>LR994571.1:66360098-68860098 GCA_905187475.1 Syritta pipiens | reverse complement strand
CCGGCGGCGACTTGAAGAACTTCCTACGCGAGGGTCGCAACAAACCGGAGCGTCCCTCGCCGCTACTGATGAAAGACTTGATTTTCTGCGCCCTTGACGTGGCCAAGGGCTGCCGGTACATGGAGAGCAAGCGGTTCATCCATCGCGACATAGCCGCCAGGAACTGCCTGCTCAGTAGCAAGGGTCCTGGGCGGGTGGTGAAGATTGCCGACTTCGGTATGGCCAGAGACATCTACCGAAGTGACTACTACCGGAAGGGAGGCAAGGCAATGTTGCCGATCAAGTGGATGCCCCCGGAAGCGTTCCTCGATGGTATTTTCACATCGAAGACCGATGTGTGGTCCTTCGGTGTGCTCCTGTGGGAGGTGAGTTTCTTTCCTTGGATCCTAATTGAATTGTTTTTTTATGACTTTGGTGGTCGTTTATTTTCAGGTGTTCAGTTTAGGATTGATGCCATACACCGGCCTGCCCAATCGGGATGTTATGCACCTGGTTACCAACGGTGGCCGTTTGGACGCACCACCTGGATGCCCAACAATAATCTACAGACTCATGGCTGAGTGCTGGAATCCTACACCAGAGGAGCGTCCCTCGTTCTCAAACATACTCGACAGATTGAGTGTTTGTGTAGCGGTAAGTGAGATTGAAACTTTTCAGAATTTGTCAGCTCAGGGGGTCTTCTTGGTCGACGAGCTTGTGAAATGAAATGGCAAGATTCAATAATGCGGTCGGTTTCAGAGGACTGTGGTGTTGACCAACTTTGCACAAGTGATTTCCTTAATCCTTAAAACGTCAGGATTTCTAGTTTTTGCCGAAGTTCGAACGTCGCTTTGAAGGTTCTGTATCAGAGACAGAAATGTGTAAAGTAAAACAAGATGCTAACCAAAGATTCTGAACTAGGACTATATCACAGCGATGTGTAGGATAAATGTTCTGCGAAAGTAGGGAAGATGTTAATCATTCGTAAATTAAGGGGCTTGAAAAAAGGACTTTCGGTGGCCAACCTTTATTCACCTGGCTTTTTAAAGTCTTCAAGACAAGACAATTATTAAGACCTTAAAATTCTTATGATATCAAAAATCGCTAAAAAGAAAAATTTTCTTTCTGCCTTCCATCAGGATGAGGACATGCTCAATTTACCCCTCCCCAGCATATTCCGGCCGCCGTCTTCAGAGAACGACCAGACTATAATGCGACCGCCGGGCAACGATGACTTCTGTCTTCAGGTACCGCACTCGTCGGACTACCTCATACCACTGCCCGGTCCACGAAGCAATACCGAGCGTCTCCTCCAGGAGACCACCTGTGTCACCATAATCGACAGTATGGCCACCTGCACTCCGCCGGTGGTCACATCACCTTCGGCGCCCTCGCATACCGACGAGTCCGGCTGCTGGGAGACCTCTTTCATCATGCCAAACTCCAAGAGCGACCAGCCGCTCCTCTCGTCCTCACACGACTCCAAGCTAAGCATGAACGGGCTGGATGACATAACCTCTGTGGTGAACCACAACCACACAAGCTCCACAAGCTCTAACGCCACCAATCACCGCTCACCACCACCACCCACAACCACAACGCACAATAGTAACGAGGATGACGACGACGGCCCCAAGCTTATCAGCCTGGACACCCCCCAACCAACACCAACCACAATCAAGCCGCCACTGTCCTTCACCCAGCTGGACGGCATCACGCTCGACCCGTCGGCTCTCACTAAGGGCCACCACCACAACAACTCGGCGGCCACAAAGCAGTCCTACGCCAACATCCAAATGATGAACTCGGTGAAGCCCGAGATTCCTACAGAGAAAATGAACGGCACCGCCGGCGGTGCCCCCAACAACTACGAGGCCACAAACGGCCTCAACGGCACCGCAGCGCCTCCGTTCACGATACAGGGCTTCAGCGATCGCTACAACCTCGGCAAGGACAACCACTCCGAGATCAGTTGTTGAAAAGGACAACACCAAATATTTTTTATCACAGAGTGAGAAAGAGAAATATAAAAAAATTAGAAATAAGGATGGATTAAAGGGCATGTTTCAAGTTTTGCTAAAAAAATCCCAACCCATCGTCTACAGAGGCGACGCTTTTCGATTTTTAACGGTGAAACGAAGTTCAGCCCTGACTGTTAATTAAATGTTGTGTATAAATAAAAAGAAATAACAATGAAATTCATTAATCGCATCTAGTAAAGTAGAATCTAAGTTTAAAGTTTAAGTGTTTAAAAGGTTTTATTCCAAAACCAAAAAAAATATTCTAACTGAGAAAAAATAAAGTGCAAGTACAACAAGAAAAATGCTCAAAACATAAAAAAATGAAACAGAAATTATTTCCCACAAACAAGGTATTAAGTTTACATTTATTTATTTTATATTTTCTTTAAATTTAAAAGTAAAAACGGTTGTTTAAAAAAAAAGTCTCCAATTTATTTACAAAAAAAGAGAAACCATTTTGTTTACTGATTTTTTTACATAAAATTCAAGAAAAGGTTAGTAATTAGAAAAAAAAAAAAAAACAAAATGGAGAAGTAAATTAAAAACAATGAAATATATATATACAAATATTTAGGTTTAATAAAACTTTGTAAATTATTTTTTTTTCTTTTGCTTTGAACACTCCCAATCAGCTCGGGTTCGCCCCGTGAAAGACACCGTACAGTAGTGACCGCAAGTCACATAACATTTTTTTCTTTTTATTTTCCTGGGGCCAGATGATTCATAAAATCAAATCATATTCCCTTCATAAAAACACATATCCTCAACTGTTCAGATTGCGGGGACTCATTCGTACACACAACCTGACCACTTAGAGGAAAAAGGTCTAATTCTTTATTGTTTTTTTTCATTGGACCTAGGGGTTGTACACAAAAGTGATTGAACCCCAACGTCCAGGGGAAAAATCCGGGCTCGAAAGAATTGTGACCTTACATTTAAATTAAGACTAGGCTTAAGTAGAATAAGGTAAGGACTAAGGTTTTTTTGAGTTGACGTTTTTGTGGCCGTTGCAGTGCGGTGACTTTTGTGGAGCAGAGATCGGTTTTTGTGGGTATTCTTTTGTTGTCTCTTTGATTTACCAATTTTTAATGGGTGTGTAGGTTGTTGAGACGTTGTTTTTTTTCATCTTGACTTTGAACTTATTCGGGTAAGATGTTTTTCTTTTTTTTTATATTGTAAACTGATTCCACTTATCGACGACCTTAGAAGAATGTAGTTTTTTTAAATTTATTTTGCAAGTGTTCAGATTATATTTAAGTAGTCCGTGATTCCAAAGTCTGAACCAATCATGTCTTTGGAGATACAACAACTATTTGAATAAAACGTTGTATGTTTCATAGGTGTATGTAAATTACTTAATCTCTTTTCTCAAATCCGATTTGTGCTCTGAACAGCTTATATAATACTACTCCCACGATCTAAAAATCAATAAAATGTGAATTTTGAATGAGGAAAAAGTAGAAATCGGTTTTTTCTACGCTGATCTGTCACTGCAAACTACAACTCCTGCTTTTGATTGGGTCAAAAAATCAAATTATTTTATGATCTTCAATTTGCCAGGTCTCAAGTATTTAACCCTCCATTTATGAACATGCTGGTAGCTATTTCACAAGCAGTGTTTTTTTTACTTAGTCTGTCTTTAATTTTTCGTTTTTTTTTTGAGTTGAGTACTTGGTATTGCTGTCTGTAAGCTTCAATAAAAGATTTTGTATTCGTTTGTGTTGCTAAGGTTTTGAAATTTTGCTGTTTTCAATTGAAGATGAAGATGAATGAATGAAATTGAAGCCAAATTCAACAGACAAGGATTTGCTTCCATGGTTTTGTGAAGCACACGAAATACACGGCTATAAACGAAAAAAAAATGGAATAAGAGAAAAAGCTGGGCTATTGCCCACGATAAAGTAGAATGATATACAGTAGCTCAAAATAATAACGAGTTTTCTCAGAAGTCTCTCATTAACATAGTCAACAAAAAATAATTCAAAACTCAACAAAACTTTATGTTGCAGATTTTTGTATCTCCGAGCAGATTTTTGTCCCGAAACTAAAGTAATAAGCCATTAATTCATACTGCGACGTAAAGGAAGATTTTTAGCACTTATATAAGGCTCAACATTTTAAGTTTATTTTTTTTAATAGAGTGCCTAAGTTGTCATGGAAAGATTTGCTAAATTGGATTATTAAGCAAGAAAAAATTAAACTTATATAAAAATCGTTGACGATAGATTTACGTTGTCATAAAGAAAATGTTGTTACAAGCGAATAGAGAGGATGTATCAAAATGTAACCAATTAGTAAAAATTATTTCTTTTTTCCGTTTTAAGATTACTCGATGAAATTGTAGATCAAAGAACATTTCTCAAACATCTGTTAAAGAAGGTAGATTTATTTCGTTCAGTTTATTATCGTTTCGTCATTTATTTCGTTGTGAAGTGAATTTTAGTCAGTCAATGTGTGTGTCACTACTGCTACAGAGGTCGATTTTTTTTTCTTGTTAATTAAATTGTATCTAGCTGCAGACACCAATTTTTCTTTGTGAAATTAGATTGTTCCCCATAGAACACTCTCATTAACCATGCAAACCATCGCATGATAGCGAAGATTTATGTTATTATTTTCTTTAAACTTTATTTGCTTCTGGCGTTATTTTTGACATAAGATTTAGAAAATAGAGGTTTTGAAAAATGAAGAATTTCGATATATATGCATTTATAAAAAAGAAATCTAAAAGAATATTTATATACAAATTAAAAGATTAAACAAAATTTATTTAATTTAATTCATTTCAAAAATGGAAATTTTTAAAAAATGGTTGTATTTTTGAAATTGGTTAAGTTTGTGGTTAAAAAAAAAATAATAATAAATTAACTGATATATATACATGTCATTTCATTTAATTATTTATTTTTTTTATTTATACATTTAAACGATAAAGAAAAAATATATATTGTCCAATTGTTAAATATATACATACATAAACATAAAAGAAGAAAACTATATACATACATACATATATATTGAATAAATGAAAAAAAAAAATATTTTTTAGAAATCAAATATCATGAGCTTGTAAAATTATGTTAAACAAAAATTAAAAATAAAAGAAAAGATTTTAAAACAAAATTAAAAAAGAAAAAAAAAGAATTAATTAAATATTGTCTATAAAACATAAGAAATGAGATAAAATTTGGAACGTGTAGATAGATTATATAAATATATATAAATATACATAAGCAGAACCTGGCATGAATAGGTAAAGAGATAAACACGAACAAAAATTTTTTTTTTGCTTTTTTTATTAATTATTTTACAATTTTAGTTAATTTTTTTTTCTGTATGGAAGTTGTTTGAATAAATTTTACATATATATAGCAACGAAAACTCTAAATTATAACATAAGATTCAAAACATAAATAAAAAGAATAAAAGTTTCACAATTAATTATTAGAGTAGTTGTTAATATTTAAGGCTAAAAAGAATTGTGAATATGATTATGATATGATGATGTCATGTTCTAGACATGAAAACACAAAAAAAAAAGAATTTTTTTGGTTTGATAGTATGTATTTAGAACAACACCAATAACACTCAGCTTATTTTTTTGGAACTTCATAAAGTTATTTTTAATTTGTATATAAAAACAATAATAAATCGTAAATCCGGTTGTAAAAAAAGTATTAAATAGATTTTATCAATAACAACAAAATAAAAAAAAAATGCAATTAAATATACAATGTAAATAATTGTGTGTGGAGACGTTTATTCGAAATTTTGAAATCCAAATAAAGAAAAATATTACAATTTAATGCTTTAAAAAAATATTTATACTAAAAAAAATCAAAGTCATAATTAAGATAAATAACATTTTTATGTTTATACATAAAAAAATAATAACCATCATCTTATATAGGGAAGTTTGCGATTTTTATTATTTTGTTTATTTTTTCTTTTATTATATGTCTAAGCAAAGATTATAATTAACTTAGGATTACTGAAACACAAAACACATAATTTTTAAGCGACAACATACCAATTATATTTCGAATTTGCTTTTTAAACCCAAACACAAAATAACCCGAAAAAACCAAACAAACAAATACTTTCTAAATATATCAAATAACAAATAGGTATATTTAGATTCATATTTCAAATAAAAAAAACGTGCATTCAATTTTGAGGTGGATGTAGAAAAGTAAAATTATTTTTATAAAAATAAATGAAAACTCTTTATTTCAATCTAATCACGTAGATCTTAAAAAAAAAATAATAATACATCTGTACCAAAACAAAAGAAATAAGTAAAATATTTACAGCATTTCCCCATTAATAATATTAAAAAACAAAAGTTATTTATATAATATATAAAAATTAATTTGTAAGCTAATACGAATTACATTTATAGAAATGTAATGAACAAAAATAGTCACTACATATATATTAATATTATAAAATAAAGTCAAAAGTGAAAAAGTCAAAATAAAATTTAAAAAAATAACAAAGTGGCTAAGAATTACAAATATATTAATATGTAAAACGTTTTGGTGTTTTATTTGCATTGAATTAGATTTTTCGAACGCCTTTGAAACCTGCTATTATTTGACATTGAAATTGGTTTAAATGCGAAAGAATGAACGAAATTTTTTCATAATAATAGGATTTTACAGAATAGGAGGACAGAACTACTATACTATTCATCGGCATCCATGTAAAAGCTATTAGAAAAGCATATGGTAGCTTTCAAAAATGACTGAATGAATAAATGATATGCTCGTGAATTAAAAGAATATTAAAAAAAAGCTGTAACTTCTAAAGCCTGCCAAGCAATCGTATGCTTTTGAAATTTCAATCGCTTTCTTGCACATGCTTTGCAGTACTATGCTTTGCAAATCTTGCGTTTTTCACCCAATATTTGCACAGGATTTGCAAAAACTAAAACAGGAGTACCAAAACGATACCATAGACACATGGCAGGCTATAAACTCGATAGGCCACATGTACTCACCCTTAAACTTAATGTTAGTTCTTTCTGTGAAAAACTTAGATATAATAACAAGTTACAAACAAAAAGTGTGTGTTAGGCAAAATAATGGATAATGGAGTCCGTTGCTGTTTGGTGTTTGGATGGTATCCGAAGATAAAGAAGAATGAATCGAACGAAACATAATTTGGGATAAGTCTAATACTATTGAAATGTGTGATAGAAGGCAAAATTCTATTGATTGCCGAAAGTTATTTTAATATTTAACCTGTTCTTCAATATTTTAGTCTTGTGCAGAACTTTCGCTTGTGCAGATGCATTTATGAATGTTCTTAATTCCATACAAAGTGATCTTGCTATTCGTATGAGATCAGCAGCAACGGTTTTTAGGACAAGGAGGATACCAACACCAAATAGAACATGACTATTGTATTGGCATGGTACAGCAAACAACGTCTATTTCTATTACAGAAATCTGAAGTAACTTAATAAAAGCATAGTTATTATTATATTAAATTAAATATTTAACAGTAACTAAAAAAAACTTAAAAGAAACATCTAATTTTTTATATTGCATTTCTTTGCAAATGCAACATTTCTTTTTTTAGTTCAAGTCCGAGGCAAGTCTCTTCCATCAATTATTAGATGTTCGCTTTGCGTCGGAGGTTTTTAAATGTCCCTTGGCCAAATCCGGATGAGAGCACATGAAATCCACCAATATCTCAAATTGTTTTTGTTTTGTGTTCATATTTCTGCTAAAAGATTCCCTGTAATATAATTTATTTACTTAACTTGTTATTATATCTAAGTTTTTCACAGAAAGAACTAACATTTTAAATCGTTTTTTCTTGCTTCCGTTATCACATTCGTTATAGTGCGTTCGTATTTGAAAACTTTTGGCATTCGGAAATGAAATTCCAAGTATAAAAATTCCACTTTCGGAATTTTCATTTCGAATGTAGTAAATTTTATTGCGCCTTAGAAATAGAGAGTACAAAATATACTTTCACGGAAATTTAAACTATCGAAACGAAATACAGAGTAGGGGCCCAGCTCGGGGAAAAAACACCACAAACAATTTTCACGGTCCCACCTCCAGCGAACGATAGACAATCCTCCTGGAGTACTTCTGTCACGGAAG
Source organism: Syritta pipiens (assembly GCA_905187475.1). Taxonomy (NCBI): domain Eukaryota; kingdom Metazoa; phylum Arthropoda; class Insecta; order Diptera; family Syrphidae; genus Syritta; species Syritta pipiens. The sequence continues at coordinate 68,851,979 of LR994571.1, read as the reverse complement.
GCTTTCGCAATTCGCCGTTCGAAACCGGTAATAAACTGTAGGTCCCTCTACATGTGTCAAAATTATAACGCGCACAACACAGTGAGGCGCAAAAAGCTGGGCTCTGGCCCTTCGTGGGCTGTCACTAATGATGATGAAACTTGCAAAAAAAAAATGCTCTTCTTTAAAATTGTGAAATCAACAACAAGTCATAAAACCGTTTCGCTAAAGTTTTTTGATACCGTCCAAGCAGACTTTGTAAAGCACTCCAAACAGCTTGCATCGTTTGGATTTGCGTCGTTTCGCAGTTGTCACTTAAAAATTATCCTGGTTTGGCAACTGCATCGGTTTTATTTCAGTTTGCACCTCAGTTATGGTTATTTGATGCACACTGACCTTGTAGTTCGTCAAATCGCAGATTCTAATAATAATAAGCTTAAAACTTACCAGCTACTTAAACTTGATCCTAAAAATAATAAATAAGACGTTAAGAACTTACGCATTTCTCAATAATAGTGGTGAAAAATAATAAGCAGTTAAAAAGTTAAAAAGAAATCATGACAAACAAAAATGGTGCACGTTGATCCGCTGTAGGATAACCAACCACTGTTGATCTGCCTTCGTCCCGAATCACCTTGGATTCAATTCGAGTCGAAATTTTCAAAAGTTAATAGTAAGGACATGTGTATCTACACAAAGACTCAGACTATTTTCTGACCACTCTAACAACTTTAATTTCGCTTCTTCCATTGCTCGACTGCAGCCACAAAGTACGTGCCTGACACAAACGAGTGAAATTTATTTCTCTGAGCGAGATAGATTCAGTTAATCCAGTCCAGTCCAGTTCAGTCATCTGTGTCTCTGCGTGAAATCTTCGTCACATGCATCGACTTCAACGTCAATCTTATGCAACCGAGGAAGCAGATTCTATTCCTCTTCCATCCACTTTGCAAAACAACTAACTTACTCATCGCGTATTTGTTGAGAGAAATTCATTTTATCTCCGTGAATATCCGACAAAATATAAGCAAATCGTTGTTTAATGACTCCAGAGACAGCTACACCTCTCTCTGCAAATAACCATGCCACGTATTTATACTTCTCTGACGCATCCGCCAAAGCTGGAGCAATGAACATCCACTGCCACGAGCATTCTACCCATTTAGCAAAACTCAGCTTACCTTGACAAGCAACGAAAAAAAAAAATGTAAACAGCAAAAACAAACCTCTCGGATTAGTTTTTGCCTCCTGTGAGGATTGAACTCACGACCCCTGGTTTACAAGACCAGTGCTCTGCCACTGAGCTAAAGAGGCCACAAATTTCACCCCGTCTAATAAGAAATTTCTCACAACACACTGTCGACGCGTCCCAAACTGTTCACGCCTCGCGTTTTGTACGCCACTGTAAGCAGCTGCTTAGCTGTCATCCGTGGGCTCCCCAAACGTTGGCTGTGGTTCAACCGAAAAATATTCAGTTCTCCACACGATTTCGTCGTCGCAGTGCAGAAAATTTGTCCAATCGTCCGCGTCGGGAAATCGTAAAGTGCTTATCGGGCTAAAAACATCACCACAATCGGTTCCTTTAATCGTCTCCTTATCGCGAATCGATAATTTCGCAGAAAAAAGCAATTAATTAGGCGATAAGTCTTTCCACCCGCCTGCTAGGTTTGTTTATACTCGACGCAAAGTGATTCATTGTAGTGTAACTACAGCTTCGGCTTCGGTTTTGTGAGTTTTGGAAATGCAATCAATTTCGAGTTGGGATTTTCCGGGTGACTTGTGCGTGGTGTGTCACGAAAATGAATGGACGACAGTCGTGTGGCTTTGCGGTCTCACGCAGTGAATGTGATTGCCAAGGTCTTCTCTAGTGAATAAAATATGTCTATGCGTCTGCCCCCCGAGGCCCCGCCGACCCCGCTTCTTTGTGAAGACATGCGCCATGGAGACCAGTCTGCGAAAATAAACCGAAGCAACGCAACAGTTTGCACAATATCTCGTGGATTGGATGGGATTTGGAAGTTGATAAGTACTTGAGTGGCTGAGGGCTTGTTCGCAGTTTCTAACATTGATGATTCGGTGGAATTATTGTGTAATTTACGGCATCTAAGGGGATTCTTGGGTTTTATCGGAACTACCTCGAGAATACCCAAACAAGGAGTTTGAAATGACTGCGTCGTTGGTACGCTCAAGTAACTGACAGCTCAACAGTCAACTGTGTTGCCATTGCGTGATGAGATGAAGACTTGTCGATTGAACACCAATTTTTGTCTGCTGACTTTTGTTTCTCGATTATGGGACGTCTTCTGTGCGTCCTGCTGTGTTTCTTGGGAGTTTATTGCTCTGCATATTGTCAGAAAATTTTATTGACATTTGTTTTCGATTTCAAAGTTAAACAGAACGCAATCAGGTGCATTTTTTTCTCTCAAATTTTACTCTTCCATTTCGCGAAAGGTTTTGCCAGCCTTAACTTTAGGGCAAATGGCCACCACTTTCAGCAACAATTTCTTTCTATCTGAAAACTATTCCTTGCATATATTTCTTAAGCTTAACTTGCTTTATCATCATCATCGGCGCAATAATCGGTTTCCGGTCCAGGTTCCTTGCAGCGTGCACTTCCACCTATTCCGAACACTGCCCAACGCAATCCACCGGCCTGATCGAATCTTTCCAGCGGAAGCGCGGTCTTCGTTGCCTTGCACCATGAATTGTACTACAAAGAATTTTCAGAACGGGGTCTTCTTCGTTCATACGAGCTAAGTTCAATGATCGTCGTCTCTATTGGAACTTCTTCGTTTTGTGAGAATGTTTTAAATTACTGAAATGACGTTCTAGGACACTCAGCAAGACTCGTTTGATGTGAAAAGAGCTGAGAAAAAGATACAACACTTCAAAAGTTGTTCAGATCAGGATTTTGTAGCCGTCACCTTCTTCGAAAAGTTTTTCCGACTCGAAATTTCAAAGTCATTTTTCTTTGTGCAACATGAAACATCTTGATAAAACATCCACAACTAAAGGCCTCAATGCGCAGAATCATTTATTATAGACTTAGATTAGGTAAGGTAGATGGACTGACAAAGAAATTGTGCCTGGTTCTTGTGGGCTCATTGTGTTCCCAGAGCGGGGATTGTGGTCTCTTCCCCTGCTTTGTATAATCCGTCCATCTTGACCTGAAAAGGTTCTTTAAAGGTGAAGACTTTATCTCATTAAGTTCTGGGAAGAAATGTTTTCTAATTATTCTAACTCGCAGGCGACAAACGCTGGGGCAGTGACAGAAATAATGTTGGGTGTCTTCTCTCTCCACCTCATTACCACAGCCCTTGCACAGGTTGTCACTCAGCAGTCTTACTTTTTAAGCTGTTCTGACCTGTGATTGCGCCAACCACCCAGGACTTTTTGACTTACAAGTGTAGTACTTTCGTTTTGGCATAATCATAGTTTGGTCACATTGCCTTGGTTGTTTCGAATGCCTGCCATCTACCATTCGCTATCTAATTTGTCTTATCCTTAATCCGCTTTGTAGGAAAACAGATTAGTTGATCGGTTCCTACTACTGCCTGTTCTAGACTTAATTTGAATCCTCTCCTCGCAAGCCTATCAGCCTTCTTATTACCGGATATAAGCCTGCTGCTGCCTTTCTCCTGGCATTCAATTTGAACAAAATTTGCCAATAATTATTATTATTATAATGTTATTAAATTGCAAGTGAATTACAATTTAATGCAATACTAGTATTGGCTGCCAGGGCCTTCAACTAGTTGGTTTTTCAATGTAGGTTGTTAAATGAGTTTTGCGATGTTGAGGTTATCGATGATTTGGTAAACAAGTTCTATGTTTTCCCTGTTTACATGTGTGAGGAGATATGTAAGGCTATGGTTGGAAAATTTTTTGGTTGTGGTTATAACTTTTTTGCAGGTGAGAAAATGAGATATTGTGAGTGTGAGGTTTTGATCACAGAGGTGACAGATAGGGGGTAATTCCTTGTGGAAGAGGTGTTTATGGGTGATATAACTATGTCCAAGTCGAAGTCGGGTGTAGATTTGGATCTGCTTTTGGGCGATGTTATTGGGATAGATTGGTTTAATGCCGTCGGGGTTGAGCTGTTTGTAGGTGTGATTGTAGGATGACCAGGAGGTTTTCCTATTATGTTTCCAGTTATTGTGAATGAGTTTATTAATATCTGTTTTACTGTATTGGTAGAACATTTTGAGTGGCTGTTTTGTTGCTGTTTTTGCTTCCAGATCTGCGGCTTCGTTGCCTTTGATGCCGATATGACCGGGAATCCAGGCGATTTTTAGATTGTCACTGCTGCAGATAAGGAGGTCACGGATAGAATTAATAATTGCTATTGGGGATGTAATGTTCTTAATGGCTGAGATTGCTGATTGGCTATCTGAGAAGATTATGGTTTTTTTTGTTTTACTGAGTTTTATGGCTTGGAGAATGGCGAAAGCTTCTGCAGTGAATATTGATGTATAGTGCGGAAGAAGGCCTTTCGAGAGTACTAAGGTACTTTCGTTGACCACGGCAAATGAGGTGAAGGTGTCGGTTTTAGAGGCATCTGTAAACAAAAAGTTCCAGCCAAGTGATTTGTATTTGTCGGAGATGCTTGAAGATGAGATCGTTGGTTTGGGATTTGGTGTAGCTACAGAGGTCTGTGATTAGTTGGCGGCTGCAAAGCTCCCATGGAGGTTGGCTATTGCTTTTGGGGTTTTGGATGGATATGGGGATGTTTAGGTCTCTTGCTGAGGCTATGACGTTGAATATGGTTGATTGGATTTTCGGAGGTCGAATACGATTTACGGTCTTTGTTATAGTTTTGTGGATAGCAGATGGGTATTTGAAGCTTATTTTGTGAATGATCGAAGAGGTGAGGTTCCCAAATCTTTCTGCAAGACTAGGGAGTCCTGCTTCGGTCAGAATGTTTTTGATGGGTGTAGAGCGGAGAGCTCTCATGCTTGTTCGGATGGCGGCGTGATAGGGTGTGGCTAAGAGTTGTATGCACGATTTGGAGCATTTTCCATAGATAGGAAGTCCATAGTCTATTTTTGAAAGTACGATGGATTTTGTTAAATGAATGAGGGAGTTTATATTAGATCTGCTATTTTTCGCCGATAGATATTTTATAATATTAACTCTGGCTGTGAGGCTTTTTTTTATATAAAGGCAATGGTTTCGGAAATCAAACCTTGAATTGAAGACTAGCCCAAGAATTTTTAGGCAGTTTGTGTTCTGTATTTGGGTATTGTTTATGCAGAGTTCTATTGTTTTGTTACATGAGTGTTTTTTGCAAATATGGAAGATGATGGATTTGGAGAGCGAAATGGATGCACCTGAGTAATCGCACCATTCTTGGAGGGCAAGGATGATGCGGGTGAACGTGTTACTGACTTCAAGAAGGTCTTTGGATTTAGAAAAAATGAAAAGATCGTCCGCGTAGAGCGAGTGGTCTATGGATGGAAGGATGTCTATTGTTTTACTTATTTCGTTGAAGGCTATAAGGAATAGGACTACCGAGAGGGATGATCCTTGTGGAATACCGTTTTTTAGTTGGTGTGGATTGGAATGGGTGTTGGAGACCTTGACTCGAAAGTGTCTGTTGCACAAAAAAGATTTGATGAAAGTGAAGATTTTGGGACCAATTTTCCATTTTATGAGTTGGTTTAGTATGACGTGCATACCTATTCTATCGAAAGCCTTATCGAAGTCTAAGCTTAGAACAGACGCGTGGTTTCTCTCTGACAGCGTCGAGGAGATGAAGTGGTCAATTTGGAGGAGCGCATCAAGGGTAGATGTTCCTCTTCTGAAAGCGGCTTGTCGGTTGTCTAATAGTTTGTCTTTCGAGAGAAACCAGAAAAGACGTTTGGCGATAATTTTTTCAAGGATTTTGCTTGTGCAGGGAAGGAGAGAGATTGGGCGGTATCCCGTAGTAGAGGAAGGATTATTGTTGGGTTTAGGTATCGGAATGATGGTTGCAACTTTGAAAGAATGTGGGATGGTTCCTGAATTAAAAATGTTATTGAAAAGCGACAATAGTCGTGTTTTCAAAACTGGGGGGGAATTTTTTAGCATAGCGTATGAGATACGATCGAAACCTGGTGTTTTGCCCTTTGCAGTGTTTAAGCACGATATGAGTTCGATCATTTTTATTTTAGTTTCTATTGTCGTAGCTGTAGGAGAGGGATTGAAGGAGGGATGGGTGGCGTTGAGTATTATATACTTTTCCTGAATGAATTTTGAAGTAAAATTTGAGTCGTCAGAAAGCTTTTCCCAAGTCTGGGCAAAGTGATCGGCTATTTCTGTTGGACAGGTAAGGGTTGTGGCGCTAGTTTTTATGGTTTGGATGGTGGTTGGTATATATGTACCTGTTAATTTTTTTATGTCTGCCCAAAGCTTACGCGATTTGCAGTTAGGGTTTATATGGGCTGTGAATTTTTCGAAGCAGATCTTTTTTTCAGTTTTAACTGTTTGTCGGAATTTAGCGTTAAGCTTTCTATACAGAATGAGATTGGTGTCAGTGGGGAATTTCTGGAATCTATGAAAAGCCTTTTGTTTGTAGTTCCGGAGGTCGCTGATCTCTTTATTCCACCAGGGAACTGTCTTCCTGTGAAGCTTCCCAGTCGTTTGGGGGATGGCTACGTTGGCTGCTGTTCGTATGGATTTGTGGATAAGTGCGGATTCTCTATTGATATTCGGCGATTCTAACCTTTTAGAAAGTTCGTTTGATACTGTGGTACCGTAAAGGTCCCAGTTGGCTCTGTCGAGCAGGAATTTTGTTGTGTGCTTTATGTGGGAGTTGTAGGGGCCACATGTGAGAGTGATGAAGATAGGGAAGTGGTCACTGCCTGATAGGTTGTCTGAGATAGCCCAGGTGGTTTTCGGTAGGAGAGAGGGAGAGATCAGGGACAAGTCAACATGCGTGAATGTTCTGTGTGTGGAGAAATGGGTGTGGCGGCCGTCGTTGAGAACTGCTAGCCCTGAATTGTTGATGAAGTGGTCTATTATTTTTCCGCGCTTGTTATGTTTGTCAGAACCCCAGGTAGGACTCCATGCGTTGAAGTCGCCGGTGATAATGACTGGTGTATTTATGTTGATTAGTATATTGTCAAGATCTGACGACGAAAAGTGTTGATCGGGTGGAATGTATAAGGAGATTATGGTGAGCTTGATTTTCAGGGTTAATTCGACTGCTATTGTTGATATGTTGGAATTTATGTTAAGAAATGTATGTGGGATGGACTTGTGGATCAGAAGGCCGACACCTTGTTTTGAAGCGGTGATTGCGTCCAGATTGTGGAAGGATGCTGAATATTGTTTTGGAGGAATAGGTTGGAGGTTAGGTTTGATATGTGTTTCTTGTAGTGATATTACAGCAGGGTTGTGCTCATTTATGAGTAGTTGTAGTTCATGGTAGTTGTTGAAGAAACCGTTTAGGTTCCATTGGAGGATTTTGATAGATGATTTGGTTGTGTAGGGGTTCAGATTGTGTTTCGGGGCATTGGTGTTAGATATATTTTGTGAGATGGGACTCTGTCGTCCAGCCCTCGAAACATTCGGACTCCGGTTGGAGTTCGGATGTTTCGAAGCCTGGACAACAGAGACAGGTTGTGGAGTCGGATGGTTAGTATTAGTTGTCATCATCGTCAATTTTGACAGGGGGATCTAAGAAATATTTGTTGGTTTTAATGAGTGTTTGTGTGATTGTGTTAATTTTGTTGTCAGGCATTGTTTGTGTTGGGTTGGTTAAAATTCGCGTAGTGGTGTTAGTGTTTAAATTTTGTGTGTTAGGATAGGCTGTGCTTGTGGCAAGCTTGAAAGATGTCGTAGAGGGTTGTGGAGTGGCTGAGTTTCTGCTTACGGTGGTAGAGGTGGTGCTGGGACTAGTGATGGGCTGATTTTTATTGTTGTGTGGTTGTGGGTTTTTTGGTTGCGAAACTGATGGCGTTGGGGTAGAGGTTGCGGTCACGTTGGGAGCTTGTGCTTTAATTGTTTCGATAGGTTTGTTGCGCGTTACGCAGTTATTTGGGAGTGTGGCAGGTGCAATTGGTTGGGATGCGTTTTTAGAGATTGCGGCGTAGGATACGGAGGTTGTAGGGCTGGGGTTTTGTTCCCTGAAAGTCTGCTTCGCCTCGGCCATGGTGCATTTTTTCATTGTTTTTATCTTGAGTATCTCCTTGGCTTGAAGATACCGCTTGCATGTTTTTGATGACGATGGGTGGTCTTCTTGGCAGTTTGCGCACAAAGTGCGTGTGCAGCTGCTGGGGTTGTGTGGGGGAAGGTTGCAGTTGGCGCACGATGGGCTGCTTTTGCACCTTTTGGCCGTGTGGCCGAGGAGCTGACAATTTTGGCAACGCATGGGATTGGGAAAATATTCGTTTACGTTGACTGTATACCAGCCAATGTGAACTGATGTTGGTGGTCGATAAAGGTCGAAAGTTAATAACACTAGACCAGTGGCCCGTTGATTGCCGTCTGTTGTTTTTTTGAATTTATATACGTCTGTGACGCCTTGTGACTTCATTTCCTTTATTATTTCTTGTTCTGGAACGTTAATTAAGCAGGGAGCGTATACTGTGCCCTTACAGGCATTTAGGCTATGGTGGTATGTTATGTTTACCGGACAGATATTAGCGAGGGTTTTTTGTTTGATGAAAAGTTCCGCTATCTTTTGTGATCTGGTTAGGATCAGAAGATTGCCGTCGCGGAGTTGCGTTATGTTATCATATGCCGTGCTAATACCGTCTATGGCTTTTTTCAATAAAAAGACGCTATAGTTGGATAGCGGTTTTTCTGGGGTGGTAGGAGCGATAACTATAAATTTGGGGTTAGAAGGGGCTTGGGTTGTGGAGTTAAAAGGAGTGTAAGTTGTCTTTTTTCTTTTATTATGCTTGGGTTCGGTAAGCGTCTCGAAATCGAGCTCGCTGAACCGGTTACCCGTCAAAACACGTGGCCCTGAGGCCATTGGAAGCACGAAAACTATCACTCTTTATGGATTTCGGTCTATTCACTTGGTAATTAGTGTTGTACGGAAATGAAGGTTAACTGTTTTGGGGTTTTCCCGTATGTAGATTGCCTGCGGTAGGTAATTAGTGTTAAGTACTTTATGATATCAGAGACGATGCAAAAAGTGACCGGGAGCGAATACCGAACGATGTTGTCGCTTCGGAAGCTAGACGGTGACTGAATTTGCCAATAAATTTCTCCCAGTCTACATTCATTCTGAAGAGAGATCGGCGACAGGAACTAGTGGTGTACATAAAATCTCTCCGAGCTCCTGCTCCTTCTCCTAGTTGGCTTTCTTGAACCGATCTCTGATTTTTCATTTTGTTGTAAATTTTGATTCATTCGACTACCAAAACATCCGTTTCTCTACAAAGTTTTCATTGATGGAAATCTAAAAATGCCCAAGTGTATTCGTCCAGCGAACGACTGCCAATCTTCCTGGAGCACTTCCGTCCTGAAAAGCATTTGGAACTCTCCGTTGGGAATCGGCACTAAACAATACAATCCTTCCACACGTATCCGAATTATACCGATCACAACACAGTTGTTCCGCGAAAATAAGAGGTTCTGGCCTTCTATGGTATGTCACGCAGGTTGTTTATTTATTAAAGGTGTGTTCCTCGGCTCTGGGTCTTCATTCCAACTTTGTAGACATAGCCTCATCCACATGAACGCGCCAAATTGATGCGTCTCCAATAAGTCATCCGGAAAATCTTACGCCTGAAATGATTTCACGTGCGCATTCTTAAAAAACGGATTTAAGAATACCCACAAAAGTGCTCCGAAAAAATCACGCGGTGTTTCTGAATCTCTTGCCCCATAAAGTGCTACGAAGTGTCTGCTTATTTCACATGTGTCTTGTTTTAATTATTTACCACTCACAAAGTGCTTAGAGTTTGTGTTAGCTTCACGCGAGACGTTTTAAACCGTCCCAAGTGTTCCCTTAGTCCCAAGTGTTCGCAAAAGTTTGTTAGTTTCACGCCAGTGTTGCCTGTGTTAATCGTTTGTCGAAAAAGCGTAAATTTGTGTCGCGTGCCGCGTTTAAAGGTGTTTGAAGATGTCTGTGTTCGTCTCACGTGTGTATTTTGTAAATCGTTTGCCTACAAAGTTCAAGATTGTGTTAGTTTGTCGTGTGTTTTTGAATCCTTTTCGGCTAAAAGTGCCCAGAAATGTCTCTTTTAGTTTTACGCGTGTGTTTATGAATTCCTTGTCCCATAAAGTGCTAAGAAAAGTCTCTGTTTCCCTTTAATTACAGCCCCAAAGCCCTTCATCAACACAACCCAAAAAAATTCTAGTCTCAGTGAAAAAGTTTATCTGTCCCACACCCTCAAAAGCCAAGCAAATCTCTATCCCCAGTGAAGAAAAAGTGCCAACGTAAAAATGCCGGCCTTCAACAATTACTACCCGAAAAATTACGGCGCGAGTGGCCTCGGCCTCGTGAACCTCGCCGCGCTCGGTTACTCGGACGGTGAACGCGAAAAGAAACCGATAGGACTCTATCCATCGTTGCCGTATCCAGCAGGAGCCAGCCTTTCATACGCTCCATCAGTGCCGCTTCCAGCCTCCGGAACATCTCCGTATCCAACATCATCATATCCACAGGCATCAGCACCATATCCGAACTCAACGCCGTATCCCACATCGACGCCTTATCCCTCAGGCGGCTTCACCGGAATGCCAACTCCCTACGGCAATGCACCCTATCCCAGCGCTCCCGGAATCCCTTCCCTTCCCTATCCCGGTGGCTCGTCGTTCCCCGGTATGCCGATGCCATACGACAGTGTGTCACAGCATTCCGGAAGCTCCGGCTACTCCAGCCTCTATCCCTCGATCCCATCTCTTCCAGGTATAGCGACGCATCACGACCGCGGCGCCTCGAGGCGCTCGGAACGTGGTCTGAGAATCTTCCTCACTTTCAGATAGCATGAACGCGCTGGACCTGAACCGACAACAGCCGGCTCCGAATTTGTACCCAACCCTGAAGGACACCGATGACTCGGACATTTCAGTGCCGTCGCAAGAGGAAGAGCCATCTGTGGGCATCCCGGAGATTCCCTTCGATACTGTTAAGGTGCCTGAAAATGAGAATATGTTCTGGGTAAGTACAGTCACTCCTTTTGGGGAAAACCCAGCCGCGTTTTCGGAGACTGAGTCGGTCGACGAAGTGTTTACTTTTTCCTTTTCGTTGCTTCAAGTTCAATGGCTTCGCGTGAAAAATATTTTCGGGAGCAATAGTCAGAGTTCTGAATTCGCAGAGAGATAATTTATCTTTCGGTATCGGCGGCTAAATTTAGACGCAAGTCATAGCCGGTTGCAGCGCATTTTCTTTTTTCCCTAGTCACTGGCAGTTTGAGTCAATTTACTCGGAAAGTCTCTGCGTCTCCTCTCGGCGAATTTACGGCGAATCAGAGGAAACCGGTTCTCGGGGTCGAAAATGATGGCACTGTGCCAGAATACGAACACTAAACAACGACTGGGTGGTGGCGATGGATTTCACCATGCGGCTTGGTAAAGTATTTCTAGCTGGAAGGATGGCGTTCTGAGGCAGGAAGTGAATGTGGAACAAACTTGCAGCATGTGTTTTGGATGTTAGAACAAAGTTTTGTTGTGTACTTTTAATTTGTCGTCGAATATGCATGGGCACAGAAGAATCAGAGGCACATGATTGTTTTTAATGCCGTTTGGGGAGACGAAAGGCAAGTTTTATTGCCGGCTGGTGACTCATGAAATTTCGGCGTGTATTTGTTTTTTGATGTCTCTTTGTTTTTAGTTTGTGGAGGGTTGCAACTGAGGCAACACAAAAAAATGAGACACAAGGATTTGACACAGGGTATTTAAGTTTTGTCGGACAATTTTAGCTTATAACTATTCAAGTCTTTATTTTTTTTTTAATAAGTTCATAATAATTGCGTTGAGTGATTTTTCGGCAATGTTTACAATAGATGAGGTTTTTATGACTCTTTTAAATGTACCTATAGAGTGCGAGTTCTAAAATTTACAATCTAATGTAGACGTGTTGTACACAAAGTGCTGCTCATTAGTTATTACTAATGGACTAATGGCTTATGTCACCAAACTACTAAGGAAAACCCACCGATTCACTTTAGCGTATAGAACGAAAAATACCTCCTATGTTTAATACTCAAAGCTTTGAGGTACAAAATTAGACTACAAATTTGCTTAAAAGTAAACACAAATTTATAAATTGGTTAAATAGGCCGCAGCGTGATGATATTTTTTTGCCTTTCAGGACGATGGCTACTACACACGAGGAACAGGGCCTTGTTATTCCAAATAGTGTGGAACTTTTACCTGCACTTAAACCACATTTTGACTTCTTGTCTAAGACACCATCCATAGCTTACGCAGCACTTCTTTATCTCCAGAGCATCGGCTTTTTAAGTTATTTACTTTTGCCACACGGTTTGCTGCGGCAAAAGCGTAGTGGGGTTAGAAAGGATATCCATTGCTCTGTGGTTTCAACGTGAATCTGTGTTTATGCGAATACAAACAAAATTTAATTGTTGAAAAATATTGCAATAAATCGTCGAAACAAATCGATATTGACGTAATTTGATTGTTTCGGATTGTTGTCTGTCAATTGTGGCAGTAGTTCATTCCACGAGCATCATCTTCCTCTCCATCTTTGCAATTTGGACAAGTGCCATTAGGATGAATCTGTTTATTGTCTCACTGCCAATGATGCAGTGAACTGACATTGCACAGCAGTTTTGCACATTTTATAGATCGATCGTATTAAGATTTGTTTTTGTTCCTAACTGTGTTTGGTGGTGCTGGTAGAAGGGATTGTACAGGTTTTTGTCACAGCAATGGGCATGTCCGGTATGTAGCCGTGAAATGTTACGAATAAAATCAATTCATATCGAATTGAGTTCCCTGGAAATTTATAGTAGAAAAGAAGCATTTGCAGAATAAAAACGCAGCTAAGACGTAGCAAATGGTTGTGAAAGTTTATGGTGAAAATGCTTTAATTAGAATCACGTCGGAATGGTTTTCATCGATTTTAAGAAATTTCAAGACTCAAACCTTGCTCTGGACAGCTTGAACAAACAATTTGAGGAATCTTTCGATGATGCAAGCCTGCACTATCATTAGAAGTAACTTAAAAAGCAGTTGCAATGCGATAAAAATCAATGCATATGATTCAAATGTAATACAATCGAATAGTTTAAGCCTAACTAAAACCGAGCAAAAACATGGCAAAGTTACTCATCTGCATGACAACGATCGGAAAGCTATGGAAAAGTATTTGAAAACGATCAAGTGCATTATTTTTCCCGCCCGTCGCATTTTCCGCGCATTGTTTCTTCTGATTGGTGGTTCCGATGGTTGAACAATAATTTAGCAGGCCGTTGGTTTGCTTCTTGCGCAAAGAAGAAAAGTTATTTCCTGCTCTAACTCGCCTTTACTGAGAGGTGAGAAACTACCTCTCACCAGTAATGAAGTTTATTGTAGTCTTCATTAATTTTGGTACCTTAAGATGGGACCATTCTTAATCACCACAAACGACCAAGCTATAACAGTCAGTGTGATAAATACCTAAGAAATTTCAGTTCTAGACAACACAAAGCATCTCTTTAGGAGGTAAACGGCGCCCGAACTCGGTTTTTAAATTAAAGCCTACTAAATGCTACAATTGTAACCTTCTATATCATGGCCATGAAGCTGAAGAAAATTACGCCGTCAAATGAGCCATCTAGTGGTTTCTTTATAAAATATAGGTTATTTCAACACTGACAGCTTTTTCTTGAAATCTTGAAATCTTCGCGGAATGAATCGCTTTACGCAAAAACAACGTTGGGAAATATTGAAAACGCACATATTTCTAAAGTGAGTCCCTTTGGACTTATTTGTGGGAAACCGTGAAATACCAATATTATACTAACAATCCGGAAGCGATTCAATCACTTAAAGCCAAAATCATCCAACCAATCTGTGAGCTACAGCCGGAAACCATCAGCAAGGAACATTGGAGCGACAGAGACAAGACAAAGCTAGCTGAGGCAGCCTTTTGAACGATGTTGTGTTCCATAATTTAAGGGAATGTTTGCACTCAAAATTCAAAGAAAACATTTTTTAACTTTATAAACATTTTTAGCAACCGCATGACCATGAAATTGGTTAAAATTGTTTTAATTTCTTATTTAGCTAGTAAATAATTCATTTTCTGTTAATTTTCCAACGTTTATTTTCTCTTTAATGCAAATAAACAATCACGTTCAGCGTAGAGTCATTAAAATGTGAAGCTATGTACTTCTTTCAATCTGTTGGCAGTGGGACAGCTCTAGAGAACTGAGTGAGTTTCTTTGAGATTATTGATTATAGACTATTTTTTTTATAATCATAAGATCAGAGAAAGAAAACAAGAATATGATATCATCATCTGCTTAGGGAGAAAATTTATGTCGGTCGGTTTGGAAAAACTCAGTAATATCTTTTATATCGTTGTTGGAAAAAAGGAAGGCGAATGTTCTATTGCCTTAGAGTCGTATCGCTTATTTGTATACCAATCTTATGAATATGTAAGCCTAGCTTATAGAAAAAAATGTGACTTGTACTTAATTTATCAAGTGACAACTGTCAACACATTCTCTCTACAATAAAACTCTTTCTTTTTTTAAGTACAGAGTTCATTGAAAAGAAAACATTAATTGAATATTACACGAAAATAGAATCTAAATGCTCATAAAAACAATTGCATGCCAAAAACACCAACAAAACTTGCCAAACTCCCAATCAGACAACTAAAAACCACAGCAACACTTTTTCGATGTCTCTGCCCGACAGAGAAAACATCGCATACAGTTTGAGAGCCCCTTCAACTGATGCTGTATAAATATTTTGAAGTTTACCCAGCCGAACTGGTCAAACATCAAATGGTTTTGCAGAAATTTTAGTTGTGTTGGATCGTTTGACGTTTACCCGCGAATTAAATTTTTCTCCAATAAAAAAACGAAAAGTAAAAATTAATAATTTCCTCTGTCCCTGCCTCAATGGCAAATAAATTTTGAATTTCTCATCATCTGCGTGAAGAGGATATCTGTTCCAGCAAGTAACTTACTTTTAGTGCATCCCGGCTGCTGTTGGTGTGTAAAACTTTTTATAAATATTCCTTTTGTTATTTTCCTCAGAAAATATGTGTCACAAGTTGTTTTTTTTTTGGAAAGTTCTATCTCGCTATGTGAATCTTCTGTGGCTTTTTGGAGGCCCACTTTTGTGTGTAGAATCGAAATCTAATGAGTGTGGTGATGTCATTAAAATCGACAAAAAAAAAACTAAATTGTCTCGAATTGCTAAAAATACTCGAGTGTACTGTGAACTAGGGAAAGACTACAACGACGACGACGTTGACAGCTTTTCCTGCGGTCGTGGAAAAATCGTTTTGTTTCGAATCGCAGATGGAATCAATTTATTTGGAAGTAAATAAGTGACACCCTTTAGACTCGGACTCCTTATCTGAGTTTGTTGGGGGCCTTTTTTACTTGGAGGTGTTTTCAATTGATATCACTCGGCCTCAGGTGTGTGTGAGTGATCGTGCGAACAGGTTAATTGATAGCGACAACGCTATGATGTCATCAAATCCACACACGTTCGCCGCGGATGGGATGAGAGGCAAACCTGAATAGTCAGCGGAGGCTCTAGTGCTTGGTTGGAATGTCTGTTAACTGCTTCTGAGAATAAAAGAATGTACCAGAAGCTGGTCGGATGGCTAATGGCATGTGAATAATGCTTTAGAATCGGCATTTGACTCATTCAAGGTGCGACTTTCGATGCTGGATAATCTAATTTGTTTTAGTCACCAAGTAAATGTTTGGTTGGGTCGCATGACACGTCATTGCATCCGAGAAGATAAGGAAACTCTATGTGCATCCAAAGTGCAGACACGGTGTCTGGCAATGAATGACTAATTCGCATCCGCAGTGTCCTTGTGTTCGGTTCCGCTACGGTTGAGAGGGAGAAGCCGGTCGGATCCAAATAGGGTGAAGGGTGTGGCAGTGACTGTGTTGTTGTGGTTTCGGGATTTTAGGTGGGTGGCTTCGATGCTTCTCTGTGTCTTTTGTGCAAACTGATGTAGGTTCTGTACCCACTGAAGGTTTTACAATCATCGTCGGTTTTCTGCTAACCCGTGAATACAGAGACAGCAAATCCCAATTGGAGAAATGTAACCTAACGTTTTCACCGTGCTCAGAATGTGATGAAATAAATTTTACTGAAAACCAAGTGAGAGTCTAGGACCAGTTATTTCTGTTTAGATCCGACACAAAAGCATCAACTAAGACGGTTTTCGAGTCCGATGGTCCCGTTTAAAGAAGAGGATGGTGACTGAAACTTTCAATTTAAAAATTCAGTTATTACATACGCAAGTCAGCTTGGTCTATCTAACTGGAAGCAGTTTGCCAATGGTCACCAAGGATTGGAGGACTTACTGTCTCAGGCACAGGCTCAGACCATTGGTTGCAATCAACTTACATTTATCTGTCTGAAGGACATGAATTATTGACTTCTTTATGAGTCTTTTCGTATTTAAAATACATGCAAACATTTGCCCATGGTCATAATCCTTGCTGGAAGTGTGTGAGACTACAACAGCTGAAGTTGATTTGTTTTTGAATGTTTTTTTTTTTACGTTTCGTTCCAAAGAAAACAACAGAACCCTTATAGAATCACTTTGGTGTCTGTCTGTCTGTCGCCTTTTCCATATCTGCCTATAACTTCTGACTCCTTTTTTCCTGTAGAGCAGCGTACTATCTAAGAAATTTTCAGTTTTTCATTTATTGCAGTCAAAAAAAAATTTGAATAGCGAGTGCAGAAGACTTTGACTCCTACAACCACCTGTTGCAGCAGTCAAAGTACTTGCTTACAGCTTTAAATTGGAGCCTTTATCTGATTGTGATCTGGCGGTTGGGTTCGTTATAAACCACATGGCATTGTAGCACGACACAATTGAAACTAATAAGTGTTTTTTTTCTTAGGTTTGTACATTATAAATTTAGATTAAACTCAAACTAATGCATCGAGATGTACGCACTACGGCAAAGTTTCAAAAATTACAATCTAAAGATAGAACTCTCAACAATTTCCATTTATGGAGATAATGTTGTCATCAAATTCACTCCCCAGTAATTGCATCCGCAGTAAGACATTAAGCGCTGCTAATTTGTAAGCTCTCCCGATTTTTTTTGGAACAAAAATTCCTTATTCATTTCTCTGCAGCAAGCACCATTGACCATGCTATTTCGATCACCTTTATTTTTAAAGAAATATTACCTAATAATCCTATCAAAACATAAAGCGCACGAGATTCGATATTTTTTAGGGTGCATCGGTAGCTAATGGCATACTATTGGTACCATGATCATCTGCAACACTGCCCTCAACGGCGTCGATATCGTCGTTTGTAGTCGTACCTCGCCTATTCTTGAACATTGATACGGCTCCAAAAGAGTAGATGAAAAGCGAAACTATTGAATTGGTTGATGATATTGGCCATAAACTTTCCAAAATACCCTTTAAACATTTCTTCAAAGAACACTTTAGTCATTTTATTCCACAATTTGTAAGTGTTGTTCTGTTGTAAGTCTCTGATGACCTCCACTATAGTCAATTAGCGATCATCAATCAAGAACCGCAATAGGAGCCTTATTCATTATTGTCTTCTTTTTCCTTTCCTTTTCTTGTTTGCTCTGGTAAACGGCGTACGCATCGTCGAAAATCCCCCATCAGTTAGCTGACTTTTCAACCACAACCAGTTCAAAGCTATGTTGACCTTGTCGCCATTCACGTGTCGAGCTAATCCAATTGCGTATTTACTTTGTTACCGGCTTTTTAAATGTTTTTTTTTGTCAATATGTCAGTTGTGGTACGTTGTTGGGTTTTATTTAATTTGCTTCTTTTCTGATTTTCTTACCTTTTTGAGTTTATGGATAATCTTTAGTTTGTATTAAGCTCGCAAATAAGTCGACTTTACTACCTCATTTACATTTACATTTGAGAACATTTCTGACATCATCTTTACAATCTTCAATTTGTGTTGTAATTGACTTTACGTCACAACCAGACTTGGGCTTGGGACTACTCCTGATTTTAAAATCCTCAGCTTATATTTCCTGGTCATTGATTCCACGTCACTACCTCGATTGCGTTTGGAATCATCTACTGGATCACCTGACACAGCGATGGTTGCGTCATTACAAATGATGACGATATCAAAGTTTCATGCGCATACCTGTTGTCAGCTACACATTTAGCATTTGGGAATTTTTTTCTCATTCCTTCATTTTTTATTGATTCATAAATAACAACGACTACGCAATCAACATGACTGTGTCTTTGAAAGTCAGAGAAAGGCTGCTGATGCTGGATGACAGTATTCGTTCTATAGTTGAAATCTCATCGTAGCACTAAAACTGGTTTACTAGGTTTGGCATTTCCTGTGCCATTACTTGCCAATAATATGCCCAGTCGTGATGATTGCCGATGTATTTATTCCTGCATTGCAACTGAAGAGGCATTCAACCGACATGACATCTTGTTGCCTTGTTATGCCACAAATCTGGTTTAGCGTGCGTGCTGAATGAAAGTAGCACACAAAACGAGTTGGGATTATGAAAGTTGTACGAGAGTGTGTGCGCCTTGATCTCAGAAGAGTCTGTGTATCTCAATCTCCATCGAAAAACGATGGTATATCTTTCGATCAACTAAATTCCGATCTCCAGCTAACGACTGACAATCCTCCTGGACTCCTTTTTTCATGGAAAACGTCAGCAATCCGTTTTTCGGAAACGGCCCTGAAGAGTAGATCCCTTACACAGGTGTCAAATTATGACGCGCATAAAACAATTGCATACATTGGCTGGCCACGGCGGCGCCACCTAGCCATCCAAATATTATCCCTCTCTTCCCCTGTACCTTTGTCTTGTGCTGTGTCTTGAACTGGACACTTAAGGGTAGCCCCAAACGCTATAGCGCGCTTCAATTACAAAAAACAAAATAAACGCCGATCTATGCTCGAATCGGTGTGCATTTCAATCCACGCAGCAATTCTCGTATAAAAAAAATGTGTAAACACTCCACGAGGCAATCACCTCGTCAAGAAACCACCACCCACTTACAAACCGACGGAGTTGCGTGGTTGTAATCTGTACTTCCGACGGTTGTATTTGGCTTTGACTCGGTCATCGCGTAACTGACCGTTTAATGTATGCCAATTTGTTTCAAGTTTAATATCCACAAGTTGTTCTACGTTCTCTTAAGATCGGAAATTCATCAAGTGGCTGAGAGAATTATCGACACATTGGATTCTATTGGGAGTAGATTTTAAATTTGCAAATAAAAAACTCTAAACTGCTACCGGGCACCGTCAAATAAATTTCATTTGATGAATGAAGAATTTCTGATAAACTGCCATAGAAGGTCCAACGCTTTACGACTGCTTTGACTTTTAAAAGAAACAAATCTGAAATACAAAAAGTGAGTACTTACATCATGAGTTCATGGCAAGTGAATCTGACCTTTGGATCTACACTGAGGAAACACTAAAAAATGTTCATGGCTTCACATATCCCTTACAGGATAATTCGGTGAAATTTGAATTTGTCGCTGCGCAGGATATGATCCAGATAGCATAACTTCTTTACTTTGACTGAATAGTCATAGAATAGTCCAGACTTGGCAGTGTTAATGCTTAGTTCATAGTTACTGCTTATGCTGTTGGTCTTGTTTATCAATTCCATTTACTAAATTTACTTATATCGCTTGCTATAATGATGCCATAGTCCGCGTAGTTTTTCTTTAAAGATTTCTTCGGAGTACAAGTTGAAGAGTAATGGTAAGAGAATATCGTCCTGTCTTACTCCTCTTTGAATCTGAAAGTCTGGTTGTTTGACTTCCATTTCTATTTTCGCTTTCCAGCCCCAATATAGATTTCAAATCACTCTCATGTTTTTTATACCAATACCCTTACTTTCCAATATCTTCATCATTTTCTTATACTGCACACGTAGCCCTTTCGTAGTCTACAAAGCATGCATATACGTCTTGTTAATTTCCAGTCATCGCTGAATTAGCACGTCAAAAGTCAACAATGCCTCTCGAGTGCCAAAGCCATTTCTGAAACAAAATTGCGATTTCTTACAACAAATTCAAGTTCTTTGTTGGATATCTTAAGCTCCCGTCTCATTCGCTGTGAGTTCTGTAGTCACTGCATTGTACAGCTTTACTTTTCTTCGTCAGTATAACAGCCTCGTAAAACTATAATAGGCTCTGCTGTATTTAAGCAGGTGTGACTGAGAATCGTTCAAGAGTATTTCTTCCATGGAAGTTCTTTCCTTACTGTCGTGTGAAACCGGCGATAAATAGGCAGGTTCTTTACACGTGTGTCTTAATTTAGGGAGACGTACAAGACAGTAGCTGCGAATTAGATTGGCTCCACGGGCTGTCGCGTCGATGTATTTTAACTACTTATCAGGCTTACGATCCTAGTAACCTGCTTTCAATCTGAAAAACCTAAAACCATCTAACGTAACTTGGTATCATAAGTTCTGTTGCGATGCTTTTCTTAAAAACAGCTCAAATACAAAGTGTCTCTAAACTGGAGCATTGATGTTTATACGCTCGGTGCGCCCTTGTATGGCGGTACAGTCCGGGTTGGACCAATAAACAAACTCCTCCAGCCTCCAGTTCCGTACTCCAAGTTGGTTGATTCATCTCCATCGTGGATGTTGTCTGCTGCTTTGTCCAAATGGCTCGTATACAATGACTCTTCATGCCGGAGCAGCTACCTGTTTTGCCATCTAAGCCATCTTAAGCGTTGCATTCGTAAACGCTTGACTGGCCAGGCCGCCGAAAAGTTTATTGTTGAATCTTCTTCTCCAGACGCCGATCAACGCAAGCAAGAAAAAAAATCGTATCAGAAGATTTCTCTCGAAGATTCACGCCCTAATACTCATTAGTTTTCTAAAAAATAGTTCGGTAAAAGGAGATTAAAGACTTTATGAAAATTCTTGAATTCGCTCAAGACTTGCAAAAAAATTTGAGATTTCAATGCTGAAGTCTGAGTCATCAAATGAAGTCAATGAAATGAACCGCAAATCATAAAATATTTTCAAACAATTCAGAGATTGCACTATAAAAGATTGCAGTCTTTTACGATTCTGTTGTACAACCTACACCCAGCTTCTATAAATCTTTAATAATTTCACTACGTTGATTCTGCATGCTTGACATTGTCATCTTCAGCCACAATCCGACTCATGTGAACAAATTTCTTTGATGTCATATATTTAGAGCCATTTTATGACCACATTTAAAACGTTCCCGCAAAAATTTGCGATTTATTTTCATAAGATCGCATGAATTTTGTCGTCTACTGCGTTGAGTGTGCTTCAAATCATGCACTCTCTCATCATTTCACTGTCTCTACGTAAATCTTAACATCTCATCCGCCACATTGATTAGAAATTGAATTTCCATAAAAAGATTGTGAGGTCATATCAACAGATGGTGGGGGGAATTCTCTTGATTCTTTTTGCGCATTTTCAATTTTAATTTCGATTTGGATTCTCTCTCTAACCTTGATTGTTCGAATGCTTCCAGATGTGTTTAACTTGAGTTCAGGGAAACCTCTTAAGAAAAGTCGATGTCGAATTGAAACGGATGGATATAAAAGAAAAATATTTTTTATTCATTCGAATTTGACGGAGATTTCACGAAATGAATGAAGTGTGGAAGTTTATTAAGCGGAAGTTAAGTGTGTTTTTGTATTTTTACGACTCACTCGTGAAGGGTTTGTCCGTGAACTTGGTCATCCAACTGTGATAAAGTTGAGTTGATTTTTGACTGACTAACTAATTAACACAGCATAAGATGTGTTGGTTTATGAATTGTCATGTTACAAAGGTTTACTTTGCTCACTTTGATGATTCTGAGCTCATTTCGGCTTTCAACAGTTTGAACTTGTGCGGGGCTACCAACCTTATCTGCTCAATTAGATATAATTCCATTTTTGGAATCAATAAAACGCAGTCACTCGCTAATTTCTTACGTTGAGGCGTACACTGTTCGTGACGATTTTAATAGAAATGAAGTCACATGGTAAATGTGTCATTCGTTGATCCATTTTGTGCACAAACATGTAGTGATACTTTGAAGAGGTCTGAAGAGTGCCGAGGCAACAGTCTTTCTTGCAATTGAAAGATAGTTCTGTAGTACCGGCTGCAGTCTTTTCGTTCCCTTGTACTCTGGCAGTTAAGAGAAGACTGGGAAATGCCGACTGTGCTTTTCTTCAATTCAATTTTATAAAGCTTTCTGGAGGACAAAGAAATCTTTTAGGGAATAGATCAATTGAAAGCGTTTCTTACTCCGAAGAGATTTTGTCATTTTCCACGTTTGTCTGTCACGTCTGTGTGTGTGGTCTTTTTAGATTTTGAAAACAGAGAAGAGTGTGTGAGTGCCTTAGGTAGGTAGGTTGCTATAGCCGGCAGCAGGAGAAAACCCACAGCGGAACTTAGACCAGGTTAGGCCAATTGTGATACCACACTGTGGACGAGAACCCCTCGTAAGTGGCTTAAAAAAAACTCCTTTTACATCTGAATGAGGTTCTTTCTACGCAATGTTTATCAGAGAAGAACGTGGTTGGCTTAAGTTGCTGTTTCCTAAGACTAAGCCATCAGATTCCCTACCCTACAATAACAAGAATAAACCATTCCATAGATAAAGGTGGTAGCGTTGCGTTTACTTGCTCATTGCATTCGACAAAAAAAATGTGGCAGTGTTGCGTTTCTTTGCGTGGCGTTTAAATGCAAACTCATAAAGTAATTATATTCACCTGTTTACTGAACAAATTTAATTCAACTCACCTTCTGGAACCTTTCTAAACATCATTCTTCTCTTCATCCAAAGTAAACATACGGCACTTCAAATCAAATTTCATTTCACTTGATCAGAAGAATCCCAAACTCGAGTTGATCCATTCCATTGAATGCCACTAAATTAGCTTAAAGGTCTCTCTCGCAGTTCAAACAGTTTATCCAATTGACACAATTTGATGTCATACATGTAGAAAATCGTGAAATAAATATTTTTCGTTAACAAAACGACCCCCAAACAAAAAAAACTACCAAGCCAATGAAGAAACGTGCTAAAAATTTTAATCAAATGCGTGTAGCTGATGGCGAATAACTAAAACGAGTTCTTATTGAATCGGAATGTCATTTTTGGGAAGTTTTTTTTTAAGACCCACAAAAAAACAAACAACTTATCGTATATGGATTTTCCTTCACTTCAAGTTACAAACGATGACGTGCTGTATTGACACACAGCGAAGAGCGTTTGTTTGCGAATAGATTTTCGTTAAGAAGTTGGCGGCATTAAAATTTTTCTCAAGACTGATAAAAATAGCCAACCAATTCGATGTTCCAAGAATAGACAGTGGCGGGCGTTGTTAGACGTGTTCATAGACATGGAGAAGCGAAAGGGATTGCAACAGATGATGGGGAAAAGAAACCGGTATCAATCGGTAGCAGACTATGTGGTCTGTTCGTAATGTAATCATTGTTTGCATTTGATTCCAAGTTGCAAGAAGCCATGCAACGGACTTCGAGACGTTGATGAAGATAAACAAGGGGTTTTGGTTTTTGTTGGATGAATTGACTTCTCTTTATCATATTCCTTTAACATATAAATTTATTTCAAGCGTAACGAATGACAGTAATGACAATATAAGTAGAATGGGGTGCGCCTTGCAAGAATGACTTCATTCATAAATCGCAACAATTACCGGTGTCGTGCTCAGTTGTATACTCACGTTGGGTTTACTGATAAAATAAACAAACTTAATCACCACTAAGTAAATACGTTTGTTCATTTGAAACGGGAGTATCATCAATTGAAGCTGCATGCATTCCGGGTGAATAGGTCATCAACAAAAATGTACCAGAAATGACGAAGAGTCCTAAGCACATTCATCGTGCTTGCGCATACAATCTTTCTTTCGGAAGCTGTGAAACAAAACAGTCGGCGGGAACATAAGAAGAACACTTTGTTTACTTTGGAAAGCACAACGTTGTTTGAATCAGACCGCGGGAAACAGTCATACCCACCAGGGTTTCACGTTATCAGGTGATGGATCGGTTTCCGAATTCAAAGACTCATTTACTGTGATTCGAGTCAGAGTTGGCTTATCGTAGAATTTGCATTAAACATTTTTTGTATTATGCGAATGATAAGGTGTAATCTGTTGGCCAAAAACACTATAAGGATATCCTGTCCTCCAGTCTGGGAATATTTTTTCGGTCTTATTTTTGAGCCATGTGGTGCAAAGTCCGAAATTCCTTTGAGTAATTCGGAATGATTCAGAAACGTTGATTTTCATGAGCCGAAACTCTTGGCAGATGTCAGTCTGTTGCTGACTTTTTACGATTCTGTTTTTAAGTCAAGACTCTAAAAATTTGTTTTCCGGTCATGTAAGTCATGTACAATGCTGTGCATGCTCTCAAATAATTAACAGGTCCAAATTTCTTGCTTGTACATGAAGAATGAATCGTTGGAAAGGCCATGATTCGGAAGGAGTGATGTCTAATGACTTCCGGTTATCTCTGTCAAGCAAGATTCTAGATGCAATGGTTAAAAATATCAACCAATACGTAGTGCTGGAGCTTTGTCATGACAGAGCTCCTATCGGGAATTCTCACTATACGCTATACGAACCGGGCTCGAAGTGGCAGATTCAAACAGAAGTCTGATGAATTAAGATTCAAGTAATGGTGCCCAAATATATTGTAGATTCCTGATAAAGAATTATAAAATAAGATGAAAAAGAATTATGTCCCAGTGAACAACCATTTCATACAAAAGATCAGTCTATGGTCGCTCTGTCACTGGGGATCATTTGACATACACTGGGTGGCGTGACAGTCCGTTGAGAACCAGAGCCTAGCTTTTTCGAGCCTCCACTGTGTTGTGCGCGTTAGATCTTAACACATGTGGAGGGGACCTACTGTTTTATGCCGATTGGGGGCCGTGAAAATTGTTTCTGGTGTTTTTTTTTTTTCTACGAGCTGGATTCGAACCCAGGTACTTTCGCTCAACAGTCCGACGCACTGACCCGCTCCTTTGACACAAAAATTAATAACATAATAACTATATATTAGGTTGTCAAATATCTCCCTTCCGCCTTTTTGTCTTTTGAATTTTCCGGCTATGTACAAAGCGCTACAAAGCTCGTATCTGGCAATACATCATTTGAAAGGTCTTGACATAACCTACAAAACGACGCTATGCATGATTAGTTTGGATACGAGCTCTGTAGCGCTTTGTACATAGCCGGAAAATTCAAAAGACAAAAAGGCGGAAGAGATATTTGACAACCTAATATTTATTAACAAACCGGGGCTACATTTTATTTTGATGTTTCTTAATTCGCTTACGTTAGGTGGCAGAGATAAAAAAAATTGTAGTAGTATGTTTATGGTTAGTAGAAGTCTGTTTCGTGTTTTCTGTTTTATTCAATACAAAGCTCCCTTTTATTATTGGAACATATGTGTAGACTCCAAAATAATTAAATCTTTTCATATTAGCATAAAGTTCTGATAAAAATTATGACTCCAAAACACCTAATCAATAATTTTTTTAACAATCGTTCCTTGTGGCTTACTTCCTATGAATTTAGCTTTTTTTTGAGGGTGTTTGTCTAGTATGCTTTTATGACTATTGCTTCAATTTCATCCTCACTTGTTGAAAACTGAGGAGTTATGACAAAAGTCCTAAACTCGAAAGTGGTCCAGCTATTGTTCCTGTTAATGAACTGCAAAATGTTATTGCGAAAAACCAAACATGTAACCCATCAAAAATTCAAGCATTCATTCTTTTATGATCGGTGCAATGACGCCACCAACGCCTTCACTCTAGGGTGTTACTTGCCTTCAACTCAGGTGTCAACGAAAAACAGGCGAGACGTGCTTCGAATTCATTTGTCGACCACACACTTTACTCAAAGTGCAATTGACTGAATCAAAGATCGACTTAAACATTTAACACAAAATTCATTATTAATACACATTCCAACGGAAATTCGTTTGCTTTTCAACTATTTCGCATTTTTGTTGTTGTAAATAAAAAAAAAGAAAAGCATGTGCATTCCATCTCAATTAAGTTGAGTTAGTCATCTCAACAATTACTGATCATATCATGGGTTTGTTGTTAGCCAAGGCCATTAGATTACTAGGTGTGCTACTATACGACATCAATATTATATTTGTGTAAGTGATTCATGACAATTAAAAGACACAAAGGGATACAGACACAGAGCGAGAGAGGAAATTCCAAAAAAGAAAATGATTAACTTGTAATAATAAAATGCAGACAAATAAACTCAATTTCGACCACAGAATTTTCAGGCGCCAAAATGGATGAACTCAAAGGCTTCTTCAAGCAGGCCGGCAAAGAATTTCTAAATGCCGCCGGCGAAGCAGCTGCGGGGGCAGCCAAAGAGATCGTGGGAAGTGTTATTAATGAAATCTTCATCAAAAAAGAAGCCGAAACGAAGAGAATACTGCCGAGTATAAAGAATATGAGAGTCGTAAGTAATATATCTCAAAAATGATGTGTATTTAAAATTTTATTTTTTTATTTTGGTTTCTAAAAAGACATCCAGTGGAAAAACAAACAGAGGGAAAAAATTTCTCCGAGAAATATATTTATATACAAAATATGTCATCAACACTTAAAAAAAAATTGAAAGAATTTTCTCTGAATTTACAAACAAAACTGAAAGGGGAATGCACGAGTGTATTGACTTGCGCAATGATTAAGAAATTCAAGGCGAATGTTGATTGTCGGCTTTGTTAGATACGATTTTGTAGGGTTAAATTGGTTTTGAAGTTTTTACTTGTGAAATGAGCGGAGAAGTTAAGGTTTTAGTTGATGTGGTCAATTGTTAAGCTAGGAGGCTTGACTAGTGAACTTTATGAACCGGCGATTTAGAATTCCTTAACCCGAACGATGTAGAACATGGCTTAATGGCGCACTAGGTCCTCAAACAAAAACATAACAAAAAACAATATTGCAGAAAGTGGACTTCAAACAATTAATTAGATTCGTAAAAAAGCGTGACATTTTTTCAATAGACATATACACCAAAGCCTCATTTTGCGTCGGTCCGATTTGCTTCGCTTCGAAGTTACGTCGTTTTAAAACTTTCAAAACTGCTTTGTTTTTACTTCAGTTTGCGTCGTTCACAAAATTACAATACATGGAAATTAAAATATATACAATAATAAAATCGTTAATTCGATTTGCGTCCTGTTTTTATAGTTTTTGACGTCAGCACCGCTTCTGTTAATTACCACACTCCCCAGATACACGAACATTTTTAATTCTTTCGTTCTGTAATATAATGTCGAGATCCCTAGTGGTGCCGTGTCCGTTGCACATAATTTTTGTTTTCGATGTATTAATTTGTAGTCCAACTTTACGCCAGCAGTTGTTAATACTTTCGAGATTGTTTTGAAGATTGCAGTATTTATGACATAATAAGCATAGATTGTCTGCGTATTCAAGATCTTCCAACTGATTAAACAAGCTCAATTGTATGCCTTTGCGCCTTATGATTTAACATGACATATCGTCATGTAATTGTCATATGGTACTCTGCAGAATCCTTTAATGGAATCCTGCTCTGCTCAAAGAACCCTATTTTACCAATAAGAAATATAGCTATATCCGAAAATGGAGAACTTGAGTACTAAGTAAGTGAATTTTCTTTCACTTTCTTGCCTATCAAGTTGATTGATACTACAAAATTTCGCGGCTCCTCGACGGTCTGAAAAATTCAAAGACTAAGCTGACTTTCGCGATGACTTAGCTTTATACGGCGGGTCGGTCTCTCACTTCTTTTCGAAGGCGCTTAGATTCGCAGACACTTTCAGCTGCGGCATTAGTGTATGTTGGATAGCTGCGGTCGAGTAATTGCAAGCGAGGGATTGTTGTACTTTAAACTAGATCACAACCTTGCACAGCCTATAATGTTGTGTTATGTGTCTCTTTTACTTCATTCGCCTTCCTCACAGACAGGACCTAGTATTCAATAGATCATTTTCTTTTCGAATAAGAATGAGATTGAGGAATATAACCATTTTTTTTATTTTAACAACTTCATTGTTTACAAAAAAAAAAAAAAAAAAACACGGACTTCTTCGTGGGGCGAATATATTCCAAACATTTCGCTATATGTTGCTTCAATGTTTTTGTGGCTTTGTAACATATTTCAATTTTAAATAGACGTTCAAAATCATAGCAGATACGATATGCTTCAATAGGAAAGCAAACAGAATTCAACAGATTTCAAATATAGTTTAATGCCCATGTCTCTCTTTTTTCGTTCCAAGTAACGCATGCGTCTGTTCAATGTATTCGCTTGTCATTTGAAATCCTCATTTAGGGCACGGATAATTAATGCTCAGATGGATAGATTAGTCAGTTGTTGAAGTTGTTGAAATGTCATATAACCGCATGAATAAATTTCAAATTTATGCTTCTAAAGCTATAGTCTTTCAGCAATTTATTCAAGGACGATGTTGGCAATTTGACAAGAAGAAAGAACATCGTGTCATAAGAACGAACAAGACAGTCGGAGTGGGCGCATTTGGCGTCGCGAATCTGACATCCTGCTATCCCCCTAATTGCACTTAAGGACAACTCAGCACATGTAAATCTGCGATGTCCATGAGACAGAGTCCTTCTACGCCGTCTGCAGACTACCCCAAGACCAAACTAGTGCGTCGTCGTCCACAGTACTTGCAACCCCTCATCGTTTATGAACCGCACGTACCATTTAGAGGGTGCGCTACACAATCCCCGAAACATCAAACCATTCATCATTTGTCTAGACACGAACAAAAAAAAATCAAAAGTAAATAACCATCTCCTCATGTGATTATTGGCGCCTTGTTTTGCACCCTCGCTTTCTCGCAAATTTATGTTCTGCCCATTGACATCCTCCTGCCCAGAATTATGCTAACTCTGACATCATACACTCAGCATGTTTTCTTCACGCAACCAAGCGCCAACCATGTCTTCGCTAGGGTGTGCATGTTGTCTGAGTCTTCCTTTTTTTTTTATAAATTAGTGCTAAACCATAAAACTGAAACCAACCCCGCGACGAGAGAAAGTGAAAGTTGTTGCTAGAATTCCAAGTAGAGCAATGTCATGCTTTGATAGCATTTGCCGAGAAAGTTGGCGCTCCCAGAAATTCCATCTCTGTCTCACGCCGTCAACCCCCAAGTGATAACACAAAACGGCAAATGTGTTTGTGTCAGCTCCCATTATCCTCTAGGACAGTGTCCCTGTGGATAACGACATATTGTCGACTTCGAGGTAACCTCCTGTCCAGCTGGATATTCAGTTTACACTCGGTAGTCATTGCTGTGGCATTCGTTCTCGTCGTAGCTTGAAAAATAAACACATTTTTTTTAAATGCAGAGTGTGTCCTCAACCACACAAAGTGGATTGCATAAACCGCTTCTTTTTGATAAAGCAATGAATTGTAGACTCGCCGCTATCGCGAACATTACAACTTCTGGTGATATGTGAACTGGAAAACGTTCGTCAAACACTAAAAAACTTTTCATAGATTTAACTCGATTAAATCTTTTAGTAAAGTTACAACCACTCAGTGTGTAAGACAGTCTTAAAAATGCCTTACGTTGCAAAAGTCGAAGTGCCTTTCTTCAAGACCGTCTACAAGCGTGATGAAGCGTTCAAGCTGAAGATTCTTCCTAAGGAAAAATTTCTATCAGTTGTGAATGTGGATGTCATTGATGAGAATTGTGAAATGAAATATGGTTCACATGAGCGGATATGCTCGAAAGTTGATATTCAAAATCATAAAAATGCATTTGAATTATTGAAAACGCCATTTATTAGTTCGTGCATGAGTTTGGATGAGTTGTGTGATGAGTTTCCGTTGATTGACGACGAGAAATGCGACGCGAATGAGAACGAGAAGAAAGTGAAGCTGAAGACGGTGGCGAATGCGGTCAAACCACGTCCGAAGACCTTCGATGGAAAGCCAATATACAAAGTAAAGTGTTGTTTGAGTGCAAAACGACTTCATATGTGCTTTAATTGTTCCCATTGGTGGTCGGTGTGTACTCAAATTGCAGACCTCTCCTGCCTGCTGAAGGACTCTCCTGGGACTTGGTGGGGTGTTACACAATCTTCTGGAAAATGCAATTAGACGTAATGAGGTGTCATTTAGCAAATGAGTTTCGGTTGTTAGGGCGTGTGCGTGAGTGAACATATGGAAATACAGAAATTGGGAAAGAACACGTGTTCATTTTCTTGCAAAATGCCATCGTGACCCTGACACAGTTCTGTTGCGTCTTCTTTTCAAACAAAAGAAAAGAACTTAATTCAATTGTGGATAAAGTCGTGCTTCTAAATTCGTCTGTTTCCTTAATTTTTTGGTCTTATTGTAAGTTCTTTCATCTCTTTAAAAAGCCTCTATGTCTGTTTGGGGTAACTCGTGCTGATGTAGAAGTCAGTTAGGGTTAAATCAGTTTGTTGATCTAGGAATCGAAATACAGTTGTACGCATTCATATATACGCATTTAATATTTTTTTTTTTTAAAAGTGTATGAATTAATTTTAAAATATGTATATAATATACCTACTATGCTTATGGTTTGTGTTATATTTTCCTGTGACATTCGTTCATATGCATCTGCTTTATAGTTCCTTAAAAACTATTTGGTAAAAAACGGTGGAACGTATTTTACCAAATAGTGTAAGGTTTTGATTTGATTTTCTTTTTCTTGTATAAATTCCAAAACCTTGCTAGTTATAGACTGCCTACCAAAAGGAAAACATCATGATTTTGAAGGAGGAAAACTACTCAAAAAGCAAATTTCAAAAAATACGGTATGTTCCGTACGGTAATTTTATGATGACAAAGAGGTCAATTCGTAATGAAGCTACCAAAAATCGTTTATTAGCTCGGTAAATGAAATCAAAATTAAGTCTTTCCGTTAACGTTGGGCATATACGTTATATATCAAACAAACAAAACGCAAAAGCAAATCATGTTTGACTAAAAGTCACGAAATGCCCGTAAGAGTATCTCTTGAACCCACGAATGGTGAAATGTGATATTTTCTGATGAAAAAAAAAAAAAAATTCAATTTAGACGGGTCAGACTGCTACAGCTGCTAAACGAAATTTCGGGATCGGAACTGTTATGATATGGGAAGCTTTTTCGTATGTTAAAAACACGCTTGTTTGTTTTATTACCAAAAATTTATACGGAATAGTTGCAAGTTGTTTTAGTACTTAGTATAAGAAAAAACTAATAGAAACTACATTTTCCAACAAAACAACGCTGCCATCCATGTTTCAAGGCAGTCGAAAGAGTGGTTTTCTTCAAAAACATTGAACATTGCAATACAACTGCGTGTTGGCAACGAGGCTGCGATTATTTATAAAGAATCGGTCAGATTGTTTGGTATGCTGGCTGGAAGCTTCTCAACCACCACTTAGACTCAGTCTCCCACACACAGGCGAATTTTTGCAAAACTATGTCCAATATTTTTTTTTTTAGCTTCAAAAGCTGACTATTGCAATCATTTATCAAATGAAGATACATTGTGTCCAAAAATGTGCAACATACAAATTAATTTTGTGTTGTTTTGTCCATCGTTTACGAAAAATTCGCCTGTGCGTGACGTCTCTCTACAACCTTCCTCTGATTTACTCATTTACTAATTTTACTCTTTTTTAGCTCGGTGAAAAAGCAAGTGGTTTTCGCGTTCATTCTGATGTCCAAGATTTCGAGTCCCTCCGTAGCCAGTGCCTTTCGACGGGTTCTCTATTCGAGGATCCCATGTTCCCAGCTACAAATGAATCACTTATGTTCTCCCGACGACCGGATCGTTATGTGGAATGGATGAGGCCGCATGTAAGTTTTTTTCATCCACCTCCTGTCTCTGACTTTCACTTCGTCATTTCGTTTCGTTAGGAAATCTGCGATGATCCTCAGTTCTTCGTTGAAGGCTATTCCCGTTTCGATGTGCAACAAGGTGAACTGGGCGATTGTTGGCTGCTGGCAGCCGCCGCGAATTTAACCCAGTTCCAGAATCTATTCTTCCGGGTTGTGCCACCAGATCAGGATTTCGAAAACTATGCTGGTATATTCCATTTCTGTTTCTGGCAGTATGGTAAGTGGATCGATATCGTTATTGACGATCGTCTGCCGACGTATCGTGGTGAGCTGCTGTACATGCACTCGACCGAGAAGAATGAGTTCTGGAGTGCTCTGCTGGAGAAGGCCTACGCCAAGTAAGTTTTTTGTCTAAGATTTTTTATTCTTTCAACTGACTACATCAACATTCTGACAGACTTCATGGCTCCTACGAGGCACTGAAAGGTGGCACTACCTGTGAGGCTATGGAGGACTTCACTGGAGGCGTTACTGAGTGGTATGACCTGAAGGAAGCACCACCAAATCTATTCAACATTCTGCAAAAAGCCGCCGAACGAAACTCGATGATGGGATGCAGTTTAGAACCCGATCCAAACATCACTGAGGCTGAGACGGCTGAAGGTCTGATCCGTGGCCACGCCTACTCCATCACGAAGGTTGCCCTTGTCGACATTGTCACACCGAATCGGCAAGGAAAGATTCCTATGATTCGCATGCGTAATCCTTGGGGCAACGAAGCCGAGTGGAATGGTCCATGGAGTGACAGCTCGCCGGAATGGCGGTACATCCCCGAGGATCAGAAAATCGAAATTGGCCTTACCTTCGACAGGGACGGAGAATTCTGGATGTCGTTCCAGGACTTCCTGAATCACTTTGATCGTGTGGAGATTTGTAACTTGTCGCCAGACTCGCTGACAGAGGATCAGCAGAATAGTGGCAAACGCAAGTGGGAGATGTCGATGTTTGAGGGTGAATGGGCACCGGGTGTGACGGCAGGTGGTTGTCGTAACTTCCTGGAGACCTTCTGGCACAATCCTCAGTATGTGATTAACTTGATGGATCCTGATGAGGAGGATGATGATGGCAAGTGTACCGTGATCGTGGCGTTGATGCAAAAGAATCGTCGGTCGAAGCGTAACATGGGAATGGAGTGTTTGACGATTGGATTTGCTATCTATCATCTGACGCCGAGGGACTTGGATACCAAGCCACAGCCGCTAAGCTTTTTCAAGTATCGTGCATCTGTCGCTCGGTCACCGCATTTCATTAACACTCGTGAGGTATGACTGACGGAGGGAGGGTGTTTGTGGTGGTGATGTGTTCTCGTGGTGCTATTTGATATTGGATGGAAGTTGAGCTGCAATTAGAAGACATATGGAAGTAGGAGCCTACAAAGTGTCACATAGATTGCTTGCCATTGATAAATCTGATGCTTTTGAAGTGATGAAATTATATTTTGTCGCTTATTCGGACTCGTAAGCATTTTCTGTTTGATAAAAAACAAGGCGTACAAAAGTTCAGGATCTTCTGCATTTGAAACTATCGGACAACGCAACGAGTCGCTTAAATCTGGATTTTTGATAAACATGCATTTTGTAGATCATCTTTTGCGTTGAATATAATCGTAGTACCGACGCAAAGAATTATTAACGTTGATCAAACATACGAGAAGCATCATGAACTTGGTAGCAGCTACTACATTGAGTGAACTTGGAATGAAGTGGTCAGATGATTTCTTTCTTCTTATGTCAAGTCAATCTTAAAGTGAGGTTAAGGAGCATAGCACAGATGGCAAAGTATCAAAGTGATCTGTTTTTAAGAATCCTAAATGAATCTATGTTCTCTTAGGATCGCACCGTTAGACTTTATTCAGACTGACGCATAAAAAATCTCAATCTGTTTCTGGGATTCAGGTTCCAGATTTTTGTTGAGTTTCGGGTGAAGTCTGGAGGAATAGAGAAGTGTGCTTCACACAGAGTCCAAGTTTTGTGAAACTTATGAGTATCTTATTTTTTAGTTGTTTTGGAAAGTTTTCATCAATTTCAACATTGCTAAATTGTATCCAATGTGTTGACGCCAAAGAACTCAGATTGGGTTAAAAGCAAATCCCACACTTCATAAAACTTTGACGCTGATCGAAGTCGTGGTGGTGGCGAAATGACGATCACATAGAAAAGTGTTTAGATAGAAGGATTTAAAAATTAAAAAAAAAAAAACTACTTAGTCTCCCAGCGACATTCGCAAATATTTATGGGATATAAAAAAAATGTTCACAACCAATCTCTCGCTCATTTCACAGAAATCCAAGTCAAAGTAGAATCACTAAGAACTACTCCTAACCACAATCACCTTTTCAAACGTAACACAACACCTCACAACTAAACGAAAAAAAAAATTTCTAGGTTTGTGCCCGTTTTAAATTACCACCTGGTCACTATTTAATCGTACCATCAACATTCGATCCCAACGAAGAGGGAGAGTTTATTATTCGCGTCTTCTCGGAGACAAAGAGTAATATGGAGTACGTATGCAATGCTAAATTAATTTCCCGCTCTTACTCTTGTATACTTGTAATTACATCAGATACTAATGATTTCATATTTTTACTTTTCTTTTTGGTTTTTTAATTTTTACTAATCCTTTTAAGAGAGAACGACGACCATGTTGGATATGGAGATGTGGATGATAGGGTGAGTAAAATTTACTTCTTTTTAATTGTTTTCGTTTATAAATTATTTTATAAATTTTATGGAAAAACGAAAAATTGATTAGCGTTTAATTGATGATATGAAAATTCAATTTGCATTCTGAAGTATTGCCGTATGTAGTAAAATGTAATTTAATTGGTTGGAAATTAGGAAAGAGTGGGCTGGCATTGTTGGGTGTTCATTTGATGGCCTATCGAGTAAAGCTACTTCTTTATTTCTTCGTGCAAAGTACATCGTTAGAGTTTTATTTAAATAATTAACACAATAAAAGCAAAGTTACTAGACAGTCGTGGCACACCCACGTGAAAGAAATCGTGCCTCTGACGGTTTAATAGTTCACAATCTGCGTGAGGTCTAAGTTCAGCGAACTTCCAACGAAAAGGACATCTTTGTGTTTAATTAAGTACATTTTCGTGTGTTTGAATAATCTGGTGTGGACGACACGCAAAGTAGGAAGGGTATCAGTGCCTGGAGACAACAAATGAATACACCAGTGACCTCGTTTATGTGGTAGACATTCGTTTTACAGTCATTCGTTCAGGATTTCAATAAAGAGAGAACCTCTTAACCTTGACCAGAGGGAGGTCATACTGACTGGTCGTGTGCGTCATCATGGAATCCCACATCTCCTATGATTACGCATTTTTTATGTAGGGGGGTTGGGTCTCTGTTCCTTTGTTGGGCATTTATTTCTTTGAGTTGGCAAGTCAAGTTTTATTGAATATTTTAAGGCAGATTTTCCAAATTTTCTGAGCATTTATTTACCAAAGGTTTTCATTGCAACAAGGAGAAATTTTAAGTTTGCATATACTTTGTGACTTTACTCACAGTCGTCTGTAATTCTTTCAAATATTTTTTCCTTTTCGTTGAAGCATAAGCAAACATTCGCTCCTGCTTGCTTGCACAAAAAGAAAAAACAGTCTTTTACGTTTCGAATGACGAGACCCCTTTACAAGCTCAAAAAATAAAAACGTAGAACTTAAAGTTTAAAGTTAATTTAACACTGAAAAGTGAGATAATTGCATTCATTTTATGTAACACTGTCTCCTCTTGCTGCGTAATGTTTACGCTGATGCATTGGATGGGTCGTAGGAGTCACTATCTGCGCAGTCTATGAATTGCATGGAGACTAATTATCTGTAATTAATCAATTCCCTGCTTTCGTTTCGTGTTTAAAAAAAACTCTTTTCGTACGCTCAATCATTACTAATCCAGGCAGGCTTAACTCTTCCCATTGCCATTATCAATATTAAGGAAACGCCACACCTCAGCAGCTCAGTGTAATTACTTTAAACCACTTCAAGTGATACTCTCGATGAAAATTTATTTAAGACATTTAATTCAGAGCACACCCTCAAAACACTCAACATCACTGTGTTATGTTTAATTTACAACCGTGACCTCGTCGGAGGAGCATAAGCAGAGGAATAAGAAGCTCTATAGCCACTCTGCTGTGTCACAGATTAATTAAAGCGAATCATAGCGGCTGTGAATTAATTTGAAACCAGTTTGTTAAATTCTGTCATCAGTGATTTGTAAACATGTCACTTGGTAAATGTTGGCAATTGGTTTTGATGAGTTTCGTTAGAACTAAGGGAAGGCCAGAGCGAAAGGGTTGACGAAAGACGTGGTTATTAGAAGATTAGCTGTTTCTAAAGGGAAATTTTTAGATTTGCATGGATGTGAAGAGAGAAATTTTAGTGTTCATCAGGATTTTGGAGCAGACTTTGTTTAACCTTCATCCATCGCTCGGATGAGTCCTTTGGACCCAGAAGTAGTCTTTCTTTTTCAAATGTCTTCTTAAATATAAGGCATAGTAATAATTGGATGCCCTAACTTTTTTCGCGCCCCCACTGTGTTGTGAGAGAGACATACAGTTTCGAAATTAAGTTACTTTAGTTTTTGTGTTTAATTAACACTTCTGGTAAAATAAAATTGATTATTAGATTCGATGCAGAAAAAATAGTAAAACTACAGTCCATTCCGTTTTTATGACAAATTAATTAATTATAAGGCGTTTTTTGCAATTAAAGAAACAATGAGAACGATCATTGTTAGTGCTTAGTTTTTTAGTTTCTAGTAGTATAGTTTTTATTTTCTTTCAAATGTGGTGAATTTCTAGGGCGTTGACCTGGTCCGTTGGTCGTACAGAAAATTGGCTAATTAACTGGAACCAAAATATCTCCAACATACATTGCCTACATAATAAAAATCAGTATGTTCAATGCCCGAGTATTTGTTGTCAAAAATGTTCCTTCCGTCAATAAACATAATAAACACCATTGAAGATCTGATCAAATTGCTTGGAAATATAAATGCGAATATTGGCGAGAAAGTTATTAATGGTTTTTATTAACGCCACGCCGGATGTTTACACACGGCTGATATTTGTTTACGGCAAATCGTGCAAAGCGCCTCGTACGCCTATTGTTGTTTTCCATGTAGGTTTCGTTTAACAAATGAGTCGGATGTGTGCACGTTGCATAGTCAAAACAAATAAACTCATTTGTCTGGAATTGTGAAATTAAAAAAAAGATCGAAGCTTTATTCTATCATAGAAGACTTCAATTTTGTGGGTACCTCTCTTAGGATTTTTTGGTCAATTTTATTTCTGCCTAGCTGTAAATTAAGAAAGTTTATTATCCGCATAACATAATTGCACAAGTGTAATCGACTACTTTTTCTCTAGTTATTTTTGCTTTATTCAAGCAATCGGGTTTCTGACGGTTTTATAGTTTACAAACTGCGTTAGGTCCAAGTTCAGCGAACTTCCAACGAATAGGATATCGTTAGTTTAATTAAGTTATTAATAAAGCATTAATTAGCAGGTCTCTTCTACATGGATCACATTATACCGCTCACAACGCAGCGGAGATAGGGTCTCTCCCTCTACAGGCTGTTAGGCTGCACATTACCTATATATTTATCGTACATTGGCCATATTACTTCAGCTTTTAGCATTACAAAACAAGTTGTTGGTTGGATCCATTAACTTGCTTAGTCTGGATTCTGATTAGATTCGTCTGTCGCAAAATGTTAGATTCCTTATTGCTTGATGCTCTCTACGAAAGCTGTAGAGGGCAAGTGTGATATGCGAGCCAAGAACCTTTATGTCTTTGCATTAAATCTAACAAATTGTTTTTCTTACGGCCATTTGACTGTTAAATAGTTACTGGTGTCGCCAACATTGATTTTATATTGGCAATTTCTATTTTGGTTTTATTAGCGGTGTAGACGGTAAGCAAAGCACTTAAAAATATTTAGTTGGCCATCTCACTATTTGTTCTTGGGACCAACGGTTTCGATGATTGCGCGAAGTTAAGAAGTATTTATGTTTTAATGTTCGTGATCTCTTGCAGTAGTCTGAAGAAGTCGCTATCGAGTGTACTACAACATCTGGTTCTGGCCAAGATTGTATATCACATCACGGTTCCATCTTTCAGCAATATCAATTTTTCTATAGTATAATTAAATCGATGTTGCGATGTTAATTAGCAAAGTGTGAACCGTCAGTGGTCACATATAACACAACCGTGTAGTGAGAGCTCTTGCAACAAGTTATAAAGTAATTATACAGTGAATGGGGGAAATTTAAGTGCCACTGCAGTGTGTGTAGTGTCAATAATCGAATTTTATTGATAATCATATCAATAAGTAGCCCCGTTATAATCAAACAGCAGTTAATCACTTTAAAGTAGCTTCCGCCCCACGAAACAATCCAATTTCCAACCAATAATTACCACCAATTTGTGTTGTTATTCAATTATCTCACCGAGTTTGTAGAAAATACTTTTATTTTATATTGAGTTGCAAAGTGCAATGCTTTTTATTGTATCCTTTTTTTTATTGGAGCAAACACCAATCCACCATTAGCTTTTGTGTGTTTCACCAAAAACCACAAAGCAACTTAAAATAAAATAATTAAAAAAAAAATAACACTAATTGCATGAAAATAAAAATAAATGAATCTTAAATTCAAACACCAAATTGCATGGCTCTTAAAAAATAATTAATTTAAAAAAAGCATTCATCTCTAACAACAAAAAGCAAAAATGGTACAGATAACAGACGATTTTATTCAACTCACACTCAACACTACAGTGAATTTATTTTGAAAATTTGTTAGTTTTCAAAAATTAATTTATTGCATTGTCCTGCGTGTGTATGTGATGAATAAATCCGAATGTTACTTTGTGCCGCGTTAACATGCCTGAATAAATTAATGATCACACGAGTAATGAATTCGCTTTAATTAAATTTAGGTTAGCAATTATGATGGAGGTAATGGTGATGGAATTCCAGATGTAAGTTTCAACAACAGCAACGATGACCAAAATCAAAAAATTTTTGAATCGTTTTTTCTTCTTTTTTTCTAAATTTTCTTTGTTAGTTTTTGTTTTGAATTTGGTCTTTTTAATCGAGATTTCAAATGAGTTGAATTTTTTTCTTGTTAAGTTAATGGCAAGCATTTTGTTCGAAGTAATTTTTTTTCTTATTTGAGTTTACTCATTCAAAAGGCCTAAGGACGGCAGAGTTTTGGTAATTGGGATATGAAATGGACTTTAAAGTGAATGAAAGGAGGATTGGAGCTTCTTCATCTGCAAAAAGAGTTAGATGCCTTTGATAGAGTCTGATATGCTTCAGTGCATTTATGAAGACAGCACTCAAGTCCTAGACAATAGATCTTTAAGGTAGCAGTACAAATGGCTCAGTGACACTCTCAGTGTCACACTTCAATTTAGAAAAAGAAATATTAGGTTGTCAAATATCTCCCTTCCGCCTTTTTGTCTTTTGAATTTTCCGGCTATGTACAAAGTGCTACAGAGCTCGTATCTGGCAATACATCATTTGAAAGGTCTTGACATAACCTACAAAACGACGCTATGCATTCAAAAGACAAAAAGGCGGAAGGGAGATATTTGACAACCTAATATTAACAGGTTTGATGTTGCTGTCATTATTACAGATCACACTTCTGTCTGTTGTGAGATGGCTACAATAAAGCCGTAAGAAAAGAAAACAAACCCTTCTTTGTAGCACACACAAATACTTCCCAAAAGTATTTGGAAATTTGCGCCTTTATACATTGATCATTGCACTCGTTATTAACAATTGGTAGCCATCTCATTTATAATCATTCTCAACATTCTCGACATTCTAAACAAACTTCAAATTCAACATTCTGGACACAATTCAAAATTAAATAATTGTTCATTACCGCAGTGTCGGAAGAGTGTGATAAAAAAAAAACTTCCAATTCACTATCTACATATTTCTACGAAGCTGCGTTTTTGTAACCTCTAAGTTGTAAAAATCATTAACAAAAAGTCAAAGGTTTTAGCACTTGAAAATGAACTACTTGCAAGACCTCTGAAAACACAGAAAAGTGTCATGTGCTCAAAACCTGGTTTGTGGTTCTTCATGGCCAATCATTCGAATAGAGAGACCTTAAGTGTTTCTGTATATCATGGGACTCAGTTTTCATTCTGGTTAGTCTTCATTGTTATTATTTCTATTCAGAAATAGGCTTTTGTTAGGGACTGTAAGCTAGGCTTAAAATAATATAGTTCTGTGATAGAAAAAGAGATTGTTCAATCAATTATTTTTAGTTCCATTAAACTATTGTTTTTTGAACACAAGGCTGATGATAGAATTGCATAAATCAGTAGAAACGTCGTTCCAAAGAATATTTGGATAATGAGCAGCTGCGAATGTCTTCTAAAGTTGTAAGCTCTAAAGATCGTGAATTAGTCAGATTAACAGTTGAATACCACCCCGGAAGAACAGAATTTTTACTTTATTTTTTATATTAATATACATATACACTCCACGTCAAGTGAATTAACACAAAAATTCGTCTAAGTTTAGGGTTCTGTAAGATCCATAGAATTTGGACGAAAAAAATGGCTTCAAGTGTTTTTTGTGATAAAAAAAAAACAATTTTGATATCACTGATGGATTCTACTATTATTTTCATTATATGAAAAAAGGGGAACGCTATTTAGCGTGAGATTATAGGCGTGAAGATGTTGTTATGTGTGGATAGTATTTATCTACCTTGGCATTGTTGAGCTTGAATTCCAAACCGCAAAAATGAAGTAAAAAGCTAACAAAATATCCTAGAAAGAAACTTTCCCAGGCTTTCGGAAATGTTCGGACCACATACTGGACATTTCCACAGGATAACGCCCCCATTCACCCTGCACGCTTAGTAAAACATTGAATCGGACAGCAGACTATTCAATTACTTCACTGACCATCGTATTCGCTAAACTTGAACCTTATTAAAAATATTTAGGGATAGTTGCGTTGAAAAGTATACGTTTCTCGTCGTCAATTTGAGGACATAGATTCGCTTATTGCAGCCATTAAGATAGCCTAGCCTAATCTAAGAAAAATACTTTATAAGCAAAATGTGGCTTATTTCATAAAATTGGATTTTATTTTCAATTTCAATATTTGAGTCTATTCAATTGATGCAAAAAAAAATTTAATGCTCTAAGGAATATGGAAGCATCCTAAAGTAGTTTATCATAAATTATGATGATAAAAACGAGAAATTTATCTGTCATTAAAAAAATAAGTGGGGATAAGTTTAACCACGTGGTCTACTGCTATTTCTTTGACTATAAATGTTCCTTTTTACTAGAGCTTAAACAATTCTGAAGAAGCAAATTACAAGGATTCACACTCGTATTGATTTAATTACCTCTCCATCTTATATAATTTTTTTTGTCACATTCGTGTGTATCGTGTATTACTCCTGAATGTTTCTTCCATGTTGCACGACAGTGTCCCATGTTTTGCGTGACCCCTCGGAAATGTGTACTCAGAGGTTCCTTTGCATGAATTCCCGATTACCAAAACTCTCGCTTGTACCAAATTTTTCTTATACATTAGTTTTTATTTTTTGTTTTGGCTTATTCTTCATTTTTTTTTGTTTTTTCTTATGTCCTAGGAAGAAT
The DNA here is from genome assembly GCA_905187475.1 of Syritta pipiens. NCBI lineage: Eukaryota > Metazoa > Arthropoda > Insecta > Diptera > Syrphidae > Syritta > Syritta pipiens. The sequence goes on along the minus strand of LR994571.1, from coordinate 68,810,334 downwards.
TTGACGAAGAATGACGCAACTAAACTACCTGCTAGCAAATTATAGACACAATTAAAAACAATTTAATCTTAACAATAGTTTTATTATAAATAAAACAAATTAACAAATAAACCACAGACTTTACTTTTTTTTTTATTAAAACAACAATAACTTATTTTATACAAATGACGAATGTACGTATTGATGTGTTGTGCTAATGGCATTTCATACAGCCGTTAACTTCCAAAGCTTTTTATTTGTGCAAAATGTTTGTCGATTGAACTTCTTCTAAACAAAATTTCCTACTTCAATCAAATTAACACTGTTTATTGCTTTGCAAAGACTAACAAAACCTAATGCAACAGAAAAGTTGTCTCTCGAAATGCCGGTGATCTAACTACGATGCACATAAGCCAGCGGCATTTAGTTGGAGCATTTGCTTGCTTATCAAATGGGATTGGAAAAATCATATAAACCATCAAAAAAACGCTTAAGAAACGGCTTTGAATTTTTTAAATTTCGATATTGCTCATTGGTTTCCACTCAATGTCTCATTAAATGTTCTGTAATCGAAATTTGAAAAATTCAAGTCGACTCCATGACTTCATTGCTGAGAACATATTTAAAACATGATCTATTTGTTCCCCTCCACAGGTTGGTCCGGCTATTCCCTCACAACCAGTTGATCCGCAAAGGGAAAGCCTACGCCGTTTATTCCAGAGCATTGCTGGAGTTGATCAAGAAGTCGATTGGATGGAATTAAAACGCATTTTAGATCACTCAATGAAAGACGGTGAGTTTCGGTTTGGTACTTCAAAATGTAAACAGATTTGAAGTAAGAAGTGTGTTAGCATACACTGCATAGTTTAGATTGGCGGCGATGTGGAATATTTTTAATTTTATATATATTTTTTTCCGTTTTCATGTTTTTGATATCTTATTTCCGATTTTGTGCATTCAAGTAGAGTCTCAGGTTTCAGTTAAAAAACGAAAGATTGAGGTAAGATATTCCCAGGCGTTTGGGAATATACAAGTTTATTCTTTTTTGCGATTTAGAGTAGATTGTTTGCGTTTAGCTTGTTTTTCTTAGCTTGAACTTTTTTCCACCCAATCCAACACAAATAGATTAGATCCCGTTACTATTAAATCTGAAATTGATTTTTTGTATATTTCTTCATGATCGTTCATGTGTTACAAAGTTTACCATTGCTAATAAGGATAATTTGAAAAATTATATTCGAATACAAAATGAGTTAAATACAGAAACAATTTATATGCATCTTTGAAGATGCAATTCAGTTATAGGTGTTAGATGAAATGGCCGCACTTTGGCTGCCTCATATAGGGTATTTTTCTTTTCCTGAAAGCCTTTGCTTTATATGAGGGGATTATTTTTACATTCTTCGTGTTAGTCATTCATTTTTATAACGCAATTCTTTTAGTGAGTTTTGAGTCTATGGTGAGGAGTGTAAATGAACGACTATAAAAGAAGACTTCAATTATTTAAAATTTTAACCAATTCATCTACCTAAAAGTACTTCTTCTTCTTCAAAAAAAAAAAATCCAAATCACGCTGTCTAGACCCTTGGGAATGCTCTTACCTTGCATATGGACAAGCGGGACAGTAAACATGGAATAGAGAATAGGGCAATCGGCGATCAAACAATAACAGACCGATTGTGTTTAACTATCATTACACATTGTAACTTAGTTTCTTTCGGCTTTGCCTCGATAAATGTTATTTGTTTAATACAAGAAGTTTTAAAAAGATGAAAGAAAAAGATTGAAGACGTATAAGTAGTTTTTTTTTCAGCTTATAGAACTTTCTCCGATTTATTTTCTTGATATGACAACGGAACTCAAATTTCCTCTAGAGAACCACCTACAATTACTTGATCAAAAACAAACTTCTGATCGATAATCGTGGTTGAATTTAGGTTCTGGTTACATTTATATGTAGAGCAGCGTAACAGCCCGTTGAGGGCCAGAGCCCAGCTTCTTCGCGCTCGTCCACTGTGTCATGCACGTTGTAACAGTCCGACCGATCAAGTCATGGCGCTGAAGTTGAAGTTGAGACATCAACTTCAGGTAAAACCAGAAAAGTTATTTATGTTAAATGAACTGACAAAGGTAATATTTTTTTTAAGTGAATTAAATGTTGGTTAAGAAGACTGGAGGTCCCATTTGTATGCCACAGTTTTGTGTCCTTAACAAGTAAAAAAATGTGTCTTTGAGATGGCCCTAATTTCAATTTGTTACAAAAGGACTAGTCCCACATTAGTTTGACTTTCACTTTTAATATTTCGAATATTGCATCTGAAATTCTTAGCCTCACACAAATTTGTTATGTCCGTCTGTTCCACGTTTCCATTTTCTAATTTGATTATGAGCGGCCCAAAGTTTTAAAGCTACTATCTTAGAATTACATTACATACATATGCATATACAGCCCGCTGAGAGCCAGAGCCTAGCTTTTTCGCGCCGCCACTGTGTTGTGCGGGTTATAATTTTGACACATGTGGAGGGGACCTACTATTTAATTTCGGTTCCAAACGACGAATTGCGAACGCTTTTCATGACAGAAGTACTCCAGGAGGGTTGTCAGTCGTTCGCTAGAGGTGGGGCCGTGAAAAATGTTTATGGTGTTTTTTTTTTCCCCGAGCTGGATTCGAACCCGGGTACTCTCACTCAACAGTCTGACGCACTAACCGATCGAGCCAACGGCGCCCACAATATCTTAGAATTAAACATGTTTATTGTAAACTTATGCGACATAAGTTTTGTTTTTATTTCTATCGTTTGTTGTATCAGTTTCTACAATCCTAAAACACGAATCTCTAAAATAACAAACTAAGCCGCTTTTAAGATTCAAAGTTGAGTTATATCGTTAATTAATCAATTGTCTCTCCTTTCACTAGAACCGTGATTTTGTTCATACAAATAACAATTTCTATAATCGGGAGGTGTATTGGCGACGTGGGCTCAAGCCATTGATTTAAAGTCAATGTGAAAAGCTCTCTGAATTCCAGTTATAAATCATTCTCCCGACAAATTCCAATATATGAGGTCTGTTCAAAAAATAAGGTGAATTTTCAAATTATCTTTTGAACAGACCTTGTATACATATCTATGGCAATAAAGAATAACGAAGTTAGTCAGTTTTTGCAGCTTTTCAAGACCGCCATTTGAATGTTGTATATGCGATTAAAAATCGGGTATAAAACTTATGGACGAAGTGTAAGCGCATACATTACATATTAAAACACAGTTTATAAGCCGTAAGAGATACAATTATGTCTAGTAGAATCACTTATTGCCTATCGATATAAGTTGACTTACGATTTTATTCCTTGTTGCCACAGATTTTTACACCCATGTTTCTCTAATCAATATAAATCTTACAAAATATTAAACGTATATTTACAAACATGTAATTTATGTAGTCTGTAGTCCTAGAGTTATTTTAAGTTAAACATGTAAAAATCAGTTCTCGCTTTTCGGACGTTGGTATGCCTTTAAGACCTGAAAATGAAATTACACGCCCGAAAAGCGATCACTTTTATGTTTTACATTTCGGTGCCCATGAGACTAAACATTTGGGTGGCATAATTCACATAACCTGTAATCTATGTACAACTGTCCACAAAGACTGTCAGCTAATGGCGTTTAAAATTGAACAAACGTTGCTGCGCAGCAATTTAAAAAAGCCTACTGATGATGCCGAGTTGTTTCATTGTTCAACTCCATTCATTCATAAGGCAACATTAAATCCAACTGATTTTCTCTCTTGGGCGTATTTATTTTGTTTAAATTTTATGAGTTTTGTTTTGTTTATCTAAAGAATGTTTAGTTTACAGTTTAGTCGTAAGTTAGCAAAAATAGTTTGCATTTATTTTTATTCATAGACTTTGAAAAAGAATATTTAAGTAATGCCTATGGTTTGTTTGCCTTTTCTAATTGCATACAAAAAATATAAAAACCATTTCAAACACCGAACTCATATTTCCTCCGTCCATATGTCAAAAACAAAAAAATAAAACTCAAATCAATTTGACCCGACCATTGTTGTGCGCTTATAAACATACACAAAAAAACGATAGATTTGCCAAAACACCCATCGAATGGTTATGCCCAGACAAATGCAAATAATCAATATGCAAGTAGCGGTGGTGGACCTGGTCCTGGAACAAATGGCGATGATGGCGGCGGAGGTGGATTCAATTTATTCGCATTGATATGTGGCCCATTCTGTAAGGGGACACCTTTTGAGGGTATGCTTGGGTTGGACGAACAACAGCAGAACTATACGAGTATGAATCCAGTTAATGCAGCCGATCCTGGTGAGAATTATTGTGTCAATGCTTTTTATCCACTTGTTTAGAACTTATCCTCTTATACCAGTTTTGGAATTTGTCTGTATGTTTTTCCTTTTTTCCTCATTTTCTTCACTTTTTTTTCAAAATTTATAAATTCTTTGTGGAGAATGTGCACATTCAGTATTTTGGTCTGGTCGTAGATTCATCATTTCATTTAAAAGTCTTTGTTTTGTGTATTGCTTTAGAGTTAAAGAATTTTGTTTGCATTTATTTTAATTTTGTTTGGATAAGCTTGCGTTTTAGTTTTACTTGAGTTTATTTGTTTATAGATGTGTAGATAACTTTGTGGTAAGATCAGAGTGGGTGCAAGAAAAGTGAACGATGTGCTTCTGTTGTATGTTTAGGTACACTTGTCATATTGTAACCTATTTGGTTAGGAATTGAGGACGACTTGTGACGAAGTGTGGATTAAAGTGAGAGATTCCGGAAACTAGTGATATTATTTGTTCATCTTAACGAGGTCTACTTGTCCGGATCACATGACATGGGGGATAGAAGTGTATTGGAAAGTCAAAGGTTTTGGCTTAAACTACATGGCCTTGGCATAAAATATCAATTAACACACACGATGTATGAACAATGAACTGAAAGGTGCTTACTGAACCCACGGAGCCTAGTCTTAAAATCTTAAAAAGGACAAGCCTAAGATAATGCCTACCAATCATATTGTGACTCACAATTTGTCAGATTTGATAGTTGACATAAGAATCATACAGGTAGGTAGGTAGGCTGATGTGGCCGGCTGCAGAATACCCGTCCTTAGGCCAGATTGGCCCCATTATGATGCTACACTACGGACGAAACACTGTATAACCTGTAAAAATCGTTTGGAGCTTCATACAAATCTGTGAGGCTCAGATCGGCTAGACTATTAGAGATTTATTCGCCCAGATGTATTCTACGAACGCACTACGGCATCACACGAACAAAATTGATCGGAAGTAGAGGAGGGACCCCTAAACCTGCAGATTATCAACGAGTAATGACCGGTAATTGTGTCATTGCTACTGATAAGCTAATCAGAATACAAATTGTTGCAAACTCGCATTTGAATAAACAACAAATTAATGACTGAGAAGGTTTATTATTTTTATTCCAATCTGAAGCACATTGTTTACTCTAATTACGTCCACTCTGTGTATAAACAAACTCTCTAAATATTTTTGGTCATTCAGTAGCCTGTCGAAGATATAATTATGCATGTTTAAGTCAATGATTGAAGATCAATTACAGCACAAATCTTTTAACACAAGCACTCTTTATATTTCAAAGTAAATTTTTAAAGCACACCTTAAAAATAATATTTTCGAGAAGCTACTGAAGAGCTCTTGGGGTCTTTGTAAAATAAACATCACTTAACGATGTATTTTACACCAACTTGTTTTGTTATTTCCATATATTTAAGACGCTATTCCAATTGATTGAGTTTTGGATGTAAGACACTGTTTTCGTGTATGACATCAATTATCATAATTATTCTTGACTGCTTGCCTATTTCAAATTAGTGCAACTTTAGGGATTTGGACAGAAAAAAAAATTAGTTAAATGAGCTTGGTTTACTTGAAAATCTGTTTCAAAGTTCTAAGATTGCATTAGTTTGTTTTCGTAGTTTTTATGTTAAGGGTGCTTATGCTTTGGGTTTATAATTAGGTATGTGTCTGTTTCTGTTTGGAATTAAATGTAAAATATTTTTATGTTAGAACACCAGAGCCTCGTTTTGCATAATTACTTGGGGCCTTACATTGCGTTGGTAATTTAAGATGATGTAAATGGAATAAACGATTCCCATGTGTTTTATTTCCATAAATTTCAAGTATTGTAATTTTGTGTCTTCAAACGATGCAATTTCGAAAACAAGCAAGGTTTTAATTTAAAGTTATGACCAAGCATTTTCTCGGTACACAAAAAATCACAACCATCGAAGCTATTCGCAGTGTTAATGCATGTGTACTTAAACCAATCCTAGTCAACACTACTAAAGGACTTTGAGAAGAGGAAAAGAGACAATAATCAGAGGACAGAATTTGGGTCTCATAAACGACATAGTTTCGTCTACGGGCAAATAATCAGCTATTATGAAGGATAAAATCTTTAAAGAACTTGTTGCCAGCAGTGCCAATCAAGAGTAAATATTAATCAATTAATTTAATTCACTGGAATACGTTAGTAACATTGCTGAGAGCGGCTGTGAAGTTGTTACCTTGAAACCGAACCATTTTTTTTTTATCGCTGCCTTTAAAGTCACGTTGGAGAGGATTTAAATTGAATTATAGGTATGAAATGCCGGTTCTGATATAATAATCAAAATGACTGCAATAATCAAAAGCTGAGAGAAAGAAGCGCCAACTGGATTAACTCCTTTTCCCGGAGATTTCACTTTTAATATCACGAACGATCAAACTAATTCACAAAAAATCATTTACAACGCACTGAAAATTACCCGAAAAAAAAATGTACAGTTTATAGAAATGCACTTAGACTTAACATAAAACCAGTAGACAGATATTCCTAGAAAAAATATAATATTGTTACAAGTGCGTGGTTTCACTGTAGTTGTGACTTCTACCAAACAAAGGGTTAGCTATTGACCCCAAATTTATACATTTAAAGATATTAAAGCAGTGCAGATATTAAGGCATTGATCTCCAACACTGATATTGTTGGGACACACTTTTCAAAACCTAAATACGATTGAAGCCTGGAGCCAAAACCTTTGTAACGAACATTTGAAATCGTGCTCTTCCCAACATTTTATCGTAAACGACATTGTTATCGTTCCTGGATGAATTGCGCCGTTCAGAGCACACATCGACTAACTCCATAAAATAAAAATTTGAGAAAAACCATGAAATAATTTTGATTCGCCTCAGAAATACACAAATGAATTGTATTGAAATATATTTGTTCAGTAATTAAGCAGATAATATAGATGGATGTGAAATAATTAATTTTGCTTTTAACTGGCATCATAGAAAATTTTTTGTTAAAAACGTCTCTTATGATAATTTTGCGGGGAGTGGTCAATTTCTTCTGCTACGAAAAAGTGCGACACCGATTTTAAGTAAGGTCAGCGACATTCACAATAAATAATATAATACGCCAGAACTTCGCTTTGCGTTGCTACGCAAATCGAAACGGAGCGACGCAAATTAACGATTCTCATGTATTTTAATTCCTATGGATTGTAATTTTGTGGACGAAGAAAAAATCGGTGCGACGCAAATCGAGGATTTTGTATATTGATTGTGTTATATAAAAAATAAGTATAATATTTGACCTATCTGTACGACTACAATAGTTTTACAATGTTTAATAAAGGGATAACAATTTTCTTTATTGATTATTGGGATGTAAAGTGAATTTATGATGGCAGATTACATAACGCTACAGAGATGTGTTTCACAACTGAAAGTTAATTATTAGTGGTTACCACATCAAACCCTGAACTCAAAGCATCGCAGCTCAATTCATAATTAAGCCATAGACACTTGATATCGATTTTAACCGACTACGCCACAATGAAAATTCAATGATTTTCGGATTATGAGAAACTACCGAAATATGTGGAAAGTAATTGTACGAGTATGATTGTGAAATAACCCACAGAAATGATAAAATGATACAGTGAATTAAATTACTCTTGCCGACAATCGAATGCAACATATTACATCACTTGATTAAAACAGACACTACAATTTATTTTCCCTCAACGAGAACGAACTCCAGCGAATAAGTAAGTACCATAATTGACGGCGAGTAGGTAGGGGTTAAGTATCAGTTCATCGGCTTAAATTTGTCGTTTAGTAACGTGGCAGAACTCAGTAAGTACTAACGTAGAGTAAAATGTAGAAACAAAATAATTGATCTGCGCTCTTGGTTCTCTAAAAAACACTTAAGGTTAATTTGTTGGAAAAAAGTTATGTACATAATATTTTAAAATTAAAGCTCAAACTTATTGGTTGAAATACATATGGTGACCAGAAAACATGTACATTAAAAAAAATGGCAAATTCGACAAACTTCCGAACGGATTTTGGCAATGCCTTTAAAGACACCATTTTTGGGTCGAAAGGATTAAAATATAAAGAAATAAATTTGACGTCGTATTTAAATGATCATTTCAAAACACATTCAAATACATCCACTCGCTCATTTGGCCACAACATTTCACTGGACTGTTAATGGTCACCATGAACATAAATTATTAAGTAGACAATTTATTGTATTACAGAAATATGTAGTAATGTTGGATTGTTTTTTTTTAGATATCTTAGTTTGAATGATTAGTATAACGAAATCAAGTCCCTTCTGTTTCATTTTTTGAACTCCTGATATATTGGAGATGATTTGGTTGTCTTTCATCCTTTTTTCTTGTGCATATTTTCAACAGTGCAAATTCCTTGTTTGCACTCACTTTGGTACATCAAGCAGTTGGTCCCTCACAGTTCTTATTTTTTCCAAACAGTTTTTGCGTTATTAACAAACAAACTACCTTCACCTTTGAACACACTAGGCGAGTTTTCGTCACTTTTTTTCCTTCGCAGATCATTTATGGAGTATGATGTGCAGCCAGCGTGGATAAACTTTTAAATCAAACTCATAAATATAGCTACCAGTTGTGATGCATTAATTTGAATAACAGTTCGGGGAAAATTCATCTTCTCTTATTATTATATTATACTTTCTCCTCAACATATTTTAAAGATAAGCTAATGCCTCCAGTTAGTGTACACAAATACATGAGTGAGGCACAATGCTTGGCCTTAATCTCAATGCATAACTTTTATTCTTGTTTCAATAAATGTAATATGGCTCAATCGTACAATTATTGGTATTGACAGTTTTGTATTCGCCGTTACGCCCGGAATAAGTGCAATTGTACAATAAAGCCCAGGGGGTACAATAAACCCATATTTTGCGTAGGCTTGATGTATTCTCTTATTGTTATGCGAATAAACCATTCTTTCCTCATGTTTGAGATTGAACTATGGGGATGAAAGAACTGTATTTCATGTATGATTATGACTTTATTGAGCTTTCATGCAAATAAAAAGTCAATTTCATAAGGATTTACACGGTTAACCGCGACTTGTGTTTGGTGCTTCGCCTGTCTTTTCAGCTAGAGTTCAGTTAGTTCAAGTTAACACAAATTGCACATTACCACATGTAGAAAAAAATTTCTGCATCCCTCCTAAGCGAATTTTCTTTATCTAGAGGTCTGTTTTTACTGACACATTTATACTAAAAACATCTTTAATTACATTATTAATCCACAAAAAACAACTCTCAGGCAATGTGAAGGTAGTATTATTGTTGAGGGATATAATGCAGTCCAATTGATCCTGTAAGGATGAGTCGTTGTCAAAGCGGAAACTTCAGTAGGATAACGATACTTAGCTTGTGGTTAAGTCTGTAAAACAATGTCCAAAGCTCCCAAACAAAAAAACATTTGATCACCTCAGCTCCGAGCTCAATTCCGAGATCTCAATTCTTTTGAGAGCTTGTGGGATGAGGTGGATATTGCTAAAATAAGACCAAGTGCTTCAAAATTTGAGATATTTTAGGTGGAGAGTTGGCGAACGTGGTACTCAGCACCTATTGAACAATTAACAGTGTGTCACTATGATAACAACTATTTCGCTTTATTTTAAGTTCACTCTAAAGAATTTTATTTAGTTTTACTTGGTTTGTTCTTTCTTAGGGTTTCGTTCCAAAGGAATAAAGAAACTATTATGAAATCAATTCGGTGTGTGTCTGTCGTCTATTACATATTTGCCAATAATTTCTAAATCCTTGTTAGCTAAGCGATAAAATTTGGAGTGAAGGTGTCTCAAAGAAACCCAAATATATCATACATTTTTTTCAGAACTAGTCGAAGACTTAAGAAAAAGCTAGTACTAATGCTAACGCTAAGAAAACTTTTAACAAATGTGATGGTCGACATGGGTACTATTGGAAAGGGGGTGCGGCCCTGATTGCAAATGTTTGTCCGTCTGTCATTAGGGTTAAATATTGCGATCATTTAGAATTAAAATACAAAATTCAACCAGAAGATGTAGTTCACTTGCTCAAAAAAAGTTACGAAAAAAAATTTGAAAAGAATACATACTAACGGAAAAGTTAGTACTATTACTAGATTCGAAAAACTAATTTATTTTTTTTAGATTTTTGATATGGGTATTGTTGGTGGGCGCCTTGGCTTGAATGGTTAGTGCGTCGAACTTTTTAAGCGAGCGAACTCGGGTTCGAATACACCTCCAGCGAACGACTGACAATCGTACTGGAATACTTCTGTCATAGAAAGCTTTCGCAATTCGTCGTTTGGAACCGAAATTAAATAGTAGGTCCCCTTCACATGTATCAAATTGTAACCCGCACAACACAGTGAAGGCGTCGAAAAACTATTCTCTGGCCCTGTATGGGCTATTACGCAGATTATTTATTTTAGTTTATTATAAATAAATATAATATAAATAGTTATATTATTTATTGGGCCAAAAAATATTTAAAAAAAAGTTGGAGTCTGGGACATCTCATCGCAATATCTCAAAAATACCCAAAAATCTTGTATGATTTTTCGTTCATTCTAAAATAAATTAATTAGTAATTTTTTTTTTGGAAAAATTCGAAGTCAAAAAAAGTTATACTCCCTGCAACTGTATCTTTAAGGTCACTTATGAATCACCGTCTTTCAAGTATTTCAAGTATTTCAAGTAAGCTTAATGAATTGCTACTCTCAACTGTGTTTGACTTACTTCCCTATGGTCTTTTTGCACAATACTGGGTAGTTGTTTAAAGTGGTTGCATTCCTTCCGCTCCGATACCCACAGAAAACAACAACGAATTGTTGAAAAATACTTATTAGATCTTCTAAGTGTTCAAAAATGTGTTTTGTTTTTAACTATTGAGAGTTTGTTCAAAGCTTAGAGAATTTTTCCAATTTCCTGTTTGACCATCTTTTTTTAGAGGAGGTACCTAACTGAGAGTGTAACTGAACTTTGTTTTTGTTAAATTTTTAGTTAGAAACATGTAAGTTCAGTATAAACATGTGAATTCATTACATCATAAAATCAAAAGTTGTATAATGCCTGACTATCGGGTGGAATATCTATAAAAAAAAACACTATAATCAGTGTATCTGCCAACAGAATCTCTCACCTGCATAGCTCATATTTCCGCCTGAAAAATCTGAATTGGCAACAGCAGCCGTCTTTCACAATTCGAATCTGGACGGAATGACGACTTCAGCTTATACGGTGTCATGTTTTAATTCGTACACAATTGATTGTTCTTCCAGAATGTATTAATATAGTAAACTCTCGGTAACTAAAATTTCATAGGACCCGCAAAGTACTTCGAATTACAGAGCTTTTCGAATTACGATTTCAGAAAAAAAAAAATATTGCTCACTTTCGTCACGCACGCATTTGAACTATATAAGTACAAGCCATAATTTTCGAATTATCAAGGTTTTCACGTTGTTTTGTACAAAAATAAATACGAATTAACGCGTGGACCAAATTGCAAATTTTTCTTCGATTTAGTGGTTTTTTCAGTGTAGAGGTTTTTTCAGTGAGAATTCTTCTATTTACAGAAGTTTTCGAATAATAGGAGTTAAAAAAATTTCGAGAGTTTACTGTTTTAGTTGTTGAATCTCTTTAAGAAATAAATCCATCTTATCTGACAATATCATTTCCGATGATTTAAAGTTTGTAAATGGGCCAGTAATTTGCCATTTCGGTTCGGACTCGGTAGATACAGCATGGCATAGAGAAAACATTTGTTATTGGTTAATAACTGCAAATAAACTGGTTACTAGTAGCTAAAGAACGTGTTCTGTCCGCTAAGAGTTGTTTAAAGAATTATTAATTTTATTTGTAACTCCTTTCTTTCTGTTATTTGTAGGACAAGTGCTCCACTTAGTTTCTAAGTTAACTTAAAAAATAGAATTTTCTTCAATTAAAAAAACGAATCTGATGTAAATGCTAAAAATTATGCACACATTATTATTAGACAACAGGAAATTTTATATTGGAGAGGGTTCCAGATTTCTCCCGGACTGCGGATACTATCCGTACATATAGAAATGTCTTGTATGTTTTGACTACGGACCAGCAGCGGACTACATTCTCATGCTTCATTTTTTCCAAACAGAGTCGGCAACAGTTATTACAAGAAAAATCCATCTTTCAATGATATAATCGCAGAACTTGCCCAGTAATAATTTGTAGATCTCTTTTTTCATAAGGTCTAGTCTAATTTTCATTTTTTTCTAAATAATAATTTTATAGAAGCAAGGTACCAAGCAAGTTCCAAATATCTATTTTGTAAAATGTGCAATGATCCTTTCAAATGCAATGATCCTTTCAAATGCACAGCAGCAATGTAAACGATGTGTTACCATGATCGTTGGCTTTGCTTTGTTTATCAAGTTATTGAAATTATGTAGTACTACAACTTGGATTATTTTGTTTATAAATGTATAACTCAAATTGTGACCTAGTTGTCTGATACTTTTTCTTTTGAACATTTCCGTCAAAGAGGTTGAAAGGAGAAGCATTGTCAAAGTATATCGTATTGTACATCGCTCTCCGGCAGGTTATGAAATATTTAAAATTCACAACAAATTTTCTTTACATTCACATTTTCAATCCAACCCAGCAGATTTTGTTTATTCATTTAAACGTCTTAGTACTTCTTGTTTTATGTCTGTAAATTGCTTAGAATCGTACAATAAATTGTCGTCAAAACAAGGAGAAAATAGTTGCGTAGGCTTAGTCCAATTTTTTTTTAGTTTTATTTAGTTTAATATTGGAGTTATTTAATCAATTGAAATTTCATGTAACGACTTCTGTAAGTTAACCTTAACCATAGACTCTACTTTGAAATGCACAGAGGTACTTTTGAAATTTATTTGCTAAATAATGTCACTAACACAGGCTTTGCTTTGAACACAACTAACAATTTTTTGCTAACTTTCAGTTATTTTCTTAAACTTGTGAAATCAAATCACATGCTTAAGTTAATTTATATGTTTTTATTTTTAGTTATGTTTGAGGACAACACCGGCTTCTCGAAGGACGTCTGCCGTTCCATGGTAGCTATGTTAGACGCTGACCAATCGGGCAAGTTGGGTTTTGAAGAGTTCGAGGCTCTGCTCAACGATATCGCCAAATGGAAGGCTGTGTTCAAACTATATGACACCGGTCACACCGGTCGCATAGAAGGCTTTCAATTGCGTGATGCTCTCAAATCCGCTGGCTACCAAATAAACAATCGAATTCTTAACGCGTTGGCACATCGATACGGATCACGTGATGGGAAAATCGCATTCGATGATTTCTTGATGTGTGCAGTTAAAATAAAAACATTCATCGGTGAGAATTTTACACACTCATTGTACTGAATGTGAGTGAATAAACAATTCATTTTTTGTTATTATAGACATCTTCAAGGAAAGAGACACAGAACGAACAGATTCAGCCACATTCAGCATGGACGAGTGGATAGAAAAGACGTTATATTCATAGAACCTAACCTGCACCGTGGACACCGTAGGACACCAACTAAAACTAACACTACTATATAATGTTCAAATTGAACACATCTTTAGATATTTGAACCAAAAGTGCTTAAAAAATCTTTTTTTTTTCCTTAATAATTCGATGAATCTCCACAAACAATCTGCGTATAGCTGCAAACAAAACGAAAAATAGTTGTTGTGAAGTAATAAAGCTCTTCCGTTTGAATTCAAAGTTACTACTTGGATAAACGCTTCAAAAAAATAAATAAATCATATTTTGTATATCTTAAGTTAGTTTGCATTTGTTTTGTAAATGTTTATTGGATGCAGAAACTATTTTTATATGTACTCTTAAAGATTTTGTTTAGTTTGAGTTTGTTTTCTTATTTTTGTTTACTAACCTCAAAAATTGGTCCTCTCTTAGTTCAGTTCTTATTATTTTTTGTAACTTGAATCGAAATTAAATGTTGAGTCTTACTAACTACGAATTAATTTTTAAATTATTTATACCGAAACAATAAATAAATGTTTTAAATATTAGTTATAGTTTATTTTTTCTAAATGCATTTGGGAGGAGTTGGTGTGCATCAAATTATTTCCCACGAAAGCAAACGACAGTTGCAAGTTAGTCCACCTAATTTTCTGGAATAAAAATAAAAAAAAAGATTCCACTATAAAACCCGTAACTATATCGATTGAGGAATTATGTACTCCTATGTACTGAAAATTTTATATTAATTGGTCATTTCAATTTGCTTAGACAACGCTCGAAACACATTCTCGTAAAATGTAAACTTTGTCATTAGATAGAAAAGTGTGTAGAGGCAAAGCTGTTTTTTGTTCATGTCCGTCGTGATGCTCTAAATGGCGAGCAGAGCCTGTTTAGACAGACAAACAAACAAATAGTGTATAATCAAACGACAGATAGTGTGGAGAAAGAAAGAATTATATTTTATAGACAATTACCAGGAGTATTGCCATATTTCAAAGCAGTATTTTCTGTGCCAGAGATTCTATCCCGGAGCTTTACAACCGATTATCGTCCAATAGATCCAACTAAACGATATATTCAGATATTGTCTGATAGTCACGTCACACGTGATTGAACGTTAGTTGCATTAGTAACTACACTTACAATTATGTAGATGCAAAGATGTGTTTGAAATTGGTTGGACATTCATTGGCTGCCTGAAAGAATTTAACAATCAGTAAGAAATTCTTTCTTCTTGTCTGAGAGCGTACCAGACATAGCCCTTTAAATTTAGTGAGATCTTTTCGCAATTGCCTCCAGTTACGCACTACTCTTATATTGTTGAGTGCAGAGGTGTGGCTTTGTACGTTGGCGTGAGGAGAAAGAAGAATAATTTCCCGTGAATCGTGCATGCTGGTAACACAACACGGGTTGTTAGTATCTTATGAAGATCGCACATCCATTACCGTAAGCTATAAAAAAACGCACAGCTTTTAGGTCATGAAGGTCTTAAGCGTGTACGACTTATTTCGAGGTCGCCATCTTGCGCGCTATGGTATATCGTCGCTATTTCAAATGTTGGGCGCTTGACTTGGCTCATATTGTTATACAAACAGGACGTAGATAGTCGGCATAGCTCTTTTTCACAAAGACATCATCAGCTGCTTGTCTTTTGAGCTCGAAGAACCAGTAAAAGCTATTCGGAGTTTGATCATAGGCTTAACTACTCCGGCCTGTTGTAATTTTTGAGCCAAACTGTTGAGGGACAGGGCCTAGTTTTTCGCGCCTATACTGTGTCGTATGCGGTATAATTTTACACATGTCCAGGGGACCTACTGTTTAATGCCAGTTCCGATATGCGAATCGCAAAAGCTTTTTATGATAGAAGTGCTCCAGATTAACCAGATTCCACCTGTAAAAAATATCTGCAGTTTTGCAAAACTAGAAAAACCGAGTTGCAAGTGCGCACAAATTTATGAAAATTTACAGATTTGAACTTACAATCATTTTTTGATAAACCTTTGTACTCTGATCCAGTCGTTGTTATCATTTCACCTAACTCTGGGTACTAAAAACTTCTACTAGAGCTACAGATTTTAGACGTGTATTTAATTACACGTGTACACGTGAGGCGAGCTATTGAATTGCACGGCACCAACACGGTTACACGTGTATTTGACTATTCTAGTTAAAAAATCAGTTGTAGTTGATTGCTGTGAATCAATAGTAAAGTAAAAGTTTGTGGTTTAAATTTCTAGTTTGATGGAAAACTCGCAGGATGCGTATTTGAAAGTACACTAAACAAATTAACAGTATATGAAGGAATAAAAGATAAACTGCAGATGGAAAGTTGAGAGAAGTGAAATAAAAAATATGTAAAGGCGACAGACGGATATCGAAGTTATTCTATAAGGGTTTCGTTATTCGTTTGGAACGAGACCCTAATAAACAAATGACTAGCTGAAAGTATCTTTAACGCTGCTTAATAGTAGATCTAATTCAAACAAAATTTCAAGGTCCACGTTGATTGAAAAAAGTTGATCGAACGCCTGGTAGATACGGACGCTCGATTTAACAACAGATTGTCAATAGGAAAAGTTATTTCAACAAAAAATTTAATAGCAGACAGATGTACGTTATACTCCAATCTGAGAAAAGCCGCTCGCCAATCAATTCTCAGGTACACTTTATTAAAATCTATCGGAATTGGTTTAAAAACTCAGCACAACACTGAATTATGATGACGAGTGCAAAGAAGAATTGAAACTTGGAGTGTAGTTAAGGAACATTTATCTGCTTCGTGAAATGTAAGGAAGATTATTAAGATAAGCAATGTTCACACAGCACAATTCTCTTGATGATCTCGCGTGATGGTACGAATCAAAAAGTGTTAATGCTCTTTCTATGACATGATAGACAGAAATCCTATTAAATGAGATCTAGACGAAAAACAGAAGCAAGTAAAAAACTTTTTCATCTCAACAGACATTTTCAAACCAAAAACTGAGTACTGACGTCAGTCTTATCTGCCCCGTTGGTGAGATTAACTGCTTCGAAATCACTGTCAAAAAAAATCCCATTCAACTTCACCAACCCAATTGTATATCTCTCTCACACAAATTCGACTGCCGTCCAATGCCTACCTCCGAGCCATTCCTGCATACTGGGAAATTCACAAACAACTAGCCATCCTCCTCTAGCAGTTTTCCTCTGCACACAACCAACTACCACAACCGAGGTCTGCGCACGAAAGAAAAGAGCAAAACATCCCATGTCCATGTATCCTCCGCAGACTTGACGGTCTTCCCCATCCGTTCACCTCTTTCGCACTTGTGTTCAACTCGTTCTGTTGACTCAGATTCAGAGTCGTAGCGCGGCAGGTTCAACTCGAACGCGTCAAAGGACTTGCTTCGCGTAAATTGTTTTTTTCCTCTTTTTCTGTAGTCGTTGCCATTCCGTGTGAAATTGGAATTACAAACAAAATATCGGGATATCGTGTAAACGGAGTGAAGTGCTCAACTCGTACGTATTTTCAAGGCATCCCTTGATTGCTACGTCACCATTTCAGAAAAAGTATTTTTTCTTTTTTTGGTTTTTTTCCCTTCTGTTCGCACAGAGTTTTCCCTCTGCCAAATCAGAGAGAGAAAGAGAAAAAAATTGGGAAATTTGACGTCAGACAAGACACCGAAAAGAAAAAAACACCAACAAGAGCAGCAGCAGCAGCA
This sequence comes from Syritta pipiens, assembly GCA_905187475.1. Classification (NCBI taxonomy): domain Eukaryota; kingdom Metazoa; phylum Arthropoda; class Insecta; order Diptera; family Syrphidae; genus Syritta; species Syritta pipiens. The sequence goes on along the minus strand of LR994571.1, from coordinate 68,792,760 downwards.
GCAGCAGGAAGTCATACAAGAAGAACTCTCTGGCCTCTTCTGTGTGTCCGTCTCTGTTTGCCATTAGTACATCGAATCAAAGATGGCTGCCGTTGTTCTTTCCGAGTGAATTTCGTGTGTGCAAATTTGGGAATTTATTTCACAAATAATTGCCGTGAAAATTTAAAAATTTTTACCAAATCAAATCCATTGCGGTAAATGGAACTAAATGTGAATCAAAATAATTGATAATTCATCGTAAGTGCACGCGAAGAAGTTCGAAAGAAAAAAATCAGCGACCTCCTCACACAGTCGAGTCGAGTCGAATTCGAGTTCCTGGACATCTTTCTTTTTTTTTCTTTCTGCTCTCTCCTGTGGTTTTCTGTGCCTCCTGGGTTAGAATCCAGATCCCAAGTCCTTGTTCCAACTTAAAGTGAATACATTTTTTAATCCATAATTACAGTTATTCAGAGTTTTATGTGAAAAAGAAAAAAAAATTCAACTCGAAGAAGAAAAAAAAATTCTCTTCGTTCGAAATACACACATTCAGCGAGAGAGGGAGAAGAACAAGAATTCTTTTTTTTTTCTCTAGTCGGGTGTGTGTTTTGTGTGTCGTTACAGTGTGTGTGTTTGTGTGCGCGCGTTTGCGGTGGTGTTTGCGTGTGTGTTTGTGCAAGATTTGCGGTGATATGTGAAGAAGAAGGCTCTTTCGGAACGTGAGTGTGTGTGCGACGAGTTTGTCGGTTGTATGGCTGACAATGGGAAAAGTTCTTGAGTAAAATAAAAAAAAAAGTCGTTTTCTTTTTTTATTTGTTCCTTTCTTTCCTTCCCACAAAAAAAGATATTTTATAAAATTAAAATTGGTTTGTTGCTGTTTTTTTTTTCTGTGTGTGTTTCTCTGCGGACTTTGCACTTGCAGGAAAAGTCTTAGTCTGTCGTTTGAATTTTTTGGAAAAAAAGAAAATTTGAAAAGCGAAAAACTCGGATATTTTTCCATTTCCAAATTGACCAGAAAAGAAAAAAATGTTGTAAACCGGATGACTTGGCTGCAATAGATCATCGCCGTCGTTGTGTCGTGGTCGTTCTCGTTATCGTTGTCGTCTTCGTCACCGTCGTCGTCGTCTTCCTCGTCGTCATCGTTGTAGACCCGTTCGTGGCCTTATCCCGAAGAAAGAACAAGGAGAAGAACACGAAACCGACCAGCGAGCGAAGAGCAGCGAGCATTAAGCATTGAGGAGCAGCAGCGAGGAAACAAAAAAAAAAAAGGGAAACGAAAGAAAACGGTAAGAATCAATAAACGTTGCATATTAAATGGTGGCTATGGCCTTTCCACACACAGGCGGTAGGTGGGATGCGCCCTTATGGCCCTCTGGCGTTTGGCTGGGCTCCGGTGCGGAGGAGAAATGCATTTTTTCGGTTCCGTGGTTATGTCTCCGGATTGCTGTTGAGAAGTTACTTTCTGTCCGTCGCTGTGTGACCTTTCGAAATTGTAGTTTTTACTAATTCTGGCAATTAAGTGGGACGATGCGTGACGAATATGCTGAGAGCAACTTTTAAACTTGCCCACAGTCTATATTTGTATATTTTTCTGTTCTTCGGTGAGAGGTGACAGATGCTGTCAAAACTTCTTACTGAATTCAGATCAGGTCGGTGGAATTAAGGCGTTTCCACTTTGGTGTGTTTTTTCTTTGTCGGGCTAATAAATTCAAGAAGTGGAATGTGTTTTGCGTTTGTTTCAGTGAGTCGTTCAGGGCACAGGACAGGCGTTTTTTTTTTTTGTTGGTTTTGCATACCCTTTGATGTATCCTGTGTAGACACGAAGTAGAGTCAGGTCCCGTTCACTCGTCCCCACTTGGCTGGACACTTTGTAAAACAGCACATTCTCGTGTATAACTTGGCCTTTGAAAGTCTTCTTACCACTTCTTCTTCTGTTGGACATTTGTAGATTTATTCCGGTCGTTGGTTTCAAGTTAAATGTGTTCTTGAGCGCAGTTCAGTAAGCATGAGACGCATTCAATAGTCTTATTGAAGGAATTCTCTCAGTAGAACTCTTCGTCGGCTGATATGTTGCACTTGGAATCGTCATTTAAATTTTTTTTTAACATCGCCAATGGATAGTGACCACCCATGCAACTATAATGACGTTGGGGAAGACACAATTGACCCTTGTTCTCTTGCATGTGATTGGCTTCATTCAGTGCATGACACTTTAGGTCTAGAAACATGTGTTTGGATTGTGACCTTGTCTTTTGGCTGAGGTCTGATTCGGCACGTCATTGAGTCCGTCATTTGGACGAGATTGAGTGAGATTTAGATCTGTTCATTCACCCTTGCTTATGTAATTTGAATACAGCAGAAAATAGTACCAGTGAGTGACAAAAGTTAAAAAATAAAACACAAAAAATATGCCTAAAGTTTACAGTTCTTTATATTTTTTTTGAAATTCTGGGAAAGAATTCAATTATATGTATCATATTATTATTTTTGCAACTTTATAAATAATAGAGTAAATTCAATGTCAACATAATTTAGATTTAGCTTCTAGGACTTTCGGCTTGATAAGACTCAAAACAGATTTCCCAAATTAACCCTTTCACGCCCAGTGTTGTACCTGTACAACATGAATTTCATCTACTGACAACTTGAAAATTCTGGCGTAATTACAGTAAAACTGTAGTAATTTTATTCTAAAACCTGATTTTAGACCATTTAAATCTGCATCAGATGTCTCCTAGTGCAAAACGAATGTTAGGGAACGGCTTCAATTAGACGTGGTGATGAAAGGGTTAAGCGCGCCAATTAGATTAAAAATACTGTATAGATTTTGAGATGTTATTTGTTAATTACTGGAATACATTTTATTGGTAAATGCTTCTATGCGTAAATACTATGCATTTAACCTACATGCAGGATAATAGGTGATCCAATGTTAGCGTTGCATAGGTGTCAGATCAGCGGGGGCTCTTTGTTCTTCAAATAGGTATAATTTTTAAGCTTCAAGTGACCCACAGCTGCACTTGATCCAGATTACATATTTGTAATAAATAAAATATTAAATAAAAAATAGAATTCGATGTCACAAAAAATTACCATTGCTCAGTAAAATTTCGTTCAATATGTATCTTTAAAATACAAAAAAAAAAAAAATAATCTGCGTAACTGTGTTGTGCGCGATATAGTTTGACACAAGACACTCTCGCTCAACAGTCCGACGCACTAACGATTAAGCCAATTATTGATAGGTCAGGTGTTCTCTGTTTTATGCGAAACTCTTTGTTGCTTACAACAGCTTTGGCATGAAGTACACAAGTCTTTGATGTTGACTTTGTGAAGTATTTTAATGCACTTTGAATAATCGCTTAAAGCGTTTCTATTTCAGTTTTGTTTAAATCATTGGTTCTCTTTTTAGCAGATTTAATTGAAGTAATTTTCTAACTGTAGGACACCCTTCTCCAAAATGGTAACATCAATATGTTGATCTTTGATGCCCTTAGGTTTTTTGAAGGAATTCATCCCGTAAGATGAAAAACAACCACCTACAATACTAGTTCACTTGTCAAGTTAAGTGCGCTTTAACGTGGAAGTGGTCCAGGCTGCTATAAATTTTTCCGAGTGCCAGATTTACCAACGGACAATGTTTGATCAATTTGCCCAGAAATTATTTGACCATTTGAGACTTGCTAGTTTTGCCGATTGCACAATTTGAAATGTAAAATTTTTAATTGAAAGAATGATCGACAAGCAAACAATTAAACAAGCAAATTTTATTGACTTCACAAAAAAAAAAAAAATTGACTTATAATTTTTGGAAAAAGTCCTTACTTCTTTTTTTCTTAGTGAGTATATATATATATATATATATATATATCTTTTACTGCCGTGCGATGGACGTTAAAATAGACTGATTCATTTTCTCAAACGGATATTAGAAATTTTGGATGAGTCATAAAAGAAACACTGCGGTAGGCCTGCAAATCATTTCGTTTATAATTGCTTTGCAGGACTGCCGCAGTGTTGCTTTATGAACTCAAGTACTACAACGTCGTGGTAAAATCGTAGACATAGGTTACGTTTCTTCTTGACGGGATTTTGATAAAATTGTCTTAGACTTCTTCCAGCTGGTTTGTGAACACGGTCGCGGGTCTTGCAACAACTTCTTTCATTCCTTAAAAACACATTTGTTAAAGCTTAAATTGCCCAATTTGTTGTAAGACGAAAGACGATGGTACTTTATGAACTTACAAAGTTCATCTTGCTAATATGCACAGAATTCTTTTCGTAATAATAATATTAACTGAGTGGTGTTACAGACTGTGGAGGCCAGAGCCTAGACCTTAAAATATTAGAATACAAATTGTTAGAAAAAAATGTAATCAAATGTTTGGGTGCATAAGATTGGCTATTGGAAACATCTCAAGTTTCAAGTTTGATCAGCCTCCAAATGCGAGAAACAGACCTGTTGCCTAGGTCGAGTTAGGAAAAAAATGAGATTGTTTCGGTTTTTACGTCGTCGAATCTGAAATGATTGTACTGTCTTAAACAAATTTTAAAGGAAATTAAACAAATGTTTACTAAAAACAATTCTTTTCCTTCCTGATTTCCACATTAGTATCTTGAAAGATCTTATGCTTCAGAGCTTCTTAAAAAGAAGAGATAATTTTTTAAAATATCAATTATTTATTTTTTCGTTCATAATGAGTAAGCCACTGGGTCATAACCTTAGGGGATTACGTAGTCTCGGCTTCGTTGCGAGACGCCCACACCCGCCATGTCACGAAGTTGTGTGATGAGCTTTGTTTTTGATCGAGAAGTGAGTTAAAATCTGGTCGGGTGTAAGATTGAAGTTGTGACCTAATCGCCTTTGAATTATCTAACTAAAAAAAACTTTTTTTTTAGTTTTTTCCTAACTAAAAAACTTTTGTTTCGTGCTGAGAACAATTCTATCGGCTTTCGTATGTTTCTCTTCCCGCGTGTGCCGCAGTTTTGCTTTAGTGATCACACAATGCGGTTTTTTTAGTTTTACACTGTCTTAATTATCTTGATTTTTTTTTTGGAATGCAGATAATAATAAGAGAAGTCCGAATTTTTCGCGTCTGACTAATTATTCAACCATGTTAGTTCTTTCTCTCCCTCGGTTTATTTTCTCAAAAGGAAAGCATTTTTATCATCCATAGGAGAGGAAGCAAGAAATCTTACACAATTAAGTAGACCAAAAGTCTCCGTGTTATCAAACTTGCGGCGACTAAAAGTCTTGTTTGTGTTTCTTTCATTTTAGCAACGCTGAAAACCTAAGTGATTCATTTTGATGTGATGAGAAGCATAAAATCATCAATCGTCTTCCTAATCGGAAACAAATAAAAACAAAGAACAAACTTTTTTTTTCTCAGCTGTTTGGGATTTCCTCTTTTAGTTCACCATACACTCGGAGTTTCGTGCACATGTGTCTTTGAATATTTAATTCTTCGTGCATAAACGAAAGAAACTAAAATAAAAATAAATAATTGGAGTCACAGCAGCACTTGACTTTGGCAAAGTTATAATTTTCCTACGTGCTTAATTTTTCAGTAGTGCAAAAGAGAATATGGAAGTGAAGTGGTATTCCCGCGAGGTGTGCTCTTCTTTGGCTTGTGCCACAGTGACTTTGCCGTTCAAAGAACTGAGCTACAGTCGTGTGGGTTTCTTTTCGCGCCAGGTGCTTTAGGATGTAGGTTGGCTGTGCTGAGAGGTGAAGTGCTTTCTTATAAGTTCTACACCAATTTGAGGCTGATTATTGTTTAATGCGCGATGAGAGTTACGTCCAATCCTCTGCTGGGGTTCTTTTGATATTCGTGGATGCAACGTGTCCTACTTGGGACTTCTTAGAGATTGTTTGAATTAAAAAAATTGCTTACAACTAAACAATTTTGTTTTTGACTAAACGTTTTTGCTTAAATCTGAACAAAATCTCTATAACTTGAATTCTAAGCGGTATCGTAGCTTGCGAACACAAAGCTCTGTTCTAAATGTAAATGAAGGAGCTACAAAGGCTCCGAAAAGGTCTGTAGGAGTTCTCTGGTGCTTTAATTTTTGTGAAAAGTGACCTCTTAAAATGCAACTGCGTAACTTAAAACAGTAAAAGATAATAAAAGAAAGATTTCTAATTTGTATGCTCAATGCTCTTTTTACTCCAATCTACCTCTAAGTAGATGCCTTTTTCCATGCCCTGGCTGTACAACCGGCTGAGTTAAGATTCTGTGTCAATGAACTTAAACGCAATTGTCGAATAAGCTCCAGCGCAACTATTAAATCGACTTAAGCGTAACTATCTAACCTAACATTTCAAAAAGCTCAATCTTTGACTATTTAATTTACCACCAAGACCATTTTCTTTCCAATTTATGTCACGAATTCACGGAACAATTGCCCGAAATCCAGCGTATTGCATTCCCCACATTTCATCACGAAAAAATGCGTTTTCATCGAAAATTGTTCGAGAAAACTTTTTCCCTCCACCATCACTGACACCAAACTCTGACCCAATTGGGTCAGATTCTTGAATTCATTTTTTTTTTCTAAATTTCTGTTTCTAATATGATATATTGCATTCCCCTGTCCTCACTCTCACTGCTTCTTCCGCTTTAACAAAAATGCTTACCTCAATTAAAAGAATTCCTCTTCTCCCGTAGAAAGCGCATATATCGCAGATTTCTCTGGTTCTTTTTCTTTTCCGCCGTGGTTATTTTTTTTTATATTTTTCTTCTTTTCTTGCGATTATTGTGTTGTGGTTGTTTGTGCCTTCCATTCATCATCACCAAGTGGTGTTGGTGGATGGATGGATGCACAAAGCGTTTCAATTGGGAGAATCGACATTGACCTTCGGAAATTATCCAATGAATGTCGATGCGGCTCAAAAATTTGACATGTCATGCCACACGGATTAAAACAAAATGTCATTCTTATTTAACAAGTGTTGACTTCTGTTCAAGGTCAGGGTAGGCCGGCTCCATCTCTGCCCATTGAGTCCAATTTTCCAACTAATGCGATCGAATTATACCGGATAAATTGATTTTTTCCTCTGCTCGTGTGTATACGTGGACTTTTGTCAATTTGCTTACGCAATATGGGGCAGATGAACGGAGATAAGAAAATCTTTTTTTTTGTATCTTAGGAGAGGAAAAGATTATATATACGGTGAGTTTTGTTATAGGGTTTTGTTTGACTTAACTCGCAAACTTCCGTCGTTTGCTTTGAATTAGAAATTAGACGGAAGCGATGAAGAGATTGCTCAAATGTTTGAGTTCATAGGATTTAATGAGCTCTTTTGAGGAAGTTAGTATTTAATTTGTTTTTAATGCGGCACGAGTAAAACTGCTCTTGTGGTTGATGAATAAGTATTTTCTACAAGTTTTGCAGTGGTACGGAGTTTCCTCTTTCATGCGGTGGTTTCTACTACCTTTTTGATTTTGCGCCGTGCGATTTCGGAGGAAATAGTTTCTTCAGTGTTGGGTAGATAAATCGTTTCTGTCTTAAGAATCTCTTAATGAGATGCATTCTAAGTTGCTTGCCGCTTGAAGTCCCTTTTTTCTATTGAAGCTTCATATTGCACAGCATTGTAAATTTCTTAGTAGAGATTGCGTTTTGTTGCTATGATTTTTGTTTGTTCATATTGCTTTGTAGCGTTCACGTTACTCATTGGTGGAAAACTGCAAAAAATATTTGCCCCCGCAGAAATGTGTTAGTTGCTGGCTGAGTGGTGCTGTGCTATTTTTTTAATGACTTCAGATCTCTGAGAGCTCGAAGTAGTAAAAGCTTTTAACGCGTATGTTGAATAAGACACGCATAACATAGGCCGCATTAATTTTCTTCGTAGAGAAACTTAAGAAACCCATGGCAGTTTATGCATAACGCGTAGAGTGGTGTTTGTTTCACGGTGACCTGATTTTTTCTTTAAGTTCTATTATCCATGCTTTCAAAATAGGTTCAAATTCGTTGGGCACCTGCATGAACTGCAAACGCTCATCGACAAGCGTAACGTTGGGTAGCCACTTCATCAATTCGTTGAGTGAAGCAGCTGGCTTCAAAGGAACTCTACGGGTTAATTACGATATCGCATCCAAATCCTTTTGTCTTTGCCAGAGGTAACAGGGTGTTTAAAATAAAGGAAATGAGACACTATCGACCTACATACACAGGTGTCTTGAACTTTTCAACACACTTGAATCTATTTCAGAATGTTTTTAAGATTTATATACCAGTTTTCGATTTGCCATAATCTAGATTTTCATTAAAATTGCACTTCACCAAAATCAAAGTAAAAAAATCGCGAACATAATCTTTTCATTGCACCGATGGATGCGGAACTAAATGGATTGAAGGAAGTTAAGGCAGAAACTTTAAACACTTTCTGTTTTAATTGGGCCTATATTTTTTAAGTTCTACGTAGATGAAGGTCATATGCATGAAAAGCACTGGGCATGAAAGAATTTAGAAAAAAGAATAGAAACTTTCGGTGATGTCAAAAGCGTGGTTTCTTGACATAGCGTACATTATTTTGTTTTGACAAAATTGGAGTAGTACCTTTATCGAAAATCCAGTATCGACGCTTTTTCTTTCTTTACGATAAGCAAGCCTTTTCTTTTGCTCAAAGCAAAAATTAAATCTGTGTCGATGTTCTAATTAGTTCAATCGTCTTGAACCAACCACCATAGTCACTGAGTTCCGTGTAACCTTATTGATAATAGCTGGTAAATGACTTTGTGAAGATGTTAATCTTTTACCTTTTACTTGGAACACCACGTAAAGCCTTGATGATCTGAGCCTTGATTGCATGGTCGATTTACACATGGGCTACAATACCTTGGGGCTTGGGCCAAGTTTACCGATACAGCAGAAAGTCATCCACAGTGGTCTTCTTTCGCGAGTTCCTTCTTCTACCCAAATTTCCTCCTATCCCATTTTAGGATCTTGTCTGCAATGCCCGATAAGGACAAAGCAACATAACAAGTGTAAATGGTCTTTGCATGACATCTACAATATAAATTGTACTAAACCAAAGGTATGTGCAGCAGAAACATCTAAATACTAAAACATTCCAACATTCTACGGTCAAAAATATGGAATTGTTCCAAGAGATTTAAAATTTAAATGCGACTATAGCATCATTGTGAATCCCTTTAATACTGCACCATTTGCGATTGACAATCTGTTTAGTTTTACTTTTCTCAGTTATGCAAATAAAAAACAGCAACAAAGTCTTAAAAATGCTTACGATCTAATCGAAGCTAAGAATCTAAGGTATTATCCAGTGGTATTTGCGAATTACTGGTAGTTAACGTTAGAAAATCAAAAATGTGTCTGCTTAACCACAAGCGAGCAAGAGGGTTAAAAATGTGTTTTCTATTACAAATGATGGCAAAACTATAAAATTGGTCTTTCGTCACGCAACATAACGTTGTACATGTACCAAATGCTGGAGACATTTTCTTTTTCGTGTCTCACCATAGTCTTAAAATGTACTTGTATTGTTCCACTCTCTCATATGTTTTAGATTGGTTAGATCGTCTCGATGACTAACCGCAAGCTATAGCGGTTCAAACGACTCTGTTAATTTTTGTGGTTTGGTTGGATCACTGTGTGGTGAATTATTATTATTATGATATTTTTGAGGATGCCTTTGTATACAAAACGAACAAGTACCATCTCCTAAGAAACAACCCTCTAACTATGATACTTTCTCTTCCATGCTGTACAGATATACCTCAGCTGTAGACTTTTTTTGTTGAGTGCTTAGTTCGCGCGACAAAATACCGATGGGCGAACCGTCCTTTCTAAAATTCGTCGGAGAACAGCATCATTTTTAGTTTCTGAAGACTATGACGAAACTATAATATGGGTCTTTAATTTGTGTCTTAAACTTGAGTTTTACAAAAAGGTGAGGGAAAGCATGGGAGGCTCTCTTTGGAATCATTGTGATCTAAGTCGACGCGTGCGACTGCTCTTTGTTTTATCTTCTTTAGATAAAGTAAACAGATCCATTTTGAAGTTCGCAATAGTTATTGATTTCTCTATATAAAGTGGTGTTCTTTAGAGGTTGGTTTTATTTAATGTTCGGAATCTTGGAACACTTGCCAGATTTCGATATCAAATGGAGGTTTTTTCGCATGGTTTCTCTCCAAATGCCTTTTGATTTACTATACTTGACATTTCTACAGCTAAACAAATTGTATTGCCGGCAGTGAAGTTCTGTAAAACTGTATTTCTGTGCAAGCTAGAACCATATTGTTTGAAAATTTTTATTAAAAAAAAGGAAATAAATCTATCTTGGCAAAACTCCTTTATTGATTGCAGTTCAAAAGTTCGGTATATGAAATTCATTTTAAAATGTCTGGCCTGGACTACGTGCTGAAAGAGTTTTTTGATCTTGATTTTTATTTTATTGCACCATTTCTTCTTAAGATTATCGCAGTACTACGTATCCGGATGCTCAAGCAACTTTTCAAGCACCATGTGCTAAAAAAAAACTTGCCTTCAAGTCGCCGTATGGTTGAAATTCATGTTAAAAACTGCATGTCAAATCGTTGTTTGAGCGTCTATGAATGAAGCAAAAAATTATACGGAAATAGATAATCGCCTTATTTAAGGGTGTAATTGAAGAAACTGCCTGCATTGATTGCCTTCCTGTGATTGGTTCCAAGAAACAGCGTTGTGTTCAGAAATTCAGTCCCAGTTAAGTCTCGATTAACTTAGGTCAAAAAAACTAAACGTTTTGCCAGATTAGCTCACCACTAAATCTTTGGTTTGCGGTTAGCAATGAAATTGGTTGTGTACATACCTTATTTTAGAGACGTCTTTATTTTCTTTGACTCTTTTTATTTATTGTAGTTACTCTACTTGTTCAAATGAATCTTTGATGTTAAAGATAAATTGAACGACATTTATTACCGGTTGTCTAGTAGAACGCTGTGTTATTTCTTCCTATTCACAGTCTCCTTCCTATTCATCTTCCTTATGAATTTAGCGAGTATTTATGTTCGGGGCTGAGAGGTATAGAATTGGGACTTACATACAGTGAGAATAGAAATAATGGTGGAGACAGAACGTCAGCAACACAAATTTTTATTTGCTTCTACATGAATTATACTGAAAGTTCGCCATATTCTTACATCGCACGATCTTTATTTTCGGAATAAACTAGAATGAAAATAAAAATTGTATTTCGTGCAGTATTTTCCTAAACGATCAAAATATGAATCACTTAGAATTTTTATATGCTTAAACGCTTCTCAGTTTTGTTTTTAGTAGTTTTTCTAAAATTCGTTCAGGTTTTACGTTTTAGTTGCACTTCTTCCTCTTCTACCGATGAGTCAGCATAAAATTTCCCTGACACTTCGAAAGAACTAGCGTTTAATTTTTTTCTCCTATTTTTCCCCTATTTAAGTAGGTCAACGAACGTTGATGGTGCAACAAATCAACCAAAAAAAAAGAAAAAAAAAATCACCTCGTGTATCTGTCAACCAGATTTACGCTTCCCAGCGAGAAATGCCAGATCATTTTCCCAATGCCCATGGTCGCCGCGTGGGGTTGAATTTATTAAAACAAATTGTCTCAATGCCTTTGGAATTCTAAATAAATGATTTCCCAATTCTTTTCTTAATACATACATGTATTTTTCATCTGAATATTTTTTCTTACATTCTCTCTTCGAGAATAAGAAAAGAACGCAAAACGCACTTTGACAGATGTAAGCTATTCAATCGATGAATTTGCGTCGTGCAGAGAAAGCTGAAACTTTGTGAAGGTTAACGAGTTGCCGTCTGTCAAAATCATGTGAGATTTATATTTATTTATTATTAAGACCAGCATCTTGTCTTGAATTAAATGAAACGTCATTCATCTACTTCGGCGGATGGGTGAAAAAAAAATAAAAATCCCCCGCGCCATTAGGAAACTAATAACAACGATTGTGTGTGTTTCGTTTTGTGAGTCTCGGTGTGCGCCTTATGAATCGATATAATAAATGACGGCCGGACGGAAGAAGGAATTTTAATTTCTCACAATATTTTCTGCAGTCTCCCAAAGACGCACGAGTATGTTTTTTTTTTTTGATTTAGATTCTGCATCATTGGCACTTTCCATGAATGCAGACAAAGCCAAAATTGCTTTATCAAAAACGAAAATGTTTACATTGTCTGTTTTGTTTTGTTTGACCATCATTAATTTCATCCCTTTCGTAGACGCCCGTTGTCTGCCCATTCGAATGAAACAAAATTTCAATAAGAATAAGGAGTTGGTTTCAAAAAAAAAAATTTCTGAAAACAATTCTATCCGCATCGTAAACGAAAATACGAAATGGAGACGAGAAGAGAAGAGAAGCCAGCATTTCAAACCTTTTTCGAAGCACGTCAACTTCCTGTGAAGTTTATATTCCTTTTCTATTTTCCCTTTCTTTTGGCGTCAATAAGAATTTATTTTAATGTAAAGTTATTCAATTATACTCGAAATGGTTGTGTACAATTTTATTGATTTATTTTGCAGTTGAAGTTTTTCATTTGCACAGAGAAACGGACACGATGGCGTGGCGTGTAAATATAAATCAGAGGAGAGTACTCGAATAATTTGTCCGTAAAGCTTTTATTTTGTTTTTTATGGAAATTAAGATTTTATGGTGACCTCAAGTGAGCGTTGGCTGCTGTGCTGACGCTGCTGACACTGAGGCAATATTCAAATTTGAAAAGAATCGAGGAAACTTTATTTTGGATTTTATTTGATATCGGATGATGGAGGAATTTCAGAAAACACTTTTGTGAGGTTAAAATAAATGAATGCAATCGCATAAAATTTAAGTTTTTTTATTAGTTTGTTGATGATTTGTTGGTCTTTTTTGTTAGTCATGAGAATTTTTTCGAATCTATTTAAATTTTTGTGTAAATTAGTAAAGTGTGCCGGTTAAAATCGGAATGCGCTAGTGGAAAGTTAGTTGCAAATTGATCATTTAAATTGAATCGAAGAAACTGAGAAGTGTAATTAAGCCCCTTGTACAAAAGATATATTGTACCCACTTTTTTTCTTGGTAATTAACGCTGTCCTCATGAATTTGACAACGTCTCAGGATGGGATGCTCTCGAAGTCGTTTCCTATTACATTTCATTTGTTGATTGTTTTGAACCCGACTAGGGCCATGCTAGGAGAATCGGTTAAAAAATGTTCTATGGTATCCTTGGTCTGGCCACAGAGTCTGCAGAGGCCAGTGCTGACGAGACCTAGTTTTTGAAGGTATTGCATGCTCACTGTCCTGTAAAATCCTTACATAGCACTTCAGTCGTCGCTTTGCTTACGTTTGCCACGAAGATTCGCATCCCACGCAGCTTAGTACTCAGCTTCGTTTACTGCTAGAGCTTCTTTGACTCGTTTAGAATTGTGCTTTAGACCCATGAATTTCTTTAAGTGTTTAATCAGGATTTCGTCAAATTAATCATAGTAAGCTTTCATTGAATTCTTTGGAGTTATGCAATCATCTTTCAGGAAAAATGGCTAACACACTTATAGCCATGAATCAAAGCCAACTAGGTTAGGTTAGGTTGATGTGGCTGGCTTCAGAAAAAATGACACGCTGTAACAATGGACATGGCCGGCATATCTTCCTGAGGGAGGATAGCAGAGGAGGTCGCATGCCTGGCGAGCTCGCCAGCGCGGCAATTACCCGGAATGTTACTATGCCCAGGCACCCAAATGAGGTGAATATCGAGATCGGCGGCACTTTAGGGCGGTCTTAGAAATGAATGTGACAGAATCCAGGGATTTGATTTCAGCTTGACTATCAGTACAAATGATTATATCTCTGCTAGATTTTACATTGTGTTTAAGCCAAGCTAGCGCTTCTTTTACCGCCAAAATCCCGGGCTGAAAGACGCTAAAGTCAACTAAAAAAGCAAACTTTTACATTAGCTGTTTAAACTTATATCAAAGGATTCCATAGTTCTGTTTACTCTGTTTCAGTTTGAAATACCAATCTGTTGGTCTTCTTACCGGGTGTTCAATCTCCCTGGGCTGGCGGTCTGAGAGGCTAGGTTATGGGCCTGTCCTTACCTGTCGCATTGCTCTTTCTGCGCACAACGTGTCCGAGCCATTGTGAAGCGTGGCTTTTTGCCTTTCGGACTATATTACAGACAGAAGCAAATATTCGTCTCAAGAGTTTTTGTTCGGAGTAGCTAAGGCTCAGTCTGCTGTCCTACTCATTATCCAAGTTCGGTTTCATGTACTGGGCAAGCAGTGTGAAAGTCTTGTTAAGCATGACCTTGGTCGTTTTGGCAAAGAGCTTAGAACTTAGTCGTTTGAACAAGTTGAATCAGTAACCTATTTAAGATAATGCGCCGAATCTTCACTAAGATGTTAATCGTGGAGTTTCCATTTATGTGAAGAATGTGAACTCATTCACTACCTAAGCGGCGTAGGCTAGTGGCCAACCACATTGACCTGTGCATGTCCAGAGTGTATTAAACCATTTCAGATTTCCTTTAAATTAAATAGTTTAGTTACCTCTGGTGATGACGTTATTTGGATGTGATTGCGTAATTTACGACTTGAGTTACTTTAACGCTAGCTTGTTCACTCAACGAGGTAAGAAAGTGGCTACTCAGCGTTTTGAATCTAGTTTTAGCTAGCTCTGGTACAGATTACGTACAGGTACAGATTACGTGCACTAGCGTTTTAATGATGAATCCCTGCAGTTCCATGGGATTAAACTCATCTTGAAAGCGTGGTGGTCCTGTGACAATGGCATTTACCAAGCTACATTGGGTCCTGGAAAACTTCAATATGTTTTGTCCGTTCCGACGGAGTCTTACGTAGATAGTAATCCGGCTAAAATATTTCGATGGTGCGACAGGATGTTCCCTGGTTCTACATAACACCGTCATCGAATTCACTGAAATAATGTTAAATTGGTACAGCCGTGTGCACAATTTCGGAGGAACTTGACACACCCACCCTTGCCAGCACATCCGCGTAGAAAGGCCTTATTCCATTTTTAAGCTTGTTGGTGTTGTTGTTTGTTTAGCTACCAGAAACGTACGTCTAGGTCGCGACGTAGAGAATTTTCCAATCATACTAGATTGGGATTTTCTATAAGTCATGTAGTTTGAAAAGTCTTTTATATTTCTTCTTATGGTGCACGACTTAAACCGCATAGAGCTATATTCTTTCTCGACCAAGAGCCAATTTCCAAAAACCATCAACTATTGGTCGCGCACGTATTGTCCTATTTTTCGTTGATACCAATGCATCCATTTGTGGTTTTGTGGAATTTAGGTGTTATTTGCGAGCATCCTGCCACGTGTTTAAATGAGTTTCAGTCCGTAAATTTTACTGGACTCGTATAGTTTGAAAATCGTATTACCAGTGTTTAGTGCACTACCTTCGGTCACAAAAATTGTTTGGCATTAAAAATTTTGCACTTAATTTAACCCAAAAGCACCAATTTTACTATCCGACTTTTGTTGATGAAGAAATGGATCTCTATAAATTGCATTGCTGGCTTAAGTGCAGCCATAAAGCCGCAAACCGCATCGATAGTTGCAAAAGAAAGTAATCTTGGAACCCCGAAGAGACACGCAAATAAAAGTGAAAATATGTAAACGGCGATAATTTCGAAGTTTAGTCTCCTGAGGAGAGTTATTAAAACGCTTAAATGTCTAAACTTGTCTGAAAGTCCAAGATGAAAATAAAGAAATCATTCATACATTTGGTTGGGCTCTTTATCGACACAATCCAGTCATTCGAAGAGTGAATGACTTTCTTACATTCAGACTCTAGGTCCACGGTTGTCGATCTTTTATGTAAATACAAAGAAAAGCAATGGTGCTGATTAATTGAGCAGTCTGATGTCGTTTCAATCACCTTTTCGGTACTTCAATCACAGCTTTATAGCCAACAACCACGCACACGGCCCTTTCGATGTCTTCATCTCACGAAAAAGAGTTCAGCTACCCCGAAATAACATCGCCGCCTATCAAAGCAACATCGATGGGTGTTCAGCTGAATACAAAACATTCAAAACAGGTCGTTAACTAGTAGCAGCGCTCGTAAACTATAAACTGCCTATTTATACAACTAGTTCAGTATTTCAGTTTAGTCATAGGAGAGTGTCGTCTCTTCTTTTTGAGCTTCTTCCCACAAGGTCTGCTGTTGTCTCGGCCTACTGTGGTGGACCCCCTTCTGTGCCAAGTCTCTTGCAACTTTGTATGGGATGGACGATGCGTGTTGTCTTGCCATGTATCTGTAGGCGCGCTTTCTTAGATTCATTTCTATAAATTACAACCTCGAAGTGATTTGTCTGATAGACTTAGATGAGGCACAAAAAAATCCGGTCGTACGTCACCGTGGGCAATCAACAAAAAAAAGGCGAACAAATATTTTTTTTTCCATCGAACGCTCCTCCGCGATTTGTGCAAATGACTCCGTGTCCAGAAAACTGGTTCCACTCAATGCTTTGGCAGTGGTTTAATGACCGGTTTACATTGGCACGCATATGTACGTATGTATATCGAGTATTGAGATGGAGAAGCAGAAAGAGGAGAGCAAAAAAAAAAAGAGAACATCCATGGAAAAAAAAAAAAGAAAAAAACGACAAACTTTTTGAACTTTCTTGTCAAAAAGTCAGAAAATGAAAAAAAAAATCGTTTATTTTGCATTCACAGATCACTACACACAACCGAATGACCACTGACGTAATTTTTTTTTCTTCTTTTTGTTGTTTTATCTAAAAATACAGAAAATCCGAAAGATACTTGGTCGTCCGCTCGCGGTTCGCGTGTGTGAATAATACAAATGGCAGCCAGCGCAACGCGCTTGCCCTTTCTCTTTTCTCACTCGGCGGTCGGACGTCGCAAGCTAAATCGAAAAAAAGAAGAAAAAATAAATAAATTCTCGAGATAATTGAAGCGAAAAGCGGTTCCAAAAAGAAAGAAGAAAGTTTCGGTGGCGCGGGAGTTTGTGTGCGTGGATCTGTGCAGAGCAGCCACTACACGAGAAGATACGAAAACCGTAGGAACAACAGAAGAGTGTATAATTCTTTCTTTTTTTTTTTTTTTTTTTGAGTGATTACCTGAAGCGAAGAAAAAACGAGGGGTTTTGGTATTGATTTGAAATTATGTTGACAAAGATGGTCGTTTGTTTGTTTTCATTTATTCACATTTAGAGCGCATCCTTTGAATAGTCTGGTTTCGAGAGAAGGAAAGGATGAGAGATGGTTTGCGCACCCGAGGATGATTGAAAGTGAATGTCGAAGTTCAGAGTTTTTTTTTTTTTTTTTTGCACTGTCTTTGGAGAAGGTCATAGATGTTGTCGTCTATAGAGGAAGGCGTTTCCAGCTAGGCAGGTCATCGATGTGTTGCAAAGGTCATGGGTTAATGGTTCACCATCATTGGTGGCTCATGTCTGGAACAGGCAGGATAGTTTTCGCTAAGTTTTTAAGCTGATTAAAAGTTGTTGATCCTTGTTCGTGTTGTTTTAGAATAAGAGGAGCTTCACCTAACTGTTACGGAGCTACAATTTACCAGGAAATTGTCTAACAATCGTAATCCGGAAGTCGTTTACTTCATATAAATTTTAAAAAAATACCTGTAAAATATTTGTCTTGAGTTCTAGGAATTCTGTCTAGATTACGAAGAGCAGAAAAGTACTGTCTTCCACTAACGAGTTGAGTTGAAAAGTAAAAAAAATAAAATAAAAATAATTTGCAGAACACGGTTCGCTATACGCTTCTACTTAAATACGAAAATCATAAAAGGGAACGTTACAGTGAACAAAAAAAAAATGGGACACCTTTAACAACTAACTTAAATTAGCCGTTTTTTAACATACCAAACGAAATAAATTAAAATTGGTAGTGATAATTGTTTCAGTTTTTTTCTTTTTGCTTTACTGGAGACTGAAAAGTCGAACGCGTGTAGAAGACTGCTTACACTGGTCTTGGTTATTCCAGACCTGATTGTTTTGTTTAATAATCAAATTCTTTATGTACTGGTTTGTCTATATATGTATATTTCTTAATTTCATGTTATTTCATTTTCTAATTTTAATTGCAATTTATTTTTACAAATATTTCCTTTTTTCTTCTTTCAGGTAAGTGCCAAACAAATGTGCGAAGTCCGGTGAGGTTTACAATCACAATTACCTTGTGATTTCTTGTTTAAAACTTTTAGAATAAATCATTTTAAATATTTTATAGGAAACCGCGTTCAAGTTTTTATAATTTCTTAATTTAAAGTTTTCATAAATTCTTCACTTTTTTAAAATATTTTCTTGCATACCAAACAAACAAGAAATTAAATTACCGTCAGAAAATATTAGTGCAATGCGTGGTTCGTAGTTCTAGTCATATTTTGTCTAATGGGTTGTTAACTTATTCTTTTTGTCATTAAATTTTATTATAAATGAACTAATTTTAGATGCACTTACTATAACAAACAACCGCTGCAATAATTGTATAATTTTAAACTTCTAATTTTTAAACATAGCTGTAAAGATTTTAAAACCTTTTTCTAAGGAATGCGGCACAAAATTATGAGCACATTTTTTTAGTTATAAATGTCCGTACGATATATCAGATCCACGTCCACGTAACGATCTACGAGGTTTTCAACAAGTCCTAATGCCTTTTTGGGGCTTAGATGCTAGTATGCTTTCAGTCATAATTGTGTGTTATTCAATTTAAGAAGATTTATTTCTCTACAATAATGTGGTAGTAAACAAGAAATTTTATGGTGTCCTGAAGATTTCTGATGGTGACCACTCATATCAACTCATTCCGACTGCGAACAGTGACCACTTCAATGGTCATAAAAAAAAATTATATTTCAGAGTGCAGTAGTCTGTAAAATAGCTGCAAAAGGTTCCAAAATGTCTCTTTACTTGTTCTACCAATAACAGTTTTCAAAATGTCTATTTGCTTATTCTACGAACAATAAGTCATCTAATTGGCGCTCGTCTTAAACCAGTTGCCAGCTTTTTCTATCCTCAAATTCGAACAAGTTCTCCTGAAGATTGCTAACAGAGAGTACCTTAAGTTACAATTACGATCTTAATTTTAGGGATTTTGGCGTACACAATACTACAAAACTAAGTTAAGTAACCTTTTGTAAAATCTCCACAAATGTGTTTATTTCTGAAAAGTCTCTACTTACTGGACGATCTACGCCAATAAAATATAACTAAAATACCGAAGGTGGTTAGTCTGTGTTTATTAAAAATTTAATTTCAAAACTCAGTGGTCTCTTTAAGATTATGCAGTTATCTTAATTTGTTAAGGTAGAACAGAAGAAGGGCCTAAAATCTACAACGGAGGAATGCTAAGCGGTTTTCTTATTAGTGTTGAATCATTTACGGCCAGAGATCCAAGTGATAAATGGAGAAACAAAAGAAAACAGAACGAGACTTGTTTATTTAATTTTGCATATCGCCTTCCTGAGATATGCGTGCGACTTTTTGCTTGACTTGTTTATATTGAATTAGAAACCTTAAGCTACGCAGACCTGAAACTATCTATAAAAAGGTTACGAGTGTGCGGGTCCTTTTAAAAGAAAATGTACAATCTTTTCATTATGTCATCGTGTGACTTTTGCTTGTCTACTCTAAAATTTCTGCTAGAGTTGCTCTTATGTATATCCCTTCCGAGAAAGAGAAAATATTAATGGTTCGTTGGAGTATACCTTTTTTCCAGCTACATTTCCTAAGAAGTCCTTCGGTGCCTTTTGATGCATGATGCAGAATTACTTTTTTCACTTCTTTGAATCTTGTTCGACTTACGTGCTTACAGCTAAATTAACTTGAATAGAGTCAATGTGCGATTGCATCGCCATTTTTTCACCTCCTAACTTTCAGCAATTTTCACTTACACCACTTCTCTCTCTTTCGCCCTTTTATTTTTTTTTTACCACCAACGAAGTCCGAAGTCGACCTTTTCTACGACAAAAAAAAAAGTTGACTGAAGTTTCCTAAATTGGCATCAAACTTTTACGAGTCACCAAAAAAAAAGTAAAAAATAACCCTAAAAAGTTTTCGGATTCATGATTCCTAACTATTTTTTGTTGTCCAATCGTAGTAATTTCTTTGTAACTTCTTTTTCCACTTTCTTGAATTTAAAATTGTGATTTCTTTTAATTATTTATTTTTCTTCTGTTCCGTTCGTCGTACAAAAAATATCGAAATACAACTTGTGAGTTTCTTTCACAGTGAAGTGGTATTGTTTTTTTTTCTTTCTCTCTTCTTTTACCTTCAAGCTTAAGTTTCAATAAACCTCAAGCCAGGGTCACTGTATTTCCCGCCGGCGATTTCAAGTCGCGTGTAATTTGAGAAGAACGCGTAAGTGATATCGTTTAATGGTTAGTATTAGGCGCGAGAAGCAAGTTGTGTAATGATGTCATCAGTCTAATCTTTCTAAGGGCAGGTTGGCTGTCGACAATGAAGGGCTCTGTTTAATGAAAATTACACGTTTCGAGAGACTTTGTGTTTCGTTTGAGGGATAGCAGACCCTTTTTCATTTGTATTTGACGCATGTTGGTGGTGACTAAGAAAGACTTTTAATTAATTTTTATGTTGCTTTTGAGGGTTTCATCGTTTACTTAAATGTATTCCATGTGACGTTATGTAGTAATCGTTGGTGAGAGCAGCTCCTGGTTCTTTGTTTTCAGTTCTACAACTTTGTTCACATATTTTTTAGCAGTATGTGTTTTGTGAAGAGTTGGCACAGTTTTCCGAGAATGTTTTTCCTCGTTCTTGCATCAGACGGTCTTTTTTAAGGATGTAGTTGTTCCTGTGAACAGCTAAACTCTCAAACTGAGTGACTAAGAAATAGAATTGATTTATTATCACACTGGCTTTGAAAGTTTTCCAATTTTGAAAAAAGTTTTCTAATTTGCACTAGTTAAATTGGTGGGCTAGTTGGGCCAAGTTTTCAAGAACTGCGAGTACTACACGAAAAAGGTCAAACAAGAATGAAAGGAAACGTATCAAAAAGACATTTTCCAAATAAAAATTGTATTAGTTACCCAAAAGTTCACGTTTTCCTGAATTAAGAAGACATAATTTATAAAATTCTGAGTAGTAGAACCAAAGGAATGATTTTTTGAGATTCAAAAGAAATCTTGAATTTTGACTTTTTAGTAATTTTTGAATTTTGAACCTTCACTCTATCGAGTTGTGCAAAACTTTTTTGTCCCATGACTTGAACCACTTCAATAAGTAACTCCACCAAATTTGAGCCAAATCGGTAGGGTCTTGTTCAGAGCTCCCCATATAGTCTGCGCGATTGGTCGTGGAATGACCCTTAACTAATTGTAGTTGACGGCATTTAATTTTAATCATTCACTTGTAGTTTTTTTTTATTTTCCAATTCATTTTATCTATCTGCCCTAGTACACTTTAAGTGAGCTCTTTGTTATTTGAAAGTTATGTGGAGATTGTGGGACTTATCGACGTATTCCTATGCGGTTATCTCGTGTGACTACGAGTACGAGTCCTATCCAGTAAGCCGAAATGCCGGGATATTTTGACTTCATTTGTTGTTAGTGCTTTCTTTCTGCTTTTGATATATTGACTACAATTGTCGACTAAGACGCAAACTTACCATTTCTGCGTTGATAACTAACTCGAAGACATCGAAACGAGTTACCGATGCAATTGCGTACTTTCGCTCCCACTCCTGCGATCTTCTCCCAACGGCTTTTTACACGTCAACCAACTCCACACCCCGTTGACAAGACTTAATTGATTAATCTCAAGTTACATCACTCGTTGTTACCAGCCAACGCAGCGCCGCATCTAAAAATTATTCAATTCCTGTCTTTCTTTTTGTTTTTCTTTTTACAAAAGAAAACAACAAAATTATGTTCATTTTACTTAACAACCCATCCAACAATGTTTGAGTACATTTATGTAAACAAAATTTGATTCACCAATGCCCGCAGCAAATTCACCTCCTGCCATCAAGTGTGTGAGAGAAGAATTGTATCTTTAAGATAGAAATTTTTAGCAAGTGTATCACCTCACACAGACCCACCAAATATTTAATAACAACAATAACAAGAAGAAAAAGCCTAAACAAGAAAAAGAATAAGATACAAAGATGGTTAGTTGAAGTAAATAAATGCGAAATACTTTTTTTCTTTAGCGTCGTTTTATTGGATTCTTTTCTGTGTTTGCTCGGGTCTTTTTTGAAGGCATCGCACTTCTGCTCGAGTTGTGTTTACATTCCAAAAAAGAAAAGAAGCGAAAATATATTTCAAGGCCAGAGCAAAGAAACGAGAGAAGATCCTCAAAGTTATTTCCTTGAGTTTCAAAAGGAAAGAAAACACATGCGGACGGACGGGTCGTTGTCAGTGGAACTCTCAGAACTACTGTGGCAACAAGTTTGCGCCACAATTCACAATCAATTTTGATTAATCATGAATGACAACTTGTGTACGAGTATTTCTTTTAATTAGCTAATGTTGCTGCAGTAAACTGGTGGTGGTGGTCTGCCCGGCTGTCGGTGGCCGTCACAAGCTCAGATACAAAGATACGACAAATACAATATTCTAAATTAACATCACACTCGGTCGGAGACGTGAGATGTGTTCGGGAGCTCTCTCTCACGCCGCCGAGCACACACGGACACACGTGTAACATTGACGGGGTGCTCCGCCCTGCTTTTCGCCTGCTGCTGCTTCAATGGCGAAAGGTGAAAAGGTCAAAGGTGGCATTTTTCATAAAAACATACACAGGCGCTCTTACTCTGGTGTACGTTTTGTTTTGTGTTTTTGTTTTTGTGAGAAGGACACATGTACATTCCAGTAGTGGAGGAGGGGTGCTCCTGTGCTGCTGTGCTGCTGATTCTATTTGGAGATCAATTAGAAATGCGGAATGTTGAACTTTAAATAAATGGTAAGGGATAAAAGGACGATGAGGATAAAGTTCGAAATCGAAGTCGTTTGCTGAGCCAAGCTGAGGAAGCGAGAAGAAAGGAAAATCAATAAATCCCGGGACAACAGGTCCAGGACATGTACAAAAGAAAAAAAAAAAACACCCCAAATTGCCGTTGGAATCGTGTGTCTTTTGTGTCGTCCAACGTCGATATTATCGTCTTCTTGGTTCTTTTCTTCTCATCCTGGACAAGGAAGGAGCAGGAAAAACGAATGAAAATTACAGTGAAAAGACGTTGTGGCAGGACGGTGGCGGGGAGAATGTGATTAAGGAGTGACAGTGAGTGGAATTAACGAAAGGAATTTTTTTCCCGGAATCTTTTTTTCTCCTAAGCGGTTAAGAGTTAGTCTTCATGGGATTATCCTTCGAGGGACTTTTATTTGCGTGGGCGATTTAAAGCTATTGTTTTTTTCATTTTTTCTTTTTTATTTGGAAAGCAGCATCGATTACGAAACGCAATTGAGTTGCAGTTCGAATGACTTGGGGCGCTAGCTGACGCAATGAACGTTGCTCACTTCGGTGGAAGACATTGCGAAGTTTTTCTGCGTAGGTGGATTAAGTTTTTTTCTTTTGATTTTCATGGGAAATCTCTGATGAGGGAATGGGAAGAAAGTGCAAATCAAATTTGTTAGCTGTGAAGATATTTCGAGATGTGTTTGTTATTGGTCGTGAATTTTCTACTCAGAATGATCGTAGTTCGATCGAAAGCATTAGAATACTCTAGAAAAAAACTGGTCGTATGTTACAAAGTGTAGATAAGGATTTTTAAAGTCCTGATTTTGTTACTGTTTAGAAACGTAATCCGTTTGAGCATCGAACTAATCAAGTCACAGTCGCTATAAGTCAACTTAGCAATTATGATAGTGATTCGAATATATAAGGGGGTATATAGCTTAAGCCAACTATAGCATATGATAGTGGTTGAGGTATAGTGAAGGTGGTATAGTTGAATCTGGTGATAAGAACTTGTAAATCAACAGTAAAATTAATAAAACAGATTCTTCGATCATCTTAGTGATAAATTTGCCATCAAGGATTATAAAGTTGGGACTGGACTGGCTATGGGCCCTCAGATAGGACAATAATCTGAAAATACAGCAGAAATAATTTAGAAATGGAAATTGTTCTAAATTCATCGTCATCCGTATGATGTTTAAGTGGATGAATTGCATACAATTCTTGTCGAATTGATTTAAAACGTTAGTAGAATCAATGATATGATATCTTAAAGCTATTTTAAACATAAAAAGATACCAGTCCTAGTGCTATTTTTTTTTTCTTTTTATTAATGTGTACACTTTCTTTTGACTCTAAAAAAAGTGGAAAAATTTTCGTTATCTTGGTGTTAAAACGTTTGTGTTGGATATATTGTTATAATTCTTTTTACAACTTTTAAACAATATATTTTCAAAACAAAAAAAAGTTGCAAAATCGGTGCACCAGAACCTATTTTATGAGTCTTTGAATGCTTGAAGCATGTAGGTGTGCCCTTTCTTTTCACTCTGACTGTATATTTCGTCAAATTGTATTTTCAATAAGTTTTAAGTACTGGAATTTTAGCTTATGTTAAATATAGGGATATGTTTTATTATTAAAACATAAAAATGTGAACAATTAAAAAGAGTGAAAATAAGAAAGCACGAGTCAAAATTGTTACCATAACGAAGCTATTATGTTTTTTTTTTTTTTTTTTTTTTTTTTTTCATTTTTTGGTGTCTACAACATCAGTCGCAGCAGAAGGTTAACATCCTTGATCTACGATTTATTTCTAAAAAATAGACACTGCAAAAAATTTTGGTTTTTATCAGAAAAAATAGACACTGCAAAAAATTGTGGTCTTTATCAGAAACTGGTGAACTTCGTAACACTTTTGGGTAGTTATTTTTTTTTTTTCAAGGAACCGGGAGAAGATCCACTGTAACTACTTTGTTTGAACTTTAAAAAGTTTTCTGTCCACAAATTTCTTTTCGTAGACTTAAATTAGAACACAAAGACTCAACTGTATGTCGCAAATTGTTTTCAACTTTAAAAATGTTTGCATATGACAAATCTTGTTTTCTCCACTTAAATTAGAACACATGAGCTACTTAACTTTCTTAAATCTTTGAGCGCTGATCTTTTTTAGTTCCCTTTGTTATCACATCACATTTCACTTTGTTACGCATTTTTTAATTTTATTTTTATTTTTTTCTAATCCTAATTGCAATTTTTTTACATTTTTTTTTTCTCTTCTTTCAGGTGAGTGCCAAACATGTTTACATAATCTGGTGAGGTCTACAATTACAATTTCCTTGCAATTTTTTGATTAAAACTTTCTCAATAAATTATTTCATTGAAACCACGTTCAAGTTTCCATAATTTCTTAGTTTAATCTTTATGAAAAAAAGTTTTCATAAAACATTTTTCTGCATACCAAACAAACAAGAAGTTCAGTAACCATCAGATCAAGTTTAACTGCAGCGCTTCATATTTTGCTTAATGGTTTATTAAATTCTTTTTTTTTTTGTCATTTAATTTTATGATAGACGAACTATTTTTAAAGCATAAGAGCTCTCAAGAGCTGTATAATTTCAGCGTAAATCGAACACTATTCGTTCGACGAAGGTGTGATACTGACTTTCTGTCTAATTTGGAGTGGGAAACAGCTGCCAGTGTCAAAAAAACCTATGAAACCACTAGATGGCCCATTTTTTTTATAAAGAATTTAGAAGTTATAAGACAGACTAACAACGAAGTGATCCGTCTGAACGAAACTCTTATTAAAAATTCTCACTGTCCTCTGTTCATTAGTCATATATGCTTTGACAAATTTCAGTCACCTTGTTCGTTACTTGGTCATTATTAAGAAACATACTAATTTTTCTTATTAGTTGTCAACAACTGCATGTGGTTTAGCTTGTTTTCGCCGGTCATTGCTGCGATTAATCTATATTTTGTGAATATGACGATCTGAAATATTACTGCAGTCTAGAGGTTTAAATATTTTCTCGACGTTTTCTTTCATTAGAATCAAGTGGTAGAAACGAAAGTTTTTTAAGTCAATTGTCATTCTATAGTTTCCGTCTTCGTGTCCAATCCAAAAATTGTATTAAAGTTTTGCAGAAACACATTTGGGCCAGCAAAATAAACAAATTCTATTAAATTTATTATCATTCGTATTTACACCACTTGATGACAATCTACTTATCTCGATATAAAATCAACCGTTTTCTGATCTCTTTCAACTGTCACTGTTTGCACAGACTGCCAATGTTTGTTTTTGGAATTTGTAGTCTCAACTGCATCCTTGACCCGGTTTCACCGAAATTCTATCGAAATCAGGTTCATCGATTGAGTTGGGCACTTTAGAGGAACAACTTTTCTTTGCCGGTTAAGTGGGAGTGTGTTTCGGAGCCTTATCTTGTTGAAACATTCTCACCAAGGGGTTTTTGTCATTAGTATATGTTGGGATTACGTCTTGAAGAACGTCGTCATTTTATTTGTAAGGTATAGAGGAGCACGTCGCCTTAATTGGCAAGCCAAATGGACTACTTTAAAATGGTTTCGTGTTGGGTGGGTATCTAACATTGTGTCTGCTATTCGATTTAAACAAATTGAACTTGTATTCATTTTCTCACTTTGCACTTCGAGTGTTATCTTGTACCTTTTGAATTTGCAATTGCTATTTTAATATAAAATAATGTTCAATTGTGTTTATTATTTCGCAGCAAACATTTTTCTTTGCTTAATTTTTTTCTTATTACTTTTTATTATGGAAACAGTAGAAGCATCTTGAGTACCTTGTGTCGGTGATAAATTTGTCATCTCATTTCAGTGCAATTTAATCACATTATTTTTACTATTGTTAAAGAACAAGGTGGGCGTTCATTGTCTTCTCCTTTTCTACTTTTCACAGAACAAATTGTTCGAACATCCTTTTAAATTTAATGGTCGTTTTTCCTTTCTTCCTTTTTCATTCGAACGATGTTAAATCCAATTTAACAACACTTCCAATTATATCTAATGAAAGATTGTGTGCTTGCTAACTTGTGTTATTATTTATCAATAAAATGAACCTTCTTCTGCCTCTGATTATTAAATAATAGCCTTTATACATAGTTTTTGCATTGCGTACTCTCCGTAATCAGTGTGTTTATTAATTTCCTTTTCCTGGCAACAGATGAAACAAAGTAGAATTTAAGGATGAACGATGTTCACTCGTGTCTGGCCAACTATGTCCTGTCCAATGTTGTGAATTTATGCTATGCGGGCAATTGGATTATGAGAACATATTGTTTGAGTTCTTCGCATGATATATTCATAAGAGAAGTAGACGTGGATATGTTTGTGAGAATATTTTAACTTTATTAAAGTTCCACAAGGTCACAAGGAGAGATCCTCCAAGAACACTGACCGCAGACTTCAAGTGGTATTTTGTTTTTTTTTTTGTTTTTGGTTATCTTTCTGTTTATTGTTTTTGGATCTGTTCTTATAATCATTCTTACAACTTTAAGAGAATAAATAAATCGTTTCAAAATTAAAATAAGTTTGAAAATTCGAACATCAAGATCCATTTTCGTTCACCTTGTTTTGATTTTGACAGTCGGCAAACGAGTAATACGTCATCCACCGCCTATGACAAAATGTTCGATTGATCGAAACAACTAGGGTTCAAACTCCTGACCCGAAGAAACAAGGCCATGTTTTACATGACCATTAATCTGCCAGTCC
The DNA here is from genome assembly GCA_905187475.1 of Syritta pipiens. Lineage (NCBI taxonomy): Eukaryota > Metazoa > Arthropoda > Insecta > Diptera > Syrphidae > Syritta > Syritta pipiens. Next base: position 68,765,136 of record LR994571.1, on the reverse strand, counting down.
TATTGTATGGAGTCGTATGTTGGCCGATAAGCAAAACAGCAGAGCAGATCCTTGGCTCATTTCGGACTGTAAGGAGCATGCCCGGGACCGCCAGTCCCATACACAAATTCTTCAAAGGCTGATTGCCTGAAAAGTAAGTAATTTTCAAACAAACCTACTATGTGACGATTGGTGGTCTCGATATTGTAGCTGGATTGCCAGTATTGGCTATCAAAAAGGTTTATATAACTAGACAGGCAATGTGATGCAGCACGGCGGCACTGGACTCTTGCTGGAGATTATGCCATTAAACTCGCTCTGCAGTATTTGCATCGTTCCATCCACGGTTTGGCATGTGTGACCGTCCGTTGGAACCAGAATTTATCTTGTCTAAGGTCTCACAGTTTTGAAAATAAAAATTTAACATTGCTTTGTAGTGACAAAGTTATTTTGATCATCTTAGTTTTTTTTTAAATACGGCCTGATAATCTCACCTTGTCACGAAATGCACCAAACAGTGCATCGATAGCTGACGCAATGCTGTTGAATTTTTATTATTAATACAGAATACAGAGAAGGATCCACACCCTAGCACCTTTTACGTTTTTAACAATATTTGTATTCATTACAAATGTCCCCTTTAGCTTTGATTTAGAAAATACCAGATCTATCTGCATGTGAAGCCGATACGTCTTCATAGCCTAAACTGCGTCGCATGCTTTCAGAGTTTTTGACGCCCTGTTTCGTTTCTTACCCTATTGTCTATTTTCCTGAATTTTCACGAAATTTTAATACTGCCACTTATTGCTGAAGGTCGGGTGGTCTGCATCGTCTCCCTTTCTTAAACGTTGACCTCGGTTTTAAAAATAGAAAATTGTTTTCAAACAATTTGGGGTATAAAATTCAATTGCTGTTTACCGTCCCATCAAAGTCATGCATCGATTTCCAAAGTGAATTGCTTTTCTAACCACCGCTCGAGGTGACATCTGTCACTTTCAGCACACCAACGCTTGCAAATTTATCTAATTAGTCTTGAAATAAATTTTCCGCAAAAGTTCTCAGAGAACTTGTTTCCGCTTCTTTTCCTTCCTAGGGCACTTTACTCCAGTCACCTCCTCGTTGATCATGGAGAAGTTCCTTCCGCTTCCATTGACACAGGCGTAAAAGCATACCTCCACTTGATAGTTTTAGTCTCTAAATGAAGGTGTTACCTTCCGGTCACTGGCTACCGGTCTCTCCACCTCCTCCTTCTCCTGCACAAGTGACTAAATTAAAAATGGTACCCATCTCACAGTTGCACAGGATTCAAGGGTCCTCTTCAAAAAAACCTTTTGTATTTTAATTAAATTTCACCGCCACTATTGTGTCATTAAAAGCACACACAGGCAGAGGAGAACATCCCGAAATCATCTGCTTATGGTAATTCCACTTTGGCCTCCTTCGGGGCCCGGGTACTGGAAAATTATAGAGACCACCCTCTCATTCACTTCCACCTTTTCCCAGTGCGACGTGATTCTAATTTTATATTTAATCGAATTCACGGCAGAAGTTGTGAAGTGTATTGAAGTGTCACTCTGCAGCACACGATTCTAAATCATTTGGAAATTTTTCGCAGAAAATCTAAGCAGTGGAAGAGGATCACCTCTACCGTCGACACACAGGCACCGACACGTATACAGACACCACCGATATCGACGACGACAACGACACATATGTGTCGCTCATGCTTCAGCGTTCATATTTACGTGTTATCTTTGTTAATTGAAGGGGAATCGATTTGTATTCAGAGAATCTATGAAGTAGGTCACTTAGAAAATGTAAACTAACTACAGAATGGTGGCGAGGGTATTTTTAAAGTGAAAATATGTCTTGGGGCGTCGGCGGTGGGTTGTTCTGAATCTGTTGTTTGTTTCTTTTCTTTTCTTTCTTTTACGTTGGTTTACTTGTTTCTGGTTTGCTGTTCTATTGGAAGAAGAGAGGAAATCATCACGTTGGTCTTTGGAAGGAAATATGTGATTGGGACACTCACGTGCCCTGGGAGATCCTGAATTGCTCATGAATTTTTATGGATTTTTAAAGGACCAGGCCTTGTTCTTCCGGTTAATAAGCGGATTGGTTTACAAGTAGATGGAAGGCAAATAGCCATGGGCTAAGAGGATGGGAATCTGCTGTAGTATGATCTATAGCTGGGTTGGATTGCAAAGTTCCACAGAGTTAGATTGGAAATTAGCTTTTCGAAATCTTAGAATACTCGACTTTCCTTTTGCTGCTGTATTTGCGGCCCATACTCTCCACATTTGTCCACTTGGACTAAACATTAGTTCTCCGATAACTTAAAGCAGTAAAATTTTCTCTTGAGACTGGATTTTGGTGTCTTTGACTCCGTCCATTTCAAGTAGAAAGTAGTTTATAGAAAACTTGGGAGGTAATCTTCTATTGTCATTAAATTAGTTTGCCAAAGGTTTGCAACTTATAGTCTCTGGAGCTACAGGTGAATATAGGGTTTGGTTAAATATTAATTTTGCGAAGGGTTAGAGAAGATTAATCTCTTCTTAAGACTGAATTTTGCCACTCTAAGACTCTGGATCTGCAAAGGTCGACTTTAGATTACTTTGGCGAAGTTTTACACACGTCAATTCTTTTTCCATGTCTGTATTTTACGAATATTATCTCTGAATTGGCATCCATCAACCCATCAAAGTTTTTCGAACGATTATAATAATGGTCAAATATTTTCCTTGATCTATGTGTTGCTACTTACAATCTTCACATCGACACACTTGGCCGGCGAAAGTGAGTCTTCTGATGGATTAAAGTAGCATATTTTTTCTTGTGATTATTTTTGTAACTCTTAGTTTCCAGATCTGTGCTCTTCGACTGAAAATTTGTTTTTGGAGAGCTTAAAGTAATTGACTCTTCTTCTAAGACTTTTCAGGACATCCCGACTAAATCTTACTGCGAAGCCTTGAAGGCTTACAGTCGTAAAAATCGTTTCTAGTTACTGTTTGATTACGTAGAGGAGAGGGAAGGTACCTCACTGGACTTAAGCCTTTGGAAGAATGTGCGACAGTTCGACTTCTAATCTCGGAATTCGTGCAGTCTGACCTCATTGTTTTCACAAATGTGTTCCATTCATTAAGCCATTCCCAAAATGGATTTAAGTAACGCACGTTTTGATAATGAGCCTGAGAAAATAAACGTGGGGATCTATTTCGTTCCGCTCATGGAAGGAGTTCCTCACGATGAGTGGAGACAATAAAAGTTGTGACAATGAATTGTATTTGTCTGCCTTCTGAAGAATTTGTTAACAAATTCGATTCGAAATTCGATTTTGAGTACATTTTTGATTCTTTTCTTTTAGCCTTGAACCATCGAAGGAATTTTTCAATGACTAAAAGTCAGCTTTTTCTGCAATTTGTCAATAAATGTTATTTAGAACTTAGTCTTTAAATTTATTTTGATTTAAATTTTTCTAATTAAGCAATGCTTTATTGGATACAGAACTCTCCTTAAGATCGCAACTTTACTAAGAGCCCAAAACTTAAAAATTCCTTCCCCTCGAATGTTACCCAAACGCTGAGGCTTTTTCTATACATTTTTCTATGTTCCTAAATCAAAAAGAGCAAACCTAGCCGTTTATTTTTTTTCTAAAAAATCTGGTCTAGTTAGTCACTCCTACATTCTTTAAGTAACAACCATGTCCGCAGTGTTTATTGAGGCTTAATACAAAATTAGACGATAAACTTTACAATTATACATGCCTCTTGCTCTTTATAATAAAATAACTCTAATTTTTAACCAATGTACAGTGGCATTAAATAAGTCTAGTATCTTTCGATACTAAGTATCGAAAAAGTAAATTTTTGTTTAGAAGAAAATTCTTTCAGAAAATAATGTCCAAACTAGTGCCACTTAAGTTACATTTATAGGATCGTGGCAGCGCTATTGACCAACAATATTGTATTGTCACCACTCTTTGCTAACTCGCTAAACAGCTTTCATAGCAAGTTTCCTTATCATTGGTCTGCAGGTGGTAGCTATTGTTTTTCCGAATAAAAGAATCTCAGAAACTTTTTTGGTTTGTCCGCAGGTCTTCTTCTGGTGTCTTGCAATTGTTACGACATCTTGTCTGATAAATTCTTGAAACAATTCCGCTTTCCTCGATTTGTATTTCCTTTCAATGTCAGATTCTGCAATGGCGGTTGAAAATATGTCAATCCTGACTTTACTTTTACTATTAAAAGGACGTAGATACCCTGGAACCGTGTGTCATATCCAGCCACAAATTCTCAACACGTCCTTGCATTCGCTTGGAGTTCAGCCAATTGGCTCGGTTTAGACGCTTTTTCTCTCAGCATTGCGTCCTAAGCAGCAGACTTCAATTTTGAATCAAATAATCTCATGAGTTTAGAAGATTTTCTTTCGGTTACCCACAAGAGCTTCTAAATTTTTCATAAGAACCCCATTGTCATGGACGTCCACGAGGGATTCGAGGGTTTCTTTCCGCTTCTCCGCCAGCAGAAAACCCACCAGCAGCTCCGCCATGCTCTGCCCGTGGAAAGTTCTCATAAACCGAGGTTATTGACGATACAAACAGCACCCGACTTGATATTCAAATCACGTAGCCTTCGAATGACCGTCGACGACGTTGCGCTCGTAAATCCGTTCGTTCTTTCCCCCACGAATGCCCTGATCGATTATTTATTGAATAAGAAAACAGATAGAGATGCGGGAGATTCGTGGTGGTTCCATTTAAGAGAAAAAAAACGAGACCAATCGGTGGAAGTCACTGTTGCCTGGACTGTAAGTGTAACACAACGATACACAGATTGTTCCATTCTCTGAAAATTAAGCTCATTTGAAAGTTTTCCCCAGTCGTTGTTTGAGTTAGAAGAGTTGGAAGAGCTGCAGTTCCCTTTCGAATTGTTGATGAAATGCTTCGGTTAGAAACTAGTTCCAAGCAGAGTCTGTCTGTTATAAAACAAATTAAAATCTTCATCATCAGTTTGGAATTGAAAATGTCAACCCCTATCGAGAGTCGTTGTCGTCGTCGGCGTCAAGTAAAGCGAGGACGCGGGGGTGGTGTACCCGTGTGTCGCTGTTCCATTTTAATGAAATTTTCTACCACCAGCACTTGCATTTTGTCCCGCCCGGTACTCGACCATTATTGTGTGTTTATATTAGAAAAAATAGAAAAGCGTGACACAAACTTTTAATTGTTCGTGTGTATTGTCTGGATAAATAACCAAACAAACAAGTAAACATTGAGACCAGAAGAAACGAATGAGCAATTCATCAGCTACGACGGGTTTGTGCTTTGTGTTCGGCTCTGGGGCCTGCAATAATTACGACATGAGTCTCCGTCATCGGTTGTCTAATTATCTTGCAGAAACCTCAGGTGTCATGACAGATTATAAAAAGCCACACCACCACCAACACCACCGACTCAACTGTGCCTGGTGCTGTATACTTCCATGATTCCATAGATCCATATGACACCCCAACTTAATGAGTTTCCACCTTCTCTGAGCCAGATGTTGAGGGAAAACCAGTTATGACTCGCAAACAAGGTATAATGTTTTAACAAATGGTTTGTAGTTTTTTTTTCAGTTTGTTGTTTGTTAGCTGCTCTTTCAGTTGCGGGTTTTTGATGTTTTTTTTTTTTTTAATCGGTTTTCTAATTTCTCAGGTGCGGATGAATGCCTGTATTTGAAAGGGCGGGTTTGTTTATCCAAGCATCACAAAGGGCTTTTGAGAGACGTCTGGTTTTTTAGTTGGCTAAGCAACAGAGGATTCCAATAAACAGCGGGCCTTTACTTTGGCCCTGTGTGTTCTGGCGAACAATGTGGTTGGAACTTGCAGACTTGTTTATGTTAACCAGCTGGTAATTGTGCTGATTATGTCAGAGTCTTGTAATTTTGTTTCTTTTGATTTGATGGGGGTTAATTGAGAGTGCTATGCAAATTAATTGGGACAAGCAGAAGCAAATTTATTCTGAAATTATTTTCGATTTCTTTGTTATGGAAGCAAAACTCAATAATTGACTGTTCAACATTTTTTTCTCAGCCTTGCTTTAAGAATGGCCTCAGGATTTAAGGTCAGGAGAACTGCCCTGCCATTTAAAAATTGTAATAGTGTCCTTAAAAATCTTGAAAACTAGTGTTCTCGGTCGAAAATATTCTTCGAACTGTGGGAACATATGGGTCTGCTAGATAATGGTCTCCATGGCCTTTAAACGTCGATGATTAAAAGCGCTGTAGGATAAAGTGGTTTACACAGGAGTTACAACGACAGTTTTATCTAAATTTGTAGTATTTTGTACTGTCTACACATATTTTGCTAAATACTTTTGTAAATGTAAATACACGTGTACTACGTGTACACGATTACACATGATATAGGGGGCTCTGTCAGTCTTGTTATGTTAAAAAACCTTTTGAATGACATTAAAATATAGCTGTGGTCATTGCATTTGTAAATTGGCTCAGCGGGTGATTTCCCTATTCATATTCGTATGAAACTTCCTGCCACGTGTACAAAAAACCGCACTGCACGCACTCCTGAATTTTCGTCCCGCAGTTTGCTCATTTGTTGTTTAAAATTCAACCTCCAAATTTAATCAGGTTGTGATTTACATGAAATCTATAAACAAACCAATTTTCGGCACCTTTCTCTGAAACCCGACAAATCAAACTTCCTGTAAGATGTGCAATTAATTGTTCTTCCAGTTATTTCCCGTCAAAATTCAATGAAGTGATTTCTAATTGCAAATAATCAAATTTCATTCGTTTTTCGTCTGAATTCCAAAATCACTTCTGCGAACTATCAACCAAAATTTGCCATTCACAAAATGCCGACGGAAACAATAAATTCTGCGAACATAAAGTTCGTGGATAGGCTTACCTCAAAGGAAAGAAAAAAAAAAGTGTGTTGTAATTTTGCTAGCAGCGATTTGCAATCACAAAGGTGTCATGTAAATGAATTGTACATGAAGGTTGTAGTTCGGGTTCGGGTGTCATGTAAATTTTATTTTTATGCTCTCTAACATCTTTCATTTGTACGAATTTACATAATCTCAATTTTAGTTCAACGGCGAAATTGAAGTCAGGCAGCTTACTTGCGTCAGATTGAAGTTGAAATGGATACAGAATTTTGTCTTGCAGCAGAAGGATGCACGCTGTTATAATTTCATTTTGTTTGGGTTGTTGTCGGAAGTTGAAACAAATTTGTAACTTTTAAAGAGTGCGTCTTGAAATGCGCAGATCAGATAAAAACAAGTTCTTTTTTTAACCAAAAGACTGGGTCTAGGAGAATCAGCTTACAAAGTGCATTGTAAAAGTTATAAAAGTTAGTTGGGGCATCTGTTTATAGATAAAGTTCTTGCCTCTGCTTCTTCAAAACAGAAAAATAGTTAGCCCCAAACCAAACATGAATTCGATCATGATTAAGTAATTAAGATTAAACACATGTTGTGAACATTTTCATTTATTCTTCTATTGTTTTTCAAAGAATGATGACCTTCGTAAGTTATATTGCAATAAATTTGAAAAAGTGGTTTTGCTGTCGTCAACGATTTCTAATAGCAATATTTGGGACACAAAGCCTTTTGATCGACATAAAGATATGCAAACAGACGCAAATATTTATGCACCCTATTGGAACTATTTTTTGAAGCTACAGATCTGGTCGATACTGAAATGGCACATGCTATTAAGGAATAGCTTGTGGCACTTCTGTGGAACGCTAAAGCCTCGCGCAAACATAGAAGTTGAAGGATGATTCCCTCCTAGGAAACTTGTGCAAAGGTCATTCGTGGTGATCCCCAATCTTCTGGCGTGTCTGCCGATGGTGCTAGAGTCCCAAGATTTAACTGCGGCTTAACTGTCTGAACAAATGATGAAGTCCCCCGTGGATACCACATCTGGTTTTAACCAGAACTTCCTTGATCGCCATTGTCTCTGTCTAAAAGTTTCTTATTGTAATTTTTCTATTAGGTCACAGAACTCATCGTGTCCACTTAAGACCATCATCAGACTTGTCTCGTCATCTGCATTATAATCTTAAGACTTAATTTACGGACAATGGCACAGAAATTACTCCCCCTCATTATCTCAGTCTCCCTCTTTTGCGTGGACACTGACCGGCTTATTGACAGCACTTTATGTACCTTTAAGGTTGCCTCTCCTCCCAAAGTTGTCGGTCTGCTTTGAGCTTTCAACAAATCGCATCCAATTTAGCTTCGATAAAGAGTCACATTTGTCGAAAAGCACGATGTAATTGAACATCGTGATTTACCAAATAGAACCCCGCTAAGTAGGTCTCAGCGATTACCACACATTTCCTTCTCTTCCGCTCTGATATCCTTGAGAATGATTGTACCCTCAATTAACATTTTATTGTCGTTGCTGTGTCGTCGAAGTACACACACGGTAATTACACAGTTCGTGCGTGGAAAAATCCATTTTTAGAGACAACAAAGCAAAAAAAAAAAAAAAAAAAAAAAAAAAGGAAAAGAAAAGAGAAAAAATAACAAACGGACAGGAGAATAAATTTTTGAAAGGCTTTTCCAGGATACGCCGAGGCACACGGTGCCATTATCGTTGAATGAATAAGTAAATAGGTGGGTTGGCTGGAAGGAACACCAGCGAGGCAGCAACATCCCACGTGATGTGTGTGTTGGTCTTTTTAAATGTCATCCTCTCATCCTCACGGCGGCCTTGACTGCGACGCGGTGAATAGATCCGAGTGCCGAGTGCTTAGTCCATTCTGTCTTCCCTCCCCTTGAGACACGGGGGTTCTTTAGCTATATTTTTTTTGTGCACTAGGAACCCTTCTCGGGGTGGTTATAAATTTTAAATACCATTTGACTGAAGCAGGAAACTCAAGCTCGTCCGGCTGAAATCAATCGCCATCCATCAGCGGGAGGACCTACACGATAATCATGTCGACTAAGTGGCCGGGTAATTTATCTGTCGGTCGGTCTGTCTGGGCCGACACGACGAGGGCACTTGGAAAGGACAGCTTGTCTCGAACACACCCACACACAGTCACGCACACATGCGACTGAGATGACAGTTTTGTTATTACATCCTGTGTAGCGACAGTCTGTGACAATTTCTCCGATAATTTATCCGTCAGATACTCGCCCGGGGCGTGTGTGCACCTTTTCACTCATTTGCGGAGGTTTCTGGTTTGTGCTATGGCCACGGGGGAGGCTAAGGAGGGAAAATCATAATTATGTGGCAATTAACGATCACGGATCGGCAGCCAGGCGTGGAATGGAGGAATGTTAAAAGAAAAGAAAAAAAAAAAAAACGACTTGAAACCAGTTTCTGTTGCTCTGCAAGGATTCAAACCTGTTCTTGATTCTTAAGTTGGTGGTGGTGGCGGCTACACATGCGTGGCACTTGGCGCGACAATTGACAAATTTGTGCGCCGCAAGTCGGATTCGGCTAACTCCGTCGACGGCGACGACGAGGGTTTCGATTTTGGTGTGGCGAAAGTTTTTTTTTCTCGTCTTTGCGCACCCGTTCGTCGCAAAAACCCACAAAACTGTTAAAGATCTTAATTTACATGAAAATCAGACGCGGATGTACGACTGTGTGTGTCTACGACGTGTGCGTGCGTTGACCGGTCCATGGGGAGAGATGGAAGTTGTGAGATTAAGCGCGGACGTGTGCTTGGACAAGGCAATGAATTTGCCGTAAAATGGCGGATATGTGTCACCAGACGACGTATCGAATTGGAATAGAAATTTCGTTGTTTTTATGGATGAGGGAGGGCTTTTCACCCAACTTTCTTGTTGTGGCGTCGGCGTTAAGATTTTTGTCTCATTAACGCGAATATCCGTGACTGGAATTTTTCTGTAGCGTTGTGATGCCATCAGCGGAGTAAGGCGCTTTGTAGGGCGACCCAAGGGGCGAGGGTGACGCGAGGAGAAAGTTTGCTGCGAGATTTAGGACTGCTCGAAGCTGTGAAGCTGTGGGCAGTGAAATCGAAGTAGGCGACGGAGTGTCTTTGATGGGATGCGGCAAAAATTCAGTTGGGGTGCCGCAGGGTAGGCTTTTGAGAAGCTTGTTGGAAATGGAGATGTTTATACGGCAGGGAGGCGTTTGGTTGAGATTCTACTAAGAAGTGGATAAATCAGTGCACAAATCGAATAACTCCACTTTTTGAAAACCCTTAAATTTAAGTGTCAAAGCACTTGTTAGAGTCATAACTTTCTATATTTGTGATACCTTGCGTGAAATGAAGCCCATTAAATAACAAAATGTTTTAGGCCATTGAATAAAAAGTTTTCAGTAATTTATTTCAGAGGCTAATTTACATTATTTCATCAACTTTTTGTTTTATGTAGCTAATTGATTTGAGACGAATTTGTGAAACTTTGAAGAACATATTGAGGCTGTCATTGTTATGGCCACAATCGTAAATTTTCTCAAAACAGTAGTTTCTTTTTATCTCCCATCTATCTGTTTCGAAACATTGACAAAAAAAACTCAGACTTACACTTTTCATTTAAATTTTGAATTTACTTTTTATGGGGTTTTGATGAAACGTCAGTTTTGAGCGTCGTTTCGAAGCAAAGTTTCAATTAGCTTTAATTGGCATTCTTTTCCTTTCGGTTGCTGCTTTGTTTCGGGATCAGAATGTATCAGATGGCCCAGCGCATATTCTCGCAATCGATTTAGTTTCATTCATTTTCAGAGCTGTGAGTGTCAAACCTTGCTATGGTCATACGGCTCCCCTTTTCATTAAATATCAGTGGTCGTAAATAATCGAATTCGGGCCTCAAACTCAGAAAAAAGAATGTCTGTTGTAATGTTAAGCGGTGCTGCTGGTGATTGGATTGCTACCACAGAAATTCAAATGCCACTGAGATTCAAATCGTAGATCTTGGACACGGTAGTCCGATAACCAAACGCATTAAGAAGTGAGCAGCAAACCCACGCGAGTTGCATGTTCCCGAGGCAGACACTAAGATTTAGATATCTTTGGGGTGCTCTCTTCCTCCGCATTTATGAATTCAGTAGTCGGTTTCCAGTCACTTTGATCGTCGTGTGGCACCGATTGGGGATCACGATATCGGCTTAATGGCGGATTTGTTGATTGAAGCTTAATTCTCTAGTTCTAATTGCTGCGTGGGCAGTGGACACCCACCAGAACTTGTTTTGAAAGAAATTTACTTGAGGAAACTGACATTTTCTCTTCTCGATCTTATCCATTGCAATTTATTTAATTTATTTTTTTGTTTGTTTTTTGTTCCATGACTGAACCAACGTCCGAGAATGGTTATAGTTGCAACTTAATCTGTTGGGTGATATGAAATTGGGAACATAGTGTTTCGACAATGCAAAGGTATGGCCACCTACTTATTGACAAAAGGGCTAGTCATCGTCCACCAGCTTTATCCTGTTCACCGTCTCCTGTGTTTTTTTTTTTTTTTTTTTCAAATATGTCTGTTTGTGATTTAAGATTTTTTTTTTTAATTCCGATATTCTAACTGAAGTCGAAACACTAAATGACACTCGATTTTTTTAGTCATCATTTAAAACCTATGAAACTTGACTGGTCTAGAGTCATCTGTTAAATTTTTTTGGTGTATGGTGAAAAGTCTTAGAGTATTATTTATTGCTTAGTAACACTCAAAGCCTATGAATTATTTTCTTAGTTTAGAACTCAGCTTTCGTCAGCAGAGCGCTTCGGTCGAATTCCACCTTAGTCTTGCTAGCTTTTCAGAATGTTTTTGCTTCACATCTGTTTTGAGAACTATGAACAAAACTTATCGAACTTATCGTGACTTATCGGGCTTAAGTTTTAACAAGAAAATGAACAGAGTGTTGTAGCGATTGGTTATATGAGCTGCTTCTGCTCAAATTTGACAATCGTAAATCGAATTTAACAAGTCGACGTCGTGAAGATGTCAGATCTGTAAACGACTGTTTCTTTCCCAGTAGACGAGTGCCCTCGATATTTTCTTTTTCTGAATTCCGAGGACTCTTGAGACGCATCAATATGTTGTGACCATATCCCACATTTAATCCCAACCTCGATAAATCTATTTCTAGCGCCGAAGTGTTAATCCCCTGAGTGGCAGGTTACCACCAACACTTTTCCCAGCTTCCCAACCACTGAATCTCACGTGCCTTAAATCTCCGATGCTTTTACATCATCGCCAGGAGATTGTTTTGTTAATTGGATCCCTTCCTGGAATGTGCCGTCACTTGGACACTTGGCTTCCATCCGATTGGCATGCGAAGAGGTGATAAGATTTTCTTCCTTTTTTTGTACAAATCACTTCCAGATCCCTAGAGACACATCTTCATTGAAGAGAAGGTGGATTATTGCGGATTAGACACTCGAAGCCTCATTTCCATCTGATTGGGTTGCTTAATTACTCCATTACCACCCTGTAATTGAGATAATTGAAACGATCTCTCTTCCTCTCTCTCATTCTCTTTATTCGCTAAGAATAAGACAAAAGGTAGGCTTAAAAAAAGGAAGAAATTGCGTCGTAATTTGCGCTTGAATAACTAAACGCAAGAGGGGAATGGAAGATTAATTAGCGTAACAAAATAAATTCGTAAAACAAAAATGAGAAAAACCAAAAAAAAAAAAAAATATAAAAAATCCTTGAGTTACTTTCACAAGTGGCTGGCTGCGTGCTTGTAGAGAATTTTCGTAGGCTTTTCATTCACAGTTCATAAATGCTACTACACCTATTCCGTCCTCCGGCGGTATACACAAAAGCCCAAGTGAGGGTGGTGAAGGATGAGAAATCGATAGAAAGTCGGCGTTGCTAGGACTTGCGCTCGGCCTAGGTTAGGGGCAGCCATTGACAAGTCAATGTTAAAAGTTGATGCTCTCGCTCTCTCGGTGACCTTATTTAGTGGTGCCTTTAGTCCTTGACGGGCGTGGTGTGTCCTCTGTGCTCTAATGAAACTTGAGTAATGATAATTAGCTGACGTGATAGTGAGATAGTGATAGCAGTGAGTCCTAGGACTGGCTGACAAGGTCACAGCGGCGAAAATAAACGCTGAATGCGGCAAATGTGCTCAGGGGAACAGAATGGCACCGCAAATAGATACATTTTCCAAAGTAAATAGAAGTTGTGTTTATCCATTTATTAGGCACAGGGTTTTAGCTGCTTTTGTTCGAATGACAGAGACAGCGAATGGGGAATGTGAAAGGTCTCTGGTGACGCGAGGACGACGGGCGTTTATTTGTTTGCTGGGGTCAAATGAGAGAAGAAAACAAATTTATTAGGATCGATTTATCTAATTAACTTTGGCCGTTCTAATTGAGGTGACTTTCAATTTCGGAAATCAATCCATTTTGTGTGTCTGACGTGGGTGGGTTATGACTGCAATTGGAATTGCGTCGTCTGTTCGTTGAACCCCCATGGGCTTCTTTTTACATTTTTTTTGGAATTGGTTTTTGGTTTTATAAGGAGAGGCATAATATTCAATTGGATTTCATCACGTTCTGAATTGCTTTCTTTCTTTCGAATGGATTTTGGTATGTTCCGAAAAGTTATGGGGGCAGGGATTTGTTGAGAAATGTCCACAGGGAGATGTGGAACTTAATATGAATCCACTGATTTTTGTGCGGCGTATCTCGCCTGTGTCTGGGATTAAGAAGGACATTGACTCCAAGTTCAAGTTTGATGATGTCAATCGTTAGTAAGGAACTCCACTGGGAAGGAAATTGGAGTTGAATGTGGAGCAGCATCTTATTGGAACATGATAATTCGTAAAACTTATTTGTCCATCAATTTTTTAAAAAATCCCTTGAGAACATTTGTTCCTGTTTTATTAGTTTTATTTTACTTCGGATTCCTATTATGTTTTTAAATCGTGGCTGTGCGCTGAATTCCGAAGTTGCCGACATAATTATTAATTTTTTTTTCAAATCATAATAGAAACAGAATCTTTTTGAAGTAAAAACTTGAACCGTAACTTTTTCCCTCAAGAGAACTTCTCTAAAAAATGCCCTTTGAGTTCTCTATGTCATTTGTCCATCGAATCGAGAACCAAAAAGAGAGGAAAAAATGTTCTTCAAGTTACATGCTTTAGTAAAGTTAGGTGTGGCGGTAATTTTATAATTATATTCGGGTTTTTGTCTTTAATTTTGTGTAAAATTCAGCATTTGCTTCAAGCTCTTAAAAGAAAGAAGAAAAACTGTCAGTCAGAGATCTCCAATTGAAAAAGCAACGGTAATTTTAGTATCTCTGCTTAGACAGAAAGCCTTAAATGCCTTTAATTTTTAGGTTCATTGCCATCGCTTAGCTGGTGCGGTACATGCTTATTTATTTATATCTGTGGCAGTATCTGCATACACGGGGCGTCAAAATTGTGACAAAGCTGTTAAAATATTTTGAAAGAAAAACTTTGTTTTTTTGGAAACACGATAGGTTGGACTCGATTCAATTGGCACGATAGCCGAAAAAAAAAGAATTCTTTTTGTGGTTTTACTAAATAAAAGAATTGTAAGAGCTAAGTAGTAGAGATGACTTGTATTTTATTTAAACCCAAAAGTACGATAAATGACCTTGAATAAACTAAATCCAACAACCCAAACTGAATCTAGTAAAACAAAAAAAAAAATGCTCACTACCGCAACTATTTTAATCCTGTACAAACGAAAAAAATGCGAAATGTAACCCGAACGTTTGGTTTTTAGTTTTGCGATTTCAGTGATGGAGAATTAACCCGAATTTTACTCACGCAAATTCGCAAAAGTTTTACAGAAAAAGTTTTTCCTGTTTGTGGTTCTTGTGGAATCAAATTTTCTAAGCGAGTTAGATTTCTGATGATTTATTTTTATTTTCGCGAACAAATTTCCAGCTAGTTTCGAGTTCAAACTTGAAGTTGTTGGGGAATCGACATTTGAACCTGATGATCCCATTTCGAAACTGTTTTGAATTGTTTAAAGTTTAAATCTAAAAGCGGCTTAATGTCTCGGTTTCTGTGGTAGAAATGGTGGTGGGTAAGTGCCCAAAATGGTGCAACCGCAGCAAGTACAAACAGGCATGGAATTGTGGTTAATGAACAATTTAATCAGATGAAGCATTGAAACTCGCTGAGCGTCTACAGTGTGTAGAAACTAGTCTGAACTTCTGTTTGTTGCTGTTGTATTGATGAAAGTCGTAATGTGACCAGAAAAATTTGTTAATAGATAGATAAAGAACTACACCTGAAAGACGAAATAAAGAAATAGATTAGATAATATTACTTCATATATTCTGACCTAGAATTAAATAAAAATAATGTTAGCAAAGAAATGAATTGAATATAAGTGTTCATTCTTCAACACGTGTTTAGCTGCGAATGACATCAGTATGTGTCTTAGGTTTCAAGATGTGTTTATATTAGTTGAGTACAGATTAGTCTGTGAAGATATTTAAAACGCTGAAAGGTAAAAGTTTCATGTGGCATCAAATAACCTAACAACAGTCCTTGTTCGATTCGGAAATCTTTTATTAGTCTTGTTTCTGTGTCTGTGAGGCAAGGGTCTGAAACGTGTTAGAAATAAGCTTCAGACAGCATGAAAAATGTAATTGACCTAAATTATATAATGCAGAATATTTTAGGCATCGTTGTAGTCGTGACCTAAAATAAGTTGCAAATTAAAAACAAAGAATTGACTGTTTTGCGACCTTTGAATTGTTTTTGTTTGATTTTTTACAAACCAAAAATTGATTCAATAACCAAAAACACAATAAAAGCCAATATGCTGACTTTTTCGCAAGTCAGGCTTTGAAAAAAAATTCTTTCAGACGAAATCACCTCTGATACAAATACAAACACATCCGTTTTTAACTCAGAGGCGCCTTCTTGCCTCTGGAGACGCAATCGCAGCCAAGGCAAACCCAAAACACTTGTCGTCTCCAACGATTCGACCCCACTCTGAACTCAAGCTACTACCCCACAAACACAAGCAAAGCAATTTGTAAACAGCGCTTCTCAAAGTTAAGAAAATTTCCCAGTAATTCTTTGCTCGAGTATGCAAAGCCCCGAGATTTTGCTCAAGACTCAGCCTCAAATAAAAAGTAAATAAACAAATCTCCACCACCACATCCAAGGAACGAAAAAAAAACAAATCTAAGTTCGCTGACACAGTTCACAAATTCAGTCCCAAAACCAGTTCTGCGATACGAATCGCGGCTGTCAGTTTTGCTCGATGGAAGAGGAAGGTTGCTCCGCGTCGTATCTGAGCTTCTGTTGTCGGTGTGTATCTCGTTGTCGTACTCTTATCTGCATTAGTCATCGTCGTCAATCAATGTTATACGTTGCAGATACATTTTTTTCCCCTACTCCCCATTCTCATTTGCTGCCGTCTACTGCTGCCGCCGTTGCTGTGTTTGCACAGAGAGAAGCCCTCCAAGCCATTTAATCAATCTACTTGCGGTCTGTCTCAATTGAGTAAATAAAAGAAATAGATGGATTTGCATTCATTATAACAGCAAAAAAAGAGAAAATCTAATTCTGGCACGACATCATTTTCTTTTTTTTTTCTATTAGAAGCAAACTAATTCAAACATGACGTCAGGTGTCTGATAATTTTGTTATCACTTCTGATTTGATGGTAGAAATAAAAAAAAAAATCGGTTTGAGGCGGTTGCTTTTTTTATTTATATTTATCTTTTGTTTGCTTTTTAGAGTGAAAGTCATGATTGAGTGACGGACAAGTGAGTGAAGAGTTGAATGGCAGAGAGATGATGGATTGGCGAGATTTGCATTTTGTTAGGGGGGCTTAGCTGCGGGTCCTAGATGACTGCCGGTAGGCGATAAGGAGAGGTATCTCATTTCATTCAAATCAATCTCTTTTCAAATGTGTGCAATCGGCTGCGTTTGCATGAACGATTGTTTGTCTTCAGGTGAGCAATCGTTCATTGATGGGTGTCAGGAGAAATCTCTTGCTTTTATGAGACGTGGGTCATTGGATTTTCTTATCAACTCCCCTGCTTTATGCTGCATGTCTCAATAGAAGCATGTTCGATTGCTGCGGTTTGAAGAAGAATTCTTCTGGCTTTCTCCTTGTTTTTCTGTGTTTCTTGTAGAAACTTGGCGAATTTTTCTGCTCCCTCTGATCTAGCCCTTTCAATCGAGGCAAGGCAGTTAGTGTAGCATGGAAGAATGGAAGATGTTCCGTATGTGTTTTTTCTCTTCATCAGTAGGTACAGAAGTTCGAAGTTGGGCTGAATTTAGATTCAACTGTAAACCAAATAATCTTGTTTCAGACCCAAAATCTGTGCAACTATTTTAAAGTCTACTTTTCGGTCATTAATTGCGCTCTTTTTTTACTTTTATTAAGTGCATTTTAAAAATTTGGTACACTTAGGCCACACTTTGGTAAAGCTAGGCCCAGTGCTGGCGACTAACTTTTGAGTTTATAATTAGTATCCACTTTTTTTAAAGAAAAACGTTGGCCGATCTTCGAAACTTGCAAAACCATTTTCGAAAAGCAATCTTCGTTTGCTTTATAGGCCAATAAAAAAAGACGATACTCGATCTGGACTTTAGCAATTTCCGACATAGAGGGATGATCTATCTTCCTTTGAAAGTTCTGCAAAATCCTGCCGAAAAAAGCATACAAAGCAGACACGTTTTGAAAAAAACCAAACACGAGACGAATTTACTTCATCGCAACAAACACGCTAATTTTCCACAAAATTCCACAGAACTTGTTTCCAGGGGACCACAAGGGAATCGACGGGGACGAATCAATCGAACAACGAAACCGAATTGTCGTTCATATAAAATTCCAGCTTCCTGCTGTTCGATGCAGACACGTCGACAGACACGCTTCAGGGGAATTCGTATGTAACTGCATTTGAAGCCCTCTGAGAAATATTCGAATGAATTATTCAAAAGCCTTTGACGGTAGCAAACAGGAAATGTATCTCGTCCGGCTGCCAACCGAGTAGTCGAGCACACATGAGTCGCGTTGTTGACACACATAAACCCGTTTCCGGAGAGGCCGAATAGCGGACCAGACGGACAGGACAATTGGTGGATTCCTGACATCGGAGAATATGCATCGGGTAATCAATTTATGCCCTGAAGGGATGGTTGGCGGTGATTACGAAGGCCAATGACCAAGAGTTTCAATGTTTTTTCAAACAAAAAAATAAATGAAAGCATCCGGATTTTTCAATGAATTCTGGAAAAAGTAGTAATGGTCACTGTTTTGAAAATGAAATAATTTTTTGTGCACTGCAGGGCACCAAAAGAATGATTCTTATCCTGGCCAAATTCAGTGGGAGGCCTGTAGAGCCTCCCATTTTATTTTTCTATGAAAAACAACAGAATTTCTTAGAAAATGATTTAGGAGCTAGTTTTTGTTTGGAGAAAACTCGGTAATCGTTTTAAAGCCAAATTCAGTGCCTTATGAGACAGAATCTGTAAATTGGCGGAGACTCGACGAACTGGTTGATCTAGTAAGTACGGAGAAAATATGTTTGCAAATTCCATCAACAGTTGTTTTTTTCGAAATTGTACCAAAAAGTATCAGGTGAACAAAGATGCTAAATGCAGTAAGATATTGTTCTTCACCACTCATTGGAGATAGTCAGAAATATATATTTTTTTCACTGCTTGGAAAACTAGCCAACGAAGTTCTTACCTTTGTTGTAGTAATATAATTGAGAAGCCTGAGCCTAACAATACATCTTTTGTTACAGCGAATTGACAATATCTCTTAAGAGTCGACATCCCTTCCCTTCACTGGGTCAGTTATTCTGAGTTAGATTTGAAATTTGATTCAAAGCATTTTTTTTGGCTAATATTCTTAACACATTCCCATCGGGAAACGAGAATTCGTTTGTGCACTTTGGTGAAATATTTTTAGATAGTGGCATTTCAATCAAACAAGTTTAAACGTATTATTTTGTCTAATAACAATTCTGAATCAGTCGAGTTTGAAAAAAAATGACCGTGAAACGGAAATTGTCAGGTTTGGAGTGATATTGGTTCACCATCACAGTTAGAATTCTTCGAAGCAAGCCCGAATTACGGAGGTACACGTATATTTAACTATATTGCGAGGGACAGTGCAACAGCCTTTTTACGCCTTTAGGACTGGATATCTTTCGAAAAACTCGTAAACGTACTTGAACGTACTTGCACATCCTTGCAAGCGGCCATCGGCATTCATGCATAAGTTGTTACGGAAGCGTATGCTAGCTTCCGAAAATGACTCCGATATGATCGTGAATTAAAAGAATATTTACACAGGACTTACAACAACAATTTCATCTAAATTTGTAATATTTTGTTTATTTATTATATTATTTTTATTTTTTTTTACTAAATACACGTGTATTACATAAGTACACGTGTTCCTACGCGGATAATTTCATTACGTACTACGCATACAGGATTGCACGTGGTATAGGCTCTAGTTTTTAGTGTTTAGTTAGTTTTAGTCCTTAAAACTGATTCTTATGAAAATTGCAAGTAAATCAAAGTCAAGTTCATATAAGTAAAAATGGAAATTCCAAAGGAATTTATTCCCTCCACCGATTTCTGTGATAACCCCCTAACTACTAAGTCACCTAAACTAGCATAACTCCCTCGATGATGTCGGCAAGCAATCCGCATCTCCCGAGCGGTTTAACCTTCGCCTCACCACGATTTTCACCTTTTGACAAACCGTACTAATGATAATTTTTTTTTTCCAAAGCCAAATGAATATTCATCAACACTCCAGGTCTCCAGACACAATCGCGTGAGCGCCGAGTGTTTCTCTCTTCGCTCTGCTCGCCACTCTAGCCGGCACTACAATGCGACACCAATTACCTAATTTCCATTCCATAAACAACACCACAACAATAAAAATGCAAATTTCATCTGCCGGCAGTTGGCCGACGACGTTGCGTACAGCGCGACTAGTGGTTCGGTTCCAATCCACGCCAGAATCCGTCAAGTGACTCAGGCGCAGACGTGTAGTGTAGCGTGCATGTGGCGCGACGCGGCAGCAGAGTTCCAGATACGGAACCATCGGCGGCGGTCGTACATCGTCGGCCAATGGATCGCTAAAAATTGCGTTTGCGTGTAACAATAAATATATTTTTTCTATT
Source organism: Syritta pipiens (assembly GCA_905187475.1). Classification (NCBI taxonomy): domain Eukaryota; kingdom Metazoa; phylum Arthropoda; class Insecta; order Diptera; family Syrphidae; genus Syritta; species Syritta pipiens. The sequence continues at coordinate 68,745,074 of LR994571.1, read as the reverse complement.
TTTTTTTTTTTGTAGCGCACACCTCGTGTCATTGCACTTCGCACGTTTTTTTTCTTCTTCCTTCTTCTATCTTTTTCATATATGAGGAGTATCTATGTATCTAGTTGGTAATAAGAGCGCCTTTCAAACACAATCGTCTTATGGAGCGACCGTGTCGACTTTGATTTATGGGATTTTCCGTGTGATTTATTTGTTTACTTGCCTTCGTTTTTGTAGGAAAAAAAAAAGGTGGCCAACTTCGTGGCCTAAACCAAGAAAAGAAAAAAACGCGTTTGCAAAACATGAAATGCGAAAAGTAAGTCATCCGTCAAAGAAAGCAACAAAAAAATGAGCCGTGTTCTGACCTCATTAGGGCCGTCTTAATAAACTTTGTCCCATGTTCCCCGTGGTGTCGTCGTTGTCGTGTTGGTCTTCGTCTGTCGGACAATATGAGGAAACCTTCAAGTGCAGTAACAAATGTCAAGTGGTGGTGGTGACACAAATGAAATGAGGTTTTGAACTCTCGCGAAAAGATAAGAGCGCCGCTGTCCCCCCGTTCCTCGTCAATTGTAATGGTGTCGAGTCAAAGGGGCGAGCAGGGTGAGAGAGATCTTCAGAAGAAGCCGGGCGACGGCATGGTGTGGCATTTTAATTAGTTTTTCTTCTTTTTTTTCGAAGCCTATTTGTGTGAAAATTCTATGTGGGGGAAAAGAGAATAAATAATTTTGACATGTGTCTCAAGGTTGTTGGCGATAAATTCTCGTGAAAGGGAAAGGAAATGGAAGACGATTGGAGGCGGGAGAAAAAGTTTTGCAAAAGTTGTGCGTTTATCATCGATAAATCCTTTTTCTCGAGGCAACGACAAAAAACGTGGAAGATGATTTTGTGGTTGTTCAAGGACAGCGGAGGAAAGTTAATGCATTAAATCAAAATTTCGGCGGTGGTTGGGTGTGCCAGCGTTCACAGCAGACAGAGCATGTTTTTGATAAATTGAATCTTTAGCTCAGAAATTTGTGTCTGTAAGCCTCCACTGATTTTCTTTGATTTTTTGACTATTCCGTCGGATTAGTATTTGTGTTTGGCAGCCTCTACTGATGGCTTGATACTATTCCTTCACATATAAATCGGATTAGGTTTGGGAATTTGTATCTGGGAGCTTTCATTGATGACCGGAAACTGTTCCGTCGCATAAAATTCGGATTCGATTTATCTGGAAGCTGTTGTCCAAAATTTGTAATCAAGACAGTTTATTTTGAGGCAAATTTTAACAATCATTGAGCATAGATATGCATCTATAGATTTCAAAGAAGAAAAGAAAAAATTACTCATTGATATGGAAAAGTGAAACAATTAATTTCCAAAAAAAAAAATTAAAACGGCACACAAAGCTGCTTCATCGTTTCACTGTGAAAGGTCTAATTTGAAATTAAAACAAATTTGGAAGCACTTAGCACATAAACGAAAAAGATGGTGTGAAATGCTTCAATTATTTGTGGTCAGCGATTTAAAAAATAAATAAACAAATAGAAGCCTGTATGCATGCTTTTAGGGTTAGTCCCATTCTGTGGAAACTTTTGTCGAATTTTTTTTTTAAAGCTTACACTTTTATGTGTTTAGTTTGATGATTTTTATTCAAAGAATTTTATCATTACTCTTATTTGGATATATCTAATAAAAGTCTTTTCTTTTTTTCTTTTTAGGTGAGTTCATAATAAAAAGAAGGCTGTAGCACGATGTGTGTTCTAACATTTGAAAGGAAGAACAAAATTCCAGGTATTTGTCGAAAAGGTCGTTCTTCGTTCTATATTCTATACAAAACAGGATATTTGCGCTTTAATGTTTTTTTTTTCACTGGCGCTTCGTCTTTAATGTGAAACTATCATTTCTACTGTTCTATTTACAACATTATTTTTCACTACTACAGTGACGAGAATAATTTTTCATAAAACCCTTTTGCGCATAAATTTATAGCTCCTTACCTTAGATGACCTTAGAGAATATGTTAAGCAATTTCGCTGAAAGGCCAGTATATTGCCTTAAAGACCGCGACTGTCGTACTTACCTAAGACCTAAGCCGACAGAAATTTAAACGAGAAAACAGGCTTACATCAATGAAATGTTTAGTTCAAGTCATCGCATTTTATCAAACAAAGAATCTATTTCTCGGTATTAATATTTACATGATTATTTTTTCTTAAATGTTCACTTTAATTGCGGTCCATTCCAAAGTTAATATTTTCTGTGTCTGCATTTCGAAAATTACACTTCTAGCTCATCAATCGCAATTCACAAATCCAAGAAGACTTAATATTTTGGTGACTATTATTATTTTCAAATGTTTGCCATAACTGCAGTCCATTCTTAGATTCGGCGGTGAGCATTTGACAAAACTACACTTTTTATTCTTCAGTCAAGTTTTACAAATTCACGAAGACCTTGGACTTTTTTAAACTGGTGGTTTTTGAATTTGAATAATTTGCAAAAAAAGTTTTTGAATTCACATTTCAATAGAACATGAAACTACAAAAAAATGTGGTGTGACTAAAAAAGTGATTTCGAAATACTTAATAAAATCAAGATTTGCCAAAATCTCACTCATTTACATTTTGCTTGAGCCCCTCAACTCAAATCAAATAAACACGAAAGTTGTCGTAAAACAAAGAACAAACAACATCAAACACTTTCTTTGACAAAAAAAAGAAAAGATTGGCACCAAAAAATTTCCTAGAACAGAGAATGAGACGCCATACAATTCCAAATTTCTGCAATTCCACATTTCCACAGTTTTTCTTCTCATTGTGTTTGAATGTTTCATTGTATTAAACTGTCCAGTATCCACAAATTCACGCGAACTTTTGTTTGCTGCCATTAGTCCATTAGTTGTTTAACCTCAGAAACCTGACGTTAAGCCATTTTCGCATTTAAATTTTGAACTATTCGCAACAGCTTCGAAATAGGATCACCAGGTCAAAAAGTCGATTGCAAGCCAACTTAGTTTAAACTCGAAACTCCCTAAAATTTTATTCTTGAAAACAAAAATAAATCATAAAAAATTTAACTCGCTTAGAAAATTCGATTCCACCAGAACCACAACATAAAAAAAAACTTTCTCTGTGAAACTTTTGCGATCTTTACGTGAGTTAAATTCAGCTAAATTCTCTATCGCTGAAATGGCAAAACTAAAAACTAAACGCTTGCCTCACATTTTGCATTTTTTTTTTCCTATTTGCAGGATATTTTAGTTATTTCATTAACGCAGCTTTCTTTTTTATTGTGGATTCAGTTTGGTTTGCTAGAATTAGATTGTTCAAGTTCATTTATTTTATTTTTGAAAAAAAAAAAATATTAAAAATAGTGGTTTCATTTTATATGTTCAAATCTGTCTTCTGAAACTTCCAGTTTTTGTGCAATGCTTGAGGAGAATCGTCTGCGTTATCTACTAACGTACCAATTTTCTTTGAAATTTGTTTCCCATTCTTTGTGAATATTTCTGTTTTTAAGTTCGTTATTTTTTTTTGTCAATATGAGTCAACTGGCTCTATAGCTGATTAACACATTCTTACGGGAAACGAGATTTCTCGTTAAAAAAAAAAATACATAGAGAAGCGTGAAATCTCGTTTGTGCACTTTGCTGAAATATTTTTTAGATAATAGATCTCTCTGATTTAAAATATGCTTTGACAAAAATTACATTTCCACTAGTTGATTTTCAAATATTTATTTTAGTTCTATATTTTACCATAATGGATACGGATATATTTGAAACAAAAATGTATATTGATATATCAAATGAATTCGAAGAGGATGCATCAATTTTTTAATATCGACATCGTTTCATCTGCATCTACTTGAAAATATTTATTTATTTTAACAATTTATATTTATCTTTTCAGTACATTATAATTAAAATAACTGGAAAACTATTCTTTGAAATAAAATTCTATTCTTGAAAGTCGACTTCGTGATAAATTAAATTAAAAAGTATTGAAGTAAAAGTAAGATCTTCAATAGGGACTTGACAACTTTGAATTTGATCTGTGAACGCAATCTTTCACAATCAATTTATTCAGTAAACTTAACATCATGGTAAAGTACACGAATGAGCAACGTTTGCAATTAATATAATTTTTCTAGCGAAATTCGGAGTTGGCGCGACCGCAACTTTAAGAGCGTTAACTCCAATCTTCGGTCATAATTCTCACCCTAGTAGAAAGGCAATAACAAGTTTAATGCAAAAATTTGAGTCTACATATTCCTTGTGTGATGTTGTATTTTAGGCAGAATGGGTTTGTCAATTAGCAAAATATGCGTTCTTGATCGGGTGAAAATCCATATGTCCACTTCATGAAACACCACTTCATCCACAAAGAATAACATGTCGACGGCATTATTGGGCCATATTTTTTCGTCAACGATAACGATCATCGCGTCACTATGAATGGCCAGCATTATCGCGCCATGATTACCGATTATTTTTGACCCGAATCTGAAGATATGGACTTAGACATGTGGTTTCAACAGGATGGTGCAACAAGCCACACAGCGCACTTTACAATGTATTTATTGAAGAGGGAGTTTGATGAGCGTGTTATCTCAAGAAATGGGCCAGTCGATTTGCCGCCTCGTTAGTACGATTTAACGCCTCTAGACTATTTTCTTTGGGGTTGTTTTAAGTCATTGGTTTATGCCAGTCAGCCGACGATGTTGGAAGAACTCATAGCCAACAAAAATGTGTGCTCGAGTCATCGAAAATTGTGTCCAATGAATCGAGCGCTGCAAACGTGCCCGCGTTGGCCATATGAACGAAGTCGAGTTTCATTCATAAATGCTTTGATTGTACTTCAAGCCGATAATAAAGTTTTTGAAGCTCTCAAATGGCTTCCGTTTTAATTTAAAAAATGTTGTCAAGTCCTTATTGAAAACCCCTTTGACTTCATTAAAAATGTCCCGATTTGTAGACAAGTGTAAAAACACTCCGACGGGAATGTGTTAAGATATTTTAAAATGTTCATTCGAACATAATCTATGAATTCCCAAGATGTTGTAAAGAAATGAAATTCATTAAAATTACTTCGGCATTTGAATGTAGGCATCTACTTTTCAATTGTGTTCAAAACATAAATTCACTATTTGTTTTGAAGTTTTTGATTGATATTGAGTCATCTAATAGTGGCTTAATTTATTTTTAATAGCTTTCAATTAGCTTCAATGAGCTTAAAATGATTTCATCTACTAAACTGGAGTCGTAATGTATTTATTTAATTGCAATCAAAAACTTCATCAGAATCAATTCCCAATCAATGACATGAAATTAAATTCTGATTTCACATTTTGAAATTGAAATCTGAGTGAATTAATTAATTCAAATGACTTATTTTCTAGAATGATTATAACTCTGATCTCCATTGCAAGTCTTCTGAACAATAGTAATGAAATAAAGCAGAGCTTTTATATAAAAAGAAGAAAATGATAATTTGTTTTCGGCAAAAAAGAAGAGGTTTCTTGTGTAGAAGGTAAAAATATCACGAACTGAGTAAACTGATGTTTTGTTAGATTTTGATTTATTGTTGCAAAGTTCCAAGCATTTATTTTGTATTTTATCAATTTAATTATCGTTTAAACTTTAGTTGAAACAGATTAGAGCCTTGCTTTGTGTCGGTAATTGAGACCAGAAAATAACAAAGCAAATCGAATTAACGGTTCCCATGTATTTTGATTTCCTAACTTATACGTATCGTAATTTTGTGAACGATGCAAACTGAAATACAGACAAAGAGACACAGCTTCGAAACCAAGATAATTTTTGTCGACGCAAGTTCGTGTTGGCATTTTTTTCATTTGTTCAACGATAGTCTTGGTTAGTTACCGACTACAGGATTTAATGGTAAAACACTTTCAGGTATTTACTTTGTCAACCTTCGTTGTATTTTGGACAAAAATTCCGTTGCACAAAATTTTCGTTGCACTTATAATATTTAGGTTAGAAACCGTTCTCGGATTTTACTTCCTTCGATTCAAAACTCGATTTAGTCGTGTAAAAGAACTAGTTAACGATTTTTTATATAATATTTTTTTTAATTCAAATTGGTTGCAAGTAAGTAGAAAGAATTCCGCTGATAACGTCATCCAATATATGCATAACAGCCACATTCACGTGGCGATGATTTAGTTAAATTAGATTCCCCGATGGTTTATGATTCTCCGGAAATAAAATTCATTCAGCAAATGGGCATATCAAACAAATTTTTTTTATTTCCTGTTGATTTATTATTTGACGGTTTTTTATTCAAGTTTTTTATGTATAAAATTTCGTTCTGGGTCTATGAACAAGGTCCCTGATCCTCGAAAAAAAATGCCAAAGAAGATAACTCCGACGTCGACTGCTCGCTATCTCACACATTACCAAAAGTCGTGAAAAATGTGATTGATTTTTATATTTAAATTTAAATCAACGATTTTTAATTCGAATTTTCTCAACGTTAATATAATATTCTCACCGTCAAAAGCGTTAAACCTCCCAATCATACATGTCCATAAACTGCACATGGTAACCGTAAATTTTTGAAAAGAAATTTCTGATTTGCACAAAAAAACACAACATAAAAGCATTGACTGAATAGTAAATAATAAAATACCAATAAATTGTACTGCACAGACATTGAGAGACATCAAATTTTATAGTAAATTTTTTTCAGTGGAGGAAGGAGAATTTCGGCTTAACTTAGTTTATCTTGGAAGCAATGTCTTCACAGCTTCCCAGCAACAGAGGAAGTCAATTAAATTTATGGAACTTTGAATTCTTTGATTTTCCATTTAAAAATTGGGGTTTTCTAAGCAATAGTGCCTTAGTAGCCAGTATATTTTTTTTTTTTCAATTAGAAGTTTGTTGGTTTTGGAAGACTTAAACAGTTTGGGACAATAAAAGAACTGACCATCTGCCGTCTGTATATGACCTTGTCCTTCTCTAGTCTCTTAACGAGATGAAAATAACGAGTTGTGGAAGTTTAAATTTTCCACGGTTTTCTTCTTTTTTTCTCTGAGAAAAGAAATCAGCATATTGGGTTTGAGATAATTTTATTACATACAATAAAAGAGTGAAAGGCAAATGAGTTAAATTGATTTACGTTAAAGGCAATCACTTAAACTATTGTTGTTCACAGTACGGTTAATTTAGCTTAAGAAAAGGTACTCCAAATTTTATGAAGTCATTAGATGATAAAACCTAAATTTTAAGACTACAGTATGAAGTTCATACTGAACTTAGAAGACTGTGAAATTCCATTAAATCGTGTCAAATAAAGTCGACTGGATCCGCTTAATTTTTCGCCGATTGCTTCTGGCCATAGGGAACACTTTTAATGACTCATGTTTTATGAAACAAATTCTTTCTGCCAAATCTATTTGTTTTTTTTTTTTTTTTTTTTTTCAGAAAGTTGTAGCTATTGCTGAGACCTTTTTCTCTTCTTAATTAGTCAGATGTCTGTTTGGGGGATACGAACCTCAAAGAACACAGGTTCCTGTAGGGCCATTCTGATTTAATCCATTGCGGTTATGACCTCGCCATTTCCGTAATTTTCCAGGAATCTGACCTTGTTGCACTGATGGATCTGTTCATAGCAATCTTCTTATTTCTTTCATCATAGAAACTAAATAGTTCTAGGAATACGATGGTATTGATTAAATTTTCCAAATTGCATTTCTTCTTTGATCCTTTTAATGGATTCAGAAAAGAATCTCCTCCCAGAAATCTGAGAGCTGTCTGAAGTTGTGCTTCTATTTGAACATCCTGACCATCTGAACATCCTGACAGCATCTGAAACAAAATCAATTGGATATGGGGGGCAATAGTTTTACAAGGATGTTTGTAGAAAACCAACAAACGCACTGAAATAAGCGAACCCTTTTCACCGCTTTTCATTTCATTAAATTTCGTTTAAAATGGTTGACATGGAATCCTTTGCAGAAAATTGTTTTGAATCCCTTCAACTCGATCCTTAGCGTCTTGTTAAATTAAAATTTCCAGAGTTCCTGGAACTCTGACTCCCAGCGTATGCGTCTATGCGTTTGATCAACAGAATCATTCAGAATCATTATTACATTACACCATCAAATGAGCTCTTTAAAAAGGCATATTCTCTGCAAAAAATTAAAATGTAAACTCTTTATGATCTCTTTCAGTGCCTGAAAATAAAGTAGCTACTCCCGTTTTTTACTTCCTGGTACTCTCTTCCGCAATCCTCCCAACAAACTTTTTCCATCCTGTTTTTTTCCGGAAATAGCTGCAAATATAATATTTTGCTGGGAACTCGAAACGCGTATTTCGGAAAATTGAAATATTTATGAAGAATTTTGTTGATTGGAATTTATTTGTAACCAGTGAAAATATTTTTCGATGGAAAAAGGACGTGGTATATTTTTTTGTCTGTGGGAAAAAAAAGGTAGTAATGAGACTTTCCGGAATTCGGAAAGAATTTATGATTTTTCCCTCCTTGATTTAAAAAAAAAAGAAATTATGTATGGGAAAAGGAAATATGTTTTAGTCTTTTTTTTTACCTTCTGTGTTGCTTCCGTGTAATACTAGGGGAGAACCTGAAGTAACGGATACACTACGGACCAACATTGGTTCATGTAATCATGTAGCGAACATCGTTTACACCCAATTTAACCTAATTTTGGATGATACGATATATTCGCATAAATAAACGTGGACTAAAAAATAGAAAACAATAGATCCTCCTTTTCAGAAATAGTGAAAACCTGTTTAATATTGGTTAAACCATTTTATTTATTTTCCTTCTATGACTACAGGCCTGTTGCATTAGCTACTTAATTCATTATTCGTTGGGGAATACTTTATATTTTTATTTCTAGTCTTTGTCAGTATATCTTAAACATAAACATTCAAACACTGAGACGCTACATGGTGGACTTTCACTGAGTTACTTCATACTAAGGCGTATACGTAATATATTTTTCTTTGAGTTTGTTGGATAGAAAATTATTGTGAGAAAGCTACGAAAATTTTATATTCGATGCTCTCAAAAACGGTGAATAGATGGCTGTGATGCTCAGTGATATTATCCTGATTGTGGCCACAGTCGTACGGTTCTCATTCTTTGAAGCAAATGTGAATTTCACAATTCCAAATTGATCAAACGATTAAAGTTATCGGACGACATTAGTCGTTTGATTTCCGATAAAGTTTTTTTTAGCTCATTGTAGTCGTGCTCAGAGTGCTTTTATTTTGAATGTTTTCGAAGTATACGAAAAAAAAAAGATTATACATATATAAACGAACATGCGAGATGATATTGTCGATTAGAAGTGATCCAAAATAATCTTTCTTATTTTAAATGGAAAAAAAAGGCAACCGCGTGTGGACAGCGGTGCATATAATAAAAAAAAATACAGTATTCTCAATGTTGGTATGAACAATTGAGTGGTGTCAAAAATATGCTCGTATGATATAAGCAAATATTGCTTTTGGTAAACAGGTTTCGGAATAATAAGCAGTAATAAGCAAAATTATTGTTGGTATTTTTTAGTAGATAATTATTCAATTCTGAACAGCATCTACATAGCAAAAGTCTAGGTTTGATGAATTGCATTTACATTGAAATTTCATTTATATTACTTTTTTACATCGTCATCAACGTGCAGCTCAAGGCTCCAACGTTTTCCATCGGCTTTAGTTTCTTTGTACATCTATTGCTAAAAACTGCCTTCGTCCTTGATAGTCTAGAGCACCGCTGCATTCAATCCATTAATATACTAAAGTTCTTTTAAAAATGCTCTCGTAGAGCTCGCAGTATCACAATTCCGCATCCTTTCTTCAGCACCAACAATGCCACGCACTCAACAGCCTCACGAGAGTAAAAAGTCACCTCATTTGCATTTTCCTCCTGCAAGCCTTGAACTAAATCTACACATTCTTCTGTTAAGAATTCCACTTACCAAAAAAATTTCAAAAAACGAAATTTCAATTGAATATCAAAGATAATAGAATCACCCAGAAAATAAAGGTTATGAACGTCTGCGAGCGTTTTCAAGGTTCCTGCACTCAAGGTGGCAAACTAAACCACTCTCTCTGAATTTGAAGGATGAACTTGAAGCGTTCGCCTCCACTTCACTAAAAAGTGAGTACACGCTTTGTTTTCATGATGCAGGCCTCCGGGGCGCCATTGTGTGCCGAACGTGAATGCGAAACTGCGGAAGGGATGTGCTGAGGTTGAAAGGATTTAAGTGCAGCGTATATAAACAGTGCGAGAGAGAGCACAAGACAAAGGCTCCTTTGAGCTGCCCAAAATGACAAGCCCTAGTGGCCCTCATCAATCTGGCGACACATGCTCTTTTATCCACTCCTCCGACACCTGCTAATAATTCTTTCTACCCTCCTCAGCCACCACCTTGACTAATGGCGAATGATATTTCCCAAGCAGTCGATAAATCTTGCCATTTGATGCGAAGTCAAATGGAGTGAAAAATGAGTCAATTGAGATTAAATGCCTCGCAGAGTCTGCGACGGCATCTGTCACATCTGTCACCGAAGGGTGTGAGGAATAATTATTTTCGTTTCTCCTTCTTTCCGGTTTCCGTTGTCGCAGACGAAAATGGCCAAGTGAAAGACGAAATCTTTTTTTTCTTCGACTTTCACTGCGCCCAGCAGGGCTTCAGTGAATCGATTTTGGTCCCCCAGCGGGAGACGACGCTTGGCCGCTGTATTTTGGCCAAAAGGTTGTGTCATCTGTCATTAGTTAGAAACAGCGTTTTTATTTTTCCGTCCATTGAACACACTTTAGTTGTTGTGTTTTGTTTGTGTTGTGGTTGTGGTTTCGTCAGAGAAGCTACTTTAGCTTCATTCTTGTTGACACAAAGCCCTGCCCTTCCGTTGCAATCCACCCACCCTCTGCAAGTGATCACAAATAAATGTGTATCCCTTCGTAGTTGAAGAAATAAAGGATTGTATTTGGAAATGGTATTGACACAGCGAATAATCAAAAATCTTGAGTCAACAGGATTCCGTTTCTATTGGTTGGCCCGTTGAGTGGTCTGGTTCTTACGCGAGGAGACCATTTGGGGAAATGAGTCATCTCTCGTTGGTCGTTGCTCATGGATTCTGGGGAATAACCAAACTGGGGTGATGACTCATAGTGGAGTGGGTGGTGATTTAGGGGAAATAGAAAGCAGTTATGGCATTGGAGGGAGCAAACAGTTGATGTGGTGCTTAAATTATGACTGTGGAAGAAGTGATCAATGTTCATATTTGTCTTTGGTCCAGACATTTGGTGCAGTGCAATTTCCGATACAGATTCGTAGAATAGAACCGAAGATTGTTCTTGGGAGTTTGGAAGCCATTTTAAAGCCCAAGGATTTTTGTAATATAACAGAAAGATAACTAATCGTTATAGAACCGCTTCGGTGCCTATATGCCTGGATACAATAGATCTGTTAGGTTGCAGTATAAGTGGCTCAATAACACTCGACAATTTCTTCAATTCAATACTCACATTTGAAGCACACGCATCTTCTAAGTCTTTCACAGCGCAGACATAAAATTCGAACAGAAAATCTAGTTCAACTACATATGTAAGTCATTTTTTTAAATGATGTATCCTTTTCGACATGAAATGAACATTAGTGAAGTGAAATGTGTATTGTTTTTTTTTCCACACTACGCACTTACTGTTGTAATTTACCAAATGTCTGTGTTTGTTTCGACGGCCTGTTTTAGAATGGAATGTCTTTTTCTATCTCTTTTCTAGTTCTAGTTTTTTTTTATAATTGCTTAGAATTCCACACAAAATTAGTTCACTCGTCGTTGCAGCGAATAGGAAATGACATGAGAGATGTGGTATTAGATAATGTCTTCCATCAAATGGGCGTCAGAACGAAAACAATCAAGAGGGTCGTAATTGAAAAATATTACACCGACTTTGGTTTGTGAAAGGCGTTTCGACGGAATTGCAAGAAAAGGAGCGTGAACATTTTAACAGTATCGACTTTTGAAGATGATACAATTAAAGTTGATCTTGATACTTAGGAAATGTTGAAATTTTACGATTTTTGCTGAATGTAACTTGCGCAATTTCGAACATGTTTTAGTATACAATTTCAGTGGCTATTTGTAGTAAATATCATAACAAATTAACTTCTTTTTTATCGTTAAGTTATTGAATCAGAAGGAGAGCTAGTTTGTAACTCAAAATATTATAATTCAGCAATTTAGAATTTTGAGATCAAATTGAAAAGACATGGGCCTGTACTCTAGACCACATTCTTTCATAAGAGGCTTAAGACTTTATCTTAAGGTCACCTTTCAATCTTGAGGCCTTTTAGTTTAAGGCCATCAGTTATCGTTACAGTTAGTCAAAAGAAAGTGTACATCCACTTGAAGCTCATAAAATGGGTTCTGGATCTCCCATTTAAGAATTTTAAGTTTTGAAGAGGTTTCTTCATTATCTAAAAGAAGTAAAATGAACTATAACAATAGATATAACAACAAAACTTTAAGAGAAAGAAAGCCAAAACTACTTAATTTTTCTAAAGGTAAAATCAAGCGTAGACTTTACCAACAAAGTAAGTCTTGTGTTGACAAATCGCTTAAAAAAAGTGATGAGTTACATGATGGCCGCTTCGCACACATTTTTTTCTTAACTTGTTATTCATAACGTTCCCCATAAAAATAAGTCGCAACATATTTATTTCCCTTTTAAACATGTTCTCACATCGATGTTTAACATATAAATGAGTGAATATTGTCCATAAATTTAAACTATTTTGATCTCTACAAAGTGTTGCACGACTCTGAAATATAAATTTCAGACTATCACTAACACCAAATATTGCACTGTGTTATTAATCTTGTATTAGCCGCTTTAGCTTTTAAAACCTCGTCTTCAAAATAAACTTTGTAGTGACCAAGAAAGGGTACTTACTCTATTTTTAAGTAACCCGCTCTGCTCATTAATGTTTAGCTTTGAATACTTTGTCCATTTGTGAAAATTGTTTCGGCAATCATCCGTTCAATAGTTAAAATATGTATGTTCCAAGGATTGAAACTCGGATGTTTGTTCTATCGCAGGCAAGGGTCAAGGCACAAGCTTTGCGTTGGACGATCACGTTGCTAAGACAATTTGTTGAGAATTTGAAAGTATGTCTTAATCGCCACACTCGTTGACAATCGAAATGTGTTGTTTAAGGTAGTTCTAAGTGTTCTCTTTTTGCAGCGAAACGATTTCTGGTCGAGTAGGTTTAGAACTATAAAATTTGTCCTTCTAATCGTCGTTGTCGTTTGAAAAATACATTCAAATGGCTTTGATGTTATTTGTCCACTTACCCAGACTTATCCAGTTTACCTTAACCATTATGAACTTTAACACCGTATTTGCTGTTGCTGCGAAGGTCTCTGTGTTTACTGCATTGATACCCTTTCCTTTCCCATTTTATTGTAGTCCATGGTCCACATGCCATAACCTCATCTCATCAGCTTCTTTCAGTCCGTGGCCTGAAAACTTTAAAACCGAACCGCTAGTTAGTCGTTACTCGTTTAAGTACGTTCTACATGTTAACTCATCAATGGCCACTTTGCGAAAAAATGTTCACCTCATTTCCGAAGCTGAAGCTTTCGCTTTGACGTCGAATGACATAAGCTGTTCTGGCTCCCTATTTGGCCACAAAATAAACCCCTCGAGGTCTTCCATTCGATTGGATTGATTGAAAAACCAAACATACAACCGTCACGTTCCACGGTAACATTCACCGTCAAACGATGGCTTATCCGTCGCATCCACAGACACGAATCCATTTCGTATGCACTTTAACTCAATCGAATTCGCATGCAATGAGGTGAATCAATTCATAACCGTTGCACGGAAGAAGAAACACACGTTGGTAGTCTCTTCGGCAGTTTTTTTCACTTTTCTCTTTAAATTGAGTTCACCAGGAATACAATTAAAGGTCTACTTTCGTATTCATGGGTCATTTTTTTGCAATCAGTGTTTATACGTTGAGCATGCATGCGACCCGAACCGCCTTTGAGGCTTTCTGGGTATGACGTAAGTGAATCAACAGTAATAATGACTTTTCGACAAGGTCTTGGGTGGGGGTGGGATTGATCCACAATTCAGTGTATACAATTATTTGTGAAATGACGGAGTTGCTGAGTGAAGTGAATTCCTTCCCGAGAAGCCAGAATGATTTAAAATATGTAAAGGAGAGCTGAGTGGCGGAGAAGTAAAAAGGGTAGCTATAATTGTTTTAAACTTCGACTTATATTGAAAATAATGAAAACGTACCTTTTGGCAAGTTCTACGCCAATGATTTAAGTAAGAAAATTCCAGTAGTTGAAAATTGGCATATATCGAGTCGGTCGAACAGTCTAGGAATAGTTTTGTAATTGCTAGGAGCTCTTGATTTTACCCGGGTAGTACCCGATTTTCGAGTTTACCCGGATACCCGGATTGTACGAGGTGAGCATAGTCTCGTTTGCCCGTTAGCTACTGGTTACCCGCTATTTTTCGGGTACCCGTTTTGCTTTTGTCATATTATATTCACTGTAGTGTTAAAATGTCTCATTTGAGTGGCCTTTGGCGGAAATGTTCATTTTCGCCGCCGGAGTCAGTGAGAGCTGACAGAGACTTCTGTAAAGCCCGATGCACCCAAGTGATTTTTTTGACGCGACGGGACCGCTTAAAGCTATTCCTAGACGAGAGAAGCTGTATCTATATTGTTACAACTTCATGATTTTTAATAAAGACATCCTACACCCAACAGAGCCCCAGCGCGCACATGTCCACCATGATATAAAATAACAAACTAAATAGCAAATGTAAAATAACAAAAGTATCTTTACTCTTCTAATGCTTCAATCAATTAAAAAATGGCTTACAAGAACTTCATTATTCATTCAATTGTTCAACGAATATCTGTCGAAGCACACTCAAGACAAAAAGCGATTTAATAAAGTTAGTTACCAAAGGCTCGACTTACGTCATTCTAAATTGCGTCGTTTCCATATTGGGACTTAAGAAAAAAAAAAGGTATGGTTTTAGTCTCAATTTGAGTCGTTCACAAAACTGAAACATTTTGATCTGTGTCGTAGTCCTCTGATCCTAACTAACTAGGCCAACCAATGGCTTAGTGTCTTCGTCTTTGAAAAACACTCCACCGATGACTAGATAAAGTTCTTAAAACAGTTCATTTAGAGACCACTCCCAGCACTTTTCCAGTTTTCCAACGTCTTTCGACAAAAAAACATTCACATTCCGAAAACTTTGCCTTAACCAAACCACGTCCAAAACTTTGTGGATTCTCACGCCGCAAACTCGCAAACTGAGTAATCACCTTTCTTGCGGTGAAAGTCCCATGCGTCAATTGCATCCGTGGCGAAAGACAAGCACACTTGCACCACTTGCACTCGATATCTGCCGGATGTCAAACACAAATCAACGATAATTGACCTAATCGGTCTGAAATCTAACTCTCGTCGCAGCCAATTTACACTCAGAAATTAGATTAAGCAAACAACTTTTACTTTCAAGCGAATCTACGGCTGACGCTGCCGTTGCCGCGGTATTTTCCATTGTTTTTCCAACCACCAGCGCATATTGAACTTCCTCTCTCTCTGGTTAATGGCGCATTGTTTCCGCTGTGGCTGCTGCAAGTGAATTTGCACTTTTACCACGAGTCTACGAGGGGGCCACGTCGTTGCTATCAGTGCAGCTATTTGGACACGTTTCAATTGAAACCGAGAGAGATGGAAGGGAACGCTTATTTATTGGCTGGGGATGCTCGTTATTTTCCCTGCAGGTGAAGCAAGAATCCTGTGCACTTACACCGCCATCACATTCCACCTCCCACCGCAACCTTGACCAAAAGTGATGCAGCAAAATGTTAAAACCTCTGGAAATTGCATCCGACAGCACCACCAGCACTTGAGCAACGCTGATAATGAGATTAATATCAACCAGGCACTTGTGCTGGGGTTAAGTTTTTTTTTTTTTTTTTTTTTTCCGGCACAGCAACCATCTGAATTCACAAAAAGAACCACGAAGCGACTTGAGCAAGACGACGCTCTCTGTGATTGCCTAACCAAACAGCACACCTGTTGTACGCTGTTGTGTAATGCCTCCGATACGCAATCGACGGTGTTGTGTGTGCCTTTGCCGAGGCTGTCTTGGCAGAACCTTTTTGCGAATTCTGTTCACCGGCTGGTGCTGGAAGAAAATCAATTAAACGAACATTGAGTTATCTCTGTGGTGCTTGGTTTTTCCAGCTAAGAGCCAATAACTGAATAACACAATTAGCAAGCGATTCGCATAACCGTGTTGTCCTTCTCGGAGCAGAGTCATCAGAACAAAGGTTGGCTGTGCCCTAAAGAGCTTTAGCTGGACTTTCCTTAAAGCATACAAACGGAAATGCAGCCCAGCGGCGAGTTTGGCAGGGCTCTCTCCTGACCTTTTGGACGAACACCCCGACACCACGACCTACATGAGTCTTTTGAGTTCAGCGAGTCACTCCGTCCGCATGGAACACCCTGAACAATTAAATTGTGCACATAAAGAAATCCACCACACCGTCAGAGACGACATGTGGCGGGCGACGACTAATGGAACCCTTGTGACAATGGCAGGTCTAATTAAGCCTCTGCATGGAAACTGTGTCAGAGAGGGTGAGCAAAGCGCAGCCGGTGCTGCTGTCGATAGTGTTGGTGGAGGAGACTATTAAGTGTGGTGCTCTAATGCAGTTCCTCTAATTGCACCGAGAGTAGATTGATCTGTCGCAGTGGGGGAGGAACTGGGACTATAGGTATACCTTCTTCTTTCTTAGGTACCTTCTTGGGGGAATTGTTCTTGATTAAGTAATAACAATTAGCAGTTATGGCTGCGATCGATGTAGGCCAACAGTTTCTCGTCAGAGGTCTCATTTATTTTCCGGTATTTTATTTCCATTCCATTTTAAGTGTGAAATGAAAAAAAAAAAAAGATGAAGTAAGTAAATAATCGAGAATAAAACGTGACACGATTGCTATCGTTTTATGATGTCGCTTTTTAATGTGAAGTCGTTACTCTAAATTATTTTTTAATTAGTACAACTGTTTATGCGGAAAAGAGTTTATATTTAAGATCGATTTTAGCGCACGTTGTTTAAGTTGGGAGAGGCGCTGCAAAAATTATGACAGTTCCTCTCAGGACATGAAAGCCGACGCTTGTGATTTTTGAAATAGTTTAAGCGAAAATAAGAAGAAGTTTTTGGCGCATATTTCCTTGAGAGAAGGATACTGAAAGAGTAGAAAAATTCGTAATTGATAAATTGGAGGTCAGTTTTGGTGAAGATCTCTTTCTGAAGAAATGAAGAGAGACCGTAAAAGAGTTATTCCACTTCTGTTGAGAATATGTTTGACAAAAAAAAATGTAAAATGACATTCGAAGTAAATGGCTCCCGAAACAGGAGTCTTAGTTGTTGTTTTTTGTTTTTGAAGGAAAGTCCCGGGAAAAGGTGTTTTCTCTTGTTGTAAGTATGTTCAACCCTTTCGTGACCCCATCCAATTCCAGCTGCAGGGATCACAAAAAACGAAGTAAAAGATCCCGAACATTCTTTTTGCACTAGGAGAAATCTGATGCGGGCTTAAATAGTATAAAATAGGGTTTAAATATAATCACGCCGGAATTTTTGAGTTGCCAGTAGCTAAAATTCATTTTGTACAAGAACATCACCGATCATGAAAGGGTTAAAAAAAGTTAAGAAATACTTTCGAAGTAAAAGGCTTGTTGAAATGAAGGTTCAGCAGAAATGTTTGTACGTTTAATGCTTAATCAAGTTGAATCGAAAATGGGGGGTCAATTTGGATGCATGTTTTTCATGGTTGAAACGAAAGAGACTCACTAAAAATTCTACCAACTCCTTTGATAACATAAAAATAGACGCTTCCCGAATTGAAAAGAATTTTAGGGAAGATCGAATATAGCTTTTGCTGCACGTAGCTTGTTAAGAGCAGAGATCCTAAAAAAGTTATAGCTCCTGTATTTTACAGTTGAATATATGCTTGAGACACTGAAAAGAGTTAAGGAAAAGGTAATCCTTTCATGTTGTACATGTACAACATAAATTTTACCTGCTGAAAGCTCAATGATTATTGACGCGAACGCACTGAAACTGTTTTAAATTCATGCTAAAACGCTTTTTCGGTTCATAAAATTCTGCATCAGACGTTTCTTAGTGCAATAAGAATATTTGGCATACTTTATTCTAATTTTGGTGAAGTATTGCTTTGGGCGGTGTAATAATAATAATATAACAGACCATTGAGGGGCAGCGCCTAGTTTTTTTTTCTGGATTTTGGTGAAGTGCGAACGAATATTTTTTCTGGGGTAAGAAAGAGAAGAGACTGCGAACAGGGTGGTGCATTTGGGGGATCTGTTTTAAGAAACTGTTTTCAGAGTTTTTGGCTTAGGATCAGTTCTGCCCAAAGCGCGAACAGTTTGTGAGCAATAACGAGACAAAATCTATTAGGCATTGGGTCAAAAAGAGACACCGATAAATCGGGGGATATTAGCTCCAATTCTGAACTTATCCATTCTATCAGATCAGAAGAGTTCCATAGCTTTTGCTTCCTTACCTTCTATAAGATCCCATTAATTTTTTATGGGGTTTAGGTTGGGCGCTTGTGCTGTTCACTCCCGAACATTAACGTTCTCCTCTATTCTACCGCAAGTATGGAAGCCTAGGATTTTTGAGTATTTCCTGATACAGAATCAAAAGGTTTTGACATTTCCCTGATTTCAGTTGAGATCAGATTTGATCTCAGAAGTACAGGGTAGATTTTTTCGTCACTGATGAAATTTTTCGAGTTGGTGCCTCTGACGAACAGAAACTTCACGGGGTCTACAAGGAAATCTGTTCTCTAATTAGGAACATTCTACCTCAATGATGCCCTGTTAACATTTAAAAACATTTCCTCCATCGAAAGAATTTACCTCGTCAGCAAAACCATTTTTACGACCATGCGCACTGAACTGCGTAGTGGGTTATCACCGCTCAAATTAAAACCACAAGACAATTGTAAACCACTGCAACAAAAGACTGGTAAACATAAATAAAAAGTTTGATTAAAAGAAATGACTATAAACTCAAATTTGTTTACAATCAATTGTAAACAAATATCGTATAGAGTTTTCGGAAATCTGTTGAGACTGTTGTCTTAAGGTTCTATTGAGGCGACAAAGTAGCATCTGCATGATAAGCTCAAGTTATTTAGTCATGACCTAAAAAGACTGCCGTGTTAGCTCTAAATCTCTTGTTGCTTAGTTGTAGTTACAAAACAGCAGCATCTGATTGGACAAGCAGATTTGGAGTGATGGATAGAGATTGGGTTAAGTGCACGTGGCTGGCTACAGGAAACCTGCTTCCCAAATTAGGCAAATTGCGATTCTTTGATATGTAAATATTTACCTCCATAGCACATTAAGGGTAAGTTCATAAAAGCAACACTGCGGCAGTCCTGTTAAGCAATTATGAACTCAATGCTTTGTAGGGCTGCCGCAGTGTTGGTTTTATGAGCTCACCCGAAATTTAAACTTGATGTTGCAATGAAGGGACGAATTTGTTGTACCTTAAAGATGTGTTTTAAAATCCTTTCACTACCTTTTTCATGTCTATGACTTTCAGTCATGGGCAACAAACCCTTTGACCAATATGCTAATAGTGCAGGGGCCTGAAAAGAGGCACATTCTTATTAAACACTGGAGATTCTCTCTCTGCTCTCTCTCGCTGCTTTTGTTCTTTTCCATGTCTTATTAAACATTTTCTTCTATAATTTGGAAATCTATGTCGTGAACGAAGTCGTGTTGATTACCATTGATGTCGTTGACAGAAAGTTGAGAAGGCAAGGCCCACTCCCCAAAAAAGCTCAAACTTTAGTGTAAAATAAATACAAAAAAAAAACCTTAAGCTCGAAGAGGATATTTAACTCCTAAAAAAGATCTATTTTTGCCGTGTCCAGAAGGATGTTTTACACTATGAAAAAAGTTTGTCAAGGGGTGGGTGTAATGCAAAGTCGGGCCGAAAGTTGAACTCAAATTTTAAAAAACATTTAATATCTTTTAAATTCTTCGAAACAATTCAACTAATAATAATTTAATTTTTTTCTATTTCCAGCTCCCACATTGGTTTCTTGATCGTAGTTTTCCTCGAGCGCTTGTCTCACTGGTTTTTAACAAAAAACGCGACAAAGAAAACGTCTACAGCACTACTGACACTACTCTCAACACGAAGCCATCTTCATACTGTCCCGCACACTGCAACACGATTCGCCGGTTTACGCGCTCAGCCCACGCCTGGCCCCAAATTCGAGACCTCGCGTCTCCCCTTAGGTTTTCCCTCCAAATAGTGAAATAGTTTCTTGTTTGTGTTTAATTTAATTAGATGTAGCTTTTTAAACGTTCATTTTTTCTCTCTCTTAAATGTAATTCTTTTCCCAACTTTAAGCGTTTCAAAATCTCTCCCTCCTCGGAGAGGCAATCACCATCCAACAAATATCCAGGTTTAGAAAAAAAATCCAAAAAAAATAGATAAAACATAAAAATATACACACACTTCATCGATGAATCTTATGCGAAGAGAAAGTTACTATTCGACTCGTGTTCTTGCATGTAAAAGATACATAATAAAAATAAAGTGAAGGAAGGAGATTCCTTTTGTGTGATCTCCCAAGTCATCGTCACATCGTCAGCGTCAGCATCGTCGTTTAAAAAAATACAAAAATTCTAATTAAAATCAGAATAAATAAATCTAAGAAAAATTTTCGCGCGTATGAACAATTATGTCTGCCACAATGCGTACAACATTGCAAACCGTGCCAGAATCTCTACCCGCCGATCATGTCACCAATGGTGGTACAGCGACACCGACAGCGGTGTCAGCTGCTGCAGCTGTGGCAGCATCAGCCGCCATTGTCGCACAACAGCAACAGCACAGCACACACAATAGCAGTAGTTCAGTGCAATCGATCAAGGATAACCATCACCACCATCATCAACATCATCATCAGCATGATTCGACAAATGCCAATATCATAGCTCCGCCACCGCCATCGGGAACTGCTTCTTCGACCACCACAACGTCCTCGATGGTCAGCAATGCCACTGCAGCGACGTTGATCAATTCATCGGGTGGCAATAATACGGCACCGCATCACGTCAGTAATAATTCGGTGACTGTTGCCGCGTCCGGCAACGGCGGCGGTGGGACAACAACAGCAACAGCATCAGCAACAAATCAGGCAGGTATCACAACGTCTGCCACATCGGGATCAGTGTCGTCGGCCACTGCTGCCGCTGGAACAACAAACAGTACCAGCGGCGGAGGCGGCACCGGCGGCAGCGGTGGTGGTGGTGGCGGCGGCGGCGGTGGTGGTGTTGGAGGAGGTACCGCCACTACTGCTGCTACCGCAGCCGCCCCAACGACAAATCACCATCATACAACGTCTGTCACGTCATCAGCTGGTGGCGGTGGCGGCGGTGGAGCCATCGTGACCGGCATCAACAAAACCGTTCTATCTCACTCACATTCGAATTCGTCTGCAATGAAGCTAAGGTCATCGTCAGCTAAGGTGAGTCTTTTTTTTTTACCTTTTTCTGAACGTTTCTTTTTGTTTTTTTGTTTTTCTGTTTATCTTAAGACGCCACTAAAGAAGTCATCAACTTTCAATTTGAACGCGTAGCGATATGAAATCGTGTGTTTGTTTTCGAGAATGACGTCAGTGAGCTTTGGCGCGGAGCACACTCCTTTGGCTAATTAAATTTTATTTTTGCCGTCTGTTTATTTGGGATATAAAACACTTGTTGGGGTTTTTGGGAGAGTTTATTTAGCGAAGGGTATTGCGTACATTGGTGGGTGGGTTGAGTGTTATTTGTTGTCTTTTTTGCTGGCGACGCGATAGCAGCTTGACCTTTAAATAGAACATATTCGAAAATGGGCGAAATTCTCTAATTGTGTTGTATTCGAAGAGCCCCCACGCCTTTTTTAAGGTCCCCACGCTTGACATGCGTTTATGCTGATGCACATGAAACGTTCTTGTCTGAGATTCAGGGAGACTTGTGTCTCCCTGAAACACGCTGCACAAGTTTGGCGCTTTACGTTTTTAATCCCTCTACATCTGTGAGTAGGTCGTGGAGTCCTTTATCTGCCCACAGCATTCATTGCACGATGGAAATACGCTGGATAGATTCCTTTGCACTTAGTATGCCTACGCGAAATGCGCATTTCTACACCCACTGTTTGTGCTTCGCAGACAGAAGATTAAAATTATTCGAGAACTTTTGTCCGGGAATTATATTGAATCTCGGCCAAGTAATTGTTAAAAGGGGACAGCGCCATCCATTTTGAATCCATTTGCCTTTCGCATACAAAAAAGTAATTTAAGCTACTGCAGATTCTGTCTGATGGGGTCCTGATAATCTACAGATCTTTAAATTGTGAATTTGAAAAGGTCAAACGAAACTCCTATTAAATGGCGTTGCAGCATCTAGTTTATATACCTTTCGCTAGCAAAGAGAAGCTTAAGTTTATACAGATCCTTTTGATTCTCAAAGTAAGTTCTCTACTTACTTATCCGGATGACTTCTGTTGAGTTCACAGAATTTTAAACGAAGTTTTGCTGGAATAGAATTTTTGTAAATGGTCCTGGCGTTTTGAATTTATTCGACTTTCGCTAGCAATGAAGTTGTGAGTGAAACGACTTCTTTTAAATCATCATCCAAGTTAGAGCTGGATTATCGTTACCCGTATGAACGGGAGATATATCCATTTGAGGTCCCTAGCCTGACGAATTTTAGTGAGATGAGAAAGTTGTTGAGCAGTGTTGTTTGAACAACGTTTTGGCCAAGAATTCGGTTGAATGACGTTGCAGTTTGGAATCCAGCCCAAGGAAAGTTTCGGCAGTTCAGTTCAAAATGTCCATTCCAGTTAGAGATGGGTCTTATTCATCCGGATGATCTTTTATATATTCAGAGAGTTCATCCTTGAAATGCAGATGGTGCTTGAAGGATTTAACAGGAAACATACCAAAAAGTGATAGGAATGGGCCTTTTATTCGTATAGGCTGACTACCTTTTTCTAAAGGCTGAAACCTCTTCTTTTAAAATCTCGGCCTATTTTTCGCTAAAGCCTGAAGGCTCTTCTTTGTAAAGGCTAAGGCCTCTTGCTTTTTAAGTCCAAGAGCTCTTCTTTTTAAGGGGAAGGCTGAAATTCTTTCGAATGGGAGGGCTGAGAGCTCTTCTTTTTTAAGCCTGATACCTCTTTTTTTAAAGCCTGGGACGTTTTTTTTTAAAGAATGAGAGCTATTCTTTTTTAGCTTGAGAAATCTTCTTTTTAGAATCCGAAAGTTCTTTTTAAAGGCTGAAATCTGTTCCTTTTTAAAAGCTTGGTGGCTTTTCTTCTACCTTAAAGCGTTTTAAGCGATTGACGTTTTTCTCCCACTAATAATTACCGCAGTTTGTCGTCCTTTAAATGCTCTTGTTATTTGAAGATTGCCTTTGGCAGATGACAAAGCAAGAGAGCTTCGGCTTACGTCTTTTTTGTGCGATCAATTTTTTTTTTTTTTTAACAAATATCCCTTCGGCCCCTCTCAGCTTAAACGAATTGCCAACAGCACCCTTCGCATCTCTGAGTTCCCTTCGGCAAGGAACATCTTTCCCACCTCTGAGCCGAACTCTGTATCCTCACAGACAAATTCTTAACTCCGTGACGTCCCCAATCCATTTCCTTCTTGGCGCCGTGGGAGAAATTAAATTCACTCTGAAAGCAATCGAATTGCCATAAAACTACTCATTTAGATTGACAGACACTAAACACGTACCTCCCATCTGATGGAGCACAAAAAAAAGTCATCCTCCTCTTAAAAACCGCCCCAAGAGACAACGCAGTCAAAAAGGACACACTCATGTAGTCTTGTAGTTGTGCGAGAGAGCATCACCGCGTCCCTTTGAATTATTGATTGTTCTCGAGAACCCATCGATGCGAAAGTCATCCCCGGGAAGAGCGGAGGGAATTTGCAAATAAAAACTGTACATGTACCACCTTTTCAAATTGTCCGCACGTTTATTGACAAAATTTATTTTTACTCTGTGCTCCTTTTTTTTTCAAGCTTGTTTCCACAGTAAACAGACGATGTGTGTTTGAATTTAGTCCTTGACGTCGTGGTGATGAGCTATCCAACCATGAACTCATCTCAACGCATGAAATCATCATCACCACGCTGTGAGAGTTGTGTGTGAACGGACATTTTAATCAATAAATTTGAGTAATGCTCGTAAGGGTAGTCGTGGAAGTGGAAGTGGAAGCCGGTGGGGGTTCCTTTTGATTTCGTCAAATTTACCCAGGTTACCACCACCTGACGCCAATCGGCCGTGAGGTTATTGTTTATTGTTTAGCCCTCCCACCCTTCCGTAGCCTCTTTTAAGAAGTGATTCAATCGACCATGGCATTAATTTTTTCTAAATTCACACTTCGGAACCGAAAAGGAGGAGCATTTAGTTTTCAGGAACAAAGTACATGCCCTGAAGTAGTTTCAACGCTCATGAAATTCCAACAAAAAGTAAAGAGGAAACACTCAGGAGGGAAACGCAGATCCTGCGCAGTAGAACCGGCAGCAGTTACTACCCGGGAAAAAGGAGAGCTGCGAATGTGTTTGTTAAACAACATCGAACGCGGCGCGGTTATTACTCTTGCATGTCGTTTTAGATTAGGGCCATCGCTGCCGCGTTGTCAGAGCCCAGAGAGAGAGGACTAAATGTGTAGATGAACTTGTTTATTCGACAGAGAGCAAACGAGGCATAACAGCAAAAAGGCAAAAAGAATTGTCCTATAACACGTTTATGTAACATTTTACATAATAGTTTGCGACAACAATGTGCTTTTAGGTAGGTCAGATCTATTAAACAATAAACTGAGCTTCACAATCGTAAAATAGGCGGGTGGGGGGTGTATGTATCTGGAACGAAATGATGACATATTGTTGCTCGTCGAAGGAAGGAAGGAAACACATCTTGGTCAGTGGCCATGTGAATGTGACGTAATGTGTGAGAAGATGAATCTTTTATTTTGTTTTCCATTTCATTAAAGGGAAAATTTGTTTGTCGCCTAAGTTCGGTCATGATTTAAGAATATCGATTATTTCATTACGCCCCCGATGCATAGCATGCAAGTTCGTTTATTTCGATTACGTCCTCCAGGTGGCACGTACGTGTGTCCTTGGTCCTTATAATGGGTTGGTATTTATTTCTTTACCTTTTTTTTCTGGATAATTCCTCGCATGTGTATCTAGACCATGGTCATAAGTTCTCTTTTAAGTAATTAGTGCGAGCATACACACACAGAGGACTCAGAACGTTTGGGGGAGAAACGATGGGGATGGGGTTTTCTGTTTTCTGCGAAAAGCAATTATCAAATGGTTTTTGTTGATGGTGATGTGTGCTCTGGTGCCCTATTTATGGGAGTTATGCTCGTGCTTCGTCTGGGCTGTGTCATTGCTTGTCAAATGACGGATAATTGGTTCAGAAGACGACGTAAGGCGCTTTGTGTGGGTCCAAGTGAGTCAAATCTCAAGTGAGTGTCATTAAAGAGACGCCATGGGATGTCTTTGATGGTCTGCAGGTTTCATTTAGCCGGAGAACAAGAGAAATGAACAACCACAAACATGGCACAATATCTTCCATTTGGAGTTTTTCTTCCATGTGGACTTCTTTCATTTGGTTTTCTTTTTTGAACTTCTACTTGGATCCCTTCCATTTGTATTCTTTTCCATTTCTTCCATTTGGACTTCTTTCATTTAGACTACTTCCCCTATTTGGACATCTTGAAATTCAATAATCTTTACATTTTAGCAGAGAAAAGTCGTAAGAAATGCAAGCATCGCGTCTGAAATTTATCATTTGCAATCATTAAGTTCGAAAAAAGCTAGGCTCTGGCTCTCGACGGGCTGTTACGCCACCCAAGGTGTGTATGTAATCATTAAGTTCATTGTTCCTTAAAATCACATACAAGGAACAGCAGCCTTGACAGATGAGAAACTTTTGCATGATCAGCGAAGATCCGTGCTGACCACTTTTATCAGCCTCATGACATGACAAGATGCATGGGTGATTGTTAGTAAGATTGTTTTAGTGCAAGTAATTTCGCGCTACGTCTGCTTTTGTGTCGTAGGCCAGGGTTTTTTGCTCAGTCAACCTACTACCAGCTCCGGAACAGCGACAAAGACCAAGTAGTTGGCCGAAATTTAAGTGTATTTGCAAAGAAAAACTCAAATTTAAGGTCTACAAATCCTCCGAATGTCTTCAAAAGACGGGTTGTGAATGGGCTACCTGTGTTTTAAAAAGAAATCGAATACAAAGAATTCGAATGTTTACTCAGGAATTTTTGGACAAAGAATAAATAAATAAATAGTCGGCGTAACAGCCCATACAAAGCGAGAGTCTAGCTTCTTCGCGCCTCCGCTGTGTTGTGCGCGATATATTTTGACACATATGGAGATGTTTAATGCCGGTTCCGAACGGCGTATTGCGAAAGCTTTTCATGACAGAAGTACTCCAGGAGGGTTGTCAGTCGTTCGCTGGAGGTGCGACCGTGAAAAATGTTTGTGGTGTTATTTCCCCGAGCCTGATTCGAACCCAGGTACTCTTGCTTAACAGTCCGACCCACTAACGATTAAGTCACGACGCCCACTTCGTTGATGCATTTTCAAGGATACCATCAAGTGTCACATAAAAAGGAACGAACTTTCTTTCTTCTGGATGAAATTACGAAAGCTTTTTAAGAGAAGTTTAGTTGTGTGTTCTCGGGTGTATTCAGAAGCAACAGTGTTTAATTGTGAAGCAACATAAATGACGCAGTTTAACCTGGCGAAGACGTCTTAACAAGATGCAACGAGGCATGCAGTCGGACTTGAAAGTTACATACAGCTCCGTACCTTCAATTAAATTCAAAGAAACCTTTGACCTCTTGTTAAGACTGACCATCTTTGGCTAGCCCTCGCAAGACGCAAGACACTAAAAAATCCCACAGACAGCGTCTCCACCAACACGTGTGTCTTCACTGTCTTGTTGACACTTGTTCCCCCGACACACGATTCTAATTTTCTTCTCTTAAATCATTTTTTTCTTTCTCAAATAGAAAAACAACATCAATTTAGTTTCACTGGTACAAAACAGAAAACTCACAAGTTCATCTATTGACAAAGATATATTCAGGAAAACCACACGAATTACTATTTGTAGATTTTACGCACCCGGAATCAGTTTCAGTATTTCAAACGTTTCGTACTCGCCTAGTCTGCCTTTTTCTTTTCTTATTTCATGCTTCGTTGAAGAATTTTATTTTTATAAAATGTCTAACTTGCCCATCCACACGGGTGAAGTGTTATTTTTGGAAAATTCAACTGAACTCAAGACACCAGTCTTGCCGGCCGTTTGTGTGTTTGTGGCGCTGATGGTCGCGTAGCTTTTTTTGATTTTGTTTTTCATGTTTTTGAAAAAAAAAAAGTTCGAAGAACAGAGGTTACTTTTTTGGTTGGAGACTAACATATATATTAAGTCTTTTTTGAATGGTGCAGATGGTGTTAATAATTTTGAGTGAATAGAACAAATGTGTTCCGCTGATACGAGGAATGGCTATGATTCAGTTTCAGAGACAGCGAGCAGCGAGCAGTTGTTGGTTTTGTGGACAAACAAAAGGGGAGATGATTAAATTGTATAAAAAAAGACAAGTCTTTGTTGTTTGATTGGAAACAAGGAATGAGATTAGTTGATTCTTTGTTCGATTTTGCCGAACACAAGGGACAAATGTTGTACATTTTCGACATGACAAAAGAGGTCTTTTCTTCAGAAAATCTTTGAGAGGCACGAATAAATTTTTTGACGATCAGATCAGAAGTTCCCTTCAAAATTAGTCTGGAATGCTGGTTTTATAACAAATAGACTTCGAATTACACTTTCTACGGTCTGAATCCGACAATAATCTGAAGAAGTTTTTAAATAGTTTCTAATTGCTTTATACAAAAATGATTCAAGGGCTGTCTGTGTTCTGTCTCAGTTGCAGACTCCTTAGAACTTCTTAGAATTGAAAGGGACTTTAATCAGATCGGAGAAGACCATTTAGCCAGCTGATCTATCTGTAATCGTTCTATAAAAATTATTTTGAAAGTGCGTTGTTGTCTATGCCAGCAGAAAACAAGTCGATTGGCTTTTGCATTTTTTAGAAAGTCGAAAAATGATTTAACCAGATAGGTGAAGACTATTTGGTTTTATTTTTAATCGTTTTATAAGAAATGATTTAAGGACTTCAACAATAATGGAGTCGATGAGCAATTAGCGGCAGTCTTTCATGAACTGAAAGGAGATTGAAAGGCCAGGAGAAGATCATTTGGTCAACTGGTCTATTTTTAATTGTTGGACAAAGAAGACAATCGTTTCATCGAGTTCAAATCAACACCAAACGTGTTTTTGTCTAAAGTTGGTTTATTTCGATTAAGTCCCCAGGTGGTCATTATACTGGGTTGGTTTTATTTCATTACATTTGTTTTTCTGGATAGGTCCCCTCGCATGTTTATCTAGACCATAGCAAAACGTGTTTTTTCTTAATATACAGGAATCATATTCAATGAAAAAGTCTGTTCTCGAATTGAAGAATAACTACCCAAGTAGTTTATAACTCTGTAAAAAGTGTCATATAAGTCTAAGGACGAGAATTTTTGAAGCAGACACTGAGAGGAATAAGTTGCTTCATCACATGTGAACATCGCTCAGTGTCCGGTTTAATTGGACTCCCACGTGTCTCTTAAAAATATCGTAATATCTCGTTACGTGTACCGAAATATAATCATGTTCCCAGTTTAGAGTTTCAAGGTATGTATCACAGGTTGTCAAGAGAGTGTCTGTAAGACAGCAGATTGCGTTGTGCAGCAGAATAATTATTCAAATCGTGACTGGCAAAATGAAGCTTCTAAATTTCGTCAACTCCTTTGAGACCTCTAAAAACACAGGCCAGCATTGTAATCCAAAAATTCCTTGCTACAAAAGAATGGTTAACAAAAGACAGCCTAGTTCTTGCACAGAAGGATGCATAATTATTGAATTTCGTTGAGTTTAAGCAAAAAAATTGTCAGCTCCTTTACAATTAAAGTCGCTGGTTGCCTCGATTGATGTATTCTGAGCAAAAAAAAAAAAGAGGTCTGTTCGCAAAATAAAGGTCCATGAATTTTGTTCGGTCCTTTGTTTGGACTCCAAAAACACAGGCCAGCGTTCTGATGCAAAATATCCTTGTAAACAAAAAAAAACTGCTAGCTAAATGGGACTAGGCTTCTTGAAGTTTGTTGAACTAAATTAAAATGATTGTTAGCTCTTTGCACTCGGTGTTCGCTCTGATGCAAAAATGTTTATTTGGAGCAAAAAGAAAAATGTGCTTGCAGAATAAAGCTACCCCTCGAATGTAGCTGAGCTCAAGAATATTTTTTGGTAGTGTGGTTCAGAAGTGTGGACTCTTCTTTCGCATTTTTAGTGATTCCAATCAATTCTTGAGAAAAAAAAAATGTTTACAGAAATACCGTCACGCATCTCCAAGAGAGCTTCACTAAATCCGTGCACCGCTTGACTGCAAGTCAAAAGAACTGCGTGTCGTCCTTCGCCAGGTTTTATTGCTGAGCTTGCAGCCTTGGTGTTCATCACGCAGTCACACTCTTCGTTGTCACTCATTTCACTGCTCACCATCACACTCGATTAGACATCGCCTCTGTACGCCATGTGGCCCATATACAATGCTGCCACAGCTTAGCTTCCACCTCTATAGCTTTTCTCGTATTTCAACATGTTTCTGCAACACGACCCTGCCCTATCGACCGTCAGGGTTTCTGTATCGAATGGATATACCGCCCTCCTACTAGTGCTTTCACTCGGTTCTTCCATCGACTACTCCAAGACTCAATCCAAAGCTTTTTATTTCCAAATATTCGCACCCGCTCATTGACGTCATGTTCTCAGAATCATCTTCTTTGTTTATTTACAAATCTACAAAATTTCAAATTTATCTCAATTGAAAGTTGATGAACGCGTTTATATTTAAAATCCAAAAAAAGATAAAATTTGTATTTTTATTTTATTTAGATTGTAAGCTATAGCTTTTTTATGGAATATCTAGCTTTTATTCTCATCGGTCTCGGTTTGTCGTCTACGTCTACGTAATGTGATTGTCCCAAAACAAAAAAATAAACATACGACTAGAGAGAGGAAATATCTCTCAAGTCGGTTGTGTTTGCGTGTGCTTTATATCTTGAAGAAGCTCACATAACTTTGTTATCATTTTTTATTAGGTGGTGGGTAATTTTATTCTAATTGATTGCTAATTGATATCTTTTTCTGAACATGAGTGAAATATTTTTTTATTCCGTACTTTGTGTTGTTTGGTTGGTATACATGACATAGTTGTTATGTGATTCGGATTTACACGTGGACAAAAAAAAACTGACACCAATCAGTCGGTAATTTGGACATGGAAACGACAATTTTATTTTGTGGTTTATTTTTAGAATTATTGTGTATGTTAAATTATGTATTGAATTGAGTAGGAAAATAGTGCGGGTGGGATTTAAGTAAGCCACAAGAAAAAGACATGTAAGAGGTGTTTTAATAGGGCACTTTTATAGGATTGGAAAAGTGGGAAAAATAAGTGTCCTTCAGTCACTAATTTAAAACAAATTATTGGGATATGACGTGGGTTTGATTTCGATGTGAATTGGTAGTTTGAGGTTAGGTTTTTTTTTAGGGTAGGATTCCATCGTAATATCAAATTCGTAGGATCCTGAAGACAGCAGTTCATGTTCTTCTTCACTTCGATAGTTAACAATTTTATCTGCTCATTTATTAAATGAAATACCAGCTGAGCCAAATACAAGTGGTCTCAACGCAGCACCGAGGCAGCCAACTGACATTGCCAAAACGGCTGATAACATGATTTCTTAAAAAAAAAAAAAACCCGGCTATACAGCACTGGAAATAGGTGCTCAAACGTTGTGAAGCAAAAAGCAACTCATTGCGTCCCGCGGAGGTACTATACAGACTTTGATTTCGAGTGGAAAACAGATATCAAAATATTCTGTGATTTAAACTTAAAAAAAAAAAACCAGTAGATAGCCCATCCTTTATTTTGGTTTTGAAAGGATTTTGCAAGTTTTGAATTTTTCGACAGTGCGATTTAGATTTGGACTTGGAGAATCATTTTTCTGTTCAACGATCCCGAAACCAACTTTTAGGTTATGTGCGCCTTCTCTTCGTTGTTTGAACATATTCATGGTTCATTTGAACCGTTCTTTAAAAAAAAAAATATTTTTTTTTGCTTTAGAGAAGTTGTAGCCAGATTTCGTAAATAAGAAACATTTATTCAGTTATTAGATCCTCAACCTTATGCGGATAATTCTTAATTCTTTTTTGTCAAATCATCGCCAGCCTAACAATTTTGTGGTGCTTTAAAGCAGTAACTCTAAAAGCATTTATGGGTCACCATCAGGGTTGCTGAGAGACTTCTTGCAAGAGTCCAAGATTAATTGACAGTTGCAAACTTGGACTAAAGTAAAAAAAAGCTGCTCTTTGCTCTCGTCACTTCGTTTCCAGTCAAGGTGAATTATCGTTGTCCTGAATATGAGTTTCCTTCTTAAATTCGAGCTGGGTTTAAAAAAAATGTCTGGCCAACACCGCACTGAGGACATGCGATGATTTATAATTTATCGCAAATCAAAATAAATGTACTCCTCCTCCTCCAAACTGCTGAAGCCACAGAAAAAGGAAAATTAAAAACCACGATTCAACAATTTAAACAAAGACACACATTTTGTAAACGAACTAAGCCTTTATATTTTAAGCAAAAACGATGCCTAGGAGTGACTTATTAGCTCAGAACATCATCTCTTCATCTCTTTCTGAGACGAAGTCGTGTCATGTTTGCAGCTTGTTTTTGAACTTTATATTGCCTTTGGGATGATTTTGTTATTTGTTTATTTGTCTAATCATCCGGTGAATCGAAATGCCTTTCTTCTTAGTGGAAAAAATGTAAAGAACATTTTCATATTCCTTAAATAAATTTCAATTAATTGCTGCTAATCAAAGTCCGCAAAACCAAAATCTACAATTTATTAAGATTCTGAAAATATAGGAAAATTAGACTCTATTTTACTGAATCAAGATTTCTTAACTCTAGTTGTTGTTTTCTATACTCCAGGCCTTTTTTAGAAGTCAGTAAAACTCTCTTAATTGCAAAAATGCATCTAATTAGAACAGCTGCGGCTCAAAAGGGTTAACTAAATCAAGGTGTTTTTAGTGCGCCACTTTAATCCTCTTTTTGACAGATTTAGTTTGTCTCTAATGTCAAGCGTTCATTGGGGTTTTCGTTCCAAAGGAATAACAACACCTTTATAGAATCTCTTCGATGTCCGTTTGTTTGTCTGTTTGTCGCCTTTTTCAGCTTTGGATTACTTAGAATCACATTTCTAAGCTCTAAATTGCATTAACCGACCGATGCAAAGATGTGATTGCCTACATCTCGTTGACGAAACTACCCGAATATTTGGAAATACCCCAAGAACTTTGTGATTTCTTTGACACGTGCCTTAGAGACATCTGGAAACCCCCAGATCAAACGAACATAGCCAGCTATGAGCTCTACGGAGACGCCTAAACATCTGGATTAAATTCTACTTGGCTCGTTTCGAATGACTGACACACTTTTTGTCACTTTTTAAGCTCCTGTCCAGGGTCAAATTCTTCCAGAGAGCTGATTCAGAAAAAGAAACCCAAAGAATTTCTATTCATAGCCCCGGCAGCTTCTTTGAATGGCACCACATGGGGTATGCCCTGTCTCGGCGTTAAGTCCCGCACATCATTCTCCGTCCAAACACAAGAAAAAAAATGTTTTTAAAGAGGATTAACCATCTTTGACACGCGCAAACTTGCTTGCTTGTCAACCTGTCTAGTCACTTACTAAACGTGTAATTCAGTGTTTGTCAAATAACCTCTGGCGATGTCACGTTGTTTGGAGACCTGAAGCTTATGATAAAGAAGTTGAGTCTTGGAAAAAACTGTCGAAGTTCACAAGGGAGAGGAGGTTAACGATCGAATCGGGGCTGATGTTAGGATGTGCCTTGTGAAAATTTGCGTCAGCCACTCATCCCACACCCACATGACTCGCGGTTGTTATCTCTACCCCAAGTGATTCCGACGACGACGTAAGGCAAGAAGTCTACAATCAACAACCACAACGACGACGACGGCGACGATTTCGCTGACAATGAGCAATTGCAAAAGTGTCAGTTCCAACACAACAACACACCACAAAAAGAAAAAAAAACGAAACGAATTACGTTCGAATTTACTTTTCGTGTAGACGTGTGTACAGAGAGCGCGGTGATGTGCACAATAAAACTTAAATTAATTATGATTTATTGTTGCAATTGTCGAAAGTTTAAACATTTGATAAGCTTGTGGCAGGATTTTCATCTCAAACAGTGGCCGGATGGCCCGTTGTCATCGTCGTCGTCGTCTAGGTTCTCGACCTTTTCTCACACCGAAATTCGTAATTCCGAATTAGTACGAGTATCTGTCTTTCTCTCTTTTTTTTCCATCTAATCATCTTCGTTTCTTTCTTATTCTATTTTTTTAGTTTGTTGTGTATCCATTCAATTCAGTGTGACGGTCATTCCAAAGTTAATTTAACTTTTCTCGATTTATCCGTGAAGTTAATTCACGAGTTGAATTCCATCGCTATCCCTCTCTCTGGTTTAAGATTTTATGTGTGCCCACCTACTCTTTGGCTTTGTTCATAGGTGTGTCTTGTGTCTCTTGTTTTTTTTGTGTCTCGCCGGGGGTCTTAAGTGTAAGAGAAACCCTACAAACATGGCTGCACCAAATGGAAAACACAAAACACACGAAAAAAAAACCAAGAAAAATGAGTTTTTTTTTTCTTCAAATCGTTTGGCCGTTGTTCAATTGAGTGTCACGTTGATTCCCGTAATGGTATCATGCCAAGAAATAAAATAGAGGAGAGCCCAGATGGGTCGCAAACTCGCCGCTGGAGGATGAGGGAGAAAAAAATTAAAAATAAATAAATTAATATTATTAGAATTGTGATTTGTTGCCGAGATGCGATAAAAAATTTCGTTCTTCTTCTGGTCGCAATTTCTTTGCATGATCGCACGTGAGCTGACAGGGTGGTTTTGTTTTTGATGTTCGACACGATTGTTTTTAAAACCTTTTCAGTTTTTATGGACAGAAACTGTCAGGTGAATCTCCTCTTCAAGCTAAAAATATTGTGTATAAACTTTAAAGTAAAATATGACCAAACGAAAAATAAAATAAATAAAGTTCTTTTCAAAGGAAGTTTAAGCTGTATTCAGGGTGTTTTTCATAATTTCGTAACACTTTTTTTGCCTTCCTTTTTGTCTTGTAGAAGAAAAATGTGCCGCCCACAAAAACTTTACTCAGAGTGTCGAAAACTTTCTGCAATTTTTCTAAATTTTATGCAAGCAGCTCACAGTTAATTACTTTGCATTGAATTGCCTTTTTTGCTCCAAAATGAAGGACTGTACAAAAATTCACAAAAAAATGCGAAAAATACTCCGATCCAAGCCAGAACGCAGACTAATTTTTAAAATTTTATTGAAATTATCTTCAAATCGTAACTCATCATATATCAAGATAAGAATCTTTTTTAGTACTTAGTACATTAAAAATAGTAAAAGTAGCAGTAATTTAACCCAAATATTCTGAAAAATCAACTTAATAACCTTAGATTGGTCGTCTTTGAACGAAGTTAATGTGGAAACTTTGTTATTTTTAAAAATCAAGTTGTTTCTTTGGTTGAATAATTTGAAGCATGATAGAAGTCGAGAAGAGGCATCGTTTTGAGCCTGGAATTTTGTAGTTTTTCAAATAATTCGTTATAGAAACTGCAAAACTGTGTGCAACGCCTGTGAACTACGAAACCAATTGACCTATTTTGAAGCTGTTGTAAAGATTACTTTCATCTGAAAACAGCATTTGACCCTTTCATTCCAGAATTTTTTCTGCTGAAAAATAAAAATATTCGCGCGATTGCAATAAAATTGTCTTATTTTTTATGCTAAGACCCAAGTTAGATTTACTTAATTTTGTATTAGACGTGTCTTAGTCCAATTCAATTTTCGGAGTTCTCTACCTTATAAAAAAATATTTTTCCTAGAATGGGATATGGGTATGAACGTGTTGAACAACTTTACTGGCTACCGACTCTGAAAGTCCATTCATCAGCATCCTTTGACTCTTCACCTTTCAAAGTCCATCACTGCGTTTTATCGCACTCACAAATCGTCCAGCCTCAGATATCTCATCGTTAACCAATCCCCCTCCCCAACTCAAATTCATTTCAAGGTCTCCTTTTTTTTCTTTAAACTCCCCCTCCCTCCCACAGCCTCTTTTTGTATCTTTCTTTTTCTTTTCTTCTATCAAAACACCCTGTGTGTGCCCGTCCAATTGACAGCATTCCATTAAGAGATGAAAAGATACCCCCGACGCCCGTCTCACATTGTTCTCTGCACTCGTTCTCCGTGTGTAATTTGCCCGCTGTGCAACCGCCCCAACTACCCACACCCGCACTCGCAGAAATTGTAATTTAAACCAGAAAAAAAAAAAAAAAGAAGAAAAGCACCCCCACCGCAGCAACATGCATCTGCACGTGTCACTCATTGTTAGCGCAGATAGATCTCTGGATTCTGTGTGTCTTTACACTTTTATCTGGTCCCTAATCTTGTTTGCCATTGAGATTTATACGATAAACGGTCTAAAGTACGGGCTAAGCTTTGTGGCAATTAAAATTCACGGCCGTAAGTGTGTAATTTTTGATCTAACTCATCCCAAGGATGGCCTGGGCCAAAAATAGACGCATGAATGGTGGCGGGGGAGCTTAATCCGTGTGTCAATATTTTTGGAATTTTTTTTTGACACCTCTGCCTGTGATTTGTTTTGCATTTGGGCCAAATCGGGTAACTTGGCGTATCGGTCATGGGCATGAGTCGGGAGTGCGTTCGCCCTCGGTGCTTAAATTGGCCCTTAAGGTCGGTTGGAAACGACCCTTGATCGGGCGGGACCCAATCTCTTTTGGAAGTGGACGTGATTTGTTTTTAAATTGTCCAGGCGTCTGGTGTGGAAGGTTCTGTTGATTGGCTAAATCAAATTGTTTGTGGAAAATTGCCGAATGAGAGCGCTGGTAGAGCAATTAATTTTGAGAACCATGACGTTCTTTTGAATCTAAGCTTGGCATCTGAGCCAACGCCATCGAATCAGAGTGTTGTTAGAGAAATTTGTTTTTTGGAAAATTAACGAGTCATGTGATGGCGTGGAGCCAGTTTCATGCCCAGGCAACAAGGGCATGGAGATTGTTTGGCGAGATTTCTTTCTAGTGCGTCAGCCTCGGTGGCGTACGCGGACATTTTGGTGACCTTGAGATACGGGCGGAACAATGACAGTTGCTAGAAATTCAGACGTGAACTCGAATCGCGGGCCATTTAATTGTTAAGTCTTTTTAGATGTTACTGTGAGCGCTTTAGCAATTTTTAATTTTTGGTCTCTTTTGGATAAGTTTTTTTGTTACAAAAATTTATGAAAATTTGTTAAGTGAAATGGTTCAACAATATCGTTTTCATCGCTTTGTCCGTATCGGTGTCAAATAAATCAGATAATTGGCGCTTAACAAAATTGACTTTGTTAACTTTGCTACTACTTAAAATTATCCATAAACAGGCGATTTAGAAACACTGGTCAGACTTCTGTCATTTATGTGATTAACGTTTAGCCTACAATACAGAAAATAGTAACACTGCATTCCTAAGAATGGTTAGTTTAAGATTCTCGGTGAAGTGAGAGATTGGTTAGATTGGCTTTTTCGCAAAATCATTTTCTTAGCATCAGTCTTGAGTCTAACTTTTTAAATCTTTTAGCAACGCTCAAGCATACAGGCTGTGCCGTAATGGCGTAGACATGCTTCTCAGCTGGTGGTATTGGACATTTTCACGAAATTGTGCGGATAAAAAAACTGTGCAAATACGTTTTTGCTCACTGTGTTTTTTTTTTTTTTTTTGATTGGAAAAATCTACATTTACATGTGCGAACTAAATTTGTGGCACAATCTGTTTTGCACAATACAGTAAAAGGTCTTAAAAAGACTAACAAATGTTTTGATTACAAGACCATTAAACGAGTCTACCCAGTTTTGACTTCAGGCCGGAAAATACCAAAGAATTTTTAACGCTCTATCTCTAGGACACCGACTAAGAAGATGAAAATCATCTGTCCATCGTCCCTGATCTTCTCGAAGGTTCTTTTCTCGAAAATCATGTAGAGAAGTGGACTACACAATGACCATATGCAGCCGTGACCATACTGACCGATCTTAGGACAATCTTTTGAGATTGTTTCATGTTTTCTCTTCGATTTTAATCTTTTCCTTACCAAAATATGTTTAAAAAATCTGCAACATGATTTAAATCTAATTTCAGAGTGTATAAATTCTATTTGTCTACTATAGTAAGCTGCTAAATAGGTCTTTAAACTCTGATATCCCATTTTGAAGAGAAAAGTCTCACATTTTTTGAGAAAATAAGGGTGAGGTGGAATATTCCAAAACAATTACTCTCGCCTATTAAATTTCGTCGAAAAAGACTTGTTGCACCCCATCAAAATAGGTTTTTTTCGACCCCTACTCTCACGACTCTCTGGCAACCCTCTTCCATCCAACTACTAAATTGACGATATCGGCATTATTTCGCCAACTATAACCATATCTAAAGTGATACCGTCCCATAAACAATGGCGGACGTTACAAAGAGGAATACAAAAACTACAACAATGAAAAAATTGTTTGCATACCAAAACCCCGAGTCCAAGATCCAATCCAATCTAATAAACTACCGTCAAGCAAGAGAATGCTCTGCGCCATATTTTCCACTTGTTGTAGTCTCATCGCCATCACCATCGTCAACCACTCAAAAAGAGTACTTCGTCAAGTTTCAAGAAGAGCAAAATCGAGAGAGAGAGAGAGCCCACGCCAAGAGTCATCGTCCACTGAAGAGAAGTGGCTTTTAATTAAATTAACAAAAAAAAAAAAACAAACAAGAGCCCGACAACAGATAATTCGCGTTCGTTCGTTAAATTTCAATTAGCAGCAGTTGGGAAAAAAATGTTCTCTCTCGACTCTGAAACTCACGGTAATTTGCGTCCGCCTGACGTTTGCCTGGGCGTATTTTTTCTTCGTTAAATTTTTTTTTGTTTGAAAAACGTTGCGACCACCACACCACATCCCGCAGCTTAGCCGTGCCACCACCACCTAAACAAACACGAAACGAAGAAGATTTCACTTGTGAGTTACGGCAGGCGTACTGAACGAGAGCGCGGAGAGAACAGTCGGTGCTAACAGGCCCAGACCCAGAGTAGCGTGCTTCGAAGAGAGCCCGACGATAAGTCGAAGAAAACACATTCTTCGCGGCTCATTGAAGTGCGGAACGCGCGCCGCGACGTTAGATTGCAATTTTTTTTTGTGTTTTTTATTTCACAAAACCAAATAATTTAGTTTGATTTTAATTTGTTTTGATTTAAACTTTAAATTTTTCATTTCTTTTGGTTGGGGAAATTCGTGAGTTTCCTTTGAAACAGAACAGAAATCGTCGTCGTTATTGTGACCGAAGTGGTGTTTTGATCACGCTTATCGTCGTCGTCGTCGTCGTTGTTGCCGTCGTTTGAGGATCTCCATTTTTATCTTTGCCTGACTTGGATATCTTGGAGTAGATCTTTTTTTCTTCTTTCAAATTTTATATCGAAACGCGAAA
Organism: Syritta pipiens; assembly: GCA_905187475.1. Classification (NCBI taxonomy): domain Eukaryota; kingdom Metazoa; phylum Arthropoda; class Insecta; order Diptera; family Syrphidae; genus Syritta; species Syritta pipiens. Next base: position 68,706,208 of record LR994571.1, on the reverse strand, counting down.
TTCTTTGATTTGCGCACCCGTGTCCGTGCGTCGTTGTCATCGACGCCATCTCTCTCTCGAACCTGAGAAATGTGAGAAACTGGTTTCAGTTTCAAGTTTCATTTCATTCGTTTTTTGTTTTTTAACGAAAAAAAAAAAGAAGAAAATTGTGTGTGATAAGCTTGAATTTAAGTGTTTAATTTGCATTTTTATTCTTTTGAAATTTGCTGTTTCGTTTCGGTTTGTTTGTGTGAAGCTTAAAAAAGGCCAAAGTTTGTCTGACTCAATTGTGTGATTTGTGCAGAAGATAAATTCGAATCGTGTTTTGAATCCAAGTGTTGTTGGAAAATTCTCCGAAAAAGGAAACACAAAACAACATCCGATAGTTGTCTGTGTGTTGTTTATGCGATCGGCGAAGTGTATAGATTCTTTGGAAAAAAAAGCAGCAGCAGACGAAGAGCAACACCACCCAAACCCCGGATACTTCTCAAATTCATTTCGGAGCGCTTTGTTTATTCTTTTTCTCGACACTGCAGATAATTTGCTGCGGGATGCTCTTCTGAAGATACAGATTTAAGTTGAAGGAGGAAACACTTATCAAATGTAGGTATAGCAACGAAAGAATTTATATTTTCTTTTCATATTTTGCTGGCTCGATTAAATTGAAGACAACGAACAACGTGGGGTGTTATTTTTTTTTTGCTCTATCATTCCAAACAATCAAAGTTTTTCTTCTCCACATGTCTAGGGAAGTTATTTGTTATCAGTGTTTGTGAAGTTGAGACTCCTTGTCGTCTTATCAGTCAAAAATATTTGGTGACCTGGTCACCGATGAATTCAGAGTCGTCATTTTCGTGGTTCGATGGAATTTGTTGCCTTGATTTGTCACCATGGATCAGTTGGGGACTTTCTTTTTTCTGTCGCTGGTCACAAAGAAGTTCTTTGTCGTCAGAGTATGGGGTTCCCTTTCTCTGTCAACAAAGGTGGCAACTACTTGGAGCGTGTGCGATCGATATGAGAGACGCAGTGTTAGACATAAAGGGACAGAGTCGTTAGACGTCGATAAGTAATTTGATGTGTTTCCGCTGTCGTCACTGTGTCAAAGCTGAAGATAAGACTCGTGTCAGGAGAGAGGGCCTTTGACTTCAACGAACGGCTACATAAATTCTAATGCTTTCCATTTATTGCGCTGACCCCGATTCTTAATTTGTTTTTATAGTTTTTCTGGTTCGCAAAATGATTTTCGATTGGCAACACAAATGTGAAGTTGGCGGCTATTGCGAGTCTATTGGTTTAATTTCCTGCACTGTGAGGTTGCCAGCCCTCCGAGAGGATTCGTCAAAAGGAAAGCAGCTTCAATTTCCATAATAATTGATTGCATATGTTAGGAAAGGGGCAGAGCAAAACAGAGAAGTGAATAAAAAGGCGACAGACAGAGACGGACACGGAAGGGATTCCTTAAAGGTTTCGTTATTCCTTTGGAACGAACCTCTAAGAACGAATGAAATTAATGGAAAATGGTGATTTGAGAACATACAGCGGAGTCCTTTTTCTTTTGAAGGTTGTAACTACACTAGGCCAGTTGCCCTAACATTGCCGCTACGCTACTAAACACATTTTTGCAGTCTTTTTTTATTTTTGAATTGAGTTCATTCAACTTAAACTCTAACCGCTAAAAACCTCAGTTCTTTTGCGAAAGAAAAAAATTAAGTAAATTTAAAAGGAAAGCAATATTTAGGTACCCTCTTTTCTACATCAAAGTACTAGTTTTGTGCCGACGAAAACTAAAGACTTGAGCTAACTAGACCGCAGCTGTTGAGAGCATTTTTCTGCCTTTGATCGAAGCTTCTGTCTTCCAGAACAGTGACCAACTTCTTGCTGGAATTTTAGATCTTACTGTGGCAGTCGAAAGGTTGTTCAAAATGCAATATTTTCAGCAGTAGCTGTCCTCCATTCCAGGTCACATTGGCCTTTTCTACAGAATGACTGGTTGTTTTTTCCTTTGGTTAGATATTTGTGGCATCTTTGAAATTGTTGCAAAGTTTGAGTCAATCAAATCTTGCCTGAGTATTTAGCATAAATTTGGTCATAACAAATTTTTAAAATGTTTTGTATTAATAAATGGTGTTGAGTTGGTTTTGAGCTCAAAGACTTGTAGCTTGCTATTTGAAATTCATATAAAACAAAACAAACATCGAAGCTCTCATTAGAGCACCTGTAGCCATTTCAACACTTCGAATTTGCATTTAAGCCAATAACATACTTATTGAAATTGTCTCTAAGAATCGGAAATCGGAACCCTAAAATGTTCCTTTGTTCATGATTAGAAAGTAGCAACAGATTTTGCGTTTGAACTGGAATATCTTTTAGCCAGCATGTCCTCAAATCCACCTGCCCTTAAGTTTACGTGTCATTGCAATCGGGACTTTTGTAGTCCACACAAATAACACTCTTCTTAACATCGTTCAATTTATATTTTAGTCATAAATTAAATGCCTTTTACTAATAAACCCTGATTGTGTAATTTCAATTTCAGTGCAGTCAAAACTGTTGACTTTGACATCTCTATTGCCGAACTCGTTGACAAGCATTCTAATACTAGAGAGTTCACTGAGGTTTATTTTTCACAAAAACGCATAAAATATCTACAATCAAACACTTTTAATGTCCTATGTATGATATGAAATTGTTTTCCGTGCTGTTGAAGTAACAATAAACCCCGAAATACCAGCAATTTGTGGTCAAAAAAAGTGCCAGTGGGTCGCAATTGGCACTTCTTCAGAAAAAAGAAATTAAATTGCTAGGACACCCAATCCAAAAGCGAAAGAGTCTTCGTTTGGGGTCAACGACATTTTTCCACAACAATTGCGTCATTTGTTCAGTCTTACTCCTTTTCGAGCTGATGTAATTGTTGACTACAATTCGTTTCCTCACCCACGGTCTAGTTATCTGTTTGCAATCGAGCTCGGAGTCGTGGTGCGAGCTCTTGGGCACTTCGCACTTACGTCAGATATCGGAGCTGTGAGTTGAATTTTTTTATTTTTACTCAGTAACTACAGTAAAGGTGACTGTTTTCTTCTAAGAATCAATCGTACCTGTTTCTAACTGAATCGAAGCCATAGTCTCTAAGAAAACCCGACTACCGCCAATGACTCATCAACCGTCGTCTCTGAGCTTCATCCACAAAAAATCATATCTCTCATAGTTTTCTGGTATAATCTGCATATTCGCAAACACAACGAAGTAAAAATAATTTTCTTGCCCCGATTAACGCGACTTAACACTTTATTCCGGAACGAGATAAGACATATATTTTTTAGGTTTTTTAGACCCAGACGGTAAATCTCCCCAAGCACGCGTTGTTTTGTTGTTATTCTAAAAAACACAGCGCGCGCATCTTTGGTTTGACGTAAAAGTCTTTGAAGATTTGAGCCGCCAGCGCATTGTTATCTAAAAAGCCTGTTTACAACAAACATCACCTTGATGACGTACTGGAACTTTGGATTCCTTCAGTTGGTGGGGTAAGACCTTTCGTGTGGTTAATAGGCCGTTTCTTAGGACATCGACTCCTCGAAATAGATCAATGCCGACAAAACGGTTAAAGTTTCCTTCACTTCCAGTTGGTCGCGGGACTTCATATGAAATGCAACGCGTCACTGGCGGATATTTTTAGCCGCGTCGATGTTTATTTTTGGATTCGTTTTTCTTCGTTTTCTTGGTTTTCTTCTTTTTCTACGCCCCATCCATGGTCAGGCAGAGGAGGCACAGAGAGAAGTGTCTGCGTGCAGGGCGGAGGCTATTTGAAATATAATTTTCCCGACACGTCTTGAGGAAGGAATTTACTTCGATTCCGTATGCGTGTGCGTGAGTGATGAATTTTTAAGCATTTCTTGGACAAGTGGAAGAAGGAGAAGACTACAGCTGGAAGGCGTAAGCGATTGTGGATAGTTTCAATGCCACGCCGAGGCGGTTGTCGCCCGGAATTCAATCGACGTTTGGATTGGATCTTCGAACTTTGATTATAGTGCCGATGAAATAGCGTGTTAGTGGATGGCATGCATGAGACTTATTTTTATCTCCACGATGAGGTGGCGGCAGAAAATTGCAGTGGTATTGTCATGTAGGGGGTTTGACAGAGAGAATTTTGTGGAAAACTTTTGGATGACCTTTAGGAGAACTAATTTATGAACTCCAAATTACTTATTTGATGATATCCAATTGTTTCTGATAATTAAATGCGCTGTTGAACCATCAGAATTACTCGGCTTTATTTTGCCTTTGATGATTCCAAATAAATTTGAAATGATTTGAAGAAATTGGAGAGTAGCATTAGCAACACTAGTACAGCGACCTAAAAGATCTATTGTGTCCATTGTATTTTGTTAAGGATTTAGATTAGATCAAAATAGATTTCTTATTTTAGTTATTTTGTTTTCGCAATAAAATATCCAAAATCAAAAAACAGTAGGTATTGCTTTGCCGTTTGCCAGCAATGTCAGGGATTTAATCGTTTAAATTAATGCCTTATGATAACATCCTAAGGCGCTCTCAATATTGGTCTCTACTGCGTTTGATTTGTTTACTGGTTTGAATCTGACTTGGGCCAGTCTTGAACAATCGGTTATAAGGTGTAAAATAAAAGGAAATGATGCTCCTGTTGCTCCTGGGGGTGTTTTGATCTTCAAGAACATCTCAATGATATATTTTAAAGCCTTTTTTCGGCAGAAATGTCTCTAATATTTCCCAGTTGTCATTTGTCATTCATTGGTATCGAAGCAGAAGGACTCTAATGTTCAAACTTCTATGTTGAGAAAGACGAATCGAATATTTTGAGACTTTTTTAAGCCATTTGCCTCGAATCGTCGTGATTTGTATCTTAGTAAACTGAGACGAAATCACGTTTTCCAGGATTTGAAACTAGAGTGCCTCTCATGTCATGACAAAAGTCCACCACAAAGGAAATTCGACTTCAAGATGATCGTCAACAGTCCTCGACTGAGGTTTTTCTTCAAGCAGCCGCTCTGGGAATTAAAAGCACACGCAATGAGAAGCACAAAGCAAAAAGGGAAATGGAAACTCGTTGTTGACATCTTCGTTTTGCGTTTGCCCGCCGTCTCATTAAAATTCACCGAACTACTAAACAACCTCCCACCGTCCCACCGGCTCGGTTGCTACGCATAAACCGCCCTTCCTCACCCCGCCCCCTACACACTAATTTATTCCGCTTTTCCGTGATTTGCTTTAGTGAATCGATGTTTAGCCACATCCGCTGGTGGTTTTGATGGGGCAGGCAGGTTTAAGAATAGTTTGTGGCATGTCCTTGAGCTCAGAGGGAGAACACGCTAGCTCACTTTGCACTCTGACATTCACAAAACGACACAAATCAGTCAAACAGACGGAAAGAGAACTATTGTGTGGTGAGGGTGGATTAATTGTGTTTCTTTCAAAAAAAAAAACAACCGTCCCGATGTCGTTGTTGTCGTCCTATCGGACGTGTCAGAAGTGCACAATTTCCTTATCTTCTCCTTGCAAGTCAATAACTCCCGGCAGACTCGACCAAGAGATGAGAGGAATTCCTTATCAGGGCGCCTCGTAGAATTTCTTCTCTCCCCTGCCTCTGTTCACAGGTCATTGGTTGTGATTTGCTCTTCATCAACAGTAGAGACGTTAATGTGCGGGTATCTGTCTTGTCGCTCAGCGACGTGTCGTGTCCGATAGAGTGATTCATGGATTATCGGCTGGAATTATTTATAAAAAGGTTTTCGATAGCTCAGTCTGAACTGAGTGTGTGATGAAATGCGTTCCACATCCACAAACAAATAACAACAGACGTCTGCTGTGTAAGACTCGAGGAAAATTACTGAACGTGATGTTTGTTTGTTTGATTAGGTTTTTGTTTTGATTGCATTGTGTATTCGCGGGAAGGGAGGGGCAAGCAGGAAGAGAATCGACGAACATCACCTTGGACACTGTCGTGAAGTGCGTGGCGATTGAGGCCGGGCGTTGGGGTTTATTGATCGAGGGTAGGCCGACGACAGTCGGGGGCATTGAATTGATGACACGTGGGGAGGCTGATTTGACGACGAGGGGATCGAAAGCAACCAGGTCGATGTGGGCAATGTTACAGAAAGTATCACTGAAAAGGATGTTCGCCTTTTGAACATCCTGCCGCTTGATTTATATGCCTCTTAATCTTGGCTCAGAAAATACGTTTGCTTTTACTGCAAAAAACCTACGAGTTTACAGACCTAGCAATAACAAAAATTCGGAACAGCCTTGTTCTCTTGGCCCTTTCCACTGAAGCATTTGAAAGCCTCTCTTGAATGTAAAAGTGAAAATCATCAAGTCTGCTCAGCCAAAATACATACATTAAAACTTTTCTGGTTGCTTTCTCAAACTTAATTTCTTGTTTAGGAGGTCAATTCTCTGTACAAAGAGACTGACTACACCGTTTCAAGAATTAAAAACCCATTTTAAGACACATTTTAAGCAAAGTAAACGTTTCCAGGCTCTGCAAATCGATTGCGATAGCTTATCTCTTATTTTCATGACGTTGTTAGCTAAGTCGGCCTTTAAAACGTTAACCTGAATTAGTTAGATTAGTTAGTCCTTTCGCTAGCGTCTTCAATTCATGCAGTACTCTTTGTGCCCTACACACAAAATTTGAGGAGCACTGTAGAAAATGAACAACCTTGCGGCAGTTCACTGACATTATGCAACTCCACGACACAGAGAATTTGCCAAGGTCTTCACGCTTCACACGTTCCTCTCTCTGACCAACTGCCCCGCTAAGAACTTCCAAATATTCGCTCGACTGATTCGTCCAAAAAAAAAAAAAAAAAAAAACACCGTTTCATCACAAGCCACACGCAGCGTTGCCATCGCAAACGTCCTCGATCTGCGATAATTACCGCGCTCGCGAAAAAAAAAGAAAACATGTAATTGACGATGACGAACCTTGGCTCGTTTTCAACTTAATTTCTCGATGCACGATTAATCCGCCACCACCCCCCTCCGTGTTGACTCACATACACTCACACAGAGTCATCTTCCACACCAGAAAAGTGACTCAGAGAAGTTCCAGTGAGGCAATACCGCACCGAATAGAATCAGAATCCAATCCATCACCGCTAAGCTCGGGATAATGCGACGACTGCATTACATGTCTGGTTGCATCGGTTTACTTTCATGGAATTTGCTTCCAACAATCGGCCGCTCTCGCCCTCCTTTCGCCCACAACGATTGTTATCCAATATCGCCCGCGCCATGGTGTTACACCACCGGGGACGACACGATGACATTAATAAATTACTTTTTCGCCGCGTTACAGTTTACATGTGATAATTGTCAGACTTAACCCAGAAACTGCGACGTGGGGTGCGCTGATGCGCCTTCACCGCCTCCTTCTCGGGTGTGTGCTTTGGAAAATTTTCTGAAAACAAGCCACTAGGAAGCTCGAGACTGTCAGGTAGGCCGGTGGTGTTTGCGCAAATAATTGCCAACTTCCCTCTAATGCTCGAGTGATTATGGCCTGATGGCTGTTTACTTGGCTTAGATCGAGATTAGAGTTGCAATGGGCGAGTTATTTTCCATCCCGACTGCCCGAATTGAAGTTCTGTAACTGGGCGCGCACGTAACGACGCAACGCCGCATCGTTGTCAGCGTCTGTCATGAGATCTGAGCGCAAACATCGCGCACGCGATAAGGACGGGGGTCTGATAGATTTACAAGTGGCAATTGTGGCCCTACACTCGTCGTCGTTGTCGTAACACAAAAAAACAAAACAAAACAAAAACATGATCTAAGCACTTTGGCCGTGTAAATTTCGTTTCGCAGGCGCCTTTGTCTGTGCAGATGACATCAACCAGCGACTAGAGTGAGGCTGGCAAACCGAGCGCGGATAATTATTTAATGGTTCACGTATCTGTGGTTAATTTTAATTGTATTAAACGGAAGCGCTCCGCACTCGAAATGAAAAACAAACGCCAAACCGAGTGAGGAGGAGAGATGAATTCTCATTTCTCATCTCTGACCTGACCCCATTGGGAGGGACTTTCACTTCAGGTTGGACCTCAACTAGTTCTGTTCTTGGGATTCTTTTCTCTGTCTCGCGTTAATTGGTGAGAGACGACTGATGGACGGTGTGATGACCGTAAAACAGGCGAAAGTGGGTAAGATTCTGATGATGATGGTGGTACTGTCGTCGTTTGTTTGCGAAGGAAATGGTCGTGGCGTTTGTTTTGGCAGCAATCGGACGGACTTTCGTTGCTGCTAATCGTGATGGTGAATTGTGGGTTTTGTTCGTTTTTTTGGTTGATGGGGAATTGTGGGACTATGGCCTCTTTGGGACGACCTCGAAAGACACGGGCGACGAAGGCCAAAGTGTGCCTGATTTCTTTTCGTGAAGTTTTTGTTTTTGGATGGGTGGGGTTTGTCTTACAATCAACTCAACATAATCTGCTTACTAGCAACTGACTAATTTCCCCAAAGGGAAAAACAAATCAACAGAAAACGGCCCGTCGGAGCGTGGTGTTGAAGCTTTGCAGCAGAAATGGTCTGTCCGCGGGCTTCTATGGTTGCAAATTATATTTTTATTGATTTATTTCATCTATTTATCAATTCACAGACTCTGATAACAATACTAAAGTATAAAACAATAACATTATGCGCAAAACATATATTTTGTCTTTTGACTGACATTTGTAACTATAACAAATTTAACAGTAGTAGAAGGACATTCATTTGTTAGTGAATGAAAGAAACTTTGGGAGCTATTGTGCGACAATAATTTGACAACTGTTTCCATGAAATTTAATAGGAAAGAAAAACTAGCTAAAAACCTTTAAAAGAAAGAGCTAGTAAATATAGCCAGAGCAACAAAGGCTTTCGGCTAACCAAGCAAAGGTAAATGACGTTGTTTACTTAAGGTCTTTGTAGCTTTCCTGATAGTTTCACAGAACTCGTGCCTCATTTTTTCGCTCGTCGACTTGATGCCTTTGGCTTTTAGTAGTCTGCTACAATTTTTTTTGGATGGGCTGATTTAAAATAAAAAGGTCAAAGTTACTTGTTTTAAACAGTGGTAGATGATGGCACCGGCATTCAAAAAGTTTTTATCCCCGAATCGTGCTAAAATACAAGCTGGTACCAACCTTCATCCAACCAACTCTTCATCGCTAGTCTGGATTTCTGGTATTAACAGAGGAATACAAATACTTTAAGTAGAAGCCTGGAATAATAACATAAAATCCTCGTTTTTTTTTTTTTTTATTCTTTATTTCATGACAAAAATGTTTTTTAGTATTTTAGAATACAATATACAAAATTCATTTATCTAGTAAAGTACAGTCTGCAGTCTGTTACAAAAATGAAAAAAGTCTGTTATTAAAATGAGAAAAGGACGTATCATCTCAGTTCTGACTGGCTCTAATCTTCGTCCGGTTGTAATTAATCATAGTCTGATAACTCCTTTGACTTGGCTGACTGTCTTAGCCTTAACTAACTCTCTATGCCTTTGCTTACTATTTCTAAGCATTGGCTGAGCTGTCACATCCACTCCAAAGCTAGCAACAAATTTGAAACCACTTTACCGCACCTGATGGTTTTCTGAAAAAAAAAGTTCTGCATAAATTGAATTGGATTTTGTTTTTAAACACTATTGGCGAAGGGAACTTTTGTTCTCAGAATAAAACTAAGCCCTATAACTCGTTCATCAACAGAACTATAACCAATTACTAACACATCGTTATCCAATTCAAAACCAATTTCAAGTGCTTATTAAACTCTGACTTAAGCCACATTCCCTGACACGTGAGGTCATTAGATCATCAACATCGGTCTGGTGGCAGTTGCCTAGAGCTTGGATGGAAGCCATAACCACTGGGAAGAGAATCGGAACTTCGTTGGCATGCTGTCAGTGTCGACCTTGAACATCATTCGTGGTGAAACGAATAAACATTTGAAAAGTTTTTTTATTTAAGCGTCATGGCAAAGTGAACACAAATGTTTAGACGGGTTTTGCATTTTTTTTAATCAAAGTCTCTTCTCGAAGGGGGGCCCTTGGAAAGCTTTGTAGATCCCTTTTTGCATAAAGAGTGGGTCATCTACTGGTTCATTTTTAAAACGTGCATTATTTTGACACTGCCAGCTGTTACCTGCTCAAAGTCTTGACAGAAAGTCAGTATCATACCTCCGCGGAAGCTTAAGCCTAACACTTAAACAACGTTGAGAAATATTAATTCTTAAAATTATATTTAGAAGTGGGTGGCGTACCCCGTTGACGGCACGAGCCTAGTATTCTGCATCTCCACTGTGTTAATGCATGGAAAATAATTCATTTTGTTGATTTTATTGGGTTTTTCAAAAGACTAACTTACGGAGTTATTTCCTGCAACTTGGCACTCAAAATTATTTGGGCCATAATTAATTTTCGGAACAGAGCTTCTGATGTTGTAGGAAAACTGATTCTGAGACCCGAAGACTGGTTTGAGTCACTCCGGACAGTGGCAGTGATTCGCCATAATCTAGCAGACGTCGAATGGAACTGTCAATTTAGTTACTGTTGCTGATTTAGTTAATTGCATTTCGAGTAATCGCGATGCGTAGTGGGCACACAGTTTCGATTTTTTTCCTTTCTTGTACTCGTCAGACTACCAAAAACCAAATCAAACTTCGCAGCCAGGATAGAAGAAGAAACATACTAATCAGGCAATGTTCGAAGGCTTAGTCCCTAAGCTGAAGCTGCCTTTCAACGTTGACGGTCCCGAGCATGCTGCTTCCAGTCCGGAAGATCAAGCAAGAAAGGCAACAATTCAAAACGGAACAAATGGGGAGATTTTTTGTGTATTTAATAAAAATAAAATGTGTTAAAATTCGGGTGGTATGGTTGCAATATTGCAATCTCGACCTAAGTAGGGCGAGATGTTAGGCGTTGCTTTGTTCCATGATCTGGTGATTAGAAAATCGCAGACGGAGGCAACGATTCTGTTGCCTAGACTTGGGCTTAGGTTGACTTCATCAATTTCCCTGCAGTCATAACACATCCAGAACTCGTATTGCTAATGTTGGTCCATGATGTAAACCATGCGATCTTTTGTCCACAACCATGAAACATGGAACTCCCCAAAAAATTCTCCGAAATTTAACTACCTGCGGGCAACCACAGCTTCTCAACGCTACGATTTGGGTCGAACTCACTGCACCACCGTCCCGTGTCGACCAGCCCACGACCCCGTCAGGTTTCCTCCCCACCCAAAATATCCGCACTCAAAGAGGTGTGATGTAACCTCACTTTTTGCATTTTCCCACATGCTCCGCTCCGTAATTACTCCGACCTGAATTTCAGCGCGAGTTTAATCGAAGTTGATTCAAGAAACGATTCGCGCAAAGGAAAGGGAAGCAAGAAAAAAAAAAAAAAAGAAAGAAACTTGAAATCATATCCAATCTAAACAGCAGACAGCTGGATACACAGCAACAACTCGGCAGTGGTCCACCTCCAAAAACCGGTTTCCCAGCAATCGTTTAAAAGTGGACATGACGCAAAGCTAGACAGGGAGACCGGGGGAGCCGTGTGTGTATATCTCTCGACCAACCTGCTCTCTCTGCAGAGATCTGTTTTTTTTTCCTGGCGGCAGGTGTGCGCGAACTCGCGAAACAATCAAAACCAAAAAAAAAAAATTATTTTGAATTTGTTGGAAAATAATTTTTGTTAGTCACAATTTTCGAGTGGGATTACTCTTTTTTGTTTTGTTTGTTTTGATGAGACACCTCTGACATTCGGCAGTCGATTACGATGATGGGGTTGGGGTTGGAGATGTGTCATCCGGGTGTAATTTGGGACGGTGGCGGTGATTTTTCCGCTGGCTGATTACTCGTGAAATTCTCGTAGACGGGTATTACTTTTTTGCGCGCGTCACAGGTGATGCAATCGGTGGCGGTTGGATGATCATCGACGGAAGCTGTGACGGTGCAGCATCGTGCAACAGCTGGAGACCAGGCTGCAGCAGGTGCGACGTGTTTGGCGGGCCTTTTAAATGTGGGCAGTTGGTCTGGGCGAAGAAGGTGCAGCTGATGAATTGGTTTTGATCAGTCAACTGCCTTGTGAGTTTACTGGATAGATGGATGTGTTTTGAACTCCGAAGGAGTTTTTGGAATTCCGCAGGGTTGTCGAAGGTGTCCTGTGTTTGTGGAGCGTCGGAAAAGCGTGGTTTAGAGGTAGTTATGGGGCCAATGTCGGCTTAAGTGATATTTTTTTTCAAGACTGACTCTTGTTAAGAAATTTCGGACTCTTAGTCAGCATTCCGACTCTCGATCTTAGAACTGTTGGTAGGGTCTGCTAGTAGGGTCTTTAAAGGCCTCACTCAAAATAAAGTGAAAGCTAGAAGCGAGAAAATAGTTTGCGTATACTCTTATACTCGCACTTGTCGCATCGCTTCACTATGCGTACGTACATAAAATTATATGCAAACAGCTTTCTCGTTTCATTTGGCAAAGGCCTAAGTCGTGTATGATGCTAACAGAGATTTCAGGACTTATTTTCCCGCAAAGTATTATAAAGTCATTCAAGTCGTCTGTTGATAACAAAAAATCACGTTCCCTTCTGTAGAGGAAACAATTATTACCTAGTAACCAGATCGCAACTCCTCCAAGAATCTTCAAAACTTCAGGGGATATGAAAAGACACATTCTTCTGACTGAATCCTTGTTTTGCGACGTTGGCCGGTCTACATTTTTGTCGAGTCTTTTTCTAGTTAAACTCATCTGAGCTCCTTACATTAACTAATTAACAAAGCAGTCGCTCGTACTCAATTAAACAATCAGTATCCGTTGCGTTGAACTGCAATTTTGAACCTCGGAATTGAACAGAATAAGGGTAAACAATCGTAGCGAAGATATGTTGCGTTTGTCTAACAGAATCAGGATAATTGGCGCGCTGAAGTCGGACACTCGCTTCTTGTCTTAAAAGTCTTCATTACGGGCGTCTTAGACAAGGTCTCCTCTCCAATGTTATGTGGTCCTGAGGTCGATTTGTCCGTTTCCAGAGAAGCATTCACTTGCAACACCAATAACCTCTGGCGTTTGCAAATTGTGAAAAAATCAACATTCAAGAGACTTCCAAGCAAGACTTTTGTGGCCGACCTTCTTCGACTGCAATCAAATTCGTCACCCGCAAATGTTTCCGATGACTTCGCTTCGTGTCGCAAGATCACCTCGCCCAAGGGCGTCTTTTTTTATCGATGTTGACACTCTGAGCTCGAAGTTCCCTCAATGACGAGATTCTCTTGCAGACCGAGTCCACTCATTCGACTCTGTGCATCGAACTTCTTTGTCGAACAATTCAGGAAGTTGGCTTTGTTCTCAGTGTGTCATCAGGATTTGAGTAAACAGGTTTCTTAAATATTTCATCTTTGTTCTGCTCCCTTCCACGTATCCTATCTATCACACATCTGTTGCTCAACACGTTTTTCTTTTCAATAAACATCAACTGATGATTACTGATTGTTTCTCGAGCTATTTGTAATTTATTTTTGTTTTTTTGTTTTCGTTGTTTTCGCTTTCGCACTCGCGAAACACAAACAATGTTATTGCATTAAGTGCGAAGTTGTGATTAGTTTTTTTTCCTACCGTTGTTGTCTTCGCGGGGACGGCGTTTTGGAGTAAGATGGACTTGCCTCGTCTGGCCTGGTCTGTGCCATGCATGACTAGCGACCGACCGAAGTCGACTTTTTGAGCAAATCAATGGAACGAAAACAAAAAAAAAAGATATTTCGCAAATGAGGAGCGCGAAGCGGACGGATGGGCCGCAGGAAGTGCTCATTGAATGGAAACTTTCAAGATTTGTTATCTATCGGAATTCAATGAAACAAAAAAAATAAGTGATGTTGAGAAATCATAGATAAAGTGTTGTGTGTTTCTATTGGGGCAATTGTTGTGTCAAGGAACACTTAATTGAAGGCTTTGCTTCTTCTTTGTTGCGAAGGAGAGGGCATGGAATTAGGGCCCTTTGCTGGTAATGGCTTCATTAAAATGTTTTTGTGAAATCATTCATTGTGTAACGGCATCCTCTGTTTTGCACACTTACCCTTGTTCTTTGAAACTGCAGTTGGTTTAGTTTTAGTGGGGCAACGGCCCCATTAATTAGCATTAAATAACAAGCATATTTTACACAGAAAAGAAACTTAACCTATCTTAATTTTAGCTTAATATGTAGCGACTGGGGCTGAGTAGACGGAAGAGACTAGAGAGAGAGAGTAATCAGACTCATAGTGCAACTAAAAAACGCTTACCTTGAGACATACATTTAGGAAAGATTAAGGGTAAATTTCCAAACAGAAATTAGTCGAAATTTTAACTGATTGAATCTTTGCACACTTACCTATCACAGCGTGTCCGATTACCTTTATGCACTGTATCAGCTTTGAAATATTAATATCCTGTTTCCAAATAGGAACAATCAACCCTTTATTCCAAATTTTGCTTAGTTAGAGCATGGCAAATGATTTTCTTTACAGTTTTTCTAAATTTTCCACTTGCTTGCGTGGTGCACTTGCCCTTGTTCTTTGTGCACCAAAAACGAATTAAATAGATTTGCAGAACGTCCTAGAGGCGAATACACTTAGTCGACCTTAAATTCTGACAAATTTTTACAGTTTTAAGAAGACATTTTTTCCAATCAATTATTCGAGTAATTTAAACCTTGTTAACGATTTTGTTAAACTTTGTATTTAAAAATTGTGACATGCAAAGGTACTAGCTTCTCAGATCTACTACATCTCTCCATGATAGCTTGATTCACAAAATGCAAAGCTGATTTTCAATTTCACTTAACTTTTTGAACAACAATCTGCTAAGATATTGGCACAAATTTATTCGTTAGGCAATAAATATCCTGAAACAATCTGGGTTGTAAATAATTTTTGACCAGATTATCGCCTGGTGTATGTTTTTGTGTCGTTTTTATTTTGGACAAGCTTGCAAATTCTGGCAGCTTGTTTGCAGAGTTATTGTAGTCCTTAAAACTTCGTGTTTTTTGTATTTAAAAAAATGTTTTACCGCAGAATGTGTGTGTTTATCTGTTTTTAAAAGGGATTCTTAGACAGAAAAATAAAATTTTTTGTGTGTATCCAAGCACTTAAATTCAAAGATTACTCTAGACCAGCAATCCAGTTATTAGTGAATGTCTTCGTGAAGAACTGAATGAATTTGATAGTTTTTAGCTGTTTTTGGGAGTGTTGCAAAATAGACAAACATGTGCCTACTTTTCGTCGTTCTCTATCCTCAACTCACCCTCAGATTGAAGGGAGAGTTGAGGCCCCACAGTAAACAATCTTTTTACAACCAGGTTGAGGTCGTAACAACGAATTCGAGTCCTGCCTTCCCACCGAAGGTTTGCCTTTGAAGCCAATTAACACGAATCTCGCCCTTAACTGCGTTGCGTAATTCACGCAACAAGCGCGTCTCGGGACGTCCAAAGGCCACTACAGCTTTTGCCACCCCGAGAAGGCGTTTCCAACCCTTGATATCACGACCCCTACCCCGCCCATCACTCACACTCTTCAATTGCGCTCGAGAGGAGTCAACCAGAGTGGCGACGTCAGTTGTCAGTTGTCGTTTTAAATTGAAACGGACGTAATGTACGCGACACTCGACAGAGCCGGCAGGCGGTCGGGGGGCTGAAGCGACAACAAACAAATAGTTAAGAGATAAATATATTACCACACCAAATTGAGTACAAAAGTACTCGAGCCTGTTATTTGTCCGCAATCTGAATAATAAGACGTCGACAACTAAAGAAATAATAACCGTCTTTCTGGTCTCCCTCGCACGCACACAGACGAATGCGAGAATATGTAAATTTAGAATTAGGTATTCTTCAAACGTAGTCTAGATTCAAGCGCTACCCACGAGAGCGAAGCTCTCGCCGTGCTGGAGGAGGCTTTGGTGGTCAACCGTCTGTTTGTGGGAGGATGTGGGCTGCGCTCGGCGTGTTTTTTGTGTGACATCGAAATCCAGTCGCCAGTTCGCATCGGAGCGAGCGAGAGATATATGTGTCAGATGACGAGCGTGCGGGCGTGTGAGTGCGCGCTCCGGCTAAACGATGCCACGACGTTCGTGTGTAGCCAAGGTATAAGGTCGACTAATTGGATACTGCAAGTGGCAAATTGGATTATTGCGACAGTTTTTTTTTTCTGTTCTCTCGTTCTCCTTTCGTTGAATAAGTGAACCGCATCACTTAATCGTCTTTTGTTTTGGGTATGAGTTCTACTGGCAATCCGATCGCCGGCGGCACTGGCTGTCGCGGGCAATATTGATGGCTTGGAGGCTTCTCAAAAAAATGTCTACATCGCGTTTGCGTGTGTGGGTTGTGTAAAAGAGAATTAGCGAGGCAAGAAGTGTGTTCGATTACCGCTACACTTGTTGTCTTGTATAACGCAATCGAAGCGGGCGAGCGCACACTTCCTCGTCGGCCACGACATACATTTTGCCGAATTTGGTCTCAAGAAGCCGCATATTTGGGCGAAAGTCGTAAAATTGTCGGCGTTTGACGTCCGGACGTGCGTCGCAGGAGAACGGTTACCATAGAACTGACCGATTTCTGTTTTGAGGTGAATGGGTTTCAGAGATCTGGAGTCGACCGTCGTCTATACTCGTCTTTTGTGTGGCAAGACGACGGTTGGTTTGGAGAGCTCAGAAATTGCGAAAGCGTGGGAGGCTCAAGTCGATGTCTATAGAAAAATGCAGTTTGTTAAGATATCTTTCAACTTTAAAAATGAATTCTGCTCTAACCTAAGCTGATTGTTCTCTAGCGGGAGTCTTAGGTCTTAGGAAGGCAGGACACAGAAAAAGCCTTTCATCAGCTATGATTTAAACCTTGCGTACTTTAAAAGAAAATAATTTTTAGTTTAGTTTTCATTATTATGTAGACAATTAAAAGAACAGTGCCTGATTGTTATTTCCTATCCTTATGTTGCTATTTAATTATTATTAAGAACTGTGTGATTTGTATTTCAAACGTAAAATGATGTCCGTGTATTTCGCATGGTTACCAACGTCGTTGCTTCAATTCCCAATCATCAAAAATTTTACGAACCACTGGCAAAAATACGTGCGAATTCTTCTCAAAAAACTTCAATCGAATTCACAGATTCTCCTCATTATTTCTTTTGCGCAATTTAATATATCTTACAATCTCAAAACATAAATTTTATGTTGATTTTTATGAATTCCCAATTCATCGTATTGAATTTTTGACAGCTTCGCGATGATGGCTGCCCATGGCATTGCCAACTCGCACACATTTCGTACACACCCTGAATTAATTTTAGAGCTGGCAAAAAACTATAAAATACCACAAAGTAAAGTTGGATTTGTTAATAAATCATTTAATACTAAGTATTTAAATCGATTTACACTTCATTTGCGGGTGGAAAATACGGTTTTAAGTAGCCAGTCGGTGAGCAAAAATCAAGACAAAAAATAAACAAACCGAAGTGATTTTTTTCGGAATAGATTTGAGTACATGGGTCTTGGTCAGCATCAAGAAGGGAGTTGGGACGAAAAGACCCGGTAAACAACAGAAGAGGATAAATTAAGTCTTTATTTGGTTTTTAAGAGACCTTTTTGTACTTGCTTCGGTACAAATTTATACAGCATGACGCCAATCCGAGTAACTACTTTTAAATACTTTCAGAGGCTGATTTGAAGCAGCGTCATAGACGTTTCAGTCCAGTCCAGTTAAGAACAATCCAAGTGGCTCAGACCAGACGCACTCCCACATTAAGCTGGTCATGGCTAAAATTTGGAGTTTTAATGAGAAGGTCCAACAAGATGAGCTCACGACCTCGTTATTTGCCCAACCTCGTAGACGTCATGCACTCTTTACAAACTTTTTTAAAACCAGTGGCATCTGCCGTATATTTCGCCTTGATGCGACCTCCTTTTCAAGTTCCAGTTCCGTGTTTTGATACTTGTTTGCCAAAAAAAGAAAAATCCGTTTTTCGTATTTAAACAGCTGGTCTGCGAGCATGACTGTGACTGCGCTTATCTCCGAAATGTGACCGTACTCATAAATCGCCGTGACGTGCGAATTTTTCGCCTGGTCGCAATTGAAACTCGGATGTTTCGCTACGCCACGTCACTTCATCCGTATCGACGTGAGTCAAATGCGTCATCAGCACGTCATTTTACGTCGTCACGCAATTGCCCTCTTGATAAAATCGATTTAGAGCGGCACCATTAACCGATCGTGAAAGGTGGACGACCCTTCCCCTCCATCGCGGAACTGAAAAAAAAAAAAGAAAACTACTCGATCATGTTTGAGTCGCCACCTCTCATTGAACTCAGAGTCAGTCATTTCTTCGTTTTTCTGAACACATTTCTGTCATTAGTGAATTAAATGGCAATTATTCCATTTATATTAAATTTTCTGTGCCAAAGATCACTGACGCGTTAACGTTTTGAAGTATATTTTCATTTTTTTTTCTCATTTTTTTATAATTAACGACCAAATCACACACAGACAGATAACGATATTCTGCGATGATGCGTGATGGTGTGTGGTACTCTCATCCACAATCAAACGACCAAGCCACGCAAATCTCTGGACATAGAGTCACGATAAAGTAGAAAGAAAAAAAAATATTTGCATTTCATAAACTGGAAGTATACGCGAGGTGCACGCCAACAACATCGTATATTCGTCAGATGTTGTGTCTGTGCACTTGAGTGTGTGGATGTCAAGTGTTGTGAGATAAATTTTCTCGTGGAAAATTTCGCCTTCCCCAACGAGCACATCACAGCAGAGGCACATGAGTGTGTGCCTGTCGAGGGAGAGATAACACAGAGTTTCCAACTCATGGGAGTTGATAGTCTGGTCGTTTCTGTGATGATGATGATGATGGGGACTCTTTTTTTTGCATCAGAGTTTTGAATGGCAATCGACGCGGGTGGGTGGGTTAATCTAGTTTCGCAACAATTCCTCTTAATTGGTTTTTAATGCTATTGAATTAGGGCTACCACGGGGTTGAGGTTGGTGTTTAAATGAGAGCATTTGGTTGGTTGGATTGTGAAGGACGGCAATAAATCTAAAGAGAAGACACTTGAACATGAACAAGATTAGAATCGAACGAATGTCCTGTGAGGGTAGGGCGTGACTGAAGTTTTGTTATTTGACAGGATTTTGAGAACTTTTCTCGTTTGTTTGTTTTAGGGTTATTAAACTCACACCGCCGGCGGGCACAATTTACTCGCTGAGATGTCATGTGCATCGCCGGCGATCACAAACTAAATGTCTTTGAATGAATCTTTTCCACCGGGTAGTGAAACCATATGGGCGGCAGCGAACGTGTTAAAGTTTGTGAACTGTAAGCGGCTTGGGTTTCCTTTACGATCAACTCAAAGATCTTAGAAACAACCACACGGTGCCCATTGAAGTTTCATTTGACTTATTTTTAGCTCTACCATTTTTTAATTGGTAATATCTCGTTTAATTTTTGATTCGAAATTCGAACAATTCTAACCAATTATTATGCGTCAAAATCCTTTAAAAATGGCCTTAATACTGTGTGTTGATTACCCAAAGACTCTAGGTTTCCAGTATCAGTAATAGTTTTCCGAAAAGTGTCCTCATTATTATTATCATTCGTTTTTTCTCTGTGAAACACCTGACACTCACGAAGTTGTTCAAATCCTACAGATTAATAATTCTTCTGTGGTTAAAACTCGTCTGCAACAGTTGTTCGTAGCCCAATTTTTAATTGCAAAAATATAAAGATAACAAGCTCTTAATAAAATTCAATTTTCTTCACTTACAATTATTCAACACAATCCAATCCTCATTCTAGTACTTTAAACAGTCTCAAATCCATGATGGCCGCCTGTCATGAACTGCACTCGATTTTTCATCTTCTACGCCACATTTGTAGCCGATGCTAATTTTCAAATAAAAAAAAGCACCGAAAAATAGAAATCTTAGCAGAAAATGATAAATTCATTAACGAACCCCTAAAATTTTTCTCATCCCATTTTCTGTGTAAAATTCAATTTAACAAAAAAAAGTTATGAACGCGCAAAATAACCGTGAAGATTCTGGTGAAATTGCAAATCCTCGAAACAGTTTTTTTTGTGTGAACTTGTGCAACAGAAAATACATTTTGTGAGTTTTTTTTATGTAGATTTTGTGAGATAAGGATTTGCTGTAATGGGGAATTACTAAACTTAAAAAAAGTTTCTCTCGGAATCTCTCATTAGTTACAGGGAAGCGTTCGTTTCGTTGATGACAGGGTGGGTTTAATACAAGTTTATTTTTAAAAATGCAACAAAATTAAATTTTCTACATATGTTATGGGTTTATTAATAACAGCAAATATCCCTATTAATTATGGAACACAAAATTGTTCAAGTTGGTCGCTTCGGCTGGCCTCGCAGTAGCGCAGTTGTTTTTTTATTCCATGCAAGATATGCGCTGAAAATTTAAGTAAGACTTGTGCGCAGCTCCTGTTCTTCATGGTCGTTGATTTTTCAGTCAAAGTAAGTTTTTAGTTTTTATTAAAAACTGGAGTAATTTCTCAAAAAATGCAAATATTCTACACTTCCTATACTTTTTAGTCTTCACGTACTTCTAGAGAGACAAAAACCGCTGACAGTTTTGGCATCCCAGACTTGTTGGTGCTGTTGACCGGATTTCTGTGAATCATTATCAAGCGCACAACAGGTCACCATTGTGCTGAATTCCAGCAGGACTATGCATTTTTTTATATTGAAGATTAGCTTTTGTGTTAGAATGACTGGCTTCAAACATCCGTCTCTAGTATACTTTTTCTTGTTCTTTGCGACCGAACATGTTTCAGCTTCCGATAACCTTCAAAAAGTGATCAAATTTCAAAATTGATCTGGCGCCCAACAGAAATAAACTGAAACAATATTCAGACTTAACGTCTCTTGCCATAAAAATCCGAAATTCTGTGAATCAGCTCGTTACAAATCGGTAATGAAATTTGCGTTTTCTGATTCAGAAGTCCCCCCCCTCTCATGTAGTGTTCTAATAATTTGGCCAGCGCTGTTGTGTCGTGTTTATTCAAAACGTGGAATGATTTCCTCCACCAGCTTTTCAAAACACCCTTCTAAGCATGGACACCCGATTTAACAGTCCAATCAAACCCCAAACTCCCTTTTTTCGCTAATTTGGCACCGCACTTCTATGATTTTGTCATTGAATTTAATTTATTCCCCATCATCGCCCAAGCACAAGTTGTTTAACAACTTCTCGTCTCCTCTGCCATTGTTCTTAGCTGTTTCGTTAAGTTTTTATAATTTGTTACCATAAAACCAGTTTCCAGAGCCACTCGCGCCCAACGGCAAACGTCGTCCCCATCAATGAACACAAGAGAAAAAAAAAACTCGATGGCAATCTCATTGTTGTAAAAAATAACAAATTCAAACACCCACCGCATTCCAAAGCAACAGCACACCTTCGTTAAGCATTTTTGTTTTTCGTTCAAGATTCTCTTTTTAACTACCGAGACTTTCTTTTTTTTCCACGAAGCTTCAGCTTTTCGTGAGCTTTTCGAAGAGAATTGTCATTTAAGAGAGTCCAGATGAAGTGAAAGCTTTTGTGAGTTGTTTGCATTCCGATTGCGATTCTGGAATTGCAATGCAGTTGTTTTTTTCTGCATTTTTAAGAAAATGCCATAACCGCATGAGCACTAATTAAAATTCAAGGCGAATCTAAGGAAATCCGTAGAGTGAGAGGAGAGCTTTAAGAACAATAAATTAACTCGTGAGCTTATATAACGACCCCGCCAGAGTCGAGTGCGCATAGAAGCGCGTCTAGCGTTTGCTTAATTTACTCAGAAACTTTGTTGGTGTCTCTCGCTTTGCTCTGCTCTGCTCGCAGCGGTAAAATCGAGCGGCTTTGCGTGACCTGTTGTAATTAAAAAAAGAACAACAATTCTTTGTGTTTTTGTTTTTTTTTTTTTTGAAATGGAATGCAATGGGCCTTAGTGAGTCTATTTAGTCGAGTCTTGATTATTAATTTAGTAAAGTCGTCGGCAGAGACAAAGCATATGAGCGGTTGAGTTGTGACCTTTTGCATAATTGGAAAGAACGACGGTGTGGTGGTGAAGGAAGGGCTTGCCTTAGTTACCTCGGGGGTTTGATTAAAAATTTAATAACAACACACGCCACGCTGGGACGGTGGTGGCTCTACTCCGGTTCGGGTCGACCAGATGGGAGTGGAACTTCAAGGGGAATTGTGTCGACGAGGGTCACATTGAATAACCGGGGCAGCGGAGACATTTGGGATGAGCGTTGTGTGAGGCATGAGCCGCGTCGAAGGCTGACTCTTTAGGGGGACTTCGTTCGGCGGATAGTCGCGCACGTGTGGGTCCAATAACTTTCAAGGTTGAGTTTGTTGTGCTACTCTGTTTGCTTCGTAGGCCCATAAACTTCAACACATGGCATCCAGCTCAAGCATCAAGAGGACCTCGTGGTCGAAGACATATTTTTCCCCAGCGAACTCACAGACTGCGAGTTGGAAACAAACTTAAATCGTACTGACGACATTTATCGCTTGTAAAGAAAATGTAAGACGAGTGCTTCCAAAACCACATCGTTCAATTTTGAATAATTTGGCCACTTAATCATAACACTGAGTGATTTCGATTCTGTTTTTAGGTGTCATTGTCGGGGTCAAGAATCGTGGTGTTGCACTAAGCAAACATGGTGTGAGAATTCGATTACTGGAAAGACCGACAGTTAATTTTTTAGTTGAATTATACTACGAATCCTTTAAGAATATAGTTTGGGGCCTAAAAACATCATAATATATTAAGATGCCACCATCAAATAGTATAACGTTTTCGATGGCCACCAAAGTCAAAGCACTTGCAACACGTCGTAAACATTGTAAACCACGAACACAAACGCATGTAAAACTCTCAAATACGTTTATTTAAAGTCGGAGATTTTTCTGATCCATTCTTACATGGCTTTTCAGTAAAAGCCAATGGTTGCTTTTTCAAGAAACTAACCAAAAACCTATGAAATATCAGGAAATAATGCTGGATTCGTTAAATAAACATTAAATGTGAATTATTATAATCTAGTTGCACTCTGCGGTTAGAGAATGCAATTTTTCGCGATTTTACGGCAGAAAAAGTGCGATGGAGAACTAAGTAAACTGAAGTCTTTTTTTCCACAAAATTGTTGTTTTAGTTTTTGGTTAGCGAGCAATAGGTGTGTTTTTTTTGTGTTGATTGTGATAAAGCATAGAGACACAAAGCTGATTTTCTTTCAGGTTTCAATAGAATTAAAATAAAGTCTTTAGCGATTTTTCTGTGAATTGATGGTGTTAGTGAACTGGATCGACGTAAATTTGTCTTAATGTTACTAGAGTGCTTTCTTTTACCAAAACGCTGTCTAAAAATTATCAACTTGTAAGAAATCTTTGTCATGGTCTTATTCTTCGCAGTCTGCAGCCATTTGGTGTTTCTGTCTGCATTCTGCTTGAATGGTCTCACAATTGACATAAGCACCGTAAATCTTTTACAACGATAATCCTATCTCTTATGCCCACGCAGACGTCCTGACGCGTTTGTCGAGATTTCAAAACGCAGCTGATTGTTCCAAGGAAACCCGTCTGCAACCTGTTTACCACGACCTCTCGTTTCGCAGACCATCTGCCCTGCTGTGACCCACTTAATCCCAAGGCCCACCTACATTGATGAATGACTCTTTCCGACGGCAGCGTCGCAAAAAAAGAACGCGTACCAGCTGCTTCATCGCCCGATTTCCCTCGAAATCGATTTAAATTTTCTTTTATCACGAAACCGATTCCTCTCAAAATATTTACACTCATCGAGTAAACACACACTTCCTCATTATTATTCCACCCCATAAACAAATCCACGCACTAAATCGTTGCTTGTTTTTTTGGAATTGGTCTAGTCTGTCCTTCACACCGCCACCACCATCTGGAAAGCAATCTGTGTACTCAGATACAGAACATTACCAAAATGAAGCCCCTTTTTGTGTGCACACATGCGAGAGGACCGCGCGATAGATACGCGGGTATTATGTGTTCCTTTGTGGTCACAAATTGAAGTTTCAATTTTCCCCCGAAACAATCCGTGTGATGATGATGCACGGTGAGTGGATTAAATTACGACGCGATTTCGTTGCCAAGCGGACGATGGACGTCCCGGGCAGATGGAGACAACTTTGTTTTTTAATTTTCTTTAAGTGACCCAACGCAAAAATCACACAGTTGATGTGGAAAAATGTCGTGTGAAAAACTCAAAAACTGAAAGATGAAAATCGATTACAAATTGACGTGTGTGTATGCGAGTGGTACTCAATTAAAATCGCCGGAGCGCGCCGGGAAAGTGGCACAATGTAATTGAATTAAAAATGAGGTAATAAAACAGTCAGTCGTCAGTCAGTTAGTTGAGTTGTGTTGAGGCGGTGGCGGTGGAGGGACGACGAGTGCTTAAGTGGATTTTAATTGGCAACGAATTCTGCTGGGGGATTCGTTTGATGTTTATGGGTGATGCGGTGACGCGGTGACGCTGTGGTTGCTCGGTTTCGGTTAAGTGGAAGTTTCTTGTTAACAAAGATGTAGTTGCCAAAGGTCAGGCGGAGATTGGGCAAAATGTTGTCAAGATGTGTCATGGGGGAAAACGCCTGCCTGGAGTTCGTTTGCTGCAATTCATTTGAGTGGTAATTTGAACAGTGTTTAATCACGTTCGTGGCCTATAAACCGCTGCAATTCCGCTTTACAGTGGAGTTTGCTAAACTGACTGTGTTTTATTTTAATTTTAAACAAAACTTGTATTCTGTTTTCCCTTGAAAACACGAATTTGATATGTGTTTTTTAATTTTTATACCCAAAAGATGTGTTGCTACGTTGTCCATGTCCCACCAAGATCCATGCTCTAATTTTCTTATGTAAAGAAAAGTATAAACCACTAACGTAAACGCATAAAAGTTCTTTCGAATAATTCTCCCCATCAAATATTGACGCACTTTAATGAGTCCTACAATCTCAAAACATAAATTTTATGTTAACTTTTGTTAATTTCTAATTTTCCATATTGAATTTTTTACACCTCCGCGACGATGGTTGCCCATAGCGTTGCCAACTCGTACATATTTCTTGAACACCCATTCTCAAAAAAACCGATGGTTGCATTTCAGGAAATTTGGCAAAAAAATATAAAATACTACGAAATAAAGTCGGATTTTTTGATAAGTACTTCAATCGATTTGAATGAATGCCATTTGAAACTGAAAAATACGACCTTTGAAATTTATTCAGTGAGCAATATTTAAGGCAAAAATGTTGCCACCTTGCAAACATTTCTCATAGACCCAATATTTATTTAAATGTCAGAAAAACTGTCGGTTTATTTTTCATAAAATTTAATAAAAAAATATAAAATAGCAAAGCATAATGTTCGATTTGTTAGTTGGACGCCATTTTCTAGTGCAGAATTTTGAGGCAAAAAATTGAAGTGGGAAGATAAATGAATTGAGGAGCCTATTTTCGAGGAACATCTGAAGTCTTTTAAAAGAGCGATAGTTATATGTTTGATTTTGCTGATCTTTTCACAAAGTGGGGGTAAGGCAGACTGATCTACAGATCTTTCGGAGTTCACTCAAAGTCAAAATGTACCGTGCTATCCAGTTTTATGGGTTTTACAGATCGTTTAGCTGGTTGGTCTATTATTCAAATAATGTACATCGTTCGCTTCAATAACCTACGTTTTTCTGACTGAGTAGGTATCAACAACCTCTTTTTTCAGTGACTTCATGAGCCCTTAAAGCGTACATGCATTTCGTTCCACTTATAGCGTAATCACCAAGTTTGTTGCTGTACACCTCACTCCCGGCAAAAACCACTTCTTAAAGATCCGTCTCCTCCGCAAATAAAATTCCGTCATCGATCAGTAGTCCTCAATTTAAAACATAAACAAATTTAAGCAACCTGGCCTCTGCCTAACCCACCGTGCCGCCGGTATCGCGTAAATTCCCACACATCTCTAAAAAAATTATTTAAATTTTCACTAAAACAACAAAAACACAGAGAAAACTAAATTTTTTTGGCACCGGCTTCATTTCTCCGCCTCTTTCTGCTTCCGTCACCGGTCTTTTCTCGCTGGCACAGTTTTCCATTGCGGGGTGGTTGAGTGTTCACGATGCAAAAAATAATCACTCGACAACCAAAACAAACGTCATAACAAATAATAAAACAATCGCTGTGTGTTATGTGTTGCACATTAACACACATTTTTTGAGTTCTCTATATGTTTGTGCACGAGTCTTGGAGCAGCACACAACAACGAGGAATCCACTTTTGAAAGTGGAAGCAAACACTCGAGTTCCTCAACGTCGTCCTCCTACTCCTCCGTGTTGCTTCTCGCAGCTATTTTTAGGCGTTCTCAAGCAGCATAAAAAATTTGCTTTTTTCTTTTTTGCACAGTCGGCTTTTATTTTTAGTGCATGAGCGAGAAAGAGAACGTGTTGGAGCGCGTGTGTTGGAAAACCGTGCACTGTTCGTTTCCTTTCAATTACGCGTAATTTTTCCGCGATTTCCTTACTCGGCGGAGTCTTTTTTTTTTGTTTTACGTAAGAACAGAGTTTGATATGTGGATTGAATTTTAATCATCCTTTGTAATCGATTTGTTGGGGAGAGGAGGAGGAGGGGGAGGTGGAGGGAGTAGATGTAAGCAGAGACATGGGAGTGATTTGTTATTCCGTCGAGTTCCAAAGAAGGCACCGCCACTGCGATTGACGTTTTGTTGTGAGTTATTGGAATTTTCCTTCCGGAATGACGATGAAAATAAAACAGAAAAATTGCAACCGTCTGATTGATGTCGCGGGGAGTGGGTCGAGTGAATTGAGAAGTACTTGAATGTGTTCTCAACTTAATTCAATTACTCGACATGACGTTGCAGATTTATAAAGTCTTCTCAAGTTTATTGTGAATTGAGCTTGGAGTCATAAACATGGAGATGGATGTGGTCGTGGAAAAAGGAACATTTTTATGAGGTCCTTCTTTTGATTGAATTTTTCTTCCCTCCAGTTTTAGTTTTAATATTTCTCAGAAACCCAGCCAAATTCAGTCTTCAGAGATCCACTGTTCCCCATTCTCAGTCATTTCCACAGATACTATGTGAAATGTCATTTTTTTTTCTGTTCTTATTGTTTCAACGTATTTTTGAAAGCCATAACACGTGCTATATATTGAGATTTAAAAAAAAAAAAGTATTTTTCTGTTTCATATCAAATAACTTCTCGTGAGATCAGGACTTTTTCTATTAACCAGAGTTTTGAGCAATTTTTACGGTCTATCTATGCTTAGATTCAACTGGGAAGTGAGGAAATTGGGTTCTAAAAGACCCTCTTTTATCGAACAGGCACTGTAAAGATTTGCTTTCATCTAAATAAGGAAAAATTAAAATTCTATAAAGTTGCTTTCAATGAAGCTTCATTGTTTGCCGGTGAACTATCCCACATCTACATACCGAATTCGTTACACACATCCGCTTAACCCAATAAGAATAACTTTTTACCAAGTGTACCAAATGTTCATTGGCTTAACTTATTTTAGTAAAATAAACCGAATATGGAACTACTGTTCCATTCTTAACACTATTAGGCTTGACAAGACAAACTTGGGATTTTCAATTGGGGAATGCCATCCTAGATGCCTGACTTCGCGTTTTAAAAATTGAGCATTCTACTTTTGACCTCCTGGGTAAAAGGTACAATGCTTTTACTTTCCTCTTCATTATTTACACCTTGTGTAATTTTAAGATAGAGCCCCCTATTTCACTTGTTATCGTGTACACGTAGGACACGTGAAATTAAATTATCCGTGTAGGAAGATGTGTACTTATAATTACACGTATATTTAGTAAAATATGTGTAGACAGTACAAAATATTACAAATTTAGATGAAATCGTTGTTTTAGAATATGACATGAATAGGCTATATATTTAATACCCGAAATGTAACTATGATAACACACAGTATATCAGTTAATTATTTTAAGAGCGCGCAACTACCTCGATCCCCTTGCATTGAAAGCCAATAAACTGTACACCAGAGCCTCGCTTTGTACCATTAATTGGAACCAGATCGTAAATGGAAACGATGCAAATCAAAGTTTTCGTATATTTATCCGTTTATTGTTTCTGTCTAGATCGCGTTAAGAACACTTTGAATCTCTCCAGATACCCTCAGTCAGGACAACGGTGAGGCTTCTTTTTTTGTCGAACTATTACGTACTCAAAGGGAAGCTGACGCCAACAAGCTATCCATCAGACAGGATTGGATAGGATGGTCGTACTTATTGTTGCTGAAATGACGTTCAGTAGACTGGATTCCATTCTTTGGAATTGGATCTAGTTTTTACTTGCTTTTCTCTATTACCATTTCGATCTGAAAAGGTCCTCTTCATTGTGCAGGTTTTATAGACTCCTCGACACAGCATCCATAGAATCTACGTGAGACACAGCATGACATTAGCATCCATAGAATCTACGTGAGCCCCAAATTTTTACATTCCAACCGCCCCCATCGACACTTTTACTTGTTATCCCCGAATATCTCTACAATCCCACTGCCTATCATCAGGTTCCCAACCGAACGCTCTCATTTTCCGACGTTCTCTGCATTTTTTCCACCTTCCCCCGAAGCGAAAACGTCCGCGTGATGTAACTCGCGTCCATTTCTATCGGCATTTCAATCAAAAATATCTCTCGTTCCCTCTCTCTCCACACGCCTGCAGAGAATTTTTCAATCTGAACAAAAAACAAAAAAAAAATCGCGCAGTTTAAAAATAATATTCCCGCACGCTCGCAAAAAAAGAAAACATTGCAAAAATACTTTTCACCGAACACACAAAAATATATCTCAATCGATTGTAGAGCAAAGTTCATTGCGCTGCATGCATCCGTGCCCCACGAAAGAAGAGTCTTCAATTAAATCGAATGCCAAGCGATTTCAATTCGAAAATGAAAAACACATTCCAAATATTTTTAATCTTATCCACAGATAAACGCACGCTACTCAGAACAACGCGAAGCGATGTGACCTCAAAAGAGACTCGTCCCGAATTGTCGTTGCATTTAAAGTAAAGAGAGGTCCTTAGACCGTCATCTCTTTCCTCACACACAAATTTAGCATTTCTTTTTTACAAACAAAAAAAAGGATACGTCTTCCTTTTTGTTCATCAGCCAGAGGGAGTCACGCGAACTGAGATCAGAGACACACCCACGAACAAAAAAATATGCACGAAGTTGCCCCAGCGGCGGGTAAGAAAATTGAAGCTGCATGCGCTCTGAATAGCCTCCGCCTAATCATGGGACAAATCTCAAGCAATCATAATAACAACAACAGCCACCACAACAACAACAATCAGTCAGCAAGCTACGTGAACCGCCACCACCCGAATCAGAAGTCAAAGACCCACTATCGCCACTCGACGGTGCAGCCGATCCGAAAAGACGAGATGGTGATCCTGCGAGACCCGCTGAAGGACCCGGCGTCCGGCGGCCGCGAATCGACGGTCCAGATGCGGACGAATATCGCGAACATCATCGCCAACGGACGCCCGGTGACAATCAGCGAGATGAACGCATACAACATCGAGAAGAACGAGGAGCTGTCGCCGCTGGTGAAGCTGGCAGGAATTCCGGCGGCCATCGACAAGGAGATCATCATAAAACCGACGAATATGTCGGACGAGCTGGCGAGCACTCCGCCACCGCAGCTGAGCACGTCGGCGACGGCACCGCCGAAGGTGAACGAGTTCTACACAGTGGGCGACGGGTACCACAAGACGGACAGTTGCTACTACCGCAGCCCAGACGGAAACTTCCACAAGCTGCCGACAGACTCGTACCACAAGATGTCGGAGGGCTGTTACGTGAAAAGCCCAGACGGGACGTTCCGGCGGCTGGAGGTGTCGCGAAACGCGCATGACGGTAGCGGCCAGCTAGCTGGGAACGGAAGTGCGAATGGTGCGGGCAGTGGCCAGCCGAAGATGCGCAGCCAGATGATGAAGTTCTTGAAGCGCTCGAAGAGCCACACACCCGCGACGATAAAGGAGCTGCAGAAGGAGAAGGAACGCCGTGAGCGGGACCGAGAGCGCGAGCGGAAGCACCGCGCGACGGCGGCAGCGAATGCGGAGAACAGCGTGAGTGGCGGCAGCGGAAGTGGGAATGCGAGTAAGAATAACAAAGTTGTGGTGACGATGATGGAGAACGGCGGTCTGCCTATCGTGGCGACTAGCAAGGCGGAGCGGACGAAACACAGCAGCGGCAAAGATACGAGCGGAGGCGGCGCAGGAGCTGCGGAAAAAAACAGGAGTCAGAAGGCGAGGGTATGTTGTATTGAGTTATTTTTCTAATTTTTTTTAAATGGGTGCGTTTGACGCAAAAGGGAGGTTTTTGGGAGGCATTGCGCTTGGGTCTTTGTACCAAGGACTTAGGCGGTTTCTCGATGTTTTCGAGTTGGGTGAAACTTAATTCCAAGTCTTGGAAAACTTTTTGGTTTTCGAGGGGGTTTTGAGATTTACAGATTTTAACCAACGATTCTTTTGTAGCTCATCGGGGTTGTACAGATTATGGCTTTCTAGTGTAAAGCGAGTTGCTACGACAATGCGTTCGTTCGTATTTCGTTCATATTTGCTTTGCAGGGCTACTGCAGTGTTGGATTAACTGAACTCACCCGTATTTAGAGTCTCTAAGCGAACTTGTTGAAGCATTGCTAAGTGGCCCAACAGATCCAGATTTTCAAATTTAGGGTTATCCTTTGGACGATTATTTTGAAGCAGTTGGAATCTTTTAACCTTTCGACCGAAATTGGTCTAGATAAATGCATTTTTTTAAATGACAATGCATATAAAAAAATGTATTTAACTAATTGGGTCGAAAGGATCTAGCTGATCGCATCCTTCTAAGAGCGCTTCGTCATAACGAACTCTTGAACGACTTTTTCATTCCTCACGGTCAGGAGTCGTCGAGCATTGCTTTCTTCTGGCCTTTTTGACGTTCTTTGGCAGCTAAGAATAGACCTCGGTTATCAATTTGAAACTTCTTTTTAGTTTTCTATTGAAACTCGCGTTTTTTCGTCATCAAATTTAAAATTTGAACTACTAGAAAGCCTGATACGCTCCCCTATTATTTGAATTGAAGTTTTTTTTTTTAGCTAAGGACACAACTGAAAGCAGGTCATATTTCGGGCAAAGACTGATGCCCATCATGATTGACACCGAAGATTTCCGTAAAAACCACTCCCTCAGAGCAACGACTTTCCTCACAGCCCAATGCCACATGGGGACTAATTGGCAACGCGGCCAGAACGTGTGCTTTTCTCGGAATCGAGCTGTCAAAGGTAGCCTTGGATTGGATGGGGTGGTGGCCATTTCTAATGAAATTCAAATTCAACACCCATTTCCCGGATTTTCTCTGAGTCAGTGGGTGATCAGTTTTCAGATCGGAAGGGGATGAGTCAGCAATGCGTTTCACACACTCATTTGATTGGAAGGGCAAGTGGTAGAACTGTCAGCCATGGGCCGTGCAATAACTAAGTCAATTCATATAATTTTATTAGTTCATTGGAATGCACATTAAGATGAGAATCTTTTTTAGTACTACATTGCAAAGGGCTTTTCTGATAGAAAAATTAGTCTTTTCCATCCTCTGAGGATGGACCCTGATTCATTTTAAGGCGATTGCCGAACAGCCAGTTGGGCTAATTTTCGATCGTTGAAAACCAACTCCTTATATTTGATACAAAACTGGGAACAGAATGTCATTTCTGTTGATTGTCGTTTAGTTTCTAATTTTCTTTTTAAAAAATGAGAGAAGAAAAATAAAAAAATGATTGAATAGACACACCACGCGCAATGTCTACAAAAATTATTTTTATCTTTTCTAACTGCAGCATGAGTCACTTGGCAACGACAATTCACAGTCTTTAACAAAAGCTATCCACTTAAATTGAAGAAAAAAAATCTTTTTTTTCTTTTTCTTTGTTCAAAAAAAAAAAAAATATAAAAACAAGGCGATACATTCATTAAATATGACTTTAATAATGACAATAAACTTCTATCAATAAAAGAAATAACGAAAAAAATTTCGTGAATTCATTTTAACTCTTCTATTTTTTTTTTCAATTGTTAAGTTGTTCAAATAAGAAACCTGTGGTTTGATTTTTTTTTTTCTCTTCCACCTTTTTTTTGACTTTTTCCCATCACTGTAAGCACTCTTTCCACTTCTTTTTCACTTTTTTTTCCAACCCACAAGAACGACATCAAAAAACTTGTTGCCCAAGTGGTTTTCCTCGTCGTCGTTGTCGTCGAATTTAGGCCACGTTGCGGTGTTCAGTTCCCTCCTGCCAAGCGTCATGACGCATCTGATTCTGCTGCAATCTGTTTTTTGATGATTAATTTTAATTTTCCTTTCCTCAATAAATGCACCGAAACCGTGTCGACGTTGGTTAACTCTTTTATTTCTCATTGTATTTCAATTGAGTGACATTTTATCAGCGACCACGTGCTAAAAAAAATGAACTCACACAGGTGCTCTTATCGCGGCAGCTCTTGGCGATGATTTATTGACCGAGTGTTTTAATTTTTTCATTTGGCAGACGTTGTTTATTGTTTCTCTATCGATGACGGAGGACGGGGAATAAGTTAAAAATTTAATACCCGTGTGTTTAATTCATTGTCAAAGATTAATCGTGATAAATTTGAAAAGAAAAAAGAAAAAAAAAAAACCTGTGGGGAAATGATGATTTATGAGCAGAATGATTTTAATCGCTGTGGACACGGAGTTAATTCATTAAGATTTTTTTTTCCTACAATCGAAAATTGATTTTGAAGGGGGTGACGTGAGATTTATTGAGATGGTGAAAGGTGGGAAGGATGCTTGGGCATTTTGTCGCTGGATCTTAGCGAGAGTTTTTAACTCATAAGGTTCTGGACCAAATGAAATAGTTTTTTAAACATCAGCGCAAAAAATATGCATTCTTTACTGGCAACACAAAAAACGCAATATTTTAGAATCCTTCACAAATTGAGACAAAAAAGTAGCCGCCTCAGTTGATTTACTGCTCACAACACTTTGGAGCTTTGAAATTACATAATTTTTTAAGTCGCTTCCTTCATCATCCTAAGTACAATGCAAGCCCATTTAAATACTTCCTTTTCAATGTTAAATTTTCAAATTCAGCATTATACATAAAAACAAGAAACATTACTTCTTGTTTTTTTTTGATAAATTTTGGAAAAAAATCATCGTTGAGAGGTCATGAAAATGAAAGGTTGGTGGTGTATAAGAAATTTGTGTGAGTTGGCAATGCCATGGGAAGCCATTATTACCGAGCTGTCAAGCATTTAATAAGGAGCATTATTAATTTCCAATAAAGATCAAAGAAAAATATATGCTTAGAGATTAAACGATACATTAAAGTGCGTGTAGATTCAAATTGGATTAGATTAGATTTATTAAAATAAATACAAGCAATATATTTGAATCAGGGGCATCGACTGTGGTGGTGATGAAATGTTGAGCACACGTTCTTATATGTTTAATAATTAATGGACATTCGTCTAAATGGTAATAAAGTTCTGTCTTTTAGTGAAGGAAGACAAAATAGCAATCCACCAGTGCTTTTTCTTTCAGCAAATGCCATAAACTCGCTCCTTTCCTTCTAAACCTGGTAGATCATTTACTCGATAAGAAGGTGGACAGAAGTGGTTGAGGTCTAGGTGGCTGGCTAAAAATTTCTACAATTGGGCCGTATCTAGGCCCAATCACGCCCATCATTTCCCCACTGCATTTTGTTGCTCCAAATTATCTGAATTATAAAATTCTGCTTAACAGCTTATTTATAGACAAAATCTGCATGCAAATTAATTGAAGATACTTCCTTTTTAGTGTGTAATTAATAAGTTTGTTATAATTTGTTTATATTTCACGGATTATTCGCTATTTTCGCGAAAAAAAAAGTTACGGTGATTGGTCTTACGTCATGGAAATTTGAAACGAGTTGAAACTAGTGACAAGTAGCATCGTTTTTGAGGAGTGAATTTGTAACAAAATTATTGAGATTTGTTGTAATTTAAGTCAGTTAAAGCAGAAATTGAAGTGAAAAATTCTTTTAAATAGTTTGGAAAGGGGATTGGTGTTTGCTAAGAGGGTTTAGTGGAAATTAGCTACGAAAACTGTATGATTTAAGTAGAAATGTTGTTCAATATACAACCAACACGATATTCAGGCAATGATTCACAGACTTCTCATACCAGAGTTCCATAGAAAAACTGAATCAAAGCTAAACTCTACGCCTTTTCCTACTGATTTTCCAATTGTGTATTAATGGCGTCCCATCCGGTCGTTCGTTCTACATGTGTCATATCATACCACGCACACCACAGTGAAGGCGCGAAAAAGCTGGGCTCTGGCCTTCAACGGACTGTAGCACCATCCAATTATTATTATTATATCGGTTGTCCTTTGGAGGCTTTCCGATGTAGACCCACAAAAAATTCGAAGCAGAAAGACTAGCAATATGTCTCTTTTCTTGTAACTCAGGATCCCTGTGACTTTTTGCAGACGTAGTAAAGAAGCTCTTGGATTACCAAAAATTCGAGGCTTCTAGCGCCTTGACTTTTCAAAGTGCTCCTAGGGCTTTGTCTAAAGTTGCCAAGTAACTCTCCTGACTCTTATCTTCCGCAAAAGACGATAGGAACCGACCTCAGTGGAGCGCCGTCAGTCGCAACTCTGCGAACGGTTCACAAGCACTGACGACTCCCAGCCACATGAATCACTTGGTTGTCCGATGTGGTTCTCGATCAGTTAACGCCGCCGTTACACCGCATTTTTATCGTTCCAACATCGAACTTCATCGGGACGGCGTCAAAAACAAGAACCACCTGTAAACACCCGCTATAACACAAGTGCCGGTTTTTTCCTCGTCCGCCGCCGATCCCTGTCGGCCGTCAATCCGCCCCTTCCGTCCGTCCACACCTGATAGGGGCGCAGCAAACGATTTTTTTTTTTGCTCGTTTAGGGCACAATCAAAGAGCGTTCAGTTGATAAGCTCCCCGGTTGAGTGTTGGACGTGTGTGTCGTGTGCTATGTGCAGTGTTAAGTGCTCGTCTCACGGTCTTGTAACGCCTCCGCAACGTGACGTCGCCGTCGCCGGTATATTTCTAATCAATCGCGATCGTCTGAAAATGTTTCATATCCATTCGCCGTGAATCTGCTTCGAGACGTGAAAAACGATTAGAAAAAGGAAATGTAAGCTTCCATTCTCGCTGTCATACTTGTTCCGTGCAGCAAAAGAAAACAACTTAAACGACCCTCTCCCTCTCTACTCCCACCCCCACACAAACACACACACATAAACATGCAATGTTTGAAAAGCTTATCAAGTTTGATAACAACAAAATCTCACACAAACAAACACAAGAACAATTTTTGCGCGACTTTGGAGTAAATTAATTTCAAGAAAAAAGAACACACGATAATTTCCACGAAGCGTTGGACATTTTTCTTTTCTCTTCTTTTTTTCGCGCTATCTTATCAGCGACTTTCGTGATAAATCTGCCACGCACACACAGAGAGTGTGAGACGACGCACACACACTTGTGTTTCTCAAGGTGCTATTGATAAAAATAAATTGTAACGCTTTTGAGATACATCACCATATTTGTGTGTGTATTTTTTATTTGCTTTATTCGCTGCACATTACACTCGTGTTGCAATTTAATGAAGAATTAATTTCAATTTGAATAGAAAGCGTGTGTGTTACAAGGACACCAATGGCCGGGGAGTCTGTAATTGGAAAAAAAAACTTTTTTTATCACGACAGTGGAAAGAATAAAACCGAGGCGTTGACATAACCGTGAGGTTATGCAAAGAAAAACGACGACAAATGAGAAGTTGTATCTTTTTTTCATTTTTAATGAGTATCTAATTGTTTAATATTTGCACAGATCGCTTCGTGGTCGGGTGATTAGCGTGCATTGAAGTAATTAGCACGACAACAGTTGATTGGTGTGCTAAAAGTTATCGTCTGCTGGAAATAGGATTCGGTTTGTGGACAGTTCTGGTTAGGAAGCCGGTTTAGTGGCGGAAATTATATTTAGATTTTTGCGATGGTGACGGGGTGGTGTGGTCAATTGACATGTCGGATGCTAAACGGAGTTTGGTCTTTTCCGATGGACGGGTGCACACGTGATGAGTGTTTGAGTGCAAGGCGGCTGGTGATGCGGTGGAATAGAAATATTGATTCTTTTCATCATAATTATGGCTTATAGGCTGAACGGTGGGCGCCGTTGGCTCGATCGGTTAGTGCGTCGGACTGTTGAGCGAGAGTACCCGGGTTCGAATCCAGCTCGGGGAAAAAAAAACACCACAAACATTTTTCACGGCCCCACCTCCAGCGAACGACTGACAACCTTCCTGGAGTACTTCTGTCATGAAAAGCTTTCGCAATTCGCTGTTCGGAACCGGCATTAAACAGTAGGTCCCCTCCACATGTGACAAAATTATAACACGCACAACAAAGTGGAGGCGCGAAAAAGCTAGGCTCTGGCTCTCAACGGGCTGTTACGCCGCCCAATAGGCTGAACGTGCTCCGTAGAATGAACGTAGAGCATTTTTTTTCGGTTTAAGTTTTTCGATGATTGATTTGGAGACGTAGCTTCTGCGTTGAATTCCAAAGACTGCCTCAACTCGATTTTTCTTTCAGGGAGACATTTGCAGAGCTGGAAAACTTCTGAACGAGTTTTTGATGCGACTAAGCTGTCAAGCAAAGTCAAGATCATTATCGACTCTTTAATACTAAGCGTCTGCAGACTTAAGACCTCTTTTCTGTGAAGTTTCGATTGTTTCTGTTACTCTAGCTGCACAGAAAGTCTCCGAAACGGCCTTTTAGTTCAAAGTTCACAAAGCCCAGTCAACACAGTGTGTCACAAAACACATGTTCTCCTATTACTTCGTCGGGGCGCGACCTCAGAACCTTGTTTTGCTTTACAATGTCCTTCAAGTCGTTGTCCGTTGCTCTGATACAAAAGATGTGACTTAATCGCCTTTGTCACCACAATTTCCACAACCACCAAACCTTCGACTGATGTCTTAGACCTATATTATCTCTCAGAGTTGAAAGATAATTATTACAATTTATATTTAATTAAAATTACACGTTCAAATTCAGTTGAAATTTGATTAATTAGGATTACTTGCATTTGTAATTAAATAAATTTAATTGTAATTTCTTTTCAATTAAAATTTCTTATAACTCGAATATACATGTAATTGTGATATAAAAAATTTAATTCGTCAATCACTAATTTACAAACACTTACCATTAATTAAAAATAATTCAATTAGAAACATGTAATTTGTAAAAATCCAATGACACAAATTTTAAAATGTAAGTGGTTTTACAGATTGAATTAATACTATTTCTAAGATTTCAATGCTTAGTTGACTAAAGAAACAATGCTCACAAAAAAAGTATGCTGAACGTATTCTGAACTGGTGCCCAATGTACTATAAAGAGTACACCTTCAAAATCCACTTTGAAGTTTTTTTTTATTATTATTTTTCCCCTTTATTGTCTGGAACTATTCAGACATAGTTAACTAATAAAGGTATAGGTATATCAATATTATAACCATTAGTTAAACTTTAGGCGTTAATGTATTAATTTTATGTAATCAATTACATAAAAGGTAGTGGACACTTTGCTTGCCTCAATTTGTCTTAAGTTCAATTATATGTATGCGGTATATAAACTATATTTTAAGGTATTAAGTCTGATAATTCCTTAATTTATTCGAAACGCGATTACTCTTTTCAATTAAAAAAGAAATTCAATCAAAAATGGAAATAAATTTAATAAAATATGGGAACATCTTGTTAGCCTCGAAATTTCTGCCCAACAGTGTTTCAGATTCTAAAGTCGCAACATCTTCGATCGACATAAAAAAAAAAGCGGGCATCAAAGTTTCAAATTTCCGACTGAAAGTAACCCACCCAAAGAGGGGCGTAGTCGAGAACCTTTGGAAGACATCAAACTTCTTGAAACTTCTCTGCCCCTCAGTCGTCATCCAATCCCACCGTATTCACCGCTTACAATCTAACAACAATTCAGTGTCCCAATTCCATCAGCCAACAAGTGACCTACGCTGTCCATTGTAACCGCGGTACCTCCATAATTCCGCTCATTAAGTCGCAGCCACACTCCGACTGCAAAACTCCAGTCCTACACATAAACTGCAGTCGAATGCAATTAAATTTCCAAGTTTTTTCTTTTATCAGATTTCCAATTCAATTTCCATTTTTTTTCTTTACCTCCGCGGAGATTTTTCCCGCACCGACACACATAATTGAGTAACTTTGTGTCCCTTTTTCATGTGGTTGTATTACCTGCCTCCCTCCTCGGCCCACATAAAAGCTCCTTAGATTGCATCTCTTTGTGGAGAGAGAAAAAGAAAAAAAATGAAGTTGAAGTTATACAATGTGTAAGCCCACACACAATAAATGCTGTGTGTGCAAACACAGAGAGAGAAAAAAAACTGAAAAGAAAGAAAAACAAATACCAGGAAACGTCAGCGACCTGATAGCAGCAATAGAGGATAAGTGTCGTTTCCAACACACACACTGACAATTAAAAGAAAATAACACAAAATGTGCAACTTGTTTCTCTTTCTTTGTGGGTTTTTTGAACCAAAATTGCGTTTCAAGTGAAAGATCACCGGGGAGGTACGGTGTCCGGTTGACGGATCGCGACTACATAAGACCGGGGAGCGGGCCGATGCTGTTAACGTGTAAGTTACCGATGTAAACACGCCTCAAATCCGTACCTAGACCGGGTTCTTAAGCAGATTATGACGTGTGATGATGACACCCGAGTTTTATTTTTTTTTATTTTCTTTTTCTTGTGGTTCATTCGCATTCAGGAAGTAGACGTTGCTCTGCACACGTTCAAGATGAACTTGGGGAAAGGTGGTCGGGTGCTCCTCTGACGCAGAGAACACGCCATATAGACATCTGTTGGACGCTTTGTAGTTGTTCAAACTCATTAAATTCGATTATACAGAAAACTAAATTTGCTAACAATTAAAGCAACACAAAGGAAATTACAAATTGTAACAATGGCTGTTGTCCCCACTCCCCACGTAAACAACTCACATGAAGGTCGAAAATGCTTTTTTGAGATGGATTTTTTCGGTGGGGGTGATTTGAAAGGTGAACACGATTTTTGGGCGATAATCCCTGAAGCAGAAAAGGAGTCCATTATCAACGGTTTTGGCTAGGCTATTTTAAATGAAGCACACCTTCAGAAAATGCAATTCAAATAAAAATTGGCTTAAGACTTTCCAGATATGTAACAACTTAATCCATGACTTCTGTTTTATCGGAACGTCAGTAGTCATCAGGCTTGTTGGTCTTTCGTCTTGAGTGTCGTTCAAGTTTTCAAAATACTGGGATTCCCAACTTAACCCCATTCGATCCCAGTCCTACTGACTCAGCCCCACAATCCAGCAATAAAAACTCGTCTCTAAATGAGACCTTCAAATAAACGAGTTTCCTCAAATTGTCTTCAAGTATCTTTTCCGGTTTGAAGTGATTCATCGAACGTTAATCGGTGTGTTAATTAATTCCCTAATCGAGTCGGCAGTACTTTGAAATGATTTACTCACTTGAATCCCCTCAAGCCGCCGACTTTTTTATAATTAAACAGTTTTATTTTTTTTTAGTACACAAAGCTCGTCTTCCGACCGACCTCTGGCTCTGAGCTTTCAAAGTGAGGCAAATAAATCTCCGACATTTCGCTGTTCCCTAAGTCGAGCTTTTTGTTGCTTGTTGCTGTTCTTTTGCTGTGTTTTTAGAACAACTACTTACACATGCATCATCTTCATCTTCATTTCCGTTTCTGGTTTTTTGATTTTCTGATTTTCCCGTGTGCAGAGTACGAAAGAGTGTGAATTGTTTCACGACATATATGTGTATTTCATTTACCCATATCCATCTGCACTCTGGCTAAGAATCAGCAACAGAAGCCAATATCCACATAACATTTGCAACATTTTTTCTTTCGCTTCACAGAGAGCGTCTTAGAAGCACCGATGTGTGCTATCATGTGACTTTGTTTCTGGTGTTGGTGCAAGCTTGTGGCTCTCCAAAGACGTTGACTGGCATCACTCACGATAAAAACGAGAGGCAAAAGAAAGAAAAACAATTAACGATGACGGGGGAGAAACTGGCAATGAGAAGTGGAGAAATTAGATGAAAAAGAGCAGAAATTGACTCGAGTTCTTTTGTTTTTCATAAATTTTGAAATGAATTAGTAGAGAGTACGAAGGGGATGTTTGAGTCACCACCATCTCTGGAGTCAAGGTGATCGTTATTTTTCTCTTTTTCTTTTTCTTCTTAGGCCCCAGATGCTTTGTGTGATTGAACACCTTTGCACATATTTGCGTTGCTAGCCTAACAACAAAACGTTGTATAACTTTTTGTTATGTGTAAGTGCCTTGAAAGCGGAACAATCTGAAGAAGAAATAAAGAAACAGACGGTGAAGTTCGAAATATCATTGTTAAGGTATGGCGAGGGTACAGTTGGTAAGTTGTTGGTTTGTGAGAAGGAAAGAGGTTTGCTATTTGGACTTCGTTGAGGTCCAATTGGCCACGAGGAAGAGGTCGAGTGGTTTATCTTTTCTGTCTGCTCGACTGACCAAGCGACTGATGGAGTTTGGGTTACAACAGACCTTTGGAGGAGGTAATTTGTTGGTTGAGTTGCTTGAGTGATTCACCAGTTGGCTGATGTCTTACGAGGTAATCACGTGAACTTTTACACATTCGTTTGCATCCATGTATGTGTTTTCGTTACAAAAAAAGAAACACATAATCTGCTGTGGATTGCATGTGAAGTATTGTAGAACGCAAGTTTAGATGGATTTATCTCGTTCAAAAGTCTTGATCATGGAACCACGTCTGTGCCAAACTTCGTCTGCCCCTCGATGTTCCAATGGCCTTTAATTACAAGCAGTTTATTTAGACGAACGGTAGCACCAAAAAAAAAGACAGACTTCAGAGAACCGCCCATTGGTTTTCCACCCAACAGCATTGAATCACTTCTCAAGTTGACTGCGTGTGTTGCTTTCACTTATCTCTCCGTCTGTTGTTGTCAGTGTGAACATCAGACTGATAAGACAATTTGTTTTATTCTGATTTTCAAAGTGGTTTCTGTTTTTTTTTTTTTTTTTTTTTATATCTCTTCACTTACTCCCCTAAACAACCGGCACTATTTTCGAACTTTAGACACACGATTTTTTTTTTAACTGACTGGGACTAGGGAAATTGGTACTCCAACTTGACTTTTATTCAATTCTTATTTTCTTTTTTTGATTATTCGATTACTATCGAGTTTCTTCGATTATCATAAATAACGTTGTGCAAACGTTCATAAATAAAATTTTTTGCTGATAACCTGGTAGAGAATATAATTTTTTTCTTTGTGTTTTATTTTCACGACTTTTGTGTGGTGACATTTTCGTCGATGACTTAAGAAAAAAAATTAAATAATTAATCCATAACTCGTAGTTTACGTTTTGCGTCTGAGGGTAAATTTAGAATGTCTCGGAGACAAGAAAGAATGAAAAAAAAAGGTCAGGGGCGGCGAAATGAATGTCAAAAATGGGCGTGTATTTTTTATGAATTTGAGAATTTTCACATGATAAGCAGATGACGTGAGGTGGCGGTGGTGAATAATTGTAGTCATTTGAAGAAATTTGAGTCAGTTGTCATTATTACTATCCTCCTGTGTAGACAGTAGGAGAGTGACTGAAAAATAATTAAACAAACACACGGTCAAGAAAAAGATGAGGATGATAAGTAAAAATACCTACACAAGTTAATTATCCAGTAGTCACTTTCAATCACTTGTTTCTCAAGTTCGCTCCAATAGAGCTAACCAGCTCAATTCTGGGCCGAGTGAGGTTGTAAGTTAGTGCCACAATTATTATTATATACCACGCAGAGAGGTTTAGTTAGCAATTCTAAAGAAGATAGTTGTAGAGGACATAGTTGCTGGAACTATACAACCCAACTCTCGTGTGAAATCCTTAAAAAAAAAACGTTTTTAACGTTTTGTCAACACAGGACTTGTCCGTCAAATGATGATTTATTGTGCGATATTATTCGTGTAGGGCAGGAAGGAAATAACATGCATTTTACAATAATATTGGTCGTGTATGGACCGCTTTAGCTTCCACTTTCCACAGCCAGCTTCTTCTGCTAAGAGCCTGTCCCCCATTGTCTGTAGGCAACTCTCGTCTTCTCTACAAATCCGCTGTAATAAAGAAGACACTTGTAGCCACTGCAAAAAACCACTTGTCGTAGCCTGGAAGCCACTCAATCGCCTTCAAATAAAGCCTTTGCTATATATGTCCGCCTTCAGCAAGCCTCGAGGCCAAGACAGCGTCTAAAGTCGTTGGCATCGCTCCCTTGAGCAAATCACCACACAACCTTCAATTGAAAATTAGACCCAAGTAGACCTACAGATGACTCATGAGTCACACTCACTTCTCAATCAACCGCCAGTAAGCCTTCAAATCGAGCGAAGACTTTGCTCCCCACCGACTCCACTGTTACTCACTGTTAAAGAGCTTCCACAACAAAAAAAATAAAAGTATATATTTATCTGTAGGTTCTGCTCTCTCTCTGCCTACCTTCTAATACTAGAACCATTTGTACAAATAAAAATGGGCTTCCACCACACACAGGTACACAATTCTCCACTTGAGAGTATATCTTGATATAGTATCTCTCCTTCTTTGTTACTCTCGTTCGTTCTGTCTCTCTTGCCTCTGCCTCTTCATCGTCTGAATGGATGACTGGCTGTTTGGTTGGTCGGGTTTTTCTTTTTTTTCTTGTTGTGTGTAGTACAACACACCAACTAACTTTATTTTTTTCGTCATCAACATCAACATTTGCCCCGCAACATCTACGAAAACAACAACGAACAACAAGTTAAGGGGGGCTAGGGAGAGAAAGGAGAGTTTTGTGTATCGTCATCACACATCACCATCGTGCAGAAAGCGTTTGTTAAAGTGTAGATATCAGACCAGCGAGCCGAGCCAACCACATAACATAGTTGTAGGCTTAAAGCCCTCGAGAGGTACAACAAAGAGGGTCGGGTCGTCGGGAGATCTCAGTCACCAGTAGTTGTAGTTGTTGTGGCGCAAACAATTGGGAGCGCGTGGAGGAGAGCAACACAGCAGCCAACCAGCCAGCCAGCACACAGTTTGACGACAATAATGACAAACTACTCTTTTTTGTGGATTGTATCTCCTCGTCGTCGTCGTGCGCTGTGATTTTTTGTCTTTTTTTTTGAGAAACTTGGTTCATTCTCTCTCCTTTAAACAATTTAAATTCGTTTTTTTTTTGTTTTTTTTGGGGGGGTCTGTGATACTTTTCAAACTAAAAAGCCCCAATCGCTGGGTTGCAGCCGTCGCGGTCGCGCCGCCGCCGGTGAAGTATTCAAAAAGAAAATACTTGTTTTAGAGAACAGCTGAGGTTCCGAATGTGTGTATGTGTGGATAATTTTTTTGAAAAAAAATCAGTTAAGGCCAACAACAATCGTGCCTCAAAACCGCGAGCGACTCCAATTTTCATTTGTGTTCTTTTTTTTTTTTTTTTGCAATCGGTTCTTATTGTGTTGTGTGTTCTTGTCCCTTGTTTTGACGTTGTGGTCGCCATTTTGTATCTTTCTCTCTCCACTCTGTGTGTAGAGTGTCAAAACTCATGTGTTTCACGATCAAGTTCACTGTCAAAAGTATGGAGAGTCTCTTTTTTTTTCTGTGTCCATTTTTGTGTCCATTACTGTCTTATGTGTTGTGATGTCCCCCTCAAAAAAAACAAACTATCTCAGTGCTTCTACATCATCATCAGTCTCGCTGGATTAAGGGTTCAAATTTAAGTTTAACTCTTCCAAAAAAAAAAGTCTCCAACCCTTTTTTTATTTGATTTTTTGTTTAATTTCAGATAATAAAAAACCAGTTTTGTGTGTGAAACTCAAACTCCTACCACTTGTGTGCGCTTTTGACGTGTGTAGAGTCACTTTGGCCAGTTTGGCTAAAAGCGTTCATGTGTCGGTATTGGTGATGATGATGATGATGAATCTGATAGATGGCAATCATTGATTTAAAAGCGCGAATTGTTGTAGTTGTTTAATGTGTGTGTTTTTTTTTTGATTTTATTTGCCCCCCCTTCTCTCTTTTTTTGTGAAATTTACAATCAACAATTGAACATCGTGTGTCCGGTCCGACAAAAGCAATTCGCGTATCATTTGTGTGCTTTAAATTTAATTTCCGCCGTGTGTCCACAAAGAGAA
The DNA here is from genome assembly GCA_905187475.1 of Syritta pipiens. Classification (NCBI taxonomy): domain Eukaryota; kingdom Metazoa; phylum Arthropoda; class Insecta; order Diptera; family Syrphidae; genus Syritta; species Syritta pipiens. Next base: position 68,661,816 of record LR994571.1, on the reverse strand, counting down.
ATTTTATTTCTAAAAAGAAATTGTGATGCAAAGAAAAGAGTGTATGTTTTTCTCATCCGAATGATGTGTTTTTAACCTCCCGAGCGTGCGTACGCTTAGTGTTGGCGTAAACTTGACCCAAGTGGCAGAGCAGTAGCCTTTGTCGAGTGCTGTGTGAGGTTAAGAGCCGCTTCTTCACCTTCTAACGATGAAGATTACATTTTTTTTAAGTATTTACGGATTATTCGAGATCTCCACTGAATTGGTTGCGTCATTTTGTGACCACCTTATCTCCCCTAACAACAACTCGAAGTGCAATTGTTTTCCGCTTTTGTTTCGATCGGAGCGATATGGGGGAGTGTGTGGAAATTTAGTTTTTTTTTATTTTGGTGAAAAGAATTAAACGGCGGTTGTGTAATAATTTTGTAATTTTTTTTCTAAACAACTGCTGAATTTGATAGCTGCAGGTGACGGCATGCCAGCTGACGTCCGATCAGAGGAGGCAAACAAAAAATATTCACACTTAGGTGTTAGCTTGTGAGCAAGGTCGGTCAAGTGTAGAAGGATGACCGATTTGTTTACTCTGAGCGGATTCTTTTGTGTAGTGAACACATGCAACACTCGCATGGAAAATGTTTTCAATTCTATACTTCTTTATATTCCAAGTGATCATGAGCCTGTGATATGTGTGAATCCATTACATTACAATGGACCTCGACATTACACACCTACCTACCGACTCGTGTGAATACACTCTCAATCTTCAGAAACTTACTTTGTCCTTTCTTTCGCACTTCCGTCGATCCTCTTGTGGCTCAACAATGCGTTGAAAATTTTCAGTCTTCTGAAATCCACAGAAGCGTGACAATGACTGTCAAACAAGTTTCTCAGATAGTTACTGTTCCTGTGATGCGTTTCGAAATATACTTAAACCTCAGGTTGCTAGTCTGTTTATTCTTTTCCACTTATTTCAGGACATTGAAATTTTGTGCAGTGATCTAAAGTTTGAGGCAAACAGATGTGACAGCGTCTGTTTTATTAAGATTGTTTTTTTTTTTTTTTTTTCTTATTCAGCTGCTGTAAAAAAGTTTAACATTTTTTATTTGTTCATTTTCCTTTGAATTTGCCTCTCAGCGCTGCCCCTTCTTAAAATTTTAGAACATTTATGTCGGAAAATGCATCAGCACCGATTCCTGAGATTGCTGCAGTCGTGATACGGCTTCATGCTTGGTTAGAATGGAACTGTGTATCTTTTTACAAAAAATAAAAACTTTCGGCTATATTTTGGACGGAAAGGCGAAGGCCTTCGTCTGCCCTTCTTAGTTTACGAGCGGCAAATTTTAGGTTATTTTTTTTTTACCTAGAGACAATTACAGTCCCATTTGCGACACTCTTCCCATGCTGAAAATCAAATTACATAGCTTTGTTTTCTTGGACTTCTCACCAGTTGGAACCAGTTACTTAGTGCGACTTTAGTTTTGGAGCTTTGATATGGTTACATTTTGTACCCTAACCCTTTTCCGGACCAAAATTGGTCTAGATTCATTTATTGGATGCATTATCTCAATCGGGTCGAAAAGGTTAGGCATCAGCTTTTACGGAAAAACTGTTCACAAAGGTTGCCACGCTTCCTTTTTCGCTGCTCTGAAGCGTCTGAATACGTTCAGATGTAGAATGGATAGAATTGACTGTGAACTTTCGGACAGTTTCGCTTTGATATATGCTGGTCTCACCTGAGAACCTTTCTCACATTCTTCTGATTTTTCCAAAAAATGTCTGGTTCTGGTTGTGAAATCTTTCTGTTGCATTTCACGTAAAAGCAGATACCAGGCCAATCTCCACAACTACGTCAGCACCACACAGCTTCGTCGAAACTGCGCACCCGAAGCAAGTAAAACACATAACCACCTCATAGATCACTCGAATTTCCTATTTAAAAACCCGTTCAGTCCTTTGTCGACGATAAGATCTCACCTCTAAGCCACGTTTAGCAATCGTTATGACGCACTTTAAAGTACTGCACTCAGCGTCTCAACTTCATAACCTCACGTAACCTCCCATTTTACCAGAAAGGTCACACAATAATTAACCGTGTCCCATCTAAATATGGAAATGACACATTTGCCACAGTAATTGTGACAGTAAATAATCAATTTAATTCGACTAAGCTTTTTCCAGTGATAATTTGCATCTTTTTCTTCGTTTTCGATGTCATTAACTGTGTGTCGTTAATTGTTTTTTAAAAAATTAAACCGACGAAATCGTTTTGGGTTTTTTTGTGATTAAAGCCGCCCGACACACAAATCGGTATCTAGACATCAAAATTGGGGAGCTACGCTAATCTGGAGTGTGAAGTGTTTGTTTTGATGGTGAAACAAAATTTTTGTAGAGAAAACTTTGTGAATGATGGTAGCAACGCGTGTTTAGTTTGACACAGACTAAGAACTTCACAGAATTGAGGTCTGATGCCAGATTCGAGAGCTTCTGACTCAAAATCGTGGTCAATTAGGTGGTTCTGTTGGAGCGTCCGCGTTGTCTAGTGATCCTTGCAAATATTTTCATCCTGGTGGCTTTATTTAGAAATAGTTTGTCTCCTTAATCAAGCTGGGACGAAGATCCAGGCACTTTTTTCATCCCTATTTTTATCCTGATGGCTTTTTCAGAGATTGATTTTCTTCTTAGTCCCAGGACTGGGAGGAAGAGGATCCAGGAATCATTTATCCCTATGATTTTTTTTTCACGACATATTTTTTTCTGGACCATTGGATTGATGGTTCTTTCGTCTGTTTTCATTATTCCAAAGTAAAATTGCCGAAGTCGTGGCAAGTAGTAATTTTCAGCGAGAGTTTTTGTTCTAAGATCACGGAACTGGTAGTTTGAAATACGCACAACAGATTTTCATTTCTGATTTTTGACCAGAGATTCTCTTCTAAACCACAATTGGTCCCGCTTATTTCCAATTTTGACGATAGATTTTCTTCTTGACATTAAATTTTTTGTTTTTTCTGCCAGTCTTTGCCTCATTTTCACCCTTTCCCCCATCACTTTTCATTTTCTGCAATCAATTTAAAGCACACTTTGATACCGAAACTCATAGCGGACTTCACAGCAAAGTCGACTATTGTTCTCTCGAATGAGACGCTCCGACTTTTTTTACGTGTCATTATCCATAACATAAGGTCATGACTAGTCATGCGTAGAGCTCGTAATCGAATTTCTTTCTTCCCCTCCAAAACAGAAGCCGCGACCTTCCAATCGAATCAATAAAAAATTAACTCAAATTCAATAGAAAAGACAACAAAAAAAAGTGAAGAAATAAAGTTCAATCCAATATTGCAATGGATTCCGATTTAAAACGCGACGACACAACGCGAAAGAGCTTTCGCATTCCTTCCCACCGGAAGGGCATCGCTCCGGCACCACCAAACTCTCAGCTGAAGTCGGTTGGGTACGTCAAACTCGCCGACATCGAGATCGGTGAGCGGCCCAAGACGCCACCACTGAAAATGTACGCGGACACCGATGCATCAGACGGACTGAACCAGATCATTGAGCTGCGGAAGCCCCCACGAGAGGTGGCAGCCACGACGATCACAGGAGAAAAACGGTGCTCGGTTCCAGTGTCCAAGTCCTTCCACACATACCTCTCGGCGAACGCGAAGAAGGGCGGCGATCGTATGTCTTTGAATTCAACTCAGAAACCGCCGAACGAGCAGCTCCGCGAGAAGATCATGCTGTCGCCGCTGCCCAGCAACAGGCTGATTCTGCCCGACGAGGACGACGACAACGTGTCCTTCGCACTGGGCTCGATTGAGAAGCACATCAACCAGGTGGAAGAAAGCTTCAAGCAGTCATCGGCGCAGAAGCAGCCCAGCATCGACGAGATCAAGGTGGAGATCATCAAGAAGAGCAAACGCTACGGAGAGCACGAGAATCTCCTCCAGCCAGGGATCAGTGACATGGCGTCCGGGACGGGCTTTGGCTATCTGCATGGCAGCAACGTCGAGTCAGACACCGAGTCGGACTTCCAGCGTGGCTCCGAGGCACGCAACTCCACGGGAGCCTACACGAAGGCGACGATAACCGCACAGAAGCCGAAAATCACTCGGACAGCTTCGGACACGAAGAACTCCGACGTGATCGCACTACGAGCCGCTCTGAAACAGAAGCAAAGTATCGCCAATAAGGACGTCCAACTGGACTCGCCGGCCGCTGTGACCAAGACCAGCGTCAATGGAACGAGTGCCAGTGCAAGAGCCGCAGCGATGTCGGCCGCAAAGCGCAGGGAGGAGAACCTCAAGCATTTCGAGGCATTGGTTCAGCAGAAGCCGAGAGTTGTGTCAACCGAAGCGAAGCAGGGAGCACCACGTACCGCAGCACCGGTGATGCGATCGAATCAGCCTCCGATGCCGTCGTCGACAACTCCTACGGCCGCAAGACACGCCATCTCCGCGGTGCCGCCCCCTCCGTCGGCTGCGACAGCGCCATCGCCGTCTGCTTCAATGCGTAATAATCGATACGCTACCGAAATGCAGGTAAAGTTTCTTCAACCTACTTAGACGTCTAAGTTTCAAAGTCTCATGTCATGCATCAGAGCGTAAAGTTTTCAGCTCTTTTTTTTTCATTATTTCCCATCATTTTCAAAAAATCATGCCATGTCGCAACTCCTAACCACCGGCACATGGCAGTTAATTAGCCGAAGAAGACGTCGTCAACGTGCACGATGACGACTGCAGAGGCTGCTACTATTCCTCCTCGACGTCGTCGTGGTGGTGGTTCCATTTGGCAGTCTCTAATGACATTTTGTTGCTTTGTTTTTCGTTTTTTTTTTTCTAGCTTTTTCTATGAATTCCCATGAATGGGGGGGACCTGAATTTCCTTTGTTCCTTTTTTTGCTCTGATAGCCATTAATGGGTATTTTTGTCGTGAAACGAGAGAGAAGAGAGAGCAGAAGAGCTCTCCTGCTGCTTCCAAAGTGCAGTGACTCAAATAGTTTGTCTGTATTTTTTTTTTTGGTTACCTAGTTTTTTTTTCGAGTGTGTGCTATTGCCTCGTATGTGTTGGCAAAACAAAATGAAATATGAATCAAAGTGTGGAACTATCGCTTTCTTTCTTTATCCAAGTTGTGACTCATGAAAGCCGAAAGACAATCGTAGATAAGTTCATTAACCCATTTTGCTCATAAATTAAATTTTTTTTTTTTTTGTTGCTGTAATAAAGATGATTATTTTTTTTTTAATGTTGTGGATGCTCTTAGTTGTCTGGCTGTCGCAAATTTAATTTTCCACTCGGATTTCGATAGTGGTTTGGTAGAAAGTGTGGCGAATGATTGTCGGTCACGTTGGCCATCAATTGGAGGTTTGCTCTGTGCTATTAATCGCTTGCAATCGTTCAGTTCTGGCTTTTATCAACGGTCAGGTCGAATAGAGAACTATTTCTAGTGGGACTTCTGGATAGAAAGTGGATTTGAAGCCTTTCTACAGCTATTCGAAATTTGAGGGACTCTTTGAAAGTCAAGTGTATGGATGGCATCAACGTGGATACAATATACGGTCTCCTTATCTCCAGAGCACTTTTAAGTCAAGGGGCGCTCTGAAAAGTGGACTGCGTGGCTTTGACGCAGACATAAAATAAGATCTGCTTATCTTAAACTTTCCGCATGAGTCACAATATTCGCTGGAACTCAATTGGTCTGCTGCGAGGTGGATATAAAGCAAATCATTGCCCAATTTGAACTTTACCGAAGCAATTCAAAGGCTGGAGAACTCTAAGAAAGTCAGCTGCTTTAGCTTCTTTTGCTTGCTCTTAAAGTCCAAGTGTACTTCCTTATAGGCTGCTGTACCGACCGCATGGAATCCGCAGTCTCCTCCAGACCGCGAAAACGGTTGTGCCGAAATTTTTGACATTTTAAATTTATGCTTCTCTTGGTCAAAGTCGTAAAAGACATTTGAAGATCTGAAACGCTTTGAATTTAAATTTAGCTTGACGAGTCAAGTGACCCCATGTCTAAGTCGATGATAAAAGTAAGCACTCGCTTCTGAACGCTCTGTTCCAGATTAGAGTCATTTTAGGAGTTTATTAGAGCTGTAGACACTCATTGTTGAACTTATAGGCTAGTCCATCACATTACAGCTTGTTGGAGTTATAGGCACTCATTGCAGAACCTAAAGGCTATTCCATCGCATCAAAACTTCTCCCTTTGCAGCTCTTCCACTTCTTTTCTGTTCCCAATTTTTCTTCAAGCTGATTTAAATAAATTCACCCAATTTGCCGAAATCCGTCGAAAATTGTTTTAACGGAACATAAAGGCAATTTAAATATCAAAAACTCACCTCCCATAGATCATTCTCTTATTTTTTCCTTTTCACTTCCAAACAACGTCCACTCGTCTAGGTCTAACTCTAGCTCCCGCTCTGACTCTTATTCTGGTGATCTGCTAAACCTCAACCAACTCGCGTCGTAAGGCGTTAGTGAATGGAAAAACTAATTAACACTAAGCCATCATTAATTTCTATTTAAAAAGAACTTCAAGAAACGACAAGATCTGGTGGAACTAATGTAAACTGTGAAGCGATATAATTCACTTCTTCTTTTTTTTTTTTTAAATTAATTAAATTGAGTGGAGCCGTAAATGTTCTTAAGAGGGGTGTAATTAGGTGGCAATAGAATACTGTAGTAATTAAAAAGTCTCAAGTTACTTTTGTAAAGCATGTAAATCGGTTGGTTTCTGGGCGTTGGTTCTTCGTTTAACCATTGCCACTTCACTGAGATGCAATCGGTAGTTTTTTCGAAGTGAATGGGGAATGGCGTTGATTTTGTGTAGTGAAATTAGTTTTTCTTGTTTCGCAGATTCGTTTTTAAAGATGACTGCGAAAAAAGGGAGTGCTTACTTAGGTAAGGACAAGGAGATGGGATTGGCAGGTTTATGATGGCGACCTCACAGAGTGGGTATCAATGGCGGAAAAGAAATTAAATACTAGGTCATTCGTTCTCTTACACAGAAATTTTAAGAAGGTTATGGGCTTTGACCGATTTTTTGCGGCGCGGGTGTTCATATATTAAGGTGATATTGTAAAAAATATTGTTTTTTTTCTATAAGAACCTATTGACATGTGTTACGAGTTAAGGAAAGGCGACAGACAAACAGACAGGGGGGCAGAGGAGTAATTATATAAGAGTTTCTTTATTCCTTAAGCTTGAACTTAAACTGAAACTTAGGAGCTCAGCAGTAATATATTTAGAAGTGGCTGAAAAGAAGATAACAACGGCAGTCGGCCCACAGAATATAGAAAGGGCCAGAACTCTGTAAACTATACAAATCGCTCTGTTGACAGCAAGAAGCAATTCATGACAAATATAGAGTCTTAATACTTTGTGTTTTCGTTCAAAGTAGTCCTTTCACATGTGATATACTGCAAGTGGCAGCTAGTTCCACTTGCATTTTTTTTGTTTTTTTCTATTGCTCAAAAAACTAGGACTAGGACTAGGACATTAAGTTTTTTTTTTTAATATGTAAGGGAGAAAATCATGTGACTATGACCAGTGTCGAGATTTCGTCACCTGTGGAACTACTCGCATATGGAGCACGCAGATCATTGTGATGCATGGCACAATTAATGGCCAATTTAAATATTAAGCTTTTTCGTTCTAAGCCCGGGCATTGTCTCTTGACAGATTAGTTTGCTCTTCACATTTTGACGTGAGCAAACTGACTGACATCTGTCAGTTGAAGCTTTTGCCGAAATTTGTGATTTCTTTAGACAATTCTCGACATACTCTTTTCGCTAGAAAACCAACGAACAACAGTTCTTATCATGGCGGCAGAAGTTTTGTCCGCCGTCATTACAAGAACAGCTTTCATTAAATCCAAGCGTAGTTAGTGGCACATCACATAAGCAATTTAATACGGTCTAAATGAGGCTGTGGAGTTTTTTGCCGACCAGCCGCCTAGTGATACATCTTCTTATGTCCTTCAAAATGGCGTATGACATTTTAGTGGCCACCATAAATAACCCCTTAATTCGAGTTAAGACAAAACTGAGATTGTTTCGGTTTTTAAGTCATAGAATCTGAAATTGTCTTTTAATGGCTTAAGAAGTGTTTCTTTGTGACCACAGGTTTGTGTCACAAAATGGCATTTTGAGGTCTTCCTCTTGCTCTCATGTCTCCCAAGAAATTATTAAACTAAATTACACGACAGAACAACGTTGTTCAGATCTCAGTAAATCGTGAAGGCTTGTCCAGCTTTTAGTATAGAACCAAATGAAACCTTGTCCGGTTTTTAGTATAGATCTAAACGACTTCTTGTCCTAAACACGTTTTCTAGCCTCCACGCGCTATTCAGCTTTAAATTCATTCTCAACCACCGAAATCCTGGTGTCAGCGAGGTACAAGAAAAGCTAAAAATTCGTCAATGGGGTTCCGCCTTTCGTCGTTTTTAAGTTTTATGTCTAAAGGAAAAAACAAAACCTTTATAGAATCACTTCGGTGTCTGTCTGTCCAATTCACAAAACCACTTATAACTGTTGAGGTAATTATTTAAAATCTACAAGCCCACAGTGAAAATGACCTGGTTTCGATGGCTGAATTTTTCCTGACTTCTTCACCCGGTCTTTCCAAATTGTTTCGCTAACCAAAAACGCCCAAAGCTGTGGTAAATTTGTTGTGGTTACTGGTGGCACCAACCAGTTCGACCGACTTTTTGTATTCCAGTGAATTCCAAATATACCACCGTGGCAAGAATTTAGTCGAAAGATCGATGTCAGTCTCGAGCGTGTGTTACTCGTTACTCTCATGAGAAGCCTGCCAAATTCTCCAGCCAACCTCAACCATGAGTTCCACGAGGTCTCAAGTAGAATCTAAAGCACACGCGGTTGCCATCTACGGTTGTCGCTCCATAAAATTAGCCCACACCAATCACCAGTCTCGGTCCTGAGTTAATCTGATTTTTTTTTTGTTGGCAATCACTGTTGTTTTTTTTTTTTTGTACGTCTCCGTCGATAATCACCCGCTTTGCGCTGTTGACGGTGGTAATCTGTTGTTGTTATCCCAAGAATCAACACATCACGTGAATCTATTTTTAAATTTAATTTTTTAAAGTGATTAAATTCGTGTCATTCAATCCATTTTTTTTTGTGTTTGTGCTCCCCGACTGCTGCACACACATGACACTTGTGCTCGCAAAGTTTGCAATTTTTCTGTTCTCTCCACGATAAGGCACTTTGGTCGTATGATTTTTTTCTCTTGAACCACATTCCAACGTCAGCGGTTTTTTTGACGAGCTGAAGCTCAAAGCAACTCACACCACATCGTGTGTTAATCAGAAATGAAATCCATTTAATCCTCCCGAGGGTAAACACCTTCCAAATCTCTAGACTTGTCCTGAGCTCCTTTCTGTGCCATCGGAGGAGTTATGCAATGCAATGGTTTGATTTAAGCCACCTCAAGTCTTTATCTGTGTACTGAGTATCAATCAGACGGGCTTAGAGCCTTAGGAAGGCCTAAAAAATGAACTTGATGCTTTTGTTGTGCTAATTTGTTTAGGTAACAACTGACGGAAATACCGCGATTCGCAAATAGATTTAACGTTTATCTTTGTCTGTGGATATAAATAAAATTTCATCTCTCCAGAACAGGGCAAATAGAAAATGAATTATTTAGTTTTTCTCACACACGTTATGATGGATGGGATGGGGCGGAGTTTCAAGATAAGGTGGTTCTCTTTGTTTGCTGTGGTTGTTCTCACGTTCTGTTTTTTTTTGTGATAAATTGTGGCAAAATCTCAGGCGATTGTGCTAAAGTTAGCTGAGGTTTGTCATGAAATAATGGAAGACTGAAGTTTTTTTCTGTGACAGCGGTGAAAGAAGGTTTCAGTTATCTGCAAGCCAATCTCCGGTGCTCTAGTTTAGTGATGGCAATCATTTGGGTCTTCTCTGGGCAATCAAATGATCGCAAATTATGTCAGGAAAAGAAAAACAATCCTGGGACAGCTCTACAATCAGCCCAGAGTCGGGAGTCGTATAAGTGTGCAGTCAGATGACAGTCTTGGAGCAGTAAACACGAAGAATTACTTGTTGTTGGCTACTCGCGGTCTTTTGAAGAGAAGTATAGGTTGTTGGTCACTGTGGATTCCCCTGAGTCAGCAACAGGTGGTTTCGTAGCTTGAACGTGAGGAATATCAAAAGAAATTATTCTGCTGTTATCCTGCACACACTAGCGTCTCAAGCAGTTGGATACAAGTTCCAAAAAAGCCGTCTGTGGCACCTGGTCAATGTCATACAGCTGTGCCGTGGTTAACATTGCTATAATTCTTTTGTTGCTTTCTGCATCATTTCTTGGTGAAAGGTCTTTATGTCATGTATTCTACAAATATGGCATCACCAGCTGAATTCCATGTCCTACGTCATCCCGGTCAGTGCTTCGATTCCAGTTCGGCAGACATCTAACGACTCATACAGCTGCAGCTCTCCTTACAAGACCTTTTTTTTTCTTTTGGAAGTAATGTCCCATTCACCATGCCCTTGTCTTGCCTTCATGCGTCTGTTGAGTTAGAAACTCTGAATCTCAAGCGACTTTTAAATACTTTTGTTGAAGAACTCAACCGAATGTTGAACTCTAAGATGAAATCCTGGACGACTTACTGAGTGCTGAATCTTGAACCCTACATCTGTCCAAACCATAAAATTTGGACTCCTAGGCGATTGACAACCGTCAACACTCAAACTTCACATGAAACGAATGTGGTCTATTTGGCTCTGATTAAAGTGTTTACAAAAAAATCGCCAAAGTAAATGTGCAATGCAATCATCATCATATTTAAACAGTTTTACCTTTAAATGCTTCGACAGCGATATCGCAATTTGATCACGCTACTTTGATCGAACAACACAGTACAGTTCGGTAGCTAGACCACAAGCACTCACGTGGGAAAGTCATCCGTGATTTTGGTTTTTGTTTTTTTTTTTTTATCGTTTCCCTTGTTCAATATCTGGGTGACTTAATATGAGTCAAAAATAGGAAGTTGACGTAGCTATTTATGGTTTTTGTCGGTTGCACATTTTTTTGTTTGTTCATCACCAGTCATGTAGACGAATTAAGTTTAAATTCTTCAGATAAATATTTTTATTTTGCTCCGGATATGGAACGTTAATTAAATATCTTATATCCTAGACATACTTATTGGGAATGAAGGGAGATTGTCAACAAAAGTCGGGTGGGTCAGAACGAATGCATTAAACGCATTTCTGATAAGAATTCGATTGCCTGAGCCCAGTGATTAAATTCAAATCAAAAATGAAAATTCATTTTGATTTTCCAACATGCAGCGGCTGTTCCGAGAAATTCCAAGATCAATGCACCATTGCATCTCCAACTGTGGATGAGTTCCTGCAAACACGTAGATTGTGTGACGTGTCGCGTTGCCAACATTATTCAGCACATTGACAGCCATAATTTAGAGTTTTCAAAGGAAGTGAAGCATTTTTCTTTTTTTTCGGTTTTAATAAAATTATTTACTTTCGGAGCTGTTTCAATGGTCTTTAACATAAGCAATTGGAGTTTTATGTATTATGTCTCATAATGCCATGCCATAGAAATTATACGGCAAAAATGGTGTTGAACATTTAATCCTTTCAACCAGACTGCAACAATGCATCTAGATCAGTTTTGGGATCGAAATGGTTAGGGTGAAATTTAAGCATTAATTTAATAAACAAATATATATCAAGTAATTTGAATAAAAACAAAAAGCATTTAAAAATGAATAAACAATGAATGTGCTATTACCACTTGAACATGCATGCAATGAAGGTGGCAACACCAACGAACTGTCAACTAGTCTTTGTAAATGGAAAATCCCTACCCGTGAAATAGACAGATTGTTCTTGGTGGAAATTTATAAGTCAAAAGTCGTATGTTTGTTCTAAGAAAATATTAAATAAAACATTTTTAAAATCCTTTTTAATGGGAAAACCAACAAACCGAACCGATGAAGTAATACTCTAATTCACTTAATTGTTTTTTTACACAAACTGCTCTCCAGTGTGCATTTACTAATGTTTCTTTTCTTTTGTTTTATTTTTAGGGTTCACCTAATATGCAAATACGTGGTGGTGTGCCAATGCGTTGGCGTGCTACCGAAGAGCATATCGGAAAATATAAGCTGATTAAGACGATCGGAAAGGGTAATTTTGCCAAAGTGAAATTAGCTAAACATTTGCCAACCGGTAAAGAAGTGGCCATTAAAATCATAGACAAAACTCAGTTGAATCCTGGGTCGCTTCAGAAATTGTTTAGAGAGGTAAGTTTTCGAGTTGGAATATGTAATTTTATCCGGTGGAGTGCGATGATAGTGAAAAAGTTCTTTTTAATGATATCAGTCTTTGGAAACAGATATTTTGTGAGTGTAATGATTATTTTTTGTTCTAATTCAAGACCCCTATGGGATCTTCAGAGATGTTATTGGAGCCAGACCTGCTGCTGGTTGCCGATTTGAGTTACCAGCACTGGTTGAAATAAACAGAGTCAAGAGAACACTATCAATTCCAATTGTTTACCGACACGAAATACTAGAACCCTTGCAATTTGATTTATTTTACAGTTCTCATTAGTTTTATTAGTGCGTTGCCATTCATACACGTTCCCGAAATCATAAATTTATTCGAAATTTACTTATTTACGGAATGAAATGCACAGAATTTATTCGAAATTCACTTATTTACGGATAGAAATGAACGTCAATCAACGAGACTGCTCCAATTTGCCGGCATACAAAAGGACTTCTTGTTAAAAATGCTTATATCACTTACGGCATGGCGAATGATGCAATTTGTTAGCAAATAAAGTCTTAATGTTAAAAATGATCGATTCATTTGCAGTACTTTGACTTATTTCCAATTGCGTCGATCGCCCGGACACCCGGTCTAGTCAATTGCCGAATGTCTTTGTCAAAAATTGTCTAGATAAATACGTGGAGGAAGGTAAGAGAGAGTAGATACAACTGGTGGTATCTGCGTTGTGGTATTACTACGATCTAGTCTGGTCTGGCTGTCCTAGCCAGCCGCTCTTACCTTATACCTGGTGTGGTGCACTTGCAATGTACTTTGTCGTTTGTGATAGGAATGGTGCTCGTAGGTAGCCGCGGCCAGCGTGTAACATGGATTCACATATTTGAAATGTATTTTGACTTTACTTTCTCACTCGCAGAACAATGAGCCAACCTATGGCTTAAGTGAGTTGCGTATCTTCCCGGCATTCACATCGGCTTTCCCTTACTTTCTCACTAACCATAGCCATAATATGACTGAAAGACTGATTAGAATTTTTTCCTTAACATTCGGAGCATTTGTAAAACAGCTATTGCGTCGCAAAATCCACCAACGCTGTTTATTTTCGTACTTTTCCACCTTTTAACCATTTCTTTTCCAACAACTAATTTTTATAGGTTAGAATCATGAAAATGCTTGATCATCCGAACATTGTTAAACTATTCCAAGTTATTGAAACCGAAAAGACATTATATCTTGTGATGGAGTATGCATCCGGCGGCGAAGTATTCGACTACCTTGTGTTGCATGGCCGCATGAAGGAGAAAGAGGCACGCGTTAAATTTAGACAAATTGTATCGGCTGTACAATACTGCCATCAGAAGAGAATTATCCACAGGTACGAATGGAAATATATCATTTCTTGCATTTCTTAAATTTTAATAATAACCACTTTTTCTTTTCAAACAGAGACTTAAAAGCTGAAAATCTTCTTTTGGATAGCGAATTGAATATAAAAATAGCCGATTTCGGATTTTCAAATGAATTCACACCGGGTTCAAAACTGGACACATTCTGTGGTAGTCCACCATATGCTGCCCCTGAATTATTTCAAGGCAAAAAATACGATGGCCCAGAAGTTGATGTCTGGTCATTGGGTGTGATATTATACACTTTGGTTAGTGGTTCATTGCCATTTGATGGTTCAACACTTAGAGAATTACGAGAGAGAGTTCTCAGAGGCAAATATAGGTTTGTATACTAAAATCGATCAAGATGAGTCAAGGAAAATAAATCATTTTGTTTCTTTTAGAATTCCCTTCTACATGTCAACTGACTGTGAAAATCTCCTACGTAAATTTCTTGTATTAAATCCAGCTAAACGTGCTAGTCTAGAGACTATCATGAGTGATAAATGGATGAATATGGGTTTTGAAGATGAGGAACTGAAGCCATATATTGAACCAAAACAAGATCTAGCCGATCCCAAGCGGATAGGTAAGACGGGTACTGTAACAAAAAAATTTTTACCACTACGTGATTTGATTAATTAGAAAACAAAAGAAATCAGTTCAATTTAGAAAAGAAAAAAAGTTCAATTTACTCGTCTAGTGAAATGTGTTACTTATTTTTTTTTTCTTTTTGTTGAAAGACCTTAGTTCTTTGCTGTTGTTGTTGTTGTTACATATTTGAGTTTCTTCTTCTTTAAAAATGTAGAAAGTCATTTATTTTTATTTATATTCGTTTTTTTTTTTTTATTTCTTGTTGTCTTATCATTAAAAGAAATTTAGATTCAGATTCTGTTAAGCGTGTTAATGCTGTTCGAATTTGATATTTAATGCGTTCTTCCATTTTTTTACGTTAATCGTTTAATGTTTTTTGCATTTGATGTTATCTATAAAGAACTGTAATTATTACAAAGCTCTTATTTAGTTTTTATGTAGTGTGATTTTTTTTTTTTGGAAAGTATGCAACGAGATGTTGTTGCAGGGAATGCGGAATGGCTTTAATTTTATGAATTATTATTAGTTTATTGATGTAGAAACATGTGATTTCTTTTGAAAATAATATAATATGTAGAAAATAAATACAGTTTACGCCGTTGAACTAGTTTTAATGGAGGTGAGGTTTTTTGATGAGCTTGCAGGAAGGCACATTCATTAAGATAAGATCGAAGACTTCAGAGGCCCTGCAGCCGTTGGATGTCTCGTCACGTTTGATGAACTTATATGAGCCATTGAAGGAAGCTCATTCTTTAATATGACCGAAGAATTATTGTAAACCTAAATACTGGTGTTCTTCCCTGTGCATGATGGCAATGCTTTCATTTTTCACGATGCGATGTTGACCTCGAAGCAATGCAGATGATGGATCTTTATTTTTCTTGACTGTGCTCTGCCTAAACTGAATCCTAGTTTCACTCGACGTCTCCATGTCGATGTCCAGTTTATTGAACCTTCTGCGGCTTCAGACTCCAAAAATCGAGAAAACTATCATACATTTTTTTTTCTTGTTTTGAAACCTTCCGGTATCTGACTTTCTCGTCTTTAGTCTTACTCCTGGCATTTTAGCGCATGCTAGTTTGGTTCCCAGTTTTCCGTCTACAAGGCTTATCAACTCGACAAAAGACTGATCTTGCTGGCTATTCCAATTTGCACCTTTGGTTATTCTCCGATGCAGATGCAAGATATTTTAATAGTTCAGAAACAGAAACACACACAGAAAGTGTCGCAATCAGCAAGATGAGGAATCAGTCTTTGCCTAACCTTACTGCTTTTTAAAATTTTAAATTCTGGGTTTGAGAAGCTGCCTACACCAACACTCGTGTTGCCAACACTCTTTCCGTACTTCATTACA
Organism: Syritta pipiens; assembly: GCA_905187475.1. NCBI lineage: Eukaryota > Metazoa > Arthropoda > Insecta > Diptera > Syrphidae > Syritta > Syritta pipiens. Next base: position 68,646,217 of record LR994571.1, on the reverse strand, counting down.
ATAACTGTCTAAGTGTTGGTTACTGGCTCTCTTCACCCAGCCACTGCAATCATGCTTAACCTCAGACCCCTTCTCTGACAAAGGAAGATGAACAAACAATTCTTTCATCTCAGTTCACGTCACGGTTCGTCTCGCTTCTTAGGTAGGTGTGGCCGGCGCGAAGATCCTGCCACGAAAGTACCTACAAACATAACACGAGTGACCTGCAAGAAACTTGTGCCGTCCGTTAGCAGTTATACTCGTTTAGCTTGTATTTTAATGCTACTTTAAAAACAGCCCCACTTCATTGTATGATGTGAAACAGAAAACGTTTTGTCATAAAGTTTCAGACTCAGTACCTGTTTATATTTCAGTATGCAAGTCACGTATTGGAAGTTTCATGAGTGACATTAAAGTAAACTGCAACTTGATTTGCACTTTTGTACAGAGTGCAACGATGTCAAGATGAAAATTTTTTTTACTAGTTTAGCATGTGTCAATTATGTTTCGGTTAGGTTTTATCTTCGTGATTTTTTTGAAATTGTTTACTAAAATATCTAGATGTAGTTCATTTGCCGATTGAAATATTTTTTATCTTGACTGTGAGTGTCCATATTCCAAAGAAGGCTAGTTAATTATACAAACATGTCACTTGAGCGACTAGATATAGACAACGTGATTGCACATTCATGATTAAACTAATAAATCTCAGATCCTAGGCTTTGTCAATAGTTAATAAAGAGTACTGCATCTTGTAATAAATGTAAGTCTAAAAAACAAGGAAAAGTAAACGGAAAGAATCTATTTGACGATCTGACGCACAGATTCTATTTTTCTGACGCACAGATTTATTTGGTGGTCTTAGGGCTAGAATTTGCTAGTCAGCCTTAAGATCCGAATCTCTTTTTTTTAGTTTACGTATCGACAACAGAGTTCGTCGCCGCTTCAAGGGCCAATACTTGATGCCAAGCATTGGTTATGGTTCAAACAAACGTACCCACCAAATGCTCCCACCTGGCTTTAAGAAATTCCTTGTTCATAGCGTCACGGAGCTGGAGGTCCTGATGATGCAGTTACGCGTTTACTGCGGCGAGATCGACCACTAAGAGTCAAAGAAACACAAGGAAATCATTGAGCGTGCAAAGCAATTGGCGATACGGCTAACGAATCGGAACGGATGTCACAAGAAAACAAATTGGTCTTACTTTTCATATATTTGCTACTAGCTTCGAAGGGTCTGTTTCTGAGTTAAAGCTGCCTTCTAGCGCTGACAGTCCCGGGCATGCTGCTTTCAATCCGGAAGAGTAAGCTGCCTTGCGTCCGCGATTACTTGGTCTCTGTACCGGAGCTTCGGTCTCCCTCTTTTCTTCGAAAAGGCTACCGGGAAGAAAGCTCGGAACGTTTGCGTTCATGCGCTCTATGTGGCTGAGTCGTTTTAGTCGACAGATTCTTCAGTTGCCATTCTTATAGCCAAGTTTTTATTGTCAGCCAGACGGGAAGAATTCATTATTTATTCAATGGCAAAAATCTGTTCGTCAGTCTTGTGTCTGGAGTGCGCCATTCGGACTCCCCGAATTTGGTTGCCGATTCTGTTAACAAGTTTGCCGTCCAGAATTTGTTTGTTGGTCGGACGCTTAAACGTCTGTGTGCAGTTATTTGTCTAACGCCCGGAATTCAAACACGAGTCACACGGCCAAAAACTTAAAAGTAATCAAAACGCCAAATGGAAACTCTCTGAGGAAGCTAGTAAGTCATGCTAAACTGAAGAACCACATTAAGTCGTGGAAGGCATCAAAGACTACGCTCACCAACGCATCTTCCATTCTTTGAAGCTTTCGTCGTCACTCAACAAACGGCCAAGTTAAATTTTTTATTAATTCAAAACTTAATTTTTGTTTATCTAAATCTCTTTATGGGAAAAGGTGTATTGTACAGTTTCCAAAAAGAAAAAGAAATCCTTAGTGACACGTAAAGTAGAGAAAATAGTTTATTTCAATTTTCTTTTATATTATATGATGTTGTGTTAAATACAAAAAAAAAAAAAAAAGAAAACGTATCCACTGTCCTAACGAGTGTAAAGAACACTCATGAAAATTGTGTATACAAAATAGTAGTTGTGCATCCGTAAAGAAATGTTTTTACTTTTTGTTATTCTTGTTTGATTTTTCTTTTTTTCTTTTGCAAAGTTATTTAAACAAACAAAAGAAAATTTAATGACCAGAAAACAAAAAAAACGATATTAATTGTATATAATTACATTTATTCTTCACTCTTCTTTATATGTATGTTGTCGAAAATGATCATCTCTTTGTCTGTCATCCACACACATCCACCAAATAAAAATGCAGTTTGGTCAAACTGTAATCATAGTGACGCTCCAAAGATTTGGAGTAAGTGCGGTAAACCTTTTCCTATAAAACAAAAAAAATCGAAAAGAATATTTTGTTTATTTTTTTTGGTTTAGTTTTTATTTCTTATTTTTAAAGTTAAAATTAAGTTTAAAATTTGTATTTTGTAAACTGAATGAGAGCTTTGCTGATAAGTTATTACATTCTTATTTATAGTTATTTTAAGTTAAATGTGTAAGTTAATGTAGCCACGAAATGCGAAAAGAAAGACATCCAGTTGAGGTCAGAGTCTGATGTAAAATAAGATTCATAATTACTTAATATAAACAGACCAAGCCACTTGTTAAACATAATTAACTACTTTAAAGTTATATGAATGCATACCAATCGATCTAGACCTTAAACAACAACTCAATTGCTTTTTGCACCCGAATGTATTGCTTCTCACGCCCTAGTGGACAGCTATTCAATTGAAAACATTCATTTGACATGATATTCGTACAGTTTTGTTTGTCCAATTAAAAAAAATTGGAAGTCTCCCACTCTGGTTCGTCCATCCAGTGCCGAGAGCCGTGCGGATGTGGTGTAGTGTAGTAAGCGCTCTTTTTGTGGTTAAGGACACCTACATAGCCGTCATTTTGGAAGCAGCCTTGAGCAATGCCGTAAAACCAAAAAATCACCCGAGAAACTCGAAAGCATGTTCATGTCAAAAATTGAAGCATTGAAAAAAAAAATTTAAGCGAATTTGTGTTCAAATACACGCAACTTTATTTTCGGTTGCAAATTATGGGGAAATTTGTTGAGTTGTATAATGAATTTCGTCTATTTATAACTCCCGGCTTTCGTTAAAATTATTTTCTAAGTTAAGTAGGGCTGCACTAAATTTCGAGGTACTTCTTACCCAACGGATCCATCTGAACGATTCTGGGTTTCGGTCTGAATCGCTCAGACAGATGTTAAAGATAATGATGAGTCCTTTTGCTAAGTAATAATGCGCCGTATGGAATAAAGAAGTCGATGAAATAGTTTGCTTCCATTCTTCGTCTCTCCATTTTCAATAATATTCATCTTTAAACTAAATCATTGGCTGCTGGTGAAATTGAACTATTCTTCACAAGTCACTCGATATTACTGTTATCAATGCAATCAAATAGAAATCAAAAGAATCCAAGAAAAAAAAAAGAAAATGCCCATCAATTTTAAACTTATCTAAGCGCCTGAGTCCTCATTTTTGTTTAAAGTAGCGTTGGCGATTAGTATAAATCGCTAATCGGAAACCGAATGGTGTTGCCTAAGTAAAAGAAAGTTTCATTACGAAGGTTTCCTTAAATGATGAAGGCATTGTGGACATTCATTGGTCCATACTTAACTAACTTAAGTCAATCGGTAAGAATATTGTGAAATCAACTTTTAGAAACACGGCGTTTACGTCAAGTGCCTCTTTTGCCGCTACGTATTTATAAAATCTTATTATCGACCAAAAGTTAGCATTAAAATTATGGATGAGTTTACAAAAGCAATACTGCGGCAATCTGCAAAGCAGTTATGAACAAAATTCTTTTGCAGGACGGCCGCCTTTATCTGCTTTTATGACCTCATCCATAATTTTAAATCTGACTTACCATCGATGAATTTTGTTAAAGCCATTCAAGCAAACTATGAACTAGCATTCAAGTCTTTCGCCCTAAACAGAGTAAATTGAGTACCATACACGATTTTCGATTTGATTCTCAAAAATGCGAGTTCTATAAACCAACATTGGGCTATGTGGTTGAGCATTTAGCATCCACTCGTAACCTGAATCAGACGAAAAATATTTTATCAATTCAACCAACTTCAGCTTTATCTACAGTTCAAAATCGTGGCAGGTCGACTTATTTTCCTTCTTACTCCTAGATAGTTGAAAGCGCTTTTTACGTATCATTTTCCGTGGCATTTATGTCTTCACTTTATACACATTTTACTGACGTGCGAAATTCTTATTTAATTTCTATGAATGTTTATTATTATTTTGGCTGACATTTTTATTTATTTTCATTTTATTAAATTCAATCTCATTAAATTTAAAAAAAGAAAATTAAAGCTCATGTAGTGTAAATGTTTTTTGTATAAAAAAAATACATGAAACATACATGTGCACAATAAAATCTTGTTACATATATGTTTCATTGCTATTTAATTGTTAATTTTGTTCTCGTTGTACTTGTGAATGTTTTTGTGTACAATGTTTAAAGTAATTTCTGTTGTTTGTTTTTTGTTGTAAAAACAAAACAAAAATCTCTAGTTTTTTCTCTCTAACCAATTTAATTTATTATTTTTTTCTTCTTTCATATCATTTTATTCGCAAAATTTCAACTTTTATGCGTTTTGATAACTCAAAATAAAAACAAACAAAAAAAAAATATTGCTACAATCTTGTGATTCGCACAATTTGTAGAAGCTCTTGTCGCAATGGGTTACAATAGGCAAGAAATTGAAGTTTCGTTGTCACAAGTACGCTACGATGATGTTTTCGCCACATATTTGCTTCTAGGAAGAAAAAGCACTGATGTAAGTCAATTTTTTTAATAAAAAAAAGAAATACATTTTCTTCTCAATATTTTCTTTTATTTATTTATTCATTTTGAAAGGCAAACCAAAAAACAAAAAGAACTTCTCAAATGCTTTTTGTTTTTCATTTTGTGTACATTTTATTTCAATTGTAAAAAAATATCAAAACCTCAATTTTATTTATGTTCAAGAAAATTCCATGTTCGCTTAAAACACAAATTGCACAAAAAAAAGAAAACAAAACAAATCATAAAAACAATAAATAAAAGAAAACTGAGAGAAGTATTGTTATACACCCATTTAAACTAAACCATCTAATTCAATTTCTTTTATTTTCTTTTTATCTTTCAACAGCCCGAAAGCGACGGATCCCGATCCGGGTCGTCTCTGTCACTTCGTAATATTGCTGGAAACGATGGAGCTGCCGTTGGAAATTCGTCCGTACAGAGTCCAACACATCGCGGCGTTCATAGAAGTATTTCAGCTTCCAGTACGAAGCCAAGTCGGCGCGCCTCATCAGGCGCTGAAACATTACGTAAGTGTATCTGTCTTAAGTGCATATTTTTTTTATTCTATCGATCAACAAGCAGCTGTGTCTTCGTCAATGTTTCTATTTTGCTTCGCCGTTGCCAATGCTGAATCTGAGTGCTGAGTATAAAATGATAAATACTGTGGCGGAAATTACTTTCTTCCTACTTTTCGTTCATCATTTTCTTCTAATCATTCAGTGGCTTTTTATTTAAACAGAAAAGAAACATATTTTTTGGTTTCATTATTTCTTTTAAAAAAATTTATTTTGTGTTGTTTTTTTTTTTAAGTAGTTTCGTTGCATGCTTTAATTCGAATTTCCTTTGAACCGGATTCCCTTCCACAAAGTACTAATTTGTATTATTTGCTTTCATATTTTTTATATTTTAGTTTATGGCATTTTTCTAATTTTAAGGGAGGTCTATATTTCAAGAAGTCGGTTGCATTTTGTAAATAACCTTGTTTGTGGCATTTGGGGAAAGTATTAGTCTGCAAATTTCAATTCGGAGTGAATAAAAAAGGCCCCTTTAACTTTTGCGGTGTCTAAGCATAACGCCTGCAAAATGTCGATTACTGTCACTTCAATCTTAAAACAAGACCTATTTAGAGAGTACTGCACTACTGTCCTAGGCCGAAGAACTGGCTGTGATAGAAGGGATTATGTTTCAGATGTGCTGCATATGTCAAAGAACTGTTTGTGATAAAACGGACACACCTCCAATAATATTTACAGAAGTTGCTAAACACTGAACTTCTACTTGCATGCCGCTGATTGGTTCTCGCACCGATAAAAAGTCGTTAATCAAATAAAATCATTTGAAATATAGACCAATTCCTTCACATAAAGACATACATTTTTTTCATTTTCCTATTTCACCATGTCGAACAAAAAAAATTTTTTTTTTTAAATATAGCAACGATTTCCGCAACATATTTTGGGAATGATAAAAAATTCTTTTTTATCCTGGGTATATCACAACAAATTTCCTCATAACATTTTTCTTCATCGGGCGTAAATGTCTATGCCTTTGCTTTTAATCGACAAAATGTAATTAGTAAAGTATAATTAGAAATTTATTATATACGGAAAAAAAAAAGAAAAAAAATATATACAAAATTTCAAAATTTTCCCATACTAACAAGAGATTTTTCCCCCGCCCATACGTAACAATTGTAATTCATCGTTTTTTAATATTTAGAAATATTCCATCGTTTTATAACAGGTGTTGGTCCAACAAACGCAGCGGCGACAACAACTCCGTCAGGCAATAATCACAGTGGAACTGGCACTGGTACAACAGCAGATCGATCTTCAATGTAAGTTATGCATGGTATTGTTTTGTTAAAGTTTTTATGTTAGGTTTCATTGAATGCACTGAGAATACGCGCACTCAATACGAAACAAAGTTTGAACACAATTAGCAAAGAATGAATTTCCGTCATTCTGCGCCTTGAATGCGATCCCGTCAGGAAGACGACTGCTCGGCAGACCCAGGATGAGATAGCTGGACCAAGTCCAAAATCTCGCCTGGTTACGCTTGGGCATACTTCATGGTGAGTTGGTGTTGACGGTGGAGGTCGAGATACCTGGAGATCTTTTCTGTGTGCATTGCCCCTGCCACTCCGTTAGTGAAACACGCGGTCAAGAAGGTGTTGATGATGACTTTCCGTCATCACTGATCTCTTGGCCGAAAGTGTGAGTTATTAATTTTGACGACGCTAGCTTGTCTTTTAGACACCCTTATGTTGTGCGCTCTATGTGAGACCAATATGCATCAAGCTAATTGCACGTGAAGAAAATCCTTTGGCTTTGGCTTTTGTAAACTTGTGTTTATTCTGGACACTCTTTTGGTGCGGAAATCATTGCCTACGATGTAATGACAGCATACTCAAGGCAAGCTTAACAGGCGAAAAACGTTGGCATTCACCAACCCACTTTTAAAAGATTTACTGGGCAACGTTTAACGCAACGTGCTGCAAATGTAAATGTTTGAAAAATATATTTCTGTTTTCATCAGCTTGAATACAGTTTTCCTCAGCAATGGAAAGTCTGCCCCTTAGTAGTCCTTGTCTAGTCTATAAAGCCAAGGTGTCATAGATCATTTCGTCTTCATATCGGGAACACAATGTGTCTTCTTTTCTAAAACCAAAAGCATCGAATACGAAAGATTTTTTAGCTGAAGCATTGCTGTCCATACGTCAGATTGGCTGAACCATTGTAGTGAACCCGCCTTCCTGACTATAACTATGTGTTCTGACTTTGTATAACTCAGAGAACTCGTTGTTGTGTTCTCCTTTATTCGTCTTCCACATGCACATCATCGAATATTAAGAGCATATTTTTGTTTTTCGAACGAGTAATCAATCAGTTCTTCAGTTCTCCAGATCATGCTCTATTTCGCAGAGGTAGCTGGTAGCGAAAAGCTAGGCTCTGGCTCTCAATGGGCTCTTATGCCCATTTTTTTTACACACATGTCATACAGAACAGCTCTCAAAAAGACTTCTGATCACTGTCCTCTGCAAATTTCGATTCTAGAGTAAATAGTTATTTTAAAACTTATTACTTACAGACATTACTGGGTAATGAAGCTGCTAATAAGTAGTTTTGGTTCCAGCCTAAAGAAAAAATTGAAATCTTAGTTTTTACACTTAAACTTTACACTTCGAAAAGTCATTTTCTCAGATTTAAGATGCGACCGCCGCAAATATTCGCGGCCCACTAAAACTATAGGTTCGGCAATTATTCTACCACCCGATATATTTCAAACTTGGTTGCGCTTGCCCAATAGTTTCCTGCGAATAATAAAAGTTAGCAGCTTCATTTGGCTATGTTATGCCAGTTGTTGAATATACTAATGTATGAATGTATTTCACGCCCACATTAGATATTTCAATCTTCAAAAAGTACTTTCCTAGCGTGAGCGATTGTTGGGCATTGTCATAACCGTCTTTGAATTAAGATCGGTATATAATAGGCATGTTCCAAGTCTTCCTTCTCATCCCTGCAGCCTCTGGTTTTATTTCTGCCACGAAGACCCTACAGTGGTCTGAAAGATGGAGGAACACATTCCTATGCCCATCCATCAGCTCCGTAGACAATCATGAAACCTTAAACCAATCTGCTTATAACACCCCATTTAGTTCTAGACAGATCCTTTTTAATTCTTACAAAGAATTTAAATATTTTCATTTCTATTTTTCAGAAGTAGTAATTTCAAACGACAGAATACCATTGATTCAGCAACAATAAAAGAAAACACTGCTCGGTTAGCAGCACAAAATCAAAGACCCGCATCAGCTACCCAAAAACCAGTTTCATCCGGAGATAGTTGTAAGTTAATCACATTTTCCATCCCAAAGAAAATCAATTTATAGACTCACTCTTGTTCTTTTAGCACTTACCAGTCCGGCGAAACCACGTTCATCGTCAAAATATGATCCAACAAATGGAAATCGAACAGTGGGTCCCAGTGGTATGATACCACGACGTTCAACGACCCTATGCGAAAAGACTTCATCGACGGAGAAGACCAATGTTCTACCAACAGAACCCAAGTACGTTTTGTTAAAATCTCCACCAAATTGCATTATTCCATTTGTTTCATAAGCTATCCAATTTGTCTCAAACCCCTTTTTGCTGTTTATTATTATTTAATCTTTTTTTTATTTATTCTGTCTGAAAAATTTTTTATTTCTTAAGTTACACATCTCTTGATTTTTGTTTTGTGGTGAAAATGTGCTGACATTTTCACTATAAGCCGCTTCTTATAGGTCTCTGTTTGATGTTAATCTGATAGTTTAGTTCAGAAAAAAGAAAAACGAAAACAACATATTTGTGCTAGTTGTTTGTTAGTTTTTTTTTCAGTTTTCATTCGATTTTCTTTGGTTTAAACATTTCTTGTAAAGGTGTGCTATTGATTTTGAATACGATACAAACACTTTTACAATTTCTCTCTCATTCACTTAAAAAAAAATAAAAATAAAACAAAATTTATCCTTACCTAAGACAAATGAAAAATTATAAGCAAAAGTTGAAAGAACAACTGTCTCGTCTGTAAATCTGTATTTCTCTTCTGTAGACTTATTTTTGTTTTTCTCTCTTACGAATTAAGTTTTTTGTGTTCGAACTTTATTATTTTTTTTTCTTTTTGAAACTGCAATCACTAAACTGTTATAAAAAAGTAATATCCATTGGCATTAAACGTTTTTCTTTTATATTTTTCTGTTTCTTTTTCTTTTTTTGAAAAAAATAAAATGCAAAAACAAAATTTGCAATTGACGATTTGCACGTTTTTGCACAAACAAAAAATAAAAATAATAAAATAATACTAATAAAATCAAAAAACAAAATTTACAAACATTAAACAAAATAATAAATATCAGTTTTGTGACAACCGTTTCCGAATTATCAAGGAGTGGATCGGCCGCTCCAAGTGGTAAGGGCCATGTTAAGAGCGCCTCCGTTTCTAGTCCGGGCCCATCAGTAGCTGACAGTAGTGGCGCTTCAAATGACCCACTTGGATCGAGGTATAAATTTTGTTAATCAAACAACACAAAATCTCTCACATTTTATTTTAAATGTGTTATTCTTTCGTTTTTCGTTTAAAATATATACATATCCTTTATTTTTTTTATCCTGTGATAAAATGACCCCTTTAGTTTTCTGTTTTGAGTTTTTGTTAACTGAGCGTTTTGAATAATTGTTTTAACAACAATTTGTTTCTGTTTGATTTCTTTTAGAAATAATATCCGTTTAGTTGAATTTAGTAATGTTCAGTTTCTTTTTTTGAATTTCACACGTCGTCGGTGATTTTTTTATGGCAATTATTTTTAATTTATCTTTCGTCATTTGATGAGTCTCCAGTTGATTTAAGTCGCCAGAAGTGCTCTAAATGAAATCAACACACATTTTATTTTAAATTATGCTCCAATTCTTATAAGTGGCAAAATTTTATGAAAAATTGTTTTGTCCAATGAAGAAAAATGATCTATTTATATTGTTGTAGATCTTTTCCGTTCTCTATAAATGTAAATAAAACAAACACAAAAGTTTTCAATTTATAAATTTCTTGCTCTCCTTTCTAACTTTCAAAATTTAGTGAAACTCCCTGATATCGTTAAATGAATGTCCCAAATACTTCCAAATGAAATACGGGTGATGAACTTCAACAGACAATCACGACGGTTGGCACAGCACATATGATTTTTAAAATGTGCCTCTCAACTCTTACTTGTAAACTCATCCGTTCTGTGTAGCTTCTAATGTTCCTTTATTTTAGATTATAAGACAAAGATTGACGTTTTATTTCTGTCACTGGGGCATAAAGCCTTTTTGGAGGATAAATAATTTTACAAGTTTTATTTCTGTGGCTGGGGTTTAAGATCTTCGATAAGACGAAAATGCCTTTCAAACAGCTTCCCAAGGTGATCTTGTTGCTTGTTGCACCATCTTATCGTACTGTGAAGACGATGCTCCACAGTATTAACAGGTCGCCGGTCGCAACAACCTCTAACAACTCAATTGTTTGTCAAAATTTATTGCTTCCTCAAAAGTGTTTTAAATTGAAATAAAGTCAAGTCAAATTTGGCTAAGAACTCTGCTCCAGTTCCTGATGAGTGTCCATTTCCAAAAAAAAAAACCTTCTGAAGATGTCTGCTAATTTAAAAACCACTTATTAAAGCTTTTGTAAAAAAAAAGGCGAAACATATTAAAGAATGATTTTGCGTGGGCATTACAGCAAACAATATTTAGTTCTCATCAAACAAACCAATTACATCTCACAAACAAAAGCAAGCCTGTCTTTCACAACAACTCTTCCCCACTCTTCAAAGACGTGTTTTTCTTGTTTTCGTTTATCTTCTTTCCCTCGGAAAACCAAAAAACAACAATTCTTTTCTTGAGCTTGCATGGTAAAGTTATTTACTTTTTTTATTCCATTTTTTTCCTCAGCAACTAGTAATCATAGCAAGATTAAAATTATTTAAGGTGTCCTTAGTTTTATTATTGTTTTGGTTTTTTCTCTCTTAAGTTTATTCGGAAGAAAAAAAAAATTCAAGAATAATCACAAAATAATTAATTGTTTCTTTCCATATTTCTTCGTCTTTCAAAAAATCCTCTACAAAAAAATAAACAAAAATTACGTGCTTCCAACGTCTTGGACACGATCAAAAACACATACACAATGTTCCCCTTCAAAAAATGAATTCAAAACAAAAACATATATATATGCAAAACTGTTCTTCACACCCCACCTACTTGACGACGATTTTTTTGCAAATACGATGAATCATCTTTTTTTGGTGAGTTTATGAATTCGTTTTTAAGCGATTTATTTTTAAAAAGAAATAATTTTTTAAAAGAATGCTTTTAACTAAGAATAAAAAAAAAAACAAAACATACAATTGAAACTTGCTACATTAAGTATTCTGTATTACTTCTGCTGCTTTTTGTTTATCACACTTCTCAAAACACACAAACACACACAATAAGAGACACTTAGTTGTGATTTCGTTGGCCTCCATATATAGTATATAAAAATAATTTAAAATTTTTTGGTTTACATAAAATTGGTTTGTTATTTTTGGAATGCAAATGCGCGCAATTGAAACGCTTAGTTATGCTTTAACATGAAAATGTTTTTTTTTTTTGGACTCGCTTTTGATTTAGCTTCCTTCCTAATTTTTATTTTTTGTATTCTTTTGATTTAGTTATGTACCTTTTGGTTGCAGAAAACACATTATATTTTTGAATTAATTCTTATGCATTCATTTTTCGAGTCATCATCATTTAGTTTAGTAACGAAATCAAGTAGAGGTCTCCATTTAGTTGCTGGGTATAGCTTTCTTAGACTTTTTTTTTTTTTTTTTGCTTTTTTTAGTTTCATACAGAACCATCATTATGCTTTTACATTTTTTGGTTTATTACATTTTCCTGAGTCGTATGAATTATTTTGTGGCGTCTCTTTAGCTACCGGAGCTTGGCTACCGAAGAAAAATTACACGTTCACTTGGTCTGCAAAATGGAAGGATCTATGGAGTTATCTTCCTCCGTAATTCGGGGATTGCAATCCATTTTTTATGAAGTCTAACGCTATTAACCTCTGCTCAGAGATGAACTGAGCTTGTTGTTTTGTAAGCTGCGATGCGTATGTTCGTCGATGGACTTATGTGAAATTGTTCAGTTGCAGTTGTTATTTTTGGTTAAATTTGATTGTGGTTCATCTCTTAGATGATGGAGCCGCCAGAAGTAATGGTTGGCTCTAGGTTTAAGTCACAAATGTGTTATTGCCACTCTATAAAAAAAAATTCATATGAATATACAGCTGACATATTTTGTTCTTGATTGGTGGCTCGACGCTGCCAGCAAAAGTGTCTTATAATCTCACTTATTTGATACTTATAAATTTCTGATTATGTGCGATTACCCAAACGCCGTAAGCTAAAACGTAAACCAACAAGACTTAATTAACTCTTAACAAAAAAAAATGCTAACTCATCAAAAACTCACCAGATTCGTTCTTCCCTTAGAAACATGATCCATCAGTAAAAATTCACATTCACGTTCATTGGCTCGTATTCATGTTGATTTCGAAACTCATTTACATTCATTTTGTTTTGCTTGTTGTTATTTTTTTGTCAATGTTTTGCTACATATATCTGTACCAAATGTATGCGTTAAAGATCACCCACAGTCTTTTCTATTACTTTCTTCCTCATTCTCATTGCTATCCGCCCCCCTTCATGTAGATTTAGTTATCATTTATCGTAGCGCTGTAAACTTATGTTTATGTTGTGACAAAATAAGAATAAAATCATGATATTTTCTTCTTTAAAATTATGTTTATATAAAAAAAACAATCAAATTTTTAATTTAATTTTTTAATTTTCATATATATTTTTTTTCTTTCTTTCTTTTTTGATTTCTCCGCCATTTCATAAAAAAAAATACAATACTCCTTGTGAATGCAAACACCACCACCACAAAAATTTAAAAAAAATATAAATCTATATATATTACGTTTTGGCAACAACAACTCGCTCTGCTGCTCTTCTTTTCATCATTCAAAAATCAAAAACACATTTCAATCATCATACTGATCGTGTGTTTTTTAATCAAACAAACAAAAAAAAAATGCAATGCAACCCACCACCAAAAATGCCATAATGTTAAACTTAATGCGCATGTTAATAATTTTTTTCAATGCAATTGTTTTTTCTTAAATGTCGCAAATCATAATGAAAACAAAAAATTTAATCAAAATCAAAATTTGCAAAAAATTCCGCACTTTGCCTTTGACGCAATTAAAAAAAAAAAATCAAAAACAAATCAATTTTTTTTTCTTGTAAAATTTTATTGTATTTCTTTTAAAATTGGAAATGTGTGTTGGAAAATTTTTGCAAATAACAATTGCATAAAAAAAATATTAGTTTGCTCGATCGATTTAGAATGACATCGGCTGTTAAATCTAGCAGGCATTTCCCAAGGAATGTACCATCACGATCAACCTTCCATTCGGGTGAGTTTTCTGCTTAATGTGTATTATTTTTTTTTCTTTTATTTGAATATTATTTTTACTTTTATTTTTTTAGTTATTAGTAAAAATTTATAGTTTTTTTTAGTTATGAGATACAAATTGATTGTGTAAATTTTAGTTTTTTTTTCTTTTTTTTATCAAATTCAAATGACATTGCCTCCTTGTCGTTTTTTTGTTTTACATCATTGATCGGCTTTATTCTTACTAACAAAAAAATATTACTTTGCGTTAGTTTTACTTATTTTGTTTACATAAAGTAGAAGAAATTTTATTTAGAAGAAAAAAAAAATTTATCCGAGACACAATCGAAATTTGATTTAAAACAGAAAGAAAAGTGAATTTTTTCATACTACCAGAAATGCATTACTCTCTTTTCCAACATACGGGGAAGGGAGTTTCTTGGGGTTCAGTTGATGGGCGATTTTCTAGACGCGAATCTTAGCAACTCCGTCGCTTACTGGTAAGATCCCGATGACTTTATGTCAGTAATTTGTACCATGACAGTCATTTCGAAGCAAACGCATTCTGTATTTCTTGGATTTAATCCTAATTTTAATCTCTCGTCTTCAAATTCAAGAATTTAATCGATTGAAGAATGAATTAATTTTACGTACAAACCTGACAATTGTTACCAGCTTGAAAATTCGTGTTGAACAAATAAATAGCAATACACCACTCTATTGGGTTATTTTCATGTCATTGCGACAATTCAATTCAGTTTGACATAGAGGTTGATCCTATCCAAGAATACATTCTTTTGCCATGCAATCCTAGTCAGTTTGGAATCACAAACTCAATCAGTTAGCTAATGAAATTAAAGATTAGAATCCAAGTGTTTAGATCAATGCTATTATAAAGAAAATGTATTTCAAATACCCGATTGATTTGCCAATTGATACTGATATTTTGGCTTATAGCATTTGTTTTGTTGATATTGTAAGTATGTCGAGAAAATTTACACAGTGCAAAAAATGGCCTCCAATTTGGCTTTTGTTGGCAAATCTCTTTTGTACACGAAATTGTGATTTGATGTTTCCATCTAAAATTTGAAACGTCTTATATCTTCCTTGAGAAGGAGATCAGGCTTCATAATGTTTTTTTAAGTTTAAAATCATTCATGATTCTTCTTTCTTGGCGCATCATCATATACCGCATTTGTGATGATCTCTTTGCGGTTTTGCGATAATCTGAACAACCATTGACGTCACAACCACACAAAGCAAAGAATTCCTTACCCAATTTTGCACTATAATTTCTTAGCTTAGTTTCTGTAGAAACAGAAACCTATACTATGGCCCTCAAAGCTGTAACGCCATCGAATTATTATTTATTATCAACTAGTTTCTGCGTTGTGTAATGATGCATTACAGATCAAACGTATCGCCTTGATTTTACTCATTCAATGCCTGTCACAAATTCAAATAGTTGTTAACTTGTAAAAATGACTTTCAACAGTTCTTGACAATCGTAACAACTTCCAACAGTTGGCAATTTACTGTGGGGCTTCAACGACTTTTCGTACAAAAGAGCACCCCCCCCCCCCCCCCCCCCCCCCCCCCCCCATTGTTCATCAAGCAGCAGTCGTTGTGTGGTTCACATGAATGCTTGAAAAAATAACGGTCTAGGAGTAGAAAATATATGCATATGTATGTGTGTTCGAAAAAAAAGTCTGATTTTTTATTTGATTTTATTTCATTGGTTTCTTATTTTTTTCATTTAAATTAAAAACAAAAAAAATTACAAAAACCAAAACTCCTTTACTTATTTCTGTATCAAAACAAAAAAAAAAAAAAAAATACTTCTCTCCAGTGTTTTGTGTTTGCCAAAAAAATGCGTTCTTCTGCATGATATTTCGAAATCATCACAACTTCTACCTAACCAAAAATAAAACAGAAAACAAATGTAAGAAATCTTAAACCTACATATATATTATATACATACCAGATGTTGTAAATTTGTCAAAAAAAAGTTGTAAACATTGACGTGTCTCTCTACTCTCTCTCTCTATATATTTCTCTGATTCTTTGTTGTATAATATCAAAAAAAAAAAAACAAAAACACATCTACTTCTTCTGTGGAATGCATGAAAATGAAACTTTAAAAAACAAGTTCAAAAAAAAAATATATTTACTTAAAAAAGAAAATTGTGTCTTGTATAAATATGAACAAAATATAAACAAAATGAGTTATATAAGTGTATATACCTCAAGTATACATACATATATTTAAACAGAATAAAAAATATATAAATCTACTAATATGCATGTTTATGAATTTAAAAAAAATATATATATACTATATACATATATAAATATAAATGTTTATCTAAACCATTTCCGGTCCACTCTTTCTTTCTCTTTCTCTTCTCTCCTAATTCACATTGGTTAACATATAAAAACATAAAACAAAATCAAAAACCAAAAAAAAAAAAAAAATAGGCCAAACCAGAGCGCGAAACAATACTGCACTAGAATATTCGGGAACAGGAGGTGCAACGGGCGAGTCACCACATTCGGGACGTATGAGTTTTTTCTCAAAGCTATCATCACGATTTAGTAAACGGTAAGTCCTATAATTAAAATTCCATTTAATGTTGAAAAAAAAAATAATATACAACATATATAGATCTATTTCTATTTCTCTGTTTGTAAAACATTACATACGCGTACATTTATATATATACAAAATATATAAAAAAAAAGAAAATTAGATATATATTTAGTTTTTTGCGCCTTCCTCTATTCTACTTTTCACAAAACAAACAAACAAAACTTCTAACATAAGAGCACCCAATAATTAATTTAATTAATCAATTTATATATATATAAATTTCCTAATATTATATACACATGTATGTATATATATTTTTTCTACTTTTTTTATTTTCAAGTTTGATTTGCTACTTTTTTAGAATCCTTTTTTTTTTGACAGTAACTCCTCTTTCTCTTTATATATTTCTCTATCTCCTCCTCCTGCACACACAAAACAAAAAAGATATTTATTTAGTTTTTTTTAGTTTTAATCTTTTTTTTTTAATTTTTAAATTTCCACTGAGAACAAAAATCATGGGTTACCGCAATCTTGTAATTCTTTTCACTGTTTCTCTACGCATTAACAACCATCCAAGTTCAGCTTTGTGACGATTGATGTTGTAATTATTAAAAAGAAATGATATATATTTATATATTTTTTTGGTTTTTATTTGCTCGCATGCACATTTTATTTGTATATAGTTTAAGTTTTTTTTTTTTTGTTGTAATGCATTTAAGTGTATGAAAATCAAGACATATTCAATATAGTTATGGCAGTAATCGCGTGCATTTCGTTTTGTTGAATGTCCCACAAATATTGACATCTCCTATTTTCCAAATTAACAAAATTAATTTACATCTCGTTAGGAATTGAAAGGAAAGTTGATGTGTCTCTCGGTTGATGAAGTAAATCTCTTCCTTTCTTACTTCGTTGTAAATCAGCTTTAGCTTTGACTACTTACGAGCAAAATATTCATCATGGATGGCACCCGAATATCATTGAAACTATTGGTATTAACAATCAACGTTGAAAAGTTCTGAACTAGCTTAGCTCTTTCATGACTTCATCAATTGCAGTCACAGCACCCTGCTCGGGTCTCCCCTGTGTAGCCTTAAAGCAACAGAGCAAAGCGCTTTTACTATATAATCGATGTAATAAAAATATAATTATTGTAATTTCCTCTTTTTTTTTAATTTTTCGAATTATCAATACCGATGTGTATATTGAAAAGAAGTTTATATATTCATAGAAAACAAAAAAAAATGTTAGTTGAGTTGTTGTTTTCCTTTTTGCAATTTTCATCTATTAAATTTTTTTGTTTTCTTCTTTGATTAGTGCGAAGTGTATTTAGTATTGTTTTACTTTCTTTTATTTAAATTAATGTATCTTTAATTTTTTTCTTTTCTTGCGAGAAAAAACAAAATATAAAGCAATTTATTTCTTTTAATATGAAAGAAACAGTATATCTCATGTATTGTTACTGCTTTCATATTTATTTTCTTTTTTTTTTAAATAATATATCAATATCATCAATTGCAGTCACAGGAAAAATATTTTTTTTTCACTTCACCAAAAACGAAGTAAAAAAATTCCGAATATTGCTATTGTACTAAGAGACGTCTAATGCAGAATTAATTGGGCTGCGATTGCGCCAAAAATCCCTTAATCCTCAGCAGTGGACCATTAGGGTTTTACATGAAATCATTTAGGGAATCCTTATTCCGCTTT
Organism: Syritta pipiens; assembly: GCA_905187475.1. Lineage (NCBI taxonomy): Eukaryota > Metazoa > Arthropoda > Insecta > Diptera > Syrphidae > Syritta > Syritta pipiens. Next base: position 68,628,018 of record LR994571.1, on the reverse strand, counting down.
TTTTTAAATATCCCAGACATTAATTATTTTCAGAGTCTAAAGCATTTCTAATTTAAGTTTCTGTGTTCATTTGATCGATCTGATCATGTGAAGCTAAAAATAAAAATTAAACAAATCTTAATTTGCTTTTAAGAATAAAAATGAAAACGGTGAGGGCTTACTCATCCTTTTTTCTGCATAAATTACATCGAAGTTCGGTTAGTGATCGAGTAATCTACATACCGAAAGAAATTCGTTATGAGGATTCTTCTAAAATCGTTCATATTAAATTAATATTGATTATTGTTTAGTTGTGGGTAATGTAAATGACTGAACGTCACTAATAAACACAATTTAACATGTAAATCCGAGGAGGTTATACAACTTACAAAGTTAACCTTAACATAAACCAAGAAAGAGGTTATAAAAGGTCCTTGTAGGTTGTACTAGAAGTGTACCTGCAGGCTTTAAGTAAATGGATATAAGCCCTTTATGTCGGCGGTGTACTAGAATAGAATGAAAAAAAAAATCTTCCAAACTAAAGGAACTATGCAATGTAAAATAAACGGGTGTATAAAAGACATTGGCTAAACCCCAGGCAGTCGAATTTAGGCTCGGCAGAGAATAAAACACAAACAAAGGGTTAGGTACTTAAAAGAAATCCATTATTTTTGTACAAAATTGAAATCTTTATTTAGTCTATATAGAATGATCCGAACCTAGTCAAATACGCGGTATTCTGTTCGATAACTTTCTTTCCATTTTGAAGGTAATTTCATTATACCTCTCTCATAGAAACACTTGTCCTAATGATAAAAAAAACTGTAGCAACCGATTTTTGCAAAGCTTTTTTGAAGCGAATTTTTACTAACAAAATCTTTCGCCATAGACAGGAACAAGTAGTAATCGCGTGGCGCTAAGTCCGGACTGTATGGTGGATGTATAAGAACCTTCCAACCGAACTCTCGGTTCAGCTTTAGATATAATACTGTAAAGTATACATCTTTTTTCTTATGGGTGTATAGTAGACAGTTCCGCTTGTTATTGCTGCTAAATTGCAATAATGGTTCGAACTTTGTTCCATAACAGTGATCTAGCCAATCCTCGCAATCCAAAGTGCCCCTTTCAAGTAGACATTGAGTGTAGTAGAAAGGATAAATCTACAATCACAAATAAAATATTCATCGCAGTTAAGCCTTTGAATTGAGTGGCAAGTGTTTTTAGAGAAGTCTGTCAGATTTTTTATAAACCTCTCTAATCCATAGTTATTCCATAACCATGAAAATGTAAAGAAAAACAACATAAAATAAATCATATACATTTCCCATTGATTAAAATAGTAAGCAATATAGAAAACAGTCCGCCCGTTTATTTACGATCGGCAATAGAACCAACATCTTCAGACGAAAAAATGATATTTGCTAAAATATGTGTAGTTAATAGTCTCATATCCCAGCACGATCACTTTGGATAGCAACTGATGTGTTTGTAAATAATATCAAGAGAAATTTTCCAACGAAAAAAACCAATTCATTTCATTGCTATGAAGCTTTGCCGAAAGCCCATTCCAAAGAGACTCATCATTACTCGATGTCCTTCCAAACAAATTCATTTAACATTACCAATTAAATACCAATAACTTTCAATCCTTGTTTAATTTAGATTTTTTGTTAAAACACAATTTTTTTTGGCATTTTTCTGTTGTTTATTTCAGGTTTAGGGTATTGACAGCTAAAAACTAAATGAAAATGATAAATGTACTACTTTTATTAAAAAAAAAATGAAAACAAACAAAAAACAGTATGTGTCTAAAAAGAATCACACAAATGAAAGAAGCGCAAAAACAATCGCCGATCGCGTTTTCCTACTTTTTAATTTAAATCTGCAAACAAACAGAAAATAACCATATGCTTTAAAAAAAAAAACGTAACAAGAAAATCTTTGATTTAAAAAACCCCGCTTTCGCACCCTGCTCGGGTCTCCCCTGTGTAGCCTTAAAGCAACAGAGCAAAGCGCTTTTACTATATAATCGATGTAATAAAAATATAATTATTGTAATTTCCTCTTTTTTTTTAATTTTTCGAATTATCAATACCGATGTGTATATTGAAAAGAAGTTTATATATTCATAGAAAACAAAAAAAAATGTTAGTTGAGTTGTTGTTTTCCTTTTTGCAATTTTCATCTATTAAATTTTTTTGTTTTCTTCTTTGATTAGTGCGAAGTGTATTTAGTATTGTTTTACTTTCTTTTATTTAAATTAATGTATCTTTAATTTTTTTCTTTTCTTGCGAGAAAAAACAAAATATAAAGCAATTTATTTCTTTTAATATGAAAGAAACAGTATATCTCATGTATTGTTACTGCTTTCATATTTATTTTCTTTTTTTTTTAAATAATATATCAATATATTCATATTTATATGTAAACATTCATGTATCTTACATCTGTTAGTTAGATCAAGAATAAAAAAAAAGAAACATATTATACTTTTTAATGAGAAGAATAAAAAAGAAATTCTATTTTGAAAGAAAATATACGCAAATGGTTTTGTTGAGTTTATTAATTTCACCGCTCTTTATTTGTGCATGCACGTTACTCCTTCTTGTTAAAAGATGTAGGGATAGTAAATGTGTCCATTTGCAGAGCAATTAGATTAGATTAGAACTTGTAATATGTGAGAAATCGAGTAGCTAATAGATTCCTGTATCGGACTTTGGCCAAAGTTAAGTACTAAGATCTCCCAACAATTTTTATGTATTTAATATTCAGGGAAAAATGTTTTATAGCTCTTTTATGTCGCTGCTGTTGTAAATGGTAAAGCCTATATATGTTTTGTGAGTTAGCTCACCGTATTACTGGTTTTAAGATACGATACGACACTACAAATATTATAGTTAAATAAATATATAATAATTTAACATAGTGAAGTAATCAAGTAGTATATGGCACAACAGTCAATATCAAAAACAGCAAAAGAAGAATATATCTTGAAACTGTAACCTAATTTACCTCCAAAATATGCAAAGACAGACTTGCAACCAAAGAAAGAAACCAAAAAACTCCAACAGGAATAGTTCAAGACTTAGGACTGGGTCCACATGTTTCTGTTACAACTAATTGTACACTACAAAGCTTTATACTTATTGTTTTTCAACCATCGTTGATTGATAACTCACAAGCTTCGGTCCATCATCAAACGGAATTATATTTAACCAACGCCTAAATGAAGACAGCACATGTATCATACTCTGTCACTAGACTACGAAAAAGGCATGCAAATATGAAAAGGTAGTCAGTTTATGATAAACACAATCGAATATTGGGCGAATTTCGTGTCACAAAAGTTTTCATTCATTGTTTTGTTTTTCAATCGTAAGCACTGAACCTGAACCCTCTTTTTTGTTTTTTATATTTTCTGGTTTTGGTTGTTTAAATTTGCAAGTTGACAAGAACAACGTAAAAAAGATTAGTTAAGTTCCATGTGTGTTCGTTTTATTTTACAACACTATCTATGTTTCAAAATCACAATCGTAGCTAAGTGTTAGAAAACACCCCAATTAATTAAGTAGTCTACAAAGTCGCAGCTCATTTCATTCACATCTCATGACCAGCTAAGAAATACCATTGTCAGAAATTTTTGAACTGATATCTTTTCACAGATGGTAATAATAAAATATCGCGCAGGTTAAAACCAAAATACGTTTATTTATTCCGTTCCAAAAGGTACACCAACGATCAAAATGTAGAAAGAAACTCATCCCGTTCCCCTGTACCAATCTAGATCCCAAATTGATCTGCAAATGGATAGAACTTAAAAGTATTATTTGTTGTTGTGTTGTGTATCCCCTATCCCCAACAATTGCATGTGTTACTGTTTTTTATATTTTTGAATAATTGGTTAGAATTTAAATAAATTTTAGTTTGAATTTTTACAAATAATTGTTGAAAGAAGAATAAATTCTAATTGGTGTTTGGTGTATTTTTAAAATATTTTCTAATCCTACACATTTTGTTTTATTTCAATTTATTTCGTTTATTAATTTTGTTTTTTTTTTTTACGAAAGTGTGCGTTTAAAATACAAAATAAATGTTTAACTTATTTTACTTTATGCCCATATTTTATACATAATCGATCTATCCAAAGAAAATGTACACAAACAAAAATCGTTAACAAGAAAACAAAAACCAAAAGGGGCTGCACAATGGTTTTTCTTATAAAATGAAAAAAAAAAAAAAAAACTAAAGGGAAAGAAAAAAAGAATTGTTTTAAGAAAATCTCGAAGGCGGACCATTTTTTTGCGTGTGTGTTTTGTTTATTTACTTTAATTTTAATGTGTTTTTTTAACTTTGTTTTTAAAATGAGTTTCTATTTCTCTCTATCTCTAGTGTCTTATGTAAAACAAAAAAAAAGCAAGAAAATGTAACTTGTGTCTTAGGCTGTGTGTCTTAGTCAATTTAAATACTTTTTTGTTACCAAAAGAAAACTTAAACAATTAATTTCATTGAAGTTTGTAATTTAATTTTTGTGTCGTTTTTTTTTTTGTTTATTAAATTGTTTTATATTTTTTTTAAATAAATTCAAGTTCCAAGAAAACAAAAGACGACCGTGTAAAACCAACAATTTCTCAAATGGTGAAGGATGGAATTTATGATTTTGTATATACCTATGTATAGTATTACCTTTTTCCTTTTTTGTGTAAAATTTCATTTAAAGACATTCTTTTTTTTCCAATACAAGTGACTAAATTTGTTTAGCTGAGTTTCTAATCAATTAGCAAGCATTGAATTCAGTTGGTGTCCAACATCTGTCATTCAACTCTTCTCTCTTTGCACTTTGGAGCACTACTTCAAACTCACAATAATTCACAAAGTTCATTTGGTTAATTGTACTTCGTCTTCTTTTGAGGTTGGCGTATTTAGCTCGTTTATTTAAATGTGTTTTGTCCTTTGGTAAGCCAAATATTTTCAGAAATTAGATACGAAATGTCGCAAGTTTAGATTCGATATTTTAATTTAAACATTTTCAAAAACTTAAATTTAAATTTGCTTAACAATTTATATGCGTTGCCCTATTTGCGAGAAAGAGTGCTTGCCAAATGTATTCCTTTGCTCCATTTATGTGCCATTTATTTAAACATACGTCCCTGACGTCATAAACTACTTTGTACTACATTCTTTTAAGCGACTTGTAGACGACGTATACCCGATCTAATGTTGCATTCCTATCCAGGCACGCTGTTTTTTAGTCTAAAAGGTTAAAGCTAAAGCGGACTTATAGCTTGGTCTTTTTACTGAGTTTTATCTCCTTCTCTTCTTTTTTTCAAAGGAAATTGATTGAATTCTTAGAAGAGTCTCGGTACGCTTGAGCCGTTTTTGTCGACCTGTTCTCCTTTAAGCCTCCTGAATATTCGTCTCAGGATATCTCTTTTGAAAGCCAACAATTCTTTCAGATCAAAATCTTAAAATATTGATGAATGACGTATTTTATCGTATACTTGCGACATAACAACAATCATAATCTTTGTAGATATTTTTTAATGTCTGGTCCAGTCAGGCTGTTAAAATCTTTTTTCTTTTTATTATTATCCTACACTACTTGTCAGAAGAGGTAATTTTTTTAAACACATATAAACATGGGACTTCAGGAGTACACCTCCTTTACTTTGATTACAATGAACGAGAAACGCTGAAAAACGCTGTTACCTTAAGCAGCTTAAGTCCGATATCAGTGTAATCTGCGGCTCTTGGTTTTGCGTTTGTATTGAACATGCTTAACCGGCACTTCTGTTTTTTTATCGATGCTGCATCGTTTCTTGCTTTTTAATGAGGTAAGCTTAAAGTTTTGAGCGTTTTTGATTAATTTGGATATCCTCCAGCATAGGAATGCTAAAAATTATGTTTCGTCATAAAGCGTTGCTCCCGCATCAAAGTTTTAATGAACCGAACGTTCTTTCCAACGTCTGACACAGCACAGCCAAAGACTTTAGCGTTCCTTAAATTTGCTTTACTTTCTGCTGCTGCCATATTATTCTTTTTTAAAAATGTACTTTCCTTTGCGTCGGCTACTATTTTATTGAAGGCTGCCTGCTGCTTATTAAAATAATGCCCCATTTTCCTGCTTCATGGTCAAATTAATAACAAAGGAAGTTAGGCAAACCAACAAGTTAGTGGAGTCTAAGACTATAGGAGTTGGCTAAGCCAAATAAAATTTGGTTTTTCTGGACACAAGTGACAGAAATCTTTCAGCTCTCTATTTTCAAAGGTAAATCAATTGGTGGCATGGTCACATGGAATATTAAATTTAAACTAAACAAAAGATTATATAAAAAAAACGATATCTATTTATTAAGAACAACAAAAATAAATACAATGAACTATATGTACTTTTATAATACAGTTAATAAAAAAAAAGCATGTGCTTGTATTGTTTAGTTATATTTTGTTTAAACTTTCTAAACTATGTTGCTACCTTTACTCTTGGGACACTTTTACATTCCATTCAAAAGGGAACTCATACTTAAACTTTACATTTTACAAAAAAAAAAGACAATAAAATTAAAATCATTGTGCACAGCTTAAATAAAATTTAACAAAAGAAAATTATTTATTTAAATTTAACATTTCAGAAGAAGTTTGTTTTAAAAACAGAAATGAAATGTTTAACTAACCAAAATATTTATGCTAAATTTTAGAATTAAAATAAGTTTTCTTTTTTTAAATTTAGGTATCATTATTTCATATCTTTTATGTAACATTTATACAAATAACGTAAGTTTAGGACAGAGTGACACAGAAAGCGAGAATTTCATTGGAAGATATGGTTTATGTTTGAGAGATTGTTTTTTTTTTGTTCGTAATTAATCATCATTTGATTAATTCATTAAACAATTACTACATAGTTCATGAAATGTATGGGCATAACAAATTAGGAAACACAAATTTTGGTGCAAATCTGAACTTATTGGTTCTTGTTAGATTATAGATCTCTGCAAGAGATTCTCAGACAGAGCACCAAATTAATTTTTAACTATCTTTACTTGGATCCCTATTACTTAGCAGACGAAATTCTATGACACTTCAATCTGTGAAGCAAGTGCTTTTATTTTGTTCTGCTCTCCATCGCCCTTGGGCGCAAATGATGAACAGGTTTTAAACGCTTTTGCGTGTTTGAATTTACCAACTTATTAAAAAACAAAAGGTTCTGCTTCATTGATTTCTAAGTATAAACAAATAAGTTGCTATCTGCGGGTTAGTTTCCATGTACCTGGTGTCATATATCTGTTAATAAGCTTTTGCAAAAATTGTTTGCTTTGTATTACTAACGACTGATGAAAAATCACAGCGTTCTTATTTCTTGTTAGTTTGCTATGTTAACGTGCTAGCTAATTGTTCTTTTGCTTCGTTTGTAATACTGAGACATTTTTATAATTTTTTTATTCCTTAAAATCCTAAATGTTTCCCCAACAAATGTTTTGTTATCTGTGTCACTCCAAACAAAAATCTTCAAATCAATGTAGTATGTATATCTATTTATATCATAAACAATATTTAAAATGTTTGTTAAAAATGAAATTTATTTGTTACAACAAAATAGAATCTTATCCTTAAGTTTAGAAAATAATAAAAAAACAAATGTATTTAAAATGGTCACGCTGCAATTAAGAAAAAAGAAATCTTTAGCATATAAACAATGGAAAAATGCACGAGAATTTCAGCTAAAAATATAAATCAATTTTTTTTTTATACTTCTTTTCTACAAAATTTTATGGGAAAGTCATTGTGCATTTCAGAGATAGTATTTAACGTCGCGGTTTATATTTCTTATTTAATGTAATTATTTGTGTTTTCTTTCTCCTTTAATTTTTTTATTTATTATTTTTTGTTTTTAATTTTTACTGCTACTTGAAAATGTCTCTCTTTCCAACAATAAAAATTAATTCTCTTGGTTTTCTAACTCTAAATTTTTTTTCTTAAATTCGGAATATTCTCAAAATAAAATGAAAAGTCTCCCTCTCTCTCTATATATATTTATCTCTTTTCCATAAAAAAAACACACAACACACACACATACATATATATTTTTTGTTTCTTTTTTGAATCAAATAACATTTAATTTTCACTGATTTTTTATTTATTTGTTTTTCTTTTATTTTAGGCCAAACCCGTAAAATAATAAATTATAACGATTTATAATTATTCGATACAAAACAAAAAAAAACTTAGTATAATTTTTTGAAGTAACATTTAATTTTGATGCCGAAAGAAAAGAAAGAAAGAAAAAAATCACAAAACACAAAAAATTAAAATAGGTTCTATTAATTTTTTTTTTGGTGATAATTATTTTATGTTTATTTTTTATGAATTTTTCTATTTATTATCTGTTTTTTTTCTCATACAAGCAAGATTGATTTTGATTTTAACAAAAAAAGTATTATAACTAAAGTCTATAACAAAAAAAAGGAAAACTGAGCTAAAGAAAAGAGAAATTTTTGCAGCTGTGACCATTTTATTTATATTTTTGCAATATTCGTATATATATATATAACTATATATTTTATCCTTGTTTTTTTATATAGCATTGAAATTTTGTTTAAGAAAATAAGTTTGTTTTGTTTTTTATTTTACACACACACACACCGTAGTAGATCTTGATACTATTCTAAGTGCTTGTATTTTTTAAAAATATATACCTATGTATATATTATATACAAAAATTTTTTCTTATAATCGATTTATTTTACGAAAATCATTAAACACCAATCAAGAAAAAAAAAGATTTTAAGTGTTTACCTATGAAAGCAACAAAAAAATTAAATATATTAATAGATGTAGCCAATTATGTTTTTTCTTAATATAAACAACAAAAAAAATTACTATTTTTTACTCCACTTATTTTTTTTTTTTTTTTTTTTTGAAAAAAAAAAAAGCCAATAAATTTAGTTTGAACTACCTTTATTATTAAATTAAACAAAAAACTGTTTGTGTTTTGTGATTTGTTTTTAACAAAATAAATGTTTTCGTTATAATCTGTGCTTATCTCGCGACGACCACTACGACGACGACGACGATGATGATGATAATGATGTTGATGATGTGAACGATGACAGCAAGAAGGATATTCTCCAGAAGTCAGCAATTTAATTTATAAAATTGAAACAATCTAGAATGAAATTAAATATAAATTAAATAATTACGAAATACACCGACGAAACAACACAGCATTACACCATTAAAAAAAAATACTATCATAAATTTTTTCGATTTTCATATGGTTCTTCACATTATAAAATGTAAATAAAACAGATTTAAAAAATAATAAAGAATATAAAATAAAATACTATGTATAAATTTGATCGTGTCTGATCGAAGTAGAATTAAAAATGGATTTTTCCAAAGTATTAAGAAATAAAATTGAGAATAAAGAAAAGTTTATTTTTATTATTAATTCACATTCCTTGCAGGTTATTTTACTAGTTTTTTTTTTTCGTTAAACAACAAAATCTAATATTTATCAGATGCAAAGACAACTTTTTTTTGCTTTTAAGTTTGAAGTAAAGTGCCTGCAAAATACCCACCTCCGCTGTGGTAGCAAATGCTTCCTGGAAATTAGGAAGCAAAATTATTTTGCCATCAGATTGTTAGTGGAATTTTTTTTTTGTCTAGAAATGCAACATCTTCGCGAAAAGAGTCTTGCTGCACGGGATAGGACCCCAAGTGTATCCTTTTACGTTTGTTCCAGAGAAGAAGCAGTTTACTGTTCTTTGTGAAATCTCTAGTCGGTCATTTTTGTAAATTTGAGTCAGAACTCAGATTAATCTAGACGGATGGAGAGTTAGTTTTTTCCGAATCCAAATATGTATAACTAATTGCTACTTCAAGTAAATGAAGTTTAAGAACAATAAATGTAAAATAAAATTTATTTTTGACTCACTTATGAAGCGGGTCGCTACCAGCGGTAAGTGGGTATTCTAATTTAAAGGAACTCTGAGTTGATGTAATGACCTATAGGTCTATGTGAATGGCGACTAGCCGGCTCCACATAACATAACAACGAACGGAGATGTCGTATGCAGGAGCTCATTGCTCATGACAATTCCTACGGCTAGTAAGAAGATTGCTCTTTGATTTTAAACAAATCAGTACTCGTTAGGCAACCACAAAAAATTGCCTTCAGTGTCCAACATTTGATTGCAGGCGTGCTGCGTGGCTGCATGAACATCCATATGTTTGGTTTTTCGCAGTTTTCCCATGGGATTACTTTGCAATTGATGTTTCCTAACTAAATTCGGTGGTTTTAGAGTTCATGTATGCAAATTTGCTCTCGTTATTCGTGAACAAAACATTAAATTGGTCTGTTAATAAATTGGCACTTCTTAATTTCATAAGATCTTCGTAGCTTAAGATGAGAAGATGTGACCATTGAAAGGTATTCGCCTAAGCTACCTAAACCTAGCAATTCATGCACAGAAAATAACCACTCACTGCATTTCTTCTTAGTCAAAAGACTCGCTAGCAAATTAATTGAAAATAGAAACATCTGTAGTTTCTTCAATTCGCACCTTCTGTCGAAGATTCTTGCCTTTAAATCTCCCGTTTAACCCACCAACGATTTGTTTTTGGCGATTAACATAAGCTTAGCAATTTTTTGCATTGAAGGAGATTTAGAGAAAGAGACTAGCAGATATTTTAAGCAAAAATGCTGTGTTCAACTCTCCAATTTGTTGCTATCCATCGGTAATGACCTCCCCGCAAAACTCTACCGCGTTGATGTTGCTTCCTAACTTATCAATTCTTCTTTTTTGTTTTTCGCGTTAGTGGAAAAAAATAACTATTGCAAGACTTCTTTCTGTTCATCCATATTTTTGTATACATTAAGTTTTAATTCATTGGATTTTGTATAAATAAAAATGTACTACGACTAAAGGCAGCCTTTGTTTATTTCTTTATTTAAAATATTTATTCCTAAATAAAATATTTTATATTTAAATAAAAAAATATATTAACAAAAAAACTGCACTGAATTACGAACTAAAATAAAATGTGCCCCCTTTAATTATTTTATCTCTCAATTGAGAAATAAAAATATAAATGGGAAATATTGTAGAAATAAATCGTTTTACTTCTTTTTTTATAAGAACAAAAAAAGTGTAAAAGTATAGATGAGTAAATAATCTTAAGAATGAAACCATCAGATTAAACAAACATAATGTACGACCCTTAATAAGAGATTTATAAAAGAACACAAAAAAAAAAGATTCTTGTTGTAACTGCTATCAATTTAGTTAGTTTTTAAAAAAAATCATACTTTTAATTCAATCATTAATATATAAATAAACTAATTTCTAATTTTAACACGAGCATATGATGTTGTTATACATAGCAAGACAAAAAAAAAAAAAAAGTATTAGGTAAAATTAAAGAAAAGATTAAGCTATAAAAATTGTCATGATATGAAACAATGATACAAGAATGAGAAAAAAAGAATAAAAATTATGATAATTTTAAAAAAACGAAAAAAACTAAATTCTTTTGAATTGTTATTTTATTTTAATTTGTTTTTTATGTTCTCTTTTTTCATGTGAACTTTGTTATTATACATACTTTGTCAAACTTTATTCTAAAGATGTTTAATTTTGTTTTTGTTACGCCTTTTTGAATGTAGTAAGATAATACTGAACGTGTGCATGTTTACTTGTAACCTACAGCATTTTATTCTGTTCCACCACTATGTATATAACTAACTCTAAACTTAATATATATTAATTTATATTTGCTTTAACAGCTATATTTGCGCAAATTCAAGTCTGTTTGTAATGTCCATTGATAGGAAGGGGCTTTCAAAATCAGGCTTATCAAATTTTCTATCGAATTAGTTGTTAAAAAGAAGCACTATAATTGCTCTTAAATAGTGAGACTCACAATGATCTCGTTGGAGTAACGCAATAATTATTTGCGTTACTCCAATGCGCAGCGAATACGTGTTTAGAACTAAAGAACCAGTAGCTTAAAAAAATTTATATACAACAACCGAGATGATCCTATCTGTTTACTCTGAGTATGCCTCGGGTGCACCTATTGATCTTTCGGTTATTTTTTTTTTTTTGAAAGAACTATGAAAACCAAGATTCCAAATTTGTTTCAATTTAGAAATTTAAAGTAAATCTTATCCAAGTTTGGGAAAGAATTACGTATAGTTTCTCATTCTGTTAACTTCAAGACCTGGTCACATAAATCGAAAATTTACGAGCATTACTTTCGCTCGAGTGATATCGCTAAAATCAACAAAATCTACGCACATACATTGTCGACTTGAAGTAAAACTTAGATAACAGCTGCAATTTTTATTAAAGTGCCTCATCTGCTAACCTCGTTTAAGTTTTTCAACAGTATTCTTTCATAAACCGTTTCTAAACATGGATGACTTTCCAAGACCAAGACCAAAATGTATGTTTTTCGTTCCTCGATTCGCTGGACATTTTTCCTGAAACAAATCAGCATTTATTAAATTAATTATTAAAAAAAAAACATCATAAAATTTGTGTTGCACGTACGCCACTTAATTCACACAAGTTGATTTTCGTGTCAGAAAAAACATTTTGATTCGATCGTATACAAGTATGCATACATTTCTGCTTTAATGTCTTTTCTATGAAGTCCTTAAATGTCTCTTTTACACACATTTTTATTTAGCATAACAATTCTTATTTGCAGGCATTTTTTTTTAGGTATGTGATAGACTTAAGGGTATTATACTTATTCATCCTTTTTATAGAGGCTCAGAAGTCTGTGGCACAAAATTTCTCCACTTATCTTTCATAACCTCTCTTTAGTTTGGTTGGTGATGGGATTAACTCTCCGCAGCTTTTTGCATACTGAATCTTGTTTTTTGCTTAAATTGCTCTTTTAATTTTTGTTTTGTCGATAAGGAATTACAGAACGTTTTCCAGAACAACGCACAGCCTCTGCTCCGTCTTTCCTATGTCCACTCTATCTGTAACAACTAAACTTTAATGCTTTAAAACTTTACTCTACTACAGCAAAACAGTTTTTTTTCCTTGTCAGATGTTTGTGAAACAGTAAAACTTTGTGTGATCATTCGTCATAAATTTTTGGTTAATTCCTTTTTTTATGTTTCAACTTTTTATTCCTTTTTGCTAGAAACGATACATACTACAAAAGCAAACAAACTCCTGATAGCTTAAAACAAAATTTTCCAAAAAAAATCAAATCCATTTAAAAAAAATCCATTTTGTTTTATGTTTCTGTTTTGTTCTGTTAACTACGTTTTGCGTTCTTTTTTTGTATCTTTTTTTATTTTAGGCCCAGCGAAGGCCAAGCAAATACATCCAACAACAGTTTTAGGTAATTATACTGTAAATTTACGAAAGACACATCAACAAAATTAAAAAAAATAATGCAAATTAAAATCAAAATTAAAAAAAAAAGTTATTAGGAGTGTAATGTCTTATAGCAACGTAGGGGTAATCAGATTTTTTTTCGATTCAGTTTTATTTTTCCATATTCTTTTGTATGCCAGTGTGATAGGGTGAACCGAAAAAAAAAAAGAAAATGCCAAAAGTAAATTGTGAAATATACATATATATTGACTATATAATTTAATTTTAACAAAGTTAATACATATACTTATATATATATAATATTTATTGCATGTGTTTATCCCATGTTACAATTTATTTTTTTTGTTATTTTATTCAAATCCCTTTTTTGCACCCATACGATGTTTTTTTTTATATCATCATTTTCACACGTGATTCAAGCATGAATTTTGTATACGTTTAATACGTTTTTTGTTACAATTTTTCTTTTACTTAAAGATCTGATTACGTTCCTAATTTGCCATTTTTCGTTTTTAATATAAATTTAGTAATAAAAGATGTACAAGTATTTTATTTATTCTCTGTGGTAAAGTAATTTCAAATATTTTTTAGTGTGCGTCTGCATTTTTTATGTTATTTATTCATTGAAAAGAACAAGAAATTATGATGTTACTTCTGGACGTGGATTTCGTACGATTGGTCTGCATCACATTAAAGATGTGTTTTGATTTATTTTTTTTATTCTTTGTGCATTATTTTTGTTTATCAATCGCAGTAGTGTACATCATATCATTAAGGGGCTTTTGGGTTATTTGTGTAGTGTTGTGTGGGTTATTCTATCTCACCAATGGACGACGTAAGTCAAAGCTTTACTTAAAAAAGCAGCACTAAAGTCCTAGATCAAAGAAGGGTGTACAATAGTGGCTTAGTGACAGTCCCTACTTCATCATATCATATCAGATTCATAGGATATGGGTTAAAATTGTTTGCTCAGTCACAGGAAGTAATGTTGTATAGTGTGTCTATAGGAGTTTTCCATTTACTTATATTTCGAAAAGATCTCTCCAAAAGAAAACATGAGAAATTCGTATAATGTTGCCAAGACATCTCTAAAAAGAGACAAACATATTTTTTTTATGGGTCTGTGAGAAATTTTAAAAGACGACAGACCCTTTGCATAAGCAGAATTTTAATTAATTAAAACAATTCTCACATTCATAAATTAGAAGAAAAGATAAGTCTCTTCAGGTGCTTGTAAAGAGCCTTTCTCAGGCGCTTGTGAATGCGTAGGCTTTGTAAGGAAATGAATGGATTTGGGAATGTACCTTCTCTCTGTCTATGCCATGAGCCAAGTATTTGGGTGAGTTCATATTTGCAACACATGTTGTCCCTGCACTGCAGAAAATATTTTACAACGCAAATATGAACACGAATACTACCACAAATTTGCAACTATACAACATAGTCATAGTTTATTCAAGCAACATAAGCAGGTGGCGGAAAAATGTTCCCTGCTGCTCTGCAACGCGAACTAAATCACTGAAATTTTGAACGCAGTTTGACAGTCACTATACTTTTATGAACGCCGTTGTCTACTGCTGTGATGCTGCAGTACTGCAGTTTATTTATATTTATGAACACAATACCTTGTAGGACTGCAGCCGCAGTTTTACTTATATGAACTCACTGGTTGTTATGCACCTCTTCATAAAATATTTGCTAACAACCATACCTTGACTAGAGAGGAGTACTAGAAAATTTGCATTCCCTAGTGTTCAATTTTCGTGTGATTTTCAGAAGGCATATAAAATGTTTAACATTAGCCGCAGACAACAGATTGAAAACAAGATCTTATTCTCATGTTCTCTCAAATGTGCGAACAAAGACGTTTCAAGACAATTTCTAGGCTTTCAAGAAAAAGTATGTCACTAACGTTTGCAAACTTTATTCAGATAAAACAATTAAAGACATGAACACTAAACAGTAATTGTACAGCAGATTTCTAGATAGTCATAGGTCCGTCTGTTAGTTTTTAAATCACTTTAGTGAATTTGTAGAAAATTAAACCAGGCACACACAATACGAACCCAAACGATGTAGTTGACTGCTAGGAAATAAAAAAAAGAAGTTAGACTCAACATAAACAAATGCAATCAAAGAAAATACATCAAAACACACATCTTAAAAATTACTTAAATAAAAAACAACCATAAAAATCTAAATTAAAAAAAATTGACTACCTATTTATTACAAAGAAGAATACTTGTAACAACAACAATACTACATACATTATATGTGTGTTATCATTTTACAAAAACCAAGACTTTTTCATGGTAGTGGATCTACAACTGAAGAATCAGCCAAACCAAGAGTTCTTCGATTCACTTGGTCGATGAAGACAACATCACCACTAATGCCCGATCAGATAATGCAAAAAATTCGTGAAGTACTTGACCAGAATAATTGTGACTATGAGCAGAGAGAAAGGTAAGTTGTTCTAAATTCGGATGAAAAACAAAAGAATTTGAATGTTTTTCCTATTTTTAAGATTTGTGCTGTGGTGCGTGCATGGTGATCCAAATACAGATTCGTTGGTACAATGGGAGATTGAAGTTTGTAAGCTTCCTAGATTGTCTTTGAATGGCGTTCGTTTTAAGCGTATTTCTGGTAAGAATAACAATATTTTGTTTTCATACTTTACTTAATAGTCAACATAAAGTGTCACAGAAAAAGCTAAACTGCGACAAATTGTTAAGTCTTCTTTAACAGCGCAGGTATGAGTGAGTTCATAAAACTAAAACTGCGGCAGTCCTGCAAAGCAATTATGATCCCAATGCTTTGCAGAAATGCCTCAGTTTTGCGGTTATAAACATTACCTACGTAAGTGCCCACTGGAGTGCAACACATTAGACTTACGATTGTATGCGATGAACGCAAAGTTTTGAATTTTGAATCAGTTCAGCATTTAAATCTTGAATTCGCATTAACGTCTTCTGATTTTTTTCTAATGCTTTGTTCTTAATTTTGTTTCACTCTAGGTACTAGCATTGGATTTAAGAACATTGCATCTCGTATAGCATTCGACCTACGTCTGTGACTCGATCAAACAAAAAATGAACCATCATCACTAGCATCATCGGACGACCAACAACAGCCGTCAACTTCGTCGACAAATCATCGCTTTAAACACGAGTCGTCTCACTCAACATCAACATCAGCAACTTCTACAGGAAAAACCGCCTCTACATTGAAGACTAAAATAGCCGACACATTGATCAGTAGCAATTTAGTTAAGAGCAAGAAACCATCTCACCTACAACAGCCAACAATTGTAACGACGAGCTGCACCAGTAATATTTCCGGCACAACTGCAAAAAAGCAAAAAATTCGCTCAAACTCCGAATCCGATAAGGTATCCATCACGTTGTCATCCGGCGAGAGGCTGGACACCGCAAGCAGCTCGAAAAACAGTAGCAATCACAGTCTTCGTGGTCATGGTCACGAGCCGTTGTCCTTCGAGGAGACTGCCTCGGCAATAGCACCTGCCTCTGCAGCGCTCACAAGCAGCGAGTGTGGTGGAGTCTCCGCAGCAGCAGCCACAGGCGGCAGCAGTTCCATACCGACAACCCTGGCAACAACAACCAGTGGAATATATTGCCACCATCCCAGCACAAGTAATCGCATCGATTCGACAATTCAAATGCACGAGGAAATAATTGATCCCATTGCCGAAGAGGAAGACGATGACATTGACGTCGATAACATCGATGAGGAGGAGATCTGTGATATGTCCTCTTCAGCTCCAGTCAATAAATGCGCCATTGGTACTAAGCAAAAGACAGCATCGAGCTCTGGAACACCCAGCACATCCACCAGACTGACTGCGCTGAAACTTAACGTGAAAGGAAAAACGAAGACTGCATGCGATAATACTCAAGCCAAGATGAACACGAGTAAGAGTCTAAACGATAACTCAATTGTAAATACGAGCAAAACCACGAAATCGAAATCAAATACCGGAACATCCACTGCTCCCAACAAAAGCAGATCCAATCTGCTACTGGGCAGAAAATCCCTAAACAAAGTTGTGATTTCAAAAGCAACAGCTCCTACTGCTGAAGCTGGCGCTGAAGCATCCAACGGCGAAACAGAATCTGGAGCAACAGCATCGTGCACCTCGAGTGGCAACAATAAAAAGGACAATGGTAAACTAGGATATAACAATTTAATAGCATCACTTTTGCGCACAACAACGCTATAAAGAACTGAAAATCGAAAAAAAAAAAACATTTGAATATATACTTATTAATTGTATGTGTGTGAAAAAATAGTAGCTGTTTGTTGTTTATTTGTTCATACGTTCATCTCTCTAAGCTAAGCAGGAAAAGTTGAGACACTACTCGGTTGTGTGAGACGATCGCACAACAGACACAGAAAACACACACACCCCTTCGAAGTTAAAACTAACAAAACTTGAAAACATGAAATTGTATTTGAAATGAATTGTAGAAAATAAAAAAGTGTTTATATTATAACGTATATACATTGTAGTAAGTATAAAATTGTAAAACAAATTAAACGTAAAACTTAAAAGTTAAATCGAGAAAAATATTATGAAAAAATAAAATGCTAGTGCATAATGTGAATGCATGTTTGTCGCATAATACCATGTAAACCTTTAAAGTTATAAAAAAAACGAAAATACAAACTCAAGCGCAATAGATAATGGATATGATTTTTAGCTTCTTCTCATGCATGCTAATTTTTATTTGTGAGGACAATTTAGAGTTTGTTGGAGTCGCTCATGTAAGAGATGAATTGATTTTCTAGGAACTCCCCCAGTTTTAGTATAGCTGCACAACTAGCTCAGAGAATATATTCTTATAAAGTGAAGTAGCCAGTCAGTCTGGTCTGTGTGTAGAATCCTTTCCCTGAAGGTATGATTTTACTCTGTCTTCAACAAATCTCTTGTTACTTGGTACCATTCGTAACGCTGCTACTCTCCTACCTTGCCTTCACACAAAACAAAGTTTAAATTCGATTTATCTAGAAAAATAACTACATCCAAGTACTAAAGACGTTTTAAACAGAATGTGTTATTTTCATAACGTGCGAAACAAATAATTCGATTCACACAAATTCTCATACACTCTCAATTAAATAGGTTTAAGAGGCTAGCTAGCAGCAAGAGGCACACAAATACACTATGGCTAAATCAAAATTCAGACTTCAAAAATGTTGAGCTATCAGCATCCCAAACCGGTCATTGCTCATTCATTCCTTGGACGTATTCAAACTTGCCATTAGCGGATTCTATCTCACAATTGACGGTTTCTCGGTTCTTGATTTGGATAGCATAGTTGTCTTCTTTTTAAGTTGCAGCCAGGTCAACAAATGATCTGCGGTATTGGTTACTCATCTACTTATTTTATCGACTATATTAAGTTTATCGACGTCTTTATTAAGCTAACAGCAGCCTTTATCAAATCCGAAGCCTCTTCAACGTGATCATCATTGGATGCTATTTTATAAAAAAATACAAAAACTTGAGCTCATAAAGTATCTATCAATCACCTCTACTCTAATTGATCATACTTTTAATCTTTTGGGTTCTTCGAACTTTCTTGTCGGTTCAAACCTTGCTTTTGATGATGGTGGAATATTTCAAAATCAGAGCCTTGTCTTCAGTGCTTTCGTGGTATTGTGACCCTGATTGAACATTAAAACTAAAAAAAAGAAACCAGTAAAAGTTGCTTGCTTTACTTTATTTTATTTTGAAAGGCTTAGTTAATTCTTTTTTAAATTTGCAACAAAACAATACACGCAACACACATACAAAAATTGATGCTTTTAGTTTTTAAGAATAACAAAACATTAGGTTAGCTTCATTTCTCTTCGCCTCTCCCACAAACGAGTGAATATTTTTCTTTTAAGTTTTATTTTTTTTATCTCGCCCTTGATTGATTATGTTTAAACAATTTCTCTTTGATATAATAAATATATTTGATTTTGTTTTTATTTTTTGTAATTTAAAGTAAAAGATAAACATAAAAAAATGCGAATTATATAAATATATGCGTCCCTTCATGGATGAGTGGAAGAAAGATATAAAAAATCTCAACAAATTTTATTTATATATAATAAATATTAAATTTTGTAAAATAAAACAAATGAAAATATAAAATGCAAATAAAACAAAAAAATCTAAACAAAGTAAAAAAAAATGAAATCATTATTTGTTTGTAGGAATTTATTATTATAAATATGTAACCCAAACACAAATAGTTAACGCACTTTATATTGGTATAAAAAAGAATTATTGCTACTATTTTTGATTATATTCGTAACAAGAATATAAAGAGATACACCCAAATCACACTCAAATCTAATCTTATTATACTACAGTAAATTTTAGGCTTGTATTTAGTTATTTGTTTTCATTTCTACTTTTTTTTTTAATTGAAGTTAATTATTTTGTTTTATTTTTTTTGTTTTTGTAATACAATACGATTAAATAACTATGATGGATATTTGATGATAAACAAAAAAAACTGAAACAATGTGGATTTTAAATTTACTATACGTATAAAATGATAATGTAAATGGGAATTGTATTTACTAAAGAAGTTTAATATTATTGTGTTTGTTTTATTTCGAAAGTTCTTTTATTTTGTTTGTTTTGATTGCTTTTATATTGGGATGAAGGAATCGCATTTTCTAGGTATCGTTTTTTGGCCCGTAACAAACTATCAAATATACAAATTTAATTTTTAACGAATGGCTTTGACAAAATCTCGTTTCTCTCTTTAGCCTGGGCGTTATCCTAGCAAAATGAACTATTTGTCTTCGTTATCGGTTTACAATACGGTTTATGGTTAAGAAGGGGATAGCAATGACCATGTTTACATAAGACAACAACCAAGTTTCGTTGGATGTTTCTAAATTTCGACAGATTCAGTTTCTTCGACGCTTTTTTACTTCTCATAATTTTTTCGTGGGCAATTGTGGTTTATTGGAGTTTTAAGATTCACAACACGAAGAAGACAGCACACCAACTGTATCGATTTATGAAATCTACTTCCACCGCATTCGACTTGATGAATAATGAATACACTGTTTAATGTCCATGAAGCTCCTTTGTTAAGTGAAAGTCACAATAATTTCAGTAAATTTTTGTCTTAAGAAAAAGATTCTATTAAGATGCGTAAACACTTAAATACAAGTGGTACTTCGTAATTTTGCGTTTCTACTTACTTGCGAGACTGGAGAGGTTAAGTTAGCGGACGCCCTGATTTCAGTCCAAAGTCACCAAGAAGACTTGATCTTCCTGTAAAGAATGTTCACTATTTGCCTTCATCTTAAACACGAAAAAACAGGGTTGGAAATTTTTCTTAGCTTAAGCGTTCCTGTACTTGCGCTCATAGTACAGCTAAGACGAGCTTTTTTGTATTCATAAGTTACAAAGCAAAGGTCATGTAACCGTACTAAAAAATATGAACAACTTTGTTAAGAAATACTTTAGAAACAATTTGTAGAAGCTGGAAAAAGGACATGATGATTAATGCAACAACTGCAGCGCCATGTTTCTGCACGAGTTCTCAAAAGTTATAATCCTCCTGCGGTGGAAAACATAATGTATTTTTGAATGACGATTTGGTAATATTTAAGTGACTTATTCTTAATTGTGTGATAGCACGTAGCTGGACATTGATCGCTAAAATCGTTTTAAGTGTTTACAGATCTGTCCTGTGGCAAACGTCACACGGTCTTGTTTTCCCAGTAGGTCGCCGAACTTCTTTATGAATGATAGCGGGTCAGCACGGCTCATGGTGGGGCAAGTGTTGGGGATCCCATAGTCCATAACCTGCATGAGGGCAACGGCGCCTCCAAAGTCTGCCATTTTCAAATTTTTTTGTTTCAGAAACTTTAATAGAATGTTAAAAATGTTTTTCGGTTTCTTTTGCCGAACTACTAATCGTTAAAATTTAACCTAGAAATAATGTCGCGGACATTTATTTCGCAGATAAAGTCGTTGGAAACTTTTCATTTGTACATTACATTTTGTGTGTGCTCAGTGGTAAAATCGTAGATTATCTTCTTGCCACGATTAAATATAAATAACGCAGACTAAAGTCGAAGATAGTTTTTTTTTTCTTTCAATTTTTCATAAACATTTTACAAATTTGATTTTTCTTTGATATTTTTTCATTAAAGTTTTTTTTTAAATAAACCATATGTATTTTATTGATTAAGGTTTTCATTAAACTAACCATATGTACATTTTTAAAAACAGAAAATTAATAAATCATCTATTGCATTACTATATTTCATTTGATAGTGTGTTTGTCAATTATCATTACACAGGGTATTATAGCCCACAAATACGAGCAAAGAAAAATCCCTATAGCAATCTTTGAGTAGGATATTTATAAAATTGTAAATAAAATAATGTTTTCTGACCATAAAAAAAAACAAAAAACAAAAATCAAACCTATATTGAGTGCCCTTGACTAAAATTTAAAAAAAATTTAAATTAAATTTATAAAAAAGCCAAATTTCTGGAAAGTCGAAAATACAAAAAGAAATTCTAATCCAATGATAAGCAATAATTCTGCTTTGAAAAGTAAATGGAAACACACACGGTTTCGAAGGATTGTAGAAAAGAAAAAAAATTAATTACTTATATTAAATACACACACATTCACACAAGCACACACAAAACTGTAAATTATCCATTACTAGGCTTTCTGTCTTATTCAGCTCTATATATACTTTCATCAACGTAAAAAATAAAGAAAAGAATTAATGAAAAAAAAGAAACAAATTATTTTATATTTTGTATTATTAAATAATATAAAATCGACTGATTTTAATACATCGTGAATAAATAAATAAAAAACCAAAGTAAATAACAATGCACACCTATAAAAATAAATAATATACACATAATTTACTTCTCATAAGTAGAAGCGTGTATAAATAAAATAAAAATAAACTAATTTTTCTATTCATTCTTAAGCATTTCATATTTAAATAAGACATCGTGCAGAAATAATAAAAACATACATAAAATAAAGGAAGCTATGTTCAAATTTAAAAGTTGTGGCATTCATCTTTCATGTACTTGCATAAGAAATTGAAAAAAAAAAATAAACACATATAATCGCTGCATTAATTGTTGTCAGTTGAAAATTTTCCAAGAAACAAAAACCAAAAAAATATGTTATGCAAAAAAAAAAAACAAAAACAAGACTAATCGTTAAAAAAAATGAACAAAACATTTGTAGCGTAGAAAAAAACTTTAAATTTCATATGAACCACTTAGAGGCAAACATAAATGTGAAAAAAAGAAAAAACAGAAACATAAAATAATAAACCTTGTAAAATAAATTAAAATTTAAACATTCTCAAACACGATGAATATAGAGTTGAAATAAAAACTCGATTTATTATATTGTGCTAATACTAAGTACTATATTTATATAAAAAAAGCAAACCAGGAGCAACAAACTGCGAGGAAAAGAAACAAAAAAAAAACATTAACAAATATTTTCCAATTAGGAAAAACTTGAGGGTTGTGTGTGTTTTCTGGACTACACGCGAACTATTTTTTCTTCACCAAACTTTGGTCTTGAAGACAAAGTCTTTTGACATGTAAAGTCTTCTGAAATTTGAATTCTTCTCAAGAAAACTTTTCTGACCTACGAATTTTCTTAACTTACCTACGCTCATGTTGTAAATATATTTCAGGCCATCTGAATCTTTTCTAAAAAAGAAACTTTCTTTAAAATTTCTGATTACTTTTTGTTACTCTGAACCGCAAGATCCCGGAAAGCAAATTTGTGGAACAGTTTTTTTTTTCCTTCCAATGCGCTTGTCTCAGCGTTTATATAGTGCTTCTTGAGACAAGACCAGGTCCATTTTTGAGTTTGCTTATGCTAAATAGGGATGTGTGATAATTTGGCTGGATTTTGTTGTTCTTGGTCAATTGTTTTTCACATTTTTGCTTGTGTCTCCATCAGAAGAATTTAAAAAACAAAAACGAGTTCTTCTTTTTATTTTATGACTGCTCTGTAAAGCTGCGCAAATGACCGTCACGCCTTAGGATCTATGATGCCAATTGGTGATCACCATACCTAATACTACCTAATATACCTAATATACCTTACCTTTGCATTAAAGTTCGCTTTCGTCAGAACCGAATTAAAGTCAGTTTAACCACCTTAAAGACTCGTTACTGATGAATCTCACTTATCTACTGCTATTTCTCCATCTGAGCAATTCAAGAGGTCCACGAGAACCTCAATAATGCAGTACTCTTCCTGCTGTCCCAAGTACCTTTTGCTTCCTTTTCTGGCCTAAAGAACTGTAAACAGAATATTTGACTCAGCTTGTAGATTTTCCGCAATTTAAAGAACTTAAAATCAAGAACAAAGGAGGCAGACGTTCAAATAAATCAAAACTGAATCAGAACTTTAATATACAGAGGCTTAGTGGTTGTCCAGTTTTCATCTCTTATCTCTGACTTTTGTCATTTTACTTACTCTTCTCTAAAATTTTCTTCAACCCCCAACCGTTCCACAGAAAACACTCCACCCTTTAAAGTTATTTCCAAAAAAAAGTAATAATAAATGGTGTGCATTCATTTTGGGAATAAGTCACACGAAATGTTAGTTGTTAAAGTTTTAGTACGTAGAAACCAAAAAAAATAAAAACAAAACAAAAAGAATACTAATATTATCGCAAATAAATTAAATCATCATCTTCCATCAAGCAGTTTCAGCTACACGAATCACTCAAACTCACACATCCTCGCACAATTCACAGAGCCATTTTTTCACTGTCCAAGCATTTTCACCATCAACAAAAAACAAAAACAAACCCAACTTTTTCTATTAAAACAAATAACTTACACATTCATTTATGTAAAATAAAAACAAAAATCCATTAAACAATAACTAATTGTCATTTTATACTTTTTTCATTCAAAGAATCATTTTCATTGTTAATTCCCTTGGAATGGGCAAAATGTGTTAAAAACAGGATATTAATTTTAAAAAAACAGCAACAAAATATAAATATTATAACAATGACCAGAAGGTATAAGGCATGTACTATGTATAAGGTTAAACAAAAAAAAATTGTTGCACTTAAAAACAAAATTAAAAATAAATAGAAAGAATAACAAAAAACAGGAATTCATCATAAATATTAGAGATTATTAAAAAAAAAAGAAACAACCAATAAGAAATGCATTTTAATTATTTTTAGTTTTAACACAAAAAGATATATTGCTATATAGATGTGTAGAAGTAACGTATATAACAATGTTTAAAAGAAGAAAGAAAAAGGAAATAAATAACAACATATTTAAAAACAATAATCAATAATGTTGTTTGTTTTTTCTGAGATCGTAGGCAAATCTTTGGACTCTGAATACTTTTAAAACACGCATAAAGCTTTTGACACACAAACAATAATACGGCTAGTAAGTGGTTGGGATCAACACAGTTTTTCGACTTTGAACCTTAAAATGTCCTAAGCGGAGATGTTAAAAAAACAGAACCTCTATTTTGTTTTACAAGACCTATCGAATGGTATATAATTAGTTTTAGTATGAAAAAAAAGTAAAAAATGACTCGGTAATTTCGGAAAATTGCCAGCCAATCGCTAGAAAATAAGGTTCGGAAAGAACACGGTAACACATTAATTTTTCGATTATATATCGATACCTAGCTGACAATATATGCCCTTAATTTATTAAATTGCTCACACTGTATGGTCTAAATATCTGACACCTGTACTGAACTGTTGCTTGACCAGCTCAACTTTCCCATTTAAATTGAAAACAGTGTTGGTCCAAATTTAATCTGATTAACGATTAAAAATTAATTAATTAATCATATTAAAAAAAATTATTAAAATTATTAATCATAATCATTAATTCGATTATTTGATTGACTCTTAACGATGTTCAAAATGAATGTCTCTGAGACTCTGCTGTCATGTGTAGAGGTTTGGGGGCTAAGATAATTTGCTTTAGCTTACCGCTGGGCTTCATCGGCCACATCGAGCGCATGGACACAAACGCTCCAGCTAAAATGGTCTTCGAATCCGAGCCTCCTGGTTCAAGGAGAAGAGGGAGACCGAACCTCCGGTACAGAGATCAAGTGATCGCGGATGCAAGACAGCTTGGTCTTCCGGACTGGAAGCAGCATACCCGGGACCGTCAACGTTGGAAGGCGGCTTTGGCTCAGGCACAGACCCTCCAAGGGTTAAATGCCTGCTAAGTAAGTTACCGCTGGGCTTCAATCAGTAGCGATGCAAGACCGTTTGTAATCCAGTGAAACCCTTTGATCATCGTCATTAGTGGCGTAACAGCCCACGAAGGGCCAGAGCCTAGGTTTTTACGCCACCACTGTGTTGTGCGCGTTATTATTTTGACACTTGTGAAGGGGACCTACAATTTATTGCCGGTTCCGAACGGCGAATTGCGAAAGCTTACCGCGACAGAAGTGCTGCAGGATTATTGTTAATTGTTCGCTGGAGGTGGGGCGATGAAAATTGTTTGTGGTGTTTTTTTCCCCGAGCTGGATTCGAACCCGGGTACTTTCGCTTAATACCAGAGTGCAATATAGACACCTTCACCTGCGTGATTGGTTACGAATTAACAATCACATTTTGACCCGTCTGACTGGCTTTTTATTAGATCTGCGTTATTATTTCCCTTTTGTAAGTGTCTTCCAAAAAAAGCGTTATCGTGATCAGTCGTCTTAAGGGTGTTACAGAAATCTATGGTGTTTTAGGTGAGTGAATTTTCAGGTCATTTAGCTAGTCGGACGATCGAATACACATAGCAAAACGAACCTAGTCAACTGGAGACAAACCGTCTCTCGCATGCTGAAGAGTGGTGCACAAAAGTGCTCATCTCAAATTCGCACATTATTTCTTAGTTGCAGAATTTCTGTGAGTGAAATTACTTTTTTTTTAACCATAATCCATCTTAATGATGACTTTTAATCATGATTAAGATTACTTTTCAAATCATGATTGCTTTATCATGATTAATTTATTCAAATTAATGAATTGATTAAAAAATTAATTGATTGATGCCAACACTGTTGTCAACCGTGTTAATTCGTTTTAGTTACTTTTATATTTTTTATCCCTATTCGTACTACACCTAACTAGTCGCTTTTTAAAGATTACATTACCTAGCTAGTATAGCCCAAACAAATATGAATGGTATAATTTTTATTTAGCCTGTCCAAAGTCGATATCCGAATTGTCCTTATGATAGCGTGTCTTATTAGTTCTCAAAAACTTTACACGAATGCAAACGGTAATATAGCTCATATAGCTTGCCAGCCCGAACTACATTGAGCCCATTTTCTTATCTTTCACTGGCTTCTTCAAGTGCATCCGCCGATATACAACAGAGATCTACCAGTAAGTGTCCACTTTCTTCCATGAAGTTGCCTATTCCGTTCTCCTACATTAAGTTATATACTTGCCAGGTCGCCCGTTGTAGTGGGTAGGTGATACGCCGCTCTTTCCACCCAAATGCTGCAAATGCTATCTATAGCCTCAAAACATAAACCGAAAGTCAAAAAATGTGACAGCTCTCTAATGAGGTGGCCACATTTTCACAAAAACATCCCATTTCCTTCACTTCCTTGCACTAATAGATAGATATTGATCCTAATTTTGCGACGATGCCTGGCGACCATCACCCCGTTCGGCAAATGGAGCTTCAAATCAATGTCCGTTCATCCTCTGATGCATCAGGTGACTTCAAAGAAGAGAAGGGCTTCTTAAAGAAAGTGGCCATATGTTTCAACAATGTTCAACCTCCCCGAGCTGAAGTTACTTCGAATCCCCCCATTCAAACCGAGTACCGCTGAGTTCCTCTCAAAATATGCAACAGCAAAACAGCTCCAAGTTCTATTAAACCTCACTACTAGTTTAAATGAAACACTCATGACCATTCCAAAATATCTAAGCGATCGTATTCAAACCAAGTTACATTAGAAAAACATAAAAATGTCCCGCACACCGGACTAGGCCTTAGCGGCCTTCTTCTCAGCTTCGTACTTGTAGTGCAGCTCCATGCAGTCGGTGTTCGAGATGTTCACCCATCCATCAGCAGTCATGTGGTAGACCCTCACAATGCCTCCGGAGTACGCATCTCTGAAGGTTGCATGGTAAATCGCACGGCGCCCAAGCTCTTGGGCATCCTTGTCACTTAGGTCCCACTTGTAGCCGGAATCTAGGACACCAAATGCATAAATCGAACCACTTCCCACAGAGAACACGTTCCCGGGTGTGCGAGATCCCTCTGAGTCGACGTAGTACAGTCCAGGACCGCGTTTGTCGTAACCAGCCATCATCATTCCCATGCTCAGCCCCATGCCTTTGTACTCATGCGCGATGTTCGCCATAATCTTGCTGGCTGCTGCCACGGAGATCCTCTCCTTGTTGCGTAGCTCGTGCAGACGACACTCCTTGGCCAGAACTCGATCCCAGTACACGCAGTCAGCAGCACCACCAGCGAGGGTACCTAAACACAAAGCGATTAAAAGGAAGTTCACGAATTGGATTTCAGACAAATAACCCACCCAACAGATACTGATTGATCTCCACAATCTTTTTCATGGTCTGCGAGCCAATGAACTGACCCCCGGTGGCACGAGAATCCACAGCCAGGATCACACCGCCTTGGTACTTAAAGCCCAGTGTTGTGGTGCCGTGATCGAATTCAATTTTGATTCCGGACTTCTCGCCATGAGCCTGGATCTTGCGGAGATTCTCACAGGGCTAAAATAATTTGATGAAATCATCAAACAAAGAAACCCAAACAGATTTTGTCAACTCACGTTCTCGAATGGAGGAGCCGCCAGGGAGTACGCGTTTTCCAAGTTGCACGCGCTGATGGACATCTCACGCTCCAGATCTGACGGGGTGAACGCACTGGTTTTCATAAAGGGAGCATTGGTTAGTCCACAAACTTCTGCTAAAGCCATCTTTTGTCGATTTTTTGGGAGTAATACGTGCGAATAAGAAAACTATTGGGAAAACTTTTGTGAACAATCCGCCGACGAACGATGACAACTGTGTTTTGCGATAGAGTGAAGCTGGAAATGGTTAGAAATGTGTGTCATCGTACAGCGGTTGTTGGATGTGGATGAATGAGTGGTGCCATTAATGGTTGTTTTCTTTCAAAATTTAAATTAATCAGATATTTGAATTTGATAATATTATAAATGACGGTTTCATAATCAGAGTGCTGGTTTGTTTTGTGAGTTTTAATAAATTTGGTAGGACAGTGAAACTTCTCTCTACGGACGCCCATTTCAACGGACAGTTTCTCTGGTCCCCGATATGGAGATAGCGTTTTGTGTACACTTCATCCCCTACACAAGGGATCCCCTTTATGATGAACATGGACACGAAAATCAACGCCTACTGAGCAATTTTTGCTCTTAAAACGGACAAGGAGGAAGGAAGGAGGAAAGAACTATATGTATTTGCAACAGGTGTAATTCATCTTTCAAGAAAGTAATTATGTTACTGTGAGGAGGTTCCCACTTGAGAGTACCCAGCTAAGTTTCCAACCTGCAAAGACTGTATCCAATAATCTAGTGGATGTGATGATATATTTTAGAAACCGCAGTGACTAGTCTGTGGACTGCTGGTATCCTGAGTTATAAACTATTTCGAATTTAAATCTTTATTCCTCGGTCATCCACAGTGGTCCGAAGGAACTTAATTTCCTTGAACTCTGGAGACAAAACGCTTTCTTGGGTCGTAATCTTGATCAAAGTCAGATCTATAAATTAATGAAGAGCTTTTGGATTCAATACAAGTGCAAGTACAAAATCATGTACTTCCACTTTCGTGAGTACAAGTCCAATTTCAAACAGTCTTAATTATTCTGACGTGCCTAGGTTTCAGGTTAGCCGTGTTCGTCGGCCAATCAATCAATATGGGGGAGAATGTGTCATGGCTTGGGTATGCTTCTCTGGATACGTTATCGGTCCAGACCATTAAATAGATGGAACTTAGGATCGAGTACAACGACATCCTTGAAAGTGTCATGCATCCTTGTGCTGAAGAAGAGATGCCTCTGAAATGGACGATTCAGTAAGATAATGACCTAAAGCATACCGAAAATGTTGTCAAGGCGCGGTTTAAGGTACAAAAGATTAATATAATGTTATGGTGGGATCATTTACTTCAAACCTTTTTTTTTAAATCATTTTTTAAAACATCACCATCATGAAAAAAAGGGTTTTCCTACTATTTTTAATCCTAATAATTTGGATTTTCAATAATTTTTTTTTAATTTCTAAGCTCAGCTCCTTTAGTTGACCAGCCGAAAATGTAGGTTGAATTAATTTGAGCTTAATTTCTTTTGCATCGCTCTGTGGAGGATTATATTACAATCGAATCCCTCTAAGCCGAACTATCTTTTAAGTCGAATTTTAATCTATCTCTTTTTTTTCGCCATATTTTGGCATTCTCCTCAATTTTCCATGCAAAAACCATCCTCTAAGTCGAACTTCCTCTAAGCCGAAAATCTCTCTAACTAGAATACATTCTTTCGACTCTTGGTCTACTTGCAATACCTCTAAGTCGATTTTTTTCTTTTGCACAAAAATAAACAAAAAATGCTCTCTCGCAACTTGTATCAAGCACGCACAGTCGTATCCTCTGACTCTTTAAGGTGGCCCTAGACGATGAACACATTTCGCGAACATTCATTTCGTGTTGATTCGTGTAGTGTAAACACCTCGAAGAAAATAGCGCATGTAGTTGCCCTTAAGATTGTTTTCCTATGCAAGAAAGAGAAAGCAGATGATATTCACAGCAAAAATGAGGATTTGCACGCGAACATGGCCCTACATGGCGAACATCGAAACCAATGAACATGAGAGTCGTCGTATAGGGCCACCTTTACTCGCATCGCGCAGACAACCACGAGCCTCTGTATGAACAACTGCACTGCTTATTCATTGTGTTGTTGGTTGGGCTCCAAAAAATCTGCTTTTAATCTGAAAATATTGGAAGTATTGGAAGTCTGTTTTAAAAAGAGTAAAATACAGACTTCTACCAGTGACGTAAACATTGCAGTGCGAAAAAAGGCTTTTTAACAAAAAAAAAAATATCGAACCCCTTAGCTCGAATTTTTCCAAAACTCCCTCTAACTCGAACCAATTTTAATGCCCCGTAATAATTCGACTTATATTTTCTTTTCCGTTTAAAACATGTCGACTTATGAAAAAAAAAAATTAAGATTGGACATAAGGGAGCGAAGAAAATCAAAACATTAGTATTTTTTTGTATTATTCTTGGGTTTGCAAATGAGCTTGCTCCAAAGGAGGGTTTGTTATTTATTCAATTTTTGATTTACAGTCTTCTATAATTGCTGTAAATAAAACTGTTGGCAACTGATTGTCGTTCTATCAAGACAGTTTAAGCCTTTCTTGCTGCAGAAACAGCAAGGCCATATTTTTCAGATTGTTTTTGGAATGCTAAATCATTCTGACGGTGCAAAAGCTATAGTTTGTAGAGCTCGATGGAAACGAGTTAAAGAAAACTCAAGCTCAACGTTCTAGTTTTCTGTTTGATAATGAGTCTTAGCAGAATAATGTACCAATAATAAGATTCAAAGCGCGAATTTAGTACTTTTACCATTTATGATACAGATAGTAAATATGTCGTGCAGAAAAAAAGTTACACTTTTACCATTTTTTAAATTTCCGAACAAAACAAATCAAACCTACACTCCGCGACAAAAAGATAGGACATGACATGATTTTGTAAGATTATGGAAAAGGATTAGTTGAGATACTGTTTTCATCGTTTAAGTGTAATAATTTCTCCTTAAGGAACAAGGAGGATCAGCGCAGTATTAGTTTTTATCATCTAAAATACCGAAATTTTCTACATTCAGCATTTTCAAAAAAAAAAAAATTGTCGCACTATATATTAAATTATTTTATTTTGTTTTTATGCTCTTACTTGTATTTCATTGCTATTTTTAATAGTTTTTATTAAATGATCAATACGCAAAGTGAAGCTGTTTTTGTTAGCTTTAAATAAAAAAATACGAAAAAAGTTACATGTGCTATTTTTTTGTCGCGCACTGTACTTTATTCTCTCGGCTTGTAACTAGAAATAAAATAGCCTTACAACAATTTATAGATATTAGCCAAGAGCAAGTAAGGGGTTTTACCTGATAGCAGATATGTGGGGGATTTTTGACATTATATTTGATGCAAAATTACTTTTATACAAGAAAATTTTTAAAGTCGATCAGCCGATTTTGCACTTTATTCTGTTTGACGGGTAATTAATCAAAAAATATAACAAAATATGTAATATATATTCAGAATAATACAGAGAATAAGTATTTTATTGGCTCACCGAGTTTTTTATATGTCTTTGAAAATAATTCACCAGTTTTATATAAAAGAAGCTCCTACGACCTATTTCAAGAACCAAGGCCAAATTTTTGAATTGTACAATCCATCTGCGAAAACTTTGCGATCGAACTGCTCGCTCAGTTTAACAAATCTAACCAAGTGTAACTTAGGCCTGACCAGAAAGCCACTCTTCTCCAAAAGAGAGACTTATTCCTCCAACTCTGCACAAAAAGAGACGCAAATTTTCTGAATTACAATTACCCAAGTACTCCACAAATTCCAGCTTCATCTCAACATTCCCCCGCAGGCGAAAATCGCTCCAAGATTAACAACCGATCGATCTTACGCTGAAGAGAAGAATGCCAAAGTTAAGTCACCGCTTAGGCTCTCTCTTCGCTGTAACCTGCAATTATATAAGATTAATGTTCCCCACTCTACACTCACACCGTGAACAGGTGAGATGAAGGCACCTTAAGAGAGTCACTCGATTACCTGTTTCGCTTGCTCCGAAGGCACCTCATTGGATTTCCAAAAGAAACTCGGCGTTCAGTTGAGTTTGAATTCTGTCCTCACCTTGGCGGTGGTTCTCCGAGTCCGTTTTTGTTTTATCTTCTGTTCGACGCAATTTTTCATTTTACTTTGAATTGGAAAAAAATCCATTTTTCCTGTTTTAGTTTTGTTTTTTGTTTTCTGCGACGCGGCGGTTACACTCGCGGTGACACCGTAACGAGTGGAAGCATTCCTTTCCCCCAGTCACCTGCAGCAGATCCCCTTGATAACTTCTTCATCCTGTTTGTGCCCGAAGAAAGGAAACATAAAGAAAAAAAAAAATACAAAATAAATGAACTGATGTGCGAAAGACATCACAATGATAAGGGAGTCGACTGCAAAATGGCTGCGAATCCCGAGGGATTACACTCACCTCGCCGCGATCGGTTCGTTGCTTCTTGCTGTTCGAGATCTTTTCCTGAGCTCCGCGACATCATGGTCGACGTCGTCGTCGGTTGTTCGCTCTAGATACTTGTGATACGTGAAATTTGTTCAAAGGAGTGTTACAAAAAAAGAAAAATTTCATTCCCCAATTCCAGTCTCAGAACCACAAAGTTTAAATTCTCCTCAAAGTTTCCGCGAAAGAGAAACGTGTGCTTGCCTCCTGCGCGCGATTTACATACAACAAAAAAAAGGGAAAAAAAAGCTGTTCTGAGAAATAAATAAAAAGAGTTTAATCAAATTGCGAATTCGTGTCTTGTTGTGAAGCATTTATTGCTTACTCGCGGAATCCATTCGCCATTCGCCACCGCGTCGACGAGTTTTGTGCTGTTTGTGTTGAGTGTTGTTTGTATCTTTCTCCTCTCGCTCCAAGTGCGCGTGTGTGAATGCTCCTAGTGTCGGTGTATGCATCTGTGCTGATGTAATTGATAGTATCTGCACGTTTCTTAACGTTTGGAAATTTTATTCACTTCATCGCCTGGGATATGGACGTTGTATTTTTCATTTATGGATATTATTGATATGTAAAGACGAAAGGTGAGTGGCAACAGATTCGCTCCTTGAGAATGTTCTTAGAAAAAAAGAACTACATTTGGGGGCGGGTGGGGAATTTTTGGAATTCCACACGAATGCTAATTTCAAAATGATCAACGAAAAGTTTTGAGTTAAATAGTCAATTGGCGGGGTTTATTAAAATTTATGGGCGCGCAGAACTCGTCTCGTGCAAAATGAATTCGAAACGGAGAGGCCATCGAGTTAATCTATTGTTTCCTGATGTTGAGAAGGGGAGTTTTTTTTTAATGAGTATATGCCTGCTCTTTGTTTCATTCATGCATTTTGAGATTTTAGCCCCTATTAGTCCATAAAAAACTTTTTTGAAACACTTGCATCGGTTAATAGAAGCAAAGTTCAAAGAAGACCATTGTGGCGATTTACAATCAGAATAAATTCCTTAATGATTAAGAAAACGACACTGATTAGATTTAAATTGACTGATTGACTATTTTAAAACATTACAAATATTATAACATTACAAATATATATATAAAATTTGTGGACAATATTATAAATCAATTTAGACATGGCTTTGCCGTTTATTTATTAACATTACTAAGAAAACCGCGCTGAAAAGAAAGCTAGCTTTCCTAGCTTTCAGAAAAAGACTTTTAGGGAACGCTGATGAAGCAATTATATATTTATCCTTCAAGTTCTTTTTAAACCAGGACGCTCGGAATCAAAGGCACTCATCCGCGTCCTTGTCTTTCTACTGGAAATTTCTTATTCTCCTTTTATTAAATTTTACTTACACTATGAATGGAAGATGCGGTGTGTCTTAATCTTTACACTAAAAGTAATTGCAGTTTGTTTTTTTAAAAGAGAAATTCCGAATTTAAAACCCGAATTAAGGACTCCAGGACTACATATAGGTGGGACTAAGGGACTCAAAGAGATGATATGGCAAAATAAATATATCCAATAGAGAAGTTTTTCTTCGAATGAATAAAGAAATCAATTCTAAACTTTTAGTTTTTGATTCCATAGACTAGAACTGGCGAGATAAATCTTTTAAGCATGATTTTAGTCCTCTGAGTGGGAAGTTCAAAGCTAAGCTAACGGAGCGGTTGACATGGGCGTTCAAGTTTGGACTCTACGCGGTTCATGGATTAAATATTCCGTGCAAGGTTTATAAACTCCTCAATCTCAAGCCCAGCCCAAACTTTAGTGCACAAGGAAGTAGTGTAAGTAGAGTTGGGTCTTTTCGCACATGTATAGTTCCAGGAACTATGTTCTCAACCCAAACATTTCCCTTCGCTCCGTAAACTGAACGAAAACATGCACATAGTTCCGGACATGACTTGTCCACAGTTTCGGTCATTGAAATATGTCTATAGTTCGTCTGTCTCATTGGGCGCGTACCACCGATAACCCGCGCTAAACTGCCTTGTCGGGCGGTGCGAACGGCAGCACAAGTGCAACGCATTGAATGATGCTACGTTGATAGACGATCGTATTAGAAGTTGGAAATTAAAATAATGAAAATTTAATGCCTTGATCAGTTACTGCGTCGGACTGTTAACCGAGAGTACGAGGATTCGAATCCAGCCCGGGGAAATAACACCACAAACATTTTTCATAGCATCTCCTCCAGCGAACAACTGCCAATCCTCCTGGAGTACTTCTGTCATGAAAAGCTTGTGCGCGTATAACGCCCTCAACCAATGAAGGAGCGAGAAAAAAGCTGGGCTCTGGCCCTCCACGGGCTGTTACACCGCCCAATGTATGTATGTATTTATTTTTAATAACAATTATAATTAACGTATTATAAAAAAAGTTTTGGTCAGAGAGAATAATACAAATCGGCCGCGGCGTGAACGTGTTAAAGTTCATTTATTTAACGCTTAACACCTGCTTCAGAAACTTCCCTCGGCTAACCAGAGGTACACCTCGAAGACAGAATTATACGATCTGGTGTTTCACATCCCCCGTCTCCAAATTGATGGGTGCATACCTCTCAGCTGCTACATACGTCGACTGGACTCCTGCAGTTTGTTGCAATAATATTGGTTTTTCTCATAGCCCTTCTTCTTGCCCTCGGATACGCCTCAATGAGTGCATCCTTAAAAATGTAGTCCCCAATGTGGTGTATTGTACATCGCACGCCACAAATGCGTTCCATTCCGTTGAATAACCATCTTCACAGCTGTTGCTTGAATACACGTAACCCCAAAGACCTTTACTTGATCTTCTAACCTACTCTTTACAGGCTTGCAACTTTCCGTTCCACTCGTGACACTTTCCCAGCTACGTCCATAGCTAAATATGCAACATAAATACACTGTGACTACATTGGCTTTCAATGTGCTCCAGAAATGTACATAAAATCCAACAACTAATTAACCAACAGCCAGAAGACTGGTTTCCAAGAAGCAGCCCATCAATTTTTAAGGACCATTAATGCAAATTATTAGGCTGCTAATCTCCGGTGGATTAGACAGCAGCATGGAATCTCGATAATTACACGCTCAAGAATCTGCACTTTAATCGTTCGTAGTAAACAGCTGCAAGTCCTTATTAAAATATGTACCTCGTCTTTTTGGTGGATGTACGTGCTCGTGCATGTTTATTCATTTTTTCTCGTTCTTAATTGCGATTAATTCTTATTAACTGGAAGCTCTGGAGACTATTTCACTATTCTCGTTGTGTATGTTGTCGTCTCATCAACCGCCATTACGTGCGGTTGAGCTGAGATCCATTTTAAACCTGCCCAAATGAGGCGGCATTCCAGATAGTTGTGCGGCTGCATAATGTCTTTTGTTTATATCGCTTAAAGTGGCTGTTGTTTTTGATTGGGAGTATGAGAGCACGAGAATACAGTGATGGTGTGGTGATAGTGGACAGAATTTAAGGCAGACTTTAAGGCATGACTTCTGTGCAAGGTTCATTTGACTGAGTGAGGAAAAGATTCACCCACTCTTGGACTGAATTGGACATATTGAAGCAAAATTGTTGGACAAATTTGTGTAATAATGTGTAATTTCCTAAACATAGTCAGATGCAAAAGTCCTGCTTTTTCTTTGCTAATCAAACAGTTTTTTTTTGCACAACGCTGATGTAGGCAGATGGCAATCAGCTTATCGAAATTGATGCATAAACATCATGGAGTGTGCGAAGATTCCTTTTGATATGTTATGTTAATTCTACCCACTTATTAAAACTACCTAGAAAAGGCGAATTAATTTTCAAGGCTAAGTATAAAAGGAGGAGGCAGCAATTATTATTTCATAACCGTTTTATGTCTAAGATCACAAGTGTTTTAATCATGTTTGAAAAATGTTTTGACAAATTGTTTGTGGAAGCTTTCCATACATTTTTCTTCCCCCAAGGTCGAGTGAAGATCTATAATTTTATCTAGCCCTAACCTCACTTTTTGTCTTCATAGTTAAGCCAAATATAAGTTTCTTTTTTAAAAAAAAAGTAATTTAATAAAAAAAATCAAACATTCCCATTAATTGTGGAACACAACGTCGTTCAAGTGGCCGTCTGGGCTGACTTCGCAGCGGCGCATTATGTCGCTGCAATTTTCCCAAGACTTTCTTTTAATGGTTTCGAGCTGTAACTCGCGGATTGCTTGGTGATGTTGGCCTCAAGTACATAACTCGTTTTCGGATTGTAGGCATAACATCGGCCCTTCACGGTTCCCACAATAAAAGAGTTCAAAGGGGTTAAATCGTAGCTTATCGTAGCTACGCAGCCCATTGGCATCATTGACAAGATGGTTGATAACATGAATAATGATTTCTGAATTTGGTGTGTAAAAGATCAATTGTGACAAGGGCTGCGTGGCATCCTGCATAATCCAGAGGTCGTTCAAATTTGCCACCAATCGCTCCAACCTGTAATACATCCCCGCAATAGCGGGTCCTAACTGCAATCATGTCTCAAAACTCCACTGTCCACTGACTGAGATCCAATTAGATGAGACCTCCCCTGGAGTCTACAGTTAATACGATGCAAACATGGCACCTTAACGTTAACTCATAAATCTTTAACTGAAGAAAAAAGATTTTTCCAGTTTGGAATCAACTGTGCCACCACTCGATTTGCTCCTTTTTACTTCTCGTTAAAACTTGAAAGATGAAAATGAATAATGTGGCATCCGAAAATGCTCCATGTCGCAAATCAACGGCGGCAAAATGAGCAGTGTCCTCAACAAAAACTCGATTCCTGAACGCATCGTCTCCCTCTTTGACGTCACACGAATTGAAATCTCCTCTGAACCAGTTTTTTCAACTCCATCCAGTCGAAGCTGCAGTCTTTTTTTCTTGGCCTCAAAAAGCATGAAATTTTAAACGACTTGTCGCACTTTCCTGACCTCTCCTGTACCACTTATGAGTGGTATGTACAATGTAACCCACGTACACTTGCCTGACGTGTTCCGGTACTCGTTTCGTTTGGTTTTTCGTTTTATTTTTTTATTCTTTTTCGACTTTAGATCATCGAAACTGATACACATACTACAGCAACAGCTACTACTCCCCATGAATGCCGCCACGGTACAGCAGATTTGATCGGTGCTCCTCTTGCCCACTGCTGGAGCTCTTATTCGCTCCATTTTGTGCTATGGTAAGGCTTCATCACACAGTGTTTTCTTGTAGCAATTTTGGGCCCATCCATGAAACAAAAAAGGAAGAAAAATGAGAAAAACACAATAAACGCTTACAGCCTACGAAATGTTGACTACAAAACCGATTACGTTGTTGCCGTTGTGGTTGTGGTATTCGCCTCCGTCTCCGTTTCTCGGCTTTGCCATTTTCTGTGGCTGTGCAACTCCTTGCGGCGACTCTCCGCATGATCTGGACCGTAGAAATCACACATAGAGATATGTATCTTTCACAGCTCGCATGGCGTATCAATTTACTTGTCAATCTTGCCGATTACCAATCCAAGAGGAGTGGTTGCGTGCGGATAATTGCAGGTGGAACTAATTGTTTACTGATACAAAAATCGCTGCGGAAGAAAGTGAGTCGTGATCATGGTACCCCGAAATTCCTGTCAAAAGTGACAACTCGTCTGTCACCGGTGCGTGGTCGAAAGTGAAAAATCTATCTGTTCCCACACGAACCGTGTGTGGGACGGGGCTGTTCATTAGCTGCCAGCAGTTTATGCAGCTAAAGTGTCGAGCGTAAGATGTTTTAGCTAATAACTCGTGTAAACTTAACGCTCCACGAAGCATTAATAACAAATATTAGTTTCGCTTCGAATTTCGACTCGAAACTTGTTTTCCCTAGGAGCCGTAGAGCCCGACAGTTGAAATGTAATTTGCATTCATTGCGCTCGAGTGGCTGTCAGAAGTCATCGAATAGGCGTCAGTTGGATGGTTAGGAGCTGTAGTTGACCTAAATTTTTATATTCTCGTTTAGCGGTGTTATTCGCAATTAAAATTGAGTTGCTATAATTGGAATTGCTTGTTTGAAGTGAAATATTTTATGATTCTTCTGCGATAAGATTGAAAAGCACGCACAATTTTTTCTCAAATCAACCGCGCGGTGAGTGAACGACTTGAAAATGTGCCTTGTCGTGTGGAATGCTGTTCGATGTGGAGTGGAATTAGCTCAACGTTTCAATGAACTCAGCTCGAATTTATCTCCAAGTTAGTTAGCAAGTCACCAACTAATTGCGAAAATAAAATCTATCGGCCACACAGCATGCGCCACAAGGACTAGTGATTAGACTCCCGTCCAGACCTATGCCACTCCAATCCGTGATCTGTCCAGACGCCATCAGGTCCCTGAGATACGACGCAATTACACGGCAAGCGGCGCTATATGAGTGAGCTTGCAAACAGGTTTCCGCTATGCAAATTCTACGTCGCATCCCGAAGCGCCTGGGCCCATAACGTCGACAGAGTTCTCTTCCTGAATTCCACGCATCCTCATCTTGTCGCATCGGCAATCCATCGTCATGACAGCGACGACATAAGCCCGCAGTTAAGCCTGATGACAGCACATTTGCGGCCACATCAACACATGCACCTCCTTGCTAATGCACGGTTCGTGTTCTATGCTCGTGCGCTCATAAGACCACATTCAACCGGATCCTTTCACCCGGAGCAATTACTGTGCCTGCGCTCCTGCGTCTCTATCTAATTACACCTTCTGAATTGGTTTATGTAGATGTGGCTCAATATTATAAGG
Organism: Syritta pipiens; assembly: GCA_905187475.1. Classification (NCBI taxonomy): domain Eukaryota; kingdom Metazoa; phylum Arthropoda; class Insecta; order Diptera; family Syrphidae; genus Syritta; species Syritta pipiens. Next base: position 68,588,586 of record LR994571.1, on the reverse strand, counting down.
TAATTACAAACATCTTGGCTCTTTGCTCAAACTATCATTTTAGATCGGTCGCACAACGGTTCCAGCTTCCAATCAGATTCAAGATTGTCCGCAAAAAACAAAATATCCAATTGCTGCCATACTACTTCTATGAGTTGATGCCGGAGGCGTTTTTCGGATGGCGGACTCTGGGCACAGCATGTGGCAGGCCGAAACGCATCGTAAATTACAGCTTACTGAAAGGCGACCTCCGAACAGGGAGAAAGAGAGAGAGATAGCTAAAAGAAAAAATAAATAAATAAATTTCACGTTCTGTTATTAGGCCGGAGCCTAAGCAAGTCTCTAGCCATTCTAATCGATGTAACCGTTAAGTACCCATCTTGTCTCTCGGTGTGCTACCGCTGAACCAACTACGTAACGTACGGAAATTTGTTCGAAAATGTGGTCGGTAGGAATCCACACATCCGACGCCGAGGCTGCGCACAGATGACCCTCATCGATCTTTTCGCGGCAATTAGTGAACATGTTGAGCAGTGTGGGACCATTGGCGAGAGCAAAGCCTTGCCTCCGCCGGAAGATGCGATTGATTGATGGGCGGAATTTCGTTGTCGATTTTTTGTTTTTGGGTGCGATGGGAAATCGGATACGATCAACTTCCACTTGAAATCGAACGGGTTTCTTGCAACGACTGCTCGACGTTAGGAACACGGATAACTAATTGCTGTGAACGAGCGCTCGGAGGCGCGCAAAACTGGGCCAGGGTACTGTTATGGGACATGTCGCCATGAAGGTGTTATTAATGGCACTGCTCCTTTCAGTTGAAAGCGACAGCAGCGAGTGTGATTTGAGAAATTATGCAGCGTAAGCAGATGCATGTAGTGCGTCTCTTGGATGGGTTTGCTTAATGAATCCCTCGGAGCTGTGTGGCAGTGTCTGATGGGTGTCGGACTCTCGTATCGTTATTACTTCCTTTTCGATAGTACCTGCTTCCTCCGTCTGGAAGATTTATGAATGGAAATTATGTGCAGTTTGTTTTACGATCGCGCAGCAGTGAGTATGTGAAATGAAAGGGGTTTAAAGCGGGAAACAAGGGAGGCTAAGAGGGAATGATCAGTCCATGAAAGCGGTACGGAGCGGTTCAGTGGGTTCGAAAGTAAAGGTAATGCTCTCAATTAGCACCTCAACAACACTCTTCTAAGAATAGTCTACAGAGACTCTTAACGACCACTTTAGTCAAGGTTGTGGTGCGAAGTTAATTATTTATTGGACTCGGAACCGTCCAACAATGTTGTAATCTTGAATAGCGAGATCCTTTAGAGCTTTTGCGGATTTTTTTTATTAGAAAAGAGCTGTTGAATTGGGTTTGAGTCCAGACAAACAAAACTGAAGCATAATTTTAAGCACTTTCTATTTATGTCTGTCAAGTTTGCCAACTTTGCCTTAAACGACCAAGTTTCATCTTAATCAAAAAAGGAATTTGCCTTAGGTCACTAAATTCCGGATTCAGCAGAGCCTCGCTTTGAGTCGGGGCGGTGTGGCTAGAGAGACACGAGGCAAATCAAATTAGAAATTCCGATATACAGTCGAATCCCTCTGAATCGAATTTTCACGGGACATCAAAATTAGTTCGAGTTAAAGGGAGTTTTGGAAAAATTCGAATTAGAGGGATTGATATTTTTTGTTAGTCTTAAAGACTTAGAGGATGGTTTTTGTATAGAAAATTGAGGGTAATGGCAAAAAACGAGTTAGAGGAAAATTCGACTTAGAGGAAGTTCGACTTATTGTTAGAGGGATTCAACTGTTTTTTATTGCAATTTTGTGAACGACGCAAACTGAAATAATACCGACGTAGCTTCCAATCACGATAATTTTTAAACAAAGCAATTTTGGCAAATTGAAGCGAGGCAAAGCATGGCTTTAGTGTATTGTATTTATCCTAAGTGCACCAATTAATTTGCACAGCTCTGTTAGCTTGTTATATAGAAAACAAACTCAGAATAAACTTTTTTTTATAAGTGGGTGCTGAAAGCTGCAGTACGTGCAAAATACAACTATCTCCAAATAGAAGAAGGGCGACGTTTTACAAGTTTTCCACATCGAGCGCACGAAAAAAAAAAACGTACGCTTTTTTTTCGTGAGGCATTGATAGTATCATCATTAATGGCGTAACAGCCCACGAAGGGCCAGAGCCTAGCTTTTCGCTGAGTTGTGCGTGTTATAATTTTTGACACATGTGAAGGGGACCTACAGTTTATTGCCGGTTTCGAACGGCGAATTGCGAAAGCTTTCCTTGACAGAAGTACTCCAGGAGGATTGTCAGTCGTTCGCTGGAGGTTGGCCCGTGAAAATTGTTTGTGGTGTTTTTTTCCAGAGCTGGATTCGAACCCGGGTACTCTCTCGCTTAACAGTACGACGCACTAACGATTAAGCCACGGCGCCCACGGCATTGATAGTAAACGAATAAAAATATTTGAAGCTTTCACACTGGACGGAGACGGTTTTTTTTTGTGTGGACGATTTTAAGCAGCTGTCTCAACGAATGAAATATGCGGCGAACGTTTTCGATTTTTTCCGCATGTGTAAAACTTGAGGCGATAGCAGAGGCTTTGCAATAAAATCTTCCGCATGTGACGTTGACCTTTATGCATCATTAAGCTGTAGCTTGGAGTGCAGAGCTCATTAGCGGTTCCCTTAGCATAGAGAGAGTAAGAGAAGTAGAGGAAACTTTCAGCCTTCGGTCTGAAACAAATTCAAAACATTGTTAGTTTTTTATTCTTCTAGTCTTAAAGTCCACTGTATAACGTGAAAAACTCTTTATCTGGGTACCCAGCCTTCTTCGCTTCCAGCTACATCTAAGTGAACCTGTCTCCGAACTCCTTAACACACCCTGCACCCTTGCCTCCGCCCCGCTTGTAGAAATTAACCTGTTCACAGTTCATTCTTGTAAACAAAAGTACGAGGAATTGCCCTGGGGCCGGAGTCGTGAGCTTGAGCACCTTCCAGCTTACCACCACCGAACGTCCGTCGTCGCTCCCAGCGCCAATCGGACAAATTAAAATTATCCTTGCACAGATACACCACTCGTGTGGTTCGTGTTGTTCACCCGATAACAAGTTGTGCAAAACCACTTTTACCTGATTGAATTGCACCCGCCAAAGGCTATCTCATGATTGTTTCGCCCTCGAAGCGGTGAACGCTGCGACGAAACTACGCGGCGGCGCGGTGACGCGACGTGCGCACTCCAATTTTTCAGGTTTCGCGTTCACTGGCGTTCGTTAGCGCGCGACTCACAGAGGAAATGACAACGCAGCAGCACACTCGTAACACTTATCACGAACACGAACAGGAGAGCAGCTGACAAAAGGTCTCAAATGATCGTAATTAATCAAAATGCCTTCCTAGAAGAGCGTCTTCTTAATGGTTTAAGATTTACGGTTTGTGGAGAGCGAAAGGGGCACTGAGTGTGAGCGAATAAATTCACACCGTCGAGCGGCGGGAACACGAAATTGGTGGTAATTTGTTGCGACCACCTTGCTCGGGCGAGCATATGTTACGGAGGCAGTGGGGTTGTTGGCCCACTTCAATGGGAACCTTCTGACGACGTCGTTATGATTTACGCCGGTTGTCTAGTTAATGGCTTGCTGCGACGTTGTCTCGGCGATGACCTTTGTAAGGGCTTGTTAGCGTTTTGCACGAAAATGTTGGATTTTTGGAAATGGCTGTGGATTATTCTAAGGAAGGATGAGGTTTACAGGATGTCTTAAAGTGGATTACCTTAAGGAGTCTGTTAGGTTATGTGTGATGGGTGCAGTTTTGCTAACTTTGTAAAGCCTTTCTCATGATTTGCAAGCTACCCAAGATGTTGTTGTGTTTTTTAAAGAAAGCAACAGTCTTCAATTCTCACGAGGTCTAAAAAGGAAACCGACTCACCTTAACTGGCTGTCCAAGTTTGCGTGTAAAGTAAAAACAAGACAATGTTTATAGTGTCTAATGTTCATTTTCAAACAGAAAGTTTACATTTACCCTTTTAGAGGCCTACTAGTGTTCCCAAATCTGTCTATTTTGGCTTCTATCAAACCTCAGCGTCATTTAGATTACTATTATTGAATTTCTTCAATAAATATAAACTGAGTAATTTAGCCTGCCATTTTAACCCTGACATGAAGGCCGTCCTCTTAGAGTAGGCCATATCACAAGAAATACTTCTATCGACCTTTTCTGGGGAATCCCTTGTGGTACTGTCAGCCCATAATTGACCAGTGGGCATGATCGTGCATACGTTTAATACTACAGCTCCAGATTTTAAACGTGTTTTTAATTTCACGTATGCAATTGATACGTGTTGTCGTATTACACTGCCCGTAAGACACAGGTACACGTGTAGTTCATTTAAACATAGGTAAACGTCTGTTTAACTATATTGCTAAGCACAGTGCAACAGCCTATTCACGTCTTCTGTAATGGCTACAAAGTTCGAAATTTTAGAATTAGACTGGATATCTTTCGAGGAGCTCGTACGCCTACTTAAATCCATGCACATGCTTCCTAACATTGTCAGCGGTGAAGACTCATCGACATCCGTGCACAAGTTGTTGGAGAAGCTTATGTTAGCTTCTGAAAATGACTCTGATATGGTCGTGAATTATTCTTTTAATTAAAAGAATATTTACATAGGATTTACAACAACGGTTTTATTAAAATCTATAAAGTTTTGTACTGTCTACACATATTTTACTAAATACGCGTGTAAATATAAATACACGTGTTCCTACACGCATAATTTAATTTAACATTTACTACGTGCACACGATTACACGTGAAATAGGGGGCTCTATTTAATACTTGCACAGTATTAAACAATTAATAAAATAAAATTAAACAATTTTGCAGATCTAATTGACAAATTTAAATTTAGTCGGTGAAATCTTTACCGATTATTACACCGGAATACCGATCTGCCTAACAGTGGCTGTAATTTGAAACGCCTTAAAACGTTTACAAAATATTTTCGATGGTTCCAAAATTGCTTTAAGAACGTACTTGTCTTTGAATCATACTGTTCCTCCTATTCTCCGGCCGGTTATACACTAAAAGAAACTATGAATTTACTTTGTTACTGCATTCGTTAATGAATTTTATCATAAATAGGCTCCTTGATCCTCCGACAACACGTTGGATATTTAAAGCCTTTGTTTATCGTCAAAACCAGAAGCTTCAGTTGATGAAGTTGCTTGGTACCCCCCCCCCCCCCCCCCCCCCCCACTACAATCATAACCAAATTCCTTTCGAAGTCGTAATAATTTTACGAAATAACCAGAAGACGGCTAAATTGAATGCTCGATGAAGACATTCCACAATAGACGACTCTTAATTACCCATACGACTCCTTTATGCAAGTTCTCCTATAGCGACACCACTCGACGGCTCCCAATCGTTGAGCTCCCTGTCCACAGCGTCCAGTGTAACGACAACAAATGACCATCTCTCATCGATCGACCACTATCGCGGACTATAATCTCGGTAATTTTATTTCGAGGTAGATTCCATTCTCAATACAAAGTCTCAAGTGACTCCTTCAGCCGCGGCAATCGTCCCTTGTGTTGTTTACGACACCTTCGTGCCTGAAACCTGATCGGCGGGGCATTTCGGGTGGGGGAACTTACTCCTCTACGGAAGTGAATTGTTTTTCGGCTGTAACTTGGGCTTCTCTGCCACTGCGACTGCAACTGCGAGGCACCTTCGAGGTCTCCGGTCTCAGCCGTGGGTCTTCGGCTTCAGGGCGCTTATTAAACGCATCGTACTTTCACGTGTGAGCACTTCCGCTCCAGATGCCCTGCGTACGAGTGTGTAATGGCGCAATCCGCGTGTGGAGATGGCGTCCCAATTGCGTGGATTTCTTTTGAAATTGAACTCTCGACGCAGAGAAGACGCGTTGAAACAACGACGGTGCACGTAGATTATGAGAACCCATGCGTGCGTATTGCGCTCGACAGTGCCGAGAGCCGAACTTTCTACGTCGGCGTGTCAGAGGTGCGCGCGTTGTGAATCTGGAGCAAGAGTTATGAGCGGAGATGCAGATAATGACAGTTATGGTCAATTTAAGAATGATCCGGTGAAGCGACGGCAAATGGGACACTCTGAGAGATTAGTAAAGCGGGTCACTGGCCAATTATACGCGAGCGTGGTCGCGAGTGGAAGAGGAATGTGGGACTGGGGCCCGTCCAGTCACCCTGAAATGAGACGAGTTTCGAGAGCAGTGGTTCATGAAGGTTGAAGGGTGTCGCTTTGACCCGAATCACAGCCCACTGGGACTGTGGTCAAAGTGATCGTTGTTGTCTTTTTACAAAATGTGGACCATCTCTTTTCAATTACAGGTTATATTGTCTATTAAGTCTAGCCAAAAGGTCAATATCATGCGCTTGAACAACGCTCGGAAATATTGAAAAATTATTTCCAAAGTGAGTGCTGTGTAGAGCAAAAAGTTTGCGTTTTAAAAAACGCGTGTATTTTACCTGCAACAATTTTTAACTGTTTAACAGCCAACTTGTATTTGGCCTATCCTGTATTAATCTAATGTCCGCTTTATTAGGGGATTATTACCGTCTATGGTCTAGATTCTAGACAATTTTTTTGGATTCTCAAAGATGAATGGAGATAAAATTAGCTTGTAGACGCGTGTTGAGGCCGGCAATAAGATGCCAAAGAATGTAAGGTCAAAAGATTCCAAAATTGAAAAGACCTAGGCAGAGAGACACTTTTCCAAGCCTAGATTCCAGGAGAATGCTTAATGGAAGCGCTTGTAAGGAGATCGGCGACCTTTCATGATAAAGAGAAAAAGAATCTTTGTCAAACTATGCCACTATACATCAAACTTCATCAGTAATACATTTCCGATAAATAACAACTTCTTAACTTCTTTAAGAACGAAATAGAAAAAATCTGCGTCCAATTTTGGCACTGGACTTGGGACATTTCGTATGCAGTGTATTTTCAGTAGCTTCTCAAAGAAGATGCCCAGTTCATGGGCTTCTTTGCGGCCAAACAGAAAGAGACATTCTGTAAAGGTTTACTGGACTGTGGCCACTTTGTCCTGAGTGTCCCACTCTCTCAAAATACGTTGAGCAGTGAATTTCGAAAGTCTTTTAAGATTCAAGTCTTTTCCAAGTCGTTCTGAGACCTAAAGCGGAGTTCCTAATTTATCCCACCACCCACATTCTCGGAGGAGCAACGCAATTGCCCTATCAAAAATATACTGGGTAGTTTTTTCGGTACATGTTTGCCGGCGAGTGGCCGGTTGCTTACAAGTCGGTTACCTCTCAATTGCAGTAGACAGGCTTTGCTATAAGTAAGCGTTAGTTCCGAAGGAACAAATGACTTCAGGCTACTGGCGCCTACAATCGAATTCAACTCCTTGCCGGCTCAAGGCGAAGGGCTACTCAAGACTAGGAGCACATCAACGTAAATAGATTTACATTGCGCGAGCTTACAAAGCAATGAGTGCCACAGTAATAAAATGTTATCTCTTTACTTCACATGAAATCCTCCAAGAAAATCCTTGCCCCAACAACGCTTTCTCAAAATTCCAAGCTATAACCCCAATAAGATTGTTTTAAATTTTCCCTGGTCGTTCAAACCCCATTCGTTTGGTCACGCAAGCGATTTGTGAGTCTTTAAGCGTTCCAAACTTGTCCTAGATCCTCGCTCCACGGTCATTTCGCTAGTTTAGCAGTTCTCCCCGTGCTTCTAGCCCCTAGCTACTTGTTTGTACTGCCGATTTGCATTTATCTCCTCAATTTCAGCTGCCGGCTTAAACTCAACTATGCTGAAAATTAATCGTTATTCCGTCTTGCAACCCCATCAACAAACCAAAGCTGACTTTTCCTCACATTTCCACCCAGCTGACTTGAGAGGAACATGCAAATGGGCCTGCGGGCTGGTATCTCAAAATTTCACTTTAACAATTTACCTGCATCAGGGCAACACAAGCCATTGTCTACTTCCCCGCCTAAAACTCTGGATCATGAATCTCCGCGTCCCCACAAAACAGCAGCATAACTCTCGGTCTTATGCAAGCGACACATCCCGCTTCGGATGAGTTGAGTGATGCTGCACGGCAGCGTCTCCGCCTCAATTCCCGACGATTTTTGCAGCTTTGTTCTGGAAATTGCTGAAAATTATCAAAAGCGGAGCAACTAGTTTTGTTCCATGGCATGGCTCACTCAAATTGGCGACTTATCTGCCAACAGAGTGGCAGAGAAAGTTTTCAGGCTTCGTGAGAGACGCGGTGCTTGTAAAAAGGCAAGTACACGTGTTTCCGTTCCGAAATCCGCTCATTGTTTGGTGGAAAAAATGTATGCAAATTATTACGATTTACGGTTGCGAAAAAGACGTTAGTCGTTGGAGTGTGGGGAACAATGGAGAATTAACCAAGCTGGCGTGGGTGGGATGGAATGCTGTGGGTGGCGATGTAGAGCAAGTATTGAAAGTCTCCGTGGCCATGTGATAGGACAGCACTTGAATTCTGACACGGTATGTGAGTCTCTCCTGGTTGGAAATATGAGACGCAAGGGACAGGAACAAGAACAAGTGTGGCGATGTATTTTAGTATGAACTTTTGAGAGAAAAGTTGAGGAACGTTGAACGAATATTGGATTCGAATTTTTTTTTTGGCTCGGCGGGCACAATTGTTTATGCAAAAAGTAGAACACACAATTTTCAATGTGAACGAGCCTCACAATCGCAACGATTAAAAGTCTGTGATTTGTCCCATTTTTATGGTGATGCGAACGTCGCAAGATAAAATCAAACATAGGCACCGCTACGAATATCAACACACTTGCGATTGAGACTTCAACGAACAATTTTGCAAACCCAAAGACTTCATCGAAAAATCTTGCAATCCCAAAGACTTTATCGAAAAATCTTGCAATCCAAAAGATTGCAACGAGAATCTTTAAAGTCCCAAAGACTTCAAAGTGATTGCAATTAATGCAATGCCAATCTAAAGATTTGCATTCAATTAATTTGCAATCAATAGATTGGTCGTAAGGATTGCTCCAAACAAGACTTCAAAGAGAATGGGAGATTTCAATGGCGAAGCGTAAGTCATCAAATGAAGTCAATTGAATGAATCATAAACCATAAAATTCTTTCCATGAATTCAGGGATTGTATTACAAAAGATTGCAGTCTTTTACAACTTTGCTGTAGATGATTGCGAAAAGAGACATTGCCATTTAGAACTCATTGTTCAGATAGTTTGAAGTTTTCCACCGCGAACTGGTCATTCAGAACTGGGCATTCGCACGTTTTGCAAAAAAACTAACTTGTTACAAACCATTAGCAAAAAATAATTGCAATGCAAAATTAAATCTGAAGAAAATGCTGATAAACGACTGTCTTGCAGCTTTAATACATGAACTTGATGAACCAAATATGTTTTTATTTTTCTGAAATAGAATGACTAAGCAATGCTGATTTTTCAGACATGGTGTTGAAATGATAAAAGAAACAAATACCTCTCTACAATGTCTACTCGCAACCTTCAACCGCACGGCAGATTCTTCACAGTCTTCACGCTTGGATGTGCTTCAAGCTTACGCAGGCATCTGTAAAAAAAATTCAACACGAGACGTTCTTCTTGTAGCTACAGACGTGACTGTGTTCTACAACAGGCCAAATAAATTATCTTTAACGTTTAACACGCGATGTCTGAAGTGAAGCGCCTTCTCATTTATTACGTTGACTCTACGAAGAAAATCACAATATGGATTTGTTTCAGAGGTCAGTTTGAAAGTTTAAGAACATTAGCGATGCTGATGCTGGGTCTCAAAACTTGCTTTTGTGAGATTGCTTAGAATGACACCGTACTCAACGCATGCTTACAATATAATTCAATGCAGCCTTTTGTTTTAAAGCAAAACGCCAGAGTAAATGCGGCATGAGCCATGTTGAATGCAAAGAGTGTTGTGTGTTATTCTCTAGAATTTTTTTTTGGGTGCTCTTCTTTTAAAGATTATTTTCTTACTTGTCCCTGTTCTCTAAGTCAGACGCTTAAATTTCTGATGAATTTGTTAAAAACATGCCCTTTCATAACGTCGGTTAGCATTTCATGGACAGCTTCATAAGCATTCGCAGATTTCGGCCGGTATTACATCGAGTCTATCAAATTTTTTGACGCCACGCGCTCTAAATAAATGACACTCATATTAAAAAAAAAAGCACGCATATTCAAAACTGTTTTTTTTTTTAAGACTATATAATTTGCTTCGAGTACCCCAAGGCACAGTGGCTCAAAGACGCTTGATCTCAGTCTGAGTATCAATCAAAAGCCTACCCGTGAAAGGAATTAAAAAAATCTGATCAAAGATTCCCAAAAGAGGTTGTGGCATGATGGCAAACGCCCAACTCAGCAAAAAAAAAATAGAATCTCAGGCCCCAGTTGCTGAACCGAAGTTCTAAGGGCAATAAATTGTCAACTTTGGTGCACGACCAGCCGTGCCAAAGTTCACTTCATGATTTTAACCCACGCGGCGTTCATAAAAACCCAGTCACGCTCCTAACCACCTTCAAGTATATAAGACCCAAGCGTTCCACTTTGCCTATACCAAAACTAATAGAACAATTCAACAATGAAGGCCGTCCTGATTCTGCTTTGCCTCTGCTTGATTGGTAAGTCAAGCTATCGGCAACTTGCCAATAAAAAGAACGTCCTTAAAAATTCGTTTCAATTTCAGGCCAAATCGCAGTGTCCAATGCTACTTGCCTGGAGTGTTCGTTGTCCGTGATTCCCCGATGCTATCGTTATAAGAATAAGTGTAACATCGCCCTTATGAGCGAATGTGCTCTTGAGAAGTACTGCTGTGAAAATGGTTTAGATATAAACCTCTTCGTCGGTACGAACCTGCTGGATTGTCTTACAAACCTCTGTCTCCTGTGTTAAAAATGAATTGTATTTATTTTTGTAACGAATAGTAAAACAGAATAGCAATTTAAAAGTTTTATCTGAAAATGAAAGCACAAAAAAAAAATAAGAAAACGTTGATTGAGGTGTGACTCCGCCAGATGATTGAACTTCACACGAAGCGTTTCATCATCGAGGACAGCATTGAACTGCAGATGGCTTCAGGCAGTGCCATAAATCTGACTCGAATCCCACGCATTGACTAGAATCACCGGACTGAAGTCATCAAACACTTCAAACCACACCCAGACCACTTTCAGACTCCTCCTTCAGAAAACCCCACAGTCACTCATGCTTCAGGATGCATAAATAAGTTCGACGATTGGTTTAGGAGATAGACCCAATGACATGGTAGACGCCACACCGTCCTCCCATCCGTCCAAGGATCAGTCTTCGGGTTTGTCGCGGCGCTTTCGGTCGGGGATCACTTCAAAAAGAATAATAGCCCACAAGAATAAACCAAGCAAGCAAAAAAAAAAAATCAATTAGAAATCGCTCGCACACCTTTTCTGTAAAGCAAAAACACCAGCCCCGAGACCGGGCTCACATTTCAGTTAGTATTCCGCTCGTAATTACAACTGCCGCGGACAACTGTGTGCACTGCCGGGGCCAGATGGCTGCGATACTCATACCTCGTACTCGAAGCATTCGTAGTCGGATGTGACTTCGACTTGAGGAGCCGAGCCTAAGCCGCCGCCGTCGTTGTCGTCGTCGTCGTTGCCGCCGTTGCCGCACCGAGGTGAGTACTATTAGCGCAATTACCTGTGCGCTGCGGCTGATACCTTATCCCAGTTGAGGCGGGCAGACGGACGCGGCGCGGTCTAAACGCACACAAAAGACGCCAAGCTCTGCGATTTCACTGCGCTGTGGTTTTCAATGCGCGTAATTTGACTACGGAACGGAAATAATTCTTTTTTTTCTTGTTGCTGTTGTTTCTTTTTTTCTCTCCTCCTTTTTATTTCGTCGTCGTCTGCTTTTTTTTTGTTGGTCTTATGCTCATGTCGACGGCTTAGCAGGCGTGCATAATCGCTTGCGCCAACGCATTAGGCCATTGTCGCCATTCCGTTTGACTGTCCTCCAGTCTCTGTGTCTTTGATTTTCTGTTAAACAATTGAACAGCGAATGGAAAAGAGTGGCGCTGGGACAACAATGGAGACTCTATGATAGGGCGTATCTTTTGTTGAGTAATTCTTTTTTCCCCACACTACATCTGAGATCTTTGAAATGCAAGCTGTAATTATCAGGCACTGGATGAAATTAAAATTGTTCATTTTTTTCCTTTTTGTTTTTGAACGCAGAGTCGGTTATTATGTGGCTGAGAACCGTTGGCAGAGCGAGTCTTAGCTGAGCTGTCAGAATGTGGGTCTGGTGGGTTTGTGGAACAAAACGCTGCCCTCTGTGGGTGGGGAATGACTTCATCGCGCGGCGCCATTGACAAGTTAATGGGTCTTGTGGGAAACCGGTAATCGCTGGTCACTGACTTCCGGTTGAAGTTCGGTTATTTCACTGCGAATTAATGGGGATCCTTGCACGTTACAAGGCCCAGTAACTAGACCTGGCTATTGTAGGATTTTTTTCCTATTTGGTCTTCTGTCGATCTAATAGCTCATATACATGAACCTACTTTCGAAAAAAGCAATTTGTTTGTTAGAAAAGTAGAAGCGATTGGCTCCGGAATCCACGCACCCACACTTGGCCAGAATCAGAACGATTGCGATGGATACAGTTAAATTTACGACAAAATAAAGCAAAATATGTCTCAAAAGACTTAGCAAAAATGTCCTAACAACCCTAGTCGATCTGGTGGAAGCATTTATATTGTCATTCACATTCGAAGTGTCTTTGAATTTTGGACTACAAGTGTTTAGAAAAGTCTCTTTCATTTCAGGCTATAACTTTACTCAACAAAGATTTTGTTATTGATCTTGTCTTAAGAGTTAAGTTTAATTACACTTATTCAAATTGTTGATTAAATAAAAAATATAAAATCTGTTAGAGTACCGGCTTCCGCACTCTCTATAATTGGAAACATATTTTTATGTACAGACCTGTCGGTTTATAAAAAGAGGAAATGAGTGAGTTCGCAGTGTAGTTTTCTTTCAAACGTTACCTACCCTCAGCTTCTACGCCCTTAGAACCGTTACAATTGACGCTTTCTTCTCAGCTCTCACCAATATCGAAATTGGTTATTTAAACTCTTGCTAATTTGAAATGTTCCTCCAGCTCCCTGAGTTTAAAATTATCAACAGTCGTCGACTATTTTGAACTTTGCTGCTTCTAATTACAGAGGTTTTCGAATTATGCAGGTTTGAATTATAAAGAGTTTACTCTAATAACTGTCCCAAATAATAAAGATTACAACCACTAAACGATAAAATTTGTTTGGCCATTGAACAATAAGTAACACATTACAGTAACAAAGTACATTATTGCATCGCATTTTTTAGTTTTTTTTTTTGCTTATGGTGTTAATTGGTTTGTGTACTAAAAGGCTTAAATGTCATGGTTGCTCAGATCTTTTATAAATGCTAAAATATTGCTTGAATGTCTTTCCTTTTAGGTTAACTGTTTGATGGTGTCTGGAAATTCTTCCAGGTCCAGTGGCAGAACTGAAGATGTTCATAACTACCACTTATTTTTCTACAAGACTCCCACATTATTCCGACTGTGCAAACGAGGTCCGTCTATTTGTGGCTTCCGCGATTTGCAGAATTATATTGCATATTAAATTCACTGCGTGTGTTCAAACTGTTCCCAATATGAACTGAAAATGATTCCCGTACTATGTGCGTGAACTTAATGAGGATCTTTAAATGCAGATTTGAACGTGTGAAATTGTCTTGTAATTGGGCATACAAATGCTCTCACCCTATGTTGAAATCTCAGTTGCAAAGATATTTGTGAAGCTTCGTGTGGTTGCGCTATATCCGGCAGCACCCCTTAAGTTTTTTCTTACTTGTTTATTTGGGGGTTTGAGTTGAGTAATCTAGCTTCTGAAACTCTGCTCGATAGGCCGGCAAATTTATTACAAAGCTTCTGGATATCATCTAAAATCGGGGTGCAATAGACGATGTGGAGTGACTGTAGGCGCTTGTAGGTGAAAAACGGGTGTTTAAACTGAAGTTGATTACTAGTCCTTTTTGTGCTTTGTTAGTATCCAGTTAGGCTCTTGATGCAGCATGAATTTTTTTCAAGAAAAATAATAATTGGAAAACTAAGCCGTAGTTGTAGGGTTGCCAACAAGAGACAAGAGTTGGCAGGCCCTCCAGACTCAGGCTGAGCACTGATGCATCTTAAATTTGAAGCTCTAAAACGGCTAGAATGAGTTTTAAAGACCTGTGCCTATGCTCTACGCTGGGGGCAGCCTGTGAGCTACTATTTTCAAAAACCATGTTCTATAAATTTTTACAGGCCCCATGCCAGAACAGCAAAAGTAGCCAATAAGAGTTAGTTTTGAAGGAGTGTGAATGATTCTGCTGCTTAAAATTAGTCAGCTAGTTTCTCAGATTCCTTTCAGATGTACTTTGAAGAAAAATCATTTTTCCTTATCTCAATGGAAATCTATGCGTTTTTTAAAGTTAGCTAGGAATTTGTGAGTTTTCTTGCTGTTCTGATGTAGAGGAGCGCGGTAGCAAGAGGTGTGCAGAGACCGACCTTATCCGGTTGGATGGCTTCACTGGTTCCGCGCTTGGCAAGATCATCGGCCAGGCAGTTCCCCGAGATGTCACAGTGTCCCGGCACCCACATGAGGTGAATGTTAAACTGCTCTGCCATCTCGTCAAGAGATTTGCGGCAGTTAAGAGCTGTTTTTGAATTAAAAGTGACAGACTTCAGGGACTTTATCGCAGCTTGACTATCCGTACAAATCGTGATAGAGGTATGCGATACCACGTTGTACTTTAGCCACGACAAGGCTTCCTTGATCGCCGTTACCTCTGCTTGAAATACGCTGCAATGGTTGGGAAGACGAAATGAAAACTGGATTCCCAAGTCTTCGGAGAAGACTCCTCCACCGACTCCGGATTCAGTTTTTGATCCGTCGGTGTAGATCACCAGAGATTCATTACTTATAGGTATGCCTTCACTCCAGTCAGATCTGGAGGGCAGGCTGAAGGAGAAACTTCTCTTGAAAAGAGTTCTGGGGCGAGTATAGTCTAACTCCCTGAAGGGGAGATCTATAGACTCAAGAATGGTAGAGTGACCCATGCATCTAGAAGGCCATGATTGAGCGGCTCTGATCCTTACAGCTGCACAGGCTGCGACCTGCTTGCCGAAGATATCTAGGGGTGGCAGGTGAAAGATGATTTCTAGGGCAGCTGTGGGTGTGGTTCTGATTGCGCCACTGATACAAATGCAGGCAGATCTCTGCACACGGCTGAGAAGTTTGAGGTTAACACCCTTTTCCAGGGCATTCCACCATACTACGACTCCGTACAGCAGTATGGGTCGTACAACAGAGGTATATAGCCAATGGGCAATACGAGGCTTTAGACCCCATTTACATCCGATTGCTCTTTTACAGCAGTAGAGAGCTGCTGTGGCCTTTTTGACCCGTTCAAGGATGTTGGGTTTCCAGCTTAGCTTGTGATCAATGATGAGACCTAAGTACTTGGCCTTATCCGTTAGGGAGAGGCTAGTCCCGAAGAGTCGGGGAAGGTCGAAGCGAGGGATTTTGTACTTCCTAGTGAAGAGTATTAGCTCAGTTTTTTGGGGGTTTACCCCGAGGCCTGATTCTAAGGCCCATGCTTCCACCTTGGAGAAGGCATTCTGAATCAGTTCACTGAGCGTATTAGGGTATTTTCCGGAGATGGCTATTGCAACATCGTCTGCGTAGGCGACAACAGTACAGCCCTCCCTTTCAAGGATACAAAGCAGCTCATTCACCGCGATGTTCCATAGTAAAGGGGAGAGTACCCCTCCTTGAGGGGTGCCTCTGCTCACATAACGCCGGATGGTGGCTCCACCCAATTTGGAGTTGATGACCCTGCTCAGCAGCAGTCTATCAACTATCTCACTACATCAAATCCAAGACCATTGCGGCAACCAATCTTAGGTGGTCGAATGGTACTACTTGTCGCGTCACCAGGGAAATCTGGCCTAGGCTGGATCCTGAACGCTCGCTTAGTCTCCTAAGACTCAGCAGAATTCAGGTGAGGAACCTGATCAGTGTCATAACTGGGCACTCCACTTTTGGCAAACATGCCACCCGGCTAGGCCTCCCGGCCAACGACTTCTGCAGAAGCTGCAGAGACGAAGAAGAGGAAGAAACCTCGCTCCACCTTTTAGGAACCTGCAGCGCCCTCGCGAACCGTAGAAAGAGGCATCTTGGCTACTACTTTCTAAACAACCTCGGTGTACTTGCTGATACCAGCATAAGCCGTATCCTCCGCTTTATTAACAGCTCCAATTGGTTTCCGGAGTAGCGGGATGCTTTTGCATCCGCTCCTTGTGGTATCACAATGGGCCTCATCTGGCCTAAGTGCTTGGCTGCCCTGCGTAGCCCACCACACGACCTACCTACCTACCTACCTGCTGTTCTGGAATTTTTGTTGTTCTTTGTACTGATTCAAATGTTTAACGACTTCTTGCTTACTTGTCAACAGATTCGAATTTCTATCCACTTTAAGTAGATGACCACCAGATCCTGCTCCAGGTTCATCAAAGCACTCGGATGTGAACTTCATTCTTTGACAGCTGCCGTCGATGGCGTCTGCTCCCGGAAACGCATCTTGTACATTCGATTAAATCTGGTACATTTTTCCTTTAAATTCAATAACTATTTCTGATTGTAGCTCCAAGTATTTCATTTAATGTCCAAGTAATATCCACAAATGATCTATAGGAGTGCGATTGATAGAATCGCAAGAAGAAAAAAAAAAGACACTCCCTGGAGCACCTGAACATCAGGCAAGGAGTTCTCTGAAACTCATGTGGTTTCCACTCTTAATAAAAACACTCCCTTCTGACCACATTAACAGGAACATAACCACACCGCTATCTCAAAGCAGTTCCTGGACAGGTCCATCGTCCAGTGTCCATCTGCGGTTTTAGTGATTCGCCGAACAAAACTGTGCAGATTAAATCCGTTCCGTGCGGCGCCACTAAGTAGACTCCGCAATGCCTGGCAACACATGTCTTCTCCATGTCGTCAACCTGTTCGCAACACGAACACTCCACTATAAGCCAAGAGGATGAGTTAGACAATAGCCACTCACCCCACGCAGGTGGTCTGCAGTAAATTGCTTAAGTGAAATTCAGAGAAGCACCGCTGTGCTGGCAGAATAGCCAGATTCATTAAACCCGCCATGCAACAACTTGCGGTGGACCGGAGTTCGAGGCGGTTGGAGGCCTTCTTAGACAGCGTGACCATGGCATTTGCGGATAATCGAAGTAATTAACTCGTGCAGGTGCAGCCTAGAAGAAGGCTGCTCGTGGACGCAACTTTATTTGAGTTTCACGCCTCATAACTTTCAGTTTCTGCGCAATAAAAATCACCGCGTTGCGCCTCGAACTGGGGCAGTACGATGCGGAGATAAGAGAACCTCCGAACTCCTGAGATTTCATTTAAACGACACGACATGCCACACGACAGAATGAGCCGTCGAAATGTTTTCATTCCCAGGTACACCTTTGTCCATTTGCACGGACACATTCTCCTGCTGCTGTTGCTGTTGTAACCGTTGCCGCTGCCGGTGCCCAACTGGTGGCAGATACACCAGAACCGGTTCGTGGAATAAATATGTTAACCTTTCGGCGATCGGAAAACCTGTCGCTCGGTGTTTCTCCAAAGTTCATTGAAGGCTTCGGAGCTCCTCAAGTACTGGCTGGCTGACTGGCTGGCCAAGTGAAGTGCGCGCGCGCACAATGGATTCGATTTCTTCACGTTCGACCAGCCGCAGTCATCCTCTGGGGAGAGTCTTGAGAGCCGAGCACAGAGTGAATCCATCAATGCCGGGCCATTGTCTGAGTGGCCGCTGTCTGTGTGTGTGTCGGGAATGGTAATGAGCGGAGGGGGAGCTCCGCAGATCGACGCGGTCTATGTGCAAAGCCATCGACGTCGACGTCGACGTCGTCGTTGATTACACCCACGTTGACTGCGTGAAGTTTTCACGTTAAAACAACGCCCATTCGTGTTATCAATAATTCATAAGGCCTTGTATCAGCGGTAACTGTAAGTTATTCATTGCAGGGCTCGCACTCGACTCGAGTTCGGCTTCAGCTTCGTCATCGGCTTCGAGTAGCCGCAGCACAGCTCAGGTTGGGTAATTGGTAAAACGCCAAACGTCGATGGGTTGAGTGGTTCGTGTGATCGTGGCTTCTTCGGACTGGCCGTTTGAAAGAGAGGTGGTTGGGAGCGGAACGTTTCCCTGTTAAAACAAAGAATTCCATGAATTTACGTAATCACCATTGAGGGGTACTTGAAATCAGTATTGGTGGTGGGTATTGACGATGGGCGAGAAAGAGGTCACTTCGTTTGCTGTTGGGTGGGGGAGTGGCGCTGCGCTTTTCGAACGTGCTTAGGATGGGGTCAAATTTTACTTGGTCCTGCAGAAACATTTTTAAGGCAGCTGATTGGTTCATTGAGAAAAGAGTGATCTTCTGGCCCATTAGAGCACCTTTGACATGAGCTTAGCTAAATCACAGATAGACTCCAAATGGTCTCTTCAACAGTTTTAAATTAAAGTTATTTCACATGCTCTAAATCAAGTTATTTCACATGATATTTAATGTTTTTTTTTGTAGAATACAAAAACACAAGAACATTTGAAACAGGCTTTATCACGGAGCCACTAAATTTCACATCTCGTGATCGTTTTTTTCAAAAAGCCCGTTCATTCAGTTGATCGTTGTCCAAATATCTTCAAACCCCATTTCTAAAATCAAGAGCAAATGTTTAAAGACATGCCTTGAAGATTTCTTAACTTTCACCATATTTACAAAATCTAAAACAGTTGCTTCAAAGTACGGGACAATTTTCTACTTGGAACTCGAAAGCTGCTTGAAAAACGAGAAAAAATGTGAAGAGTGATGTGCAATATTTCAATTGATGTGTTCATTAATGTTGTTCTGAAACTTTTGAGTTTTGTGTTACAAAAAATGTAACTCCTTGTTCGAATGAAGGTTGTTAGTGTCTTTCACTTTTTAATATTATTGAACTTGCTGAACAAATTTGATAAAATTTATTATTTTTGTTATAAGGCTAAAAAGTATTAATACTGACATATTTTAAAAAAGTATTAATACTGACATACTTTTGAAATAACACACTTTTTGCAAATGCTCGCCTACTTGGTGGCCTTATGATTAGCAGCAAATAATCACCTTAATCACGCAACTCGCATACGACTCTCGTATTTGCCCCGTATGAAGAGTCGTATTCGAGCGGCATCGCTATTCCCCAACTCGCATGCGTTGAATACGACTTCAAGTAAAAAACAACGCATGTCATCGCAGCTATCCGAATGTCAATTGTCAAAACGTTAAAGGAAAATGTAAACAAAACAAAGGAAAGAAAAAGCATCTCTCGTGAAATAAATAAAAAAGTTTTCGAGTGAAAACAAAATTAAAAGTGGCCTATTTTATTCTGTTTATTTTTATTTTTTTTTTCCCAATCGTTCTGAATAAAATGGTATTTTTGGAGGACCCAAATGCTTCCAATTAATTCACAGCTTACGACTTTCTTTTTTGGATTTTTTTCCGTATGACCGTCCTTCTGATCGAAGTTTTTATATACAAAATTTTTGAACCAAAATAAGGTCTCAAGTATTATGTTTAAAGAAAATAAGTCTTTTTATTCAAGACTGACAATAACATGTAAACGCGTTCTTACATAGGCACGACCAAAGCATCCTTACTTCGGACCGTTAGGCTATGAAGATCTGAAATATTATAATTCGTTAGAAAAAACTGTATATCCAATGTCCTCATCAAATCACACCTCAAGAAATGAAAGCTTTGATATCACAGATGTTCCAAATTGTATATTGATTGGCTCCTACCAGCACCAATGTGTCGTACTTTGTAACAAAAAGTTCAATTGTGTTCGTAATGAATTTGGCTAGATAGTGCAAATGTTCAAGAGCCCGACTTTACATCTAGCTTCACAGTCCTTCACTTTATCTCAAAGACGAGATGCGACCTAAACCCAGAAATCGATGCGTAGCCAGATCAACCACTTTGTTCCACTTTCACCTTATTTTGAGGAGCGTAAGGTTCTCTGTCACCCGTCCCAGAGGCTTCCACATTCCACTCACTCAAAGTTCAAGCAAAACTTTTAAAATTTTACCAAAAAATTTCCTGCCATTTCGTTCCCACACAAGCCTGGGCCACCTCTTCACGCCTCATATCAACGCCACACTCCTTTCCGATGTGCACAGCCATGTCGTGAATTTTTTCTCGTTTTTTTTTTGTCTGGCTCTGCTGTCAATTTGAATTAACCAACAATTCCGTCACGACATTGGCGAAGATTTATTGGAATTCCAAAAGAATCCCATATTGACATTTTGGGAAAAAGATTTATTTCAATTAAAGGTTTTCAAGTCTCAGTCTTTTGGTTGTTGTTGTCGAGTTGGAGCACTTTCGTGTGAATGAACTCAAAACTCGAGGTAAATCGATGTTGCGGTGTCCCCAAGTCCCGGTGTATCTATGAGATGAATAAATCAAACACGGAAAACATGAACAAAGGCAACAATGAACTCGTTAAGACCTCCACTTCATGGTGATCTCTCTTTGGCCGACGGAGAGGAGTGTATCCGAGATAAACAAACAATTTTTGATTTATAAACGAATCTCGATCGCACAGCAGCCGCAGCCGCGGCAGCAGAGCATGTAGAGTTAATAAACAAAAATGAAAAATCAGCTTCGGCTTGTAGATTTGACCAAGGCGGTCGGAGGCGAGAGATGAAATACGAGGTCGTAATGAATCGGGACAAAAAATATAAATTAGAAAGTCGCGCTAGGTGCATCTGGGAGATGTGTGGATGAGATGAACGAGACAGACCGCGTAATTTACGACGAGATTTGAAAGGTGCCTGTCTAGGCTTTTTTTTGCAGTGATTTGATGGATCCTGGAAACCTGTGAAGCATGGCTGGAGGCTGTTTTATGCGTCGGTTCAATCAAGAGGAATAGAATCACATTCAAATTCTTGCAACTTTCAAATCGGTCTATAGGAGACAGGCAGTTGGTGAACTTATCATAACCCGACAGGAAGTCGATAGGAACATCGAATTCAGTTTGTTAAACTAAGCCGCGGTCGCTCACGCTGTGTTCAGAGTTGTTAATTCTACTAATGGTATTAAAGGCCTAATTAAAACTAACGAAGAGTCGACAGCATTAAAATTCGAAAGACGTCAGACAAAGTTTCAGCTGGTACTTGTTTAAATGTTTTCAGGAGGCAAATTGACTATAGGAGCAACAAATGCTGGGAAACGTGGACGTCTGCGTACGGAAACGAATTTCAGACCACCTTAAGTATCTTCATTTAAACTCTCTAGGCTCGATAGTGACCGATAAAAACCATCGGATATATCGCTAAACGACATTTACAAGACATTCGGCATTAACGGTCGGTCATGGCCTCCCGTCATTTGCTTTCTTCATGGATTATCATTAAAGCCAAAAATAAAAAAATATAAAAAGTTCTATGCCTTCCCCCTAAATCAGGAAAAATTTTAGAGGGAGATACCAGAAGCCACCACATATTTAGTATGTACAAAGATATGATACACTGATCTTCCTGGTGAGACATCGCTTCTCGGCCTTGTGACTGAAATTAAAGATAACCTTCTGATTTAAAGTTTTATTGAAAAACTCTCTTTAAAACAGAGCTGTTTGTAAGTTTATTTCACCTTGCTGCTTATAGTTCTCTATGATATGCTTTTTTCTTGGCGCGGACCTAGTTTTGTGCAAATGTTAGCCTTTAACAACAACGTTATGGTGAAAAGAGACTGGAAACATGTCAACACCTGAAAGTAGATCAGCAATCGCTTAATAGCTACTCATCAGAACACAAACCCAGAAATTCATTATTCCAATCATAGTACATACCTATACAGCAAAACAATTATTACTTATTTAATAATTAAGTAATGTAAATAAAATGTTGCGTAAGAAAGTTTGCAATACAAATAATAAAATAAGCAATTAAGAAATCAAACACCAAGCAACGTGCCATCGAACCTTATTTTATACAAACAAACAAAAAATCGAGCATTCCTGTTTAAAAAAAAATGTCTTTACTTTTGTCAAAATTTGTGTTGGGTTTATTTTTTCAGACGTGTTTTTATCAACTGCTTGAGACAAAAGCGTCAAAAATAGTTTGATATCAAAATAATAACTTGATGCAAAAATTCAGTGTTGAACTCCAAAACTTGTAGTCACAAATTGAAAACTGCCAACAGTGATCTGCTGCGTTAACATATCGCGAATCATGCCACAAATAGCAAAGTAAAGCCACTTTTGTACCTGATAAAACACGAGTAGCTAATGGAACCAAATAAATTTAATCATGTTCGTTGTCTTGGCTAAGTCACGATTCTGGAAAAGCATTTCAACAGCCATGTCTATTGCCGCATAGAGCTACAGCCGATTCACAGAAATTGTTATGCGTGCAGAATACTTGAGCAGGCTTTGATTTGATGATCTCGTTTTCCTAAAGAGAGACTTTTGCTAAATTAAATAAAAAGTTTAGATTATTCTCAATAATAATAATAGTTGGGTGGCGTTACAGAACGTAGAGCGTCAGAGCAAATTGTGTTGTGAGCTGCATAATTTGAGAAGGGGGCCTACTGTATAATGCCGGTTCCGAACGACGAGTCACAAACGCTTTTCACGACAGAAATAGTCCGAGAGGAGGCCAGTCTTTTGTTGGACTGTTCTTACCGATAAATTAAAGAAAAGAAAGGGATCCAAACATTCCTCTTAACCTACGTAGAGCTCTAGAAACCGCCATGATCAGGAATATACTCACCCTTTTTTTTGATTAACTTATTCAGTTGTTACAGGCATTTTCAAACTAGATCAGAAAAAGATCAAATCTATAAAGGCTTTAAATTCTGCTTAAAAGTTAGAATTTATAGGCAAGCACCATTGGCAAGCTTGTAAGAAGTGACTCTAAGAAAGGAAGGGACTCTACGGAAGAAAGGAACTCTATGAGAAGGATATCTTTAGTATGTAGTCACTAAGAGTGGAAAAGTGTGGATGAGTTCCTTACTATGGGGAGCATTTTCAATTTGAAAACTACCAGCTCTGAAGAAATAAATTTGTCGTATAAACTGCTGAGTTAGTCGTTCTAATTAACGTCGCTTTGAAGTTGGGGCGTTTTTAAAGTTGTAGTGGCGTCGAAGCTATACGTCGATTTTATATCAGTGTGCTTTGTTCGTAAAACTACAATACATAGGAATTATAGAATTGAAATACATGGTAATCTTTAATACATGTTGCGTCGTTTGGATCTGCGTCGTGTATTTCTGGCTTTAATAAACGCAAAGCGAGGCTTTGTTTTAAGACATTCTTTAGCAGAATTTTGCTATACATATTCTATTATGAGATTCGGGTTTTAAAAATTATGAATTCATACTCAGTTTGTTCTCATTCACGATTTTGTTTTTTCCTGGGCGAGGAGTGCAGTTAAGGATCTGTGTGTTTCTACATACATTGGTCCAGAATTTTTAATGACTTAAGCCTCTAATTAAGATCTTTAATCTTAACAATTAATCAGGACGACGATGTCTCCATAAGCCCAATTTCGGCGTTTAAGTAAGTCTCCATTTCCCCTTTTCTCTTTTTCTATTTTTTCGAAATCTTTTTCCTCTTTCTTCAAATCTTTTTTTTCCACTTTTTCCAATAAAAATTAATAATGAAAAAAATGAAATTAAAAAATTTCCCTGCCCACCCACACGCACTGAATCATCCAGACTGTCGCCTACCTCTCGCACAGAGAAAGTGACCCTCTCTGTCCAAGAGATTCTGCGTCCCAATCAACTGGCTCCCATGAACTTCAAAAGCCCACAACCTCTGACCACGTTTACGAATCCAACAATTACAATCCATCGCCCCTCTAGTTCGACGCACTGAGAACTTCAGCTCCAACTCCAAACTCGGAAAAGACTTAATTTTCGTGACCATAATTACGTGTGGCCATCATTTACGACCAAAAAACCCGAAATAACAAAAAAACATAAACCTGCCATTTGCATAATCAGAGCCATAACTCAGAGCGCAATGGCCGCAGCACCCCAGCAACCAACGAGACCAGTGCGCGTGATGGCTTCATATTCCGGAGAAGCGACAGTTAAATTGAAATAATTGTTCGCAGCGGTGCGGCAGCACGGAGGGAAACTCACGGGTATGACTTCCTCATTAAATTTCGTTGAAACGGTTGTTTCACGCTGACATTCTTTCCCAAAAAAAGCCCACGGAGGATTACACAGCCATTGTACCTCAGGGCCATTGCGCGACGTCTTCTATTCGTACTCGTTCTGCAAAAAAACACCAACACCAACGTGGCGTTAATGGCTGCGCGGTGGAAGGAAACGAATTATTCGTGAGATTCCCTCCATCACGATTGACACATCCGAGAGATGAGCCACTTCGACGTGAATTCTAATTTGGCTCCTTCACTCGATGCGGGTGGCGTGTGCTACGGCGGCTGGGGGAGGCTTTGTGCTTGGTTTTTATGAGGTGGCAGCATTTATTGGCTGTTTGCCAGCCAATTGGCTGCGGGTTCGTCGGGGCTTACACGTCTTGAACTCGGATTAGCGCACATTTTATGGGTCGTCCAAGAGCTGCTGGGCATTGTAACTGCCATGACGTGGAGCTACTGATGGTCTTGGGATAAGTGGATGGCTCCATGATGGCTTAGGAATCGAGTTTTGTGCAATAGGCATGAATGTAGATATGAGCCCTTTGCATGGATGAATGGGCTTTCTTTCTTCTTTCTGTGGCCCACGTAGGAATGAGCTTGGATCCCTGCGAAAAGTTTTGGAATCTCTGGTTATGTATGGAATACCGTCAGGAAGTTTCCAATAATGACTAAAGTCTGAAGCTTGTACACTAAAGCCTCACTTCTTTAATTAGGACCAGAAAAACTCGACGCAGGTCTAAATGGCGCAAATTGAATTAGAGATTCTCATGAGACTTAATTCCATAATTTTCACGCATTGCAATTTTGTGAAGATCGCAAAATAAAATATAATCGACACAGCTTCGAAAGCACGATCATTTTGAAGCGATGCAATTTCGAGACAATGCAAATCGGAATACAATAGCCTCGCCGGTGTATTCAAATACGCAACAAATAGGATTTCTCTTAAGCGAAATGCTGATTGATTGCCGAGATTAAGTAAAAGCCTTTGGTTGGCTGTGGAAGGACTCTGCCGCTTCCTTACGGCTTATAAAATAAACTTTATAAGTTAGAACTAAAAAAAAAAAGTTTTAAATAAGGACTGAAACTAAACAGGCTCTAATCATTAAAAGTTTATTAGAGTCCGTTTGATGTCTGTGTTTTCGATTTCGTGCGTTTTTCATGTCTTATTTAATACTTCTAAATACCTGTGAAAGTTAAGGATTGCTAATAAAAATAAAAAATATTTTGCGAATAAAAATAAAAAATAAATATTGCAAATAATAATCTGTTGTTTTGATCCAAAGGAAGGCTAGAAGGCTGACTTTGAGTCTTTGACATTGACATCGTTTAAAGCCTATAGACTAAGTTAAGATCGATAAGCATATAAAATTTACAATAATGTAAAATATAAAACAGATTCTGATTTTATTTGTAACATATTAATGCCGTTTGGTTTAGAATAGCACATAATCTAAATCCTCATTTTGAATTTGATAGCAGAAAGTTGATGCAATTTTTACTACTAACATTACTCCAGGAATAACCTCTCGAATGTTACCCTTGACATAGTTCAAAGTGTTTGGCTTGTTAGCGTACATAAAAGACTTAATCTAGGTGCTGAGGAAATAATCCAGTAGTGATGATCCAGCTAATGATCGCTTGTCGTGAGCTAAATGCTCTTCACACAGAGAAAATGATTCTTTGGCTAAATCTTGGATCCACAAAGTTTCCAGAGTCCTATCAATAAAATCTGGATGTGATCTGTGGTCTTATAGCTTTACTTTCTACATCAGTAAAATCTATATTTTATACATTTTGTCTAGGTGGTGGCTCAAGGCTTCCCCGTGCAACGCATTTTCTGCGTACTGAAGCTAGAACGACGTCCGACCACACGACAAAATTCATGTTGAATATTTAGAACTGATGCGGAATTTTGATTTTATAATGATACCCGACAAAAGGGCAAATCTTAGTGAATATTATTACGCGTAGATGTAATAATATTCTTTTACATCTTATTGGTGTCTTTCATAGCTGCTGAAATTAAAAAAAAAACTATTGGTACTCCCTGATCACCTTGTTTATATATTAATTTAAAACCGCTGAAGTTCAAATAGAACACTCAGAATAGCTGTGGGATGATTTTGGTATATCTTGGGCATCGTTCAGCAAATTTAAGTCAAGATTGATGATCATCAGCCCTTTCAGTGAACAGTTTGATCAATTCCACTTTTTGAAAAATCTTGTATTTAAATGTCAAAGTACTTGATATAGGCAAACGATTTTTCATTTAGAATAACTTTCCTAAATAGTAAATATTAACACCATTGAACAGCAACTATTTTAATAAAACGCAATGTATTTCTGAGGCGAATGTAAACTATTTCATCGCTTTTCTCAATTTTTGCTTAATCGATTTGTGCTCTGAACGGCACATAGAGAAAAGAGCATGAAGTGTTCAAGCAGCAGAGAATGTGATAGAAATTGTATTCATCGCATCAGCTTAGAGAGATCCAGGGTTTCAAGAAAGTTCTACCCCAATTCCTTTACATCACTAAGTAAATCGCCCTCAAATCTTTGAACTCTTAGTCCAAGTTAAACACGATTGACATCTGCCAAGAAAAGAAAAAAAGAAAAACTAAAGTTAAAAACTTAGCTCCGCGATAATTTGTCGGTCTCGTTTTGCGTGTTTATCCAGTCTCAGACTTCTTGGATATCAAAAATTGTTTTAATTAATAAAACGAACGTGGGAATCTTCAACGGCTCATGCTCGAGTGGTTACTCGCGTACTTCCTGTCACCACTCGGTTTGCGGCAGCCACACGTGTTTGCGGTGCAGTTTTTCATTTAAGACGTTGATCTTATCGGATTTGATTTTTCCAAGAGATAGCAAATAAAATGTTATTAAAAAAGGGAAGGGGGACGACTGGAATTGAAATTGAAGAAAGTGGGCCACACAATGACCCCTTGTCGGAGATAACAAAGGCGATTCCTGGGAGGCTGCCTTGCGTTTAATTGATTTAGAGGTGTAGGGTGCGAGTTCAATTTGTAATGTTGAAGCCGTTCTTGTAAGATTTGGTTGTGGTGGGACAAACCTTGCTTTCTACAGTCACACAGAAGTAAAGGCCACGAAAGCAATTTTCTTCCAGTTTAGGTTGTCAACCCGCTATTTCAGATCGTACTAATCAACTTCACACAAATCAACTCTTCTCCAGCCATTTTTTTTTTTCTAATTTGGCAGCGTTCTCAGATAGCATTAGAGCTGAAACTGATACTGCTTTGAGTTTCTAGGACTGCTTTTCCATCAGAGTACATCGAAATCTTTGGTTGGACAAAATTCTGTAATAAGAGGTGTCCAAATTAATATTTATCGTCTTAGCGAAGCGTTCAAATTCTCCCTTTGCCGTTTGAAAAAGAAGGCTTCAACTTACTGTACTATTTCAGAAAACCCCAAGTCTAATTAATTTGTTTTTAATGTAATGCCAAAAAGGAGAGACGGTTCCTTGTATGTAACTTTTTTACTTTAAACATTTCTGGGTTATAAATCATTTTATGTCTCGCACTGTTCGCAGCAAGATCTGACAGCATGCAACCTTAAAAACGTTGAAAAAAGAGGGTTAAATACATGACAAAAATTTGACCAAAGAAACGCAGCGATAAAAAATCGTTGCCTTTAGAAAGTCTTAACAATTTGGCACTCTTGTTTATGCTTCCTAGACAGGAACTAACATGTTGCAAGAATACTTGCAGATATGCTGCTGCTAGCCTGCCTTATATGAGGTCTAATGACGAAGCAATACTGTGGGCTTTTCATGGACAGTGCCCTGATAGATTTTTATATAGCTATCTTTTCTTCAAAATTGTGTTAAGTATATTATAAAATCAGGCTTGATTTGAATGAATTTGAAGCTAAGAACAAATCTCTCTTCTTGAGATTGTCGTCTACTGTGACGCTTATATGCGCTGTCTTCTAAATGTTTTCATATTTCATATTTTATATTTATTTATTTACACTATTTCTTACATTACAAATGCAAGCTTAAACAATTTAGGTGCGGTGCAAATTTAAATAACAAGACAATAATAAATATGTTTTATACTCCTTCATGAATGTTTTACAGAAAGACAGTGAGAAAAGTAATTTTATTTGGTTCTTGAAATGCAAGCGGGGCTCTGTGACCTTAGGCAGAAACTCCCAAGGTATCCAGAAGTCCTTCGCACACGTGCTTCGGCTTAGTGGTTTGTTTCTGCCTGATCATGCCCGGTTCTTTCTTATACTTGCTGTCAATACTGTGCGAAAATTCAAAGACTCTTCTTGAGAAAATCTCACGTAACACCAGACGCATGTATCCCAAATTAAACCCATCTGTACACAAAGACGCTCGAGGCGCTATCGGATTATGCTCCCCATCTACAAGTTCCTTTCCAATTCATGGCCTTCACCGCCAAACTTCTTAAAGCAACCTTAGACCTCATCTAAACATTCCACTCGACTCGCCGCCGCCAATAGGCCACAAAGCGAGTGATTTACGTGATCATATTCAGGTCATGATTCCTTTCATCCACGATACTAATGAATTCACACCGGCCTAATCGAGAAAGACAAAAAAAAAAAACAGACGAAGACACTCGTCCATACATGGGACTAAATAATCAAACTCCGGCCCAGGTAGCTCCTTACCAAGATAGCACACCAAACAAGAAACAAGTTCCACGCAACTATGACAAATCGTCTCGATTTTCCATGCAAATGGCGATTTTATTAAAAACCAAATTCAGAAATCTATTCCCCATCTTTTTTTTTTTCTTATTAATTTCTCGCCCCGTTCCCGGCCAATTGATTCTCAATTTCCTGAAGACTTACCACTAAGCCCTGCTGCGTTGATAGCAACTGTCAGAGGAGGGAGATTAGAATGTGAATGGGGAGACGGAAAGAAACCCAAGCCAGATGTGAGTCAGATTGTTCTGAGTACATCAAATCCATTTTTATTGAGACGAATTATTAATTTAGATTTCTGAGATGTGAACGGATGTGTCTCCGTTTTATTACGTGAGGCTTATTATATTTAAATTAGAATTTTTAGCTGGCCATTAAGACCTCCTACATGATTGGAAGAATGGTGGCTACTTCTTCTCTGGCGCAGACGTGAGGAGCGGCTTATAAGGTTTTGTCATTATAATTCCTGTTTCTTTTTTTTTCTTTGGTAGATTATTATTTTAAATGGAGATCAAATTAAAAGTTTTGCGGCCACAGATTAGACGAGCGGTTGTTTGATAGTGGTGGTTTGTCACGGAACATGATTTAAATTTTAGAACGTTAATGAGACGATGAAAATTAATAAAATGATTATATTTTTCTTTTGTTTTCAGAAAATGCAGAATGGTTCTTCACGAGGACCAAGGGAGGACACACTTCCTAACGCTGTGATACAGGTAAGCAATGGAATGAATGTGAGCTTGAGAGAGATTATATCAGCTATTCGTTAAAGAATCTGAAATGGCTATATTATTTTAAGTAAATTAAAAGGAATGTGAATCCTTTATTTTAGTATTATAATTTTTGCCAACTCTTCAATTCACGTTTTCACCTGAGTTTCCAGAATGATCTTAAGCTTTAAACTCTTTTTGGGCATGCAAAAAAGACAAGCGATTATTGCTTCTGATTAGAGTTAGTAACCCTTTTTTCCGCAGTTTGAACAATTGATGTCAATGGCCTTGCAAACTCGCATATGATTTGGTGTACGGTGCGCCACAATTGAAGCAATATCGAAACACAGAATTGTATACCGGGTCAGTTGTTTTTGACACTGCATTCACAGTCGAGGTGTTGCTACGTCGATCTAGCAATATTTTATTTGCATTTGTAGCATCGTAAAGTTTGCATGTTTTAATAACCTTTTTAAATGGGTCATCCTTTCCGTCCAACAATTTTAATTGCAGTTTTTCATCGTATACTCCGATAATTATACGATCACGCAACATTCGAATCGAATGATTCGATGCTCGTAAGTAGCTCCACAATTACACTTGTACTCACAGAATCGGAGCTGAGTTCGTAGCTCCGTTTCGAAATCGGCAAAAGTTTGGTTTTCTTTTAGCACCACTGTGTTAAATTTATAGGATTCCAACGCAATATTTTACCTTGGGAGGCAATAGTCATCGAATGCCTTTAAGACAGATTCCAAAGTGTTAGAATCTATCGGAGCATTATTGTTTTCCCACATCTCACTGTCGTTCTCCTCATCTTCGCCATGGTTTGCTGGATTTGCAGGTGCGTTTACTGCTCTAAAGATGCTCTCAAGAGTTCCATCGCTTGGATATAAGGTGTTGTAAATGTTTCCTGCATCTGGATCAATTAACCACAAAAATGTTGTGATTTTTTGCTGCTCAGGCTCCTTCATTTTATTATTTGCAATCATGTAAAACATCAATGTGCGTTCCCATGTTGTCCATTCCTTTGCTAAATTGGAGCAATCCAATCCAATTTGGATGCCATTTTGTAAGGTTATACACGCGCACGTGTTCATTTTTCTTTTTGTTTCCGAATTGCATTTATATTTATAATATGGGATTTATAATCCCACCTCTTGCAGTGTGTACACGTTAAAATAGGATGTTGAAATGTTGAAGATTTAGATCAATTTTCGTTTTAATTTTACTTTATTTAATATGTACTGCTTATGTAATTACACGGTATATGATTATCGACTTGTACGCTGTGATGGTTGAAGCTCAACTGGTTTCACGTTTGATTTCTAAGTAATAAGTTACAATACATGCAAGTTGATGGAATCACAATAATCGTTTTAAGTCACAATATACATTAATATTTGCAATAATATTACAATGCCAACACACCTTACCTCAGCTTCTGAAAACCTTTCTACAAAGGCCTGCTCAAGTTGCGCAGATGTTGAAAAACTTCTACTTAAGAAAAAAACCGTTTGTTTTCCCTTCAAACTAAAAACACAAAAACCTATTAATTACATTTATAACTTTAAACCAGGTTTCTGGGAAAGAAAAAAACATGCATTAACCTCAATCTGTATCATGTATGACCTTTGTAGCTCTTAAATTTCTAGCTTTCTGTGTTTTTGGATTTCAACAAGCTGAGGGAGATGATAACATTTACAGCCACAGCCTTCTCCTTAGGACCGACTTACCCACAATAATAATTAAGTAGTCCTTGACATTTAGAAATGGAGACATAAACTTGTTGATCACGCCTGCAACTTTGACCAATGCCTTTGCAAAAAAAAAAAATTTCCTTAACCTCAAACTGAGCTATGTATGATCTGGGTGGTTGCTTGTAACGAATCCGATTACATTCTAAGCCAGATACTTCTTCTTAGCTATAGCAACGAATGCGATTACATTCTAAACCAGATACTTCTTTTTAGCTATAGGAAACTCCCTCAAATATGACATGATAAAGAAAACTTCTTTCTGTAACCTTCAACATATTCAAATGTTTTAAGTTGTAGCGATGTAGAAGATGATTTCAAGTTTAGTGTTTTCGATTGCGGCCAAGTTGCAGCGACATGAAGAAGATAATAAAACATTCAAATTGTAATCCTTTTTCTAAAGCAGGCTAACTTCGGAACTTTAAACCACGTTATTTTAAAATGTCCTCACTAAGGTCCAAATTATGTGCGTATTTTCATAAAATTGATTGACCTTCTTAAGTTGTAGTTTTGGTAAAGACGACAAACACGTTCAAGTCCAGTGCTATATCATCAGCTCGCGATATTACACCGGAATCTAGCCAAATGTCATGCCAAAGAAACTCTCATCCGTTGAAAGACTGATGAAAGGCACCACAGCAATTTTAATTTTTGAAGATAATTTAACGTCTTGATCGATACTGCGAGTCAAAGAAAAGTGAATAGAAGTTTTGCGATTAGTAAATGATGAAAGTAGTTTCGAAGCTTTATTCGCAGATAGCAGATTATAAGAAACAGTCTGCCATCAAAGGCTTTTTAAAGTGTGACACAAAAGTTACACCTCGTAACCAGCAGTCATCCACCTGCCTGAAATTCCTTTACCCACATCGTTTCCACACGCTCCAAATTCCAACACCTGTCACAGACCAGGAAGAAAATCCCACGGCGAATTCCTCCTCTCCATATCGCAACACACGCGCCATAAAAGGAAAGTCAACAAAATGCCTAAAACCAAATACATCTCAATTCATGTTACCAAACAGCAGCCGAACAAGCTGTCATTTAACGCAGCTTGATCGGAAAAGAAAGTTTTCACTTTTCTTGCCTAATTAGTATCAAAATGAGTATTTTAATGAAGCGAAAGGCGAAAAACTAAAAAAAAACTAAATCAAAAAGAAAACGCATCAATCACCGATCGGCTGCAGACAGAGCCACACTTTGTCTTGAGGAAAAGTCGTTCATAAATATGACTTGTCTCCAATTATTCCGATGGATCTTGCACAGCACACGATTCCAGAGGCAAACCACCAGCCGAGCGATCGCTCCATGGGAACAGGATTTTCTTCTTTATCTCCTCGAATCAATAAGCCATTAAAGTTATCTTGATGGTGCTACCTTCATATGCGCGAGGTGTAAGATAAAGAAAAGTTTCCTTCCCAGTCATTTGCTGGCAGTAGAGTCTCATTAGGGACGTTAATGTTCCCATCGTTGACTGGAAAATCCCGTTTTATTGCATAACTCATCATTTTGGATTAGAAAAATGATTTTTTTTCCAATTTCGTGGTTGGCGTTCATCTTGAGAATGACAGACAGCAGTGAAGACAGATGCGTCCAATGACCATCGTCGACAGGTTCTGACGTGTGCCTTGCATGCCAAATAGGCGTTCCCCATAACTGTGAGGAAGTAGTCCTTACAACGCCTTCACCGATGAGGCAGGTTGTCCACCCTTTTCGAGAGCACTCACATCTTGACTTCGTTCTGTCAATCAATGAAATCCGGATCGGACTAAAATTTTTATGATATGCCTTTTACGTCGTTAGGCATTTCTACGCCTCATTGCAAAAATTCAAGAGAATTTCTTTGGTTAAAAAAATCGTGAGATGCAACAGGATTAGTTCTATACTATTGAACCATAAAACTTACTTGTCTACTGAACTTAGTTGCTACTGAACTGATCGTTGAAGAATCTAAACCTGGCTCAATATTGTCCTCTAAACTTGGTTGTACTGGTGCTTTCAGGCGGAAGGTTCGACTCTCTTTTCTTTTTGAACCTTGATGCTCGGGTTCGAAGGCTGATATAGGTGCAGCTTTAATGTCTACGCACTTGAATTGGCCAAGCCATTGTAGTTGACGGATGACGGACGCTAGATATACTAGCATGTCTTAGCCCAACCCGCACGTGTGAGTTGTGCCCACAATTGATTCAACTGGCGGCCCGCAGTTGACTCCGACTAAAAAACTGCATGATTTTTGTTGTATGTAAAAAATAGCTTTGACCTCGCTGTCCATTAACTGGGACTGAGGGGATTTCCCAACACAATTTAAAAAAAAAATATTAAAAATTGTAGGCAAAAAACATTATTGGGTTTTTTTGACCGTGCGAGAATATATCCGATTGTACTAGATACATGTGCGGGAGGGATGTGTACGCCGAGTCTTCTTGAAACCAGTCTAAAATGCTGCATCTGCTACAAATTCCTAGAACAAGAGCGACTTAGTGGTGTACTCAATAGAGGCATTTTTTCAGTATTTAATGCCTCTACCTATTTTTTATTTTTCAGACTAATAATCAATGTCTGCAGAGTTTTTTGTTAACCCCATTCAATTTTTTAAGTAAAAGCTAATCGTTTGACTCTTCTTCCAATCAGTTGACATTAGAATGCATAGTGATTTGCCCTGTAGTACTTAATACATTCAAACGATAGTTCTCCTATTTGGGAGTGTTGCACGTATTGGTAGAAAGTCTTGTGGAAAATAAAATCAATTACTTTGTGATATTAATGCTACCTTAATTTACATTGATAAGTGGAGGTCGAACATACAGTAACAAATACGTAATTTACAAGTTGCGTTGTTTTAAGACTGGCTGCTTCACTCAACGACTTGGTGTAGTGGTTTCCTAAGGTCTTAAATCTGTTTTTGTGTAAGTGCAGGGCAGGTGCATTGGAGCACATCCAGTGTTTCGCGAGCCACATCCCTGCAGCTCCGCCAAGTTTGCTATGATGTCAGGCTTACGCTTGAAAAGTGGTTCCTGGGTAGACAGTGCCTGCTATAATAACTACCAGCAATCTGCATTTGGCCTTAAGTAGCTTTAAAATTCCGTCCTCAACATCATTAGTGGTGTAACAGCCCACGAAGGGCCAGAGCCTGGCTATTTCGCACCTCCACTGCTTTGTGCGCGTTATAATTTTTGACACATGTGAAGGGTTCCGAACGGCGAATTGCGAAAGCTTTCCGTGACAGAAGTACTCCAGGAGGATTGTCAATCGTTCGCTGGAGGTGGGGTGAAAATTGTTTGTGGTGTTTTTTTTTTCCCGAGCTGGGGGTCCTACATACGTCATTTTTTTCCGGCTAAAAAACTTTATTGATTCGACAGGAAGTGCCTGGTTCTACCCAACCCCAGCCTCTATGAATAGTTTGGCGTCAAATTCCCTGAAGAAGTGGTTGATTGGAAATATACGATGGATTTGACACACTTTTCCCTGCTAGTGTCTTTGCTATTTCGTTACCATCTATTCCTTGATGTCCCGGAACCCATCATAAGATAATCGAGTACTGGCTAGAAAGCTGCGGCAATGACTTGTAGAAATTGCTAACTGTCTTGGATTTAATGGTCCTACCTAGATATTTCCATAGATATTTACTTTTGTGAAGAGATATAGCCCGTGGCAATCTCCGTCAATATCGTCGAAATCGCACAAAATGTCGAACGAAAAATTGGAACGTCTGCAAACAAAAGCGTCACGACTTGTCCAATATTAATAAACTGTCAAACTTATCCAGACTATTGAGCTACAAATTCCCAATTATGATTTGAAGAATTTGCAGGAAACGCAAAAAAAAAAATAAATGAAATCAATTCTCGGTCAAAGAAGCTTGAAGGTTTTTTCCTACAAAAGTGTCGTATTTGTTTTTTAAATGTCCACGTTTCACTTAACCAAGTGTCACTGTACACTATTTCACCGTGTCACTCTTTTACTGTGCAAAATCTGCAAATGCAAAATATTCGAATGTAGACTTCTTGACGTGTGAAGTACTTTGAAAATTACTTTGCTTCGATTATTCAAACTTCATTAAACGACTGTAGTTCATGAACAAACTAGTTGAAAAAAGGACTTTGACAAATGAGCTAAGACACGATTTTCTAGGATTAAAGAGAAAGATGAGTTGAGATACTGTTTTGCATCGTTTAGGCGTAATACTTTCTCCTTAAGAATAAGGAGAATCAACGCATTAGTAGGTTTCATCTGAATTACCGAAATTTTCTACATTCAACTTTAAAATTTTTTTTTTAGGGGCTAACTTTTTGTGGCATGACTTATGGTGCTTATGCTATATATTGAATTATCTTATTTTGTTTTTATGCTTTAACTTGTATTTCATTGCTATTTTCAATAGTTTTTATTAAGTAATTAATACGCAAATTGAAGCTGTTTTTGTTAGCTTTAAGTATAAAAATACGAAAAAAGGTTCATGTGCTTTCTTTTGTTCGCGTACTGTGAGAGACATTTTTAAAATGCATGCGTTCTATGGTTTTATTTTTACTTTGAACTAAAGAATGAGAAAAACCAACAGATTTTAACTAAATGGAGCGCTCTCTGAACTAAAACACGCAAGGCTAATCTCGATGTACATTGTCGCCGCACCGGAAACAAAATTAATATCATTGCTCTTGAACCTCAAAAATTAGTCAAAGCTTCGGTTCATGCATTACTTCAAGCGTTGCGTTAGGGCATCAGCAGCATCAGCATTGCTTTACGGACCAGCTTCCATAAAATTGAAATTTCCGTAATCAATTGCGGCGGAACCTTTATAATGCCAATGCAAGTTGTTTGCGCTCGCAACCAAATAGAAAAGGAAGGAATTTAACTTTCAAGTCCGATTTCTATTGAAACATTTCCTTTTCCAATAACTTACAGATTCAGTATGAGTTTTTGACGAGAAAAGAAGTTAAAGAAAATTCAGACAGTTTTTCTCACGAGTAATCTCTTGGTTAAGGCTTTAGATGAAGAGAGAGTACTTAGTCAGAATTACAGAAGTCTTTCATATATTTAGTTGAAATAATTTGTTTATGGTTGATGCTGTACTTGGCTCTAATTACGTCATCATTGTACTTATTCTCTTCGGAAAGTTCAAAACAATCAATCTCCCTCCTTTCTAACGACGAAAATGATTGCAGATCTCATTCGGAGGAGTACTAATTATGCGGTGACGAAGTGATAGTGGCATTTCGTGATGACATCCACGAATATCAAAACAGTTTTTATTCTTCAAGATCCTTTATCACCGATTGCATGCAATGCGTCCTTAATTTGTGTGTAAATGTCTTTTTATAATCAAATCGCCCACCCGTAGAAGTGAGTACGTCGACCAATGTTCCAACTCAACTCCAAGTACATTCCATTCAATCGGCAGGAGCCGAATCACTCATAAAACTGCGCCCAAATGGCTTTCATTGGTCTCCGGCATGCATTTCAAAGAACATGTTCATTTTGGATTCAAGTCACGCCAAGCGTATCCAGTGTACACATGGGTCCTCGGGGAATGTCGCGCCGCATAGAAATCGCTTATCCGAGAGATATGCCTTTGGGCTGCTTCCAATCAGTCAGCCCATACGTGTGTGTACGAAGCCGCTTATTTCTCGTGCTCTCACACGGTTCTAGCCCATATTGTTTTTATCTCCATTGCTACCCCAGCACCAGTGAAACAAAAACGAACAGATACTTCAATTTGTTCCTTTCAAGTAGATACAACATACCTACACGCGTACCACACATTCGAGTGTCTTCCTAGTTCGACGAACTCCGTTTGCCGCCACCAGACAGCAACGCTCAGCCCCGGTTCGGTTGTTTTAGATGCTCAGCAGCTTTGGCTTTGGCAGCGGCTGCATTTCTGTGCCGGTCGCAACAATCAACAAGAGATCTCTCGTCAGAGATACCGTGGATCTCCAACGTGTACATGTTTCTTTTAGTAGTTTGTTTTTTTTTAAATTACTCACATTTTCCCTTTTCTGAGGAGCCTCCGGAAATTACAAGTGTGAAGCACCAAGGGAGGGCTAGGGCTTTCCTGATGCTCCGTCAGACGGCTTTTAGTTAGCACAGATATTCGGCAACGAAAACAACGACAAATAAATTACAACTCCGGTTCCCAGGTGAGCTAACGCAAATTTGCGGCGCGATAAACAAGTTCCCTGAATGGTGTGTGCTGTAGTCGGTGGTTAAACAAATTTCTGGCAGTTTAATTTCGATCACGACTTCCTGAAGTGGCGGCAAAATGATCCACAACGCAAGTTTTTCCAGTTTCCAACGGCTAATTTGAATGGAGCTCGGAAATTGGAAATTACACGTATTATTTGCCGTTTTAGTGACCTTTAGCGTCTGCAGCGAAGCGTCGTTAACAAGATGACATGGCGTTGAAGTCGTTTGTATGGCTGTGAAGTGTGCTACGCGCTCAACGGCTCCATTTTGGTGCCACAATGAAAATCTCCCAATCTGACGGGACGGATAATCGCGCTGCTTACAAATCCAAGGAAAACCCGTTTATAGCCAGTTCAGCATTCGAGGGCCATTCAAGCCGAATGATTAATTGTGGCAGTTTCGAAAAAGGTGGATAAGAAAAATTATTTATACCGTTTCGGGGTAACAAATCTGTGTGGTGTGCTGGAAATGGGTGCAAAATTATGGGCTTTCGGAGACAAAACAGAAACGCGCTGGGAGATTTGTGTGGTGAATACTAATTGAGAAGTTTTGTTAATAGTCGTCGGGTGGATTTTTTTTTTTTGTTGGCAGAAAAGGCGATTCCGTTGACTTGGACGCGCAGGTGGTCGGGACAAAAGAGTTGGCGGGAGAGCTGGCGACTGGTGACTGCTGGTTGGTGACAGACGACTGTTATTGGCGCTTAAAAAAAGCGTCTGATTGCATAGCTAAGGTGGTCATTTTACCACCTAATTGCTAAAGTTTCTTACCACGTACGAAGATTGCTTTATTGCTGTGTTTTGAGCATTATTTCAAAGCCAGGTTGAAAACTAATTTCATACTTTATGTTTCACTTTTTTTCTGAGAACAAATTTTTAAATACACTCACAATCAGTAAAATTCGATTAAATGCAAACTTAACTTAATTTGAAATATTAAAAAAAAATTGTTAAAGTATGATATTTAAAAATTTATTAAATATATACCAACGACTTATTCAACCAAAGGACAGAACTCTAAAACTAATAAATATATTTTTAAGACAAACTCAATTTGTACCAGAAAATTCAAATAAAGGCAGTCCAAGTAATGTGAAAACAGGAAATGTCTGTAGAACAAATCACTATAACCTCCAACCTCCAGAGTGGGTCATAAGTTAAAAAATCCGATTTGGCATGGATTTAACCACGTTGTTTGGGCTCCTGAACTAGAATTAGAATTAATTTAATTTGTTCAGCCTTCCATAGACATTCGATGTGGAAAAAATGGCGGGGACAAATATCCCCTTATGTTTTCTGTGTTGTTTAGGAACGATAAACATGCTGGCTATATTAAAAGTAGAACTTCTTTCTTCTTCTTTCTTCTAAAAGCTCCTCACGATTGGCCCGCAAAGCATGTACTGCAGCATCTCGTTCGAAGACCGAATTTTAATCCTGTTCATGAAAAATCTTGCCAAGACTTCTTAAAACAGAGTAATTTCATTCGGCCAAAAGTTTTGCATATTCGAGTCCTACAATGATGGCTAGAAGCAGTCCACACTATCAACATTTGGATGCAAAAAGACGGGAAAATGGTAAAACTGATACGCCGTTTTAAAAAGAAAAAAGTCGTCTGTAATAATACGTAAAAAAGGAACAAGAATGACAATACTTTGATAATCTCTTTCAATTATTTTATTAACTTTTACTTTTGTATTATATTATATCGACTCGATATTATCGAGTAATTCGTTACTACTTATGTCGGACTACGGATCGTGTTCACGAGGTTAGAAAACTTGTTTATTGGCTTCAAAATCACATAGATACTTTTTACAGGGAAGGAATGAACACATTTTTTATTTTTCAGTCATGGCAATTTCAAATCTAACGAAACCTTCGTTTACGTAATCTAACGAAAGCGATGCGATGGTGAGGACTGAATTGAAGAAATCGGGGAGTGTCATTGAGCCACTTATACTATGGCCAAAAAAATTTATATACAAAAGGAGGAGGTACCAACGAACCAGGGCGTCGTTATTCCATGGTTAGGATAGGTGTCAGCATTCTATAGTGCCTTATAAAGTTTAGCTCAGGAGGAATGATATCACTTACTCTGTCGTCGACGATGTTGATCTTGTCGACGTTTTCCAGTTTCCTTCCAAGTTGCTTTAACGACCACAGCGCCTTCATTGCTTTAGTGTAAGTTCTATTTTCGGGATACTTTTGCTTGCTTTTTATATGCATACCTCTAGCAAGTTTTTCGCGTGCAAACTCTTTTATACTTTTTACACGACGACACGACTGACGACATGACTGCGTGGCATAAATATCAAACAATAATGACTGTCTCACGAAAAATTTAACGTGTCCGAAATTACAGATAAATTTTTGTGGGTAAATAATCGGAAAAATTCGTAAGGTTTATAGGTTCACAAAATTCGTATACAATTAGTATATTCTACAATCGGACTTAAAATTTGTTATAATGCGGTTTTGTAGAGATTTCTCAATAATTCTTACGGGTGGTTTTAGGTGATTGCGAAAAGTTTACTATATACAGTTTCGTTATATTATATAAACGATTTCTAGAAACCTTTCAAAGGCCATACAACTCCATAGTTCCCCATTTCGACTCTTCTTAGTACCCTACTAATTCCAATTTTTCTCTCCCGTTCACAGGAAGACGATGTGCGATGGACTCCGCTTCATGAAGCGGCCGCCATCGGTGACGATAAACGATTACAGACCCTCCTTGCTGCGAATGCCGATCGCACTGCCAAAGAATCGAAGCACGGCAATACCCCGCTACACGAGGCTTCCTGGCGTGGCTACAGTCGATGCGTGAAGGTTCTCTGTGCGCCGCCGAATCCAAAGAAAGATCAAAAAGACAAGAAGCTGAAAGGTGTCCTCCAAGAAACTCGAGGTGCTCTTCACAGTGCCCTCATTGGCATCCGGAACGACGGTGGCTTTTCGGCACTGCACTTGGCCGCTCAGAATGGACACAATCAGAGCTGTCGAGAGATTCTCTTAGCCGGAGGCGATCCTGATATTCAAAACAATGTAAGTATTTCACTCATCCTTACAGACCCATCTAAAACAGCGACCCTCCTTTCTTTCAGTATGGCGATACCGCCCTCCATACGGCCTGCCGATACGGACACGCTGGCGCCACGCGGATTCTTCTCTCCGCCAGCTGCGACTCGAACAAACCCAATCTCAACGGCGACTCTCCGCTGCACATCGCCTGCGCGATGGGACGGCGAAAGCTGACGCGAATCCTCCTGGAAGCCGGCAGCAGCATGACCGTCCAGAATTCCCAAGACGAAACCCCGCGGGACATCGCCATCCGGAAAAACTACAACGAGATCCTGAACATCCTTGACAACCCCAAGAAAACGCGTCGCGAAAAAGACAAGTCCAGCGGCAGTGGAGGCAGAAACTCTTCCAGCCGCAAGCGTCACTCGAAGGGCGATCACGTCGACGGCGTAGCGAACCCGGTAAGTTGGTCGCCCTACGGCTGTCACTACTTCCCCGATCCGAGCTCGTTTCCCTCACCAAAACTCGACACATTACCAAAGGAACCCCTGAAGAAGGGGGAGCAGTACTACTTGGACCTGGCGGGGAACATCTGCAAGGGGCCCGTCGGCGTTGGCAACACGTGCTACTGCGGGCCCTTCTTCCGGCATATCGAGGACAAGATCAACCGGAATCGCAAGAGCCTGCGGAAGTATGTGTTCAAAGCGACCGAGAGGCTAGACAGCAAAGTCCAGGCTCTGGCGATTCGTACGGACGACCAAATCGAACAGTTAACGCGGTCAATGATCGCGGACCGGATCCGTTGCGAGAGCCGACGCCTGCACCTGGAGCACTGGTTGAAGCGCGGCGAGCCATTCCGACTCACGACCACCGGGCACCAGTCGAGGTCAAGGAAGAAGTCGACCACGCTGAGCCGATGCAGAAGCCTCGAGCTGCTGGACGACGACAGTCTGCACGGCAGCAAGATGCAAAACTCGAGGAGTTTCGACGCCCTCGAGGAAGCAGTGGTCACGGTCCACCGTGAGGCGGAGAACAGTGACGATGACGACCTGTCGGTCGCGAGCCTGGGTCGGACAGAGAAAGGTGAGAGGCGGTGGGACCGCCTGGAGACGGACTACTTCAACGTGTCCGAGCGGCTAGAGGAGCTCCTGGCGAAGACCAATGAAATTCTTGAGATGGAGAAGGAGGCGAGCAAGCGGCGCAAAGAAGAGCTTCTCGCGTTCACCGAGCCCACGTTCAAGCGGCGCGAGCGCCGTAGTCAAAACGTGGTCACCATGGGCAAGGACGTAATCGAGCAGCTGCACCAAGTCACGCTGGAGGAGAAGCCGCCGGAGGATCCCAATCAAATTACTGTACTGCCGCTGGGTGAAGACGTTGCCGGTAACGAGCAGGAGGGCGCCGGCGCCATAAGCGAAGCAACAACCGATTACGTCACGTACCTCTCTAGAATGCAGTCGGTCAGGGCTTCTCAGCACTCAGCGAACCATCCGCTGCAAGAGAAATACCAGTCCTTCTCCCAAATTCACGGCAACGAGCACGTGTTGCAGGACGTCATCACAGCCATCCGAAAGGACCACCAAATGGTGCGAGAACTCATCGAATCCGAAACGCTCAACGAGATGGAGAACACGCACGAGGACAAGCTGAGCTACAAAGACGAGCAGACGCTCCTGAACGTGAACGGCTTCTTCCAAAACACGTGCTTCGACGACAGCGTGGGTGACTCGCCCAGCAACACACTCAGGGCGGAGAATAAGGTGACCATGACCTCGGTGAAGAACATCTCGGAGCTGTGCGAGAAGCCCTTCGAGATTCCCACCTACGCCGAGCTCAACAAGCTGAAGCCTCGCAAGGAGGCACCGAGCCAGTCGA
This sequence comes from Syritta pipiens, assembly GCA_905187475.1. Taxonomy (NCBI): domain Eukaryota; kingdom Metazoa; phylum Arthropoda; class Insecta; order Diptera; family Syrphidae; genus Syritta; species Syritta pipiens. Next base: position 68,546,053 of record LR994571.1, on the reverse strand, counting down.
AGGACTGGCGCCGCAAGGCGATCAAGAACTCCAACAAGGACCTGGAGGATCTCTCGGAACGGGTCAACGGAACCATCAAGAAGGTAGAGATCAAAAACAGCGAAATCAAGACGCTGAAGAAGCCCTCCACGGGGGGCATCCTCAAGCGGAGCAAAGTCCAGGAGTTGGTGGCACGGCTGCAGGGAAAGCTCAGCAGCTCAATGACGGTAAAAAGTGTCGAGCAGGACGAGTCCTCCGAGAGCAGTGAAGACGAGCACAACGACCAGAACGAGTCCCAGCAGCTGGAGAACAACCAGATGCACTCAGGCGCCTATACGTCCTACCGACAGCCGCAGATGAACTCGCCGAACAATAGTGGCATGGTGCCGGCAAACAACATGCTCCAAACGAGCTCCTCTACGAGCCTGTACTCCACGCCCATCCCCAACAACAGCTACCCCTACCGCCTGATTCCCAAAGATGCCTACTTCCACGAGCTGCCGAATAAGAGCCGGCCCGCACTAACCCCGTACCGGTACTCCAACCAGGCCGAGCAGCAAATGCAACAGCAGCCGCCGTTGTCACTCCCCAACAACTACTATCATCACCAGCACCAGCAACAGCAGCAGCAGCAGCAGCATCACCAGAATCTACAAAACCAGCAACAGCAGTGGAGTCGAATGCCAAGCGAGAGGCGCATCCCAGTGAGCCTGCACCAACAGCACAGTCCAGCGCTGGCCTCCTACGCTTCCCCATACAACAACATGCCCCCGCTTATGGTGCACACGCCTCCGCAGCCACTTCGCACCCCTGTAGCTGAACGCCTCCTGACCAATCGTAAGTTCATGCCGCCGAACAGCAGCTCACCCGACTACGAGCTGTCCGCCACTCCAGTGGCCCTCAAGAACTGTAATCAAATGCAGAACGCAAACCTGATCCTGCAGCAGTCCTCCACTGCCGGCCTGATGGCCACAATGGACCACCAGCAGCACATCGTCGAGCGCGATGTCAGCAACGACTCCGGATTCAGCACCCGCATCTACGGCGGTGGCAGCGAGTCGCACCGACCCAGCCCCAGCCTCTCCGGACACACCGACTACGGCGGCATGCAGTCACCATCAAATGGTCTCATGTACCCCGGAGCCCATGTGCCGGCCGATCCTGGTGATGTCACCTACTACATGGGAAATGTGTCCAGCTTAGTTTAAATGTTGTTCTGTTTGTTTAGCTCGTAAGACTAATTTAATGTAAAGCAAAAAACAAAACTCAAAATTATACATGTCCTTATTTAAACTAAAAAATATACTCAAGGTAGTTAGTAAGATTTTTTTTATGCAAAGAGCAAGACAATAAAACTATAAAAAAAATGTATTGATGTACTTGTTTGAAAGAGGCTGGCCTTAATTTGTATAGCTTGCATTCACGCCTTTCAGCGTCTTAGCTACCATAAGTCTAAGCTAAGGTATAGACTTCTAGGGAGAAAAAGATCATCAGCTCTAAATTAGGAATGTAGGAATGTAGGAATTCTAGGAGTTTATACTTTTACTATTCTCCCACTGACTAGTTTAAGAAAACTGAGTTTTGCTTTCCAAAGACATGCTGCGCGACGCAAAGATGTTCCTTAGTCGTTTCGGCACAGTGTAGTAAGCCTTTCCTGAAAGATCACAAGGAGCGCAAGCAGAGATTATATTTTGGCATATGTCTAAATTAAAAATAGGTATTTACTTTCTAAGACATTTTTGTCGAATACGAAAAATTGAATATTACTTGTAAAGGTCGCACACATATCAGAAAATAAGTATGACCTTATTCAGTCGCCATGTTTTGCTTCTAATATAGCTCTAATATGGTTCTAAGTTAGTGACTTATTCAAAAGGGCACCCATTAAATCCTAGACAAAAAAAGGAGGTATGATAGATCTTCTAAGTCGCAGTACAAGTGCTTCAAAGACTACACAAGTTTTTTAATTGAACTCAATTCAAGTTGGTCAGCAACGTTAACCCAAGCTCAAAAAAAAAAAACTAGGGCAACTTTGACAATTATGTGAAATCAAGAAAATAATTTAGTCTTGTAGACCTCTAAACGCCATGTAGCATTATTTTGGCCCCCAAGTGGCTTTCGTATAAAAAGGTTGTACTTCTTGTAAGTTCTTTTAAAATAAGTTAGCGGCTACCAGCTCAAGTGAATTCAAAGCAAGAAGACAATGCCACCACTTTCAGAGTATGAAAGGACAGAAAGTGTATGATATCGTTCCATCATTCACTACCATTTGTAAAATATAAAACAAAACAAAGCCATAAAATAAAAATAGAAATGTACAAAAAAAAATAGACACAGTAAACTCTCGATAATTCAAACCTCTGTGAGTAGAAGTATTCTCACAGTCCGCTGAAAAATCTCTTCAAATTTGGTTCCCCCGTTAATTCGAATTAATTTTTGTGCAAAACCACATGAAAACATTTATAATTCGAATATGATGGCTGATGATGGATGATGTTTACGTCCATTATTCGAAATCAAGTTGACTTTTTTTTTTCTTCACCAAAGTTAAGTTAAAATGCGTACGTAACGAAAATGAGCAATATCTTTTTCCGAAACCCTCGTAATTCGAAAACCTCTGTAATTCGAAGTTTTTCCCTGGTCCAATGAAAATCGAATTATCGAAAGTTTACTATATATACATTTTGCTGCCACTCGACAGAAGACTGAAGAACAAATTGACTTTCACATGAAAGCTTTTTGTACCAACAGTCTTTCAATACCATCTTCATGAATACTTGCGTCTTACATGCCCTGAGAAGAATACTTAACGACTAACTATACCTGCGGCATAACACTAGTCAAGCGTTTACGGATCCTATACTTAAGATGGCTAGCTCATGTTAAGCGTATGGACCTATCCCGGCAGAAGAGTCATCGAATCCGAGTCACTGAGACAATGCAGCAGAGATCGTCCTTGAGTAAAATGGCACAGAGGTGGAGTGGGCAATGAATCAACTTAGTGTGCAATATTGAAAACGGCTGGCTAAAGATCATGTCGCCTGGCGAGGTATGCTAACAGAAGCCCATGTCCACCCCGGAGTGTAGCGTCATCAAAAGACAAAGGAGAAACTCTGTATGGCAAATTTTTGAATATTCGAGTAAGACCACGCTCTCGAAAATGATTTTTAAATGTAAAACTATAAGTTAGATTTTTACTTTGTGCTCTTAAAGCAAACAAGCTTGAATTTCTCTAACTACTCTATATTCCACGACTCTTACGTGAAAGTACGCTCTTTGGCTAATTAGTATACACAAAGAACAAAATAGCAGTAGGTAGCTTCTTTCATCAATCAACTTTAAACGCTTTTTTTCATTTATATAAATCTTTTGTTGCTTATTTACAATTTTGCTTATATGAGTTTTGTAAGACAAATAAACCGTCTCTCCAAGAAGAAAGAGCTTCCAACTTAGTTCGATCCGCTTAAATTTTGAAACCTTTGCAAAAGGCAGTTGAAATCCGTGTTCCAATTTTTAAACACATACAGCGAACTCTAGACAACTCGAATTTCATTGGACCAGGGAGAAACTTCGAATTACAGAGGTTTCGGAAAAAAAGTTATTCACTTTCGTCATGTACACATTTTAACTAATGGGTGTGGAAGAAAAAAAAGTAGGCTTGACATCGAATTATAGAGGTAAACAAGCCATCAAATTCGAATTATAGAGGTTTTCATGTGGTTTTGCACAAAAATTAATTCGAATTACCGAGAGGACCAAATTGCATAGGTTTTCTTCGATGTACAAAGTTTTTTTTTAGGAAACTGTGAGAACGCTTCAATTTATAGAGTTTGAAGGTTCGAATTATCGTGTTACCTTATGTGTGGTTACTTAAATCCAATTCAGAGTTCATTGAGAATTTCATATTTACCGCATACCTTTGTTTAGCGTTGTCTTAAGAATGCTAGCGGAATGAATCTGAGTTGTGCGAGTAGAACTAAAGACTTATTTGACTAGAAGGAATTTCCTTTTGGAAGGGAGAAACAATTAAAACCAACAATAAAGTACTGATTTTACTGATTTGAATAGGAGTTGGGAATGTAAATGAAGTCTAAGAAACAAGTTCATATTTAATTCAAATAAATATGTGACATTTTATTCAAAATACTCGTTACCGAGAAAAAAAGCCTCTAAAGCCAAACATTATAGGATCAGTAATATTTGCTCTTAACTCTGAACTAAAAAAGAATAGAACTTGCTAATAGCAACCAAAGATTCCAAAGAGAACAATCACCAACAACCTGGATAAGGCAAACGAAGTGAGTGGGCTCATTAGAAATAGGAATTGGAAATCCTGATCCTGAAGAAAGAGAAAATATTATATATAGAGCAACCTGCAACCTGAAACTCCACGGCATACCTTTTCATTTTAGACCTCTACTGCTTGCCTGATTTTCCAATGTCAAGCTGATTCCTTTAACTGCAGTTTTACTTAATATTGCAAATAAAAAAAACTATAAATGCATAATGTATGTATGTATTGTTTTATTGAGATTTTACAAAATTACATTACATTTCATATAAACATTCATATAAACATTATAATACATGAGTTAGTATAATGTGGTCGACTTAGAATTGGTCAGGCTAGCCGATATAGGATTATTAAATTTCCGACGTAATTATAGTCGATAGCATACAATTATGAGAGCTACATTTTAGTGTTATTTGTACGTCCACTCAAAAAGACGAGAAACATATTTAAAAACGTAACCTAAACAAAAAATTCAACTAGCAAGGATGCATAAAAGCACTTGAACAAAGATTAAATGAAAAAACTGTCAAAACTATATTTTCCAATGGCAGTTCCAAAATCCGATTAGAAGTTTATTAATACGGCTGCTTGTGCAGTCGGCGGTTAAAAATTTAACAGCGAGGTTCACATTGCACGGTATGAACCATCAAACAAAGTTCTCACGCGTTAGCATACGGACGAGTAAGTCAACTTATCAGAGAGAAGACGCAGTTGATGGTGGACTAACGATGAACCTGTAATAACTTATATCCTTTGCTTTAGGGTTTTGCCTCTAGCCTAGGTCTACCTATAACAAGAAATGTTCCACAATCAGCAAATTTAAGCGCATTGAAAAAGAGCTTTTAAACAGCAATGAAATTGGTCAAATTTTTACAAATTTTGTAATTTAGCAACATTAGGCACGAAACACTGCAAACCCAAGTAGAAAAAGTGGAAAAAGGCTCTCCGTAACTAATTTCAAGTAAAAACAATTCTTTGAGCATGAAAGAAAGACATCCCACGAATCGAAAATCTAAAAGAAATGCGGCGACTACGACTACGAAAAAACAACACTGCTCTCAAATCAAAAATAAAGAAACAGGAACATTCTTATAACCCAATGATTATAAAATAAAAGAGATATATTTTTTTGTATTTTAATATTTATTTCTTTATTCTTAAAAACTAAATGGAAAACGTCGGACATTCCCTATGACTTCACAAGCGAAATGTCTTATACAACAACTGGAAATACTCTTGGTTCCTCGTCAGTTGTACCGAACGGGAGGAGAGTACCATTAAAAATTGTTTTCATTCATTTCTTTTTTTTCATTAAATAAAGTACAAAAAATGAAATTAAAGTAACGTTCTTCAATCAGATCAACAACTTAAATAAAAAAAACTGCTTTATGTGATCTTCCTCTTATATTAACAAAAAAATGTTTTGTTTGCCTTTCTCGGGAAATTACATACTTTTTAAATATTCACAACACAGTAACAAATGTGAGTATTTTTCTATTTTTTTCTTGCAACAACAAACAGCAACTAACCCACATTCATTGGTCTAGATTATGTTTTTGTTTTTTCTTGTTTTATTTGAAATTGATTTTTTTTTAAATAAATTACTATTACAAATTAGTTAATAAAAAAAATAGTATTTTCATAAAACTAAAAATTACAACAGTATCACGTACGTTTATCGTACGATCCGTTCTTGTTTTTTTTTTTATAAACTGCGCTACATTCTTGTTTTTTTGAATTCGTATTTTAAGTAAAACATTTGCAAGTATACATTTGTTTGTTTTTCATTTTAGAGCGCAAATGTGATTGCTTTTTTTTAACATCATGTAACATTAATACATTTAATTCGTTTGTTTTCTTGTTTTGTCACACACCGTTAAGCAGTAGGCTTTATTGTGTTTTGTTTTGTTTTTTTTTTTATAATTCTTAACAGTAATTGAGTTTCTTATTGATTAAATTAATTTTTTTTTAAAATAGACTATGATATATATATATATAATTTAAGTTGTGTGAATGAAACTAAATAAGACCGCGTTTCTTTTTGTAGTCCTCCAAATTGAGCGAGCGTTTCGGCGCCGTTTCGTTCACCTTAGGGATCGGTTTGGGAACAACCGTCACTGAGTTGACTGAAAAAAGAAGAAAAGAGAATTTCATTAAATCTGTTTCAACACGAAGAGCTTCTCTCAAAACTTACCAGGCAAAGGAACATCTAGATCAATATCAAAATCATGCAGTGAATACAAACTATAGTCGTTTGACTGTGGCTTCTTTGCCTCCTCGACCTTCTTCTTGCCGGGCGGCGGCGGTGCTGGAATCATGAGCATCGGCTCTTCGTCCTTTTTGTCGGCTGTCTTGAAGCCCATCCGTGGCTGTGTGGTCCGCCTCGTGAAGGGATCCGAGATCTTGAGACCCTTGTTGGCACGCACCTCTTCCATGATCGCCTTCTCCGCCTCCTCGACGTTGCGCTTTCTATTCCGATCGTTGATATAGGAAATCAAACTAATACTGCTCGACCGCTTCTTGTCCAACTCTGACGCCCGACTCTCGAGCTCGTCGATCTGAGTGCCCAAGTCGGCGGCCAGTTCGTACTCTCCACGGAGCAGCGCCGCGTCACGCTCCTTCATCAAGCACGTCTTCTTCATGGCGTAGTTCGTGGGTCTGTTGCGGAAGCGGTTCTTCTCCTCGATCAGCTTCTCAACGTCCTCCTCCTTGAAGACGTAGTTGAAGGCATCTTTCACGTCACGTGCCTTCTTCTCCATCATGTCAAGCGTGGGCATTTGAACGTTTTGCGTGGCACAGATCTCGCGCCACTTGTTGAACTCGCTCTCTGTGAATTCCTGGTTGGAGATGAACTCCAGACGGAACACCCGCTCCTGGGTGCCGTGCTTAAGTCTCAGGCCGCGATTTGTCCGCGTCGGTCCCAGCTGGTAGATCTTCGCCGTCTCGACGACACCCACAACCTCCGCCACGCGGTACACTGGCTTGGAATCGTTGTTTCCAATGCTGATCCGCACAAAGCTGTTCATCACAGTCTTCTCGAAAATTGGCAAGTTAATGAAGCGCTCCATTTTGTACCGCGACAGACGCATCTTGTTGAGCTCCTCGCGTGTGGAGATGAACACTGGCTTCTTCTCCGACTTCTCCTCGTCCTCCGACGAGCTGGATGACTTACTGCTGCTCGCCGATCGTTTCTCCGATGGCTTCTCTTCCTCCTCCGAGGAACTGCTGCCGGAATCGTCGGAGTAGATGTCCGACGCCTTTAGTTTAATGGTCGACTTTCCTGCCGATACGCTATCCAGCTCTTCCTTTTCCTCCTCGCGCTCCTTCTCCGCTTGACGCTTGGCCTCTTCCTCCTCTGTGGAATGAAAATCGAGTTAGAAAAACAGAAAGCTGGCAGACACAACTCTGAAGCTTACCTCTCTTTGCCTTGCCTTCACGCTTAGCTTTCAACATGGCCATGGCGTTGCTGCGCTTGTCGTCCGTCTTGTTCATCTCGACGTTCTTCTTGCGCTCCTTGGACCGCTCCTTCGGGTCAAAGTAGTCTGTGGATGACATGATTGCCTCGTCGTCGCTCTTCTTCTCCGGGCTGGACATAACCGCCGCCGGCGGCGGGCTGACCTTGGCCGGCATCGGCTTTGGGACCACTGCTGCCACTGCAACGGCCGGCTGCGGTGGCGGCGACGGGCTTATTGACTTTGGCCTCTCCACTGGAATTTCCTTAGTCTTCTTCTTCTTCTGCTTCTTTTGTTTTTTCTGTTTTTTATCCTTTTTAATTTTGTCAATGGCCGCCTTTTCACTGCGCCGCGCCAGCTTCAATTTCCGCTCAATCTCCCAGCGTGTTCGCATCATGTCGCGACGCTCGATGCGCTTAAAAATCTCAGTCTCACGCTCCTTCTCCGAAAGTCCATTTAGCCGGGCACGATCTTCTTCGTCTCCCATCAGATTTTCGTCGTATCCGTCGTCGAACTCTGAGTCCGAGCTGGACGACGACGACGATGCCGACGAGGAAGACGACGAACCGCTCTGATCTTCATCATCGCTATCCGAGACTTCGCCCTCTTCCTGCTCCGATTGAGCTCCATTGTCCGACTTGCTGGGACTGGATCTTTCCGTGGGCCCTCGGCTGTTGTTCACAATGTTGCCGCCATCATGTTTCGGCTCGTTCACATCCATGCGACCATCATCATCGTCATCATTCTCATCCTTATCCCAGTCATCGTCGTCCGAGTCAGAGTCGGAACTTTTACTCATTTTCTTTGTACGCTTCTTCTTCTGTGTTGTGGTTGGATTGTTCTTGCCACCGGCCCAATCAGAGTCCGAGTCGGAGGAGTTGTTGTTCGTGGGTTTGCCTGCCGGCACCTTTTCATTCTCTCCGTCGGGCTTTTTACGTTTTTTCGACAGGGAAAGGAGCTCCTGGAATTAGAGAAAAGATGGGGAAGTTCTTAGAAAGTTGAACTAAATGCGCGTACGAAGAATATTTATATCCTGGTTGATGTAAAGAGGGACTTGATACTTTCTGCTTAAAAACATTCATAGCAACACATTGTTCAGGACAAATGGCTCCTATATAGTCGATAACAACACCATATTTGAGAATAATGGCTTCTTAATAATCCCAGCAACCGATAGAATTCAATTCGAGAAAAGGTCCCACCTCTTAGCGAAATCTTTCGCAGGAAACAAAAATCCGCTTTTAATTGGGCGCGGATCAATTCCTTTTGGTCACGACTGCGATGTTTTCTTTACTTTGAGAGTTGAGTACCTTAAATTCAATTCAAAGCCTATTCAAGTGCTGCTAAAAAAAGATTCAATGGAGGACGATGTTGTTATTCAGGGAACAAAATCCAATTATTCAAGGGATGGAGATGTTATTACAACAAAATCAAATTAATTGACCTCTACACGAAAAGCGGAGCTCCTTCACTCTGTGTAGGCGTCTTTTTGCAAAACAAATTAAAAGGGCTTTCGATTTTTTGCCAAGCATCAGAGCTAAATCGTTGAAGTAGTCCATGAGTTTGAGAAAATCTCTGGAGCACTGCTGAGACAAGTGCTTCCTTCACAAAACACAAAGTGTGCCAGTTCCCAGGGTGCTTTTCAGGACAAACTCTCTACTTGGCCAAGTGCCAAATCGATATCCCGACGATTTACATCATAAAATGTGTCAGGATCCTTGAGCCGCCGATGGCAGGTGCTCGAAAAGTCCTTCTACCTTCCAACAATCGAATGTACGACTTCGCAAACAATCTGCGCCGTCGTCTAAATATAGAAAAAGCATTTTGTTTGTCGTGCTCACGAATATTTCGCGTCGTGGTGGCAGCCATTTCTGCAAAGAAATGTCACACATCCATCCTCGTCCTCGCACTGTTGTTGCTCGGAACGGGAGAGCTACGTAAAAATTCACGAATAAAAAACAGAAAACACAAACGAAATTATATAATTCTTAGCACCACAGTCACCGTCTTTTGCCACGGAAAAAAACAAACATCCTTTTAGCACACAAAAAATTAAAAAAATCCATCCACGCTTCTTGCGGGAAAAAAATGCTCTTGAGAAATACATACCGATTCCAAGTCTGATTCTGATCCACTGCTGCTCGAATCTGAATCGATTAATGGCTGATTACGACGCTTTCCCATTTTTTTAAATTTTTTCTCAATTATTTTTCCGTAAATGTCCGTAAATCGTTCTTCACTACACTAGAGATGAATTTGTATTAAACGATTTTCTCGAAATAAACTCTTAATATAGCCGTAGAAATACAAAAAAAAGTAATTTAGCCTGACGGGTAATTAAAAAACTTGTGTGGCGGCCGCCTATTTTATTATTTTATTTTATTTTTTTCTTCACTCACAACTCAGAAACAGGGAGAATATTAATCACTCGGATCACACTACTGGCAGGTGGGAAATTTTCGTTTAGTGTGGGAATTTTATGCTCTTCGCATTTTTTTTTTGTGATTTTTGTGATTAGTGTTTGTGTTTGGGTGGTTGGTGTTTATTGAGGTTGTAAATGTTGGCACGCCTGTGTAGAATGAAATTAAGGGATTGTGTACACTGGTTGTGAATTGCTTCAAGACAAAAAAATACTATTGAAATACGATCTAGAGCAGGAGAGATGCAGAGAATTTCAGAAATTCTGGATTATATCGAGAGCAGAGAAGTTGTGAAAAAAGATGATGACAGGTGAGTGAAGTGGTGGATACACAATGACTTTGAGTGTTCAAAAGAGAAATATGTGTCAGGAATTTGTGCTTAAATTTTTTTTGACGTTTCGTACATGGGTTCAATGAGTTTTTCCTACAAAACAATGAAGCGAACTTTTTTGTTATAACAATTGGTTAGGAACTGCAGGAAATGATGTTTGATAATACATAATTTCGCCTTCTTGGCAGAAGAGATTCTTGTATTTTAAACGACTTGCATGCTACCAGAATCGTCTAGAATTCGGCGATCCCGCTCTAGAGACACACAAATACTCGATAAAGCTATCGTCGTTCGTAGAAAAGTAATCAAATAATTAGTTGCCACTATAATTTCGAGAGCTGACAGATGAATAGAACAAGGGCATTTTTGAATAGCACTAGATGGCGCTGATCTTGACATTTTGGGAAACTAGCACATTCGGCAGAACAACACTGAATTTTTGTTTGGTTTAAAAATGTGTAAGGCCTACCACTGTGGCCGTCGAACAGTAGATAAACTTCAATTGAATTCAATTTCATTCTGTTGCATAGAGTGCAAAATAAGATAAAAGTCTTAGTAGTTTTTGAATAATTTCATCATTCCAGTTTTTGATATTTTTCAAACACAATAAACTAGCAGCTAATTTCATCAGTAGTGTCTAGAATGTTCGCTGCTTCTGCCAGATGACGCTGGCGTAGGAATTAGAAATCTCGTCTCCCCGAAGGATTGACAATTCCCAATTATGTTCAAGATATTCTACATTCTACTGCAAAAACTAATTTAGACAATTTACAACATACATTGAACCTGTCTAGAATTGTTCACTTCCGCTAGATGACGTCGATTAAACAAATAGACTTTCATCTCATTATTATTTTTTATTCATGAAATTCAGCGGAAGGTCTTTGTTGGTCCGAAAATATTTATTAGCTCTTAATTATTTTTTCAAGCTATTTTTCAGCAAATTTTATTGTGCTGCCCAGAAAGTCATTAACGCTGTAATGATACATCGAATAATTGAGCGACGGATAGATAATTACTTTCCAGGTAGACTTTGTCCGAAATTTTTAGACAACTCTCTTCGATTTTGTGGTATTTTGAGGTCGAATCGAAATTTGGGCTTATTTTTTGTCTTCTTAATATTTTATTACAGTATTAAATGTAGTCAATTCACCCTCCAGAAAAATTTCCCCGTAATTACCACTAACTATCAGCCTGGAAAACAAGGAAATCCGTCAAACCATTAACATCAAAGTTGGCAGCAATGCATTTCCATTCAACTCTTGTCAATTGTCAATAAAATAAAGAAAAAAAAAGAACCACAAAAAGTTTTCTCTGCCAGCTGTCATTACCTCACGGAAAATCTTGGAATAAAAAAATTTTGTAAACAACAATTTACACGAATTTTACCTGCCCCATAAAACACACATCGGACAAAGAAAATTATTTCGAACTCACACACTCCTCTCCATCCTCCGATTGCAGTTTGCATGGTAATTCAACACTCTGCCGGAGCGATTCTCGGCCATCTTCAGAGGAAATCCTGTCACCAGTCATAGTCACTGTCGTCCCGTGTGGTCCTCATCACAATTTGCGCTGTCGTCTAGCTTAAACACACGAGTAGAAGTAATGAATATGGAGCTTTGTTTATTCCATCGCAAGAAAATCTTCCCCTAGTCGCTTTTAATTTTCTCTCTTTTTTCTCCACGCACACACAAAATTATTATTCTTATTATTATTATTCAACATCTGTAAACACATCAATATTTTTCCTCTTTCGCGGAAACAAACGTGTCGCCGTCGTCGTTATTATTTTCGTGATTGTTCGTCGCCGAGCGTGTCCGTTTCTCGCATTCACATTCGCATTCGCCTTCCCAATTGTTTACCGCTGATTGTGGTGTGTCCGATCATTTCCAATCTCTTTCGTTTACGTTTTCATCCTCCTCCATTTGGTTAGAGAAAAGGTAGTAGAAAGTCCAGTCCTCCCAAGAAAACGCATTTCTTCTTTTGAAACACACACACAAAAATTAAAGCGACTAAAACGCCGCAAAAGAACAAAACAAAAATACAAACTCTCATCTGCACTTTATTTTGCTTGTTTGCTGCGCTGTGTTGTGTGCGTGTGTGGTGGTGGTGATGTTTTCCAACGGTCTTCCTTGCAACTTGCCGTTTCCCAGTTGTCTTGGCGTTCCCAAGGACAGCGGAAGTGACGAGCTGCTGCCGGCCAATATGGGCAATCGAGAGCCGGTCATTCTAAATGTCTATGATATGGTAAGGGTCTTTCATCGACACCATTGAGCTCCGTCTTACTGAATATTTTTTTGCAGTACTGGATAAATGAGTATACCACATCAATTGGACTGGGTGTGTTCCACTCAGGTGTGGAAATATTCGGCACAGAATTCGCCTACGGCGGGCATCCGTTCCCATTCACGGGGGTGTTTGAGATCACACCGCGGGATCACGACGAGCTGGGGGAGCAGTTCCAGTTCAGACAAAGCATACAAATCGGATGCACAGACTTCACGTACGAGGAGGTGCGGCGGATAGTCGAGGAGTTGGGCAATCAGTTTCGAGGCGATCGTTACCACTTGATGAACAATAATTGCAATCATTTTTCCAGCTCACTAACACAGGTATGAGAAGATGAGTTGTTTCTATGGAACAAACTAATTAGATTGTCGTTTGTTTTAGATCCTTTGCGGCCAAGAAATACCAAGTTGGGTCAATCGCTTAGCGCATTTCAGCTCATGTGTGCCATTTTTACAGAGATGTCTGCCAAGGTAAGCGCAATTTTGGTTTGGTATATTGCGCGGATGACGCGGTGACTCAACTCAGTGTGATCGGTGACTAAGTTATCTGGTAGCAAGTAAATTGATAACGCAGTTAAAAGCGATTGTTTATTTGATTAAGTTGTACGCTCTAAAAATAGGTATCTGGTTTTGGTCGGAGAATCCGACGGGGTAATTAAGTAAACAAAAGTGCTTAATCAGTTTGGAACCGGACACGGGAGAAAGTGATTAAAGTGACGCGAAATGAATTTGAGTGGGGATCGATGGATATCGCACGTGATTTAGTAAATTGGTATTGCTGATAGTTCGGGTTACATTTCGCACAAGATTAACTGAGCTTAGATACAAGTATTAAATGATTTTGTGAGAGAGATTTGACTGCTTGGGCTTTGGAGTGTAAGGCAATACGATCTTCTGTAATTCCGATTGGGAAACAGAACTTGGATGTGTGTAATAAAAACTTCTTGCTCTGTTGTTTTCACATTCAAATTGAAATTAGTACTAGTTCACTCTATTAATCAGACCCCAACAACGCCCGAATGTCTTATGAAGACAATCTAGCAGCTTTCAAAGAGCGGAATGGGGTGAAAGCCCTGTGGGGCTGAATGGCCCACTATTATCCGTCGCAGGTGGACCCAGAACTTAGTCAGGAGTAGGAGCGGGAGCGTGTTTCAGTGGCCCCAAGATGAAGATTTCTTTATTCGTCACAACGGCACAACGTGCCTGCGAAAAGACCTGATTTTGTTCATATTGGTTACACCACGTACCTCCTTCGGTTGAGCAAATCAGTGATTGTGATTATTACAGACGTCATGACTCGACACTGCACCATTGGAAAGCATGTCAGGTGATTTTTGCTTCCCATCAGTGACTTGCCGAAGTTGCAAAGATGAGGGGGAGGCCAGTTCTAGTGCTCCGCGAAAGAACTCATCTAGGCAATTATTTCTTCGTCAACATGAACGAAGCAACAACATCGGAACAAACCGATACTTCATGACTAGCATGACTTCAAGGGGAAGCTCTTAATAAATTTAAATACGGGGCTGAGAACCTAACCTAACAATGGGACTTGTTTTGCCTAAGGCTTGCTGTGGGACTTCTGCAGTCTGCCATCCCTACCTTTGTTCTGTAGATAAATACAGTCGAATCCCGATAATTCGAAATGGCAAGGGATTAGCATTTTTTACGAATTACCGCAGGTTACGAATTATAGAGATTTCGAATTAATGAGGTGAGAAACATAAAAATACGAAATAACGGGTCTTTTACATTGCATATTATATTCCAACACATATTGTTTAGCTTTATTAAAACTAAGCGCTCTACCCACACATATGTGTTTACGTCTTAAGTACCTACATATTTACGAAAGAAAAAGGAAACATAAAATTACATAAAAAAACGAAAAATCAAGAAAAAGCTTGCTATTGAAAAAAGGTTTTATTTTCTTTTGCTTGATGTTCTTTTCGCCTATCTTTTCAATTGTGTTCTACAAGTCAGTGAAATAATCAAAAACATTTTTTGGGACATCATGATTTGAAACATAATATCGGAGATGTTTAATGGCCGATTTAGCTTGTTTATTGGTCATAATATTGGTCATAAGTTATACTTCATCGTCACTGTCTTCCTCATCACTCTCTTTCTTAGAACCGACATCAAGGCAACAAAATTGTCTACAAAAGTTTTGTTTTGCATTTTGCATTACGAATTAAGAAGTTTTACAAACGAATTACGATTTATAAGAGCATTTATGTTCATTGCATTGCATTGAGGCGGTCGAACGACTCCTATACATTTTTCAGTTGTCACACGAGGTTAATTTGCTAATTTGCGAGCATGATATCCAATAAGAGTATTTTTTTTTTATACGATCGTCATTCTCTCAACTTTAACTTTATATTTTAAATGTAGTTGAAAGAACGAGCCGAAGGTCCTAGCAGCCACGGCTCTAACAGCTGACGCACGTTTCGTGTTTTGTTTAACTGTCAAACATCTTCAGTTTGGTCTATAATTTAACCATGAATCGTCTTACAAACGAACAAGGCTTGCAAATTATTGAATTTTATTATCAAAATGCGTGCTCTGTTAAGAAAGTTCAGAAAGTTAAGAAAGTGTTCAGCGACGAAGCTCATTTTTGGCTCAATGGGTACGTAAATAAGCAGAATTGTCGATTTTGGAGTTTATATCAGCCAGAAGCATTGCAAGAGCTACCAATGCATCCAGAAAAAGTCACAGTTTGGTGCGGTTTATGGGCTGGTGGCATCATTGGACCGTACTTCTTCAAAGATGATGCGAATCGTAACGTAACTGTGAACCGTGAGCGCTACCGTGAGATGATATCCATTTTTTTTTCCCCAAAATGCAAGAGCTTGACTTGCATGACATGTGGCTTCAACAAGACGGTGCCACATGCCACACAGCACGCGCAACAATGTACTTATTGAGAGGCGAGTTCGGTGAACATTTTATTTCACGTTCGGGACCGGTCAATTGGCCGCCTAGATCGTGCGATTTAACGCCTTTAGACTATTTTTTATGGGGCTATGTTAAAGCTCATGTCTATACAGACAAGCCCGCTTCAATTGACGCATTGGAAGACAACATTGAAGCATTTATTCGTGAGATACCGGCCGAAATGTTGGAAAGAGTATGCCAAAATTGGACTAAGTGGATGGACCATTTGAGGCGCAGTCAAGGTCAACATTTGCATGAAATAATCTTCAAACATTAAATTATATGGACCGTACTATCGATTCAAATAAAGATTTCATGCATTTTTCTGAATTTTATGTGTTTTTTTTAAACACTTTCCTATAGCTTTTAAAAAATCACCCTTTATTAGCTTCAAATTTAAGTTATCTGCTATCAAATAATAAATAAATAAATAATAGAAAGAAAGAAATCCATTATATCTGCATAAAGCTGAATGCTCGATTTATCCAAATGAGAAAAATAAAGAAGCATGTTGCCAGTTTGGCCAGTTAATTCCACTATTCCTTTCCCATAGAGGCGCTCATGGCAGCAAATTGGGACAGCTGCGTTTGGCAAGTCCTGTGCCAGTGGGACTTTATGGTCACACTCAGAAAAACAATGGAATAATGTCATGTCGTCCGCTCGTTAAAATCAAAAACGACCCATGTCGAAAAAATAATTCGGGCTTAAGTTGGCTTTGCGTCAGCAAAATCATTCACCATGAAAAGTTTGTCATCAATTGGTGTCAAGTTGGGACAACAGGTTTGATGCAATAGAAATTTCAAGTTTCTCATTATCTTCCGTGACCGCATGTGCCACTAACGGAACGGGGTCCTGGGGCAATGCACGCAGAAGAGAACTCTGGGCAACCCGATCCTCTACTCGCACTCATTAGGAGGTATGCCCAGGCGATTTTTGGACTTGGCCCAGCTATCTCATCCTGGGTCTGCCTCCCTGACGGAATCGCATTCAAGACACGCCTCGGAAGTCGTGATGATGGGGAAATTCATGTCACGCGACCAAACTCTCGAAGTATAGCCCTTTCCGTTCGCAGGAACAGCTGCTCAACTCTCCACGCACCGTCGTAGTTCTCACTCGCGAGACTCACTTGAACTGCGGCCTGTTCTGTACTCAACTGTACTCCTCCCTAATGTATTTAAATTGGTTTTAATTCAGACATTGAGATCTTTTAAGTAAGCTTACATAACGCAAAAAAGCTTCTACAAATGAGCTTAGGAATGAGAATCTTGACGGAATTTGTATTTTATGTTAATAAAGCCTTTTAAATGCGGAGTTAAAGGTTCATTTACGTAGTTATTAGTTTTAAAAGGACATGAATATGCATGTTTTTTATTGGTAACATAAAAGTGCAGATCGCTTTTTGTTTTTATGCCATTACCACGTCACACTCTTGTTTTAAAAACATGAAATAAGGAACTTATAACATGCATTTTTTTTTAAAACTCTAACTTGCTTTTGTTTCTTTTTCAGGGAATGGCTTACACCAAACGCCTTACAACAATCGATCACAGCAATACAGGATCGTGACTCAGACACAAGTCCCCTTTGAGAGCAGGTTTGAGACTCAGCCCCAAGTCGAGAATAATTCTAATAATTTTTTTTTGTTTTCTTTTCACACACGCATTAAACAATTAATTTTTCTGCCTTTGTTTTAATTATAAATATAAACACAGGCAAAACCAATATAAAAACATAAATAATTCGAAATTTGTAAAATAAATTAAAAATGAAAAAAGTAATAATTACCATTTGCCGACGACCTCTAAACAAATCGAGTTAAAAAAATATGCATAGACTATTAAACATTTCGAATAAAAAAAAGAAATTACCGAGTGAAACCATAACACCAAAAATTCATCATAAGAAAGTTAACTATGTATCAATTCGTATTTTCTTTTTGTAAAATCGATTTCAAATTTAATGTTTTTTGTTCTTTCGATTTGAATAATGTTCGTTGAACATGATTTTCTTTTTATTTGTTTAATTAGCAACTAAAAAAAAAAAAACAAAATTAAATCGCACATTAGACTTCATTTAAACGTATTTTATACATATATACATAGTTATGCTAATCGAAACATATTTGTACGTGTAATTTAGAGAATATTTACTATCATATATATTTTACCTTTTATGTAATTTTTCGTTTAAGCTTTTTTTTGTTTTGTTTTTTTGACATGATTATTAATTTTTTTTCAATTGAAAATATAGTAATGATTAGTGTACATCTTGTCACAGGCTGCTGTTGTTTTTTGTTTGAGTTGAGTTGAAGGAGAACAATTTTGTTTTTTGAATCTCACATTTGGCGGACACTGAGCACTTGTGATTGGTTCTGTGGACACGGGTTAAGGATTCATTAATCAAAGAAATTATATAATATTTAATGTTCTCGCTCTTTGTTTTGGTACACATACAAATCCCTTTGATCGGCTGGGTTTTTACTAAAATGGCTTTAATAAATTTAATCACAGATATGAGAAAATAAAAGAAAAAGAGAACAGGGGCAAACAGAATCCAAAAAAAACTCAATTAGTTCACTCCATAACTTGCTATGAAAGACGCTTTGTCATTCTTTTCTGCAAGCAACCCTGTCGGCATATTTTTGATAAAAAGAAACTTTTTTATAAGTTTCTCCTGCTTAAATCTTGCTTACTCTTTACTCAGCTGTATGTAAAGCAGTTCATCAAAATATACTGTCCAAACTTGTTCATATTCTTAAAATTGGAAGACTATTTGATTAGTAAAATTTTAAGTTAAGGTAGGTCGACCTTAGGTCTAAGTCAAATGCTTAACTAAGTTTTGTTCGAAAGTGAGGTTTAGCCCTAAACACAAACTGTGAATCAAAGAAGCTGCTCAAAAAGATATCATGTAAAATAAAGCGACCTTGGAACACGAGACAATTGTCCGTCTATTGTACGTGTTGAAGGACTGGATTGCACACTTTTGTTAGAGATTACTTAATTTGTAAAAGCATTGCTTTACACGTCTCTTTTTTTCCAAACAGGCTCCTCTTCCGGTTTTTGTCTCACTAGGAAAATTTGGAACTAGATTTGGGACTGGAATGGAATTAATCTCATTTTTACGCAGTTTATTAGACTGCGATTTTCGACTGAGTAACTCCTAGTGATACACCGCCTTTTTAGCATAGCTTAATAATTATATTCAAGTTTTTTTTCTTTAGCTACTTGAAAGTGCCTTTTCCATATACAAAGCACGTATGTTTGTTATTTTTTTTTATGGTGCATCACTTGTTTTCTTATTGGGCTAACAGCCAATGCAGGGTCTAAGCCTAAACTGAAACTGCTTCCAGTCTTACTTCGATAGCACTAAAAATTTTTTTTTATTTGACGGCACATTACTCCAATAAGTTCGTGGCGACAGCAACCTGGGTCTGTTTTTAAAGGGTCTCCACTGACCACGACGCATTCAGTCTGCGATCACATCTTTAAAAACAATTGAGGATGTTCTCATTTTCGGATATCATCACGGTTCCTAAACGTGATCAAATTGATTCATGTGAAATTTGGAATGAAGGTGTATCGAAGCAACCCGAAAATAAGTCTTGAATTTTGTTGTATTGATTTCTTTGACTGATTGTTGATTGACTGTAATGATTCATAACTTCTCTGTATTGTTCGATCAAAATGTAACACGATGTTAAACCTTAACTCTTATAATTAATGAGTTGGTACATGGCACAGCTAAACTAAAAGGTGTAAGTGTAAGTTTAAGTCACCACCTCGAACTTAGAATAGCTCGACTGATTTCGAAATTTCTAATGGGTTAAATTAATGCATGTTTATAAAGTTGCAGTAAGCTGAGAACTAGGAATCTCTATGGTTGCAATGGTTGTAAATAAAACGTTTCAATGTTTCATTAGTATTTTCAAGTATAGAGTGAACAAATTCAATCTTCCAATCCCACCAGATGCACAGACTTACCATTTTTTATGTCAACCTGGCTTTGTCACCGTGAAGCTTTGCCTTTCTTTGTACGTGAACTTTACACATCTTATGTAATCTGTTTTTCATGGCTCACAATTATTCGCTTCAGAAAGGGTTCGATTTCTTTCCGTTCTAGCAGTGAATTGCAACTAGAAATCCGGTTCATTAAATTTTTCATTGTGAATTCATGTGACACCCATTCATCAAGCTTCTTTCTGTATCCATTTTTTTTCAAATGGTTGATAACTGTTTGGTGATGAATGTATAGTTACGTATAGTTCTATAGTTTGCGACACATTCTTCCGTTTGCTATAATGCAAAATATTACAACAAAGTTCGGAACTTTAACTTGTTTTTAAACGTTAATATCTTTTCATAGCAAAAAAGGTCTTCTAACAAAATGAAGCTTAAGATGTCACCTTTCTCACAAGCTTGTATTGTCAGATGCAATTAATAGTATAAGAGGAACCGCTCATTTAGCTTTGCGAAAATGAATTACGTAATTGGAATTGTTTTTACGACACTATCAAGACTTGAATGTTTTTTTTCATTTATGTAAAAAAAAACTCTAAAAAGAAAAACGATTATTCCGATTTATCTGTGATGCTTTTTTGAAAGTTTTGTTTCGATTGACCAAACTTGAAGAAATCACGACATATCCAGTTTCTTTAAAAAAAAAAACGCAAACCTTTGGCCAACTCTTAAAAAAGAACTTAACAAGAAAACAACGCTCAGAGCAGTAAGTTAAACTTTTCCAAGCATTTTTCTTTATTATTGAACTTTTCCTATAAATATATATATTTCATATTCTCTATTATTAAGTTTAACAATCAATTTAAGATTTTAATTAAGAAACTGTACCCGAAGTTAACCCTACTTTATTTAGACAATTACATTTTTCAAACATAACACACTGCCCTTTGAGAAAATTAAAAAAAAAAAAAAACATATTTCGAGAGTTTTTTATGATTTTTTTTTTCAAAATTCGTTTTATTTACTCATAAATAAAAAAAAACAAATTAGAAACGTCTACGATGCAAATTAAGAGCACATAAAATTATCTTGTAATATAAAATAAAATATAAACGAACGAACAATTTTGAGTTTAATCGAAGTGAAACGCTAAATAGAAATGTAAAATAAATTTGATAAAAAAAAAAAAAACAAAAACACACATTTATGAAAACTAGACCTATGTCTTATACAGATTAATATTCTTATATTCCTTCCGTTTAAAACATTTTTTAATTCTCTTAACTTACGCCAAACTCTTAACAATACACGAGGAATGATTAAGTAAACGAACGGAATAGGATTTAGGATTTTAAATGAAGAATAGTTTAAGGGTGCAGTGGAGATAGTTAGAAGAATTTGAATAGGATGCAGATGACCATTTAGGGGTAATGAATAGTTTTAGATCGCAGCATGTTAAAACATGGTCATTGTTTTTAGAGTAGACTGTGCCTGGTGTTATTCCTATGCGTTATATTGTGCATGTTAAACGGGGGGTTGACTTTAGTGTGAATTGTGATGTTGGTGGGCGATAAACTACGTGTATTTACTCAGCTCGAGTCCATATTTTGAGAAATTTTTTTCGTATCAAAATTAAAGAAGTCTTTAGTTACTTCATGAAATGAAAACGCATTTTTACAAGCTACACTTTAAACTCTTGTTCTCTTGTATTCATGAGTTAGAATATAATAAATTCTCTTAGACTGCCTTTAAGTTGCTGTTATGTGAAATTGCTTACCGCGTTACCATATATATATCGATATGTTGTTGTTTTTTCACTCATTTTCATTAGGTCCCTCTCTAATGTACAATCACAAAATGACTGAAAAAAATTCTACTCCGATAAATGAAGTAGAGTTTCAACTCCTGCATCATAACAGCTAACTTTTCTGCAGTTTCGAAGAAAAACTTGTAGGAGTGAATCAAAGTTCGACATTGCTGGTTCACTGAGGAAATCATTTGAATGAATGCAAAATAAGTAATTCAGCTTATTGAAAGCAATTGTGAATACCTAAAGAAAGGTCACGGGTTTTCGTTTTGCGAGAGCTTGTATCATAAACAACCAGACTCATCCTACCTTCAGAGTGGATTTGATGCTTATAAGAGTGGAGATAGTGATGCAGTAGAGGCTTCTTAAAATCTCAGTTGCGTAAAGAAAATCTGACCTAAATGTGTGACTTTGAAATAAAGTGCATTTTGGCCCTAATGATTTGCCCTTGATTTTAATTTAAAATGAGACTATGAAAGGGAGTATTTGGTTGGATTGTCAGAAAAGGTCCTT
This sequence comes from Syritta pipiens, assembly GCA_905187475.1. NCBI lineage: Eukaryota > Metazoa > Arthropoda > Insecta > Diptera > Syrphidae > Syritta > Syritta pipiens. The sequence continues at coordinate 68,524,073 of LR994571.1, read as the reverse complement.
TTGAGAGCTCCGTTCTTAAAGTCCGGAATTAAGAAATCAAGATTTTCGGTGTTTTAAATTCGCCGATGGTTTTACGAGCTTTATGGATTCTTATGCCGAGTGAATTGAATCCCATATTGCATTTAAATTTATTCAAATAGGTAATGTTTAAAGTAAGTAAAGTCACATCTTGTTCGAATCGGATAGCCGCAAACTATAGTTGGAACATGGGTTAGGTGTAACTCATAAACGATAAGAAAAGAGATCTAGAATCTTTGAAAGCCAACTAATCATGCCAAGTCCAGCATACAGCTGCGGTTAGAAACTGTAAGTAATTTCGAATGAAACTACGACTCATGCTAAAATTGTTCATCAATTCTCTATCATCCATACATCCATATTTCGACTGCAGCCTTAACATAGGTTCGACTTTTTATGTTGTTACTTTTGAACATCATGGACAATTTACGTTAAATTTAAAATAAAAAATTAACAAATAAATTGTCTGTCCATGTCCAAATGAAAAAATATTTCTGAAATCAATTCATACAGCTCATAAAGGTAAAAGGGATATTCAGTGCAGAAAACTTTTTTCGTGCCTTTAAGAAAGTCGAGCAGTGTAGTACTAGGATTCCAGGATTTGCATCAATATTCAAGCTTTTTTGATATCCAATTGATATCGTATAGCTTGTTGTGCCCAATTATTGAAATAAAGGATACTGAAAACATACCATAGATCCAAACACTTCCACCGAATGTTCATTTATTTGTTTTTCAATTTAAATTGCAAAAAAGATCTGTAGATTAAGAAGATTTATTTGCACCAAATTCAATTCAAATTGAGGCAGTTGAATTGTGCTACTGTCTGTCCATTGTATTGTTATTGTAAGAATTTTTCACATCTGTGTGTCTCGTCGTACGTTTTAAAATAAACTTTTTTGTTTATTGAATGTTGAAAACATTCAAATACGTTTTTTTAAAAATATTTCACAAGCTGCTTCTTGTGCCTTCGTGCCTTTAAAAAAAAATTCAACACCATTTTGAATCACAATTTTGTAGTCTTTTGGTAAATCAACGCTAACATTTTGTTCAAGCTTTATGACATTTACTTCGTCCAATCTGCCTACTCTAGAGTTGTGTGCATATTTATAAAAAATTGTTCGTCCCATCCTATCGACACCACCGTCATCAAAAGCTAATAAGTTAACCAAGCTCTTGTAAAAGTTGTCCCCCAGCCACATCACAGTTCACAGTAAAGTCTCAGAACCCACAAGCATGTTGTTGTAGAATGCCTAGATACCCAAATACATAAATACACTTAAACACTAACACTTAACATAAGAAAACATGAAAAATAAACATAAATACACATACTCGACAAAAAAAAAGAAGAGATTTTCCAATGCAGAACTGATGAAAAACTAGTGAATAGTAGAAAACTAACATAGCAAAATGAATCTGTAAGTCTACAAAACCAAAAAAAAAAACAAAAACAAAACTTTATAATATTCTAACGATTTGTGTGTTGTTTAATTTTACACATGTACGTATATATATTTTTTATTTTCATATGAAAAATAAGAAAACGTAAAAGTAAAACTTTTTCATTTATACAACGACGATCCATAGCATAGTGGTAAAGAAGTAAACTTTAATTTAATTTTTTTGTAAATCATTAAGCAGGCACTTTCTTTGATTGTTTCTTATAATCATAATTATATAATACTAAATTTTAATAAAACAAAGACTATTTCTAGACAAAAAGGAGTAACAAATTCTGTTAGATAAATAAAAATAGGATGATGGTAGGTTTATAAAAAATACAAAAAATAAATACCGTGCGATTTGTACAAGATTTCAATAATAAGGAGAACAAAAGTTTATCGTACATGTAAAAAAAATTAATAAATAAATTTGTTTATTGATAAAAACAAAAAAAAAAGTTTATTATATTAGAATATACAGAAAATATATTGAAAAAGAAATAAAACACATGTAATAAAATACAAATTTTATTATTATACAATTATTTATGTAAAATAAAAAAAAAATGTTATTAAAAAAAATACTTAATTACAAAAAAAAAAACAAAAATATACATTAACTAACATTTAAAAGATAACAAATAAAAAAAAACTATGTAAAATAAAAATTATATTCTAAAATAACAAGAGGGCCTTGTTTGTTATTTAACATCAACACTCACTATGGAATATATTGGAAACTTCCAGACATCAAAAAGAAGGAGGGCAATTAATCTTGCAAGTAAAAGGACAAGTAAGCAATCCGATCAAGAAATGAATAAGCAATTGGTTTTGATGAGGTCGCTCTGTTGCTTTTATGTTGAAGAATGTTTTTCAGAAGAATATATTCAGAAGAAATATGTTGAAGAATGTTTTGCCTCTAACTGCAGGTCATAAGTTAGTTACTCTTAAGTATACTCTACCATAGCTCGCTTCAATGTCTTTGCTTCAAAAGCAACTTTTACTGATTCGTATTGATTCCGAAATTCAACCTGTCAAATATTTGCAGTCGGCTGCATTCAATAAAAACAATATTCAAAATCATACTAATATTAAAAGTTTCAATAAAGAAAACTGAGCTGGACTGACTTGCATTGACTCCGAATTTATGCTTGTTTTTCCTTAGAATTTGATTGATAAAATTCAATGTTGTTGATTTCAATGCAGAAATAAATTACGGAAAAAAGCTCTTCTGCTAGTATTTGGACGCACCCGCAAGAAGTTCGCCTAAGTTCCGCTGATGGCTGATAGTTAGGTCATAGCGGCGCCTGCTTCTGCTTCATCATGCAACACATGCGACGATTCATCGTGACTTATAATCCAAGGCTTTGCTCCAGTAGCGCGCTTGATCTGAGTATTTCAATCTTATGATCGCCGCCGCTCAACGCCAGCGCTCAATCGACACCCCAAAAGCCGAATTCTACACAACTAAGGCAATAACTTCTTCTAAATGAATACCAATTCACTTTATGTAAACAATTTGTGTGCGTTTCATTTTAATTGGCTTAGTCCGAAGAGATGATGATGATGGACAAGAAACCCCAACAAAGACACAGAGCACATTAGGACGCCCCTCCCCACCCGCTAAGACACTTGACTTAAACAATTTGACTCACAGAAATTATGACAGAAGATTGCATTCTTGGGTTGCATGTGTAAAAAATGTCTTTCGAGAGCTTCAAATTATTTTTTTTGGTCAGAAGCACATGGTGTCATGTGGAGGCGAGTCCAAAGTGGTGTTTAATTGAGACGGACATTAAGAACGCATTTTAATCGTCCGCTGTTACTCGAATTAATTTGTCTTTATAAAAGAACGGGGCCTTGAGGATGTAATTCTACGTTTTTTTTTTCTTGCTAAAGAGCTGCTGTGTTTCCATGGTTGGTGGTGACTGTGGTCAGTTGATGCCTAATTGTTGGACAAATGTAAAAAATTAAATGCGCGCCTTCTGTGGTTAGATCGTTTGTTTTTTGTTTTTACGGCATGTTCAAAGGGTAGGTGTGAGCAGTCATAAACTCAGTCATTAATTGCCGCAGATGCAATGCAACCCGAAACTTGTTGCCTCGGATCCGATAAGATCTTTGATGTTTTACTTAGTTTGGAATATTTGACAACTTGTATGAACATAAATGCAAAGGGGGGCTTTTAGGTTTGAGGGAAGTTCTTTTGAGAAAAAATATTTACTTTTTGCAGTTTTTGTGTGTAGTAATTACAGGAGAATGGCGGATCCATGGGCTTAGATGGATGTCAGCAAAATATAAGTTGGGGTTTTTATAAGACTCTGTGGGTGGCTTCTAAACTTTTCCAAACTCAGCGATTAGAAAGTCTTAACCCAATGCTAAGCTGATTTATGATTAAAAATTAAATTTAAAAGTTATAAACGATAGTTTGCTTTAAATAACTAATCATAAAATGGTTAAAATTATTAAGAAGAAGATGAACTAAGAGAAAAAGCCGCCGCATTAAGGCCAGATTAGGCCCATTGTGATGCAACATTGCAGACGAGACTCCGCGTTACCCGCTGAAACAATTAGTGCTTCGCACGAAGCTGTGGGCCACGAATGCTTACGCAGTTTAGATCTGACAGACTATCAAAGAGACATTTGCCGAGATGTGTTCCACGAAGGCATTGTACGAATTAATAAGGTGGGAAACGGATCCTCCTGTTTATGCCCGCAACATCGAAAAAATCATTAGCAAAGACTCTTGGTCTGCAGGCATGTCTAACGATCGCGCCGTGCCCTGTAATGGCACCCAGCATGACTCTGATCGCTGGTCTGCTCAGCCGCAGAAGCCAAATTGTGAGTTTCACATCTAGTGATTTACTATTAACTATGTATGTTTAAATTTGATGTAAAGAAAAAATCTAACTAAAAAGTAAACATTATTTTCTTCTTATTTTCCTGGATGGAATTTAAATGAGAAGATTCTATTCCTAAATTTTTTGAGAACTGTTTTTAGTTCTCAACGTTTTCGTTTTCGGAAAAATCTAGTTTTGTCCTCAGTGAAAATGTCTCTAAATTCCATCACTATACATATCACTCCCATCAGAAGTTTTGAGTCCAGTGAAGATAGAGAGCTTTGTTTTATAAATTTCGGAGTCTTATATTTCCACGTTTCCATAGTGTGTGATTTCGATTTTTTGATTTTAAATTATCAGCGTACTTACATTTATTTACACGTGTACTTAGACTTACACGTTTGTTAATATTTACACGTATATTTATTAAAATATGTTTAGACAGTGCGGCATATTACAAATTTAGATGAAACCATTGTTGTAAATCCTTTTAATATTCTTTTAATTCACGACCATATCGGAGTCATTTCCGGAAGCGAAATGTGCATGGATGCCGATGAGTCTTCACAGCTCACAATGTTTGTATTGATGTGCAACGCACGCAGTACGTGTACGAGTTCTTGGAAAAATGTTCTGAAATTTCGAGCTTTGTCATCATTGCAGAAGACGTAAATAGGCTTTCGCAATATAGTCAAATACACGTGTACCCATGTTTAAATGAACTATACTTGTACCCGTGTGCCGTGTAATACAACAACGCGTGTCACGTATACACGTGTAAATAAAACCATGTTTAGAATCTGGAGCTCTATTACAAACTTAATAATATTCCAATTTTTATAGATGCAGTATTTAATTCAACACCTTTCAACTCCTTCAACTCATAATAAGGAAGCGAAATACTCGCTAACCTAAAAAAAAAAGATCCTGGAGCTGATCCCAAATATCAAGCCTGCTGTTTTCGGGTTGAATGTAATATATGAGAGTTTGAGAGTAAAGTTCTTTGCCACCTATTCGGGAGATGCTATTGTTGCGAAGTATTTGGATATTTTAGCGCTGGCCGTTGGGGATACATTGGTTTAGGGAAGAATTGGCTCGTTCAGGTTTTGTGGATTTGGAATATAGTTTAACACTAAGTTCCATGTAAATTATAGCTTGTCTGTGAATGTGATTTGATGACGATTAAAATCACTTTTTTAATCATTAGTAAAACTATTTCTTCAATTATGATTACTTCAATCATGATTATTATAGTCTTATTAAGATTATTCAAATCAGTTTATTGATTGATTAAAGAATTTAATTGATCAATGCCAACATTGTTATGAGTGTAACGACACAGAGTGTGACCAGAATTATTGTTTTTTGGTTAGTTGTATTGATATTGATTTAAATGGGGAGCGTCACTAAGCCCATTGTATTGCGACCTTAAAGATCTATTGTGCCACCTTCCTTGATCTAGGATTTAAGTGCTGCCTTCATAACTTTAACAATGTTCCTGGATGGCATGTCCTTGAAGTCAGTCCCTATTACTTTTGCTTTGTTGATTATTTTCGGTCCAGACTTGGGCAGTGGGTTAGTAAGTTTTTCATAGATATATGAGTCAGTCAACCTTTTATTAATATTTATAATTATATAGCGTTATAGTAAGCCGATTTTTGATATTTTATTGAAATTAAGAAAAATCAATCAAGTTTTGAATTTTTGAATGAATTTCTATGCAAGCCTTGTGCCACATACTAGACGTAAAACAACAGCAAGAACAGCGATTAACAAGCTCCCGAGAGCGAGTGAGATTTAGAAGCAGATTTAGAAGATTTTGTCCAGTTTAAAATGGACTAAAAACCAAATAAGGGACTGGACTGTCTGAATTTTCAGACACACCTAAAGCGCTATATCTGAGTAAAATTTCGTAGCCCATGATTGCAGTAATTTTATTCTGAATTTTGAATTTTTCAAAACTAAGTTAACTGGAATAGAAGCGGAATAGTGTGTCTATATATCACACACGTGTATTATATAAAAGACAAGATTCGGCCCTTCCATTAGAACAAATATAATTTCGTCTTGCTTCATTTGATTGCGATTTGGCAAAAAACTTTTCTTCAACAACTTGAAAACTTAAAAAGCTTTGCAATTTCGTACAGGAGAGGACAGAAAAATATAGCGGCTGAAAATCAAAATATAATGCTATCCCACAGCTTTCACATGTACGAATGGCAGCTGAGGACATGGAAGATATTAAAGCAATTGGAAAATGCTGCAAGACATTACTGGATATATAGGCTAATACTATGGAACTATTTTACTGAAAGAAACTTAAATAGGAATAAAAAATGCACTCAATCAATTTAATAACAAAGCAAAAAATACAAATTATTCATATATGATTCACGCGTGAAATGCAGGAACACAATCGTCGCTAAAATGCAAAGGGATTCAAAAATTTTTCAGTGATTCGAAATTGAGGAAAATCTGCCGCCATTTCCGTAAATTCATCTTCGATCATAATTTAAGACATGAATTTCTTTGAAATGAAGAAGCTATGTTGAAAGTTGGGGAAAAATAGCTCGAAGACTGTCTGACTGAAATTCAGCTTCGATTCTCACATTTTTGATGCTGTTCTCCTTTACCTTTTAGGAAAGTTTAGTGCCCCTTCCTCCATAACGTAAATCCAATCCAAAAAAATGCCGCAAGCTTGGCTACCAAATTCAACCGCTTTTGACTGCCGCTTTCAAAAGGAAGTGGCTCGTCATCGAACTGTCATTCCCCGACCACCAGGCTCACACGCGATCCTCACGACTAGAACCTCATCAATCAATCATTCCCACCGTTAGTGTGATCTCAATTAAGCCACGAATGGCACTCAGCATCAATACCTGGCCACAGCATCCGAACAAAACAAATGTCAATTTTTCAATTTCACTTTTTTTCCAGCATCTCGTTGCATTGTTCTCAAATCATAAGGGCGTCACAAAGCCACCCCTCCGATCGTTTCTAAATCACACCAAATCGAGAACTGCAACAGCAACAAACTGTTGAACAATACGCGCGTTGTGTCCGAGAAATTGAGACCCTGCACCGGGCGAGCAGCACGACGCGTTCACACGAGTGGTGTCTCATAAATTAGAGCCACCGAAATCTAAAACAGGCACCCGGTTTATTTTATTTATTTTATTTTTTCACAATTTTCAGTTCGGCTGAACCGCGTACGTTGGATGGCATTCTCCTCGGGGTAATCAAATTAAGAGATTTGAATACTATTTGCCATTCGACGCTTGAATCCCCGCGTGTCTGTGCGTCTTCTTTTGTCACTTCATTGACGAGAGACGACTTTCAATTGTTGTTTCGTCCGGCTTTGGGTTCCATTCATCCATTCATCTGAATCCCCACGCTCGGGCCGGAGATTATTTCTTCTTTTCAGTGTCCATTAAGTTGTCTCTGCGTCTCCTGCTGATTGCCGGGGCTCCCTGTAAACATGCCACTTGACGGGGATAGAGAGAGAGATCTACGATCAAATACTGACGTTATCACGTGGATAACCGACGGCCGTTTAGCTAATTCGATTTGGTTTCGGTCTACCTCGGTCTTTGACGTGGGTCTACCACACGGGACACGGGAACATGATGAGGGTAATCAGTGCTTTGTTATTTGATTAATCACGCGGCTAATTATTTGTAATTGGATTGGATTGAACTATATCCCGAGGGATCACGCTTCTCGGTGGCCGATAATTACAATGTAACCATGAAAAATGGACTCAGGTTAACCGACTGACGGAGGGTTTAGGGTTGGTATCGGTGGCGGTGGCCACTAGAGAAGAGGCGGAACACCGCAAAGTATTTAGCCGTGATTCATGGGAAATTGGTACCTTTTTTTCCGAAAGTTACTTTATAGCGTAGGCGATCGAAGGGCGAGACCATCGGAAAAGCGGGCTTCAGTCCGTCGAACTGATTTTCAAGGCAGTCTGGAAGGTGATTAGTGTCTGCAGAGACGAGTTGCAGCTAAGAGCTGTTGACGTCTCTAACATATTAGTCTGTCTTACACAGTCTTTTAGAGCCAATTGTAAAACTGTGTAGTCTAGTTGGAATCCTTGTATGTTACTCAAAATGTTATAGGTTTTGTAGACGAGTTGGAATGTGATGGAGACCTTTAGATGTATAAGCAGCTTCCACCTTAAAGTCATTGGGAATCTATTAGAAGTTTTTGAGTGTAGTTTTGAGGTAGTTTGAGATAGTTTTTAGGAGTGTTTCTAAGTTGCGTTCTCGGCTTGGGACAACATTTAGCTTCATGGAAGACTTTCTACATAATTAAAATCTCCAAAATTTCCCAAGAGAGATGCGAAAGCTTTAATGTCACAGTTTAAAGTTTCAGTTAAATAAATGAACGTTCGTGGATTCAGACATAATTCAAGCCCTTGACATAGCTTGGAGTCTTATAAAGTTCTTAGCTTGCGAGTCCCATTTGAATCATTAGGAGTTATTTAAAGACCTGGAAAGTTTCTTGGAATCGTTTCTGAGTGTGATGGAATCTGTAACGTTCTTTGGAATCTAAAACCGGTCGCTCTTCCAACTTGTTTTCTTTAACCCATTTATGGATGTCGTGTTAAGTCTGGGGCCATAGTCTCTTGTAGACACAACTAATTTTTGTCCTTCTGCTGAGACACATACGACTGCCAGCTGAAGCCATGTTTAAAATTATGGCAATGACTTTTCTTTGGCAACCACACGATTCTGTTTCATTTTAATCTTGGGCAAGTGCATCCCAAATCCGCTGTGCGATGCGACACCATGAATGACGTTAATTTTACAGGCGTCGGGTGCATTTCAGACAGTCTGCCCGCATCCTGGAATGTTGTTCGTGCCGCATACGCAACTCAAAACAAAATTAATTATCAACGGAGACCCGGGAAAAATGTCAGCTCGTGAGAAATTAACCTCTATGACATGTCTAAAGATTAAATTGTAGATTTTATTCCAAATGAAAAGAAATTCGGAACCACTGCAAGAGTCAAACAAATCAGGCACGCGAGTGATTTTAAAGGACCCCTACGTTCTTTGATTGGATTGAAGGGGAAGGAAAACCATGACTTGATCACTTTTGACTTGGACAAGGTTCTTCAATGGCTGGTGCATTCTCTTAGAGTTAAAACTGCTTTAAATTTTAATCATCCATTTACTTGGGAATAAACAGCTTGGCGAGGAAAATTCGGTTGACTATGCATGACTTGAATGAGAAAAAACATGAGACTGACAATATTACACACGAAAAGTCATTAAGGGCGGGTACAGAAACATAACTTCGAAGGTTAGCCTGCAGAAGCAGCCTAAAATTAGATGAAGTTCAAATCAATCATCGTCAAAGGAGATCTGTCGTAAGACATCTGAGGCTCTACTCCAATCCACAGTCCCATCACTGTCGCAAAAAATTAACTTCACTCCGCCGATGTCACTTCCACTTCTGTGTGAAAAACAAAGAATGCTCCCCTCCAAACTAACATCTGCAACATTGCATCAACTTCCCCACGTCACATTCAACCCAAATTCGTATCTAATTGAACAAAAGTACACACACTCGCAGTTATTTGGGTAAACAGATAAATCGATCAACCACTCAATCAATTAACTTCGAAAACACATCCCCGGGATCTTCTCACAGCGACCAAAGCGAACCCAAACCAGCCCCAGTAGCAGCAGATGACCATCAATCGATCGAGATCATTGTTAATTATCCCATCCCCCGACGAGCGGGATGGCTGTCGTAATTGCCAGAATCTATCGGCAGGCTCTAGGCTTCTCCTCCTGATCCCCCTCTCTGGGACGCGTAATGAATTAATTGATCCACTCATCACGCTGGCATATGGCGACGGCGATGGCAGCAGGGGCCTCGCTCAATGAGCTCAATGCGAATTTTTCGTTTTGATGTCACTCCCCAATCGAGTTATGGGACAGTGCGCCGCTCGTGGGGCCGAGTCATAATCTTGGCATTAAAAATCATCTTCTCGGGTGCTGCGTAATTGGAAACGCGTAAGTTGCGGTAAATTGTGACATTTGAGAGTGGAAGTTGACGGTTTGGTGGGCCACCGTGGACGCACGATATCTTTGGATCGAGCAGGGGCAAATGCGAAATTCTGACGGGAAGAACTCTGTGGAGGTTGTGGGAATTGAATTTCAGTTGACAGGGATCGCGGAGGAATCGGGGTCTGCAAGGAGCTTAAGCTGAGGCCGTTTGTGTCGTGGCCGATCGCTGTTTATGGACATTCAAAGACTCTGCTTCAAGATGAGCTCTACCTTCAATGCGTTTGCATGATCGCAGCGTTGAGTAGAAGATTGTGGTAATGAGTATTCCTGTTTATAGTTGGCAACAGAGCAGACAGTTTTTGTTTTGGACCACTGTCAGTCCATAGTTTTAGATTTGTATTTCAGTCGGAAGACAAGTTGTTTTACCATGCCAAGCAAATAGCAGTGAGTCCAAAGATGTCTTCTGAAGTAACGTGATGCGGCTGTAAACATTAATACAAGTGATGCAGATAAACGGAATTGATTTTAATGAATAGTCAAGCTTGTGTCTGACGCCAATTTTAAGGCATATCCTTCTTGCAACTCTACAAAAAGTAATCATTGCAATCGTCTTGAGGATATGTGGAAACTTTACGATAAGGAACAGGAATATATAGTACAGAGCATATTTAAAAGTACCACATTTTTTTCGTCTCTTTTATTGGGCTTACAAGAATGGTCTAATAATAATTTTAATAGTCGGCGTAACAGCCCATACAGGGCCAGAGCCTAGCTTTTTTGCGCCTCCACTGTGTTGTGCGCGATATATTTTGAAACATGTGGAAGGGACCTACTGTTTAATGCCGGTTCCGAACGGCGAATTGCGAAAGCTTTCCATGACAGAAGTACTCCAGGAGGATTGTCAGTCGTTCGCTGGAGGTGGGGCTGTGAAAAATGTTGTGGTGTAATTTCCCCGAGCCGGACTCGAACCCAGGTACTCTCGCTTAACAGAAAAACTTCCACCAGAACAACCTAAACTGCGATAATCTTAAAACACGGGTAACATGGGTGTCACATACAGTGTAGCCAAAGAATTAGAAACGACTGCTTGAATGGTGTGCCTAACAAACCTATTGAATCAAAAAAAAAATGTGTGGAGTGACGAATCAAAATTTAACTTGATGAGTTTTGATGTGAAAGTGTTAGCCCTACCAACAAGGAGCTTGACTTCAGGTACACCATTGAAAGGATCAAGCATGGGGAAGGAAACATCGAACTGGGGTGCATTCTCTTGTTATGGCGTAGGTGCTGTATAAGGCATCCAATGTGGATATGACAATATTGCACACTGCTGAAATGCAGGCATATGCATAGCAACCTCGAAAAAAGTAAATACAGTCGAATTCCTCTAAGTCGAATTTTCACGGGACATAAAAATTGGTTCGAGTTAGAGGGAGTTTTGGAAAAATTCGAGTTAGAGAGATTTATATTTTTTTGTTAAAAATCTTTTTTTCGCCCGCGGTTGTGTGCGCGATGTGCCTAAATATGACCCTACACGACGACCATGCTCGCTCTCATGTTCATTGGTTTCGATGTTCGCAATGTAGGCCATATTCGTGAGCATCTTCTCATTTTTGCTGCGAACAGCGTCCGCTGTCTCTTTTTTGCATAGAGATGTAAGGACAACCAATCATAAGGGCAACCACAAGCGCTTTTTTCTCCGACGTGTTTGCACTACAAGAATCAACACGAAATTAATGTTGGCGAAATGTGTTCATCGTCTAGGGCCACCTTAAAGAGTCAGAGGAAACGAGCGTCCGTGCTTGATACAAATTGCGAGAGGACATTTTTTGTTTTTCTTTGTGTAAAAGAAAAACAATTTGACTTAGAGGAATTGAAAACAAACTAAGATTCGAAAAAATGTATTCAAGTTAGAGAGATTTTCGACTTAGAGGATGGTTTTTGTATGGAAATTTCAGGGAACAGCCAAAATTATGGCGAAAAAATTCGAGTTAGAGGGAAATTCGACTTAGAGGAAATTCGACTTAGAGGAAGTTCGACTTAGAGGGATTCGATTGTAGCTATGGTCGGAGTACGATTTCTACGTGAAATTAAAAGACCACCATAAGAAATCAAAAGACAGTACCAACACAGATGAAATTTCAATGCACTTTTTTAAAAGCCTGCTTACTCATTTTTTCTCGATTTTTTTTAGCATATATTGGAAAACATTCTTAATAAATAGAAATTAACTAAAACCTATTAAAATGTTTATGGATTAAATCAATTTGTAACTTTTTCAAAGTCACATCAGGGCACAGCGATCAAGTCAGTGTTTGGACATGTAATGTTCTTGGCGTACACCTATCCTCCAAGAAAAAAAGAAGCATTCAAAGGGGGTTAAGGTTTGAAATATGTTAATTTGTTGAACTATCATGAATTTGATTTTTTTTAAGTAGCATCCACATCTGCAAATGATTTGTAACAGAACCTAATTTCTCTAAAAAAGAGCTTTATTTCTGTGAACGAAACGGAGTTAAATTCTTTAAAAGGAGTTTGAGATAAACCTAGCAAGGTAGGTCCTGTTCCTTGGAAGTTCATCTTTTCTTTTAAAAAATCAACAACCTGGAAAATGAAAGAAAAAAAAAAATAGGAGTCAAAAACAAAATGTTGGCTCTAATCAAAGGAACAAACGGGATCATTGTCAAAGGAACTGTTCAATATTTTGGTGCTTAAAAAGAAAATCTTTTCTGAGAGAAGACTGTTCGACTCTGTCTTAAGCTAGAGCTTATTCATGTTTATAGCATATAGACATGCTAACATGTTTTAACTACTCGTTTATTGAACCAGAAAAGACAGTTTTAACTCAAGACTAAACGTCTAATGAACTACTAACCTTGCAGATGATGGTCATGTTTTAAGAAAGCCAATTATATTTTCAGCATTTATAAAAAAAATAAATGTGATTGAAGTCATCATCATCATCACGCTCGACATTTTTAAAAAAATCAGAGAGCTTTAAAAAAACCTGCATAAAGCAAACATTTGAGAAACGCTGTGAAATCAAAGGTCAATGTAACTATTGACCTTTGAAAAACATTATTTTCATTCAAATAGTTTGTTAATAGTGGTGTTAATATAATAAGTTATGATACATATAAAAAGTTGTGACTTTTTTAAGTGCCTTGAAACTTAAATTTAAGATTTTTTTAAAAAGTGGAGTTAATCGATATGTGCACTAAGTCGATCATATCACACATGTCGATTAAATATATAGAGAAAATGGACGACTATTTTGTAATCACTCTCTTTTCTGATCTTTCGAAATTCGAAAGTTTTTGGCATCGGATTTGTTGGACAATTTTTTCAAAAACTCTTCTAACATTTCATTAAGGCTTGCAACAAACGCAATCCCACCTAAGCTTAATGATAAACATTCAGCGCTCGGGTTAGTAATGATAATTTTTATTTAAATCCAATTGTAAATTATTCAAAGTCAATTATAGTTTTAACAAAAACTTCGCAATGCTCTCAATCGATTTGTATTGCTCCAAGTCAAAGACTTTTAAGTCTAAAGTACCCACAAATTCAAAGTTCAGACTGTTAAAAGGGAACATTGTTTAAGAATGCGCAAGTTCCCGGTCTTGTGTATTCATGTATCTAGTTGCATTCCATTGCTTCGGATGGTAATTTTAATTATTTTTGCACATGCACGCTTAATCGGAAAGCAAAACATTGCTGATTCCAGAACATGTGCATCCTTAAAACGCAGCTGTGTGATGGGGCAAATGATGGCGTGAATTCTAGACTGACCGATCACTTTCTCATCACTCATTAAATAGATTTAGAATTTTCTGTTTCTGTTTAACTTTTATTCTCCACCCCAATAAAACTTTCCTCGATTGTCTCCAATCTGACTCACAAATGACGTCACGGAATCTATCACAAATAGTCGACCTCTGAACGCATTTCCGTCATTCGTTTTCTCAGACAGCTGTTGCTGTAGGCAACCAAAGCACCAGAAATCTTGTTAGAACACGTCAAAGTTCCCAGCAACCCACACCAATGTCCTAACGACATGCTCACTCATGTCAAAAGTCAATCGGAAATTCGCATTTCCTAGCGAAATTTCATCCCCAAGTAGCCGATTATACTGCGAACTCTTTCATCTTAACGAACCAAAAAGTATCTTGTATCCGAATTACGTACCCAGCCAACAAACAACAGTCACTTAACATACAATCCACTCACAGATACGTTCCACACTTCGATCAACAGAGAAATTCAAGATCATCGCGAATGAAACCAAATCCCACTCAGTTCGTGAACAACCCTCGTCCGGCGTGGATTGAAGTGCCGCATCTCGTGCATCGTTGCATCCGACAAAACGCAAGTGTCTCGCGCTAAGAATACGGCTCAATTGAAGAATTACACGCACAAGTGAGATCTATCGTGACAATCTGTCTGTCTTCGAAAGTGACTCCCTAAGCCGAAAGCCGAAAGTGATTGTAATTAATTAAAATCGTTGAGTTGAGAAGGTTGTGGCCCCACGTTGCCCTCGTTGGATTAGAAGTTGAATTTTGAATCTCTGTGCTTTAGGGCGAAAGTGGGAATTAAGTGTGTGGCAATGAAGGATAACAGTGTACAGGTGCTGGTGATTCTGGGAGTCGCCTGCGTCTTGGGAGGAGTCCATTCGGAGTGGAATCTGCACGACGACCATCAGATCTATCCGCCGAGAACGACGATAAAAACGTTCGAGAACGACACCGTGCTGCTGCCGTGTCGGGATTCTGGTGAGTAGATTTTTGGGAGGGAGTGGAGTCTCTTTTGAAATAGGACCAGTTGAAGTATTTCGATTCAGTTATATTCTGTGAAATTTTGACTTCTTTGAAATACAATAAATTCGTAGACATTATCTTTTATTCTTTTTTCTGCTTCTTGTGTTTTCCTTCATTAATTTTTGCGAATTACTGTGCAATTTGTTTAGTCGTTTAATCGGATAATGGAGTCTCATTCTTTGAATTTATGACTGTCTGTTCGTTTCTTAAATTATTGTTTGGGGATCTAAGTGCATTGTTTAAAGTAATGTAAAAGCATTCGCGATTAATAAAGAAAAAGAAAGTGCTAATTTTACACAACAGCTGAAGTCACTTATTTTAAATTTGAAGATATTTGAAAAAAAAAAAACTGTCGAGGGGAGAGCAAAATTTCGCGAGATGTACGTGTCCTTCTGAATGTCTCTACCTTAATTAGACGACGTAAAAATCAAAGAAAGTATTAGAAATTTGGAATAGTTCAGAATGCAGATTTATAAAGAGGATTTAATATTCGGTGGCCGTCTGTAGATTCAGGTAATTTTGATATGCCTCTGTGCAGCCATACAGATCATGATGGAGTCTTTGAAAAAGGTCTTTCAACAAAGCTAGTTATCTGGGCTGCTTAAATCGATAATTATGAAAATAAATAATCCATTTGTTCGAATTGAAACAAATATGTTTTTAAGGGAGCCTTAGAAAAATATAATAAAACAAATCTTTCAAAAAATTTAAAAAATTAAATCGGGACACTAAACGTCTAGCAGACGATTCTGAACGAACTATCGAAGCAATGGAAGTGTTTGTAAGACTGCAGCAGAAATGTTGACTGGTCGTCATGAAAGCATTTACCATGGAAAGATAAAAAGGTTATTTTAATTTCAAATTTTTTTTTATTTTTTTGTCAGGTCCTATTCGTAAGCATCTAAAATCTTTGTCGACCTTTATACAGTGGCCCAAATAAATATAAATACTCCCCGAAAATTCGCCGTTCCATCGTTAGAGAAAATTTAATAAAAAAAGTAAAGTTGCGGTTGAATCCACAGCAATAAAAAATTCAATTTTTTGCTTTTGCTGTTTTGCAAAAATTATTAACAGTTAGAGCAAAAAAGAAAAAAACAATTTTTGAACACAAACAAGTATACATACCCGGCAGATGTAACTAAGAAAAATTAATTTAAAAATAAGTTTAGTCCACATTTTGTTAAATTTCACTAATTCACTGTATTTCGTATTAGCTTCCGTACTTTTAAGAACAGCTTGGAGCCAATTTTTCAGAGAGAGACCAAGGTTCTTTGTAGTTTCTATTGAGATTTTGTGCTATTCTTCAGAAAGTGGACTTTTTCAGGCCCGCTTTTTTACTTATTTTCCTTTTTCTAATACGGTGGTCTAGCTCTTCCCAAAGAAGTTCAATGGGGTTGAAATCGTGGGGACTAGGCAAATTGTAGAGAAGCCACAGCCGGACAACAACTGCAGTATGCTATGGATCGTGATCTTGTTGGAAATATCTTTCTTGGGATAACCGCAATTTTGCTGCAGTAGCGTCTAAATTATCTTTATCAATAAAATGTAGATTCCCTACATCAATACAACACAATAAAGCCGGATGCCGGCTTTAAATTTAATCTCTCTTGTGCTCCTTGATTTTAAAACAGTAATGCATTTTAATTTTCCTTTCCTTTACTTTAATTTTCCTAATTTCCTCAACTTTTCTCAAGACTGCTTTATTTTTTTGGGTGAGGAAATTAGCTAAGGAAATGAACTTATGCGTTGCCGTCAAGCAAATGAAATTCAGAATGACTAAGAACAAAACTAAAATAAAAAATTCTCCCTTCTCTAGTGCAAGTCTCTTTCATGAGATAAAATTTAAAACCTTTAAGGCAGTAAAAGACATTTTTTTCTACATTGCTTAAGATTTGTCCCACTTACTTGCAATGGAAAAAAATGTGTGGCCTAAATTTTGAATTTACCTTACCCACAGCAATAAATGGGATTGGTTTCCACGATTCTTTTTTAAAACGTGCTAGTTCTGAATTTCAATTCTTTGAAAGAAGACCTTCCTTTATTGGAAAGCGTTTGATTCTTCTCCATACTCAAACATATTTATATGCATCCTTTGATCTGGGAGTGCACCGATTTATCGGTCCATTTGTCAAATTTTCCAGCCCATCTGAGATTTCATCAGAAAACCTTCCGCTGTCTCAACCTGCATTTGAAACTTTCACGCACCCGCGACGCATGAAATTCACCTACCAAACACGCATCAATGCGTGACTCCAGACCTGGGTGTCCCCATCACGTCTTCGAATGCCTTCGAACGTATTTGAACACCATCAAACAGATTTATGAGCCCGAAACGAATTTGTCTTTTGTTCGTTTAACAAATCTCCGTCACCGGCTCGATTTTCTCACCGGAGGGACGATTTAAAAAATATGTCCCGACGTGATTAATTCGAAAACGCTCAGCTCAGCAGCACAACATTTAGCCGCCAAATAATTAATTCAAAACGTTTCTGTTTGAGATTCGTTTTAGATCTGTACCCGCCTGTCTTCGAAGACACCGGATGTCGGTCATCTTAGGAAGGCGATGGGCAGAGTTTTACGGGTGTCTTAATAGCCATGCACCTAATAAAACAAAAACAACAGCGCATTTCAAGGCGTGCGGGAGTGGGAGCGAGCAGAGACCCCGCAGGGGCGCCACTAGCTTCGGTTTTGTGTTGACTGCGATTAGTTCCTGGGGACGGATCATTAGTTCGTCGGTTTATTTGTGACAGCGGGTGGGATGTGGAGAAATTTAAATAATCACCGGAGATCGGGAGCGGATTTCATGGATTAACCTCGGGGACAGAATGTCGAAACATGTCGGGGACGAATGCAAATGAATAGCGAAGGTATCGGGTGTCATGGAAGAAACAATTCACTTGTACAGCGACATAAAAAGATCTTTGCAATGATAGGTTACATTGCTTTGAAGTGAGGTTGGAATGGGCGGGATTAGACGCAGGATAATAGAGTCTTGGAGAAAAGGCTAATAAATTTTCACAAGAGACTCGTGAATTATTGGATTATTCCTTCCGCCAGAAATCAAGGTCGTGCTTTTCAGCGGGTATTTTTTAACGGCGGGGTGCGTGGTACGTTGACAGGGTTCATTGGAGATTCTTAGAAAAAATGCAGCAGTTGTTGATACAAATCAGATCTGTAAACTATTGAAGTACCTTTGTACTGAAAATTCGCCGTACTTTAAAATTGATAAGTACAAGTACAATTCAGTGGTACTTATACTTAAAGAAATCAATTACCAGTGCAAGTAATTGTAAATGTACTTGTAATTCCTTTTGCAATACCAAAAGTGATTCAAAATTGTTTTTTTAATTACCCAAGTTTGGTTCTCTACAATGAATTACAAACACATCTACAATTACTTGCTCTGGCAATTGATTTCTTTAAGGAAATGATGTTCGCTAAACGAATATTCAACACCAGAGCCGTTTTTTTTAAAGCCAGCTTTTTAGTATGCAAATACTCTTTTTGACACTTTTCGAAATGCAAAAAAGAAGCTCAACGTACTGCTGAGTGATCTATTCTACGTCCAATTCAGATAAAATTTTCAGAGACCATAAAGTTCAGAGTGCGTATGAGATTGGAACATCTAGGACTTCGGTTCCAGTGGCACATTTCACAACAGTACAGAGTATCACTAATTGTTTTTCTTAATTGTTTAAATTTTATAAAAAAATTGTTGATTTAAAATACCTTGTACCTAGATCATTTAAGGAAATAAAATATAACTTACAACCAAAAATTTCTTAAGCTTGATAAAGCTGCAGAAAAATAATAGATGTTTCTTTCAAAAAAAAAAAAAAACTATTATAAACGCAAATCTATTATTTATGAATAACCCAGAACCGAGGTTTAGAAGAGCTAGACTAAAGCTATGACTCAAGATGAGGCAAGTTAAGAATGCGGACTAAGGCGCACGAATTGTAAAGCTAAACGAAATATCTGTGGTTGCAAGGCCTAAGTCGATTTTCCCTACTTTTCCGGAGACATGTTAAAAGTTTTAGATTGCTCTGATAGACTCTGTGAGAGTATTGACTGTCTCTACTACTCCTTATATGGTCTGATGTGATTAGTTAACTGATTAGAAACTTAGGCTTTAGTTCTAAGAGTCCAGTTTACTTCTAAGAGTCCAGCGTGTGCCTTACGTCTTAACAACACGTGTTTGACCGGACGAATGAAAATTTGGTTCATGCTTTTTTGTGATGACAGCGATGGAGTTGACTGATAAGTAGTACTTCCCAGCTTTTTTTACTACTCCTAGATCCAAGTTGTTAGTATAAGATGCAAATGGAATTTATTCCGGAGCCCTTTTTTTGTGAAAAAGTTCAGGATTAACGACGTTTACACCTTACGGTTCTTAGCACAATTTGCTTAGCGACCGAAAGTTGAAAATATTGAACTTCCATACGACAAATTTGATGATTGATTGAAAGCGTTTTCACACTCCACGATTTGGCCCCATCAATCACGGTCGTCAAGTAAATCCTAAAACAAATCGTAAAATGTGAAGGACACTATTAACCGCATAATTCTATGCCAAAAAGTTTGTTAAAGCTTCGTTTAAAAAGCTTCATTGGTCATGATATCATTCTTTCTTTTTCCATCTTGCTTTTTTCAATGCAATTCAAGTAGCCTTTCAAAAAATGCTTCAGATAGATGACAACATGAATAGAAGCTGCCCGGAAAGGTTGTCCATCGCTCCGAAATATTGATTGAAATAAAGATTTCAATATCACCGAGAGTGTATATTTCCGGCGCCACGTCTTCGTCAATGTCTCCTTCAAAACACCCTGATTGATGCATCCATACACACAACTCATGTGCATTTGCGACGCCAGCAGCTCTCGGTTCAGTGGCATTCGGCTTCCAGAGCAGCACCGGAATTCGCTTCCTCGAAGTGAATGCACCAAAACACCGCCGCGCCGTCATTAGTTCCCGTCGATCGACCACAGAAGCACCCGCACACATCACGCTGCAGAACACACGCAGATCCCCGGCCAGATACCGGCGTGCAGTTTTGCGCATCATTCCGCTTTACGCTCATTTCACATGACACGCAAATTTCATTCTCTCCTCTCTTCTTTGCAGAGTCCACCGACTACATTCGCTGGCATCGAAACAAAACCGTTTTGGCCGACTCCCGTCATCCAGAAAGCCCAACACCGGAACGCATTCACCTCTGGTCGAACGGAAGTCTGCAGGTGTCCAACGTGCAGGAGGAGGATGCGGGCTACTACTCCTGCGAGCTGATCTTCCCGTCCGCCACCGGCCTGCAAACGCACGCCATCGAGGTCCAGTACCCCCCGTCGGTGATCTCGGAGCCGAGTGGCTTCCTGGAGTTCCCTGTCGGATCCGTGTTCGAGATAACCTGCGAGGCGAAGGGCATCCCGGAGCCACTCATCAGCTGGCGGCACAACGGCATCTCCACGGAGAGCTACCGCGTCGGCAACCGGCAGAAGCACCTCGTCGAGGTGAAGTCCCGCGACATGTCCGGCCCCATCGAGTGTTTGGCGATGAATGGCGTCGGCGAACCGGCAACGGCTGGCATCCTCCTGAGTGTCCTCTGTGAGTTCGATGGTCTCAGAACCTTTCGTTCTCACTCATCCATTCTTCTTCTTTTGCTTTACAGTTAGCCCGGAAGTAGTCGCCATCCACACGGTGGTTCACACGACCCCCCTGATGCGTGCCCATCTCGAGTGTCTGGTGAAAGCGGCACCGGCCGCCACGGTCCATTGGTTCTTCCACGGGATCCCGGTGGCGGCGGACTCGCGATTCGCACGTCACGACAACGAGCTTGAGTCGAACAGCTCCCACTCCCACTACTACACCGAGTCGAAGCACATTCTGGTGGTGAAGCGGGTCAAAGACTCCGATCTGGGCGTGTACGAGTGCAGGGCCGAGAATCGGATCGGTTTCACGGGGGTGCCGATTGAGTTGACGGCCCGACCGCTGCCATGTGTTTTCAAGATCAATCCCACCACCCAGAGCCCCACGGAGCACAATTTGATCTGGCAGACCGAAAGTCAGACGCCGCTGTCGGAGTTCAAGTTGAAGTTCCGACAGATCCCATCGGGTAAGTGGATGAACGCGTCTCATTCATCTGATTTTTTGACGTCTTGCTGTTTTTTCAGGCAACGTGACGCCGCAGAACCGTGTGCTCAGCTACGACTGGACCGAGGTGACGGTGCCCTCGGAGGAATCGGCGGGTAAGTTGGGATAAGACCGAGTTGGTTTGGAGTTTTTTTAAGGAAACTGCGGTCGTTTTCTTGGGGATGAAGCACACTGTCTTAGGAATATTTGAGCTAATTTAGTTTTAATCAGTTTGTGTTTTATGAGTGAAGTTGTCAGAAGCTGTATGAACGTTTCCGAAGAACTTGCTTTCTTATCGCTTGGCAGGAATATCATTTGGACAAATTTATGCCTAGGAAACGTTGTCGAGGAAGCACCTGAAGCCGTTCTGGGAGTGGATACGTATCCTTACCAATTGCTGGTACTCAGGGCTCCTTCAGCTAGAGTCATTTGTAGTTCGACAGACAATTAACTTGCAGAAAATAAAATCCAAAAATACTCATTAGCAAAATTGAAGAAGTCGCATTTATAGCCTCAAAGTAATAATGGGACACAACATAAAAACCAAAATACAGTAAATTCTCAATAATTCGAAAACCTTTGTAAATAGAAGTTTTCTCATAGGCCCCTATTTCGATTGTCGAATTGTAATCGGTATTCGATTATAGTCGATTATCGACTGTATTCGGAATTGCGATTCTGGAATGCAATCGATGGCCATCGATCTGACAGCCAATTTTCGCCGATCGCAAATTTATGATCGATGGTTACCGATAATAAAGTAAAGGCTGATTTCTTGTGCGCAGTACGAGTATTTTGTTCGGTATTTCATGAAAACCTATAATAATATATAATACAATAATTAAAAAAAAAAAAACAATAAAAATGGCGTGAAAGGGGCTACTGATGTTATTTACGGAAAACTACCTGAGCAACACGATGGGTGCCCGCTGCAAAATAGCTGTCAAATGTCACAGTAACATAATTCTGCATCGATTGAGTTACACAATACCAAATACGATTCTTCTCGATTCATTTGAAGTTCATCGATTCAATTACCATTCGTCAATATTTATATATATATATAATAACTCATAATTTGATTTGCACTTGTTTTTGTACAAAACAAAATGAAAACCTCCATAATTTGAAAATTACGGCTTGCTGACCTCTATAATTCGAAATCATGTTTACTTCTTTTTCTTTGAAATGCGTACATGACCAAAGTCAGCAATATTTTTTTTTCTGAAACCTCCGTAATTCGAAAACCTCTGTAATTTTAAGTTAATTTAAATTATGTAAGATTAAGTAATTTGTTGCCAGTACTATTTAATTTATTGCGAGCGATTGGACATCCATTTTACAAGCTTCTGACAATCTTTGGACGAAATATGTGTCATTCATCTTTCTGGTTTGCAATCTGGTAATTTTTGGTTTCGATTTGGGTGATTTTGTGGTCTTTTATTAAGATATCTCTACAGTCGGAACTAAACCCTTCGATTTTGACGATGCTTTGAGTATATAGACGCTGTTGTTGAGGAGCCCAATTCGAAGTTTTCAAGCCCTTTGTTTAGTATCATTATCCTGGGTGTTGTAGAGCCGTTTATTAGACCAAATTTTCGTCGGTTTCTACCAGCTTTGGACTTTGGACACTTAAAAAACATTTGTGTTTCAACACATTTGTGCATCTATAAAAGCTGCTCATTTTGCACCCAAACAGTTCTAATAAGGTTTTTTCGTTAGTTCTTTTCATGTCTTTTTTTTAACATTCAAACGATTATCCGACCCAAAAGTTGTACGTATTTGCGTCCGTCCATCAAAACTACCAATGTGTTCTAGTCGGGTTAAAAGAGCTTAAAAGAGCTAGGGTGAAACATAAAATCAGTTTCTTCAAATCCTTGGGTGCTCTAATATAATATTTGAGCAAATGTAAAGTTTTTTTTTCTTCTAAACTTGTTTTGATTCATTTGTCTATTATTCGTTCTTCTGGATGCAGCGGCTGTTGAGATTTCAGCTGTTGATTATGGCTTTCTAAGGCCCGGTGCACACCAACGATTTTTTGACGGGGCGTTATACGGCGGGACCGCTTAAGCGTCATTCGATACTCACAAATCAATTGAAAGGTGCACACAAGCGCGCGATGACGCTCAATGGATTTGTATGTATTGTAATCGCTCAAGCGGTGATGCCGCGTCAAAGAACCGCTTGTGTGCTCTGGGCCTAAGTGTTTTTTTTTTTTTTTCAAATCAGCTTTTTTCTAGAAGCTGCGGTGTCTATTAGTTTTGGAAGAAGTTTCCTTCGTCTTTCGTTTGAATTTTAATTTTAATCATCGCCTAGATTATTGAAACAAAAGTCAAGTTGTTACATAAGCGTATCTTTTTGGGATGAAGGAGGAGGAAAGTGGCCTATTTCACCGATATACAAGTTACAACTGCAAATATGTATGTTTCTGTATTTCACAACTACAATTTTGTGTCATAGTTTAGTAGTCTACGAATTTGTAAAAACATTTTTCAATTTTTTTGCTTAGAAATAAAACTTGTAAAAAAATTACACGTGAACTTGCTCTTGTGAAATGTTCTTAAAAACTGCACAAAATTTGTAAAATCATATTCTTTGTTGGAACGTAAGTTTACAAATTAGAATAAGAATTTTTTTAAATTTTTCGATCGTAAATTACAACTACAAATTAGTTTGGGTGGAACGAAAAAAATCGATCTCCTACGAACTTCCGATTGTAAAATAAATACATAAAGTGGTGAAAGGAAAAAAATCAAAACTTTAAGGAAAACACTTGTAACTACAAATTTGTAAGTTGGTGAAATAGGCCACAAGTCTGGAATAGTCTTTGATTCAATAGCCTTCTAGTTCTCTTTTTTAAGTTGCATCTTATTTTGAGGCGATGCCCTCTCTTCGCTTTAGAAGTGAACAAAAATATTCTTTGTAACTCAGAAATGCAGAGTGTTCCATTAGTCATCCTCTTGCTGAGTTCGTTGTGCCTATGTTATTTTAAAACAACGATGTGGCATTTTGCATTTATTACACAATAGGGTTTTCGAATATAAACCTCTGATAGAAAAAAATTAATAGCTCCAACGTCGTTTAAATAAAGAATCATAAGCTATTTACAGAAACGCAACTTCAGAAAATTCAAAAAATACTTCGTTATAATGCATTAGCACTGAATTATTTATTTGAATTTAGCTACAATAATTACGTAGTTATTAAATTTTTTTTTGAAGTGTTAGTCGAAAGGTTGCTGGAAAAAAAAATGTTCCAGAAACTTTTTCAATTAGGCGAACTAGTTTTCTTCATAAAAAAGAAGTTGTCGGGATAAATAACTAAAAAAATATATTTTTGTTCCTTTATCATGCATTTCAGGCACTTGTAACTTAGCTTGTTGCTTTAAAGAACATGTTGTCTGTGAACATGTTGTTTATTTCTTTCAATTCGGCGAACCTGTTCGAAAGTAAACTTTGTGCGAACAAAATTAGCAAACGCTCAAAAATAAAACTTTTGTGTCTTCTCCTGATTTGCTTTTTCCGTGAGTGATATTTTCAAAATCCCTATCGACAAGACACCAAAAGCATTAGCGACGCATCAGCACCAAGAAGTGGCTACCCTCTTGGGCACACAATGGCATCAAACCCAACATTTTCTCAAATTTCTCTTCTATTCCAAAAAATAACCGCCATACTTAGATTCAAAAAGATGTTCCCTTTTTAAAAATTTCCTCTCTATATCCGCAGGTCCAATCCACACCAAGTCTTACAACCTCCGCGGATTACAACCAGCTAGCCTCTACGAGGTTCTTGTCATCGCTCGCAACCGCTTCGGCTGGAGTGACAACAGCAAGACGGTGAGATTCGCTACCGGAGGTGAAGGTACGAGCTAAGGGAAATTTTAACTTTACATAATTTTATTAACAGAAGTTCCTCTCATTTCAGTTGAGCTGCCGAACTACTCCACCGAATCTGACATCCAGTACGACGAGGAGCTCGAGGAGGACATTCTTAACGAGATCACGCAGAGCTCGCAGACGTTCATACGCACGAGCGTGATGTATTCCAGCGCAGGCCGGAGCAGCCTCTGCGCGCTGCTTAACGCCCTGCCATTCATCTATGTTTACACGAGATTCAGTACAAAATAAAGACGTTAAATTTTTTTCGAATATTTTTAAATTTATTTGTGCGTGTGGCCGTGTGGGTGGCTGTGGGGTCGTAAATTGAATTTCATTCGAATTCGCCGTGCGGCTGGGTGGCAATGGGGCGGAACGCTTCTGATACCAAAAAGGGGAGTTGTAATCGCTACCCGAGCATTGGCCAGTTGCCAAATGGAGCGCGGACTGTAGTAAGACGTGGTTATGAGGTTTTAATTAACCGCAATTTAGGGTGCGCGTTACGTGCGCGCGTTGGGTGACCTCATGGCTCGGAAGTGGTTTTGCATTCGACTCGGACGTTTCGTTGCAAGATCGGGTAATGGAGATAAATGAAGCGGAGAAATGTAGTTGATGACGGATTTGGTCGATAGAAACTTTATGGAGGTCAGCGGATTGTTGAGGGAGGCCTAGAAATCAGATGGAAGTTGGACAAGTCAATGAGGAAGCGATGGAGTGGTTTAGATTGAATTTGCCTTGGTTGGAATAGAGTATGATCGCTTCTGGGGAATCAAAGCTTTGGGACTTTTTTTTAGGAATCTCTGAGTCCAAAAGTCAGTGGGCAGTGGAGTTATTTTGTAGCACTTTCTGATTTGGGTTCGAAATGCAATCCGATCCTTAAATCACCTCGTATTTTGCATCAGTTTTGGATTTTGTGACAATGATGCCAACTTTTCATGCGAAAATTCCAAAAGTCAAACTGTCAAAACAAAACAAAAAACAATTCAAGTTGATGCGAATTACAAAGAAAATCATTTAATCTGCTTATATAATAAAATATAGAAAAATAATGAATAGTGTAGCTCAAAGGTTTGTGGATAGTGAGGAACAAGCAGAAAGCTCCACTTTCCTTGAAGAAGGATTAGAGATTGTTCCAATGCACAGTGGTTTCGCTCATACGAATGCAAAAATGAAGGTATTGTCGCTGAGTATAAAGTTTTTGTTTTCATGGAACATGGTTCAATGTGTACCGTTATAAACATTTTGCCAATTAATTTACATTGTCATCTCCTTGGTTTTCAGTTCTGAACTGCATTCATTAATTGTTGTAAACAAAAAAAAAAGAACTTTATAGTAAATACAGTCGACTCCGTTTATTTGAACTACGCATAACTGGAAAAATCGCTTAACTGAAACACAAAACTTGTCACGGAGCATTTTTTGACAATCTGCATACAAATTACTCCGCTTAACTGAAATCCGCTTAACTGAAAAACTTGGATAACTGGAAAAATATATGCAACAAAAATTATTTATGTAAAATTCATATAAATGAAATACAGTCGAAGCCCTCTAAGTCGAATTTTCACGGGATATCAAAATTAGTTCGAGTTAGAGTGATTTTTCGAAAAAATCGAGTAAGAGGGACTCATCTTTTTTTTTTGTTTAAAAGCCTTTGTTTTATTCAAAAGAGTATACGTGTAAGGAAAAAACATAGGAAATTACTTAAAAAAGCGTGTAATTGTGGATTGAGTCCTTAAAATTGGAGAATGAAGTCTTTTAAAAAGTCCTTTAAAAAGGTGCACGGTTGTGTGCACAAATGACGACGATTATGTGGCCCTAGACGACAATTGTTGGCGAATAGTTTCGATTTTCTCATATTCTTTGCGTTCGATGTTTGCCGTGTAGGTCGCAATGCAAATCCTCCTTATCGCTGTGAACATTTTCTTTCTTTCTTGCATAAGCAAACAATAATAAGGGCAACCACATGGGTTTTTTACTCCGACGTGTTTGAATTTAAAAATCAACTAGAAATAAAAGGTCTTGGTCTGGTCGAACCCATCGAGATCCCAAATTTAAATTTGGAGTGAAGATGGGTGAAATATTGTTTTCCAGCATATAACAAAATAAGGAAAAATAAAATACTTTTTTTGGGATGTTCAAGGATACGTGTCAAAAAGGACACTTTTAGCATAGAAAAGAAATATGTCATAGGCAAAGGACATCTTCAATGGCTCTACATGTTTCGTGTAGTCATCCGAACAATTTGGATTGGCTGAGATTTGTGAATTTGTTTTAGCCAATTTGGTGCTGATAACCCACCTTGCGCCACGCACTTCATATTTGCGTCTAGCTTAATGATTGGTGGGATCGAGGCCCTTCATTCCTTCTCAATGGGCTATTATGCTACGTAATGTATGCAACATAGAGTTTTCATGCCTACGAATATCTTCGTACGAAATTTTTATATTTTTGTTTTTTTATAAGTGGGTTAGTTGTCACCGTACTTATGGTGTCAACAGTCAGCACTCTCCGCAGCTGCATTGCTCTGCGTTGCTCTGCAGGTGGTCCACCTTCTATGAGGCCATAAACATACTCCGAATTTAAGTATGTCAATGGCAACACCGGATGGACTGAACGAATAGATCTTTTTTTAGTCGGTCACGGCGAGGCGGTAAAAAAGGACGCAACAGGCAACTTGGCCGACGAGTTATATCCATAATTTTTTTTTGTCTTTTCATAACCTTTATGTGTATTGTTCTGTTTTAATAAAATTAAATGTTGGTGAAACAATTTGGTTCATTTGGATCGTCTTGACAAGCACAGATCAAAATTTTGTAGAAATTTAACGTCACTGTGGGCCGTCTTCAGCAAAAGCCTATCCTAAGCCTCAGATGAAACGCCGAACTCTCGTCATCTTGAGACTTTCATGATGCACATGACCATCAGTGGTCCTTTTATCAGTTAATTGACCCGGCCGCAATACGACAAACAGCTGACCTAATCCACCGCACATCTCACCTCATTGTCCAACACAGCCATTCACTGACCCGTCATCAGCTCATTACACCTCTTTTCAAAGTAGACCTCATATCTCGCATCAACTCGCCAACTCGCCGTCCACAGGCCCTCGCTAATGGAACACTAAACACTTGCGAAAGCCCGTCCGTGTTGACCCAAATCCAAGCGCTAAGCACGACAATGAGAGCACCTCCCCCTCCTAGACCTCCCCCTCCTAGACCCATTCGGACGTTAATCACCTCGCATCTCGATGTGTGCGCTTTCACAATGGCTCCCCACGACTCTAAATTAATGTCAACAGCAACAGAGAAAACGCTTCACTTACCAGAGATCCCCCACTCGAGATGTGTTACTTTACAACAGCAGCTCCCTCCCGCAGCCTCAACCGAACACAACAACGCATCAAGGACCGCATTCGATGTCAGCTGCGGGAATTTGGGTTAATATTACAAAACACCACAAGAGGCACTAAAACAATCAAAGTACCATCTCCATCCACCCAATCAGGCAGCCCACGACGAGAGGAGACGCCGTCCTCCATTCTCTATTCTCCATCGTCCTGCTCCTGCTCCGGCTCCACCCGCTCTGCACTTTAAATCATTCCATGTCCTGGATTGCGTCTCCTCGCCGCCACCACCCACCACAGACAATAACACACTACGCACGTAACGATGACGGCGATAGCAAGGATGATGCTGATTTCGAAGGATGTGTGCGACTGATGATATTCCACTTAAGGACGTGTGCAGGCCGCGTTGTGGCGACGCGCTGGCGTTGAGATGATGTCGCTGGCGCGCTGGTGAAACGAGTAAATACCACTTGTCCTTGGGAAGGATAATTAGAATGTTGTGTAAGCACGCCAGCGTGTGCATGGGCCTAGCGATGATTGTGGTTGATTGGTGCTTCGAAGAGAGTGAATTGGTTCGAGTGATGGTTTCCATGGGACGGAGATGCCATCGCAATTTGGGGAAATTTCGGACGTGTAGGTGGTCCAACATTTGGGTTCTAGTGGCCACAGATGGTAGGGGATGAAGTACGACCGTGTGGTGGGCTTGTCCTGTTCCTTTCCCATGTGCTGTTCATGTGTATCAAGAACCAAGTTCCACGCGACCGCCATAAAGTCGAACTTCCAACGCATGACCTTCTTCTTTAAAAATCTTTGGTTAAGACGTCAAGCTGAGAGCACAAGCTATGCGGTGCATAGCTCGATTCTAGAAAATTATTGTTACTATTCGATACTTAGTATTTCAGTAGCAAATTTTGTCGAACCTGAGTCAAGCAAAAGTCGTACTGGACCTTTTGTATTGTCACTCGAATATGAAAGGCTTTGAATTTACAAAATCGGCAGTTATAGTACAAAGTACCTACCTAATATTTCAAATTATTGAAGAAGCACGTCCGCGATGGGTCTGTATTTCATATTAACTGACAGAGTTCAAACAAATTCACCCTTCCTATGCGTGTACCGGCGTAAGTTTTATTAACAGATACAGATGTTTAAGGGAGCTTTGGAATTTATCGAGTGTAAAATACAAAGATGAAAATGTAACTCTCTGATGCATGATTTCTTATTTTCAAAAAAATATAAATATTTCTAGAAAGGAGATTGTTCGGAAAAAAATAAAGTTTGTTCTAGTAAAACTCACAAATTTATGATTTAGAATTAAAAAAACCAAAAAAACGCGGTGATTCATATATTCATCACCATGATTTAAGGGCCACTCTGACTCAAAAAGATTATTCTCAATCTATGAAATATAAAAGAAAATCATTTGCCCAAAACACATAGACCATGAAAATACTTTTTCCAACTTCCTTTTCTAGAAAGAAAATATATTTCTTTTTTTTCACTCCCAAAAATTGTTTTATTCATCTACTTACACCACATGCACCTTGTGCTATACTTGCCGCAGAATAAAAAGGAACCTGTGTAAGCAGAAATTGCAAACAATAAAAATAAACAAAGAACAATTTAAGGATTACAAAATAGAGACCGTTTTTACCAAGCGTAATGATTCATATATAAATCACCATGCAGGGTTAAGAAGAGGGTTAAAAAAAAAGAATATGTGGATATAGATGAAAATGCTACAATGGACGCAATGAAAATTTGCATTCTACCAGAGCGAACTAAAGAAAAAAATATTCCGAGGCAATGCGGAAACGTGGTTTGGTGGGTATCATCAACCATTCAGCCGGAGTTTTCGGTTTATGTTTGGAGGTATTACTTTTATTGTACACATAGACAAGTACTTTTCATCTGTGAATACCTAATCACAGTCGTTTGTCCACCTCAAGAGTCTATTATAAATAAAAACTCGAAATCGTTTTATTCTTCAGGGAAAAAAAAATACAAAACCTCAAACGCCAAGAATTAAACCCAGAACTCTCGGTTACAAGGCTGGCACCACACCCAAATGCGTACTAAAGCACTTAAGGAATTCAAAGCAATTAAGAGGAATTGAAAGTGCTTTAAAGGAATTATGTACGATCAATTTTTAAGTACCTCGGTACTTAGATTGTGATTTGAATTACAGTCGAAGCCCTCTAAGTCGAAAGTCCCTGTAACTCGAATTCTTTCGCCATATTTTGGCATTCCCTTCAATTTTCCATACAAAATCCATCCTCTAAGTCGAACGCCCTTTAAATCGAACAGCTCTCTAACACGAATACATTTTTTCGACTCTTGGTCTATTTTAAATTCCTCTAAGTCATTTTTTTTTTTTTTGCAAAAAAATAAACAAAAAATTTTCTCTCGCAACGTGTATCAAAGTACGCAACGTGTATTGCATGCTCTGACTATCTCTCAATTTGGCACTGGACGACGAACTTCTTTCATTTCATGTTGATTTTTTAGTGCAAATACGTCGGAGAAAAAAGGGCAGGTGGTTACCCTTATAATTGTTTACCTATGCAAAAAAGAAAGAGAACTTTCACAGCAAGAATGAGGATCAAGCTTCGAACTCAAAGAACTTGAGAATTGGATTGTAGGAGGAGGATTGTAATTTTTTTTGTAAAAAATCTTTGCATGAGTAATTGGATTCAGAAGCTTGATTGAAAAAAAGGCTATGAACAGTAAAACGGAACGCGAATTGCTTGGATTTTAAACATTTACTTTGTTCTAAAAATTTTTTTAATATTATGTAATTATATTAGCGAAAGGAAACGACTGTGTGATTAATTTTAATTTTATTACAAAGTACGTTTAAAGTGCGTTAACACTCACGCATAAAAGAAAAAGTAACTGTAGCGGAAACGGAAGAGTAGGGAGTAGGCCCAGTATAAATGTTAAATAATACTGGAGGACCATATGAAGTCCTCTGCAGATGATACTTTACCATGGACATTTATGCACGATAACGTCCCTAAGCACACTCCTCGGTTGGTGATTTAGTGATTGCCAAACAATCTTCTGTCATTATCTGAGAAATGCCAATGGAGAGCAAAACTTGGATTAAGAAATTAGTCAATTTACCAAAACTTTGTTTAACAATCGAGGGAGGATAGAACAGCATCCCTATTCGTCGATTCGTCAAGAGTTAGTGGAAGGCATGTTAAGGCGTGTGATAAATTATAAAACGTGTCCAACATAGTAAGAAAAGATTACTTGTTCGAATCCTTTTAAAAAGAATTAAAATCACAATGTGCTAATTCTGTGACCACAATATGTTGAGTTCACTGATGTTTGTTTAAGGATTTTGTCGTTATTATTTTGTTGAGATATTATTTTTTTGTTTATTTAGGCTGTACATAGTTGCATTAAAAAAATCAAACACAAAAAGTTATCGGAAATCATCGCTAATAAAGTTATCTCGCTTATTTTAAGTGAATACAGGGAAGTGTGCTAATTCTCTGACCACCACTGTATTTCACACTTACTTAACTCACTCTTTTTCCTAAAGCATGCCAATCATGTGGTCTTTTATGACGCTCTGCGAAGATAATCGAGCAACGTCAATCATAATCAGCAAAACGATTAAGGAAATCTACAGTCTCTGAGGTTAAAAATATCATTTATTTTGACGTTCATAGACACTTCTTTCACCTGTGACGTGGATTTATACGCACCTCTCTAGCAATTGGTTGCAATCATTACCGTTGACTTTGCAGAGCAAACACGGAATATGTTCAGGAAGTAAGTGTCAGAAATTTGTTGGGTGGTCACATTCTACTAAAATTTCAAGATTTCCATGGCGATATTTATTTTGGCACTAAATTCATTCACATTTTCAACACTAGATTCACCAGACCGGGCAAAATGACTGGTTTTGCAATTTTAATTCAAAATTCCTACTTAAAGTAAAATCTTTCTGTAGTAATATCATGATTTTTGTAGTTATAACTAATTAATAACTTTAATATAATACAATTAATATTTTTGAAATCGTTTCGTTATATTTTAGAAGAAAACAAAGACTAGAAACCACTAAATACTTTTCTTAAGGACTAGCCTGGTAAATCTAGTGTTAGCCGTTCCCCGAAATCCTCAAAAGACTTATTTACACGCCAGAGTTTTTTCTGAAAGCTTGTTGACACCCTGTCAGCTTTTGACAGCATGTACAGTGTCAAAATAACAAACAATTCAAAAAGAGACCAACAAATCTGCCAAAAGAAAGCAACAGGTGACACTTTTCAGACGTCAAGTCGTATTTTTTGTCGACGACCATTTAAGGACGCATTGATTTTGTGACTACCGCTTTTTTATTCGACCACTCATTAAAATTTAAAAAGGTTCCCAAAAAAAACGTTGTTAATCATTCTTAGTTGGTCAAGAAAATGACAAAAAAATCATTTAAAAGAATTCAACCATGCTTGATAATCGACCGTCAACTGTTATTTAATTGCGCAAGCAAACATATTTTGGAAGAGAAAAAGGATTTGACTCATTTTATGCCGTTTTTCTTCGTCCCCTCAGACTTCTGCTGTTTTACAAAAAATCGAACATATTGAGTTGACATTTAACTTTCAAAAACCTTGACCTTTCCGGGGTACTTATTGATTCAAATCTTGGCAATCGGTGTAACTCCAACGCCGTGTGCCAGAGCACATCCATGGACCGACAGAAAGGCTCCAAACCAATTCACTGCCAACGATTCATATCCGTTCTGTCACCGCCCATTTTGCCAGCTCCCACGACAGCCCAAAAAATCAAAGGAAAACACAAATAAACATTTCCCCAGAATCAGCAAAAGTTCTAAAAAGCAATTTTATTGCACATCCGTCAAAAAAAAAACCGAAAATGTTTATAAAACAAGCAATTTTTCGTTGCCGTTGTGCGTTTCTTCTAATTTTAACGTCAATGACATAAATTGAAACTTTCAATCGAACATAATCACATCGAACTTGTATCTCTGCTTTTGGTGGTAAATAAATCAAAATAAAATCTGATTTTTAAATAAATCACAGACATGTGATTTCGTTGCTTATGACAACTGATGGCTGAAGACCGTCAGTCAGGCTGTCTGGGATTTGCTGTTTTTGCGTTAGCAATCAAATGAATTCTGCGTGACTCAAGTTAAACAAACAAAATTTATTGCAATTTAAATGGGAGTTTGTCGTGCTGAGAGGGCAAACAAAAAAAAAAATCTGACAACAGATATGGAATTTATGATCACTGTTCAAACGGAAGTGAAAGGGAACAGATAACTTAAGTTAGATCTGTAAATGAACTAATCGTAAAGTGAACGATTTGCTAAGTACGATTTATTGTACCTGTAAAAAAGCAGATAGGCCGGTTTTCGGTCCATTTGAGTTGGTTGAAAACTTGAATGTAGTCATTTGTGTTTCAAATAAATGGCTAGACTGTCGTCGCAATCGTTTATCTGGTTTTCAGACTCTTTGTCCAAATTCCTTATCGTCGTAAGATGAAGAATGCGATTGGTTGACTGCTTAACATTTGCTATAAAAATGCGTTTAACTCAAGTTTCCGTTTTCAGTTTTCTATTGAAATAATGCAATTGTTTGTTGAAATTTGCAATTTTTCAATTTTTTCGATTTAAGACGTTATCACACACACGCGTTTCAATTATCAGGGTAGGAGTAGGGCGTGTAATATGTGGTACATCACGTCACATTTACTGGAAATGAAGTAACCTCAGGACAAGTCTCTCTTAGAAATTGCTGTGCTGGCTCCTGTCATGGAAAGACTCATTTCTTTTCTTTAATTTACTACAATAGAGTACTTTTATTTTATTTTATTAATAATATAAATGCAGATAAAAAAATGACGAAACAAAAAAAGAAATAAAAAGTTGTCGTTTTGTCTTGTTGGTCTTCTTCGATCTCCTTGTACTTCTTAAGAAGTGTTTTCCAAGATTTTTTACGTATAGTCTTATTTTTGTAAATTTCAATCTTTATTTTCTATTCGGGTCGGTTTTCAGGCATTTGATAGATTCATCTTCACTTGATGGACATTTTGTAAAACTGACGTTGGTACAAATATTATATTTCCACCCACTGGCGTATATGAGTTGTAAAAGAATGCAATCAATTTGGATTCAACCCTCCCAAATTAACAAAATACAAGTTCAGTCGAGGAATATTCTTAAATTTTCACAGCGGCTGAATTTTCGCAAGAAAATTATTTGATGATTGAAATTTATACAAGTTATAGAATTGTGACAATTCAAAAGGAAAATCGATGCCAACTTTTCACTTAATTTTCGATCACATTACACAATCTGAAATGTGTTTGATAGTCAATGTTGACCACTGATTCTTCGGAATCAACATGGACAAACTATTACTGCATCCTGATAAGGAATATGAAGTCTCAATGTTGGTATCACTAAATAATTGTTTATTTGAATTTTGTTAGACCCAGCTTAGTAATTAGGTCGACAGAATTCACAATGTGGAGATGCATTCTGTCTAACGCCACTCACACAAAAGCTAAAAAAAATCATAAGATTTGGTTTTTTTTTCTCTTTCTAATGCCACACCACCCCTTTGACTTTGAATCTAGAAACGCTTGCTATAGTTGGAATGCGCTAAAAACAACTCTTAACCAATGCCATCTTATATCGACTCAGCGTTGTTCCTTTTATTACATCAGCCCGCAATGCAAATGCAAAGTCTTAACTGATGTGTCACCCGACTATCTGAATCACAGCCGCTTTACCTACCACTGAGTTGCAATTACCATTAAATATTTATTACACGCCAAAACGCTTTGCTAATCAAAATAAAAACAAAGCAATCATCATTCGCCATTTGATGCAGAAATGCAGCCGCAATCAAGAGTTTTGATTAAGATCTCCGATTATGATATAAAGTAAAAGAAAATTAATTATAGAAGAAAGAAAGGAAAATGGAGAGGAAGAATAGATGGGCATGGAAATTCGCGTGATCTGTTTCGCCTGGTAACTTGGTGATTGAGAGACGTTGAGTCTCCAAAGACGAAGATTATTAAAAAGTGGATAAATAAAGATGGGTGAAAAAAAGGAATGCCGAAACCCGGGATTGAACCGGGGACCTTCAGATCTTCAGCAGATCTTCGGCACATGTTGGAACGGAGTCCAAGTTTTCATTTGGTACCATGTAAATCGGGGAACCACTAGAGTTGTTTGAGCTTAACAGGTAAAGGTGTGGCAATAATGATAAGAATCTATTCATTGAAACTACTTTACCGATTTAGGGTAGTGATTTTTGTTGACATTTAATTTTCCAGAGTAATTTCGCAGAGTAAATGGTGAAACCCCAAGTTAACGGGTAAATTAATATAATAAATGCGGTATCTACCCTAAAACGAATAATATTAGCCGTGTTTTATTATGCACGGATGATCAATATGGATTAAGTGTGTAAATAAAACACTCCGGATCATGGACATATTTTATGTTTGTGCAAAAAAACGTGAAAACCTCTATAATTCGAAAATTATAGTTTGTTTACCTCTATAATTCGAAGTCGAGTTTACTTGTTTTTTTAACAACCGTTTGTTGAAATGCGTACGTGACGAAAGTGAGCCATTTTTTTTTTTTGAAACCGCAGCAATTCGAAGTTTTTCCCTGGTCCCATGAAATTCGAACTATCGAGAGTGGAATAAGTGTTAAGAAAAGCAAAAGAAATAACAAATGTCAGGAATTTAGCTGATTTTTTTTTTACATGTTTCTTCAAAAAGTGCAGAAAATTACCTTCTCTAATAAATAACACCTAAATTCGTTTTCGTAAGAGCGCTCTTTCACATTAAAATTTTCTGATTCTGTTAGCTGTGCCTGCAATTGTTTAGTAATGACCAATTTTCAATCACGTGTATGACTAAACTGCAGTCTTGGATAAATTTTGTGAATAATATAGTAATGACTAAAATGTAGTAGTTAGTCATTTAGTCATATTTGTTGCCAACTCTGCCTTATTGCGAATTCGAAATACATTAAACTCTTGATAATTTGAATTTCATGGGACCAGGAAAAACTTCGAATTACATCAGACACATTATATGTATAATTTTTTTTTTTATGAATAATTATTATTGGTTTTTCGGAAGGGTATGTTCATGTTACATGCCGTTTCATTTCAAGTATGGAAAAGTATGGGAACTTATCAAACAGGAATTTAACATTTAAAAAAAAGGAGAATACTTTCTTATATACGATTATTATTATTATTATTATAATTTTTAAACAGATAATTAAAATTACATCCTAATATAAAATATTTACAAACCTAGCTGCGGAGACTATTGGTTTGAATTATGTAAGTTGAACTATGATATTGATACAGTTGATTAGTTTAGTGATGATGTTAATATTTGTACAGTTCATTTATTTTAAAGTGTCATAAACGTAATCCTTAGTAATAGGATAAATTAATGGTCGTTGTTGGAAAATATGCGCAAATTTAAGAATTGTGTTGCAGGAATAGCAAATAGCAGGGTTGGTTCTCGGTAGATGTTGATGCGTAGCTGCAGTGTGTACTAGTGCTAAGCGCACAAAGTTGGATATATTTTGTTTTAACATCTTTGCGGGATAAACGGGCTTTAGTCTTTCAGGATTAGTTTTTTTTGTAGTGGTGGTGATAAAGACACCAATCATGTTTTAAGTTATCTGAATTTATTTTCTTAATTGTGGTTAAAAGATCTAACTTAGTGAATGCCTCGAAGGTATAAACTGGGGCAATATTTACCAGATTGGCTGCGTAGTCAGCATTTATCATTTTTAGTTGTTACGGCAAAGGATGTGTTAGATGTTGTCTTAGACCCGTCCGTAAATAGTAGTTTCCAACCACCTGATTTCAAGGCTAAGGTTATGTCACTAAAAATATGACGCCCCTATCATGAATAAAATTCCGCCCGAACTTTTTCTCTCATAGGAAAACCCGGATCGATGTTCGAAAGGGGAAGGAAAAAGTAAGCAACTTCCGATGGAAATTTTGACAAATTTCCTCTCGAACTTTTTCCTTATCATTTTTCTGGGAAAATTAAGTCAAACAACGAAACATTTAAAAATTTGTCGCAAAATCTTGAAAATGTAAGTATTTTTTTGGAACTTGGTGAAGATATTTAGCGTGCATGTATTTATTTATGTTTGTAGATCGAATGCGACAAATAAAAGACAAGGTGACATTTTAGTTAGCTGGATGGAGAAATATCCAGACATTGCTAAAGGCCTCCAGATATGGGTTAGAGTTAGCCAATACTGAATGTTATTTTACTTTTTCGTTATTTTTAAAGGTATAAATAATAAAATAAGCAAACAAAAAAATATTAATCCCTGTAACTCGAATTTTTCGAAAAATCCCTCTAACTCGAACTAATTTAGATATCCCGTGAAAATTCAATTTAGAGGGCAGTGTGAGCATATCTCTACCTTCCTCTATGCTAAGTAGTCCTGCTTTGTGATGCGCAGAATTCTGTGCCAAAATACGTTTCTTATGTCAGTATGATTTTTTAAGTAAAGCACTTAACGAATATAAGAAAAAGTCATGTAAGAAAAAAACGCTTAAGAGAAACAAAGAACAATGCACCATGTCCTTTCCCATATGAATTTCCTCTAAATAAAACTGATATAAGAAAAACGTTTATAAGAAAAAAACTGATATAAGAAAGTATTTCCTGCGACTAATATCTAAATTATATAAGCAGTAATACGCTTATAAGAAACTGTCCCCCAAACAAAACATTTTTATTTATACTAAAACTTATAAGATTTGTTTTATACAGTGCGTACATTACCTCTTCAAACTTAATATAAAATAAATACAAGAGAAAAAAAGGTTAAAAGAAAAATATTCTTTGGATTTTTAGTTTTTTTTATATTCGTTAAGTACTGTACATGAATATATGGGAAAGTGCATGGTGTTTTAGAATGTGTATCTTATAAGCCTGTTTCTTAGAATGTTCTTACATCCGTCATCTACAGTATTATGGCCTTATAGGTAAGTACAAAAATTCCAATTAATCATGAAACACAACATCGTGCAAGTGGCTGGATCGCAGTGAGTCACATTCAAATTTGTATTTCACTCTATGTATGTGACTCTACTTGTCGCATACATGCTTTGCATAGTTTTTGAAAAATTGTCGAAGACGCGTACGCATTGTAACTCGTGGCAACGAGTTGTGACTTAGTAACAGGTTGATTAAATCAGGCACAGTGTATCGGTTCACATTTTTCACTTTTTCGTTCACTGCTGTTTTGTACTTTGAATAATGAAGATCTTTTGAATTAATACAAAAAGTTCTGAGGTTTTATTCATCTAGTGGTGCTCCAATTTTCCACGACCTTGTTGATGGTTTCGGTCTGTAGCTCACAGATTACTTGGGTGAAATTGGCCTTAAGGAAGGAAGGAGTCGAATCGTAGCTCCGAGGAGGACAATGGATACCGTCTGGGTGGTGACAACACGATTTATTTTCAAAGAACCAACTGTTTGGATTTCACAGCACTCACTTTTTAAAAAAGTTTTCAATATTTCCAAACATTGTATAATACTTATTTTCTGTGAAGATAGCCTATAATTTAACAAGAAATCATCAGATGGCTCACCATTTAGAAATATTTAGTTTCTCGTCTTTTACAAATCTGCTTGTATGTGTTAAATTCTTTGTGGTAAAGACATGAGATGTGGAACTCTTTTTACAAAAATTGCTATTCAAGATTTGAAAATGGTGGACAGGGTGTTTTGTTGGTAGATAGTCTCAACAGGAAATCTTGAAAAATGCTGATTGGAGGTAAAGAAAAATTAGTCCATCCTACTCCAGGATGAGAAGAATCACAAAGAAATTCGCGCAAGAGTCCCAAAAAAAAAAAAAAATCATCGTCTCAGTGATGTGAGAATATCTTTGTTTACGAGTTGTTTGCTGTTGAAGGACGAACTAGCGTAAATGCAAAAATAGCACTTCATTGCGCTTTGAAGACCCGAAGTTATGTGGGTGGCTATAGTCTGACATAAGAATCATATCCTACAAATTAGCACACACTAAAGAGTAGTTTACTTTCAAGACGATTATAAAATCAACAACCACAAGCCGAATCACCCCAAAGTGGCGCCGAAACCCAACCAACAACCCCGCCGATGCATTTCCTGTCGCCATTTATCATCGAACCTCAACGTCGTCCTTGAACCTTTGCTTCCACCATTCCATCGTCCTCGCACAGGCGCCATAACTCCCGTTAACATGCACTCCATTGGGCACTAAAACCCCGAGCCACAATGATATTCAGCCCGCCACCGAGGCGTGCTGACCCTGACTCCAGGTCGGCCGTCGCCACAGTCGCCATAAAGTGAATTAAAATGGCCCTGACTTGGCTGGGTTGGAGAGGTGCTGGGAAAAAAAAACAAAAAGAGGCAATTGGATTGTCGCCAGTATTTTTATTTTCATTTTCCTTTCAAGGACACCCACAAATCCGCGTCAGGATGAAAAATTTGCCATTCGTTTTGTTCGTCTTGCTCGTTGTGAACTTGGGAGCGTTTGCCGGCGGTCCACCCGCACCTAGCTTTGGGGTTGGGCTGTTCCACAGGGGAACGGAAAAATGCAAACTCATTCAATTTTGAAATCGGGTCAGATCTATCGCTACGATAAGACACAATCGAACGGCGAGCGGCCGCCATCTGTCAGTCGGGTGAAGCATCGTTTGAATAGCCCGCCGAGCCGTTCCTCTTGAAAAAGTGGAACACAGAAGCCAGATCCGAGGCAAATGGGAATTTTTTCGATTGAATTTCGATTCGATGCGGTCGGGAAATTATCTCATCGATGTGGTGGCAGGCGTCATCGGCAGCGGACCGTGCTTTCTACATCGCGCTACTCGTTATGCAGTCGCACTTGGGCCTCGTTAATCGGCCAAGTCACGACTGGAATTACACGGTGATTTGCACACAATTCAGTGGCAGTGGCCGCGACCAGGTTGTTGGCTAAATTTGCACGTAGTGCGAGTTTTGGTGTTCGATCGGCCGCGGGAAGCAGGAAATCCATCATCTGCGCGGGGTTTTCAACTTGGCCGAGTTTGGGCATCGTTGAGAAACTGGAAAGAAGTCGAGAAAGTGCGTCATCGAGAGTGGGGCTGGTTGATTGTATTCTGAGTTGTGGAGGTGATTTCTGTGATGATGGTTTCTTTATGAACCCAGCTGCTGGGGGAGAAGGTCCTTAGCGAGCATTCCGGCTACATATCTTCCAAGAATGACTATTTAAGTGTCGTTACAAAGATCTCTAGCAGGAGCATTTTTTGTTCGTCAAATCTTTCAGTAAACAATGCTAAGCTCACTCTCGTCCATTTTAGCATTACCTGTAATGGCGACTTGCAGATTTGTTTAAGCCAACATCTACATTAGTTGATTCACCGAAATCTTTAAATCTTCTCAAAATATGTTTCTGTGCATTACACATCAGAGTGCTCGAAAATTCATTCATTTCAGTCATTTTTCTGCTGAAGTTTAATTAATCAAAAAGTTCCTTTGGACTGCTTCTTTTCCTGCTTCTGTCTTTTACCAGCCGGCATCTCTTTACTGCTGTAGAGGATGGGTTGAAAAAAGCTGTGGAAACTTCGCGATGGACTGTCTTTGTTCACAACACTTACGGCGATTTTGTTCACTATCGTCCAACTTGTCGGAAAATCGAAAGTCGACCAACTTCGGAGTTGTTCTCAACTCATGATTCGACCGAAAAGTTGAAAATTGATTTTATTCACTATTTCAGTGATTGAAATTTAAAATCACGGAGTTGTCTAACACTCTGTTTAGATTGCGCCTTGCAAAGCGCAAATAATTGTCTTCATAGCTACACGAAGTTGTCCAGTCTTCCAAAAAATAAGTAAAATTAAACAATTTTATCCTAGTTTGCTAGATTCTTATTAAAGTAGACACCGAATTTTTTTTTTAATGTGAAATTAGTTTTGACATCTGAGCTGACGATAACTACTGGCTGACTACGATAATGAACAAATAGAAATATAGCAAAATCCCGAGTTTTCTCACTTCTCAACTTCTACTATTTTCGTAAGTTGAGAAAATGAGGAGTTGATAAACTCTCGAGTTAAGAATTAAAAGTTAGAATGACAGCATTTGAGTGAATGAACAAAATCAAAAGTTGAAGAGTAAAATCCCAAAGTTGTGATCAACTTTTAGTGAATAAGAGCCCTTAAGGCTCCGGCACATAGTATACGTTAGTTGCGTCAGCTTTAAAGTATCCGTTGTCTGTGAGCTACATGATGCATGGAATGGCACAATGAATACTTTAATGCACAGTTGATTTCATTTGATAGTAGGTTCAAATTCAATTTGTTCCGGTTTATTCTGCAGTAATAAAAATATGCACATACAAAGCTTTATTTGTTTTTTTATTTTCTTTTAACTTCGGCATGGACAACTCCGACGGGCGTTTATTTAAAACTGTAAACAAAT
This sequence comes from Syritta pipiens, assembly GCA_905187475.1. Classification (NCBI taxonomy): domain Eukaryota; kingdom Metazoa; phylum Arthropoda; class Insecta; order Diptera; family Syrphidae; genus Syritta; species Syritta pipiens. The sequence continues at coordinate 68,482,096 of LR994571.1, read as the reverse complement.
TATATGTCAAAATATAATTGTCAGCGCTGAAGAAGGGACAAAAGTTAAAACTTGAGCAACTACATCCGTTGCGCCAGCGTCAGTCTATGTATCACCTCCCATATGAACGTATGTATTTATGTATGTGTCAAAGTATCGCTGTCGGAGCCTTTAGTGTTCCAAAAAGAAAGATGAGGGGGATGGTCCTGTTCTAATTCGTCACCTTGGCTTTGATCTTGGTCTTGATCGTGGTCTAGGTCTTAATCCCTATTTTTGGTCTTGGTCATAGTCCTAATCTTGGTCATGGCTTTGGTATCAGTCCTAGTCTTGGTCGTGGTCTTGGTTTTAGTCCTAGTCTTGGTCTTGGTCTTAGTCCTAGTCTTGGTCTTGGTATCAGTGCTAGTCTTAGTCTTGCTTTTGGTCTTGGTTTTGGCTTTGGTCTTGGTCTTGATCTTGGTCTTGGTCTTAGTCCTAGTCTTGGTCTTGGTCTTGGTCTTGGTCTTGGTCTTGGTCTTGGTCTTGGCGTTTGTATTGGTCGTGGTCGAGGTCTTAATCCCTATTTTTGGTCTTGGTTTTAGTCCTAGTCTTGGTCTTGGTCTTAGTCCTAGTCTTGGTCTTGGTATCAGTCCTAGTCTTAGTCTTGGTTTTGGTCTTGGTCTTGGTTTTGGTCTTGGTCTTGGTGTTGGTCTTGGTCTTGGTCTTGGTCTTGGTCTTGGTCTTGGTCTTGGTCTTGGTCTTGGTCTTGGTCTTGGTCTTGGTCTTGGTCTTGGTCTTGGTCTTGGTCTTGGTCTTGGTCTTGGTCTTGTTCCTATTCTTGGTCTTAGTATCTTATTTAATGATGACTAAGGACACACATATAAAAAAAACAAAGCGTAAAGCCAACTTGTTGCCGCTTCCTGCAGCTTTTTCGCTGAATGATGTGGTCTGTCCTTCCTCTGTCGAACGGGAAAACATTTGCCACCCATCTTGACGCACTTCTGGCCATCACCCGGATGCGTATCATCCATCCGACCTCATTCCATCTCCCCCAACGATATTTTAACAAAATTTTTTGCTCCAATTATTCGCATTCATTAGGAAAATAATGCCGCGTGCCATTAAACGTATCTGCAATGGTTTCGCATGAAATATGGAACGCACATGAAGTCGAAAATAGAAATTCGTTACGCATTTTTTTTTCTTTTTCTATTCACATCCAGCAGAAATATTTTTCCGGAGCCGCCGTATGGAGAATTGGTTTTAGTTTTTTTTTTAAAGATAAACGACGATGCGTGTGGGGCCAGGGACAGTCGCAGGGGCAGGATGAATAAATTGTCTCTCCCCATCTAATGCAAATGTTGATGCTGATGACCCACAAGATACATTTGTGTCAATTTATTGTCAAAAAAAGGCAAAAGTACTTGAAAAGGGTTACAACACCACAGTCGAACGTAGGACTTACATCTTCTATTGATTTTTCCGCCGAACGAGGAGAGGGTGGCTGGCTGAGGATTCATGAGTCATGAGATGACGGAGACAAATTTATTCCTCGCTTTTGCAATCAATGTTCGACAATCGATTGCAATAAAATTGATTCGGGGCGATTTGTCTGCTGTCAGTGTGATGGCATCTGACTTTTCGAGTGAGGGTCAAAAATCAGGAAGATTTGGCGATGGATTTTTATGAGATTGCAACGAATTGCAGAGAGTTGTGGGGTGGACCAATTGTCTTGATGTGGCCATGGCTTCTTTTTACTCACAGTAGAGGTCGTTTTAAATAAAATTCAACTCAGTCAATTTTACGACCAAAAGTGGAGTTCGAATTCAATGCTGAGCAGCCCAAAACAGGAGCTTGGTCATCCCCGTCGTTGTAATGTGGGCGTATATGCTTTAGGTGGTTTCTTCTATGTGAATTTATTACTGTAGGATTTAAGTGAAGATTTTAAGTTTTCTTGAAATCAGGATAACTTGTTAAAGATAATTCCGGTTCTAAATAAAACTAAAGGATAAACTTGAAGGACCTCATATGTACTTGATTTGCTGAATAAGTCCGTTGCGCTCTTCGATCGTACATATTTAAAGCTTTTTTCACGTCTTTCTATAAATGTTCACTGACGTCGTGCCATATTACAAAGATGCAGCCCAAATCAACGTTTCCTTCCTCATGTTTGAAACTTTTAATGGTGTGCCTCCGGTCAAGCCCTTGTTGAGAGGGCATATTGCGAGCACTTTCCCATCAAAGCCCATCAAATTAAATTTTGATTCGTCACTTCACATCTTTTTTTATCAAATTGAGTTTTAAACCATTAAATTAACCATTATCGCCATTAATTCAAACTAATTTTACAACTATAACATTTCTGCTCAGTTTCACAGTGAGAGTTTAAACTAATCTTTCGGTTTAAACTTCCAAATAAAAATTTTTCAGTTTCACAGTACCCGTTTAAGCGAAAAGTGGAGATTATGTCGACGTTTAAGTTAAACGACAGAATTCTCCCGTTTAAACTTCGGTTTAAATAGTTCTGTTAGTTTCGGTGATTCGAACCACTTTTCAGATTAAATTCTTTGTATTTTCTAGTTTTTTTTTAAGTCTCAAACCAGTTTCAGATACTAAGACCAAAACACGTCAAAAGTTGTAACTGTAACTGCGTTTAGGTTAACTTGAGGTTTATTTTTGACTGTGAAACCGAACGAGCTTAACGGAAAGTTTAAACTAACTTTTTTTTTCTAAAGACGTTGAGGCGTAGAGTAGCTAACGTTTGAAAGAAGACTAGACTATAAACAGCAATCTCATGCGTTCTCACTTTTTTTAACCAAACGACAAATCTGTGTATAAAAATCGCTCAAATTATAGAGACTGGAGAAGTTCGGACACTAAATTATAGAATGTTCTCAATAGAGATATCATTCCTCTAACTTCAAATTAGCGAGGGAAATTCATTCAATTTATCAAATATTTTTCAAGGGATCACACAGTAGTCGGGTTCAGCAATCTATTTTTAAAAATTTTATTTACTGTTAAATAGTAGAAATTTAAAATTAAATAGTAGAAAATGTTTAATTTTTGTTCAACTTTGAATAGCTTTAAAAAGTGTTCCGGTGCGTGTATTTGCAATTTCTTAAAAGAAGAAAATTCATCTTAAAAAACAAAATGTATTTCAATTTTAACTTGGTTATGGAGTGCAGAGCATGTTGGGATAGCGGACAACGAGAGAGCAGACTCGGAAGCAAGAAGAAGGAATTTAGTGTTATAAGTAAATTAATTTACATTGTACTTATGAAAATGAAATGAAATGCAATTTTAACGTGGAGCAAAGTTACGAGATTCAAGTGGATCAGACGTAAAGCTTGCATATTCTGATTCTGTGAATTATCGTCTTTCGGATATTGTAAAGATTTCTTGCTCATTTATGAGACCCCATGCAACTTTTTTCGAATGGCCTTCCAAATTTCGTATCAGCAAATTTTTGATATCTGGTGGCCAACTGAGTTAACAAAAAAATGTATGCGGTTAAAGTGTTTGGTGGTTTGGAACAAGAAAAAAATTAAAAAAAAAATGACAAGTCCATGAATAATTTGTTACGAAAAGTGGAAGGCATATTGATCGATTTTTGTTTTCGAATTCATATTGGTTACAGGAAATATGGAAATTCACAAAAAAAAAAAAGCTCAGAGAAATCCTAAAATCCTAAAATCTTAGACTAAAAAACCTTCAGAACATATACTCGCTAATGACTTCACTAATACATACGGAAAATTCATCGCCTGCCGAGTTGTATGCTCGCGCAGTTCAATAAATAATTTTTTTTCATCTGAAAAAATCATTTTTTGCCACTTCGACTTTTGGAGACAATTTTTTTTTCAAATGTTTCCTTTTCAAATATTTAGCACTGTTAATACCCCATTTTACTGTTGCGAAATTATGTTTTAACCATGTTTTTATCTTTATTTTGACGCAAAATCATAGGAATTGGAAGCTGCTTTCGTGATTGCGCCTCTATCGGTTCTTGAAGTGGCCGTAACTTCTACTTTTCATATTTCTTTAATTAACCGCTTACTACATTTTTTAAATTTTTTTTGCGATGCAACATCGTTTGCTTGTGTCTAATTCTTGAATTGCTTTTATTTTATCCTTTTCTTCCTCGCTTAAAGATTTTATGTGACCAATTTTCATCGTTTAGAAGGAAACATAATTTACCTCTGCAACTACACGTAGACTTAAGTTTTTGCTTCAGTCGGCTTTTTGGCATAAAGCAATGACTTAACGTAGCCCCAAAGAAAATAGTCTGGATGCGTTAAATCTCACGAACCAGGCGGCCAATCGACTGGTCCATTTCTTCAAATAACACGTTCATCAAACTCTCTCTACTCTTCAATAAATCGATTATAACGTGTGCTTTGTGACTTGTGGCACCATCCTGTTCAAACCACATGCCGTCCAATTCCATATCTTCCAATTCGGGCCAAAAATAATCGAAAATCATGGCGTGATACCGCTGCCCATTCACAGTAACGTGACAATCGTTATCGTCGACGAAAAAATATGGCCCTATAACGCCAGCGGCATGCAAACCGCACCGATTTTTTGTAATTCATGAAGCAAATGTGTTGAGCCAAAAATGAGCTTCGTCGTAGATGATTTTGCGATGAAATTCATCATCTTCGCACATCTTCTCCAGAGCCCGACCAGAGAACGTACGCAACTTCAAATGGTCCATCAGCTTCTATATTTTTGAATCAAACATTCTTCTTTATTTCGCCGTTCGAGTACTAAAGGACAATCGAACAATAACATGCAAATAAGAAAGTATTTGACATTAAAATACGAGCTACTGAATTTCTTGCGAAAATAAACGAAAATACAAGGTGGCAACTTAAAACCGCTTAATTTTCGAAAAATTGATTTTGTTATTAGAGCTGCCTAGTGCCCAATTTTGCGACTTCCAGCGATTTCATATTAGAATCGTAATAAAAAGTAAGGGACCAGACTTAAAACTCTAGAGCTTCTTGATTTCACACGGTCGCCCGCCTTCAATAATAAATTCGACGTTGATCGTGCTCTACTTACAGCTGGCTTCGAACTTTTTTTCAGCATCTTCCTCGGTCCGTTGAATTCGTGGCCTCCAATTCCCGAATTCTTTTCCAGCCTAAAAGCCATCCCTCCAGTTTTTTGTGGACACCCGCAGACTCAGTGCGTAGTTCCGCAGGGCGTCTTCCAGCCTGTCGTCGCAGCTTTTACGACCCAAATATGTGGGTCTTTAGCACGCACTCTCTTCGCTTCAAACGCTGTGCGTATCTGCGGATCTACCCATCGAACCGCGTCCACCGAGAACAATGCCAACCCAGATCGGTCGCCCAGTGGCGTCTTGAAAGGCGCTCGCTCGCGTTCCATGTGCTCGGCCGCATAAATTTGGTGGCATTTAACTGTGAAATGTGCGTTCGGCGGGGAACAATTAGATTCTTTAATCGAATTCCGGTGGTTGGAGCCTCGGGCGGGGGAGTGTCGCTCAGAAAATGAAATTGGAAAGAGAGAGGCAGCTGTTTGTTTTATTGGCGGCAGTGGCGCCCGTTCGCTGGGCACGCACTCAGGCGTGTAACGCTGGTCGAGTCATTGGCACGTTTCTGTAAACTCCGTACAAGATCGAATCGGCAGATCATCATCCTGAACACATGGCGCTCAGAATTTTGTCGGGAATCGGAATTTTGAAGCCGTTAAGTTACTACCGACAAGATGGATGGGGTCATAGTTTGTGACGAGAGTGGTCATGCAGCGGACTGTTTCAGGGCAATGGCGGTAGACATTGGTTCAGTACGCTGTGACGACGCATGTCTTCGGAGACGACGCTCTATGCAGGGAGTGGCACTGTGGTGCTGAGTTGAAGACGGCACAGAGTTACTTATGTAAAGTTTGAAGAAGTCTTTCATCTGTGCAGTTATTTAAAAAAAGAGGTGTAACCCCGTGTGGCGTATTTATTTTAATGCCGAAGTGGAGTTTTCCAAGAGCTTGAACTTCCTCTAGGTTCAGCAGTACATGTGTTGGAAGCGACTTGTGGATTAAGGATCCTCCGTAAACATGTGTCGACCATGTGGCTTTGATGAGAAATTAGGCTTAGACTAATTCAAAAACAAATGGCGAGTATTTGCTGCCTACGACATCTTCTTAAAGGAACGATTGTCAAGAGTCTTCCATTCAACACGGTTGAAGATGCCTTAGTTCACTTGGAGATGAAATTTTAAGACAAGTTGAGTACGTTCCCTTGAAAACCATCACTTCGCTAGAGCATTTTCATTTAGTTAAACTAGTAGCCATTGGCAGTGAAAAAGCATTTGCCTGATAAGGAGGTATTAACAATGCTAACCCTAAACAAGGCTGCAAGCTGTTGTTAAAGTAAAATTATTTAATGAATTTTTTTAAGAATGCAGAATGATTCAGTAACAAAAAATGGCTGGACGACGTAGAGAAAAAACCTCTTTTGCAACAAGCAGAAGCTCCTAACTATATATAAGTTACTTTAAGATCAGAGACCAGGGTTCAAGAACAAGAAAGTTTGGTTAAACTTTAGACTGCATTCTTCTTCAGAATAAACTAAACATAAACTGTGTATTCAGTGTGTAGATAAAATGACTCAGACGTTGTTATTCATATGCACGTGAAAAAGCTTTGAGTGTTTTGCTTTTTTATTTGTTGTCATCTCTGATATGAGTCGACTGAGACGACACATCACGCAATTCTGCGAATCATAAATCTTATTTGCTTATAAATATACCTGATTTTTTTTATTAGCATTTACGTGGCATGTTGTCAAGAAGAGCATATTATTTACACAGTAATCTCAATTTTTAGAACAAGTTCTCAAAAATATCTGTGGCAATAAGACAGATTAGCTTATGTTGACATAAGTGATTTCTTTGTTTTTTAAGGGATATTCATTGGCACTCTGAAGTCTGCATTTCTGTCTTGCCACCATTTAGAAAGATTTGCCCGTTACAAAGATGTCGTAAAATTCGTAACCACTTTTGTCTAAACTGTTATACCACTCCTATATGATAAAAATCAATTTTTCTCGAAATTACTTTTTTCGGCATAATCTTCTGTCTTATTGCCTGAGATATAGTGAGGCATTAGCTTGAGGTGTTCTCGTCGATAAATTTGAAATAATAAACGGATAGAGAACTGATCTTTGTAGGATCATCATTATTAGTGGAACAGCCCACGAAAGCCAGAACCTAGATTTCCGCGCTTACGCCCGAAGCCTTTGGGTGCCCAACTGGATTGCGTCGGCAAGCGATCGGGATAAGTAGAGGTGCTTGCTGCAGGAGGCTCGGGCCGGACACCACTTGTTGCGCCGATGATGATGATGAGTTTCGACATTTATTTAGGTCAGTCAAAAAAAAAAAAAATACCTGGTAAAAACTAAGCAAACAATTCATTTCAAGAACTACACAAAAGAAAAAAAACATTGAAAACTTTTGGCTGGAAAATATTTTAACTCGATCTTTTTATTGCCACTGCACTTAACTTTAGTAAACTTGAAAAAACGTTGACTGTCGAACAGACAGTCGTAAATTGGAAATATACAAAAATGTGAAAATAGAAAGATTGAAGTTGATTTCAACGCAATCTGAAATTTTGGATTTCTCCTCATATTCAGTCAACCGATAAACAGTGGCAAATTTATTCCCGGAAGACATCTCAACCACCTCTCTCAACATCACTCGATCAGAATCTGCGTCTAATTCTCACCGAACAGGTAGCACCACATATTTTCACTTAAATTGAAAGTCACGTTTCTAACAGTTAACATGCATAACTTCGACATGCTGCCCCACCGGGGGGATGCATAACTTCTCGGGTTATGACGTTTCAATTACTCACTTAACCTCTTACCCAGAATCACAGCCGAGTGCTGATGTCACTCAGAGCGTTAATTCTTTTGCCAGCCGACGACATTTTCGAATTAGAAATTCATCCAGCGGATGTCGCCGCCGTGAACACACCCAGAATCCCCTCCCGGTGATGCCGCGATCGTGCCTCGTAATTTAGTTGTCTCCTAATCCACCGTTTGACTTGGTTCCCGAGAAGCGCGAGACCGTCACGACCGAATTTCTGCACGACTCAACGCACGAGTGGGTAAAACAAGCGGAAAGGGAGCGGCGGCGGCCGCAGCTTGATCGGTTCGCTGATCAGTTTGGTGTTAGATACCGAGAATGCGCATCTCAGAACAAAAGGTGGTGAAATGTGGTGGGGAAAAAAGAAGAGCAGAGGAAGAACGCAACCTCTGCCGACCTCCATGGCCCTTTGGTAACCCGATTGTGAGTGTGAGCGAACGGCAACTTGTGCGGTCTGAGCCAGGAATCGATTCTCGTTGCCGTCGCCGATCCCTTTCCATTGTGTTTATGTGGCTGCGTTTGAAGTGATCCCACGTCAGGTTTGTTTGTTATCTTTTCTCCGAGAGAGGGAGATGCGGTATCCGTCTAGACACCGGGACGAGAGGGGTGAATGACACTGCTGAGTGGGCTCTTGGAGGGGTGTCAATCACTTGAAAGGCAGCCAGCCCGCGGTATCTTAAATCAATTAATTGAGACCGCATGCCATTGGATGGACGGGCTAAGATTAGTTTAATTCTTTAATGGATTGCTGGCTGATTGCTTAATCAGTGAAACTGCTTCGATTATTCAATCGAGAGAGTCATGAGATCACGCGCCCAGGTTACACAAGGTCCACAGCGACGGCAGCCACTGGAACGAGACTCTGAGACGCTGAGCCACCGGCTGCCGTACAGAAGTGCGATACTCTCGAAACGTGCCGTGTGCCACTTGTCTATGGGGCGGTGAGTGGAGTTCGGAGCGGGAGATGGGTAGAGAGGAGAGTGGAGAGTATCTGCAACACGGTAGATACTTCATCTTAGACAAGAGTAATTACTGTGGACGGGAAATTGACTCAATTGGGACCAGGGATTGTTCGGCGGGGCTGACGTTGAATGGTGTCTCACGTTGGGGGGAGTGGATGAGATAATCAATGGAGAGTGGCTGGGGGAGGGTGTTTCAATCAAAAAATTGGGAAATGGCTAAGCGCAGGTCGCAGGTGGAAAGTCGGTATGAGATCTCCCAACGATGATGCCTGAAGCAGCAGTGAGATTGTTAAAGATTCAAAGAAACATGTTTTAACAACAGGTTAAGTTTTAAAATTCTTACTCGCCCGCATATTTTACAGTCACCTAAAAAAAAAGAGTGAATATCATGCTAGGACTTTGATTGGCCAAAATTAGAATAAAGTTCCTTCCAAGCACCCTTTTAATGAGTAAAATGCATTGTCTATAGTCATTAACTGTTAGATTTTTTGTCAGTTGCATTTTGTTCGAGGTCAAAATTAAGATGCGAAATTCGCCGAGTTCTTGTGGACAGCAGAGAAGTACAGCCAACATTTTGACAATAGATAGCACAGCAGAGCTGATTGTTAAACAATAAATAAATATATAAATAAATAAACTGCGTAACAGCCCATACAGGGCCAGAGCATAGCTTATTTGTATAATTTGACACAAGTGGAGAGGACCTATTGTTTAATCCCAGTTCCGAAAGCTGTCCATGTCCGTGGTTACTCCAGGAGGATTGTCAGTCGTTCGATGTAGGTGGGGCTGTGAAAATTGTTTGTGATGTTCTTTCCCCGGGCTGGTTTCGAATCCGGGTACTCTCGCTTAACAGTCCGACGCACTAGCGATTAGGCCACGGCGTTTAAGGAACTAGAGCTGATTGTTAGTTCCTTAAAAAAAAGTTTTGTGCTGAAAAAAATATAAAAAAACTGATTAATTTTTTAAATTTTCTTGTAAAGTAGATCCTAGACTTCAATACTATTGTTACAGTCGTCCTTTCTTTTAATCACGTCGTTATTTTCCAAGGAAAATTAGGATTTGCAACCTAAAAAAGACTCTTAAATTTTGTAAAATGATAAAAAATGAAAGAACTTTGGTTCTGTCACACAGAAAAGACAGAAACGTGTGGGATGTTCGTTTCTTTTTGTCCAAAATATTTTCAAACCTGCACTCCGAAAAGATTTTCAAGGCGGTATAGAAAAAGGAGACCAGTTGAAGATCGCTGTATTGTAAACTGATAAAAAGTGACCCATTCTAGTCATCTAAGGCAATTCCCGCAGAAATTGGTAACACTGTCCACACACTTCAAATGTTCGGCGTCGACACCGCAACACACCAAACTTCCCAGATGAATAGCTACCAAAGTTCCTCTGACAAGAAAATTAAAATTTAGCATGAGGCCACAGCTACTCATGTTACATGCAAATTGAACGGATGATCTTGGCAAAAAATGACTTTTTTTTAGCGGTTATCAAATTTGTTAGCTTGGAGACGCCATTCTTTTCACTGCCGTTTCTAAGCAGATTAATCTTCGTCTAGTCCGTCCACAAAATATTTCGCAATTGTTATGCCACCCGGGTAACTCGTTCAGTTTGCATGTAACATGGCAAGCTGTAGTACCATGCTAATTTTTTTTCCGAAATTGTGGTCTAAATTTTGCTGGTGATCCTTCCTCACTTATTTTGTGATAAGTTCACAACGGTCCTAAATTTTATCCAAATCGTCGAATGGAAGATAAATCATTTGCAAGTGGTCTTAGTAGCAACGAGACAACAGCAAATTCCCCACCGCGTATCCGCTTATCGTAAAAAACGACACAACCACTCCTAAATCCAAAGCTGACTTAATTCCATCATCACAAAAAAGAGAACATTCTTCTTTTTCAGAAGACGGCAGCAACACAAAAAATAAAGTAATAAAAATACTTCCAGATTAGGAACAGAAAGTGAGAGTCTCACCGACTCGTCCCAACTGAACCGCGACGAACCGTCCCTCAACCCACAGTCTTGCTGATAAGCGCCTTCTCCATCAGCATCAGCAGCTTTCAATTTGAATTTGAATTTAATTCCTAATTCTTTTTTTTTTCTTTAAAATTATTATGATAATTACTCGTCCCCAAATTGGGCCGCTTAGGAAAGTGTTTAACTCGTCGCCCTTCGGGACCGCGAGCGAGATTTAATGACCCAGATCTTGGCGCCTGTGGAGCAGGGCGTCCAAAAATTTGAATCGAAAAGCCATTGACCTGCTCGCGCCGACTAATTGCCCACTCGTCCGAACCAAAAGCCGGCTTATGTTGGCCCTGTGGGCTCTGCTTATCACTGCGGCCGCCGCTTGAGCCGATTACGACCGCCGATAAGCTGAGCGCGGATCACTTTCCAAAACGGCAGCTGCCAGAGACAACCCAATTATCCACTTGACGTCTTTCCGTCCCATTCACCGTCGTAATTCGCATCAAATAGTCGCAAGGAATTATGCAATAGGTGGGGAGAGACCGTCGCGTCGCGTCGGCGTGTTTGCGTTCGACTCGTTTTGTTTACACGTTTACCGGCGAAGTTTATTTATTTCAACCGCGAAAAAAAAAACTACGCAAATACCCGAACCCGGTGGTGAAGTTCAAATGTAATTTCGCGTACGGGCACGCACAATGAGACACAAGTGCGAGTGCGAGATGCTGGGATGGAAGGCGGAGATTAAGTTTGCATTGCAGAGTTTATTTGCACTGCGGCGTTTGTTTTTCGCTTCGTTTTAAGGCTTTTAGTTGACGGCTTTTGGTTTGCCAGGTGACAGGGGACGTTCGTAAACATCGCTCGGTTGTGGGTACGCGAGTTTTACTGTCGCACACGTGTAGAGGTGCGTCAGAGCATTGGGGAGGGTGACTGTCCCTTTTTTGTGGTTGGCTTGATTTTTGTCTTCACGCATGATCAGTGACGTGAATCATTTGCGGCATTTAGGTGACCCAGATGTGTGGCGTACATCGGTATTCAAAAAGTTGGTGACAAATTCAGAGTGTCGTGCAGCTGTTTCCGAGGATTGATCTACAGAAAGGCGATTGGGTTAAGTCGAGAAGGCCTAAGTTTTGAGTGTGTGATATTTTTACACACAATTTTAATTGAAGGGATGAATATCTATTAAGGCTATTACAATTTATTTGAGAATCAATTGCAAAGGAGAAAGATTTAAGGTCGTTCTGAGCTTTACGATATTTTTCAAAGGTTCCATTAATGTGAGATCTGATGATTAAGCACTTGAACAACAATTATACAAGAAGAGTTTTACTAACAACCGAAATTGAAAAACTCACGTTTGAGTTCCACAAAAGTCTTACCGCTAACTAATCCCGGTCAGACTGAATGCGAAGCAGGCTCAATTTGCTGCCACCTCTCAATCCATGAAAACGAACTTTTTTTTAGCCCAGAATTGAGAAAGTTAGCAAGTTTCCCCGCCAGCATCTCACACGACTCACAAATGAGTCGGCACCCGGCCACTTCAAAGTGTTGCATTATGCAAGCCTCACGAGGCTGTAAATTAAGTTTCACAGGTAAATCACAGAACAATGCCGGCAGACAGAGTAACGCCCGGGAGATTTCACATTTACTTTGGTGGTCTCGAAGACTCAACGGCGGCTCATTTTCACGATTTTCATTCACAAATCTTTGTCTGCAAGGTGAGTGTGTCATCTGACGTAACCTCAATCGTTAGAACGACGCGACGCATGAAAAATTCTCTGTTTGGTGTGTGCATAGGCTATTGGAATGTGCTGAGGTCAGCCATGGTGTCGCGTGATTACCTCATTTTAGATACGACGTTCTTTTTCTTTTGTGCTAATCGAATCGACAAACAAAACCAAAGAATTAAAATGAGTTAATGTACAACAAATAAGAATAGTAAAACACTAACTGACTCAAAGACTGAGGTCATTGCCAAGTTTTTCTTTGCGGTGCGCAAAATGTTTAAGGAAAGTGCTTGGTTATTGGAAGATAATGATCTCAGAACTAAGATTCGAAGAAAAGACTAAATCCGCACCGATGTTTATTATGTAAGGAACATTTTGTGTGCAGGAGGGTTTTTGAAAATTTTCTTGAGTTGCACAATTTCTACTTCGGCTTAGCTTACGACAGCAAATAGCGTTTCAGAGGATCTTGGCACTGCCTATTTACAAAAAAGGGTAGTTGAGGCGTTAAACGTTAAAAAAAACATGCCAACTTTTTCCTAGCAACCTTTTCAACAGAACTCTCAACTTTATTTTGTTCTTGTTTTTTCAATGTGTTAATAAAAAAAACTATGCTACATGAAGTTCTCGCCGATGTGACGCTCTAAATATTCTCTTTGTTTTCTTTGTAGCTTAAAAAGGCCGTCCATCGATGTTTTCACAAATCCCAGAAATTTTGGAACAAGATTTTCACATCGTCGTACTTGCACTCTATGGATTACTCAATGAAATTGCATGTGCTTTTGAGATCCGACGCATGAGTTGTGTCATGTTTGTTCAGATTTTTTTAAACATTTAATCGTGGAAGATTAAATTAAATTGAAGATACTTGCTTTTATGCTTTTAAAGGTACTATCTTTTTTTATAAAAAAGAAGTCTTTTTAAATTAAACCGCGGGATAATAAAGTTCTGAAATGTAAACACCTTCAATTTTTTTTTTAAATTTTACAAAAAAACTTAACTTAATACATCTGAGACCGACATTCGAATCCATTTTATCCGCAATTCCTAGAAAGGAAATTCAAAGATCGGAAATCCTTAATTTCGAGAACCTCAATGTATTTCCTTTATGGAAATTTTAAGTGAAGTTAAGATTAGATTCGATTGATATAAAAAAAACTTATTATTATTATCTTACTAATTATTTCAGACGTTATTGATGGAAACTGGTAACTTCTACGCTGTCATACCGGCATAAGGCTGCCATATTGGTAATGGATCTTCATTATTCCACTCTTCATTTGCTGTCGCTTACACACGCGTAATTTAACCAAATGAAAATACCTGCTTGTAAAAGGAGATCCTGCGTTTTGTTCTAACAGTTGTAACATTTTTTCGAAAACCTACTTTCTTCTCCAAAAACAATATTTTTGCAAAAAATACTGTGCGAATTTTCTTTTGGAAAATATACAGTTGGCGTCTGATAAATTGACATTTGTTGAATTAAATCTGTGATATTTTACTATTTCTCCCTGTGCGGTCTCTTGAAAAATACTCAACAAATTAAATAAAATCAATATTAATTTGTACCCTCGATAATTTGAAGTTAAAGGAATAATGTCTTATTCGTGAACATTTTATAACTCAAAATCCGGGTTGCGCGGGTCCGCAGTTTGCAGTCCAGCCTTCTTTCCAACGTTAACTACACTCCGGTTCTATGCCCTTAGAATGCCCGACGTAAGTGACAATTTCTTCTTAGTTCTCACAAATAATGAAAGCTCATTGCGCAATGATAGGCAGAACTTGCAAAAAATGGCTGATTCCATTAATTATGTGGGTAGTTCTTTTTTTTTATAGTATAACTACATATAAACAATGTTACTGTAGCTTGTACGGATATGGTTTTATAGAGCCTTACTGCTCAAATTACAACTTCTGGCTGTTACGAAGTGCAGTTCAGTAAATTAAATGACGCGGAGGAGTACTATGGAAAAAAGCTCTATTTGAAATTCTGAGTAATTAATTGTACGTGCGTTTGAAATAAAAAATTACGAATTTTGAACAAACACTTATTTATTCAATTATTTTTCTCGTGTTCTCTAATCTTTTAAATTAAACTCATTTTTTTTCTAAATGAACTCTTGTTTTACTTTTTCCTAATTCTTTGAGTATCAAATTATCGACAGACCGCTGTAATTATTATTATTATTACAATTTATTAGGAGTGAAATTGAAAAGTTTTGCTACGTTTTGGTGAAAAACAAGTTTCGAGTTTGACTGATCGTTTTTTTTTTTGCTTTGGTACATCTTGCGCTGCGTAAATCTTTCAGCAAAAATAAAAACATCGATAATTAGCAGATTCACATTTGTTCAGCGAATTAAATATCAACGTTTTATTCCCAACTTGGGTTATTTTCTTTCAGCTGCAAAGGAAAAGCTGAGTCTAAAAATCGTACCCGGTCGCCCGAGAGGAAAAGCCAAGCGGAGCTCTGTACAACCGACACTTGCGTCTATGTAATCTGTGATTGATATTAAAGCGAAGCCGCGTAGATAAACAGTAACTTGGTACTTTTTAACTCAGGATTTCAATAAATTGTTATACTTATATTGCAAAGAAAGATCGTCTCAGATTTCAGCAGTGATAAAAGGCTTAGTTTTTATCCACACCAGATGCTAAATAACGAGAAAGAAGAAACTGTCCAAGGTCAGGTCAGCTCTGGAATTTGTTTATTTTCCTTTATTTTTTCATACCCAACTTCCGTTGATTCATTACATCGTTTGGAACTAAATAAAAAGAGCACAAATTTACACCTCATAAAAGATTTTCTTCTCATTACATTTCCCAACGACGAGTCAGTTTTCCTGTCTCACTGATGGGTGGACTACATCATCATCAACGAAAAAAAAAAATCGATTTAGATAAACACCGATGATGTATCTCAAATCTGCATGAATTTATGTGAATTTCATCTGTTGGTCCAGCAGATGTTTACTCATAAAAAGTACAAAAAAAAACATTTGGATTTGCAAAATTGAAAAAAAAGAGATAAAAATAATTTTTTTTACATTAAAACGCCCTCAATCGCAAGTCAAGCGACCATATGGCGGCGTGTGAATTGGGCAATGTTTCCGTTCAGGATTTGGACAGACTGTCAAGATTTGAAATTTTCTGGTGAATCGATTTGAAGCAGACGGGGTGGGATGGAAAAATTCGTGGTTTGTCAGTTGAGTGGGCAGATAGAAAACTCTCTACTGATATTCAGGATATTCTGTGATTTTGCTTGGCGGCGGGAGAACTCCCCTGTCGATTCGGAAATCCCCTTAGAAGGCTTCTCTAATGCGAGGTTGGGTTAAGTACGTGGGTTGGCGGGGTAGCTTTGCCAAGGTGGCCCAGCCGTTGATGGCGCTGTCTATTCTGAAATATGAAGTACAGTCAGTAAAAAAAGTATTTGCACATCGAGTTTTTCGACGATTTCGCGATAATCGGAAAAGTGAGTATAGAATGTTGTATATAAAAGAAAGAGCAGGCAAAAAAGAGAAAATCTCTAGAAATTGGAAACGCTGTAACTCGAAAACGTCTATAAATCGAAGCATTCTTACAGTCCCTTGAAAAAACCTCTGTAAAATATAAGAAAACCTATGGAATTTGGTCCCCTCGTAAATTCGAACTTATTTTTGTGTGAAACAACATAAAAACCTCCATAATTCAAAAATGATGACTTGTCCTCTATAATTCGAAGTCAATTTTACATTTTTTTTAACAAGCGTTTGTTGAAATGTGTATGCGACGAAAATGAGCAATATTTTTTCTCTGAAAACTCTGTAGTTCGAAAACCTCTGTAATTCGAATGTTTTTTCCTGGTCCCATGGAATTCGAATTATGAATTCGAATTTGAATTCGAATTATGTGTTTACTGTACTAACTGAATCTGTTGAGTAAGTTGTCATCGGATATGTCTAATAAAAATAAAATAGAGCTTATATTTTGAACTTTTTATTTGGGGTTTAAGTTTTTAAAAGTCTATACACATACCAGAGATACGAATTTCCCATACATTCATACCACTTGCCATTTGGACACATAGCCCTGGTCGTTTTATCTGTGAGTTTCTATACGGCCGTCTAAGGCTTTCTATTTTAATTGTCTTGTCCTCAATTCGTTTTTAAGGGAGCCTATTGTTGCCCATTATCGACTTAGTTTAGATCCCTCTTTGGCAAACCTGTGGACCTCCTTAATACCGGTCAAAAAATAAAGCCGCCGAAGCCAGCGAAGTTTGCACTAATGCATTACTTGTGTGCATAAAGAGAATCGTTGATAAGCTGGATGATAATGCAAGTGTGTTGAATCTGGAAAAAAATTCATTGGCAACGAGTCAGTTCAAGTCCAGCTAGTGTAAATCCAACCCAATTTTAATCATAGTTACAACCATAACCGTTTAAGTGAATACAAAAGAGCATGTATTCAAAAGTTTGCCAAAAACAGAGATATCCTAAAGTTAGAATAGAATACGAACGATATATAGATTCAATCGTTTTCATCTGTATAATATGAAAACAGGTCATTGGAGTTGAGTGATCTTTAGTCAACTGACTGCAGTTAAGTAACATTAAGTGGCTAAAAATTATAGAGAGACATAAAGGGCTTTCCAGCTATGAATTTAATTTGTGAACGCACCCTTTCACTAATCATCAAATTGTCATTGGCAATTTATTCAACAAACTTTACATTTTCATCATGGTAAAGTGCACGAACGAGCAACGTCTCAAAATAAAAACAATTTCTGCCGAAATTCGGAGTCGGTGACGGAAACTTTAAGAGCGTTAACTCCAATATTCGGTCACAATTCTCGTCCTAGTAGAGTTTAGTACAAACATTTGAGGCTACATATTCGTTGTGTGATGTTGCCGTGTCAGTGCGACAACGGGTTGGTTGAAGTGTCGAATATCGGCGCTGCTCAGGCGTCCGTAGCAAACGATCCAAATCAGTTAATTCCACGGCGTTCTCAAGAATTGAACATCGCTCAAACTACATTATGGCTTATTTTGCATAAGGATCTTGGCTTACACCCATATAAGATCAAGCTGACTTAAGATTGAACCAGATGGACCATTTAAAGCGACGTAAGTTCTTCGATTGGGCTCTGGAGAAGATGCGCAAAGATGATGAATTTCATCACAAAATCATCTTCAGTGACGAAGCTCATTGGCTCAATGGGTTCGTCAAAAAGCAAAATATGCGTTATTGGTCGGGTGAAAATCCACATGTCCACTTCATCCACAAAAAATAACCGTTTGGTGCGGTTTCCACGCCGGCGGCGTTATTGAACCATATTTTTTTTATCGACAATAATGATCGTCACGTTGCTGTCAATGGCTAGCGTTATCGCGCCATGATTACCAATTATTTTTGGCCCGAATTGGAAGATATGGACTTGGGCGACATGTGGTTTTAACAGGATGGTGACACAAGCCACGCAACAGAGGATCACATGTTACAATCGATTTATTGAAGAGTAAGTTTGATGAGGGTGTTATCTCAAGAAATGGGCCAGTTGATTGGCCACCTGGAAAATGCGATTTAATGCCTCTAGACTATTTTCTTTGGGTCTACAGTAAAGTCATTGTTTTATGCCAACAAGCCGACTACGTTGGAAGAGCTCAGAGCCAACATTGAACTCGAAATATCGGCCGTTAAGGCTGAAATGTGTGGCTGAGTCAACGAAAACTTGGGTCCGATGAATCGACCCCTGCAAACATGCCCGCGGTGGCCATATGAACGAAGTCGAGTTCCGTTCGTAAATGTTTTGATTGTACTTCAAGCCGATAATGAAGTCTTGAAATATCTCAAATGGTTTGCGTTTTAATTAAAAAAATAATTGTCAAGTCCTTATTGGAAAACTCTATATAAAATAAACCTTTTCATTGAACTAACTTACGTCTTCAAATAGCTGCAATTTTCCCAGCTCTGCCCTAAAGCAACCTATCGCCACAACCTCCATCGTCGTTGATTAAAATTTGACGATTGGCCCCACTCTGCATCAACAGCACTTTAAAAAGTTTCAAATACCATGACTTGGTAAAAGACTCTCACTGCTAGTTGGATGCTAGTTGCGGCAACATCACTGAAGAAGATGAAAGAGTGACTCACAGTCCATCGCAGCATCACAGCAAAACTTTTGCTTTTCTTTAATTTGAATTCGACAACAATTCATCGACGACAGATACTCACCACATAGCAATGTTTCGGGTGCATGTTGCCAGCACATCTACACATCAAGTTGCCGTGCATTCTTTTAAGTCTACTACGAAGTGAATATTTTTATTCGCCGTTTGTCGTGTGTACGCAAAAGCGGCAAAGTAGAATTTAGATTTTTTTTTCAAATCTATTCTACTCCAATTTGATTACATTTTTTTTTAAACTTTTGTGTATGCTCGTAAAATTCAAATTCCGAAATTTCAATTTGAATTCGACAAATCGAATTCGCCAAAATTCGCTCGACGAATTCACTCGAGTATAAAAACTATATTGATTAAATTATTGATATTGAAATTTTCAAATTAGTTTCTTAAAACAGAAGTTTCTAGTGTTTGCCATGCAAATGATTTGGTTTATCGCAAATAATTTTCAGCACCAACGCAACACTGGCCACTCTGGTAGATTGTTCATTGGTAGATTGTGGATGGAAAAAGTTTCTACTCAATTCAGTTGTTGATGTACGTTTTAATGTGAGGGTTGTGTTGTGTCTTGTTTTTTTTCTCAATTTGTTTTTATCAAGCTACCTGTTTCAAAGAAGATACATCCATCTGTTAGGGTGCTCCTTCTCTATCACCGGTAAAAAGAAAAAAAAAAAACAAAGTCGTTCGTTGATTTTTATCCATTGCATTATCAACTTGACCGAGTGTCGTGTTGTGCTTCTTGTTTTTTTATTCTGCTGCAAATAAGAAAAAAGAAATAAATTAAAAGGTGTAAATTATCCTATCTTTGATCTTTAATTTTTGTTTTCATTTTTCGTAAGATTCATCAAAAGGAGTGCGCGGTTTTTCGTTTGTTTGATTTTCTTGTGTTTAACGTGTAATTGTTCTAAATGCGCTTATGACAGCCGGTTTTTTTTCGTTTCGTAGAAAGCGTATCAATTAAATTAATTAAAGTCTTAGAAAAAACCGGTTCATTGAAAAGGGCTGGAAAGTGCTAAGAGCCCATCCAAGAGTTTGTGTTCTTGTGATTTTATATCAGATTTGTGCAAGAAGATTTAGAAATGGAATACTCACTTTGGATACTATTAGCATTCTGCTGTGTTACTGGATTAATGAGTAAAGGTAATAAACTGATAAGAAAGTAAAAAATAAAATAAAAATTATCTGCGTAATAGAACCTAGCTTTTCGATAAGATAAAACCACGGTATATAAACCATCGCTGCTATCATGGGTGTTTTTTTTTATTGTTCCGTGATCAGAGACACTTGGTTGGTTTTTTCCTTCTCTGAAAAATTAAATTTGGAAAATAGGAGTGCAATCTGATGATAGAAATCGTTAACAAGGTCATCGATCGTTAAAAAAATCACATGCACTGTAAATAAATTAATGCAAAACTGAATGCAAAGCTGAAGCAAACTGAAGACTGAAACTGAAAATAAAGTTGGCAACCGTTAAAGCTTTGAAATAGGGTTTTATTAACTTTTTAAAAAGAAAGATTCTTTTTTTCGTTATTTAAATAGGCCTTTTGAACTGACACACACTCGCTATAAAGGCAAAGTTGGCGGTCAACAGCCTTGGACAAGCTGCTTAAAAGAACTGAGGATGGCTGTTTACACGACTTATCCTATGTTGCCTTATCTTATCTAATAGAACTCAAATTGAATTGAATTTGTTACGGAATACTAGTCACATAGAATATTTGTTGTCATAAAGCTCATGCGTGGTTGACGTGGGTTTTTATAGAATCTTGTCGATCGCCTGATCAAAATTTTAGTCTACAAAATGCCTCTTCGTTTTTCACGTGGCCCAGAAGCAAGACAAAAGTGAGTTGAATAATGGAAAGGTTAAAAGTGTTACAGTGCCAATATTCACCAAATAAACGAAATAGATGCTGAATGTTAGAAGAAGTACAGATTAAGTTCGACCATTGCTGCAGAAGCGATCGTTTTGGATGGTGTTGTAAATAGATCCAGCGAACTCATTTGTTAATTTTCTTTTATATTCGGATGAGCCATTAATTGCGAACCATAAATTTGAGTTTGAGAGCAATTTACTCCTCGTCTATCCCTAAAAATCCAAAACGACTAACGATCAAAAATACAATTAGACTTGTGTTGTTGTGCGAATAAGAGTGACTACATAAGCTTTATTAATTCTTTTTCCCTTCAATGTGACTAAATACAAGAAATAAAAACGTATGCCCCTTCTTAGTAGCTTCACGGCATCAGGGTAATGAAAACTCAGAGTTAATTTTCTTTCGACGTAAATCTTTCAAGGAGCATTTTTTTCTTCACGATTTTTCAAATCCTTGCAACTGCAGATATGACAGACGTTGTGTCATACCATATATTTTCGCAGCATGAATTGTTAAAAGTGATCGTGGATGCTGATAGCAAGTTTTTAACTTCTTCGTTTGAGAATCTAGTAATTTGACTTGTTCCTCTTGTTTTTTAAATAAGCGACCCCACAGTCAGCCAGACTTCAGACAACAACGTGGAAAACATCGATCCCTTTCAGAAAAATATATTTCCGTAGTTCTCTAAGCTTGTTGATCTACTCCAGTAATTTTTTTTAGGTTTTTATTTCCACGGCAATCCGCTTCCACTTTACGGCCTCTTGTACTTTTGATTGTTTCCAAAAAACCGTGCGCGGCACCAGTCGGTCGGAACCACCACTCCCGACAATCAAAGAGTTACCCGCTAATACCGCTCGCCCTAATTTCGTTAGACTATCATAATTGATTAAATTCCTTTTGCCTCTTAGATACACATTCACACACAGACCTAACAAAAAAAAATTAAACCACTGATAAAGCAGAGCTGAACAACACAAGAACGGACCTTAGAACCGTCGACCTCACGAGAGCTCATTAACATTATTCGTTGGCCTGAGTCGCGCTACCTTTTGCCTTTTGCCTACAACTATTAAAAACGCATAAAGCCGCACCCGGCACCTTGAGTTTAACACACGAGTATCTGATGAATGTATCTTAAGAGCATTGCTCAGCTTGGGCTAGTGTATCTGTGTGTGGATTACATCAGTTTTGAATGCAACTGAATTTTTTTTTTTTCGTTTCTTTACCAAAAACTTTCCCTGAATGCTATGAAATGAATGCTTGTACATATGTGTATTTTTGAAATACTGTTTTTTTTTTTTTAATTTATTTAAGTTCTGCTGGGTGAGATAAGAGGACGAGTGACATATTTATTTACACCTTGAGCTGTAATTTATCATTAATTTTAACAAATATTTACTAAGTGTCTTGATTTGAGTGGCGGGGAGTACTTAAGCTCGAACATTTTTCTCAGTGAATGAGATTAGGTAGAAAAAAAAAAGAGGCGAGAGTGGAATTTTTTTAACGAAAAAGAGTTCACTTTTGAGGTGTAAAGCCGATTTTTTGTCGCTACTTTGGAGTGTTTTGTACATGTATGGTTTCAATTTATATTATAAGATTGCAAGGATTTGGTGGAAACATATTATTTATGACTTTTTCTTTTCCTAGGATAGACTTAGAATTAGAGTTAAAAACTTAACCCGTGGTTTCTACTTTGAGCTGTTCTAAGAACTTTTGTGTTGTATGTGGGTTGGGTACTAGACCAAAATCCTCCAGTTATATTTTATTAAGGATTTTGTTGATTTCAATAAAGATTTGGGCAGAATATCGCTAAATGAATAATGATAAAATGAAAATGTCTGAATTTGTTTCATGATTGAACTAATCATACGATTTATTCATGATTGCGATGTAATCATGTATATAATTGATAATCAGTCACAATTGAAGTTAGTCATGACTAATAAATCATAGGCACAACGAACAGAAAGAATAATGACAAAATGAAAAAAGTTTGATATGGAACTGTATTCTTATGAAAACGATTTAGGCCTTAGTTTTTTCAGAACCTAGTTTACTGAATTTTTTGAAAAAATTCTAAGAAATACGTCTGACGTATAGCCATTCTAATGCCTACTTCATAATTAGTATAATCAAATAAAAGCTAAGTAAATCATCAATAGTGATGACAGGACAGGATGATTGGTTCTGATTAATGACTGTTTTATTTATGGCTAACTTCTTTGAATTAGGATGATTAACAAATAAACTATTTGTTATTCATTTATATCTGATTGTGAGACTAATGAATAAAGTAGTCTTAAGTCGACTTAAATTTACCCAACTCTGTTATCGATTTTGAATTGCGTTTCACTTAAAATTTTTATCGCAGGAAATATATATACTGCGAAAGATAATTTTTTTTATGCATCTTTGGGCGTGTTCTTTCCCTAAATATTAAAGCTTTTTCCACCTATGTATTTTGAATTTTTCATGGCTGCCGAAATTTTTTTTTTATTATATTACATTCTTATCAAGAGTCTCTAATGAGTCTTAGTAAAATAAAATAGAACCTCCTTATTCTGAACACACTTTCTTAATGAACTAATTGTATCAATTAAAAAACGATTCTCACATTTAATCATTCCTGACACCGTAAGTCGGTAATGAGTTAATCAGACAATCTCAGAGCAAGGTGAATGAAAAAATTGCGATCAATTACACCGTAGAGTGGAGCTTAGTCTAAGAATTGAAGAATTAAGTGTCTACAGGCGAGAAACGCTAGAAACGCTTTGTCTCAACTTAAAGACATCCATTTCCTTTCAACAAATTTTGAAAGTACATTTGATTGCTTACTAGTCTTCTAAATGTCTTACGTAAGTAAATCTCATGATTTTGATAAAAAAAAATTTACAAAAATCGTTTCTTTTTCGTCTGAAATACACACACACATTTTGTGTTCAATTTCAAAGGACACTTCTGTTTGCCAGATCACAAAAAAAAAAAAAACATCGTTCAAACGCGTGGGAAAGGAAAAAAAGCAGAAGTCAAATAAATTTTTCGAGATGATCAACAAACTGCTCCTTAAACCTAAAAACTTCCTACAGTCGTTCTTAAAAACTCCGCTGCTGTTTGGTGATCGGTCTTCGTAAACAGAATCCAATTCCGTTGACACAACGCGCCCAATTTTTTGTTTTCTTTTATTTTTTGGGAGGGAAAAGTAAATTCTCACTCCCCTGTTAAAGACAAATATCTAGCAAAATATATTTTCAATGGCATTCCAATCGTTCCGTGAGGTAAGACAACAAACAGTGGTAGGTCATAAAAGATTCGGACAGACAGACACGAACAGGTGCTTAACAAAAAAAAAATTACCGATTTTTGTTTTTTGTTGATAAGAAATTCATTTTGTAGATCCTAAAAGTCATGTTGCCGATTTGTTATGAATTTGGGGCTACACAGACATGTGACTAAGGCCATGTGAAATGCGGTTTGCAAAACAATTAGATTTGGAAAAAAAAAACAACAAAAGATCGATCGATGTGATTTATCGATATGACATAATACGATTGCTGTTGTACAATTATTGGATCGGCACGTAGTACTTGTGTTACACTTTGTGGTGCTGTCTTTCTGAACTGACAGTGAAAGAGTTCTTAGTTGTTTCTATGATCTATTCAATTAAACAAGGTTTTTGAAATTTTATGGATTTCAAAGTTTTAAATCGATCACAAAAAAGTAACTCATCACTTTTGTTTGAGGGAAATGGTTAATTTTGTTTTGCTATGTGCAATTTTAAATAAGACATCCTCAAGTGGTGAAGGTAAAACTGTTTCAAGCTCAGAACAGTCTTATTGTTAGCCTTAATCTTAAATTGACTTAGAAACTGTGATATAAAACTGACTGACATTGATCTGACGCTGAGCATACTTTTTTCGCAGTTACTCAACCCCTCCAACTACTTTCCATGATCAGAACGAAACAGAAAAAAAAATTGGAAAATCACAAGCGGCGATCAATAATTCGTTAAAAATTCTAAGAGATGGCGCTCGGAATATCTACATCATTCATTTCACATATTACCTAACCTATTGATAGAAATGGAAAATTGGCAAGCTAACAGCGATCATCAAAAATTTTAACCTAAAAGGCCTATAGTTGAAAGAAAAAAGAACGATTTAGATGCAAACCGCGATACATCTGCTCCTGTGATTATAACCACAAACGATGTTTACCGGACGTCTTGAAGATCCGAGCACAAGAAATGATCAGTAAAATCCTAGACATGCTTTTGAGACCGAAGAATAAAATTGCGCGAAATTGTTGGGGTCACAAGATTTCCAAAAAGTATCGTGATTTCAGTTTCACTTGATAAAAATATCTGCAAGGTGATTTCCGTGTTGCAGGTGCGTAGTCTAGGACTAAAAAAAATTTTGAAGAAATTCCTAGTATATTGTGTTAATCAAGAAGGAAATTATGTCAAAAAGTAAATAATAATTTACCTTAAAAATTATTTCTGATGATCTCTTTTCTAAGAATTTATTGCGTCACCCCGCAAATGAATAACTTATGCTTCGTAGCTGAAGCACCGGCAAATAAATAATTTCTGCTTAGTAGCTGATATTTTTTAAGTACTTTCAATGACCTAAACGATATATGAAAATGATACGTTATCATATGGAATTTCACAATTTGTGACATTCATTGCGTTGCTACCTTGATTCAAAGGACTCTTTTACTTGCCCCTCCATTTCTTCGAATTCACAATATTCCATACGCCACACGCGCCATGTAGGCCCACACTCAGAAAGTGATATTTGTTGATTGTCTTATTTTATCTTATCTCTCCCACATTCCAGTTTATCATATTTCATTACATCGAGATACGAGAAAAAATGGATATTTTCTAACTACCCCAACCCTTTTTCCGCCCCGGAAATACTTTTCTGTCGTTTTTTCTCTGTCCTACAAAAGCCAACAGATTCAGCAGGTTTGCGGATGTATTCGTGAGCTGACAAAGTTGTCAAAAACAAAACAAAAAAAAGAACAAACCGACAAAAATCCCATCCAAGGTTAGGCAAAGTTTCACAGTTTACCAAAATGTTCCTCTCTCTCCCTTTCCACTTATCTGGTGCGCGGCAAATAAGCAAATTAAACACAATTTGGCTGTTAAATAAACTTTAGAGCGCTCAATTATTCCCATTTGACGCAATAGCCTGGGCCAAAAATAATTTATAAGCGAATTTGAATAAACAATTGCACCATATGCCTGTCTGTCGCTCACAATGCGGTGGCAGTTCGGTGGGGTGGGATTGCGCGGCGGCGGCTTGGCATGCGAATGTGACCCAGTGCAGTGCTGGGTTTATTAATTTCTATCATGTGCACTGTGACTCACTGTCACAACATGTGAAATCTCGAAAATTATTTTGCGAAATTAATAAAAACAGCCCAACGACTAATAATTGAGATCGTTATGCAACATTTCACTGGACTTTTTTGGGGGTGGGGGAGGGAAGTTTCGCTGGCTGAGTAAACGCACATTTTCATTTTAATTTTTGAATTACTGCCAAAATGTGTGTGTTTGAAAAGTGTAAACAAAAGTTTTGATTCATTAAGGGAGAGAGAAAATTGTGGGATTGCACGGGATGCACGTAGGTGGAAGCTGTCGGGCATCTGGAGCATGAAGATACCACGAGGCACTAGCAGTCGATGGAAGGCGAGGCTTTTGATAGTGAGAGTGTATTCTGAATCAAAAATGATACTGTCAAGTCCGAGCACCGCAATTACTAAGCCAAGATCAATACACAAAACGCATTTCGGTACGACGCTTTAAGGGAAGCCTAGAAGTTCATGGATTTGCAACTCAAAAAAATTTTACATTATGTCCACTTTTGTAAGAAGACCAACAACCTGCTGTATCATTTTAATCTCTTTGACGACCTTAAAGCACTTTAGATCCATTTAAAGGACAAAAAATTATAAAACGCTAAATTTCAAATCGGCCCGGTTCTCTTCGTAGTATCAAATCAAAATAATGTCGACAGGAGAAATCATTCACAAAATTTCAAAGAAGCAAAATTTCCTAAGGAAATCCCATGATCTCGAGTCGCACAGAGATTAGAGCCCCTGATCTCTCACTCGAATTAAATGAACCTTAGCCATGTTTTGGATTTCTTATTAGATCCGTTTCAAAATCCATCGAATGACTGCAGGTAAAAGACATCTTATCAAACACAAACACCGATAAAGAGAACGCCCTACGGCCTACCGGTCGCTGGTCCAAAGGTGTTGCAACGAGCTTATCTCCAATCGATTACGTCGATTTGTCACTGTCGCTGGGTCGTTTAGCTATTATTCAGCACGTCTACAATCTCCAGACACGATGCAGCTCACCCCCGCAAATGTAACGCTTAACGAACGCATTCACTCAATGCAGGTACATGTCCTGCGTCAGTCTTCGCCGCTTATCGGAAGCGACATTAAAAATTCTTTATGCACCTTCACCTTGCGCTGCGTCACGATGACTTCAGCACCATCGTCAGACTCGAAGGAATGACACGGGATGTCGTGTCACGATAGAGCCTCATCAGATACGCGCCGAGGAATGCGTTCGAATGGATTTTGATTGGAACTCACGTGTGGGTTCATTTTAATTGAATCGGGGAAGGTGTTGGAGATGTCTCGTCGGTTGAGCTGGTCATGGATTGTGTGGAATTTCATTAGACAGACGTCTTAATTGGCTTCGAAAATTATTCCAGCACAAAAGGAGTCAACAGCAGACGTTCCAATTAAACGGCCCACAGTGGAGGCCGTAAATACCGGGTCATTGTGACCCTCATAAAATTTCGACCGTTCGGAGTCGGAGTCGGAGTGGACTACGGTGATGAGGTTGGACCCTTGCTGTGTTTGATCGCAATACAAACGGTTATCGGACATCTGAAATCTGCAAGATGTCAGGATCCTTTGTTTTTCGTTGATCCATGTGCAAAGAAGACGAAAACAGAGAGGAGAACGATGGAAAAAGTTGGAATGTCCACCTGCTCGTGCAGACAGGAAATAAATGTTTGTCTGGTTATTTATTTGGGTTGCGTACCCAGACTCATATAAGAGGTCCTGAGAATGGGCCGAGGACTTTGTTTGCAGTCAGTGGTTGGGTCTCATGACGGAATTTCGATGGATCGAGATGAGGTTTCGGAAGTTTTGGACGCATTTGAGTCTCTTGTTTAGTTCGTCTACATATACAGTAGCACAAAGTAATAATAGGACAACCAAAAATGTAGAACATAAGCCCTTGTTGAGCTCTGAACTATCAATTTTTATGGTTTTCATTTTTTAGTAAGTATTGTGTTGTTTTTTTGTAACCTTAACAGTTTCGAGAAAATAAGCATAATGCTCCAAATTTTGCTTGTCCCATTAATATTTTGGGCTACTCTGTATGAGTTTTAGCGAAATTAATGGGCGATGGATCCAACGGCTGACGACCTTTGCTGATCAGTTGCAAGTTGACAGTCATTTACTTGAGCGGTCAAAAATTATTAAAAAGCAGTCAAAAAACAAAAAGCTGAGACAAAAAAAAGTTATAGTACCACCAAATTTTATACAGCATTTTTTTAAGCTGCACTTTAACTTGGTTGAATTTTGCTACACGATAAAGAATGTTTTTTCCTGAAACGCTTTGAAAAGCATTTCAAGTCTCCAATTAATGAGTAAATTTAAAGAAAGAAGTAAATATCACGAGGTGCCTTCTTAAGTGACCTTACAATAAAAACACTCACCCATAAATGTATCCATTAAAATAGGACTGTCATTATCTTCATTGTTTTTTATTTTTTCTTCAAATTTGGTTTGACCAAGTTTAGTCGTTGCTGTTGTCTAAGCAATTTAATTATCATCGTTCGCTTACTATTATGAGTCAGAATTGTTAACGATTTTCGAGCACATTACACTTTACTTAAATTTTTAGTGTTTCCCATAATTCGCAAAAAAATTAAATTTGCCGCCACTTATATGGCAAAGTACTGCCAATAGAAAAAGCAAATTTTACATTCGATATTGAAAATAGTCATGAAATATTTTGACAAGAAAGTGTTATGTTTCAACGAAGTAATTTCCCATGGTTTTTTTTTTCATATCTAACTCCATTTTAGGCACTTTATATTTCGAATCGTTTTTTTGCCATTCTTGTGTATATTTTGTGACATTCTATAACCCCGTCACAATCATGATCAGTCTTCTTGTTACTCCTCAAAGTAAAATTAGCAATAAGTAATTATTATTAGCTATCTATGTGAGTTCTAAGTAAACAAAATGAATATAAGTTAAGGTAACATGCGCGCGTAGCTGAAGCGCGTTCCGAGCTGTGGGAGCGCGCAGCAACGCCACACAAAATGCAGCCAAAGTCTTGAATGCTAATCTAATTAATTTACTAAGATATTTCATAATAAATTAAAAATAACCCAATTGATTTGTTGAATTTTTTCATGGCTCATTGGGAAATCTATTGATGAAGCTATTCCACGAAATTTAATCAATACTCTCTAAAAATACTCGATATCATTATCTGATAAGGATTGTTTTTCCCTGAAGCATGTAGAGAATTATTTCGCCATTCAAGTCTCCAATCAATGAGTAAATTTAATGAAAGAATTGGTTTACACGAAGGGACCGTGGATCTGGATTGATTTGTGCTTCCCCGAGGCGATCTTGGGAAACTTTATTTTGTGGTCAAAGCAATACTCATAAGGTTTTCTAAATAACAATTTTAGCTTTCTGATCTACAATTGTCAGATCCTTGTCATTTTTTTTTGCAAAATATTAAGGGTAACAGGCGGGTTTCTTTTTTGAAAACCTGGCAGGCGTATTATGCGGACACAGGCTTAACTAAGTGGTGAGAAGACCTAACCTTAAACTCCAAGCGTTTGACGGTAATTAAATCAAACGATCGTCTTAAAGTAACTTCCATCCATTGTGAGTGGTTTCCAATTGCTTACTACCACAAAATCCTGTCGCAACGTGTCCTCAAATAAGAGCTAATCCAACGAAACGGCCCGGTGAAATCGGTGATGAACTGTATAATCTTGTCTTGAGATTTCCAATAGACGTGACAGTAGACTCAAAAGTGATCTTCGATTTTTACGTGATCCGAAAAATGTGTTTGCGTCTGCGATCATGATGATCTCAAACAAATAGCACGCGATCTATGGGATATGCGAGCCTCATCTGGGAGGTGTAACAATAGTAAAACCACTCCCGGTGATGTGACCTCGAAAAGATCTCCTTTCAGCTTCCTTCCTGCAGCCGGAAAGTCATTGGGCATCAATTTGCACGACTGCAATATCTCAGCAACGAATTTACATTCAAATCATGACTGCGGCTCGAGCTGAATTCGGACACGTATTAATGCGTTAGCCACCTCATGTTACATAAGCCGCAATTCAATTTCAATTCCGAACTTGTCGCGGCCTGTAATTCATTTCTAACTACTCACCCCCCCAACCCCGTCGAGACGAGATGTCGATCAGTAAAAAAGAAAAACAACGCAACAGATGTGGTCGTGTCAACATCACCTAAATTGCCAATGACGCGTATGAGCCGCCGCGCCGCCGTCGACTGGCTCCGGCTAATCCGGCTCTCGATCCCAGCTAAGCAAACAAGTCTCGATTACTCCACAACCCCCACCACCTCGCAGCCATTAGCCATTAGCGCCGTTGGCTCATTAAAACTTTTAATTACATCCACGCCGAGCTCTGACACAGATAGCGCCTCTAGCTCAACCGCGCGGAAGCGTACAATTCCCGCGCAACGCGAACGCATCGACTCGTCAATCGATTTGGCAATGAATCCAACGCCGCAGATATCCGCTGCTGTTGTTTTTCGCAGCTCGAATTCGAGTCACCTAATAATCCATATTTCGCTAGATTAGACGTCTTGGCTAAGGGCAAATGTCAGTGTGTGCTTGGCCGCATCAAGGGTGGTGCGCGTCGATTACACGTTGCACTGCGAATACTCGTGGCAGCGACGCAATCCACACTCAACTGCAACGATTTTCCAACGTTTCCGACGGAAACAGTCGGGAAAAATGCACGTTTTTCTGCATCTTCATCGGATCGCCAGCGGATCAAAGGAAGCGTTACGCATGCGGTGTCAGTTATGCCGATGGCGGTGCGTTTTTGCGGTTTGGCCGAGACCTAGACGCGCAACGCTCGGTGCACCATCGAGCAAGTTGCAGTGCAAAGCACGTAGCACGTTTTGTGATACGTTTTCAGATACACCGAACCTGATATCCGAGGGAAGATGAACTCGACGCCATTCCCTGTTTGAGACGTGCAGAGCAATAAACGCAAACACAATTGGTTTTTTGTTAAGTGTGCGGAGTGGAACAGGGTAGAGGAAGAGAGGCGACGGATGGATGACGACAAAAACATAAATTTCAAGTTAGTTCGCCGGGAGACGGACACAGCGGCCCAGGAGAACAATGGTAGGGTAGACTTGGTTTGATTGGCAATTTCTTCAGTTCAACCGCTTGGCTTTTTTACTAATTTAAATAGTTTTTTCTCGTTTTTTTTTAGTCCTCGCAAGTCTCATCTTCATCATCATCTTCTGTGGCCGCATGTTCCACTGACGGGGTCCAACCATCTTATCCTGGATTTGCGAACGGTCGTCTTCCTGACGGAACCGCAAGTCTAAGCCGCAAGTCTAGGCCTTAGCTTAGATCAGGAAAGTGTCAGCCGCACCTAGGACACGCAAGGTTCGCAGGGATGAAACCACGCTTTGTGACCAGGCTACCTAAGGCCTTTTCTGTGTGATTTTCTTGACTTGTTTGATGCTCCTCATGAGGCCGTCGATTATTTAATCGGCTTCATCTCCGGCGATACCTTCATTAAGCTATGACAGTGGCTTGGAAATGAATTGAACTGGATGATTTTAAGGCTCAGAATGAAAGACCTCGAGTAACTTTACTCGACCTTTTGATAATTTCTGAGCAATTGGCTTTAAGGGAATGAGTGAAGAGTGCTTGGTGCTCTTAATGAGTTACAGTTTGATGTTTGAGTTTGACAAATTTTCGTGAAAGCCAAAGCAGAACATATTCAAGCTGAGATCTTTTTCAGCATTCAGCACATGCAGAAGGGATCTGCTGTTGTGCTCAAAAGAAGTTTAAATATAAAACTTGTATTAGTCTTGTATCAAAATTATAACGGGCATAACACAGTGGAGGCGCGAATGATGATTATTCTTGAGAACCTAAGTAAACCTGGTCTACAGTCTGACACTTTAACCACCAAGCCAAGACTTTTTTGTAAAACTAAAGTAAGCAACTATTTTAGCTAAGAAATTGCATTTTTGGATGTGAAAGCCTCCTCGGGCGGTCTAAATGGACTTTAAAGTTTGGGAAACATGCCAGAACATTACATCACTTGTGGCTGAAAATTTCTGTGAAGGTTCATGGTTTGCGCTAGAGTATCTTCAAGAATTGGCATAATTTATCTTTAAAAACGAGACTTGATATTCCCATCTTGCAGTCAGATTCGTAATATGAAGCAAAATAAACAGGAATCAATTTAAGCTTTTCTGCTAGTAGTCTGTTTTTATATTTGTTGCATAAGAGTCTTTCTTTCGCCCGGCCGGTCAGTTAGCAAGAAAAAGGCAAATCTTACAAAAATTTGTGATATAGAGTACCGTGCAAAAATGGATACATAATCGGCGATCTTGTGGCTTTTTTTGTAAATAAAAAACATCCCTTTTGACGGATTTGAACGATTTTTGAGTTATTTATTTGAGAAAACTAGAAAGTATACTTAAAGAACAATTTTCTGGATTTCAAACTTGGTATAGTACTTTATTGTAGGTGCTGCCATTGTTTTTTTATGCATGTTTTTTTCATGTTGATTGATCGATTTTAAATTGCCTTTACCTCCTAAACGGGGTGAGATAGACCCCTCGCCCATAGTAAAAAATGCGCGTTTCATCACCAGTTTTTGGTGCCAAGGTTATCTTACTTTCCCCGCACATCAAAATAGATATTTTTTCTAAACGTGCAAAAATGAATATATTGTCAAGATGAACGTTTGTGCATTTTTACTGTAGATGTGACCAAAATCGTTTATTCCTCATTTTTTGGTGATGAAGTAAGGAAAATAATAACTCAAAAATTATTCAAATCGGTGAAAGGGAAGTTCTTTATTATTACAATATTACAAAAAAAAACATAACACCGCCGAGTTATACATTTTTGCACGGTACTGTACATACTGAGCTGATCCAAATCGTCTATGCAAAAAGTAGGAATCTATTTCAACAAAATAGAATTGAAAATGTACATACCAGACCTGACCATAGGCTCAGGCATAGAGAATAAAATAGATGAGGGACCTTCATTTATGCTCGGAACTGTATACATAAAATAGAAATCAAAGAAACTGCGCGTTGCTTACAAAATTGAACTAGCTTCTAGACTGAAAAAAAAAAAGTTTCCATGAAAATGTTTATTCCTGTCATTGACAACTTTGCGGTTTTTCCTTTTATCTCATTGCCGTTAGACATCCTTTATTATGTCAGCAGATTTAGTTCTGTAATGAAATATTATGTTATATTTTGCCACTTAAACTATGTTTAGGCCTTGCTAGCCTGAGAATCCGATTTTGAATCAAAATACTTGACGAAGCATATTTCGTTTTAGTTCAACGTTTTCGAGGCGCGGTTTTTGCTCAGTTTTCTTCAAATTTCCTTTTTTCGAACTAGACTCGGCTCTTGCCTTATTCTCTTTTTATAAATCTTGATATTGCGAATGCCGTTGACTACTTAAATGTGTGTGTTCAAATTGACGTACGTGTCTCGAGATGTTGGTTGCCGGTATCAATAAAATTATTGCTGCTACAGGAATAAAAGAACCACGCCAAAAAAACTCCACAAATTTCTTTCAACATTTTTGAAATTGATGTACCGCTTGCTTTTCAAAATATGATTCTTGCAGGTTGATTTGCTTCTCCAATGACTTCTTCAAATTTATGAAAATCATTTCAATCAATTTTTGAATTTTACATTTCACAATTACAAGTGATATCAACTTTTCACATTTTTTTTTGTGATCACATTATACAATCGCAAATGTATTTGATAGTCAATGTTGACCAGCAGAAATGTGATAGTCAACTATCATCTTATACATTTCCGCCGCTGAATCCAGCCCTAGAAAAGTTCGCAGCCTTAAGCCCGAATCCAAGCTCTCCATCCCATCTCTGCGTACTACAACCCAAGTCCACCCACTCGTAGGGTACATCGCCAGAGGCACCCGTCTAAATGCAGTCTTGCCGCTCCATCTCCCTGTCCGACAGTGAACAATGGCTCCCAGGACGGCGGAAAGGAGCCACATTCAGGCAGAGCCTCGAAGTTTCTTGGCGCACACCAAGCCACGGTGAAATTTGAGGCCGAGGCATGGATACGAATTGTTAATAAGTTTCTTGTGGATACGAGATTAAGTTACACATGCATCGCAAGTAACAGCCACACGATTTTTTTTTCTTTCTCTGTGTTGTAATTGCTGTTGACCTTTTGAAGTCGTGATGTGGATCTCAGCAAAGCGCCAGAGGTAACGTTTAACTGGTTTCGATGCACAGAAGTGTCTTCTTTGCTGCATTTGTATGACGACCTTTCTTTTTGTTTGAATTCATTCGGATGTGTGTGTGCAATCGCAGCGCGTGGGTAAAATCATCCGACAAATGACGAAACGAATTTTTATTGTTAACAATTATCTAACAGCAGACAATGCAATTCGAACGGAGAACGAACAATTGGCAAAACCAGGTGTTTCGCAAAAAAAAAGGACGATTTACCTGAGAATTGATTGCACACAATCCCCGTGTGTGTCCTTTCTGAGGCGAGTGGAGGACGGCGATTGAATGGGAACGTGCGCCATGCAGAGAGACAGAGCCTGGCATTGTGGGATGTGTTCAATGAGTTTTTACACCGAATTTGACATCGGATTATACGTGTACGCACAAGCGGAAGCGAAAGAAGGCGTTTAATTGTCGGTTAAAGGGACGAGTGGGAAGGGGATGATCTATGAATAGACACTTTGGATAAATTTACCTGAGTAATGACACAGGAAAGCGAATGAACTATTTTAGTGCTCAGGGCAAGGCACCATGTGGTGTGTGGTACAGAGCGATAATGTGGCAGAGATCTTTGTTGCCTCTGGTAATAAGTCCAGTGGATTCAAATTTGCCTATTTGCCGATTGGAGTGATATCAGAAAGGCCTAGTGAAGCGTTAAAGTCGTTGTCAACGTTTTAGAGCAGTTTCGGCGCAGGGACAGACATTTCCAGGGGTGATTGCTTTATATGTAAGTAGAAGACTTAAAGTCCCAAGGGAGGACTTTGAGATTCACTTCGGTTCAGCTAAAACAGAATTCAGATAGAGTTACTTTTAACAAAAATTCTAGGTGTTTTCCTCTAGGACCCAATAAAGAAATTCTTACGAGTACTAAACCCTGGAACCTGCCACCGTAGAATTTTTTACAAGGGCCTCAACAAATGTGCAAGTTATAGCCTGAATTGGGAGTCAGTCGTCCTAAATGATATTGAATAATTTTCCAGAGTCTGAGTTAGCCAGAGTCAAATAACGTCGACTGACAGCATCTTTAGACGTCTACGTCAGACTCTTGATCACGATTGCTTCAAGAGTTACGAGTGAGCTGGTTGTCAATGCCCCTTAGGCTAGTTTGTCATTGAATCTTTTGCAGCTTAAACTAGCTTTTATAAAAAAGAGTTCTAGTCAAAGTGTTTAAAGCAGGTTTCTTCAGTTGAATAGGCACTACAAATTTCCGAATTCGAAGCTTTTGTGCATTGCAATTCATTGCTTGACATCGGAACTAAGCCAAATATTGCTTGACGCTTAGAGATCTAACTTCGTCCTTTCTTTGAAGGTTTTTTCATTATTTTTAGCTTCTGGTTATATGTGTCATTCCAGTGTATGTTTCGAAAGACCCATTAAGGGTTTCAAAATGTTTAAATGTTTTCTTAATTTAATTTTTTGTCGCCTAAAGAAACCCCAAACATTAAAAATTTCCCACAGCCGTTCAAAGTCGTCAAAGTTGCCAAAGAATTCCTAAAGTCATTCAACGCTGCTTAAAGCCATATAACAGTCACTGAAAACATCACATAAGCGTACAAAGCATTTCGCAGCCATTCAAAGCAGCCCGAGCATCTCAAAAATTGGCCAAAGTCGGCTAAACCCTTTCAAAATCGCCCAAAAACCTGCAACTGTCATGAAAAATTTACCAAAAAAACTGCATGAAGTTATCTGAAAGCCTTAAAAAGTCGCGTCAAACCGCTTAAAGCATGCCAAACCTAACTTCAGCTGTTTAAAGTCTTTAAAAGCCGCTTAAGGTGACCCAAGTCTATCAGAAACACTTTGAACCTTTCAGAAACGGAGCGATTAGGATGCCAATTATTATTTAGATTTTCAGCGAGAACTTGGCAATGGACAGAGATAACTTGGCAATGATTGCCAAGAAGCCAAGACAACCTTAAGAGGTAAAATACCGGATAGTTGGTCGTTTTATTATCAAAACGAGTTTACTCTTGCTGTTGAAGTGGAAGTCTAAGACATATCAGAGAAGGACATGCTTGCTCTGTAACCCAGAACAGCATTGAGGCCTTCGCAATTTGAACGTTTTTGTCCTACGCAACCAAAATTAAGCTGTCTCTATATCCCTGCTTATAGACGTGTCTTAGCATCATAGTGAGCCTAATTTGACCCAAGTGTCTGCAAAACTGTCCTCTTCCTTTGGTAAGTAAATACAATTTCCAGCCTACAAAAGAAAATGCCGCAGAGCACTGTCCCTTTACAGAGGAAGTGTCGAAATTGAACCATCACCGAGGCTGGAAAATTGATACTTTGAGATCGGAGGCCTTGACGTCGTCCAAAACCCGATGCCACTCGATCCCACTGGACCGCGATCGATTGCCACCTCGAGGAGCGTCCAACTCAAAACGTGCAATTTCATAACGCACGCACTGACGATTAAGAACTTCTCAAAAAGTCGTGACTTAATTTCATCCGAGGTCAACCTCTCTTCCTCCTCCACTTCAACACCAAGTCAAGCGCATCCGATATCGGAGACGCACTTCGCATCGTCTTGCATATCCATGGCAACCAAAGCCTCTTGTTGATTCTCGAACAGAAAGCGATTCCCATAATCACAGGTGTTCATTTCCAATCCATGGCCTCCTGACGCTATCGCGTTACACACGCTAGCGCGTTAAGTCGTGTTCCCAATTTATCGCAATTCGCCGCAGTTAACCCGGCGAAGGTCGCACTTCTGCTGAAGGAGAAGAAAACGAAAATCGCATTCGATGCTCGGAGGTGTAACACGATCAAGCTGCAACCCCCCCTCACCAGCCTAAGGGCGCTCTCTCCCATTATCGACGACCTTTAACTACGTGCGCGTCTGCGTTCCGACGCTCGGCAACCTGATCTCCGAAAGCGGCGCAAAGCCGATGTAATCGCTCGAAAATTTATGTTACGAGCATCTACTGGATGCCCGAGCGTCAACGATAACGTTCAACAGCCGCTGGCAGCGGCTCCGATCCACAAGGATTGATTATCGAGTACCGCATGGCAATTATCGGAGCCGGAGCACGCTCATTGCTCACAGATTAGCCAAATGGGACGCGTCCATTACGAAATGTCTTGCGCGGAGTCTCTATTGGCGCATCGCTGCTTGACAATGGATCAGGAAAACCGCGCGTTCTCTCCCAGCGGCGGGTGAGCCTCGTTACCGTGCGGTAAAAACGTGTTTCGCGTTGGGACGCCGTCTTCATGGTCGTCGTCGTTGTTGTAAGCAGAAATCGGTTTGGCAGTAAATCTTTCTAATTGCGTCCATTTCGAGCGGAGACGAAGGGGCCGTCGACGATGTTCGATTTCAATTACGACGTCGACAGTGTCGCCGCACGGAGGCAACGCAGCGCCGCAGCAGCGGCCGTGCAGGACTAGAGAGAAGGTTCGGCGCGATTTAAGGATCTGGCGATTGTGTGGGACCGGTTTGGCGGTTTGCTGTTGGCGGAATGTGAAACAGTTGGACTTGTTGTAGGTGCCTTTCTAATGGCGGTTGCCACCTTTCTCTTGACGAGGTGACTGGGCCGTTGGTTGGACTGTGCAAACTCTCGATTAATTGGACGCGATTGTGGTGTTGTAGCGTGATTAAGGGGACAGCCGGCGAACAGATGTTAGAATGGCAGGTTCATTTGTCACTGAGACGGGAGTAGGTGGCAGTTTTGGGCAATCGCATTTGGGAGAAAGAGAGTGGCAGTTGAGGAGCATTCATTTGAAATGTCAACGTATTTATCGTCTTAGAAGCCAGGCTTTGATGTTAGTCGTGATGAGCTTGAGACTTTGTTTGGAGACTCTCACAGCCATTCGCCATTGAAAGCCCTAGGCAGGTTTTTCTTATTGAGCTGCAAAAGAAGCCCCATAGATATTTAGATTTTGAGTGGAATCAAGGATCATGTGCACCGAACATTTGCAAAAACCACATAAATCGATGTCAAGCCCAAACATTTTGGCAGAAAATCAATGTTTGTTCTTTTCTTTCGAAAGAGGAAGATGTAATCCTCACTGTCACATGGACAATCTTCAATCTGAAGCTGATCGTGAGTGGGTAGAGATCTGAAGTTCTAAGAAAAGGACATTTGAAAGATCGTTTTCTGAAGACAGGCAAACTAAAGTTACTCAGAGCTTCCTACAAACTTTTATAAACGAATGACTTTAAATTTAAATAAATGATCAACTTTTTTTTTTGGATTGCAATAAATTTGATTGGGTGTTAGATCAGGTCAAGATTTTCTACTGGAAATGTTCTCTATGTGAACTAAGAGATTTTCAGTACACAATTGATACGTCATCAACTGGTTAGCGGGGTTCACACCTGACTACAAATTGTACCATTTGTTTGACAATCGTGCTTGGCGATTGCAAATCGTCAATATGAACGCGCAAAACCACCAATGGCAGACTTTAATATTTTCAACTTTTTGCCTCGATTGAACGATTTGTAGTCGAGTGTGAACACTTGTTGTCCATCATAGTCATTCATAGTGTTTTTCATTTTTGCTTGTCATCTCGATGACTGAGAATCTGAGCGAAGCGGAAAAAATGTTGAGCATAGAAAAATAATTTTGGCTGGAAGTTTTTGAGCTGAAGTTGTCAAGCATGTAGTTAGATGTGAACGCTGAGGCAAATTTGGTTGTCAAGCAAATTGTACGATTTTTCTGGTCAAAACCTTAAAAAAAAATTGTCATGTCAAAAAAAAGTTATTTCATTATAATCGTACAAATCATTATTTTCATACACACCAAGTAGACGATGAATATTGTGGAGAACAAATAACGAATAATGACGGAACATTGCGTATGAAGTTATATTGTTTCCCATACAAGTATTGTACTTGTACATAAAAAAAATCAAGTACGAGGAGTTGTAATTGAAATGTGCTTATGTAAGTACAAAAACGGCGTAAAGTCCTTGCCAAAAAATACTTCCTATTTATCGAAGAACTCAGAACCTCCCTGCGTATCTTTGCATCGGCGACCCATTTCAGAGACAAAAACATCTCACCACCCACCTCCGAAAACTGCGTACGAAACTTATTCCCAACCGACAACACTCGGCGCTTAGTTTTAATTTCTTTTTTCCATTACAAACGCCACACAAATTAGTCGCGTGGTGACAGATATCTGCCGCCCAATCTCAACGCCACCGCTGCTCATTATGTCACATGACATTCCCCCGCCTTGATTACGATCCACTAAAAAGTCCATTGACCCCCACTCAACTTAGCATAAGCGGCGAATGATCTCAGCCACTTAATGGGTCACTCAAAAGTATCTGCAACTTTGTAGGCCTACTTCACACACTGATCGCTCGTTGTTGCTGCTTCCCCGACCACACGATCGAAGCATAATCAAATCTATGTGCTTTTTTGATCCCATTAGATCGTTGAACTGTCGTCGTTATGTCAGCGGATGTTATTATTTTGCAATAACAACGTGTGATGAGGCTCGTAATCGAACATAATCACGCAGTGGAATTGGTGCGTGTGATGGAAGTCGATGGAACGAGGATCATTTGATAGCAAATGAGCGCATTTCAAATTCTTCAGATAGGAAGATGTTTGTGAGTGGGGGAGACATAAAATTTATTAGGCCTCTGATAGCGGCGGCTTTTTAGATGCGTACCGGCTGAATGAGCTTCTTTGTTTTTTGCCGCTGCGCGTACAGTCATTACGCGAAAATGAAGTAGTAGTTGGGTAGTTTGGAAAACTTGTTTTCGAAATTGATTGAAACCTTTGGACTATAGTGTGGCGCAAATGGCGGGTGAGTACAGCCAATGGAGTGGGGGTGAAACTAGGACTTGGAGTGAGTAACACGTCCAAACGTTCGTCGTGGTTCGATGGTAGAAGTCTTTTTTTTATTTTCCGTTTCTTAAAGTCGTCTTATTGATGTACAGGACATCAAGATGACATGTGGAGCCTGGCACATTGGCGGTGGTCTTGCAACATAACTACTGTCCCTAAGACAAATTATTCAAAAAAGATTTCGGTTTGGTATAAAAAAAGTTTTAGTTTTCTGCTTTCTTTAGAAAAAAGTGCAGCATTTTGAAGATTTAAACACTCGCTATTTCCCTGCAATGGTCCATCACCGTTAACTTCAATATCAAAATTGTAGAGTATTCAGTGAAGTCAGCCTTAGCCTACTGAAGTGAGTCTACTATAATGAGTTTGATGCAATGCACCTAGGAATTTGACATTACATACATTAAATTGGGTGGCGTAACAACCCTTTGATGGCTAGAGCTTAGCTTTCCGAATTTGACATAAAAATACTTTTTCCTCTACGTGTTTGTCCCAAAGTACTTATAGTTTTATGATTCAAGTAAATCTAGGTAATCAATGATTTATTATTATTATAAATTGGCAAAAGATTACAATATTTAAGTTAACATATTGAAAAAGAGCACTAGCAGCAGAAACTTTTCGCTCGATAATATAATCGATTATGATAAGATAATTGATAGTTATTTAAATCGTTTTATTTAATGGAGATTAAAAAAACAGCAGAATATTCGTGTTTCGAAGTTTATCGTGTCTTTCCTACTTGAACAAAATGCTAAAACTTTATTACAGGCGATCGATAAAAGGCTCTTGATTGTTGTTAAAACGTCCATTACAAGAAAAGCTGCTGGAACATGGGCAAATACATGTCAAAATTCTTTCTTTTTCTTTAAAATGTAAATTTATTTCATTAGAATGAGTGACATTATATTTTAAACTTTTACTTTCGTTTGAAATGATGAATGAATTGTGTGCAGTCAATCTGATATAAAGTTTTTAACTTTTGTACAGTTTTTAACTTTTGTTGATTATTTAAAAGAGCCGATGAATTAATTACCATATTAAAAGATATTCGTTTCAAATTTTCCATTCTAGAAAATCATGAACCACTGCAATAAATTGAAGAACTCAAGTGGTCATGAATATAAGCTCGGATAATATTATGTTAAAAACTTTCCGAGTATACCTAACACTTGACCGGTTTGTGGTCTTATTGTTTGACGACTCCAGCGTCATCGTCTCTTCCCCGGCGTCTTTAAAAACAGTCACGTTTCTCTAGCGGTTTAACGTTTATTTTCAAGCTACAGAGTGTTTCACACTCTCTCTTTCACAGTCATTCAATAAAATTAGAAGCACGAAAAAGGAAAAAACATGAAACGACCTTTATGACCCGAAATTCGTTCAGTTAAAGCTGGTTTCACAGTTAGGCTTGAATAGACATTGGATTTCCCATATACACTGGCAGTTTCAAAGCTTTGTTTGGCCCTGTAGACAAAACTGCTTTTTCATTAGGAAATTTATGACTGCTGAAAAGAATTTTGTCTGTAATTTGAGGATGAATCAGGCCGTCAGGAAAAGATCATTGCAGATTTTCCAAGCAATGGTCACCATCGTTGATTTCTAACATCATTTAGATTTGATTCAAGGATTCTTCTGCTTGAAGGATTTTTACATAAATCGTTCGCAACGCACCTAGACTTGAAATCACCGATCGTGCAGTCCAATGCAATGAATATTAAATCATCGACCTTTTCATTCATGAAATTGTCATTTTTATTGTAGTTTGCAATTATGATTATATATTTATTTTTCAATAATTTTTTAGTTATAAGTTTCAATAACTTGCTTATTGACAGTATAAACAGAAAGACTAAGCAGCTTTTAAGTCTCAAAATTCAAGTATTGTTGAAAATTTGTTGCAAGCCAAGTCTGCCTCCTAGAATTAACCCCCACAGAGTCTTAAAAATCACAGTGATTTGATAGTCACTCGTGACGTGATCTTCGTATCCGAGGTGTCACCTCAATTTTGAATTCTGGTGGTCTAAAATCCTATCATTGTCCTATTTTTTAGCCTCAACCTGAACTGCTGCACTCATAGCCACTTCTCTGCACCACGCCCCACTCGACTCCATCCGCGATTGCGACACAATTTTCAACAATCGTCTTTACGACAGCGATTTAGTTTTCGAGTGCTCCAGATACTCGGAGATTACGAAATAGTCCATCGTAGATTATCGTGCGGCAAAGAACGAACACTCAAAAACGTGACTTTGAGTGCTTCTCTTCGAATTTCACTTAGCTTCACTTGGAACTTGCTGCGCTGTAGTAACCCTAAAATGAAACAACACAAATCCAATAGTTACTCGGTGATAAGATTAAAAGGAAAATAAAATAATGAGAATAAAAAAAAAAGCCGCTGCCGTGGTACTCGTTGCACTTATCTGGAGAATCATCGACACTGCACCGGTTTATGGGAAAACTTGACCCAATTCGATTGACGTTGGTCGTCGTGTGTATCTCTACACTTTTTCTTTTGCGTCGTGGTCTTTTTGGTGGACGCTTAGCTTCACTTCGGATGGAGGAGCGGAAGAGAAATGCCACCGTCAGGTTGTCATCTTTGGATGGATGTTTCATTCATCAGCCGCGAAAAGGGGGACAAGGAAGATTTATAGTTGCGTAAGATGAACGGTGAAGTAGAACTGGTTGTGGGAGAGTTGGGAGTGGAAATATATTTCGAGAGCAGTCGCTGGATGCTCGGCTCAGCTTTAAAGACTTCAGAGACAGTTTTCGAGTTGTAATTCAGTCGCCGTATTGAAAAGTGCAAACATTTGGGAAATCATGTTTGAGGAAGTGATCTATAGTAATTTTATCTGCTTACGTAAAGATCCTTAACGTCCTCTTGATTGACCGAAGTTTCTTTGCCGATTCATTAAATGAATCAACAATTAGTCATGGAGGGGTTCATTCATGTTCAAATTATCAGAAGTTAGAGGCCGTCAATTTTAATCTCGGAATGGCCAAATAAGCGAATTTCGTAAATCTTTTTCACTGGCGTACAGTGGGCAAAACTCCTAAAACAAAAAAGAAAGAAAAATTCTTTGAAACTAATATTGGATAATTCAATATTTCTTTAACATGTTTTGCAAACGTGGTCAGTTGGTGTTCTTTGTACTAAATAGCACCTACAATCCACAAATTACAATAAATTAAAACAAAAACGTAAAAATATGTCTCTATATTGACCTTAAGAATAATCACACCAAATCTCAAGTTCATGGCCCTAGCGATTGATTTTATGCCAGCTTTTAGGTCAATCAGCCTCAGTGTGTAGCGTCCCTCATGGTCAAGAACGTTTGTAAAACCATTTCATTAAATGCTAAAAAATTATAGATGTTCTTTAAAATTACTGATACTAACGTTAATCGTCGTAAAAATATGGAATATAATGATTACTTTTGATAGTTATTAAATATTCATCGATTCAGTTCACATTTCAGAAACTTATTCAATTGATAAATATTTATTGATGAATAAAAAAGTCATTAAATTATAAATATACAAGATTCATGCATGTGGTATAATCGTATACTCAATAATAAGACATTCAACAATTATTTAATAGCAATTTAATTTATAAATTATAATTGTAATTTAATTAAAAAAAGCTTAAAGTTGCAGTGTACTTGTTTTTCTTAAGTAATTCTAAAAGAAGTATTTAAATTGTCACTGCACTTTGGGAAAGGTTATGAAATTTTTATAGTTATTAAAGGCAAGCTTAGCGTTCATCATTCTAAACCTAGTTGATTACATATTTGTTTACTGATTGAAGAACAACAGTAATTTAGAAACCAAAGCCTGATTCTTTAAGTTCATTCAAAACTAAATAAACTCGTTAAACATTTGAATTCAGACAATGATCTGCTTTTATTCAATGGAATAAACATTTTCAATACTTTTTTTTAGGTTTTGTCAGTCATATACAACTAATGGCAAATTGAATTTCTTTAATTACAAATGTAAGTTTTTGGTGTTGAGAAATTGCAAGAAACTGGTTGGATCATTTAGAGTTTCAAAACAAACAAAAAAGTAGTACTATAGCTACAAGGAACTATACTTTTTTTCAAAATTTAAATTTGTTTCATTAGAGTTAGTAACATTAATTTGAAAAGAGTTGCTTGCCTAGAAAAAGTAGTTAGTTTTTTAGCAGTTAAAGTAGTTCAGTCATCATTATCATCTTCTTGACCGCGTGTTTCAAAAGTATCTTCGGCCAAGTCGATATTCGCTAGTCTTAGTTGGAATATTGGAATTTTTTATTTTGTGCTCGAGAAATGTTCATTATTAACAGTTTAATATATTACTAAGTAATGTGGTTTCCAGGCCTAATCTTGTCTTCTGTAAATTGTTCATGACGATTTGTTGGTCCAAAATTTGTCGAACTGTTTACGAAAGTCTCTATAACTGCTGCTTAGAAACTCAATTGTTCCAACTTCACTCCCATTTCTGAGCCACGTTTGACAGGTTCATTGGCCTTTCAGCAACATGTCATTAACGAGCCTTAAAAAGAGCTACTCCCTCCTTCTTCAGACAAATCAAAGTCTCAGACCGCTCCACGCCTCTCGACCTTTATTGCTCCCGCTTTCGTGGCCACCAGCTGCTCCATTGTCCATTTCCAAGAGTCGCCTCTCTCGCATTCAAAATTCCATCGCCAACGACATCGAACAACGACCAATTCAAAGCCGATCTCTTGAATTCCAATTCGAAACCAGAATGAAGTCGTTCACATAAATCTCGATCCCCCCCTTCAAACCGACGATACAAAATTTATGTAAAAAAAATCAACAACAACAACAGCAACAAAACGTCGTCGCCATGTGGACTACGATTTTGCTGCATGCATACACGCGTGCCGCCGTGCATTTTAAAGACTCCAATCTCCGGAGTTGAAGTCGTTCGAGGTTCGAGGCGAGCACCGAAGCCTGCCATCGGTAAACACCGCGTAAACA
The DNA here is from genome assembly GCA_905187475.1 of Syritta pipiens. Taxonomy (NCBI): domain Eukaryota; kingdom Metazoa; phylum Arthropoda; class Insecta; order Diptera; family Syrphidae; genus Syritta; species Syritta pipiens. Next base: position 68,437,198 of record LR994571.1, on the reverse strand, counting down.
ATGCACCAGCGGGTTGTAGATACTCTCCACGTTTGCTTTTGCGGAAAAAAAAAAGAACGAAGCAGAAAACTGAAAACAAAACGTGCGTGTTGCTGTTGCACGTACGGTGTTTCTGTTGCGTTTTTTTATAACAATTTGTGGAAAATGTTTATGTAACTTTTATGAGCTGAATTTGCAGCAGTTCTTGTTGGTTGGCTGATGTTGCTGTTTTATGAGCGGTTTTTAGTAATCTTTTGTGTTTTTGGTTTTAACGTTTTTTTGAGTCATAAGTAGGGCGACCTAATTACTTAAGCAAACACATTTTTTTGACGACTGTGGTGTTCTAATTGTTTTTTTCTTTGTATATTTTTAGGTATGCATCACGGATGACATTGGGCTTGGTCCGCAGATAAGGGCAGGTGTGCCAAGTTTGACCTTCAATGGCGTTCTTAGAATGGCTTGCAGAAATTGGGCGCGTCTGTTTGGGTCAGAAAAAACACTCGATGAAACATTGTTTAAGAAAAGAAAAATGATAGTAAAAAATCCGCCCTATTTACTGATATAGGCGAGCTGATCACTGATCTTCGGTAATATTCAGGAGTGACTTCAGAAAATTTGTGCATGAAAATTTGTGAAGAGACCAAAGAGAAGAAAACCTCGTGCAACTGACGCTTTAGATCATTGGCTTGGTTTCAAATTGTGCTAGTTTTTAGACAACTTCAATTTTAACAACTGCCTAAAGCTTGTTAAAAAAAAACATTTTTTTGAATTTCCTAGATCTTTTGACATGTTAAGAGCTGAACTATGCTCATAATGATCGTGATAGTAAATTGGGTTGGGAGTTTCAAGAAAATTATTGAATTTTCAATGAAGATTATACAGTGAACACTCGATAATGTGAATAACCGATAATGTGAATTTATTTCATATCGTGAATCGGCAAAACTTTCTATAATGTGAATTTCTGACAAGACATCTCTATAATGTCATCCATAATGTGAGCTTTCGAAGACAACTGGAAGAATGATGATTTAATTCCACTTATTCAATTACATAACCAAACTTAACTTTAAGTGGAGTTACAAGAATTTAATGATCTTGGAATTATAAATACCGAACACAATATATCAATGCAAGAAGCTAGAGACTGGATCATCGTAAAAGCCACTGAAACTGAAAAATTGAGGACAATTCGTGGAATAAAAGTGAAGAAGTAACTTCAGCTACTCTCGAAATCGAAAAATCCACTGTACAATATTGAGTATGTCCAATTTGCTGAAGTTAAGAGCAGAGACAGTAGAAAAATCAATTCAAGCTATTTACCAGTCCGAAATAACAAAATATTTTACCAAAAATTGAGAATACGAATATCTACACATGACAATGTAAATGTTTTTTTATTTTTATTTTTAAATGAATAAAATTATTTAATTTTCGTTTTTTTTTCCAGAATTGATAAATGTTGAAACTTTGCTTTAAAATATTATTTTGAGCTGTTTTTAGTGGATTTGAAAATAGTTTCCATCAGATTAGTAGGTACTGAAGAAAATGTTGAATAATGTGAATCTCTCTATAATCCGAAAACGTCTTCTTTTAGTCAGTTCACCGTAATAGAAACTATTGTATTTTAATAAATATAAAGACTAGTTTGATATTAAACTGTTCGGGTAGGAAGTTCCGGAGAAGAGAAAATGAAGAAATTCAAGGTTATGTTTGCTTGTCTTTGGCCTAAGTGTCTGAAAAAAACAAAATCAAAAAATTTGCCTCTAAGTTATTAGGCTAGGTTAGATTAGGTTATGTGGTGGGCTGCGCAGGGCGGCCAAGCACCAAGGCCAGGCGAGGCCCATTGTTATACCACATCCCACTATTCCAGAAACCAGTTGGAGCTATTGTTATAGCTGAGGATTGGGCTCATACCGTTCCACAGCCAGTTCGCCGAGATTATCGAAAAGTAAAGGCCGAGATGCCTCTTTCTGCGGTTCGTGAAAAAAGCACTAAAGCAAAGTACTTAAGCAAATCCGTTCTGGAACAGTGGAAACCTTTTAAAAATGAGGAAAAGCACGAGAAAAAAAACAAGTGTTTTGTTCAGAATTCTTTAAAATTAAACTAAAATGTTAGCTTAGTAATGGACCGAGGTACGTTAAGAAACAAAAATTAAAAGAAAAAAAGCCGAAATGAGAAACAGATCTCACCAAAACGCCCTGTCTTTGTCTGAGAAAACAGGACAGGATGGACAAGAGAGTATAAAAAAAAGAAAGTAAACATCAAATGTACTGTTTGTCTTTTTTTATAAAAAAAAAATTCATAAAAATTGACCGAAAATACTTGGAAAACTAGAATACTCCCGAAATGGCCTTCAAATATAAATAAAGAGTAGTAAAAACCATAACTCCCCCTATTTCATGAATTTCTGTCCAACGCCGTAGATTTGACAATGTTTACCTTCGTCATAGCGTGTCATTTGCAACAACTCAAAGAACAGATATAATTCGATAAAACGAAATTGTATTAAAACCATCCAAAACTCGCTTAGGTTCCACCCAGCCACGAACAGCAGCCGATCGTTTTCACTCCTTCTGCCACGATCGCTCTGTTCGTTCTGTTTTCGCCATGTTTTTTTCAAATGGCCTTGACACCAAAACGAGGTCCGATAATGAGCCAAAAATAACCACTCATGACGTCAAGAAAAGAAAAGCCAAAAAAACGTTATCAGATTCTTGAGACACTCAGGTGGTTTTTTGCAACCTATCGCAATTTTGTTTTCTTCACTCTATGCCTTAGACGGAGTCTGGCCTGTTGTTTGATTGACAGGCCCAATTAATTTGTATTTCTTAAGCGATAAGATAAAAAAAAACTCGAGCGTGTAAACGGACTTGATCAGCCCTCGTCTGTGAACCCGTTCAGAGTTTTAGCCGAAATTAGCCAGTCGATGAAGTCACACCAGCGCGGTCGTCGTTCCTCGATGCAACACAGAACCAACAGCAAGAACATAAATCATCCGAAAAATGCGATCCTGCGACCGCCACCTTACGGTTCGCTGAGTCAGCGAAGAGGAATCCGTGCGTTTGTTAATTTAGTCCTCCCTCTCCTCCTAGATACATCTCGCAACTGCACACAGCCCGAAGATACATCACGACAGTTGGTTGCTTCGGCTGTAGTTCTGCCCACGCGTGCAACTTGCAGATTATCTTTGCAGCACCCGCATTCTGCAGACGCGTCCTCCTGTGGGCAAAATGAAACCAAAACGAAATCTGGCTTTGTCCCCACCAGCGAGGCATTCGAACGATGCACAATAAATCGAGATGCACACAGCCACGAGTATCTGCCCTTCGCTGGTTGTTTCGGGCTGGAAGCCAAAGTGAAAGCCAACCGACGCGACGCGACGCGAGAAACTATGAACGCTGCCAACAAGATCGGCGCTGATCTTGCAGTTGCTGTTGGCTGGCCATCGTCCGTCGTCGAAAATCATCGTCGTTGCAATAGTCGGCAGAGGTTTTCGGTGGCCCTTCAGACTGCACACCACGTCGGCGGTCGGTCGTGGTCCGCTTTTGATAAATCGCTGGCATGTAACTCGCGTCTAAATTTAGATTTGTGGTGCTAAAAGCATTTCTGTTTGCTTTTCATTTTGGCAGATTCGCGGGAATTGAATTTACAATTCGAGCACTAGACTATTTGCCAGCATGGCGGCGGACGTGACGTGTGCTGAAATGCGTTTCGTTATCGCCGGGCGTGCAGGCATTTTGATTCTGGCAAATTGAGATGTATTTATGCGATATGCTGGCGGAGAGGAGTGTAATTTTTTGCACGTTTTGGAGTTCTACTTTTTGGGATCTCAGTATACGCGTCAAAAGTTCTGATTATCGAGAGATCTCTGACATCACGTTCGACAGAAGCACTTGGCATATCAGACAGACACACCAAGCGTAACATTCTGCAGGTGGGTGATGCGTAAAAAAATCGGAAGAAAAGAACTAACAATTAATGAATTGAGTGAGAGTTCAAAGTTTCAAAAAATCTTTCTTTCACTCATCCAACGATAGTTAAAAGACCCGTACGTCCTGCTACAGACAACATATTTTAGCACGCCTTTTGATGAAAGTGCATAGGCGTTTGATAAACGAATTTCTCCACTTCAAAAAAATACACCCAAACAATTTGTTAAAGAATATTTCGTCTCAGCAGGTAGGAAGACTTTGCTTGCATAAAGACACTTGTGTACATCCACACACTCCTGCAAAGAAATCAAAGAGCTGCAGTTATCAGGATCAAAACGAGGCATCAACTATACTCTCGAAAACTTTTTAAAGCCACTTAACGAGAATAATTGCAATTCATTCTTGGCGCTTTTTTTTAGAACACACTTTATTGTGAAGTGTCCAAAGACTCTTTCAAAACTCCCATCGCCCATCCCCACCCTTCTGACCCATTGCCCGACATTTACAGAATTAGAACACCCTACTCAGCCCTTAACGTCTCAAATTACAAAAAAACGGCCAACACCTTCCTGCCACTCGAAGGCTAATGCCGGGCAGTCGTTTATTTTCGACACCATCCAAATTTAAATATTTTCCCTTTTTTTGTGTGCTCCACTTAACACCTGTCAATCAAACACTCTCCAGGTGTTCGGAATCTTCCTAAAAAAAATTGAACACGTCTCCAAGCAAATGGCTTCTCGAATTTTTTTTTTGCTTCATCCCTTCGTGCCTTGAACCACCCCGTCGTCTCACTTTAAGTGGATTATTTTTGGGAAATGGAACTTTAACATAATTTTGGAGTCCTCCTCCTCCTCATCCATCGCTTGTTGTCCTTGGGAATGTTTTCCGCCAAACTGACGCCAGTCAATCCTCCCCCACCAAATCGAATCGATAGCGGACATTCCAAGGCCTCCGGGCACGAATGCGAGTGTGTGCTGTATGTTTACTCTTGTGTCTCACAATTTTGGCGAGGGGCGGAAGAAGCGTCATTAAACTGACAGATGATGCAGCAGACGACGCTTTCCCCACTTAAAGGACCCATAAAAGTGAAAGAGTTCGATTTGTGTTTCTCTTTGACGGGCCATATAACTAACGACCTGCGGTTGATTGGGAAGCAATTCACGGAAAGGTCGCCGATGTTACCGCGGCCACCCAGAGGCAGAGCCACGCCGCGTGATTAAGTGAAGTGCATGCCCTGCAAGGCCATCCGACTAGGGCTGGGGCTATCACTTCCGCGTAACACCGAAGTGGGGCGACAGTCTTCTCGGGGAAGACTGCGGTAATAAATTACGACGATAGTCGGCGGTGTATCGACGACGACGGCAATTGCTGCACCCATAAAGAAAGTAATAGCCATTTTGTCATTTCGTGTTTGTTGTTGTTGCTCTGGTACCGTGCCAACTGCATTGTTATTCAACTCGACAAATGGCCGGGTCGTTAGAGTGACTGGTGGGCGGCAAGCCGAACGCGGTGGTCAGGAAGGGTCTGTTCTCGATGGGAGTTTGTGGTTGGGAAGTCGTGCGGCCGTGGGTGGGAGACGTCGTTGAATTGAGCGTCTAAAATTAGTTAAGGCTAAGGTTTTTGAGGCTCATGCAGTCCCAATCCGTTCGTATGTGTCTGCGGTTATTTTGAAGACTCCAAGTCCTGCTGAGGTTTATGAGTTTGTGCGAAGATCACACTTCCTGAAGCTTAAACTCGGCATTTATCTGGTGCAGAACTTGCAGAAAGCTCTTAAAATCAGTGAAAAGTGTTGATGGTATTTTTAGGTCCATCGAAAAATGAAGTAGAAAATCCAATTTGTATAACCTCTCTTACATTGATAACAAAACAACTTTGTTTGCAGTATGCTTCGAAAGTCTAAATGTGAAGAAGCGTTTACTTGATTACTGAACTTTTATGTGATTTGATTTCTTCGAAACAGTCTCATAACTTGAATAGTTGCTCGATGTGTTTGTGGAGTGAGAAACTTTGCGCTGATTTTTATTCGACTTTTCGAGGTTTGTTTACTGATCATTGAGTGAACTAACTCCAAATTCTTCGCGATCATTTTTTGAGCCAGCTCTAAATCCAACAAAATTCTTTGGTAAAAGGTTTTTTTCTTCTTCATTTATATTTAAATAACTAGTATAACTCCATTTGTAGTTAGTTTGATTTATTTTCTTATTATTTGTTGTTATTTGTGCATAAGGTACAAACTTGACACAGAACTAACTTCTTTCAGTATTCGTTGCAGGCGTTTTTTTTTTTGGTCTGTGCAAGCACGTCTTATATTATGAGACTTCATGTAAAATCGTTTTCTGTTTCTGGATATATCAGCCTTGTTAAATGACACTATTTCACCAAAGATACGCTTAAGTGGTAAATAAATGCTGATAAATGGTATGGGTGACTCTGAGACGTCGCCTGGGCGGCTTAGGATGGAAAACAATAATGGCGGTATATATTTCTTACATTCTACACCTTTTTTTCACTTCTACGTAGTATTTCCATAGTGTATCGAACTGCATAAGTTTACAATTTGGCAGGCGATGGATTTTCTGTAAAGTTTATAAGGTTTTTTTTATTCAAAAATTGGAACTCAGAGATGAAGAAAGGAAATAAAGAGTAAGAGCGTTTTTTCATTCGTGTTTTCCACTCTAAAGTGGTTGTTTTTTATTATAATAAATACACATAAAGAACCAAAGTCAATAGGTTTCAATGGGTTTGAATTTCAAAATTTTGTGGAAATTACTCTCGAAACTGAAATGGCGACTTAAAAACACCGGGTGGGCGTATTAGGGTTAAAGAGTCGTTAGTGTCGATAATCATGCCTCACCAATATTTTCCAATTAATTTAACGAACGTCTAGCTTGTAATAAAGGGTTTGAGTGCGCACTTTCGGCATCAGTTAACGGTTCTTCGTTGAACGCACAATATGACCACCGGAATGGTTCTCTTTCAAATTTCAAAAATAGACCTAAAAACGTGAACATTAAACCACATTTACCACGACGAACCACAAATTGTTGTCTCCTCGTAAACTGAAGATTAAAGAGCAGCAGGGTCTAAAATTGGCTTAGACCTCCCAACGGCAGAGTCCATCAAGATCTTCAAACCAATTACATCGCAAATATTTTAATGCTCCTGTCTTCCATCCCCCAGACCTCCCAGCCCATAAAAAAGAACCTGGAACACGCACTTTTCACTTCCTGGTATCGCAGAAATATCCCACAGCTGTCGCCATGGTCGGTGAGCAGTCCTTAGAATTAACTTTCCCCCACCAAATCATCACGTCAAAATTCCGCCGGCCATCCGCCAACTCCGCCATGGCGTCCCGTGTGCGTCGCTCCAAAAATTCCTTTCAATCACCCGATGAAAGCCAAAAATAGTTTTTTTCTTTTTTACCGCTCCGCCCTGCACACTGACATCATGCACTACAAATTTAAAAATTCGCCGCGTCGAGCACCTCAGAAAAATTCTTGAAATCCATTTTTCAAGAGAACTGTCTCAAAATAAGTCAGCAACTAGCCCGCGTATTTCTCTGCACAGAGTACGTCTTTGCGTACGTGCTGCGTATGCAAATTTTATTCTGTTGCTTCTTGTTGATGGTTGGGAAAAGACATTTGTCCCGCTCTCGACTCTGCGGCGTCGGTGGCGTGGAGTTTATTGACACCCGCACGCCAGAACGTTACGTGAAAGTAAAATTTGTGTCTCAGCGCAAATAAATCAATGTGAAGCGCATGTGCTGTGAGGAGATTTCTGCGCCGCGATCGCAGGACACTGTAGAGGACCATGCGGGCGCATTGGGCGGGGAGTCCCGTGCAGTGCCCCGGTCTCTCGACTGCGTGTGACTGATTAAAGGTAACATGAAATTCCATCACGCATGCGGTTCGACAGGTTACAAGGCACAGAATTTAATTTACTTTTTTTTCTGTTTATGTTGTTTTTAGAATGTGCTGCGTTGCTGAACTATTTATTATGCCCGCGTTATTTGTGTTTACACGTTAACGCTTGGAATGGAAATCTGTCCAGTTCAGTGGCTGTGCCTGTGCAACTACCACGGAGACGGATATGGGTTTTAAGGATTGATTGAACTATTCTTGTTTGATGAGAATTTATATTTCATGACGCATTCAATTGGTTGGATCTGAGTCAGAACGAGGACAGATCATCAGAGATGAGGAATTCAAGTAAAGTGGAAGTCAGCTCCTGGTCTTTACGAGAAACTCTAGTTCGCGTCGCTTTTCAGTTGTTTCGTATTTGGTTATTGTTTTCCAATTCAATACATGAATTAATTAATTGTAGACTTAACCGGTGGGTGCTTTTGCTTGAATGGTTAGTCAGACTGTCAGAGCGTACCGGGTTTGAGCTCAGCCTAAGGAAAGAACACTACAAACAATTTTCACGGACCCACCTCCAACGAACGTCTGACAATCTTCCTGTAGTACTTCCGTCATGAAAAGCTTTCGCAATTCACCGTTCGGAACTGGCATTAAACTGTAGGTCCTCTTCACATGTGTCAAATTATTGTACAACGCGCAGTGGACGCGTGAAAAGCCTCAATGGGCTATTTCGCAGATTTTTATTTATTTAAGAACTAAACAGAAAAAGCTTTGCTCCACGTGTAAGACCATATATCCCAAGATGAACCTGAAAACGATCTATGATTTGGGACTAGGCAATATTGCAATACAATTATACTCTCCTGATATTGCGTGATTTCCTATTGGCAAAAAATACGAATCTTTGATTGATGTGGTTTTGCATTAACAACAAATATACCAATTTGTAGAAGTTTTAGGGAACGATCTCCTATTACAGTTTGCTGTGTGCTCTTGGTCTATGTGGAGAATGACAACACTTTGTATGCTAATGACAGCAACTGGAAAAACGATCGTTCTACATTTGATCCTTCATTGAATTAATTATGCTCAAGTCGTTCCTTAAAACGCTACCGACTTAAATTGGCTTAAATTCAGCTTGCATTTGGTTTAATGTCTTATTCAGTGTTTTACTGTTTAGTGTCTCCCTTAAAACGTGAATAATTAAGATGATCTACAGAAGGGTGTCTGACGCTCCTTCCTATAGTCCGACCTTATTTTTTCCCAGACCTTGGAACTCATTACATTAATATTCTGAATGCAACGACTGCTTTGCAGGCTCTGACTTGATGAATTCGCATTTCCTGACACTGCTGTTGGTGTTCAGTGTTCATTTAGATGTAAAGAAAAAGTGTCAAAAGTCAAAAGTGAGCCGCATGGGCTCAAATCAATCTCGCTTGAGGTACTTCGTACCAAGCTTCTGCATCGTCTCCGAGTAGCAAATTTTGACTTGAAATTGAGCTGCAATTCATGCCGACTCCGTCTACACTTACTGACATTGATTTACTTGCCACCATTTGTCTTTCCAGTTTTTCGTATTCACGTTTGGACTTATCTCACGTGGTTCGGTTGCAGATCGCCGCAAGGAGCGGCAATGCGTGCAGATCAACTCGAATTTCCATAGTCAACTGCGGTGTCTTGCTACTCGAAGCCAATCCTCAGTGACTTGGTCAAAAAAAGCGCTGAAAACACGCTGCAGCTTCTGAAACCTCTCCTCTCCACCGAGCGAACGACCGGTCTGCGTGCATCGCTTTCCATGCTAATGCGGTTTCGATTTATTCATAACCAGCTCTGCGCGTTTACATGCCCCGAAAATTCATGAGCCAATCTGCCACCCATGTTGCTGCCCCAAAAAACAAAAACCAAAAAAACCTCAAAAAAAAAAAAAACTCTCACGAATGATCGGCGATCGCGTAAACGATGCTTTCTGGCACACGTTCACCCGAAAACCGATTTATTTATGTTTCATAATTTCGTATTCGTGAAGTGCTCACGTATCCGTATCTGGGGGTAAGACGCGCGTTGCAGTTTCGCTGGCGCGTTACCAACATCGACTTTTGAATTCTTCTGACGGATAAAGGGGAGCAGATTCGCATTCTGCACGTGCGATTCCTTTTCAGCAGATTGATTATTGTTGCTGTTGTCGGGTGAATGCAATTTTCCACTTAACACGGAAATTTTTTTTGTTGTTTTTAGCTCGACCCAAATTCCGCTGTCTACGCGACTTTTACTGCGGTTTTGTGGCGTTGCAACGCATGCCTCGTACAATTAGTCATCAATGATGTGCATGTATCTGTGTATCTGTGCCCTCAATCGATGGATAATTCGGTGAATGACAAGTCTCGGCGAGCCCGCCTGCTGAGAGCTGCTTGGGTTCGATGGGGAAAATCGTCGGTTGTTGCGCACCAAACTTGACATTTTAATTAATTCTTGTTTTCTTTTCTTCTGTTACGCCAATAACAGGAAATTTGCAATCCACAAGCCGTTACATGGCTTTTTGCTTGTTGGCGCGGTCTGTGGAGGCGTGCATCCCGCAACCAGCCTTGGGCCGGTTCTTAATGCTTAAGGTCACAGGCGATACACGGCGGGGACGGTTTCTTTTTCGATCTTTCGTAAGACTCGTGTATCTTTTGTAAAATGTGATCGTTTGTGGGGGTGAGGATATCAATTTTGTGGGAAGATCGAAGATCACAACGTACTGAGACAGAGCAGACACATTCGTCTGAGGGCAGGTTGCCAGCAAAGTATTTTCGTCATCGGTGCTGGGGTGTAATTTTTAATTTACTCAGGTTAATTGTTGAGTCACTTGGTGGGCGGGGTGAAGAAACGACGCCGACGAGTCGTCTGTTTTAATGCACAATTGAAGGACGAATTGACGACGAGAATAGCACGGGCCAAAGGCCAAACGGGTCGTTGTTAGTAGCTTGATGTCCGACAGAAGAGTCAGAGAGTATCGATCATGAGCACAATCGTTGTAGGAAGAATGCAGTTGATGATGAGTACATGCCTTTTGGGAATCTTTTTGCAGGTTTTCTTCATTCATGAATCTGTTTTTAAATACGATGGACGGATAAGTAGGTCGATCTTCTTTGATGATTTAAATGGATCACTTTGGAGTAAATGAAAGTTCAAAGAAGTGAGTCCTAGAAGAAGAAAACTCCTATACGATTTTCTTAGAGCCACACAAGTAAGGTTTTACGAATGTATCAGGTTGCTTGGCTTTTATTTCGATATAAATCTTAAACGATTTAGTCTTAAACGATAAAAAAAGATTTCAACTGCATTTCTCTAAGGTACTTTTAAGATAAAAATTTGTGCACGGAACAGCTCATATCCTGCATTAACTCCCTCTTTTTTGTTAAACACAATTTTCTTCGATCGATTTGAAAGAACTATTCTGTGCATCGAACAATGAAGTCGTATACGTTTGTTAAATTATATTTGAATGATATTAAAAAAAAAGTGCAATCAGGCGAATGACTTCATCATCGAGCGAATTCATTGAATTGCAACCGCAGATACAGCCGGAAAATCGAAAGAGCAGACACGCGATAGCGACAAGACCCGCACAGTCTTGATCCACAAGAGCCCACTCGATGCACGTCCATCGACCTCAGCTCACTGGCAGTCCAATTAGGACCGATCTCTTGCCAGGAGAAATTTCAAACTCGATTTCCCAACCTCCCGCTCACCTCCCTCGACCGAACAACCTTCTGAGGCACTTCACACAGACATGACTCATTAACTTCTAAACAACCTCACTTTGGGTGCTATTTTTCTTTTTGACATACCCGTCCTAATGAATTTGAGATACTCTTCACCATTTATCACACGTCAATGAGACTCAAAGAGCTCCCAAACACAGAACACAATGCATGCAATGAAACAACGCAAACAGCCCCCATTTTACCTCCGAAAATGTATCTCTCATACTCATATGCTAATTCACATCCGACAGATACACCGCCCCCCTCCCCCACCACATCACAGATTGCATAACGTTCTCCGTTCGATGGTAAATGCCCATTACTGGCATGTTTTTCTCATCGTTTTTTTTTTCTTTTTTGTTATTTTTTCATCTCATTGTCGATGTAGAATCTGAAATGAGTGAATAAATATCTTCAAGATACTTCGGAGAGGGAGGGAAATGTATCTCGGCACTCAGCAGTTATCGAGAATTTCCCCACCCCGCTGTTTGTGTGGAGAAATTTAAAATTTTGATTAAAGACCAACAGACCACGTCGAACTTGTTGAATCAATTGTCAAAATAAACGTCAACGGATGCCGAGTGTTTGACGTATGTGTCACATTTCGCTTGAACTAGGTCACAGGCGCGACCCGAAGCTATTCTTAGGACCTCTGTGCTGCTCCGGCGTCATCCTCTAGGGATTTTGTCTCTAAATCTCTTTGAGACATGTAATCCCATTGTCTGTGTAAATTCAGGCGGAGCTCGAAGGGAGTCGCTGCTATTTTTATGACGCCGCGCGTCGATTTATATCAAAATCAATTGGGGAATCGATTTGATGGGGATTTTCTTCGGTTGGGGATTGGGACGAAGGCGCTTTAATTTATGCTTCAGAGGGATTCTTAAATTGTGGTGATGGCATCGGGTGTGCTTGTGTGTCGTTGGGTGACTCGAACGCTGATGGATTTAATTGAACTCGAGCTGTATGCGTGCTCATAGTTGCGGTTTTCGGAGTGAGTTTTTGTTCTTTTTGTGGTGAAATTGTTTCTGTTGTTGACGAATAGGAAATGAAAACATTTTTAATGCGCGCCTCGCGGTCTCTCGGGGGAAAACGGTGGTTGCCAGAGTGATGAAGTATTTTTTTTAGGAATGAGCTGTGAGACATTGGGCGATGGTGACAATTGGAAAGTAGAGTGATTTCTTGAAAATTGCCAAAGGAGAGTAGTGGGCCCACCATCCATTGCAGGAGAGGTGTAAGACTTTTCTGGAGTCTCCAAAATATCACTAAATCTTGATAATAATTCATCGGACGTCAATCAGCATTTAATCACTTGCGAAGTTGTCCTCTTGAAGATAGTCTTAAGCCGAAAAGACATGGTTTCCGGCACTGAAAGACCTCTACTGCTAAAAATTTGTCGAACGACCTACTGTCGTGTCTGGTTTTAATTTGAAAAACAGGGACCGATACTGCATTCCCTCAAAACTAAACTGACGCGTTTAAAGGCTAATAGCACTCTAATTTGAAAAAATTTCAGCCGTTAGTTAACAAATATCAATCAAAAACCTTGCAGCGGAAGGCGTGTCTGCCTTAACGATCACTTTCTAAGCTCTAAAAGTAATTAAAAATCTTGGGATTCGGTTCCAGAGTGGGCCGAGTTTGCACTTTTAGGCTATAAACTTAAATTTTAAGACTGATTGCTTATGAGCTAGGCTCAAAAAAATTTTCCCTTGACTTAAAGTCTTGACTAGACTTGAACTTCAGCTAAAAACATATTTCTTAGCAGCCATGTGTAGTAAAAAACGACTTTAAAATTGAGCCCCTGTAAAACGTTAAGAAAACCCTTCGATTTAAAGTCTTCTAAATGTTTTTCGCACCAGTTAAATGGTGAAATTCCTGGTGATTTTAGGTATGGAACGATCTTAAACCTCAACCCTTTAGCGTTGACTTTGGCTAAAAAGAAGAATTCACTGAAATCTTGGATCAGAAAAGTAAAATCATAAAGCTAAGCGTTTGTAAGCCGGGCTTAGATTATTTTCCCGATTTAGGCCGACCTGGAAAAAAGTTCTTTCAACCCAACAAAAATTTGTCATTGAATTGGTAATAAAATCAGCTATAATCCTGATCCCAGATTTCCCATTATTCTTGAATTTAACCTTTTCAAATTGACTCAAAACGACAAATAAATTTGATGGGAAGGATTCACTAAGTTCTTACTTCTTCTCTAAATGTTGTTTCGTTCGCCAGGAGAATTTCGCACTTCATCGCCCTAGGTAAGCACATCCCCTCATTCTGAACTGATTTTTGAAACCTCTGTTTATCATTCTTATGATGAAAATAAAATATAAATAGAATAGAATTTTTTCACAAGCAAAAATATTAATCATGTTTTAAAAAAAGTTTTCTACCTTCAGTCGGGACCAGCTCGCCTGAATGCAAATTTTTTGGTCTGACCGCAGAGAAAACCCGCAAGTCAACTGCTTGAATGATCTCATAAGCTTACAAATGAATCAATACTCTCATCTCATCCTCCAAGGCATTAAACTCATTGTCAAGTTCTTTACCCTTGTAGTGTAAATCGCAATATAATGCAATTCCTCAGAAGCACCCAATGCTTGTCATATGGATCCTTATCAGATTATTGGACTTCCGTATTGACACCATTCGGACAATCGCAATCCTCTGTTCCATCAGCGTTACTTGTTTACCATGCAGAAGTCAATGACAAATGCGCTTGACTCCAATTAAGAAGACGTCCATCCGAAGATTTTTAATGCATCCCCGGCGCAGTGGAAGCAGTGAATTCACTGAAATCATTTGTAGAAAATAGAGTCGGAGTAGTGAACTAACTAGGGTCGTCGACTTCTTGGGATGGGAGGGAATTTTCATATAGAAAGAGAAGTTCTGGTGAAAGTGCGGTTGAAAGTCAACGAACATATCTAGACTTGGCAATTAACTAAATAGTTTCCTAGAAGTCCCCTGACTATTGAGACTACATTTCTTAGAGCTAATCCTTGGAAATATCTCAAAAAGAATTTCCGCAGATTTAATCGTTATTTTCCATTACCACAGTAGAGCAGAAAGAAATTTCTCAAGAATTTGAACAAGTTCAAGAAGAGTTTGTGACTTGTTGGCTTTGGCACCGCAGCCTAGACAAAGACGATAAACGCGTGACGACCTAAAACAGCGATTTGCGATCCTTGTCCATTAAGATTTTGTTCTGAAAAAAACTCAGCCTCTAAGGTCAGTTATAGTCTTGTTATAGTCTTGATCTGGCAGTGCGTCGTACTGTTAAAAATCCATCGAACGGATTAGCAATCTTGGCTTGCGATCAAGAAATGTGATTAATTTTCCTGAAGTTTCATCGTCTTATCTAAAATGATAATTGTATTTATTTTTGTTTCTTAAGAGTGGGTTTTTCAATTAAATTTTCATTTTAGTGAAACTTTTAGTATTCAAATCATAGGCCGTCCTTTTAGCATTTGTTTATGTCACTTCAAAAAACTCGCCTTCGGTGATTCAAGTCTCATTCATGAATATGGGTGTCACTGCAAGACTCCCCGTCGCCCACGGATATCTGACAAATGAAATTTGACTAAAACCAAAAACAAATATCCATATTTATGAACGCGACCAGATTCACACCACAAATCTACATCTGAATGAGAATCCCCCGCCGAAACAATGAATCAAAACTTTCCATATTTTTGCTTTTTTTTTTTGCAAATTCAATCCCATCATTTATCAAACAACTTGTTTTGTGTGTGTTTTCAAAAATATGTCAATTCGATCTGTCCTTGACCAGTTTCCATGCCCACTCTGCAGTTTCGTTGAATAAATTAAGGAGTCCCCAACTCGCAGATACAATTCAGACAAGAGGAATGAATAAATACACGACTCATTCCTAAAAAAATGTTAATTTTGCAAAAAAAAAAAAAAAAGTCAAAACACAACAAATGAAAGAATAAACGTCAATGGAATCGCCTTATTAATATTCAAAAGGCTGTTTGGTCGCCCTCCGACTTCGCAGTGGATCGCATTGCCCGTAGTTACGCAAACACACGGAATGAACACCTCATAAATACTTATGACCGATACTGGCGCCAGTCGAGAATGACATTTGACACTTTTTTTTTTGTCCGAGACTAAGATACTGTCGTGTTGGGTTGTGAGACCGGCTTTATAAATCTCTGATGATAGGACAGGCTTGCTTTCTGAATTGAAAATTTTTGAGACAGGATCCAATTGAGAGATAGGAATGTGGCACCCAAATCGATTCATAAACAATATTAATTAATTTGATATTTTGACGCTGTTTTCAATGAAATTTATTTTGTTTTGTTTTTCTTTGCAGGTGAATATTTCAGTTGAATTTATTGACGAGTTTAGCCGTGAGTATCTGATGATAGAGCGTTGCTTGTGACCTAATGTGAGCTCTGGTCAGGAGACATGAGCTTCGGAAGGACACTAGTTCCGTTTCTAAACGCAGCCTAAGCCACAACTCAAATTGACAAAAACAACTACAATCCATAAACACAACACAACACAACACAGATACACAACACGTTCTTGTTTAGAAACAGAAAAAAACATACAACAAGCCAAAAATGCGATTGTTGAGGAAGATAAGAGGTAAAATAATGACATAGAAGTTGCAACTTCTTCTGATGTGTTAATTGACGTGGCTAGCATTTCCATGCGGCCATGACGAGTCGCATTCTTATCCACTTAAGTTGATGAAGACTCTGAGTCACATCAATATTTTTTAAAAGCCGTTCAGAAATAAACTTAGTCACTTAACAAATCAGAAAATTCGGAAAAGAAATGCCCAAAATCTGAGTGGACACAAAAAAAAACGTTGCACCGCCCTTTTATTTCGAAATAGCTGCTTATGGTGCTGGTCTATCGGTAAGCCTTTTCTTAATTTTTTTTAGAACACGAGTTGTGCTGTTTTCTATGACCGATTGTTGTGTATTAATTATTATAATTCAAAACTGCATCAGAAAACTCCGTAGGCTGCACCTGAATGGGCCTGAATTTTCATGAAATTATAAAACTGGACATTTCCTCTCCATTTTCGAAAAATACAGTCCATCCACGACCTAAACTTGAAACTCGTTCTAAAAATGCTCTTAAAAATGGACAAGAAGGGGAAAAGGTTCTGCAAGACGTTCGAAGTTGGCTAATTTCCTCTTCGCTTACAAAGATATGAGCCATCATCAACTGTATGTACGTTCAAAAACAGATCAGATATGGTTTGGAAAAAGACGAAACGCACGCAATCGACCAATTTTCTTTCGGTTGATTAGAGGTATGGACTTATTATACTTTTAAATGGCCGAAGGCCTTTGCTGCTCTGGCTATATTTTCTAGCTATCAATTTTTAAATTTGCAGCTAGCTTTAAATAAATAATTATACTTTTTAAAAGTAATACATCAACCTCGCCAAAAATCACGGCATACGAAAGTATTTTTAAATAAAGAACAGGAAAAGTATTTGCTTTACGGTTAGATGTTTCATACATTTTGAAAAATTTATTAAAATTTCAAACACGCTTTCAAAAAACTTATTTCTTACTCAGTCGTTTGTCGTTGAGCTTAAGAGTTAAGTAAGAATAGTTTTAGGCTTAGTAGCACAAGAATTAGGTCAGGAACGCATTGAACGATCTCGAAAATGCCTTTACATGGATATGCACTGATTCCTTTGTCTCCGAGACATTTCTACCTTTCTTTCTGGCTTTGAACTTATTCTAGTTATCAGCAGTGACAAATTAAATCTTATCACGCGACTAAAAACCCACAAAAAATGGCAGAAGTTTTGAAAATAAGCTACAAACAGTCCAAAAGTGGTGATTTTTCTCATCTACGCTCTTCGTCCTGATGATTCTTATATACAAATCAGTATCCATAAAAACCTAATTTAAAATTAGTAGAAAGAGACTCAAAACTATTCAAAATCGTGTGAAGATCAGTAAGATCAGCAGCTGAGCTGTGAGTCACAGTAAAATGCTATAAACATAGCTTCTCCTAGCTGCGTTGTCTGCCAAAGAGGCGAGACGATGCTTGTAAATCCCTCAAATTCTCAAATACCTTGTCAACACGCTAACAAGTCCCTCGGACAGATCACTTTCTTGTTTTCCAAAGTCGTAAACCTCTGGTGTTTTTCACTCACTGACACACTCAACGACATTCCACGCGGCAGCACGCATCACAAAAAAAAAAGAAAGCGAAGCATTTTTCAAATGCTTGTTCCTTAAAAATCAACAAATCGTTATGACGTGTTATTTGCCATAAAACCACGGCAGCGAAACACCTCCCAGCCACTTGGCCTCCACAGATTATCACGCACCCTACCCGCCCCATTCAAACATCAACCTTTTCAATTAAAATATTTGTTTTTGATGTTTTTCCAATTCGACTGCATCTCACAGCCGTACTCATCACGATATCACCATAAAACTAATTTTTAAGTCGATAGATCGCATCGAGTGACGAGTTTATTTATGTCCCACTGTCCCGTCCCGTGCCGTGCCATGCTGTCAGTTCCGCTTGCGAGATGCGGCCGCCCGCAGCACTCCCGCGTCATGGACGATCGGGTGTTTATCCAAAGATGGAAACAAGAAAATCGAAGTTGACACATTCTCGATAAATTAGTGTGCCGGAGGGGGCGATGTGTGTGCATCTGGGTGGCTTGCCCACAGCCGCCCACGTACGCACCCGCCCACAAGTTAAAGCCGAAAAAACTTTCGACCGCATCATTGTTATGCAACGTGACCACCTTCACACCAATTTGTGGCCAGCAACGCTGCAGACAACGACGATGAGGATGAGTACCTGGCAATTAGAACAACGTGACCGACAATTAGGCATGCGAAGGCACGTTTCCGGAGGGCGGAGGATCGTTCTTCGCCATGATCTAATTCAATTCCATCTTAGAGGCACTTGAGCGATCCGATGCCCGAGTCGGCGTTTAAGTGGTTCGCATCACTGCCACATGCCACAACGCAAAGTGGATTGAGGAGGCGCATTATAGTTCGAATTGCTTAATTGTAATGCGTGAGCACGGCGCGGGGATGATGGGATGAGTGGACAGCTTCCTCCCTGGGATCGGTTATCGCATGATCTTCTCATCGGAGGGGGTCTGATCTTTTTTTGATCTGGATGATGGGGAGGGAGGAGGAGTTGGGGTTTGTGGTGAATTCCCGTAGCGATCTTGACGCGCAGCTTGAGGAGTCTTTTTCAAGCACTGACACGTTGGGTGGTTGTGGGTTTTTGAGTGATCGTGGTGATTATGTCATGCTGATCGTGCTTCTTCGGAGCAGGAGAATGGAATTCCATTCATGGTGCGATCAGTAAACGACTTGCGATAAAAGTTTCCGGTTAACAAATGTGGCTTAAGAATGATGAAGATGATGTGAAATGTATTCCCATACGAATCTAGGGCTTACTTGGCTATTTCTCTTAGTAGATCAGTCGAAGAATCACTGGACCATAACTCGGATTTTATACAAGGCGCTGTTAATGAGGGTGTCTACAGCGAATCTACGATGAATTGTTTTAAAAAGGAAGATTGGAATTTTAATTATGACGCGATCAGCAAACAACTTGCGATCAAAATTGATGCCTTTGATAAAACAAACACGGCTTAGAACGTTAGAGAGGCTGTTGAAGTTTTCCCTTACAGAAAAAACTCATTTACTGACAATAGTGCGTTTAGGATCACCTGAGAAAGCCCACAACTTCAGTTTAAATTTAACAAATGAAAAGCATTTGACGATTCATGAATATTAAGAGCAATTTATCATGAGTCATTTAAGCAGAGGCGAATGACATTCCATTTATGGCACGATCAGTAAACGACTTACGATCAGTCTTCTGTAAAATATTCGGCTTAAGTGTGTCAGAGATCCTGTGGGTGTGTTGACGATCTATTTTCTTATAAATACAATTTTTTTATAAAAATGATTTAAGTGGTTTTTATTTTGAACATAGCGATTTTGTTTTTTGTTATTCGTTTTGTTTATTTGATCTTCAAAAGCGTCATAGAGAAAGAATCTCTTGAAGTATTGTACAAGTTTTTTGTTCAAACTAGACAAATGAAATACTTTAACAGACAATAAGGATGAGAAGTTCTCTGTGGCAAAATAAAAAACGACGACTTTTGGTCTAGAATCCAGAATGATCGACCTTGCTGCGCTTCATACGTCTTCAAGTGACAGAGGAATCAAACTTAGGCTTGATAAAACACCAAAACATCTTCCTTAAAGTCTTGTAAGCAAGTCTTCGCGTGAACAATGCAAAGACATTATTGGGACTGTTCGTCCGAAGAATTAAAGTCTGCTTAAAAGATATAATAAAAGAAATAATTTTTTTAATAGCTTGGCGGTGGATCTTGCTTCTTTAATCGTCAATAAAGTAGAGCTCTTAGCAATAAATAGCTCTTCATTTCGGGCGTGTAAAAAATAACAATTTTTTTAATAAAATTTTTTTAACAAAAAAAATTGTTCAATGTAAATGTTCTACGTCACCATTCTGTGATGTAAGAAAACCTTTTCTTCGATCAAAGTCATTTCATAACCAGATCTCCGTCTCCTAAATCCCCTTCCCAGTAACGTGATACCTCTTCTATTAAGTTCTATCGAATTTGTATCTCTCGCGTTAATATCTCACCAAATTTTCCCACTTCGAAACATCAGCAATTAATTATTCCCGTGTTAACACGATACGGTTACCTGCAACAATGTTTATTTCAAGTTCACTTGCGTGTCACACAGCGAGTTGTCAGTCAGACACGCAAAGACAGGTGATTAGTTTTGTTTTGTTGTTTTTTTTCCTTTTTGGCCATTATCTGTGCCAACTGGTGACGGATGATGTAAATTTATGACTCCAAATGACCCTCCCGCTGCATGTTCGCGAAAGTTGTAAAGTTGATAAGAATCGCACCTCAGAGCTGCCAACCAGGAAGGCGGTTTATTCGCTTATCACCGCTTGAAGGTCGGCGATCTGGCCTTTGCCGGTTTGCAATTTGTTGAGTTTTCATCGTGCGAAATTTTACCGATCAATGATGAGTGATGAGTGGAGAGGTCAGACGTGAATTGATGTTAACCGAGGTCAGATAAACTCAACGTAATTTCCGATCGATGCAGTGATCGTGTATGTTCGTTGAAAGTAATGAAAGAAGTAAAGATATTCTCGTAAAAAAGCTAGCATAGGTTTGATGGAGGATAAAAGATCGCCTTAGAGTGATCAGTTCGAATGAGTACGACGATCGATTTGGAACAACTAGAATGTCAAAAAAAAGTCAAGTTTAACCCATTCATGACCGCACCTAATTGAAGCTGCAGGAAAAATATCTTTTTCGAATGATTATTTGGGCTTAATTGCTTAAATTGTTTGTACAACATGATTACCCAAACGGGTAAAATCGAAGCTCCAAAGTGGCTAATTGACATCACCAAGATAGGTACTAACATGATTTCTTTTCATAAAACTCACTGTTTCTGCTATACTGCACTCATTTGGGAAATAGGTTTTCAATATTTCCTAAAGTTATTTAAGCGTAAGCTATGACTTAAAAGAAACTTGCGGGTGGCCTACCTTTCATAAATTGAAGTCAGTGATTTCAATTTTAAATTAGTAAAAATGAGTGCTCTTAACAAAACTTATTTAAATTCATTTAAAGTCAGTGTAGTCGCATCGCAACATTATTTTGTTATATTTAAAAAACAGAAAAAATTAATATAATTTTAATATATATAGCCAACGTTAATATGCTTTAATTTATTTGTCTAAATAAGCATTGCTAACTCAATTTTGAAATGTGTTGCTACCCTTTTTCCTCACAAACGCATATTGAAAACTACTTCAAAGAAACCTTTCTCTCTTGTTGGAAAATTAATAAATTTTGAACCAACTAACGTAAATTGAATTTCTATTCTTTTCGTTAAGTTCATTGACTTCAAAAGAGTTGATATAATATTTCAACTAACATAATGTGTACAATAAACTCTCAGTATTTCGAATCTCCATAATTGGAAAACCTCTGTAAATAGAAGCATTCTCACAGTCTCCTGAAAAAAAAAACCTACGTAAATTGAAGAAAACCTATGCAATTAGGTCCCCTCGTTAGTTCGAATTTATTTTTGTGCAAAACAACATGAAAACCTCAGTAATTCGAAAATGATAGCTTGTTTATATCTATAATTCGAAATCAAGTTTACTTTTTTTTTCTTCAACAACCGTTTGTTAAAATGCATACGTGACGAAAGTGACCAATATTTTTTTTCTGAAACCTTCGTAATTCGAAAACCTCTGTAATTCGAATTTGTTTCCTGGTCCCATGAAATTCAAATTATCGGGAGTTTACCGTATATATGTATTATATTGAATTCCCTATATCTTCCAAAAAACTGTAATTATTTGGTTTAAGTCTAAAATTGTCAAAAATTGAATGCTTGAGTCGCTGTTTTCTTAGGAATGGATTTACAAAAGAGACTTAAAATCATTTTGGATGAATTCAATAGAATTACAAACTCGGGACTTAATTCTTTTACAATTCTGATGATCGTAATTAGCAGCCGCAGAAATCATCGCAATGCCGAAAATCTAGACAATTTTTTTTTCGTAAAAACGAGACGATAAGACGAATTTCAACTAGAAAACTTGAATAGGTCTGGACTCAGTTAAGCAAAAAATCAATGCGATCGTTCATAGATCATTTTTCTTTCTCTTCGTAAAATCATTTCAGGAGTTATTTGTCTTGAAATTGTCTTTTCTTAAACTGTAATCGAAAACGAAAATCTCGTCCTATATCTTAGAATATTTCTGACTAAGAGATGTTATTTTAAATAAACGATAAGAAAAAGCAAACAAGTATTTTTGAAATCTTAAAATCATTCAAATTTAAAATGGCTTTAACATCAAAGAATTGTGGCTAATGATTTCTTTGAAACAGAGTTATAGACTTAGAATTAGACTTATTTTAAGATTGATTGTTTAACCTAGTGGAGTACGGAATCTGCCCGTTAAAAAAATACAAAACAAACTATGGCCTCGTTGTGGTTCACAAGGTATAATTGAACGCTACAACCTTGGCCCCAGATTTTCAAAATACATACGTTTGGTTTTAGTTATTATAATTTTCGTTAAATACGTTTCATTAAAGTACTATTAAAATCTACACAAATCCTGGCCGCTGTCGACCAATGAAACAAATAGTTGACATCACGAATTTCACCAGAAGGAGTTCTTTTTTGGTGGCATTCACTTAGAAGTGAATTTGCCGTGAAGCACAAATTTCGACCACGCCGCTGACGCAACAGTACGCATCTTCCCATTTCCCCCGATGACGCAACTCAGCACCACAGCAGCCATGGAAGATCAGCAGAACGAAGAAAAAGAAGATAAATACCAGAATCTCAAAAGCAAACAGGGAACCACAAGAGTCGTTGCGTACTTTCTCTCGAATCCACTGGGGAGCGTGGTTCACCCTCCTGCGGCTCCAGCATCGGCAGATGGTTCTTCGCCGCTGCTTGGCCATTCCCGCGAACAGCGGAAACTCCAAAAGCCGACTCCCGTCCTCATGCGCATTCGAAGGGCTTTTCTTTCGATATTTATTTTCCTTTCTCCATCCCGCCGGTCCCCGCTCTTCGGTCGCCACACGATCAGCAATTACTCCGCACGCACGCGGAGGCATTGACCTTTAAAAGTGGCTCCGAAGATGCGTTGGCCGTGTTTCGGCCGAAAATTACCCGCATAAGGTGGCCAGAAAGAAATTCATTCAATGCGCGTTTATTGGTCTCCTATCACGCAGACGGATCAAAGTTAATCAATCACCGCGAGTGATCGTGGCGTCCAGTGAGGTGGAGGCAAGAGGACAACGACGGCGACGACTAAGACGACGCTGATGCACCGAATTTAATTCGAACGTGATGCGCATCGCAGGAGAGGACTTTGCAGCGTGTCGCTGCTTATTTTTGGCCGCGGGCCGCGGGAAGTTTAAAATTAGACGCGCACGAACAATTTGGACGCCGCGGCATGTTAGACGCTCTGTTTGTTTATGTGTACAGTTCAATTAGTTTCCTTGTATGGACGTTTCCTCTGATTGTCGGGTTGTTGGGGTGTGAGGTGCGGCGGAGGGATCTAGAATCAAGTTCAAATTGTGGGCGTCGTTGGTTTGTTTTTCAGATTCGATACAAGCGGAAGAACACATGGGCGCATGTGAAGCTGAAAGCTGAGGGTAGGGAGATAAGTGAACGGGTGGAGAAGATATCAAACCCGCATGTGGTGCTGGGTGTATTCCGATCGATTGAGTCATTAATTCCAGATGCGGAGGGTTGGGAGAAGTGAATTGAAGGGGGACGTTTAACATGCTGAGTTGGGCTTGGACTCGGGAGAGAGCACTTCGACTTTGAACAGTGGTTTCAGCTGAAGGAGGCACTCGCCGTTCTACAGAAGAACTTTTCAGACTCTTTTTCTGCTCGTGATCCCAATAAAGCTGTGGTGCTTCTTCAAACGCAGCCACAGTTTTCTGCCTTTTTTGGCATTTTTCCGTTTTTTATAGATCCCAGTTCTAGTTCTTTTTTACTTTGGAGCTCTTTTTGAGCTCGTTGCGAGTGTCCGTCGAGTTCAGTTCGGGGTTCTTTCGATGAGAAAAATAAAGACCGTCAATTTGTGGCACAAAAACTCATAACCAAGTCCATTCTAGGATTTTTGGCTTAATAAGTCCTCCCAATGGCCGATATTCCTCCCCGAGACCTAAACTTCGTCCATATTGTCAACTGGCGCAGAGTTTTTCCACTTTCAAAAATTTGCATTTCCTACGCTCGATTGCACCTCATGTCGCTTCAAATTGACTAGTGTCGTTCCAACAACACGCACAGGTCCATCTCGATTCGTACGCCATTATAGCGCCACAATCACCTGCGCCTCTGGCAATCAGTAACAATGCGAACTCGTTGCCCCATTACAGCTCTCCACCTCTTGGACACTTATTTTTCCATTTAGAACCCCACATCGAGCTCCACAACCATTAAGGGTCAGGTTACACATACGGGCTTGGGGCTAAATGCCGTCCCTGACTACAAACGACGTCCATTAGCAGCTGTCAGAGGTGAAGTGAGCGCGCGACTTAATGAAATCGGTGAATTTAATGCTCAGGCAATTTCTCACCAATCTGAAGCCTTGAGCGGGGTGATACATTAGTCCAACAACAAAACGCTTTGACCTCTGACTGGCGACGCGAAGGGTGCAATAAGAGACATAGGGTGATAGGTTTTGATTGGAATTCAGTGGTTGTGACGATGGGTCAGTGTGGAAGTAGAGCAGTTGAAGGACGGCTAGAGGGTTCGAAGGGCTTTGAGATGTCGAACAGTACCAGAGGTCGATGGGTAGAGAAGATTACGTAGCAGAGGTCTTCACAATTCAGTCAGAAATGAATGACAGAGAACCGCATATAAGTTCGAAAACTCCTGTAATAAAACCCACTGAGAGTGAATTCTTTAGCCAGGCTTCCACTTTGTCTCTGTTTGACTCTCAATGTAAGCTGAACGAAAGAGTAGCAAGAGAAAGTATTTAAAAGACTAGAGGATGGTCCAATTACAAGTTTCTTTTTAAACTACAGTAAAAAAAAATTAAATGTTTTTCCATGTGTTGTACCTTTATTAATAAGAGTAAAGATTCCATTAATTATTGGTTTTTGGGAAACCTTATTGATGGTTTAAGTCTGTAGCTCATGAATTGCTTGGATGGCATTGGCTTGAATCGTTTCCAAATTTTTGGCACCACATCAGTCCTTCATGGTTTTTCACTGAAAAAAAAAGTCCAAACGGATCGAAACACAGCTCCGAGACGGCAAATTAACATCGCCAAGACGACTGAGAATGCGAAGTCATCAAGTGCAGAGAGTTAATGTATGGGTTTATTTAGAACTGACCTTTATTTTAAGAGGTTCCTTTTTAGGCTATCTGTGCTTTAACTCAACTGCATTCCTCGGATTTAGAGAAAGAGGTCTCCTAAGAAGACGACATATTAAATTCTAGATTTGTTTGAAACCGAACTTTGGGTAAAAAATAAATTCAGGTTTCGACACTTAGATTCATCAGTTCTACGCCTTTTCGAGGAGTAATGAGGAGTAACATAACAACCTTGCTTGCTAGAATCTGGTGTTTCACCTGACTGAGTTCAAACCTAAGTATATTTGCTCAGTAGTCCGATGTTCTTACATCACCTGCCACTGTTCAGCTTTCAACTCTTTAAAATTGAGGTTTGAGCTAAAAAGCAATTGTCTGCAGAATTTTCGGATTTCGAAGCTAGTTGAATTGTGTTATTTAAGGGTTTGTCTTTTTTTAATGGCTCTTGGATTTCAAAAATTTAATCGACTTCAGTTTTTTTTAAACCTTAACTTGTTCGGATTCTTAAGAAATTTCCTTTTTCTAATTTGCCCGTTTACAAAACAAAAAAAAGTTGAGAAATGGGGTAAAATACATTAGCCTCTGAAATAAATTAATGATGTTAGTCTCAATTATTCAGGAGAGTTACTTGAAATATGTATAAGTAGCTATGAATGCACCAAGTGCTTTGATACCTACTCGAATTTAAGATTTTTCAAAAAGTTAAGCTGATCAATTTGTGCACTGGTCCTTAGTTTTTTTTAAACCTTAAGCTCTTTGGACTTTTCAGAAATTTTCCGCACAGTTTTCTAATTGTTGTAGTGGTCTTTAGGGCCTGAAATTGTTTAATTTGGTAATCTAGAGTATCGTGGAACATAAGTTGGACAGTCTTAGGTCATTTTGAGCTCTAAGCTCTCCGAATGGGAAATCTTGGCAAAAGACTGAACTTAACGATTTTATATCGAAACTTTTCCACTGACATTTTGTTCAGCTTTCCTCTGACAAAGACGAATGTCGCAATCTCTTCAAACGGTTGAAAACTCCTTTCCATGTTTTGTTTTTTTCTTGAAATTTCTATGATCTCTCAATTAGAGATTTTTCTCTCGCCTCAAGAATCTTTAAAATTGCAGTCAAAGCAAACAGTATTTGCTTTGACAAAGAAGTCTCTGGCTTCTACTTCAAACTGCGGTGCACTACACAAGTTCAAGTCTTCTTTGGCAAACACTAACTCAACTTTCCAAGAGCAAAAATAAAACGGGTTGAGAGCTATTAGTTTTTGGTTTTCTCGAACAAAAATACTTTTCCGTATCCTTGAATCACGTTACAAGTGAATGAAGACCAACTTATCCACACATGTCACTCTTCCGAAAAAAAAATCCACTGCATTAAAAAGTTTGTTCTGAGCTCTCAGATAAACTTTGCCGGGACCAATAAGTACATTTACCCATCCCGCCCACCTCTCTCCAATGTGCCCAGAATAACTCCGGACAAAAAAGAAAACCCGCCGCTCGTTTTCATTTACATCCAACATGCCGCAAGGCGTATTAACGACAAACTCAACTTAACCAACCGCCATCGCCATGCAGAAGTCAATTACACGTTCACAAAAAAAAGTATTTGCCGGCCAAGGCAATCCGGCAGTTCGGACGGACAACAGAGGGCAGCCATATGCACGAATGTATCCCGAGTGGTATTTCGGCCCAGTTGCATATCCAAGAACGCCACTTGACACCTGCAGCCGATGATCTAATGGCAGACCACAAGATTGTTGTTGGGCTCGGAATGAATGCGGTTTTTCATCTTTCCATCGCAGCGCAGAGTCAGCACCTCCAGCGAAAGAATGCGACTCAGCAACATGATGCGCGACATGTGTGTCTGCCAGCTGGTGTGGTGAGTTTCTTCGCCGCATCAAAAAACAACCCTTCGGTGGCCTTCAATGGGAAGATGATGCTGTGTGCACACACACACATGGACCAAAATCCAGCCGCTGGCATCATCGTGACTCATGCTGGAGCTATGCAGCCGCCAATTTGGCGCCGATTTACATAACAGTGTCGTTGTGTCGTTGAACGCCGACGACAGCATACAACCACAGCACCACAACATGAGATTGTTTTTGGTGTTTTCACTTTTGCGGCGGGGAGGAGGTATCTGTATCACCACCCAGGACACACACGGATACTTCTCATTTTCCGCGCTGTACGACGGATGCTCGGCATCTTCCCCGCAGATTACAAAAATTCCAGAACGGATTTTCTCATTTTTTGTCACATGAGATGTATCTGCCAACGATGAGATACGAAATCCATACACTTCTCGGTTTGTTCTGAGGTGACACCACCACCTCAGGTGTCCGGATGGATGGATGGTAATTGGGTTAAGTGGATCCCAACATCAATCCTTTCGTGGCGGTCGACGTGATGATGGCACAAATCAAAGGCGGGTGTTTAAGGATTCACGACGACGGGGTTCATGAGTCGCATGTGTCATAAAATGTGTTATGAAGACGTGAGTGTGTGTGTATCTTGTGGTGTTACAGTTCGGAATAAACAATCTGCGGTGGGGATGAGGGGAGAAGGACGCTGAGTGATGTTTGGAATGTGTTTAGGGATTACGGTGGGAAGTATTTTTTAGTGGGTGGCGAAGAATACGTGGAACAATGTGCGGGTGGGAACTTTTTTTTTTTGAGTGAAGTTTTTGAAAATGCATGCAATGACACAAATACCGCGGGTTGTGAAGTTGTGTATGGTTTTTTGAAGGGGCTTTTGTGTTGAGTCGCGAAGAGGAGTTGATACAATTTTTGTGATAAGTTCATAAAAAAAAGATAGGAACGTGTTTTTCAAGAGTGTTGTTTATTCTGAAACTTATGCATTTATAAATACTGTGATTGGCCAGCGTTATCGCGCCACAGTCAGAGTCACAAACAGTCAAGTTGTTTTCTTGCAGTTTAAAATTCAACAAACAAACAAATTCAAGGCCTCCAGAGCAGCATTTCTTAGAAGTTTCAAGTCTCAAGTGGCGCATTGATTAGTTAAGAAAATGGAAAAAGCGAACGCAGGGATGCAGGACATCAATATCCGCTCTTTAGGCTTTAGGAGCTATAACTTTCTGCCGAAATCATTCAAAAGAAATTCCGTAAAACAGAGTCATAGCTCTTAGATCAATTAAAGGACTTGAATGAAATCTTCTGTGTTCATTTAAAAAATGATTGTTCTTTGCCTGAAGCGATATTTCGCATTCAACTTGAAGTTAAACAAAAATACTTAATTGTACTAAATGCGTAATAAAGTATTGCAAGAGTTTAATGTAGCTCACAAATTGTAACGTGGTTAATCATAAATCATAAAACCTATGCATATACAACTAAGACCAGTTTCTTTTTCACTATATCCACATCCAAACTCGAACATGTTGGCTTTAAGTGATACTTAAAGTGATAAACGGTCTCCTTGTTGATTTATAGACTTGCAACCAAAGCGCTTCACTTAAAATAAAGTCAAAGTACATTTTATTGCAGCCTTGGGATGTTGAGAATATTACGAGATGAAAAACTGAACATTTTTTGATACTAAGAAAATTAAACAGTGACGAGAACATTTGGAGATTCAAAAGAATTCCACGGATATGGATGTAGTCCAGCAAAACATGGGAAAAACAACCAAAAGTTTCACAAATTTTCCGCCGAAATTAAGTTGCACCGTGGTAAGTTACTTAAGGTTTTGCTAAAGCAATCTTCCATGACGTGACAGCTCGCAACGCTTTCTTTAATAGAAGTGCTCCGGGAGAATTATCACTCGTTTTCCCGTAGGTGAAGCTGTGAAAATTATTTGTTTTTATCCACCAAACTCGACTCGTACCCAGCAAGATTAGTTGAAGACGCTGGCAGAAAAATTTTATAAAATGTAAAGCTCAAAATCAAGTTTCGGAATTTTTATTTAAGACAAGAACTTCAAACGTCGCTCAATCTGGTCTTATTCGATCTAGAAGCAAGAACGTTGGGCGAAGCATCAATGAATTGCTCCTTTAGCAGAAGGTTCGAAGTGATTGGTAGGTAACTTGGCATACTTCTGGTTCTCTTCTGGCAGTGAATATTCGAACTAGAGAATGGGCGCCTATGGCGATTTTCTTTTTCTTTCTTAAAGAACATTGGTTTCTTCAGTCATTACTGATTGACTGAAACTGCAAATGCCATTTGACTTTGAAGCTATTTTTTCTTAGTAAATCTTTCAGTTAATAGAATTCAAAATATATTCCTGTCGTTCGTTAGTTCTAAGACATTACCAAGTAAAACAGCAAGTCCTTGCATCCAAATAAACGCTAACTGGACACATTCCCATGGGTAATGCTGCATTTTCTTTCGTAAACCGAGTCTCCCAGCAAAACCCTCTCCTCCACTCCTGCCAATGGTTCGTATCCAGTGAGAAAATTAATTCCAATACACCTCCTGTCCCCGTGACATTTATCGCAATGAATTTTCAATTTATTTTCACTGCGTGAGTCGCACAAAACGAGAGATCCACTTCATTACAGATTCGTCGAGTCATTTCCACGAACACCGAGACATCCTCGAAGCCACAAAACCCATTCAGCGAATTCGAGTTCCATCTCGATCCCATTGGTCTTAAAACGCCATCCGCAGCTATCCCTGAGGAGAAGGAGAGGCAGACCCATCTGAAAACAGGATTCCACTAAAGTCCGCGACGTTCGTTGAACTTGAAGAACGCCGTACTCGGAGCACTGCGCTGGGAAAGAAGTTCCACTTAAATGGCTCTCAAGGTACACGCCTGCCGGCAGCCAGATGGAGAGGCTCCATTGATACCGTCGTCGCCATCAATAGCCAGTGGCAGTTAATGATGCGACCGCAGATGAGTGACTGAAGCGGAGAAGCGGGCGAAACGTAATGCGTGCGGTGTGCGGTTTTTTATCGAGACAGATGCGGTCACGAGATGGAACGCGGGTATTCATCCATCTTGGAGTGGAGTGAGAAAAAAAAGGGAGACGTTGAGGTGGTTGCAGACATGCGACGATGCTGGAGGTCTCAATGTGGGACAATGGACAGGGACGCATGGGGAAGGATGCCATGTTCGGCGATAGGTGACCTTCAAGTTGGGCTCTGAAAAAGGCAAAGACCAGCAACACCAACAGCTGAGAATAGAAATGGAAGCAGGGCCAAGAAAGCAATCGGGCGTGGTCGATTTTGGAAGACAGACATGATATGGACGGCGAAGTGGGCTACTGGTTCATCTGTTGGACAAAAATCCTGTTCCAGACCTGATAAAGGCATTGTGTGTGGTCGATCCGAAGAGTCGCTGCCCAGAGGCGATTCTAAAACGGGAATTTGGGATCTTAGTACAAGTCAAGTTTGATCTGCCAGAATTCTTAAACCGTAGTAGATACGTTAGAAGAACTTGGGGATAAGTGGACAGAGAAAAACTCCTAGCGAGAATGAGGGTCAACTTCTCTCACCAAAAGTACTATAGAGACCAAGGGAGTTTGCTCCCTGTGTAATAACGTAGCTATCATCCACTCTCAGCTTTAAGGCTAAGCTTCGTCGAAAATTGCAAAAATGCGACCAGTCTTGATTCTCTATACAAGCATCTGATCTGTCTTTCTTTCTTTTCTGACCCTCATACAAACTAAAATTAGCTTCCGATCGAAATATAAAAATTATCCGAGATTGGAAATAACATTGCAAGCAGTCTAAAAATAGCTAGCTAAATGTGAAGCGACTCTAAAAATTGTTTGGGTTAGAATCTGACTTTGAACACAAATTTCCATCCAGATTATCATTTTATCAAACTGTTTCTTAAAGTTTAATGATTTTATCTTTTTGCACTATCCAATTGAAAAATAGCAGCCCCATAGCTCCAGCCATTGATACCACCTTATAACCCCAGCAGCCCTATGCTTGACTGATGATCTAGCACTGAGGTGTGTTACCTTTGATGTAAGTGCATATGTTTTCACTGTTCAGTAAACGTCTTTCTCCAATTCAAAAAAAAATACGATCTATGTTTGGGTTGCCGAGATACATATTCATTCCAAGTTTCATCCCTTAACTACAGAGGATTCAGAAGTTATTGACAAATATGTAAAGGCGACAGACAGCCAGACAGACGGGCACCAAATTGATTCTATAAAGGTTTCGTTATTCCTTTGGAACGAAAGCCTAAAAATAAGTCTAATGAATCTGTCATAGTATATTACGTCTCAGCAGACAAAAAGACCTCACTCAACGATTTCTCACAAGGTTTTTGAATTTCTTAAAGACTCATGTGCTAATGCAAGTGCTCGTGAGTCTTGAATTAAATTGTGAAATTAGTATTCCACAAATATTTTTAATTATTCATCATGGATAGATTCTCAAGCAATGCTTTTTTCAAGGCCTGGCGTCTTGTTGGAAAAAAAATACATTTTCAGTCGGAAGTCTAGCAACAGAAATTTTTAATACCCTTTAGAGGATGTAGTTACAATTGTGTTTTAAAACTGTCTCAATTAATTTGTAGGTCACTGTAGTTACATTAAGAAGAGATATGAGGTTTAAGAACTACGGGAGGGCAAACCACAAGTCCCCAATTTGGACAATTTGAAAGTTTTCAAGCCTTTAATGTTTGTTGTTTTTGGTCTATATGAAAAAAAATCAGCATTTCAAATGTCTGTACAGGAAGGAGGAACCAGAGGCATTGAATCTGGGTATCTTTGCGGGGTATGTACGAGTACACAGTGTGGACTACAGACTGTCTTATTGAAATCGCAAAACGTCAATATTGATGCCAACAGGACAACAAAAGTTTTGTCAGCAATTTACAATATTGTAGTCCGTTGACAGAAAGTGCATTTCCAGTTCCATTTTCAAAAACAGTAACCCAATGATACCAGTCGGCCAAACACCAAATCGAGGAGGATATTAAACTTGTTAAAGATATTGAAGTGCATTTTACAAATCTAATAAACGGAAATAGGGTTTGTTTGATTCAAATAAAAATAAACTCAATTTAAAAAAAATAATTTCATCGTCAAAGCCAAGAGGTTTTTTCTTTAAACAAAAATCGATAAACTGTCAACTGTCACCTGTCTGTGTTTGATTACGAAGCTTCCACCAACTGAAGGCTTAAACAGAAAATCTCTTACTATGATAACGTCATCTTGCTTAAAAGACTTTTTAAAAAGTTCTTTGGCAAGGGCGTTGAACTTAGGAGCTGTTGGTTGTTCTTAGAAGAGGATCAAGATTTGCAAAAGTTCTAAATCGCTGAAACTGAAATTTTTGAAGACGTGTTAACCTATTTCTCCACGAGGCGTAGTGGCCATATTCGCCAATTCAGTTGGACAAAATTTAAATAATAAAACAATTTTCAAAACGAAAATCACGCGGTGTCACGGTAATAGAAGATCTTTTAGTATACATCTTTCTAGTTTGACTATATTTTCTGTCCGAATCGAACCGTATATGATGAGGACTAAATTAATGGCCTTAAATGGCTAACTAAACGCGTTTGTTGAGCAGACAATAAAAAGTTGTTGACTTGCATTTGATTTTTAATCTAATTCTTAAAATAATTTCTAAACATTAAAAGTATTTTCAATTCTTAGACAAATGAATTCTTTCTTTTTATGTTTGTATCCTTATCTAAAAAAATAAGTGATCTTCCTTTTTCCGTGAAATAAAGAAATAATAATAATAATGATAATTTGATTACGGCAACTGTTAACTGCTAGTGAAAAACAGCATTTCCATTTTGCTTGAATGTATTCCGCATTCTTTAGCCACTGATCTTCAAGTTCCACTTTCGTTGATTAAGGAAATGAGGAAACTCATTGAAAAAAGAAGGATCCACCTTCTTCAGCAATCATGAAATCTTACTTTGTATTTAAATGTATCCGGCAGACTCATAACAACCCAAAGGTCTCGACTCATACCTTATTAAATCAGTTTCGAAAGTCCCAAAACTGTGAAGCTCTCGAACATCACCTGCTCTTCATCTAATCACCGACCATCTTAATATCAATTCCATCAACCTGTCTACAGTCTCTTCCCAATCCTCTCGGATGGCCTACAAGACCGATCCACCAACCTGCAAATGAGGACACCGTGGAAAGTGCTGAGGAATTTGTTACAACAAAACGGGCAACATCACCATCCATTCACCGTCCCTCACTGCACCGATGAATAAATTCATGTTCTTTCGCTGTTTCACAAGGACTCCCATCTTCGTTAAGAGCTCCCTGCCCAAAAAAGGCAACCACTAGTTTCAGCACCAATGCCAATGCCAGACAATCCACCAACTCACACGGAAGACGCCACAAGAGACGTTACCTTGCCTGTCTGCCCATGTTTGGCCAATCACAACCAATTATTTTGCTGCGAACGTTGCGCGCCAATCAACGGTTAAAGTATCTCCCTCTGCCAGCTCTCGAACAAAAAAAGAAAAAGTTTGAAATACTTCGTGTCAGCCACGGACTTGTGGTAATTAACATTTTCTAGGTTTGAACGTGAGA
The DNA here is from genome assembly GCA_905187475.1 of Syritta pipiens. Classification (NCBI taxonomy): domain Eukaryota; kingdom Metazoa; phylum Arthropoda; class Insecta; order Diptera; family Syrphidae; genus Syritta; species Syritta pipiens. The sequence goes on along the minus strand of LR994571.1, from coordinate 68,403,317 downwards.
ACCTGCTGCCAAATTCGGCTCTAATTCCCCGGCCGGTGACAACTCCATTAAGGCCGACTAAATATGGCTAACCAGAGGGATGCCAAACATGCCGAGTTTTTGAGTTAATTGTACAGTGCAGCCTTTTGACTGACAAGACAGACGAGGTGTGTGTGTGCTTTTGGAGGGCAGAGATGTGCGTTGGCGAGTTGCTCAAGGTTGCGTTGCGTATTTGTTTTGGTGATTAAGTGGTAATAACCGCTAATGGATTCGGCGGTGAATTCAAATTAATCATTTGTCAATACGGACGGAGGCAATGGTTGATTGAAAAGATTTTTTAAGAAGAATTGCTTAAGTGAAGATCGCTTAAGGGCGATGGAGGTGAAGATCACGTCAAGATCATCAACGGCTGGAGAAGGAATGTGTTTGCTTTTTGGTAAACGCTAATTGTTTGTAGACAAAGGAAAAAGACAAAGCTTGGATGACATAAGGAAGGCGACAGTGAAAAGGACACAGAATGTGGTCTTAGCGTGGCCCATAAAATGTTATATTGAAATTTTGAGATATGTCCACGAACAGGGAAGGAAATTTACATGTGACGAAAAAACGGCGTTGTTTCAATTCTAGTCTTTAACTAAGAAATCCAAGAAAAGGACCGGGAGTTTGTTTCTGTAACACTCGTTTTTCTATGCTAGAAGCAGACTTTAAGACTATATTATTTATTATTTGTGTTTGATTATTTATTATAAGCAAAGCCTTTTATCTATCGAAATTAATCTAGTAGTATAATTTCCCAACGCACACGCGTGAACTGAAGTTTGACAGAGTGGGCTAACTTTCTAAAAACTTTTTGTCACAAAACACTGATTTTCTGGTTCAATAACTAGATACCAGTTTACAGTGCTATCTACTTTGATAAAGATCTGTGATAAGTTGTGATCTTCAAGCTTATGATCGTTTATTTCACCTCTTCCGAACACCGGGTCATCCTACACATTTTGAGAATAACTATTTCAACTGATCACCCGCAGCGATCACTGCTCTTACAACACCATTCGTTGTCGCACACTCATCATCTTCGGCCTCCCCTCAAAACATCAATCTTTATAAATCACAACAAGAACGACAACTTACTAAAATCTGTTACATGACATAATTACTTTAACTGATCATAATTTTTTCCGAAGCAAGTGGCATTTTTTCTTGTCACAACAGCAAACTCCAGTCCTATGACACTACGTCACGTCGTTCGTAAACTTATCATCCATCAACCGTCATCTTCTCTGCCGTGACTCTTTCAATTAGCATCCATTTCAATTATCGATCTTCGTCGAAGTTCGTCACTCGAAAATTAGTTCAAATTTAAAAATATCCCCAAACTAAGTGAATGGCCTCTATTGTCGTATGGAAAGAAAACAAAAAAAAATGTCCATTGACCTAAAGTTGAGTGGTGCTAAAAAAAAGGGCCATAAAAATCCCCAGTTAATTAACTCGCCTTAAAAAGCAGAGTTTTGTTTTTTTTTCGTTGGTTTTATGGTCATCTCAGCGTAGGCGTCAAATTGAATGCAAAAGTTCAGAAATCTTAACTCGAACTCAAAGTTTAAAACAAGTGTGGGGTTTTGTTTTTCTCAGTGGTTCGTTTTAAGGCCTGCATGCCAACACATGTGACTCAATCAATTAGCGACAAACTGACACGTCTTCCATGTCATCCTGCTGCTGTCGGCAGTGTGTTCCAAAAAAAAGAGAAAAATAAAAATTCCCTTGAAAATTAGAATTCCGACCCCGTTTCTGTGTACTTCTCCCCGTTCTTTTCTCTTCTTTATCTGAGATTGTATCTAAAAGATACTCGAAAATTTCTCTCCATGTAAACGCCATCACTCTGCCCGAATAACGCGTTCATTACCAGGAAAAGGCCACAGGCAACAAGAAGGGGAAAAAAAAAAAAAAACGTGACAAAACGCTACTCGATTAATTTAAAGAAAAAAGTATGGACTCACTTGTAACTTGCGGGGGCCACCACAGATGCTTTTGAATGCAACATGTGTCATTAGGTGACATGGAAAGAGTTCAGGGAATAAAGGAGAAGCGCTTGGCAGCTTCGAATGGGTTCCTATAGGGCGCCAGAAACTGTTATTTAGAATTCTCTCATCAAAAATGTTATGTTTTTGGAGTGAGATATCTCTGCTAGTCCACAAATTGTTGCATCTAGGTTCATTTATTCATCTTCTCTCCACGTATGATTGAATTTGTTCCTTTTTCCGAAAAAAACTTGAACTTACAGCCAGACCTGTAAAATCTAAGTACAAGTGCAAGTACAAATACCATTTCCTGTACTTTAATTTTTATAATCCAAATGTACTTCATTACCTTACAGGTCAGCTTATAGCCATCATTTTTCAATTCTTCTCAGGAAATGACTGGCACTTTTCTTTTTCAAACATATTCTAATTTATTAAGAATACTCGCCTTTTAATCTTTCCTTAAAGCCACAACTTAAAATGGGCCATCTTGTAGTTTTTTTCAGAATTTTTAGTTTATTTAGACACTGACAGTTTTTTCCCGCTCGAAATTTTGACAAAAATTCAGTACTGCACCTCCGCGGAGTTACATGACGCTTGTGTTACATAACTATGGGGAATATTTGATCTTATTATTTAGGCTAGAACACATAGAAATAAATTTTTTCTGTTGATTAATTGAAGCTTAAAACATATAGGCTGCTAATGAATTTCAATTTCGATTTCTTTATTTTTGAAAAAATTTCAACCCACCCCTTTTTTCAATTTTTAAATATTCTCGAAAAAAATTAAACTCACCATCACAATTTTGATCTTTTTAGCACATGGTCTGCCCTCACCGACAGACTACCCCGAAGATGAGGACTACAACTACGACAACTATGATGACAAATCCGAAGGAGTAGATGACGCCGTTCCGGAAAGCAACGACATCAGAGAACGACAAGACCCGCCTTACTTCGAGAAAACGGAGTTGACCGTCAAGGCACACTTCGGCGAAGATGTTTTCCTCGAGTGTGATGTTCGAAACTTTCATCGTAAGTGAAAAAAAACACGACAACTTCTTAAAACACATCGTTAAATTATGTCTCATTTACAGTATCGAATCTGATTATGTGGTCAAAGGAATCGAACTTCATTGTGAATGGTCAGACGTCCATGAACGATCGGATCGTAGCGTTTGCGAACAACACGATCAAGATCCTCAAAGTTCAACAGCACGATACTGGCGAATACCGCTGTACGGTGCTGCCGGAAAACATAGTCCTGCGCATAAATCTGGAAATCAGCGGCGCTCTAGCCATCTATTCCGGCAGCAGGGATGTCACTGAGAAGACGATTACAGTGCGTCAGGGCGGCAGTGTGTTGCTAGAGTGCAAAACCTTCGTCTCCGGGGACTCTACCATCAAAAAATGGTCACTCAACGTGAGTACTGCCCGACGTCTATCAAAACAATGACTTACACCTGGTTCCTTCTTTTTTTAGGGTGAGCGCGTTGAAAAGCACGGAATCAGTGTCGATCAGGGAATGCTGACAATCGACAAGGTTGGCGCAGAGCACGCTGGCATCTATCAGTGCCTGGGTGACGATGGATCGATGAGACCTCTGCACGGATCAGTCACCATCGATGTGCACTACACGCCAAAGGTGTTCACGCATCGACATCATGTGAACACGGAAGCCGGCGAGAAAGCGAAGCTCGATTGCTACTACAGGGCATCGCCGATCGCTGTGATTCAATGGAAACGGAGGGGCATACCCATAGACAGCTTTTCGGACAAGCACATGGTTCAGTACGTCTCGCACGGGGGACACAACAGGACGATTTTGACGGTCAAGGATGTTGAGGCGGCTGACCTGGGCGAATACGAGTGCCAAGCTAAGGTAAGTGAAATGTGGAAAATTTCTCGGACGAAAGATGTCAAAGGTTCATCTGTTTTGTTTTTAGAACACAATTGGAACCAACGAAACGAGGATACATCTGATATACGAGCCGGAGAATCCAACATTCGAAAACCAAACTATCGAAGGCAACACAGTAACGCTGCTCTGGCTGGTCCGGAGCATACAGCCGCTGTCCGAAGCTATAATGGACTACAAGATTAATGGCGTAAGTAGGTCCCAAGTGTCCCCAGACATTCGTATGTCTTGTATTTCTGGTATTCGTGTCTTCGTCTAAGCTAACGCTGGAAGTTATTGGCTTGGTATTACGGGATAGGTGAATTGTGACAAAACAATCTGGCCTTTCACTGTGGTCGATTAGTAACTTAGATGGTGTTATAAGCACAGATGGTGTTATAAGGCCAGATAAAAATTTCTTCTTAAAAATGCATGGACAGCTGTCAGTGTCAAAATAACCTATGATTTAAAAAGAAACCACTAGATGGCTTAACCTTTTACATTGAATTGTAAAAAATGGATCAAGTCATTTTTGATTAAATCGACTGACTTTAGCGCGACTCTGTTAATGTGGATGTTAATGCATTCGCCCGTAAATTTTGAATTTCTAAGAAATCTGAATCAGTGATTATGTCTGGTTTAGGGAGGCCGATGAAAATGCATTAACTGGGTACTTTTGGCAAACGATGTAATATTGTCCTTTCGACGTGCATGGAAATCAGTCAGTCAAAGAAATCTCACTGTTTTTTTTATAATACAATTGGCGCTTGTTTTCGACCAAAAATTCTTTTCAGAAGTTCAAAACAAATCTAAATTATTTCACGATTGTAAATTCATCTATTTAATGCCACAAAAAGCCTTATTGACGAAAGTATCTACCTCAAATTAAATTTAATTAACACCCTCCCATCTTTTTTCAGACCTACACGTGGAGCTCCGAGACAATCATTCGTACAACTAAACACCCCGAGCATACGGGCATTTGGAAATTGCGCCATCAAATCGAGCTCATTCCCGGACTGTGGCATGCGCGTGTGAAAACAAAAAATACTATGGGCTGGTCCAGATTCTCAGCGCAGCACACCTTTAAAATCGATGACGTCTCTGAAATAGGCAAGACTTACAATTTTCCTCTTCGAATCTAAAGTTTTCATGTTTTTCTAATTTTTTTTTCCAACACAGGCGAAATCGTGCAAACAGCAGGCATCGGCAAAGGTCTCTCCAGTGCAAAGGCAAATGGAGGAGATTCCAACGCTAAGCGACTCTCACTGCTTATCTTCTACCTTAGCGCATTAGGCGTAATTCTAAGAACCTTGTGCCATAGTACTTTATAAAGAGCAGACAAAATTCAGCCGAATCTCTCTATGTCAAATTTTTACGTGACATCAAAATTAGTTCCAGTTAAAGGGATTGATATTTTTTTGTTAAAAAACCTTTTTTTGCATTGCAATGTTTATGTCACTGGTAGACCTCTGTATGGTACTCTTTTTAAAGCAGACTTCCAATATAAGCACCAAATGAAGCAGAAAGCATCTTAGATACCTAACTATTTTCGGATTAAAAGCATATTTTTTTTTGGAGCCCAATCAAAAACACAATGAATAAGCAGCGCAGTAGTTCATGCAGAAGCCCGCGGCTGTGTGCGCGATGCACATAAATGTGGCCCTACACGACGACCACGTTCGCTTTCATGTTCATTGTTTTCGATGTTTACCATTTAGGGCCATGTTCGCGAGCAAATCCTAATTTTTGCTGTTCTCTCTTCCTGCATAGGGAAACAATCATAAGGGCAACCACATGCGCTTTTTTCTCTGACATGTTTCCACTACAAGAATCAACACAAAATGAATGTCTAGGGCCAGCTTAACGAGTCAGAGATCGTGTTTTCTGTTAATTTTTAAGCAAAAAAAAAAATCGGCTTAGAGGTATTGAAAACCAACACTCGAAAAATATATTCCAGTTAGAGGGATTTTCGACTTAGAGGGAGTCGACTGTAATTGTCTTTGATGTAAATTAGAAAAGCAAATTATCATGTTAAGATTTACAGTGGAGTGCAAAAAAATCGGCCCAATTAAATCGGCGTAGTATTTATTTAATTGACTAAAGCAAATTGTAATAGATTTTGTCATAAATAGCTTATAATTATTTTTCTTATTTATGTGAAATAAACTTAATTTTATACTAAGCAACATTTTTACAGATATTATGGGATTTTCATCCAAATCCATCTACTATTGGTATGATTGTTTTGCTCGCCACTGTATAAATGTCTTTGTATATATGAAAACCAAAGGATCCAAGTTTCATAATTTTCAATTTTAAATTTAATTGCAATAGAATCAATAAAGTACAAAAATGACCATGTAAATGTATTTATGTTAAGTTTTTAGTAGGTCATTACTATTATTATAACTTTATTGATATAATAAATTACGGTAATTTTTTAGTAGGTTATTTTTGATGTTTTGCAATAATTGTTTTCTTTTTTTTGTGAGCAATGCTTGTTTCAAATAAGGATGAGCAGTAAAGTTCATGCACTGTATTTGAAAAGAAAAAAAACTATACTTTAGTTTTCCCCATTAATTTTTGTTATAGAACAAAGAAACAAATTTGAGTTCTGCAGAGTCGATACGGCTTGGGCGAATTAAAATAACAACGAATAAAAGCCGAAGTGAATGAAATGTGTAATAACTCTCAGTGTTTTTTTTTTTTTTTTTTTTGTTGCGAGACTTTATCACAGTTGTCATCAATTTCTCAGTAGATCACGGTTAATGTTGCTCAAAAAAATGTATCAGCTGTAGGTGAAGCTCCAAAGTAAAGAAAATAAAGAAAAAATCAAACAGACTTTCAGTACAACAACCGAAGCAACTACAACTTTTGCAAGATGGGACTTAAGATTTTCAATTAATCCTTACTTAACCCTTGTTTACACAGTCATTCATTGCAAACGTAGACAAAAGATTCTTGAACACAGCTGTACTTTAAAAATGAAGCTAACGATCCCCGCGACTCTATTAGTGGAACACGCGTTCAAGAAGATGATGTAGAGCTTTGAGGGAATTTGATTTTTTTCAGTTTCAGAAATTCTTAAACACCTTTTAACACGTTGTTTTTGACTTATGGGATTTTCTGAGACCTGAAATGAACATTCAACTAGCGGCTTCGACCCAATGTTTTTTGGTGTTAGATTTAATTTATTGTATCTCTTTCGTTCTCTCCCTCACTGCCTTAGTTTAAACCAACATCAACTTGATTTATTTGATCAAAAATAGAAAAAAAATAGTAATCTTTCCAAGTCACTCATCGGCGACACTGTTCTTAAGAAAATATATATAAATTTCGTTAACTTAGCTTACGGACGCGGCTTAACTGAACATCAGTCTCTTGTTCCTCTACAACTCAGTCACAAGTTTTTATTTTTCTGCCTTTGTCCTATTTTTTCTGTCATATTTTAAAAGCTATTACTTTCTGTCATATTTTAAAAGCCAGTTTGTTTTTCCTGACATATATTCTAGACTTCATAAAACTTTCAAATATCGTTTACACCTTTGGCTCATGCTCAAGTATTGCTTGTTTCTTGGTTATTTAATAAAACTAACATAAGACAATCAATGTCTTCAAATTGACAGCAAAAAATGTTACGCTCATCGTTTTTTTAACTATCTTCTTTTTTTTTTTAATGAAAAAATATAAAATATAACTGTGCCTAAAACTTAAAAAGAAAAATATTATATATAGTTAAAGAATGTAGTTAAAGAAAAAACGATTATAAAAAAATATTCACCCTTATTTCGATATATAACGCCTATAGTGAGAATTATTAAATTATTTCCGTGTTAGTCGATGGTTGGAAATAGAATCCGATGGTATTTTTTGGAAGGTTTGATTTAAAACCCCCGAATGTACTTTCTTCCTGGGTAAAAACTAAATTTGGTTCAACTGATTATCTTACTGTTAAATGTATTTTATTACCATACTTATTTATTATATGTTTACTTTACAATCAACTATGAAATTTGTTTCATCGCTATATTTGTAATTTTTCGATGTACTTTTACTACATGTCACTTTGTACACAACTGTTTCTTAGACAAATAAATTCTTTTTATTATATCTGTCTTTAAAAAAAAAAACTGATGTAAATACTTCCTTTTGCCATAAATAAACAAATAAAAAAAATAATTTCTTTTTTTTTATCATTCTGTTGATACATTACATATGTAAATTGTGCGGCGTAACAACCCGTTGATGGCCAGAGCCTCCTTCGACAATTTTTAGCGGAAGAAGTTCCGAGTTCATTACCAGTAATAAGTCATCATTCATTTGATAATTTAGTTAACAGAAGCAAGAATTTTCTCAACTAATAATACTTTTATTTAATTTCTAATCACGACTATGTCATACTAATTTTTGAAAGCCAAATATTTTACTTGAGCATTATGCATAACGAAATAAGGGTGATAATCTATATCCCAATGTATAAAAGTATTTATAGTGAATTTAAGGAATGAAATGAAGGATAAATAAACGTGCACATGTTTTCAAAAATTTATATATATATATCTACAAACAAGAAAAGATTCATATTTACACAAAAAGTCGTTTAAATTGTTATCCATAAAGACCGAAACAAAACAAAGCTATTTTTGATCCAATTTATAAATATATGAATAAGAAAAGTATACACTAAGTAAATAAGTTCTTGTTAAATAAATAAAAATACATAATTCGGATTGTTACAATACATTAAAAATAAAAAAGTCAGTATTTACTTAATTTTGTTTAATGAGTTTTCTGAATACATTTGTAAACTACTTCTGTTATTAAAATGTAATAACAGAAGTAACCTAGAAAAGTTAAAATAATCTTTAATTGTGATGCTTCTTGTGTACACATATTTCAGCAAAATTTCAGATGTATTTATTTATTTGCCCACTACAGTAGCAGACCAACCAATTCAAACATTTAAACATTTTTTTTAATATACTATATTACATGCAGTAGTTTTATTTTGTGATTATTAGTTTATAACCACATTATTGTAGTTTTATTTAAAAGGAAATAATATTGGAAAATAATATATTTGCAAGAAATAATACTAACCATTAAATATTGTTGTTTGTCTTTATCAAATGAATAGATGGTTGCTTTTTTTAAACATTTTACCACCATATTACCCTAGGAATCTCTTTCAATTTGATGACTTTAAACAAAGCTTCTTTTTTTTCATATAAATCAGAATCTATTAGTAAATCATCGTGGCAGACTTACGCCAAAACACAGCTAATAAATTCTGGAGCTACATGTTCAAAATCAGTGTTCTGTAAAAAAATATTTGAGAGGTCGTGGGACTATGTCAACAAACACAATTGCAGAATTAGAATAGTGAAAATTGTAGCACTCCAATAGCCCCTGATGCGCTCCGAAAAAATCACTGTAACCAAAATTACTTCTAGAGTTAAAAAAGTATATCTACGCTATGTAACAACAATACCAAAAACTCATAACAGTAATCCTGTTATCGTTTTGTGTTTAAAATAGTATTTAACCATTTTAGCGGTGATTATACTAGCTGTTTAGTTTATTCCGCAGAGATTTTTCACGTTTCAAAAACTAAAATCAACTTGAAAGACATTATTCTTGTAACCTTAAAATTATCAAGAGTTCAAAATAAAAACATCTAGGAAGGAAAACATAAAAACAAAACAAATTAAGCAAGAGTTTGGTCAAAGTTCCAGATTTATTCAATAAAAAGTTTGTACATTAATAAATGATTGTTTGAAAAGCAGTCAATAATTTTCTGTTTAGAGAGGGACTTTCATCTAGTATTATCTAATGAGTTTTCGGTTTTCAATGAATAAACGACAGGACTGAACTTGAAACAATAGGTCTTCGCCTAAAAGACCTTTCAAGTTATAAAAAAGTAGGCAAGCTTAGACTTAGATTTAGTGAATGTTGACAAGCAAAAAATCATTCCTTTAGTTTCAAATTATTAAGGGGACTAATATTATTAATATTATTCAATTTGTCGAATGTTCTTCAAGTGATTGGGGAAACATTTCATATTATCGAGGGATTCGAAGTAACGAGTATCAAATTATCATTATCGTTTTGTGCCATACGTCGACAATAATCACAATCAACCACAATGTCCACACGTTTATCTAAAAAAAAAATTAAGTTTAAAATCCATAAAAAACACCTTTTAATGTAATTTTTCAGATAGCTTCGCTAAAAGGGATATTTGGCTGTTTTTTATTTTCTTGTCCTTGTTTATTTTAGAGTTTCAATTCAAGCTAACGATTTTTTCTTCTTCTACATGTTGTTTCAGCCAATTCGTCCCAAACATAAGACAAAAAGAACAATTTTACAATTTTGTACAACTCCATTTCGATTTAAAAACAAAAACTTATTTCACGTCACCTTCGGAAACACCTATTAATCGGGCTGTTGTTTGAAACAGCATATGTATCTATTGCATTAATGAAGAATGATGTAAGGTAGTTTGAAGTAAAAAACAAGTGCAGTTAAGTAAAAAAAAAGTTTAGCTGGATTCCAGATGGGTATATCTGCGATAGGCTACGGGACCAAAGGTGTTGCATCTCCCGTTGGCGAAGAGAATGCAAGTTATAAAGGGCTTTCCAATAAGGACTTGACAACTTTTTTCTTAAATAAAACGCAAACCATTTGAGATATTTCAAAAATTCGTCGATTCCTTGGACCCAGCTTTCGATGACTTGGCCACACACATCGGCCTAAGCGTCCGCCATTTCGCGTTCAATATTGGCTCAGAGCTCTTCCAACATCGTCGGCTTGTTGGCGTAAACTAATGACTTAACTTTAGCCCTAAAGAAAATAGTCTAGAGGCGTTTTAACGCCGTTTTAACGCACGAACGAGGCGGCCAATCAACTGGCCATTTCTTGAGATAACACGCTCATCAAACTTACTCTTCAATAAATCGATTGTAACGTGTGATGTGTGGCTTGTGGCACCATCCTGTTGAAACCACATGTCTTCCAAGTCCATATCTTCCAATTCAGGCCAAAAATATTTGGTAAGCATGGCGCAATAACGCTAACGACCAACTCGCGGTCTCACTGACATGGCAACATCATACCATAAATATGTAGACACAAATCTTTTCACATTGCCAGTCTACTAGGGCGAGAATCACGACCGAAAATTAGAGTTAAAGTTGCGGTCACCAACTCAGAATTTCGGTAGAACATTTTTATAATTTGCAGACGTTGCTCGTTCGTGTACTTTACGATGATGAAAATGTAAAGTTTAATGAATAAATTGACAATGCCAGTTCGTTGATTAGTGAAAGGGTGCGTTCATAAATTAAATTCAAAGTTGTCAAGTCCCTATCGGAAAAAGGAAAAAACCGTTTATTAAGTTTCTCAAACTCCTTTTCCGAACGTGCTTTTTCTCAATTAAATTTAAAATGGTGGAATGACAGTAAATTTAATGAAAGCTAAATTACTGATCCAATTCAATCTGAAGCTTAAGACGAAGAAAAGTCTTCAGAGAAAAATACTAGTTTGAATTCTTCTGAATGAAATACTACTGGCTACTTAAGTTTTTTTTATGTTCCGCTTTCCGCTTTTTTTAATTAAAACGTTTCGAAATCCCGCCTGAACAAAAATTTGGTAACGCTGATCATAAGATTCCAGAATGGTTTAAAAAAAATTGTCGGATCTTTGCAAAAAATATTATTCAATGTAAAAATGAAATACACAGAACATAAAATTTCATGAGGATTGGTTTTTATTTCGATTTTTCTTATTCTTCTTCGTCTCTGCAGCTTCTATAGAAGTCGTTGGCGGGGAGATCCAGTCCGGCGGCATGTTTGCCAAAGGTTGAGTGCCTAGTTATGACACTTATAATGTTCCTAACTTGGTTTCTATGGATTCTCAGGAGACTAAGTGAGCGTCCAGGATCTAGCTTTGGCCAGATTTCTGTGTTGACGGGACCTATTATTTAATGCAGGTTCCGAACGGTGAATGGCGAAAGCTTTTCATGACAGAAGTACTCCAGGAGGATTGTCAGTCGTTCGATGGTGGGGGCGTGAAAAATGTTTGTAGTGTTTTTTTCACCGAGCTGGATTTCAATTGGATTTGATTAACTAAAAAATATTTGCTTAAGTTAGCTTTGTTCTTTGGTTAGATAAGTAATTGGGTTGTGTTCAATAATTTTTCGATTAATATTATACCTAAATAATTTTTTTTTTTTATATTTTAAAGGAAAGTGCGTTGCCCTTAATTGAATTTTGAGTAAATTTTGGGTGTATGATAAAGATAAATATTTTATACGAAAAATACCATTATATCATCTATATAAAAAACTTCGTGTTTATATTTCGTATACTCCTAATTGTCCTCGGCTAGTTGCTGACTTGTTGGCTAGGAATTTGCTCTTGGTACAATTAATATCCCTTTTCGTGCTGGAATCTTCGAAATACCTCCTGTAGATTTGCTCTCTCTATCGATTTAGTCGAGATTACACTATTCTTTAGCTATCCACTCGTTTCTGGGCAACGTAGCATGAGAATTGGGTATCGAGAAAGACCAGAACAATATCCTTGATCCGCTTGAACTTCGCACTCACTGTGTCACCGGATGCCAGTATCGATCTGCCGGATCTCGTTTACAAGTTTCAAAAATTATAAACATCGGATGTGTACAATATTATTAATCAATTCGGATATGTCTTTGCCGTAAAGCCAACACAGTTAAGAGGCTTGGACTCTTTTGTACTGATTCCCAAAAGTATAGAGGGCTTTTTCAGGCGGAAAAACTCGTAAAAATTGCTCAGTGCTTCCCCACACCGTATTTGATCCTGATAACCACCAAACTAAATTGGAATAGCGTAAACTTTGGACGCCATTTTAGTGTCGATGCCTGCGTGCATTACCCCCGCGACCCCATTAGTAGAACACGCGGTCAAGAAGGTGATGATGATGACGATACTTGTCTTGTAGTTGCCTCTTGATCACATTCGATCCCAAAGCCGACATGAATCACCACGAGACGCGTATAACTCATACGGGCAGCCCTTTGGCATGACATTGAAATATACCCAAGGCCTTAGCAGATGCCTCACCACCCTTGCCAATCGACCTACTTTGAGTTATGCAACCATTCCCGGCGCTTATGTCAGTGAGTCACGTGGAATCGAAGTTTCCTCCCCCAATGCTGGCTCATCAGATGACTAACCGCCCAGTCCCTGACTTTGAACGCCACCCGCCTGTTCCAGTGACTCACAAACTGTGCATCGGACGCAATTCCTTGTCGCGTGCATCTCGCACCGCCCCCTAAGAGACCCATAAACCATCGGCTAGGTCACGTTTTCGACACAAAGAAATGCACCTTGAAACCAAATAACTTTTACTTCAATAAATTACGAGTAGCAGGGCACGGCCTGTCCCGCTTTTTTTCGCTTTTAATTACAAATATGAGGCGGGAGAAAGGTCACCATGCTTGAAATGCGAAATGCATTCATTCACAATCCACAATGGGCGTGTTGTCCTTTTGCAGAAAGTGTCATCGGCAGTTATTTAGAAAGTGGCTAATCTCATCACGAAGGCCTTTAAGTGTCTGTTTTTTTGTTTTTTGTTTTTTTTTTTTTTGCAACAGGACAGTGGTGGCGTCGTAGAGAACTTGTGATTACTTGTTAATGACATTAACAATTCACAATGGTCATGCCATTTACGTGAAACGATTCCGACATGAAACGCGCACCCACTCCGAATTCGGGACTGAGTTGAGGGCTTATTTTGGACACGAAGGCAGTCCACAGAGGGAGCGCAGCAGTACCTGACCATTGTTCTGGAGGAGCCGGCCGTTTGTGTCTTCAGAAATGCCGACCAATGAATTTGCATAACAACGACTGATTGATTGGTGATTGATGTCATGGCGAACGGCTGACAGATTGGATTTGGGACAGCGTGGCTAATTTGCGAGAGACTCGTATCTCGATACGATCGAAATGCGGGAGCATTGAAATTCATCTATGCGCCGAGCATGGGTACTTTTTTTAATTTCTATGCCCAGCATTAGAATTTTAATGACGGCTATTAATGCTCGGAGATGGCTTGATAAGGCGAGTTTAGGCATGTGGAATTGTAATGGAGCAGCAACCCTCGTGGGAGAAAACGGAGACGTACCTGTTCAAGCAAATCGATTCCTAGAAAGGTGATTGAGGATAGGTGTACATGGATGAAAGACTTGAGGGACAAAAGAGGCAATTGTGTCACGAAATTATTGTCTGGTTAGTCACTGGTCTTCCCAAATTATTCCAAAATAGTGATTCCAATTTCATTTCATTGAGGAATGAACGTAAGACTGTAACGAAATGCAATGGAAATGAACTGAAGAACTCGAAATGGAGCAGACATAGAAGTCATAGGAATCAAATAGCAATGGAATGTTTAAATTTTAGAAAGAAAGTGGGAAATTGGAAATGAAATAGAGTTGTTGAAAATGAAACTAAAAACTGGAGTCGGAATATTCAAGATTGGAACAGCAGTGCAACGAAAATGAACTAACTTCGTAGAAGCTGAAACGAATAGAAGCTGAGTGGCAATGGATTATTAAATTCTTAAAAGTAAGGTAATTGTGGGAGTGAAAGGTTATTGGAAATCAAACTAATTAATGACTTTGCATAATCGGAAATGGGGATAGCAAACATTATAATGAAGGTGGCCTGACCCAAGATTTATAGATTAGGAGATTTCGCATTCCCGTGTTTCACTCTCTTCTACGTCAAAAGGGACCCCTTAAGAGAGTCAAAACTCATAGAATGAAGTAGAATCGAGCCAAGCAAATAGGGTCCCTTATGACGTAGATGCGGAACGAAGAGAGCGAACGCGTAACCTGGTATTCTATGAATCTTGGCCTCATCCATAAACTTTGCTTCAATGTGCCAAGGAAGTAGCTGGTACGATACCGTGCCGGGTGGAGAAGTTTACTTCCTTTAGTAAAGTTCGTTAGTAAGTCCAGGTTTACCTCGGACTGTAGCACCCCACAAAAAAGAATAAGCGACCATTATCTCCAATACGCTACGAGTTTCCGTATATCTTTAATAATATGCCAGCGTAGAGTTTGCTGAAAACAAACTAGAATTTGTCTAATTCATTTTCAATTACAACAAAGTAATTGCAATTTTTAATCGCAATTACTCGTAATCGTAATTACAATTACTTTCGCCATATAATTCAAAAGTTATTGAATAAAATTGCGATTACTTTAAAACGTAATTAATTAAATTTCTAATTGCAATAGTAGTCATTACCACCCAACATAGCAATAAGGTGGTGTTAACTTTCCTGGAAATAAACAAACATTTTGGAAATGAGATCTGCGACGTTGTTTGGTCGGTAGCAGTGAAGATCTAAACAGGTTGACAACGAAATGGAAATGAACTGCAAATGAAATAGCAACGGACCAGAGATTTTATGAATATTAGGAGTTGTAATTAGGAGTAAAATGGTAATTAATAGACTATAGGAATGTGACTTTAATTTTAGAAGCATTAAAAGCAAAGGTGGAACTATTAGTGGGTGGTGCAACAAAAATTAAAATAAATAGAAACAAAGAAAACGATTTTAGAAGACAACAACTATTGAACAGTTGTTGAACTCATCTTCATTTCTAAAATATTTTTTTGTCTCTTTTTAATTTACAAATCAACTGTACCTACAGTAGCTCAAAGTGCAATAATAATGAGACAAAAATCTGAAACATTACCATAGGAGTTTTAAATACTGTTTTGGCTTTCATCTCGATGAATTTTTGTAAGTAAGTTCAGTAAGTTTAAGAATTTTTATTTTCAGAATTTTTGTTTTTCAGTAAACCCTCGATAACTCGAAACTCTATAATTCGAAAACCTCTGTAACTCGAAGCATTCTCATAATCCCCTGAAAAAACCAATGCAGTTTGGTCCCCTCGTAAATGCGAATTTAATTTGTATAAAACAACATGAAAAGCTTTATAATTCGAAAATGTTGGCTTATTTGCCTCTATAATTCGAATTCAAGTTTGCTTTTTTTTCCTCAATAACCATTAGTTACAATGCGTACGTACGTGACGAAAGTGGACAATATTTCTTTTTCTAAAACCTTCGTAATTCGAAATCCTCTGTAATTCGAAGTGTTTTCCTGGTCTCATGAAATTCGAATTATCGAGAGTTTACTGTATAAGCTTTTAAACTGGATTTAAACGTCATTTCTAGCTCTAAACAGTTCCTAGAAAATAAGCATTATGTTCCAGACTTTTGCCGTTTTATTATTACTTTGAGCTACTGTAGCTAAATAGACATGACTAGCTGCTGTGAACCGAACACAGGGCATTTTGTGCTTCTCCTGGAGCTTAAAAGTGGCGTTTTAATTCGAACAAAAAATCCGTCGACAATAAACAATTCTCTTCAGATAAAACCCCAGCAAATGTGTGAACAAAGGATTGCGCGTCTTCCATACGTGGCATTTCAAGTCACTGCTTTAAGGTTAATCCCTTCAATCCATCGTGAGCTCCTTCACCCCACACCACTGTTGGAGAGTTTTCTTGAAAAAAAAAATCAAAGAAGCTACGTAGAAGCACATTTCTTAATTAAAACGAGAATCTCCCAATGTACGACGGTGTCCTGCAGGGATATGTGACGAATGCATTCTTTTATCTAAGTACACGGGTTCTTACAACAGCAACATTGTCTGCAGGTTCCCCCGGCAATTTTTTCTTCTGAATCTTTTCAAAACTCTCAGTGCATCTAGGGAAGTGTTTGGGGATGAATATGAACAAGTTGAGTGTATGTTTTAGCTTGAAATGAATGCCCCGGAGACACGGGAACCACTTCATCCCACATCCAGAGTTCGGTGTTTGACATCCGGCCCGGTGTGTGTCAAAACGAATGCATTAGAGTGTCTGGGACTGACACTATAGAACGTCGTGTTTATTTAAATTGTTGCATTTGGTGTGTTACAGAAATGAAAAGGCAGTCGTATGCTCCATTTATATAAAAAGGTGCTTTTTGGTGCGTTGCGTTGGGTGGTTGGGCTTAAGACGAAGTAGGGTGATTATTTCGGTCAGTCGTTCTCTGTAGACAACACCTGCTGAGTGTTTGCACTTTAATTTACATTATTGCTTCTAGTCTCATTCAACCTAAGGATTCTATTTCTTCGTCTGGAGAACGTGACATAAAAAAACTTGTACAGTATTTTGCTATTGTCCCCGACTTAATTATAATTAATAAATACTGCAAATTGACTTTCCATACACTGAAATAAAGAAGAATAGAGCGTTTCCTTAGCTCAGTCCATGACCAAACAAAGTTATAATATCCTATTTCCTTTTAGCTTAACTTCGGTAAACGGTAATTTAAAATTCAGTTTTCATAGGGATCTCGTTCGATAAGTGTTCAATGTTTCCGAATTTAATATTTTTTGCTCTTTAAAAATCTCTTCATATCCAGGAAAACATACTTGTCCAAGTCAGCTCAATTTACTTGTAATTTTCACTAAAAAAAATTTTTTTTTTCGTTTTTTCTATAATCTTTGTAAAGTGATCAAAGCGTTGGAACACCATGGATCACCTACTAGCCATCTGCCTAAGCCTGAACCAAATCAGATTCAAAATCAATATCAATAAAACTAATGTAAAAGGACCCGATTTCGAGGACATCCCATCTATGAACATTGTCAAACTTATGAAGGCAGCACTAAAGTTCTAGATGAAAGAAGGAGGTACAATAGATCTTTTAGGTCGCAGTACAACTGGCTTAGGGACACTAATCAATTCATCATAATCATAATAATCAACCTTGTTAATTGTTGATAGTGGTGAAATGAATCAATCGTTTCACAGGGTCGAGAAGCTAATAACGAACATTTTCTTTCCAATCATACTAGACACACAGCATTGCCTTTCTTGGTGTCTATCTTGGCTTTGCTAACTTTTTTGAAGTTTCACCCGTCTTCGTCCAGGATCTTGATTCGATCATAATTATTCGATTTGGAAACAGTTCCTATCCATTTTAGCAATGAATCGCAAAAGGAAATTCGGTGCAATAAATTTTTCACTGCTGATGATGTGACACCCAAACCGAGCTTAGTGTCAAAACTGAAAAAAATTCAGCACCTGAACCTATTTTATGAATCTTTGAATGTTCGAAACATTTCTTTTGCTTCTGACTGTACTTACAGCATCGTCTCCGTAAACTTGACAAGCCTGCGGCGTTTTCTTACTCTTTGCATAAAAGAAAAGCCAAATAATGACGATAATGATCCTAATTTTTATTCCTTTTTAAACGCAAATAACTTTTCACGGAAAAATGCGACATTGATAATGTCTGCTTATAAAATGAAGCTTAAGATGTTATCTTTTACAAAAGCGGTAGCATCATCAGATGCATTTCATATTACCAACGAAATTACACTTCAGAGCCATCTACGTTTGTTACCGAACTCTTCTAAACACCAAATCCTACTGCAACAATCTTGGTATCATAATTTTATGACGAATGTCCTTCCATTTCGATTTACAGATCGACATAAGGTGTCACGACATGCGACGACCAAACAAAGTAATGATGCCCCTAGCTAAGAATAATAATTTAGCAGTTCAGACCCATTTCTCGAGATGAAACCTTGCCTTCAGTAACAGTCGGACACAAGTTAATGTGTAACAATTAGCCGCCCAAAGGTACTTTCCAAGGCAACAACAACAATATAAAAAAAGTACTGACAAACATACATGTAGATGATAATCGTGGCCAGAGTTACTTTTGATCAAAGACTTTTGTCAGTTGCCAATTTGGGTCTAAACGAGAAGTCAAAGAGCAATGACTGGGTTAAATCTTCATATAGTGAATTTTTAACCAATAATTAGTGACGGCATTTTGGAAATAAGTATTTGTTGGACTTGGGTTTGAATCGATTGTCACTTACGATAGCATTTCTATCATCTTAGTTCTCGAAGAAACACGGCCTGATAATGACACCGGCTTTCGATATGCAATAAATACTGCATTTTTCGGAGTACAGTGCTAGTTGATCGCAAGTGAATTTTTTTTGTCTCCAATCCAAAGAACACCGGTTTTGGAAATAAACAAATTTACAAAGCACTTTTCTGCTTAAGGATTTTAATATTGGAATCAGTTTTAGAACAAAATAAAACAAAGTTTATAAAAGCAAAAAACAGCCTGGCTTTGCCGTCGGCCGGTGCTGAAAAAAGATTGTATTTGTCATGTGTTAATGTGCGCTTGATGATAAATATTTCAAAATGTCTCTAATAGAAGAAGAGTATTTATGCAGCCTAGTTACTTTCAGAATTATCAAATCTGATAGTTGATTATTAAAATGTTCGTTTTGTGTGATTATCACTCTGACAATCACAAAAATGCGCCTGACTCCGTGTGACACCTAAATAGGTGTCATTTTTGGCAACATCCAATTCCAATTTTCTGATTTTCAATTCTTCCACCTTCATTGCTGCTGTGGCCTCTCTTTAAATTTTCTCTACAAATTTCTTCCAACGTTTTTGAAATTGTGTTGCGCTTGCTTTTGAAAAAATATTTCTTGCAAGTGATTCTGAAATAACGTAATTTTCAAATTTATGAAAATCATTTCAATCAATTTTTGAATTCTGACATTTCACTATTAGAAGTGATGCCTACTTTTCACATGTTTTTTGTGATCACATTATTCAATCTGAAATGTATTAGATAGTCAATGTTGACCATCAGAATTGTGGTAGTCAACTGCTAGCTTACACAATTCTGCCCCAGATTCTTTTTCTGTTGATAAGTTCTTTCCAAAACACAGCCGCCTAGTTTTTTTTAGGATTGGACACTTGCCGGGTTTAAGGATTTATTAATCAATACTGAAAGTAAATAAAAAAAAGATTTATAAAATTACCAATCATCTGATTAAATTTAAGTTGATAAAAACGTCCTGAAAAACTCATGTGCAGATATAATTTTTTATTTTATTATTTATTATATGAACAAAATGTATATACATCATTGTTTTTTAGCTACTACTTTAATAAAGTCCTAAGCAATAATAACGAAGTAATGATTAGCAATTGTTGCATCGATTATTTTAATCATACCAAGACTTCTATTTTAAACATTTTTGTGATTTAGGGATCACTTAGCGCTCAACACATTTTCTGTGTAAATGATTCCGTTTTTTTCACTGAAGCAATTGCTAAACTAGATAAGGAATGTACATGGCAATGGTCTTGTCAAAGACTTTATTAGAATTCAATAAACTTAATAAATTCTTAACAAAATGTAGAAAAATGTTAGCCATGTTGAATGTTGTGATACTCTAAATCGTTGCCATGGAAAGGACAGAGCTCTAGGCCTGGCGTAGTTAAGGAATTCGCTCCTTCACGTGTCAATATTTCGGCAGTATGCAAATAAATATTTTCCTTCATTTAATTAATAATTGGGCTTGTGATAACGATGCTTGAATAAATAAACCAACTTTTGATAACTTTTAGGAACTTGTCATAGTTATTACTTTTGAGTTTCTCTAAAGCTAAGCTTAAAAAAAAAAATTTTCATGAATTCTTTTCTCTAAAAGAACCCCCCGCATCAGTAAGTCACAAACTCGTGTTGTTCGTGACCTAAAAACGAGAATTTCGCCACAAAATTGCATCGAATTGTATAAGAAAAAGCCATCAATCATCTTCCTCTGAATCAAGAACCACAACCCCATTGACCAATTTCGTGGCTACTCGTCACACTCTCGTCACCATCACCACTTGTAATTCCCTGACCTAGACCCAATCTTGTGATTTATCACAGCGCCGTCCGCAGGTCCTAAATTTAGATCAATCTCAACCCTCGGTTCTAAAAGCAGCCAGACTCACACGCCTCGTTTCGGTGAATAATGCACCACGGCTGACTAATCGTGAGTAAATTTTAGAAAAACTACACACGTACTCTTACCACAAAAGTCAAATAAAAAACTCCGATTAAAATAAAAAATTTGTTTAATTTCCGTGGCGCATGATGATTTCTTAAAAGTCTGTGGACAGCACATCAACGACAAGGTCACGCTCACACGTCTGTTGTAAAGTCAGTTGACGTTTATCACCCAGTTGACAGGAAGGTGCTAGTCAATTAGTCATGAGATGGGTAAAGACAGCAGCAGCTGGCGAAAGGCGAAGGCAAATTCTTGAAAGTGCGAAGTGTGATAGTGACTCAATCGAAATTGCGCCGGTGAGGGTGAAAAGCTTATTGGGGTTCCTTTGGCAAAGCTAAAAAAGAACCTTCATCACAACTGTGTGACTCAGGAAATTGAATGTTGTATGATCTTCACAAAACTTTTGGGTAACCCCCTTATTTTAAGTTCTCCGCCAAGATGATGATGAACTACCGGTATTTATGACCAGATCATCAACACGATTGTCAACAGGACATCTATAAAAAGACCGCAAAATGATCGCGAAAGGCTGCCTTAAATCTGTACTTATCATGGCGAATCCCCCGTTGTCATTGTTGTTGAAACACCATTTCTTTATTAAACACTGATATTGATGAGCACGTATTTTAATTGTCATTGAAATAAAACACGACTTGCAGGTATGGTTGTTAGCAAAAGAAGGACGGGCAATTTATTCACATCATTGACATTCATTTGAGATGTACGATGAGTGCACTTTGTGCAACAGGCACTTAAGCTGACAACTTCAGATGAAGTCATGTGCACGAAGAGGTGACTTATTTTGAAACATACCAGGATCCCTGGTCGAGCACAAAGACTTAAAATTCTGTTTCTGCTCCAACTGCCTTAAATCACGATCGCTTGTTAGTCTCCTTGATGGTCCTCGCTTAATTTACGGTTGGTGATTATCAGTCTTGCATCGTTGTCGTCGCCAATTCCGATTAAAATAAGTTAAATAACACAATTGACTTAATATTTCGTTTTTAAACACACAAAATTACTGACCCTCTGGAAATGAAAAACCGAATCCTAAGTCGTCAAGCCCAAATTTGATATCGTTACTTTAATATATTTGTAAGAACAGTATCAGCTTACTTAAAAACTTACAGTAAGCCCACCATTAGTTTAGTTTTACACTTAAAATCTTAGTAACTCAAAGTTGTTCTTTTAGGATGAAGATAAACGAAGTTGAAGATGGTTTGTTTTGATCAGTAGAACAAATTCTGTCAGCCTACCTACCAACCTTGTTTTGATCAATAAACTCTTAACGCCGGGTCTTAAGGCTACAGGAATTTTGTTTCTAGCCCACGAAGATTCGAGATTTCAAGCAATTAGCCATCTTCCAAGAGTATTTTAGTGAAAGCAAAAGTAAAATACTCTTGAAATATGGCGCCCTTCCAAACAAAAAAATCTTTAAGCTCCCTCAAAAGATGTATTTTCCTCGCCCATTAAAACTCGGTGCATCATTCCTTTCATCAAATTTAGAATCTCTGCTGTACAATTCAAACTAAATTCGGACTTATTCATCGTCTTCAAAAGCCTAGTGATGCTTTTGTCACGTTCACCAGGCATACTGCTGATAAGCACCCGCCAAATAAAACTGCAAATGAGTGACGAAAGTCTAACGCGTACAACGTGCACTTATTCACCGCAGATTATTCATCAAAACAAACCACGTTTCGGAGGTCAGAGAGTTGACTCTAAAAATAGCACACGTTATGATTACGTTAATGATTGTTGGGTCTAGGTCAGGGAACCCCAAGCGATGAGGCACAGATCGTTCTTATGTCACGAAGCAAATGACTGATGAATTGGTCTGGTGATGGTGAATTGTTTATTTTGATTTATTTCGTCTCTTTTCCAAATTTAAGCTAATGCCAGACATTGGTCATTTTTCTGGCGGGTTCATGTCGCGAGCCTAGAAGAAATTAAAAAAAAGTTTATATCTTTATCTTTATTGCAACTATTACTTTTTTCTAAAAACTACATGGCCCAAAAAAAAGTTTGAGATTAACCTAAAGTTGATCTAGTTCTATGTTGAAAAAAAGGAATTTAACCACGTTGTTCAGAGTCTTTAAGGCGAAGTCTGTTTTTTTAGTAAAGATTTTATCTGTTCTTTTTCAGCATAGTCGTAATCTATCCAACAAACCTTAAGAAAATGAAAATTTTCTTCAATCAAGTTTGCTGCTCTGATTTTTTGCGTAAAGCTATAAACTTTTTAACTCCGATGTTTGTGTTTCGGACGGTCATTTAAAAAAAAGATTATTTGAAATAGTATTTTTATCAATTCTGATCCATTCTTTCTTGAAAATTTTATACCATTTTTTGGTGGCACAAAATGTTTCTCAAACTCAAAATGTTCAATTAAGTCTGCAGGCTATTCTGAAACGTTGCTAAAAGATTCGCACATACATTGTTGCGTTTTACTACGTCTACTTTAAAATATAACAACTTTTAGTCAAATCAATCTTCATTTTAAGGCATTCATGTATGTAGCTTAAAAACTTGATTTCGTGTGTTTGTTTTTCGCGGCTAAAAATTTGTCTTCTAATGTTCTCAATTTTGTTATATCTTTCGGTAGAGTATTGTCAATAAAATTTAAAATGCTGACAGTTCAGCTACGATTAGCTAAAAAACCTACCTCAAGAAGTCTGCTTTAGATCCATCCTTTCCTTAACGACTACTGCTATATCTCGGTGTATTAAAAATTAGGTCAAAATGTTTAAGATCCTACGCCTCCCGCATGAAATCATCAGCGTTTATAAATCCAAAGTCGTCGGATATTAATAAATTCAATACTGGACTGAGTTTTTTAAAACGCCTTCTTGAACCTTTGTGCATATCCTTTACAATGTTTCGTTTTCATTTTTCCAAGTGAGTGTTCATTTGTGAAAATGTAGAACGCGTTGTGGCCATTTTGGGCCATTTGTTGACAATAGTCAACACTACGTTTGGCAGTCAAATTAAGAATTGCGGAATATGATTGATTTTCGTGTTTCCCAATTTTAGGATGAAACAGCTTAGCAGCGAGCTAGATTATAGTTTTTATAGTCTCACCACCAAAGTCGACAACCGCTTGTACACGCTAACTTACAAGAGATTCACCAGGACAATCCATCCGCTTTAGTGCAGATGATATGACCTACAACGAATGAACATCATTTTTTTTTAGTTTTCTGACTTTTTTTCTAAACGACGTTGGTTAAAACATTATCGTCAAACAATGGAAGCAGATTCTTTTTGCATAAAATTGAAAAATATAAGGCCGGTTAGATGCGATGAATTGGTTTCTGCTTTAGACATTCATTGTGCAATAAGAATATTATATTCGGTATCCATTGCTTTGGTTTTGGTGAAGGGCAATCTCAATAAAAAGTTACATTTCAACAGGTCTCATAACTTGTCTTAAAATCACAAAAGTATTCTGAAAATAATTCGATTCTATGTAGGCATGTATTTTTAAAATTAAAAGTTACTCCTTCAATTGAAATGCATGGTTTCGAATATGATGCAATTTTAGCGAACATAGACGACCAGTGTTGCATAGGAACAACATTCTATATACTCTTATCCTTTCGTCCTTGAATATATATATTTTTTAATTTGGCTTAGTTGCGACCTCATAATCTAGATTCTAGCAAAAAATATTTTTCTTTGGTTTGGAGTAAAATGTTAATTCGCACGCCGTCACCCACCGAGAATAAAGTAAATCGACCTTGGCGTAAACGTGTTAAGCGAATAGGTTGCTCCATTTTAACGTCAGTCTGCCCTCATTGGAGGACCCTTTCCGCTGTAGGAAGAATTGTTTAATTTTTTTAAAATCTACTTCGTCACAGAATGTAAGACTTACTTGATTTTTTTTTCAAAATTTAGAAAACCAGTGATCAATTTACTTAACATTTTCATATTTCTTTAGAGTTTGAAATACTTTTCCGAACGTTCAACGACTTACCCAATTCACGACTGACTGTTCCATTCTAGTGGAAATAATAATTTCTCTTCAAACTAAAAGTAAAAATCGACTTGGAAAAGTATTCAATACATAATTTCTCTACTCTACCTCAGCAACACTTTTCTCTCTTACCACACAATCCCACAACGCTCTCTTAAGCAGCCTGCTGTCTTAAGCCCGCTCTCTTAGCATCATGCACATTGAACTTAACCTGCCTTTCTTCGATTACTAATCCACTTCTTCACTAATCCCTATCCAATAAGTCACACGTTCCTCCAGTCCACGGTGATTCATCAGCTCCACAGATACCCTCGATTCAGACGTAACCACATCCGTGGACTAGCTGTCTCTTCCAACGAAACGTTCATTCATCGCCCATTGGAATACTCACATGCGCGCGTTTGTATCTAGAACCACCAAACTCACATCCTCTCCTCTGCATCGAGCCCACTTCCAAATTCATTCAAAATTATTCCCTTGCGGCGGCTGGTTGCGGTGATCGTGAACAGCGCATGAGTTTTAAAGTTAAATCTTCTTTCTTTCGCTGGATTAAAGTTAAAGTTTTTATAGTTGCAAAAACCGTCTTACGTCATCAGTGACTGATAAAAAAAGAGTTCGTTCTGGTTTCTTTTTTTTGCAAACGTTCTCCTGCAAGAATTTAAATAAATTAATGTTGCGAATTGCAAATCAAGTCATTCATTAAACGATCGGAGGTGTACGTTCACCAATTGTGCGGAGTGCAGTGTTGAGAGTGAATTGAAAATTGAAATTTGAATTTTTGAATTTTATTTGCAAGATTGTGTGGAGATCTAACGAATTAAATTATTTTTTTTTTACTTTGTTTTGAAAAGAAGTTAAATTTATTTTTTAAAATTAAAATGGATCGGAAATTGTTCTTCAACATCTTAGCTGGATTAATTTTCTTCGCTGCATGTAATTTAGGTAAATTTTCATTTTGAAATTTATTTTGTTTCGTGTTTTTGTTGTTTTTGTGCAAATTTGTTGCGTTCGTTTTTTGTGACATTTTCTTGTGGTTAAGGTGATGTTTTTGGTTAAAGTGTTGTTTTTGCGGCGAATTTTACAAAAAATTAATGAAAATTATTCTGAATTTAATTTTCAACTCGATTTCTCGAATCCTTTTTTGTGGTTTTGTGCGGTGGAATGATCCGCATTGAAATCCAACTGATCGCAAAGGAGGATTAGCTTTTCAAACTGCCATCAATGTTAAGATCTTTTTATTTTGCGGTGAAACTTTACCTCTTCAGGCCTAAAGAAGCGTTAAATTGAAACAACAGTCCCAGGTGGAGACGAATTTCATAATTTTCCTGCCTAACGATGCGCGAGTTACGGCTCATAAAGCGACCTAAAGCGGGTTTTTGACAGTTTACGACCCCAGCTGTCGGTTTTTCTTGTGAAAAGTGATCTCTCGACTCTCTTAATCATCTTTCATGAGCTCTACGACTTACTGCAATATTATTTTCTTCACAGGAAACGCCTAGACCACCGAGGGTGGACCAAAAAGTTTCGCAACCGTCTTCTGACTGCAGCACATGTGTTTGCTATGAATTCTTAGAAATGTTTTCGTCTTGATCACTCGATCAAAGAGTACGAGATCATGTGCTCTGATGGTTAACTAAAGGCAAAGTGATCATAGATTTTTTTAGCACTGAGGTTTGACTTGTTGGTCCCTCATCGCCGATCCTCGTGGCTTTGATCTGACCGCAACGACTTGGTGCAACATCACATCCGGCCGCGATCGCCCCCGGTCTCCAATTATCGTGCTTCTCATAATTGCCCCCTCTGGGCACGACTTGTTACACCTCTAAATGGGTTTTGATTAAAACTATTCCACGGAAATGTTACAGTCGCATTTGTAACAACAAAATTGGATACGGTTGCTTAGGCAAACACACGAGTGTTTCGAAGCGCGCTAAGCAAATGTTTGATGTGGTGAATCTCATGAAAAAATATCAGAGCGGAAAGGACGCGATCGAAAGAGAGACATCCAAATCAGATTTCGATGCTCAATAAGCCACACTTAAGGACCCCATTTGACACTCCAACCCTTTCGAGAGGGATTCCCAAACAAAGCAGCTGATCCCGGCTGAAAGACGAACACCTTTTCAGTGCTCAGACCCTCCTAAGCACCTCACCGATCGGGTGAATCTCTTCTCGCCCTTTGTTCTCGCCCTCAGGTAATTGGTTTTGCTCTTTTCTCTGATTATGCGTGTCCCAGTGTTCGTTGGTGCTCGATTTCAAACGCAGATTTTCAAACAAAGGACCTCAAACAAAAAATTTGAATAAATTCCGGATCATTTTTCATAACAAAAGGTGCCAGAGACGCACCGCAGCCCAAGTTCAAGGTTAAGATACGAGAATTTGAGTGTCTGTGTATCTGTCTCATCGTCTTTTAAAAAAGGTGAGCACCAGGGATGGAATTTCAAAAATCGATGCAGAGGGGGGACGAAAGACACAACGAACAAAAAAAAAAAAAATACAGAAAAGGAAATGTGAACGATGAGAACACGGTGGATTGGATTACACATTCAGATATACGTGGAATCCACATTTGTCGTCGCCTCTTTCTGTGTCAGCGACGCGTCGTGGGGATGTGACGAGGGTTCGCATCGAAATGCGGGGCATGTCGCGCTCGGAGCGCACGTATTCATAATTTCACGCGAATATTTTTCGCCTCAGAGAATTTTCATTTGGAGATACGTTTATTTTTTCGATTCAGTTTTTTCCAAATTGAAACGACTCAATGATCTTGTGATTTTTTTTGGGAACTCTATGAGAGCGATTTTCGAGTCAAGTGCACTTAGAAAGTCCGATCGTAGGATCTTAGCAATCTTTTCCGCCTGCGGGAAGGGCACTTAATGACCTCTTACTGATTGATGATCGGGGCTGAAGCCGATCGTGGTCATGGTCCCAAGGTTAATGAGCTTTGTTCTGGTCGAGGATGAGACTATTACCGCATGATGATCGTCTGATGATGCTGCCGTGAGATCGATGGAAATTTTCTAACCATCAACTGGTGGTTGGGCGTTTGTTAGAAGGAAAGGCTGTTTAATTTGGAGTGAATCGATTGTTCACGCATAATTTGAGAGTGTAGTTTCAGTGGAGGAGTGAACATGGACATCCAAAAAGTTTTTGTCTTTGATCAGTTTAATCAGAGCAGTACTGGAATATACAGAACAGAATGGACTGAATCAGACGGTATCCTCTGTCAAATGGCATACAGAAGTTGCAGTGAAGGTACTTCTTTAAGCTGTAATTAAAGTTTTCCCCTCATGTGATCATTAAGAAGTGAGCACGGAGCTTCCAGCAGCAAGTTCTGGAACTCTACTTTTGCGATCTCGAAAAAATATGATCTTTAGTCTAGATCTAAAAAAAAACATTTCATATCTTTGATTGACTCGTGCGATCATTCTCTCGTTCTCTGGTGAGCTGAGTTGCAACATCTTTGGAGCCGTGACTTTTTTCTTATCATTTTTCAGTTTTAGTTTTATTTGGAATTATTTCAAAGAGTTAGAATGACATAAGCCAATCGTACGAAGATTTATTTTATTGGAGCTTAGAAAAATAATTGGCAGTAATGGTGACAAAGTTTCGAATAAAATAACATCACATACGGAAGTCTGTCAGAGCAGTTTGAGCTTCTTTAACTTCAGCGATCGTGTTTGATCATTGTCCAAACCAAGGCGTATCCAAATTTTGTAGTCTTTTACAAAACCTATCTTTTCTTAACCTTCATAAAAATTTGTATAAAAATTACATCGTCCCTAAATATTTTCCATACCGCTTTCTTTCTTAATTTCATGCTATGTTGGCATGGATAGCAAAAGTAAAGCCGAACTAGATTAATGATCGTGATCAAAATTATCATGAGACGTTCGTAAGATTAACATACAGCACACATTAACCTCTTTCAGACCTTTTTTAGTTACTGTGAAAAAATTTTGTAAATGCAAACAAATTGTACAATATAGGGCCACTTCTACCTTCTTAGGATTATAGGACCTCTTACAAATCTGCATCTTGCATCAAGAAACTGACTCAGTTTGTTTATTCGTTTATTTTATATATATTTTACATTTATTTCCCAACTGATCTCATCAGTTTTCACGATCATTCGCATAAAACAGACACTAAAATACTAACCGAAAGCACTCAGTTGAGATGGAATGCATCATTTTACACGATCAGCTGCAGATCGATTACATTTTAGAATGTTTGACCGATGTTTCCAAATATTTTAGCGTTTTCGTGCGATCGATGTTTTTCGTTGTATAATCGAAATTTACGTACTCAACTCGTTACCTAATAGAAATTCGAAACTGAAAACGTGACATAGACCCAACATACAACACCCCAGAAAACCATCTGCTGAAAGTTTTTGTTCCCAATTTAGATCCCGACCACCGCCAAGTGGCCGTGTGCGTTCGAAACTAAAGTCGGAACAGACACATTTTCCGACACACCAACAAATTGAAAGTGTTTAAAAACTTTCGGAATTGCTTCTTTTTTTTGTGTAATAAAATCATACCCGCGCATTTCGGTAATTAAACTGTTTTGATTTCAAATCGATCATAATTGCGTCTTTCAACACAGACAGACCCCTAAAAGCAACCCAATTCCGACCAATTGACGGATACAACATCGAACTTTGACTATGAGATGTGTTTCTGTTTCTGTTTGTGATTTTGATTTCCTTTTTTCACCCCACACACATATGGTGTTCGTCAGGCAATGGTCTTGGGTCTTGTATTACAAGTGAAATCGAATAGATACTCTTTCGCTATGCGGTTTAACAGCCGCCGCCGCCACCAACAACCAGCAACCTCCTCGTCCTCCTTGACATTGAACTCTCCAGCCCACAGATACACGAGTGCACATTTTCTCTGGTGGGCTTTTGTTTATTCGATTTCGCTTCGCCGCTTCTTTGCGTCTTTGCGTCTTCAATCAAATCAAACGCATCCATGTATCTCCGCGCGACTGCATCTCTGGGGTGGATATGATAAATTAATATCGAAAAAAAGTATCTCGCAGATTGATATACGGCCGTGTTGAGCACAATGTGCGCGCATTCCGCGGGGATAGAGGCGCGGAATAGAATTGAAATACTGTGCACACCCAATTCACGGGCGTTTGTGTGTGTTTGTTCTCAACCCCAGCCGAGAGAATCTCTGAGCTACGCGGGGAGTTGCAACAACTCCCTTCGGAGTCGGCCGCCGCTGGCGGTTGCCGGTTAGCGTTTGTGTGCGTGTAATTTAATGATGCAATTAAGGGCCACTCCTTTTTCTCATTAGAATTATGGACGCGACTACTCCCGGGAAAAAGGCAAAGACTCGACATGACTAACGAATCTGAACAAATAAAATGAAAAATAGACGTACATTTGTATCTTCGAGTGTGAAAACGCCCCCCAAAAAAAAATTGTTCGATGACTAACGATGACTTTAATTCGCGACAAATAGCACGACAAATTATGAGATCCTCATGCAAATTAAACGCGTCGCCTGTCGAATTCATCGGGGACTCAGATTCGGATTCAGATTGGACTTCGACGTTGACTTCGAGTTCGCAAACTCATCGCGGTTCAATTACGAAGCCGATGAGTCACTCGGGCGTTATTTTTGGGACACCAACGAAATGAAATGGATTGTGACTGCGGGTGACTTTCGATATTATAAATGAGCGACATAATTTATTTCGGAGGAGTATCTCGTAAGTTCTTTTTTCGGGAGACGGTAATTAAGGCCACTTTAGCATATCAGTGTCGAATTATGGATGTTTTTTCTGTTTTTTTTTTTGTGGAGGGGAGTGAAATAAAAAAGGGGGAGAAATTGGGTATTTAGAAAAGGGTGAGGTGACGGTTTTCAGTGAAAGTTTATGGAAGATGCGGTTGGTGGTGTGAGTTATGGGGATTCACGCGACAACTTTGACAGCGACATCGGAGGAGTGATGCTGAGTGATAGAATGTCGGCGTCATTTTTTTTGGCGGTCTAAATTCATAGATTTGAATATATTTTAGGCGGTTTGTCTACGAGCAGAGAGATCTTCGATGAAGTGGACCGTTTGCCAGGTTCCCATCTAGGCTGTGCACGCGACTTGGACTTCATAATTTTATAATAGTGAAAAAAAATACACAGTTCCGTGTTGCATCTAAAGAACTAAAGAATAGCAATTTGAATCGAATTACATATATTTAATTTTTACATTTTGTTAAGCTGGATTGGCAACTCCGATCACTGCGGGATGGTGAGTTCCAGTGTTAGTTCAACATCTCTTAAGCTCTATTTCATTCCATTCAGCTTCGAACTCCGATTCGATTATTTGGAAATGATTTCTTTCTTTATTGAAGGAACAAACGATGATCATAATGTAGTTATAGACACTTTCAAGGCGATCTGTTCCACAAAAATATTTTGCAAAAAGCTATTTTTTTTTTATAAAAATTAGTAATCTCCTCGCTTATTCCGTAGCTCAGGTCAAGAGCTAGCTACTCCCCCAACACTGATCTTGAGGTTTTTGTTTGTAAGCTGATGTTTTTTATGTAATTTTACCCCTTAGGCTTTATATCAGGAGCAAGGATTAAGTATCATCTCCAAAAAGATGAAGTAATATAAACTCGTTACCCGCTCTAAAACATTACTGAATATTAGTCAA
Source organism: Syritta pipiens (assembly GCA_905187475.1). Lineage (NCBI taxonomy): Eukaryota > Metazoa > Arthropoda > Insecta > Diptera > Syrphidae > Syritta > Syritta pipiens. The sequence goes on along the minus strand of LR994571.1, from coordinate 68,371,848 downwards.
AGCGTTTCACAGGAAGTGCGTTTTTTACCAGCAAAATAGGAAAAACATTTCGATTCATCTGTTTGATGTACTACCTTGCGATCAATCAATAAATTTGAATAAAGCTGGCAATGACAATATTGCTTAAAAATACAATACGAATTTTCTGCCTTTAAATTCGCAATAATACGATTTAACATGTTCAACGCTTAAATCCTACCCATCACGGGAAACAATTATTAGTTACTATCCTGGAGTCTTGAAGGCCCCAAAACAACTTTCGACCGTAGTTAAAAACCTATTTAATACAAAACCACAAAGAGCAAGAGAAGAGGAAGTTGCATATCTGTATTGACTCATTTATAATTTCGATGCAGTATTATGAAGTCTGACTACAATGTCCACCATTTTTTTTAATAACCTTAGTCTTTCGAATCGAATTTTGATAAAGCTTGCAACAAAGAAGGGAATGCTTTATACACTTATCGTCTGCTAAGACAGTAAATTTTATTTGTGAAAATGTGGTCCGCTTTCTTTTGAGGGTACAATTTTCTTTACAAGAGAACTACAACCAAGGAAAATTCTGTCGAATAAAAGGAATAGTAAGGTAGTTAGTTAGCTAATTCGCTTATTTAGTTAATCCATTTTGGGAAAATGTAAATAACATATTATAGGTTTTGGCAAAAACCGTCTAAGAATTGAAATGAAGAACGAAGTAAAAAGATTACGTCATTTATGTCAGCTGGAAATTCAAAATGCTTCCCTCCCCAGATGCCAGTCTTGGTCTTTTCAAAATAGCTCAATTTTCAAAGCGAAATCGGACCACATCCCTCATGAAAACACTAAAATTAGACAAAAATGCCCTCGTCACGTGTCAAAAATGGCTTGGGACGACAACACACAATCAACAAGAAGGTTGTGTAAAAGAATTTAGTGTCAAAAACCGTTTGTTTTTTCCAATTGACAGCCCAACTCAAACATCTGTGGTAACCCAAAAAAATGCACCGCATCTCGAATTTGTGGTTCCCGATAATCGAAAAAGAAAAACTCTTTTCCATCGCGTGATGTAAACGAAAGAAAACTTCATTTCCGAAATAAAAACACTCCCTCCCCATTCAGCCCAGCAACAATGTAACACGAGAAAATTTGAAAATTTTCTTTCTTATTTTTAAATCTCCCGTCACCAGCACAACAATTTTCAACACTTATCCATTTTCCATCTGACGGATGACATTGATTTGTAAATTGCCCACGACTGCCGAACAATGAATCAGCCTCGAGTTGGAGTTGGAGCCGCTCGGAATTTTTTTTTTTGTTTCTCACAAACACCACTTGAAGGAGTGTGCAACATGCTTAATAAACAACCACAGGCCGGCAGCATAAGCTTGCGAGCATAGCCAATGCTGGACCGGGTCCAAACCACGCGCGTGTTTCGCGCCGGTTCGTGATTTTTTCCTCAAAATTTTCAATTTGTTTATTTTAAGCAACAGCGAGATGCTGTTGATGACTCTTGTGGAATGGAGTTTTATTACCGCTGCGTTAAAGTAATCGATCGTGCGGGGAGGCGGAGAAAAAAAAACGCACACAGTTCAAGTGGCATGACGCATAAATCGATCGTGTGTTGGATGCATAATTTGCAGCGTGGATAATCATCTGCAGCCGCTGCATCCGTGAGATGCAACATCCGATTGTTGCAATTGTGGTGACTGTGACTGCGGTGGCGGTGTCTGTTTGGTTCGGAAGTATCATCCAAATAAACAACGTCGCCGCGGCATGGCAATCAACGCAAATGTGGCGAAAGATGAAAGGAACTCCGGAAGTCCTCTGTTGGGAGTTGGCGGGTGTTTTTTGCTGTTGTTGTTGGCGGGCAGTAATAACAATCCATTCGGTAATACGCACACTGACCAGGGTCAGCAGAGCGTGAAAAATGCACTCACCACCAGCAGGAGACTGGCGAGGAGTGGTGGAGGAGTTATGTAGTCGGCCAGCAGACGAGAACGGAAAAAATCGCATTCATTTGGGTGCATTCTGTACAGAGATGACTTTGTATTTGGGGGACGTCTGGAAGAAAAGTTCTAACCCGATAAAACAGTTAAAGAATAAGTAGTAATAAAAGGCATACACGACAATCAATTTTTAAAACGTTTTTTTTTTTATCTTCAAAAGTCTGTACACGTAAATTGTTTAATCTATAGTGTTGGAACAGTTTGTCTATTCCAAACTAATAAGAATATCTTTCAACATTTATAACATACTCCAGCACAATCGACCTGCCTTTGGCCTAAGTGTACCCCATGCTCAAAATGTTCAAAAATACTCTCTTAAAGTTGCAAAACCTAACAATGGAAGTAGATGGCTGATGATCAGCTAAACGCATCTAATGAAAAGTATACGCCTTTAACCTCCCTACAAGTTTTTCACAAATTTTCCAACTCCCTCCACGATCACCAGCCCGTCCTTCAACTCTCCATTGCCCCACATTAACTTCCAACTCAACGGCCTGTAAGCCACATATTTCCCACATGACGCGTCACATTCACAATCGTCACCTAATTACTTCCAGAGTTCATCTAACACTTGTGTCATTGAATATCAAGTTATCAGCCAGCATTAGCATTGAGCAATGCTAATTATGTAGTCATCACAGTGCTGAATGGATGTGAGTTTAGCAAAACACACACACGATTTATATGTTATAATTGTGATCTCATTAAAAATCCGTTGCGGCTGTCAAAGTTCACGATAGGGCTTTGTCGGCGAATCTATTTTGCCAGATATCTGAAACAAACGTGATCTAGATACGGCCCTTAGCTGTGGTTCAGTGGGTCAGGCAATTTCATGACTTTGCATAAAACCATCAAGCGGGTGCGAATGAAAGTGAACGAGGCTTCAGAAGTTGTTTTTGGTTTTTTTTGAGTAGGCACCCTGTTTACTCTGAACACATCGCTAGCTTCGGTTGGGTTTTATTACATCATTTCCGGGAAACATAATTCCATTCAACATCGAAACGAATTGCAGCGATGTAATGAAATAAACTGCAACGTTGGTTTTTCCTTTTTTGCAGTTTAGTTTAAATTTTCATTCGGCAGTAAAAATTTGAGATCTTTTTTTTTTTGCTGGTGTTTTTTGGAACAATTTTTCATGAGGTTTTATGAACGAAGCTTCGTGATGGACGCAGATCGACGGTCTGTTGGGTGAAGGAGTGCCGGCATGTTGTGTGTATCCAAGAAATGGTTCGTAAAAGTACAACACTTTAAAGCGCTAAAATTGGGATTAGGGGAAGTTTTATTCTTTTATTGCGAATCAGTACATAACTCTTCGCTTGCGTGTAGTTGTTAGGGAGTAAAAACTTCAAATGGCGACGACTTTTTGCGATTAGCGACGATGAAGTAGATAATGAGGAGAGCCTTCAACAAAATGAACAGCTAATTTGCTTTTAAAATGTGATACAAGTGTCTTCGCGAGGCATAGAAAAACTTAAAAAAATGGACACGAGGCGCAGAGTGACTGCGAAAGCTCAGTACAGGATGCTAATCGATCTCAACGAGAGAGAGAGAGAGAGCTACTTATATAAAAAAATATGCAAATGAAAATAATGTTCAAGCTACTAGCTTGGTTTGATAAGCCTCTGGAGTAGAAGGAGCAAAAAACAAATCATTTGATACTCTGAACGGAAACCTAGAGTGGTTTCCCAAATCTTTTCTTTATTAATTAGGTTTACGCTTGAGGTTAAATGTTCCTGAATTTTCGTTATGCAATCTCGAATCTACTTTTCAAAATCTCGACAGGAAGTCAGTATTATACGAACCGAAGAAATGAGTCGCTTTATACATGAACACCGTGGGGAAGTATTTAATATTTATTTCCAAAGTGAACTAAGTGAGACGTGAGACACTTAGAAAATTGGAGTAGATATTAAGCAGTTTCTTCACTTGACATCTCGAAGAGGTAGTTCTAAATGACTGAGAAAGTTTCCGTACCTCGATTTAACCAAATACGATAGTGTAGTTCATGTGAGGGTTGAAGAGGTGGGAATTAAGTGGCATATACAGGAAAATTGTTATTAGGAGTGAAGCTAGTTGCTTGCACTTAGATCTTGTCGCTGTGTCATCTAAAAAACGATTGAAAGTCGCCTTGGCATCGAAAGCTCTAAGGAAGTCTAGCTTCTCCATTCCAAGTGAGATCTAATGACTCCATTGTAAATTAGAAATCAAGACCAGCTGCAGGATGAGATAATTCTCCAAACTTCTCACGTCCCCAAAAACATTCATCAGTGTATTCCGAATCTTCTCCCATTACTATTTATTTTACGTCGTGTTTTGACTAGAGTGCTGGCAAAATCACGAATCCAAAACTATTTATCTGCATCATCTACGTTTTGGTGCATCGTCTTTAAACAAGCGTCCTGAGTGCTGATAAATGAAAACATCAAGTGTCCGGTCGAATTCTAACGAAAAGCAAATCATAGTCTGTGTAGGCATTCTCAGAATTTTTTGTTGTTTAGTGTTTCTATCTCTTGTATCAAGTTTCAATTTGTTTTCTGTTGCGATTTTGTTTACCGCACGAGGCAGACGGATTATATCCGTTTAAACTCAACACTCGATCGCATTCCAACGTTGCCTACGTCTGAATTTTCAAATGCGAGACGAGAAGCGGTATGTACGAGTTCAAAATACGCCCAAATTGTGTGGACTTATCTTGAAACTTTTTACAACCACACAACTTTTGTCCTCCATGATTTCAAGCTGAGCGAGTCAGAAGGAGCGGATCCTTCTCTGTCTGATCATTTATCACCAGGAAAATGGTCACTACAAGACCCAAACTAAACACACCCTGATTTCACGACCTTCGACCCCCAAAGCAATCCACTTCGTGTTACCAAATCCTGCACACATTTAAGACCATAAAAGGCATTGCTCTGAGCTCGAAATTCTCGACCAAGTTGCAGACACACTCTCCAATTATTGGTGCCTCGTGAACAGACTCCTCGACAGCACACAAATTAATGTCTGTCGACGACCCTTTCTCCAAATTAATTTCAGCTTCGGTACTCAATTTAAAATCGAATTGAATCGCTCCAAAACCGCCGTCACACTGCATCTGAATTTTGTTAAATTTCGCACACAAACCGAACACGCCTCGGGGTCCATTGACCGCCACCGTCGCCACCGCTGGCGCTGAGGTCTCTCCGACAATTTCCAATCGGTCGGTAATTTATCGGTCAAAGTGCAGCGCCGGAAGCCAGTTCTCTTTTGGGTTGACTGTGTCCTGAGGCAGATCCGCAGTGGAAAATGCAAATTTTCTGCGAACGCTTAAGAGGGGCGGAAAGGTGGTGACCAGAACAGAGACAGTTTTTTTTCACCGCTTTCCCTGCGACCACAGCGAACACGGTTTTCTACGATTTGTTGCATGCACCTCGTTGTTTCCGGGAAACAAGGTGCACTAATTCAGGCAGAGAAAAAAACAAAGAGGAACGACATGAAAATGGGTCATATTCATTTGGTGTCCTGCGGTGGGAAGGGCGCTATCCCCGCCCGGAGGGGTCATTGGAACTTTAATTGCACACGGAGCCGCGGCGGTGGTGATGGTGGTGATGGTGGTGATGGCGACGGTGCCGGCAGGAGTAACGTAACATAATAAAATGGAGTGGATTTATTGCTCCCTTTGTCGGGTGTATCCACCACGAGTGGTGCAATTTTCAGGATTTGCATTTTGCAGGATGTGCCGGTATGTCCTGTACGCGGTTGCGGGGCTAATGTAGCCCGGCTTTATGACCCAATTTTAAGGTGGATATAGATTTTTTTTATGGATGGTTGGGAAATGTGCAAAGAGCATTTGATTGAGAGGCGGGACGGGAGTAGGCCACGAAATGACAGGAAAATAAATGACTCCCGCTATTTGATGACGAGGAATTGTTTTGTGTGGGGGCATTCATAAAAAGAACCTGGTGATCAATCAGCGACATTTGAAGAGGCGGACGTTTTTTTGAAGCTGAACTTTTTCAATATTTTAGAGATTCTGATGTTGATGAGCACGGATTTTAGTTGTAATGGGCTTAAAAAAGTTTCAACCGAAATCCAAAATCTAGTCGAAGACACCAAAGACTTGTGACCCATGATTGCGTACTCTATTTTTAAACATGAATTGTGGCTTTTATTCATACTTTAAGTTCGAATGCCTTCTCTATGAAATCAGATTTGAAACGCACTCTTGAGATTTTTGCCTCACGTTTACTGTCTCAACTTATATATCAATTTCGTTAAACTTGTTTCGGCTCAAAGGCACCCTTTGTATGAAGTCGTCTATAGCATCTGTTGAAGCCAGGCTCAAGACTTCGCTTCAATCACAATTAAGCGTTTCATCTTATCCTTATAGTCATTTTGCTAAGAATGTGCTTAAAACTTCAACTTCATGCTTAGGGCAATTAACGAAAGATGTTTCTGGTATCTGCTGGTATCTGCAGGCTTGAAACCAGGCTTCAATACTATTTTCAGGGTATTGGCTCAGTTTGAGTAACAATCTCTTTGAAAACACTTTTGAAATTTCTCCTTCAGGTTCAAAGACATTCGTTGTCAAAGCCGTCAGTACGTTCTGTTGAAGCCAGTTTCATAATTCGGTTGAATGACAATTTTTAAGTGTAGGAACTCAGCTTGAGCACTTACCTCAACAAAAACTGAACTACGTTCAGAACTCCAGATGAACATCAATTAAAGCCAGAGTGCTAAGACTGTCCTAATTAGAACAGAACTCAAAATTTATGCTTAATAGCAATTTGTTTCTTCATGCTGTTCGACGCGCATATCTAATCCAGGCTTCAAATCGCATATCAGCTTCAAGAGCAGTCTTCCCAACCAACTTTCTGTTGCCTTTTACGTGTTCAGAGCCACAAACGGACTTCATCCAGCCGCTCAATCACCATCGGCAGCTTATCTGAACTGCCTTAACGGCCACTCGGTTAGTTTCGATTGAGTTTACGACCTCTCGGTGATCCTCGTTGCACCCCACAACGACACCCGAGTGTCGAGCGCGATAATTTCCCGCACCGCTCGACCGAAGGTGTCACCCTTTTAAACACCCCTGACCACTCAATTCCCAGTGACCATAACAAAGCCTCTCTGATCCGATTTGATATCATAATCACCAGTCAACAATCTAAAACCAGCAGATGTCCTTCTGCTCCTGCCACCGTCCAGAAACTCGTCCACACGCCACCAATCGATTGACCATTAGTCCTTGTACCGAAGATAGTGGACATTCAGCTACCCTGTGACCTAATGAACTCTCCCGTGCTACATGTCCCGTGCATCGTTTACCACCCCTACCACTGAACAGATGGTCACCACACGAACACACACAAAAAACTCCTCCTCTTCCACGTGACGGTTACATTTTTATTTAAAGGACCTCTCGTCTCAATGGCCCTCTTTCTCTCGCTGTACATTCCACACACGACACAATTGCAACAAATAATTGCACAGGGAGAGAAGATAATTTAGATGTTTTTCCATTCTGTATCCTCAAAGAGATTGTTTGCCGTTAGTATTTTATCCTTGCAAAGTGTGCGGGGAACAGAGAAGACTCTGTCGACTGAAAAAAAAAGAAGAAAATCTAACAAAAGGATTTGTGGAATTGAGTTACTTTGTCGATTTTTCGATTTTTAATATTCTTTTTTAATCTTTGAACTTTGGAATTTTCAATTCATGCCCTTTCTTTCTTTGCAGCCATTGCGAGCCCAGCGCCGGCACCGGATCACGACGACGACATGCAAAATGACGATTACGACTACGGCAGCTTGGACGGGGGCTCCGACAGTCGGTCAACCGTGGCCAGCTCTGCACCGAAGACCATTCCCTACTTCAAGGAGAACAACTTGACCGTGTCGACAATTATGGGCAAGAACGCAACGCTGCCGTGCAGCGTTCTGGATTTGTCAGGTAAGACTAAAGGACCTTCCTCACTTTGTTCCGCAAACCAAATCTCTGTCTTTTCTACAGACAACAGCGTGGTCATGTGGTACAAGGAGGACGTTCTCCTAACCACTGGCAGCCAGGTCCTGAAACCGGACTACGATATCAACCGCAAGAACTTCTCGCTGACCGTAATTAACGCGTCCGAAGCCAGCAGCGGAGCGTACCACTGCATGATCCTGCCACAGCAAATCAGACAGCAGACGACGCTGATTGTCAGCGAGCATCCCATCGAAGCAATCATCCCCGAGAGCTCGACCTCTGCGCAGGAATCGCTTTATTTCAGTTCGCAGCTAGCGCTGCTCATGTCCTCTGTGATTGGGAGTTTCTTGTGTTTAAGGATATAGGATATGCATGGGGATTAGAGTATCTTCTTGTTGAGTAATTCATACGCTGTACATACTTTTTTTTTACTTAACGTTTCATTAGTCCCTGTGAACGACACAGATTTGCGTTTCCCTTTCCCCGACATATGTATGATTGTATAATTTTTTCTTTTTGGAATAAAAATAAGTAATTTTAATTTATTTAATAAATTTTTGAGTTTTCTTTTCGGGGGTGAGAATGTTTTTCAGCTTCTACAAGTTCTTCAGAAGTTTATCTGGAATCTGGTGGAACAAGGCACAAGTATTAATTTTGACCCTATGATGAAGAGTTTTTGGTGGTCCCCGCGCAAACAACAAGAACAAACTTTGTGGTCTTCAAAAATTTTAAACAAAAGTCTTCAAAGGCCTTAATCTGTTTAAAGACAATTTGTGACTGATTCAACATTTACCTCGAGGCAAGTAGACGACTATAGTGTGTCCTTTCAAATGCAACAACTCACAACAATGCTAAATTCAGTCTAAATTTGCTGGATTTCCTCGAATTTAATTTAATTAACTTCAATTGCAACCACAGTGGTCTAATTCTTTTTTGAGAGACGAAATTTTATAATTTTGAAGCATTGCTAAAGGATGTCAAGGATACTAAGTCCATGACATTTTTCGGCAAGCAAAGAAATAGTCCAATGTAAAGATTAGATTTTTATACCCGTCTAAATAGAGCTCGACCTGAATTCGATGCTGGAAAAACTGGTTAAAGCGTGTTCTGCCCTTGAAGGCATCATTTTCTATGACAACGATTTTTCAATGCAATGAAGTTCATTGTTATTATTTTTCTTAATTCACATTACATTAAGACATTATTTAAGAATTTGATTAATAATTTTAAAGTCCAAAAATCAACAAAAGATCTAAATAAAAAAAACTCTTCGCGAAGTTTTGAAAACTACACAATTCACATTAAAACTAAAAATCTCTTCACAAAGTTTGCATTTCAAATTCAAATGAAACGACGACGCTTTTAAAAAAAGTTCTGATTGAGACTAAAATGCTTTAAAAACAAAGACATTTCTGCAGCAGCTTAATCAGATATTTGAAGTTGGAATGATCGTCATGAGCTCAATTGATCTCGTTTGATTGAGCTCATTTCTGTTAGAAATAATCCTATTGAAGTTTCAGTTTCCCCAAAACGACTAAACTTAACGTCCTTGATAAGTACGAGTTGTCGTTTAAATGATTGCAGCTGTCTTATGGGGACAGCCTGAGTTTGCGTGAGCTGAAGGCTTCTTTTTTGGAGCCCTAACGTCCTAGTTTCTTGTCGACTTTATCAGATCAAATGAAAGCTAAGACGCATACATAAGTCAATATCCAGTTCTTCTGTTGGAACAAATAATTTGCAGGATTTTAAAAATGTAAAAATGTGTAAACATGTATGAAATATGATTAACGATTCATGTTTTGCATTGAAGGAATCCGAAAAGATCTAAAAAACCTAGGAACTCTAGGAGCCACTTAAAAAGAAAGTTTTTGGCTGTTAATCCAGTAAATGATGACCTTACGAGCTCCACAATCTTAAAAGCAGGCAAAGGAAGTACGAAAGCAGCACCATTTCCATTTCCATTTCCATAAAGGAAAAAAATCAGCCAGCTGAATGTTTTACTCATGAGCCGAAGGTTTGAATCTACCGCCAACTGATTATTATTTGATGTGTTTACTACAAGTCAAAAAATTGCCAAATCAATCAAAATAAAAAAAGAAACGTCCTTTCGTTTCCCTTTCCCATTTGCTGATCATTCGAAAATTGCATTGGTGCACTCTTTTTGTGGCTTTAAATCTGAATATTTTACCGAAAGTGTCAAATAACAAGTTAAAAACTGTAAAACAGAAGTATTCCAAAGAATTTTAATACTAACTTCTTTTGGTATGAAAAACAAATCATACAAGACATTTGATTATTATTGGGTTATCGCGTCTCATCGAGTCACGGAGTTTTTGGTGACATTTTGGTTATAACTCCTTAACAATTCAACTAACGATTACTGGAGAAGAAAAGTTCGAATTATAAAGGCAAACAAGCCACCATTTTCGAATTATAGAGGTTTCCATGTTGTTTTGGACAAAAATTAATTCGAATTAACGAGTGGACCAATTTGCATAAGTTTTCTTCGATTTACAGAGGTTTTTTCAGGGACCTGTGAGAACGCTTCCACTTACAGAGGTTTTCGAACTTTGGAGGTTTGAATTATTGAGAGTTTACCGTATTAACTCTTTCGTTAGCATATAGTTTCATTGATATATTTGTTTTTTTTTTTTTGAAAACGTTGGTTACGCAAGTGAAACACATCTTCTGTTGGACTTTTATTACTTAAATCTTATTGATTTACCAGTTACTAAGGTTAAAGACTAGTGACAGACGAACAGACACTTTTATAATCAAGACAGTATTCCCTATCTTAAGAAAACCATACTGAATATAAAGTTTGTAAACGTTTTTTGAGCGTTAGCTCAAAAACGAAAAAAAATATACAATTTAGTATTGGGTTGCCTAAATACATCCTCGGACTAAATTTCATTCCTTAAGAGACGCAATTTAAAGGTTATAAGCGGCTTTGTAAATCGGACAGGCAGACAGACGGACACGGAAGACGGAAGTTTTAAAAATGACAGACTTCTTTATTTTGACGCTCCGGAAATCTAAAAGCGCCAAAATGAAATGCATTTTAAATGACTTTAAGCATTCAAACGCATCACTTACTTCAAACATTGCTTTTACAAGTTTTCTACTGACGCAAGAACTAGTTTCGGATAAATTGATTTAACTTTTGGCTATTTGACAAGCGCTGAAATTCCTTTATGCTCAAAAAAGCGCCCCGCCTTGAATTTTTAGCCGAATTCCGACTAAAATGTCGTTTCTGATTACTTCGCTAAGAAATAATACGAATGTCTACACTTTCTTCAATCATTGAAAGAGTCGCCTCACCTAATCTCTCTGCAAAAATGTATTCTAATATCACCCATTCGTGTGTTATTTTTTGCTTTAACGCTTTTCATTTTAGGAGGCAAATATAGACTTTACAACGTTTTTGACGGAGATTTTGGATTCGATTAGTATGGTGAAGAAAAATATCTGCCCTTTTTCGATGAGGTTGTATGTCTGGTTTTGTGAATATTTTTAATCTTAAAATTGACTAATGCACCTGACTAGGTTTTAAAATGTCCCCCGAAATGTGCATCGAAGGTGGTGTCTTTATTTTACCATAGCAAAGGTTTGAACCCTTCAAAGGGTTTTACGGGTCCACCGTAATACTTAAGATCAGATTTTTTGTATTTTAAAGAATGTCCATACACTACAAAAGACTGGAATCTCTCCGTCTTAGTACCACTTCATTTCATGGCCTTCTCGCAGCAAATTTGTCCACTAATCTGCAGTAACTTGATGTCTACTTGCCACCTTCCAATCCTCAACCACCCCCTCCCCGAAATCAATTTGCGTAATAGACCGTCGCTACCGGTCGTTCGTATGCAAATCTCCGTATCGCTTATCTAACGCTGTGCCCCCTCAGCGATTCCATCCACGTAGGACTAATAAAATTCTATGGCCCTCATCAAACAAAAAATAGCTTCCAATTGTGGAATGCACCCAGAAAAGGTCTCCGAGGGTTCCAAGGTGGGAGACGCTTGCTCGCAGTTCCGCGAAGGTGAAGGGCCCCGTTTCGTCTGCGGCCGGGACGCCGAATTAATTCGGATTCGTTCATGTGGCTGGCTGTGTTCTTAAATCGCGGTGAAAGTGAATTTCCGGCTTTGTTTCTTCTTTTTTGGCTTAAACAAAAATCAGTCATGGTCTCGATTCAATTGGGCTGAGCTGTCACTTTTTCCTCGCCCAGCGTGGCCCCGCTGCAGCGACGTTACGACGACGTTTATAGCGGTTGGATGCACCTGCTTTGCTTTGTTATTCACTTTTAGTCGTGACGTGAATGCGACATGTGAATTAATATTTTTTTTTTTCTTCTATTCGAATAAAAATGATATAAATCACATTGTAGCTGCGCAGTTGTCGGGTCCGAGATCGGCTGGGATCAGATGTCGAAGCTTGTGAATGGGCTTTGATGAGGTAGGGGGTTTGGAATGCTCTGGAGAGCGGGGTAATCTCTGGGGGACAATCAAAGTGGCGACGTGAGGTGTACGGGCGATTGATGGGAGACGTTTAGGATGGGGTTTGGAGTTTGGAGGTGCAACGGAGGCGTTCTTAAGCCGCTTCATCCATTTTGGGGCAAAACGTTTATTGAAATGTCGAATGAAACTTTTGTTTCGAACTCTGCTGTTGAGAGACTGGGACTGTCGAAGAAATAAAAACAAATTCCGTGGCCACTGGCCTTCTATATCAAGCATACAACTCTCATTTTTTGACGATCCGTTTAAAGACGACGTCAAAAACTTTGTAGCCGAGTGATCAGAATTCGTCGGAGTGTGGTTTTATCAATGTGTTGACTCATAATCTAGGATCCATTTCGATCTCTATAAGCAATTACTTAAATCATTTTTTTTAATTGCTTTCGCTTTTCATATCACCTCGATCCCGATTTCCAAACTCTTGGCGTAAACGATAATTTAATCATTTTGCGAAAACCTCCTCACAAACACACTACGAACTCATCAAAACGCCGAAGAACCCATGACTTCAGTTTCAAAACTTTGATATCTTTCCTTTCCTGATTCTAATTTTTCAAGTCAGTCCTTAGTCATGAACAGTCCTCGTTACTATATGTCACAGGTAGAAAGATCTTTGATTCTTTCGATTCCTTAATTTATGATCAGATTCATCCATTGATCAGTTGTAATGATTTTTATTTCACTTCATGTTCTGGAGAACCATAGTTGTGCATTGCGATTATTCTTCTACCAGAGAACTAGTCCTTTCAATACAAACGAATTTCTTCATGATTTCAAGAGTTCCACGCATTGTAGTAAAGAATCGTAGAACCTTTCAATTTGTTACAAAGAGCCAGTGTGCTGGTTCTAATAGAGTCACCGTCACAAGCTGAAGACTTTCGTCCACGTACTCACTGACGTTTTAAGTCCTTATAAAAAGCCATTTCTCTGTTTTTACAGCACACACACTTTACGGCGATCCACTACATTGAATGCGCGATTAAAACTCATTTCCCTGATCGTACTTTTGTTCTATGGTCTCCATTTCTTTTGCCTGGCTGCGAATTTGCTTATACAAGATAACCAGTGCTTTGAAATTCAAGAACGCACAGTTTTCACAAGCGACGACCTCTGGCGTCAGTTCCACAAATTATTTCTCGCGAAACACGAGAAAATCGTTCCCAACCCCATCCCCATTAGCGCTGGTTAATTAGGTTGATTTATTTACAGAAATACTAAGACTCACAAAAGAAAATCATCGCCCTCTAAGAAAGGGATGCCCTGCGGACGTTTATTACCGTGTAGAGGCACGCCTTAACGACATTAGGGGTCTACCCAGCACCCTTAGCTATATCGCATTGCAAATTTCATATGCATATGCACTGAACCTTTCGATATTTTTCTTAAATTCAACTCCCATGAGAAAGGATCATATCCTCAGATCCTTTTGTCTCTGATCTGATGATAGAGCACAGACAACAGACACTCGGAAATGGATTAAAATTTCACCACGCATCGGTTGGATGTGTTTACCTTAGAGTGTGACCTTTGTGTGTGCCTGTATTTTTTTTTAAGGTACCAAATCAACCCCCGTGGGGTGCACCAGGATATGCACGAGACAATAAGGTAGCAACGGTATGGAATTAGCAATCGAGTATCTTTACGTGACATTTCTTCTTTCTAATATTGATTTATTGATTCTCAAATTTGGAAAGTCGTTAAAATTCGGATGTTTATGTGTGTGAGAGTGGATTGAGGAGGGGAACTGCTTGTGGAGATGGTCTGGTGCACAGGGTGTAACGAGAAGTTTTATGGTTTCTCAGGTTTTTTTGATTTCAGGGGAATGAATAACTACTGGCGACTGGAAACAGACGATTGGTGTAAACGCGATTTTTTTTCGTGTTTGGGTTATTTTAGTTAAAGGAGATGAATGGAAGTGGACTGTAATGAAATATAATCAAATATACTGAGATTGTTAAATTAATTCAAAGTTGCTGGTGCACGAAAATGTATTTTTTCAATGCCTATCAATGTCTCCATCGCTTTGTCTTATTTTTCTCAACTTACTGCATTTTCTGAAGACCAAATGGAAAACTCTTATGAAACTCTTTCAAGAGCAAACTTTCTAACTACAAATTGGTCCAACCAGTGTCACAGGCAGTGATTGCTCAAGACTTGCACAAAGAAAGCGAAAAAGAAGTAATGTTGAATACTAAATTCGAAAAAAAATTTTTTTTGTTAGATTTTTGATGAGAGTTTAGTTTGAATACGAAAGCTAGAGCAAAAAGTTGTAATAAAGTGACTATCACTTGTAAAGACATATTAGCCAACAAACTGCCAACTTACTAACCGTGTCCCATAGCTGATTCTCTTGAATAATGGGCTAAACAATCCAAAAAAGTTGCAGTTATGGGGCAGCTGGTAACGATAAACCCAGAATAGTCAAATATCTTGTACGATTTTTTATCCATACAAAAAAAAATTTATTACTAAATTGAAGCAACTTTATTACTAAATTGAAGCGTTCAGGCATTAATAGTTTTGAATTTATTAGCTGAAAACCGAAAAACAAAGACATGCAAATTTGAAAGATCCGCAAACGTCATTTTATACGTCTCGACAAAATAAGAAATTAATATTATATAACGAATCCAGTCAATTTTTCGTGATATTAATGATTTAAGTTACATTAGTTTTCTGCTGAAAAAAGGTGGACTGGCGATTGTCTCACTGGACTTGCTTGCGACTTTATCATTATCATTACTTAAAGGCAATTTTCTACATAAAGGCAATTTTCACTTAGGTTAAATAGTAAGCAAGATATCGTCATGTTGAGTGGACGTGTTAAAACTGTGTAATAATCTAGACTCAGTCTTAAAAACGAAAATTCGTTTGGTGTTGAATAACAAAATATACATGTAGTACAATTAGTGTAGCGTGAGCAACACGAAGTCGGCAATTACAAATTTTATATAAGTGGCTCTGTACATAAATTTAAGAAAATGAAAAATGCAAAACAAAAAATCTCAATAAAATACATACAAGACGATAAAAAAAATTATTGTCCTTTCTTTTATTTCATTCGAAATGAAACGAAGAATTTTACTGAAGTTTTTTCTATTCCGTATTAGTTTGTAGCACATTGGTCGACTTTAAATACCTTCGCGATCGACCGCGCTACGTTTTGACCACTCTTGCGCTAGACGAAGATATTTGGGACTGAAGGCCAGAAAATCAAAGCAGCCTATTTTTTTTAGGGAAACTACAAGTTTTTGGAAAAAATTAAAAAGCTTAGCTCAACAACTTTTAAGGGCAAACATTTTAGCAATAAAAAAAGCCAAGCAAACATCCTAACTAACCAAGTTCCGTGGTATCTGTGATGACGAAAATTCCACCGAATTGTGCAATTCATTGAACGAATCACAACTCTTCCTTGTATCTGTTGCTTATCTCCCACAAATAAATCGTCTCCATGCAAACACTGATTCAGCTTCAGAAAAGAAAAAAACACAAACATTCGCTGCTCACTTTAATCGATCACGTTTTTCGAACTCACTCCGAGGTGTTTACCCATCGCTGAACAGAATTCAAGTTGTTCAAACACACAGCTTACCTGTGTTCCATTTGTATCAACACCACTCCTGCATTCAAGCCGATTGAAAAAAAAAATACAAATTCGCGGACTTTAATTGTGCAAATAATTGTGCAATCCAAGCAGCAGCAGAAGCAACATCAGCACCGGCAGCGTTCGCTGAGTCACCCCTCCCAGTAGGTCGAGCGTTGTTCGCTAGTCGAATGCCAAATTTGTATCTACGGCCGTACCCAGCCATCCGCGTCTATTTGCTTTCCATTTGAATTTCAAAGAACACTTCATTACCAAATTAATTAATAAATTAACGCCGCTTTTGGCTCCTCCAATTTGCGTAGCGTCGTCTTCCACTTCCACCGAATTCGATTTTGGCGCGTACACGAGGCGATTAGGGTGCTCCGTCGGGACCGACTTACATGGCCCTCCGGAGGAGGATGTGCCGCTCCGAAATGGAGCGATGTAATGGAGTCATTCGCGCCGGAATGTCTGACATCATCACGCGCTCTGATTGGGCTTCCGTCACTCGGAGGTTTGAAGATCGCCCTTGAACACCGCAGAGCATCCGAAATTTGTATGCTAGACCCAGAAACCGTCCTTATATGACGCGTTTCACCTCAAATCAACGCCCCTTCCCCTTCGATGCACTTGAATTCGACAGCTTTGTTCTGACACTGGCGCAGCACTGGCTGACAGTTGTCTGTCGACGCCTCGGCCATTTTTGTGTGTGGACGCGCTGTGAGCTGAATCGGTAATTACCGATCCGATACCGATCAGATATGTCGCTTTGGAATACAATTGTTTACTGTTAATCGATATCGGAGCCAACAGTTAGCCGAAAAAATGAGACAACATTCCTAGGCCGAGGAATGCGTCGCGTTGACGTCAAAATGTGGTTGCGGACGCATCTTTGGAGTTCAAAAGCGTCCCGCAGCGCGTGGCGATGATAAATTCGCAGTGGCGGCTGGGTAATTACACGGCTTCCGAATTTGGAACCAGGAGCGCTTCGTGGGCGATCGATGCGATGCGTTTGGCAAAGGTGTGCAATTGTCACGTTGGCGGGTAATGGGAGGCGCACCCAAAGGAGAGGAGTTCGTGTAATCCGGAAGCATTAGCGGGCTGTGAGGCTTCCAGGTTGGGAGCAGGTTGGGAATGGTTGCCCTTATACTGCCATGACACGTATCCCGATGGGGAGGTGTGACAATGAGATTGATGGGAGAGTCTAAGTCCCTGTGACATCAGCCTGACACATCGGGTGACAAAGTCGCCGAACTTTTAGCTGATTTTTCAACCTTTCAAGAGCTCTTTACAACACTATGTAGCTTAGAAAATAGAATGGTCTGCAGTTTTTCAAAGATTAAGACAATCTACAAAGTCCACAGTGAGTAGCTTATTTTTGTTGGCTGTTAAACGAACTGGAAACTCCTTGACCTCTTCAAAATCTTTGACTTTATTTTTGACTAAGTCTGAGGGGGACATCTACGAAGAATCGTCAACCTTCATTTATTTCTTTTACCTTTGGTTATCTATCTTATCAAAAATATTTTCAGCTTTAAAAGTTTTTTCCTCGATTTTGCAATTCATGTAATTTGTCATTTACGATTGCAAATCATTGCCTTTCTTTATCTAACCTTGAATTCTCCCTAAAAAAAATTAATTGAAAGTTATTCTCTAATTTACATGAAATATTAATTAAAAAACTATTAAATATTTAAACTGAACTTAAAGATTATACTAATTAATTTTATAATGGCGTCTTTCAATACAAAACTGAATTGTCATGTTGATATATGAATTGTCATAACTTAACCTATAACCTAAATGTTAGGTTAATTTACCATGTTGAACTTACTTTTTTTCTCTTTTTGGGTACAGCTAAGACAGTAAGGTTGCGTGGCGATATTTTAATGTTTAATAAAGCTACTGAAAAGTCTAAGCTTCTTATTAAATTATTTGCTCTGTTTACCTAAACAACTGCCTAAGTAAAACTATTTATAAATATTCTATAAACACATAATCGAAAGCGCTTGATAATCGAAAACGCTTTATTTGCTGGTTGTGGCTTAATGAGGGACTCTGCCATTTCAATAAATCGGATTTGTGTCGCTGAAAAAATTGAACCTATCTCACTCTGCCTGTATTCTTCTAAAGCCTTCGCTTACGGGATTTACAGACTTCTTGAAGATCGTTTCATGGGCAGTTTCTGTGTAGCAGCTTTTTAGACAGTTTTTTTCTTTATTTCTTTCGTTTACGTCCTTAGGAACAAGGTAAAATTAAATAAATTTCATCACAGTGAAATAAAAACAACTAAAATATTGTTAGAGCAGCCCGTACTTTGTAATAATAGTGTCAAACCATTGTCATTGATGAAGTAAGACGTACAGTAGCTTAGCTTGCCTGGTAAAACTTATTAAACCCTAGAGCAGTAGATAAGTTTTTAGCAATATCCACTTCATACGGGTCTCGGAGCTGAACTGGACGTTTTAGAAAGCGTTTGTTTCTTTTCTTCTATTGTTGAATTTTGGAATTGAACTACAGCATTTCCTTACATAGTGACCTCTCGAAATTTGAGTTCGAATTATAGAGGTAAAAAACCATCATTTTCGAATTAAAGAGGTTTTCATTGTAAGAGAACATAATAAAATGAGCCACTGTCGAAAAAACAAAAAGAGGAAGATCATTCATCCCTGAAATGTTAAATGAGTCGGACGCGTTTTGAACGAAAATAAATGAAGTGTGTGTAAATACCAAAAGAAGTGTTTATTACAAGTTTTTGTTTTATTGTTTAGATTTTCAGCCCCTTACACCTTGTCGTTTGGCACAATAATACATTTGAATTAACGAATCAATCAAATTGCATAGGTTTTCTTCGATTAATAGAGGTTTTTTGAGAGGACTGTGAGAATGCTTCTATTTAAGGAGGTTTTGGAAGTACAGATGTTCAAATTTTCGAGAGTTCACTGTACTTGGTTTAGTTCACACATTCCTATGTGATAAAAGGGTAGCTCATTTAAGCTCAGAGAGCGTATATTTTAGGCGTTTTGGGGCACATGTGCTATCTCATTACAGGCTTTCAATTGATGATTTGTTTTCAGTTTGGTTTAATTCGATTTACAATTTCTAGCGGTATGTAAAATGCAGCTCACATGGAATCAATGGAATCCATATAGAGTAATGAATTCTTCAAATGCAAACTCAAAAGTCCAACGTTTCCTTACTTCACACCCGGCCAACTCTTTTCTCAATCATTCAGAAAATCAGAATAAGTCCTGTATTCAAAACGCGTTTTCATGTTTCGTTCCAAAGGAATAACGAAACCCTTATGAGTTCGTTGGTCGTCTTTTTTTCTAACCTTGAACTTGAATTTCGTCAATACCTCGAACAAGTTCTGAGAAACGCGATTGAATAGAATGAGCAGCGGTATTTTCTTATTTAATTTTTTTGGAGCTGAGTCATTATTATCATAGCGACAATTTATTTGAAAGATAAGGAACAGACAACAATGAGCACTGATTTAAAATTGTTACATACATTGGACACAACTCTTTGCTAAGTCTGTCGTCGTGATTTGCAGACTCAGATATGGCAAAAACGTTCGTCTGTTCTTTTTTATTTTTAATTGTTCTTAATAAACAAGCGCCTGAATTAATAAGTAATTTCAATAAGTTACTACTTACAATGTTGGTTTTCTTTGAAAAAAAAAGAGATATAAGTCTTTAAAGGGAATCGTAGAGTACTTATAAAAATGAAAGTACGGGGAGTGGTATTTGTACTTGTACTTAGAATTAGCACTGCTAAGGAAAAATTACTCTCCCATTTTTTCCTAATGGGATCGAGAGCTTCTATAAGATAGTCGTCGTATTACATTCCGCCTCGTAGCCACCATAAAAACTTCAGTTTCCATCATAAAGCCGGATTCAACGGCTTTTAATAAATAATCCCTGTATTTTTGTTATTGAGTTGAAACTATAATTTGTTAGGCTAACTTATGTGCCGTGAAGCTTTGTTGACTTGTAATACAAGGTTCTCGTCATATTGCAGTCAAAATGGTAGCAAATACTTTTGAAGAACACTGATGTAGTCCGAACTACTAATTTTCCTCAAGAAAGTTTGTCAAGTGACGGAAAAGCTCCTCAAACGGAAAAAACCTACCATCGCACTGGACCATCAAATTTAAATGTTTAATAAGCTTTCACTTTCATCTGACATAAAAATCTACAAAAAAAACATTGGAAGCATTTGACAGCGTGGGTTGCTGCATCAGCAATCCTTCGTCAGACAATTGCAAGTAAAATTGAGAACAACATGAATACACTTTTACAGCACTCAAGGATTCTTCTATCGTTAAAAAAGAACAGCTAAGCTAAACACCTTTCGAGACCACCACAACCTGCCTTCCTTCGAGTGGAGCAAAACTGAACTCCTGTGCGATTCACCTCCCGCATCCAAGTCAAACATCCGATCGCCCTTATTCTTATCTTCTCCCCAATTAAAAACAAAAACAACAAAACACGAAACATTGAGTCCATTGACCCGCCGAAGACTTCCTCCTATCACTTCCGACTGCCGACTTCGGCGACTCCGTTCCGCCGCCCCGTCGCCGTGTAAACAACGTCCACTGTTTGGTTTGTGAATCAACCAAAGGTGCGCACGACGCGTCTCTGCTGCTGCCGGTGCCTGTGTATGCGTGTGCGTGTTGCTCGTTCATTCAGAACCTCAGATACTTTGCACGTCGATTTGCCACAGTCCACAATGTCGCAAGCAGTTTTCCGGTCATAGATGGAAATGCATTTGTAGAGTGGAAACTATGCGGGAGGCAGAAACAAAAAAAAAAAACGAAAGAAAAGCGTCTGTTTGCGTAGTAAATGTTAATTTGGAAATGTTCTTCTGTCCCGTTTGTGTGTGTGTCAGGAAAATACGGAAACGAAACAACAATAAACACACACGCACTGAGTCTATGCGCAGGGCGTTTAGTCCAACAAAACAGAAGACCAACGAAACAGTGGACAGCATTGAGAGAAAGGCAGATAGAGAGCTGTTTGTGCACCTGGTGGGAGTCTCCCAGGGACCTCTCCTCTAAGGATCTGACATCGCGACTTCCTGGGAATTTCCAGGCGTGAGAGTCGACTTTTGTTTGTTTCTCGTATTTTTTTTTCGGGAACAAACGCGATAGTTGTTTGAGAGTTGAGTGACTGCAGTGTTAACTGAAGGAGTGGTTTCCATCGAGGCAAAAAGTCCCACAAAAATTCTAAGTAGTTCACTTTGAAACCCTAAAGAGTACATGCTTAAAACTTTGACAATCAAATGTATTCAAAGATCCTTCTCTATAGTTTTTGGAACACAATTTTACAGATATGCTTTCGAATCTCTTCCTGCATTTTACGCCCACGTCTTTGGAACTAACGACAAAAATTAAATTTTCGTTGGAGTCCGTTTGAATGACTTTATAGGCTTTATAGGATATCAGACCAATTTTCAAACTCTGTGAAACTAGCTGTTTACTTTTGGACTTTTCATCAAGACATCTCGTTTGGGCCAAGAAAAAGAAAGTCGAACCTTGAAAGCGAGTCACCAGAAAAAGTCAGTGCTGAAGCTTTGACTTTAAGGAAAAAATTAAGAATGTCTTATATTTGTCCAGAATACCTTTGTTTTACATTGAAAATATGAATAGTTTCGAAACACAACCTGTGTGGCCGAACTTTTGAGCACACTTCCAAAAACAGCTGGGAAATCACAAAAAAATATATTTCTCAGGATTATTTCATTGGTTTGAAATGCAGGAAATTCCGTACTTTCAACTTTTTTCCATTAAGCCCGATACGAGTGAACTACACTTCGTCAAATTTGGTTCATTGTGCTTCCAATAGTTAATTCCTGGCATTCTACAGAGGCGGAAAAAAATGAGACAGCTTACCGCGAAGAAGCTAGGCACTGACCCTGTATGGGCTGTTACGCTGACTATTTTTTTTACCGTAATACTGACCATACAATCCGAGAAGAGCTAGAGCTTTTCTGGGTATGCTTACTTTGAGAAAATTAAGGACCCATTCACCCAGACTGGAGAAGTTAGTCCTGCGACATACATGTTTACAGCGGAACTTGCTTAAGTCGATTTTTAAAGGACCAGAAAATAAGTTCGAGCTATAGAAACTTCGAGTTATTGAAAATACGTCAAATGTACGGAAATACAATCAATAATTTATTTTAAAGAATTCAATTTTTTTTTGTGCACGGGCGCTTCTTTTTTTGAAAAATTCTTCACTTAATTTAAAGTCACAATAGAGGCTTCTCCTCATGGCCTCTAATATTAGCTAGCATTAACCCTAGAAAACTAACCTTACTCAATGTTATGCGAAGGATCAACATACAACAAAAAGTCGATTCGACTTTTTTGTATTTCAATGCCAAATTTATTTTTATGCAAAAACAACATGAAAACCTCTCTAATTCAAAATGTCTTTTTTACCTCTATAATTTGAAGTGAAATTTGTTTGTTTTTATTCAAAAGCCATTAGTTGAAATGCGTAAGTAATGAAAGTGAACTATTTTTTTTTCTGAAACCTCTGTAATTCGAAGTTTTTCTCTGGTTCTATGAAACTCGAATTATTGAGAGTTCACTGTACATTTATGCAAACAGTCAAATATCACTACACGTATCATTGCTTAGTAATTAAATAAGAAAACAATTATTTATTGAAGTATTTTATTGGACAATTTGGAAAGGAACGAATATATCTGATTTGAATGAGATTCCTTTTTTATGTTTTTGTTTTTGATTTTTGCAAATTTCACAAATAAGCATGAGAAGGAAATCTAAAATTTGTAAACATTTACTGTTTATAGCGCATGTAAAATTCTTCCGAGACTCGTCTTTGTCTGAATTTAGTTTTTTACTAGCTCATAACAAGTAAAAATTCCATACAAAAAAAAGGAAAGAAAAAAAATTTAAAAAATCCCCAACGACAACACTGTGCACCTTAAACTTTCTCTTGAATACCCTCTCCCAGTGAATCTCACTCTCTGAAACTACTACCCTGCCTCACTCTCTTAAGCACAGCCACTATTCTCTTCCACGATGAACACGATGAACTCTTTCGAGCTCTCCCCTTCCAGCGCAACACGCAAAATTCATCGCATGAAATTCTTTTGCCCCACTGGAATGGTAGCGACTCGGTGGTCCGATGCAATTTTAGATTTAGTTCCCGTTCGATTCATTCGAGTTCCTTTTGCGTTCGGTGGCGGTTCAGGAAGAGAAGCAACAAGAAAAAAAACCAACTAGAAAGAAACGGAAATTTCGCTTATCCTTGCAATAAAAATCCTTCGTCATACGTTTGAATAAAAATCGCTAAATTCGTGTCCGTGAGTGTGTGTGGGGAAAAGCAGAAAAAAAAATAAAAGCAAGCGAATTTCTAATTAGACCGATCCCATCTGTGTCTCGTTTATCGGCGCGTATTGAATTTTTGTTGTTCTATCTGCAAATTCCGAAGGACATCTCATCTCTCATCCGGTGTGCAGGAAAGATAAGAATAGAAATGGATTACAAAAACTACATCCTTTGTGGACTAATTGCTTTTGGAATGATTGTCACAGGTGAGTGGGTGGAGGTTTCTCTTTCTTTTTTATTTTCTCCTCTCAAGGACTGAAAATATGTTGTTGCATTTTTTTTATTTTTCTGTTGCAAATAAAAAAAAAACAAAGAAAAGTGTAGTTATGCAAAAAATGCACGCTCGTGTGTGTGTGTGGGCGGAGGACTGCCGCTGGCAACAGGGATGTTGTTTTATGTTTTTGTCTGCGGTTTTGAGAAGACTTCGTGTGTGGGTGTACTTACGAGTGTTTAACTTGTCTCTGAGTGACGTGAGTGTCCCTCGGCGAGGGGGAAATTTGGAGATTGCCTGCCACTTTTGTGTGTCCTTTTGGGGTCCCATCGATGGAGTCATCGTCTATCTTTTTGGGGTCCTTTTGGGGGTAATTGAGATGAGTGATGATGTCACTGGGATGGGATTGGTGTGGATGACACTTTCAATTGTGCTATTGATGGTGTAGAAACTCTGGTGGGGGTGAGTGTCTGTTGATTCACAGCTTTTTGTTCGGTAACGACGTATTTTGACAGTTTTGAATTGTGTTGAAAGGGACGTAATGGTGTTTTGAGTAGAAAACTCATTGATCTGGGAGATAACTGGCAACTGAGGATGCCAATAGCTATTCGAAAGGTGAGGAAAGGGGAAAATATCTTGGGAAATCATTCACAACAGTAAATGAAAGCAACAAAGTAAGTTCATTTGTTCCCGCAGTCAAGTTCTGGGCAAATTTTCTGTGGCCGACTTCGGTTTCGAGCAATTTCTAGACGTTTCAGAGGTTGACGAGAAGTATACAAAGCACTTACGGCTTTTGCAGGAAAAATTATTGGAATGTGAATTATACTGATTCATAAAATGGTATAAAATTAAAAAACGACTCGGATTCAAAACTTTAGATGAGGTCATAATCTTGGGCTAAAATTACCTTAAAACATCAGTATATATTTAATTTTTAAAAGTTCTGCTCTGTGATATCAAATGTCAAATTGCTTTATTTTATAACCATTTTTTTTAAAGCGAAATAAACTAAATTAAATTTAAGAATATAACGCCACAAATTTCTTTATGTTATGAAAAGAATTCTTGCCTTTGATTGACAGCGTGACGTTTCAGGATTTTTATGATTTAATAACTGCTGTTGGAGCAAGTTTTCAAAAATTTTAGTTTTATGTTCAGAACACGTGCATTAAACTGTTTACGATTTCTTTTTCTAGAATTAAAATCTAGTTAAACGGACTTTGAATTAATTAATAGTCTCCGCTTAAAAAAAATGCGATTAAAGTGGAAGCTTGACGATAAGAGTGTCGCGAATTGATTTTCTTTTTTTTTTATTAAAAAAAAGTAGCTTTTATGCTTTTAAGAAAATAAACATTTGTTTTTTTCTGAAAGTGTGGTGCCAAAGTTAAATTGTCGCTCGTAAGCAAAGTTCGTCTTACGAACGTTACGCTGTCTCAAGCCATCCTCACATCTCGAGCAATTTCCTATATTTTGTTTAACACTAAAAAAAAAATTAGATTCAGATTCACAAAAAAATTAGATTCAGGTTAACTGTGCCTTCTCACTTCCATAAATAGGGTTGCAACCACAGACTATCCAATATAGACACCCACCTGAGCAGCTGCTCCCTTCGCCCACAGTAATTCAAGAATCTAACAAAAATACAGGTGGCATTTTGACGATAATTTAGGAAGCACCGAGCACGAGCTCATTATTTTTACGCACATTTGTTTAATTTGTTGTCCAAAGCGCTCAAACACATTCAGAGACACAAAAAGTTATAAAAAAAACGCTGTCAAATAAAATCAAGGGACAAGAGAAGGGGAAGTGTGATATCTGTATTGACTCATTTGTGGTTTCAACGTTTGATTTATGTTTTAGATTTTAAAGCTTCCCCTAATTTATGTCAAATTTGACTAAGAGCAATGCGTTCAAAGTTTTTTGAAAGTGATTTTAAGTAAATTTATAAATTCGATTATTCGACAATTGTAAATTGATATCGAAATATTGGCACAGAGCCGCACATGGCACAGAATGAATGATTTAGCACAGGAATCATGAATCCTTGAAACTTTAAGATAAGTGCAGCTACACTGAACAGAGCAATCACTTAAGAAATGAAGAGGAAAACGATACATTGCTTGGTACAGATGTCACATCGTTCGCATCATTTTACTTTAATTACCTCAGAATTATACGAGTTAAGCAATTTTTTTTAAACTTGTCTTGCAAATTTGAGTTGTATTGAAGAAAATGGAAATTATTACTCAGCCCTGGTATTGTGAACTTAAAGATCTATTGCACCACCTTCTTTAACTTAGGGTTTGAGTGCTGCCTCCATACGTTCTGCTACGTTCGAGTCTTGGGCAACTGGAATAAAACAAATTGAATAAAATGATGGAAATTAAGGTCGAAGGTTCTAAAAGATTTTTTTTCTTAAGATTCTGACTTGTGACTTTTAGCTAGATTTGGTGTCAAATACGGTTTCAGATATTTCAAAAAAAAAAAAAATTAGTGCACAGACTTTAATAAGTCTGTTTTTTTTTTCAGAAAGAACGTTCAATCGAATGGCAGATAAAGTGTGATAATTTCAAGACGATGCTCATCCCAACATATTTTTTTTTGTTTGCTACATTGGCAAAGCTCGTTTGATTGACGGCATGAGTGTAATAAATATTATCCCAACATATATTTCATATATTCTTCAGTTATGTAGTGGTTAAAACAATTTCAAACGTGGAATAAAATCTGATTTTGTGTGACCAGTTTCGCAATAGGAACAGGTTAATGCTAAAAGTAGAGGTGGTCATGGTCAAGTATCACCAAGGGGCAGTATGTCAATTTAATTATTTGCCATTTAGTGCCACTTGTGCCAGCTCATAAACAACTCTTTTTATTACATATGAACCATCGACCCACTCTTATAGTAAAACGCCTTTCGGGACCCTTCTAACAAGAAATCGGACGTAGACTAAAATTCATAAAAATTAAAACTAGACGCCGGATTCATTCCGATTTATTTTAAAAGACAACCAGAATGTCTTTCACACACCTTACGATTTTCTTTTCCCCTTTCCTTTACCAATTGACAACAAAAATTAAAATTAATGAGTAATGCGATTTCTTGTTACTTTCAAAGCCCTATTTTTTTAATTTAATTGCTAACAATTATTCTAAATCCAAGTATCAGTTTTTCCACCAAATAAAACCAAATTCGTCCCTGGGCTAATTCCATAAAGCACTTGATTCGCCAGAGAAACTTCAACACTACAACGAAGAAAATCGCATGCTTTCAACTCAATGAAATGTTAATTGTGCCTTCGAGCCTCTTCGAGTTTCTTTGTCTGTCCTGAGGTCTGAGGTATAACCATAAACATTTTTAATGCACTTTGCTCACATGGTCTCTATTGGTTGTCTATGTTCACATAATTTCAAAATTGGTGTTGTGCAAAATGCGTTTAGGGGTGGGAGGGGGAAGAGGTTTTAAGTTGTTTGCAAGTGGTGGGAATGTTACCGACAAGGTTGGATATTGTGGAAGGCCGTGGAGAGGGACCGGCAGGTAGTTAATTTGAAAGGAAGGCAAACAGAAGGAGGAAATAGGTGGTAAGAATAAGCAGCACTCATGCATTTGATGCTCTCTATCCAGGCTTAAAGTCTGTTGTAAGCTGAAAAAGGCTAAAACCCTTCAGTGCCCACTGGGCTGCTTCGAAAACATGGAAAGTCGTAAGTTAAGTTAAGTAGTACACAGATGATTTTGTGCAATGTAAAGGATTTTAAAGGATTTCTTTCTGCTACAGCACAATGGGCCAATCTTCGCACAGAATTTTCGCTATTGTTTTACCTACCTAAGGATTTCGTACATCTTTTTTTTGGTTAAAGTGAACTTAAAGTTGAAAGGGGATTGAAGAGACACTAAGGTTGATTTAAACGGCTTAAAAACAATAGTAAGGCGAAATAAATGCCATCAAAATCTACCCTAATTTGTGACAATAGAAAAAAAGATGTTCAATAAGTCGAGTCGAGTCGTCCATTTGCAAACTGAAACTCCTGCGAGTTTTGATTGACTCAGGAATGTTAAAAGGTGTTGTTACAATATGGATTGGAAACGACCTGTATTGAGATCTCTGAGGTTTGACCTGTTGCAGCTTCCGGTCTTAGATAGACATAGAAAGGTTTCTAAAATTCATTCCACTTATTAATCTTGTTAGGAAACACTATAATAAGGAGGTGTTCATTTAAATTTGAATCTTTTTAAGAGAAAATGCCCAGGATTACGTATGGACTCCTTAAATGACTTTCGCCTCTTCAGACTGTCTCTAAAAAACACGAGAAGCATGCGACTTTGAGCGAAAATCTTCGTGGCTTCAGTTTCAATATCAAACAGCCGCGAATTGTCGTGACCTAAGATTCATGAGACACTTAGGTCTAAGATCTAAGAGCTAAGTGTCTCATGAAAATAATGGAAGATTATGAAGCGATGTGCTTGTTCGCATACAGCGAAAAATTTGTATTTCAACAAGTTTTCGCTATTCGTAAAACACGCCGATAGCATAAATTCGCAGAAAAATCTTTAATCCAAATCAGACACTAAAAATTGATGTTTGATAGACGACAGTTGATAGTTGACGATTGATGATTATTATAAGCTCAAACTTGTTGAAGACCCTTAAATAAGAAGCTTTTATTGATCCTATAGGCATTGATCGAGAAAAATATGTGTCGTACTTCAATTAAGCACATGTTTTTAAGCGTCTGCCAGCCAAGTGACAACGAAAAAGCCCTTGACCGAACTCAAATCCCCTTCACCGGATCGCACCCAACACACTTGAGCCCCCGCTGGGCTGTGACCACGGCGCCTGCTCGATTACACATCTCCAAGTCTATTGCCCTTTGCAACATCGATACCTGTCCGCCCGATGTTGTTCTACTGGCGGCGTCCTATCGCCACCACACACAGTCAGACGCACTCCAAACACATTTAATCACCGCCAGTGACCCAGAAACCAATTCAAATATTTGGAATTCCATCACAAAGCAGAGTTTTAGTTTTCCACAGCCGCCAATCACTCCCAATCAAAGGGCACAACGAGCGATCCGACGCATATTTTCGCACGCGCTACATCGCCGCGTCCGTCGTGATAACACCGCCGCCACTGCAACCATCAAATGACAGCTCACACGGAGAGTGAGTGTCTCCGTCTCCGTGCTTCGATGACATCGAGATCAATGAGGGCTTTGTGGTTCAGCCCCACCCCACTGAGTTCCAGTCCGTGTCAAAATCAAAGCACAGTCCACGTGTGTGTGAGCGTCTGTGCGTTCAATTCGATTTGCAGTTCCATTGAATATGCATGCTCCGGCGCTGGACTGGGCGTGTTTCGAATCTAGGTTAGGAGTCTCTTATCGCCGTTGCACCAACGCAACGAAGCCCCTGTTCGATTATTTATTTCCACTCAACCGGGGCACGGGGCGACAACGACAACGGTGACGGCACGGCACGGAACGTCAACGTTGTCAACGCAGTTTGACGAGTCATTTTCCGAAATTAGTCTGTCACTCCGGCACCTCGTCGATGGGACTCGAAACTCGGGAATAGAATGAAAGAAAAAATAAATCGGACGACAAACACGGGGAACGCCGTCGAGTGACACAGTTTCGGGTTGCCGGGGTCCCGTGGGGTTCACGGGATTGAGAGTAGGTGGGGGGACGAGTGCACTTTGGAGTGAGGCCTTTTTTGGATTGTCGGTGGTAAACTTGAACTTCAATTGGGAGGCGAGTCTGAGCCGGTGAGGAAGAATGGGGCGAAGTTTTTGTTGCAATGAGGGTGTTTCGTTTTTGATTGTCGTGACGGATGCTTGTGGTGTGAGTAAACATTGTGGGTATTCCTAAACCTAAATTTCAATTTATGAACAATGTTATTTTTCCTTGCGCAGAAGGTTTTAGGGGCAGGTGACAGTGTAAAGTTGAACAAAGGCAATTAGGATCCAGCTACAGAGACTATGGTAGCCTTTTCCTGACATTTTTTTTCGATTCTAAACTTTTTTCATGTAGTGTAGCTCAAATTTGTTGTTTCCACCTGTGAAATTTTTAATTTTCCGTCTGTTTGTTGGAATCTTACTCAATGGGTCGTCGTTCGAAATTAAAAATGCAGGCCGGGCTAGAAATTAATTAGACTAAAGAGGGAGACTGTTTGATTTAGATACGCTGTTCCTCTCGTAGAGAAGGGGACGAATGTGTCAATAGAACGCAAGATACACGTAAATTTGTTTCAGAAATGTTTAACAACAGAATGTGGATTGTATGCATCTGCACTTGCAGCCTTAAATTGATTGCGGGTAACTGCATAACAAGCACAAAACTCAGCTCGCTTGAGGTTTCAAGATTTTAAGTAGCTAAAACTCTCACATATGTGTGGAAATCAAAAACCACACATCAATGCTTTCGATAAAGGAGCTTAAACAATCCTTCAATATAAGTGTAGTACAATCGACGTTCAAACTCCTCTCAACTGCAAGAAACTAAACCACTAAACCACTGTAAGTATAAATCAATAATTTCAGTAGAATTTATTGGAGAGTGATCGACCTAAGACTCTTCACAATTTTATCCAGCTGATCTTATTCAGTACTCCCTTATTAAGATAATACAACAGAACAAATACACAAATAC
Source organism: Syritta pipiens (assembly GCA_905187475.1). Classification (NCBI taxonomy): domain Eukaryota; kingdom Metazoa; phylum Arthropoda; class Insecta; order Diptera; family Syrphidae; genus Syritta; species Syritta pipiens. The sequence continues at coordinate 68,341,604 of LR994571.1, read as the reverse complement.
ATCACAGTTGCAGTGATTCTAATTATTTTTCAAAAGACTTTCTCTACAAAATGCCCTCTCGACGAATTTCCGGCATTACTTTGAGCGAAATACGAAGTTTAAAATTTGCAAAATGTATTTATGTACTTAGCCTCTAAATGGGTAAATAGAAAACTATAAAAAGGCCTTAGATTATTTTTCATACAGCTGTGGTTGAAGCCAGAATTTTTTTTAAGTCAATAAAAGGGTTAAAAACAGACTTAGAACAATACTTAATAGAGTTGGTTCTTTCTTTGACTTGTGTTTTAATTATTCTCTAGTGGTGGTATTTAATACAGACACCCCTCTGTGCCAACAATTTTGAATTCGATTTTCAATTCTACACAATTCCCTTTTGCTTATGATCTCAACATGAATTTTAATACCTAGTCTTTGAAGAAAACACGTGAGCTTAATCAATTTTTAGAGACCCAAAATGTTTAAGACGTTTTTAAATGATGGGAATCGAATCTAAATATTTGCCTTTCGCAGCTTGCAGTTTTAGATGGGCATAAAAAGGGGAGTCCATTTTCTTGCGAGGTTATCGTTCTCGTTTCTAATTTTCTTCAAAAAAAATAAAAAATAAAAAAAATAATAATCTGCGTAACAGCCCATACAGGGCCAGAGTATAGGTTGTTCGCACCTCCACTGTGTTGTAATTTTCTTCAACTTATATCATGAAAGCGTTGCTTATATTGCCCATCGAGCGATCTACCCAATTTTTTTAGGTTGAGCCACAAGTTTTGGTGAACAAAAGACAACGCAGTTCTGAGAGGCTTAATCATTTCTACTTCTTCTTCTTTGGCTTGATTTTGTTGGGCAAACATATGATCCTTAATTGATCATTGATTTAATTATATCATTGAAATTATACAAATTTTTAAAGAATTCATACTAAATTTTATTTATATTTGAACCACTCAGTGCACAGATTGGTTAGCTCAACTTTTCTTAGATTTGAGTGTCAAAGCACTTGGCGTAATCATAACTTTTCATATTTACAATAACTTTCCTAAATAATAAAGATTAACACCATTTAGCAATAGCTTTTTCAATAGAACGTAGTGTATCTCTGATTCGCTTGTAAATTATTTCATGGCTTTTCTCAATTTTTTGTTTTATTAATCGAATTGTGCTCGGAACGGTTCATTTGTTTATTTCGTTCGATTTACGTGGGTTTTGTTTGTTTTTCTTTTGGCGATAAGAAAACAGCGCTAAAGCCGCAGCTTACAACACCTACTACCGAGAAGAGTCTCCTTAAAATTTCAGGAGACTAGTGTATAGAGTCAGAACTTCTGTCAACTTCAGGCTTAGAAATGAAAACTTTTAAGATTCTTTAAGCAATAAATAGTCAATTTTTAAATGCTGGTGGACAAAGACGAATTCTGTCAATCAGAAGACGCCACCAAATCCAAGCTTACAAGCCGAGCTGAAGCTCTGTCAATTGCAGAGACAGCTTATTGAACAAGTCCCTAACTAGGAGCGTTACGTGTCAAAACCAATCAAAAGGCGCTGTCAACTAGGAGGTTATTCAAGGCATACCTTTCCATGAGTAAGCAAGAGAAAGCCCTCAGCAAACTATGCAGACAGCAATAAAAGCAAGAATTCTATTTTAATTGCCAAAGATTATTTCTGCGGGACTTCAGAGCCATGTTATAAACACATGCGCACATGCCCATGTTTATTTTGATTTCGATCACTTGCAAAATGTTCTTGATCTTAACGCAAATATTGATGACTTTCCATAAAATGCTTACGATAAATTTCAGTTTATTTTTGTTGACTCTGAAATTTCGTCAATGATTGCCAATGGACCATGTAAAGCTTATGATTTTTTTGCTAAATTTCAATAAGCGCTTTATTGATGGCTTTTGGAATTATTACGATCTATAATGTTGTTTCCTCTTTTTGTTTATTTTTCCCCGACATTTCAAATTATACTGATGATTATTGATTGTTTCGTTGTACTCTTTGTCCATAGCCTGATCACATCGTCCTAAATTTGATGATTTTTTTTTTTATGTTTACGATTGTGCTGATTCTTGTATATTTTTGTTGATTTTGTTTCAACATTTTGTAATTTCTTAAATTATTGATGAAAATAGTGGTATTGCTGAATTCTAATGATCGTAATGCAAATCTACTGACTTTAAGTGATCAGAGGTTTTATTTAAAGTTTGTTGCTTTTTTTTATAATGGGCGCTTGCTAAAAGGTTTGGGGCTACCCTTAAGTGTCCAGCTTAAGACAGACCGTGTGGGAGATGGAAAGAAGGTACCAGTGCATGTAGATCCTAAATGTCTGTATGTGATGCTCTATGCCAACGTTTTGAACACTATCGCGAATTCTTATCGATCTCTTATAATTTCTTGGTGATCCTCGCTAAACTTGTAATGATCCTTGTTAATGTTTGGTAAAATTTGATCCTTTGTCCGATATTGACGGGTCCTGATAATTTTTGCGACTCTGCTTTGCAGACAAGGACTAGTTGAGAGCACTTGGTCGCTGTTGAAGACTGTTGGAGCTTTGGCAGAATATTTTTCAAGCTTCACTTCACTTTTCACTACAATTGCTTCCAGTTGCTTGTAATATGAATAAAAAAAAACATCGAGTGTAACAAGTAGGTTAAAGTCCTGCCAATCGCCATCATCATGTTAAAGTGCAGACAATTGTAAAATGACATGAATTCTATTAACCATCAAACACGTCAAATAAATATTTTTATTAGCAAAAGGCTCATTTTCTTGTATTATTAAACAATTTTTAATATACATACATACAACCCTACCCCAAAATTCTCATCTAATATCCAGCGCCCTAATCAATTTGTTCCCAAAAATTCTTAACACCCTCACATCTCCTCCCACCAGACCCACCCAAGTGCATCCTTCCGCCACGAGTCACAACAAACCGATTTCCTCGATCATCACTCAAGCGTATTCCTCTCAGACGAAAAAAGACCCACCCCGACCACTCTTCACCACTCAAAAGCAGCTCCCCATCGGCCAAGGGCTCTTAAAGTGCCATCGGTATCCCAAACCGAACCACATGAAAAGCCGGCTGCCGCTGTAGCTCCCGCTTCTCTTACCCCCCAAAAAAGAAAAAAGATGAACAGCAATCATGTCCAATCTCTTTACGATATGATGGTAAATTATTTTCCAATCTCGCCCGACTAAACAGCAACAACAACAAATTACCACGATGGAGGGGAGGAGGCCCGCTCTGGCATCGGGACAAGATGATCAACCGGAAATGTCGCCATAAATCGTACAGCGGAGTGATGCTCAAGTAGTGCCGCCGAACGCTGTGCGCCTCCCTCGCCCGGGTGCTGCGCATTCCAAAAGACTGACATAAACAATTTTTGAGAGACCGCCACCGCGCCGTGCCGTACGCCGGCCGAAGACGCTCCGTGGAACGGAAACAAGCGGCTCTTTGTCAACCGCAAATGAAGTGTGACAGGCGCTGCTGCTGCCGTCGGTGGTGCTTGTGGACGTCGCGTTGTCGTTCTGGAAGTTGCGCGGAAGGCTGCCAAAATTGGGGTGGTGGTGGGCTGATGGGCTGAAATAGACCAACGGCGGAGGGCGGTTAAATGGTTTCTTTGTCTATTTCCGAAAAGGACACTTGTTTTGAGTAAATTATTGTCACTTTAAGGATTCCATGCGTTAATTGCGACCACTTGTGTGTCCCCGTGACGCGAGTGGATGCCAAATATTGCCAAATGACTAGCAGAGTAGTTGGGAAGAAGGAATGCTAATGGATGTTGGTTTTGCTGCTGGAACATTCGGTTTCAAGAAGTGGCGTGACGATTCTCTTGACTTTCAACCGTGGGGGAAGAGGCACTTGGAGCTGCGACGGAGCGTTTTAGGAGAATTGGATGTAGAAAAAGACGAAATTTTAAAGGAATTCGTAAGGGGAGTGCTTGTATTTGAGTTGTTTAATCACCAAACATTCATGGTCGTGAAAACCATGAAATACTTGTGATCTAATTCGACTATTTTCTGCTTGGTAATTCGTTCGCAGCGGGTTGAATTAATATATTTTTATATTGGTGGGTCCTTTAAGTCTACAACTCGAAACTCTGGGCTAAAATTCTATTTGAGTTGAATTCCACTTCGGTCTGTAGTTTAATTGGTGTGCAAATCACGTCAACCCGAATGGGCCAATGGGTTACTCAGGAGCCAATGATAAAGTCAATTTTATAACCCTGGATGCCAAAGACATCGCCAATACCAATTTTTTATGTCATGAGCTCTAATAAATGTCTTTTTCAAAATCATGCTCTTTTAAAGACCGATTTAGGTCCGAAAGATTGCACCAAAGCTAAGTTTACAGGATTTAGTACCAAATAGAGGGTCTATAAAAGTTGAACACAATGCTGCGTGCGTGCGTGCCCGTTTAACAAGCTTTGGGATGCGTTGTATCGTTTGTACGATAAACGCACAACCTCGCAAATTGTAACACAAAATGTGACTTCGTGCGTTGCATTGATTGTTCTGAGCGGTGAAATAAAAACAGCAAAAAAGGGATATGGATGCATACCATTTGGAAGAATTGTATGAGTTTTTTGATAATTTTAATTTTGATAATAATTTACTTCCTGCCTACAAAGCAGTAAAGCAAAGAAATATGTATTCCGAAAGGCGGAAATAGGCCCTAAAACTAAATCTTACAAGGGACATAGAAGGGTTCTATTTATGAAATTTTATCCAAATGCAATAAAATTAAATTTTTTTCAAATGACCTCAATTTTCTTTAAAAAAAAAACACAACTGAACAAAGATTGAATCAAATCGCAAAAACATTTTGCTAAAATCGAAGTAGTCGACGAGTATTTGAATTCAAATAAGAGAAATGTCAAACGCATGCAAACCTAGAGACTAGCTCTACTTTTGCGCTGAAGTCTGATCTACGATATTTACGATACAACACGCTGCTTACGCACGAAGTCGATTCTTGTTTTACCCCATAAGATAACATTGTCTAGCTGCCAACCAACGTACGCAGCATTGTGTTTCTACATTGAAACTCAAGACGCACGTACATAAGCTAAGCTTTCAACCATGAACGTCAAACAGTAAAACATGTCCTCTGTTGGACATTGTAATAATGTTTTAGTCAAAGCTGAGGTATGTAAGATAGGAGTCAAGCTCTCAACTCTCTATAAAATAAAGCAGTTTACGCCGAGATAGACTCTGAAGATAGTCCAAAGGATGATTTTGCTTTTCCAGAGCTTCACAACCCTTTCAATATACCTCTCAGTAAAAAAGTTTTCAAGTCCATATCCTCACCCATGGTCGTGGCTATGTTCGTGTCCATGTCCTCTGTACACGACCTACACCCAATCAATGAAAAAAGAAAATTCTTCAAATTCTTGAAAATTCCTCACACGAAACTGCTTAGCTTTCGACCTAGAGTACCACCTCTAGACTGCATAGAAGTGCCTCTCCCCAGCGGAATACTTTCCCACAAAACTCCACCGTTCCTCCAAAACCACCAACCCACAACCAAAACGACTTAATTCAGTCCACGCCCAGAAAAAAAAAACTAAAAACAACAACGAGAAAATTGGAAAACTACTGCAGAAACACGATCTGAATAAAAATTAAAATGCATGCATTTTCCATCCGTAACCCGAGACTCTCAAATATTTATCTTCATTACGACAGCGAGAACCTTTAGGACCTCTCCTCTAATGGGCCACAAGCACAACACTCACAAAAATCTCCTCCTCCGGGTAACCCCTTCCCCACAGCCCTCTTTTCTTTCGTTTGTTTCTCCTTTCCTAAATCAAATTTATTTATCTGCACTCGAATGCAACGACAACGACGACATCGACGACAACGGCAACGGCACACCATCATATCGGGCAATTAATGTCATCAAAGTCTATCAATTAAAAAAGGTTGTTCCCAGGCCTGCAGCTCTGCGACTCTGGCGGAGGCGCGGCACGACTTCGCTCGGGATGAGGGTTTAGAGTAAGCCGATGACTTTTCCTCGTTTCGTTTTTTTCGTATCCATCCTCGACGACCGGCGACATGCATATGTATCTCAATTGAACGCCAGCTTCGAACGCCGGAATGGGATAAAATTCCATTAACTGCTGCTGCTGCCTCTGGAAATTGTCGGTGCGTTTCACCCATTTTAATTAGGACGGACATTTTCCATTGATCCCGAACGTCGTCGAAGAGGTTTTTCATTTTCATTTTCATTTTCGTTTTCACTTCTACTCTGGTGAGTCACCAGCAACGCCACGTTCGGATTTGATTGGAGTTGATGATTGCCGAGGAATGCGCCGGGACTGTGGGGTGGTGGTGGTGGATTACATTCCGCCTCATGCTCATGTTCACATTCATGTTCACACTCACGTCTATCTGCATGCTCTCCATGCAAAGTTTTACGACAACGATGGTCCTGTGCGTTTATGATGCAGTAAAAAGATTCTCTTTTTATCGCACTTTAGAACGTAATTATTTCGAGGTGGTGGCCTACATCTCGGGCAGGAGCCGAGAAAACGGTCCTGGAGACTTGATTAAGTAATTAAAGTGTTTGATGGGCTTTTCAAGGCGGCGATAAGTCACAAGTTGGCGACGACTCGGGTTCATGGTAAGTGCATTTGCGGTATGCAATCCGGAGCAGAACTTCAAGTGGCTAATGAGAGGGAGTAATGGGAGGCTTTGATTAGATGATTAGACACGTTCTGTAGGGAAGCGTTGAGAGACGGAAAGGAATGCGCCAGCTTCTGGTGCTCGAAATGAGGTAGAGACGGGTTTCGAGTGGATGCTTAGAGCCAAGTGAGTAGTGGCTGTCAGAAAAGTGTTTTTTTTTTTTTTGTTTGTGAGAAATGAAATGCACCTGACCTGTTTAAGTAACTGATGCGTCACATTTTCAATTTGAGGACACACTTTTTAAGACCTTTCTGCGGTAATTGAAGCGTCTGCGACTCGTTCGAGGTCTTTGTGACTCTTTTGATGTCAACGGTAGGCACACATAGGACGTGTTATAAAACTGTAACTAACTGCCTTCATTTCAATTAAACGAGTGATTTGAGTTTTCTGTGACTCTTTCAAGGCCTCTGGGACTCCTTTACAGTGAGCAATGAACACATTGACCCAAATTTTTGAACTTACTTGAAAAGGCAACGTTTCGAGGCATTCAGAAGCGAAGTTAAGTCTTCAGGCTCGAAAAAAAAATACCAAATAACTTTTACAGCCTTTCGAATTACGTAATAATTATAAATTCTGATATTTATTTTACGCTTCCATTTTGGCACCTTTTGATGTTGTTAGCTCTTATTTTAGACTCCTGCGAATTGTTTTTTTTTTTATGTTTTTCGTAGTTTTTCGTAGCTTCTACCACTCTTTTGTTGAAAGTAAAAAACTTTTTGAGGTACAGTCGACTCCCTCTAAGTTGAATTTCCGTCTAACTCGAATTTTTTCGCCCTATTTCGGCAGTCCCCTTTCTTCCCGATTTTTCATACAAAAACCATCCTCTAAGTCGAACTTCCTCTAACTCGAACTGACTTTGATATCCCGTGAAAATTCGGCTTAGAGGGAGTCGACTGTATTTGCCTTCAAATGAAACCGAAAAATAATGACTGAAAATTTACTATATTTTGCTGCACAATCACTTGCAGATAAGCGCTTTGCTTCGCAAGTAATAATTATATTTATAATGTTAATTCTTACTGAATTACAAATAAAATTAGAAATTACTAATTGCAATAATGTCTTCGACTCCGAACCTATGGGACAACGCAGCAGAGGACGCCCGCGTCTAAGGTGGCGTACACAGGTAGAGAAGGACCTGAACCAACTCGGTGTGCGTCACTGGAAGCAGCTGGCACCGGATCGTGCTGGATGGAGGAGGTTGCTGAAGGAGGCCCAGGTCCACCCCGGACTGTAGCGCCGCACAAAGAAGAAAGAATTACTATAATGTATGTAAAATCGCAATCACTCAGTGCCAACCCTGAATGCCAAAGACTGCCCTTTCCATTTAGACCTGAAAAAGATTTCGAGTTTAAATGAATAGTTCCAAAGGTGGATTCAAAAGGTGGATGGCTAAATTAAAAGTTTTGTAGGAACTAAGATTTTAGTCATTTTTTAACGAGATGAAGGTTTTCATCAGGAATTACACAAGGATAACGCTTTTAGTTTTTTCTTTGTTTGTTTTTGTTTGATAAAAACAAAGAAAATATTTTCTTTCTCGCTGTAGTGTTGAATTTGAACACCAGAGTTATCATTTCCCTCACTCTGACACTTATTTGAGTGGGAAAAAGAGTCAAATTAAGTATACTCACATGCCCATAAGTGACACACGCATCGCCCATAAGCACGACAATCCCCTAAAGAACCTCTCTCAAACTACAGAACCATGAAAAATGTCTCCCCTTTTTCACCCCTTCGCCCCCTGGTGATAATTGTCGAAAACGATGTCGATAATTCTCCCATCCCCACCACTCGCATATCCGCTTACAAACTCTAATTAATATCGAGCTCCGGGAAATTATTTACTCCAAGGCGTTGGTCCTCCGCGTAAGTGAATTTATTGGCCATTAATTTTAAATAAGTGCCCGTTGTTATTTGTGGGTGGTGAGCGGAGGAGGGGGAGTACTTCGTCGTACCATGACCTAAGAAATATTAACTTCAATCCGTTTTTGATGAACAACAGCCGAGCCTGACCTCAAAGGGAGCAGTTTAAGTGTTATGACATAATAGTGGCCAAGAGAATGACAGACTTTGTAATTTATAAATGCTGATAGGTGAATTTGTGACAAACGACGGATGTGAATGAAGGTGTCGTATGAGAGGTGATGGCGATGGTGGAAGGTGTCAGGGTGTAAAGAGTGTTGAGGTGTTGTTTTGTTTGGAAGTGAAGGCTGCATGGTGTGGAAAATTGACAGACAGACAGAGACACTTAATTGAGGCTATCACCTTCAGTCAAATGGATGGCGAATGCCAAGTTTGAGCACTTTTCTTGGCCTGAGGTCAAACGTTCGTTAATAAGGGCAGCATCGACCTTACTTGACTCGGCCAATTCGCGGCCTCAGAGGAATTGAAATTTGGTATTTTACAGCCTAAATAATTATCCAAGTACTCGCTGTCGATCGCGTGCCTTTATGCTGACCGCTTGAATTTGTGAACAACATAAAAGATTTTCCACCAAGAAGGGTTCAAGTTGACCGTCTAGTAAAAAAACGTAGCCATTTTAGCGTTGCCTGTCAATTCTTTTATTCAGTCAATAACGCCAAGCTACCATAGTTACGTGTTCAGATCACGAAATCTTATCAAAGTATAAGCGGCATTCATCGAAGAATAAAATCGAATTACTCGGACCCGTGGCACTGCCCAGTTAGTAATTTAACATGACGGATATTGAAGATTATCTTAAAAAATAGCAAATAACATTTGTAATTAATATGTCATACACAGCTTGTTTTATTTTATTTTAATATCGAATTGGCCTTATCAGAATGTCTTTTGGTGAAATTATCCAAAAGTAATATAAAATTTGCTTTTGTCGTCAAAAACAGGTTATAATTTTGGCTGTTTCTGTTCAGATTGCAAAGTTCCTGTGTTGAGACAAGACTGTGGGTTCCAGTTGAATTTGGAAGTTGTTTTTTTATTCATGCCGATTGTGGCGGATTGACTGCGGCGGAAACATTTTTATTATTGTAAACGCAATTGCGAAGCTGATCGGACGTATATACTCTATTATTGAAAACTCAACTCAACTCATCCGCACTCCATACATTTTGTGACGTTTTCAATCTGCATCAAAGTAGTTGCGGATTTGAACGAAAAAGAATGAGTTTGTGCAATGGAAAGTAGGTTTTACTTTCTAAATTGACGTAAATGAGTTAAGACAAACGTCACGCCTGAGTTAATAGAGTGGGATGGATTATGTTATGTTTTTAAATACACTTGTTTTAATTAAAATTTCCGATTCTCAATCGGCGGGGTGTACTGAACAAGATTAGTATATTAGACGTTTTTGTTAACGATCGGTACCTGATTTGAAAGTTTTTAAAACACTTTAAAGTTGTTCAAGTTTTAATAATAAATGTTTTGTTTTTTTTTTAAACTAGCTTAAGCTGACAACTTAAGACGTGGAAATATTGCTAACAACTGAAAATCTATAAAACTGACCTTTATTTTTTACCTATAATCAGTCAAAGCTTAAACTTTTCATGTTTTTTGTTTTGTTCAATAAGAAGTGACTACAAGGCTTGGCACACAAAACGAAAGTCACATTTGACCCGACTTGTAATCCCTTAATTCAGGTGACCCGTTATTAATTCACCAACCAATTTCTGCGTCTAAGCCCTTTTTTTTAACAAAATTTGTGATTTCTTTAATTGATCTGACAACTTTTCTGTGTTATTGATATTGAAAGTCGTAATTTCCAATTGGTATTTGTAATTTTCTGAAATCATTGCACCTTCAATTCAATTACATGATTGATATGTACTACAAATTTACCGAAATACCCATCGAAAACTGAATTGTCCAGAAAATTTGAAAATTGTCCATAACATTTGAACACCGAATTGTCCAGAAAATTTGAAAATTGTTCATAACATTTGCATTTTCAACTGCAAGTCTCTTTGACGTCACATCGTATATGCTCCAGTCAACACCTTTGCCAGCCTTCTCTGACCAACGACTCACCACAGGTCTCTCTATTTTTTTTATTTGTTTATTTTTACACTCCCCGCCTGGTCTATTTGTTCGACACTCTGTCTCCTTGGAATCCGTCCAAATTCGTGTACAAATAAAAGACGAATCGACGCACAGCTGTCCACTAAGCCGTAGACACAAAACAAACATAAACAAAACAAAAACGTGTTCAACTCGTCGCACCGTTCAATGACCCAAGAGCAAATTTTTTTTCTTTTCTTTGAGTTGATTGAAATCTTCGACGCTGTTGGATGTCTGTGAGTCACTGTAGTTTGTTGTTGTGTATTCCAAAAGTGATCTAGTTTACTAAGTGCGAGAGATTGATCGGAATATTAACGCCGATCGGTGTTTAGAAGTGGCTGGATTGTCAGTTGCAGCGGCTGAAGGGCGGCTCTTTTGTTGGAGAGTGTGAAGAGCCACTTCGGATTTGTATTCAGAGTGCACTTATTGAAGTTTTGCTAATCTTGTAACATGGAAATGACTTAATGGAGACGACGGGAAGGCTTTAGTCATCAAAGGTTAAAAATAGCGATTTTATTGTGTCACGCGGTGATGGGGATGTGAGACGAAATCTAGTTTAGTTGTCATTTCAAATTAGATGTCTTTTGGTATAGAACAAAAGGTTTAGCGAGTTAAGAGTCGAGTGCAGTCAGAAGTGGAACTTGCACGGTGTGCTAAAAAGACTAGAACAGGGTTCTTAACCTCAACCTGTCAACCGGCACCCATAAAAAAGACATTGAATCCAGATGAATAGCAGAAAATGATTCTTTGAAAGAAATGGTCTTCAGATTAGAAATCTACAAACGACGAAGTCCTTAAATTCAAATCAAAAAAGAAAACGACCTTAAATCATCAAATTGAAATAGGTTATGACAGAAATCGGTTTCTGGATTTCAAGTGAGTTACAGACACTTGGCCAATTTACTAAGTCTACAAATCATGCCTGCGAAAATACTTTTTCCAGGTGTTGATTCAGGTCCTGCAAAGATCTGTTTGGCATTCTTCTGATCATCCTAGATGAATTGCTGGACGCGAAGATCGAGTACGCCAGGGAGATATTTGAGCTGTACGAGACTCTAGCATTCTAGTGAAACGTTAATCAGAGGTTTCCTTTGTTTTGAGGCTCATTAGCGATCACAGCGAAACCTTCGCACCTTTCTTTCATGGAAACCTTTCGCAATCCTTCGTTCAGAACGGGCCTTAAACAATAGGTCCCCTCCGCATGTATCAAATTATAGCGCGCGCAGCACAGTGTAGGCGCGAAAAAGCTAGGCTCTGGCCCTGTACGAGTTGTTATGCAGATTATATTTGAAGAAGAAAACAACGAAGATTGAATTTGATCTAGGAATGAATCACCGATAAATTGAGTTGCAATCTGTCTCAATCATATTCTTGCAGCAAGCTTAGTAATTGAACATTTGTATTCGTTGTAGAAATACGAATACAAATGTACTACTGAATTGCGATAAGATGTGCTAAAGATTTGTTTGTTTGTTATACAGTGAATAGCATGAGTTTGTTTTATATTTTAAAAAACCACGACATATGGATTGTGGGAATGATCATAGGTCAAGATTATAAATAGTTCTGTTTCAGCGGTGTTACGAGTTGTTAAGTTGACTACGTAAGACAAATATATAAAATGATTATTGTTAGAAATTAGTCACTTTAAAAAACAAAAACATTGTGAGTGAGTGGTTTTTAAGATATTTAAATAAGAACATAGTTGCGACGCAGCTCTTTCACGTTCTAAGCCTTTATCTTCCTGAATTTTACAGTTTCATCAACTTTTTCTTTTTAACTTCTGATCTAATCGTTTTAGAGCTCCAGATTTTAAACGTGTTTTTAACTACACGAAAAAGCTGTCATATTACACGGCACCTTAAACACGGGTACACGTGTAGTTCATTTAAACACGGATAAACGTGTACTTAACTATATTGCGATAGCACACTGCAACAGCCTGTTCACGTCTTCTGCAATGTCTACAAAACTCGAAAGTTCAGAACAGGACTATATCTTTCGAAGAACTCGTAAACGTACGTGAACCCATGCAGATCATTACAAACATTGTGAGCGCTGAAGACCTATCGGCATCCATGCATAAGTTGTTTGAGAACCATATGTTAGATTCTGAAAATGGTCGTGAATTGAAAGAACATTAAAAGAATATTTACACAGGATTCACAACAACGGTTCCATCTAAATTTGTAATATTTTGTGCTGTCTACACATATTTTGCTAAATACACGTGAAAGTATAAAAATATGTGAAAATATAAGTACACGTGTTCCTACACGGATAATCTCATTTCACGTATACTACGTGTACACGATTTCACGTGAAATAGGGAACTCTTGTTTCCTTTGTTTTTTTCCTTTCAAAATTTACATGGTATCATCGCATAGTTCTCACAATTTCTACTGAATAATTTTAAATTTGTTCAAAATAAAAAATAAATTTATTGTGACTAAAATGACTAAAATGTACTTGACAAGCAAACTAATTAGTCCTTCTATGGTGCTATTTTTGCTCGAACTTGCCTATAAATGGGACTAATTTTAATGAAATGAAAATATTCCGACGTGTAACTTGCTTGATTAAGATTTATTCATGAATTAGATATGAAAAGAGAACATTATTAACCCTTATGTGAGTGGAGAGGTATCCGGGAACCTTTTAAATTTTCGGTGACTAGATAAACTGATGAAATTGGTAGCAACGGGGGCGTAAATTTGTGAGAGCTCCTCAGTTTTTGTTTTACAAATAATTTTACTTACTAAAAGTAAGAATATCAAATACGAGCATGTCCACCTACCGAATATTTCCAAGCACCTACATAAGTCAATGTGAAAAGGTGTTTTTTTTGCACGCACATAAGGGTTAAAAAATAATGGACGCATCATCTTCAAAGAAAATTCGTCACCTACATATGCTTCAACAATGACTGGGTACGTTTAATAAATTATTCTACATTCATTTCTGCTTCATTCATATTCGTCTCTCAACAAACAATCCAAAATGTAATAATATTTGATGTTACCAATTTAATCAAATTACAAATACCAGCTCCTGCTCCTTCTAGACACATGTTTTGAGGACAAACGATGCTGCTGTTCTCTCGTTGCATCACAGTTATTGTCTTGGAGACAAAATTTCAGCTTTCAGAAAAGACTAATCGAGAATTAGTTAAAAATTTAATTTGTCTCAAGTTTTTACAATTCAAAAAGTCGAAATCGTACTCTGAAGTTTTTTAACGTTTTTTTATTTTAGTATCAAGTAAGAATTATGAAAACAATTCTTATGTTTAGGGATTCGGTTTGTACTAACTTATTGAGATTTCGGATGATAATTTGAAGGAAAAACCACTAAAAGTTAACTCTGGAATTTGATATCCTGAAATCTATTTGTGTGTGATGCTCGCTTGGCCCTCTCGATAAGTGGACCTAATTATTGCATCCTCATTTCATTCACTCCTATTTCAAAATCCAATTGAGGTTCTTTTTCCTGTTTTCAACCATACACTCTAATTCCAGGCGCAACTCCTCCGGACTCTATTCCGAAAAAACCTACTGCCAACCCTGCAATTACCTCCACTACGACCTCGTCCCAAAAAGAAAAAAAAATCGATGGCGCACCTAAAGTCCCTTAATTCCTTTTTAATAAAACCATTCACCGAAGCCTAAAATTATCTTCCCGCCCCGGGCTCGTCTCCCATCGCACCCAACTCCACTGCCCAGGTCAACCGAACCGATGCCTCGCATGACCCTCCAATTACACCGAAGCCAAGGCCTCTGAAGTGTGAACCAAAAAAAACCCGAAAAACAAAAAAGTGATTGTGTCATCAATCACCCTCCCAGGGAGCTAAACACAAACCCGCGTCCGTCAATTAAGACGGAGCCACCCGAAGCGGATTCCCTGAACCGTGTCAGCATCTCGTCTCAAGACTTGACCCGCAGATAACGCAGATAGTCATCTGTTGTGTTGCACCGAGAACCTTTTCCGGGAATGCACCGGCGGACGTGATGTCACCAGCTGCTGCGACAAAGCACCACTCCGCGTGACAGTCCCGTGTCTTTGATCTTTTATTAGGCGGACAGGCAGCAGCTCCCGCCATTAGGAGTCATTAAGGTACGCGCTTGTGATGAAACGATGCGGAATTTCGTTAAGTTTTCAATTTTATTTTCCAGATTTTATTTTTAAGACTGCTGACCCAATTTCGAGAGACTGTTGATCATTTCATAATTTTTGGCAGCCAGATTTATTGGGGCAATGGCATCACTGGTATGAGGAAACTGACGGTGATGGGGGATTTGTTTTTGGGGGCAACGTGTTTTAAGGTCAATGGATGTGATTTTGAAAATGAGCGTGTGTTTTTTGGGTGGAAATGGGAAAATTGAATGCGTTTCCGCTGGTGCCAGCCAATTAGGACACGTTCTGACATGTGCAACGAATTTCTTTCGCTTCGCGTTGTTAAAAAATTAAAACCCGACAAGTTATGTGACAGCCGGGGTCGTAATTTGGCGACAGCGGAACGATGGTGCTGCTGGATTTGACACTTGTTCTGTATGCGTTGGACGTGGAGACAACTCGGGTGATAATTGACATTGCAATGAGTGATGGTTGGGAATCTAGAATGAAGTTGAGGACAACGTGGGAGTGTGTTTTAGATTAGAATGTGTTAATGTTAAGGAGCGACAAGCACCATGAAAAGGTCTATGAGAAACTGGAGAGAGAAAAGTGTGTAAAAGTGGATTTAAATTAAGTTTTACCATTAGCAAAGCAATTTCAGCTTGTTGTAACTTTGTTAAGCGAAAATTATTTCCAGTTCACAATTTATTAGGATGGACTTAGAATGTGGGTTTGTACTTGCTGTTGAGTTCAACAGAATGTTAGGTTGATTGAATGCTGTTCGCTTACTAGAATATATGGTTAAATGCGAAAAATCTTTAATTATTCGTACAATCTTGTGAGAATTAATGTCCTTTTAAAACATCAAATTCCAAGGCAAGCATAATTTGTCTGAAATTGGTTGCACATTGTTTCTCAAAATGCTCAAATAATCTTGTTTATTCAAAGTTTTCAAAGAGGACATGCTACTCCACACCATCCATGCTTCACTTCACTCCTTAAGTCTTCTCTCCTGTTTTTGTTGTTTGTTGGACGTAAATAAACGACTCTTTTAAAATGAAGAATTTTTGTTTTTTAATAAAATAGATTATTTTGTATGAAAGTAGTCTCCATGATGGAAAAAGCTTGAGCAGTAAAGTGGAATAAAGACGGGGGGTTTCTTCAAGTTGGCTGGGTTTTCTTATCACCCACCCAACACACGCCTAGAGCCTGAATTCGTCAAAAGGCGAATGACGCAGAAGCTCAAAGTTTTAACTCTACGACGTTTGTACGTGGATTTCGCTTCCGGGAGTTTTGCCAATTTTATATTTGACATTTCAACTTACATATATTAAGGTGTCCTGAAATTTCAAGTCGTATTTTGATGCACACTTTCTCAATTATAAATAAACAAGTGCCGAATTGTGATTTGAATATGTTCAAATCTTGGTGATTTATACCATGTTTGGAGAGAGCTGCGAATTTTTGCAAGAATATTTATTTCATGGTCAGAACAATGAGAATTTAACAATAAACTTTATAACTTATTTGATATTGAACCTGCGTGAACAAAAATAAAGGACGGCAAAATATTAAAAAAAAAAAAAAAAAAAGCGCAGAGCCGAGACGACAGACGAAAAAGATCTTTCAGATTGATAACTCGTGCAAGAGGAAAGAAACATCTTTGACCCGGTTGGTATCAGTAAGGATGATTGATTTGGCCAGCAAAATTGTCCGTAGAGTGCGTGCAAATTGTCCGCAGATACACAACACAATGTGCAGAAGTCCTTGACGAAGGCCGCTGCATAAACTCTGACTGTGAATTGGCCGTACTTATACGACAAAGATCGAAGATCGATTAATGAAGAATGTTAAAATTGTTTTGCTTTTCTCGTCACTCGGTATCGTCATATATGGTGATATTCGCTTAGTTAATTTTTGCATTCTAGATCAATAGCAGTTTATATGAAGCACGGCAAGCCTTATTATGTCGTAAAACGCAGCCCGTGACCAGATTTATCAGAATCACGTAGAAATTTAAGACGCCTGTCATACTCAACACTATGTTTGTCTCAGCGTGCTTTAAGAACGACTTTAGAGCACAGACCTTCGTCAGGCGATCCGACCTTTCAAATAAAAGAATTCGATTGCTTTCAGTTCTTTATAAGATTTGACGTCAGTTGGGGTTCGTTCGGAAGAACCTCTCCCAAACAATAAAATTCAACAAATCCGGCTTGAAAATTAAATAATTTATCCTGAAAAAATCGACCCCTATTCCTCATCGTTTTTTTTTTTGTAAATCAGCTTCTCAAAGCTTAGGACATTTCCAAAATACGCCGAGGATATTACCTTAGTAACACAGCCGCATATCCTGCCACTCTGAATCTGGTGTTTCACTTTAGGCTCAAACTTTAATCGAAACTCGACTCCCACGAGCTTCCCCACCACATGAATGCAGATTCCTCGATCTATAAAGAATCCTTTTCGTTATCCCGGCTCAGCACTTGAAAACTTCTTCCTCGATACACCCGACAACGCAAACAATTTAATCGGTTAACTTTCTTTCCTCTTCCAACTCGAGTGGGATGCGCATTTCCGCAGAGAAACTTTAAAAGCCCCCCCAAAAATGTTGGCCTCCTCACGACGATAGCGGAAGCTGAGGAACACTACAGACACACACAACTCGATCTCCACTTTCCCACGAGTAAAACTCCTGTCAGCAATTTGCATTTATAAATCGGAAAACATTTGTTTCCCTTCCAAATGGCATCCTCCCTCCGTCCATCCTTCCACCAGTCATTGTTCCGAATTTAATCTCATTCGTGCATTCATCTCGCTGCCTGCATCCTTCCACCTCCAACTTTGGCTTTATTATGATTCTCCTTATTAGAGACGACGACGACGTCATCCCGAGGAGAAATGAAAATAAAAATAAGAAAGAAAAAAAAATTTCCTTTTTCTATTTCACCAGCAACACAATGACGGGCCTGATTAGTATTCGCAGGGCCCAGGATAAAACGACAACGACGACGATGACGACGAAGAAAGGACTTCCGAAAAAGTTTTCTCGTAAGCCAGCTTATGATGATGATGACGGCGATGATACTGCCGCCCACCCGACATCGTCTGCCGGTGGTTTTATAGTCGTCGAGCTGCGGGGAATGCAGTCGGCGGAGTATCTTTTATCTATCCGGGCAAACAGCAGACACACAGAGCTGCAGCGATACATTAAATATGAGGACGACACAGGGAATGCAAACAGAGAGAGGATGGGTCTGGTGTGTCCTCGAGCATTGGCGGAATGAATTTCACATGGATTCGGTCTGTTCGTGTTCCTGAAACAACAATCGAGCGTCGATATTTCGTCGAATTTTTCTGGAAACACGTCGATGGCGGCAGCGGTTTGTTGTTGTTCTGGGTGGGTAGGGGGAACTCGGGACCGGGCTCGGTGGGTGACGTATTTTACGACTGCAATCTGAGAGTTGTGTGCCGTGGCGTGGTTGTGGGCGATTGTCTCGTGTTTATTGGTTCCTTATCCTTTTCTTTTCAGGAAAAAAGTAAAAAGAGAAAAACCGTCGAAACTATTCCCGGTTGAATTGTGCGGGCTGAATGAGGCGAATAACGCAACCGACGGGAGTACACTGTGCGGAGGAAGAGAAGGGAGGATCGTTGGCGTTGACGTCTGCACGTTTTGTTATCTTCAACTAGGGCAAACTTCTTTGTCTTAAAGAAATTTAAGTTTTTTGCTTCCCATGCGCTTTAACAAAATAGGCTTTGTAGCTCAAACTGTCAAGTTCTGTGGCAATCTTCTAATTGAAAGAAAAGTAGTTTGCTTCTAGTTCGTATTTGAAAAACCTTTAATCATTCAAAATATTCGAGAGTTTTTTTTCTGACATCTTTGACTTCGATAAATTTTTCTCACTTTTAATGTGTGGTAAACTTTGAATTCTTCTACTGTCGGATTTTCACGGAATATCAAATTTAGTTCGAGTTAGAGGGGTTTTTCAAAAAGTTTGAGTTAGAGGGATTCATACTTTTTTTTTTGTTTAACCCTCATCCGGATCTTATTTTCACACACGGATAAGTTCATGTAGTGTAAATTTTACACTCAGTAAGTTTTATAGGACTTGTTTCAGTAAATGTTGCAAATGAGGTAATTATTTTTAAGAAAGTACTTTGCTGATCAACAAAAACCATACACGATTTCTCCATTGAGCCAAAATTTCTAGTCCGTATAATGGAAAATAACATGATTCCAAGCAACATAAAGTTAAAAATAGTGTAAAATTTACACTAACACCGGATGAAGGTTAAAAGCCTTTATTTTATTCAAAAGAGTATATATGTTAGGAAAAAACACAGAAAATTACTTAAAAAAAGCTTGTAATTTTGAATTGAGTCTTTAAAACTGGAGAATGAAACCTTTTAAAAAAGGTGACGGTTGTGTGCACAAATAACCTATAGCTCATTTGTGATTGTGTGTAGACGGCGATTATGTGGCCCTAGACGAGAATTGTGTTCGCCCAACATTATTGTGCTTCGAAAAACGTTGGCGAATAGTTTCGATTTTCTAATGTTCTTTGGGTTCGATGTTTGCCGTGTAGGTCGCCATTCAAATCCTCATTTGATTTGTGAACATTCTCCTTCCTTCTTCCATAGGTAAACAATAAGGCAACTACATGCATTTCTTCGATGTGTTTGCACTTAAAAATCAACATGAAATGAAAGGTGTTCGTCGTCCAATACCAAATTGAGAGAGAGTCAGAGCATGCAATACAAGTTGCGTGCTTGATACAAGTTGCGAGAGAACATTTTTTGTTTATTTTTTTCCAAAAAAAAAATCGACTTAGGGGAATTGAAAATGGACCAAGAGGCGAAAGAATGTATTCGAGTTCGAAATATATCGGGCTTTTCGACTTAGAGTATGGATTTTATATGGAAAATAGAAGGGAATGCCAAAATATGGTGAACAAATTCGAGTTAGAGGGATGTTCGACTTAGAGGGTTTCGACTGTATTTTATTTCACTTTTTATTTTTTTGGAAATTAATAAATTTGTTAAACTTTTCCAATAGTTGTTTAAACTTTGGTTGATTGGCCAAGTCTATATTCAAAAATGTTTCATTTTCGTTTTCTAAAATATGTAACAACTGAAAAACTACTTCATAATTGGAGTTCTGCAAATTTCGAAACATCAGTTAGTTCAGAGGAGCTTAATTTTTCATGAGTTGCCTGAAATCTTTACCTATGTCGTCTGTCTTGAGTTATCACATTTAAGCTGAGCCTTTTTTGTTTAATTAAATAGCCAGTATTTTGATTCTTGTACATAATGAACGTAAATTAGACTATTCTTTGAAATTAACCACTTTTTGCACTGCGAAATCTTCAACCTTATTTTGAAACTTGAAACTGTCAACATGACTTTTCTTGATTAACTTCTCTTTCTTGTCATAATTTTATTGTAGCAGTTCAGTCTTTCCAGTCACATGAATCTGATTAAAAAAAACATCGAAGTAGATACATTTCTTTAAGCTTTTCATGTTGCAGGTTGACTCTGCTCTAACTTTCGAGACATATACATATCTGTGTATACAGCTTCAGTGCTTTGGTTTTCATGCTTTGATTAACTCTAAAACCATATTTTCTGTGTTCTCAAAATTACAGTACTTTACTAATCAAAGACTCCTTATGTTGTTGTCGGGGACACATCTTGTAGCTCTTCTCTCACTTTTTACGCCTTCGTTAAGACTTTTTTTGTATGCACTCTATTTTTTCGCTCTAGCGTTTTTGGATTCTTCTTCGTGTGATCAAATCAAATCATGACACTGACAGCTATTTCCCACTCGAAATATTGATAGTAAGACAAGAGTCATAAGTCTATGCAAACAAGTCTACGCTTGAACAAGATTATGAAGTACTTTCACTGTGCGGTAGCTCAAACAGTGCACCTTTTTTTAAATAAATCGTGTGGTGCGCTTGATCGAATCTGGAATTAGGATTTTTTTTTGTGTGGGGAACCGTAAAAGACCTAAGTGATGCCAACCATCAGAAGACAATTCATCAATTCAAGGCCATCTTCGCATCCAAGCAATCCGTGAGCTCAGCCCGAAACCCTTAACAAGGCCTTGAAATATGAAGTGACAAGGCCACTTGAACCACATTTTGTTCCATAATTAGTAAGAATGTCTGCTCCTACTACACGAATTGCTTATTTTATTGCATTTTGTATTTGGCCCAACATGCATAATTTAATTTTTCTTAACCTTGATGAACTTTAAAACAACATACACATTTTCTTAAAATGCTGTAATTATTTTTTACACGGTGCAGAGCTTTTCTAAAATTTTGATTTTATCGTATGTATATTTTTCTAAGCTCGCACCTTTGACTTTTTGAATTTCGTGCTGTGGTTCATTTTAAGGCAAAGTTGCAATTTGATGATTGCAGTCCTTGGGCAGAAAATACCTTAAATACAAGTTTCTTGTTGGAACCATCACACCTTATATCGAACACTCGCCTCTTATGTGTTGAATTAATTTTCATATTTAATTTGTTCTTTAAACTCTATACATTTTTGAACAAAGTTTCTTAGCAGAAAAAGTTGCTCATGTCTGTGGCTTTGGAGTTTTTAGAACTCCTTTTCCGGCATTGATTTTAATTTTACGGTTTTAGTAAAATAATGAATATTGTAAACAACAAATGTTGAATTAACGTCGGCGGAATTCTCCTTGAAAACGTTTCGCCGTCACAGAGCTCTAATTTCTATCGAATGACTTCACTTAGAAAATAAATTGAAACTCTTGAGGAAATGTTTGATGCACATCGACTCTTTTCTTTTTCAGATAAGTGTTGTTTATTTTCCAGCTCTGCTTAAAAAAATCGTATTTCTTAAGTTCTTTTAAGTATTTAAAAATGAAAAGTTTATCCACAACTTATTGCATTTGATATTGAGAAATGTCACTTAGCCACTGCGATCTTAAAGATCTATGTACACAGCTCTATGATGCTCCACGCTTCTCCAGAAACTGTCACACAGCCTTTTTAGAAGATCTTCGAGGTGCTCAAAAAGTTTATCCAAGACGTTCGGTTCGCACCGCCTAACATCTAATTAAGAAATTCGACATACATGCCACCTCTTGTCATAAGAATCCCCGTCCAACCCCGTCCAGCTGCCCCATCGGATCTCGAAATGCATTTCAGACTAAAATTTAGACCAATGGACTACGTGCTTCTGCGCATGACCAAAGCGACGACTAACACAGAAGTCAAGAAACCCAAATGTCTTCTAATCGTTATCCCTCCCTCTCTCCTCCGCCTACGAGCGAAACAATGCTCCATATTCCTTTGTTCCTTGAAGCCAACGCTAAAAGCGCATCGAATTTCACCCGCAGCGTCCCTATGACACAAAGGGTCGTGGCTCTAAGCCATCAAAGCAAACTTCGTCGTCGTCGTCGTGGTCTCCGTCGCCACCGAGGAGGCGCATCGTAAGCCGAATACGCGCTGCAGCACGCGGAACGTGCTGCGGACGAGTTCCGATCCGGACTCCTCCGCTTCGAGTCTTCCTCACTCCAGAGCCCTCTTCCTGTGTGCGTTTCTGACTCCGAAATGGAGTTTTGTGTTTCGTTTCGCTTTGCTTTGCTGTTCGTCGTTTTACGAGTGTTTACCCGTCCGCATCGCGGAGTAATAAACCACCGCCCGCCTCCTCGTCCTCCCCCAAACACGACCGACTAAAGTGTTTACGAGTTCAGATGAATTGTCATAAACGCTCCTCGTCTCCGTCTTCATCGTTGTTGTCGTTGTCGTTGTGTCGTCCAATGTGTGCCCCGAGATGAACCCTTTGACGAAGGCCTTAATGAAATATTTGCATCGGTTTTATTTATTTGTTTTTATTATTGTTGTTTCAACGCTGCGTGTTTTGGTTGTGCACGAAAAGCAACTTCAGAGCTGCGCGCTTGATTTAATGAAAACATCATCAGCGTGGTCTGACATCTCTGCTGTCTGGAGAGGCACTCGAGAAACAACGCTGGGAACCGCACGACAACGACAACTTGGTGGCGTGATGCGTTGGTGGCAATTGGGATTTTCCCCTGGTATCGACATCCTCGAGGATTATTGATGTTATTCCAGCTACTGGTTAAGAGAGATGCGAGGGACGCCTCACCACGGATGACTCAGCCGAGATAAACACGACGACGACGACGATGGAGTCGACCACGAAGATGACGATGGCAATGAGAAAATGGATCAATAAACTCCTGGAAACCGGTCGGAGGACAGAGTGGTTCATAAATTCATAAATTTCCGTGTGGTCGGCAAGTCGAGATACGGCGGGAGGAAGACGATGCGACGAAATCTCAGCGGGGTCTTAACGACAGAGGTTTAGATTGGCGGTGATTTGTCGTGGCTTTAAAGACGCAATAGCTTTCCTTTCGTAATGTGCAATGTTTTAAATTTATGTTGATGACAATTTTTGCGGTAAAAACATTTCCTGGTAAGGTGACATCTTTTAAACTCATACTGGAGCACTTACCTTTCGTGTTCCTCGATCCTTTTTCTGCATGGAGGCCTGAATTCCTTTGGTTTCCGTGCGATAATTTACTTCAATTTAGAGTTTGCTGCTCGACTAACAGACTTTGGACAAATTTTGTGTCTTGAAAGCAGCATTTTTTGTTTTAAATGTTTTGCTATTGGCAATGTAAAAACTATGTCAGCATAAGCAATCACCTCCCGCAGATTTTCTTTTCTTCAAATTGCTGCAAAACTAAGCGAATTCATGAATTGAGGCGGGACTCTAAAACACGTCGTTTGCTTTTTTTAAAAGAAGTTTAAGGCGTCGAGAATTTCGCCTACCAGATGTTTTTTTTCTGTTCAATTTTCAAGTGTACTTTCCATAGCGACACTTCGATGTTGCGAACCTGTGACGGCCATATTGCTTTTGCAGCATCCGTAATTTTTTTTTTTATTAATCAGTCAGTTATGCTAAATCATCATTTCAAAATATTTAAGTAAGCTGCATTATAAAAAAAAACCTACCATCGCATTTCTCGTGCAGAATTCGACTTGATGAGTCTTACGTTGAGACTTGGGACTTAAAACATCTCGAAGTGTATCGCTTTTAAAGTTAGTGACCAAACACAACGAGGAGAAATTTGTTAAGAGTTCTAAAAGCTTTGTAAAGGACAAACATTTTGTCATTATTAGTCGTCCAACATCTTCAGAAGCGAGGTTGGTAGAGAGACCATCGCCAATAAGCGAGAGAGCAATGAGATCCACAAATTTTTCTTTTTGGAAATCGTAGAAAAAAAAGTTAAAGTGCATTTATTCCATCAAAGTTAACTGCAAGGATTGAGCAAAAGCAATGAACCTGATTTGTGGCCATAAAAGATTTTTGAGCAATGAGATACCCAACTTCTTCTTCTCTTGTCGCTTGATTTTATTTGACTGTGTTTTTTATAACATTTTGTGTCTGTAAATACGTGTGAGAGCTTTGAACAACGAATCAAACAAATGCGCGTAAAAATGATGAGCTAGTGTTTGATGACTCCTGAATTACTGTCAAAATGCTTCCTATATTTCAGCTACATTCGTGAATTACTGTCAAATTCATCGATGGGCGAGGGGGAATAGCAGCTTCCCAGATGGGTGTCTATATTGGGTTGTCTGTGCTGTCCGCCGAATGAGAAAGACGCAAGACATGAAGACATGCCACATTTTTTCTGCACTTCGCTGTTTCGCCTCAAAAGAAAAATAAGACAAATGGAATTGAGACAATTGGACTAACTCTTTGGTATTAAATGTCAGTTCATAAGTTTAAGAAGCCCCAGAGTTTATAGACTAAGAAGAATTTACTCTTTACCCAAATAAGAGTTACATTTCATCTCAGAAGGATGATGACAACTTTTAGCGATTCTGTTTGGACGAAAAGATGTCATAAAAAAGTCTAGAGACGACAGATCAGGCTATCGCGTTGATCGTTCAATACCACAGTTTCTTGAAATAATGCTTCTTTGCTCATCATGAAAATTTCTCAAAACTAGACGGTAGACGGAAATATCGTCGTCACTTTTGGAAACGTTGTTTGGTCTTTGTTGCTTTAATATCAACAAAAAAAAAAAATTAAGTATTTGCGATATCGTCAGAGAACATTTTTAGATCCAAACTTTGGACACATTTTTGATGCGGAGACTTCACTATAATCACCTTAAAGAGCCTTTTGTACAAGTATTCGAATTATAGGGATTTTTGACTAAGAGGGAGTTTGACTTAGAGGAGGATTTATGCAAAATTGAGGAGAATGTCAAAATATGGCGACAAAAATATGGGGAATTCGACTTGGAGGGATTCGACTGTACTTGTTATTTTTGTAGCAAATTCTAAAAAAAATTTTACAATGTTTAGGTTTTACCATTTTCTGGCAATTTTCTAGATCCCCACAGACTCTCATAAAATTAATTCATTAAAGAAGTCCTTATTAAAGAAAACTCAGTGGAAACTTCTTGACCTAAATTTTCGTCTCCCCGCCTTGAGTCCCTTGAGACCATTGATTTCAGGGAAACACCCTTCACATCACCCCGAGCAACTGCATTCCGGAACTTCGAATTCGCTATCAGTTCCAAACAATGCGCTAACCTCCCTCTCTTTATCTCCCCTTTTGAGCACCGGAAGAAGTAAATAATAAACCACCCGACTTTACGCATTCCTTTTGCGATACAATCGCGTGCAACAAACACCTTAACCGCCTGCATCTCGAATTCGAGTTTCCACTCCGAAATTCCTTCGCCGTTGTCATTTCGTCTCACCACATAAATCGATTCAATGGGGCGGCAGAGACAGCCGCCCGACCGACGTCGAGACGACGGCGACATGCAGCAAGCGGGGGGAGTAAGTGTGCGGTTTTTTTTTTTTTTTGTTGTAGGTTTTGTTTGTGTAAACCAAAACTCCGGTCTTTTTGTTTCCGCCTCACCCACAGCAGTCCCAAATTCACCGCAGACAGTTTTTTGTGGCCCGGCCTCAATTTATCTGCCCCCAGAATAAAAAAAAAAGGAGAGGAGACAAGAAAAGAAAAGCACACGAAAGGGGGGAGACTGATGAAATGTTGAACTTCCACGCACATGCGGATGCGGTACGCGGTGAAGTACTCGAAAATGAGGCCAGCGGACTGAGACACTCTGATGCCACCTCGGTATGACCCCCCAGTGCGATGTGTGGTTGTTTTTGTTGGAGATTACAACGTCACTAGGGGAGTGGTGGAGACGAGGGTTCAAGGATATTAAATTCTAGGAGTGTGCTAAAATATAGTTTTGACTTTGGAGCAGTCTTCGTGGCGCAGTTTTTGCGTCTGCGACACACTCAAGCGGTCTTTCTGGTCAGACCTCCAGATAAAGTGAGTCGTGATAGAATTATGTCAAATTATGTCAATAAGGCCTTTTAAACAAGTCTAGTTTGCTTTAATGAACGGCTTTCATTCTAGATTCTCTTCTTCTTTTACTGGCACTAAAATCAGGGCTCGATTTGGCCTCGCCAGTCGGCCCGATCTTTGCGATCAGTTGCTTCCAATTTTACACACCAAGTTAAATCAGGTTCCCCCCTCCTGTATACGCCATTAAGCTCGTTTACTGAAGTTGTTTTAATTTTATCTGCCAGACTTTCAAGCCAAAATATAAACTGCCTTCTTGAAAAGCTAGACGGCCGCCGCTGAAAAATTTTATTTTAAATCGAAATCTAAATCTATTCATTCAAATACTGAAATTTTTGCTAAAGTCCAAGAAAACTTGACGTCTTTCGCTCAAAACTAGAGAGACTCAAAGTACGACGTTACAGTTCTAGCTTACATCTGTATCAGGAACTTCTTACACATTTCTAATGGCTGTTAATAGTAACAACAGAACGTGGTTTAAATTCGAGCAAAATCCATGAAGTGGTGGGTTTCTGACCTGAAACCCAGAAAATTTTATATCTAATAGTTGAAGCAATAATGCCCCAAAGAAGAGTGTCAGACTTAAAGTTCATTCCTTCATTGGTGCCATTTAATCTTCATTTAGTCCCAAAAACCGTATATCAAATCGAAATTTAAAATGTTTTTAAAAAAACATTGATATTTTCATCCAAGACCAAGAAAACTTGACATCTCTAGCTCGAGATAACTTCATCTCCGCCGACAGAGACAGAGTTGCAGCTGGTCTCTTGGTCGTTGACACCCCAAACATCTCAATATCTTTTCCCGAAATTCAAACAAAACTCAACCGATAGCGCGTCTCCTACTCTCAAAGACCGTCCTATCAAAGCTAAGCCCCCCATTCCACCAAAACGTTTACCGACGACGACGCTGCAATGACTCAGCACTGCACACATCCGCCCGTCTGACAACCTGATTTAGTTTTTCACTTCATCTCTTGAATCTCTCCCCGACTTGAACGTGTTTTTCTTTTTTCAAAAACATCGCGGACATGCGGAGAGCTATGTTTACATATACACACAGAGACACAAGACGTCCCTGCACCTCTGCAAGGTGATCCTTATCAGAGATTTCTTTTTATTTTGTTTGGTTTACGTTTTCGTTTTTATTTTCTTTTTTTTTATACCAGAGCAAAAAATTGCTTTCGATAAGCAAAGCGACTGCAGAGGGAAACCCTGCATCGGGCTCCTTTTTGAATTTAATTTATCACCCCGTGTCTAAATTTCACCTTTGCTCCAAAAGAAAAAGAACCTCTTTTGTTTTGAAATTCTTTTTCTCTTTGTGTGTGTTTAGACAACAGTGTTTCGATGTCTGTGTGTAGTTTGATTAAATAGAAAAAAAAGCACCTCTATACAGTTCGTCCGCCCTGCGTCTGCCACCCTTCGGGGGAGATTTATGGCTCGGACAAGTGGCGGTTGAGTTGAACGTCACAAGTTGTGCGCCACCATCACCGGGCTCCTCATTTTTGAGTGACGCTAATGCCAGCACACGTGCTCGCGAAATTTGTGGAGTGTCTCGTGAAATTTGACACACCTTTTGTCAAAATGAAGACCCTGTGTCGGTTTTGTGTGCCTGTCCTTTTATCAATTTCCCCGATTTCGTGTGTGAAATTCAATTCCCCCGTACACATACAACGACAAGTCTTGAATTTTCGCAGAGTCAGATGTTGTTAATGGCATCGGTTCGCGATTGCGAAATGTATCGAGATGCGAGCGGGTATCTAAAACAGGGATCAGCAATTTTGTTGTGAGGAGGATGCAACAGCACAACTGGCAGGGAATTGATATGCAGTCATTTAGACTGCGAGATTGAAACGCGCCCCTATTGGGATGCAGCAGATGTCCTTTTCTTTCGTTCCGGTGTTTGATCGTTTCCTGGCGTTGATCTACTGATACGAGTGGCGATGGACTGGTGAATAATTTGAAAGAGACGTCGTCGACGATGATGGCGACAGATGGACAATGGGAGGCGGGTTAGGTGCTGCGGTCGAGTGACGGGGAACGTTTTACCTTGCCTTTTTTGTTCTTGTTCAATCTGTTCGAAAGATCTTGAGGAAGACCAATGTCAATAAGACACTCAAAAAGATTTGACCAATTCTTCAATCACTGGCAGCATGGTCAAAAACCAAAGTCCTTAGGTCAATTTTGAGTACCAAGTTAGCGACTCTGTCGTTGACCTCACAAGGAAGAACTTTATATAAAAAACTTTTGTAGTTTGTAGAAGTGAACTGTGTCTTAGAAGAGTTTATGGAAGTTTTGTATGGTGTGGCCCAAACTTCATTGCTCTCAACTTTTTCGGGGTAAATAAACTCATCCCAGTTTCACAGCGTACAATATGCCACTTTTGCTGATGACTCAGATACACAACTCCCATAAGAGAACTGATTCTCCGCAACCACCTCCCCAAGGAACCAAAAGAAAATCTCCATTACCCGCCCATTAAGGCAAAGCAAACTCAATTCAATGCGTCAATTTCCGACCCAAAACTGAAATTAATGCCTTCCCTCAGTTTGCAAAGTTTAATCCCTCTCATCGGCAGATCCTTTCACGTCTTCGATTCTTGTTTATTTATTCATGGCCATTTCCTTAACCCTTAACTTTCAACCTTGCAGATGCTTGACGTCCCTCATAAAACATTTCCCACACCGTCGTCGAATGTATTCAGCTTCCTTCTCGTATCCATTCAATCAGGCGAATCAATGCCAAGAGCTATTCAAATACAAGTTTAACTCAAAAAGGGCTTAAGATGCCATCGCCTGCCGCCTCCTTGGCCCCAACACAAAGGCCGATGGTTTTTTGTTCTTCCGTTCATCTTTCAATTTGTGAGAGTACTTTCGAAAGATCCTTCAAACACAGCCCCAGGTCCATTAATAACTAATTTAATTAAAGCCCGAGAAAAACCGAAAAAAAATAATGGCAAACCTTTCTTCGGTCGCCTTTCATCTGAGGTTCACCTCACCTGGGCACACCGGTCCGTTGAATTAATTACGAGACTGCGGCGAAGGCGCGCACCGCTGGCTGTGCTTGCACTCGTCCGAGGAGCGGAACATGGAAATGCCCTGTCAGCTTTCATCCCGCTCTCTGTGCTTTGATCTGTTTGAATTTATTTTGTTTTCCGCTTTTAATGAAAATTTGCATACATTTCGGTATCGGAGAACCCAAACCAAAAAAAAAGCCAAACGAAAAAAAAATCGGTTCGTTAAACAGATGGCAAACAATGTGCGTTAAATGGTTCCGAACTGTTTGCAGTTCGTTTGTTCCGTTCTGAAAAATTTGTATCTTTTTTATGGGGGATTGCATTTCCAGCTCGTTCGAAATACTGAGAGATTAGCATACGCCATGCCGTGCATGGGTGGGTGGGGTTACTTTTTTTCGGCAGGGTTATGAAACAGAAACAAGTTTGCATTTTGGGAAACTGAGTGAGCTTGGCACGCTTTCAAGGATGTGTGTCATGGTTTCTTTTTTCCATATTTCGTTAATGGATATCGATTGTGAAAGAGTGGATGGAAGGGAAGGATGGATGCCGTCAAGGACGGCAGTGCATTTCAAGGCAACTTGCAACTACTTTGATGGAAATGGTTTCACGAAGGGTTTGCTCAGTTTTTGGTTTTAGTTAAGAGGAACGAACAATTAAAAATGTTGAAGCACTTGTTTGGGTTCACAAAAATTAAAGATATCTATTTTAAATTGAAAACTTACACTTGACTGACTTTTTTGAAGGCAAATGAGTTTTGCAACGAGTTTAGAACACATGTGGTTGATGGGCTCTAATGGCATCGGTGATTTTTGATTAAGATATTCATTGACGTAAAGCGTTATTGACAGAATTAAAGCGACCAGAAAGCCTTTTGTGGATTCATTGCCATATGACGAACCTAGACTGGGATGACAGCAAATTAGGTATAGTCAGAAAAGCATCGTCGAGACGATAGAAAATTGAGGGTTCTCGGCTTACGTGAAGCAGAGAAAACGATATCGTTCGTCGTTGTACAGAGGTGCAACCAAAGCCTAATATTATAGGCGTTGGTTGCACCTCCCTACAATATGTGGGTAGCACATTTGTAACAATATGTTAGCTTCCGAAAATAACTCCGATATGGTCCTAAATGAAGAGAATATTAAAAAAATATATTTATACACGGCTAATGACAACGGTTTCATCTAAATTTGTAATATTTTGTGTTGTCTACACCTATTTTACTAAATACACGTGTAAATATAAGTACACGTGTTCCTACACGGATATTTTAATTACACGTGTACTACGTGCACACAATTACACGTGATATAGCGGGCTCTAATTTCAATTGAATGGTTTCTAAATATCAATTGTAGCAATTAATGACCTTCAAAGAGAAGTGACTTAAATTTTTTTTCGCAGTCTTTTTTTAGCTTTGATTGCATTGATAGAAAAAACTGAAACTGACTTCAAGCTCAAGGAATGCATTCTTAAAAGTGGTACCCTGCATCGAAAAATACAAATTAAAGTTTTGTAGCGGTTTTGTGAGAAATGCAAGCACAGCCCAATGATCACGTACTATTTTGCTCATTTTCACGCTTTTGATTGACAATGGCTGAATATACTTGATGCCGTACCGTAAATTTGCCTTTTAAGATGATTTTTTAGCAGAAATTGATAATGTCTAAAGATGTAATAGTAAAAAAGTCACTAATTTTGCATATAAATTGGATCTTGTGCGGGTGTAAATTTGTAGAAATTTCAATGTAGAATTCATTAAGTTTGGACCTGTGAAAGGCCGAGTTTGTATGTATAGCAAGGCATCGACGAGAGAATCATCAGCAACTTTGTTATTTTGTTCAAAACCAACTAGCCGAAATTTACACTAATATATAATCATTTTTAAAACAAAATTGTATCATTTTCCTACTGTTTATTGGTGCTACCATCCATGTATTTGACATCATTGACCAAAGTATTAACAGGTGCATATTTAATAGACTAATGTGATTACTTTTACATTCATTTGACATCTAAAGAACTGTAGTTGGAAATATATTTTTTTTCTTGTCGAATAACGACAAAGTCATGAAAAATTGTCTTAATTTATTGTTTATTTTTTGCGATCAAATCCTTCGCTACAACCTCTTGATCACCAGAAGAATGGACGGGAAAACAGAAACATGTAGACGGGAAGTTAAAACACCGAGCTAATTCTCAAATTAATGTAATTTTTATTACATTTAACACGATATCCCATCTCGGGTTAAAAAAAAAAAAAAAAAACAGCTCAAATTCTTTTCACCCCGAATTACTAGTTTCCATGCCAAAGTACCGGAGCCATTGACTCGCTACCACCCCGAATGAGATCACGCACTGTCCCTCCGGCGCATGATTCAATCAAAGATAACCCCCATCGACCATCGGATAAATCGCCAGGTACCGCGATGACGCAACACCCTTGCCCTCCAACACACACGCACGCATCCGACCTCCCATCCATCACTGCTTCCACAACCAGGCGTGTACAAATAGCCCCAAGCTCTGAGTCCACTCGCCCACTCGCCGCAAGTATCATTCCTGACCTTCCACGGTCAATTATCCCCCGTACACCGGCTTACGATGATAAATCGAAGAATATCCCACCACCACCTCCGACATGAGCACCGACATCGTTGTTGTATCTCTAATTAATTAAGTCGGCATTCCGTGTCGTGCCGACGACCGATAAACCATCGTCGTCTCCCCATGGACGTTAATAATTCGCCAAATTTAACGGTCACAAAAAAAGAAGACGCTCACAAAAACCAAAAAACAAAACAATGGAGCAATAAACGCCTTCGATGGCCGCTGTTCCATCGAACGCTCCGCTTGAGACTTGTTAACTAACTCCACGGCCTTGGTGCTAATTAGTCGAGTCCTTCGTGGTAAATAAAAAAAAAAAAAAAGAAACAGGAATTAAAACGTACGGCTCCATTTAACCAGCGGAACCGCGTGCTGCACCGACCGTTGCCACCGCCGCACCAGAGCATGGCGGAATGCGTTTGTTAATTAAATCAGAGAACAAAACAAGAAAACCACGGAAATGTATCTGATAACTATCTCGCGCACTAAAAATAGAGCTCATGACAAATTTTCACCCCCTCCCCCCGGAGGTGGCTAATTCTCCGGCATTTTATGGGCCATAAAGATTTTTTGGTTTTTGTCGATTTTTGGGTGAAAAGAGAAAAACCGACAACAAAATTTTTTGAACGATTTCGGAGAGTGCAGGCCAAATAATTTTTATCGCTTGCCCAACACACAGAGACACGCATGGACACCGACACTGCTGGAGAGGGGCGCGCAACAGCGCGGCGTGGCGTTGAACTGAAATAGCTCCGGCACCGGTCCGGTTCGACGGTCTGTGAAGCTGGAGCGGTGCCAAGTGGCGAGTGATTTGGGGCTTTCGATGGGATTTCCCTCTGAAGCGGTGTGGGGAGGAAATCTCTTTTTTTTTTGTCTGCGAGATGACAAACGAGGGTGGTGGTGGTGGAGTGGAATCTTTATCCACCAATGGCTTTGAGAACTGACAAGTGAAGGCTTTTGCGGATTAAGGCGCTAGCTTTGGGTCAGTGGACGCAGGGCGTGCTTATTCGTGATTTGAAGGCTTTTCGTTTAAATTGCCTGAAAAGGAACTCGGCCTTTGAGGGAGACGTCGAGTTGCTGATTTTCCGTCAAAGGGGACCGAGTCTCAAAAGCGGTTGAACGAGTGGGTCAAGGAATCGAGTTTTTCAGTGAGTGCTTCCAAAAGTACTAAAGAGTTAAATGAGATAAAGTTATACAACGGATGGGATTTAAAACAGTGGTGATGAAGGAAAAAAAAGGAAAAATGAAAACAGTAGGTTTTTTACACAGCTAATATTTTGAAGTATTCGAAGTTTCTGTGTCATTTTTTGCCGTAAAATCAAAATAACGTCAACTTTATTGTAAGCAATTTTCCTGGGTACAATTTTTTTATTAGATATTTAATTTTGATATTTGTGACTCTGAAATCGCTTTCGTGTTGAAAATTTTACAGATTACTCGAAATTGACCGAACATTTCTGCAGTACACTTTTTTACTTTTTAATTGAAAAAAAATACAGATTTTCTTATAACTGTCTGTCTGTTTGAGAATTTAAAGTTATTGAAACAAATTAGGAACGGGAGAGCAACGTCCAGATTGTGATTGATAAAAAGTTCAAGGACCGACAACTTAACGAGGTCCTAAGAAAATAAGCCCAAGACCCAAAC
Organism: Syritta pipiens; assembly: GCA_905187475.1. Taxonomy (NCBI): domain Eukaryota; kingdom Metazoa; phylum Arthropoda; class Insecta; order Diptera; family Syrphidae; genus Syritta; species Syritta pipiens. Next base: position 68,308,118 of record LR994571.1, on the reverse strand, counting down.
ACTGGCATCCGCGATTAAAAAAAAAATAATTGGTACACATTTTCTGAGAACCATTCACATTTTGTTTGTCTTAATGTGACTATTAAATTGCGACTGCTTAGAAATCTGCGTCATTTGTCATTTAGTGTACAGATTGATTGATTGATTGATTTGATTTTATATACGTTTACGTTTACGTTTAGAAGCTGTCATAACAGAGTTGCCTTGCATTAAATTTTTCGAATTTCAGCGACAATTTTTCTGGACTTAATTTTTATACTCCACAGACAACTAGAGTTTTTGTTTCTTAAAACGACCACTTGCAACTTTTTTTTATTGTAAAGTTGCTGGTAAATGACCAAACGCCATTTTCCAAGATCGAACGAAGAACATCATGGAACTCCATTTTCTAAAAGGTCTATTGTTCCCGAATTTAGATTTTTATTGCATAAATTCTTTATGGACAATTTAATGTTTTCCTAATGGTTAACAAATTTTATGGCTGCTATGAAACTAACCGAAGTTACGCTGAAAAGAATTCAAAAGGTCCTCGAAAAACTTTTCTCCCTGTTCTCAAACTTCTAATTTTGCTCGACAACCACCCCTTATCATTCAAAAGAAAAACTTCCAAACAAATTTCCTTTCTCCCATTCATCCAGCTCCTGCATACATTTTCTTCGACGCCATACTAACGTATTCTTTTCACCTCTTCTCTCTTTTCAGGTAAATCATCTTAAAATGTCTTCATAATGCCGCAAAAGAAACCGATTGAGTGTTTTATTTTATTCGAAAAATCAGTATTCAAAAGTCGATGCTATATATAAAATTAATTACTTACGTGCACCTCAGGTCTAAAAGGGAAAGATTGCCGCCAAAAAAAAATGTAGAATCCCCCTCAGACATGAGTATTTCATAAATTTCCCCATCACTCTGCCTTTATGGGTACGACGGGTGAACATGTCTGAAGTCAAAGCACTCCGAGGCCCCCGGCAGCTCAGTCCCCAGCGTCAGTGTTAGCGTCTCTCTTCCTGAATCATAGAGAAACACAGAAACAACACTCATCACGTATCGATCCTCAGCAGCGTGCAACAACCGACAACAAAAACAAAAAACAAAAAAACAAAATGTGGAAACACCAATGAAACATGTCAGACAAATTTATGATAATTTTTTATGGCAACTGATGATGATTCGGCCGGGAATTATGTGGAAATGCTCATCGTTTGTCTACAACATCGTCTTTAGTCGTAGACAAGGGAAAATATTTTCTGTTTTGTTTTTAAATTAACACATTGAAAATGGTGAAATGGAAGCATATGGAAAATTTGCAAACTACTGGGAACATGTTTTGAGGTACCCTACGATTGAGGAAGATGTGGAGAAAAACGATGGGATGATATAGTTTATTTTGATTTGGAAGATTTTTGTTTTCAAGTTTCAGAATAACTCATAATATATGCCGCCCTGAAGCATGTGCAGCAATTTAATCATGTAAATTTTTACACGGAGTCCTATGGATGCTGTGAATCTGTATCGCTTTCCATTAGAATCGTTTCAATTTTGTGTGTTATTCACACTTTGTAATATACAGTAAACCATCGATAATTTGAACCCCTATAGTTCGAAAACCTCTGTAAACAGAAGCATTCTCAAAGTCCCCTGAAATAACCTCTGTAAATCGAGGTTTTTGTGAAAACCTCTATAATTCGAAAATGGCATGTTTATCTTTATAATACGAAGTCAAGTTTACTTTTTTTCTTCAACAATTATCAGTTTAATTAAAAAAAAACGTTCGTAATTCAAAAACCTCTGTAATTCGAAGCTTTTTTCTGGTTCCTTGAAATTTAAATGTTCGGGAGTTTACTGTATTCAAATTGTTTTTTTTTTAATTGGAACGTAATGCGATGGGTATGTGCCTCCTTGCACCTTTTTTGGTACCGAGCATACGATAACTAACAGCCAAATATCATACTCGGTTACTCGGTCGTCTTTTCTTTGATCCCGTAGGCTAAGATCCGAAAGCCCCCAGTTCGAGTGTTGGTGTCCATCTAATCTAATCAGGAGATTTTGTCCAATGACCTTTTGGTAACTTCATTTAAATAAGATTTGAAAAGTTGTCGAAAGAATCACTAAAACAGGCAATGTTTTACACAAGGTTATGGGTTCCACGGTCTTTTTCTAAAATTAGTCTAGACTAGACTTTTGAAAAGATTTTAAGACTGCGTTCAAAGTAACATATTGGTCCGACAACATGATTCGACGCTGACATGGTGACCGAGAACAAGAAGTCTAAGTGTAGGGGATAATTGGTAAAATGATCGAGGCTGTAAAACCATACCCTACTGCCTTCTTTACCTGGAATTCTGCTCAGTTTAAGTTGTATTGGTCACATACAATCGACATGACTGGCAGACAAGTTTTCAAACAGTGAGGTCCAGAAAAGAAGCACAGGACTCTTTATCTTTCTCCAAAGTATGGTGCAAGGATGGAAATATATTTAAAGCTGAAAAGTTATTTTACCTAAATGCCAATAATATGGCCAGTTCGTAAAGTCTTCTAGACTGATTCAAATACGCAAAAGGTCTCTATAACGAAGTGGCTTTGCAAACTCAACAATGGTCATTGCATATTTTATGTAGATCCTATACGACAGCTCCCATTATCCCCCAGCTCCCAGATCCTATTAGATAACTCGATTAGAACGACAGTAATCTTGATCTGCTTTAGTCCACAGGATCCTGTGGCAAATGTTTCACGCTAAAGAAGCGAACTCTTCAGAAGAAAATCGCCCTATTTTTAAACACTTTAACATCGCAAAACGCTTATATGGTACCGACTAATCGCCAATCACATAGACCTGTAGGTCCATAGTGTGTTACACTAACTTTAAATTTTGAACAGTCATATTAGTCTTGGTTCAGCCAGAAGGACTTGGATGCGATAGCGTAGTTTACAAGTTGACTTTCATTGAGGTTTGCTTGGCTTGGATTAGCGCTGGGCAGGCACATAGCACGTACTCCAGAGTTACGCTAGCCGATGAGTCCTCGCAGTTTCTGCAGGTGTCCGAAGAAATTGAACCCATCCTAAAAGCGTCATGGCCCACTAAGCAATGCCCTGTGATAATACCAACCAACAAGCTGCTTTGGCCCTGCGAAAGTTTAGGACCTGTTCCGTCTTGCGTAGTACACTACACACGGCAGCCTCTGTGCAGAATTTGGCCTCGAATACTTTGAAATAGTTTTTAATTGGGACCGCCATGTACCCATTCTCTAAGGGATTTGATTTGAAAAATGTTTGTGGTACTATTTCCCCGAGCCGGATTCGACCCAGGTACTCTTGCTTAACAGTCCGATGCACTAACGATTAAGCCATGGCGCCCACCAACGCAATTAGTAACTTCTTAATTCCTTGAAATCAGTTCCATTTCAACTAAGAACGTGTCTCTGTCCAAAGCATCTCTGTCCTAATCTGCTCGATCTTCTTCGTTAACCACTCACATCTCATCAACCTCCCACCCTATAACTGAAGATCGGAACGCATTTTCCAGTATACATTTTTCAAACGCACAACCCAAACAAGCCTCATCAGCTCTGACGTTTAGCTGGCATACGTTTGAATTAACTGAATTAAAACACTTCATTTCTTTGATTGATATTAATCCTTCCTGTTGCGCTGCAATGGTCCAATGCACCAAAGGGGCACGATTGCACTCGGTCGGTCCCTGAATTCGCATCACATCCAGAGTTGCATCATAAACGTGCCACTTGGAGAGGCGTTCCTTTAATTTCTTTGCACTGCAACAACGATGACGATGAGTGTTGTTCTTTGTGCACGAACGCGATCCACTTGAGGACCCCAGCAGACAGTCTTCCAGAGAAGACCGAGAGGGAAGTGAGCTGTAGCCGAAGTCGCTGTCGTCGTCGGAGTCTGTGCGGAGCTCTGACCTAGTGGCTCAGCTTTGTTAGAGTGTTTTTTTTTTAATTTCCTTTTTTATTTTGATCGGGTGGGGAATGAAAAAAAATTGTTTTGCGAATATGGGAGTGGTGTTCCTGGGACGCATGGACTTTTGGACCCGATCGGCGCAGAGGCGGATGAGTCACTCGAGTGGCGTGGCGGTGCGAATGGGCCATGACACTCCGAGAAATCGCAGTGATCTTGACTGATGGAGAATTTGGATTTAAAACCTTCATCTGGGACGATGATGAAGGTGTCTCTTGTTGTTGTGTCGGACGCGTTGGGATAAAATCAAAGAGGATCAATAAGAGAGTTATGTACGCCATTAAACTTTTTTCCACCATTCAGAGAGCCTTAGAGCTATTTTCTTAAGTGAACTCGCGTACCATCACATATCATTAACCGTGTTTCCCAATTGAAGGAACGCAGTCTTTTCGTTAATATGATCCGAATCAGACCGATGTTAGAATTGTATTAGGTGTACATTTTGCTTCCGCCGTTTTGCAATAGATGGATGTAGCGGTAAGTGGTAGGCGAAATAAATAGATCGTAGATGTTATAAACAAAGCTTAGATATTTGTAAACATAACGCCATCGAAATATTAGTCGATTTGTGTCTGCATCATAAGGTTATTCTCAATTAAACATGTCAACTTACGAGCCAAATTCCTTGTCATTTGCGGGAGGTTTTAATTTTCCGCTTCAATATAAAGAAATCTGCTGCTGAAGCTCATTGAATGCTCTCAAATACCTATGGAGCCAAGATTGATTTCAACGCTTCAAGAACGGTGATTTTGACGTCGAAGACCGGCATGGCGGTGGAAGAGAGAAGGTTTTCAAAGATCCAGAGTTGGAGGCATTACTTGATCAATCAAACGTAAAACGAATCATAAGTGTATAATCAGTTTATTACAATAAAACCTCGAATTTCGGCGGCAGCAAAGTTGTACACCTAAACATAGTCTGGCAAAAATGTTTGTCCATCATTCAGGACCGTGGCTTAAAACCAGGCTTTCAATACTGAACCTTCCTGCTGAAATAAGTTAACTACAAAAAAAAGACGTCAAAAATAGCTCGTTTTCTTTCCGTTTATCTTGCTTTTCCAAGTAGAATACTGTACTAGGCAATTCGGAGTTTTGACTCAAGAGACTAAAAGTTTGGCCCATTGGTTGGCTTCCCACTTTCTAGCTTCAACCCTTTGCGATTGAAGTGCTTCTATTCTCATTAAAATAAACGTCCTGTACATGAGACTTTTTTTTGAGAGCTTGTATTGTAAAATATAGTTTTTTATTCCTCATCATCATCATCATCATTAGTCGCGTTACAGCTCACGAAGAGCCAGAGCCTAGCTTTTCGCGCCTCCACTGTGTTGTGTGCGTTATAATTTCACACATGTGAAGGGGACCTACAGTTTATTGCCGGTTCCGCGATAGCTTTCCATGACAGAAGTACTCCAGGAGGATTGTCAATCGTTCGCTGGAGGTGCGGCCGTGAAAATTGTTTGTGGTGTTTTTTCCCCGAGCTGTATTCGAACCCGGGTACTCTTGCTTAACTGTCCGACGCACTAACGATTAAGCCACGGCGCCCAGCTTTAGCTATTAAAAGTTTGGAGTATGGATCTCAAATTTAAATTACTATTTGCACACGCTCAGTCACGATATAAACGACGAACCGCAAGTGTTTCAATTTGTTGCTGTTTGCCATAAAGGCAATGACGCGTCAGCGATTCCAAATGGCCAATTCTTTTGATTTCTTTGTCGGGATCTAATTCCTTCGAAACCACTTATAACCCACTGCATTGGAATTCATCAGTTCGTAGGCACATTCCTCAGCGTCATGTTCCAGTTTTTTTTTTTTATGTTTTGAGAATCCACTCAGATCCGCTGCGTGTCATACTGAACGTGCCTCAACTAAACTCGCAAAAGTCAATTAGCCACTGTGCTCTCCAACCTAAAAAACAAAAAACCTTCAAAGCAAATCCATCTGAAAATAGAATTTGCCCACTCACTGACACCGAGTTGACAACAACAAGTGCCCGGCCCAAGTACCCGACTATCCGAGATCGCTCTGGAATGCTCTCACTCACTCTGGATATTAATAAATTCGGAATGCGCACATCCACTTCACGGGTGAGTATCGGCAGAGTGTGTCCTCGGTCCGTCCGCCACCCTTCGTTTCGTTTGGCATGTGGACAATTAACAACCCGACGCGTCCGCACTAAGTGCGCCGCTGTCTTTGACGCATCGGCCACGGATGGATTATAAATTCGGTTAAATGCGGGCGATAGATTTCAATTACACGCCTTCCCGATGCGTGCTGATCCGCTCCAAAGAGCCGAAGCGGGGAGATGTGTCTCCTCAAACAAACAATCGAATTAGCCTGGCATATGATTTATCAGCGCTGAGTGTCATGTGTGTCCAGGGGCACGGAGAAGAGTACGTGCCCTCACCCGCCCGGCCCAATCGAGTGATGGATCGGACCCAGAGACTTGGGACGGGCGCTATTTTTGAATTTAATGCACTTCGTATGTTTTTGGCTTGTTTTTTGTGTTTTTGTATGGAAAATGGAAAAATGAAAAATATTTTGGGGAACAAAGTTTTCGGTTGATGCATCTTCAATCGAACGCACTCGGCAGCCGCCTCCGCAGAGTTGAATTTTGTTTGTTTACTTGGGACGCACGTTGACGGAGGCATCGTTGGCCGCATTTTCGATGCGTTCACATTCCAAAAACGAGAAAATATAAAAATTCAGAATTAAAAATAGCCACCGAATGACTAAAAGAAATGATTATCACTTAGCGCCGAATATTTTTCATTTCGGCTGTGAGAGATGCCACCGGATGGGAGTGGTGGCGGCCCGTCTAAGTCTTCTGTGGTCGCGGTGCTTTGGTTTGGAAATGGGAATGAGAAGCAAAGAGTGTTCTAAAGGGCTGCAATCAGTTTGAAAGACAGCATCTAGAGATTATAAAGAGCTAATCCGATTTTATTTAGTGAGTTATATGCGATTCGGAGTCTTATTTTTACCTTGATCCTCTGAATCTTAGTGAACAAATATTCATCATAGGTTTCTAGGTTCCTTAATCATGACTCCTGAAAGTTGTAAAAGACCAAAAAGATGACACTTAGCAAGACTGTCTTAGCGTGAGTTAAGGTCTCTAAAATGCTCACCAGCATGATTAAACAGCATCGATGGTAAATTTGTGACTAAATGGCTTGCACTCTTGCCGTACTGGAGTCAACAGTTAAAAATATAGTTCCTTCGTTTTTTCACAATTTTTGGCATTTGACAGCGAGAAGTCTCGACGTTTCCTTTCAAAGGAATCCAATTTGGATCGCAAAATAATAAGTGCATAATTTCTACTTCTATAATTACTCAATCCACACTGCAAATCCAGGAGCCCAAAAACGCCAAAGAAAATAATCATTTTGAATAAAATTCATTCACCGGACCAACTTTCAAAACTATTTTGTCTTAAAATCATATCAACAAAAGTGTTTTAGGATAATTTTCACTTGCAGGTTTCAGTAGGTAAAGATCTACTTAACAGATGTCTATTTCATGTCGCTCTTGAAGCGACAAAAAATCTCTTCGTTCGCATTCGAATCCGTCCAGATTTCCACACCGTTTAGAAGGACTGGCAATATTAAGATCTTACAACTTCGTACCGTATTCGTATTCGCAATAAAGCGCTTCCTTTACAATTTGATGTAATATTTATTCGTAGTCCCATACATGTCCGCAGTCTTTATACTACTACCTGCGTCACTCATGAGAAGGAAAGAAAACCAGCAAGTTCGCTATGGTGTCGCCAGCATCTATACTACAGACGGTTTTACTTTTCAGCTGCCGTCTAAGCTCAAATACACAGCAATTAGCCAGAGTTATCCTTCGTTATATATCCACAGTCATGAAATTTGCGGAATTCAATTCCAAATAGCATTCTAGGCACTAAAATTATGAGAAATTAACCTAAATACTTATCGCTATTAACGAAGAGGACTAAAGATCAATAAAAATCAGTTTCTGTGACTATAAATGGACCAGACAACAATCCACATTTAACAATTTAATGGAAAAATTGTCTCTCATAAAAATATTGTGAATTAGTTACCAAATTTTTTATTACTTGAACTCGTTATATTTGTTTTTTTAATGTTTTCCTAAAGGTCGCAATTGATCTAAAGCCAATATAGTCAACAGTTTTGGATCTATAAGCTAAAGTTTTTGAACATATAGCCTCTCGATTCCATATAAAGCCGAGACGGACGGCAAAATTTGGATTAATTATGTCATGATTCATAAAATATACTCTCGATAATTCGAACCTCTGGGCCCCTACTCTGTATTTCGTTCCGATAGTTTGAATTTCCGAAAACGTATATTTTGTACTCTCTATTTCTAAAGCGGAATGAAATTTACTACTTTCGAAATGAAAATCCCGAAAGTGATTCATTTCCGAATGCCAAAAGTTTTCAAATACGAAAAATTTGTTTCTATAACGAATGTGATAACGGAAGCAAGAAAAAACGATTTAAAATGTTAGTTCTTTCTGTGAAAAACTTAAATATAATAACAAGTTAAGTAAATAAATTAAATTACAGGGAATCTTTTAGCTGAAATATGAACACAAAACAAAAACAATTTAAGATATTGGTGGGAGGCTAAGAGAAAAAAAATTAATTCCGTAAATAGGAAAAGTATTACGTACTACTTTCATTCATGTTTTTGAGGAAGTTCTATGCAGACTTGTAAAAGAATGTAAGCTTTTGTGAATGCAATCATCAATTTGCAAAGCTATAATTTGGTTGTGAAAGAATTAATTGAAACTTTTTCGAATGTCGAAATAATTGCAAAACTGTATTTTACTAAACTGTTTTTTCAATTTCTTCAGTGACTTCGAGAAGCCCCATTTCATTAACTCAGACCAGAAGTTTCATTTGGTTATTACCTTCGTTGTTTTTAGGTAGCTTGGTGAGCTGAGAATGGCAAACTCTAGATCATTGAAATGATCTACAAACCCTGTGTTGAATCCTTCCCAAAACAATCCTTCATACTTTACCTGTCTTGCCAATTCTTGCACCCCTCGAAACCTCACTTACAACTTGAAAGACCTCACGTAACCCTTGCACCGCGATGGCTGCATTGCACTCTGTCGTCTTACGCCACTGCTGTAGGAGGACAAATTAACAAAAAGCACCCCAACTCCTACACACGTAATAAAATTTCAGTTAGCAACCCTCGGAGCCGGTGTTAAGGACACTCTTTGTTCTTCATTGCCTGGAGTGGTCGCAGCTTTTCAACTTTCCTTTTTTTTCTCTTCTTCTGCAACCTTTCTACTCCTCTCTGCGCTGCACTGAATGACTCTGAAGTTAGTTCCGGTGAAGAAGTTTTCTTCGCTTTCAAGTGCTTTTTGGGTTTCTCATTTCCAGCGAAAGGACGATTTCTGAACCAGCCATAGAATGACGGAATATTAAAACTGATGTGGAAAATTTAATTATCAAACTTTTGCCAGACGCAACTCTACTGTTGAGATGTGGCGGGGACACGAAGTACCAAGGACTCGAGTGAATGCAAAGACTTGAAAAAAAAAAAGAAAATGCAGAAAGAAAAATACTCAATGGTGGGCATTTTAAGTTTAATGGGCCGGACTCTGAATGTAAAATTAATGAATCCGAGAACCTCTCCAGCCTAGACTGCGCAACTGTGTGTCGATGACACTTGCGGTTGCCGTGTTTACGTATCTGGGCACTGGACACTGGACGGTGGACGATGGTGGATGTCTGCCGCACAGAGGTGGAACTCAATTCGGGACCCCCTTGGATGCATTTCCATTTGATTGGTTTTTCCGTGTGGTCGCATTTCATTCAACGACACAATCGATCCCAGCCTGAGGTTGACGGAGGATAAAGGAAACTCTGTGACAGCTCGAAATGGAATTTTTCCTCCTCGTCGTCCTTCTCCTGACCATCGTGTGTGTGTTTGAGAATTATTGCCTTTCGTGATCATGTAGTGGGTGGTAAATGAATCAGATGAGTTGTTTGTGTTGATGTCATCGTTGTGACAGACCGCGCTCCATTCCACGTGAATTGGTGATGAAGGATTGTTGGGGCTTCGTCGCACTGGACTACCGCATGCATTTACAGAGCGATCGACTATCTAAATATAAATCGAATTCTAAAGTGAAATGCTTTAGATGCTGGCAATCAGATGTGATTTTGTGACATTTGTTTGGGCAGCGTTTGACGGCAGAAGAAGGGGATTGATGTGTCAATACCTCAATAGGTTTAGGTTGTGTTTCTAAATTGAAGCAGCGTTTGAGAGGTTTACCTGGTTAGTGGACTTCCTATGATGGAGAATTAGGGTCCTTAAACACAATTTGAGAGGCTCGATCGAGAGACTGGCTGAATGAAAATAATTTCTGAAAAATTAAAAATGTTCAAATTTGAGGAAATACCAGATAAAGCCCACTCAATATTATCAGAAATAAGTTTATTCGAAGTTTAATCAGCACAAACTATTTTCCTCTTTACATCTCCGATTTTTGTGTGGAGTTCTTATCTTGGTGTTCTTCATCCAAACAAAAAATGACTCTTTTCACTCTTTTTTAGAAATTAAAAAATCCAAAATAAGCTTCAATATCAATTGCGTGTTTTGAGTAAAAAACAATTTTTTGGATCGAATAATTTTCTAACAAGTGGCTACCGAAATACAAAAAATACTTTGACGTAAAAACGTGATCACAAGTATAAACTTGTTGGCTACTGCTGCTTCTGCGCAAAAAAGCTTTTGAAATTTACCTGCAGAATTGTACCAGCTTTAGGTCGCACTCACCACAGTCATATTGATTTTTATATACACATATTTTTACGGTTTTCCCGCCCCTCCTTTCCATATATAGACTTTTAGATTACCGAGAAATCATCAAAAAAATGGGTGAGCAAATACTTTTTTCTGCATCTGAAGCAACTCTGTGTGTCGCACACATTTTCGGCTTTGACCACTTTGTACAACTTTTTTTTTTAATTTTTTTTTTCTATATCTAATTTCCAGTTCTAATTTTTTGCGCAATAAATTTGTGCTCTAACTCTCTAAAAAGCTGTCTTAGACCAAATTAGGTCTCACTAAGAACATATTATCGGTTGTTTTTTTTTTTTTCAAAATATTGTGAAGCAAATTCTTTCCAATCAATTTTGATACGTGTTTTGAGCGAAAATTCTAAATCCTAAATGTTGGATTGTTGTTAATAAAAATTATCATAAAGTCTATAAAAATATTCCAGATCAAAATCGAAACACTCGTGTTTCTGAACTCATGAGTTCAGGAACACAGAGGACGATTTTGGTGAAGGAGGCAATAATATTAAAGAATGCGATGTGAAAATAAAGCGGGCTAATGGTCAAAATATATTGGAGAGTTTTCAAGGATATGTTGTTGTTCATTGCCACATTTTTGACCTAAAGTCTCAGTAAATATTTATGGATTCAATGTGAGAATGCAATAAAATCAGAACCGTATATAAATTTCTGATATCAAGTGCTTCTTTCCACGATTCTGCATATTTTCTGCCTAGACTTCAACATTTCAACATCCATAAATTTGCTCTTAAATATATTTTTGACAAAATTTTGGGTTATTTTGTTTAACCCTTAACCCTGTGCTAGAGTGACCGTATAGTCCACCCAGAAGACCTATTGAAAAATGTCATATGTCTTCCAACCAACCAAAATCAGAAACGAGTCAAGACAAAAAAAAAATAATTATAGGACAATTCAGGTTGAAGACATCACAACTATTATAAAACGTAGGCTTGCATTCAAGTTCTGATTCAAATTCTGTCAGATATACAATGCTCCTGTCATCTTGATCAAGTCGGTTTCCAGTTACTATTCAGCATTTGAAAGAGTTTCATTTAAAACGAAATGTGTGTAGCCTTCGCACTCGACGTCTGCAAAAACTAACAAAAAATCCACAAGCTGCTACCCCCACTTGACCGAGCCACTCGCAACCTTTAAGCCAGTTGACCTTGTCCTGCACGGCAAAAACGGCGCCGCTTCCCCCTGCGTTTCTATCAAAAAATTAAATCCACAGAGATGAAAAGTTAAAATGTAGCGCACACACCTTCCGCCGTCATCGTGCATCAGCATCCGCCTCTCTATTTGCATTCCGATGGACTTCAAAGGAACACTCGTCTCTCCCTGGCCCAACATCAATCCAATCCGAGGCATGATTTACTACAAGCCAACAAAAAGCAAAGCAAAAAAAAGTTTCTGATGCCTGTCAAGAGCAATAAATGACGACAACATGTTGCAGCATGCGATTTATGTGAGAATCCTTAAGCGTTCTTCTCTTCTCCTTTTTTTCCTGCTGTTGTTGTTGGCGTTGTCTGCAACCTACACCCGATTTGATCCCCCCGCCCCGCCCATCGGTTTAATTTATTTGGCTGCCTTCGAAATATGGCTGCGTGTTTGAGTTGAGTTTTTTGTTTGCAACAAAATTACAGTGACGGCTTGAAATACGTGAATTTGTGCTCGAATTTGTTTTTTGGGCCGTGATTGGGCCCAGTCACTCGTATGCGTTCGTTTCACGGAACGGATGAATGTGAAGTGGAGGACGAGAAATGAAAACTGAGAAACTGGGAAAACTTTTCAGTCGAAAACGGTGTGTGAACGCTTCGACGAGCTTTGTAGGGCTGCCACTCGTAAACTAAAAGTGCGACGATGAATTTTTCATCCGCCGGAGGCGATGTGTGTATCGTATGAGTGCGTTGTGGAAGACTTCCTGCTTTTTAGCAAAGGCTCTGGGCTTCGGGTGGCAGCTTGAAGGGGATGGAGAAGAAGTTGACAAATTTTGAGTCGTTCTGCTCTTTTGAACTTTGAAGTGGACCCTACTCCTGGTTCGAGGGGAAAGACCGCATATCGTCGTGAAGGGGGTCGTTGACATGACTTGTGGCGTAATTAACTCTTCGGGTGGGTAAATGAGTGGCTCTTGAAGAAAGTTTTGGCTGTTTTGGAGAGGAATTGCTCATCTTCTAATGGGTGCTGAATCCTCAGGAGGCCTGTGAACTCGGGAATCAGTTTCAACGAACTTTTGGAGGGCAAATCAAGACGGAGATATGAAGAGAATGGTCGTAACGTAAAGTTAAGGATCAAAATGATCAGTCGATAAAATTTTGCAAGCGTCTTTCTTGTACAAATATTTAATCAAAACACCACTGTTGTAAAAGTTTCGACCAAATTAAAATATTCGTCCTTATCTTCGTTCATGCTTTTAGTTTTGAGATAATTATTAAAATATTGAAGCTTGTATTTTAAAGTAGTAACTGAGAGACGCAACCTAGAGCACGATTTTCTACCGTGCAACAATCTATCTTGAATAAAAGAGTTTAAAATGTGTGTGGCCTTTACATAAAGTAGAATAGGAGCTCTTTAATAGCTTTTTGATAGCTCTTTAATAGCTCCTATTCTACTAAATGTAAAGGCCACACACAGCTCTTAAATAGCCTCTATTCTCCTATTATGCAAAGCCATTCAAAAAAAAATTAAAAAAAATTAAAAAAAAAAATAAACAAATTTTAACCTTTTAGGCATTTTGCTAGTGCATGAGATCAAGTGAACGAGCTTTTGCGATAAAGACTAGTATCACAGTCGAGTATTCAATTATTGAATTCATTTGAAAAAGGCTTAAACCATCTCCGGCTCCGCTTTTTGTTAAAACTGTAACAATAAAAGATATTCCATAAAGTAACGACAAACCTCAACCATCAAAGAGCTAAAGAAGGCTCGTCACAGAAGTTCACACATATTTTCGACGAAGATTTTCAAACTTTCCTTTACTACATGCTTTTCCAACAAATTTACTTAAAAAAACAAAGCAATCCTTTTTATATGTTCAACATTCCACTTCTTACTCCAATCGAATTGTAATTTAAATTGTGTAAAAATAGAGAAAAATATGACACGTCATCGTGCAATGCATGCAAATATGCGGAAAACAAACAACAAAACAACGTTTAATTATATGAATGTGACTCAAACAAAGGACCCGGGAACAAGTTGTCTTCGCTGATGTGAATAATAAATTTTTATTTATTCAATTTATTTGTTTGTTCATCTGTTTCATTGATTAATTGAACGCGTGAAATAAACTCAAGTCTGATCATTCACTCAGCTTTGGTTGTTTGCTTTAAGAAAACCGATTCTGATGAGGGCTTGGAGCCGAGCGCAGAACTTGGAGCGTTGGTGGAACCAGTCATACTTTGAGTATTAGAGTATTGAGCAACAAAAATTTCTTACAACGAATCTTACATTTGGTTAGTTAATTTTCAGCTTTTAATATCCAACTAAAATACATGGTAAAAGAATACAATTAATGGCTATTCTGTCAGCACATAATTAGTTACTAGCTCCAACTGAGAAATTAATGTTTGAAGAACTTTTTCCCTTTAAGTCTTTTACACGATTCTAATCTATGCAGGGAATTTGCCAGTCCATGAATTGTGTTCCAGCGTAGAAAATTTCTCCGAAATTTGCTACCATGACGAATAGCTTCTAAAGGGTGATTTTTTAAAAGCTATAGGAAAGTTTTTAAAACAAAAAAAAACACATAAAATTCAGAAAAATGCATGAAATCTTTATTTGAATCGATAGTACGGTCCATATAATTTAATGTTTGAAGATTATTTCATGCAAATGTTGACCTTGACTGCGTCTCAAATGGTCCATCCGCTTAGTCCGATTTTGGGATGCTTTTTCCAACATTTCGGCCGGTATCTCACGAATAAATGCTTCAATGTTGTCTTCCAATGCGTCAATTAAAGCGGGCTTGTCTGTATAGACATGAGCTTTAACATAGCCCCACAAAAAATAGTCTAAGGGTGTTAAATTGCACGATCTAATTGACCGGTCCTGAACGTGAAATAAAATGTTCACCGAACTCGCCTCTCAATAAGTCCATTGTTGTGCGTGCTGTGTGGCATGTGGCACCGTCTTGTTGAAACCACATGTCATGCAAGTCAAGCTCTTGGATTTTGGGCAAAAAAAAGTTGGATATCATCTCACCATTCGCAGTTACGTTACGATTCGCATCATCTTTGAAGAAGTACGGTCCAATGATGCCACCAGCCCATAAACCGCACTAAACTGTTCTGCTTATTTACGCACCCATTGAGCCAAAATATAGCCGCTTCAGTGGGCCGATTAAACTGACCATAAAATGGAAGAAGCGCGCGATGAACTTTCTTAACAGAGCACGCATTTTGATAGTAAAATTCAATAATTTGGAAGCGTTGTTCGTTTGTAAGACGATTCATGGTTAAATTATAGACCAAACTGAAGATGTTTGACAGTGAAACAAAACACGAAATGTGCGCCAGCTGTTTAAACCAGTGTTGCCAAAAAGATAATAGCTAAAAAATCACCCTTTATTAACTTTGACAGAAAAATATCTGACTCGAACTAAAATTCAGTGAATGGTCCCTGATGTTTTGTGCCATGTTTTTCGAGAAGTATTGACATACAGTCGGTAAAATAAAAGTATTTGCATATCCAGTTTTCTTATGATTTCAATAATAAGGAAGGTTTTAATAAAATGTTATATTTGGGATCGTTGAAGCTTCTAATGAATACACCACAGACATATGCACAATTCTGAGTATAAAAATCAATAGATTTCAAAACAAGACGCGATGGAGAAAAGTATTTGATTCTCTTGTATGTATAATCTTTATAGGCAATCTATATTACAGTGGAGGAAGCCTAAGATTACCACAATACAAAGCCCCTTCACAGCTTGCCGCCTCTGTATGCACAATTCTCGTAATTCACGACGTATTTGAGTCCTCTCAAAGGTAGGTGATACTGAATAATGGCTCTAATAAAGTCTCAGTATGGCAGCAAACTGTTATTTGATTTTGTAATTCATTTTTACATTAACAAAAGAGGTTCTTCTTACGGCAGCAACGGGTGTATGTCAGAGCGTCACACCAATATCAAAATATTCCAAAACACTTTTCAAATATGTCGCTACACTTCGAACGCATTTATAAATGCAGCGCGACGACTGGCCTCTTTTGGCTTTTGTTTCTTTTCAGATAGCCTTACAATTAAACCCAATTATCAGTCTTAGCCAACATCGAATTACCGGACCATAATTAGATAGCGCCATATATTACCCATATTCGAAACACTTCCCTCACACTGTCCCCACCGCGAAACCTATGTCCACAGCCAAAAAATCTACCAAAACGTCGACTCTAATTTACGGCCGACTGTGTATGTCCACTCCCGTGGTCTACTAGTCGTGCCTACTCGAGCCAACACATATCTTCGTCCGTCTTTCCCACCCTCAATTAACGATTCAAATGGCCCAAGCCGTACTTGTGCCGAGCCTCGTTCCTCATGTTTAGCCTCGACCACCTCCTCACCAGCCCCCTTTAAACCGGCTTGAGTATTTCAAGCACGTCGGCGCAATGCAGAATGCAATTGAATAGAATTTATTGCCAAGGCTTGTCCTTCGGTCACCTCAGAGCCGAGGATGAGGAAATCTAAAATCTCCTCCCGCCCGCTCGCTGTTGGCCAGGTCGCATTTGGAATACGGAAAACATTACCGAGTCTCGCCGTCATATCACTAATGGCACAGGTAGTTGCACTCTGTTATCGGCCCGACGACAATGACAACAGCATTCCTACTGCTCCAACGTGTGGGGGGACTCGACGTCCAGGCCGGAGGCACTGAACTGTTAGATACGAGTTATTTCATCATATTTCTACTTGCGTATATGTATGGAGCATAGCCCTTTGTAATAAAAAACAGAGGTACAAAAAAAGAACGCCTCAATTCAGTTTGGGAACGTGCTGACCCATATTCCCGGGTGCAGATCGGTGGCACAAAGGGGAGAAAAGAAAAAACAAGTCCTGCTCTGCCTCGGCTCGGTGACTGCAAAGCTACAACATCAATCTGCCGCTCTATCGACGGCATCTGTATCGCCAAAAGAACAAAACTCCGATCCATCTCACATCGCATCCTTTGAAGTTCTCCACGGACCACACCACAGACGGCTTCTGTGCTGGGCCATGGTTGCCCTCATCTCTACATCCTCCTCCTCTTCGTCATCGTCAATGGCTCTCCGGTGCATGTGGCAGCCGGAGGCTTGCACTTGCAAGTGGACCATCAATTTTCGATTAAGTCCCTGCACCGCCGCATAATGGCGCGGCTTAACGTTATTGATTTCCCTTAAGCGATTAATTAAACTTTCGGGGGAAGTTGGCAAATTAATGGAGTGACGAGTGGGTGAGTGGGTGGTGGTTGGCCAACGCGTGGGTGAGTGGTGTGATAAGGAGGCTCTTTGGGGAGATTAAATGAAACTCCACGGTTGGACAGATGAGTGCAAGTGGTTCGGGGATTTATGCAGACTGTAATATTGACCAAGTCCTATAGGTGGGTTAACGTGTGTGGTATATATTTCAACTTAGGTTTTGAATTAATTTTATCCTAACCAAATCAGTTTTTGAAAAGGCCGTTGAGAGCAATCAGGCCAGGCTCAATTGCCGGTAGAAGCTTTTGTTCTTCGTTCTTTAAATAGAAGCCGATTTTTTAATCTAAACTGGTTAAGTGGCGCAGAAGGCATGAGCCTTATATTCTATTTCACTCGTGAACGATCACAAATATTCGCACTCTACAATTGTCGTGAGACAAAACAAATCAATCATAAAATGTTATTATTTTTTAAATGCAAATTTACGTCAGTATTGTAACCTCTGCAGTCTGAAAGGCGGTCATAAATAAGACCTTGCCGTAACCCCTCTTCCGAGTATAGTCTTTCAAAAAAGATCAAGAGATCTTTAGAAACTCAGTTGATCAACAAAATTCACCTAAACGTTAAAAGACTGATAGTGTCGAGTGATGGTGTGTTTTTAACTTTAGTCATACTTATGTATGATAACAAAAAATCCTTTCGACTCAACGGCTCCGAAGTTGAACCGTTTGAATTTTATCTTAAAACTCGAGGTATCTGCTACGAAGACAATGCAAATAATTTTCACACTTTGAAAGATTACAAAATGTAATAAATTTATTATTTTTATTTTTTTTTTTTTATGTATATATGTATATGTATATATTTGTATTCATAGTCAATAAAAAAATATAACGTACAACGATGACTTTCTTAAATGTACATCATTCAGAATCGGGCCAAACTAAAACAAATTGACGTTTTCGCTTGCAACGGATTACAAAGAGAAGTTAGGAAGTTAACATTTTTTTTCTCCATTTTCTTAACTTTACGAAACAAAATAAACACTGAATAAATATTATCACTAAACACAAAAAGTCGAAAAATCACATCGACAAAATTAAAGCACGCTCTGCTATAAAACTTTATTTCCTTTCAAATTTAAGACTGTCGAATTTTTATAGACTAAATTAGTAGATTGTCTTTGTGTCTAAATTGTATAACTCCAGTGCAAGAATTCGAAGAGTCCACAGTTTAAGCCAAACTTTGAGATCTATTGCATTTGATTAACTGCACGTTTGTTGAATCCATAAAAAAATCCACTTTACGGACAATCAACGCTATTCAGCCGATGAAATTTCTTTCCTTCTCACCACACATACAACAAACATAAATTTTACGAAATTTATTTTTCAATGTATGAATCAGGAAATGTTATATTTTCATTTATCTTCCTGAAATATTTCGAGCTTATTTAGTGGGAATATAAACTGTTTTGCTAAACAATGAATTTCACATACAGTGTGCATAACTCCAGCGAACGACTGACAATCCTCCTGGAGTACTTCTGCCATGAAAAGCTTTCGCAGTTCTCCGTTCGAAACCGGCATTAAACAGTAGGTCCCCTCCACATGTGTCAAAATTATAACGCGCACAATACAGTGGTGGCGCTACAAAACTTAGCTCTGGCTCTCAACGGGCTGTTACGCCACCCAATGAACTCATATTTTTTCATACCAATTTTAAAATAAAAATAGTTAGTAAAACGACAGTGAAACAAATTCATTGATTGAATGTCACATTAGTTTTTCAAGTCAAAAATGTAACTTAAAGACCATCACATTCTCTAACCACAACTTTCTAAGCATTGCGAAATATTAAAATAAAAGGCAACTAAATTGAGAACAAGGTATTAGTAAGATTGTGACAACATGGCGGAATTCCCATGCTTTGCAGTGCTTCAAATTATCTTTCAAAGGTCAAAATACATTTCAAAAAATCTTCCAAAATCCACTTAACGCGTGAAGCGCTTTCTCCTTATTATTATGTCTTCCAAAAATATCGTTCCAAGTGCTCCTCTTTTAAAATGTGTGTAGTCGGTGCTAAGCAGGGCACTGAATTCAGAATGAAGCTCAAAGTCGTGACGAATGTTGTGGCGTCTCTTTAACATGTATTTAAACTTCAGACAACGATCTGCCCATCTTACCGGTTCCGGTTCCACCTACTATACAAATACTCTTCATCTTAAGTCAAATTTAGCGTGAAATTGCATGACTACAGTCTCAGAGGAACATGAGTCCACAGCGACCGCTAAACTCTGATGAATAAAATTCAACCAGATCAGAATCTGGCATTCGTTGCCACTCATTCAAATGCTTTTTAAAATTGCTATACGAGCAAACATGCGTCCGCTTTTCACTGCAGACTGATGTTACACTAAACTGCAAAATCTCTCTCAAATTTCAATCCCCCGAGGAATTCGCAATTTGATCAATCACGTGATCATCAAACGCACAGATAGAATAAATTCCAGGAGGACACCGCCAACACCCCCGTCTCTCTTGCTCACATTTGGCACACATTCCCACGGCTGTCGTCCTGATTAGCACTCTTATTTCGATTAACGCCACCAACTGAGAGCGATTTTAATTACTCCCCTGGCATCTCATCAACTCAAGGGAAATGAATAAAACTGAGCCCCAGGAATGCAACGCATTCGAATCGACGCGACGGTTGTGTTCGCAAGATACCACCTATCAGCAGGCTGTCTCTGTGCTGTTTAGTTGCGCCCCATTACGAGCTCATCACTGCCAAATTGAGGAAGTTTTACCGCCACAGAGTCAGCAGAACGCTGACATATGCTGAAAAGTTGGACTCTGCTCGGGGTGACCCGGGACCTGGGAGGAGATGTGTGAAGCATGTGTTTTTGCTGCGTTGGCGTCCACCGGTTTGACGCTGTTTATTTTTAAGAGGAGTCTTGCGAGAATTTCAACGACGACGTGGCGGTATAAACAACGAACGAGAGTCGGCCTCGGCGGCTAGGGACACTTAATGGTGCGAATTTGGTTTTCTTTTTTTTGTGCCTGGTGTCATGTGAATAAAAATATGAGATTGCAAATGTTTGCTTTTTTTAGGGGACTTAAACTGGAAGTTGTGTGCGTGTATAGGGTGACACTGAGATTCGCTTTCAGTAAACCAAGCTCTTGAAATTTTAAAGCGGAGAGACCGTGAAGCGAGAAGGTGTCCATGCGAAAGGCATAAAACTTTAAAAATTTGATAGCAAAACCTCGGATTTTGATCCGCTTACTGGTGATTTAGCGCTTGTGGATGATATAGCGTTGAGAATGACTGAAAGATAATGATAAAGCTCACGAGCTTGACCTTCAACTCAAATCTTCAATTGCAACACACCATAGACGGATTAGTCAATCTAGCTAGATAAAATGCGAACATCAGACTTACGCGATTTGATACAAAATTATTTATTTAATTATAGCAGAAGTGCTTCGAGAAAATTAAATTAAATTGAATTTACTTATAAAATTAATTTAATTCTCGCATGGAACAAAAATTTTAAGTTTCAATGAGTTTAGATAGTGTAAAAAACTTTTTTTTTTAATGTCGCGTCAGGAAATTGTCGAATCTAAAAGAAGTACAGTCGAATCCCTCTAAGTCGAATTTTCACGGGACATCAGAATTAGTTCGAGTTAGACGAAGTTTTGCAAAAAATTCGAAGTTTTGCAAATTGGAGAGATTGATATTTTTTTGTTAAAAGGTCAATGTTTACGTCACTGGTAAACGTCAGCGTATGTTACTCTTTTGAAAGCAGACAAAGACAATACAAGCACTGAATGAAGCAAGAAAGCATCTGAGATACCTAACTACATTCGAAGCCCTCTAAGTCGAACGCCCTCTAACTCGAATTTTACGCCATATTTTGGCATTCCCTTCAATTTTCAATATAAAATCCATACTCTAAGTCGAAAAGTTCTCTAACTCGAATACATTTTTTCGACTCTTGGTCTATTTTCAATTCCCCTAAGCCGATTTTTTTTGTATCAAGTACGCAACTTGTATTGTATGTTCTGACTCTCTCTCAGTTTGGCACTGGATGACCAACACCTTTCATTTCATGTTGATTTTTTTAGTACAAACACGGCGGAGAAAAAATCGCATGTGATTGCCCTTATCATTGGTTAAAGAAAGAGAATGTTCACAGCAGGAATGAGGATTTGCATGGCGATCTACACGGCAAACATCGAACCCAAAGAACTTGATAAAAACGAAACTATTCGCCAATGGTTCTCGAAGAACAATCATGTTGGGAGCATACAATTGTCGTCTAGAGCCACATGGTCGTCGTCTACACACAACCACAAATGAGCTATAGGTTATTTGTGCACACAACCGTGCGCCTTTTTTACAAGGCTTCATTCTCCAATTTTAAAGACTTAATCCAAAATTACAAGCTTTTTTTAAGTAATTTCCTTTGTTTTTTCCTTACATGTATACTCTTTTGAATAAAATAAAGGCTTTTAAACAAAAAAAAATATTAATCCCACTATCTCGAATTTTTCGAAAAATCCCTCTAACTCGAACTAATTCTGATATCCCGGGAAAGTTTGACTTAGAGGGTTTCGACTGTATTTCCATGTTTATTATTCGTTGTGTTTATTTATATAAAGGCAACTTCATGCCTTTTACAGGAATTTAAATCTTACAAACTCTCAATTGTGGCATATTTTGTTTAAATAATGTAACCTTCAGGTTTTAAGAATTAAATTTTATCTCTTCAGTATGAATGTATACAAAATTCTAAGCTGTAACCTTCAGGTTTTAAGAATTAAATTTTATCTCTTCAGTATGAATGTATACAAAATTCTAAGCTACCTGCACAAAATTGTAAAGTACAAAGCCATCTGTCCATATGGAATATGGATCTAACCAAATTATATTTGTTAATATTTGAAAACTCATATTCACATGCCAAAAAATAGTTACATTCAAACGTGGCCGCTGTGAGCTGACAAGGTTCTTATAAAAAAAATGCAATGAGTAACAAATCTCCTCTTCACGTGAACGACAGCCTCTGAATTGACTTGGTTACGTTAGATTTTGATGGTCACTTCTCCCCGTCGATTTAAGTTCAACATTTGATTATTGTGATTGCCTAACATTGACCTTTCCATAGCTCTACCTTTGACATTATGCCAGATCGGTGCAGCCCTTAGATAACCTTCTCATTCTCCCTATTCTTTGTATGACTCATCGTCCCACAATTTGCTGGTTATCTAAACCGACGAATAAACATTGTTATGTGCATAATGTTAGCAGCTACTCACGAAACTCTATCCATCCATACCTTCGAAAAGTCACGAAATTCCAAGCAACGACTCCCGCCATTCATTCTGCAGCCCCTTAGAAAACTCATCTGCATTCAACTCTCTCTCTCTCGACACTCGAATGATGGATAACAAATGAACGTCAATTCAAGGAACAGTCCCATTCACGTAATTGCGTCATTACTTTATTTTCACTCGCCGATAAGTGTCATCGTGTCCTCAGCGACCCTTTGATGTGTCTTCTCTCCTCCTGAAAACAAATCTCTCCGCCTTCCCGCCTCCGTCTCAGTCCGGCTGCCCTCCCGGCACATCGACAACTTTGAATAGCATTTGCAAACAAATACTCAAAGTTGCAAAGCGAAATGCAAATGTCAGAAATTTGCATAACTCACAAGTGCGATTATTTACTCTGCATCCTCTGCGGCTATCTGCGCCAAGAGCGCCTCACTTTGAGCACCCACCCCCCCACTCGGAGGGTGTGAGTGCTTCATTTGCATAAGAACATTAAATCCTCAGCACACGCACACAGCCGCATTAAAATGATGACTGAGCAATAAATGTGCATGATTAACGGTTTTCCATGTAATGTGAAAACAAAAATCTCATCAATCCCTAAAAGCAGCGCGTGACGAAAGTCCGCCCGCCCCCATCCCAAACAAATAAACACCACATGTGTACGCTTCCTCCATTAGCTTAATTTCCCGGCCACCCACATGTAGATAGATGTCAAAAAGTCCTCCCCCGGACCGTCATTTGAAGGGGGAGCGAAAATCCAAAAACCCGTCACAGGATAAAGATCAAAAAAATGTGGAGCGCGCAACACTTGACCCAGAAACGCAGCGAGAGCGCGTTTGGCTTTAAAATTTCTACTTTTGGCAAAAGCTGAAAATTGCTTATCTCGTTTATTTTTTCGAAATCCTTACCGAGGAGCCGTACACGAAACGAAGCCATTAAAGCGGCTCCCGCAACGGAAATATTTGTCCATCAATAACGTTTAATGCGAAAAACGGTTCTGGCCCACTCCCTAAACCGCCTCCGACCGAAGCAGGAGCCATCCGACGTGATGACCTAGTCCCCCCCACCCACCGACGGATTCGTTTCGTTGGGTCTCTGGGTGGCTTTTTTGGATTAGAACCGCACCCACGCGCCCACATGTGCGTTTGAGAGCGCCACGGGAATTTTCATTTTCGTTTTCGTTTCCATTTTCATTTGATAATAACAGCCATCGTGTGCAGAAAATTAAAAGGACGAATCAAATTAAGCGGGGCAGAGGCAGCCGCCCCCCGTGAGTGTCCTTAACCTAAAAAAAGAACGAAAACATTTACGGATCATTCTTTTTTAGCTTTGTGTTTTTTGATCGCAATCCGTCAATGACATTGATGTCGATGGGACAACAGGATAAAGGATATAAAAGGAATCGGCTGAGTAAACACAGTTCCTTGCGTTACGTAATTTTCCAGAAAAAGAATATTTACTCGTCCTTTCGCTTCCTGTCGAGCATAACACTTTAATGGTGTGAAAGGCAAATAGGATTTTTTTTTCGAAGAGCGTACAGACAGGGATGGTGGAAAAACCCACCGGAAATAACCAACAGGTGATTACGATGTAAATCAAACATTCAAGTTGGAGGAGTTTTATCACAGGACGAAGGACATTGCACAAATTTCGCGTTAATGATGGGGTCAAAGCGATGGAGTTCCCAGGTGAGTTTCTCCACGTTGTCGAGGGTCGGATTGTGACACTGGCGTCGCTAATTGGTAAATGCGGAATGGACGATAGGACGATTAAAGACGTTTATGGAAAACTGAGGGGAAGTAATGTCATTGAGGCATATTCCCTATTAAAGATTCTTGGTGGGTGATAAAATAAACAACGTTAAAAGGACAACGCAGTGTAAAACAAAAATAGCCACAAACCTGCGTACCAAGAGAGCACCTTCAACTTT
Source organism: Syritta pipiens (assembly GCA_905187475.1). NCBI lineage: Eukaryota > Metazoa > Arthropoda > Insecta > Diptera > Syrphidae > Syritta > Syritta pipiens. The sequence continues at coordinate 68,283,667 of LR994571.1, read as the reverse complement.
TTTTCTTTATAGTTATTGCAAACAAATCATGGATGAGTTGTATAGCTGGCTTCACGGAAGCTTCAAAAAACGATATCGACAGAACGCTATCGTTTTCTCTGATTCGCATAAGCCAAGAACTGTCATTTTCTATCGTCTCGACGATCGTTTTCTGACGATACTTAATTTGCTATCGTCTTAGAACAAATTGTGAAAAATAGTGTCAAATTTTTGACTTAAATAAGAGAAAAATTCGATTGAATGCTGAATGAATAGTTTTGCTAATGTTTTTTTTTTTTTTTTCATTATACTTTTCATTATACTTTGTTTTTCATAGAAAAAATAATGACTTGAGCGGGGTTCACACCTGACTACAAATTGTACAATTAGGTTGACAATCGTGCTTGACGACTGCAAATCGTCAATGTGAACGCTCGAAACTACAAACCGGCAGACTTGTAGTCAGAAAGTTCAATATTTTCAACATTTCGCCTCGATTGAACCATTTGTAGTTGAGTGTGAACACTTGTCGTCCAACTTCAGAGTATTTTTCATATTTGTATGTGATCTCGATGCCTGAGCCGCAAGAGCCGTGCAACAGAGAAAAAAATGTTAGCTGAAGTTTTTTGAACTGAAGTTGTCAAGCATGTAGTTAAATGTACATGTATAAATATGTCAGTTGTGGAGAGGATATGAAATGGTTTTTAAAAGATGCCAATTTAACTAATTTAAGCTTATAAGTTATTTTGATATGAACTAGAGTGCGATATGCCCGATTAGCACTCATTATCTATCTTTTTTATTCGTTCATGGACTTGAAAATACGAAAGGATAATGAAGGATGACATAAGGAATGTACCATTTAGTAGCATTCAAACTTTAACGATAGACGAGACGATAGTGATAAGGTTACGTGAAGCAAACTTTTGACGATAGCGTTTACGACAGATAGCGATCTGGACAATGATCCTCTGAAAAGTTACGTGATAAGAGCCCAAGAAAAAATTTCAAATTACAGAGGTTTTAGAAAAAAAATTTCATAATTTCAATTTCTTCACATACGCATCATAACTAACGGTTGTTAAAGAAAAAGAAGTAAACTTGACTTGGAATTATAAAGGTGAACAAGCCATCATTTTCGAATTATAGAGGTTTTCATGTTGCTTTACACAAAAATAAATTCGAATTAACGTGGGAACCAAATTGCTTACATTTTCTTCGATTTACAGAAATTTTTTCAAGGGACTGTTAGAATGCTTCTATTTACAGAAGTTCTCGAATTAAAGAGGCTCAAATTATCGGCAGTTTAGTGTACTAAGAAACACAAGAACTATCCACTAAAAGTTGTAGATTCAGGTTTAATATTTTTATATAAGATGAGCAGAAAGTTGTCTATACCTATGTACCTGCATCAATAACATTTACGTACACTAATTTTAAACTCGAATATCTTAAATGATTAGTACCGACAGTGATATCATGTCGCTTCTGTAGACAATTCCCCATTTATGCTGTACATAAAATTGTTTGATGTCCCCACTCGAATTAAAACACATTTGTGACATACTAGGATTGAATACTATTTCGAGTGTCATGCACATGTCAAATCTTAATAGGGGATTTAGTGTCCTACAAACAAGCGCCGTAAACATATTTGCAACAATCAATTTGCTGGAAACAACTTTCAACCATTCAAATTTTAATCACTCTTGACCAGATGTTTTTCATATTGCAACGTTTAATTGGAATTAGACATGGAAAATGCGGTCCAATCACACATCCCGCGCTAAGCCCACACTTCAAATACAAATCGAATTTGATTTGGAATCACATGTGGTTTCGCTGCTATTGGCCACCAATCCAAACGGTGACAGAAAATAGCTTTCAATGCAATTCCCGATTTTGCTTCAACTTTTGCAGGTCTGAATTGGAGAATGGGAAACTTTATCGTGATTTTATTTGCTTGGTCGTTATTACCAAACGTTAGTTGCTAGCAGCAAAAATGTGGTCCCCGACAATGGAGACAAAATTTATTTGACGTATATGTTCTGGCCTTTCAATAAATCGTCAATTATTTTGGAGCAACAGAATGAAATATTTAAGAAAGAAATCCATTACAGACATTTAATAAAGAAAATAAGGAACCAAAAAAGCGGGACATATCTCGATTTAATTTTGAAGCTGACCAACCCCATCGAATTATATGACCGGCAAGCTGTTTATGCAAAGAGGTGTTTCAAAAATAAGTCTAAAGTCAAGACTTAATTAAGAGGTATTTTTCCTGCACAGAGACCCGTAAATTCAGCTGTCATCTACACCTCCAAACCAGTCAACTGTAATGATGGATATCCCTACTGACCACTGTCAAAATCACCCACCTTCCTCCATCTCTCATCGACCACCAACGCTGACCCTCTACAGCTTCACCTCGAAAAAACACATTTCCATAAAACTCAAAACGAGTGATAAATGAAACGAATGCCTAATTCCTCGTAATCGTATCACTTTGATCAGTTTCTAAGTGAAACGCGGTCATTAGAAAGGGGGCGCTGCTAATATCGCGTCATGGGCGATTCATTACAATTAGACCGACCCTAATTTTACCTGAAACAAATACTTTTCCGTTCTGTAATTTGTGTTTAACTTAGGGAGCTGCGTTTTACGCACCAATAGTGCACCTGCTGTTTGAATATAATTCCAGGTGTTGTACATAAACAAACAGGGAATAAGAGTGTTTTCCGTTATTGAATTACTTAGGCCCAATGGCGGGCTCATGAACGCATGATTGCGTCGGAGGGGTTCCGCGGGAATGAATATGGCACGGTGTGTGAGGAAGGATTTAGGTGAGGATGTGGTTTTGTTGAAAGGGAAGAGGCAAAGCTGAAAGACTTCTCTGGGATTTTTTGTGGGCAGGGTCTTTAAACTTAAAACTGCTGGAATAAACTAGAGTGAGGAAGCTATGAAGCTATGAGCTTCATAGTCGCATCTGCTATCAACTGTCTACTGTTTCTTAGTTAACTTGTAAAATTATACTTATTCATCTGACCCATTTTCGCTGTATGAACATACAGGCCCACGGAATGCTTACTAAACGCGAACGTCAAAAACTTTTTCAAAAATTCCCCAATCCAACAAACTTATAACTTTGGCTGAGGCTTCTGCGCGTCCCAAGAGAAACAACAACAGCAAGAGTAAACTTGGCCGATCTCTCTTCGAACAATCAACACCCGCAACCGACGCGACGTTTGTGAGCGGTGACTTTAATCACGGAATCATTACATTTCGTTTAATAAAGAGCGATGAATTTAAATCGTGAATTACTTGGTTAAGTCCTACAAAAAACCTCTAAACGTGTGAGCTAAAATCAGTGCTGATTAAAATCAGTGTTGCTGCAAAGACCTAAGAATTCATCGTTTTGAGTCTTTCACCTCAACCTTTATTCCGGCAACCCATTTTAATGACTTAGCGGTCACAGCTTCTTTCTCTTGTCTTCAGAGTTTACTGGAAAATGTGTGTGTTTTTAAAGTTGTACCCAAAAGATTCACGCCAAGATCTCAATGCAACAGCTTTTTATGTCAAATTGATCAAACCTTCTATGAAAATAAAAACTCTTGAAAAAACCCCAAACTTGAATTTAATCTTAAACACATTTCTTCTTTCAGCAATTTCTAAGCCAGCACCCAATGAAAGCATCACAACCAACGAGGATGACCTTCAGAACGACCAAAGCGAGGACTACGACTATAATCTCCCGCCTGAACAGACCAAAGCCACAGCGTCCAGCCCCAAGTCAACAGTCATTCCCTCGTTCGATGTGAAAATCCTTCGCAGGAATGTCAAGCCTGGCGGCGACATCACTCTCGAGTGTCCCGCTAAGAACCTCACAGGTAATTGAAACAAGCACGACCCTCTTACCATTTACTCACCCACTGCCATCTCCTACAGAATCCAACGTCATTCTCTGGTACAAGGAGGACAACACAATCACCAACGACAAGAACGTCCTCAACAACGCCTACCAAGTCTCGAAGCAAAACTTCAGTTTAATCATCAAAAATGCCACCGAAGCCTTCGCCGGCAACTACTCCTGCGAAGTGGCACCGCAAAAAGTCCGCATGCTAACCATTTTGACCGTGAGCAACGCCACCATCCCCGAAGTACCAGCCACTCCGGATCTCTCCAAAGCCAAGGAGCCAACCACAACCACCGACGCGCCCGACTCAGCGGCAGCCAAGTCCTCCATGCTCATTCTCGTCCTGGTTTCATCCCTGATGTCACACAGAAAATGCATTCAGACGTTATTTACCTTTTAAGTACCCTCGGTTTGCTGTGCAAAACACAAAAAACAAAACGAACAGAAAAGAAATTTCTAATCTTAAGTTAAACACAAGAAACAAAACACACAAAATAAAAAGAAAAAGAATTTTGTTAACTTAGTTTAATTGGTTCGTAGGTCAGCGAGTGCGATTGCTTCACAATTGGTTGTCAATCAAACCGGCGAACCATAATCAATTAAAAAAGACAGAAAGAAAGCGCACCGGCCAATTGGCTATTAATTAATTCTTCGAACTGAACTGACTCCTTAGCTCGCATGTTTCTGTATTTGATTTCTCATTTGTCATTTACAAAATGTCAGCAGTCAAATTTTATCCTCAAAACAGTTTTGTTTGTTTTTTTTTGTTAAAAGATTGATAATTTAGATGGTTAAGCTAACGACTCGTAAAGTGAGATTCTGCGTTTAAGACAAAAATAGAAAACAAAAAAATTTAAATTAAAATACTTTGAGTACAAATTGGTTAGTTTAATGAAAAGTGTAGTTATGAGTTATTTGTATTAAGCTGAAGACAACGGACAGGAAATTGTTTTTTTAGAAACCTTTTATGTTCTTTAATAATCGTACACTGTATGCTTTCTAGTCAATAAGATAAAAATATTAAGCCTTTGTTGGGGACTTATGTATCGATGTGGGGCTTTTTTGCCTTGGGTCTTAAAATGTCTGTAAATTTGAATGGGCTTACGCTGTTTTTCTGGAGAATTTGATGAAGAAGTACACTTTGTCGTAGGAATAGCGCAATTGAAAACAACATTTTAAGGTCTTAGTGTTCAATCGTTAGTCTCCCTGATCTAATCGCTTTCACTTGAAACAATACATAATAACATAAAAAATTTCTAAAATATCAAACACAGTTTTGAAATAAAGTGACTTTAGTTTCTGCGTTAAGTTGATTATAAGCTTTGTCGGAGTAAAAAAGATACGACTATTTTTACCCTACTACAGTCAGTCAGGCCGTTTTGGGCTAAGGGTTGAAGGTTAAGTTTGTTCTAATAATAATTTCAAAATTGATCGTAAAAATATGTCTCATTATAATAAGCCACTATAAATTCTAGGTAAAACTCAGCCGATAAAACTTGAAATTAAATCTGTGTGTTCCAATTGTGGTCTCTCTCTCTTTCGCACTTGCATACAACTTTAAAAATTACTTAACGGAAGACTTTAGCATACAAAACATAAAGAATTTAATTTCTTTAAAAAATTAATACATATTTTACGGATATTTGCTATTTTTTGATAAAGAAAAAAGACACTCTTGTTAAAAATAGAGTGCCGTATCGATTTTTGCAAGTTTCGATTCTTGCAACACTATATTTGCCACCAATGAAATGGCTTACCAATTTTCGATTCTTGCAATAAATGTAAAAAAATCGATTTTTGCATCTATTAAACTATTGTTTTTTGTAATGAATGTGTGATTTTGTATTTGTATTATATTTCGTAAATATGGATCCGTGCATATTTTCATTTTGAGTGCGAAAAAATTATAACCAAATTTTTAACCAACTTTAGATTTTTGCAACAGGTGTTCACTAGTTGCGAAATTACACTCTAGTCTGTTTTTCAAACAAAAAAAATATTCCCTAGAGGATTCAACTTCATAAAAGCAGTGAACAAACAGCAGACACACGACGCATATCACTTCTCAGACAGCGGACAATGTCCATTAAAAGGACACATAATGAACACAATACGAATTCAACCTGAAAGAACCTTTTGATGAATTTATTCACATGAATTTGCAGTAAATATAAAGATTAACTTGGTTTTAAATTATTACAAATCACGATTGCATCAAGTGCTCATTTGACATTAAGTGCCAAAAAATGAATGAGGTGAAACTATGGCTGATTGAGTGGAACGCATTTTCTGTAAAAAGAGAAAAGAAATATCTAACTTTGAAGGCAACAGAATATCTTGCTGAAACAAGAATTATTCAAAAGGATCAAACTAAGAGTTTTCCGATTTCGAGGTTTTGACAAAATTATGTTTCTCTGCAAAAGGTGTTTGTCTGCCATTTTCAATAGCGTCTCAACATGAACGTCCGCTTTTTCGCCTCCTAGTCTCTTCTGTGAATTCCTCGTCCACGCTATAACTTGCTCTGCTTTCAATTCAAAGGAAAACATTCCAGATTCACAGCTCCTTTCTCATTCTCATCTCAAACCGTCTTCCTCAAAATCCTGGAGAGAGCTTCAATGGTTCCCGACCTAAATGAAGAAAATTGTTCTGTTGCAGTTATTGTTTTTAATTTTCTTTAAGTTACGTGCAAAATTCTTAATCATGGAAATGTTAATTAACCTTTCCCTTAAAAAAAAAACTGTGGGAGACGAGATGCTACTTCTGTGCCTCAAATGAGAACTTCGTATCAGATCCGAGATGTCTTCTTGTCGACGTTGAGTTAATACGGAATTGGATTTCTCAAGCGACTTGAAGATGTAACCACAATCATGATGAGACTCTCAAAAGCAAGTTAAGTAAGTCATTACTAGCAGCAAAAAACCTCCAGAGTATCCTCACTATTTGCATCGTATGACTTCTGTTCTATTTTGAACGTAGGAAATGAGCATTTTTTTCCTAATAATTTCTGTGATCCATCACATAAAAGTGCATAACACGACTTTTCATTAATCGACTAGATTGATTGATTGATTAAAATAGGGAGTGTTACTGAAAGACCTGTATTTTAACCTCAAAGATCTATTGTACAGCCTTCTGTGATCTAGGATTCGATTGCTGTCTTCATGAGTTTGACAAATATCCTAGATGGTATGTTCTTGAAGTCAGTTCCTGTTTTGTTTGTTAATTATTTCGAATTTAATTAGTACCATGCAGTTGGTTAGTAAGTGTTTCATAGTCTCCTTGACCATTTATCAACTAAAAGTTGTGTATCTTCCTATAGCAGTTGTTAAAATCCTTTTCATAGGAAAGTGGTTTTATTTAATGGACTGTTATCTTACTTTGAATTAAATTAAGCCCTTCTTCCAATCGTTTATTCATCTGCCTCGAATTTTTCTTTCTTTCTTTTTGACGACCAATTTCACCAAATGCATTTTGTAAGCCTACACAGGTGCGAGATCCCCATAAAAAAAACATCACACAAAGATCCCCAAAAAACACATTATAGAAAAAATGATTTTGAAAATGAACAAGTTAAATTTCAAAACGAAAATCAACAAGCACATGGGTCAAGTGCTGACTGCAGAACACTCGCAGTCACACTTAAACACAAGGACATAAGAAATTTTAAAAAGAGCTACAAAGCCTACGTGTAAAATTCATTAAACTAAAAAGAAAACATCACTGTTATATTTTATTAGCTTAAAGCAAGATATAATTATACATAAGTATAAATTAAAAATTATATAAATATAAAAAAACTAAGCTTAAAATATGCAAATTACATTATACAAAGCATAACCATAAAAAAAATAAATTCAATTGAAAAAAAAAAGAATAAAAAGTGCTTCTTAGATTAAACCTGTAGGTTAAATTTAGTATCTAAGCAAATATACATCATATACACGACTTTATTGTAAAACTTTACATTTGAAAAACAAAAAAAAAACAAAATTTATATATGTATACACATAATTAATCTCTGCAAAACATTTTAGGGAGTGGTAAGAGAAGAAAAAAATAAATCCTAAATGACCACCAAAACAAAGTGAAAGTTAAAATGACCAAAAAAATGGAAGTCGATTCCACATAATCTTTAGAAAAGATTGTTTTTTGTACAATTTTTTGTTCTCCATTGAATGGATTATTTTAGAAATGTAGCCGCGAAGAGCTGGAGAGGTTTAGTGGGGGAGAAGGTTTTTGAGAAAAGGATACAGTCTGGCGTGTGATTCTGTGGAGAAAAAAATCTAAAATAAAATTGGAATGCTGAACATTCGAATTGCATGTTTTTTGAGTCAAAATCGAGACTGATTGAAGCTGAGTATTTTATTTAAAGAGAGTAAGTTCCTTAATCGAATCGCATATGTTGGTTATCATTTACAAACCATGTTCGCAGGCTCTCCGTGGCACGTAAACGTCGCCGTATTTCCACGTTGTTCGTAGGGATGAAAATAAATCATACAACAATATTTGACTGAAGTGTCAAATCGTCGCCAATTGTACGCTCCTAAAGAATCAAGCTCCAACTTTATTCAGCCCTCAGAGGTTACAAACAAAAAAAAACCCAATAGATTAAAATCAACTCACATTTTACTTAAATATTCAATAATCACATTCTTCTCCCACAATTCATATCATCAACATAAAAAAAAAACACACACAAACCCTCTGTGAACTTAAACTGTAATTAAATAAAGCAAAACACTGTAAGACACAACATCAATTTATAAAATTTACTCAAAAGGAATTAAACTAAATTATATATCTACAATATATAAACAATATTCATAGCTATAAATGTGTAAAGAACTCTTAACTAAAAACAAATTTATAAGCAAAAGATATGTACACACCAACAGAATAATAAAATATTTATATCACGCACATAAAGTTAAAAGCATTAAATAACTACACACACAAAACTAAATGTGCGCTGCATGCCAGCAATTCATTTTTCAGATATTGAAGTAGGGAATGGATTTTGTAAAAAAAAAAACGAAAACAGAAAATAATTTATGGTATAGTTTTGTTATAATGAATATTTTAGTTTTAATTTTAATTATAGTAAAGTAAATTAAACTACTGAAAAGAAAGTATGTATTTAGGAACATTAATTGTAATTAATCTTATTTGAATTGTTTAGAGAAATTATGAAATAAAAAAATGATTAATAAAGTAATAAAAGAGAGACCTTTAAAATACAAGGAAAACTATCCCTTGTGGGTTGTGTACGTTTTCAGTCCAAATGTCTAAAAGATTCCAACTGCAAATGTTTAAGAAGTTATAGGCCAAAAAATTGTGCACAGACTGACAGACACCGGAGTACCGTATTGCTTGATGTTACGAAAATGGAGCAGAAACTTGAATTGAATTATCATTTGCAACATTCTACTACCACCTATCTCGCATCATCTCACTGTTTTTGATGAAAGTTCGTGAACACAGAAACGATGGATCATGGCCAAGGAGTTCAAGTTAATTGTTTTAATCACTAAATACGCTATACGGACTCTACATTCTGAACAAGCGCGTTAACGTTAGATCAAAAATTTACGTAATAAATCATTTATTTGCGAAAATTTCAACTTAAACTGAGTGTTTTACTTTTCTATTCGTTCTTTACAGCAACAAAGTGGTTGGAAAACCAATCAAACCGTCTGATGACGGTTGATGTCCGAGCTAACTCTTCTTCCGGTCAAGCATTACTTACAGTCCAATTGAGTCTGATATATACAGTGCCGTGCTCGTAATTATAAACACCTAAAATAATATTTTTGTTTTCACCATAACTCATGAATTGTACGGCACTGTAATATTAATTAGTATTTATTCAAGAACTAAAACAATTCACGAATCAAATTTTCGGCAATGAAAGTACAACATGAACTCCCTAGAAGTATGCTAGTGTTTTGGATATCGTCTGATTTTCTCAAACTGGGAATACTGAAAAGTTTGAGCCAACCACAGACTCTAAAATATTTTTTTTATCCAAATAAATACAAAATAGAATAGCGTTGCCATTTATCTGAGTTTTCCCGAACGCTCTCTCTTTCTTGACTGTGGATGTGGACGTCGAGGATAGTTTTTAATAGTTGTCGGTACCTGTACCTGTACTTTTATCAATCTTTTGAGTATCTAGACCTACCCACTTGTATGCTTTTCTTAATTCATTACTAATTCAAAAAAATTCATTTAAATTGAGTGAACGAACTGAATCAATAACCAAGAAAAGAAAATTCAGAACATGAAGACCTGTGAAGAAGTCTATGGATAATCTATCTTCTTGCAATATAAACAATTTAATTGAAATATGGACAGAATATTTCAAAAGTTCTTCTTCTATAGAATTATGCTGTGAATTGATTAAGATCACAGAGTTTTCTCTTGCAATACCCAGCCATAACGCTGATGTGGAAAGTGTTTTCTTTTTAATAAATTTCCAATGAACAATAGACAGATTTTAACTGGTAGGGCTTATTTCACTTTGTTTTCATTTGACGCATTGTACGGACGTGCAAAAAAAAAAACAACATTAATTACACCCTCTAAAGTAATATTTATTGTGTTTTTTTAAATATCCTATTCATTGAGTAATACTTTTCCCTCAAGTTACTGGTTTTAATATGTAAGTATGTGTATATACTTTAAAACGCAATATTTTATTTGCTGCACTTATGCAAACTAATGTGTTAAGAATGAGTATTCAAAAAAAAAAAGTGTGGTGAATGCACCTTGGACTTATGCCTATGCCATAGGCTTGAAACGGTGCAAGGTACAAGCTTTTCGATTTTTTTTGTTTTTTCATTTTCTTAAAAAAAAATGCCAAGGAGCAAGTCAGAAGTTAAAGGAATTTTTCGAGATAACAACGATTCAATTCGCATATTTTTTTGCTCAAACAGGCAAATTGGCACTAAGGCGATTTTAATACGGCTCACACAATAAGCAAGCAGAAAAGAGAAGAAACGGATTCTCCTTTCTTCTAGTTTCATTCAGAATGTAGTGATGAAGAATTGTAATAAAACTATGTATTTTGATTTAATAATCTTACCGAATTTTATCAAATCTTATTTTTAGAAAATAAAAACTGCATCTAGGAGTGGTGGAGTAACTGCCATCAGCAACTAACTAATTTGTTGGTGACAAAGCTGACAGAATTGAATTGAATATTAAATTTATGGCACCAGCTAGCAGGGCTTTGACCTTTTGCTTTTTATTTTTATTTATTTGTACTGTAAATGAAATAATATTTACACTGCATCATTTAAACACAATTGATTTGGGTCCGAAGTACACAATGTTAAAAAAAAAAAACTAAAATTATGCGTCTGTTTTGCCCTAGTACTCTTTTTTAAATCCTCATTTACCTGGGAAAGCCCGGGATTTTGAATCTCAATTACTAGTTTTTTTGTCAAAATATTTTTGGCATAGACAGGAAAAAATGACGATGTACTATCTTACGTTTTTAGGGTTTCGTCCTGTAGGAATAAAGATTTTCTTTTGCATAGTTTCATTCGAAATGAGAAGAAACATTTTACTGTTTTTTTTTTGTACTTTCTTCTTCCAATATTAAGTCTACGTATGAACTAAAAGTTTGCGACGAAACCCTCTGTGCGTGAATAAAACTCACACTTGGCTGGTTTATTTTTTTATTAAATTCTATGTCTAAACAGTAATGACACGGTACTGGCTGGCTGTGTTCAATGAACTTTCAGTGAATGTTCAGTGAACGTTCAGTGAATGTTCAGTTAAGAAATCGTTGAACGCGCGTTAAGAAATCACTGAACACTATAAACTGACAGGATAAAGGAAAGTACTTCCAATCTCTTTTCCTATCGTTCTTATTGTGAAAGCTTGTAGATGATCCAAGTTTTCTCTGAATCAGATCCAGAATGATTCAATCGATCTTATCATGAATGAACTGTTTAAGTCGATTTTGAAGGCACTCTGTACGAACCCTTCTCGCTTCTGAGCCGATTTTTGACGACAGACTTTGCAGACCATTCTTTTTGCTTATCCACCATCAACAATTGGAATTTCTCATCCCACTCATTAACTCACAGCTGATTAAGAAAACCTCCCTTCAACGACGACCAAGTTCTCTCCCCTACCAAAAACATGCAACATGTCGCTTCGTTACCATGACAGCTGCAACACTCACTTGACGACCATCATCCCCTCAACATCGAGATAGCAGTTAACAAAAAAGAAGAAAATTAAAGAGGAATTTTTCACCCCTAGGGGTAGTGATAGTGTTAGGTACGCATGTGTTTTATATTCCACTGTGGAGGGATCCATTATTATTATTTTAGGAACTCGCATCGACAGATGCATTGGTCGGGTTCCCCCGTGGCAAGGTCCCTACTGCCTTTTTTTTGGTAGGGGATGGAATGCATCTCCGCCGTGTACCTGAATATTGTGACCCAAATGACGAGAATTGGAAAATAAATCCATCGAATCGATTTGAATCAAAAATTTGGCGTTTTTTTTTTAAATTCTTTTGAAGTGGACAGATCGATGGACGATGACGAAGGAACCTGTTCAGGATGTATGAAGAGAGTGACGAGAACAGTTAACCCAAAAACGGTATTAAGGTCATAACGGGAGCAATGAATTTTCCAAAAGAAATTCTAGGATGACGTTCCCTCTGGTTCAATTTGAATTTCTGCTTTGACACAACGTCTGTGGATTTTTTTTTAAAGAGCTTAGAGGCATTTGTTAATTGATTTTTTTAGATGACTAAAGCTTTTATGGTTTTATAAACGTAACTAATGAACTTAGTTTCATGTTTTCCATTCCCATCCCCCGAATTGGGCATAAAACAGACCATATTATGAAAATAATACAAAATGATCCACAGTCACAGCCACAGTTACTTCGTATTATGTTTCAGTCATACTGAAGATAGAGGGTTGTTGTTCATGTCTCCAAAATTTTTATTGGTAAGCCGTAAAATCTTCTGCAGAGCTCACCTCTTAGCCTCTGTTGAGAATGAATGAATTGGAAATGAATTTTAATTAAAAGGCCAATTCTACCAGCTAAAGAACTCTTACGAGTTTTGTTTTTAATTTGGAGTATCTAAAACAGGTGTCTGGTAATTGAAAACTTTTTTTTTTTCTTTGTATTGATTGCATTCTTTTGATAAGCATATCCCGCAAAAGCACAACAGGGCCTTCAAACTGTGGAACCTTATTTAGAAAATCAGTGTTTTGTAAAAAAAAAATTAATATTAATGATTTATAAAGCACATCGAAACTTTACGATCAACACCTAAGGAAACTTACTTACTTATCAGGCATTTAACCCTTGGAGGGTCTGTGCCTGAGCCAAAGCCGCCTTCCAACGTTGACGGTCCCGGGCATGCTTCTGCTTCTGCTGCTTCCAGTCCGGAAGACCAAGCTGTTTTGCATCCGCGATCACTTGATCTCTGTACCGGAGGTTCGGTCTCCCTCTTCTCCTCGACTTTGTGTCCATGCGCTCGATGTGGCCGAGCCACTGTAGTCGACGGATTTTTGCCTTCGGGACTATATCCACATCTTTGTACAGCTCATAAAGTTCGCGGTTATGTCTTCTCCTCCATTCGCCTTCCTCGCAGACTGGTCCGAATATCCGCCGTAAAATTTTTCTTTCGAAGGAGCCAAGTATCAGCTCTGCAGTACTGCTTATCGTCCAACTTTCGGCTCCATACAGTAGGACTGGCAGGATAAGGGTCTTGTAGAGCATGACCTTAGTTCTTCGAGTCAGGAGTTTTGACCCTAGCTGTTTGGACAAACCGAAGTAGCAGCGGTTGCCAAGGGTGATTCTACGACGGATCTCCACTACGATATCATTCGTGGAGTTTACGTTCGCCCCGAGGTATATGAACTCCTTAACTACCTCGAAGTTATACCTACACCTAAGGAAATGAGACACAAACGCGACGTTTGAAGTACTGGAAACTGATAGCACTCCAATGAGAAATGCACCCCATTTAATGGACTTATTGGTGTTGTTTGTCGTACTAATTGGGCCGTATTCATCAAAAATGAAGATGATTAATATGTTACTGTCAATGGCGCTCGCTACAATATAATGATCTGCAAATTTTCGTTTCTAAGAGCGCAAGATTAAGGCTAAACAAGGTTTGGTTCCAACAGGATAAAACCCAGTACTGTACCTCAGGCGAAATTATGTATCTACTGAAGCGTGAGGTCAATAAGAATTTCATCTTTAAAACAGTCATGTCTTCAAAGTTCGTTCAATTCACTCCACTCCACGAGACTGTTGAAATAAGCAACAATTTAAGCTGTGAAGGCCAAAATGGAGCGTAATGTTTGTGGTATACGACCTCGCTTCTAGTTTCTTAACATTACATTGCAAATTTTTTTTTTATTTGCTATGATTAGCTTATTGTATTGGACAGAAAAAATATGACTTGTAATTGGTCGGAAAAGGGATTAAAAAGAAAAAAAAAAGATTTTCAGGATCAAATTTCTCAGACAATCACGCGTTGAGAAAAAAAGAAATTTGATTTGCATAAATAGCTTTGTTTTGTAAATTTAAAATCTACAAGCTCATAAAAACAACCAAGTCAAGAAGAATCTCGCCTAACCAGACGTTTCATTTCGAGTTTTTGGAGGTATTGGCAATAGTTGCGTTTTGTTAAAATGATTTATGCTCAGATTGTAAAGCCCTCATCGTTTGCATAAAGCCTTTATTAAATTAATGGCAGATCAAAAGTCAGAAATAGACATAAAGCAATCCCGGGTGCAAGTCGATAACACTCAGATAAAACACTTGTCCTTTGCTATAAATTTTCTTTCAATTTCAGTGGCTAAGCACGTTTCTTAGATGCCACCGTTTAAATGTGAGACTGCTTCAAAGTAATCCTTCTAAGTACTTGGCACTTCCAGTTGTGTTTGTACTCACACCAAATTCTCTGAGTCACCGAAGGAAGTAATCAGTTACGAAAAGGTCAATCACCTACAGATCACCTGAAAAAAAAACACTCCCCAATAGCTTCAAATAGGTTAAGTGATTCCATTACAAGGCACAAATGGAAACAGTCTCAAGAGAATGCCTCAGCAACTTTCACCAAGTAGACGCCTGATGAAATTGTGTCCAATTCAAGTCACTTCACTGTGTTGAAAAAAATAAACCTCGAACTTCCGAACCAAATTGAAATAAGTGCTACAAATAAAAAAAACTATTACAGCGCTCACTTCCGTCGTAAATTAAGCACACCCACCCTGTCGATAAAACCCCCTTACTAATTCAAAGTGCTCACGCATTATCTAAGCCGCTGATCCGCCATTGACATTGAGCGCGTGTGCCGTGGC
This sequence comes from Syritta pipiens, assembly GCA_905187475.1. Classification (NCBI taxonomy): domain Eukaryota; kingdom Metazoa; phylum Arthropoda; class Insecta; order Diptera; family Syrphidae; genus Syritta; species Syritta pipiens. The sequence continues at coordinate 68,268,424 of LR994571.1, read as the reverse complement.
ACTCTCTCTACAACTTCCGATCGAAATTCTTTATAATAAATTCAAAACACACACGACCACGTCCCAACCCTGCTACTAATGTCCCAGCAACGGAAAGTCCTTCAACCAAAGTCCTCTTATCCACGAACTTTCCAAATTTAGATCGGGCGGACGTCTAGCAGGGGACGTAGATAAAGCGCCGAATGCACGCCTGCACGGCGACGGCGCTTGGTTTAGATATATTTTTTTTATTTTATTTGGTCGTGCGCCGACGCTGCGCTGTCGCGGGCTAAGGGGTTTTGCCATAGCTGTAGGAATCGAACCCCTCGTGTTAAAATTTTTAATGGAACGTTTTCTCTCACAATTTCATTTGCCATCCCTTTTTGTTGAACGCACAGCGGCGAGTTGGTTGAGAGACTTTCTGGCAGGAAGGACGTCTGGAGGCAGACATGCAGAGGCGCACATGATCCGTGGTATTGTGATGACAATTGGAACGGCTGCACATGTTCCCTTCGATGTGGTAGATTAAGTTAACAGTGTGTGTAGAAAAAAATGATACAGGTGGAGATCCTAATTAAATTTTTGAGGAAATGCGTTTGATTTTAGCGCAAATGACTTTTTTTGCGTAAAAAAGAACACCGTAAACTTTGACGGGAGATTCTGATTCAAATTCTTCCAAAACTTAACACTTAAATGATGTCGTGTAACATAACTGTGGCAATAAGACAGAGTTGCTTATGTCGAAAAAAATGATTTCGAATAAAATTGATTTTTTATCATATCGGATCGTTCGGCCGTTCAAACAAAAGTGGTTACGAATTTTACGATATCTTTGTACAAATATTTTTAAATGGGCGTAAGACAGAAATGTGGATTCCAAAGTGCCAATGAATATCCATTGAAAAACAGAGAAAACGCTTATGTCAACATAAGCTACTCTGTATTATTGCCACAGATAAATAAAAATCGTTAAAATGTGATTGATATTAAAGCATTAATTTTAGTAATTAAGTTAAGTAAAAATTAAAAAAAACGTATACGGTAAAATCAAATCTCTGAAGTTTTATTTTCTCTTTCCCAATGGATTCCAAAGACAAAAATCAGTTGGAAAAAAGGAGCGGTCCCTACACAGAATCTGTCAAACATACACAGCTTCTCATCGAAATTCTGTAGATCGATGTCAGCTCTACGTTGAAGCAGTGAGACTCCTTTGGTTTAGTGTGGTAGGATAAATCTATGAACACGTATTAAGGTCCTCAAAGCTGAACATGAACTGGAACTGTCTTAACTTTCTGCAACTGACTTGATTCAATTTTCACAATTTCACTGACGTGGTTTCCGACAGACGCCTATATGAAAGAAAGATGACAATCTTATGTTTTCAAGAGCCCAGCTTTATGTTTTATTATTAACCTTCAGCCGTCCCTCGGGTCATTTGGACCCAGGCGACTGTAGTTTTATTTCTTTTACTGCAACGTGCCTAGTAATCAACAATTTTTTTGTTTGCCAGAACATTTGAGAAATAAGACTGTTTCTGATTCAAACCTAGTTTCAAGCAGAAGTAGAAAGCCGCTTATATGATAAACAATTCATACTAAGAAACTTAGATTGGCGGTTCAATTTTTAATTCAAAAAATAAATAATCACTAGCAGCCACTAGCACAAACAGTTTTATTCTTTAAGGCGAATAAATGAAATAAATAGATTTTGCATTAACTTCCACAACCGTAGGCGTTTATCCCCCAGATGCGCAAAAATGAGCATAATAGCCCGGTCCTATAATCAGAAACACTGAGATTTTCATGAGAAATAACCTTTTCCCACAAAATGGTTATAAAACGTTGGTACAGTAAACTCTATAATTCGAACCCCTACAATTCAAAACCTTTTTTTCTTCAACAAGTGTTAGTTGAAATGTGTTCGTGACGAAAGTGAGCAATATTTTTTTTTTCTGAAACCTCCTAATTCAAAAACCTCTGTAATTCGAACTTTTTCTTTGGCCCATGAAATTCGAACTATCGAGAGTTTACTGCACATATTTTGAAAAGCAGCCATTGTATCAACCATACACTTAAATATGGACATTGAAGCAAAATTCATACTCTTTCTAATTGATGTAGTTTGTAACTACAATAAAAACCAAAGAAAATTACCTTTGTAAGGTGGAAAGTACATCAGTTATGATGAAAACGAAAGATCATTCTAGGTGTATCTAATTACGTCCGCGGCATTGTATTTCCTGTCTCCGCAGTCCATCGACCTCCGTCCTCCGACTACATTTCACATCAACTTATCAATCAAACTTGTTCCACACACTGTACCTGCTTTTGTTGTCTGCCCAAAAATAAATGCTGTTGCTTTCCCTTTTCGTTGCATTGATTTTTCTTGTTCCTTTCCTGCCCTTGCCACACATACACACCTCCGGCAGATGTGCGTGCTTCCAAAACAAAAACAAGAACACTTCTTCCCCTACAGACAAAAATCCTCCCCATTTCCCGTCCCTTTGATTCACACACAACGTGTTCGGAACAAAAAAAAAAACTTGTTCCAAAATAGGAAGCGTGCACGTTTTCGGGGTGCTGCCGTTGCCGTTACTGCTGGTGGTGGTGGTGCGAGTGAACAAGCGCACGCACATTAAAATTGCAGCAGGCGCACACGACCAAATAGAAGATCCCGGCGGTGTCTGTCAGTCGAGGTCGGGGTCGGTCTGATGGTACAAGTTCACCACGGATTGCAGCAAAACACTTTCAGCCTTCGTCGCGATCACTTCGTCGTGCTCGTGTGATATTTGTGTGTATTTCGGGGGATAAATTCGAATTTAGTGTGTCGCGAATATGAACGGAAAGCTGATCCTTAAGCGGAAACGCGATGAACAACTTCAACGATCCGAGAATGCAAAGCGCGAGCGTTTCGATGTGGAGCAGCCACAAGAAAGGCCGTCGGTGATCAGTGAACATCGTAGCAACACCCCGCCGCCTTCACCACCGCCCACAGATCGTAATGCCGAAAGAGCGTCGGAGGCACGGAATAGGATCCTCGTCGAGGCTCTTCAGAAGATCGTCGAACTGCAGCGGGAACTGGACGAATTCGAGAACGATTTGGACTACAACGATGAGCACGGGCTGGCCGATGAGGACGACATTGATTCCGAGATTTCCTTCTATCTGAACGAACACCAGCTCCAGGTGGAACGACAGTGCCAGCGACACGAAGCCGAGGCCCTCGGCTTTGCTATGTGTGCCCGTGAAACCCTCCTGTTTCTCCAGCGCGAGGGCATCCCGCAGGACAGTGAAGTCTACCGCACGCTGCGCGAGAAACTTGTTGGACAAATCGAGGACGGTATCCCCATTTAAGGAGGGGAGTCGTGTAGTGAACGTGCTCTCGACCTAGTCTCACACAAATGAAATCTAGTCATAGTCTGTAAGTTTGTAAATAGTGCTGCTACAAACCAAATAAATAAAAAAAAAGGATTATAAACCACGACTCGTGTTTTCATTTTCATTTTCTTACTTTTATTGCATTTAAATAATAAAATCTAACCCCATTGATGGCATTTTGTTTATAATATCAATTGACTAGTTATTTTTGAGAACAAATACATTTTTGGTACATAAATTCGAGTAAAACTAACAATAAAATAAACTAAAGTAAATAAAAAAACAGATAAACTCTAATTGCACCTGGAATCAGTGCAGTGGCAGCAGCAGGAGCAATGGCACAAGGATATATCGATACAAAGCAAACAAACAGGGATATCCGCTGTTCATTATCGTCGTTTCCTTTACTCCTTGCTTAGAGGGGTTCGGCAACACCTGCTGCTACCCCTTGACGGTATATTAAACTGGGTCCTGTGAATGCAGCCAACCACATGCGTTTCGCGTCAATCGTCTCGTCCTTTGAGGTGCAATGGTGTTGGTTCTGCTGCCGCTGTTGATTGCTGGCGATTCGAAGCAGCTGTTCGTACATTTGCCATGCCATCTGCGGGCGAGCACACGAACTCGATTCGAAGTAATGCGGTGGTTCGTGGCGTTGCACGAATGTGCTGCTGTTATCTACAGCGCTGAATAGGGCTTCTGTTGATGGTGGCAGCATCTGAAATGAATGGGAATCATTTTAGTAAGAGAAGAGCTTGGGATTCGGGTGCAGATTATAGCACTGGTGGGTCTTATACCTCACTAATTCAAATCAAACAGACTATTTTTTTGAAAGCCAATAGAAAACAATGAAATAAAATTAAAGGAAATGAAAAGCAGAGCTTGCTGTACACAACTGGGCAATACACGTTTGTTATACAGAAAACTCTCGATAATTAGAATTTCATTGGACCAGGACAAAACTTTAAATTAGACGGTTTCAGAAAAAAAATTTGCTCACTTTCGTTACTTACGCTTTTCAACTAACGTTTGTTGCAGAAAAAAAGTAAACTTGACCTAGAATTGTAGAGGTAAACAAGCCATCATTTTTGAATCATAGAGGTTTTCACGTTGTTTTGCACAAAAACAAATTCGAGTTAACGAGGGGACCAAATTGCATAGATTCTCTTCTATTTACAGAAGGTTTTTCAGACGATTGTGAGAATGCTTCGATTTATAGAAGTTTTTGAATTAGCGACAGTTTACTGTATTTGGGTTCGGTTAGATCAATGGGCCGACACGGTCAAGATTTAAACACAGAGGTTTTTAAGATTTTCTACGTTTATCGAACTCCATTTGCTCCAGTAGTTTAGACGTCCATTTGTGCATCAAACCCGTCAGAAAATTATAATGTTCCTTAATATCGGCAACATAATTACTTTGGCGGCGCTACAGTCCGGGGTGGACCTGCGCCTTAACCAACATCCCTCTCCATCTGGCCTGGTTGTTTCCAGTTTCGCACGCTAAGTTGGTTGAGGTCTCTTGAAATTTGGATGCGCCACCTGAGGTGGGGTCCACCTCTGCCGCGATTCTCCATAGAAACAAAGAGTCTCCGGGCCGAAGCATTGATGTCCATAAGCTGAACATGGCCCAGCCATCTAAGCCGCTGAATTTTGGCTCTTCTGACCAGATCAAAATCTCCTTCTCCACTCGCCATCTACGCAGACAGGTCCGAAGATCACGCGAAGGATCTTTCTCTCGAAACAACTAAGAAGGTCCTTACCCTTTTTTGATAATGGCTCTTCCCCCTGCGCCATAGAAGAGGACTGAGACAATCAGAGTCTTACACAATGTTAGCTTGGTTGTCCGAGAGAGTGCTTTACTACTCAATTGCCTTCTTAGCCCAAAGTAACAACGATTGGTAAAAGCCATTCTTCGCTTGATCTTCAAGTAAGCAATTATTTCAGTAGGCAGACTTTTTTTTGCTATGAGTATCTGTATATCACAAGGAGTAGCCGCTGAGCTAAGTAATGTCCACGTTTTTTTAAAAAAGCAGGTTTAAACATTAATATCTTTCTGAAAACTCATGTGAATATACATTTAATTTCCTTTAAAATTTCAGATCCTATGACGTAAAAATCGAAGCAATCTTAATTTTGTCTTAATTAGACTAAGGCGGTCACAGATATGACGAAAAAGGATTTCGATATTGAGTAGATCATAGGCTAATACACTCTTCAACGAAGTGCACGGGATCCTTGTACGTTTCAGTCATAACTTGTTTGAGAGGCGAGAAAATATGATGAATTGACAACATCGAAAACTAGGACAACCAAGTAAAAACTGGAAAGCTATTATTGCTTGACTCACTCACTTAAGTCCCCCTTTGAGTGTTCGCATTTCGTGCATCAATTCAAAGGATGTCTCTTAAACTGTCTGTTTCTGAAACAAAAAACAAAAAAATGTTAAAATGACGACAAAAGGCTTATCAACGGCGGCATGGAAACCATATGCGCTCGGTTGGTGGGAATCGCTCGTGACGCATCCGCCATCTGGCAACGACAGGCAATCAATTTGGAATAATCGGTGCTTATCCATTTCTGTCCTTGATAAGGAGTTTCATTGCATTTCAAGCTCATGTTCCACTCCTTCAAATGGTAAATGGCTCTCATCACATGCCAAGATTTTGTTGTACCTTAGCAACGACGCCGGAAAAGATTTAAGTTCGCATCGAGTGACGTTAGCGGCAAGGAAGACTTTTGTCGCATCACATTTGCTAAGAACTTTAACCAAAACATTTCCTTTACAAAGTTCTAATCCCTAAGAGTTGCCTGTCTAGAGTACAGCAGCATAACAAATTTCTTAGAAACGGCAGCAGAATGATAACCTAGGACTGCCACAACTTCAAAAACAAATTGAATTTAACAACCGCCCGTCAATTGCTTCTCCCACCAATTGAGTGAAACTACGCGCCATCACTGCGCAGGACCATTTCCCAATTAATTTAAATGAAAAGAAATTGCTGAGCACTCAGAAGAAGACCTAATCTATTTTTGGAATACAATTCACACTTACTTTTGTTTCTTCTTTTATTTTTTTTTGGAGACGATAGCAAATCCTTAAATTATAATCTTTGGCGGACTCGACTCCACAATGGCACACAAAATAAGACTTCCGCTGGATTACTCGAATTGTTCTTATTTCCCTGGAATACTCGAATCCACACACAGATTACAAAAACAACACACGCCAAACAGAAAACATATGTTCTGCGCCCGCGACACAACAGCCAGTCGTCCGTCCGTCACTCCGGCGATGTAATTTAACAACAAAACGAGTCAAACAACGAAAAAGTACTGCGAACTGCGACGATGTGACAGGCGACCGGGCGCGCACACAAATCGGTAGTGTTCAGAATGACGACAATAAAACTCAAAAAAATGAGTTCAACTAATCACCCGCCGTCGAGCCGACGTTGTCGCTGCAGATGTGGTGTTGTTGTTGCTGACGTTTCTATGGCGGATTTAGGAAGAAGCAAAAACAATTAACTCAAGCGGTGCGGCAGAAGTCATGAGAAGGGACCATCGCAGGCGCCTATGCCTGGTTCAGAACAAATTTGAGCGGAGGGTTTTTTGTGTAACGGGTGAAACAATTTTTTTGTTTTCCCTTTTTTCACTCAAACGTCTGCATTTTGAGTTCAACGATCGTGAAATACCCGACGCCGTAGGGGTATTCACGACAGGAACAGGACTCGTTTGCGAAGAAGGGCCTACAATGGAGGGGATAGCAGACATCTGGACACACGTTTGCCGAATGTGCGGCGTTTCCTGGCGTGACGAGGGATTTTCCTCCTCCTTGGGTTGTGGTGAGAGAGGGTTGCCGTCTGGCTGTTTGGTGATTTACTTTGAGTGGATTCTGGATTTAAGTTTTTCTCTGTGCAATACGCGTAAAAGTGGTATCTTTTGTGGAATACCCATAAAAGTAAAGAGAGAGAGATTGTGCTTGAGTCTGTAGTTTTTGTATACGAGTCTGTTTTTAAGCCGGTTCTAACGAATTCGATAGAATTTGTTGGACTTTTATATGTGATCCTCTGCCTTTTTAGGGTCTCGTTCCAAAGGAATAACGAAACCCTTATGGGTGTCATTGGAAAGGGGGCGGTGCCCCATAAAAACATTGCTTTTACAAGCATTAAGCAATAAATGCAGCGTAAGCGGACATAACAATAAACCCAATCGATATAACCCATTTTTTTTAAGCCGAACGTTCAACCGTCATTTGACCTGAGGAACTGTACTTTTACTATTTTTACAGCGACAAACCTCGTAATCAATTCAAATCTTTTCTTTTTTTACCTGGACTGTTAATTGCACACAAAACCTTAAGGCATTTATATTCAAAACTGTACTCTTCCTATTTTGTAGGATATATTTCCTATTTTAGAAGATTTTAAAAGAGAAAAGAATGCTTGTTTGTCAACAAAGAAACAGCAGAGAGACGGTGTAGGTCAAGAACTTTTTTTTTGTTTTTTCAATCCCGACCTGATAGAGTTCCAAACTCTAAACATCATGAAATATTCGGCTTTCCGAGAATCGACCGCTGGCTAGATAATATCTAAGATCTTTCTGAAAGGATATGTAAAAGACACTTTTGAACGGCTCAAACTTTACTACTGCATCGTATGACCTCGGAAACCTGTCCATAGTTTAATTTTTTTTTTTGCGGCGAAAAAACTATGGACGAGTTGAAATCGTTATCCATCTGTTGGGGAAACTCATTGCAAACCAATTTTCACACAAATTTATTTCAAATCTATCGACACAGAGGCAGATTTGTTTAAAATTTAGTAGCAATCCCTATTATTTGAAGTTTAAATCCTCAAAGATAAACAAATACAGTCGAAGCCCTCTAAGTCGAAAATCCCTCTGACTCGAATTTCCTCGCCATATTTTGGCATTCCCTTCAATTTTCTATACAAAATCCATCCTCTAAGTCGAACTCCCTCTAACTCGAACTAATTTTGATATCCTGTGAAAATTCGACTTAGAGGGCTTCGACTGTATTTAAATAGGCTTGCTTTTTTACGGAACAAATTTCTATTTCAGTTCTGATAATTTAAATGCCAAAATGTTGTGTTGGAAAAAAAAATTGATAGCTTTCAGTTTGTTGTGTGTTTTTGCATTTCACATTAAGCAGTTCTGTGGCGGTTGCGTTATATTTATTTCTTGATGCATTTGCAGCTTCGATTTGAGATAGTTGTAGAAGTCAAGGTATGTAAATTTCAAATTACATTTGATGGTCAGAATTGCATTTAATGTTTCCATATCTATTCGGGTTTTCCTGCCGTGCAAGTTTTGTTCCCTGCACTAAAAATTCGTTCCACCGACTATAAAGTTTCTGACAAGCATAAAATGTATTCAATGATTGTAAAAAATTCATTGTAATCGCATTCGAAGTTTTTAAAATTGAATATTTCAACCCAACGATCCAGAGTTAAAACATGACCACTGCGAGATTTTGTCATTATAGAGATTTAACAAAATTACATTACTTTTCAATTTTACATATAATATAAACATTATAACACATGAGTTAGTATAATGTGGGCGACTTAGAATTGGTCAGGCTACCCGATATAAGATTATTAAATTTTTAAATTAATATTCTCACAAATATATTTTGAATTTGCGAGTAATATAATATGTATTTCTCTGTGGATTGTTATGGATTTAAATATAAAAAAACACTGCCGAATGAAATCAAGGTGAACAATACGAATTAGATATCTTTTTACTACTTTATATCTGACATCAATGTTCATTGTGAACAATTTTAGTGGTATAAAAACCAGAGAACGTAAAATTTCTGTGCCAAACCGCATCGTAACAAGCGTAAGTTTTGATTCCCTGAATCTCAAACTCCGCTCTGAAAACTGGGAAGCTGTTTTTGTAGAAAATAACGCGTCTTTGGCCTACAATTCATTTCTAGGGATTTTACAATCTCATATAAGTGCGTCTACGGTAAGTTCTTTGCAAAGGAAGTCGGAAACAAAACTGAAGCCATGGATAAGTCATCGCTTAATAAGAAAAATCGCATTGAAAAATAAGCTACGCAAAAAATGCCTTATCCATCCTTTTAATTCTGCTCTTCGGACTCGGTATAAAAACATGTCCTGCACTGTAAATAGGGAAATTCGTTTTTGTCGTGACAAGTACTATCTGGCGCAAATGCGTAATGCACAGGGTAACCCCAAAAAAGCATGGAAAGCTATTAATAGTATTCTTAACCGCAATACATCTAATGCATCTCCAACTATTAATCTAAAGTCTGGCGACTCTCTAGTTGTTGATCCTGCAGGTGTTGCAGGTGTTTCATCCATCTCTAAAGTTTTTGAAAAGGCGATGAAGCGTAGAATTCAGAGTTTCCTGAATAAAATCAATTTCTTTAGTCCTCTGCAATATGGTTTCAGGGAAGGTCTTTCTACCGAAGATGCACTTTTGGCTTTCTGCTCGACAATAAACAAAGGTCTTGATTCGAAGAAAAGCTGTGCCAGCTTATTTGTTGACATAACAAAGGCATTTGATACGGTGAACCATAGCATACTCTTGGATAAATTGCATCGGGCTGGTTTTCGAGGTTTCATCTTCAGATGGCTGGAGTCTTATCTCAAAGACAGAAAGCAAAGAGTTAAAATTGGAGACAGCTTCAGTGATAACAGGATTATAGACCTGGGAGTTCCCCAGGGTTCTGTTTTAGGTCCTACTCTCTTTCTTGTCTATATCAACTCCTTGTTCCTGCAACCCTTTGCAGGTGAAGTTACTGCTTTTGCTGACGATCTTGGGATAGCATATAACTCCGCTAGTCACCTTCAGCTAGTTTCTGATATTAACTATGACATGCACCTACTAAGATCGTGGTTCGCATATCATCAACTTACTGTCAGTAGCAAGACAAAGCTAATGTTTTTCAATATTAGGATGCAGGATACCCCGGATCTTGATTTTAATTTCCATGCCGCAGATTGTTATCGGTGCAAATTGTTGCACTGTACTTGCCACGAAACCTATCCCAGACCACCTTTTAATGAGGATGCTGCCTGTCACTCTAACTGTTTTAGAGTTGATATTGTTAAAAATTACAGATACCTTGGCGTTGTCATAGATCAAAACATGAATTGGCTTGACCATACGACAAGTCTAAAAAAGTATGTTCGTTCTTCTATACGTGGTCTGTTCCATCTTCGTAAATACTGCACGAACGATAGTTTAAGGGCCGTATATTTCGCCTTAATCCATTCTAAACTGCAATATGGATTAGGGTGTTGGGGCGGTGCTTACTGCACAAAAATCAAGCCTTTGTTGCTACTACAAAAATGCGCTTTACGTACAATTTGTGGTGCCACGCGTTTTAGCGGTTCTATGGAACTTTTTCGGCGACTGAAAATCTTGCCAGTTAGACATTTATATTATTATAAAGTATCTAAAATATTTTTCATGAGAGGTGGTTATTTGCAAAGCCCTATCTCTGATGCCCGTAACCTACGCAGCAACGTTGAGCTTCTGGTTAGCATACCTTCATTCCGAACCACCCACTTTAGAGACTTTTACTCCGTCGTTAGTTGTAAACTTTTCAATCGACTTCCTAATCCGATTCGCGCAGTCAGAACACTTTCATCTTTTCTAAACAAAATCAAAGAATGGCTTCTTGAGTTCGACCACAATCAAATTGAAGTTTTGCTTTCCTACGTATCTTAATCTTAATCTTACTTTTCTTATAGTTTCTCGTGTATTTTTCCTGTATTTTTCTTGTATTTGTGTGCAATGAATAATTTAAAGTCTTAATGTCCATTTATATTGATCACTTCCATATAAATTTGTATAAAATAATAATATTTATAAATCGTTTTGATTTGGCATTCAGAGCTATTTGTTATTTAAATACGAATGCCACTACTATTCTTTCTCTACCATTAATTTTTGATTTTACATTGTTAACTATTTGACTTCTTGGCTTTCTTTTTTATTGTACTAGTAGTTTAAGAATACTGATAATAATAAAAAAAAAATAAATAAATAATTGGTTCATCGGATAAGACTGCCAAGAAAATCCTGCAGATGACTCGTTAAATTTAAAGTTCGTTAAAAATTAAAGTTCTGCAAAAGGTAAACAATTCTGCTTCCTTTGTGAAATGCGGTTTGTAAAAAATGAGCACAATTAAGTTTTCTTAACTTCGATTCATCCGCATCATGGCAACTCTACCGACTTTCCTCCATCGCACACATGTCTGCATTATTCCTCCCCGCATCGAGTTTCAAGGAGTCGGTCCTATTATTCAATTCCTAATTTCCATAGGCACACAGCGGCGGTCATTTTCGAAACGCACTCAAATCCATTCCACTGCGTCGAGGGGTGGAATTTGAGAGTTGAGTGATTCGAATCCACTCACTCTCTCCCTCTCCGTCAATTGGTTTATGATTTCATCAACTCAACCAGGCAAACAGAATACTCGAGCACCGCTCTAAGCTGCAGCCTGCAGATTGCGATAAGTGAACGAATACAATAAAGCGGCGATGATGATTAATTAAATTAGCAGTTGGTCTGCTGGAATTGTGTGTGCGATATCCACCCCGCATGTTCCGAACCAATTCCAGATAAAACAAATAAAAGATCGTTTATGTCCAGATGTGCAGCGAGTTCGTTGGGCAGAGTTGGTCGAGTTCCAGAAGGTATTTGCGATAAATTCGCGTGCCGGGCAAATGGAAGTGAGTTTTTGGATTTTTTTCTTTGATAACAATGAGATTTTGCGAAGAGGTAGCGGAGATTGAGAGTGGTTCGGTAGCGGAGGCTTGACCTGCCTCGGTTGGAGCGAGGAGGGAATATGTGGCGTACTAATGGCAAACATTTTTTGATGCGATTCAATTTGAGGGGGTACTGGGTGAATTTCCAGGGCGTCTAAGAGATAGTAAAACTTGTGTGCGATTAGTGTAGCAGAGCGATCTCACTTGAGGCTGAATACGTTATAAACTTTAAAAATATCCAATCAAAGCTAATAAAAAAAAAACAATATCAACACGCATTCAGCTTTCGATAACACTCATTTAATTGAATCTCTCGAAAATTTTATATTTGTCCCCGGTCTTTTGAAAAATACTCTTTAAATTGAATGAAAATAATATTATGTATTTTAATTGATAATTTGAACTTAAAGGAATGATATCTTGCTCATGAACATTCTATAAATCTCCGAAGTTCTCCCTTCCCCATAATTTAAATCGTTTTTTTAGCAAAGACATATTGCTGACACATACGAAAAGATTATATGCATAAGTTCTCACTTTGTAGTCTAGTCTTTTTTTTTGAAACGTTAACTACCCACCGCTTTTAGGCCTTCAGAACCCACAAAAGTGACGACTTCTTCTCAGCTCTCAACAACATTGAAAACTTATGGGGCAATGATGGACAAAATCGCTTACTCAAAAAAAAAAAATTATCACGTAACTTTTCAGACGGACTGTCGTCAGGACGATGATCGTCAAAAGTTTGCTTCACGTATCACTATCGCTATCGTCTCGTCTATCGTCACAGAAAGAGAATGTGGGTTGAATATATGATTGTAGGTCGAATGCGAGAAATAAGAAAGGCTTTTCTTCTGTGAAAAACAATGTATAATGCAAAAAAAACATTAGCTAAACTATTTTTTCAGCATTCAATCCAATATTTCATTTATTTTAATCAAACATTTTACAATATTTTTCTTAATTTGTTCTAGAATCGTCAGAAAACCATCGTCGGGACGATAGAAAATGACAGTTCTCGGCTTACGACGAAAACGACATCGCTCTGTCGATATCGTTTTTTTATGCTTACGTGAAGCACAGCTATCGTTCAAACGATATCGTCAGATGATAGTTGTGCTACGTGGTGAGATCCCAGCCCATATGTCCCTTAATAGCTGCATTCATCTATTAGAAAACAGATGAAACGACAGAAAGTTGTGCAGGGAGCAGTTTTCTAAAATGAGATCACCCAAGGAAACTGACTGCTGAGATGAAATAGGACCTTGTAAGAAAAGCTTTATCCAGATTATCATTACATTACAAGAATTACAAGTTACAGCGTCTGTTGTGAATCATGGAAGAAGGATTGGACTTGTGTCCGAATCCAGTCTTCTTGCTCCCGAAAATATGCACAGAGTATGCAATATTACATAGTTAGATTTTTAGATTTTTATTTATTTCGTTATAAAGGTTACAGTAGTTGTCTCACAATTTACATAAAAAAGTACAGAGATGTGATTTGTAATTTCAATCTTTCTACTGAAGAACAATTTTTGATAATTTATAAGAATAGGAGAATAGAACTACAAAAGTTTTATTGAGGAAAACGAAAGAAAAACCTCAATATATAAACAAAAAAAAAAAAAGAGAAAAGCAATATTAAAGATTTAGCTAAGTCAATATTACATAATGTTTCAAAGAATTTCACCATTCGCATGATTAATCCAGGATTGAATATAGAAAACTCAGATAACAGGAGCTAATACGAGACGGCAACGTAACTGAAGTAAACTAAATCAGAGGTTACAGTTTGATGTAGCGTTTTATAAAAATTTTGAGAAGAGACTTGAGACGATTGTAATAAATCCGTTTGTCGGGTGACTCGGGTGAAATGACTGTTTTACTATTTTTACTTCAACGAATCTAATAATTATGCTTATTATGAACTTCAATTAAGGCCACTTATTTTTAGAACTGAAAGTCCCATAATTTGGACGATATTTGAAAAAGAAGATTGTTCCGGCTCAAAAAGAAACAACGGACTAATAAATGAAGGCTAAAAAGACTATTGTGCCGAATGAATTTCTAGTCAAAAGCGAACTTGAACTCATATTCCATTCCATGCTTCGACTACCTTAATATTGAAAATCTTGTCTTGAATTTTCACTATTTAATAAAGGGTCACAGAGATATGAGTGAGTGCTGGTGAGCAGATTTAGACATGAGCGGTTACCGTTTAGAGAATTTTTTCTGGAAATAGACTAAAAACGCCAAAATTGAAATATGCTTAAGAGTTGAGTGCAGTTGTTTTTTGATCAGTTGCAGGTAAGTGAAGATTGCAATGCAAAATGAGCCAATATGAAATCTTCATCAGATCGAGTTCTTGTGCACGTATAGCTACTCAAAAAAAACATTCGTACTTTACTTGCGTTTTGGAAATGTTGTTTTCGGTTTTAATGCTAAACATCGACAAATCGACATACGTTGAATTTTCCATTTAACAAAAGCTAAAAATTCAAACGCAACTGAAATCGTGAAATTCAATTGCAGCCATTGAGACCAATCGTTACAACTAGATGGCAGTGCCATGGAGTGTGTCCAGAATACATCAAACAATTTTCTTCTATAAGGCGCTAGATGACTCTTGTCACATTCAAATCATGTCTGTGATTTTCTTTTCCTTACCTAAAGCATTCAGTATTCTTATTGTAGCAGTAAGACACGACATTTGAAATTATCAAACAATGTATTAGAGTCGCAGATTAAAACCTGAACTAATGGAAATAAAGTTCAAACTCCCACTTAAGTGGACGTGCTTGAGTTTTGATTAAATCAAAGCTATGTGCAACAGCGTACTTGGAAAAGGCTGCGAAAAATAAGTGTGCTCTTGAAATCAAAAGCGACGAATGTTGGCAAGTGTCTGAGTGGGACTTAAAGTAATTGCTTGTAAGTTTAAAACTGAGAAGGAGGAAATGAAAGAAATATTAACACTAATAAACAATGTAAGAATACTATGTGATTTATCTTTTCAAGATGTTAAAGGTAAATAATGTGGAATTGTTACTGGGAAATGAGTAAGATTTAAATCGATCATGGCTCAAAAGTCTTGCAGCGTTAATCAAAGGAACTTTATTTAAATCGTTTATAAAGAGGAAAACACTTGAAATATTATTCTCATCATGGAAAAGTTGTCCAACTCCAGGATGCGAGTTTCAAAATAAAATAAAAGAACACCATAAACAGTTTCAACAGCCCCACCTCCAGCGAACGACTGACAATTCGCCATTCGGAACCGGCATTAAACAGTAGGTCCCCTTCACTTGTGTCAAATTATATCACGCACAACATAGTGGAGGAACAAGCTGTACTCTGGCCCTGTATGGGCTGTTACGCAAATTATTTTTTCTGTCCTTTAAACTGTTCGTTGGTGCTGCCAATTTTAATAAATTCTTAATAAAAGACCAAAGCAGCTCGGGTTTTTCTCTACTGAATATAATCGGGTTTTCGACTCGAAAAGTAAAGAATGCCTCTGCTCCGATAGCGTAACCAGCTGAAAAGGGCCTTTAGTCATTTGAGGTTACCTTATTGCTAGTTGGAGAGATACGTTAACTGAGGCATAGGCCCTACCGGACTATAGCGTTCGCTATAAAAAGAAAGTAAGTCCAAAATCAAAAAGTCGTCCATATTCCTTCATATAATATAACTTTACTTGATGAAAGTGAAATTGAACTTCGATGACATCCACATTTGCCTGGAATAAAAGAATGCTGGAGGCTTTAGAGGCCGAAGATCAATATTTCAACAATTTTTGACAGGCGCCTATTATTCTATTTGAATATTTTGAAGTCATTTAGTCCTAGTTTCAGGTCTCCACTTTTTCTAGATAAAAATCGATTGACCTTAAAAAATACAAAAAATTACTAGAAGAAATCAAGATTTCAGTTTCCCCACAAAGTTGCTCGGAGCTTTAGCTGCTACAAATTATTAAAAATTCGGTTTCTTTTTTCAAGAGACTGAGGAACTAAAGAAAGAATGAGCCTTAATTTTAGTTGCCAAAATAATAAAAAAAATCCCCGAATTCGAGATACCTTCTTCAGTCGACCTAGAACTCCTTTCGTTCGTCTAAACACTCACCGATTGAAGTGCTATTTGACCTATTCCAACGAACACCCGTTTCGCCACCTGACCTTGGCTACCTTGTCAGCAAAAAAATCCGAAAAAAACATCTTTTAGTGCCGCAACATGCAACATATGATTTTTATCGTTCCTCATTAAAGAATTCGACGATGAGTTATGTTCGGCTCTTTGTTTTTTTTCATTTCACACTTCTCCGATAACATTGCCGCCCTGGTTTTTGCCCATTTCGAAGTCTTTCACTTGAGGTTAGTACACTGGCGTCGGCTGAGTGGAGTGGGTGAAGAATTCGTTTCGTTTCCTTGAACCGGTTGTGTTTTGTGAAAGATCGTCCACAGGACTGAGGTGTGAAAGTAGTGTCGGGTTGTCCTGTAGTGAAAAAAAAACAAAAAAATAAAACTGGTAAGAATTTCTGATTCACCGTGTCGAAGAGACGACGCAACAGGGAGGGCAATGCTCCCGCTGTGGGAATTGTTGGGCTTGTTTATGCATTTTTGTTTGCAATTCTTCTGTACTGCAGTTGGATATGCAAGATCTTATGTTGTTTTTTATCAGTTCATCGACCCAACTCGTAGTGGGAATTAGACGCCGTCGTGTGTTGAGGCAAATCCAAATTTCCTTGTCGGGTGGGTTTTTCTAAGATACATGTAAAAAATAGTTCAATTCTTTAAATGAGACAATACAAATAAAAAATGTTTTTGCTTTTTCTTCAATGCTCGATCAGCTGCTGAAGTCAGTGATCCTCTTAATAATCACTTTGTAAGGTTTTAGTAATTCATAGTACACCTATATCTTCGTGAATATCGCATATTAATTTCGATGTGTGATCCACTTTGATCAGAAGGCTTTTACCATTCACTATCTGCATATTTTAATTGGTGTACTTTGAAAGCAGTTCTTGAGCAGCTCTAAGTTATCTCTGTTGAGGCAGATGTTAATGCGTAAAGACCCAAGTCCTTTGGATTGTATGCATTATTTTAATCCATTGCAGTTCGATCTAAAAGAACAAAACATTGTGTTCATGTTTTCATGACTCGAAATGCATTCAAACACCCATTTCACAAAACGATCGATGTTCTCGTGATAAATCCTCGCTAATTACACTTATTTGTTCAGAACAGCTTAATTAATTTCAAAACTTGTTTAGCAATCGTTAAGTATTGTTGACGTCGTTAGTCGCTCGGAAAAATGTCGCAGACAAAAGTCTATACACCATATTCGCAATATCAACAGCGGTAATGTTCGGACAGCATACGTCTGTGGGTCGATCCCCTTCTACAAAGAGATCAACGCGGAATTTTTGTCCCAAATGTTTAATGGGTAAGTCTTTTCTTAAACGACGTCACGAACTTAAGTTATCTTAACTCCATTTCAGTGGGGTATCACGCAAAAGATCGTGGAAATCCCCACGTTCGTGTAAGATCAAAAAAAATTCCTGAAAGACTGACTGGTTTAATTACAATTGACCTGATCAGTTATAAGTCGACTTTCAAACGTGGCTGCGAATCTGTGAAGAGGAACGCCTCCTACCCAGTGTCATGAAACGAAAGCAGTCATCTCTCAGAAGGCTACACATGGTTCTATGGTACATTCAAAAACAATTTTCGGACAAATAGAGTGGGTGGATGTTTTTGCTATCCCAACCCGGATATTGCGCTCGCATATTCGCCATTGAGTGGATTGCGTCTTAAGAATTTTATTTACAACCCGCGAATGATGTCAATGAGAGAAATATCACCAGGAACCCCGAATTGAATCACTTGTGATTCAATTTTTATTCGAGTTTTTTGTGATATTTTTTTTTTTATGATTTCGCAAGTTTTTTTTGTTTCTTTTAATCACTTCAAGGTTGCATAAGAAAAATTACGATATGAAATATTTCTCGATCACAAGACTGAATGAGACGTGGGAATTGCCAGATTAGCTGACGGTATTTTCGGCAGTTGATTTGGTTGTGGTTGGGTTTAATCTTAAGTGCGAGGGATTGCCGCTGAGTAAGTGACTGCGAATTTGCAAAATAAGAATGGAAGGAAGCCTTGATGTGACGATGAACTTGAAGCGATTGAGATAGGAACCGAAAGAGATTTCACTGACTCATCTAAGGACATTTTGAAAATGCGTAGGATACTGGAAAATAGGAAACAATTTCACTACAATTGTACTTATGCAAAGATTTTTGAAATTCAGTCAAATCCTTCTAACTTGAATTTTCACAGGACAGCAAAACTAGTTGGAGTTAGTTATCTTTGATATCTGTTTTGTATGATATCTTTTTTGTAAAAAAGCCTTTTTTTTGTACTGCAATGTTTACATCACTGGTAAACGTCTGCATGTAACTTTACATGTAACAGAGGCCCGCACGTTGCGATTAAAAGTGACACTGCGCGACGACCATGTTTGCCAAATTCGACTTGTAGGAGTCTGAAATTAGTGTTTTGTATAATTTTTGCATGTTCTGTAAGTTTAAATACCAAATTCAGTTGACACATAAAAGAAAATGTATGGTATTACAGAAAAAATCCCACAGAACCTTACTTCACACTTGATCTTATAATGCGAAACGTAGTATGCGAAAAATCATACTTCATTTATATAAATTAACTTCGACATCCAATTGTTTGAAAATAGTACAAAAAAAAAATCAGCTGTTTAAACTGTGTTTTCCTCCTCAAAATATACATGTATTTCAAAATATACGTGTATGTCAACTGGATCCCCCAAATGACGCCTTAATCCAACGATTAATGACTCCGAACCAGCTGAATAATCTTTTGCAGATCTGTTAGTGATAGAGTAATCAATAAATCCGTCATATGACTATACAATTCTTTGCTATCATTTTTTTGATAATTTTTATTAATTGTAAATATGTACTCTAGATAGTAATCGTATTAGATTTACTCTTTTTCTAAGAGGGGAAGTGCTGGTCCGTATAGATTACCTGTTATATTTAAAACGCTTCCGTATAGTATTCAAAATTGTTTATAACAATTGCATTAAGTATTGATTTATATAAACATTAATTTAATGTGGTTTCCTAAGATATGCAAACAACTCTTTTAGGTCATCTACAACCTGAGTGGTTCTTTGATTAGCATTTCTTATTTACGAAAAAGCTGGGCCCTGGCACTTAACGGGCTTTAACGCGACTCAATTATTATTAATTTTATTATATTATTATTATTATAACTTGCCCTGTATTCCTTGTAGCCGCTGAAGTCTTCATTTAGATCTTATTTTAATAGAAAAAAACGGTTATTAAATGCTTACGATGAACGACTACCGATTAATTTCGAATTCAGTTGTAAAAATATTTACAGCTTTGACATATCGCGCTAGAAAGTTAGTCAACCAACTCATAGGACAATATCAGCTGCCTCGGAGTAAGCATTTGTAAACATGATTAACACCTGGAGACCAGTCTTGCCAGATTATTAAGAGATGAAATGAATTTTCAAAATTTAGTAACTTTGAATTATTTTCATAGTTAGTTTAGTTGCTAGATGACTTTTTTTTTACAAATGATATTGAAATTGCAGTTGAAAACAATAATTGAAGTGAACACAATACACAAATAGAATTTCATCATTCGCATGTTGCTTTCATTGCATGCTGGCATTTTTTTTACTAGTTTAAGAAATGCCAAGCATTCATTAACCCTTTCATGCCCAGTGTCTTGCCAATTCAAAAATATTGGCGCAATTGCAGTAAAAGTGTCTTAAGTTCATTCTAAAACCCAATTTCAGTCCATTTGATTCTGCATTAGACGTCTCTTAGTGTAATAAGTACATTCGAGATCTTTTACTTCGTTTTTGGTGAACTGGAAAAAAATGCTTTTTCTGGACAGGAATTAGATGTGGTCATGAAAGGGTTAAAAGGAGACAGAGTATCTTACCATAACTATCCATTGTTTTTTATTCAAGAAAATACAAAAACAACACAACCACGAATTATGAAAAACCAAGAAAAAACATTGCACTTATAGGTATAAGCTAGAAGTTTAGAGTGGCTAAATAACGAAACAATTCCAAAATTAAGTTCAGTGTATTTTTGTGGCAAGCGAAATTTCAATTGAATTCATTGAAATAGTTTAAAATGTTCTTAGTTAGGCAAAAAATATTTACATTTATACATTTTTGAAACAGTTTCCCCTCTTCCCCTTTTGGGTCGAAAAATCCCTAAATGGAGAAAAAATTGCTCGATCTGGCATCACTGCTGGAGACTTGCATATTATTTTCTAAGTTGTTTAAGATTGTTCGTAATTACAGTTTACGCCCAACGGACATTAATTAGAAGCTCCATTGAGCCGCTTTGACCCGATAAACCCGTTGGCTTTCAAACTTGTTAAACTAGTCATGCAACATGCACCGGTCAGCAATATCAATACAAAATGCAATTATGTAAAGATACAGCTCTCACTAGGTCTCAAAAACTGTTTTTGTATTCTTGTATACATCTTATGTCCAACTGTCCTCACGTTTTGAATTCGCCAGCACTCCCGAATGTCTCCCGAATGAATTAGAATATCTGTGGTGTATTTCAGACACAAGTATTTGCAAGACGCAAGATTTTGAATAAAAACCATCTGAAGACTGCTTAATTGAAAAATTTGTAAGAGTATCTTTTGAAAATACCGAAAAAGTTATTGGAATTGTGCCTTAATTGGCTTAAGACTGCTATAGACCAACAGGAGACGTACTTCGCTTTTTCATGACCGTACCTTGTTCCAAACCAAAGTAAAAATTGTTTTGCTAGAATAGAGCTTATGAGGTCTCAACTAAGCCAAATTTAAAAAAATATATATTGAGGGACGAAAGGATAACGATATGTAGAATGTTGTTCCTATGCAACACTGGTCGTCTATGGTTACTAAAACTGGATCATATTCCATAAGCCATACATTTCAACTAAAAGTCTCTTTTAATTTTTAAAATGTATACATACAATCGAATTAATTTCAGAATGCTTGTGTGAGAGATTCAATAAAAGTACAATACTTCAATTGAGATTCACCAAAACCAAAGTAATGGATCACGAATATAATATTCTTATTGCACCAATAAATGTCTGAAGCAGTATTAAATGGATTAAAATAGTTTTGAGCAAAAACCTGACACACATTTTGTTTTAATTGCGTCAATATTTTTTGAGTTCTGAGTAGATGAAGTTCATGTTGTTCCCAAACAACACTGGGCATGAAATATCATTAAAAATATTTGTTATTCTTTTTTATTTCATTTATTTTAGAAGTGAGTCAAATAAAAATTCAGATATTGAAAAATTGAGTTTATTTTGTGTTTGTTATTTTTTTTTGTATGTAATTTTAAGTTTATAGAATTGAAAGAAGCTGTCATTGTACATTTTTCAATGTAAAGAACAAATTGGATAAATACAGTTGAGCAACTGACTGTTCTAGGATTTTAAGTTGGACTAAAACACGACTCTTCAAGTTGAACTTATAAGCTGGCTTCTTAGTTATTTTGTGAACGGACGTAGTTTTTCTGCAACGGGAGCCACTTTATCAGTCAGACCTTTATGTGGCAAGTACTTGCTTTCAACTCGGCTCCTCAGTGAGTTTAGAAGCAAGACCTAGAATATGAAATGCCTTCGGTAAAAATTTTTCCCAAATTAAAGCCACTTTGTTTTGCTGAAAACCGAACTTAAGGTTTTTTTATACCCTGTCCTCAGGTTAGGGACTGACTTTTTGTTGAATCAGACTCTTCACTTATTTAGACTCCTATAAAAATCGTTTCGTCTGTTGATCTAAATTTCTACAAAGATAGTCATCTTTTGGTATGTTAAGGAATACCAGAAGATGACTATCATATTATTTACTCATAGATGTTCTTCCATTCATTGATAGAAATTGAGTGTTGATCCTTTCAAAACTGTTCTTCTATTGGTAGCATAGTTTTTCAAGGGCGGGTATACATTTTTCGTTTAGGGTCGCCTTCGTTAGAGTTTCTTTTACTTACTTTACTTATACTTTTCTTTACACAGTTCATAACGAATCTTGTGAAGCTGAAAGACTCCCATCAGCAACCATAACGCGTGATGCCTTCCTACACGTAAAGCTACCTTATAACCTGGAATATTTCGTAAGACTGCAATAAATACACAGCTTTCGTTTCGAAGTCATTATTAATATTTCATTTAATTAATTTTTCTCAACCAATTTATTCGAGTTCAATAGCCCGGAACAAAATTAGTGACGGTGTCGAAATAAATAGTTTTCCCAAAACCAAATTGAAAAAAACCATTTAAATTAAATAAAGTCGCCCCTTTAAAATCCCTTAGAAAAAATGAAAAATAATCTTCGGAACCACCTGTTATTTATGTATCTCTGTATCTGTCACAGTGAGAAATATTTAATTTGTTTTTACTACCGGAACGCGTCTGAAGTGAAGCCAATTTTTATTTTTCTTTTTCTTGTGTGTTTTTTGTCAAGATTAATAAGTTATTTTAGATATTTAATGACGGCATAAATATTTCAAAGATTTGCTTTCGACAGGATTACTAATAACCCCATGCAGACAATTAGGTCGGTGTGTGGATGAATAAAATTTGGTGACAAAATTTTTGTAAAAACAACATAAGATCGTGTTTTGTTTTGTTTGTTTAGTCTGTTGCTGTCTGTTTCGATTGAGTTCAATTTGTAATCAGTGCGAATGATATTTGGGTCAAAGGGGCAGGCGAAGAAATAGTTAATGCATTTGAAGATCTTCAAGCTGAAAATGGCAAACATACTTATTAACAACTTGGAGATATTCAAATGTATTGATCACTACTCTTGAAAATTAGTTTTCAACTTGAATTCCAGAAGAAATTTAGTTGCATTAAAGAATTTTAGTGTTGCGTACGTCGGCAATAACCTCCTAAGGTAGTTCGAAAAACAATTATATGCCAGAAACCGTCAAAAATGTCTCATACAGCTTGGGAACGAAATTTTTTCAGCCGACAAAGAGTGTGCGAATGGAGCTTTCTTAGACCTGCTTCATTTGATATTTCACTTCATGGCTAAACTAAATGATTCTTCTCTATGAAGACTTATTATCAAATGATTTAATCAAAAATTGAGGGTGGTTTTACCAGTGTAAAAAAACTTGTTTCTAATCGTCAATATGACAATCCATCCCCCTTGATCATTTCGAAAAAAAGTAATTCCAATAAGGTTAAACTCAATCGCCTGCAAGTTGATTAGACCTTCTTCTGATTAAATCACAATAAATTATGGACATACCTGGACATTCACACCTCGATGCACACTTTCTCATAGATTCTTCATCATGAAATTAATCGCGATCAACACGCAAACATCGTGCAATGTCAGACTTTAATCGAAATTAGTATTTTTTTTCTTGGTTTAACGAAAACATTTAATCATCTTCGCACGACGACGTCAATCTCCCCTAGCAAAGCGCAATTTTTCGATTATTCAAAGCTGATAAACGATAAACACCGACACCGATTATCTTGAGAATGTCAATTCATGAAAAATAAATCCAACGGCTAATCAAAAATTGTTATCGTATTAATTTGTGTTGTAGGTTAAATATTGGAAATACACGGAATGGGGTGGAATTGCCAAAGGACTAGTGAAAGTAAAACATGGTATCTTAAAGAGTTTGGAGGCAGCTAAGTGGGTGCGTCTGCGAATTATGATCGGCAGGGTGCAGGAAAATTGTGAATACTTTAGAATTTTTGAAAAGTAATTAAATGGTAGTTCAACAAAAC
This sequence comes from Syritta pipiens, assembly GCA_905187475.1. Lineage (NCBI taxonomy): Eukaryota > Metazoa > Arthropoda > Insecta > Diptera > Syrphidae > Syritta > Syritta pipiens. The sequence continues at coordinate 68,244,450 of LR994571.1, read as the reverse complement.
AGATTACTACTTTCAGTTTTTTCTTGCGTTTTACATTTTTCTCACTGTGTATGGAATGCCCCACCATTCAAATGGCATATAGAATTTTATATACTTTAGAATTTTTGAAAAGTAATTAAATGGTAGTTCAACAAAACAGATTACTACTTTCAGTTTTTTCTTGCGTTTTACATTTTTGTCACTGTGTATGGAATGCCCCACCATTCAAATGGCTGCATCGGCTTCGTTGGTTGTGCTTTAAGCGATCGGCTTAACCCTCTGATGCATGACTTTTTATTTAAAAAAAAAAACATATTTCTAAAAAGGAAATTGTTTGGAAAACAAAGATTTTTTAGCAAAACTCACAAATTTGTGATTTAGAATTATAAAAAATATAAAAAGGGTCACTCTGAATCAAATAAATTATTCTCAGTCTATAAAATATAAAAGTAAATCATTTGCCTAATACCCAGAGAATATGTAAATATTTATTACAAATTCCCTTCTTAAAAAAATATTTCGTTTTTTCCACTGCCAAAATTGTTTTATTCATCTACTCACATCACACGGACCTTGCGCTATACCTGCTATCGAATAAAAAGGAATCTGTGTAAGCAGAATAATAATTACAAAATAGAAAACCGTTTCTACTTCTTTATTTACGAAATATCATTAAAAAAGAGTGATTATTTATACATGAATCACCATGCACTAGAGGGTTAATTTGTTGATTCAACGATATTCCTGCAGTAGGGTCTCGAACGCTAGCCACGAAATTGTATAAAGTGGTTGACTTGTTAGCGTATACTAAGAACTCGTATCTTGAAGCCAAAAATAAATTATAAAATAAATGTTGGCTTACATCGTTCTATACTTCAGACCATTGACCAATTGTGACCAATTATGACTCCTTCCTGGCTTCCACATAATGCGGCCAGGTTATAATCATCACTAAACTAATCAGTTTTTGTGGATACTGATTCGAACACTTGTGGATTGTGTTCATTAAAGACTTCGATATATTTGCTTCCTGTCGTAGCCGCTGAGCTAAAAACAGTGCGAGATGATTTTTTTTATCCAAATGTGGAACGCCAGCCAAATTACACAGCGTTTAGTTAGAGTACTGACGGGGTGGCATTGTTTATTTATTGTTGTCTGGTTCTTTGTCAGCCTAATCTTATAAATACAAATGTATGTCTAAATCCAACGGCAAAACAAGCTCGTTGGCGTTGGCGATTCCCGAGGCGGCTGATCGGCTCTTAATCGACATTTTTGGGTCTTCTTCAATATTTATCGAGGCTTTATTTTTTTATTCCCTGCCTCTAGTCCAAAAAGTTGAATTGAATTTAAAATTTTTCAAGTATTTAGTAAGAGTAAAATGATGTGTGTTAAAATGTTGTTGACCCTATAAAGTTTGTTTCTTTTATGCAGCGTTATTACACCTTACTCAAATTATTACTCATTCATTCTTCGACTGTGCCCCTAAAAAGTTAAATTTGATATCGTCAATCAATACCAAAATCTTCTAAAAGGCGTACATGCAGTCAACATTTTTTTTCGATTTAGGGCCAATATTGCATCGTAGCTTGCAAATATGCTTTCAGGAAGTAAAGCATGGAGGACGAACTCTTATGGTGTAGGAATCCATGAGGGCAACTGGTATGAGGAACAATTTATAAAATTGAATAGATAACTCATAAGGTAAAGCTTTAAAAATTGATTGAAATTATGTCTACATGCCATTCAGGCAGTTTGCCGACATCGACCCTAAATATTCAATAAGATTAGCTAAGGCTATAAAATCGCAGCTGTCCCATCTCCTAAAATCCTCAGGCATTGAACCAATCGAACATTTTGGGGTGTTTTACAAAAAAAGTAAGATACTCAAATAACTAGCAAACTTCAAGACCGTAGTCTTATAGGACGGGACCATTAGTTAGATGGAAGTCAAGTTAAAGCTAGTATTTCATGTGGGGAATTGTCTATAATATAAACAAAGAAATAAAATCGAATGGATACCAACACTTGGAACTAAGCATTTAAAATATTTAAGTTAAAATATTTATATCCACGACCCCGTGGAACGCGCGGACAAGACGATGAGATGATGAGATGAGATGAGATAACTTTCAATATATGAAACGTAACATTAGAACCTAAAACTCCTGGTAAACAAATCTTATGTAAACAATTTAAACAAAAAACAACAAAACACGGGTTATAATTTCTGTTGTTGGTCGGTGTTTTTTGATGATGCTGAATATTATTGGTAAATTTGACAGCTGCCGAATTTTAGTTGACAACAAGCGCAGGCAATGAAATAAATGAGATTTTAGAAAAAAAAAATTCGTGAGCCGTGTGGTATATCATTTTCATTCAATCATTTTGGTGATTTTGAGACTCAACCAACCAACCAATTATAACAACTTTAAAATTGTTCGCACTAGCCAGTCTTTGGTCTTAGCGACGCCGATGTTTTTATTTTACTTAATCGGACACTTTTTGGATCGACAACACTTGTTTCTGTGCAAATCTATAAACCTTCAATGGTGACTAACAACTATTCCATTTTCTGTTCTCTTTCATGGCAAGTTTTTGGCATGATCACAAAAAAAACGAATTATTAGAAGAATTATTTTACTATCTTTTCCTTTACCGATCTATTCAAATTCAGTGTTGGTCTTAAACCCCACGAGTGAAAGCAATTTTGTGTTAAACTAGGTGAATACCACCTGGTCGCTGATTGATTACTCTGTTACAGAAAAAATATGTATATAATTTTGATAAAATTTTTCAAAAATAATTACAAACCCACGGGCTAGGTACTGGTAATTTACTACGTAATTTTCTTGAAAAACCACAACGTTGGTTAACTCTCACCATTGATAGGTGTCTGCAATTTATTTAGCAATTCTAATTCATTTTTATTACCATGTCTAGGATGGTGGAGATAAATTATTTTCTAACGCGACCGTGTCTCGAAGTAATGGAGGTTGTGGTTCAATACGTTGAATGTTGCACTCTTACCCAGGTGTACTTTTATAGGTTTGGTGGATTTAGTTCAAAATGGTAAATGTGTCTTGTGCTTTTTTCTTAAACTAATGTGGGTTGAAATTTCTCGGGGACTCAGCACAAGATGTAGGACGTAGGAAAGAAACAAATTAATCAGAAAAAGTGGGTTCGGTACTGTATGATAAACATTTGCAACGAAACAGACGTCTGGTAGATGTCTGGACCATGTGGGTATTAAGCAACCCTAGTCCTGTGAAGGATTTCGATGAAAAATATGATTTATCTAAAATATGATGCAAGATTTACAAGTATTTTTGTAGAAGAAATTTAGTGTGTGGACAATAAAAGTGCGTTGGTTCTTTTCTCAGTCCGTTGACAGCATGTTTTCCATTTCTTAGTACGATTAACAACTAAGCAATATGGCCGCCAAAGTGTGGAATTTATTTTTACATTGCATATTTACCTAACATTTTTACTTCATTCATTTGTGGGTACTATTTTTACTTATTATTTTAAATTCTTTATTTTTTTATGCTGGAACAAGTTTGTGAAGCTAATAAGATTCTTGTTAAGAGTTTCTTAAGTTGTACATGTTTGTACATGCGTATTTGGACTCCGCACAGTGAACTCTCGTTAACTTGAACGTGTGTAAAACCACGGCCGTTCAAGCTAATGGCCAGTTTAAATTAATGAATCAAAGAACACAGTAAAAATTACATGAAAAATGAATAAAAACCACCAACGAAGAACCATTAAGATGAAAATTTAAATTTAAAACGATTTGGTTGTCACATAAAAGTGTTTTAAGTTGCTGCTGTTAATTTGTTAAGTTAGCTGTATTAATTTGTTCGTTGTGCAAGTTATAGAATACATGATGTAAAAATTCAAGTTGCCGAATATTAAAAACTGTCTGCTAATTTCTAAAATACCTTTAGGGGGAAAATTGTATGTACAAGTAATTGTAACAATCCAATTACCTTTCGTTTTTCAATTTGCCGGGAGTCCCCTGTCTTTTATTATTCACTCATTTTTTCTGCATAATTCGCTATTTTTTCACGACCAGCAATTTAGAGCAGATCAAATGTAAATTTTACAATTGAAAATGTCTTATCCCAATATTCCATTCACTTCGCTTGCCGCCCAAAAATAGAAAACATTTCTCGTAAAATTCTGCACTTAACATTGAAGCGTATCTCCTAGCCACAGGTCAGCCCACTAGCCTCAAATCTTAATCAGCACTCCTCAGGCAATAACCTAATTCAATATTTGATAGCTCACTTTCAAGGCTTTGTAGGTTGTCATCATCCAAGTTTAACCACTTCAAAGCAGTCGCACAACAAAAAAGTGAAAAGATCGTTTCAAGCACCGCTGATAAGCTTAAACATTTTTTTCCAAAAAATTTTGCTCGAAAATAAGAGGAACCATCGTCACTCGGATTTAAAAAAAAATTAAATTAGAAATCATACAAAATATTTATTCAACTGATCGCGGGTCGATAGCACGGGCTCTTTGACAAACTCTGTTGGGTAAACAACCGAGGCGGTGTCGGAAGGAAAATCATCGGAGTAAATCACTTTAGCGTCTTTAAAGCGTGTTAATGGCTGGGACGAGAAAGGTGTTCCTAATAAAGGAAATTAAGCGTAGCTAATTGAGTGTTAATTTGATCGAATAGTGGAATAAACCGTTTGATTTATGGGGAATGCGTAACGTAATCCAAAGATGAGCGTCTGCTTAAGGCTGCCCAAAACCGAATTGACTTTTTAGGGAATTATGATCTACACATGCCATCCAATACCACAGTTTTAAAGCCTTCTTTTAGGGGAAATGTTTACGATTTTTTTAGTTTTGCTTCATTTTTTGTGCATGTAAAAAATTTAAACAGAATTCGTCCTATTTACAAAAATTTAAAATGCGACTTACGATGAAAACTTTGTAGAAAAAAGGTTAGCTTGCTTAGTAATTTTAATTGTAAAGTAAGGTAAGTAAAGTAATAATAACAATAATAATAAAATGCGACATGCGACATGCCTTGCCTTTTTTTGGTAAAAATTTTAACATATAAACCTTTTCTAGAATTCAATTCTACAATTTTCAATTTGGAGTTAAATTACGCTGAGTCTGTTACACAATCGAACTACAGGTCTATGTAATTGGCGATTAGCCGGCACTACATAACCTACGCTGAGTCTGAGTTCTATCAAAAATTCAACCTCTACTAACGAAAAAAACAAAACAAAAATATGGATTGCCAAAACAAAAATATGCAACGCTAGCTCCAAAAATATGCAAATATGCATATGCATATGCCTAAGACTTCGGCTGAGCGATTGAGCGACGAGTCTGAGTAATAGGTGGCCATGTACTAAGCGTCGCCAATTAATTGTGAAAATGCCATTTTGACAAGTGTTATCCTTTGACGACAACTTAGTGACCAACAACGACCACCATGAAATTTATTACTATCGGCGCTGGAAGTTTCCAAACTGTTTTGGCAGTATTGATGGCAAACACTGCTAAATTCAGTGCCCATTATTTCACTTACCTACATTATTTTTAATTTTACTGCAAGCTTTGGCTGATGCTGACAAGAAGTTTAACTTCATTCCATTGCTTTTCAGTAACGTTTTTACTTTTATAATCAATGTGGTCCTCCTACCACTGAACTGGGCGGCTTTGTATAGCTGAGATAAATTTTTCTGCATTCATTTTTTTCATTTTCCTATTTCGTCGCTTAGCGATTTTCAAACAAATTACAACAGATTGTAATTCTGATCAATATCTCTGTCGCTCAAAAAATCGCAAATCTCGCAGTGCCTACAAGGCCACCCCCTACAATTTCATATGTTTCAATTTTTTTCGTCGCTCTATCGCTCGTTGCTTATTGCGTGACCGCACCCTAAGTCCTGGATGCCAAACTCTCAAGGTTTTCAATTTCGTTTAAGGCAATCGAAAACAGATCTTTTTCAATAAAACTAAATAACTGCTTGGCCTCGATATCAAAAAATATAAAATCAGGCATCAGTTTTCAGTTGAAGTCGATTGCTTGGATTGAATTTTTTTGATCGATCAATTTTTATTTTAAAAATATTCTTTAAAATTGGTTCTTAAGGTTTGGAATTGGGGAATTATTTGTCGTGAGCGTTTTGAATATGAAATACATAGGATTTTGAAAAATTGCTAGAGAAGATGTAATAATTAAAAAGAAGGTCTCCAGAAGAACCAATAGGATAATGTCAGTTAAATAATTGATGGTATTCTTCGAATTGTATTAGTTTTTAATTAACTTAAGCCAACAACAACAACACAGGAAATTACCAAAATAAAACGCCTAAAGGTCAATAAACCACTTTAACAAAGAAACTGAATAAAAGCAAGCAAAGATCCCAATAGATGGTAAAGTCATCTAAAAATCGTCTTGAACCAATATTTGGACTCAGACAACCTCATTTTGGCAATTTTGTTTAAGCAAAGCTATCGACGAAGCTTTGTAAAGATGGGGTTTGATTCTAGTTTAAGTCAGAACTCTAAACTCTATGCACAAAGCATAAGAAGCATATACAAGCACTAAGAATTAAAACATAGTTTTAAAGAGGCGACATGACAGTCATTATATAGGTGGCATAATAGCCACTTGAGTGACAGAGCTCAAATGCTCGGGCCTCTACTGTGTTGTGCGCAGCATGATTTGACTACTTTTCTTGTCAATTCCGAACGACGAATTGCGGCTTTTCATGATAGATAGCGAACCAATCAATTATTAGCCGTTTTTTTTTTTTATTATGCACGGATTATCCATATAGATCACTGGCAACAACGCCACAAGATCCTGCAACTGATCAGAATCAAATTGTTTCACGCTATTCCCCGCTAGTTGCAATTTTAACCATGGAAGTTGGTTTGTCTGGAAACGATTTCCAATTTACAGCGTTTCCTGATAGGTCTACAAAATATTATTTTTTGAATTAAATTTTAGTGCTCACTTTTATTCCTTGAATAAAGTAATATTGAACTAACAGTTATACAAAATTTGTGTTTAAATATTAATTTTTGTCAATTTGTGCAACTACTTTGTGCTTGCCCATGAAAATTGTAGTCATTATCGTAAAAGCTGGGCAAACACTTGTTCTAAAAAAAAGAAAAATTGTGTTGGCATGGAAGCATTGCTTGCAAATTTGACAGCATCGATAGGAATTAATTGTCAAACTACTGTGACAACACAAAAAAAATGCTTCTATGATCTGGAGTGTTTTATTTACATACTTGATTCACGTGGATCATCCGCGCATAATAAAATACAGCTATAATCATTATTTAATGACTAAAGTATCCCAAGAGAATTATCAGAGCTTCGCTGGAGGTGGGGCCGTGAAAATTGTTTGTGGTGTTTTTCCAAAGGCTTAATTCTAACCCGAGTACAGTCCGCCGCACTAACAATTAAGCTACAGCAATTGGTGCACATAATTTAGACCACTAAGTTTATGGCCCTCCCAAGTATTACGATAATAATTGTAATTCAGTCTAAGGATACCAAAAAAAATCTTTAGAATTTGCACAAACAGAATCGAAGAAGGAAACATCTGAAAGGATGGCCTAGATGTTTTTAAACCGAAGTTCTATCTGTCAAGTCTGTGAGAACTCGATTTTAATTTGGGCTGACATTGAAGCACAGCTTGATATTGTGTTGGCTCTGCTTTGAATGATCTTTTTTTTTAACTCTGTAGCCAACCAGAAAGGCCTGGAAACAAAAACTATTTCCATTATTTTACTGATCATTTACTTGAAGATTTACTTAATTACTGATCGCACGCAGTTCAATCAACGACCATCGAATCCTTCCGAAAGCAGTCAGAGTTCAAATATCTCTGCCGTCACTGTCTGCTCGTTTTATTTCACCACGCCATTATTTTCCATCTATCACTTATGTTGGTTAACACTACATCCTCCCAAAAAAACCAAATTAATAAAATCAACAACAAAAATCGTTACCAAATCACTGAACCTCCTGAAATTAGCCTATGGAAGCAAAACAGTTGTACTCACCCACATCCAATTTACTGGAGCTACTCTCGAATAACAGCTCCGCAACTGATATAGCTCGAGTATCTATAACAAAGTCAACAACTATCGAAAAATCAACACTTGTGCTCCCATGTTCCCACACTCAGTAACAACTTTATTAACCGAAATACAAAGCGCCTCTATCGCAACACGAAACACTCATTGAGAGGGCATTAAGCCAACACGCTGAAGCATTCGCCCTACCGGCATATCCACACTGCAATCTTCATGTAATCAGATAAATTTGAACATAATTTGCTGCCAATACTCGGCCCTCAATAAATTCTATCGCCTTATCTGTGAATATGTCCTCTTGTCAGCCACCCACCTCCGCCAGAGTATCTTATCGCGGAAATAATAAAATGATTTTTACTGCTCTCGCTTGTCGCGAGATAACGCAACAAACCGATTTGCATGCGATAGCCCGCCATCCCTTTTTGGCCCACCACCCAGCACCCGGCAATGAAACTAAACTAAAAAGCCACAGTACAGCGTCAATCTCGCTCAGAGCAAAAACAAAACCCAAAAACAACAAATGGCCATATTCCAAATCGACTTCGGTGTCGATCGCAGTCGTTCGCGTCAGTCTTAAGGTTCACTTCGACGCGCTAGTACCGCTCAAGCATCTCGCCGGACGAATTCACTCGCGATCCTCCTATTCCAGTAAGCCGACTTCCACCACCGATCGTTGTCGTGCTAAAATGGTCCACTAAGGCCGCGTCGTGACCCGGACTTCTTTCGTTTTTAGACGGCAACCGGTTTAACCAGAAGCGATACATATTCCGCTAAAAGTATCTGAGGCTTATTTTTTTGTTTTCGATCGTTCGTTCGTTTCGTGTTCATCTCGTGAAGATCATCAGGTAGGTGTGCTTGTATTTGCAACACAAAACCGATGCATTTACATTTTTCGGATGCTAAGGCACGCGACCGATCGTGATCTGACGGCCACCGGCTCTGACAGCCCTTTTAGTGTGTGTTGTGTGTGGTTTCTTTTTTGGACCCATGAATCATTTTTGGGACTTAAATTAGATCTGTAATTACTTGTGGGGTTGATGTATCTGTCGGGTGCCATTTCCCTCTGCTGTCGGCTCTTTTTTGTTATTTATTTTTGGGGTTATGGGTCCTTCGTGTGGATAGAAAAAAAAAGTGATGCGCGTGAGTGACATGGTGGAGAGTAATTTCATGGTTATTTACGAAAGCAATTGCAGGTTGTGGACAAATGGCAATTACCGGCGGGTACCAGTGATTTAATGGGGCCTGTACAAAATAGAAGTTGTTGCGGAGAATGTTAATTTACGGAGCTTTTGTAATGAGCCAAGTGATGCAACCACCTGTGGATGATTGTTTTTGTGATCGATAATTTTGTGGGTGTTTTTGTTTTTCCTGTAAAGCGCACGGCCAATCGTGATATTTTTCACGTTCAGTGTCAAGTAAAGGGTCGTGGGAGGTTGTTTCTTAATAACTGGGTGTTTTTTTTTGATACACGCACGGGAAAAAACTGATTTTGTGTCGAACCGTGCAATGGACCAGAAAAGACTTTGTTTAACTTAACTTAACATGCTCAAATGTCGTAAAAAATGTTTGTCTTCAATCTCAACAACCATAACAAAAAGGCGATAAGTTAATTACTGCTTTTTGTTTTTGTCGTAATTAGTTAACTGCTTCCCGACCGCATTTTCAAATCCCATTATAACCTATTCACACATTTTTTATCATAAAAATCTCGTCTGGATTTTGTGTGTTTTGTTTGCAACGTGAACAGCCTTTTGTGAATTAATATTGGTTTGGCAGTAAAATCTTTGTGAAATTTTTACCTCTTTTATCTTTCCAAAAAATCAAATTTAAATAATAGAAATAAATATGTGGTTGTAAACAAAACAAGAAACATGCTTGGAAAAGAAATATGTAATGGAACCTCAACTCAACCTCAACCTGCTAAGCGACATACAGAGGAAACAGAGGCCTTTCTTTTCTAGAGTTCCTTAGTTTAGGACATGAGAACAACGCTTTAGATTTTGATATTGCTGCTTTCCTAAAATCTGCTTTTTGGGGATTTATTTGGTCCTGTTCTGCATTTCGAGTGAATTCGAAATGAATTTCAATTCCACTTGAAATACAAATCACTGCTCTGCTGTCAGTGTGAATGCGAATTTTTCGAATTAATTTCAAATCCCCTTTGAACACTTGATTGAAATTTTTAAATCTAAAGCTAAAATTTTGATATTTTTAGTGCAGATGAACAAGTGAGTGAGCCATTCAGTGCACAAATCGATTAACTCTACTTTTGGAAAAATCTTAAAATAAAGTATCAAAGCACTTGGTGCTTTGTTATGTTTTTTTTATTTGCTATAACTTTCCTGAATAATAAAGACTTACACTATTAAAGCATAACCATTTGAATAAAGCGTAGTGTTTTTCAAAGGCAAATGTTATTTCATCACTTTTCTTAAATTTTTGTTTTATGGAGTTAGTCAATGTGTGCTCTGAACGGCATACATAATAAATAAATTAGCTTTGTTGCCTTTATGCCCTTTGTTAGTAATAACAGCATAGACATTAAGGCGGTGGATTTTTTCTTCCTTATTCGTTCCATCAGCTGAGAACAATTCGATAGCTTTCGATTCCTAATCTCTCGATCTACAAAATCCCATAACTTTCATCTGAATTGAAACCGTATTCTCATCATGGAAACCTTGTAGTTTATTTTGGGAGTCTTTATTCTATCCTCAGCTAGGTTAAGGCTCTTAGTTGACTCAAGTCTATCAGTTTCGTAGGTAGTTTTGCGTGTGGCAAAAGACTCACTATGATTCCCAGTGAGCTAAGGCTGTAGGCCAGAATGACATTGATAGTTTAATTCAATCGATCGTATTTTTTTACTCTCAATTCGAAACTTTGCTTTGCCCAACCTTTGACAATTCCGTGCGTCAATCACACTAATGATGACCGGGTCATCTCACAGGTTTAAAAAATGAAAAACAAACAAAAAGTGATTTAAACTAATTCCAATTACTGGTGAAAAATGTTGCCGACAGTTTGAATTGCTTGTAGTGAGGTCTTTATTCGCAGCTTATCTCAGCTCATTCGAAACGATAACAATTTCCAACAAGATTTACTCCAAGTGTGCAATAAAATGACAAGTGTAATCCATTTCACCACTTGAAAATGTTTACCTAAGAAATAAAACGTGCTAAGAAGGTAGTGATGTGAATGATCATTTGCAGGAAAGGGAAAAGTGCACGAGATGGAAACGTGTTTCGTTCTGGAGTGTGACACCCAAGTGAAAATGCAATTTCTTGTTTGGTTAAGTGGCGGCGGGCTGCGGGTGTTTGTGAAGCTCAAGCATCAAGAACCATTTAAACAGTAGAAATGCTACATTCTGTATAAACAAAGGTCAACTGGGGAAAAATGTGTGCATTTTAGAACTTGAAAAGCCATTTGGGCTACAGATAGAAACTCTGCAAGAATACATAGCCTGGCCACTAGAAGAGAATGACCTTGCAAGAGTCTCAGACGATTCCCTGGCGTTCGTAAAGCGTAGACTCAAACGGTTTCGCAGGCGCTGCATTAGTTCAATGGTTTTTTTTAGAAGAGTGGTACTTGCGTATTTGGTTTTTGTCCACACCTGACTTTTGATAATTTCTAGTGTCAAATTTAATTGAATCTCTCGATATTTCAAAGTCCAGGCCTCCCAACTCTCTATAATTTCAATGTTTTTTTTTTCTAAGAACAGGCCTGACCGTTTCGGTTTGTACAAAAAGAGGAAATAATCGACTTCATAATTAGCAATATAATATTGTTTCAAACGTTCAAACTGCTCTCTGCTTCTATGCCCTCAACATAAATAACGAAAACTCATTGGACAATGATAGACAAGACTCACTCACTCAACAAAAAAATACTGATTTTGAAATTTGTACAAGCGTTTGAAATAATAAATCACGAACAATGATCAAACGTTTACTTATTTGATTTTTTTTTTCGTTTACTAAAATTTATTGAAAGTCGTGGTATTTTTTACTCTTGGTAATTTGTAATTTTTCTCTAGTTTTTTCAGTTTCAAACTATCGTGAGTCGATTTTAGTTTTCTTGATAAACTTTTTTCAGTCAATTCAATTAAATTTTCGCTTTTGTCCGTTTTATTTTTGGAAAAAGTCCGAGCAGGCTTTCAGCGTTGAATAGCTTACCTGATCTGCACTTAGCTCAAAACTGTCATAGAAAAAAAAATCAGAGACATGATTTGACATGTATCTCTAAATTGATTAACCACCTGTTAACACGGTTTAAAGATATTAGAATGTCACTAATATGTACTGCTAAGCAGATTTTCCCACGCTTGACGACAAACCTGTTATGATAAATATGAGCACACTTTGGATAATGTAGTTAATTGAATGAAATACAGCAAATTAAGTTAATTGAACCAAATTCAAGAAAGAAAATCGATTTAATGAATGTTTCGAAGGCGCCAGACAACTTCCGGAGTAAAAGTAAATCACCGAACTGTCCGAATGTGAATTTATGAAATGACAAAGCAATCGCAACGGTGATTTACAAAGTCATGATTTTGTGATGGAAGTTTTTCTGAACCAATTGATAAAAATTTCATCCAGCTGTGAATGTGACACCTGATCGTCATTCCAAAAGTTTGACTTCTGCAAAATTGAATAGTTAAATTCTTCTAAGAATTCTGTATGATGCATAACCGTTCTCCTCTAACCAATTACACGTCAATAGTCCAGATCACTAAGTCGACTTCCGCCCTCTTTCACGTCACTCAGAGCCAAATAAACGCCAGCGAAATTTATAGCTCACCTCATATCGTGGCACGTATTAGCCTACCACACACCTCTCAGATAAGACCGTAAATCAATTACACGTTTGAGTAAAACCTTTATCGATAAGCCTGATCGTGTAGATTCCAATCCAATTGTCGATAGAAACATACCTTAAATCAACCACTTGAACTTGAACAACTAATTCCCCGATTTTGAATAACACACAAATTCGAATTGTTAATTTGCCATCAAAGCGCATGTGAGCACTTAAAAGTTCATTAATGCTCACTTAGAACGCAGAACGCTCAAATATGCGGATAATTGGCGCTGTACTTCACCGCGTTCGATGGCGCGACGTGTTAATCTTTTTCTTTTTTTTTTGTTGTGCATTTAATCGAAATAACAAATCGTTTACATATGTAGAAACTTGCTGCTGGTAAAGTGACTCAGATTTAGATTCACAGATTTTGTTTATTAAAGCTTCCCCTGAGGAGGGTGCTGGTGAACCGTTGAGGCACAATAGACCAATTAGCAACTATTGTGCTGACTTGGTAGTATCAAGGCGAGAATTTTCATTCTTTGGAATTGTATGCGATTCTTATTTGCACTATCAGCGATGGTGAGCTGATTCTGAAGAAAGAATATCGCGTATTTTATTCTTTTGAAACTTAGTGTAAGTTTGCTGCAATGGCGTGAAGTTGTGGGAAGTTGAATTAAGATGCATGAATGAATTGAATTACACAATCATCGGTAATTTATGCATTCTGAAAATTAACATTTTTTTTAAGATTATAATGGAATCCTCTCCATTTATGTCGTTCTTAAAAGCGCATCCCTCTCGTCTGGTAGATTTATAGGTTGATGATCAATGTTAGTTCAGCCATCGCTTCAAATAGGAATGTATAACTTCCACAAGAAATCCTATGTTTTTGGTGACTACCGATGCACTTGATACTACACTACGTACTAGGATGGTACTGATGTGATAATTAAATGAATAAGCTACAAACAAAAATCCTTTTCAAGTGATTTAAAAAATCATGTTGATTTTAAAATATTTTGACAAGCAGTAAAAATCTTGGAGTCTTAAGAAGACCATCTATTACAAAATCGCTCAGTCATGTCTAAATTGATTTACATTATTGTGCACACATCCGACTTTTATAATGTTCATAGCTAATAAATCAAAATCTATCTATCTATAAAGAGTGATTAAGCTTAGTAGCTCCCGAAATTTCACTAAAGGACCCTGTAATGAGAATTGCAATAACGCCAAATGAAAGCCTCTTAGCTACTTTGCGCTTTGGAAGACTAAACATTTTTAACTGGGATTTTTTCTCAGAGTCTTGGTGTTTTCCAAGATTTATTACATAGGTTCTTGCTTTTATCGGTTTGTTTTATAGGCTCAACCGTAATTTGCACATTTGATGAATTCATCTAAAAATTGCATGTGTTTCCTCGATGAATATTTGTTAAAAAGATGTTTGTGTGAACATTACCACCCACTAACGAACACGTTCCAACAAACTCAGTCAAAATAAAAACATGTTTATTTTTCGCGAAGAATACGAAGTATATTGAAATCTGATCGCAAACAACTCCATTAACGTTGAACGATTTTTGAACAAATTCAACGAACAAGTTCGTAATGGATGGGCTGCTTTAAAGAAATTTAAAGTTCTTGATTGAAAACAATATATTCCTTGACCAGTTCAGTGCGCAAATCAATTGCCTCCACAAAACAAAAATGTGAGAAATTGTATTGGGCGGCGTAACAGCCTGTTGAGAGCCAGAGTCTAGCTTTTTCGCGCCTCCACTGTGTTGTGCGCGTTATAATTTTGTCACATGTGGAGGGGACCTACTGTTTTATGCCGGTTCCGAACGGCGAATTGCGAAAGCTTTTCATGACAGAAGTACTCCAGGAAGGTTGTCAGTCGTTCGCTGGAGGTGGGGCCGTGAAAAATGTTTGTGGTGTTTTTTTTTTTTTCCGAGCCGGATTCGAACCCGGGTACTCTCGCTCAACAGTCCGACGCAATAACCGATCGAGCCAACGCGCCCACGCTTTTCACAAATGTGAGAAATGCTATGAAATAATTGCACATTCGCCTCTAAAATGCATTACCTTTTATTGAATGGCTAAAAAAATTTTCGTTGACGCTGCAAATCTTTATAATTCAGAGAAGTTGTTACAAATATAAAAAGATATGTCTATGCGAAGTGCTTTGACATTTAAATTCAAGATTTTTCAGAAATTATATCTACACGACAGTCTGGTCCTATTAGCCAAACAAGACTGTTCTATTTAGAATCTCATGCAATATATTAACGTCTTATTTTTAATTTGTCTTTACCATTTGAATTCCCCCCTTCTCGAGCTTTATCACATTAATGAAAACTATACAAAAGGGAGAAGTTTAGAAACCAAATTAACTTTACCTTGATTGTATGTACCACTTCAAGGGTTCAGGATTGAATAAAAGGTTATTATTTCAAACTATCAAATTGAAATTTTCAATATAAAATTCCTTATGCCGAAGGGAATGGTAAGACCCGGATTTGTTGTCTACAAAGGCATCACACTTTTAGTGTAATCAACTGCCACTTTTTGCAATCCACTTTGAGCTTTGAACTAATTGAGCCGGAACTGTCAAGTTTACAGGACTTCCTGAGCTCAAAAAAGGTTATGTTTTATCAAAATCCCATATTTGTAAAATCGCAAAAATCACATGACCCGTAATTGACTTTCTGACTGATAAAACAGTTACCGTCATCGTAAAATCTGGAAATTCGGAACAAT
This sequence comes from Syritta pipiens, assembly GCA_905187475.1. Lineage (NCBI taxonomy): Eukaryota > Metazoa > Arthropoda > Insecta > Diptera > Syrphidae > Syritta > Syritta pipiens. Next base: position 68,228,829 of record LR994571.1, on the reverse strand, counting down.
ATTCATGATGTTCCATAGGGCACTGAAAATTTTTGAATTTCATTCACGTAATTCTATACACTCACATTGAAACTCGGTTAACCGCAAACGGAGGCTTAAAGTAGTTTTTTTTCCATTGATACTTATTCTATTTATTCTATAAAACTATTTACAAAAAATGCCGGAACTTGAAACTTCTACATTTTGACGAAAATACGAGAAAATTTGTGAAGCTCGAAGTATGCAGTCCGGAAGTATGCGAAGTCTTTCAACCATTTGCAGTCATTAGAAATTTTTAAAGATATTTAGTCCTTTCAGTTATTTGTGATCTCATTAGTAGCTTCATAATTACTGCTTCAAATTACAAAAAATATAATTCCATTGCACTCTTCTCTTTCCTTTTAGTGTTATTTTTGAAAAACAAAGATGAAGACCACACTTTTCTTAGTCCTGACTGTGATCGCACTCTACGTCGGATCTGTCAAAGCGAATCCCGTCAAAAAGACCGTGGCTACCGAGTTCCTAATTTTGCACAACAATGACATGCATGCGCGCTTCGAACAGACAAGCGTTTCGGGAAGCAAGTGCTCTGAGGAAGACCAGAACACCAACAAGTGCTACGGTGGCTTTGCCCGAACGGCGCATGAGTAAGTCTCGACAATCCCAATCATCAACCTTTCCGTCACTCACCTCGCTTCTTTTTTTTCAGAATCCGAAAGTTTCGTGAAGAGGCTAAGACCACTGGACCACCAGTCCTCTACCTGAACGCCGGCGACACTTACACTGGCACGCCCTGGTTCACCGTCTTCAAGGACAACATCACAGCGGCGTTCCTTAACAAGCTGTCCCCAGATGCGATTGTAAGACAGACAGACGACATCTACAACGTCCTTTTTCTAACTCAGTCTCTCCTTTCAGTCTCTGGGCAACCACGAGTTCGACGAAGGCGTTGAGGGACTTGTGCCGTTCCTTAATGAAGTAACATTCCCGGTCCTCGCCGCCAACCTGGACCTGTCCAAGGAGCCCGAGATGGCGGCGGCCAGGAGCTTCTCGAAGTCCGTCGTCCTGGACGTGTCCGGAATCAAAGTCGGTGTCATTGGCTACGTGACGCCAGAGACCAAGAGCCTTACCGTGCCTAACAACGTCGAGTTCGGGTCCGAAACAGAGGCTATCAAGTAAGTTGGTTGAAAAAGGACCTCCCAAGTCGCACAAATAACCGAAGCCGTTTGCAGTGAAGAGGCTGAGAAACTTAAGGCCCAAGGAATCAAGATCATCATCGCTCTTGGACACTCCGGCTACCAGAGAGATCAGGAAATCGCCGCAGAGTGTCCCGAGGTGGACATCGTCATCGGCGGGCACACCAACACGTTCCTGTATAACGGCGATCAGCCAGACGCCGAGCGACCCGAGGGACCGTATCCGAAGGTCGTCAAACAGGCAAGTGGGAAGGAGGTGCCCGTCGTGCAGGCTTACGCCTACACCAAGTACCTGGGACGGCTTCATGTCCAGGTAAGTTGCGAATGATCCGCGTTGGTATCGCTCGTGTTTACCCACCTCTTTCCTCCATAGTTCGATGAAGACGGAAACTTGATCGAGTTCGACGGTCAACCGATTTTGCTGAACTCCGAGATCCCCAGGGACTCGGATGTCCTCGAGCTGCTGGAACTGTACCGCCCCAACATCACGGATTTAGAGACGAGCATCGTTGGTTACACTAAGGTGCGGCTGGAGGGCAGCTCCGCAGTGTGCCGCGTGCAGGAGTGCAACTTGGGCAACCTGATCTCTGACAGCATGGTCTACGCCAGGACGCTCCAGGACGCCGGCGGAAAGTTCTGGACTGACGCCGCCATAGCCTTCATCCAGGGCGGAGGTGAGCTCCAATCAATCTTTTTCTGTCAAGTGCGATCTTAAACGCTTCTTTTCCTCATAGGTATTCGCAACTCAATCGAAAAAGTCTCCGATGGATCCATCACCCAGAGCGCCATTCTGAACGTCCTGCCCTTCGGCAACGACCTCTATGTGACAAAAGTGACCGGCAAGACGATCCGCAACGCGCTCGAGCGATCGGCAGAGATCTTCGATCACGACTCGAACGGCGGCTTTCTGCAAGTGTCCGGTGTCCGCGTGCTCTACAATCTCACGAATCCCGTGGGCAAGCGCGTCCAGACCGTCGAAGTCCTCTGCGCAGAGTGTGAGGTGCCCAGCTACTTCGATCTAAAGGACGAGGACTCGCACAACGTGATCCTGTCCGAATTTCTGCTGAATGGTGGGGATGGACATAAGTTCGATGAGAATATCGACTCCAAGCAGCGGCTGCCACTGAACGATGGTGACACCTTCGCGGCATTTATCAAGGATCGTCAGTTTGTCTATCCCGGACTGGAGGGCAGGATTACGTGGGTCGGTGAGAAGGTCGAAGATGACGATGACGATGACAAGGATGATGATGATGATGGCGGCGTGGCGGTGAAGGCTTCCGTCACCGCGATTGTCGGCGCGTTGGTTCTGAGCCAGTTACTTAATTGATTCCTATTTTCCAAAGAAGTGCATTTGATTCTTTTTTTTGTTTTTTTTTAAATTAAATGAATTCTTAAATAACGTAACGTGAGTGTATTATAAGATTAAAAAATTTAGAGTAAAGTTTAGTTGATGTAATCTTAAGCGTAGATGTGAATAAAAGAAAAGTACTGTCTAAATATTGACAGCGATTTTAATTATAGCGAAAGAAGTTTCAGAGACACCGAACGATAATCATATTTTTTTTGAGTATATTGTTTTTGATAGGCTTCACCTGCTGTCTTTCCTAAGAAACGTTGGGCCGTTTTTTTTTTCATTTTTGTTTTTTGAGTTCGTTAGAGGCTGCTTGAAGTTTCTTTTCAATGTTTGTCATCCGCATTTCGTCTGCTGTATTAATAGTATTTATGTATTATATTTTTATCGACAGGAGAACATCAATCAACTTCCATTGGTAAATGTTTTTAAGAGAAAATTTGCACAAACACAGATAGAAAATAGAAAACACTACAGAAAAGTTTCAAATTACTAAGAGCTCAAAATTACAAGAGTTTAAAAAACCAATGGCAAACTAAGAAGAAAATCAAAATTGATTATTTCAAACGCTTATAAAATCACTTATAATATAAATGTTCATTTTGAAATCATTAATTGTTTGTTGAGTGAGCGACTTTTGTCGATCATTACCTAATGAGTTTTCGATATTGGTGAGAGCTGGGAAGAAATCGTCACTTGATTGGGTCTAAGGGCATAGAAACCGAGGGTAGTAGATATTTGAAAGAAGACTAGTCAGCAGAGCTGTAAAAAACTGCAGTCTTTTGTAATTCAATCCCTGAATTGATGGAAAGTATTTCATGATGTGTGATTTATTTAACTGACTTCTTTGGAGGATTTAGGCTTACACAGTCTTCTTCAATCTTTTGATTGCATGTTATTCCTCTTTTAAAAGAACCTGAGTTTCGGTTGTATTTATTTGACACCAATCGAAGGGCATTGCTTGAGAATAAAATTGTCACTGCTGAATAACTTCATCTTTAGCAATCATTAGATATCAATCAATCAAATATTAGTTTCTTCCTTCGAACTGTTCTGTACTAATGTTCAAATAATATTTAATACAAAGTAGGCATAGAACTTTGGTTGCTAGCTCCCAAACTAATTGGATGCAAAATGTACTAAGCGTCAATAAAAGACAGATCTACGCATACCATAGGGAAAAAAAAGCTTTTTTAAAAAATCTGAAAGTGAAAACAAAATCTCCCTCTGTGCAATTCTTATTTTGTGTTTTTAAACAAAGAAGTGAAAGTACTAGCGAAGTGATTAGCGCGGCTAAAAATGAAATTGTAATCGAGCTCGATTCAATCCATTACGCAAGGAGGTGTTGCTGATATAACGACCCCATGACGCGGTCACCTAGACGCTAATCAACCGCGGTTCTCGGTTTGTGCTTCCCGTCAACTCACCGATAAGACAGTTGTTTATTTTTCAAAAGGTCATAGGTTTGAGATTCAGGGGAAGTAATTACGAATTTTAGGAAAACCATCCGGACAAGAGTGATTGATTAACCTTGGAAGACACTAAGATACATAACTCAGTGCACACTTGAAATTCTGCCAGTAGACTTTCACTGGGCTTGATTTTTTAGATTTCGATTGATAAGTTCGAGTCAATTCAAATAAAAACCATGAAAAACTCTAGAACTACCATAAGCTTTAAGTGTCAGTTGCCCGTACCAAATGATAATTCTCGATAATTTTGGCATTGCTCCTGAAAAGAAGAGCGATCAGTCTCAAGTGCTTTAAGAAAACTAATGCAGAAGGGACACGTTTTTGGCAGTTCAACCAGGTGTCTCTTAAAGTTTTCAGTTTGTCAGCAAACTTTGACTTTAACTATTTTCTTTGTTTCAATTCCCAACGTTATAATATACATTTTTTATATTTATAATATAAAAATGTAATGACATATAGATTATTACTTCATGGGCCTTTCAACCTCAGATTCAGTCTTTTTATTTGGATACAAATATTTTATATATGTTTTACACAGGCCTTCCATTAAATGAATTTCTCTAATTCCAGGTTGATGCTTGAGACTTCATTATTAAATCTTTAATTTTATTCTAAAACTCAAATACACTTAGCAGATTTCAATCAAAGGCAACTTGCTTTTCTTTAAAATAGTGAAAACAAGATTTGTTAAAGTGTAATACTTCTTAAGAACTCATAGTATATAAGCCAATGACTTATTTAACCAAAGAACAGAACCAATAAATATTTTTTTAGTAAGTCAATTACAGTACAGTACAGCAATTCAATTCAATTAAAGGCAGCCAGGTTAAAGTAAAAATAGAACAAATTCCCATATAACAATTGTTATAAAACTATAAATTAATAATGAGTTCAACCTTCAAATGTGAAAATTCTACTCGCTATCGAAATTATCACGTTTTTGAACTCTTGAGTTGGAATTCAAGTCCATTCTCTTATAACGGACTTTCATAGACAATCCACCCAAGTTAATTTTTGACCATCAAGGAAAAAAAGAGAAGATAGATTCTCCAACATGTTTTAGATTGGATTTAAGCCCAGTGGACGTGCTGACTGTTCTACATGTGGATCTTCCCTGTTGAAAAATTACTCACTAAGCCTGCGACATATAAGCTGTAACATTATCTTATTGGAAAACTGGATTTTAGTTCGGTTCATGTTCGGAAAATACCACCAAAACTACTTACAGCAGAGTAATTCAATTTTCTGATTTCATTCGGCCAGAAATATTTGTTGGATATTGCAATCCATAAGCATACAAACCGTAAATAGTTCATCTCCAAAGTTTTGCTTAGTTCATAATCTCTCAGAACTTGGCAATTCATGCTAAAAAAAAATCTTGATGGGAAAAGACGATTTTAATAATTGTTGGCATGATATAAAATGTACTGATAGCTTCTCTCCTGCATGAAACTTTGGTGGTGATTCTCGTTGTTTCCTTTAATTGAATTTCGCTGAGTGCATTTCTCATTCAATCTGACACATCAGGTGCTACAGAGTTTAGAAGTTGTTTAGAAGTTGTTAAATCGTCGTTTAAAGTTGCCACGACAGAACGGAGTTAAATTATTATGCGCCTATATTCGTTCATTTATGAAAAATTCAACTCATAAACTTAAACAACTTCAGATCAAATAAATACGGGTTTTCCACAGTCGCACAATTCGGTGTGGCTAAGTTATTTGAGTTAGAATTCCACGTGTCTACAACATAATATCACGTCCAAAGGACTGCTAATAGTTGCAATTATGCAAAAGTAATCAGAGCTACTTCCTGCCTATCAGTTCAATCCAATTTAATTTTAAGTAACCCTGGTTTGCAGTCATTAGTCCAGTTTTTTTTATATAAAGTCGTAAAAAAAATTGGAAGTAAACATTTTCCCACGAGCATTTACATCCCTCAGTTTAAAAACTATATATCTATCTAACAATGTTAAACAAAATAAACACAACAAGTCAACCACAAAAAAAATTTCAACAAATTGCCCAATCCTCCGCCTATCTATCGATTTCACCGCCACCTAGAGTTGAAAACACACACCCTCTGGCTACAACATTTTTCCACCAGACGTCTCGCGCACCAGCCCGCAACACACACACAAAAAAAAAACTGACAACGAAAGCAAAACCCAAAATAAAACGACACCACAAAGCAAAACGTCAAAAAGGGTTTCTGTTATGAGAGATTTACTTGACGTATTCGCCGTGTATACAAGATTTTTTTATTTTTGTTGTGTCTCCACAAAAAAGCCCAAATAAAAGTGTAAAATCCCCCTCAAAGTAGAAAACAAACAAAAATCTAAAGCAAGTGATGTGCAAGTTGTCCAATAAATCGAATCTCTCCGCGCGGAGACGACCCACATTCGCCGGGAATGTCGCTTAAAAAGTGCTTTGGAATACATGTGAAACGGTAAAGCAATAGGAAAAGTAAAAGAAAAAAGACCAAAACTAAATCCAAATAATACTCAGACTCGCGCTGTCCGTGAGAATGTCCGAATTTCTGTCTTGACACCCTCGTCGGAGGTTCACGCCGTCGGCAGGTCTTTCACAGACAGACTCTCCTCAGCATCCAATCACAGAAACTTTCACAACCGCCATTGTGTGGGCTCGACGAAGAAAAATAAGTTTCAGGAATTTTTTATAACCAGGTCTTGTTACGTTGCGCATCGTTTGTGGACCGAGCGCTGGAGGATCACCTCCAATCGTCGGTCGGTCGGTCGTCGTCATCGCCGTCGCCGTCGTGGTCGTGTTCGTGGTCGTTCTTTCATCGGGAATGAAAATCGTTTCGGAACAGGTGTCGTTAAAGACTTTGTTGTCGTCGTCGGACGTGATCTGCAATCGCGGCAATCAGTGCTCCACTTTGGACCGTTGACCTACTATCAATCGGAGTCATTAAACCTGTTGCGCTGTGAGCGGTGCCGCACACACTTTGATAAGCGGTCGACGAACCGCGGGCCACACAGGCATCGATCAAACGCTGGAAACGTTTAAGGTAATTAATGTCACACTTGGTTGTTGTTTGTCAATCAAAAGCAGCAGCAGTGGGTTGGGTGCAGCTGTAGGAGCTACGCGGGAAATTTATCGCTCACTGTTACGCAAGGCCTATCAGGGAGCCGAGCGCTTTATCGATAGTATTCGGAGACTGCGAATTGGGCGGGCGGCGATTGTCGCGGGCGTGTGTGTTTATGATTGCGAATCTGGGTTAACTGATAAGCGGCTGGGGTGTGATAAGCGCCTGGTGTATGAATGGCACTTGGAACTGTGAATTTTATCAGTTCGGCGTGAAGCAGACGTAAACTCTGGTCTTAGGTGTGAGGTTTACAGACGAAATGAGGAAGATGTGAGCTTGGCAGTATATTCTTTCACGTGATGTTGTATGGTGACAAACTGCTTGATCAGGATGCAGTTCAAGAGTTGAAATTTAAGGTTGTACATCTCTACCGTTCTCCCCAGTTAATAAAATTTAGAACAAATATCGGAGCTCAATATGCAGAATGTAACACAATTTCTAACGCCAAAAAGAGCTACATGCTTCAAATGTAAAACAGGTCCTCCAAGTTTTCTGCCATCTTAATTTTCTGCCGTCTTAATCTGTTCAATCTCATCAATAACTGACAAAATTTAGATAACATTGAAACACATAACATTCTAACATTAAAACACAATTGCACTAAACAAGATTTTTTTTTCTTATGAGTGTCCATTCTTTGCATTGTCTAGCAATTTTACACGATGCTTTTCAGTCGTCTTGATGTCCCTGAGCAAACAGCAGGTCGAATCAGAAAAATATAAATTCATTACAATAAAACTTTAGGCCTTAAAACGTTAAAATCAGGCAGGTCGCATTTTTCTAATGTACGTCCTAAGATATACGTCAAGATATTGATCTATGCCGCATCACAAATATCATTTAATTAATTTGTCAGGCTTATTTTTAAACTGTCGTCAAAATATAAATGTCAAATCATTGTAACAAACTTTTAATCGTTGTAACAAGCAAGTAATAATAAGTTTACTTCAAGCTGTTTTTGTTTAGCTTAAATCTGCTGATGGAACATTCTATTATTCTTAGTTGAAGACCATGTTCTTTACACAAGGTCACACAATCAAACGGCTTTCGACAGCAAGTAGCGACGTGTCTTCACCTCTTTGATCTATTCATTCGTCATTAGCACGCTATAACATGTGATGTGAACATCTTTCGCAGAAACACCTCATGGCATTGCAAAATACACAACCACTTCATTGTACCTTTGTTTGTTTTAATAGATTCCCATCAGGCTATTTTTGCACAAACCTACGTATAAATCGGGGTATTTTTAAAGAAATTAAAATATTTCGACACATGACTTTATATTTACGTGCGTTTTGATAAGATAAAAATGTGGCTCACGACATAGTTACAGAAAGAAGCTATCATTAAAAAAACGCAGATGTATTGACCATATTTTTAAGACATCCTTGAAATGACGCCGTGCTTGGACTTCCTCCAAAGGACTCTAACTGTGGTGGTGTGGCAACCTCATTCCAATTCTGACTAGCATCAATTTCTGCTTTATTGTAAATTCTTTCAACCTCTTCTGATTCAGAATTACTGTCAGATAAAATAATACGTTTACAATTTTTTTTGGTTGGTACAATGTTAAACAATGACGATGATTATGATGACAATGTCAAGCAAATTGTCGGCTAAATGCACAAACGAGATTTCTTGTTTTCCTATGTCTACGATTTTTTTTTACACGAGAAAACTCGTGTGTTAAAATAAATAAAAAATAAATCTAGTGGATCTGTTATAGTTCTTGGCTATGGATCCTTTTTCGGCTCTATGTGACGTAGCAGCCTGTTACCAGTATTTTAGTTGAAGACTACATACATATGTATAAGAACTTTCATGTCTATTTGCTTTCCATGGCCTAGCTTCTGTAGTTGCATTCTCCTTCAAGATTAATTGGAGACTTTCTGAGCCAGGGCTAAACTTATGACCATCGTCATCGATCATCCCGGGAGATTAGTTTTGATTCTAAAAAGTAAGCTTCGATAAGTGGTCGACAAACCACAAGCCACATGTACCGATCAAGCGCTGGAACTTAAGGTAACTAATTCCAAAACAAACTGTTTAATATGCGTCATAACTTCGTCTTCGATTTTTTAGTTGAGAAGTTTAGTCTTTTTGTTTTGTACCACCAAGAAGTTTGGTCCCCAAGTTCATCTAGCTCGTTGTTCATTCAATCGAAATAGATGCATACGCATATCGACATCTATACCGACTTTTTTTTTTAAAAGTTCATTAAAAAAAAATTAGTAGACACGTTTTTTGATATGTTTAACTTTTATGTATAATGTCGAGCATAAATGAAGGTACCTATTATAATTTTTGAAAGGAGTTAAAAATTGATTTATTCCATTGACATTTTGATAGGTTTTTATTAGTTCTCATTTATTAAGAATGTATGCCCTTATATAAGCAACCAAAACGAAAAAAAAATATAAATATTACATAATAAGTTATGTAAGTTTTTAAGAAGTTTTTAAAAAATGCACTCAAATTTCATCGAGCGAAAGTGTTGGTATTCCTGAATACAGTCAATTAATTTTGCGCAGAAATCGCATACTGATTATAATTTTTTCTGAGTAGTATGCAATTGCTAAACGCCTCACACCTTTTAGTTGATAATATGACTTAACGCGTCATCATTAATTCGCTGGGATGGTTTGAGTCTTATCCGGATTTTATTTTTACAACTTATTCGTAAGTGCTTGTAGTGGAAAAATAAGTTTTATTTGGAGGCCAACAAGGGAATTTTGGCCGCCAAAAAGTTAACAACATTAGTTTTAACTAGCACCAAGAATTCAATGAATATATTTCAATACATTCCAAGTTTAAGATTTTATTTCATTCAATATTAATGCAATTACTGCATCACCAGGTACGAGGTAAGAATATACAAATTATCGTGCATTCTCGTCTACACATACTAAACGAATTAACAACATTCAATTAACAGTTTTGTTAATGTTCATGTGGATGCTATTTTTCACCAATATTGCAGTCAGTTACACTTGTCTAGTAATTTTGATCGTATACACATTATTTTGTATTTGTTACATGTAGGCCCTTATTTTTGAATAAACAACTCAAGCGAGAGGCAAAAGTATAACCAACCATAAAAAAGACAAATCTTGGCCAAAATAGAATTGAAAATAAAGACAGACCACGCCATCCTAATAAGATCAATAATTGATTGGGTACCCTTATTTATGGTCAGCCTTGTCGGTTATATTCATTCATTCATTCTTTCATTCTTTTAAATCACCTTCATTCAAATTCGCAATTATCCCCAAAACTTCGCTTGTGGTAGAAATATTCTTTTGTTACTATTATGAACATTTACGTGCCGATGCTATGTCTAAATTGTAGCTGTTTACTATGAAGACGAATTTAGTAAGGGTCCTGTAGGTAGTAGATGCTTCTTTAAGCCGTTGTTACTCGCAGCAACCGAGGAGCAGTGAAATTTCGAACCCGCTTTAAGTGAAACAAAAATGAAGTGCTGTAAATGATTTAAAGTTATACTTTCACTCTTGTAGAAGCCGGTCATCATTGTGTAATTGCAGCACTATTTTTTTTCGATAGGAATTTTATGCATAATACTGTGAGGTCGCTGCCATGGCTTAAAATCCATGGGTAGACTCCCAGCCGCCAGATTAATTGACCATCAACATAATTTTCTTTGCCATTTCAATCACAAAAAGCCCAACGGGTAGGGTTTAAATTATAGCTCATAGTTCCGCTGTGGGTGTTCTGTGAAACTGACTAGTCGTTTCAATGGGATTACATTTTCTTTCGAAGCCTTTTTTTGTGGTGATCTGGTGAATTATGCTGTTGTATCGGTACAGATAACTCTGTGGAGAAAAAGGGTCCTAGGCATTCGCATAGCACGGCAGACGATTTTAAGATTGTTAAATGGATTTATAGCATTCATAACAATTTCAAGTAATGGTGGATATCATAAAATTGAATATTTTAATAAAGTAAAAAAAATCGAAATCTTGGGTTCTCTTATATTTTGTGGGTGGTCTGTTTCTCTAAATCTCCAAAGGCGAAATGTGATCGACAGATGTGAATGATCCTGGTCCATCATTTTAAGGATGCCCATTGTAGCTACGATGTTCAGCTACCAGTAGTTACTAATCTTATTGACTCAGATTTTTAGCGTAATCAGCTGTAGGTTGCAAGAAAAGATCTTTGGTACCCCGTCATAATATTCTAACTATAATATTCTAACTATAATAAAAGATTAGAGGTGATTCGTTGAAATGGATATGATAGACCTTCATTTACTATTTAATTAACATCTATTGTGCAAACGTTAAGTGTAAAGACGATGTCATTTAATAATACTGGGAGTCAAAACACCTTCAAATGCTGGGCTATATAGTGGTTTCATTTTAAACTATGAGCTATTTTAACACTGACAGCCGTTTTCCTTTCGAAATCTAAACAAAGTACGGATATATTGAAAACTTATTTTCAAAGTGAATGCTGTGCTACACAGGACAACAGTGCGCCTTTGAAAAGAAATCGAGTTATCAGCCATCTCGGCGATGTTGCCTCCAAGCTGCGATTTGACCGTTTTTGTTGTTTTTATGGGAAGCCTTGAAGGACTGATGTTAGCCAACAATCCGGAAACAATTCAATTACTTAAGGCCAATATCATCTAAGCAATAGGTTAGGTACACCTTGTATATTACAATATAGAAAAAAAGCGATCGCAACATTGCCAAATTAGGATATGTAAGCGGTGACCATCTTCAATGTCAAATTTCTTCAAGCAACCTCCACTTAAGTTGCTGGCGCCGCCTTCATAAAATCTGCTTTACAAACATCTTTGTTCGACCAGAAAGCATAGAACTTCCTTTCGTGCTCCTTTTCATCTTAGACGCAGTAAATGACTTCAAAGCCGTCAGAGTGTATGTTTTGAATTGTCCTTGGCTGGGCGATTTTATGGAATTATCGATTTTATGGAATTAGCGAATTTATGTAATTTGATTTTGTTTGCGTAAAGGTTTCAAAACTTGAAACTGATGAGAGTAAAACTAAAGATTTAGAAATATGCCTGCCATGCACGCTCAGATTGAAAGTGTTATTTATTTTCTCACTTTTCAACATTTGCTAGATTTTATGTCTCAATTTTGATTGCAATCAGACATGCTTTTCTTTTAATTTCCCACTGTTGCTTTATGACCTTAAAGACCACAACAAATAAAAATATCTTCTTAAGCAAAGCCCAGTCACCCAAAAAGAAAGAACACACGTCCTTTGTAGTGAATTAAATATTCCAAACCCAAATAGGACATAAAACTAACGCGCGTGGGTGCGTCCAAAAGGCCCATAAACCACAAAACCTCCTCCAGACGACGACGATAGTTAGAGCCCAGTAAGACAAAGAAAGCCACATTAATTCAACACGTGCGTACGTCTGCATTCGCCTCTCGCCCTAAAAAAATCCCCGACTGCGTAACTTCGAATTAATTTAATTCAATGATTTCTCGTCTGGCCAAAAGAATTTCTTTATAATTTAGTCTTATGTGGGTTTTGTGTCCGCACCAACCTCACACCCATTAAGCCCCGAGATGACACAACAATCGTAGACGTACTCTTCTCAAGGACTTCTCTTTTTTTTGTTCTGATTTCTTGGCTCGCCTATACACATGGTCGGGACAGGACACGAGTAAAAGTGTACCGACATTTGATTTTTGTTACCAGAAAAGAAGAGAAAGAAAGGAAAGGAAATGTCCCGCTCTTTGACTCCATTGTCCTTGATGCCTGAAACAATTGAAAGCAAGCCAACCAGTGGCCATATGTGATTAAGCTTTCATTGTTATTGGTCACTTTGTAAAATTGGTCGGTAGGGATGGATGATTGGAGGGTGAATATGCCAGGATATCATTTTGGAGTGATACAGATGCAAGAGGGGCTTCAACCCAAGTCGTTTGGTCAAGATTTTGGAATTTCTCGATTGGTGCAACTGGTCAATTGAGTGCCTCTCGTAATTGAGAAATATTTTGAGGTTAACAAAAGGTGTCTGCCTTTAGATGTGGAAGTGAAGGTGGATTTATGGCTGTTGCAAAGTGCTGTGAAACCTCCTTTTAAAACTAATTAGTTTATATTAATATTATTGTTTTAATTAGAGCTTCTCTGTTAGCCAGAAATGCACAACCAGTTTTCTACCAAAAACTCATCATTTCCTTTACTCATCTTGGCAACGAGTCTGCCACTTGTCATTGAAATGGTCGTCACCGAGAATTGGACAGTTTCCATTATGTGTGAAGGATGATTCATTCTCTCTGTCCCAGCACATTCACATTCAGCTAATTATGTAGTTGTACTTGTCCCACATACATCGTTGTCCTGCCCTGAGTAAAGTTAAAAACGAAAAAAATAAATAAATAAACCGGGCGACATGAAACCCTTATGGGGAACTAAAGTCGTTGTTTTTTATTTGAATTTTGTCTCCCCCAACATGAGTTGTTTATTAGAGTCTTTCTCATGAATAGAAAAGAAGAAAAGAGGACTCGACGGAGTCCTTTGACTGGTTTAGGTGTAAACAAAAACCATTCCGGCATTTCTTGTGCGTCTGACTCAGCCGAGAAGAGGAAAGGCGATTTATGGAGGACTTTTCTATTTTTCTCTCCACCGAGCAGTGTTTTTTTTTTTGCTTTTTTGTGGAACTTTGCAGAAAATGTTTCCCCGTCGGTGGTGGTGTAGTAAGGACGGGTTGAGGTAACTTGAAGATTGTTTTTGGAAGTTGTGAAAAGGACAGCGAGGAGTTTTATGTGCATAATTCAGGTCAGGCGACCTTTTCAAGGTTATGTGGGTGGGTGAGTTTTAGCCTGGAGAGAAAAGACTTGTTTTGTTTGATGAATGGGTAGATCTGAGATAAAAGGTCCATGAAGGTTTGGAACTATTGCCATTTTTTAAGTTTTACAGCTTTCATGGCTAACCAAATTTGTGCTGTACGTTGTAAATGATTCTTAGTTAGGGATCAATTATAGAATTACATACGAAAGTGGATGGCAAATTGTATGCATACTAGATTAGGCGACTCTAAATTGGAACAAAAACTTCAATGCAGAAAGTTGTTCCTAAAGCGGCAAATGGCTATGATTGCGGCAGATCTTTTAAGCTGTAGCTACAATAAAAACAAGAATCACCTTTCTAAGGTGGAAAGTACATGAGTTATAATGAAAACAAGAACACTTTTCTATGTGTTTCTGATTCCATTCTGATAATTTACTGGACCTTTTGAAAATTTGGTACACTTAGGCCAAGGCTAGGCCCATTATAATCGCAACGAATTTTTTGGTACTATTGGAATAGAATGCTTTTGTAATTTTAATATGATTTATGAAATTTGAAAAAAAGTTAAGTAAATGATCCCGAATATAGTTTTCTTATTGCATCAATAAATGTCTGATGCAGTGAAAAGAAGAAAATAGTGTTAAGCAAGGACCTCTCACACTTTTTGTTTGAATTGGGTCAATATTCTTCTAATTTGTGAGTAGGTGAAATTCATGTTGTACACATTCAACACCGAGTATGAATGGGTTAAATTCGAATTCATGATGTCCTATTGAAAAAATTATCAGAACAGTCGTTTTCTTTTCTTTAGAAAGTCACCTTTGTGAGTTTGTCATTAACAAACTTATTAGCCGAGGACAGGGTAGTACTGCAAGTATATGTATTAGAACGCCTAAGCTCCTCGAACTTCTTTTAAACTAGTATCTATTTGTAATCTTCGACAGACAGACCTGATTGAAATTGATTCCTCATCAATTGGTTAAATGCTAAATATTCATGTGTTCACAGTACAGGTTCAGAATCTTGTCGAAAATAATTTATTGGCAGACAGTAAAATTTTTTTGGTTGTTAATTCTCGTTTGTTGCGGCTCAATGAAATTCGATTACAATTGTGAAACTATTGTAAGTAATCCATTGCTCCTTCCCCATTACTTTTCGCTTCAAAAGTGTGTAGAATTGGTTGCGATTCAGCAGCCATTAGAAAGTTGGAATTCGCTCAGTCAAATTTATTTTTGTGTTAACTCATGTGATACCCATACAAGGGGTTTGTTCATTTTGTATGACATTGTGATTTGCACAGTATCGGGTATAGGTAGGTAGGTAGGTCGTGTGGTGGGCTACGCAGGGCAGCCAAGCACTTAGGCCAGATGAGGCCCATTGTGATACCACAAGGAGCGGATGCAAAAGCATCCCGCTACTCCGGAAACCAATTGGAGCTGTTAATAAAGCGGAGGATACGGCTTATGCTGGTATCAGCAAGTACACCGAGGTTGTTTAGAAAGTAGTAGCCAAGATGCCTCTTTCTACGGTTCGCGAGGGCGCTGCAGGTTCCTAAAAGGTGGAGCGAGGTTTCTTCCTCTTCTTCGTCTCTGCAGCTTCTGCAGAAGTCGTTGGCCGGGAGGCCTAGTCGGGTGGCATGTTTGCCAAAAGTGGAGTGCCCAGTTATGACACTGATCAGGTTCCTAACCTGAATTCTGCTGAGTCTTAGGAGACTAAGCGAGCGTTCAGGATCCAGCCTAGGCCAGATTTCCCTGGTGACGCGACAAGTAGTACCATTCGACCACCTAAGATTGGTTGCCGCAATGGTCTTGGATTTGATGTAGAGGAGCGCGGTAGCAAGAGGTGCGCAGAGACCGACCTTATCCGGTTGGATGGCTTCACTGGTTCCGCGCTTGGCAAGATCATCGGCCAGGCAGTTCCCCGAGATGTCACAGTGTCCCGGCACCCACATGAGGTGAATGTTAAACTGCTCTGCCATCTCGTCAAGAGATTTGCGGCAGTTAAGAGCTGTTTTTGAATTAAAAGTGACAGACTTCAGGGACTTTATCGCAGCTTGACTATCCGTACAAATCGTGATAGAGGTATGCGATACCACGTTGTACTTTAGCCACGACAAGGCTTCCTTGATCGCCGTTACCTCTGCTTGAAATACGCTGCAATGGTTGGGAAGACGAAATGAAAACTGGATTCCCAAGTCTTCGGAGAAGACTCCTCCACCGACTCCGGATTCAGTTTTTGATCCGTCGGTGTAGATCACCAGAGATTCATTACTTATAGGTATGCCTTCACTCCAGTCAGATCTGGAGGGCAGGCTGAAGGAGAAACTTCTCTTGAGAAGAGTTCTGGGGCGAGTATAGTCTAACTCCCTGAAGGGGAGATCTATAGACTCAAGAATGGTAGAGTGACCCATGCATCTAGAAGGCCACAATTGAGCGGCTCTGATCCTTACAGCTGCACAGGCTGCGACCTGCTTGCCGAAGATATCTAGGGGTGGCAGGTGAAAGATGATTTCTAGGGCAGCTGTGGGTGTGGTTCTGATTGCGCCACTGATACAAATGCAGGCAGATCTCTGCACACGGCTGAGAAGTTTGAGGTTAACACCCTTTTCCAGGGCATTCCACCATACTACGACTCCGTACAGCAGTATGGGTCGTACAACAGAGGTATATAGCCAATGGGCAATACGAGGCTTTAGACCCCATTTACATCCGATTGCTCTTTTACAGCAGTAGAGAGCTGCTGTGGCCTTTTTGACCCGTTCAAGGATGTTGGGTTTCCAGCTTAGCTTGTGATCAATGATGAGACCTAAGTACTTGGCCTTATCCGTTAGGGAGAGGCTAGTCCCGAAGAGTCGGGGAAGGTCGAAGCGAGGGATTTTGTACTTCCTAGTGAAGAGTATTAGCTCAGTTTTTTGGGGGTTTACCCCGAGGCCTGATTCTAAGGCCCATGCTTCCACCTTGGAGAAGGCATTCTGAATCAGTTCACTGAGCGTATTAGGGTATTTTCCGGAGATGGCTATTGCAACATCGTCTGCGTAGGCGACAACAGTACAGCCCTCCCTTTCAAGGATACAAAGCAGCTCATTCACCGCGATGTTCCATAGTAAAGGGGAGAGTACCCCTCCTTGAGGGGTGCCTCTGCTCACATAACGCCGGATGGTGGCTCCACCCAATTTGGAGTTGATGACCCTGCTCAGCAGCAGTCTATCAACTATTGCACAAACGTATGGGGCACACCCAGCCTAGAGAGCGCGCCTGTGATGGCACTAGGCTTAATGTTGTTAAAGGCGCCTTCAATGTCGATGAACGCTGCGAGCGTGAATTCCTTGCGCTCTAGCGATCTCTCAATGGGGCTTACTAGCGAGTGGAGGGCCGTTTCTACCGACCTACCCTTGCTGTAAGCGTGCTGTGAGGAGGATATCAGTGAAGGGTTGATGATATCCCGAATGTGAGTGTCCAATAACTTCTCAAATGTTTTGAGGAGAAAAGACGACAGACTGATGGGTCTGAGATCCTTGGGACTGACGTGCGAGCACTTGCCCGCTTTGGGTATGAAGACCACATTTACCTCTGTCCATGATCTAGGAATGTGGTTCAGTTCCGCACAGCTCCTGAAGATTGTGAACAGCCATGGAAGTATGAGGTCCAGGACCTGCTGAAGCTCAGCAGGGAAGATGCCATCAGGACCCGGTGCTTTATAGGGCTCGAATGAGTTGACAGCCCACGTTATGGCGTTCTCTGTCACCCATTCGGCGGAACCGGTTAACGGCAAGTAAGTGGGAGCTCTGCCTCGATCTACAGAACTACCTGGAAAGTGAGAATCCATAAGCAGTTCAAGGGACTCTTTACAGGAGATGGTCCATGAGCCATCGTTTTTCATGAGAAGACTAGGGTTCGGTGGGGTGGTGGACAAGACTTTCCTGAGCCTGGACACCTCCTGGATGCCTTCTATTTTCTCACAGAAGAGCCTCCAGGATGTGCGTTGAGCTTTCCTTAGGAACGTTTTGTATTCGCCTAGCTTCCTCTTATAGGCGTCCCAGTCCTCTGCCTGACGAGAGAACTTAGCTTTGTTAAAAAGCTTGCGACAGTCCTTTCTTAGGAGTCCTATTTCCTGACTCCACCATGGTGGGCGAGATTTCCGGCCTGGTCTGGTTATAGGACAGGATGCAGACAGCGCATTACATAGGACTTGAGTTAACTTGTATCGGGTATAAGTTGTGCTTTAATTAAACAGCATTTGGAACAGACTCTAGCTATGTTTTCTTTAATTCGAATAAAAGTGACAATACTCAAACTGGTGAATCATGTTGGCAATTATTTTAAATGGAACTTATATTTCACAGTTAGAACCTCGTTCTGAATACTTAAAAAAATTCGAAGACAAATAATTTTTAGGCATTACTCGATAAAAATTTAGAGTTCTGGGGTCGCATCACGTAAGACAACTGTCGAACGATATTGTTCAAACGTCTGGCTTCCGAACATGATCGCAAACATGCTTTCGCGTTTTCCCACAACTTCCTTTCCCTTTTGATTTTTGTAGTGAAAACATGTCCGAAAAAGAAGCAAGTTTTTGCTTCTGTGGTTATTTGCCTATGCAAGAAAGAAGAAAACAAAGAAACAAATAGAAAAAGGAAATGGGTAAAGGATTGGTTGTATGAGCGCAATAGTTGTTTGTATGTAAATATTGTCAAGGAGAGATAAAGGTAACATCTCCAAATTTTACAATTTTTTGCGAATGAATAGTGGTGAATGAATACGCTGAACTTCTTTCCAAAAGAACGCTTGCCTGAAACACAGCGATACGTTGCTCCGGACAAAGTTACAAGAACCTGAAATCCTAGGTAAAATAGTAACAGGCGTAACAGCTTGTCCACTTCTTTGTATTTATCTAAAATTTTGCTTCACGATTTGTTCTTTTCAATTTTGTTTTTATATTTATTGCACTTAGCGGCTCAATTCAATAAATTCTTCAATAAAGTCCTTCCGGTTACGGTTGTCAAGATTTTTGCTTTTTCATTCCACGATGCTTATTCGATGACGTTCATAGCAAAAATGAGGATTTGCTCGAGAACATGGCCATAATAGGCAAATGCATGAAATGCAACCGGTTCGCGAACCATAGGCGAAAAAAAAAACGAATGTTGGTGATCATGCACGGCGCACATATGTGTCGTGTATGGCCAGCTTAAGCCACAATTGATTGTTTTAAGATTAGGATCCAGGCTACAACTGGGTTTCGAAAATTGACTGAGAGATGGGAAGAAGAAGTAAAATCCGTCCAGCTATTTTTTTTCAAATTAAATATATCTCATTTTGTTGAAGGCAGAGCATCCTTAACATTCTACGTCTTTTGTAATGAATTTTGCTGCTAAGATTACAACTTTATATGAAATTTAAACGGCATTGACACCAGTAAATTTCAGCGACATAATTTTGTTGATCAAGTTGCCATCACATCATGGATTAGGCTGGTGTTAACCTTAGCTCCAATTCTTATTTGCTTTATCCATTCGGCAAAGTTCAAATTTAAAAAAATCTTTAAAGGTACCTTCTTTAGCTCTGGCTGAATCGGAACTAGTCTTTTTCAGGTATCATATGTCATTTAGTTGGTCTAAGAGCCTGCAAAAAGGAACATTAAATGTCAAATCTATTCTTGCAGCTCTTTATGAGGCTAAATATTGGTTGAAACTTTAATTCATTTCATTTAACATTCTTTTCGCATTACACATATTTCAGGAACAGCCTGTTCTTGGTATTCGGCTATCCAATCTAATCAAATACCGAAGGAATCTTTTCATGCCCGCTGTTATTCGTGTTTGAATTTCTAAAGGCTGTGTAGGCTACATAGTCAGCGTGTCTACCTTGAGGTGTCACACCGAATTTGCAAAACGAAGCGTGGACTAATACAAGTTATAATCCATGGTTGCAGATTTTTTGTACAACTTTGACTTCATATTTTTAACGACGACCATTTTTTGATTGCAAGCATCGCAGAACGAAGCGTTATGGAGTGTAAGTCCTCACGCAAAATTTTTGATGTAAGAGTTGCGGTTTTCGGTAGATCAGAGGTCTATGTAGCTTAGTTAGAAATGATAATTATTTTTCCTAGAGCTAACATAGCTTAAAAACTAAATAGTTTCTTAACCAGGATTGACGCAATTTATTCTGTAGGCGATGTTTTTAATTGCTCCAAACTGAGTGCGTTTGCTGTGCCTTCTACAAAATTTAAGATGGAGTTTTGTCAGGATTATAAATTTGGAAAACTTTCTGGAATTTTTAACCCTCTACCAAGCGTCAGAAATTGACATTTTCAAAGGTCGTTAAACCGCCTTAATGAGATCGATCGTTGAGCTTTCATTTTACGTGACTGCACCCCCGAACACTAAAAAATGTTCCTCATTTCCATGCCCTTTAAACGTTCCACTGAGGCAGAGGCTCACAAACGTTCGTGTCTCGTCGACGAATTCCATCATGCCAGCCAACAAAATACCAACGAAGCCGTCAATGCCATTAACCGACAGCCAACAATGGCTCTGTCCGCGCACAGAAAAAGAAATTACGTTTGATCCTTAAATGTCACCTTGCCTGCGATGCACATTCCCCACATGCACTGCACTGAGACCCTTTTGTGTGGCGCAACTACTATGAGGACTCCGAGGACTCCCTGTGGAGTTTTCCCCCCGTCCAAATGGAATTCTTAAATAATAAATTGACACTGCTAACTAAATCTCCTTGCACTCACCCACTCAAAGGACATTTGATACCCCATTCGAGACTGTACCGAGAGGAATGTGTCATAACAACTCCCTACCCGAGTGAACGCTTTTAATTTATTACGTCTTCTGATTCGATTCGATTCAAGGAGTTTCTTTCTCTTATCCCCCCATTTTGGGGGACGAGCCGGGGCGAGTGGAAGGACCGACCCTTGCGATGCATAAATCACGCTAACTTATGTCTCGCATTGTGGCAAAGTTATCCCCGTTGGAGGGAAGGGGCTATCCTTGGAGCCGGGTCAGTTTCGAGAGGAGGTCATGTTTGCTGGTCTTTGTTCCGCGTTAGAGATCCTTCGAGTCCTTAAACACCCACCCACCGTCCACCAACAGCTGCGGGTGAGCGCTAAAAACTTTTGAATTAATTTTCATAAAATCAAAAATTAAATACACACGGTTGGTGTTGAGATTGAGATTGCGAGTTATCCTCAAAAGGACGACCGACACTCGACACCCGACAGATGGTGCATCAAAAATTTAACGTGCATTCATTTTGCACGAGTCGTTCGAAAGTGATTTCGTCCTTGCGTGGGTGAGGACTAGGACCAACGGACGTTGCAGTAAATTCGGTGAGAGTTACGACGAATTGAATTGGAGGTGGGATGACGGTGCCATTTTCACAAAAGAGACATTAAAACTCACTCATTTAGTTAATTAACGAACCTGTCGTAAAAGTTTTGTGAGTTATTTAAGAGTCGCGGTGGGTGGGAGAGTTCTTTTCCACGGTACAGGGTCCTAATCGCGTGTCAGTGAGGCGGCGAGGAAATTAAACTGCACCCGAAGGACAGTCGAAACGGGGCAAGTTTTGGGGAAATGAGAAGTGAAGTGGGTCTGAGCTGAGAACCCGAGCGGCGAGGTCATATCATAAAAGACGAAGGAGCAATTCCAA
The DNA here is from genome assembly GCA_905187475.1 of Syritta pipiens. Taxonomy (NCBI): domain Eukaryota; kingdom Metazoa; phylum Arthropoda; class Insecta; order Diptera; family Syrphidae; genus Syritta; species Syritta pipiens. The sequence continues at coordinate 68,207,270 of LR994571.1, read as the reverse complement.
CTTTTGGCTTGTGGGTACCAGGAATTTTTTTTTAAATCGTTGTATTTAAAGCATAACTATTAAAATTGTCTTGCTGATCAGAAATCAGCTTTCTCTATAGCTGAGAATATCTAAGTGCTTCAACTAAAAGAATGCAATCTCAGCCACAGAATTGTGAAAAATAAAGATCGTTAGAGCTCGTTGCAAAATAAATAGCAGTCCTATAGAATGTCCTTTAGTAATTAAGAGTAGGGCGGTTGTTTCTCCGTTCAGAAAAGTATGTCGTTGGTTGCTTAGTGACATCCATTCCGTGTCTTTTCTGTTAGCAGACATAGTAACGATTCGCATAGTGTTGGTTTATCGGTGCGTTTAAAATCTGCTTACAATATTTATGGGCATTTTTTTACAAAACAAAGTCTTACTGCTCCATCGATTGAGCAGGCACCTTGCCTAAGTCATCAGTTTTTGCACGAGTTTCCATATGTCTGACTAAAAAATCGCAATTTTGTTGTGCCAACCATGAACCCATAGTTTTTCTTCATTTGATGGTGTTTAAGGAGTTTAAGGGAAACCCGACGTTCAGTTTCTGTACTGACTAAAAGCTGACTAATTTCGCCTCCGTCATCCGTCGTTTCCTATCGGAAAAGACATCAATCGCCCTGCCCAGATTCAGGACTCGCCTTTGCGGTCGCCTCAACACCAATCGAACGCGACAGATAAGTTGAACAACCTTCACGCATAAGAAACTGCCTAATTAACAGCCACTATATCACTGTCACCTCGTTTCATGTTTACGACGCTCGGCGTCAGATAAAACTCCGGCCGGTCCCCAAAGAATCGCATGCCACGCTCCCCAGGGCGTCACGGACGTATTTATCAACGACGACGTTCGGAAGTGTGCCGAACCACATTGGCCCTTGCGTGTCCCCCAAATAGTTTGGACAATGGATGAGTTCATTGTCCAGCTAAATGAAAGCAGGAAGGCTTCACCCTCGCCCATCACATGTGTAGTTGTGTGGGGCTCATTCTAATCCTTGGGGCGATGTAACCCGAGATGATTCACTAATTGCTTCCCTTCGGAATACGAAATCGTGTTCCACGCATCCGCTTGGAACGATCGGACGGAATCAGAGTTGACCTCTTTTTTTTTTCTGCTGGTCCTGTTGTTGTTGTTGATGGCGTGTCCTTTGCTATCGCGGCGGACATCCAATTTGTGTGCGCTTAAAAAGTTTTGTGTAACTCTCTACTATGCGGAGATGATACTTTGCTCCCGCTTCACACAAACTCAAATAACAACAAAACGAAATCGAGTAGAGTCTCACTTTGTTATAAAACTCCGTTCATTAAGTTGAATGACGGTCCAAATGCGGACGAATGCGAAGTTATTCGGCGACCAGTGCAAACAGTCGTTGGCACACAACAAAAGGATGCGAAGTGGCACCGAATAATTAAGTGAACTCAGCGAATACACCCCCTCGCGAAGTTGGCGAAGTTGAAAGTGTGTGCTAAAAGTTTTGATAAAAGGATGAGAAGAACATACGCTAGGGGAAGAAGGAGGGTAATCCTGTCGTCCGGGGCGAAGTTTGGCCGCATCTATGCTCTGAAGCCCTCTTAGTTTGTTTTTGACACTTCCTGGGTTCGAAGTCTCGGCTCATTTCATTGGCTGAAAATGATTTCTTTTGTCAGACGGTAGTACGAGACAATTGGAGTGTTTTGGAGTGAGAACTCAGGCATGCGTGTTCTTTCGTCAGCTTTGTGCTCGTCTGGATTATTGCCACGTCGTCATTTATGGACCGTTTTAAACGGTTCAAAATGATAGATGTCCTAGTCTAGGCTGTAGATTGCTCAAAGTCCATTTCTGATAATTTTCAACTTAAGTTTGAAGATCTTGTTCAACTTTAAGTCGATGGAAAACTGTAATGTGTACAGGCAACAGGCCCGTCCGGTTTGCAGTTTCTTGTTCTCTGTCTTTCAGTTTTTTGCAAACGTTTTCTTTGTTTAAAATAATACAGATACAAATCATTTAAAAAAACGTTAGACAGAAAAGCCCAATTTTTAACCTACAAACTAATTTGCACCTAAAATGTAGCTTTCGCAAAACATCCTTAATTTCAAGTAGGTGAACAAATGTAAAGCTTCTCCACTGTTTATCTCGCAAAAAAAAGACATTCGGCATAGTCTTTCAGAGGTTGAAGCCAAACTATTTGCCTGCGTTTTAGATTTGCTTTGTCTGAAAAATAAATACAGTACAGATTTGATTTGCGCAGCTTATAGAAACTAAGCCGGTCACAATAACCGAGGTTGTTGCACTTACTGCATATACATTCAGAGGCCAAAGAAAGTGTACACCCATGTGTTGAGCATTCAAAGACTCAGAAAATAGGTTACGGTGCTCCGATCTTAGCACTTTTTTTCAGTTTCGAAAAGGTTTATTCATTTCATGAAAGTTTTTAAAAGAATTGTAACAATAGGTCTAACAACAAAAAATTAAGAGCAAGATAACCAAAATAAGTCCATTTTTCTAAAGGCAAAAGAAAGTGTACACCTTAATAAAAAGACCAAAAACTCAAAACTAGAATTGAGACTGCTATCTTTGTGTATCTAAAATAGCTTCAAAATATCTTAGCGTTGATTCTACTTACTATTTAAGTCACTTCGACAAAAATTGTATGCCATTGCATGCCATGCAGTAAAATCAACGTAAACGATATTTTTAAAATTATGGTGAAAAGTAGAGATAACGATAGTGTTATAATAACGAGATAACGATAGTGTTATAAAAAACATGAGTTCCTACCTACCTATGAACAGATTTTTGTTTAATAAGAAAACGAGAGGTTAGCAAACCGAAAGGCTTACAAAACATACATACAATAAAAATATGTTTTTTTTTTCATTTCATTTTTGTAGAAATAAAATGTCTACCTAAATGCTGTTCTTTTCGACTCATTGTAAACACACATTAAAGGATCGAACTGCAACCTCCGTTTTAAGTTTCAATAAAGGAGACGCCAGAGCAACTTCCAACTTTCAGTTGTGCTCTTGATTTCTGCTCTGCTCTTGATTTCATAGGTTTCTTCATTCGGCATGCTAATGTTGGGAATAATCAGTTTGGAAGGGGGTGAAATCAATTCTCTTTTTCTTAAGATATTTGTAGACAATGTAGATAATGGTAACTAATCTTCTTCATACCAATTACACTTGGTTTACATTAAAGTATTTTAAAATTTCCTGATAGACAAAATCCAGAAATTGCACTAATTGAGGTAACACTTTTAAAAAGTTGCACTTATAGAGTCACGCTGTGATACGATTTAAGTGTTTCGAAAATAGAGTAGTTGCGCGAATCGAGGGTTGCGTTAACCGACTGAATACTGTAGTATTCTTGTTTGCTTGAATATTTAAATAGTTTAATGGAATTATTTAAACATTTGTTTGCTAATGTCATCGGTTTTATCAATCATCCCCCGCTAATGAATTTAAGGAACATTTGCCTCTGAGTGGATAAACAGAGTCGAGATTTGGCGCAATAAATTTAGAGCGAGCCGAAAGCAAAGTGCTGCTTTATATTAGGATTTTTATTTGGTAATAATAAAGCGTATGTTTATGCAAGGCGCTTGCAAAACGACTATAATATGTAACATAGTCAATCGAAGAGTATTTCTTCGAAAATTGTGCCAAGTTGGGGATGCGAATTTCATCTCATCAGTTCATCAGTTTGTACACAGTTGCTGCTGACATTGTTGAAAAATCTTTTTGTAGTTTCTTTAAAAAAAATGTTTCGTAAGTCGGCGCGGGAGTAATTTAACGGGTTCAAACGCTTAAATCATCCCTAATATATAGGGTACTTTCTTAATGAATAAAATGATTTTAAACTGAAGGCGCTCCCATACCTTTTCGATCTGTAATGAGTTTTTTCATGTTATTTCAGCAATGCAACGCTCCTAATGTTGGCCAAAGCTTTAAATGGTTTTGTTTTCTTTTTTTTTTTTTTTTTTTTTTGTTTTTTTTAGCAAATATCGTGGGTACTAGGCAGCCCTAAAAAAACATTTCCACAAATATACCACGATGTCGTGGTCTTGGAACTTCCAGTGCTCCTACCCCCAACCACACTGTCTCCGAAATGACTCTCAGATATTCAGCGCAGTAGATTGGTTGATGTGCCAATAACCGGGATCAAATCTTCGACCCGAAATCCGCTTAGGGCCCTTTTATCCCTCCAAAACCGAGAGTACCCTCGCGTCTAAGCACTGCGTTTGGAACATATCTTTTATGATCGAATAATATCGCAAAGTCATGTCGTGGCGATAAATTTTAACGGACGCGCTTAATGGCATCGACGTACGCGCGTTGTAACCCTTTTTTCCCGACGCAGCGGTCATTCGGGGGGGGGGGGTGGAATTGAGCGCATGATATGTGGATCCAATGAAGTCATCATATTTCCAGCGATTACCTCGCGTCCACTGCGAGTGATGGACACTGCGTTCAGGGATGGGATAGGTCAAGGACTTCGTCTCGGAATTACGACAATTGCAAGTGTGGCAACTTTGTCCGTTTGCATATCCATTGTCCGACGAGGGGGTTGTCCTTATCTATTCCGTTGTATTGCATCCCAAATACAATTCCATCCAGCGTATCAAAAGAATCTCTCGCACTCGAATGGATTCAGGGAATGGCTTTCATTTCCATTTCCACTTACCCGAGGATCTGTAAAAAGTACAAATGGCTAAGTTCCCTCGTCCTTTTTGCTGTTTGGGTGTTCTTCTGATGTCCTGATTTTTCTTTCGTTTTCGCTTAAAAATTTTTATGTTCAATCATCGTCAGGGGAGGGACTTGGAAGACGTGATCCCCTATCAAAAATTCGAATTGACTTTGAAGGATATGAGGGGCACAAATGCAGTTTATGTGCACACTGAAAGAGAGCACGAGTTCCGTTCAAAGGACTCGTGTGTGTTTTGGGGGGAAACAAATGCAAACAATACTCAAGTGGAATGATTCTTTGTAGGGATTGCTGTTTTTTTTTTTGCTTTTTCTAGAGTAATGTCCTTGGGTAAACCCTGAGCTGGTTTTTCGAGAACGCTGCGTGTGAAAAGGTAAGAATGGGGATTTTCTGTTACATTAAGCTGAGTGCACATTTGCATTGTCGTTGGAATTGTTGCTGGCGAATCGACACGGCACGTTGGGTTTTCTTTTGTCAATGATTGGAGTTTTGCGCGGGCGGGTACGGCTTTTGGGGATAACACTTAGAGTGAATGCGAATAAAGTGCAAGGTGAGGTGAACGGCGAACGATCCACCTAAAATCCAGAGCTTAGTAGGGACTTCTTAAACTTTCTCGAGAGATTTGCGTGGCGTTTGCTTTAGGGTACAGGGATATAAAATGGCGTCTCTTATCCTTTTTAAATGGGATAATGGGTTTATTGCTTGATTGTTTTTAGATGCCATTGAGATTTCCGAAATAACACAAATTGTATATTGCAGTTAGACTTTTGAAGAAAGGTAAACTCCTGCTGAAAGATGTAACTCCTTTGGTTAAGTCCGAGCTCTAGAGTAGTGTTGTAAAGTTACGTCGGCCAACAAATTTAATTTCAAATTATTCAAACATATAAATGGTTAACTGTGACGCTCTAGCCTCGTTTAACGATTAGTGCACGTTTGTTTAAAGCTGCCAAAATATCACGTTGAAAGCGACTTGTTCTCCTTTAAAATGATTACGTCAAAAACTTTTCATAATGCAGAGCTCGACATCGCTGTGAAACAAAATGTTGTCTTTTTTCAAGCAGAAAAATTTATAAGTCGCATAGGTACTACAGTCGATGCCCTCTAAGTTGAAAATCTCTTTAAATCGAATGCGATATTTTGGCATTCCCGTCAATTTTCCACACAAAATCCATCCTCTAAGTCGAATGCCCTTTAAGTCAAAAAGCCCTCTAACTCGAATACATTTTTTCGACTCTTGGTCTATTTTCAATTCCTTTAAGTCGATTTTTTTTTTTGCAAAAAAATAAACAAAAAATTTCCTTTCGCAACTTGTATTGTATGCTCTGCCTCTCTCTCAATTTGGCACTGGACGATAAACACCTTTCATTTCATGTTGTTGTTTAGTGCAAACAAGTCGGAGAAAAAAGCGCATGTGGTTGACCTTATTACTGTTTACCTATGTAAGAAAGAAAGAGAATGTTCACAGCAAGAATAAGGATTTGCATGGCGACCTACACGGCAAACATCGAACCCAAAGAAATTGATAAAATCGAAACTATTCGCCAACGGTTCTCGGAGCACAATAATGTTGGGCGAACACAAATGTCGTCTAGGGCCACATAATCGTCGTCTACACACAACCACAAACGAGCTATCGATTATTTGTCCATAAAACCGATCGGCTCTGTATGAATAACTGTGCTGTTGGCCTCAAACAATTTGCTTTTAGCATAAAAACCTAACCATTTTTATCTGAGATGTTTTCAAGCTTCAATGCATTGAGAGTCTGGATGAGGTCCAACACTGCCTTTTTGAAATACAGTCCTTTTTTAAAAGGCTTCATTCTCCAGTTTTAAAGACTCAATCTAAAATTACAAGTTTTTTTTTAATAATATCCTGTGTTTTTTCCTTACATGTATACTCTTTTAAATGAAATAAAGGCTTCTAAGCAACAAAAAAAAATTGATCCCTCTAACTCGAATTTGTCGAAAAATCCCTCTAACTCGAACTAATTTTGATATCCCGTGAAAATTTGACTTCGAGGTCTTCGACTGTATATGCATCATTTTTAAGGACTTTTTCTGATTCTGATCATGACACTGGTCTTTGGCACTATATTTAAAACTGAAGGGAAGTTTTTAAATTTGTTTAAAAACTTAGACCAAAGAAACGAAGGTATACAAGATACTTATGGGTCACAGCTGCTGGATCTAAATCTTTAATTCAATTCAATTAAAAAAGAAAAATTTCAGCTTAACTTTGAAACCCACAATCACCCTCAAGCAGCGTAGTCAGGAAATTGACGACTCCAAAAGAAGTTTTTTTTGTTGTCAATTGTTTACATACGAATAAGTGGCTTAAAAATAACGATCAGATAGCCCAGACAATGCTGAAGGAAGTGTTCGCGTAAATGAGTTCTTCTACGAAGCGCTAGAGCCTCGCACGAGCACGAGTATAGGAGGTGAAGGAAGAAATTGTTAAAAGTAGACTTAAATCTCCACGTGGCTTAGTATTACAGTACAGAGTAAATTACTTACGACATTTTTTGTCTGCTATCCTAACCTTGCAGATTGTATTTAATATTTTCCTCGTCCAATTGAAAGTTGTTTTTTTTTTTGTACATAATTCTTAAACTACCAGTTTAATTCATACAATTAATTTCTCTCCAGCTCCCGCTCACACCACAGAGACGTGCAACAATTAAATCGAAAGCAATTCTCATTAATCAATCAATCGATGGTCAATCTGAATTAAATTGCAACTTTCTCCGATGGTAAAGTCCACACTCACACTCACCACTACACCATTGAGCACTTAATTTTCACGCCGATGTCGACCCTTTTCCCCCGGAGCGGTGTCCCAGTTCCCTCTACCGCTCTGCTGCCGGGAAAATAAATCGGAAGTAATTTATTTTCTCATTGACCTCGTTCTTGTGATGATTTCACGCAGCTTCACTTGATACTTGCGGATAATTAATTTGAAATGCAGTCAGCCCAATCGAAGTCGGCTAATGCAGAGTACATAGAGCCCTTGACCATACAAAGCGGAGGAGGTTCTCCCACACCCCTCCCGGGATGGTTGCAGCTCAATTAAAACTCAGAAAGCACTGCGGGGAAAGTGCGTGCGTGTATCAAGAGGGAAAACAATCGTAACTAGGGTTTCACATACGCCGCAGTGTGCGGGGGACGATTGCTGATCAATTAAATGCAAGAGATGGGGTTGTGATTTGATTTGTGGGCTTGTTGGCTGATGCGTAATTGCGGTGGAGGCTGTTTGATGTAAAGAGAACTCGAAAGGGGAGCTTTTGATGTCTAAAGACTCTTGTATTTGACCTTTTGTCCTGCAAATATTGTGGATGGAGGCGCTGTAAAGTGTCAGAAATTCGTACGAAAAGTCACTTTAAAATAATTTTTCTCTGTTTGCAGGACGTCTCCGACTTCGGCTTTTCCTCCCTTTTTTCGGTAAAAAGCAACCTAAATGTGTATTTGTATTTACTCAATTGTGTATTTACTGGATTTCATTGTTCAGTGCCGCTCGCGAGGCTACTGGCTGTGGAACCCATTTATGTAGTGTCAAATATCTCATTCCACGGGATCCAAATAACCTCGTGCCACTCCCTCTATCCACAGCCAATTACCCTTCGATTCAATTGCTTGTTGGTCGTAAATTAACTTTCGCATCCAAGCGAACAAAAGCGTTCTCGTGTCGTCGCGTTGCACGGTATTCAATCAAAGTGAACTCGCTCCATTTTATGCACCTCCATCCACTCTTCCATTACAAGGACACTACAAATTCCAGTTAATTAAAACATTTTGTCGTGGTTAAGGGAAACCTCCGGCGACCTTATTCCGGGGATCCTTTTAAGCAGATGCACACGTATCAATTACTCGCAGGAGCAGCCACGTTTGACGGGACAAAACAAATAGCTCCTCCCCCCCTCTCGTCTAAGACAAACACAAGATAAATCACCTCGCGCTGGAAGGGTGCATCGTGTATTCACGCTCGTCAGCAGAAAGGATCTCAAAGGACTCGCTGAGGGAAGGTAGCGAGCGTATCCTGATTTCCCCGAAGGTTGATCTGGATCGGAAAGTTGAATTTTTACATTTTTACCCCTCTAATTAAATAGGAAGCCGGAGCCAGGGGCGAGGGAACACGGAAAGGGAAAAGTTTTAAAGTTTCAGCAGAATGCATCAAGGGAGATGGCGGGGACTGAGGAATAAATGTAATTTTATGAACAAGTGAATATCCTTCAAATTGTGAAACACAAAAGAAACAAAAAATGTTATCCTGACCAAGGACCTTTGGTAATTTTCCCTCCCGTGGCAATTTCTTTTTTTTTGGTTGGTTGTCATGAAACAAAAAAAGGGGGTGGAGTGGTTGCGGAAGGTCCACTCAGTTTCTTTTTTTTAACGACTCCTGCTGAGTTGTTGTTTTTAAAGGTCATTTGCAAAGTGAGTCCAGTGAAGTTGCGTTAAGTTGTTGCACTTTGTTCATGCTGTGCTAGTGGGAGGTGACGAGTGGGTGGGAGTCAATTAATTAGTTGATGTCCTTCATTAGTGGGACTGGAACCTGGAGGTCAAACACTCCCTTCATCAGGTTATTTCTTGTTTTTGTTTGTGGCTGCTTTGTGCATGCCTCTTGTTGTCAGTTTGAGCACTTAACGACATTGCTTAACTTGAAGTAGTAAACAGAAAGCTTTTTGAAGAGTTTGCCAAAGACTTATGAAAAAGTGTTGCAAAGTGTCAAACGAACGGATCTTAAGATTTATCAGAAAAGACGGCTCTTTTTCTTTCATCCCCCGTGAAAGCTTAAAGAGCTGTACTTTTCAAAGAAAAGTTAACATAGGTTTATCATCTTCTATCTTAAACATCATTACACATTTGGCCATTATTTACTTTCCTCATCAATAACATTTTGCTTTTTTGTTGCTTTGCTTGGCCTAAGTGTACCAAATTTTCAAAATGTGTGCCATGTGAATACAACTGCGACAAAAATAAAGTGTAATGAAATTGGCACAAATCAAATCCTTCGATTCAATTTCTTTGACAAAAAAATCGCAACAACAAGCCATTTGCGATGATTATCAAACTTTTTAAGGTCTCCTAACTGCAGCAGAGGTACCACGGAAAAAAGACATTAAAAGGAAAACAAAAAGACATGCTGACATGTTACATCATCTCTCTAAAATTTGTTGCCCTCAGTCTTGCAAATCAACGACTTTTCTTCTGCCAATCGCAAGGAGGTAGCAACAAGTGATTGATCTACTCGATCCAAACTCCTGACTCGAAGAACTATGCCTTATAAGTCTCCTATTCTGCCGGCCCTGTTACGTTCGTTTCGTTAATTATTTTGCCTATGAATTGGTCCAAGATGTGAATACAGTTCGGAGGCGAATTCTGGTTCAAGCATCGAATCTTCGGTAGAGAGACCAAGTGATCGCAACAGATACAACGGATAAACACCACCTGTTTTCTCTCTCAGTTTAAAATTTTTTGATACCAACACGCTTTACTTTGGACTTGTGAAGGTAGTGAAATTTAAATGTTACTGAACATTAGCATTAACGCTGCATTGGAGATCGCGTATTTTCCTCCTAACCAACTACTAGTCACTAGTTATTACCGAATTCCAAAGTTACGTTTGTTATGCTTGCATTTCACATTTCGCAAAGGCGTTGCCGTGAACTTAACCGTTGAAACGAATGAATGATCAAGGTGTGCTTGACTAATCATAAGAAAGTAGAAAGTACCAAAAAATAGCATAAACAAATTTTTGTTACACAGGGTATTTAATCAGTTTTAGGCATGGCTCGTAGTGCCTTATTTTAAAACAGATATTTTTCGGTTGTTATAAAAGACATATTTTTATTCCCCAGAGAATAATTTGTTCTACTGAAGTATGTCATGTTTGCTGTCTCGATGCAGTTTGTGCGAAACCTTAATGCTTCAATTATTAATATCAAAAGAGTTCATGACTTGCATGACAGATTCTCTTCTAACGCGTTCTTGGCATTTTTAATCGATGCAATTCAAAAAATCAAATTAAGACTGTATATCAGGAGATTTTGACTTCTATGAACGCCTAATGTTTGAATGAACGTTGCAAAAGAATTGGATGTCTATTAACTAGACCTGTAACAACTAAGTATAAGTACAAGTTCAAATACTATACCCCGTACTTATCATTTTTATATATAAAAATACTTGATACTTCGATTTATAGAAATCAATTACCAGTCCAAGTAATTGTAAACGTACCTGCAACTCCTTTTGCAATTCCAATAAAACTTTAAAATTGTACTCTACAATTCCTTTTGCACTCTACAATTCCTTCGGTACTCTACAATTCCTTTGGATTACTTAATTTTATTGTGAATTTTTGGACATACTAAAATATGTAATTTAACATTCGAGAATTTTCTTGAAGAAATAAAGATTTCGTGGCAGAGTACGCCTTAATGTGGTTTGAGCGATGCCCAATTCTTGAGAACGCCGTGGAATTGACCGATTTGGATCGTTTGCTACGGACGCCTGCGATATTTTCAGCACTTTGAGCGACAGTGACACGGCTATATCACACAACGATTATCTAGACTCAAATTGTTCCAGTAAACTTGTTATTGCCAGGTTACTAGGGCGAGAATTATGACAGAAATTCTGGAGTTAACGCTATTAAAGTTGCGGTCATCGACTCCGAATTTCGGTTGAAAATTTTTATAATTTGCAGACGCTGGTCGTTCGTGTACTCTACCATGATGAAAATATTGAGTTTACTGAATAAATTGACAAGGACAGTTTGATGATTAGTGAAGGGGTGCGTTCACAAATTAAATTCAAAGTTGCCAAGTTCGTATTGGAACACCCTTTATTTAGTTGCAACGTATGGTCTTCGAAAGCGTTACAAAAAAATTCAAGAGCTATGACTATGAAAATCGCGTTGGAATTTTAAAATAAAAGCTTTAATCACGATTCGACTGCGACATTAGTGTTTCAACCATAAAAATGTTGACTTTTTAGCACTTAAGAAAAAAGTCGACTAGCGATCTAAAAATGAACGCAGCTCAGGAGCCTGGCTCAAAATGTTTCCGTCAAGGATACATCGTACATCGCACCTGTCCCACCTGCTATATCCGCTCTTCCCCATTCCCCGTCACCATACATCCCACTCCCTCGCCGCTGGATTATTAAACGAAACTCATCAAAGACTCGAGTCATCCCATTACATGCGCTGCTCTGCTAATTTCTTGAATAATTCACTCGCTACGACTGCTAAGCTCCTCGAAATGGCGACTTGAATGTGCATCATTAGTGCATCTGAGGATCTCCTTTATCGTTATTAGCTCCGTATCTCAAATGAAACCCACTCGCTACCGCCGCCTGCTGTCGCATCAGCTGCGTGCATCAAATCCTCCCTCCCGGGCTACATGCGTTCGTTTCACTTCGAATTAACAGCGAGAATCTAAATTATGCAGAAACAATTTCCATTAAGGAACTTTCGCTAAAATCCACTCCTTAGCATTTACCAAAGTCAATTCGAAATGTAATCACATTCTGCGCTTGATACCGTGGCAATCCTTTTATGACGCAGCAGGAAAAAGGAAACGACAAAAAAAGAAGAGAGAAAGGAAGAAAGTTTCACCTTTAGTGTCCTTGATGCACTTATCCCTCCCTCTCTAGCGCCCAGTGGAACGGGTGAAAGTGAAGGGCGAGCAAGAAAAACAAAAAAAGTAGAAAACTCACCAACAATGGCGCCCCCTAACGTGAACACCAACGTAATCCTCTTCTAGTTAACCAATTTGGTTGGGTGGCGTTCTCGCGAACATATTTCTGTGCTTTTGTGGCGTACACTTTGGAATACCAATTTGGCGACTGCAGTTATCTAGGAACTTGCATTGTGTGCACATATGTGGACGAGGCAAGGATGGGATGTTCCATGAAGCAAGTGCTTCTGGGACGTGTCATGAGTAAATGATTTTAGTGTTGTGCGAGGACTATGCGCTGGCAATTGTGTTAATTTAGTTTTAGTTTTGAAACTGTGCAACAACTTTCACGGGTGCCTTGGGGCGAGTGGGAATTCGCTGGGAGTTTTACGACGTTGAAAACTATTTAAAGAGTCGTTGGCAGGACCTGCCGCAACAGGAGTTCACGTTCAGTTCGGACAAGGGAAAGTCTGTTGGGGCAGAAGCAGAAGATTGTCAAGATGCTTTTTGTGGCACAGTCGGAGATCGGGTTTTTGACCAATCACAAGCAGTGTAGCTCTGGGTAGTTGACTTTAGGTCATTTTCGACGGGATGTTTTAGAAAATGTCTTAGAAAATGTGAAATCTTAACAAAAGGACTTAATAAAAGGACAAGAAAACACTGAACGCAAAAAAAACCTTTGGATTGTAAAGAATTTCGAGGAGTAGACTGGCTTTTGGAAAGTATGCATATTTTTTAAGCTATCAGTGTTAAAAATTGAAAAAAGTATTTCTAACCGGTCAAAATGAAGAAAAACATGCATTCCGTCATTCGACATTCTCCTAAAATCATTGAACTGCTTGAATTCGGTCCAACGGGCCTCGACGTTAGATCCAAGCTAAAATGATTGCGAAACTAAAACTTAAAATAAAAATACAGTCGAATCCCTCTAAGTCGAATTTTCACGGGACATCAAAATTAGTTCGAGTTAGAGGGAGTTCGACAAAATGGCTTTTGTATGGAAAATTGGGAAGGGGAATGTCAAAATATAGCGAATTTCGAGTTATAGGGAAATTCGGCTTGGAGGGATCTCGGGTTAGTAGTAGTCGACTGTAGTAACACTGAAAATAATAAACGCAAAGAAATGTTCAACACAGAATGAGTTTAGTCATCGGAAAAGTATTTTTTTTTAACACACTCCAAAATATTTTTTGACTTCAAACCGCGTTGATGTTACATCAACTTAGGGCTAAGACCAGAGTTGTAAAAGAATGCATTCATTTGGAAATGTATACAATTCAATAAAAACTAAAAAAAGATTGGCATTTAAAAAAATTTAAGTTACCATTCTTTTGAAGTAATTGAATGCTGCATTCAATATTTAGCAATCAATAAATTGAATTCATTTACGGAAGTCAATTGAATTCACATAATTTGACTTGAATTTATAAAAGTTGATGATGATGATAAGGGGCATTGCACAGATACAAAAGAAGTAATTTCGGCCTGAGCAGAATCGTATGTAAAAGATTGCAGTTCTCTAGAAAACAGAGGCATTGCTATTTTCGTGGAATTGCAATTCTCGTGTTATTTTAACTAAATTATTGATAGAAAGGTTTGTTGCAGATCATGAGTTAGGTTAGGTTAGGTTGGTGGGCCGGCGGATATACCGCCTCACTTAGGTCCTTGTGGACCCCTTGTGTTACCCATTGGGGGTGGTAAGGTGTCCCCCTCCTCACTCGCAGGTGTCCTATCCCAGTGCATCCTCGGTCCATTTGGCCCAGCTCAAATACCTGCAGATCATGAGTTAGATTCTGAAAAAAAATGTTGGTTCTAAAGGCAGCTCTGATTAACTGTTGTTGATTTTAGGGTTCACAGCTCGCCTGTAACCTCAATTTAATTTTTTTTATTCAATTGCTTCTACTTTCGAGCTAAGAAAGACACGATTATCAAAGCATCTCAGTTCATCTCCGAATGTCCCTGCAACCGTCATCGACCAATTCTATGTCATTGATCCTCTCCTCCGCTGCCTCGGCTATCCCACTCAGAGAATCCACCTCTCCTCCGTGTTTTCTAATTGTTGCTCAATTTGCATTTTTATCCGTCCCACACTGCAGCCTTGCTCGTGTCCTTTTCCATTTCTACTCATTTCCATTTTTTTTCTTATTTTCACAATCTACGAACTTTCCTCGGTTCATTTAGTCATGTCCAAAGATTTTATGCTCCTATGTCTCCATTAAACCAGCGAAAGGACAACGCGAACGAGGGAGAATTAAACGTACGCCAGGATATCATCCCTCTCTCCATAGAGCAATAAAATGGCATCCTTCCGTTTCATAGTTTCCTCCAATTCATTTCGTTCAGTGGGTGTTTGCATCTTCGGTTCCAACTCTGAAACTCCTCCTCCTCCGACTTCTGACGCTAGTTGGACTGGCCCTCGAGTCATTTTCAGGACCTCCTCCAACCCCGGTCGGGAATTTATCTCGCGCGTAACTTACACTTTTCTCCCATGTAATGCGATGGATAAACGAGCTGAGCAACGAGCGCAGCATAAAAACAAAGCAAAACGAAGAGAAAATAAAAAAAGAAGACGCGAATTAAACTGAAAAGCAAACCGTTCTCGATATCTGCGGAGCAGCGCCATTAGGGCAGCAAGACCGAGAAAGAGCAGTGCTCCTTTTTATCTCCGCGATAATGTGACAGGTCCGCCAAATGCAGAAATATATTGGACACGGTGCGACTGATTTTGATTTCCCTCCCCTATTGCCGGCGGCGATAAAATCCCGTAAAGAATGCATTCGGAGGATAATAAAATCGCTCGAGGATACGCGAGCGCTGGTGCGGGTACCCCCGGTGGAAGTTAAAAGATTTATTTCCTGTTTAGTGTTGGGATGTAATCCTTAAGATAATCGAAAGCATAAAACGCGGTGGATTCTAGGATTTGTGCTGAATCGGGACAAAAGCCAAAAGCACGCGGCGAGTCCTTCGCGAGGCTGACGGCGATGGAGACGAATGGGTTCAATTGGCCGTGGATGTAACGAGTGGGTTCGGGGACACTGTTGAGTCGATGGGGGAACAAGCGAATAAAGCAGAGAAGCTCTGGATGAGAGGAGACATAAGGGCGACCCTCGGGATCTGTTGCTGGGAAAGACGGCGTGTCTTAGAAAAGTCATTGAAATGCAACGCAGGTCTTTTATCGCGATCGCTTTGCGGGCTTGGAAACTCAGACAGGGCATTCTTCACGATTATCATAGAGCCAGTCCGGTACGCTAGATGTTTGGTGCTCGGCTCATCCTTCTTTTCAGTGAAATACAGCTTAATTATCTCACTGAAAACAAAAACCTGCTTTCATAAACAAAAGGATTTGAAGCTGTAGAAAACGTTCTAATAAAATTTCTGCCTTCCAAACCGGAACACTGAAGTTCAAAATCGTTACTCTATGACAAAAAAATTTCGTGAACCACTAATTTCTAAGAACCAGGTTGTGCAAAAAGTTTAAAGCACAGGATACGCCCAAATTCCAGATTGTTCATTATTTTGATCATAGGCAGAAACAAAGTTATTCTTAAAAAGCTGCCTTTGACGTTTACCAAAGTTTAACACATCTACTTGAATAGAAGTGACCTTCTAAATCTAAAAATCTAAAAGACGACACTAAGACGGCCATTTTTATAAGATGGTGCTGTTCGAGCTAATGAATAACAAGTAAATATCGAGCTGAACAAAAGCAATACGGTGATGATTTCAAAAAGGCTCAATGAAGGCAGTTAAACTACATGGGGATTTGTAAAGCTGTTCTGGTTTCTGACCAAAAACGTAACATTGGTCATAGAAAGAACGTGGAATCAAGACTTGTCTAATCGTTTAGCATAAGAGAGGAGGCTTTCCGTTCAGCGGGGTTCACACCTGACTACAAGTTGTAGAATTTGCTTAACAACCAAATTTGATTAAGCGGTCACATTTAACTATATGCTTGACAATTTCAGTTCAAAAAACTCCAGTCGAAGTTGTTTCCTATGCTCGACGAGTCGTTTTCCGCTCTGTTGAAGTGCTCAGTCATTGAGATGACATACAAAAATTAAAAATACTCGAAAGTTGGACGACCCACACACTCAATTCTCACACTCAACTATAAATTGTTCAATCGAGGCAAAAAGTTGAAATATTGAACTTTCTGACTACAAGTCTACCAATTTGTAGTTTCGACCGTTCACACTGACGATTTGTATTCGACAAGCACGATTGTCCAGCAAATCGTACAATTTGTAGTCGGTTGTGAACACCGCTTTTCCGATATTCCGTTTCTAAGTTTCTTTCTTTTAAATCCTCAATGTGTTGATATTCCACTCTTTTGAA
The DNA here is from genome assembly GCA_905187475.1 of Syritta pipiens. NCBI lineage: Eukaryota > Metazoa > Arthropoda > Insecta > Diptera > Syrphidae > Syritta > Syritta pipiens. Next base: position 68,190,558 of record LR994571.1, on the reverse strand, counting down.
ATCATATATCCGGTCAGGAGGGTTAACTTTTGAACTTATTAAGGGCGATTTTGTTCACTAACGCTCAACTTAGTTAGATGTAGAGTCGGAGGCGGAGGATCGAGTCGCCTGGATATCTCTTCTGCGTGCATTTCCACCGCATCCCATTAGTGGAACACACGGTCAAGAAGATGACGATGACTTCGGTCCAACTTGTCCGAAAATCGAGAGTGGATCAGCTTCGCAGTTGTTCTCAACTCGTAATTTAACTGAAGAGTTGAAAATTGATTTTATTCACTATTACTGTCAATCCACAGTTTAAAATTTAAAAATTTGGCATATTTTTGACATGGAACTTGATATTTGAAATTGAAGTTTTTCAAATATAGAAAATGTAAAACAAAAGGCAAAGCTTATTCACCAGAAGAAACAGACTGTCTCGTAAAGAATGTACTGGATATAATACAGAATAATAAAAATAATACAGACTAATACAATAATACAGGATTAAAAAACTGATGGTGCTAATAATCGTAGAAAGGAATGGACATAGAATTGAATTACGAATGGAATTAACGTCACGCCGCTAGGCAAAGTAAGTCCCCTCTAGATTTAATTGTGCTTATCATTAGTTTTGTCTTCTTTTTTTCTTGTATAAAAATAATTTGTCCAATACTTGGATTAATTTAAATTATTAAAGTACCTTCTCTCGTCGTACGGCAATGAATACCGTATAAATTCAAGCACCATCATTGTCTTCCGTTTTTAAAGACCCATTCCATTTTTTGAGTTTAACGCACTCAAGTATCTTATATTCGCGTCTTGCTAAGGGTTTTTTTTTGGTCTTCATTACTCGAAGTTGTCTAGTCATCCCAAAAATAAGTGGAAAAAAATATTTGTTATCCTATTTTGCTAGATTACTATTATATTAGACAACAAACAATTTTTTTAATGTGTAATTTGTTTTGATAGCTAAACTGACGATAACTGACTGGCTGACTACGATAACGAATAAATAGAAATATAACAAACTCCCGAGATTTCTCACTCAACTTCTACTATTTCCGTAAAGTGAGAAAATAAGGAAAACAATTTGTTAGTTGAAAATTAAAAGTTGAAACGGCAACATTTGAGGTTAGCATTTTTTACTTTTCTTCTCAGAAGATCTTGAAAAGTAAAGACATAATGCAATATTTAAAGTCCTAATAACAAACATCAAAAACTTTGTCTTACATGCTTTCATCAGAAAATAAGACGTTTCTACAAAATGTAATGTGGTTCATAATAAATAGGTACAGTCGAATCCCGCTAAGTAGAACTCCCTCTAACTCGACCACATTTTTTTGGCTCTTGTTTTGTTTTCAATATCTCTAAGTCGATTTTTTTTCTTTTGCACATAAACAAAAAACAACTTGTACCAAGCACGCATGCTCATATCCTTTCACTCTTTAAGGTGGCCCTAGACGATGAACACATTTTGTGAACAATCATTTCGTGTTGAGAAAAAAGCGCATGTGGTTGCCCTTATGATTGTTTACCTACGAAAGGAATAGAGAACAGACGATATTCATAGTAAAAAGGAGGTATGAACATGGTCGTCGTTTCACCATGCCGCATCGAGCACCGACCGCAGGCCTCTGTATATAATCTACTTTTAATCTGAAATTAGGTATCTGATGCTTTCTTCTTTCATTTAGTGTGTGTATTGGAAGTCTACTTTAAAAGTAGTAACATGCAGACGTCTACCAGTGACGTAAACATTGCAATGCAAAAAAAGACTTTTCAACAAAGAAATATCAATCCCTCTAACTCGAACTTTTTGAAAACTCCCTCTAACTCGAACTAATTTTGATGTCACGTGAAAATTCGAGTTGGAGGGATTCGACTATAGTTAAAGAAAGCAGAACACCGACAGACCGCAGTAAAGTATGGGGCACATGTTAAAGTATTGGGCTGCATATATGAGATGGGCAACTGGCTTTTGAATCTTGGCGGCTCTTGATATTACTGATATTTTGCCTTGTAATTTGACCCAAAACACTGTTAAAATGGATATGCGAGCGACATTCGCCTTCAAACAGGACAATGACTCTAAACATCCAGCAATGATACCGAACGATATTATTAGTTAGAGTTGAAACTTATTTACTTCCATTATATTTCGTTCACAACCTAAAGTTTGAAAATATTTTTGTGACTCTATTTTGTCGTTTTTTTGAGTAATTTTTATAACATTTATATAACATGCCTTTCAAATTTAACAGATTAAAATGAAATCTTGGAAGAACTGGGCGTGCAAAATACTTTTTTTTTACCCACTGTATGACTTTCTATGCAAAATCTACCTTTTCCAATGTTTCATTAAAGTTGGATTTTTTAAAATCGACGCCCGAACCATTTAAGTGTCATTCCTTACTGTCCTTCTTTTTGTCTTTCTATGATTCAATTACATTTAAGTTAAGTTTCAATAAACGAGGATAACTCAGAATATATGAATGTGATAAGCTCTCTTAGCTCCACAGTTTTGAAAAACATTCGAAAGTGCTGCCAGATTATTTTTGTGTGCAACTTGCAAAAATATAAATGCAAATACAATAAATTGTGGAATGTGACATTAACGTTCGCTAATTTCAAGAAATTCTCTTCATCAAATTGTTCGCTGTTGTGCATTCTTGAAGCATGGACGATCGCTTCCAGGAAATCCTTTCATTCGAAGGCTGCCTAGTTAATATGCGAGTCACACGAGTGACTTTAGACTTCAAACCACTGAACTGAATTGATTACGGGGTGGCGCAGCGTGTCGAAACGATAAGTCATATTGGATGCTTCTTAATGATGTTTGACTTCGTTTGACGCATCACGATTTACGACGATTTTAGTCGGCTTATGGAATTCCAATTGCCATTTAGTAAGATTTTTAATCAATCAGGTGTCCATGGGTGAATTCGATTTGAAGCACCTGTTAAAAATAAAAGCGGGACCACAGTGGAATTAAAAAAAGATTATGCAATAAGAGGGTTGCTGTTGAATAAAATAAAACATGTTGTATGTGAGGTATCGACGAAATACATTTTTATTCGAAGACAAAACCTTGTATGCACGTTTATCTGAGTTGAGAGTGTCTCCTGCAGTCTATAAGGGGCATAGTTGTTTACAAAGGGATGAAAACGGAGTGGGTCCTGTTTAAGGTTGGTCTAACTAGAATCAATTGAGACAGACTAACGTGTCTGAAAATACAAAAATGTTAAGGGACCAACGAAGCGTCATAGTGTCGGAGTTGGGCCGTATCCTATTTGAGAATTTCCAGACTTTCAAAATACGTATAGACCTACTTTTGACGTGAGAACGATGAGCGAAAATTGGTTTTCGATGTTTTTTTTTTTTTTAGTTAGTAGTAACAATGTCTACCTAACAAGGTTACCTTTAAAGTCCAACCTCTGGGCGTCCTTTTTTCAGTTAAAACGGAATGGCGCCTTGCATCTTGATGTCTTCTTAGGTGCCCCTTCACCAGTCTTCATAGTGTGACATCACCCTAGGCACTCACCCCACCCTCAATCACCTCCTTCTCCTAAGTGCCCCTAAAACAGTCGCGGAAACATTTCGCGAAATAACCTCCGCCAACCTCTCAACCTCAGCCGTAAATCAGTTTTATTTTCCAAACTGCGCATCTCACTCGTTCTCGACTCTCATCTCGCATTTAAATGCAAATTTTTCCAATCGCATTCATTCACCGCGGGGTGGGAGTGGGGGGAGGATATGGATGCGGTTGGGAAAACGAATATAATTTTAATTTTATGGTTTTTCATAACAAAATCAAAGTGTTTTTACTGCCACTGTAAGCATTGGCATTTGTCATTGAGACGATGCACAATCTTTTCTCATTGCGTTGCGTGTCCATGGGGATGGGGGGTGATTACTCATCCAACGACGACTTGATGGCCTTGTTGCAATGAAGCTGTATGCACCCTTAGGATTTTTCGTCCTTGATTCGAAGGAAAACAAACGTTCAGTCGTCGATGACATTGAGTCGGAAGAAAGAGTAAACGCAATTGGAAGGATTCAGATTCCACCCTCTCGATTGGGTTGGGAGGAAATTATGCGAGTGTCGTCACTTCTCTGGGAGATGTAGAAATTAAAATTAATTCATTTGTGACGTTTGCAAAAAAAAAAAAACTAAAAAAAAGATCTAGCCGCCCAAGACTAGTGCCACTCCCCGACGGGGAATTGAACCCCGGTCTCCCGCGTGACAGGCGGGGATACTAACCACTATACTATCGAGGACTTGGGGAATGAGAAGCCAAACTGTGCCTATGACTGACATGTGTGCATCTGATAACACTCATGGTGGTGGCAATTCATGTTTCCAATATGAATGGGAACTTTACTGAATTCATCAGGTCTATATCGTTGAAAATAGTTCTCCACGTCTAACCTAAAAAATAAACAACTAAGAAAACATTTCGGTGATTTCTAGTTGAGTGGAAACTATAAATTGCCTACTTTTGGGTGCTGATTTGAGGTCAGAATTCGTTAGATGATTTATTCGAAGTGATTAGGAGTTTTCGAGTAGAGATCGGTCAATGATGGCAGTGTTTTTCTGTTGATATTCGCCAAATCCATTCTCTGCTTCTTCTGATTATAATTCAGTCACAAATGACAAAAAACTTTTATTTAATCATACTGAGTTTGTTAATTCCAATGTAACGCCTTATTCCCAGCTGTGGCAAATGTGATTGCCGTTTGAAGTTAACTGGTCAATGTTTTGGTGGCGGCCAAATTAGAGATGATGAGTAAAAAATCATCCAATTTCTTCATATTTTACGTAGAAAAAACATTAGCATAGATGTGACTCTCGAAAATAAATGCTGTTAGTTTTAAAGCGATGATGCTTATAATTTAGACTTTTCACAGAGTACGTTGTTGGTCCATACTTCTCCAAAAACAAAGCGTTATAGGCCAATTTTAACTAATGATTTTCCCGATTTGAGCAATATGAATGTAATGTATGTAATGAATGTTTGTGCAGAAAGACTGCACCATATACTACGATCAATAGACAATTCTATGAACAATTTAAGATTAAAGCTATTGACACTCCAAGACTGGGTGGCTAAAGACTTTTTATTTTTGAAATTTCCAAAAACTACAAAGTTAACTTAGTCTGAGTTGCCTTACACGTGTGTTACTTAAATTTGTTTTAAAAATTTGATGTGTCTTACAGGTGGGCTTTGAAAGAAACAATCAATTCGTAGAGCGATTTTTTTCAGCTTTTTCTTTAAGACCAGCTTAATTCAATCATGTTAAGTTCTATTGAAAAGATGTACATTGTCAGTAGTAAGGTTTAGATAACCAAATTACTGTAATCATGCGCAATACTTATTTTAAAATGTAATTTATGCTGTAATAAAACTATTATTATTATTTATTATTTAAAAACGCAATTTGCTTTAGGGAATGAAGAAAGATATATCCTTTCATTTTCATACATAGGAGTAAAAATTAAACCCGTGTAGTTGAGTACAATTTATAATCCAATTGCTTATGCTCCATTTTTAATCTACAAAAAACTATGCTTTGCTTAACCAACGATTCTAGGCCACTGAATTTCTTTAAACAAGTTTTTATCTCAGTCTGAAATTTAAAATTTTATTGTTGAGTATATTTAGCCCTTCAAACCTCATTCTGCATGTCGATGCGTTCACTTTAGCTTTCTTTATCAGCCTTGAAATTGAGTTAGTAATAACGTAATAATGTGATCAGGCGCAACTGACAGGAAACTATATTACCTTTCTAACATCGATGCGATTATATGATACAAAAACTACCAGAAACCCAACGAAAGTCCCTAAATAGCACCATTATCAAGTTTAATGGATTGAAGCTATAAAATTGTGTATTTAAGCTTTGATTGTTGTCATGAAAGGTCTTCAAATCAAATATTTACATGTAATTTCAATTACAGGGTAATATAAACATTATAGGGCCTGTCTGTGGGAACTATTTCTTGTAGATTTTATTTTTTAAGTATAATCGCTACAGAGCTCGTATCTGGCAATACATCATTTGAAAGGTCTTGACATAACCTACAAAACGACGCTATGCATGATTAGTTTGGATACGAGCTCTGTAGCGCTTTGTACATAGCCGGGAAATTCAAAAGACAAAAAGGCGGAGGGGAGATATTTGACAACCTAATATATTCCGAATCTTAAGAACCTTTGGTCCATAGCAAAATTTATGACTTAAACGTAATGAACGTGTTGAACTATTCTCGTTCAACAAGTTTTATTATTATTTATTTTAGTTTTTTTTTTCTATAACATTTTCACATATTCCAATTCCACCAATTTTAATTATCTTTATCGATCAAATGCTTGCTTTTTGTTTGTTTTCGCATCAGTGACGATCAATTTGCGGGAATTCACAACTTGATGCATTCTCGTTTTGTGTTACAAGTCATAAAAAATTTGAATCTGAACTTAAATCGACTTCAAAGTAATTCACTGTCTTGTTACATCACTTTTAACGCTTTTCTCTCTTCTTTTCAGGTACGTTATCGTTCATCACACCAAAAAGTGATTTATATAACAGATTGGATAACGGAAAGCAGAAGACCACAAAGGTATTTATTTAGAACTACTCCGAAGACACTCCCTCTCTGAGTTCAAGACCTCTGCAAAAATGGTTGTAAGAAAACCACAGACTTACCGTCATTTCTGGTTCAAAAGCAAGTGATTCACTTAAAAGTCAATAGCTTGTAATGATTTTAGTAAACATCTTGTATTTGTACCGAAACGACACATTTGTCGTTCCTCGTTTTTCCTCAGCTGAGTCATCCTGTGCCATGAAAGTGCCCATAGCTGCATCATCGGACTCTGTTTACATGCATCGCTTTGCTTTTGACACTTTTTCTCCTTTTTGATTGTGTGTGGGAAGGGAGGCAGTTGCAGACGACACACGTGATCGACGGTGTGGTGTTTTTTTGTAAAGTCATCCCTCGAAATAGTAGCTGATTCATTTTTGGAGTCATTTTCTTCGCAGAGGCAAAACTTTTAGTTATAGATATTGAACATTTTCGGCCTATATAACAGAAAGCATTGAGAAAAAAAAACAATGTATTCAATAAAAGATTTCAAAACTACTCCTTTTGAAGAATAGGAAAGCATTTAAAAGAGTTTTAGAAAAAATCTGGTTGGATCAATAAAACGAACAATTTTAGTCATTAAGGAAGGAAGGAAATGTACAAAATATTTATGATTTAAGCTTTATTTTGACTTGATAAGATCTAGACTTGCTGCATCAATTTTTTTTCGCCTTTAAAATTAAAATGTATTTAGTTTAATGTGTTTTTTTTTTGGAAATGTAGTCAAAACCATATTATGGTATCAGAATTAAAAAAAGGTCGTTGATAAATTTGTAAGTTATTTTGTTTCAGTTTTGTTTAGATAGCGATAGTTTTTTGACTTTGTTGAACAATAAACCGAATTGCATTACCTTTCAAAATGGTAAGTATATTTTCTTAAACCTTCTTCCGTTGGTCGAGTTTTCAAAAACTTGATGATTTTACTCTTAGAATGTGTGTAACTAATCATTTTCAACTTTTCAAACTTAAAAAAAAAAGATCTTAACACATTTCCATCGGAAAACGAGATTATTTGTTAAAAAAAAAAAAACACGTGAACATCGAGAAACAAATCCACTTTGCTGACATTTTTTTTAGACAATGGTATTCTCCATCAATAAAAAATGTAAACGTATTATTTTGTCCGACGGTAGTTCTGGAAGTAGTTCAGAACAAGTTGAGAGAATTAACAGCGAACCAGAAATTAATACTAACCAGGGTTGGATCGGTATTTATATTCCACCACAGTTGGGGTCATTCGAAGGAAGTTTAGGCTTCAAGTCATTTCAAGAATATTCTGAAAATATGGTCGATGTATTTCAGTTTTTTTTTTCAATGATGACTACTTCTCATATTAATGTCATGAACCAAATATTTATCAAAATCAACAAACAAGTAAAATTCGAAATACAGTAAAGCTTCGATAATTCGAATTTCACGGGACCAATGAAAAACTTTGAATTACAGAGGTTTTCGAGTTATGAAGGTTTCAGAAAGAATGGATCGCTTTCGTCACTTACGCATTTCAACTATGGGTTGATGAACTAAAACAAATAAATTTGACTTCGAATTATAGAGGTAAAACCAACATTTATTATTTAAAAAATAGGTGCCTTTTTCACGTTACAAATTCGAATTAAAGAATAAATGCATGAGGTTTCTTCGATTTACATAAATTTTTTCGGGTACTTCTTTCTTCTATTTCTATTTACAGAGGTTTTCGAATTGTGGAGGTTCAAATTATCGGGACTTTACTGTATTTCGATTTCAATAATCGAAAAAAGAATTGGCGTTTGAAATTCGCTTTTTTTGTTGGATAAATCTTCCGGCATTTAGCTTTTACATTTTTGTTCTACTTGGACGGACGTCTAAATCGTTTTCCAAATAACGTTAATTCTAAACTACCCCAAGTCGAGGCCTAAGTCAAGCTTCGAGGCCATCTAAACTTCCCTCGCTCAGTAGATATCAAGCCCGTCTGCCACTTTCAACCTCACAATCTCACAAAATCAAAGACTGGGGCAACACCAGGCGCATTAAGTTCTCTGATGCACACAAACACACACTTACCACACGAACACTTTCGCACGAGTACACAACGAAATCAAAAGTAAAATGCGAAAAACGATGCGAAACAAAAGCAAACGAAATGAATTTTAAGAGAAGGCATCAGATTCGGTACAGTTGCACTTGTGCAAGGTTTTCCTTCTCACTCTCTCTCTGGCTATTCAAGGCCCCCCTCTCCACCCACCCACAAGCGAAGAACAAAAAGGAAAGGCAACGCAAGAAGCATCTTCTTTTCTACACCACACACTGCAACGACGCCGTCTGCCGCACGGATTACCGAAGGGGCTCCGTGCCACCGCCATTGTCGTTGAAACGTTGAAAGAACAAAAAAGGTGCAGAAGACAAAAAAAAAGAGCACAACCCTCTCAGCTAAGGTAATAAAATACGACAACAGATACAACCCAACGGCAGGGTAACCCGCTTACCGTAATTACCGACTCCGACTTCGACTCCGATAGTGCGGCGGGCTGCGACGCGCTCAGCAACACACTCACCTAGTCACTGGACCGTCGCATAACTTACCCGGCCCAACACGTTTCGCGTAGAGTCCGCCGCAGCAGCAGCCTCTGACCGCGGACCAGACTCGGAGTGGAATACGTCGTTGGGGAATTTTATGGCCGTCCAGCCGGGGGATCCTGGGGGACTCGTCGTCAGGATGGGTTGGGAAACTCTGTGTGTTGGTGAATAACTTTGTTGGAAAAGTATTTTTTTTGTCAAAAGCATTTAGGACAAGTGATATAGGGTCCCATTCAATTAGGCGGAGGACATGCAGTTGAAGTGCGTTCCACTTGTTGCGGGCCTATTTTGTTTGTGTGAAGTGGTTACATGGTGTGCCTGCAGCAAGGACAACTTTTGGCGAGGCAATTTGTTAGGAAACCGGCTTAGATTAGTTTTAACCACCTGTTGACGCGAGGTGCTTATTGCGAGAGTCTATTGGAACTGGCGGCAAGGTGGCGGATCGCAAGGAATGCGGCACATGTCTGAGCCACACCTCGGTTGAGGTTTTCAAACAGGGTAATGGGCAGGCATGAAATCCTGTCTAAGATTTTTTTAAGTTGTAAAAGAAGGTCGGAGGAATTAAAAGAGATAAATGATGTTTAGAAAATATGACTCTGACTCCACACACTTGACTTTTCAAAGAAAAATGTTGTGTTGCTCAAACAAAGTAACGAATTCATGTTCCTGCAAATATATGGTTCTTTTTACCAATTTTCAGTTCGAATTTCTCTACTTCGCGATCTACAAAAGTTGATTCTCAACCCACAATTCTGCCAACGAACACAAAGACCAACTTATTTGGTTAAATAGTGTTCAGGGGTAGTTGTGTCAAAAGAAAAGTGTCAAAAAGGAGGTTAGGTGTTACTAGTTGCCTATAGCTTATAGAAATCAGAGAGTCTAGAGAAAACTAGAATTAAAGGCTTTTTGTAGACTAAAAGGTTCAGAAAAACTGTATGTTTTCTAATGCCGCTACACTTTTCTCCTTCCACCAGCCTGTGGTTAATTTTTCTCGCGAACAATTAGCTGGTAGTGTTGGAAATATTGCTAAAATATACAAGCGGTCTTGCCAGTTGGCGATTTCCTGTGATCCTTTCACGCATTTCGAACTTAGGATAGGATAGACAAATTTTGAACCGAGCTATCATTTCCATCACTAATGAAACAGAATAATAAGAATATTTAAATTGGCACAAAGAGCGAGCAACAAAGTTCCAAAGGCATAAAAATAACGAAAACTGGCGCTTTTTTATTGACAGAATTTCAAGTAACACGTAAGACACATAATATTGAGTTTTTGTTAGAAGAGTTCTACTTAACTATTTTTGACGATTTTGAGCAATGGAAGAGTAAAAAGGTCGTAAGATCCAAATCGATCCATGACTGGTGGCTCGGGCAAACTGAACACCTTCCGAAATTACTAGTGAGGAAAAAGTATTAATGTCAGAGGCTGCATGTTTGATTTTAGGCTTTAAAAGAACTTAGAGTGCCAAAGAGGATTTGTAATCCTTTCGAAAGCATTTTGAGTTTCGCGACCTTGTATTCCAAAATGTGTCCTCTATTGTTCTCTTTTGTGGCTATCTCTCATCTTTCCATGCAGACGGACGAGAAGTGATCAGCCCAAAATGTTTTTCTGTTCTGTTTTTCCTTGAGCCTTATGAACTCCGAAGCCCAAAACGAAGTTGCTTCCAAACATCGAAGGGGCCTAACGAACATAGCTTGAATAAGCAATTAATTTAAAGAAAACATTTTTGAAAGACCTGCCATGTTTAGTCTTTTTGGTTGATTGTAATCGGGGGAATTGGGTTAGCTTATTTGTTATATCCTGCCATGCAAAAGAATGAGATATTTGCAGCTTTCAAAGCTTACAGAAAATAAGAAGAAACTCATTCTAACTGACGTTAAGGTCGCGGAACTGTTCAAACGATGGTCAAACGTTTGACTGTACCTTCAAATAACCATGAAATATTTCCAAAAAGGTCAGTAGTGATTGTACACATTTTTAGACTCTTCCGTCTAAAATCTTGGAAGGCGTTCACAAATTCAGTCTCCATAGCATGCATAGTTGAAAATAGATAAATTCATTTTCTTGAGAGATTTTTAAAATTTAAAACAAAGTAAAATGACTTTGATGCCAAGTCGAGTTTCACAGAATTGATTGAATTTTCAATCGTCTAAGCTTAGTTATACCCACGCGTTACAAGACAAAATATACACGACCATCTTCAGTCTGAAATGTAGTCAAATTGAGCTTTCGCATGTAGAAGGTAATATAAAAATGTGCAGTATGGATCAAATACAAGTTTCTTTTGAAAAATGCTATAACATTAGCGAAATAAAATTGTTTCTATGGTTTTTGGCTATATTTAGAAAGCATTGTGATGATTAATTATGGAACACAACGTTCAAGTGTTTGTCTCAGGTGGCTTTGAAGAAGCGCATTCTGTCACTCCAGTTTTCCAAGAGCATGCTGATGGTTTTGGACTATAACTCATGAATTGCTTAGATGTTATTGGCCTTAAGTGATGAATTGTTTTCTGATTGTAGGCATCAGATCAACCCTTGACGGTTCCACACAAAAATAGTCCAAAAATGTCAAATCGCAGTTCCGAGGCAGTTAGCTAACAAAGTCAAAACGGCTAAGAATACTATTCCTTTAAAAAAAAGTCACAACTTGGGGTACACAGCACTCACTTTGGATATAAGTTTTCCGTATCTCAAACATTGTTTAAAAGTAAAGCAAGTGGAACTGGGCATTAGATGGCCCACTCTTTATTAAAACAACCTCTAGTAAGCTTTTTAACGCTTACACAAATGTGAGGGTTTAAATATTTTGGGGATGTGAGCAAAACTTTGCAAGTGTGAGCACTTCGACACCATTTGAAGACCAAAATAAAGAAACATTCCAATAATTTTTGTTTCGTTTCAAAAGTCCAAGATCAGCGTCGAATTTACCCTTGAAACTCAGCAACCACCCTCAGTGCTCGAAAAACGCCATTCAAAAATATGATCGTATTCCATGACGTATATTCCTCTATGTCCCTTCTTTGAATTTCAAAATCGAATCGACAATCGAATTCGTTCCATCTGCAGGTTCTTGGAGCGTCCGATTGTTGAACAACCATCGACGACCGACAATCGCTGCTACCGATGTTCGGCGTCCAGAAAACACGTTCGCTCGTTTGCATAGAGAGTCAAACGTCGTCGGTGCTTTGCATTTTAATTTATCACCAACCGCGAGACATCGAGAGATACCGAGAGTACCTTAAGAGTTTTTGAATTGCGAGCTGAATTTTTGTGTTTTGACATTTGGCAAGTGAGGAGAAGCGCTCCCCCTCGCCCGGATGCACTCAAACTCGGACTCGAAGTCGATTCTCATTGTCAGAGTCATCTGTGCGCTTGGCCATGATGGCGCGATGTTGCTTTTTATAGCCTTCCTCCGTCACGGAGCTATTCCTCCAATTTTACGCACACACACACACACACACACACGTCTGCCGCGCGCCTTATGTTGCAATACCAAACGCTGCGCGTCGTCGCCGTTGTTGAACGTGATGCAGCAAGCGTTTGGGATGCGAATTGTGTGTGCGCGCCTTGGGTCTGTTGGATGGGCGAGAGTATCTATCGGGCGCGCTAGGCGAAATGAATGCAGCAAGTGTACGTAGCACCACCCCGCGCTGCGAAGAGAGAAAGACCTCGTAAACAGAGAAAACGAAGACGAAGGAGAAGAAGAAGGTGAAGTCAAAGTGGAAGAACGAATACGAATACACACATCAAAGGAGGGAAGGCTTGGTGTTTAATTCACAAACTCTGACAGACGACGGGGCGAGAAACTGCCAGTCTCTCGTTGTCGATGAGAGAGTTTGGTTGTTGCGTTTGTGTTTCCTCTCTCGAGCGTGTGTATCTCTCCATCCATCCATCGTTGTTGTCGTTGCTCGTAAACTTCGCCACTGTCCCTCGTCCTGTTTAGCGCTTCCGACTCCGAATAGTCGTCGTCCTAGTCCCGTGTTTTGGGAGGACTTCTCCCGCGTCGCGCCAACATCAACGAGACAACAACACCGACACCGATCTTTTGCGAAATTTGTTTGTTAATTAAGTTTCGGTATTTGAAAATTTCGCGCACACAGGTGAAAACCGGTTGTGACGCTGCTGGTCAGCCATCGGACTGAGCGAATCGACCGACCGGCGGACGGCCGTCAGACGGACGTCGTCGCGGCGGGTCAATTAAATTCAAAAGACGTAATCGCGAGTGCCTCGCGTCTCGGCGTTTTTTCCGTATTTCGCATTTTCGATTTTTTGATTTTTGATTTGTATGCGGCGGCATTCGGTGGCACTCTACTCCTGTGTTTGTGTGTGAAAAATCAAATCTCCAGCAGCAGCGCCGCACGACGGTTTGCTTTCGCGGTTTCGTGCGGCCTACTCCATTACAAGTTCTTTCGCTTCTCGTTTTCTTCGTTGGGGTTTTCTCTTCGTCGTCGTTGTTGTTTTGTGGTGAGTGTGGTAAGTGTGTGAGTGCACATTACACAGAAAAAAAGTAGGCAAGGCAAGGCAAAGAGAAAAAGAAAATACAGATAATTGCACGAAAACAAGAATCACAGAGAATCGCGGTGCACAGCGGAAGGCGAAGAAAACAAAGCCAACAAACACAACACGAATACCAGTTAAAAATAGCAACACACACATACGCACAGTTTTTCGGGTCGGCGTGGTGGATATCGGCGATGCAATTGTCAGCACGGCACGTTCGAGGGGGTGGTGCTGTGTGAGGTGTTCGGAAACCCGATAGGCCCGTGCGCGAACGACGAGGATACTTTGACGCTTCGCATTCGCACTCGCAGCAGATTTTGTGTCACGTGTGTGGCTGTGGGCCACAAGGACGACAGGTGGAATTTCGTTGTTTTTTTGGGGCGAACAATAAAAACAGTGTGTCGTCGGGTCTGAGTGTGCTTATGACCCAGTAATCCTTTTTTTGTGTCGGCGAAATTCTTGTTTGTGTGGTGGACTTTCTGTGACTGAGTCTTTTCGATTTATAGAGGAGTTGTAGTTGAAATAAGGTGACCTAAAGCGCTAACGACTTTATTTTTTTCCAATATTCTTCAGTGCTTAAGACGGAAGTGCTCGTTTTATTAGGTCTGCAAGTTTTTGACAGCGAAATATTGGGCTATGGCGGTTAATGAGCTATAATACATATTGTGCTTTAGACAGGTTGGGTCATCAAGGTGGTAGAAATTGGTTCAAAGAGTTACGCCGTCGACAACAATTGTACGCTGTCAATGAAAGCTCGATCCAGTCGCTCATGATAACTCTTAGAACCGTTTTATCTCATCTGTAAAGTTGTTTTAGGTGTAACATGACCCACAGAAGCGAAAGCAATGTAGTCGATTAGAGGAAGACTTCTTACCGAAAAAAAGGAAGTATTCTTGTCGTGTGACTTCTTCGGCCTCAATTTAACTGAACAGTTCGAACTTGGGCTTTCAATTGCATCAGCTTTTGATTGAGCTTCAGATTGTGGTCCTTAAGGTAGCTCATGACATCGTCTTGTTTTTCTAATAACAAGTTTAGCCTCTTTCCGATTTCCGTCGTTTCGAAGTTTCCTCATTTAAAGAACTATGGTGGTTCCCAAGTTCCGTCGGTTTTTTTTCAGTCTGCGTTGCTTACGAAATTGCAATACCTACGCGAACTATGGAATAAAAATTCATGGGGATCGTTAGTTCGATTTTTATCCTTTAAGGCTGCGGTAATGGTCCAGCGCATTGTGATGGCATTTGCGCGATTTTAAGCGATGGTATCACTAATATATTATATTCGCTTTTTGCACATTCGCTCCGCCATAAACACCTTCATAAGTATACATGTAATTGATCGCTATTAGAGAATCGCGCGACACGAATTTGCTTGACCATAAACGCAGCTTTAATCTGCATCGTGTTTTTGGTTGTCATTAACGACGCAGACGAGCCTTTGGTGTACTTAGAGGTTATATAACCTCAGTTGCGTTACAGTTCTTCAATTGCCTCAACATCTCTTGGCGTGATTGTTTTTCTACCTCAACTCAGTTTCTACCGAAATGATTTTTTGAATTATAAATCAGTGGCCACCGCTGTACCAAAGTTTAAAAGAAAAAATTGCATTTATTTTTAGAACACTTCCGTTTATATTCTCGATCTCAGCCCATCAAACAAATAAAGCATTGTGTTCATTTTGGTGATGAATCATCGTTGGTACAATTTTCCAAAATTCTTTTTCATACAGTCGCTTTTAACCCTTATTGTGCCAGCTTGACCGTATGATCACACTCAAAACAATTTTAGAATAATGCCATATGTCCTCCACACGATCAAATCTTTCTATTTAAAACACAAACAGACCATGTCAAACAAATAGTTGTTGTACAATTCGGGTTGATTGAATTTTATTTTGATAGAAATTTGAAAAACTTCTGGTCGCTAAGAAAACTCTTATCGTTTCCTGTTACAGTTTGATATACAGTGTTAGCTATAGAGCTGTTTCAATGGTTTCCTTAACAAACCTATTGAATTGAAAAAAAAAAATTCTGGAGTGACGAATCAAAATTTAACTTGATGGGTTTCGATAGGAAAATATTTGTAAGACGTCCTTCCAACAAGGAGCACCTTTTTAGAGTGCACTCTCTTGGCATGGTGTAAGGGCTGTAGGCATCCAACGTGGATAGATTAATTTACAAGGACATACTTAAAGATACAATTGAGCCTCACTGCGTCGAATGTATGCCCGTTACGTACATTTTCCAACACGATAACGATGCTAAACACACCGCTTACGTACTACCTAGTAGGTAGTAAAGAAATGGCTTTTTGGGGACAAAATCAATGTTGTACATTGGGCAGCGTAAAATCCCTACTTAAAACCGTTGAAAATTGATGGAAAGACGTGGAAAAAGGTTTAGGCATATACGATCAAAAACAGAACAGACATGTTCTACAAATCAAGTGCATACGAGGTCGTTCAAGATGCTAGGCTCTGGTTGAAAGCATAACCAGCAAACTTTGTTTTGTTATAACAAGCAAAGGGTTTCCAACATAATACAATAAATTCTGTATAGTTCGAACCTCTATAATTCGAAAACTTCTGTAAATAGAAGCATTGTCACTGTTTGCTGAGAAAACCTCTGTAAATCGAAGTCAAGGGCAATTCGGCCCTTTCGTTAGTTCGAATTTATTTTTGTGCAGAGCAACATGAAACCCTACCTAATTCAAGACTTATGAGTTTTTTCTGTAATTTCTCAAAGCAAATAATTTTCAAAGTGAAATTTATTTGCTTTTCTTCTACGACTCGTAGTTGAAAGGCGTAAAAAAAATAAAAAACGAAAACCTCTATAACTCGAAATTTGTCCCTGAAATTTGAATTAACGAGGGGCTTACTGCACTAACTATTTCTTTAAGCTTTGACTATTCTAAAGACAAAACTCCCGTTTATAGGTTTCCTAGGTACACCCCCAGTTTAAATCTTATCTCTTAATTCCGAAGGATCTAGAATTACAAGAAGACGAAAAAGTCAACTGACAGACAGACACTGAAGTGATGCTATAGGGACTTATTTTTTCGTTCAGAAAAAAAAAAAAAACCTGCCGTCTGCTTAGTTTGGTGTATTTTTTTGAACGTGTTGACCTTCAAAGTAAATTTGTTGCGAGGGAGTTAAGTTCGGGAAGTTTTAAAACTATATTTTAACGATGTCTCGATAATTGGTGACACGTGTCAATATGTTCAGTTAACATTGGTATGGAAAGACATCTACATCCGACCAAACATTGACAAATGCACTGTTATGGCTTTTAGTCTCGGGTTAACTTTTTTTCAAAGAGCATGTCTGCCGTCAATAATTCAGACTATCTTTTAATTTGAAAATTGAAATGCCGCACATTTTTTAGATAACTTTACGAAATTTTTGGTTATGTAGAAAATACGAATTGTCGATGTAAGCAGTGTGCTGTACAACCGATTTGCAATATGAATATGGATTTTGATGCCTTTCCAATGAGTCTGCGATTATGTAGATAATTGATTTTAGTTTAGTTTTGCAAGTCTCTTTTTACTGTCGATTAAAGTTTTAAAATCTTGACATCTTATCGTGTGTTTTATATTGTCGGAAAACTCAACGTAAGCCCCAACTCTGTGTTTCTAGACTCTGATCTTTAGTCTAACTATATATCTAAATAGAAATGTATCACTCTGATTGCTGTCTAGTAAGAGGATGACGTCGAGAAGAAAGTGACCAATAGCAACATTTTTTGGCATTAGCGTTTTTTTCCTTTTCCTGTGATCAGCTTCCTAAAAATCTTTGCAATAAATGCGAGTTAATGTTGAAAAGGAATATAAAAAAGATGCATACGACAAAAACTTCTTTTAATATAATTGCCAATGTATTCCAGGTTTGAATATTATTCAAATCAAACCGCCGTTGCGTCCAGATCTAAGTAGTAAATGCGGATGCAAACTCAAGTCCCGACAGAAACTCGCGTAGTTGAAGCTTTCACAAGTTTGATATCCGGTGCATTTCGAGGGATCGAATCCTTTTTCAAAAATGTTCTAACTAAAAAAGTTGTTTATAGGCATATTCCGTCTATGCCAGATGTTTAGAGGTTTTTTTTAGATATTTATAGGCCGCTGTCTTAAAGTGATTGATACTTAAAAAACTTTAAAGTTTATTTTTGGAGCTAAGTCTATATCCTTTTACTGTCTCTTTTTTGTCTGTCAGAAAGTTTAAGTTGAGACGATTTCAATGGCTACAAAACCCTCCTTTGTTTCCTGAAATTTCGTTTTGACACTATACAGCCGTATCTCTGTGCAGCATAGAGTCTTCACGGAGAACTATATCGTTCACTGCTATGATCGTACTTGCGTCTACAATTTTAGGTTAAACTCGATTATATCAAAACACGTCGTCTGTCAGCACAAAATTGAAATCAAATGTTCGAGCAGAGGTTTTGTCGAAAGATCCTACTGTTGTTGATTCTTTTACTATTCTTCACTTCCTAATTCTTTTAGAAAGGACTCGCAACGTCGAAAAATCGTTAATTTTGTGACTTGTTACCTTTTCATACAACGCGATATTTAGGTGCAAATTACATTAAATCACCCTTTTACTAACACTTTGATAATCCCAAATTATTTTTACATAAAATATTTTTAATAAATGGCTAATATAATTTGTTTAATTAACAACATCACTAAATTTAGGACCATGCCCTCTGCCACACTGCCTTAAAAGTCCACATGCAATCCACAAATTAGCGAGCAAAACCAAACCCACCACAGCTGTATAGGGTGGTTCTCTTCGCGGCTAAATATGTTCCTCAATAAAGTGACATATGAATGAAGTTTCCAGCCACACTTTACAGCCCGCGGTTAACCTCAATACACCTCTTAATGCAGCTGCCAAGTTGCTGCAAAGAGCGTCCATACTATCCGGCAAATGTCGGTCCACCTTAAGTACAGGTCACTCATTCAGCTCTTAGCCCCATATCATGACTGATCGATTTGGTTTTGGTCAAACATCGATTAAGACCGCCTCTTCGAGTGCATACACCGCAGCATAACCCGAGCCCCGCTCACACGCACATCACGCGACAGAAAATAAATTGCAAATCAAACTCAATGCGATCATCGGTGTCTCTTCGAGTAATCCTTCCACCAACGACAGCCACGCGTCGATTAATCAGTGTCAGCTTATTCCATTAGCGGCGCACAGGACACCACAGCCAGACCCATCGCCAGGCTGCGTCTGCGTCTCCATCGTTAATCACGCGCCAAATAATTGGCACGCAAGGCGAACTGAATGTCAAAGCAAAGCAGCTCTCCGAGGTGACAAAAGCTGCGAACGCCTGCCAAAAAACGGAATGACCAACTCGTCAAAATCAACGGGACACTTACAAGCCGGCTAATGAACCCCCCGGCTGCGTCGGTTTTTTGTTGCATGCAGCTGGGAGGCACAACGAAATATGATTAATTACGAAAAGTACGAATAATGAGTGTTCCTTTGTTTTGGGGCGTGAACCACCCTCCGCAGACTTATTCAAATTCGCAGGCCCCAAGGTCAGTGGCCTATCGCGTGTTACCCGCACAGCTGCGGGGAGTCGTCGCGTCACGTTGGGCTGTTCTCCCCAAATCGGCCGGGCCGATGCGTGACACCCAATCCGGGCGGGCGCACGTGTTGGTGTGACAAAAAACCGTTTACAGAGATGCGACTTGGGCGTGTAATCAAATCTGATGTCTGCCGCTGTTTAATGGCGTAGAACTCTCCACCAACTCAGCCGGCAGACACAATCGGCCCTCAGCGTCTTGTGGCACGGCTCGCAGATGTGCTTCGCTCGAATTGTTGATGGTCGCGTTGGGTTACGGCGTTTGCCGGCGACGGGCGATGGCGTAAGCGAGTGATGCCGTTTCGTGCGTCATTGGGTTTGTTTGCGTTTCTTTTTTTTTTTTTAATTAAGGTTTGTAGGTTGCGGCAGTGGATGGAAAATGATACGGGGTGGGGACGGCCTCGAAAAGGAAGGACATGACCTCATCTCAAGCGATAGGGGGGGCATTACTGTCGGACAGGAGGTGCTGTGATGGATTTTTAAAATGGAAATCAACTCAAAACGTGTGCAGTGTCCTGGAAGATACTTAAAATACAGTCCGTGTCACTCGTGGTTGGAATCTAAGTTTAACAGGAACGAGAATGGGGCGGGGTTTTCGTTGGTGGGATAGAAATTTGCAGCGAAGTCAATTTGAAATTATCGGCTTTCACAAGTTCTTCGTATTGATTCAACTTCAAAAAACTAAGGCAATGTCACACTAGTTGTTAGAAGTAATGTATCTGTGACTGTTTATATTTAGTGGATGAAGACGTTGAGATGATTTTGTAGAAAAGGTGAAGCGTTCCTCCAAAAGTGAAAAAAAAAGAGTCAAAATTCTTTAAAATAAACAAATAATTGCTTTTTCGTACATTTTTATATTTTCACTTGTTTTCTGGTCGCTTAAAATATGACTTTCGGAAGTTGTTCTGTACTGACGTCGCCTTAGTCAAAGTCGTAGACTCAAAAGTCGTGTGAGAATATTCCATCATGATTGATGTAAAAATGTTCTTTATGAGAATTCTGAATGGCATGGGATATCTATGTCAATCACTGATATACTCGTACTTCTATTTCGCAAAATTCTTTATCTGACTGAAAAAATCCGCGTCAAAGGTCACAAAAATGTTCTGTGTTCTCTATCCAATCATGAAAGTAACCACAAAAGTATCTCGCAGTCTCAAAAGAAGTGTTGCTTAGAGGACATAAAGCCACGGAATTTTTTTGCTTCCAATTCTTACACCACATTTTACGGTCTCCGCCTCATCCTCGTCATCACAAAAACGACCCGACCTTATCATGCAGATAACATCAACGTGAAAATAAATTTCCGCTAGACGCATCACGTTGCGTCAAACTCCCTGCAATTAACCACAACGTCCTTAATGTTGCCTTTCTTAACTTTTTTTTCAAATTTCTTGCGTCGCTTAACCTTTACGCGTCACCCCAACGATGACGGCGATTCCGCTGCCGCAGACCCATTTCTTAATTTGCACGGAAAAGGAGTGGCCGGATTGCTGGACACGTTTAGCGTTAGGCGAGGACGCGACGCGACCGCTCCGAGAAACACCCAGACAATTCGATTACTGCGGTGCGATAACGTCACACGCAGCGAGGAGGAGACCGCGCTCATTTCCTCCGAGGAAGCCTCATAAAACATTTCCATATGGCGGCGTCGTCGGTGGTTACTCAGCTTCGTCGTGGTTGATTCGATTGATTGGCCATATTTTGTGGTTCACTGATTGTGAATATGACGAAACGGGGAAAAAAAGAGAAGAATCATTTATGATGAGTTGCGGAAATTTTGAGAGGACCCGGGGCATTGCTCTGGCAGAGCGATTTGCACGGAGGATTTACTTTGCCGCTTCGTTAGTTGATGGGTGAGGGTTGAGTGACGGTGCCAACCTTTAAACATTCTGGTATCTGAATTTCGATTGTGTGGGTTTCTATTGCGATTGGGTTTCTGGAGAGACAATGCAGAGGGTAGAGAAGTCTAAGCGGTCTGAGGCAACCACAGACAGCTGAATACATGCTGCACAATGAACATGGGAGATGACAGAGGATGCTGCAGACATCTCATGACATGACTAAGATGTTCTAAGAAAACGTCACCGAAGTATTTCACAACCTTTTTACGAATTGACACCTAAAAAAGCGCGTCCAATCGAATATTTCACTTCGCTAAACGCAAGAAAGAATTTGAGCTACTATGTGCGTTTGTTTAAGACTTTCCAAATACAATTTGCTTATTTAACTTCGGAGTCTATTTTTCAAAAGGTGGAGAATTCATCCAAAACTGGATACACTCCCAGGTATTCAGGATCCTTTTACCAAACCCATACTCTGCTAGGTTGACGACGTTTTGTTTCGTATTTGATGGTACGTGATCTAAGTGCATATTTTGTTTTGTTCATATAATTCCCTATCATTTTAATTAACATTTAACTATTTAGCATTGTAGCAATTGTTACAAGAACTTTTAAGGCAAATTGGTAGCAGTTGATGTCGTTTCTGCTGCCGTCATTGCAAATGGATCATTCAGCAATCAAATGTTTTAGTGCTTTTGTGAAAATTGGAAAAACGTATGATACCAAAGAAAATGTGACAAGATTTTCATCCTGTCACTATCTTCTGACATATTAAAACTCTACGTTACTGACTTGTTTTTTTTTTTAAATTAACAAGGAAAGGTGTCAAATTCACCTACCTTACTTATAACTGCGTAAAATACGCGGTGAAGTGAATTGAGACTTTGCTTGACAATAAAACTCTACTGTACTCTATTCTGTACTGGTCATTCTCCGACAATAACTTAAATCACTTAGAGCAGGTATGTTGACAGAGTTTGACAGATTCTAGCAAAGCTAAGAAACCCTTGCACTCTGTACCCGTTGCCCGTTAATCAGTTTATTGAGTTGATAAGTATCGAATGGTTAAACTTACGTATATTTACTCATTAAGAAAATATCTCAACTAATTGCTTACTACTTCCAATTAGGTGATTCTTTTCCAACGCACAGTAGGACAGAATACCCTAAAATACCGGGGAACAATTCAGCCGTTTATGATATAAACTTGACATTTGGCAGAGTTACTCGTAAGATTAACACATACGCTTATTAATAATTTTACCGAGACACGCCCACTCAAACACCGTCTTTTTGGGCACCACAACAAAAACGTATGTTTAAAGTTAAGCATTGATTGAATTTTTTATTCTCACGGTCTTCTTCCAAAGGAAAAATAACCCAACTCTTGTAGAATCAGTGCGACATCTGTTTGTCTGTCTCTTTGTCTATAAGTCTGTCGCATTTTTGGAATCTGTAATTAAATTATAAAATTTGGAGTGAAAATGTATCCAGGCAACCCAAAAATAAATTGTAATTTTTTATTGTAATTAGTTATAGATTAACAAAAAAGCTAGTACTAATACTATTTTCTTAAAAAAAATTCTCGATGTGGAAACCTACCTTAAGCTTACGGTTAAGAACAAATATATAAAATTTTAGTTTTAGAAACACATTTCGCTTTGTCTATACGTAATAAGATTATTAAACTACACATTCTGGGCTTTCATGGTATCATGCCTTAGCAATGTTCTAGCTCAATTTTCAACAAAAATACACCAGACGTTTTTTTCACTTTTAAAGGGTGATTTTTTAAAAGCTATAGGAAAGTTTTTCAAAAAAAAACACATAAAATTCAGAAAAATGCATGAAATCTTTATTTGAATCGATAGTACGGTCCATATAATTTAATGTTTGAAGATTATTTCATGCAAATGTTGACCTTGACTGCGCCTCAAATGGTCCATCCGCTTAGTCCAATTTTGGCATACTCTTTCCAATATTTCGGCCGGTATCTCACGAATAAATGCTTCAATGTTGTCTTTCAATGCGTCAATTGAAGCGGGCTTGTCTGTATAGACATAGCCCCACAAAAAATAGCCTAAAGGCGTTAAATCGCACGATCTAGGCGGCCAATTGACCGGTCCCGAACGTGAAATAAAATGTTCACCGAACTCGCCTCTCAATAAGTCCATTGTTGCGCGTGTGTGGCATGTGGCACCGTCTTATTGAAACCACATGTCATGCAAGTCAAGCTCTTGCATTTTGGGCAAAATAAGTTGGATATCGTCTCACGGTAGCGCTCACCATTCACAGTTACGTTACGATTCACATCATCTTTGAAGAAGTACGGTCCAATGATGCCACCAGCCCATAAACCGCACCAAACTGTGACTTTTTCTAGATGCATTGGTAGCTCTTGCAATACTTCTGGCTGATATTCACTCCAAAATCGATAATGATTCTGCTTATTTACGTACCTATTGAGCCAAAAATGAGCTTCGTCGCTGTACACAGCGACGCAGAGCACGCATTTCTTAACAGAGCACGCATTTTGATAATGAAATTCAATAATTTGCAAGTCTTGTTCGTTTGTAAGACGATTCATGGTTAAATTATAGACCAAACTGAAGATGTTTGACAGTGAAACAAAACACGAAACGTGCGTCAGCTGTTAAAACCAGTGTTGCCAAAAAGATAATAGCTAAAAAAACACCCTTTAGAAATCACTTTCGCAATCGTCATAATACTGCAACTTCAAATTCTTACCGAAAAGTGGTAGAGCCAACTAAAATGGATAATTTTCTGATGCAGTAATGCGCCTCAGTGCGCAATAGTTGATCACAATTTCTTATTGTCTAAGAATTAGAGTGTTCGAAAAATCACAGTCAAGATTTACTTTCATTCTGCGTGTCTTTAACAGTTTTGTGAAGTGAAGTGAAGTCAAAATCATTTTGCAAGAACTCTAAAAAAATGCTAACTAGTTGACTATCAATAGTTGAGTGGAGAACAAAAAAATCAATTTTTCGTTGATTCGTTAATTGAACTAATTAGCTGCCTAATTTTTTTTAATATAATTCCAAATGTTTTTCTTTCACCACAACGCATTTGTAAATTCAACGCCCAGTTTCCCCTTTTAAATTCAACTAACTCGTTTGGCAAGCGCCACTTCAAGATCCTCGATAGTATAGTGGTTAGTATCCCCGCCTGTCACGCGGGAGACCGGGGTTCAATTCCCCGTCGGGGAGGTTCCGTGGATAGTATCTTTTTTTGTTTTCTTTTTTTCACTTCCATCCAATTGTCGCTGTCGTTTTCCCAAAAACTTCCGGCTACGTGCAACATTTAATTTTTTCCCCACTCCCCGCACTACTTACATCCAATTATGTGAGTAATTTCCACCACAAAACCCAACCAGAGGTGAAAAGAAAAAATCCAAATTAATTTACCGTGTTGGTGCATGCAAATGGCGACAAAATAAAAAACCCCGTTGCACTCTCAGACACCTGTGGTTTTGTTTTTTAATGCTCCCCGCATCGCATGTGCTCAGAAAAAAAAAAGATCCCACACCAATGGGGACAATGGTCCTCTCCGTTCTCTGTTCGCTGGTCCCCATCCGGCGTGGAGCGTTTTCGTGTTCTGTGGCTTTATGTTCGAGTTGAATTATGTCATGTAAATGGCCGTGGTCTTCGTGGTCGTGGTCGCATCCCCACTACAGATGGACATCTGTTCTCTGTGAGGCAGTGTGTGTCTGTGTCTTGCTAATGTTCTGTTGGGGTAGGTTACACACGCATTAGCGCAGCACTCGTCGAAGGTCATTAGGGAGTGGTGCACAAAAGGATTGGCATCACTGGTGCATCGCTGAATGGGAGTAATTAAGTTAATTCTCGTGAAGATACGCAGCAGGCGGGCAGAGTGGGGAGTGCGGAGTGCCCTTCCGTTAGCTCTGCGAGGTGGGTTTTATGTTTTTTCCGGCGGTTGCTGTCTTGGGAGGTGTGGTGGCAGTAAACGGGTGCAGTCAATTCATGGGTGGTCGGGTTTTTTTTGTGTTTTTAGGTGAGACAACGCTTTGTGACGGCTAATTGATGACTTCTTAGGATTCGAGAATGACAGAAGTGTCTTAGCACGTTTTGTCTCAGTTCTCGCACAAGTAGTTCCATTAACTTTTCATCTACGGTCTTTAGAAGGAGAAAGCGATCCTATCACGAATCAGCAAACAATCAGTATCGATTGACTGTTTTCTTACTTCTCGTTGTTTGTAAATTCTCACTTTTTACAAAATAGAGATTTGGTATTTGCTAAATCTCACCAAAAATTCGTTTAACTATTCACCACTAGCCACAGTTTTCCGTTGAATTTAATTTATACACTTGAAGTCGATTCAGCCCCAACCCCCTTTTCAAATGCCTATTGTAGCAAGAAGCTCTCCAACGTCCTCGATAGTATAGTGGTTAGTATCCCCGCCTGTCACGCGGGAGACCGGGGTTCAATTCCCCGTCGGGGAGAGATTTACAAGAATCTTTTTTTTTTCACATTTTTTGTTAATGTTGTAGATTTGAGTTTAAAAATGAATGAATTCTTCTGAAACGTTTGTATTGTTTGTTTATTAATCGGATAAATCACTTCTATCGTTGTGCTCAATTGACTCTTATGGATTCATTTGACTCGTTTTATTTAACCGTCATCCGGATCTAATATACGAATTAGGTTTTGTAGTGTTCATTTTACGCTATTTAAGTATCTTTCCTTATGATTTCTTTCTGTAAATTCTGCAAATAGGTTTATATTAACTACAAAGACTTTACTGCTTTAAACGAAATTTAATAAAAGTCCGATTAACTTGCTTTGTAAGTAAGAAATATAATCATAACAAAAAATCGTAGAAAGCAGAGTTTTAAACGAATGCAGTTCTAGAATTTATAGTCAATTTTAGTTTTTTTTTTTGGTTTATGCAATAAAAACTAAGAACGACTGTAACTTAAAGAATTATTAGTCGCAATTCATTTGAACTTATTTAATGCTGCATTCAATATTTAGCAAACAAAGAATTGAATTCATTTACGGAAGTCAATTGAATTCACATGATTTGACTTGAATTTAGTAGTGAATTCCCTTAATATAAGTTAAAGTCAATGATTTCGCTTTGAAACAATTTCAGTCAATGACTTCAATTTTAAATCCAATGATTTCAACTTTAAATCAGTTGAAGTCAGTGAATTCGAAAGAAACCATTCAATTTCCTTTTATGTTAACGGATTCTCATTACCTTATTTGGCTGTAATACAAATGCTCAAGCGTCGAGGATTTTGTTCTGCTGTCAGCAGATTAGTGTTTAGAAAAAAATGGTCTAAGCTCTCTAACCGAGCCTTAAAAACTGTGATTTGTTGATTATTTTGAATCTTGTTAGGTTCACGCGTGGGTAGTTGATTAGTTTACTCACAGTAACTCTCATCCTTTTTGTCTTTGTGTTCCCCTGCAATCTGTTGCCTGAGTAATTTGTAAAAGTCCACTTCGATTAAGAAAAATGCAACAAATAGTGTCATGGACTCAATTTTGAGGACATCTCTTCACTCCTCAATAGCTGCGTCAAACGTCCAAAAATGAATCAACAATAAACCTCAAAATAAGTAATTACGTTTGTTCCTTGCATCTATATTGACCAATGAGGTGTTCATTCAAGCCGAATACTTCTTCCAACAAAGTTTTGACCTGCTCTTTTTAAAGGAGCGTGGAGGAGTTAATCATATTTTTAACGGTCAGTTTTTCTCAAATCCTCTTAGATTCTGAATTGCTCTTTTTTAAACGACAACAAATATTTTTCAAAGACAATTATGTTTATAATCAATTTATGTTTACAAATTTCCCATATTTCTTTATTGGCTTTTTTAAAAACTAAAGATTTCTCTTAATTTTTTTATTTCAGATAAAAACCGTGGATCTATATAAATGTCAAATAAAAAAAACTGTTCTATCGAAAGAATTAAAAAAGAAATAATTAAATTTTATCTCAATACTCTACTGCCATTTTTTTTTTAAATATATATGTAAATATAACAACAACAAATTATATACATGTTTATTGCATAACTTCCATTTTACATCATGCACGTGCTTTTAAAATAATTTTTTTGTGCGGAAGAATCTTTTTACAATCCACTCAAAATCGGAAAAAAAATAGTTTTATTTTTAATTTTTTTCGTTCATTTAAACAAAAGAGAGAAAAAGAAAATTTTATTTAAGTGAAAAGCAAAAAAAAATCTTTTTGAAAAAGAAAGTGCATGAAATAAGAAAACAAATTGGAACTGGAATTGGAATTCCACCACACTCGGATACCATCAATAGAAGTAGAAGGAGAACAACAGAAGTATCGGATGCAAAATCAATGTAAGTTCTTTAGAATGATTTGTTTGTTTGGGTGTGTGTGTGAGTGGACTTTAAACAAAGGCAAGAGAAAAGAATAACGATGTAGGAATCTCATTTGAAACCCCATCGAGGAGGGTCAGTGCCTAGCTGGGTGCCAAATGGATCTCTGTGTGTTAGTTAAGCACCTTAGAGAAACTGAAAACTAAGACTAACATGACAAGAAACCACAGACAGGGTGATGAAGTGTTTCGGTTGCACTGCAAATTGGATTATTCGAGTGTGTTGTTGCTTGCAGGTTTAATGCCATTTGGAAAATAGACACACTGACGACGCCCACCGCGACCACATGAGGCTCTGAGGTCAGAGAAATTCTTCAGCTTAGATGGGATGGGTGTGAGTGAATGTTTTCCGAGTTGGGAGAAAAAAAATACGAAAAGAATTAAGACCTCTGGGATTCGTTTTTGAGTCTCTAACATGTTTCCCTTAAGTTCAAGTCCGTTGACTGGTCGAGAGATAGTCTTAGGCCCTTAATTCTCCATCCCTTTGTATGTTTTCTTTTTATTTCACTTTTTTATCGAAGAGATGTAATAAGGTAAAGCAGTCGAAATAAATGCGAGTTCATCAAATCCACGAGGTAGATTAAAAAAGTTGACACAGTTTGACTCCACATTTTCCACGTTCAATGAATGAGAATTTTGTTTTTAAGAAGCCATGTCACGAAATAGCAGACTCTCCGAATTTTTCAGGGTTCATAAAGAATCAAGGAAAATCTGAATTCACTAAGATTGAGGTAAGTTTGGACTTTGATCACAGTTTGGCTTGTTTTTTTTTTGCGTATTTGAGTGTCAGAATTTCGTTTTGAAATAGACGAATCATGAAAAAGAAGATTTAAGCCGTTTAAAGAATCTTGGCCATGAGTTTTATCAGAATTTAATGCTTTTTAACATTTTTACAAAAGCAGAGGCGTCAGTTCGTTTCCGGCTGATCCTTCTGTCGATCTCAGGCTCTCTAACCACCACGTTGTAGTTACTTAAGACGGACTAAGAACGCTTTAACGTCATATATTTCCTTTTTCTTTGTAAACTCAGTTCTCAACCGATTTCAGGACTTACGTTTTTTTTCTTGTAATAGTTCTTTTCCACCTAGACTCTGAAGGTCACAATTACGCTTGTTTTCGTGGTAATCGTTTTATAGACTCGATTGAGGTTCATAGCCATGGAACTTTTCATTAGAAGAGCATCAACCAGAGCATAATTGCAAAACAAAAAAGCGATAAAAGCAAACTACAGACACATTCAACATACATTTTTTCCTCCTCCCCACAAATTAGTCCAAAAAAGTACTTCGCCCAACGTGGGGCTCGAACCCACGACCCTGAGATTAAGAGTCTCATGCTCTACCGACTGAGCTAGCCGGGCATGTGTCCATCTCACCGCTCTACAACCGTCACCAGATAACCAAACGCCCCCACTCGGACCCAAAATAGACATACACACGTGTTCAACAACAAATACTCCCACGAGGCATTCAACTTTGGAACAGCCCCCCACACCCCTGTCGCGGCGAAATTCGCTGATTCATCGAAGCAGAGCGTGTATCCTCTCCACGACGACTTCGTTCGCAAAAGGAGATCTATTCGGTTTTGTCGCATGTTACTCCACTCCAATCCACAACATCATCATCATCGAAAGTCATCGTTTGTGATGACCTAGAAATTGCACACGGGCCTGTTTTACGCTAGCGTAGGCACCATTTACCTTGAAAGGAAAAAAAAAAACGAAGAGAAAAGTTCCTCCTCCGGTTGTGGAAAATGAACGCACACGGGGGACGCGTCGCCCGGGCACAGAGACACACTCGACGTAGAAACACACACGACCGAGACTCGGTCTTGAGCTCACATTCGTCGTCAAGCAGAGTGGTCGTTATCATTACTTCTGCTCTGTGGCTGTTCCGACGAGTTGACGTTATGCAATTCATCTGCGATGCGTGCGGCGTTGGGTGGTACAGTGGGCGACGGTTATGTAGATTTATGTCGGTTTTTTTATATTTTTTTGGAATGTGTGTTTTTCTATGGTATGGTCTTGAAAATTTTGGAAAAAATCGTATGTGGTACTGACGATATGTTTTTTTTTTTTTTTGAGAAATATGACTTTTTTCGAAAACCGAAATTTTTTTTTTGAAGATGCGTCATTTTATATAATGATTCGCATCGGTCCAACTTCAATTTGCGTCGTTCGCAAAATTACCATACATGAGAATTATGAAGTCAAAATACAGTCGAATCCCGATAGTTCAAAATGGCAAGGGAATAGGATTTTTTACGAATTATCGCAGGTTACGAATTATCAAGATTTCGATTTAAGGAGGCGGAAAACATAAAAATACGAATTAACGGGGCTTTGTCATTTCATATTATTTTTCAATACATATTGTTTAACTTTATTAAAACTAAGCACTCAATTCACATATATGTAATTAATTCTTAAGTACATCAGATCAAGTCAAGAAAAGTCTTGTTATTTGAAAAAAATTGCTATTTTCGATTGCTTGATGTTCTTTTCGCCTATCTTTTCAATTTTGTTCCCCAAGCCTATTAAATAATCAAAAACATTTTTAGGGACATCATGATTTGAAACATAATATCGAAGTTATTGAATAACCGATTTGATTTGTTTATTTGCCATAAGTTCTACTTCATCGTCGCTATCTTCCTCATCACTCGATATATAATATCTTCCTCATTACTTGATAGCGATATGAAGGCGTTTTAATCTGATTTATGTTTTGAAAAGATTTAAGAAACGAATTAGGATTTATAAGAGGTTTTGTGTTCAATACATTGCAGAAAAAATACGAAATAATGAGGGGAACAAAATGCATGAACATTTTACGAAATAGCTACGATTTTTCAAGAGACGGCGAAAGTTACGAATTATTGCGGTTTCGACTTATCGCGATTTGACTGTACATGCGAATCTTTAATTCGATTTTCGTCGTTTCGATTTGCGTGAACGCCAAGCGAGACTTTGGTGTTTTTTTATGTTTTTGAATTCCTCTTAGAGGAGTTTCCTAAGAGTTTTTCTTTTTTAAACTTGAATTGAAAAATGAGCTTGTGTTATTATTTTATTAATATCTTACTGTAGATTTTTTTTTAATTCAAGAGGGTATTGTTTGAATTTCTACGTGTTTTGTTTCAATTTTTCATATATTTCTAATTTTTAATTTCAAATTGAATGTTACGATGATTTTATTCTTTTTTCGATCTCTACTCAAAAATTGTTTAAGACTTTCTTTTATCTAGTTAATTAAGCTTTTTCGCCTTCGCATAAGTAGGATAACATAAAACTTAATTTTTTTAAAAACAATTTACCTCGTCATGTGTCATTTGAAAAGCTTGCAGAATTTAGGAACTCTATTGCTCAACCCTTCATGCTCAGTTTTGCTCGTTATCTGTCGACAACTCAAAAATATAAAAATAATAAGAACATTCAAGATCTTTTACATCGTTGGTGGTGAAGTGAAAAAAAAATTTCCTGCGGCAGGACTTAGATGTGGTCGTCAATTTCCAGTACGATGTCCTTGGTGAACATTGACTGATATTCTGACCGTTGAAACATTATTTAAACTATCGAATGTAGGAGTTATCAAATATGCTAAAAGTTGGAAATAATTACACCATTCAATGCGATCTATTTGCTTTTATTGAATCGAACTTCATCACGAAAACAGCGAAATTTTACACAGCCATGGCAAATAGTATTGAAATATAAAGTTCGTAGACGCTGTTGAAATCAACTCTGTAGAAGAAACCTTTAGTATCTTTGCCAAGCTAAAAAAATTCTGATGCTAATTCAATCTCCACGGAATTCTAAAATTGCGACTAAAAAATATTAGCGTAACAGTGTTTAGAAGATTACTTTAGATCCTGTTCGTGACAGACTTTGAGCCTGTTCTGGTTGTTCGAAATATTCGGCTTACCACAAATGGCTACTGTTTAATGTCGGTTCTGAACGGCGAATTGCAAAGCTTTCCATGACAGAAGTACTCCAGGAGGATTGTCAGTCATTCGCTGGAGGTGGGGCCGTGAAAAATGTTTGTGGTGTTTTTTTTTTCCCTAGCTGGATTCGAACCCGGGTACTCTCTCTACACAGGGCGACGCACTAACCGATCGACGGTGGCAACCGTATAAAAAAAATGGTTGGCAAAAGGATTTTAAGCGTTCAGAAGGGGGGATCCTTAGCATGCCATGAATGACTCCTTGGTCTTTCAGTCTGACGACAGCATGGCCGGGAATGCTAAGAATGGAAGGAAGGAGGTTTTAGTCCAAACGCAGACTCTTTTTGGGACCGTGGTTAAAGAAGAAGAATTGACAGTGTTCTTAATTCCTTCTTTTCAGGGCTCACTTAATAGTCCAATTATATATATATGGGGCGGCGTAACAGCCCGTTGAGAGCCAGAGCCTAGCTTTTTCGCGCCTCCACTGTGTTGTGCGCGTTATAATTTTGTCACATGTGGAGGGGACCTACTGTTTTATGCCGGTTCCGAACGGCGAATTGCGAAAGCTTTTCATGACAGAAGTACTCCAGGAAGGTTGTCAGTCGTTCGCTGGAGGTGGGGCCGTGAAAAATGTTTGTGGTGTTATTTTTTTCCCCGAGCTGGATTCGAACCCGGGTACTCTCGCTCAACAGTCCGACGCACTAACCGATCGAGCCAACGGCGCCCACTAATAGTCCAATTACCATCTGCAATTAAATTACAGCTGGACAGTCAAATCGCTGTAGGTCTGGAAGGCAATTTGCGATTTGAAATGTTTGTTTGATGGAACTTTAACCCCTTTATACCCGAATAAATGGGACAGGAAATGGGGATAAAGTTACGAATAGTACTCATACGAAGAGTACACTCCGATTTGTTTGTGTCCCCCCAAAAACAAAACTCTACCCAATGTAAACGTCGCTCACTGTGCCGCACCATCTCAGACTTTCAAAAGGAGTGCTGTTTCTACTCCTCCCCCTCGGTTGCTTCTTGATCTCGGTTCTTTTTCCCTTCTTTTTTTTTTTTTCTTCACCTCGTTGTAGATTTTCAATTTTCCAACGTTCGCCGGTTGAGCAATTCTGCCACAAGTCCCCCTCGTTTATTTTCACATGTGCATTCTGTTCTGGATGCCATTCCTCACCCCCTCACAGCCCGCACATCTGTGCAGTGAAAGTATCTTTATTTTCCATGAAAGTTTCCTTCCATTCACATCGAGAACGAGAACGCACGCATCTACATCTGCACCCAGCTCCAACGGAGGGGTGTTGTGCTGAATGACTTTATGGTTGAATACTTCATGACTTGATGTAGCGCGAGTGATTACAGATGAAGGTGGGCGGACCGGAGTGAGGGGGGAGTGGTTTTTAGAGGAAATTCACAATTAGAATGCACATCGAGAAAATTGATTCGAGATCTCGAATAGGGGTTTAGGTTGGTGGAGTGTGTATGTGGCCCATTAGCTCAGTTGGTTAGAGCGTCGTGCTAATAACGCGAAGGTCGTGGGTTCGATCCCCCCATGGGCCAATTACATATTTTTTTTATTTTTTGATTATAAAATGTACGGCTTTTATTTTTTTTTTGTGTAGAGAGACGCTTGCATGTCTGTCGGAATGATGAGAAAATTTGATGACGATTATGGTAATTAAGCAAATGCGATGGGATGCTGAGCTTTCGATGAGGTTGATGGTTGACGTGGGTTTCAATGAGTGTGAGTAGGGGGGAGGAATGTGCATGCGGATCTGGTGCTGATAAAATGTCTGTATGATTTTTTTTACAGTATTTGGAAAATTGTGGGTGGGTATCTTGTTGAAAACAGACATTTGGCGTTTTTTAGACATATCTTTTACAATCTGTTTTTATAAAAGTGAATGTGAATACCGGAAAACAAGGAAATCTCGTCGACTGATCGAGCGACCGAGAAAATGAAAGTCTCCTTAGATTTTTGTTTTATAGACGCCGAGACGTAATGCTTATCTAGGATAGGACTCAAAAGATTGACTCATTGTCTGTGTGTTGAAAAAACTACTGAAAAAAATAAACCTTTACTAGATATAAATTATTTGTATTATTATATTTGACAACCTTTATTTTGTTATATTCAGTTTATTGATGGCGTTTTGAGGCTGAAAAGTTTTGATTGTGGGATCATTTTTAGAGCGCGACTGCCTGCCATTGGTCTAATGATAGCCTGCAAGGTATACAAACAATTCAGAATCCACATCGGCAAAATAGTGTGGCAAACATAGCTTACTATCGACGAGATTTGATTGAAATGTAGTGCAGGTTTGTTTTGTTTTAATTTAAGACTCAACAATTCAGTAATAAAATAAAACGGAGAGAATTGCATATCGGGATACATTTTATTTTCAGTCGTAAAATTTCGCATTGTCATCATAAGTACGCACACGTTTGTAGCGATCCGTTTCTAAAGTCTATGAAGTCTTCAAACCTCAGCTTTTTCATTTTATAAATTAACTCTGCCAACCAGATTTCGGCATTGAGATTTATCATTCTTTTTGAAGTCTTGACCGGATCAGTCTTTACGACCAATCTTTTAGTTGCAAATCAAGTCATATTTGTGCTGGAACTCGTCTAAAACGAGGAGAAATAGACCATTAATTATCTGCGTCAACTTTATGAAACGCTTGGTTTTAAAATATGATCTGAAGAAGATGAGTGCCCAATCAGCACTGTTTAGAGGAAACACTCATAGTATCGCACTAAAGACAGAAACAGACTTCTCTATACAGACAGCACTACCCGGAATCTTAGATCGCAATGAAGTTCATTTTGTGGTTTAATCTTAAAGGTTTTCTTTACCATTTGGGCTCCAATTTCTATAACCTGCGTGGAAATGGCAAAACCGCCTCTTTGTAAATTGAAGCACATGCAATTGCAGTTTTGATGATGTCTGGAGGAAAAAAAAAAATCAAAATGACACTGCCCATAGGTCTAATAAGAGAACAGTCTGACCAACAAATATAAGAACAAACCAAAAGCATATCAACTTATGAATACATAAATACGTAGTTTAATTTTATCTTTATAACTCAAACTTGACGGACTTGAAATTTTAAACAATATTGTTGCTATAACAAACAACTTCCTGAAATTGGTAAATAAGTTTTAAGTCATCCCACAAAAGCACTACAATGTACTTGGTGTTCAACCAAAATACAGTTTAGTAAACGTCATTCTTCAGAACTTCTAAACGATCGCTTATTAAAATATTGTGGAAAGATTTTGGAGTTACTAAAGATGCTTGTGCAAATGCAAGTGGAAAAGGGGTTACGTTAAGGTATTAGCAGTCAAACCATACCGGCAAGATAGTTAGTCTACTATTTATATCACGAGAACCTGTCTGATAAACAAATTGAATTTTAAAGGTCTGATTGATACATACAGACGCGTAAAATTCAGGTATAAGTACAAGTTCCCGCACAATTCTTTCATTTGCATTTTCTTTAGTACAAGTACAATTCTGCGGTGCTTGTACTCTAAAATTTGAAATACCAAGTCGTTGTAATTGTACTCGTACTTCTAATTTCTTTCAAAGTAATTAAGATCAAATTCTATGTACCGAAGTACTTAGAAAATGATCGTGAAATTAAAGTGATTAAGATTGAGGAATTATACTTGTACTTAAAAAAAATTCAAGTACAAGGAATTCTAAGTGAATTAAACTAAAGGACAAAAATATTTAACTATCTTACAGGTCTTGAATCAATATACTACATCTTAAGGTTTTGCTTCAGGAAGAAGGACGAAAAGGGGTAGTATAATTAGTTCACTTCATTGTAAAGCCTGCCAGTAATTATAAAGCAAGAATCGAATCCATTTATTTATTAAATAAAAAGTAATCGAACACATATTTCAAGTATCAATAAAATCAAAAATACTTTAGTTCGACCACATTTTTGCTTTTTTTCTCGCTATTTTTTCTTTTTATATTGGATCGTAAAATGTGTTCTGCCTATTGTGCATTTTTCCTCTGTACTAAAATGAAATAAAAAAGATTTAATACGCTCCTCAGTTAGTGTGTAGTGTTTGACTTTTAACTTTCACGTTAGGAGCATGAGATTACGAATACTTATGCACAGCACTTTATGAAAGAATAGAAAAGTTATGGGAGAACCCAACTGAACTGTTGCAAGATTTCAGCACAAACAGCACTTGCAGGGCCTTCTTTGCGCTAAACACAAGGCTTGTTTCCGGACTCAAAACATCTCGAAACTCTACTCCACTTTACACTTCAATGCTCACATCTCGATCATTGATCAAATAGGTCATCTTCAAGCCTACTTGAAGAATGTATTTAAAAATAACTCTGCCTTTCAATACAGTAAACAATCGAAAACCTCGAATTACAGAGGTTTTCGAATTACGAAATTTGCAATTTGTGAAATGTAGGAGTAGGAGGAGGTGTAGGAGGTTTCAGAAAAAAATATTGCTCAGTTTCGTCACATACGCATTTCAATAAACGGTTCTAAAAAAAAATGTAAAATTAACTTCGAATTATAGAGGTGAACAAATCATAATTTTCGAATTATAGAGGTTTTCACGTTGTTTTGCACAAAAAAATGAATTCGAATTAACGAGGGGGTCAAATTGCATAGGTTTTCTGACTGTGAGAATGTTTCGATTTATAAAGGTTTTCGAATTATAGAGATTCGAGTTATCAAGGGGCTTACCGTATTAAGAAAAATGCAATTGCAAAGTGCAATTTTTTGCAACTCAATTTTGTTTTCTATATAACTTTTCGTTTCCATCTTAAACACTTTGTGGATGCTTTGTAGACAATGCCTAAGTCCACTCCTTTTTCGTTCTTTTTCCCTCAAGGTGTCTGCCATTTGTTCGAGTTGGTTTTGGGCCACAAATCAGTCCTCGTTATCCCCTATGACCTATCCCAATCAGTCGTACAGCAGTCGATTCAGAAAAACGACACACCCCCTCCCAATTAGCACATAAGCATGACTCGTGGCTGGACCACGATTGATGGCCTTCTGTCAGACAGCGACTCGCCCCAAGGCGCCGGATCTCTTCTCTAAACCAACAGCTTTGTGCTTTCAGAGAAAATCTCAACGATGTTTCGCCACAATACCCCCGCTGTTTCCGACGGTACTCTGACGTGGTAAATCACCGAAATTCCTGGAAATCCATCGCACTCACTCTAAACTCCAGCCATGAATTTTCCTTTCGGCTCCAATTACAAAGCCAGCAAAAAACAAAAAAAAACGCAACAACCTGCACCCTGGCGTCACAGCGTCATAAACCAACTGCTCGCTCATAAAAATATGCGTTTGCCGTATTTATTGCATGTTTCCTGTTGTTTATGTTTAAGAGTCTCGCTCAAATCTGCGCTCTGTCGCCCCATCTTCGCCGGCCAGGCGCACACACGTACGCCCAAAGCCACGTCTACCCGCCCCGCTCAGCCAGTCGGCATCTGCTCGGACCTATGGCAACTCGGCGCGCTTTCATTGTTTTATGTTCGCTTGCTCGACGCCAGCTCCACCCCCCGACACTGTTTACATAGAGCTGTGTCAATTTTGATGGCTGACGGAGATTCAATGGTCGTAAAAACTCCGACTTCCCTCTCTCCGCGCCACAGACTCGACTCGGTTTAGTGCTCTGGGGCGTCCGCCTTTCTCCACCATCTGACATTGAATTTGGTGCGTGTAGTGGATTCGCTCGAAATCGCGGCGAATTGACAGCCGCCCTGTATTCGATCGGAAAGATACAAAGATGCAAATTGAACTACATTGTCCCCAAGACGCATTTCCTTTGTGTGACTGTGTCGACGAAAAAAAAAAAAGCCTCCATAAAATCCAACAAGCCCGCGGTAATAAAGTTAAGCAAATTGTTGTTGTTATTGTTGTTGTTGGTGGTGGTGTTTTTTTTTTTATGACCGACAGCGGCGACGATTGACTTGCGGGCACTTGCAGGCTGCCGGGTTAATTACACGATTGACAGATGATTTCATTGAACATGAGTACGCATGGGAAGTCATGATTAAGGCGAAGCATTAAGTTGCGATACATTTGCAACAAAGTGTGGCGGTTGCAATTGTGACGGAGCACGGGGAAAAGAGCGAAGAATGGGCGCAGTCGCCACTTTGATGACAGCGGGGGGTTCGACGAGGACTGTTTAATGGGTTCATGGCCATGAAGCTGGAAAAGTTCAGATGGAAATGGGAGCGTGGGATCGGAATGCAGCGCAGCGGGCGTCTAGACTCGGTACCTTTAACAACGACGACGAGCGTTGCCAAGACTTTTGGTCGATTTAAAGTGCTAACGGTGCGAACGAAACGTTTTTTTAAAACCGAAGTAGAGTGTGTGTCGTGTTGTCTTCGCGGAAGATGTCAACCTCGCATAAAAAACAAAAGTACAAAGCACTGGGTACTTAAAATCGTCAAGTAAAAGAACATTTTTAAGTTCTTTTTTAAGTGCATTGATGGGTATTTGAATTTTTTTTACGTACATTTTTAAAAATTTTACAATTAAATTTGTAGGTAGCTTACACCATCGTTCAATTATTAATACGTTTATTTTTAACGCCGACGAGACCTGCAAAGGAAAACAGGCGTTCCACAGACGCGAAAGAAGTCAAGAGTGTGTTATATTTTAGTGACTTACTTTTTAATAAAGTATACTTGCTAAGCATGGGCATTTGATATCCTACATCACTTATGTAGGACAAATATTCTTTTGCAACGTGTGACTTAAAACCTTTGTCAAAACTGAGATGGCTGGTTGAGGCACAAGCTTTAAAGAAATACTTCAATGGTTAAAGTAACTTATAATGCTCGTTAAAGTCGAAATCGTAATAGTTTTATTTTTAATTTGTACGATTCAAAACTTCTTGGAGTATAAATTCCATACCCATATCGTGGGCAAAATGTTCAGTAAAGTTACTAATTAATTTGCTTATTATAAGCCGAAACCTTTGCAGTTTGCGCCAGAAAATGTTAGTAATTTTGATTGTAAGGTAACGTATCATAATAATAATAATAATTTGCTTATACCGTCCGTAGTTTGATCACCAAATACATGTTTTGGGTCAAATGATAGGCTGGCAAAGAGTTCTTTGATTTGATGACTCTTTCGAAGCAAGTTGATTGTTGTATTTTACACCAAACATCTTTTCTTGAGGCCTAGATGTGTAACTTAAGCATACTTTTTATCGAAGTAATATTGTTTAAGTAAAAGTGGTTTTCATTACTTTTCTTTGGTATTAGGTTCAAGGTCATACTCCATCGGCGGAGAGTTCTTTTCCCACATTTTAAGCCCCTGTCTGCAGCTTGAATATTCATTCCTTGTATTTGGCTCTAAATTTCACAGACAACAAAGATCTCCCTACCCCATCGCCACTGTCGTTCACAGGCAGGGCCTTAATAATTCTCTATCCCTCACTTTGTTGAACGGTGTGAACGCAAATGGCTCCCTCCAACTCAAAAATTCTAATAGCTTTTCAGCCCCCTCATTTTCCTCCATCCCGCCCGCTCAGACGAACAGCCCACTAAAACGAACATAAAAGACCCGTAGACAAGCTTCGAATGGTTAGCACATATTATGGAGAGGAACAATGGAAAGGACAAAAAAAAAGGAGCGACTAAAATAATAAAAAGAGAAAAAGACGAAAAAGAAGAAGGAAACTGCATTCTCAAGTGGCCGGCAGTCTTCGTGATTTAACGAAAAAAGAAAAAGAAGATGAAAGGAAAACTTTCAAAGACAATTCCTAGGGCAGTTGAGGGGCGGGTTGATGTCGTACAAGTTGCGGCAGGTCTGGAGTTTGAGTGGTTAGCACAGTTTCGCAATTGATTGAGAAAGTTGAGTGGGTTTTGAGAGAACCTTGAGAGCGTCCTGTGGAGGACAAGGGCGTGGGCAACACCAAAGTTCACAGAGACTTGGAGTTCAGGAAACACGTCCTCATTAGGCAGTTGAATTGCATCTACAAAGTGCTCTCTGTGAGGTTCTTAAAAGTGCCACAGAAGGAGAATGGATCAACTGCAAAAATGGTGGAAAAGTGAGTAGAAGATGTTTCTTGTTTGCGTGTTATATGGCGGCGAAGAAGGACTTTCCTTACTTCGGAAAAAACGTGGCCTTTAAGATTAGTTATTAAAAAAAAGTCCTGAAAAGAAGGCGTCCAGTTAATAAAAGGAAGCAATGGAAAATTTACTGCCGTTTACTTAAAAATTTGACCTTATAAAATGAAAGTCGCAATGAAAAGTCATCTTCCAATCCTTGAATGCAACCGATCAAATGTTGACCTTTTTACGACGGAAATTTATGAAGCTTTTAATTACGTCAGGCTTCTTTATTTTTCTACCCATAAACAAAAGATGCCGTTTTGCCAGGAAGGACTCTCCTCCGCCTTGGATTAGATGAAAGCTCTTGAATGAATGAAGATATCTTCTTTTGTCTTTTCTGGAGTCGAAAAATGAACAGCAAACGGTGAGAGATCGCAGTCTTCTTCAAAAAGAATCTCTTATCTCTTAGTCGATAACTCTTCGAACATATAAGACTTTCGATAATCTTGCGCATTCACAAACGTCATAAATCGGTTGTTTCTGATTCCAAAACAGGAAACACTGAGCTCCGCCAAAAGGCTACATCATTAGGACTTACACGTCCACTGCATGCCAAATCGCCTTATGAACCAGTTAACGAGGACATCTTAAGACTCTCTTAGAATCCTCTAATCCCCCGCCCATCGTCGTCATTTGTTTCGCACACCGCCTCTGCAATGACTTCGACTTTATCCCCCAAACGAATCCTGTGCTAACTTTAAACATTTTTCACTTAATCTGACACTAATTACTCCCTTTTTTTCGATTTCTTTGAAATAAAAACGAAAATCCTCCACCGTCAACGTTGTCGCCGCCTACACACGTTTAACTCGAATGCATTCGGCTGCCGAAAGTGTGGGGCAGAAAAAAAGTCACTGCCAAAAAAAAAAAAACCTTCACGCAATAAAAAACTTTCAAGCAGCCATAAATTTTGAATGAAAAATTCATAAAAAAGAAAAACAACGCATACGTCTCGAGACAATGGCGCAATGGATGACCGACATGGAGCGGTCGTCGGACGTCTGTCGACTGTCGGCTGTCGGCTGTCGAAAGGAGTCCCAAAAGAATTTCGTACGCAGGTTTCATGTCTGCTTAGTGTTTTGCAGATCCCCGATGGAAATGTTTTGTGTGAAATGGAGAAAATATGTTTTGCATTTTAACACAGACGGGGAAAAAAAGCAGAGTCGCAAAAAAGTGTCGCTTTTATTTTTTTGCTTTTAATTGAAAGTGTGTTTGGTTAATGTCTGAAAAGAGATTTAGCTTCGGGAGTGTGAAGATGGGGATGTCATTTGGACGCTGTCATTGTTGTGGAAAATATGGAGGGGCGGGCTCAGATGTGTCAGGCCCGTACCTAGTCTCAATTTCGTCACTCCGAATTCTGGTTTTTGTTCGAAAAGCATTGAGGCTCCTGATCTCCAAAAATTACAGAGTTTCATATACACATTTTTTAGTGTATA
This sequence comes from Syritta pipiens, assembly GCA_905187475.1. Classification (NCBI taxonomy): domain Eukaryota; kingdom Metazoa; phylum Arthropoda; class Insecta; order Diptera; family Syrphidae; genus Syritta; species Syritta pipiens. The sequence continues at coordinate 68,149,541 of LR994571.1, read as the reverse complement.
TTTCAAGTTATGCGATTAATGCACTGCGACCTGTAACTAGTGGCGTCTTTTTAAATCGTAGGTCATTTCGACACTTACAGCTGTTTTTCGCTTGAAATCGTGATAGAAAGTCTGTATTGTATAGAGTTTTCCAAAAAGAGGTATTTTGAATAGCCCATTATTTCGGTAGATGTCACTTTTAAAGCTATAATTTTTTTGACATTTGACAAGTAGAAACTACGCCATTAATAAAAATGCAACGATACACGCTTCAACAACGCATTGAAATTATTAAAATTCACTAGAAACAAGGTGAAAATTTGGCAGAGACGGTTCGTAAAACTAAAACGTTTTTGAGTCGTCGTGAAGCACCTTGTCGGACGGCAATACAGAAATTGGTCGGAAAAATCGAGCTGTTGGGACAAGTTAGTGATGTGAAGAATAACTCCCGTGCACGTCGCTCAAGAACAACTGAGAATATTGCTGCTGTATCCCAAAGTGTTGAAGAAAACCCAGGTTTGTCCATTGCTCGTCGTTCTTCGGAATTGGGCATTCCACAAACGTCATTACACCGTATTTTGCATAAAGACTTAAGGCTTATAAAGTTTAGTTAACACAAGAATTCAAGCCGGTCGATCATCAACAACGTGGTGTCTTTGCTGATTGGGTCCTTGAAATGCATGAAAATGATCTGGAATTTCATCGCAAAATCAACTTGACTGATGAGGCCCATTTTTGCCTTGGTGGCTACGTCAATAAGCAAAATTGCCTATTTCCGGGGGCTCGGAAAACTTAAGATTTATTATTGAAAAGCCTCTCCATCCTCAACGTGTAACTATTTGGTGCGGTTTATGATCCGGCGGGGTCATTGGACCCTACTTTTTTGAAAATGAGGCTGGAGCAACAGTTATGGTGAATGGATTGCGCTATCAAGAGATGATTAATGATTTCTTATGCCCGAAATTTGATGGTATTGATCTGGACAACGTTCACGCTACCACTGTAAACATAGCCGAGAAGGTCATTTTGTTTGGATACTATTTTCCATTATTAATGGGAGGTTTTCCTCTTGACATTGAAATAGACATCCGATGATTTATCTCTCAAAATGGCCTTTTTCTTTGAATATCATAATAGCACCTCTTATTGGGAAACCCTGTGTTATGTTATTCAAAAACAAAGCCTAAAAAGAGTACTTAGATTTTATCTCTCTATTAAATTCTGGAAAATATCACAAGCCCATCAAGAGGCATTTGTATATTCACTTACTTTCAACTTTGGCTATGCCTATGGTATCAAAACGGAAACGTTAGCTGAAGGGCAACCATCCCTAGAACTTAGTGCCTATGGTGCTCATATGAAGCCCTGTCAATATCCTTCGCTTTTAACGCTCACAGCTGCTGTATCGCCAACGCAGAGTATGATCTAAATTAGAAACCCCACCGGTCTTTTCTACATGATTCTGCTATGCGTCAGCCGGCTGTTGTTGTTCTTCCCTCCCATCCGATAGCACACCCCGTAAAACAAATTCATTTTCAATTTGCAAAACTCACCACAGCCACCTTTTCAATCCTCCCCCCAATATCCGCACTCCCTCACAGATGTGCTCCCGCCATATCTTCTGTGAATGTTCCCACAACGTAAAGTCTTAAATTTAAATTATGCCACCGACCGACTTGCGCGGGATCGAGGGACCGGTCCCGGTGAATTCTTTTGCCACAAAACTATCTAAACTAATTCTAAAAATAGATTCTTTTTCTAAAAACACTCTGCACTACCCCAACCATGACCTCCGACAAATAAAATTTATTTTTAATTAAAATGCTTGCATCTTGTTCTTGTTGCTTTTGTTAGTGTCGGTGCCATTCACCAGAAACAAAAATAAAGGATTACTTCTTCAGTGGGCAGACAAGATAAAAGAGAAAAAGAGACAAAGATAAAAATGCGTAAAAATACGTTTTGCGAAGATGCTTTTGTTGGTTCGTTCGCTTTGCTTTAATTGAATTTGCGTTGGGTTGAGATACTTTTGCGTTTTGATTTGACTTTTGCTGAATTGAATTTTTAATGCAGTGGCGGATGACGGCGTTTCAAATGGTTTTTGATGCGCTGGTGGAAGTGAACGGGCCGCAAATTAGTTGGGGAGTTGAAGAGCTGAGAGCCGATGGAGGAGCAGACGGAGTCTTTCGGTTATCAATTCAACTGAATAATGAATAAATTCACAAGCAATTTAACTAAAAGACTTTTTTAAAATTGAATGCAACAATATAAATTTTTCTGAGAACGGCATAAAGGTGGAGCGTCTTTTGTCTTTGCTTTCCTCTTGCCTGCTTTAAAATTATGGAAGAAATCGTAAGATGTTTGCTAGTTGTTATACCCTTTTAATGAAAAAAGAAACGGGTTGAAGAAGAGTAAGGATCTGATCTGTTCAATTGTTCAACAACTGTACAAGCTACACCTTCAAAAGTAGATTTTCTAATTGAGCAAATTTGTATGTCCAATTCATGTTTTACTGCTTCGCTAATATGTTAGACTCAACTTGAATATTTAAATATTTTAGATTCAGTAGAAGTTTGAAACAGGACCATTATTCCCTATCCTTTATTGCCTCAGACGAGAAATCTAATAACGACAGATAATCAGACAGTCAAGGCAAAGAACTCTGAACCTAACGTGTAACCTTTCACAAATTCTTACGACTGCTGTGACGGTTTCAGAAACAACTTTTTGACATAAAATGTGTTACTTAGCGTGTTATAAATGTATCATTTTTGTTTTTCCCTTAATGTGGTAAAAGATAAAGTACAAGTTTGTCCTGCTACACGCAGAACCCGTGGTTTGATTGTCAATCTGTAGAACTATTGATATTCAGGTTCAAATAAGGCAAACTCGTACTCGAAGATGACGTAGAAGAATTTAGTTAAAGAAAGAGCTAAAAAGCTAATTGTCGACAAAAGCATTCAAATCTTAAAATCTACGCGTCTATTTTGAGTTTATTTTTTGTTTTATGGGGTTAATCCATTACCATTTTATTTCACAGTGGTGCAACATTCTTAAGCCTTTTAAATAAATCTTAATGCAAGGAGAATATGGGATGCTATCTTCACGAGTATTCAAAAAAAGGGCTGATCGACCGCGTTTCCATCTGCAAATTGCAAATAAAGAAGTCACTGTTGCTTAAAATCGGACGCGTTCAAAGTATAAAAAGCAAAACTCTCGAAGCTTTGAAAGGGAGCAGGCGTTTGAAGTTATTCTGATTATTAGATGATCTAAAATAAAATTAACCTGAGACTTTGTTCGTATAGCCAAATGATCGATTGTCGTTCATTTCAATCATTTGTAAAAGCCTACAATAAAAAAGCCAGTGCTAAAGAACCAAAGTAGCTTCTCAAAGGCAGCAAAATACGGGACATAAACAGACAGAATAGACATGAGTTCTTCGTTTACAGTAGGAGGCAGATGCTTGGACTTACATATCTGGCAAAACCCAAAGTTCAGAAATCAGTTTCTTAAGAATAGGCTCGTGGCGTTTTCTGACAACAAAAAGCCACTTTCAGCTTCACGTGAATATATTCCATTTGCCGTAAGTTGCACGTATCGCGCCTTAACCGCCAAATTATCGTAAGCGAGATTTTAAACAAAAATGAGTTAATGATGCAGCTCGATAGTTTATTTGACTGCGCGTCTTTCTGCAGCTTGATTTTTTTTTTAGCAAAGCATTTCAGTTAAAAAGAACCGAGAAAACAAACTTTATCGTAAGCGGCATTTACATTTTTTTAGCTCAGACAAAACACGAAAACCTCTCCTGTAAATTTTCGCATATGATTCATAATTCAGCGGTTAGGGTGCGATGTATTCGAATTTATTTAACATTTTAATATTTTCATAATTAAAAAAAGGAATTAGGGGCCCGGCTAACAAAAAGATGGGAGACAGTAAAATCTAAGGCTTAACTCCAGAGATTTACAAGAGTACAATCATTAATAATCTTTCGCTGGCTACAATTTGAACTTTGCTTTTAAATTTGTTTGTTTGTTGTTGTTGTTTTTTTTTTTTGTTAAGAAATACTTAGACTGTAAACTACATGATATTTGATAAAATATTAAAAGCAAACAGATTTGATTACAGAAATACGAGTTGTATTGAGAGAAATATTACAGAACAATAGTAGACATGAGTAGATATTTTATTTATTGAGTTCTCTTTAAGATTGTCACTTCAAATTTTACAATCATGATTCATTTAATATCAAAATACAGTAAACTCTCGATAATTCGAAGTTCGAACCTTTATGATCCTAAAACCTGTGAAAATAGAAACATTCTCACAGTCCCCTGAAAAAAACTATCTGAATCGAAGAGAACCTATGCAATTTTGTCACTTCGTTAATTCGAATTCATTTTTGTGGAAAACTACATGAACGCTCTATAATTCGAAAAAAATGGCTTGCTTACCTCTATAATTCGAAGTTACGTTTACTTCTTTTTTTCAGCACCTGTTAGTTGAAATGTGTACGTGACGAAAGTAAGCAAACATTTTTGTCTGAAACGTCCGTAAATCGAAAACCTCTGTAATTCGAACATTTCTCCTGGTCCCAGGAAATTCTAATTATCGAGAGTTTGCTTTAATTTCAATAAATTCTATCCCCAATTATGTTACAGCATTCATTTATTGCTTGCAATTTTTGTGACTTCGTAAATACTTTTCAATCATGTGCTAGTCAATTTAAATCTTAATTTAAAACTACAATTCAAATTCTTTTTACCTATAATTAATTTTCAATGAATAAATTTTAAAGCAAAATTATTTAAAGAAATGTTTAGGAAATATCAAAGTTCGTTGTCTTATTGACTTACGTTTATTTAGCGGAACATTTTCTCTAAAAGCAAGCTGCCTTAAAAAGCATTTATCCAAGGACCTGTACCTCTTTAGTCGGAACGCAATGAAAGGGCAGATGAGATGACTCTTGCTGCTTTCTAGATTCAATTCTCTCCTGTTGACAAGCACACATCCAATCTTACGAAGACGAACTAATTTTGCTTGTCAAATTTACTGAAATTGTTAAGATTACGACTTCACACTTTCGCAATCGACCCGCTCACACTTTGCCGTCATCGACTTGTCCTCTTTTGTGAAACATTTCACTTCCTACATTTTCATTTTCCCCTCGAATTTAAATAAATGCGCCTCAGATGAACAGACAAAAGGCAAAATGCAAAAAAAAATCGAGAAAAAACAATCGTGCCGTGCAAACAGAGATGCGTCTGTCTCCCTGTCAAGGTACACATCACGCTGACTGACAGCCGTTCTTCGCGCACTCAATTCGATGCTTTTTCAATAAATATTTGCTCTCAGCTGCAGCCACGGATGGATGACAGACGGAGATGAGTGGAGAATCTAAAAAAAATACAGAATACAAAATTCCACTACGCCCTACGTCTGAGGTGACAATTACTGCTTAAAATCAATTAAACTCCCTCGTCCTGGGAGGTGAAAGTCCTACGAAAGAAACTCCTCCCCAATGGTTATGCCACAATCAATTGACATTCGTTCAATTATCAGTTTATCACAATCCACGGGTGGGGATGATGAGGGCACAAAGTATCTCGACAATTGCAGCAAAAGCAACCGAGAGAGCTGCAACTTGCGGTTCAGGTTCGTTTGCACCACTCTGCCACATCCATGGTCATCATCATCATCATCATCATCATTAACATCGTCTTTATTGCAGACGTCTCTCGTCTCCCTCGGCTCAGGATGGGGGCAAAATAATGGGAAACCACATCCAAGTCATTTGGCACCATAAGAAGCAAAGTGGTATTTCCAGTTGGTGCAAGTACGAGTATCTCGGAATTCGGAGCACGCACAGCTCGCAGCTCTCCGGTCGCTCCGGTTTTCTTGGTCTCGGTCCTCTCGATGCACATTTGTGTGTGTGTGGAGTTGTGTATCTCTGGGAGATGGGAAATGAGGTTAACAGGGATGTCTATCGATTTGCCTGCAATGTCGTCGTTGGGCTGTGGGGAAAGTGGTCGCAATCGAATAGACTGAAGGATTTTAAATTTTTTTTTAATGATTTGAATTTCTATCGATAGGTGGGTGGCAAGGAGTCCCTCTGGGATGATTGGGGAGGTGTTTAAGAGCTGTTAAGGGCATTTGAAGGGCTGTTTCGACTTGCGACACAGTGGAGTGGAGGAATTCTTTGTTTTGGATCATCATTAATTCTTTTCTTAAGGTCTCTGTCAAGTTACAAAGTGATAACAACAGAAAGACATAAAGTGAGCTTCAGGAGAAGTAAAAAAAACATTCACTGCACTTCGAAAAAACAAATATCTACAAAAACATAAGAGCCATATGCTCCGCTGTCTCGCAATTCTCAATAAAAGAAAAAAAGTCGATGCGATCCTGCCAGGAGTCGAACCTGGAATCTTCTGATCCGTAGTCAGACGCGTTATCCATTGCGCCACAGGACCGTTGAGAACTCCACCATCCAAAAGCTCACATCAAACTTTCTGCTCCACTTGAAGTTATTTTTAACTCACCACACTATTTCTTTTTCTTTTTCTGTTTTTCTTTCGTCTTTGATAGAAAAACATAGAAACTCCCCACCAGACACGTGGTGTATTCAGTCTACGTGTGTGGGCAATTGCTTTGTGTATAATCTCGTTTATCGGCTTCTGGTGTTTTGAAATAAAACGCGCAACTTGTTAAGCCGCTTAATTTATTCAGAAGAAAAAAAAAAAAAAAACTCAAGCAAAGCACCTACAAGCAAAATTGGAATTACAAACAACGTGCGTGATTGATTGACTCACCTATTTTGGCGGCGTAACTGCCATTTGGTCAATTTAAATTTAAATTTCAACTCGAAAACTCCCATTTGTTATGTTATGGGAGTGTGTGTGGGTGGAGGGGTGGTTGCTGTAAACGACAATCACGGTCATACTTACGTTAGAGAAGTGATTATTTTTTTTGGATTTGCGAAAATAGAGAATTTGAATTTAAATGGAGAAGTGAATGAGGGATTGTGAAAAGTTAAAGACAGGAGGAGGAGAGATGAATGAATGAATGAATGTGTGGTTGAATTGAGAGCGAGTATAAGGTTGTTTTTCAAATAATATCCAATAAATAAAAATAAAAAAACCTTTTTCTTTTTTTGTGTCTTATTTCAAGAAATTGTGAGTAAAATTGAGCAGTATTATACTAACAAAGTCTTCTTTGATGACAGACGGCAATGCAGAAGCCGAGGCAATAAAAAACTAATGAAAACCACATCCTCTTTAGTCCTAAAACTTCAACAGAAGCCACTGACATGGAGCGCTGATCTATTAGCTTATTTCCTTGTTTTACATTGTTCAGCCCAAGAACGTAAAAGTTGGTTGGCAGTACAAAGAGCCAAGCATTAGCTTAAGTGTACCACATTTTCAAAATGTGCATTGATCATTAGAGCATTAATGACAGCTTCGTTTTGTTTGAAAAGAAAAAAAAATCCTATTAGACAGAGAAAGAGCTGGCATTCGCATTTTGTTCCTTAACAATTCATGCGCGGTGGGTTTAGTGTACAACATGAATTTCATCCGTCAACACAAAAATATTTGCAGTGAAAGTGTGTTCATTCTAAAACCCAATTTCAGTCCATTTATAGAGTAGAACTTTCGACGTCTCCTAGTGAAGCCGGAATGTTCGGAATCATTTAGTTCGTTTTTTTTTTAAGCGAAAAAAGTATTATTCCTGCGGAATTAATTGCGGTTGTGAATTCCTTAAGCATCCGCTCTTTGCCTTCGTTCGATTGATAGCGCATCGCTGAACTTAGTAGAATATTGTTCAATTGCAAAAATTTGCGTGTTGCACATGAGTCCACTTTACGATGCACAAACTCAGTCGCTGGTATAAAATATTTTGAGTTTAAAACGAAACAAGTCCGGAGGAATAAAAACAGTGAAATATAAAGTATTAGGTAGGATTGGTTAGTTTTTAGCCAAATTTAAATCGACTTAAACTCAAATGAACAATCATATAATTTTGGCTGCAGGCATTTAATAAATCAATGAAAATATTTAGAAGCTTGAAGACCACAACCATCTGCTTGCCATACAAATTCCGTGAACCCTTTTTTATGAGTCTGTCTTAAAATATTTTATTTGGTCCATCTCAGCGTTGATTGATTGTTTTTGTGAAGAAAATGCTCAGAAAGATGTGTACCTTCCTCAAGTAACAGAAACAGGCCCAGTTTTCATGAAATTCAACATCCTGTGGAATCAATTGTCTACTCCAGTCGGACGAAATCTACGAGTTGTACAACGACATCGATCTAGCCAAACGAATTCGTGTGTCCCGACATCTTTGTGGGCTAGGTTATGTGAAGCGTGCTCGTAAAGTCTTCGAGTCCAACCCTAAGGGACAATGTGGTAGAAGAAGGGATCGCGTGCGGTGGTGTGAACAGTTGGCTAGGGGCATAAATCAACTGGGTGTACGAAATTGGATGCGCCTAGCCCAAGACCGTGCTAGATAGTGAGGCTTGTTGACTGAGGCCCAGGTCCACTCCGGACACTAGCGCCCACAAAAAAAAAGAAGAAGATAGTAAATTTTAATTCGTAAGAAACCTTTCTTTCAATGTTTGTTATATTGTAAACTTGATATTGTCTAAATAATGCAATCTCCAAAATGTGAATTTGTTTGTGAAAGTTCTTTGTATTTTTCTTATTTCTATTGGCCGTTTTACGTGCAATAGAAGCAATAGAAAAAAATAAAACAACAAAATATTCTACCAAAAATATGCCGATATAAATGCATTTTTTTTTTTTATTTTTTTAAACGAATAAAATTATTTTTGGTTTTTTTTTTTTTCTAAATTAAAAAATATTCTAACTTAAAAAATAATTTTTGTAGTTTTTATGGATTTGAAAAGCGTTTCCATCAGAATTATTGTTCAAATATGTGAATCAATCTAAATCGCCTGGTTTTTATTTAGTTCATGTTACCGCGGAATTACTGTAGTTCTTAGTCTGGTTTAGTTTCTAGTCTAGTTTTCACTCCGAAGTGGTCAACTAACCACATGAATTAGATCGTTTTGCTTTCTATGTAGGCGGTATACCTTCCTGCGATCGATTTTAAATTTTATTTTTCTAAAATTTTACCAGAAATTTGTCGTTGATTCGATTTCTAACTAAGTTTCTCTTTGACCTTGCGGGCGTCCTTAAACAGCCTTTGCCTTTTTTCCTTTTCTGTATCTTCAGCGCTCATTGAATTCCTTTTTAAGACACTTTCTTTACGTAAGCAATCTAGATGACATTTGCTAAAGATCTCAGTGCTATTTTGAACATGTACAACTAAAAATATGGTGCCTTACAGATCGTTTAAAAGTCAAATTTTTTTTATGCAAAAGCATCTGTGTATTTAGCTCGTATGTTTAGCTTACATATTTTTAGTATATGTACTTAAATTCTTTGTTTTTTGCTTTTTTGGTGATACTCTTGAGGAGTGCTCTTTGTATCAAAAGATGTGAAAAATTTTTCAATAATATTGTCTCAATATTGCTGTTATTTTAATAGCATCTGTCAAATCTAATTTTTATTTATTCGTCACTGATATCAACTTACATGATTTGACCTTTTTATCAAGCGTGGAGATTTTGTGGCCAGCTTGCAGTAGAAAGGTGTCTTAAGGTTTCTTACCCTAGCTTTAAAAAAAAAATCATTAATGTCATAGATGCAGCCTGCTTTGTTTCATTTTAACATCGACCCGTCCTTATTGAAAAGTTATCCTTTAATTCAATGCGTTATCAGTACCTAATGATACTTTTTCATGCATTTTAATTAAAAAAAAAATTTGTTTTGAGTACACTGCACCGTAAAAAAAAAATTATCGTTCCCAGTCCAAGGCCATCCTACGTCCACGTGCGCGTTTTAGAATCCAACCCGACGCTAGTTCGTTGACCAGCACACCACCCATTTCCCGTAGCTCTAATCAAATCCAATTTCGAATGCAAATCGATTAGAATTCGCTTTAATATACTTTTTTTTTACATGTTCAACGTGCAGCTTTTGAAATTTCCCCGCAATACGCGCAGCCGGACGGGTGGACGGGAACACCCGCTTCCGATCAAATTTTGCGTGGCATGTTCCCACAGACCCCATTCAATAGTCGGGGTTAAGTTTAACGACTGAACTTGAGGCGCAGACTGTCGGTCGGTTAGGGAATTGCGTCAACAAAGTAGCTGAGGCGCGCAACAACGACGACTTCCCGTGTGTTGTCGTGTAGCTCGGCGCATCTAGAACGAGCGAACCTAATTCAATTTCGTGTCTATTTTGAATGCAGTTTGTCCGTGTGTATGTGTGTGTTTTTTGTGGCGGGAAACTAGCGAGCTATCGCCTTGAACTTTAGTTTACGATCGCGTCAGCCGCCGGGCGGCAGAAAGACAGCCCGCTTGAGTCACGGCAACAATGTTTGCGGATGGGTGGCGGCTGTTTGTTAGAAAAGCTCAGCTGCAGCGAAGCGAAAATAAACATAAAATTGTACACAAAATGCACGCTTAATTGCATTCCATTGAGTGGCACGTCGAAGGGGGGCGGGGGGCGGGTGAATGTGCTTAGCTTTTTGAGGCACGGTGCCTGTGGCCGGTGCTGTTGTAACCTTGGACGGTGATCTTTGTCGGGAGATCGGTTCATCCGTCGTCGGTTCGGTTAATTGCACTGCACATGTGGTCATGTGTGCGGTGGGGTGTTTATTGTGCATGGACGCACCGTACGGAGAGTGTGTGTGGAGCTTTGATGGTGATTTACGTTCCACACACTGATCGGCAAGTTAATTTGCCTCTATTTGGATGGAAGTCGTCGATCAACGTGTCTGTTTGTGGGGTGATCTCGCCTCTTTAATGGGACCTCTGCTCTTTAAAGCTGAATTATTGCTAGACTTGCTCTGAAGGCGGAGCCCATTTAAGTTGAAATAGACGTGAGCTAATCCTTAGACTTTGCATCGAGGAAAGAACTGAGTATTACTGATTATGGCGATTATCTGTAGGTGGTTACAGGTTACAGATGACTTTTAACATCAAAATCGATGTCAAGTTGCAATATATGCACGGTCACAGTCGAAAAACTTAAATATTTTTGTTTCTCGTATGTGCAACGTACGTTGAGAAGAGCCCACACATTCTAAAAGATTGAGATTGATTGTACATCTTCTTTAGAAGTCGAAAACATCAATTTGCGATTTATTAATCTACCACTGTAACTTCACTGACACTCGGTCGTATGTATCTGGAACCTGTGGTGAAAGTCAAAAACTTATGTTTTTCATTTCTGCTAATCTCCGATGATCAGTTGTATGTGGAACGTAAGGTGGAAAAAGAAAAATTTCACTGAATTCTCAGGCCAAGTATGCCCAAGCACTCCTTCTGAAATTTTACTTTTGCACGACGTCTTTTTTGATGGCCAATGGACTTGTCTTATAAATTGTCGGTGCCAAAGTTCGATCTCCAAACTCAGTGACTGTGGTGAATTTGCATTTGGTGGTAGACTTGCTTGTATTTGCCTTTTAAATCTGTTATATTTTTCATTGACTTCCTTACTTTTTGTCTTTCTGAATCTAATTTTGCAGCTATAATATGACCACTGCTACTCTTTGACCGCCTTTAAAAAGCAACAGAAATTTGTCGTCCACACGCCTTTGCTGCTCAATCCACACTTTTCCCATTGAAAAAAAATCCAAAAACCTTAAGCCCATAAAAACGCAAATTGAACTCCAATTCTCCAAGGGACAGTCTCAGCCACAATCTGATGTCTGATCTCTGTCGGCCGCAAAAGAAACAGCCTCCGTGGCGCAATTGGCTAGCGCGTTCGGCTGTTAACCGAAAGGTTGGTGGTTCGAGCCCACCCGGGGGCGACTTTTTGTGCTATTTCACCACCATCTCGTAACTGTGTCAATTCACTAACAACAGCTACATCGCTTCAGCACAAAAAACAAATTTCCTCAGCCCACGTGGTATTTTTTTTTTTTTTTTTTTCATCAAAACAACCATCGACAAAAACAACTTCACCACAAAAGACGACGGGGTCATTAAACTACGTCATTGAATTTTTATGCTAATTGCTGTCAAAAAGATGAGAGACGATAATAAATCGCCATCGGTAAATCGGCTCGACGTAAAACGAGTGAACACACAAAAAAAAAATTAAATCGACTATGAGAGATGAGTGGCAGATAGACGAACGGAATGCGTACGCTTTACGGCGAGCGGTGAGGTTTGTAGTGGCGTCAATGCCGTCGATTGGCGATGAGTTGTGAACAGACATTAGAAGGGGAGAAGACACACGGTCCTGTGGCGCAATGGATAACGCGTCTGACTACGGATCAGAAGATTCCAGGTTCGACTCCTGGCAGGATCGTACACCAATATAAAAAGTGTGCTGTTTTTCTTTTTTATATATTAGAGTTTTGAATTAAAGTGGCTTTTGAAGGCTGTTTTGGTTGATGTTTTGTTGTTTTTGCTTACTCGATCAGATTTATTTTTGAATAAAAGAAATGCTTTAGCAAAGGTGAATAAGAAGGAATTTCTTGTGTTGAGGTTAAAAGTCTTGCGAAGTTGAAGTGAAAAATTATCATTAACAAAAGCTGACTCTCTTTTTTGACATGAACATGAACACGTGTCTTAAAGTCAAACACAGTCTTAACGACTTAAGTTTATCACGCTTGAATTTGTGTTCAGCGAGTCTGAGGAGACTTTGTTGTGTCCAATATTTTTAGACACCAAAAAAAAACTTGTGTCTAATGTCCTCTTCTAGTTGATTTGAATTGCTTGCAAAACTATTGACAGTTTCAAGTGCTAAGCGTAATTTTTCCTTTGTAAGCAATGTCTTTCCACTGTTTTATTTAACTACCTATTGTCGAACCCAATCACAGGGTGTAAGACAGTCGGCACCGTGTGACCGGACCACGCGATGTTGATGTCACTTTGTAGAGTTATATTTAGAAGCACCATTGTTGCTGTCAAACAAATCATGCTACGCCTGATAGTAAAGCAATGAGCCAAGAATGATCGGAAAATGAGAAATATTAAAGGTCTCTGGCACTAACCTCGTTTAATAGAAGCAACTTAAGCCATTTTCGATCCGGCTCTAACTTGTGAACCGTAAAAGTCAGTAAGTTTGGTTGGGTTAGGTTGTGTGATGGGCTGCGCAAGACATCCAAGAACTTAGGCCAGACGAGGCCATTGTGATACCACATGGAGGATGCAAAACATCCCACTACTCCAGAAACCAGTTGGAGCTATTGATATGCCTGAGGATACGGCTCAAGCTTGTGTCAGCTAGTTCACCGAGATTATTGAGAAAGTAGTGACCAAGACTCTTTCTACGGTTCGTGAGAGCGCTGCAGGTCCCTTTAAGGTGGAGAGAGGTGGAGGGAGGCCCAGTCGTAAAAGTCAGAAACGATACGAGAAGTGTTAAGAGAGGCGATGCGAGATGCGATGCGAAAAGTGATATAGTGCGCGCAGTGAAAGCTTCTCTTTTGCTGCAAGAGCCCATATTTAATAAGCGTGTAAAATAGAAACAACAACAATCATTAACACGCACAGACACAGAGTTTGGAAGTGAGAAACGTAAGTGCGCACAGTGAAGATTTCAAGATTTCATCATTTTTCATGACTGACTTCTTGAGTTTAACCCTAATCAGCCCAGGCCAATTTTCTCCCTAATCCACCCAGGCGGTGGCCCAAAGTCACCGTATTAGTAAAGTTCTAACTATATCTTGAAATAATATTGGTAAATAATTTTTAAAGTTGGTTTTTCACTCTTTATTTATAACTCCATTTGTAATTTGTTTGATTTGATGGTACAAACATGACTTTCAACTGATTATTCTCAGGGTTCATTGCAGACATTTTTTTTTTGGTCCTTAAAACATGTTTGTTTTGAAGCGCAGGGTAAAATCGTTTCCTCTTTCTAGATTTGTCAGCCTTGTCAAATGATACTATTTCACCGATAACACGTTTAAGTGGCCCTTATAAAAGGCAAATGTGACTGTGAGACATCGCCTGGACGGATTAAGTTGGAAAACAATAATGGCGGTGATTTTTTTTACGACAATACATTCCGAATTTTTTTTCCACATTTCAACGTAGTAGTAGTACTACAATGTCGAAAATTTCAATGGATTTCCTTTTCAGAATTTTGTAAAAATTACCCACGAAACTGAAACGGTGAAATATAATATTTGATATGATAAAAGAACTTGCAGCAGCAATGGAGCAAGCAAAAGGGTGGAACATAAACTTTTGTTGAGTTTTAAATAATTTTTTTGGAATTCATGTTGATATATTTTTATGAATTGTTGTTTTTTTAGTAAACTTATAGTATACGCTTTCAAGCTGCTTTTAATTCTTTTTAATTTTTATGAATTCCGGATAGAGTTTAGAAAAAAAAGATAAGCAAAAATCTGGAGTAATACATTCCAGATTTTGCTTGTCCCATTATTACTTTAATCTACTGTATGCCTACGTTTTTTATATGATGGATAATTCTTCGAACTCTTGCAGACTCTTCCAAACTCAATTGGAAAAGTTTCGGAACCTGCAATAAACCAGAGGATTTATTTCGTGAGTGATATTGATCTTAAACAGTAGTGGGATAAAGTTTCTCCACAAATTTTGTCAAAAAGTGTAGTGAAAGAAAACCCAGTTCCTGTGTATAAGGTTGTGTTTTGTAAACTAAAACTCGTACAATTGCAATAGTTCCGTATACGTTATTTAACTGGCACAAGGACATTCAAAAGGCTTTATTTTGGGGTACATGAAATCAAAAAAAAAAAAATTATCAAGAAATGCTATCGATGGTGTTATACGGTCTTATCATTACATTACTAGGTATATGCAATTATTAGGATCAAAAATTCGAGTAAACGCTTTTAAAATAATGATCACAAAACTCAAAGCTTCCTTTTTACAGTTTTTATTATTATTATTATCATTTATTAATATGTAATTTAAATTACAGGGTAATTTGAAGATTATAGAGCCTAGCTGCTAAGGTTTTTAATAGTTCCCAAACATGATTAATTTGTAGATTTCACAAGAACTTACAGAATTACTTAAGAGTTCCACTCGAAGGATCCCACATTTTGTAAAGCTACTCCGAAAAGTTAATTAAATCCCAGGCAACTAGATGAGGACGTGGGATCATGCCCGATGTAGGAAATGCTCCAAGACGTTTTGAATTCTTTTAAGTGCTCTATAGAAATAAGTGTCAAAAACAAAGTTCCTATCAAACTAAACTTGATCTTTTCAAAAAAAAATTCCAGAGATTTAGAAGGGCTTTAGGCTTTTTATCCTGAGAATTGAGGAGCTGTGAATTCTTCACAGGAAAAATTTCATCAATCAGGAACGTTCCTAGAGTGGATATTACAAATTTATCCCATTTGATAAATGAGTTAGATTAAATTTCCAGCTACGCCGTGGTGTGAATTGGCAAGTATCGTATGCGTCGAGAATCAGCAACATATTTTCATGGCGTAATTTTAAGAGAGCGATGCCAAATGCAAACTTTAGTTTGTGATTGTTTCTGTTCCATTTTTTTTTTTTGGATATTAAGAAAAAAATGTTTGAAACCGCAATTTAGCAATTCATATTCTCGAATTTTTACGACTTTTGCAATCAACTAAATTTCTGACCACAAGTGGTCTTCAAGATACGATTCTTGGGTGTAGGTCCCCCGGAATACCAAGTGAAGGAGTCCTTCACTATCAAGGATGAGAAATCGTTCAGATTCTTGCACAGCGCTCGATGCACGAGCATGACATCAGGTACTGCGGTTAAAGATTCCATCACAAGAACTCGCCCGACTTCAGATAAATTTCCTCCTTCGCCCAATAACTTTATTAGAAGAGGAAGGGGATTGGGAATTTATTTGAATTCTCGCATTCCATTCGCATTGACCACCCATTGACATTGAATCGGAATCGAAATCGGAATCGGAAAATGTGTTATTGAAGCACCCAACGCAACGCACCGCCGCCGTTTGCTGGCGTTGTTGGCGCGGCGGCCCCCAGCCGCACTCCTTCTCAGCTTACATTCGAGTGTGTAGAAAAAAATAAATAACAAAAATAAAAAAAGTAAACACGACCCATGCACGCCGGAATGCGAAGGGTGCTCGTTTACAAGCGCGCATTCAGCGTCGGCCTTGCATCGGCGTCTGCTGTTCCCAACAGCGGAACCATCCGACCAGAAGATCATCGTTTCGCTTGTGGATATGTGATTATATCGGCCTGTTGCTGCCGCCACTGTGATGAGGCTTATAGGAGCGCGTGGAAGAAAAAGAAGAAATAAATCGCACTCGTGGAAATCGATAGCAGAAATAAAAGGGAAATCCACAACAGCTCCGCAGTGCTCCTTCGTGCACTTTCATGGTTTTCATGCACGATAGCCATAAATATTGGTTTTCTCCTTCACGGGGCCGGGATTGAATTGCAGGCCACATAACAGTAGAACGGAGCCGTATTGTTATTCCACACTCTCGAGTTTGGTTGCAGCTCGCCAAGGACATTTGCTGGTGCTGCTGTTGGTGTTGGTGGTAGTGGCTCCACGAAGCGCGATAAATTGCTTCGGTGACGTGGTTTGGTGGAGTTGGGAGTCGACTTACTCGACTGAGAGATAAATGGATTTGAGAACAGATTTGAATGTCAGATATCACGTCCAAGTGGGTATTTAGTTGGCTTAGGGCTGTGATTCTGTGGGTGGCATTGGAGGGCAGATGCGCCTTGAGCAGGTGACTTAATGCCGCTTGATAGGAATTTGGGGGTCGGGTTGAGTTCCATACAGATTAGCGTGTGCATTTGGGAGGGATTTCGGTGGTTAAGGTACAAAAGTGTTGTGGCTGCGGCGGGCTAGGTCGGTTTACTGCTCTGCTGCGACTCAGCGCAGCGATTTAATCCTGGTGAAGCGACTGTGGGGATTTGGCTGTTGATTCTAAGCGGGATTACGGGAATCTAAGCAATGACTAAGCTCTTAGGGCTTAAATGAGGTTTTCGTGGAGTCTTGGGAAGTGCCAATTTCAATTCTATGCAGCACAGTTACAGCTTGTGACTCGTACTCTTGACACTAACTTTGCGCATTCGAAGCTCAGAAAGATAGTGTAGGATAGTGATTTATTTTTATTTTTAGAGTTTGAATAGGCATTTAGGAAAAAGAAATGCAATTCTTGACGTATGTAGTGGGTAACAAACATATACCCCCAGAGATACGTTGTCTTCAAGACACCGATGTAAAGAAAATAACTTTTTGAAGCCTACACTTGTTGTCATTTTATTTCAAGCAGACAACTTTTTGCTTCTTTTCCAATAATGGATTTGAACTAAAAAAATCAGAAGGACCATGAAGTTTATGCTTTGTTCTCTTATCAGCCTCAATCTTTCCTGAAGCACTTGAACAGGTGATTCTTATTGTTAGATCATTTGCATTATGACAACCTGCCTAAAGATTGTAAATTCCAGCCTTTAACCACATATCTGGCTTCTGCTTGACTTGAAGATGAAGAATTTCTGATTGTGGCACGTTTTCTATGATTTTATATTACTTAGAAATCTTAGATAAAAAAACTCGAAAAGTGTCTGGTGTCGTAAATATTGCAATCCGATTGAGGAAGAAAAAGCTTCTAGTAAAAGGTTAGAACCCTAATTGTGCCGCTAATTCCACAATCTAACGAATAATTATTAGGTGTACAACTTTGCTTATGCCGTTTTTTTCCCGAAATTCGAGGCGTTCTCTCGTTTTGCGTTTGGTTCGATTGCGTTTGACACGAGTCTTGATCAAGTAATGCCTCCAATTCTGCATCTTCGAAAACCTTTTCCTCTTCCACAGCCATGCCGGTCTTTGACGTCAAAATCTTAGTTCTTGAATCGTTAAAACCACTCTCGGCATGTTCTTTCACTAATAGAGCGGCCTCACCATAGGTATAGCAATGAATGAGCCTCAGCCGCAGATTTCTTCATATTAAAGCATAAAATTAAGACTTCCCGCAAATGACGAGAGTTTGGCTCGTAAGCTGACATGTTTAATCGAGAATAACTTTATGATGCAGGCACAAATCGACCAATATTTCGATGGCGTTATGCTTACACATACCTAAGCTTATTGTATGACATCCACGATCTATTTATTTCGACAACCACTTACCGCTAGAGCAATCTATTACAAAACGGCGGAAGTATAGTTGTACACCTAATAGCATAGTAAGTTTCAGACTAGAAGACGAAAAAGCTATGCTCTGGCCCTGCAAGGGCTGTTACGCATATTATTTATTTTTTTTAAGTTTCCGACTGAGTATTTTCAAGCGTTAACTAAGTAATAGGTGTTAGAAAAAGGTCGACAGCATATTTAAGCAAAAATAACATTTTTTTTTCTTATAGTTGCTCTACAAGTTGTTCAGCTCTTTGCTGTGAATTGGTACACATCTTTTTGTTGACCACTTCTGTCGGTTTCAGTTGAATTCCGGCCCCACACAGACACAGTATTACCTTTCTTGATGTCAATCCTGGCTTTGCCACCATGTGCTGATCTTACTATTTTTTTCCAATAATCTCATTGAATGTTTTAGTTATTTGTCGACCAGATCGATTTATTGATCGAATACGAGCAAACCATTTCGCGACTGTTTTTCTACTTACTTCACACGTCTACTTTTTAAAAGCCTGCGAAAGATGAAACGTCAAGAGGAAACTTTCAAAAGTAGTTCCAAGTTCAAAAGACCGTTGAAGAGAAGAAATTTTAATGAATTTTTATACCATCTTAACCAGGATGAATTTCCTTTTTTTTCATCCAAAATTGCTCAGCATTAATTTTGAAATGAATAGCTCAGCTTTCGGTGATTAAAGTAATTTTTTTTTACGAATAAGTTGATAGTGTGCGCAAGCAACCGAATCTTATTAAGTTCAATTCATTTATTGGCATTTTGCTTATTACAAACATTACCAGCAGCAAACGAATTATCTTTCTAACTGCCATTGCGTTAATACTGCAAAATGCAACGGTTTCAACTCTGACATGCAAAATGTGCCGGTTAATATCATAAGCAGCAGAGATGTAAAAGAATTGAGTCTTTTAGTTTAACAAACCAATTGATTTCATGCCTCTGATTTTTTAATTCATGGATCCACTTTACGACCACGATTTCAGTATACAAATCACCATTTTCTTTGAAGTCTTTATAGTACGAATCCTTTTGCGACAATCAATGGTTCAAAATCAATTGAATATAATTAGTTAGAGTTATGTAGCATTCTTTGAAGTCACTTCGACGTCCCCACCATTCACTTGTCTTGTGGACTTTAATATTTTTCGTTGAAGTCTCCTGTGACTTGTGTGTGTATCTTTGAAGTTTTTGAGAATTCATCATTTGAGATTTTAGTCTTTTTTTCTTTAGGTCTTTACCTATTTATCTTTCAGAAATCTTATGAGCAGGAGGTCTGAAAATATAAAATTGCTGATTTCGATCTGGCATTAAATTCGCAACGCTTAGGACAACTTAAAAATTTGTTCTTCGCATTTCAAATACTTATTGCGAAAATAAACCTCTTAAAACTTTCACCCTTAACAGTTGGAAAGGCAAGTCAAATACTGATGAAAAGTTAATACGAAAATCGCCAATTTCCGTGCTTTTTGCTTGTGTTATTTTCTTTTGTTTTTTGGAAAAAGGCTTACAAGTGGATGGTTCTTCTATTCTGTAGTTTATGAAATGTTGCATTGTGAAGATGGACCGTGGACAATTAAATTACAAAATTCTTTCCTTCAGGGTTTTTTCACAATAGCGAATGACTATCAATAAACCACTTAATGTCTAGTGTCCCAATAAATTGCTGATGGGCAACCACAGGGGTTATTAAAATCACTTGCCGAGTATTTAGGAGCCAAACAAATGCCATTCTCGATTTCAGTTCGATTCCTAT
This sequence comes from Syritta pipiens, assembly GCA_905187475.1. NCBI lineage: Eukaryota > Metazoa > Arthropoda > Insecta > Diptera > Syrphidae > Syritta > Syritta pipiens. The sequence continues at coordinate 68,129,639 of LR994571.1, read as the reverse complement.
CGCTTTACGGATACGGATGCTCATCCTAATCCACATGTGCGTGTGGGTGATGAGTTATAATTACATTTGTTCTAATCCTCCCCCCACCCACCGAGTGTGTGCTGCGTGTGCGAGTAATTACAGGTGTAAATCGCCTTTGGTACTCTGTACTGGAAATAATTACTTCTGCCAGAACTCCCAGAGTCTCATCTCCGCGTTATTACCTCGACCGGGTGGAGGTGGCGGAAACCTAAAGACGCATTGTCTGAGCAGTCGCCACTTGCTGTGTATGAGCGAAACGAGAGATGTACACCGAGAATCTATCTTCTCCTCCAACTACAACCACTCACACAGAGCACATCCACTTTGGAGTACAATGCTCTGTGTGTTGAGTTTGTCTGTCTGTCGATTCGTCGGTCCGTCGGTTCGTTGGTTATGCAAATTACACACGACCTGTGTAATAAATAGGAGAGCCCCACAACAAAAGAGAGAGCAATTAATAGACGGAGGAAAAAAAAGAACGAAAAAAAAAAATTAAATGTATCTACGTATCTGCTGTGTGTTTGTTCCCATTCAGTGGCTCGCACACGTTATCGCTGGAGGTCGTTTTAATTTGCATTATTTATGGTCGGAAGCGATTGTTGTTGTTGTTGAGTGTGTGTGTGACGGAGTACTGGGGAGCAAAATGTGTTGATGTTGCGAGTTGGGCGATAGTGTAGATATGTGGTCCTGTGGCGCAATGGATAACGCGTCTGACTACGGATCAGAAGATTCCAGGTTCGACTCCTGGCAGGATCGATTCAAGTTTTTTTTTCTTTAACTTTTTTGTGGTTCGTTTTATTGTGATCTGGGCACGTGCTGCTTTTTGTAGTGTGGGTTAATTATCTTGTGAAATGATTCATTTGACTGTTGACATGAAACTTCAGTCCAAAGTACAAAGATGAGTCGAGAGTTGTTTTTTACATAGAAACTCGTAAAACTATGAAAAATATTTTAAAATTTGAATGCTTTGAATGTGCTTAAACAGAACGTTTAATGGCATGGAACTGGCAGAACACTTCGATTACTTGTGTAGCGCCACGTAAAAAGTCTTAGGCAACGTGACGTTGATAAGGAATTTCAGTTAATTTAAGAGATCTTTTTTGAGTGAAACTTAAGATGCCTACTTTAGTTGAGGATCTTGGTTTTGGAAGACATAAACAATTTGCTTGGTAAACGATCGACTAAATGTTTCGAAAAAAAGGGAAATTTAAGAAATTAAAAGCTAATCTCAATCAACCTTGAATACAAAAAAGTTTAAAATAGTTTTTTGCACGAAGATTAACTAAACATGATGATCAGATTTGAAGATCTGCATAATTCTATCGACATTTTTGACATTTAAAGAGCGTGGTGTATCTTTGACATCCTAATTACCAACCGAGTCGAAGAAAACAATAATTGATTGATTATTATAATATCAAGATCTTAACTTTTAACGTTTCAATCCCTTCCTATCGGCTCGATTTATTGCACCGTTTGTTGTTACAAGTTGCAAGCTAGGCAGATTTTCGCTGGAATTCAACTAATGTCACTGACTTTGGAGAGGGTATTTTTAAGAATCGAGAATGATATCGCCTGCGAAAGAATATGAATATCAAATAATAGGTGGAATAGGAAAGAGCTAAGGGGCATAGTTTGCGTCTTCTCCCTAACCAAAGAATAGTTCGGGATATAGATTCTGTATTTTCGATTTGCTACTTTTCATTTTCATTCCGCTTTTATTCTTCACTTTATTCCGCTTTTCAACTTAACTGATTATATTTTCTTCTTACTTGTCCTTCTTACGAATTTTTATGGCTGATTGAAAAGAATAAGAATACAATGAAGAAATTTTTGATTCAAATCCCTTGTAATAACTTGATGCGATTTAGCCGATTTAGAGAGCTCAATTGCTCTTTAGATTGACTTTAGAATGAGCAGAGCTTAAACTTGAAGATCATGTTTTTTTCTATTTGATGTACGTCAATATATGATGGATCATTAATACGTATTACGTCAGATACACTTTGCTTAAGTCATGTCTTTCAACGGCTGGCCGAGAATCTTAAACTAGACGTTTTAAAAATTGTGGTCGAATTTAATATCGAACTTTTTAAGCCTATTCTATGTCAGCGTTTATTAAGACCTTATCGGTGCTTGCCCTCATCCAAAGTTAGTTATTTTACTTGACCTTTTTACGAATCTAAGTGGCTTTGGTATCTGCCGCGGACTAACAAGAGTCATTCGACTTAGTTTTTTTGTGATACAACAACCTCCTTCTAATCCTTTTTTTTAGCTTTTATCTCAAAATAAAACTAAAAAAACATAAAAACTGACTTAATTCATTTTTTTTTTTCAGAAGTGAACATTTGAAGGAACGTGTTAAGAAGAAATATGTAAACAGAGTGTGCAGTACAAGTTGCGGTAAGTATCCAGACACATGTGTCGATTTATTTCCCTAGCAATTTCCTCAGACTAGGACTGGAGCTGAGACTGAGCCTCGCCCACTTTTCTCCTGCTTCTCCTCCATTGAAAACCGAAACCCGCTTCCGTTTCCTGCTGAAGGAGTGTATCTAGCTCCAACTCATAAACAAATGCACAGACAAAAAAAAATACAAAACACACTCACACACCGACACAATGATCTAAGTAATTTCGTGTAGAGAACGAACAATTTCCGGCTGACGGACGCGGCCTGGCAGGCGAAAAAAAAGGAAAAAAAAACTGACAAGCGCACGAAACCGACGGAAACTAATGAGTGCGATGTTTTGCGCTAAATTTGTTTTTTTTTTTCTGTTTCTGAATTTTTGCATTCTCGAGTTCAATGTCTAAAACGAGTGCATGTTTTACGAGTTTTGTTTGTGGGAGAGGGAGTCGGTAGAGTCATATTTCCAAAGTGCGTAGTTGATGACGTCTGCTGAGACTTTTGCGAGGGTGGTGGTGGAAACATCTTTTTTGGAGGAAGTCCATGGGCATGTTCTCCAGGTTGCATGTGGCAGGATGTGTGCATGCGATGGAATCAGGAGGTTATTGCCAAAAATGAACGATGATGCATAAGGTCTGGTCTAAGATGTGGTGGGGTACTGAGAACACACAGCAGGGGATTGACTTTCATGAATATTTATGCGCTTTTTAAACATTATTTCAGACTGAGCCCACTTTTTGCATGATTTTGTTTGAGTTTTGAATTTCAAACTGATCTTTGCTGTCCAATTTTGAATAACTTGCCTGCAATGTTCGATTGAATTATAGCTACAGTCTGGGTTATATTCAGTTTGAGGGAATCAAACGAGTGCGATTAGTTGGCATAGATCTGTGGACTCAAAAAACATGAAAAAAAAAAGTCTGAAGAAGTTGAATTTGTTATCAGTTCACGTTATCACGAATGTTTGTTTTGGGTTACATATTGTGGTAGCACCTTTCTGCTGGAGTCACAAGAAATTAGATGTCTGTGATGGCGTCTCATCAACATTGTTTTAATAAGTGCGACCAAAGGCACAATAAGCAAAAAAGTCATCCCAAAGATTAATTAGGATACGTCTTCATACGTAATGGAGATGATTTTTCTAGTAAGATTAGTAGTAGTTCGGGAAGATCAAAATTCAGATGAAGTCTGCGAAAATCAGACGGCATCTGACGGTTCTACTACAATCACCACAGCGGCAGAAATATGGTGATAAGTACACGTGGGGATCAGTTCACTTATTCTGCTGTATGGGCATCCTAAAGACCGTTGGGGGAACCGCCAAAGGACATTCTGAAGCACCTAATCTAAAATGCTGAAACGGCTTGTCGTTACTTTACGCCTATCAGACTTTTCTATAATATCAAATGACTTCATGGACACGAAATATATGATTGTATTGATTGTTCAAGCGCACTGAAGTCATTCATTCTTTCTAACTGTTAAGTTTATGGCAACGTCATTGCAAATTTGTAAAATTCAAGCAAATCCATCTTCTGAAATCCGCAATAATTGTGACTACTTGTTAGTTTAAAGAAAAATTTGCAAGCCAAAATGCAGCGTTAATGTAACATTTGAGCTTCAATACTTTTGCATACACCAAATAATGGCGGTTTGGCAACAAAAACTTTCAAATTGAAAAATGAAAACACTTGCTGTATTGGGGTTGTAATTTTAATTCACAAAAGCCGTTTGCGAGCTCTTAGGTTCAACTGATGAGAAGTTTCACCGTCTCCGTCATCAAACGGTCGTCGCACCTCACTGAAATAGAACCCACCCACCACTGCAAAACCCTAGAGACTTAATCAACACCGTCACAAGGTCACACAGCCCTCCCCCGTGTCGCTGGTAAAAAAAAAACTTCTCCATAAACCACACCGGTGACGAGCTACAAATCAGGTTCAAAGCCACCTCCGTGTAAACAAACCCCCAACCCACGACTCTAGAGAAGCACATTCATAAATAATTTCGCCTCGTCTCGTTTTCCTTTCATCTCGAGGACCGCTTTGACCTTTCACCTTTCCCCCGCCACGCTCCCCACTCTCATTTATCAAGTTCACAGTCTGCCCCGAGGAGCGAAACCCTCTCGCGCTACTAAAAACCCGACAGATTAAAGTCGCCGAGAGTTTATCTTTAAAAGCCTCCTTGTGTTGCCGTCATTATTCACCCACCCCCAGCCCCATCCCCCACACGACATGCCATAAAAAATGAGACATGTCCTCCTTTTTCCAACTGCCTGTCTGGGACTCCTCTCTATATACTCATGGGGTACACATGTACGCGTCGTTAGATACTTTGAACCGTCTGCGAAAAGCCATAAATGGCAAAGAAAATTGCGTACCAAATACATGCACACGCACACGGATAAGTGACGACGGGTAGTCAAAAAGGAAAAGCAAAAAAAGAGACGAAACAGAAACAGAAACATCCCCAGGATCGATAGGACCAGACAGACCTTCCTCAACCCATATCTCCGTCACCCACCTCCCGCCACTGTCATCGTCGCCGCCGACGACGTCGACGTCGCCGTCGCGGTGAATCCATTAATAACCCGAAGAGAGCAGTGAAAAGAAAACACAAGAAGCACACACAACACACACAAACACACGCTAACAACAATGACGACGACGACGACGAAAGCGACGCCAACGATTCATTCATTCCGCCGCTCCAGCTTCACGAACGAAATTTTATTGCACGTGTATCTATGTATCTAGATATCTCACACACACACAGAGAGACACAGACGACGGCTGGATATTATTTTGGCAACCTCGCCCCATCCCACCCTCACAGCCAGACAAAGGGGGCGGATACGCCGCCGCTCTCTCGGTGGGTGGGGGTGTCGGAGGCCTCCTCCTGAATTGTTTAGTGTGTCATGTGCGAGGAAAGGACGACGTACAACAAAATCGAGATCCCGTTTATTGATTTTGTTCCACTCTCTCTCTCCCTCTTGCGCGCTCTCTCTTTGTCTCTCTCACATCGTCCACACCCGACGGATGGATTTTCGCAGGACTCTCCGCCGCACGTATATGTAGGCCAGACACACAGCGCGTCTGGGTGGAATGGGGGGCGAGGTCCTTCACCTGGCAACCAAATTAGCTGCAGGCTGAGTACTTTGGCGTGTGTTTGTTTTTTTTGTTCCTTGCTCTCTTTCGAATTTTAGAGAGAAGGGCAAGGGCAAGGACACGGTGCGACGGGCAGGTGTGCGGTTAGCGGTTGCTGAGTCTGAGAAGTGTACCGCAAAATCTCCTTGGTCGACACAGACACGGGGTGATTTTCTTTTAATCAGCGTCGTAGTAAACGCTCCACCGTCGTCCTTGAGCCGTCGTCTGTGTGTCACCCACCTTTGGAAAGGCGGTTGGATTGGGGGTGAGTGTGTTTAGTTGTGGATTTCCTTCTTCGCTTCGGGTTTGATTATGTAAATTTCATTTTGCAAAAGCACCCTGTTTTGGAATTCAATTGAAAATTAGGGTGGTGGATTGTTGTCTGGCTGGTGAGGTGGGAACCGTGGGAATTCGGAGAAGGCGTGAGAATTAGAGAAACACACTTGAGTTAGAAAGAGGTACAGAGAATTGTAAGGGTCTTGCATTTTTCAGAGATTTGCAATGCAATTAAAAATACCTGTAGTTGAAGATGGTCTGCTGGTATAACTTATTGGCGAAGAAAATCCATCTTTTTGTTACTCATACGCCAGAGTAAATAAAAACCAGACTTTACAAATCTAGGGAACTATACAGCCTCCAGAATTCTCTATAAAGATTCGAATAACAGTCATTAGTTAAGGGAAATAACGCTGGAGCGCTGGCTCAGCAAGTCTGCTATTGAGCAAAAAAAAAAAACGATTCGAGAGACGGACGGAGGTTTAATTTTTATTGAAACGGTGGTAAAAAACATGAGAACGTAGATTAATTTAGAATACAATTAATGATTCTTTTGAATGTGTGTGGCGTTATCACATCTTATAATCTTTCCCTTTTTTGGCGGACTTGTGAGCTGTCATCACGATTTTCTACATGTTTCTGATTTCTTTCAAAACCAAGCTGATACAGATTTTTCGATTTCATCTGTTTTTGGGAAATTCTTAATTAAGTAAATGAATTTAGTAAACTTTCAGTTCCCCTCAACGAATGTGAATCAGTCCCATGATCAGTGTGGTCGACTTTTGGGTGAATTTGGAAGTGAAACGATGTCGTGTGATTGACAACAACACCAGTAAAGCGTTCCAAAAACCGATAAATTAAAAAAACAAAAGATTCTTGAATTGAGAATCCTGATTGATTGCACAATATTTTAAAGTAAGTAAAACTTTGAGCAGTACAGGCACGACTCGAAAAGGCGTCTTTCTAATTTTTGGCGCCATTCTTTGTCAGCAACCGTAATTCAAGCTTTCAAGAAGTCTGACGTGTGGTCGAAGCGTGTGGTTCCAGTGTCTCAAGCTTATCTTTCTTGTCTTTAAACTCCTAATAAGGTAATTAGACAGGAATGGCTGGCTGGGGCAACAAAGAGCCACAGCCAAACTAGGCCCATTGTGATACCACAACGGGGATAATTACTCCGCGCCCTATTGGAACCATTGTGAGCTTCTTACTAAACTACAGATCTGATATTTCTCAGATCGCTCAGACTACCAAGGAAGTGTTCACCTAGATGAGTTCTTCTACGAAGCGCTAAGGTCTTGCACGAACATGGGTGGTGAGGAATGGTTTCCTCTAGGAACTTCTGAAAAAGTCATAGGCTGAGATTCCTTATCTGCTAGCATGTCTACCGATGGTGCAATGTTCCGTAGTGACGCGTATCATGATCCTTATCACTGGCCTGCTTATCGGGCGGAGGCAGGTTGTGCGTTTAGCGTCTAGTGCGGGCCAAATCTGTTTGGTGTGTAAACACGTTGAGCCTTCTTGCCTCCTGTGATTCGTAGTCTTGAGATGTGGAGCCTTGTGGCTAATTAGGTTTATTCCACTCGAAGGCTCTCAGGATCCGGATATCTCGTTCTTTCTCTTCCCTACAGACCCGAGATGGGCTTAACTTTAAACGTGTCTGTGTTAATTGTCGATAAATGGAAGCGCTGCGACTTGTATAGAGAGCTTCATCGCTTAAGAGCTGCGTTTTTAATATTGTTTCATGGCTCGATACTACTCAACTCGGTTGCAAGAGAGGTGTTTTTAAAATTGTTTTATAACTCGATCCTACTCAATTTGGTTTCAAGTTTAAAATCAACCACCTTGAAGCTGTTTGAAAGATTATCAGGGCTCTAACGGTTTTTAAATCGTCAAATTGGAAATGAGGAAATTTTAACGTGATCGTAATCGCCTTAACTTTATTCGTTTTCGTGGACTCTTAGCATCTTTGCCCGCTTAACTCAAGCCTTAAAATGTCACCACACTTTTCCGAAGCGTTAGAGACTTCTTTGCATGTGTTTGGTCATATCGCGCCCTGACCATCAAATTATCGTAAGCGACATTTTAAGCAAAAATGAGGTTATGAGGCAATTCGATAGTTTATTCGATTGCGTGGGTTTCTGCATCATTAGTTTTTTAATGGAGCATTCAAGTTACATAAATCACAGGAAAAACAAATCGTAAGCGACATTTACACGGTTTTAGCTCAAAAAAATACAAAAAGGAGTCTCTCGTGTAAAATTTTCATTTTGTCTCTTACGATAATTCTTCGGGTGCGATATTCTTCTCCGAATTCTTAGCGATAACTAGGCACTTCTCTTATCGGTATCGGAACATAGCGTTTCACGGAGGTTATTGACGTGCAGTAAACACTCACATAACCGGACAGCGACGGTACATAAGAGGCGTCGAGGTACGATAGCTGTCCGTAAGGTGGAGTTCACTGTGTTTGCTTTTATTGTTTAGAAATCTGCTCAGCGTTGCTTCTAGATCCTTGAATTGGCACGCAGAAGTACCAGTTAGTTTGGCTAAAAAACGAACAAGAATGGCAAACAGTTGGAACTTCTAAAAGAAAACTTGGTAACTTCCAAAGGGCTGTTAGTTGCCACCAGAAACTTGTTCCAAGGTAGCCTATTAGAATTCGATTGAGACAATAAAACTTCCTTTTCCTCGCTGAAAAGGTCTATTCTTAAACTAGAGTGAACTTTGGACAACATTGACCTTTGTTATATGTAAACTACTCCGAAACGTGAACACTTTTCTTTTTTTTAAATTGATTGCTCTAAAATGTCAACTTGTGAAAGCTCTAAAATGTGAACAGAAATTTTGGGTGGAGTTCCGAATAGTACTTACCTCCGAATTTCTGAAATTGTTTGTGAATATAGTCTAATGCGTCTAAAACTGAAATCCAAAGCCGTTTTGACCGCAAATGAATAGAAAGGATGAAACATTCAAAGTTCAAAATCCGTAAAAAAAGAAATGTCTCGTAAGCCCCAGAACCTGTTTCTTTCAATGATCAATGTCTTATTTTTTGTTTAGAAATGTGTTCAAAGTAAGTAAAGGTTTTAATACTAAATAGAAAAACTGAAATTTTCGAAAGACTTTAAAAGGAGTAAAGATAAAAAAGTTATCAAAATCATACGGTAGGAATATAATTTAAATCATAAAATATTGCATTCCAAAACATACGTAATCTAGTCGGTTTTTAATATTTCACGTTATCCAATGTTCACTATATTTATTATTTTTGCAAGCATTCCAAATTCAGATACAGAGAAATACCAGAATTTGACAAGTTTAGGAAAGTTAGTATATTCTTAAATGCGATTCCATCAGAAAGAAAAAGTTCCGTCAAAAGATCGCCTAGTTACCACCTCATGAATTAGAGTCGACGGCGTGTTGCCCCCCGACCCCTTTAGTGGGACATGTGCGGTTAAGAGGGATGCCAAAAAATTTAAATAATTCAATACAGAAATGGCAAAAACACACATGGGGTTACTAATTTTAATGAAGCAGTTAGCTGGTTCAAACCAGCTTTGTACATCAATTTTAATTTACCAGACCTGTTTTTTTTTTTTGCGTTTCCATTTGGTTTTTTAGAGAGCGGTCAAATTGTTACAAATCTCAAAGTATTAATTTAAAATTGTAAAGTCTCGCATGCATGCGAGTGCAGTTTCGCGTTTTTGGTGACCGATCGATCCATTGCTAAAAAACATAATTCTTTACTACTTTTTGGAACACAAAGCGATATCCTCCTTATACTCATCAACCAAAATTCCATCGTCAAAAAAAAGAAACGTTTCGGGTTTAAGCAGAGGACTCAAAAAAAAAAAAAGTTCGCGTTCAGGCAGAGGACTGAACTTGTTCCAAATTCGAAATGCTTCTTTGATTTCCCTGATTCCCCCTGCTAGATGACTTCTAACCTTCGTCTAAGCGCTTTGCCTTGAGAAGAACTCAACCTCCACCCTCCGACACGCCCAAACAAAAAAAAAAAAAAACGACGTTCATCCACCTCAACAGCCGATTGCATTTCTGGTCCTCAATTACGCCCCTGTACAGAGACTGAAAAATTAATGACTCCCACCCCGCCTACAGCACCCACGCACCTCCTTTGAAAAGCGATGCCATCCTTGACCCCAAAATGAACATCACTTCCATCTGCGGTGTCTCCCGCCGGGTAAATCCACCCGAATCCACAATGGATTTTGTGTTGATACCACAAAAGACCAAAAAGCACAAAAACCGAGAGAACAAAAAAAAATGTCCCAGAACAGAAATTAACCGAAATTGGGTAGTAAAAGTCTTTAATCTCCGGCTTAGCTTCCATAAAAAAGGAAATTGTTTACACGTGCCTTGCAGTCGGCTGAGGGAGGGCGACCACATCTCAGCCTCACTCACGGCCCACCCCACCGGGACATTCGACACTAGTAATTGCCAGAGCGTTTTCTTCTTATTTTTTGAACGTGAATTCACCCTGCCAAAGTGAGCATGCAATAACCTATTAAATGAAAAACCCACACACACACACAGGCAGAAAAAACAGCCGCACAGACGTGCGCGTGCGAACGCGAGCGGCAACAAAAACATTTCGAAAAAAATAAAACGCCGCAACAACAAAAGTTTCCGTCAAAACAAAATAATGCCCTCCCCCCACTCATCCGCCCTCGCTGCCCTTATCAAATCGAACAAATTACTACACACAGACCAGCCCCACACACAGACACACACGACAACGACGGATACATCATCCACCCCCCCGAAGCCCGCCCACCGCTGCTGCTGGCAGCAAAAGGCAAGTTGAATGACATAAAACATCGACTGACCTTCAACTCTAAGACTGAACCTTAGAAAATGAATAATTTTCACTTTACATGCGCGCATATGGTTGCGTTTGTCTGTGTGTGCTCACTGTCTGTGTGTGTGTTCGTGCGCATCCGCCGACTCGCACACAGCCGCAAAAATCAGCGAGGCCCAACGGCTACCCCACCACTGTCACCTCAGCAGCGCATCAACAGCAGCAGCAGCAGCCCAGCCCCACCACCCCTACCACCACCTCCACCACCTTCGGAGTGAGTTAATAATAAAAACGTCTGTGCTCGCGTGCACAAAGCGCCGACGTAGTCGTCATCGTCGTTGGTCGTCGGTCGTCTCATCGCATCGCATCCTACCATCGGGCAGAAAGCTCTGCAGCCATAAAAAGCACTGCGCCCCGCTTGCCCGTCCCACGACATGCATGTCTGCTGTGCATGCGGGCGGGAGGGAGAAAGAAAAGCTCCGCAGGCCGCTCAATTCGAATTCTGTTGAGGCGTGCAATGGGGCAGCAGCACAGCACGCGAGCGCTCACCGGAGAGACGCCCTCCCCGCATCCGAGCGGCAAGAAAATTCTCTGTCGAGTGACCTGAGCCGAGGCATGCGGCTGCACATGGGAGAGCTGGTCGGCCGCTCTGCACAGAGACTCACCTTACTGGCCCAGACTGGTTGAAGAGGGGGTGGGCTCGTTGTATGTCGCTTGCTACAGTCGTTGTGGTGGAAAGCCGTTCCGAGCGACGGTAGTGCGCTTAGCCCCGTTAAATGGCGGAGCTTTTCAGTTTGTTTAAGGCTGTTTTCTACTGGCACTGTTGCCAGGTTCGCAGGGGAGTTTTGAGTTTCGAGGGACGGCGGCTCAAGATCTGGCAAGGATGGCGTTTAGGAACAAATGTGAAGAAAGAAGGCATCGATATCAACAGAAATTCAAATAGAATTCTACCTAAAATTCGGGTTTTGTGAGCCTTCCGCGCTTTGGGACTGCGGTTCTTCTTCTTTCCTTCTTTGTCCTTCCGTCCTTCCTTAAATATTTTCAACTTCATCATTATCTAATGCTTTCGATGTCAATTGGGTTACAGTCTAGAAATCTAGAAATCCGTCATCGTCCTTCCAACTAAAACATTTCGCTGAATTCCTTGCTTTTCGGTCCCATGTTGCCAAGTCTCACCGAAGTCTTCACCTATTTCAATTGAATAAACAAAAATGCTTCAAAAAGAGGCGTTTTCTATAAAATTTCGGCTTTTAGCAGTTTTCGGTTGGATTTTCTTCTTCTCAGTTCTCAGAGTTAATTTTTATGTCCCTTTGTGAGTTGAGCTTCTATCGACATCGTTTTTGTGAGGATTGTAAAGATTGTATTGACCGTTGAATAAAAAAATGGGAATGAAAAATTATCCATTAAAACATTTAGTACTAGTACTGTGCAGAGTTGGGAAAACTATAAACATTTAATGACTACAGTTAATCACTAAAACTTATTTTTTAAGTTTAAAAGACTTACTTATGTCAATTTCAAAGCTAAAAGTCATTGAGTAAGTTAAAAAACTTATTTTGACTTCAAAATTACACTCTTCCGTCACCTTGAATAGTCCGACTAATAAGTCACGAATACAGTCAATTGACTGTAAGTTAAATAAATATCTTCAGTCATTGTTAACAGGTGACAGTCCTTTTTAGTCATCAAAGCAGTCACGTAATTTTTTGACTTTTAGTCAATTGACGGGATGTTCGTCTTTTGACTAAAATATTTTAGCACTGAAATCTTTTAATTTCAGTGAGACTTAGTATCAAGCGATCAATCGTGCTGTCCAATACAATGATGTATAATATAAAGACAAGTCCTTTTGGTTAAGTGATTTTGACTTTTCACGAAATCGGAAGTCACAAGATATTTTGTGTTTTATTGAAATAACTAGCTGTACTCGGTGCGCATAAAATAAATCGAATTTAAAAAAAAGTCATCGTGTATGTACGTAAAAGAACACTTTTACATGATTTTTCCAGATTTTTAGACAAAACGGTGTGGAAATTAGAGAGGGCACCCTGTTTGCAACTTTGGAGCTTCATATCTTTCCAACAGTACTTTTCACTGACAAAACCCTAAAGAAAGCTCAATCTCATTTTAGTTGATATATCACTCGATAGGATCAGGCGAATTTTGAAAGGCAGCCCCCATAATGGGAGCCATCCCCCCGTCCCAAAAAAAAAAAAATTGATACCAAAATACTTTTTGACAGAATTCTAAACAAAGTTGCCAAAGACATCAATGCTCTATGTCTTACCATTTAGAAGTCTATAAAGGACAAACAAACAAACATTAATTTTCGTTCCAAAATTGCTGAATCTTGACCAAAAAAACTTGTTTGAAATTTGTTGGCCAAAATAACACCGAAATCATGCCTCACCCACCGTATTCACCAGATTTGGCCCTCCGCGAGTTTTTTCTGTTCCCAATATTAAAGAGACTAATAAAAGGATGGCATTTTGCGACGGTTGGGGAGATACAAACCGAATCGCTGAGAGAGCTCAAAGGTATACCAACAAGTGCATATCAGAACTGCTGCGAGTATTGGAAAAAACGCCGTAACAAGGGTATTATATCTGAGGGCGACAAAATAGAAATTGATGAATAAAGAAATATTTTTTTGAGCAAAATGAAAATTCACCTTATTTTTTGAACAGACCTCGTAGTGTACACTGGGAGAAAAGGCAATCGAATGTATTCATGCAGACTTCTAGGGACTACTAGTCGAAAGATTAAAAAAAAAACTGTCAAAAAACAAGTCAGAAGACTACGTGACTGCTCTGATGACTAAAAAGTACTGGCACCAGTGAATAATGACTGAAGTCATTTAATTTACAGTCAATTGACTAATTTAGTGACTTATAAGTCCGAATATCCCTGATGAAAAGTGACTGTAGTTTTGTAGTCAAAGTCTTAAGACTAAGCAATAACTAATATTCAAGGGATTTAGTTAATTGACTGGGACTTGTCTGTCAAATGACTGCAGTCGTCACTGCTCTGGTGCTGTGTCACGTTTGTATTTAAGTTTGAGTTTCTTTAATTGACTCAGTCCTTTTCAAGACCTAATCTAAATCTTTTTTTATGCCATCAGAGTCTTTCTTACTTATTGCTTAAACTGTTTATAATACAATTATTCAGAAGACACAAGCCTCAGTCTTTCTTTGCTTTTAACTTTTTTGAATAATAAAAACTTCAGCAAATGAAATGTATTTGACTCAATTTTCTGCGTTTTCTTGGAAGTATACATCACTGATAAAAACGAGATGATGAATGAATGGAATGTAATGTTGCAACAGACTGCTTACTCTTGCCGATCCATAAATTTGGAGCATTTCCTACTAGCACCATTACTTTTTTTAATAATTAACACAGCGCGACAACAATTTGTTTATGTTGATTTTGTTGGTAGTTTTTGCTTTCTAGAATTAGACAAACACACTTTAAGCATTCATTCATTCCAACTGTTGGCTTTACGGCTACAGCATCAGATTGGATTTCATGGATTTTCTGCAGTGCATAATTGATGCTTTTGTTTAAAAATCCAGTTTTAAAAGTGCTGGTTTGTGTCTGTATTATTGAATCCAAATAGAGGAGAAGGTTCTATGAACACAGTTTATATTTCCTTCTTGGCTTGAGCTTCCGCCTTTTCATTGCCCTCACAGTATGTCGTTTTCTGCCAGTGTATTTTAGTTTTTGTTGCATTCACAGATGGCCTCGGAGTTGGTGGTATAGCTCCTTAGGAGTCTAGGGACAGACTGGCTATCTGAGAATATAGCAATCTTTGTGTTGCTCACCTTTCTTTCGATAATGCGAGGTGCGGCTTCATTAATTGCATAGAGTTCAGTCTGAAATATTGTTGAAACACTACAGAGAAAGAGAGAGAGAGATGTGAAGGCTACATCTATTTCCTATCACACCCGTTGGGGCGGGTGCGATTGTTGTCAGGTTTCGATCCATCTGGATACCGCTTCTGGGCTTCATCGTTCAGCTTCGTCCTCTCTGCTAGATATTAGTACAGTGTATAGATTTTTGAGTAACATTTAACCTTCAATGCCTTCGCACAGTCCACAATACGACATTCGGCACCTTCGTTTGGGGTGTAAGATATGACAAATCGAAAGAGTCCAACAGAAAAATAAGAAAATATTTGACCTTTTTAAGGTTTATGGAAGCGTCAATATTTTTTTTTTATCAAGATGGGGCAACATTTTGGATGAAGTTGTGCTTAATACAATGAACTCTCGATAATTCAAACTTTTATAATTCGACTTCTAATTATAGAGGTAACAAAGCCATCATTTTCGAATTATAAGAGTTTTCATGTTGTTTTGGACAATAATAAACTCGAATTAACGAGGGGACCAAATTGCATAGGTTTTCTTCGATTTACAGAGGTTCTTTTAGCAGACTGTGAGAATGCTTCTATTTTCAGAGGTTTTGGAGCTATACAGGTTGGAATTCTCGAGATAATTAATACTGTATTTTGAATTCATTAAATTTAATCGAGTTATAATTAAGTTTAAGCAAATATTTTTCGATTGATTTTTAAGGAATATAGTCTACTAGACAACATTTTTTACTTTTTAAAAAATAAATGAAGCCTTCTCATCCTGTTATATCAGTACTATACTCCTTAAATGTTGCACAAACATCAGGCTCAAATTTGTGTTGAGCCATGTTTTTGATATAAATTTTTTTATCATTAATTAACGCAAACCGTAGAAAGAGGCATCTTGGTGACTACTTTCTCAATAATCTCGGCGAACTAGCTTACACCAGCATGAGCCGTATCCTCAGGTATATCAATAGCTCCAACTGGTTTCTGGAGTAGTTGGATGTTTTTGCATCCGCTCCATGTGATATCTTGTCTGGCCTAAGTAGTTGGCTGTCTTGCGCAGCCCATCACACAACCTAACCTAACCTATCATGAACCATTTATTATTATTTTGTCAAGACCCATTCTAGATTTTCGAAACCTTTTGACACCGCTCAACTTAGCACCACACTATTTTTGTTGATGGTAAAAGTAACAAAAGTTTTTGATTCCTTTTCTATAATCTTTTCTTTCCAATAAAATGCTTTTATTTGCTTTCTTCCAAAATGTCTAAGTTTTAAGAAAAAAAAAAAATACCTGATAGTCATCAGTTTTCCCTCAACTTCCTGACTGAACCAAATTGTTGACGTTGATACAAAGCAAACTAGGTTTCCTGCACTCGTAAATTTCCTACCGTCTACCTCTCGAACTTTCGATTTCACATTCCATTTCTATCACCAAAGTTTCGATTCACTGTAGCATCACCGTAAAAATCGAGTACCAGCCCTTGTCAACTTTCCGTTCTATTTTCGTTCATAGAACGATGTGTGTGAAGCTTTCATTCAGGAGAGTCGTCTGCATACTGTCAGAGCTTTCAGCCTCCTCCACCCCACCTCAGTGACCTTTCGATGATGCGCCCTAAAACCCGAAGAATTTATCCAGTCTCACTGAAGGAAAAAAAAAAGATGCACAGAGTCAAGAGAGCCGCCCGCCCCTCTGTAAACTGCATGGTAACGACAAAGAGCCAAACATTTCATCGACACTCCATTCGTAGGTGTGTTTGAAACCGAAGACGAAGGAGAAACAGAAACAGAAAGAACATGAAGAACGAAGAAGTTGAAATAAAGCTTAAAATGGATTAAACATCACATTTTGTTGTTTAATTCACTTGTTCGCGCCGACGTTCACCCTCCCGCCGCCCATCGCCACTCCTTCATCTCAACCGATGTGTCGTTGCGCATACACAGACCCAGCACAGTGCCGCCGCCGCCACTGCTGCTGGCTTCGGTGCTGCTGCTGCTGCTGCGTTTCTGCTACTTCTCTGCTGCTTCGGTGTGGCTATGTGGGAAAAGACAAAAAAAAGCGAAAAACACTCAGAATGCACCACACAGTGGAATCGCAGAGAAAAAGCTTTTCAGTATCACTTGTGAATTGGTCGGACGAGTGAATAATTCGCGCCCGTCGTCGGAAAGACCCCCGCACGAGCTCCACGGAGAAATAAAAAAGAAAAAATTGGATTAAATAAAAGCGATTGCAACAAAAAGAGAGAGATAAAAAAGAACTTTTTTTTGTGTTAAATGCATCTGACAGATACAAAATTTAAACCGGTCAAACTTGCAATATTTACATAAACCGAAAAAAACACACAAATTGTCGAGAAAGAAGAGAATTTAAAAAAAAATATACTTGTGTTTTCCCGCTCTCCTGTGTGTGTTTTGGATGCATTCGCCGCCGCGGAGCTCACACCGAAACGTGAGCGTCAGAGAGAGACCAAGAGAGCGCACACCGAGAGCCCTCTGAACTGTCTAGCTTCAGAAAATGGATTTTCTAAATTCTTTTTTATCTCTGCTGCTTCTTGTGACCATCGACGTTTTAGCCGCCGCCGCATAGGCTCCCCAAACTCGTCGTGTTCGCGTTTCTTTTTTTTTTTTGCAAAAACCAAAAAACAACAACTCAACTTCACTCTCTTTCTCTCGTTGATTCTGATTTTTGGTTCTCTCTCTCTCTCTCCCCGGTCGTGTGTGTTTGATTGAAGAATATAAATCGGATTTCTTTCCTTTGGCTATTATCGGTCGTCGGTTTAGTGGGCCACACGAGGAAGAGAGCGCATTCTGACGGTCGTCTTATGAAGTAAACACAAAAAAAAAAAAAATACTGAAATTTCTCAAAAAAAAAAAAACTCACTTAAAGATACAAAAATTCTGTGTGTGGTGACGAAAAATAAGAAACGAAACGAAATATAATCTGCGGTGTGTGCCTATAATTAATTGCGTGCATGCTGCGTTTGCATGCGCGCGTGTGTGTGCATCCGTGCTGGTGTGAGTGTTGATGCAGGGCTGTGCCCCACTTTAGAGAAAATTAATTTTTTTTTGCGAAAAAAACGGAATGAAAGGAGGGAGATAAATAAAAATAATAATAGTAATTCACATCATCTGCGGAAGTGCGGTGCGTTCTCGACTCGACTTGACTGTCGGAGTCTTTTGTTTTGTTGTTCGTCGTCTCCCACCACTCCCGCCCCTCGCGAGTGCTTTTTCTTCTCTTAAAAAAATATGCACTAAACAGAAAAAAAATCTGAAAAAAAGGAAACCACCACCACACTCGTACTGAGTGGTGTGTGCTCTTATGTGCGAACGGGTTTTGTTATTATGACACAGGTCAGTGTCGTGCAAGCTCTGTATGCGCGTCCCGCTCCTCGTCATCAACATCATCGCCGTCACCACCACTACCACGACTTGATTCTTCTCTCTCTCTGTGCAGTCAGTGTGCGTTAGGTCCTCACTGACTACAAAAAAATAAAAAGACTGCAAACAGAAAAAGAAAAAAAAACGTTCTTTTAACGATCGACGAGCGAGAGTAAAGTAACCCATCTCTAGCCAGCCAGCCAGCCCCAAACAGCAAAAAGATACAAAATGGATCTGTGTACACTTGCATAGGGGAGGACGACGAGAGACGAGACTGAGTGGAGTATCTCTCTCTGTGTATGTGTGTATGTACTCTCATTTTGGTGTATGAGTGAGCTCAGTGAAAAGTGAGTCTATATTCCCGATTGCATAAACATATTTGAAATTGTATCTAGTGCATGCAGATTTCTCAAATGGAAGTAAAAGTATTACTCGTTCTCTGTGTGTGTGTGTTGGTGGTGGGTGCTGTTGCGATAGATACACGTTACCAAAGACACAAGACAAGACACGACTCTTCTGAAGTGTGAATCTCCCACATCCACCTTTTTTTGACAGTTTTCTGTTTCTGTTTCTGGCCATGTCTGGAGACAGAAGAATCTCCTCTCATCGCACGAATGTAGGTACAAAAGCCAACAACCATCTACCAAAAAAAAAATAACAAACCAACACCCGAATTCAACTTGACCCAGTCAACTGGCTCTGTACGGGCACACACTTACACAGAGACACACATGTGAACACGCGACATTGGCTTTTTTTCTGGTCTTTTTTTTTTCTGCTACTGCTGCTTCTTACTTTTATCCCACCTATCTTCTTGTTCTATGGATAAAAATATTCTGACTCTTTTTTTTCAATTTGCTTTGACTGTCTTCACAAAAAAAAAAAAAAAAAGAATTAAATCTTACAGACCATGTCCTCTCGCTCTTCGGTTGGTGGAAAGATATTTGCAATTTGGAATTTTTTGTGCGATTCCCTTTTGGTTTTTCATCTTTTGCTTCGTCTTTCGTCTCTATTTACTAGCATGTGTGTGAGTGTGATGGGGTTTTGTGCATGGGCCGGTAGGCCTAGAAGATTTTGATCTTTTATGTGTAAAGCTTCTGAATTTTGACGGGGTTCTTTTTCTCTTATTTGTTCTTTTTTCTTGTATTTTGTTTTACCTGATTGCCGCCGGTGAGAGTCATGCTAAAGGTTGTTGTGCGAATCTCCACATAGATGGCGTAGTTTAGGCAGTTCTGTGATCGTAGCTTTAGAACTTCTTTTGGCTTACACAGTGGCTTTATTTAGGAATCGTCTATCGCAACAGATCTACTTCAAACTAGCTGCTACTACTAAACAGACAGTTTGGTGGCACTATAATAGCCTTAAATTGACTGATTTTCGTCAAGCCAAATATCATGTTTAACTTCTGATTAGTCGGATCTAGCCTCAATTTTTCAAGATAAAAGTTTTACAACCTAGAATTTCTTTGGAACTAAATGATTCTGATGCCGATTGCATTTTCAGTCATTGCCGATTGCAGTCAGTCACGAAATCATCAAATACTTAAATGTAGCTAGTTCAAAATGCCCCAAGTTAATCAAGATTCAATCAGTCAGATTCCAATCTCAGATGACCCAAATCCTAAATGAAAATGAATTTAAAAATGTACTAATTTTATGTCTTTTAATCAAATATTAGACACGGTTGTGACACTTTTCTATTCGTAAGCCGTCCTTGCCTGTTTTTCAAATATTTGCAAATAGCGTCTTTCGTGTCTACTCCTTGCGTCATTCTACAAAAAATCACATCGTAATAAGTCATCAACAAGAAATTTTTCCATTGATTTAATGGAAAAATTTCAAACCCAGAAGCCTTCCGTGACTTCCCAGAACGGCTTGCAAAACTTCTGCCTCAATTAATAGGCCGCATTTAATTCAGCATAATCAACATTTGTTCTTTTAATTGACGATTTCGATTCTTGGTGGGAAGCGATTAAAGCATCTTTAGCTATTTCTTTTGTTTTTAGACAACCTTTGCTTTTAACGGACGGTGTTAAGGGATGTTATCTTAGTTTGAGTAGGCGTTGGCTGAGCTGTACAGTTGTCTTTGCATTTCACAGCTTTTTTTTTGACATAAAGAAAAACAAAACGTTTGTAGCCCTAACCAATAATTTTTCATAACATTACATTGACTACAAATTGTACAATTTACTTGACAACCAATTTAACCTTAGCGTTCACATTAAACTACATGCTTGGCAACTTCAGTTGTGAAAGGAACTTTAAAGGCTGAATATGACGGCGAATGCTCTTCTTGCGGTTGTCCTTATCGGTGCGATTTTAGAATTTTTTTTCCTCATTATTTTTGATATTATAAT
This sequence comes from Syritta pipiens, assembly GCA_905187475.1. Taxonomy (NCBI): domain Eukaryota; kingdom Metazoa; phylum Arthropoda; class Insecta; order Diptera; family Syrphidae; genus Syritta; species Syritta pipiens. Next base: position 68,109,378 of record LR994571.1, on the reverse strand, counting down.
ATTTAACAACATTGTATGAAGAACTATTAAGAAAAATAACTCCTTACATAAACGGACAAGATAAACTTTTGAGAGATGCCATGCCGTTCATCTGCGAGGCTAGGATTTTTGGCAACAGGAAGAAGTTTTTCAATTCAAAAAACCCTCCAAAACTCGTTCTTTTTTCTTTACACTCCATTAAGATGTGGATCACAAACGAAAATGTAAAATACTCTGATGTTTGACGACAAATGTCATTCAATTATTGTACAATTCGTCCAATCGAGCCAAAAAGTTGAAAATATTCATCTTTCTGACTACAAGTCTTCCATTTGTAGTTTCGAGCGATCACATTGAAGATTTGCAGTCGTCAAGCAGAATTGTCAAGCAAATTGTCAAATTTGTAGTCAAGTGGGAATCCCACCATAAGCACTTTGCTGAAAGTCTGTGACTGAAAAGGACCCGTTTTTTAAAAACTAAATCAAAAGGAAGAGGGAAGAGGGCTTAGTTGATCCAAGTGTGCTGTGAAATACAGATCTCTTGTGTTTGTCTGACAGAGAATGACTGCAGTAAAATCGTCAATTCTATAAAGCCCATAAAACTAACTAGCCTGGATCAAGTATGGATGACACGCCAGGTCGTTGAGCAAATGGGATTTGGAACTTGCACCCAATTTATTTAATTCAATCAGATTACGTCAGTATCACTTTAGATTTCATTCTTCAGATGCTTTATTTGCGCTGAAGCAGGCTCTTTGCATTTTTACCCAAATTCAAAACTATGAGCCTTAATGTTTATTGTATTTAGATACGTTGTCGGTGATATGCCAATTTTGCTGCTGTTGCAGTGTTAAGACCAAAATTTCATTCTGAACATTGTACTGTTTTTTGTTTATCTTCCCTTTGAAAGTCCTTTAAACCTTACTCTTAGCGTTTTTTGTGCATCTTTGTTCTAAAAATCCTAATAAAATATATCCTAGATTATGGTTCAATGATACGCTGCCGAAATTTGGACCGCTGGCTAAGATGCAAAACAATAAAATAGACCAATGGTCAAAAACGTGTGATTTTACTTTCATTACACTTGCTGTTGGACAAAATCAAGAATTTGACAGAAATATAAAAAGTCCACTGTAGCTTATGATAGTGGAACCTAATTTCAGAACCTGGTCTTGACTTAAAATAAAACAAAGAAAGAAATTAAAAGTTGATAAACTATAATAGTAATAATAAGAGACTACTTGAATATTTTAAGCTAAAATATCAAGGGTTGTTGAGTTAGTATTCAATTTATCATGTGTGTTCCAGTAGGCCAGCGACCCGAAGAATGCAGCAAAAATAGCTGAGAAATGGTTTCGTTTTTGGACATCCAGCCAAACTTTAATATGTTTCGTGATTTGTAGGAATAACGGGAAGATTATAAGAAAAATGTTCTTAAAGTTGATTTTAATGGGAAAATAGCCTAAGAATTTCCTAGGACTCTATATGAAACTCTAAAGTTTGGGTTGATGTTATAGGGTTGGTGTAGCGAACAAATTGTCAAAAAAAAAAGAAATGAAACGGTGCTAACGAAAATCTTGCTTCACTTAAAAAAGATCCAAAACTTTTAGTTTCTAATGAACCTCTGCAATAAAATCGACTGAATTTGATCGACGGCCGGTCTTTATTGATTTTTTGGCTGCACTGGTAGCTCTGGTATAAATATTCAGCATTAGAAACTCTAACAAGAAAAATCTAACCAGTTTATATCGCATGATCTTAGCGCGCATTATGCCGCTTTAACTTTGCGAGAGATAATAACAGCTTTAAATCGTGACACGTAACGATGTCCTGCTTAAGCAACATGCCTTCCTAGTGCCCTTCCCATTTCGATAAAATCGATAAAAATTGGTTTTTATTGATCTGTCGACAATGACGATGTTAATGGCTGTCGCCGTCGGCACCGTTTCAAAAGCATGAACGAATGATCGTTCGCACAAAACTTCAACGAAAAAATAACTTTTAGTTAATTATGAGTTTCTTGTGGTTCGGCATCGTCCCGTATTCCGAAGTTTTGGTTCTTAAAAAAATGTAAATATGACTCCATTGTCGCTAATATTACTTTTTCGGCCTTAATTGATGGTCGCAATACCACACGATTTTTCTCTCCCCTGTAACCTTGACTAGGCTGTGTTGTGAATCGAAACATTTTAAATTGCAAATAAACCCTTTTTAGCGCGTGAATTGGAAAACACAAATATAATCTTCTATTCTTCTGCAGTTGGCAACTCTACCATCAACACAACAACCCACCCTCCCACCGGATGACACATTCACATCCGTTTTTACACAACCTACGCCACTGGTCATGGGAAAAAAAGAGACCCAAAGGGTCGCACACACACGCCTCCGGGACCTGCAGCAGCAGCTTCAACGTGAACTTTTACCCCTGAATCCGGCAGCCTCCGCTCGGGTGACTTCCAGCATCGCGCTACCGTCAGCAATGACTGAGTTATCACCGCGTCCCGTGGCGATGAAATCAACTGCAAGAATCGCTCAAAAAAAGGGGTTGCTGTTCGACTGCACACACACGCTCTCGCGGGAGTCTCTTTCTCTCTCCCCCGTCCGCTGAGTGGAAGGGTTGTGAATTTCCTCTTTCTCCATCTCTTTTCAACCATCCCCCACCCACTCAATGACCGACGTAATATGGATTTGACCTAAAATTGCATTTTAATATCGCGAGCAATGCAATGACATAAATATTTCAGATTCCAATCGAGCGCGCCACTTGGCTTCCGATTTTGAAGGTCGCCCTCGTCTGGTTGCGTTTTCTTTTTTTTTTTTTCTCTCTTTTTTGTTCGCCTTCGTGGTGATTCTCCTCCACTGGATAGCAGAGATTTTAATTTAGCGCCACCGTCAGCCCCCAGCCGCAGAATTAGTCTAACCATGTCATGTGTTGCGGTTGGGTCTCCATTAAAATTCTAAAATTGGAAGCCGCCATGAATTAACGATGATGACACGGAGAGAGTCTCCGCGGGTTCACGACGAAAATTCCTCCAAAAGGTCAACGGAATGGAGCGACGTATGCGTTGGCATTGAGGGAGGAGGGTGGTAAAAAAATATTCGAGACAAAGAATTTGAAGGGGATTGAAAATGCCTTCGTGTCGACGACGGACGAGCCGATTGTCGTGGGTGGCGGTAATTTGTTTTGTTTTTCCAGGTCGAAGAATGTTTAGGAAGAAATTGTTCCACTTGCGAGTTCGACGGGTTAACAAACTAAAAGGGTTTACGAGGTGGCCGCAGGCGTACGTTTATTTTTGGGACTGTGCTTTTCGTTGTTAACCATGTCATGATGTAGGAGTTGTTTCCTTTGCCAGTTTATTTTATGGAACAACTTCAATTTGCATTTGAACGGAGAGTATATTCAGTCATTGATGTGGTGACAATATCGTCTCTACGCAAAGCTAATTAATGTGAAGATGTTAAAAATTGAGGGGAAAATGTCAAAAACTGTTGAAGAAGAAGAAGAAATTTGTGGTAGAAGTCTCGATGAATTTTCAAAACGATTTTATTTATTTTTCATTCCATCCCATTTTTCAGCTTCGCAATTTGGCTAAGACTTCACCCCGAAGCCATTAAACCACAGCACATTTTTGTCTTTTGAAAAATTACGAGCTAATCACCCCTATCACAAGTTCCGTCGTAATTGAAAAATTATTACGAATTACGAAAAAGCTATCATAGCATCCTTTCGCAGTAGAATAGTAGAGAAAAGTCTGCTACGAATTTCGAAATTCGTGAAAATTGGTATCACGGAATACGAATGGAACGGAAATTTGCCATCTTTTTCTACGATAAATTATTTACGTCGCAGTATAAGAAACCGACTGTGTTTTGGTAAAAAAAAATGTAAGTATTTATGTATTTCTTAAAAGTTTAACACGAAAAGAATGTACAGAAGAATCGAAGATGGAAGAAAATCAAAAAAACCACGGGAAAGAAGACTGCAAAGAAAAATTGCTTCAAATAGAAGAGGAGAAGCTTAATCGCGTCTACGTCGTACAAAGTGCAACAAAAAATAAATGTATGAATTTTGGAAGTTTTTTTATTTTGTTTTAAGTAAATTCCCTACGTGTTTAGTATGTTATTTTTGCTGCGTTTCAGTGTATACTAGTATAGTCAATGCCGGGGTCTTCTAGGTTGTCTTTTTGTAGTCTTGGATGCGAAAATGAAGGCATATAATTCAATGCACAAACAACATTGATAATTTGAGATGCTTTTTAAGGAGTTTATAGATTTAGTGCACAATTCAAATAATTTTCACAGATTATTCAAATTTGACACTTAACAGCTGATTTCGAAAATGAAAGTGTGAGAGCTTAATGCTTTTTGCCTTTCCGTTGGGAATTTGTGATACAATTCTTTCGAAATTCGTATAGTAGATTCGATTCGTAATTTTACTACGAATGGATTCTGTGTGCTGCAGGAAGAAGGAGATCTATTTCATGGCCTATTTGATATAATTACTACACTTCGCCACGCAGTTGACACCGACTGTTCAATCAGTCAAATTGATATCAATGTTGGCGATACCAACAGCTGTTGTAACCATTCTTATTAACAGTCAGGCGGCTATAAAATCAATTCCTCCTACGGAAATCAAGTAGGAGGAATTGATTTTATAGCCGCCAAGGCTATCATCAAGGCTTGTTTTGAGCTGTCGGGAAGAGATATCCGACTTAAAGAGCTTTTTTTTTTTAATCAAAAGCAGACTTTTTTCTCAAATATCTCCTTAAATATGAGACAAGTGACTAGTTTTTTTTGTGTGTTTCTTGATCACCACGTTCGTTGCAGTTAACGAAATAAAACTACAGTCGCCTGGGTCAAAATTCCTTAAGGGACGGTTGAAGGCTAAAGACATCTAGAGTAACTTCTGGAGCTCTGGAGCTCGCAACATCGAGTTGAATATAAAAAGCCTTCCCTATAAAAGCCACATCAGACGAGAATGTGTAAAACTGTAAGGAAGAACTGAACCTGAGGCAGTTGACTTTTTGTGTGCTCACTCAATTAACGTATTTTGATTTCGTTATCAAACTTTTTAGTGACAAATTTAGCAGTTCCAGTGTCAACAACAACAAAAAAAAACACTAACCGAAGTAACATTTTTTAGAGTTTTTAACACATTTCTATCTGGAAACTAGATTTCTCACTTAAAAAATAAATACACAGACATCTGGAAACGAGATATCTTGTTTATGTACTCTGCTGCAAGTAAATAAACTCTCGATAATTTGAATTTTATCGGACCTGGTCAAACTTCGAATTAAAGAGGTTTTCGAATAACGAAAGTTGGAATCTCTCAAGGACTTATTTTCATGGCTCACCTTCGTCACGTTCGAATTTTGACCAATGGTTGTCGAAGAAAAACAAATAAACTTCACTTCGCATTATACAGGTAAAAACTCCAAACTTTTCGAGTTATAGAGGTTTTCATTCTGTTTTCCACAATACTAAATTCGAAAGGGGTAAATTGTACTGTAAGACCGTTGACTATAAAAACGATTCAGAGGCTACAGAGGCTTTCCTATTATTAAGGTTTGAACTGTCGAGAGTTTGCTATATAAGGTTATTATGATTTTTTCAAAAATACCCTGCTTTATAGCAAATTTGAACATATTAAAATGTTTACAAATAAATAAATTTTACGCACAAAATGAAATGAAAATAAAAATTCGTTACGGTTTTCCGGGGCGTGATAGGCCGTTAAATATTCAAATCGTTGCACACTTATTGCAAAACTCTTCAGCATTAAAATAAGCTGTAAATACGATTGCTGTATAACTTTTCCTTCATTTCAAGTTTAGAAGCCCTTGAGATTTCGATTGGGAACTTCGGTAATTGGGATTGTATTCTACTTGCGTTCCCTGCTGAATTTTTTGCCTATTCGATTTTTTTAGAACTCACAATATTATAATTGTAATTCCATCAACTTTAAAGACGAAACAAACAAATAAATAAGCAAATAAATAAACCGTTGCGTTACAAAATGTTTGTAAATCCTAGGTCTTTCCTCCAGTCCTTGCATGTGTGCTCTGAGACACATTTGATTTCATTTCTTTATTTCATTCATTCATAAATTTCGATCTGATTCTCCTGTCTTAAAAGAAACTTGTAGATATAGCTTCCACTCTTGATAGCACCCTTTTCATTTTGAATTAATATTGTCCTAGATTTCATTGCATATTCGAGTGTAGATCCAGAAAGATCCCGTGATTCAAAAGTAAACATGAGAGAGAATTCTCAAGTCAAGTCTAAATGTCTAGATCGACGAGAATCGATGCATAAAACCAAAAAAAAAACATTTTGAAAACTTCATTTAACTTACACCTATTTCGACACGTTCTGAGTGAAGTCGTTTCATAAAAACAAAATTTAATCAACTCCGCCTCGATTGATGGTTCAACAGTCTTTATGTTCATCTTCCAATAACGGACTCGCCAAAAAATGTTGTCTTTCTTCTTTGAAATTACCGAAACACTCTCTCTCTCTTTCTATCCTTCGTTACCACTTAATAAAAGCGTTTGCTTGCCAATATTTGAACACCGAAGGCCCACAAAAATTGTTGCTCTCGCTTGAAAGTTCAATGCGATCAAATCACCAACAACATCAACTCATGGCCAGCTTAAAATTAAAATATTTGATTACCCAACCACCAGGACACAGATTTGAGTCCCAAAATCGACCAGAGTCACGAAAAACCTCCCGCAAAATAGCAGCCTCTAAAATCACACCCTCCACCAGACCGTCGATAATAAGAGCAAACAGAATAAAATCAAAAGCCTGGCCAAAATGGGACGATGGCACGAGAACTCACCCCCAGACAAAAATCCAGTCCAGGCCATTTCACCGCGGCGCCCGACGAGTGGGTGGTGGCTTGGCATTGCTCCGATGCTTTGATGAACTAATACTTGGCTACAGACGACGCATAGTCCTTGTTTACTTCCAACGAAATTGAATAGGTCAGGTCACGTCGGTATACACATCCCCCTCAGTGGAAAAGCGAGAAAAGAGAGTAGAGCCAGAGAGAGAGAGACTTCTCCTCTGGCGTGTATTTATTTATATCTGTCTGCTGCTGCTGGGCCGGGTAAGGTGTGTGCACCGGGCGTGTGTTGACGTACACGAACAGACGAGGGGTTGTACAGCTTTTTGTTTATGGCGAGGTGTGCTGCGACTGGGGAGAGTGGAAAGACTTTTCGTCATTACTTTGGCGTATATTTTTGTTTTTGTTTTCAAAGAAAAGGTCTTCAGATTCAAACACACCTTTTTTTCGTGTGTTGAGAGCCTAAGAGCCTCGCTCTGATGGCTGCTCCGATGTATTGTAGTTTGGCTCGGTATTTGTTGGGTGGTGGGCGGTGACCTTGAGTTAGGTTTTTGATACGTTCATTAGGAAGATGGATGATTTTTTTTGTGTGAAGTGGGCGCTGGGAGGTGTGTTAACTTGCTTCGAAAAAGGTACTTAGCCTTTGGTGGTTGAGGGGAAGAGGGGGCGGCTGTGGGGACATCTGTGTAATGGTTCAACGTATTTTTGCGGGGACACTGAAGGTGGTTAAAGGGTGTATGGTGGTAATGGACTGTGAAGTAAATAGAAAATGTGAAGCCTCGTCGACACCCAAAACCAAACACAGGCAGTTGCAAGATATGTGTGCGAGTTAAAAGGCTTCTATTGAAAAAAGAAACTATTTAGGAGACAGTTTATCGAACTGCGTACAAAAAATGGCACGTGTCTAACATTGACCTGCATCTAAACATTCGATTGGTGTCTAGTCAAAGTGTAGGAATGTGTCTTACACGGCTCGAAGTCTTGGTTGCTGACTTTAGGTAGGGCTTAGGCACGACTGCCTGTGCTATACGCAGGCTCACGAAGGCCATCTGTTGGCCCATTGAGTTGTCACGTATCCGGATTGTTCTCAATGCTCGAACTCGCTGCCTAAAAACTGTCAGCAAATATACCAAACAAAATATTAGCAGGCATGCTATACTACCTGTTTGACGTGTTTTCGGACATTTGATTAATGCAACATTTAAAAAGACACTTTAGTCTGTTTAATTTTAAGATTTGAGACTAGAAAAACACGATGCAAGTCGAAACGACGCATAGTTAAAGTTTAAAATAATTAGCTGGTCTCTCATTTGTGTAAATAAAGGGCGGTCATAAAAGCATTTCAAACAATACAGGATGTACAAAATACAAGTTTCTTTTAATAGTACAGTTAAAAGAACAAAATTAAATATTTTTCACGCATAATGACTTTATTAAAAGGAGCAAACACTGCCATTAATTATGAAATGCAATGTCGTTCTAGTGACTGTGCGTTGTCGCTCAAATTTTGTCACATTCGCATTTGTGTTCAATTTTCGCATTGTCACTTCAATTTTCCAAAAAAAAATTAATGGTGTAGGGCTGTAGTTCATGGATATTGGCCTTAAACTCTTGAATCATTTCCAAATTGTTGGCATAGGATCGGTTCCCAACACAAACAATTCCAAAGCCGTCAAGTCGCAGCGCTGAGACGGCCACTTGGCATCATCAAGATGGCTGATAACACGATTTCTTTTCATAAAAAGCACTGACTTTATCTCTTGCCTGGCAGCCTTGCAACGACTCAAATGAAACCTTTGATTACAATAGAAAAATTCGGAAATAATATAACTTCTTCATGGCCGATATATTTTTTTCAAAACCTAACTATCACAACTACCATATCTTCTCCGCAAAGACATTTTTCAGTTCTTTTGCTTAGAAATAGAACTTGTAGAAAAAATTACACGTGAACTTTATCCTGTGAAATATTCTTACAAACCTGTAAAACCTATTTTTCAGTGATACGTAAATTAACAACTTCGTATCATTTTCACAAACTTTTCGTTTGTAATTCACGACTACAAGTCAGTTTTAGTGAAACGTAAAATTGCAATTTCCCACATTTAGCTTACATTCCGTCATGGGAGCAGTTCTGTGCTAGTTTCGGGGTTGTATTGGTATAAAAGTGCACTTTGTTGATAGTGTTATGGACCACAAAGAGTATACAAAAGTTTCTTAGACACACAACTAATCTAGTGCAGATCAGAAGCGTAGTGATGCAGTCTGCATTTGCAGTTAACATAATGATCCTAGTCATATATCCTGTTATACTAAAATGCAGCTACCTTCACATACCTGAAAATGAATTGTAACACTACTGAAATAGTGAGATATAAATCTTATTCAAAATTTTTGAGACATTTCGGAGCGAAATACTAGAAAAAATATGAGCTTGTGAACAAAACTGAGTTGAAAGTCGGTTTAATGAATGAAACCAATAGATGGGTGTACTAAATGAAGGCAAATAACATCTCTTAAAACTGTTGGATTCCATTTCAAATAGATCAATACACATTATTATAAAAAAAACAGACAGACAGACGGAAACCGAAGTGATTCCAAAAGGGTTTCCTTATTCCTTTGGAACGAAAACCTATCTGAGGTATTGCGATGGTTAGAGAATACTCAAATTGAATGAAATTAAGAAAAAATATCGAAAACAACACAGTAAAGTCGCGAAAAAGCTGAGCACTGGTTCTTAACGGGCTGTCCACACCCCCCAATTATTATTGTTAAGGAGAAAAGGACTGTTTGGAATGCAATTTCAGAGAATTAGCCATTACTCAATTGAACAATGTTGGAAAACTAGGTTAAGCGATGTTTATTTCAAGGCTCTGAGAATGAAGCTGTGTTTCAAACTTTTGTACCATAAAGTGCTATTAAGTCAAAACTACCAGTTTAAATAGACGCGTGATTCTTCGAAAGGGAGAAATGCAGCTGGCTAGTTCACTTCAGCGTTGTCTGTTGAAATCGCGACGATTTTAAGACCTAAGTGCATAAGTGAGACTGCTCCTTCTGTTTACTTACTCTGCCTACCCATGGCTACTCTATTTTCATGAGGTTCTGTCTTTATAAGTATTTTCTGCATGTTTTTTCCTGGCTTTTTATGGCACTCTTTTGCTAAGGACTCAAAACGTAACCTGATGAAACTCGGTTTCAGCAATGAAAGTGAAGTTTGTGCATCTCATACAATTTCTCAGACGATCACTTGCGGCTTTGGGTGTATTCATAGCTGTCAACAGTTAAGGAACTAGTGAGTTTAATGTCAAGCGGTCATTGACTGAAGTGCCATGGAGGATACATGGTCGCTCCCCACTAAAGTTGAAAAGTTTTCACTCATTGCCTAATCATCAGCTTTTTTCTCATCTTAACATCACTCCCATTGCAGTCTTTATCTTTGCTTGTTTTCAAAAGGCCACAAAAAGACCTGAGAAAAGATTCAATGGCATATAAAACTTAAAGCCCCATCCCCTTAAAAGTGGACATTGTACTGCCAGAGCAAGGAAATCCCATCCTCGACCTTTTAAACCATCAATTTCGAACCCCTAAATCCATTCCAGGTTCCGTTTAAAAGAAGAAGTTTTCATGTTCCTACGAACCCCTCGCATCGTTTCCTGACCTCCGGTAAAAATTTAAATTAACCCACCTCAACGGGCGAGACTACATTAAAACAGAAAAAAAAACCAACCCCCGTCATGCAATGACTTTCAATTACCATTTTCGCAAAAAAGCAGGACATCAACAAAGCCATTCAAGCCAGCTCTGTGAACGGTCGAGGGGTGTGGAAAAAGCGCCCCCAAAAATAACACATTCATCAACTCCTAGTATTTTTAAAACGAACTGCTGAATTAAAATCTGCTTTTTATATTTTTTTTTCTGCCTCGTTCGCTTGTTTTCCTCCCCCGCTCTCGTGTGAACGACAACCGACCATGCATAGGCCGGGACTGCACAGCGCAGCCACCCCTCCCGTTGCCTCGCACCAATTGATTGCGACCCTCAATGTTAAACTAGGTCAATGCAGCAGTTTAATGCACTAAAGTGCATTGTACAACGTCCCACCATATTCGAGAAAAGCTCTGCTCCGACAAACGACAGCGTCGACAGCAGCGACGGCAGGCGGCAGCGACAACGACGACATCAACACGACGACGACGACGTCGACATTATGGAGCCATCTTCATGAGTGCCATTGCGAATTCCAAGCACCCCGGGGGTGAGTTCAAAAGCAACCCACCACCAAACGAAGGGGTGGTGGTTTTGTTTATTTTTCTGTGCGGTGGCTTTCAATTCATTTCGGGCCGAGCCACCTCCTCGAACAACCACCCTCCTCGAGTGCCATCTAGAGGGCATGCAAAAGCATTTTTTTTTTATGCCAGCGTACGGGCGGCTCGCATGTGCAATGGCCTCTATAATGGCACAGACACACATAGCCGCACACTTTCCGTGCACATGTGTCTGAAACCAACCCTCAAGCCCCACAAATACTCACAGAAAGCGAGAGAGAGAGAGAGAGGGAACACGAGCAAGAGCGACAACTCTCGACTTGGAACGAGGGCGTCGAACCGCTTCCTCAGCTTAAAGCTTATTTCTGTTTTTTTGTTTCTTCTTTCTTCTGTTTGTTTTTCATCCCCTCCATAATCACGTTATTGCAGCTTTTTTTTTTTCTGGCGACGGCATGTAATCCGGCAAATCGCCCTACAGCCATCAACCGCCCTCCGCCGGAATGCGCCCGTTCAGATGGGGGTGGCCTGTGTGATGTGAGGTGAATGGCAAACATCGCAAAGCGTAACAACAGTTAGTCTCTAATGTTATTATTTTCCGCACTGCCTGCGCCTAATCCGCGAAGGAGAAGCCAAAAGCAAGCGTCTTTCTCCGATCAACACTCGGCGCCCGTTTGTCGCAAAAAGGGGTTAAGGCCTTCTAGCTTTTGCCAACTCGAGAGAGAGCGGGCTGCACAATTGAAGGCAACCCGAGTTTAGGGGTTGGGGGTTGATGAGTGTGTTTTTTTTTTTTCGTTTCCTTTGTTCTCGTGCTGCGCCTCTGATGAGCCGGGCGGGGTGGACGAACGGGGTGGAGGCCGTGCATTGGCGGTAAATTGCAGAATATTGTTGCAACCCTTTTGTTGTGCACGTTTCCCGTTTTTAATTTGTTTGTAACGGTTTTTTTTTTTTTCTTCATCCATTCTCTCTTTCTCTTTGGGGTGGTGTGCGATTGCAAAGGAAATCGTTATGCAACAACGACAACGACGATAAACGAAACGAAAGAGAGAGAGAGAAAAAAATGTCGAACGAACTGCGAGGACTTGTGTGAGGTAGGCTCATTCAGAAAGTCCATTAAAAAACATCTCGTCGTTTTGGAATTGCAGAAACAAATGGTGTGTGGGTGAAGGGAGGCTTCTTTGGTGGCTTTTCTGGTCAAAGCGAGTATCGATTTCTTGGTTAAGATGACTTTGCGAGTACTTAGCGATTGGAAATACGGTTGCACTTACGTGGTTTTATCGAGTACGATTGTGTTGGGAGGAGATGCGTATAATCCTCGAGGAGAATCTAGTTGGTTGGGTGAATTGCGATCACTGCAAATGCACATTCTTATTAATATATGGCTTGAGCTTAGTGTTGAACCGCAAAGTCGGTCGAAAAATGGGTGTGAAAATGCTTAATTTTTGATGTGGTGAGAAAAAGTGCCAAGGAATGGATAACAGAAATACTTATAGCCCTAAAAATCACAACCCGGACTAATTTTCTTCTTCTTTGGCTTTTTAACTTTCTTCTAAGAAGCAGAGATGTCAAAATGACGCTTAAATTTCGAATCTCCCTTAACTACTGTTTGATTTCATAAAATCTGTCGAAACAGAAGTTATCTCTAGTTTATAAATGATAAACGGTCAAAAAACGTAGCGGATGAAATTCTAGAAGTAAGCGGTCAGTTAAAAAACCCAAGGAAATAAATAAATAATCCGCGTAACAGCCCATACAGGGACTTTTTTCGCCCCTCCACTGTGTTGTACGCGTTACAATTTGACACATGTGGAGAGGACGTATTGTTTAATTCCGAACGGAGTATTGCGAAAGTTTTCCATTACAGAAGTACGTAAGAAGAACATGGCTCGCAATTTGATGCCATGAAATGATTTTTTCTCAGTCGACATGTCTAAGTTTCTTTTGCGACTCAGTAGTATTAAAGTAAAACTCAAAACTGAGTCGCTCCTAAATTAGCTTATGAGCTATTTAATGATGAAGTTGTTAATAATTTAAATCAAGAAATTGAGAGGAAAATATTCCAAACCTCTAATGCAATCACAAAAAATCGGCTGAGAATCCACCTAAAGTCACGAGTCAATGAGAAAAATATGAACGATTTTCTAAAAGCTGACTAGTAGACTCAGGTTTGGCACTGGGCCGACAGAAAGGTTCTACCACACATAGTCCCAGTGGACCCCTTGTGTTACGTAGAGGAGCGATTGTCGTCCCTTTCTCAACTTCGTGGTGACCTATCCACGCCGTACGTTCCGTCCATCTTGTTCTGCTCAGATACCGTGAAAGATTCCTCAAAGATAAAGAGCTAATCTCGTAAAGGGCTTGGAAGAAAGGTCTCTCGAGTGTAACAAAGACTGGGGTAGTGACTGAGGTAGTGTTGGGGTTGTAGACTTGAAAAACATTAATTTAGATACAACGAAATAAGTTGCCTTCCAAAGATATCACCCACATAGTCAACTTTTTGTCACTGAATATGTCGATGTTATGGCAAAAATTAGTACTTTTTAGGAGCATAAAATCCGCATTCAATAGTTGTTAAAAAATATCAACTAAGCCTACGCAGGAGCCTACATGGCCAAATTTCAAACTGAAGTGAAAACATCGCTGTGCAAACTAATCCTTCCTAACACTAAAACTGTAAGAGTTTTATTTCTATTTTGACCTATCCCGAAAACCTCCAAACACCTTTTAACGCTCTACGGCATAAGCAGCCTACCTGCGAAAACCAGGTCCAACTGGAAAATATCATTTTCTCAGTTTGGACTGCTTAGGCAAACTAATTAATTTGTCATTCCATGCAGTAAAGGCCGACTAAGCTTTCTCTTAAAGCAGCAAAATAGGTCTCAAAGATCGTTTAAGGCCATCACTAGTAAAAAAAAAAAACGAATTTGTAACCCAGCGTCTAGAAAATAGAATTTCCTGCATTTTCTTCCGTTGACTAAAAATAATGAACCATTTTTGTGTTTTTCTATATTTTCTTCTTGTAAAAATTATCCTTCTGACCGGATTTTATTGTCTAGGCGTTTATTCCTTCAAAAGAAGGCTGATACATTTTTTTTAATTAATAACTTTGGTCACCCTGCTGACGACCAAGGCCGGTAAGCGCCACCACTGTCTTGTGTGTGGTATAGGTACGTGCCGGGTTAGATTCTTCAGAAGTACTTCAAGAAGGCTGTCAGTCATTCGCTGGAGATGAGGCTATAAACATTGATTGGGGTGCTTTCCCCCGAGCCGAATTCGAACCTGGGTACTTTCGCTTTACGGTAGGACGCACTAATCATACACTCACAAAAAAAACGATTATATTATATCAAAGAAAGTCCTAAAAGACCGCCGAAACTGATGAAACCCACTCCAATAGCTTTTATTTACTTTCCCCTACGAGGCAATCGGTCGCTTCACAACTAGTTGTGTTTTCACTCTGATGGGAAGCTAACCCATCGCGAAACCCCCAACCTGGAGGGCCAGCCCCTGTACGGTACCCCTGGGACACAAGTGCCCGGTGTCAGTATCCTCGTACTTTTATTTACCCCTTTAGCTAATTGCCTAAGCCACTAAAAATAAACATCTTGATCAAATTCTTTTGTAAGAAACAGAAAATTTCGTCGATCTGTGCATCGGCCTTCACATCGATATGAAAAGAGCACTTGCCTCAATCACGACTCTTGCTAATGTCGAAAAGTAAAAAAATGTTGAAAAATAAATTGAAATCAGGTTCTACAACCAGGTTGAGAATGTGTCTAAAAGCGGCAAACTTAACGCTTACAATTCCGTCCTGACAGATGCCTGAAATGTTCAAAATCCGCTTCAAGGTGTTGAAACACACGCAAACAGCTCGCGTATCGTTCCACTCCATCAATTCGTTGGGCTATTACCCACCACATCTGTGTGCCCACCCCAACGCGATGTCATATCCCGCCGAAGCCTGAACCCGAAGCTTCGCCCTTTACCAGTCACCCAATCAACCGTAGATCTTTTAAAACACACCCTCAGCTCGCCCTAAAGGTCACTTCCGTCAGCCATCACCGCCCGAGCTTAGGCCGTGCAGAAAGCCACGTGTCGTCAGCTGCAGGGTTCCCAAAGTTCAACTCTCCCTACCGAGTTGCACAAAAAAAAGAAAATCGCATCTGTCCACCCGTCGCCCCCTCGAACTCCGTCACAAGCTGCCCCCTCGTACGTCACGAGGGCCCTAGTAACGGTGGTGCTCTGTCTGAGGTCACCATCACATGCACACCTCACCGCCAGGTCCTGGCTGAAACTGTGAACTGGATACATTACTGTGTTCTCTTTCATGCCCACGCTCTCCCTCTCTCACAAGAGCGTCGCACACAAAATGTCACTCTCTTCCCGATGATGATGAGGGGGACTGGCTCCTCCGCCAGCGCCACCACGCTAACACCTCTCCCGCCGTCGTCGACGCCATCGCCGCCTATGTGCATTGAATTTAGCTCAAGTGCAAGTGCAATTGTGAGCAGATACCGTTCGAGCAGAGAATCTGGTGCACATCCACATGCACACTGACTGTGTATGTGTGTGGGGGTGTTTGGGTCCTGGCGGGGCACCGGAGCGGTGAATATTGCATTTGCTTGGGAAAATTTATTTCCGTAACCGAATCGTTGACCTGAAATCCTTGACGGATGACCTCATTCGTTGCACGTTGTGCCAGTTTCTGTTTTCGAAGTAGAAACATTCTCATTTCTCATTGTTGTTTTTGTTTTTTTGTCTCTCTTTCTTTGCAGGCTTGGCAAGGCAGCTCGTTTCCTTTCGCAGAGTTCATAATGTGACCGCCACCCGGGAGCGCACACGAAGATAAACTCAAACTCAAAACCAGGAAAAAACTCAACTCAATTAGAATTGAGAGAAAAGTATTCAAAGGACGAAAAGTAAGAAATTAGAAAGAAAAGAGAAAAACAATTCACTGTCAGGAACGCAAGTTAAATGCATCTGTCATCCATGATGTTCCGACTCAACGTACAGCCTCAGCAACAGCAGCAGCAGCAGCATCAGCAACAAGCTCAAACGCATCCGCATCCGCATCCGCACTCATCGCAACAGCTCTCACCTGCCAATAATCAGCACCTGATCATCCAGCAAACCGGCGGCCAGCACCTCCTCAGCGGCGACAGCGGAGGCGGTGGCGGCGGCGGTGGCGGAGGAGGAGGTGTCGGCAGTGGAGGAGGCGGAAGCGGAAGTGGCGGTATCAACGGCAGCAGCGCCGCGCACAACGCGAACGGCGACGATTTGAAAATTCTCACTGCCATCAAATCGGAACCGATGCATGAGATCGCCTCTGCCGGCAACGGGCCGCCGGGCATCAGTGTCGTCAGCATCAGTGGCGCTGGCGGGGCGGTGGGCGTCGCTGGAAACGGTAGCGTGGTCCTCAGTGCTAGCGGCGCCCTCAACAACAGTTCATCGAACAGCGCATCGGCCTCAACAAGTGCAAACACAACCAACGGCCATTTAGTATTCGTGCCAACGAAGAGGCTACGAATCGATGGGTAAGTTCGTTATGTCCGTTGGTTTCTTGCTTGAACGCCCTCGATCTCCATTCTCTTTTCAGAACCGACGATTGGATATCGTCACCCAGTCCCAGTAGTGTACCCAGTTCGGCTCCACCTCTGAGCCCATCGCCAGGCTCGCAAAGTCATAACTTTAATACAACCATGTCAAACGGATACGCATCGCCAATGTCAACCGGAAGCTACGACCCGTACAGTCCGAATGGAAAAATGGGTAAGTCTTGTAAAATTTATTTGGAACTTCTTTTGTAGCTAATTCCAGGTCAACAATCAAACAAAGTCCTATGATTTCATTTGAAAGCTTTCGAAATTATGGCTGAGTTAAGAGTTTCATCTGGATTTTATTAGGTATCCTTTTTCAGCCGCTCTTGTAGCTTCGAAAAACAGGTGTACAAATATTTCATTCACAGCTCTGATTGATTACTTTAAATGGCGACTGCAATCGCCAGTTCACCTTTTTTTTAGCAGAAAACGATGGTGAAGAAATCTTAAATATATCGAAAAATTAATGAAAATCAAATTTTGTTTATTTAATATTTTTTCATGTTCTCGCCGAGATCTATAAAGCGGTATTTTCAGATCTTTCATATCATTCATCTTATTGTTTTACGGTTTTTGGCCTATAACTTGAAAACTTTTAAGTCCAGTAAGCTCAAACCGTTCAATTATGATATTGATGTAGGATCAATGGTGATATATATCACCAAGACTTATATTCCAAATTCTCCAGATCGTTTACATTTTTTTTTATATCATAGAAAGATATGGAACTTTTTTTTCGCAATATGTTGTCTTTATCAGTAAAAGGAAGGTGGTTGATACAATATCTCTATGAAGTTTGTCACTTATCCAACGATACCCATATTAAAAATTTTGCGAAATGAATTTTTCTTCGAAATCTCTTGTTGTATTAGTACTAACTTCGCTAAAGCAGTTGAAGTTGTTTTAGGTGAACGCTTTTTTAAACAGTTTAAGTACAGTGAACTCTCGTTAACTTGAACACGTACAAAACCACGTTCAAGTTGGTGCCATGAAATAACGCCGAGCGAAATAGAGTCGAATATGAAAGCGAAATAAGGCAGAATTTTCGAGTTCGGTGTTATTTCACTTAGCTAAAGTGAAATAACGCACAAAAACAGTTGGTTGTGGTTTTTATAAATCAAAAGCGAAATAAGGCCGATTCGGCATATTTAACTTTATCAAAGTGAAATAACACCGAAATAGAAAATTCGGCCTTATTTCACGGGGCCGTTCAAGTTATTGTACCTAAAGAAAAGAATTAGCTTTTTTTTTTAAATATATCTAGTTTAATGTGTTTTTTTTATATTTAAAACAATAGGTATAGCACAAAATCTGTTTTTAAGCGAAATCTGTAAAAAAAATTATTATTGTCTATTACAAGGTAGTTTTCGAAGATTTGTCTGGCCCATTCGATGCCTTTATCAAACAGAGTTTAACTGTTACTTTATAAGTCATAATATTTTCTATGATAACAACATCACCGGGGTGAAAAATAATTTCAAATTAAAGAGGTTTCAATTTTTTCATTGTTCAAGTTGGAGAATACATAATAGAAAAAAACGAAGCCACAAAATATTAGAAACTTTATGAGAAAAAAACGTATGTACCAGTAATTAAATTGTTGAAGTGAATGTATTTATATTCAAGATACCGAGAGTTCAGTATAAAGTAAAACCTGCTAATCAGGACACTCTATACGCGGACCACCTCCTGTTCGGACCACATGTAATGCATTCGTTACTATTTTTCATACAAACTACCCTCTATAATCGGGACAGCTCCCAATCGCACCACTAGTATTATTATATTTGTATCTAAAAAAGAAGGGATGTATATCCTTTTGTCTTGAAATAAAGAAATAAATAAATAAAAATAGTTCGATCGCTATAGTTCGGTTGCTATATGAATTTACCTGTCTAATCGGGCCAAACGTAAGGAATACAAAATGTTCTCTAATTGCATTGTACCACGCCTTAAGCATTAGCCTTTTATCTTAACCTGATTTTGAACTCTGCTGTAGCAGCTTCTTATTTCTTACAAACTTCGGTCTGAGAAATCAGCGAAGATAAAAACTGGCAATATTCTTTCTGCTACATTTTATGATTGGAAAATGCATTTTTTAAAAAGCAATCCGTTTTGGAATAACCAGAAGAATGCTAAGCACTCAACTAAATTTATGAATTAGAGCCACAAGCCCGAACGACCCAAAGGAAAAATGGAATTAATCAACACAAATAAACGAAGCATAGCACGAAGCATTCAAATACTACCTTCACAAAATAGGTGTCATCACGCCTGTGGCCAGGCCAAGGAAACCATAGAACTATGAAACGATGACGACGATTAATGAAACTACGGTATAAATATTTAAACCCCTAAACAAATGCAAGGCACAGCAGTAAACAGCTTATGAGAGTCTAATTTACAGACATGGACTCTTTCCGAATCATAAATTTCAAATTTAAGAGCGATATAATTTTGAAGCAAAATTCGGAATTTTGGGGGGGAAAGTGCTTTAAATCGTACTCCATATGAACAACCCCCGAAATTTTCGAGACATTACGGTGATTTCGATAGAATATCTACTTGCGAGTTTCCACTTTATCGCATGTGAGTGATTTTTGTCCTGCAAGAGAATTTTTTGGTCATGTCCTTGCTCGTATTCCGGTCGATTTTCCACGAATGTTGGCAATGTGGTGTTCTAAAGGCACTTGCCATGTTCCTCGTTGTTTTGAACACTGCTTCCATCGAGATTCAGAGTCAGAACCTCTTAGCTCTTGTAGTACGCTTCACCAAACCATTACAACGATGGATATCCAACTCTTATTGACCGATTCTATGAAGCTACGGTTCAAGCACCTACACAACTGCACGCACGGAGTGTTTTCTCCTGAATCACACGTCAGTTGAACTCCTCCCTCTCTCAAAAAGCCCACTTCAATGGTCACTCGAAAACTGCTAAGAAATCGACAAAATGTGTGAGTTCTCGATCGAAGCATTCACTGAAATATCCTGCATCCTGCAAAACCGATTAATTTGAAATGTCACTTTCAGTTTGCTGCAGAGTGGAGCCATTTTGAGTATCGAATCGAAATCCTTGCATGTGGCTGTGTCCGCCCAAAGGGACAAGTAACACAAACCACAAATGACACTTTCGATTTTTTTTTGTTGCTGTGTCATGTGCCCGAGTACATGGTTTGGAATTTGCAACGCTTCAATGGAGATGTACGTGTGTATTTTTGTATTTCGATTGACATTCAGCATTTTCCAATCTGTCAAATTCGATGTGAAGTGACAGTTGGAATAAAGTGAAGTGGTGAATGTGTTTGTTTTGTAAGCTGTGGAGTATGCCAAATGGGTTTTGAACTAGGCGCCTGAGGGAACGGTCAAAAGGGTGCTAGGTTTGATCAAGGGCAAGATGTGAGGTTTTATAACAAAGGAGTGCAAAGGCCTACCGGTGTGTGAATAAAATTTCCTTAAAGTCACTCAAATTGAATTTGTGATTGTTTTTGTAAAGCAAATAGAGAATTTAATACTAGTTAGTCCAATTTCTACACAGCCGATTTTCGATGAAGTGAAACTCAATGGACTAAGGAAAAATTTCAAATTACCAAGAGTTCAAAATAACAAGAGTCTGAATAACCATGAGAAAATATGAACAAAGTCGATTGATTAAAATTCGTGATTTATTATTTCAAACGTTTTTCCTGTGTTCAGGCTAGAAACTGTGGATTCTATTGAACATTTTGGGCAAACCTCGCGTGTTATAAAAATAGGTTTTGCATTGATTCATTCGACTTTTTTAAATTCATTCGTGGAATCAAAACGAGCTATTGTGAATACTCATGGATCATGAAACGAATGGCAAGAAACTGTCGCCGGTTAGAAAGGAGTGAAATTGGGTCTCGCATCAAATTTTCAGATCAAGCACCTCTATGAACTCTCTTCTTTTTCAACTGTTTTTCAACTGTTCAACGCTCAAAGCTGTTTGATTAAAACAAACTGACATTTTCCTTAAAGCTGCATTTTCAAAGCACAAGTCTTTGTAATTTTGGTCAACAATCGCTTGTTCTATTATTTTCCTTTAAACCCAAATTATCGGACTTGAATTTGTTTTGTATTTGTTTGTTGGGATTAGACTGACGGTTGACAGTTGACAGAGCAGCCAATTTAAAAAAAAAATCAGTGTTCACGTTTTGCGAGGCTCACTGTATATACATATACTTGTAGTCATCTTATTAAGCTACTATTAGGCTCTGGATAAGTTGATTTAAATATCACTTTACACTTATTTAAAAAAAAAACTGAGTTTATATATATAACTAATTTCATAATTTAATAACATAAAATAATTCAAAGATCAAATGTTGTAATTTTTGCCAATTAGCGCCTGCTCATACAATTAAGCCATTTATTGCAAATATTCTTCACTGTTAAGAGTTAAAAGTAGAATTCCCAAAGATGTCAAGTGAATGGTGGGACTACAAAGGAATTTCAAAGAATGCACATAATTCTAAAGACTTCAATTGATTTCAATCTATTGCTACTTTATAGCTTTCAGGACAGATATAAGCATATGAGCATATGATGTATTTACCTCGTTGAAATATGGCAGTTTTCATAGCTTAGAGGATTGCAAATGCTTCAGCAGTAAATATTGAGACCATATCTGGAAGATTACCTATGCAGGCAATCGTACCATTTTCAGATGATATGGCAAACGATGTGTTAAATGTTGTTTTCGATCGAGTAGATTCCAACTATGTTATTTTTCGAGCTGATGTAATGTTATTGAAAATATGACAATATTGAGTTTTTTGTGACCTGACAGGACAGAACAATAGACTCCGAGTTTATGAACCATGGTTGATAGCGTTGTGTAGCTCTGGCGTTTAGTTTTAATGACAGACAGTTATCTATTGCAATTACACATCAAGAAAATTGGAATTTTCTAAACGCTATTTAAAGAAACAAATATTTAATGGTGATGGTATTCGGGAAAGTTTTTGAAAGAAGTGGGTGATATTTATGTTTCAAATGTTGAGCAATGCAAGCAATAACTATGGCTAATTCACAAAATGTCTTAAATATCTTAAAGCCATTCTGTGAAAGAAGTTTATTTTCTCATGAAAATTCCAACATTTCTAATTATGTATATGCACGAGCTATTTTGCTCATTTTTACTCTTTTGGTTGACAAGCGTCTAAACTTGTGGTGCTTGATGTAAAATTCATGGTTCTCATAGATCTGCTATAAAAAAAACTAAAAATCACATTTCTAAGATGTAAAATATTTGAGTTGCGGTCTTAGAAGCATGTGTGGTATGTCTCTATCACGTACAACTATTGATATTCGCTTCGCCAGTGGCGCCTCAATGGTTCCATTTTAAGTTAACTGTGTACGTGTTTGTGTGTTCTCTGTGTGTTCTCTAAACTTCTAGAGTTCATTTTCAAATCCTTCAAAAAAAAAAAGCACTGCCAATCAAGTGGCAAATCGGATGCACTGTCCAGCAACTTGTCTGTTTCTCTCAAAGCACTCCAAGCCAAAACATTCAAATTGTCTTTGTCTCCATTTCCTTCCTCCCATCTTTTTATCCATGTGCATTCTCCTCAAATCCCATTACTGAGATAATAACTCTCAAACAGGGCAATTCACTGAGCCACTCATATCCTCCCGTGTGATTAAAAGCCACCCACCTCCGCCATTCCTTACACCGACTTTACTACCTTCCCGCCCGACATCCACTCCACACTCAAACGACAGTCCTGTCCATTAAACTTAACGAACACTTCAATTGTCATGCCGACGCGTATCGCTCATCATTCCAAAAAGAATCGCTCGTATCTATTGGATTACGAACGAAAGTTATCACCACGCTTTCAACTGTCCCCTTTTCTTTTATTTTTCTCTTTTTTTTTGAAGTACATGTCTCTCCATCTAGCGATAACTAGATTATGACATGAAACACGTAAATGGGGGACAACAAAAAAAAGCTTCCAATCCAATTCCACAAATTCACAGTAGATGTCGTCATTTTTGTTTTTTGTTGTTGCTTAGGTTTTTACTTATTCTCACTGTGTCTCTCTGTCTTGTGGAGATGGAAGAGAGCTTTTGTTTTGTTGCATGTTCCATGAACTTTTTTTGTTTTTTGACTGTGTGTGTGGGGGGGAGATGCGTGGCTGCACTGTGTTGGTGTAATTAGTAAAAGAGAGTGAAGTCGTTATTTCTTAGGACACTTAAAATGTCAGTTGGCAGTGGATTCGATTGCAAATGGTGTTAACATCGGTTGTTGATTGCTAGACAGTAGGGAAAAACAGTATGTGGAATTTAAATTTAAATCAGCAATATTTCAGAAAGTTCTTTCAAAAGTGCTTTGCAGAAGTTCTACAAAGAGGAAATGATAAAAAAAATAGACTAAACATCTTGTAGGGGTAAAGTATAGAACAGAGTATACAATTTCTGTAAAAGTGTATTGAAAGCAAAACAATTCAGTGGCAATGAATGACAGAACGATTTAGACTCTTCTTTAGGACTCTTTCTACTGTTTAGGATATAAAATATTTGAAGAACTGAAAAAAAAGGGGTTTACTAATCTAATATTCTGATTTCAAAGCTTGAACAAAACTTTGCTAGGTAATGTCCCAGCCTTTAAGAATTTGTGGACTCTGTTGAACCTTGAAAAAGGAAGATAGAGTTTCATTGATAATGGAGGTAGACCGGAGCGGATTTTTAGTTCAGATTTTTCTTTTTATCCCCAATGTACCCAAGCTGGATCTGACATCGCTTGAATCTAAGTTGTACAGTCAGAATGAGCCCGAACAAAGTTATTTCAAAGTTTCAATGTTAGTTTCAATACTGTTTTGTATGCAAATGTCTCTTTTAGGTCCTTATCTTCTGTATTCGGTACTTGAGGAGCTACATTACTCAACTGCTTTAAAGATCAATCATCTTCTAAGCTTCTTCTAAACTGCTTTAAGCGATCTTCAATCAATTTAACCTTTAAAGCATCGTTTCAGTTTCACTCGTCGTCATATACGTCAATCGAGCTTCTTTCCTCTCTCTATCGTCTTAGTAAAATCAACTCCTTGGAAAGCCGTTTTCTCCTTGAGCCTGAATAGGTTCTAGTATCGTTTCTACTCCGTAGTCCGTACTCTTTATGAAAAAAAGAACTTTAATATAATTTTTTTTTCTATTGCTAATTGGGATCTCAGCTTGACAACTTAATCATTATTATACATTTTATTGCTTAAATAAAACACTTTCAAATGTCTGATCCGTCTCACAACTCTTCCCCACAACTGTCTACCCGCCACAGCTTCACTTAACGATCCATCTCAAGATTTGAATCAATTTACCATTTTTCACCTCATTGCATGCCCTCCTTCCACATTCACCTGCGTAAGCTTTTTTTTGAAAAAGCTTTTTTTCTTTGCCTATCATTCATTCTCTTCGTTCCAGTTCTCTTCTCTACTTTTATGACACACTGTGCTTGTTTTTCTACCATTTCTCTCTTTTGTTACTTCTTTTATGCCAATTCATTTATTTTTCTTCTTTTTTTTTTTTTGGTCAGTAAAGTGTTTTCACACTTCTAAACTTCAAAATTCGCTTTACCTTGACCAGAGTACATTTGTGTGTGTGTTGGTGAGCAAGTAGATGCCGCATGTGAAACGAAAAAAAAGAACTGTTTACAAGCCGGCCAGACGATTTCAAAACGAAACTCATACCAAAAAGCAAAAACAAAAAAAATATTATTTGATGTCCATGCATGAGTATGGGGGTCTATGAAGTCAGTCAAATGGATAGGTGAATGCCTTAAGAGAAAAATAATCACAAAAAAAAAAAAAAAATAGAAATGACGGCAAGCAAATTTGCACTTGTTTTGGAATTGATATATTTTTTTTTATTTTGAGTTGAGTGAGTGAGAGCGAGTTGTTTTTGAGTTGTTGTTGGATGTGCGTTGATGTTGTGAGGCCGGTTCTTGATGGGGTGGCGTATGTGGCGAGGATGACATTTGGTGTGTCGGGATTTGGCATTTAATACCATGGAATGTCCTTTAATGAGTATTGTTATGCAGCACGTCAAGAATGATAAAATATAATGATATATATAAATAAATAAAATCAGCACGTTATGATGATAAAAATATAAGAATGTGCGATAATGTCTGACAGAATTTCATATCAAAAGTTGAACTGGAAACATGAATGAATGGCTCACTTGGAATAAAGTTTTTTTTTGGAAAATTCGATTTGGATTTACTAAAAGCTGGCGGAGCTCGTAAAAGCATCTTAATGGGATAGAAAGAGTATGGGGACCCATTTGAGAGTATGAGTTCACTTTAGAGAGCAAATACTTGTCAATTTTGAACAAAAGTTTCGCAGATCCACTTAATTGTATTTTTTTTAGGTCATAGTCAGAAAGTCAGAAAGTACAGTATTCTTAACTAGCGCAAATGATATCCACCTTTTCTGAACGAAAGTGGGATTGATTTAAATAAAATAAAACTGTTTTTAAAATATATCATGATATATTTGTATCATGAAAATATGTGTACGTGTAAACTTAGTGAGAAAATGTTCAGTCAAACGCCAGTATGAGCTCAAAAACGTGGTTAATCTCAAAATTTATGTGTTTGTGATACAAGTGATACACACAGTGATGTTCACAGAGAAACACATATTATACTTAGACCTGCGAAGGTTTATTCACTGAAGTGACGTTGTTGATGCATGGATGCTACCGCCCATGACAGAACAGGTTAGGGCTGACACGACTTTAGATAAACTTTGGATTATGACTAAAAGTGTTTTGGAGGCCACTTCCTTTTCCATGAAGAGGCTTGTGTACTCAGTTGCCAAATTCATAAAAGCTACGTCATTTGGTTGCTTTTCCTTTAGATAGATTCCGTCTGAAAACATGGAACATTTTCTACTATCAAAAAATATATGTTTATTACTTCATTTTTTTTGCCTTTTAGGTCCTGAAATTGCGCATATTTGTTAAGTAGCATTTAACTCGGACAATTTGCGAAACGAATGAGTCGTGTTTATATTGATCGTCGGAATTATCGTACTTCATCATGAATTACTGTTTGCCATGACATGACTTAAGCAAGCTACCTTGTTAAAATCTAACGCTGTGACTCAAGGAGGGTTTGATAAGTTTGTGAGCATTTGAACAAAGTTAAATGCAAGGCAGTTCTCATAAATTTCCATCTTTTAACGACAGAACGAACACTATCAAATTAATCAGCCATTGAAATCATCAAATCAACATTCCGCAACATTTCGACATACAGCGTATGTATTCAACAAGAAGACACTAATGCTACCTAAAAATACTAATTTGACTAAAATAAAAAAGCAATTAGTTGGTCTTGTTTATTAAAAATGTAATTCTACTTAATTGTTAGTATAACATTCAAGACAAACAAAATAATTTATAGAAACAAAAAATTATAAAATTTACCAAGCGAATATTCTATTCAACATTGTTCAAAAGTCGGATTTTTTTGTAATTTAATATATTGTCGCTCATCTTCTTCGGCGTATAACCCCCTTGTAAGCGGTTTGGCATAGACTTTGCCACTCCGGATCAATATTTGCTTATTCTTCTTATAGAGCCATCTTTAGTTCATCTTTGTTGCCAAAACTACGTTCTCTCAACTTGGTTGGGTTGATCAGGGTCAATGGTCCGTAGGGAACGTACGATGATATCTGCGTAGAGCATCAGCTGGACCGACTTGTGGAAGATAGTGCCTTCTGTTTCGACGCTGGACTATTTGCCGCACTATTTGCTCCAGCACGAGATTGAAGAACTCACATGACAGCGCGTCTTCTTACCGAAAGCCGCTACATGTTTTAAATGGCTGGAGGTTCTTGAGCCGAACTGCACGGTGCATCGAGTGTTGTTCCGCGTAGTTCGACACAACCGGATCAGTTTTGCCGGGATCCCGAATTCAGCCATCGCATTGCAATGAATACTGTCATATGCGGTTTTCAAGTCGATGAAAAGATGATGCGTATTGATCTGAAACTCGCTAGCCTTCTCCAAGATTTGGCTTAGTGTGAAAATTTGGTCTATCATCGATTTGCCGGACCGGAAGTCGCACTGGTATGTGCCGATTAGTGCGATGCACAACGGCTTTAGACATTCACGCCGTACACTGGACAGGAATTTGTAGTCGACATAGAGCAGGGATATACCTCGGTAGTTCTTGCATGAGGTAGGTTCGAGGACAAATACAGCTGGTATTCCATCCTACCAGATTCTACAGATGATTTGGTGCATTCTCCCTGCCAGAACCTCGCCTCCAACTTTGAAGAGCTTCCATCCGAGCCTGCGGCTTGTTGCTCTTCAGCTTTTTGATAGCTATACCGATTTCTTTGATTCTGGGAGAGGGAACGACTTCATCGACTGGAAATGATATCTCTTCGTTCACTATCACTCTCTCTTTTCGTCATGCTCGTTAAGCAGCTGCTGGAAATGCTGCTTAAAAACATCCACTATTCCCTGCGGGTCGGTGACAAAATTATTCACGCAATTTCGTAAAGCCTAAGCTAGCTACTAATTTTGAAAAAACGACAGACATGGGTCAGTGGATCAGACAGTATAATTCAAAACGCTGTGGACAACTAAAAAAAAGTTTCCCTCGTGCGAACTTGATTTCTGATACGAATTATTATAAAGGGTGATTTTTTAAAAGCTATAGAAAAGTTTTTCAAAAAAAAAAACATAAAATTCAAAAAAATTCATGAAATCTTTATTTAAATCGATAGTACGGTCCATATAATTTAATGTTTGAAGATTATTTCATGCAAATGTTGACCTTGACTGCGCCTCAAAAGGTCCATCCGCTTAGTCCAATTTTGGCATACTCTTTCCACCCTTTCAGCCGGTATCTCACGAATAAATGCTTTAATGTTGTCTTCCAATGCGTCAATTGAAGCGGGCTTGTCTGTATAGACATGAGTTTTAACATAGCCCCACAAAAAATAGTCTAAAGGCGTTAAATCGCACGATCTAGGCGGCCAATTGACCGTTCCCGAACGTGAAATAAAATGTTCACCGAACTCGCCTCTCAATAAGTCCATTGTTGCGCGTGCTGTGTGGCATGTGGCACCGTCTTGTTGAAACCACATGTCATGCAAGTCAAGCTCTTGCATTTTGGGCAAAAAAAGTTGGATATCATCTCACGGTAACGCTCACCATTCACAGTTACGTTACGATTCGCATCGACTTTGAAGAAGTACGGTCCAATGATGCCACCAGCCAGAGCACGCATTTTGATAATAAAATTCAATAATTTGCAAGCGTTGTTCGTTTGTAAGACGATTCATGGTTAAATTATAGACCAAACTGAAGATGTTTGACAGTGAAACAAAACACGAAACGTGCGTCAGCTGTTTAAACCAGTGTTGTCAAAAAGATAACAGCTAAAAAATCACCCTTTATTAGCGACCTGTCGGTGAGGATGAGGATGTGAGCGATGTCGATTAGGATCATGAAATAGATTACTAAAGTTTGGAGAATGTTTTGAGATAACTGCTCTTCTTCTAATCGAACCAAGCAATTTCACTGCATAAAATTTAAACGTGTTTCATGAAAGCCATGAAAGAAATGCAGATGAACTGAGAGAGCCCCAGACTTAGTTAACCGAAGGTGACTGAGTCGAAGAAGCTTTTATCTCGTAGCTCATTTCGAAATCTAAATAAAAAAAATTAAACTTCGCATAAGACTTGACCTCATAACCCATTTCTAGAACCCCCTACACAAATATCAACTCCAGAAACAAGAACTCACCCGCCCACACCAAAAATCGCATAAATCTCTAGACAAAGACCTCCCACCCCTTTCTTTTAGATCAATGAAAACTAAAAACACCAGTAGCATTTTGTGACTTTGAATTTACGATCTCAACTCAGTCAATGGATTTCTTTCAACTCACTCATTAAACACAAACAACAACATTGTTTTCATCACCTGCCCGAGGTATCGCTGCGTGAGTTTTAGAAATACAAAAGCAAAACACGTGCATGACATCTGTCAGTTGTCCTCCGTGTCTGTTGTGTGTTTATGCTGCCACTGCGTCGCTAATTCGTCTTCCTTCATTGAGCACCGTATTTATGAGATAAATTTGCATAAAAAAATTAAGTGAAACATGTAGAACGGGGTGTGGTCTTGAGGTGCGATTGTGAGGTGAGTCGTAAACAGGAGTTTCATGGTGGAGGCGGTCAAAAATGCGAGTCGAGGGGTACTGCGGTTGTGGTTTGGAGTTGTTTCGCGGTGTCATTGATGACAGAAGGAAGAGTAGACATCGTCAATACCATTTTGACAGAGTTTGATTACTTTTTCACGCGTCTTTTTATTGGCTGTCGGTATGTTAATGTGAAAGGAAAAGATACTTAGAATCTGTTCACGTTTTTTAATGCTGCATATAAAGTTGTATAAATGGAATAAAACAGGCTTATTCAAATCACTTTTTTTTCTTTCAAACTCTCATGCGATATTTTGATCGATATGCTTTCTTAAATGTTCAAAATACTACACACAAACACAAACGAAAGAATGTTTTGACTCTACGTTCTCCAATACGACGAGGTTCAAGTTTAATTCAGAAATTATTCACGTAGGAGGATCCGTCCTGGAAATCCTTTTTAAATCAAAAACGAGAAGCTTCTAGAAAAAAAAATCCCATCAGAGTTCTGTTTGAACTAGAAACTACGTTCTTAGCCATCAATTTGGCTGATAAAGCCTCTTGTGCTGCACGAGTGAGATTCTGTTCAATTCATTGACGCTTCCGAATAGAACTGTCTTTGCTTCGTTAAAAAATTTAATATTACAAAAAATTAAAACACCTACTCTTTACTCCTCCAACAGAGGACCAGTTCTTACAACTCACACAGCTCACATCTGATGTTCAATCAAATTCAACGCTTCTTGCAGATATCGAGGTAATAACTTTCGAATGCACGGTCGCGACTGGCAATTTTTCACTTGTTGGTGATTTGCCTTACAAAACAAAAACACCGTATTCTAAGCTAATGATACATTTATTCCGGCGATTTAATTTTGATAGGGATCCACAGACAATGACGGAAAGGATCCATCTTTAGTCGTTGTAAAGTTTTATTGCGGTTCGTCGCTGATGGTCCTGATTGAAGAACCAGCCGCAGTTTGGTTATTTTTCATTGGGTTGGTTATCTTTTCAACGAAATGCGTAAAATGTAACAGATTTCATGAAATTTGACAACTAACACATGGAACAATCAACACGGGTGACCATTAAACTTCTGACCAGTAGTTTTTCTTTTTCCCTGCTAATCGAAACTCCAAGCCTGCCGATCCTTTCGACACACCTATGCAATGCCCGGCCCCTTCTCACAAGTCACCTATCAAATCCAGACCCCAAACTGTTCGTCGCCCCCGAAATTCGATTTCAAAACTTTTTCGTTCAAAGAAAATCTTTTCTTTTTGTTTGCGTGTAGTTAAGACGTTGACGGGTGAATGACACCCCTCACCATCTGAACCCCATCGTCATCGAATTTCTGCTGTCAGTCCACACTCGCTCTCGGCCAAACTTCGAGTCCTTGGCGCTGCCATCAACGCCTCACAAATCTAGGTTAGCGACCAAGGTTCACAGTGACTTATTTTTACACACGCGCAGCATCTTCGACTGCCCTCCCTGCGGTGACAACGCCGTTCGCTGCATCAAGCTCTTTCTTGTTTGCCCGTGTCACCGCAACGCCGCCAAACTTATTTTTTGTTTTTTTCCACTCGCTTGATTTCGACGAATTCTTCTTTTTTCTGTTCTTTCTTATTCCCCTTTCTTTTCGTCGTTTTCTTTGCTTTTGTTTGCTCCTGACCCAGTAACGACGTTAAGAAAACGAAAAAAATTTCAAAAGAAAGAAGAAAAATGAAATTTTAAACTTGAATGTCCTCAAATTAAGGGTACCGAACCTTTTTTTTCCTGTCGACCCTTTGTTGTATGCGTGTGAGTTTGCTAAGAACTGGTCCGTCGGCCAAATCAAGGTCATTAGGCCACACTCGAGAGTTCGAGTTTGAGTTTCTCTGTTCCTCGGAGGGGGAGGTCATTGTTAGAGTCTCTGCTTTAACCCTTCGAGACTCGCTATCGCATTACATTTGCATAATTTATCGCTTCCTTCCACGCTCGTCGTCGCAATCATCATCGTCACCATCTCTCCAAGCCATCATCGTTAGCGTCGTCGTCGCGCTCCGTGCGCTTTCGGAGGGCGCTCGGTAATTTTTGCGAAGGCCACGAGACGTCTTATTGCCGTCGTCGTCGTTTTCGTTGTTGTTGGCGTTGTGTTGTGTTGTTGTTATCTCTCCCCCCTTATGGCTGCCGGCGGTAATCCAATCCGCCGTCGCTATCCTTGTTTTGATTTTATTTTCAAATTCCAATTCCAATTTCAGCGAAGCGGCGAGATAGTCGCCTAAAAATGATCGATGGAATTAGGTGTGGGAAGTGGGACAAAAACAAAAAGAAAACAGAGCCTCTGGTCCTGAGGCGATGTCTGAATGGAGATGTATTTGCTGGGAGAGGCTCATTTTCGGAGTCGGGGAACAACAAGACGAGGCACAGCGCATGCGACGGCTCGAAGGGGTTCCGCCGTCATCTGGATGTGTGGTGGAAATGGGTGTAGCCACCAATGTAAACAACGCACATCTCTGCCATCGTCTGTTCTCTTTTCCTCTCCTCGACTGTGCCAAACCTCGGTGAATGAATTTTAACCGGGAGGATTAGACATTGATGTGTGGGAAGAAGAACTCTTGAATAGTTAATCGGAGTTTTAGGATGCACAGAGCTAGTGCAACGTCGGCAGAATTGAGGAAGGTTTAAAGCTGTGGCTGAACCGGTTTTTTTTATGTAAGCTTTGTTTAGAAATGTCTTTGTTGGGAGGACTCTTAACATGGACTAAAAGATCTAGTTGCGGCAGCAGGAATAGTTCAGGAAGAATGGCTGCGATTTGGATTAGAGAATCACTTGTGCATTCTAGTGCAGCCAGAACACTGAGCCAGAGAATGACATTTTGCAACTCTGGTCAAACTCCTTTAAGTGTCTTTAGATATTTTCAACTTACTAAACTACGTACAAAAACATCAGAAAAATAGCAATTGAATATTTATTGCTCCACTCCGATGTGAGACTTTTTGCACAAACTTGTGTAGAGCAGGAGCGGAAGGTGCTTCATTTCGGCCAAAACTTCTTTT
Organism: Syritta pipiens; assembly: GCA_905187475.1. NCBI lineage: Eukaryota > Metazoa > Arthropoda > Insecta > Diptera > Syrphidae > Syritta > Syritta pipiens. The sequence continues at coordinate 68,077,472 of LR994571.1, read as the reverse complement.
CAAAACTATTTGGGCTACATATTACTCGCCTTGGAAATAAGTTTTCATTTTTTCACAATTTTGTTCAACCGTAAAATGACTCAGTTCTTTCAACGAAGATGTGACACTGAGTTTCTGTTGGGGCGGAAAACAGAAGTCATTTTCAATATAAACTATTATTTAAAACGAAACCACTAGAAGAGCCCACTTTTTATATCCGAAAACATTAGAAAATAAACAATTGGATATTTCTCTTTCCAGCCTCAGCAAAAATATTTTTTTTTCGCCACTTACCATAAGGTGTACAGGAGGCTTCGCCCCGCCATTTCCCTCGGCGGAAATGGGTCGAAATTGGGTCCTATGAACTTAAGACACTTTTACTGCAACTGTGCAAGTATTTTTTGAGTTGTCAGTCAGTTGAAATTTATCTTGTACAACAACACAAAAAACTTCGCTAAACTTAACGTTCTTAAGATGAAATTTATGAACAAATGTCAGAAAGAAAGCAACAAGGTTTATAAGCACACGGACTCAGTTGCAATAAGAAAAAACCTTCATATCCTCCGTATTCTAAAAAAAGTAAAAATACTAGCCCAAATTTTCATGAACAAGTTACTCACTTTTTATTTCAAAACTAATAAGCCCATGTCCCTGAAGCGAATAAGGATCCTTCCCATACTTTCCACCAAACCTCGATGAGAGGTCATCAAGCTGATAGATTTTTGACCCCACTTGAGTCTTGAAGCTCTGTGTGTTCTATCTTCTGTAAATCATTTAGTCTTATTCAATCTGCACCAGTTCAAGTAGTAAAAAGTTATCAGATCGATGCACAGAGGTCTTTTTGTAACAATAAGCCAGCTTAATTTTTCAAACTAAAACTACATATATAAAACTTTGTCACAAACCTAGAGGACAATCGTCGGTAGAGTTATTTATGATCAGACAGTCGAAAGTCCTCAATTTGAGTTTCAGAGGAAATGATCGAAAGGAGTTAATTTTCCATATTATCGTTTTTAAGTGCTTGCTTAAATAATTGCTGGCGGAATGGAACTTCGGGTTAGAATCAGTGCGTCAGAATATTTTTCAACAAACAACAAGTTTTTTTTTTTAATTTTTATAGACTTCATGGTTTTTAAAAGGCACGACTTCAGATGCGAGTGGCTTCCGTTCACAGAAAGGCACACCAGTGAGAGATTGTTACCTAGCCTTGATTTAGCATTGTTAAGAACTATGAAAGTTTTGTCCACGTCTCTTAATCATAAACGCCATTTAGTTGCATTGAATAGGTTCTCAAATGCGTCTCAGAGCAGGAATATAACATTAGACCTAATTTATAAATTATCCTTTCTGGGAATTCGTTGCAAATATCATACTTTGGACGTCTACTGAGACCATGAAGACTTAAACTCAAAACTATTGGCCTGAATGAGATCCTATTCAAATTTTAAAACTATGCGAAAGTGTTTACCGATTCTACTTCTAATCAGTACTCTGTATGTATTGTTTTGATGAGATTTTACAAAATTAGATTTCATTTCAATTTTACATATAATACAAACATAAAGGCACATGAGTTAGTATAATGTGGCCGTAATAAATTCCAAATGCATCGAAAGGGGCTTTGAAGCTTTACAGCTCTACGAGTAAGTTCCTAATTGACAATTGGTAGTGACATTTGGTCTAGAATCCACAGACCTTTGGGCGTCCTTTTAAAGCGATTGGGTCCTTTTTTATATATTAGAAAACTACCATAATTTAAAACGAGTCCAGAACGTGAACATCACGCGTCTAAAATAGTTGCTGGATTATTGACCCGGATAAACACCGCCATATTCGATTTTAATGCAGGGAATATCCTAACTGCCGCCTCCTAAATTGCGTTTTAAACAACAGGTTCAAAGACTGAATACAAAAAAAACATCACAGTCACCCAATCGTTGTTGAAGTTTTATTCCTGCCCTTTTTGAGCTTTAAATTTAAAACCATTGATAAATATTTTAAATATTCTTTCAAGTGCGAAAACCTTTGATACTAGTGCGCCTCTCATAAGCAAACTTTCCACACCCAATAAACGTCATTCCAAAGCAAAAAGCAAAAACCACTAAAGAGAAAAAGCCATTCTCAAATCAATCACCCCTTCCAAATGCGAATTGGTTAGGATCTCAAAAACTCGCACACAATTTTGCCGCTTTTATTGTTTATGCGCAGCTAACATCAATTTCAAGTTAACCACCACATGCATTTATCGCTCCCCGCATTGAAAAACGAGAAGGAAAAAAAAATATTCCCATTTCATTCAAACTCCACTGCACATCCCCGACTCTGTCGTCTATCTGCATCTCGTCGTCGTTGTCGTCGTGGATATCGTTGTCGTTGTCGTTCCATGCAAATGAAATTTCTAATTTTAAATTCGCATGAAACATGCAAACGGAGCCAGTAACCTTGGCCAAATGAGCATATTCCATGCCTGGAGCAGTTTTTCTGTTTGGATTTTGTTTTTTTTTTTGCCGATGAGTGCTGCCTGCCCGCGCCTAGCATCTCTCCCTCCCGCGTCAGGTTGATGTCGACAACGGATTCGAGTCTCATGCCGCATCCCACGTGAAGCCGCTCTCGCTCACTCGCTCGTTCACGTCTAAACACAGTTGCGAACTTTGCGTTTGTTTATGATTACTGGCCTGCTGTCTGCTTGCCTTACTGACAGCCAGTTCAAGCGAGCAAAAGCCACCCAGTAACCCCTCCAAGGTACGTTTACATCGTCGTCTCCAGCTCCGAGCCCGGCAGAGTGGCGAGGACGACGGCGGCATTGAATGTGGGCGCGCGTACCACCAACTACCCCAACAATGTAACAGTTAACAATGTTGCAGATGCTTTGTTGAGCGGAAAGTGTGTTCCATGTCGTGGGCGGACGACCGCCGGCCGGGGGATGGAGTTGCGCCCGCTTGACACGTACTCGTACTCGTACTCTGTCCGTGGACTTGCATGCAAGTGCATTACGTGCGCTCTTTGAAATTAAAAGGCGCGTTGCACTGCGCCACCACCGGGGATGTGTTTCTGTTGGTTGCCATGACAGACCGTAAAAAACACGGACGCGTGTGTTTGTGGGGGTGGGGGAAGGATTTTGTAAACAACACATCTCCGGATCGAAAACATCGAGTGTGCGTGTGTTTGGCATAAACACACACTCGGCTGTGTAAACAGGGTGGCGTTGTTGGCGACTTTGTGTTTGGGGAGTGACAGCATTTGTCTGTGTCATGTGATTATCCGGTGGGGAGGAGAGGACGCCACTCGGGGATGCAGCTTATTCCATCGAACAGTTGTAATTCGAACGACTGCATCGAGTCGGGAATGGGGCGCTGTCAACTTGGTCAGACAGGCCTTGTCCATGAAGGAGTTGGATTCAAAAGGAATCATGGTCTTTGTTTCGGTGGGGGTGGGAAGGAAAGTTTTGTTGTGGTGGTTCGCTTACAAGAGAGAGAAATCATGTTTTTTTTTTAACAAGAACGCAACTCAGAGCAAGCAATTTCAAACAGACTTTCAGATTGATTTAATCCTCTTTAACGCAGTTTCAAAGAGCTGGTCCTTATGACTGGAGTTTGTTTTGATGGTGGTTAGCATCTCTCTGTGGATATGTCCTATCAAAGCATGCGATAGACTTTTGAGGTATAATGTGGCAAAAGGAAAAAATCTCTCAGCAGTCAACGAAATTCTACTTGTGGTCTTAGGTTATGTAGTGCCGGCTCGTCGCCAATCGCATGGACCTATATGTCCATAGTATATAAGTAGTCTTACCATAAGAAAAAATTCTAAACCCTTTTTAATTAAATAAATAAGTGAGAAATTTTCTTTGAATTTCACTCCTCCAGACTGTATTAACAAGTCAAATACAAACATGGTTTTCGCTGAAGACGGAAAACCGGGCTTGCATTTATATATCCCACTCTCTTTGTGGACAAGAGTCTACCAAGAGGGCGCCAGTTGACGAATAAAAAAAATTTAACTTCATCGCTAATTCTACCGCAAAATAAAGAAGTTAATTCCAACCTTGTTTAACAATTTTAAAATAAGTTCTTACAAAAAGAGTGTGTAGATGTTTAAATGGAATACAAACATCTCCGTTCAAGCCCCTGTGTTTCGGTTTTGAGATTGAAACTATCGGATTAGTGTGATAGACCTGTGGCTTGGGAAAACTCCAGACAATGCGTTACATATCGTTGCGTTAGTCCATCCCTTCGATGTTCCATCGTAGTGTTAAGACCAATCAACGCGTTTATTGTTTTTTTATTTGCGTTTGCAACAGTAACTGTTGTTGATACAGTAAACTCTCGATCATTCAAATTTTATTCGACCACTAAAAAACTTCGAATTATAGAGGTTTCGGAAAAAAAATGCTCACTTTCTTCACGCATTTCAACTAACGGCTATTGAAGGAAAAAAACATAAACTTGACATCGAATTATAGAGGTAAACAAGCCTTCGTTTTTAAATTGTAGAGGTATTCATGCTGTTTTGCACAAAAATAAATTCGAATTACCGTGGGGACCGAATTGCATAGGTTTTCTTTAATTTACTGAGGTTCTTCTATTTGTAGAGGTTTCCGAATTATAGAACTATCAAGAGAAAAATATTCTGGCGCATTTATTCTGATCAAATGCATTTAAATCTGTCACCAATTTTTAAAGCAATCGGTTCTTTTCGGTTATCTCCTGTTGAAGTTCAAACTGAGAGTTACTTATGATCACTTTATGTCTGTCCACTAGGTTTGAGTTAATTTTTATATTTTTAGCGGTCCCTTTGGTAAAATGACTTTTGACCAACTAAATGCTAGCATAGTTTTACCAACAGCAATATTTGAGCCGTACAGTGCACAAATCAACTAACTCCACTTTTTGAAAGATCTTAAATTTGAGTGTTAAGTATTTGGTATAGTTATAATTTTCTATCTTTACAATAATTTCCCTGAACAATAAAGATTAACTCCATTAAACTGCAAACTTTTGTTGATTAGGGAATAACATGTAATCTTTTTCTGTAAAAATGTATATTATTTCATCGCTTTTCTCAACTTTTTCTTTTATGGAGTAATGAATTGAACAGCTCATTTGATTCTTAAACGATGCAGTCTTATCCTCTTGAAATATGGAGCCAAAAACCTGCCGATAAACACGGAAGCAGAACTTATGGCTGATTCTGTTAGTGATTGGCTGTTCTGTTGAGCAGAAGGCATTTAAAAACATTCTGATTTTCAGCAGTTTGGCTTGCGTTTTTGTTTCGTCAAACTGTTGTTCGTCTTCGACGCACGGTCAAACAAAACTAAGTAATCAAATAGCAATCAAATTTTTTTTAGTACTGAGTTTTATCTTTTGAACGTTATTTAGTGCATGAGGTACCCGAAAACGCCGAAGAGGTCATACGCCGTGCCAAAAAAATCGATAAACAGGATTCTAACTTCACCTTACTTTACAGACTTTTTTGCATTAAATCTGTGGATAACAATGCTGCTCCAGAGCGGAAAAATTCAGAAATATTCCTCTATTGACCTTTATCTGTGCTTCTTTGAAGAACTCATCGTCCATTTTTGTGCCATAACACACCACTCATTTCTTAGACGCCTCCTCCATATCTCAAACCCAAGCTTCCAAGCCTCGAGCGAGTTTCTTCCACCACACGTTTTTCCAGCGATCATTTCTAATGAGCTCACAAAACCAATTCACTAACCGACCGAGCGACTGAACGCAACTTCACGACCAACTGACGACTCGACGATGGAGAGAAAACCAATTACGAAGCTCGTTTTACTTTTTACTGCCGCCGTTACTGCGAATTGAATACCTTTCAGCGATAGACTGCAAATCCGCCCATGGACAACATCGACATCAACATCGGAACTGCGATTGAGAGTGGGATTCAGATCGGGGTCCCCTTCAATTAGTATCCGATTCCATGCGCGAGCAGAGAAGCATCATAATTTTCTGGTCGTTCTTTTTATCCGCTGGCTGTTTACGTCTGGCTCAGCCCTTTCACCGTGCCCTACAGTCAAACTCAGGTGTGTATTTTTAGAAATTTTCTCAGAATTTTTCTATATCCAAGGGCTTCTCCTCCTCACACACACTCAAACGGAGTAGTGACGCTCGGAAGCTTCACCCTTGGTACCTTTACGTGGGAGACTTACCAGAGTCCTGTCTGCTCACGTCGGGGTAGGTAGGTAGGTAGGTAGGTCGTGTGGTGGGCTACGCAGGGCAGCCAAGCACTTAGGCCAGATGAGGCCCATTGTGATACCACAAGGAGCGGATGCAAAAGCATCCCGCTACTCCGGAAACCAATTGGAGCTGTTAATAAAGCGGAGGATACGGCTTATGCTGGTATCAGCAAGTACACCGAGGTTGTTTAGAAAGTAGTAGCCAAGATGCCTCTTTCTACGGTTCGCGAGGGCGCTGCAGGTTCCTAAAAGGTGGAGCGAGGTTTCTTCCTCTTCTTCGTCTCTGCAGCTTCTGCAGAAGTCGTTGGCCGGGAGGCCTAGTCGGGTGGCATGTTTGCCAAAAGTGGAGTGCCCAGTTATGACACTGATCAGGTTCCTAACCTGAATTCTGTTGAGTCTTAGGAGACTAAGCGAGCGTTCAGGATCCAGCCTAGGCCAGATTTCCCTGGTGACGCGACAAGTAGTACCATTCGACCACCTAAGATTGGTTGCCGCAATGGTCTTGGATTTGATGTAGAGGAGCGCGGTAGCAAGAGGTGCGCAGAGACCGACCTTATCCGGTTGGATGGCTTCACTGGTTCCGCGCTTGGCAAGATCATCGGCCAGGCAGTTCCCCGAGATGTCACAGTGTCCCGGCACCCACATGAGGTGAATGTTAAACTGCTCTGCCATCTCGTCAAGAGATTTGCGGCAGTTAAGAGCTGTTTTTGAATTAAAAGTGACAGACTTCAGGGACTTTATCGCAGCTTGACTATCCGTACAAATCGTGATAGAGGTATGCGATACCACGTTGTACTTTAGCCACGACAAGGCTTCCTTGATCGCCGTTACCTCTGCTTGAAATACGCTGCAATGGTTGGGAAGACGAAATGAAAACTGGATTCCCAAGTCTTCGGAGAAGACTCCTCCACCGACTCCGGATTCAGTTTTTGATCCGTCGGTGTAGATCACCAGAGATTCATTACTTATAGGTATGCCTTCACTCCAGTCAGATCTGGAGGGCAGGCTGAAGGAGAAACTTCTCTTGAAAAGAGTTCTGGGGCGAGTATAGTCTAACTCCCTGAAGGGGAGATCTATAGACTCAAGAATGGTAGAGTGACCCATGCATCTAGAAGGCCACGATTGAGCGGCTCTGATCCTTACAGCTGCACAGGCTGCGACCTGCTTGCCGAAGATATCTAGGGGTGGCAGGTGAAAGATGATTTCTAGGGCAGCTGTGGGTGTGGTTCTGATTGCGCCACTGATGCAAATGCAGGCAGATCTCTGCACACGGCTGAGAAGTTTGAGGTTAACACCCTTTTCCAGGGCATTCCACCATACTACGACTCCGTACAGCAGTATGGGTCGTACAACAGAGGTATATAGCCAATGGGCAATACGAGGCTTTAGACCCCATTTACATCCGATTGCTCTTTTACAGCAGTAGAGAGCTGCTGTGGCCTTTTTGACCCGTTCAAGGATGTTGGGTTTCCAGCTTAGCTTGTGATCAATGATGAGACCTAAGTACTTGGCCTTATCCGTTAGGGAGAGGCTAGTCCCGAAGAGTCGGGGAAGGTCGAAGCGAGGGATTTTGTACTTCCTAGTGAAGAGTATGAGCTCAGTTTTTTGGGGGTTTACCCCGAGGCCTGATTCTAAGGCCCATGCTTCCACCTTGGAGAAGGCATTCTGAATCAGTTCACTGAGCGTATTAGGGTATTTTCCGGAGATGGCTATTGCAACATCGTCTGCGTAGGCGACAACAGTACAGCCCTCCCTTTCAAGGATACAAAGCAGCTCATTCACCGCGATGTTCCATAGTAAAGGGGAGAGAACCCCTCCTTGAGGGGTGCCTCTGCTCACATAACGCCGGATGGTGGCTCCACCCAATTTGGAGTTGATGACCCTGCTCAGCAGCAGTCTATCAACTATTGCACAAACGTATGGGGCCACACCCAGCCTAGAGAGCGCGCCTGTGATGGCACTAGGCTTAATGTTGTTAAAGGCGCCTTCAATGTCGATGAACGCTGCGAGCGTGAATTCCTTGCGCTCTAGCGATCTCTCAATGGGGCTTACTAGCGAGTGGAGGGCCGTTTCTACCGACCTACCCTTGCTGTAAGCGTGCTGTGAGGAGGATATCAGTGAAGGGTTGATGATATCCCGAATGTGAGTGTCCAATAACTTCTCAAATGTTTTGAGGAGAAAAGACGACAGACTGATGGGTCTGAGATCCTTGGGGCTGACGTGCGAGCATTTGCCCGCTTTGGGTATGAAGACCACATTTACCTCTGTCCATGATCTAGGAATGTGGTTCAGTTCCGCACAGCTCCTGAAGATTGTGAACAGCCATGGAAGTATGAGGTCCAGGACCTGCTGAAGCTCAGCAGGGAAGATGCCATCAGGACCCGGTGCTTTATAGGGCTCGAATGAGTTGACAGCCCACGTTATGGCGTTCTCTGTCACCCATTCGGCGGAACCGGTTATCGGCAAGTAAGTGGGAGCTCTGCCTCGATCTACAGAACTACCTGGAAAGTGAGAATCCATAAGCAGTTCAAGGGACTCTTTACAGGAGATGGTCCATGAGCCATCGTTTTTCATGAGAAGACTAGGGTTCGGTGGGGTGGTGGACAAGACTTTCCTGAGCCTGGACACCTCCTGGATGCCTTCTATTTTCTCACAGAAGAGCCTCCAGGATGTGCGTTGAGCTTTCCTTAGGAACGTTTTGTATTCGCCTAGCTTCCTCTTATAGGCGTCCCAGTCCTCTGCCTGACGAGAGAACTTAGCTTTGTTAAAAAGCTTACGACAATCCTTTCTTAGGAGTCCTATTTCCTGACTCCACCATGGTGGGCGAGATTTCCGGCCTGGTCTGGTTATAGGACAGGATGCAGACAGCGCATTACATAGGACTTGAGTTAACTTGTCAACAAGTAAGTCAAGGTCAGAATAGTTATTTGGAGGGGAGCTTGACAGGTTACATAGTCTAGAACTCACGGCTTCCCTGAAAAGTGCCCAGTTGGTATTCCTGTGATTCCTATAGGCAGGATGTGGGGGCACAGATTCCAACAGGCTGTAAGTGATATAGCGGTGGTCCGAGAAGGAGTGCTCATTCGAGACTTTCCAATCTCTTACCTTGAGGGAAAGACTTTCGGAGACAAGGGTAATATCGAGAACCTCTTGTCTGTTGCTAGTGATGAAGGTGGGCTCACTGCCCCTATTGCAAACTACGAGATTAGTGCTAACTACATAGTCGAACAATTGCTCACCTCTTTCATTAATATCTGAGCTGCCCCAGATGGTGTGGTGGGCGTTGGCATCACAACCCAGAATGAGCGGTTGCTTCCGGTTCTCCGCTTCCGCGATCACTCCCCTCAGAATGGCCGAAGGGGGAGGCCCTGGATAGTCGTGGGCCAGGTAGGCCGAGGTCACCCAGAATTTACTTGAGCGAGCCTCGATGCATACCGTTGTAGTGTCTTGATCGCTGAAATTGGAGATTAAAAATGGTTTAAGGGACGCCTTTGCGAGAATACAAGATCTGGGTTTACCTGCGTTGCTCACATGCGCGAGTATGTATCCCTTGGCCCTTAGACCTCGCACCAGATCGCTAACGACCCAGGGCTCTTGAATAAGGACCAGCTCTTCTCCGGTGCGGGAGATCCGGAGAAGGAGGGCGGCCGAGGCCGCTTTGGAGTGGTGAAGGTTAATCTGAAGTATCCGCAGCATTGCAGATAGCTTCGATTACCGTGACATTTGCCTCATCCGTGTCGGAATCCATAAATGCATCCGAAACGACGGGACTGTCACGACCACTGCGATGTTCCAGATCCGATAGCTCGAGGCCGTCCAGATCTGGTTCGGATGTCGCATGCGACGTAGTGGGGGAAAGGGATGGCAAAGTAGGATAGCCAGGAGGGAACCGAGGTGGGACGGTCGAAGAAGACGGGGGACAGGAGACGCCCGTCCCAGTGCTCACCGTGTCTGACTCCACCCGAGTGGGGGCCGCTACACTACCGGCCTTATCGACACTGGTGGAGGAAGCGGACTTCTCCCTGTTTGCGTCCTCCTCGTCCTTTTTGTAAACGTTCAACGTGACATTCACAAAGCCGAAGCTAATGATGCCGTTGGTGCGTGCAAGAGGGGCCAGGGACTCCGTGTTGATGACTATTACCGCCGATCTGGAGTCCCCGACTGGTTCCCTTAGCTTCGCCACCTTCCAGTTATGGGTAGGAAGCTCAGGGTTGCAGTACTTAATGATGTTAAGGATAACTTCGGGGTTATCCACCCGTGCAGGGAGCCAGGCTCGAGTCCTTGGCCTGTTGGGGATCTCGTCTCTATTTACAACTTCGAGACGAGAGCCTTTCCAGAGTTCGCCGATCCTGCTCAGGGCCATCTTGTAGATATTGACGGACCTCTGATCGGCGAACGCAACGAGCTTGACGTGGCCTTGATGCCAGCCAGCGTCACAACACTTGGGGGGGGGACCTGGGTGCTCGAGAACTAGAGTCCAGTAGAGCTCCGTGACGGCAGACTCCACCTTCCTCCAGTTCGCCGGGGAGATGCTACCGTCGATGTCATTACGGTCGATGACAGCCAAGACGATGTCACCCTTGAGCATCTCACTATAGGATGTTCCAGCTGGAACGGAACTACCGCCGCTGGCCTTCATCCTTTTGGGGTCCGTTAAGGACTCCTCCGCAGACCTTTGCCTCTTGGACGTGAAGTCACTAGACCTGGGGTCCGCAGGAACTGCACTGGCAACTTCAGTTGCCCAGGCGAGCGACTTCTTTCTTTGGTCCGAGAGCTGATCAGGGTTGATGCCCTTGAAACGCTCCAGGATCCGCGCTGCCGCTCTACGTGCCTTGTAGACAGAGTTGGAGGGGCCAATGCCTCGAGTGGCCTTAACAGCACCTCGAGATGGCAAGCGTGAGTCCTTAGAAGATGCTTTGCTAGTGCCAGGTATGGGCGCCAAAGCACTAGCTGCAAGCATGGCAGAACTCGGGGTTTTAGTCTGAGAGGGCTCCACGCGGCTGCTGCTAGTGCCAGGTACGGGCGCCAAAGCACTAGCTGTCAGCACAGCGAGGGATGGGGTTGAAGAGATAGGCCGCTCTTCACGGCTGCTGATGTTGCTAGTACCAGGTTCGGGCGCCAGAGCACTAGTTGTCAGCGAGGTAGACGATGGGGTTGAAGTAGTAAGGGGCTCCACGCGGCTCTTGACATTGCTAGTGCCAGGTTTGGTCGCCAGAGCACTAGTTGTCAGCACTTCAGGAGCTGAGGTTGAAGTAGCGGGAGAGCCTGTAGAGGATGCACCGCTTGATGCCGAGGCATCGGATTTGGTTTTTTTTGTTTTTGTTTTTGTTTTTAAAGGATTCATTTGGTCCCACGAGTAGCGGAGAAGGGAAGGTCCGCCTGTGCAGAGATCCGCAGTACACAGGTAAGGCTGGCTAATCCGGAGTGTCGCCAGGTGCTCCGGATACTCCGTTCGCGACTGGGCTATTTTTGAGATGGGCCCCCAGCCAGGCTGATCCTCGGCACGGGTCGTATGACACCTTGATCCGGCCCATCGGAGAGAGAGGAAGTTAAGGGAGGGAGATAAAAGGGGGGGGTTGACTATTGCTTAGCTTCAGGCCTCATCTTCAGCGCAATCCTCCCCGAAGGAAGGTTGCTCAGAAGACTCATCGACCTTACTAAGCCCCCGCACCACGTCAAGGTGAATAGTCTCGCGGGAGACGTCGGGGTAAACCGCAGGCCCTTTGAATCGATTGCAGCCTGCCGCCCACCCACCCAATTGATGAATGTCACCAGCCATGGGCAGGACGGAGCTTAATTGTCTCGTAGCATGAGGACCAGGCCTTAAGTAAATTTGCAAACTCGGCCCGGACACATGCGTTTGAAGTGTGCACTGCTGGGTGAGGCATTCAGCCGGCGGTTTGCGGCGACTGTGTGTGTGCCTTTGTGTGGGTATCTATGAACGCGTTGCACGACAGAACAGATGGTAGTGGTTAACCTTGAGATGTGGATGTGGAGCAAACGTTCTTAAGAACTAAGACATCGGGTTGGTCGTTTGGCTGGTTGCGTGCGTGCAGGTGCGTAATTTGTCTGTGGATACATGCGGGCTACAAATGTGTGTGCATGTGTTTTTTTTTTTAAATTGCTTCTCTTAGACGAGACGTCGGTTTTTTCTTTTATTTTTATGCGCTGACTGTCTCTGTGCGGAATTAAAGTGTCTAAGTGTGTCTGGCAGGCGGAGTGAGTTGTGAAGTGTACTCTCGGAGGTGACCTTCCAGGCAAATGGGGCCTCGAAAGAGAGATGGTTGAGGAGAAGGTGGCGTTGGTAACAAAGACTCGTAGTAGAGTCTTCTTGAGACGCGAGTAATTCTTAGTCAACTTTAAGGACAAAGCTCAACGTGGGGTATGTTTTATACATCACCAAGGTTTGCTTGCGGTGGGAGAAGTGGCTTTTAGCCATTGTGGACGTTAAGAGATGTCTTGATATTCACAAGTAGTGCAACAAAAGAGTGGCAGGAATGCAACGATGACTCTCGCCTCCAAGAAATGCGACCGACTGAATCAGGCCTTATCTGGCCTGAGTGCGGCTGTGGGTTCTCTCCTGTAGCCGGTCGCATCAACCTAACCTAACACTCTGTTGAAGGGTAAATCATATTTGGATGGTGTCATTTTTATTTTAACACCGATTGGTGGTATTGAAATAAAGACGTTTAAACTGTAGGATTCAGGTCGTATATAAAGGTGATCAGCAATTTTAATATTAGACAAAAAAAAGTGCCGAAAATAGTACACAAACGGTGGAAAAAGCGCTGGATGTAAATTTTTCAAAAAAATCTTAGCTATAACTTCTATCGACGGAAAAAGCCTGCTATAAAACTATTTTTAACAAACAAACAAACATCTAAAACTAAATAAGTAAACACACCTTGTGGTCCATACTGTGTTACACCTATTCAAAGTATTTTCAGAGTAAGGACACCCGGTACAGACAGAAGGAGGTGGATGCGACAGAGCAGTTTAAAAGTTGACTTGCTTTGGTTAGCTGCATCACTCAACCAGTTGACAAAGTGGCTGCCTAACGTCTTGAATCTAGTTGTGGCTACTGCTGGCCAGGCGTAGAGCACGTATCCTAGCGTTTCACTAACCGATGAATCCCTACATGCTCAGCAGACCCGGAATGAGGTGTTTGGCTTAAAGCTCGCCCTGTGCTAAGCTATACTGCTGACGAGTTAGAGTCGGCGGCGGAGGATCGAGTTGCCTGCAGTTCACATCTGCGTTCATTGATCACGTGGCCCCTTTAGTAGAAAATGCGGTAGAAAATGTACAGCTGCGGTCAAAATAATAGCAGCATAGTGTGAGAAAATATTTTTTTCTTGGAGACTTTGAGAATGTTCTTCTAATTTAGAACAATAACTGAAAGCAGCGAAAAAATTTTCGATTACCACTCATTAGCATGATATTACTCAAGTTTCAAGAAGGTATCCTTCTGAAAGTAGCACTGCTATTATTTTGACCGCAACTGTATGTATGTGTCTAATCGTTTGTTTCTTTGAGGGAACATCCGTAGTCATATAGTATTGCGGCAGCAACAGAAAAAATGCTTCTGTTCTTGGCACTGATTTCACTTTGATGGATATCTTCTACGCTGAGTTACGTTAAATACTTCGTCTGTGGTATATTCATATTGTTAGAGTTGATTTTCTGTGTTTAATTTTTTTATTATGGCATTCAGATATCGTCATTTCAGATTCAATCCAGTCTAGTTTGTTAACTCATGAATAGCATGGACTACAAACTTTAGCTCCTTTCTCAAACCCCCCTTTTAAAGGTTCCTTCCATCAGAGTTTATATCTTATTTCGACAGTAAAATCCACACGTCTGCTGCCATTTAATTACAAATATTTGACCACTTTATTTAAAACGAATTTTCATTCGCACTTTCGTCAAAACGTGGTTTTTCCATGCTTTTGATGCATGCTTACAATGCATTTCCCAATTATATTTAAATTTTTTCTTGTACACTTTTTGGTACTTTTGTAACACTTGTCAAAACGTCGTTGAAATGGATGGAATGGGAATTTCATTCCCACTTCTAAAAACTTTTGTACACCTCCTACTAAGCGAATTTTGTTGTATGCTCGCTGTTTGAATAGTCTTTGACTCGCATTCAAAATTGATTCACTTTCACAGTCTTAGGCAGTCCTTAAAGTTTTTTTTTTATTTCTCAAATACCTTTAAAGCAACTTCAGAACATTTTTAAAATAAAGCTTCGTAATTACATTTAGAAAAGTCGACGTCAAAAATGAAGTTTGCTTTGCAAATTACTATTCGTTTCAATTTCTGATAAAAGGTCAAAAAAAAATGTGTCTTCGTCAACCTGCTTTAAAAATTATTCCAAATCTGATTTCAAATTAAATTTTTTAAACGCACTTCCTAAAGTCGTTGAAACTTATTCTTCTTCACGATCTTCAAACCGCCTTAAAACAGATTTAGGTTTTTGAGAGTTTTTGGTTTTTTAAATATTTATAAAGCATGTTTCGTTTGACCTTTTTGTGTCGCCTTTAACACTAGTTTTCTTTCCATTTTGTAAATGCCTTTGAAGCAAAGTTAGTTGTTGACCCTTTTAATTTTTCATTATTTTATTTTTAAAAAATCTTTGAAACTAGTTTTCTGCTGTTTTTCGAAATGTGCCTTTGAAAACATCTTTGAAACTAATTTTCTTCTGGTTTTGAATTGCCTTTGACATGAAACGTGTCTTGATCACAGTTCCATACACCGCTCCTGGAACCACTCCCCCATTACCTCATCACCACTTGGGCCAAAACCATGCGGCGTGCATGTGTTCCGCCTTTCGAACCCTTTGACAGGTTGTCCCTCTCTCTTTTTGAAGCTGTTTATGGGTTTCCTGTTCAAACTTATTTTTTTTGCCCCTCTGTCTCTCCACACACACTTCATTTGCAGCTGAAGTTGCATGTGGCGTTTCTTTTTTTTTTTTTTTTTTTTTTTTTTGTTGGTTTCAAATAAATTGCTTGCACTTCAGTCACAACCACACACGCACACTTACACGCCTTGTCAAAAAAAAACAGACAAAAACAAATTTTAATTTCAAGGACAAGGTTTATTTTTGTGTCGCCTTCTTTGGGTTCTCCTTCGTCTTCCTTTTTGTGTGTGGAATTCGGCAGAAGCAACGAGCAGAAAAAACTTAACAAACTCACACATAAAAGTTGTTGTTTATGCGTTTTGCATGCTTCGCTTTTTTTTGCGGCGCGTCTGAACACATGAGTCACATGAGTGCGTGAGTGTGTGGGTTTGGTTTTTTGGATAAGGATGTCGACTGCACGTGTGGCGTAAACACACACACACACACACAGGCGTTGGATCTGTCAAACGTGGCGAACAGGGATGTGCTTTGTTTTCAAACGTCGTTGTCGTCGTCGTCCGCGTCGAGGGGAGTGCCGAAGACAACCGCGGGCAGACGCATGTTTTTTGCATCATGGGTATATGTGTGTGCGTGGTTTTCATGTTCAAGGTCATGGGAGATTTTTGCTTGACTTGTTTACGAAAATATCCCTTTTCAGTGCGGTTCGTGGCGCGTTTGTATATTCTTTTCTTTTTGTTTAGCTCGACTCCTTGGCCATGTGTTTGTGTTATAAATAAACGTCGTCCACGTCTCGTTGTTGCCTTTCGTTTCTAGGTCGCGTCATCGTCGGGCTTAATCAAGTAACAGAGCAAAAAAAAATGCACACTCACACTTTTGAGCACTCTGGAGTCCTACGAAGAAGCCAGAAAGGGTTTCTTGTGAAAGGAAACTCGAACCAGTTGTTTGGCGTTCGGGTTATTTTCTTTTTTCTTGGCCTTTTTTTGTGAGGCCGCTTTTTTGTAACTTTCACCTTGACATTGGTGCAGATGCATTCTGCAAGGATTGAGGAAATGCAATGCGATCAGACGGGGAGATTAGGGAGCGTCTTGAGAGTTTGCCTTTTTTTCTGTCGAGGACGCGCAGTGTGATTGGTGTTAGTTGCGGAGAGCGTCGTCGACTGCAATTATGAAACAGGTTCACGTTTTCTATTCTCATTCTCGGTCGACTACTGACCGACTAACGATATGCTTCATGGTCGCCATTGCTGGCCGTGTTTTTGTTCAGCCGCAGGATACACAGATACTTTCGAGAGAATGAGATGTGGAGCCTGTTTTTTTTTTGCCCGATTTCGTGCTGTGCATTCAGGATTAGGAGGGTCGGAGGAAAGAACTGGTTGTTTGGGCTTTTTTTTTCTGTGGATGGCGCGTCGTTGGAGGTTATGCATGGCGTCTTATTTCCTGTATTTTTTTGTCTTTCGTCGTTTGGAACCATTGTCAAGGACCTGAGAAACAGAATTTTTTTTCGTTTGGAATATTTTTCCAGTCGTGGCAGAGTTGCAGGAGCAAATTGGTTGAGTTGTCTTTAGCTGATTTGCTGAATTTTAGGTAAAAGCAACCGCTCCGTCAGCAGATTTGTCAGTAGGTCATTCTTTCTTTTCTTGAATTTAATTGGTGAACAAACTTCTGTCGTCATCTTGCCAAGTGAAAGGTTGAAGGACATGGATTCTATAGCAACCGAAACAAAGGCCAACTTGGTGAATTTGATATTTGTCTGTGTTTATAGCCACGGGATATTTGCTGGCAATTTTAGGTCACGTATATGGGGCCATTGTGTTGTCAGTTACAAAGAATGTGTTTGGCAAATGTTTGGTGACCATGTGGATACTTCTTGTTGCCTCGTCAATTATCTTAATCGACGAACAAAACTCAGGCTTACGTCTAGCGGCAACAAATTCTTTAAAAAGGGAGCTTCGCAAATGAATTTAAAATTAGTTCAAAAAAGTATACGTTTGCCTTAACTAATCAGTCTATTAAGGTCAACTTTTTCTTCTTAGAAATAGCATCACAACTCTTGCATTCTTGCATTCGATCCTTCCGCTGAAATAGTACACCCTGCTTCTCATATTAGTTTCAAGAATCACGGTCCTGCTCTTCGGTCGTAGAATTAGAGCGGCAGCTGTTGTTAAGCACATTAAATTCCGTCATTAACAGCATAAGTAGCTGAAGTAAAACCAATAGAGTAAAATTTAATCCCTAAAAAATAAAATATAGTCCACTGTCATTTAAGCGCACAACTGACTCGCAGCCATTATCCTTAAGTGGCACTTGTATCAACGAAACCGAAAGGCTTTCTATCGTCGGTATTTATATCGATTCAGCACATACGTTCGAGATCGGCACAAATTCTGCGAAATGTCCAGGTTTCCTCAAACACTACAAGAAATTTTTTACTTCTCGTTATTTGGTTTCAATTTAAAAGGCAAATATTCACCCCCGCGCCCGAACGAAGTCCATAAAGTCGCTTGATTAACGTCCTGTCTGCCATTGTTTTGTCGCTATTTCAACAGAAAGCCCTTAAATGAAATAGCCAGTTGCATTCCTCTTCTTCACCCACAATACTCGCCCACTCTAGGAACGCTCATGATTATACCTTTAAACCTGCCTCCGGAGGACAGTGAAGTTTAGGTACTAGTTTTTTCCGCACCTCATGGATATTTTCTTCCTTTCCCTTTAATTTTCCTATAATTTACCCACTAAACCTTGCCTAATCTCCATCTTTTACGCGGTATCGTCAACTCGTGCTGTATTTTGAACCGTGAACTTAAGAGTAGCCTCAGACCTACTCTGGCTTATTGGTCATTGCTTGTAGTCACAGAAACTGTCGAGTCGTGGAATCGTTGAAAAGAGCGAACTGAGGCTTTTCATGCGTTCCATCTCTAAAAGCGGTTATTAGACTGCAATTGTGCACTGTCGTTGTTTGTATGCCTTCTATCTATCTAAAAAAAAAACACATTGATTCTCAAATTTCAGTCAACTTGTAGACCTAATATTGTGAAATGAAAAACTTGTTCCCAACCAGCAGTTGTCCAGTTTAGGCGTGTTTATGTCCGGAACTATTTGAGATCCACTCACATGCGTCGTCACCTTCTAAAATACTCTCCCTCTACAGTCTGCAAACACCACCCCTTATCCAAACCCCATCTCCTCACTAATAAATTAAACAAAATCAAATTAATCGAAATATTAAGCGTAGGCCTTTTTTCAAGTCCATAAACAAACACCCATCGCGAGACTTGTAAATGCGTCTTGAGGTCATAGAACTTTCGAAAAAAAAACGAAACAAAAATTAATATTAATTAATTAATGGAACTTAATAATTCAAAACACTTCGATAAATTTTGCCTTCTTAGCTAATTTATGTGTGAGAATCATTAAGCCGTTGATGTGAAGTAGAAAACAAGAAAATTATCTTCCGCTTTGAACTCCAGCCAAGTCCGGCAAGCCGGCTGAAGAGAAAAAAAAATTATAAACGCATGTGCGGTTTGAAGAGTTATTTATATCTCTTCTTTATTTGTTTCCACTTTTTCGGATTTGTCGATTTTTTTTTTTTGGCAACTAGGGGGATTTTTGATTGCCCTCTAAGTGGGACTTAAGAAATCCCAGACATTTTTCATTGATTTTCAAAATTTTTTGTTGGATTGAAGTAGGGATTTCGAGAAATAAAAGCAAAGCTTTTGTTTTCAAACCAACAAATTCTTTAAACGAACTTTCTTGTAAGGTCCGTGGTCATAAACGCTCTTAATAAAATAAATGCGGTTGATAGTGGGGAAGTTCTAGTCTAATATTAGTTCCAAATTGAGAAAAACTTGAACTAGTCGAAAGATGCCTACAGCTAGTAATCTGCAAATGAATAGTTAGGTTAAGGTCACGCGAATTCACCAAAGGTTCTTAAGATGGCATTGTTTCCACAAGTTCCATATTACAAAGTCGTAAAAAACATTTAATAATGACATACAGAGGGTTTTTGAATAATAAAAAAAAGTAATTGAAAAGAAATGCTAACAATTTTGAATAATATAAGGTGACTTCGTTCCATTTAACCGTAGATTCATTCTTGCTGAATAACCTAATTGAAAAATGCATCTGCTTGTCACAATAACGCTATTCCTAAGATCTTTCACAGTCAAATTAAGCATTGTCTTTTAAGGATCCGACACGATCTGTAATAAGGAGCACTGAACGTTGCCCTTCATCGTTTTTTCTCGTATAATCAAATTAGAGGTATTCGTTCGTTTGAATCTTGACACACTCCCTTTTTTTCCGTATGACTGGACTGCGCCAAATGCTAAGTTCTCGTTTTTTAAAAAGCTCAACTCAAAAAGACTACGACAAAAAACAAATAATTTCATAAATGTGGTCTATAATTTAATTTTTAAATTACATTAGAATGCCCCGTCTTCAATTAACTTAATGAGACGCAATAACTTTCAGAATCATTCTCAATTAGCAGGTGCAACAAATTCCAGACATTCTCCTCCGCACCCTCCTCAGTTCTATTCGTAGTTTCACCCCTCAGTCAAAAACGATTATTTCCCGAATTTAAGTTGTCACGCCTACTCCCTTAGTTTCAGCTCTCAGTGGCTGGCTGATTTAATTCATCTCTCGTCTACGTTGGCATCTGGAGCTATCTGTCTGCGAATCTCACTGGTAGCAGTTGTCCACCCCCGAAAATTAAGTCACGAGGATGACGCTCAGGACCTTGGGGGTGTTTAGTGAATGTTCGTTTTCTATTTTTGGAAGAGATGTTTTGGAATTAATTCGATTCGAGGGGGTGAATTTTATTTTTGGTAAAAAAAAATTTGAGAAAAGACATGCGGACGATCCTAATTTGAAGGGAATGCAGAGGAATTTGAAGTGAAATGGAAAACACAGGAGGAAACATAGTCTTTTGGGTAATGACTTTGAGACATCGTTAAATGGACGCAGAGGCAAATGCTTGTTGATAGGTCTCGGCATGCCTTGACAGGTGGCTGACCATCAACCCAACAGAAGGACTGGTAGACGATTGGTTTGGAGTGCACCAGTGCCTATTAATGGAGCAGAAAACTTTATGAGAAAGGGAAACTAACAATTTTGGACTATTTTTTGTCGAGGGTTGTTCCAGATCAGCAATGGAAACTTTTAGATAAAAGCGCGATATTATAATATATTGTTGTTATTTTTGGATTGATATTATAGACTAAATTAGAGCTAAAATGATATTTTTGATGCAGGATCTATTTATATTGAAATTGATAATCGATATTATTATAAGCTATACAATTTTAGTGTTTAAACACCTTGGATGCTGTAACCCAACGTCGAATTAGCTCGAAATACCACTTCGGCAGTTTGCTAACTCATTTGAGTCAAAAGTCACTCCAAGACTTTTCGACTATTTGACTTCAGTGAATAAACTGAACATTTTTACAAAAGTAGCAACACTACATTTCTGAGAATTGAGGTGGAATCCATTTTGATTACACCAATCGGCAATAGTGCCTATCGCAGTAAAAATTTTAAGGTCAACCCTAGACAATTAAAACAAAGCATTTATAAAAAGGAGAAACACACAATACAGAACCAAAGTGGAGTGCTCAAAAAGTTCATAATGTTCGTCGATAGAGCATAGCTAATTATCACATATTGCTTACACATTAAAAGAAAACCCATTTAGTGGTGCCTTTTTAAATCGTAGGTTATTTCGTCACTGATAGCAATCAACAAAAACAGCTTGCCATCATCAATCGATAGGTTCCTCACTTTCGTTTCCTGCCTTTTTTGTATTAATCGTTTGTCTGTCCATCGGGAACCAGAGTCATGTCCAAGAAAGTAAATTCAAAGAAAGTTTCTAAGTAATGACCACATCTCCCTTAAGACATGGGATCATTATAAAACCTAACCCTGCCCATCTCTGAAGATAAACTACGACATGACTAACTCCAAAATTAGTCAAAACTGTTTAGTTTGTATGGCCTTCCCAACTGATATACCTTTTCTCCGCGCAAAAAAAATATGTTTTTCTCCCAGTGCCTTTCGTTCATGGCGTAGCCCAAAGTTCCACTCAAAAGCAGCCCTGCCCATCAATCGATACACGCCACAATGCCGGAAGTTGATGTTGCCACAAAGGATCCATGACACCAATCAAACTCATGCAGCAATTAGACCTGAAAAACCCTAACCCTCCCAATCAAAGCCGTCCAGAGCTCCTCGACCAGAGATCTAATTTTACGATGGGAACCGTCCATAAAAACCGAAATTATCATCTAGTTTACTGCCTTCCACGGCGAGAATTAAGCGAAAACCTCAAAAACGAAAAAAGAACTACGAAAACAACAACGACGCCGAGAACTTGACAAGAGAATACTCGTGCAAATTATAAGCCCATTACTTGGCAAACAAAGACCCAAAAAAATACAAGAAAAACCAAAAAAAAGAGAACAGAATCCAAATCACGAACTTTAAGACGACGCTTCCTAGAAGCGATTATGTGTTCACATACTCGCCGCATGGTCGTCAACAATGCCCCAAGCGGCAGCAGTGCGACGGCGCGGCACGGCACCACATTGGCGGCGTACGAAATTAGATGTCGTCACGCATGTCAGGCGAGCCACCACGCTGCCAGGCGAATAGTTCACAGAGCCGGCCCTCTCCCCGTCCTGCGACTTGTGTGCCTTTAGGCCACTTGGTAAGCCACTCACTTGACTCATTGTTATGCGATTGTACTTTGTAAGCCTAATTAGGATCCGGTTTTTTCTTTTTTTTTTCGGTGCGTACGCGTGTGCGTGTAATTGGCGGTGTGAATCACGGGAGGAGGATTTTTATTGGCGTGCCAAGTGAAGCCTCTTAATTGGAGCGATTTATCAGATTTCGGTTGGTAACCACTAGTAAGGGCTTAGAAAGTCTTTTCGGGGGACTTTGGTGAGGTTAAATCGAGGGAAAAAAACAGAAAACAGTGGAGTGGTGAACAGACGTCTAAGGCGCAACATTTTCTGGGATGGCGTAAGCTATGTTTGTGATAGGGAGCTGTGGAGGACTCAGTGCCTGGATGAACTGGGATGAACTAGGACTGATTGAAGATTCTGAGATGTGTAATTGAATGTAAAACATGAACAAGGCTTAAGACACCCTCGGATGCACTGACCGTGTATCATTGTTTAGCCTGTTAACGTTTCAATATCTTCCAAACTTCAAACGTAAAGCGACACATTTTCGCGGATTGATTCTGTGTTAAAATAACCTGTGATTTAAAAAGAGATCACTAGACGGCCGAAGTCTTAAGTTTCACTAATTTTATCGCAAAAATGTAATGTCTGAACGTAAAAGTCGGGCTACATGTTATCTGACTAAGCGTCATGCATAAAGGAAGACAATGTAACGCAGACATTGCCATGGCTGTAACTTTCCTGATTTTTCTACTCTCTTTTATTCATCTTTTGCATTCTTTTAAAGAATAGCCTAAGGTATCGTAGAAGTTTCAATTGGTCAGATTTTCCTTATTCCTAAATGTAGCGTTTAGATTACTCGAAACTTAGGGATTTTGGTTATGTGGACTTCGTCTTGTAACTTTAATCACATAAAAAAAGCAAACAGCAACGCAAAGCAAACAATATCAAATCGTTTGGTTTTGATAGTCGATTCGCATGAGCTCCGCAGAATGTTGACAGCGTAGCTATTCAGTTCGACCCATATGCACATTTTTTTTTTTAAACATAACCATTTATCCAAAGACTAGGCCGCCTCCTCATTAAACACACTCTTCTTGACGTTTTTTCCTGTCAGTCCACAAAAAGCCATCATTATCTTTGAATTCCCTGTCTAGGTCGCGTCTTGGCCAGATTTAACCTGAGATCCAAAGCTGGCCAAGTTGATGTCTGCAAAGTAATCAGTTTCTGCAAGGCAAGAAATCGTCTACCTCAGAATCTTGTGTACACTTTCACTCCTTAAAAATGTGGTGGCCAACTTGGTTACCAAGTTTTGAAAATATTTCTGTCTTGAAATTTTTAAAATCTATCTTTGGAGAACATAATTTTTAAATCTGCTTTTTTTTCTATTTTCAGGTAAGTCCATGTTATTATATTGCGTAAACAGAAACACGTAGCAATACAGGGATAAGCTGTTAACTTCATAATAGCGTTTTTTCTACAATTCTGACTGCATGCAATTCATGGTAACTTCTTTTAATACAAACATTATTAAAATGTATTTTTTCTGCACCGTGTCCAAATAGCTTTAGGAGGATCTGCAATTTTTTGAGAGTACATTTTTGAAAATAAATGGTGTTAGTTTTGAAGCGACGATGATTATGTCTCGATTTTTCTAAGAAACTGGCGGTATTTTTGTTCTTCGCTATACTTTAACAAAATTTAAACAGCACTATTTTTTTGTAAAGACTTAAAATATTTACAAATTTAATGGTTTGAATACTGGAAGCACTAGTTTATGAAATACACATCTCTGTCAATACTTTTTTCATGTGTATGTATAGATCTGTCATTCCATATCAGAAAATTGTTCTAAAACTTATGCAAAGTTTACTCCGCTTGAGTATTGCATTTTTATCGAAGAAAGCCTATCAGGCCAAATAACAGAGATAAAAACCTAATTTGTAAGCGAGAACGAATTTTTTCGTACATGTTACGATTTCTGTTTCTTTGTTCATTGAATTCCATGGCTGAAGGACAATTATATGTGTCTTTAAAAGAAAAGAAAGCAAAATATTTGAATTTGACTCTTACACCTATTTTAGTGTGCAAAAATGTACCTACTTCAATAGTAAAATCTAATAGCAGATTTGTCTAAAATAAGCTAGGTAGAAAGTCACTGAATGGACACAAATATATTGCACTGTTATTATTGCCAAGGTGGTGGCCCTTTTAAATCCCCAAGGAAAAACGAATCAATGTGCCTCAACTATGGGACTTTTTGTATTTAGGTGTGTAATTCACACAAAGTCAGTTAAAATAATCTTGAAAAAGCCATCAGTGTATGAGTCTTGCTACACGCCGAGGGCTTAATTTATGCCGCTAAAGATTAGTTCTATAACTTAAGCCGGGAGATTACCAAATCAAAATAGCTTTACAGCGACTCTTTTTGTCGTTGCAAATGAAACTAAACAAAAGAAAATCCTTTTCCATTTACTGGTCATAGCAGTTGTAGGAAAATTGCCCTTGTGCAGTTAAGGGTTGAAGTGGTCGCAAACGAATCAACTTACACAATCGTTAGCTTGCTCGTTTCGGTAAAAAGCTTATGCGAATTTTATTTATTTTATATTATGTTATTTTTATCGTAATCTATAAAACGTAGTTTTCAGGTCTTTAAACTTTTCATTTTTTGTTTTTTCGTTTTGGCCCAAAACTCAAATCAGAATGCTCAAATTAATTTTAACAGAAAGATAATTTCGATGTCAAACCATTAGATTTTTCGTTTAAAAATAGGCGGGCCTTTTTCTGGCTTTAAAGCTAATATCTTCAAAACGGTACATTAAAACAAAAAATTGAAAATAAAGTCTCTGCAATGAGGTAGGTTACTTCAGCTCACTCCAATAGAAAAAAAAATTCAACAAAAATTACACCCATGACCAACAACTTCAATACACATTTTATCGAGCGTTAGCATTATCACTAAAGTTTACTTCAATATACAATTAGTTCCAAAAAATAGAAATTTCAAAAGAATGAAACCCTAAATTGAAAGTTGTCAACTAATTGCACAAATTATTAAAAAAAAAAGTGTCTCCAGTCCTGGGCTAGATATAATGAACATACTTGAAATCTACTTTTGGTCAAATTTAAAAATTGAATTTGATCTCTCTGAGAACGTATATGTTTGACAGACGCGTTTTATTTTATTTTATTTTTTTGTGTGCAAAAAAAGAACTGCAGAATTCTCATTGACCGAGCAGCTCTCTCCAACTGTGTCTTTTAAATTGCATGGTGCTGCCTCAAACTTTAAGTAAACCTCAAATGAGTAAAGTAACTTCCGGTAATGTGAAATACCCATTTTTTTTACATGTTCTAACCAGATACCATGCATTAAATGAGAATTCAATTGCATTTTGAGCTACAGCTAGAGTTGTTTTTAAAATTTTTATTTATTTTTTACAGATACCACTTTGAAAATCTAGATTTTTAAAATTGATGGGTGACAGTGACGAAGTTAGTCTATGTGAGTTGAGAGTGTCGTCTATGACTTGGCCCAAGATTTGTAATTATCTGCAATCGAAATGACTGAAAACAATGTTATTATTTTATAAAATTGTATGGAACATGAATAGTTTTAGGAAGTACAGGATTTTGTGCAGGAAATACAGGATTTTTTGGGAGGGCCTATCAAAGAAAAAGCTAGGCTCTGTCGCTCAACCGGCTGCAGCGCGCCACCCAGGGAATCAATTCATGGCGCTATTTTGTCTTTTCCATGATTTCATGAAACTGATTTATACTTAAGTTTATTCCGATTTTAACCCAAAAGACGTACTCTTGTGCCTTCAACTTAAAGTACCAGCCACGTGCTCTCGATATCTTCATCAGATTTGCATACACTTTCTACGACTTAAGCACGAAAGCAGCAAAAAAAAACAAATGTCTTTCACATGAATCACACGTGCTGGTTAATTGGAATTTTCGTTCAAAGTTGAACGCTTTACAAAATATGAAAACCAAAACAACACAAAAAGAGACTCCAACTCCACGCGGTGACTCTCACTTCACCTCGTTGACCTGCCTCATAATTTCCTGTCGTATTTCTGGAAAATTACGTAACACCTCGCAATTAATCCGTGAATCTGATTCTGCTTTTCAATTCAACCGCTCGTGCGTTTTTTTTTCTTTTTTTCTGTAATTTCCATCATCATTTCGGAAATGATATCATCGGTGTGAAAAAAAAGAATCTCTTTATCCCTGTAAGCAATCACACGATAATTTCGTTATAAATCACCAACAACAAGAATTGGCAAAAAAAAAAAAATAAACAGCACTGCTTTGAAAATTTATCGCAATCGCAACGAGCCACGTACTCCTCTCGTATCTTGTGCATTTGTCTGTCTGTCCGTCGATTTCGAAAAAAAAGTCAACACAACAGCCATTTCTTTCGCTTTTGGCCTTGAACAGAATCAGCGACCTTTACCTTTACCTGAAGTGCGCGGTGTACGTTCGTTTATCGTTCACCACACTCGACGAAAATCAAGGTTAGATGTCAAGTCTGTGTGAGTGTGGTAAATGCAGCCATCCGTGTGAGTGTGTGGGCCAAACTGCGTACCGAACAATAAATTAATTAGTGCAAAAGTATCTCACTCTGAATAGAGACTTTTTTTTTTGTTCTGAAACAATGACTAATATTCACAAATTGAGTATCTGCTTGTGTGCAGGAGCGGCACACATGACGTATGTGGAATATTTTTTTTGTTTCTTGATTTTCAGTCGCTTTTTGAGCCAAAAAAAAAATATGAACAGCGATGTCCCGTCCCGTGGAAGTCACGTCATGCGATGGCGTTAATTAAATGTATTTTATTTGACTTTGCTGGCTGTGATGATGAGATAAATTTTTCGTTCCCTCTTCTCTCGGAATGGATGCAGTCCGAGAGGGCTTGAATTATTTGCAACCAACAGTTGGCAGTTAAAATCCGTTTTTATGTGTTTTTGGATGGTTTTTTGAGTGGCAATTCAGCTTTTAGCCTCTCTCCCTCTCGATACAGTGACACATTTTCAAGGGTGAATCTGGGTCGATAACCTTATTTTTCAGTGCGCTGTGATGGTGATGTGAGATAATTAGCAGGTGACGCTGCAAAAAACAGAAAAAAAATAAACGTAAAAGATTTTTATTTATGAGGCGACTGTGTTACTGTTTAATTAGGGGATCTAAATGGCTTTGGTAATTATGATTCTAAAATTAGAGCGGTGTGGGGTTGATGCGAGGTTAGGTGGGTTGAAAGTGGCTTTTTTAGTTGGCTCCCGTCAATGACCGCCGTTGGGTGACAAGGCTGACCGCAGCGGGACGCAATCATTTGCTGTCATTGACTCTCTACAATTCGGGTTGTTTGGTTTGAGTGGATTGGAATGCATTCAAAACGAAAGTTTAAATTGGGTTTTGGAGTGAAGTCGTTCCTAGAAAGCGGTACGACAGTTAAACTTCTGATGATTGTGGGTCTCAAACAAAGTCAAAGTCAATTTTAGAAGTTTCTGGTTATGGTATAGAGTTCTATTGCTACAGGTTTCGGTTTTTACTCACATATTTTTTCTCTCTTGAAACAGAATAGGCAGTCTAATGCTATGAGGCAATCAAATTATTATACTTAAAGAAAAAAAAAACAATTGTTCGAGCCATATAAGGCCTTTAGTTAAATTGTGTGTCCTTAACTAAAAACGTGGACAGGCGAGCAACGAAGCGATTGCATAAGGGACTATTTCAGAAGAAAAGTATAACACATTCTTATAGAGTAATGTCAGTAATCATTATCTAGATAGACAGGCAGATGTCTGTCACGTTTTCAGGACTACCTAGCTTCTAATTCCATAACATGAAATTTAGACTGAACCTAAACAAAATGTTGATTATCTTTTATTCAATATCAAATTAAGAGTAATAGACTTAGATTTATTGGTATTTAAATACAGTATTCCCTCGACATAGCGTTTTCGGATTTTAGAGGGATTCACATTCCTTGAACTTTTTCACTTCTTCACTACTTATTGAATTAATAGAAACGATTTTAAAATTCTTTGAAAATACGAAATAATTTCAAAGTACAGTTTTAAAATTTACTGATTCAGAAGACAAAAAATAAAAACATGTTCATTTCTAAAAATAAATAAAAATAAATATTTATTTATTGGTATTTTTAATTTTTTTAAAATATTTTATTACTTCGGACTAGCATATTGCTTCTGCTCTTAACTTAAAAATTCATTTGTTTTTTCTCTTCACTGAAAAAAAGTGTGGAGAAGTCCAAGTTAAGCTAGGAATTATAATAGTTTCATCTACAAGCGTAAAAAAATTCTAGAGTTTTTGAAGGCAAAGGAATTGTTTAAGGTCAGAGCAGTTCTATTTCACTAGATCATATTTCTATACTGTAATTGCACTCTGAAGTATCACTAACTGAAGGCAATAGGAGTTCATCGACTAGAAGACTCGACCACATCGAGTGAACTAACAGCAGTGTTTCTGTTTAGCCAGTCTTATAATTCGAGACTTCTGGTGCGAGAGAAAAAAAAAAAAGATTATAGAATTGGTTACAAATGTAAAACATCTTGATTTTTCTGACTGGAATGGATGGGGACTTTTAACCGCAATTAACTATACAATACAGTGATTTCTTGTTGGATCCAATTCTGTCTTAAGTTTCTCTATCTTTTTTCTTTTATTTAAAATTTATTAAACGTATCGCTAAATGAATTCAAGTTATGTTGTTAAGAACACGAATTTCAATGCAACGTACGGTTTAAAATTGTTAACTTTTAAGAGAATAAATTTATGGAAAAGTGAAATTACACAAAATTAGAAATGCAACTACACGCTTCGAATTTTTTTTGTTAATAATGTTACAATAGCCGCTGCCGGCCGAGGTTGGCAGTGGTTTTCTCGAGCATACTACATTGCCGACCTCCTACAACCTGGTCTGATTTTCTTGTACCTTATTCTACTACATCTATTCATTTAAATCGAACTAAAAATTACAAAATATAGCCAAAGCAACAACGTCCTTCGTCTATACTAAATCTAATTTTACTACAAACTATTATAATTTAAAATAGCTTCAAATTATTTTTTTTTACTATATAAACATCTAATTGTTTTTATTTATCAGCTTTCTGGAGTAGAACAAACTTCGAACAACAATTTGCTCAGCAGTCACTGTATTCGATTTTGTTTAAATGAAATAAAACCAAAGCTACAAAAAATTAAGTCATCATTGTTCATCATTTTCCGGTGTGCATTAAATATTTAACAGTCATTGATTTGAACTCATGTTTGGAAGCCAATTAAATTGATTGTCTATGAATTAAATCCGTTAGTAAATTATGAATCAGTTAAAATAATAAGTTGACTCAAATAAAGTCTTTTGAGTTCAACAAATTTGATGGAAATAAGCTGAGCGTTAACTTGTTTGAAATTCTTTAACTGCATTTTTTCCAAAATGCAATAATTTGGCTTGGTTGAAAAATACTGCAAGCTTATTGAGTGGTTGATAAAGACTTGTTGGTTGTAGTTTATTTATAATTTCTTCTAAGGCTTCAAGTTGATCAAGATCAAAATTCACCAAGTTTCACATACTGTAGAACTGCAAATGTTCTACTTAAACGACTTGTCCATTGTAAATCTGTTTGTCCCTAACTTCAATCTCACCAATGCCAACTACATGCATCAATTCCATGATAACCGTAAAACTAACATCTAGAACGAATATTTGTGACGAAGTGGATGAGCTGTTTGAAGTAGATACTCAAGTAGATTAATGTTTTTAAAAAGAAGAATCTTGCCTTACAATTGCCACTTTATGTGTAGTGCTTTTTTGTCAACTTGCATGCATCAATTTCACGATCACTAGCGATCAAGATTGACACGTTACCACCCGCAAATTTATATTTTATCCGGAAGTGTACCACCTCAGATACGAGCACCTAAACCTCATTTCATTCCACTCAAAAGAAAATCCACTTCATGTTATTGTCAAAAAAACGCCCACAATCTGCCGATAACCTCAAAACTAACGCGATTAATCTGCAATAAACTTATAAATCTCCCCTCCGCTCGAAAACATTCTCCTTCCATTCGCAATACTCGCAAAAATCTATGAAAAAAAACATTCCTCTATTAGAACACGAAAATAACAACGTTCAAGATCGAAGACGTATTGTGCTCCAAATTTCATGCGTAATCAGGTCACAGACCTATTAACACAATAACGGCGTGATATCGCACCAAATGTAAACATTCACACTGACCTCAATATATTTTTTTCTTTTTTTCCGAGATAGAGAAAGAAAAAAACTTTGTCTGCAATTTTTTCTTTTTTGTAAAAAATGAGTTTGTTTTTGAGTGTATGGGTGCTTAGATACGGCCAAAAAAATACGTTTTCGTCTATTTTATCTGCATGCGGTATGAGTATCTGTATCTTGTTCCATTGAACTACAAACGTTTTTTTTTTTGGTTTTATAAGAGAAACAAAATTCTTATCTAAACAGAGTGCAAAAAATAAATAAAAAGGAATATCGTTGGCGGTTTATCGGAGCGACTGCACATGAAGGTGGTGCGAGTGTGTGTGAGTGGAAGCCGAAAATTTTTTTAGCAATCTGTTTTCTTTTTTTTTTTTGGTTTTTGAATCTGCTGTCGTTTTTTTCATTCACACTTAGCTGATATTTGAGTTTATTTTTAAATGACAAAGAACAAACTTGTGAAATTCATTTCGGGTTTTCTGTCATATTTTGGCGTTTGTAATTTTATTTTTCTGTTTGTTTTTTTTTTTTTTTTTTTTAAATAAATTGCACTTCATCGAGGGGTTGGAGATTGTGGTTGAATTGTTATTTTCGACTGACGTCAACTGGACTTATTTGGCATGGATTGTGAGACGGGGAGCACAAATGAAAGACAATTGGATTAGATTCGTGATGTGGGAATTACTTGAATTGATTTAGTGCGGTTTTATTGTCCGCCCACGTGCACGGAAGGACTGCGACTGTGGGAGGAAGCTCTGGGTGCGACGGAATGAGATTTCGAGACCATGGAGGGAGCGCTCATGTTTCACAATTCAATACACTTTATTTAATGGGGAGATGAAATGGGAAAGATTTACACGTGTATCTATGGCAAACTTCGAGAGGAAGATGGGGCCGGTCATCACTGCTGCCGGTCATACTGCTGCTGTGTTGTCTTTACTTTGACGCAAAAGAAGCGTTGTTCTGGGATCACGCAGCAGTACAAGTAACACAAACGTGCTTGGTTTTCTATTTACTCATTTTTAATTTGATACAAGTAGCTCGTTGCAGAAAAACACAAACAAGTTAAGTCAGCTAACCTCATTGCTGTCTACCTATCGTGGCGTTTATGACCCTTGATCCTGCTGTCGCATTGTCTTTGTTTGATTGGTTTCATCAAAATTCAGAAACTTTATTATAATGAAGAAGGTACAATACCTCTACCGATTGCCCGTAACCGAATTGCAAAGCTGTAACAGCTTATAACACTTCCTTTTGATTCCAAAAGGTACACAACCAGGTCTTCGAATAGCACCCGACTTTGATATCGATGTTCAGATCGATAGCTTAGCACACATTTTTCCTCTTGTCATGAAGAATCCATTTCTAACCATGAGTCACAATTATTTTCCAATTTCTATGTAGTTTTACAACTGCTATGTGGGCGCCGTGGCTTAATCGTTAGTGCGTCGGACTGTTAAGCGAGAGTACCTAGGTTCGAATCCGGCTCGGGGAAATAACACCACAAACATTTTTCACGGCCCCACCTCCAGCGAACGACTGACAACCTTCCTGGAGTACTTGTCATGAAAAGCTTTCGCAATTCGCCGTTCGGAACCGGCATTAAACAGTAGGTCCCCTCCACATGTGTCAAAATTATAACGCGCACAACACAGTGGAGGTGCGAAAAAGCTAGGCTCTGGCTCTCAACGGGCTGTTACGCCGCCTAATACAATATTTACAACTGCTAGAAAGCAAAAATCTGTCTTTAATCGATTGCGGCCACAATTTCACAAAAGCTACTTCTCCAAATAATTTTGCAAGCTTGTCCTTCATTCGATTTTAATCTTTGTCGCTTATCAAATCAAATGCATCCCAGAGTGTCGGCGAGGTAGAGGAAAGTCGAGAAACAGATGGCGCACTCAAGTGAAAGCTGACTTGAACAAGCTTGGTGTGCGTCACTGGAAGCAGCTAGCTGGGAACTGAGATGGTTGGAGAGGTTTCCTACGTGAGGCTCTGATGTTTGGACTTTCACGCCACCAGATAAGTCTTCACTTCTTTGAGCATTCATTCTGGATGATACCACAGCATTAGAACTCCCACTCCCCTTCAATGGCCTATTTTCTAGATTAATGAATGAAAAGTACTGTTTAGGTCAATTTGGAAATAATTTTTAGGAATAGTTATCTTAGTACAAATTTATATATTGAAAAAGAATAAATCATGCGTTTTAAAGTTGGTTTAGTTAAAATGAATGCCAGTTGATTGACTGTAGTTGAAAGACTTAAGTAAATCAAAACCTTCTCCAGTACTTTTAACTGTCAACTGACTAAGAGTACTGCCTCCAGTTAAAAGTACTGGAGTTGAGAATACTAACTGCTGACTAACTTTTTTGCAGTTAAGTACTTTTCCCAGTATTTTAACTTACATTCAAAAGATAAGTTAATTAACTGTGACTAAATTGACTGCAATTCTAATTGACTATATTCTTTTACAACCCTGATGGAGGTTGTAAAGGAGTAGGTTAAAGAAAGCTTACTACAAAACGTTTATATTCTTTTGTAAACTTTGTTTAAGAACCATTTATGTTTAGGAGTTACTCGCCGAGATAGGGTGAGAAACACGACAGTGCGTGAAGAGCTTAATGATGAGCAGCTTCTTCTCCGAACGGAAAGATCCATACTTTGATGGTTTGGCCACGTTGCACGAATGTCCCCTGCAGTACGACTACCGAGGCGTGCCTTGTATGCGACTCCATCGGGTAGGCGACCGCTCGGTAGACCCAGGATAAGATGGTTGGATCAAGTCCAAAAGCTCGCCTGGTTACGCTTGGGCATACCCCCCGAGGAGTCGGAGGCGGAGGATCGAGTTGCCTGGAGATCTCTTCTGCGTGCACTGCCCCGCAACGCCTTTAGTGGAATATGCGGGCAAAGATGATGATGACCATTTATGGCTTATCTTTTTATTAGCATAAGGAATTAAACAATCCTTATTTACTCCTTATTCCTTCCATATAGCCTTAAGCAACATCTGGCGTTCCCACTAATTCAACCAGCTTTTTGAATTGCTAGCCGTCTGCATTCCTTAAACTGAAATCAAATGCTAATTATCTTGCGTTTTAAATAGTTTTTGAATTATTTACATTGTTGTTTCATAAGAACGAAAATGTGACTTTAGCGAACATTTTTATTCGACTTGCGAAGCGTATTAGAGCTGTAAAACAATTTAGAGAAAAATTGTATAGTGTTGCTGACATAAAATCAAATGCTGACTTAGGAATTTCCAAATATTTCTTACTCGTGCCTTAATCTAAGGGTTAGTTGAGCATACAAATATTTATGGAATAAGACTTCCATATTTTTTATACCTTATTGAAGCCTTAGCCTAATATATCTTATGAAATTTTCTGCTGAGACGTGTACACGATTACACGTGAAACAAATATCTATATTTTATATTATATTTGTATTTACTCCTAGTTTCGGAAAGTATCAAAATTTTCACCTGTTAACGCAGAGGAGACATTTGAATATCTACAAGATTTCCACTCGTAGAATTTTGACAAGGAAACCCAATTTAATCCAAATCATTATATTTGCAACTCTTCTTAGCCGTGGCGTTACAGCTTGTTGAGAGCCAGAACCTAACTTTGCGCGCCTCCACTGTACTGTGCGTGGCATAATTTAGCACATAAGGAATCGTATGCCCTGTTCATACTCTGACTAAAATTTCATCCTCCATCGATTAAATTGTTGCTCGCCAGCGCATCTCACCTCCCAATTTGTCGCGGTCTAAATTGTTTCAAAGTACACCCCCGATAATGATTCACCGACCACCCATCGGCCTTCCAACTGACCCCACCTCAGCCTCAACTGGGTCATTGCCCACATCTCTTCGTCGTCTCTGCTGACTCACGATGTGCGGTATTCTCAAAAGCCCACCGCACGAACACAGTCACCTTGAAAATTGAATCTCACAGTCTCCCGTTTCTATGTCACGTCCACAGACTAACACACACACAATTGGGCTCGAGTCCAATTGAATTAACCCACTAAAATAACCTTTTGTAACCAAGACACTCTCCGCACAACAACAACGAGCCGAGACGAGGCGACCAAATTGTGTTACATCGCGCGCGCATTGATACATTGACTCGGTCTCGTTACCGAGAATTCCGAAACCTGATGCATGCCGCGGAGTCCCATTACTCGTTCAAGTTGTTATTCCACCGACCGCTGCCGCCGGGCGGGAGGAGCGTCAAGAGATGCAAGGAGAAGGCCTTCAACTCCATGGGACTGTAGAAACTCGACCGACTACTTTCACCACCCATCCGCGGTGTAAATTTGCGCACACGATTCCAGATTAGCACACCACAGATACCGACGATGCTGCAGATGCTGCGATCCGTGCGAGAGGCTGCCACCAAGGCGAGCTCCTAAAAGATGTGTTCCAGTTCCAGTTTCAGTTCCAGTTCGAGTTCCAGATCCAGATCCAGTTTTGGCTGAATCCAGTGCACAACCTTATTTCCTCGTCCTTCTGGTCTGGCTCTTCGTTCGCCTTCTCGTGTGGCGAAAATTCCGTTTCGATGAAATTTTTCAATGCAAACTTTGGATACACGGGGCGTCGTCGGTGGTGGGGTGGAAATGATGAAGAGAGAGGAAAGAAAATCATTCACTTTCATTGAGTGAACGTGTGTTGTGATGTTGAATTCATCACTTTCACCCGCTGCTAGGCGATTAGCTGAGCGCACATGGTCTTGGATCGAGTTAGAAAATTATCGGGGGTGGGAGGACGATGGAGTCATAATGGCGAGTGGGAGTTAGGAAAGGCAGATGGAGGTGGGTCAGTAGTGGCAAGAAGGATTTCATGGTTTCGATGAAAATTTTAGTTTGTTTTTTTTTTCCAGTTTTTACTGACTGTCTTTGGCTGTCCTGCACATCCCAGAAACTCCATCAGTCTGAACGTGACTTTGATCTCGATTGAAGGCGCTGTAGGAATGACATGCAATGACTGCATGTAAACAAACATGCGGTAGCAGAACACGCATCTTACAGTGGCACGTGTGATAGGATTTTTTATAAACGCGCGTGGTAGTCAAATGTTAAGAAATTTTATAAAAAAAAAAATATTAAGAAAGGTCGGAAATATTTTATTTGAAAGATGTTCTTTGACACTTTAGGCCGATATGTACAGGGTAAGGGTTAAATGTGTTGTTCATTTTCGCAAGAGAAAAACAATTTTTTGCTTTAAATTTTCAAATACACAGAAGATTTTGGCTTTTCAAAGACAAATACGAAAAATTCATATCCACACGCAGAACATTGAATTTCATTTTGAGTTGAATTAAAATTTGTTTTGAATTCACTTTCACGTGAAATGCAGAATAATGATGTTTATGTTAAAAAAAAAAAATAAAGATCATTTTAGGTCAGCAGTGCAGTCTCGTAGCCAATGCGTTCAATTCAATTAAGTTGCTGCGTCTGTGCTCCTTAATGGTGATTCAATTACAATTGTAATTTAATTCAACGGATTGA
This sequence comes from Syritta pipiens, assembly GCA_905187475.1. NCBI lineage: Eukaryota > Metazoa > Arthropoda > Insecta > Diptera > Syrphidae > Syritta > Syritta pipiens. Next base: position 68,041,977 of record LR994571.1, on the reverse strand, counting down.
GTAGAAGGTCAATGGCACTATACGATCAGGCTGGTAGACTTCGGGTTAATATGTTGTTAATGATGCCATATCATTAAAATCTTCATCTTATTTGTTCGTCTCTTAAAGCCCTCCCTACATGACAAATGCGAAGCCAACTCCATCTCCGCTTAAACGGAATGTCGAGACCCCCAACATTACGGCACTCCTTCGAAGGTGTCCTCCTTTTTCCAGAACTCATTTCCGTCATTAAAACGAACATTCTTCAGTTCTTGGAAATGCACGACTGAGCACAGGACGTGTGTCCGGTGACCCCAAGCAACTTCCTGCACTCATTACTCCCGCGGTACTCCTCCCGCCTGTCGCCAAGCGTCAACACAATCCAATTAACCCGCTCGAATCTAGGCCACAGCTAATCCGTGCATCATTCCGTGGAACTCCCTCAGCGACGCACACACCCACCCATCCACAAGGCAGCGCCTCATAATCACTGTTCCTTAATTAATCAATTTATTGCTAATTAAAGAATGGGATTCCTAATCCTTCCACCGGATGAGTGTACAACATTTTCGCCACTCCGCACCGCCACACCCACCTGTTACAGCGCGGGGGTGGAGACCCCCAGACTGTCGACACTCACGCACGCCGCCGACTAGTTGCTCTTCTCTGCCTTTGATTAGTTTTTCTCAAAAAAAAAAAAAAAATCAACTGAATTGCGTGGGCTGCGTGAAGTGGCCCAAATTTTACATGTCTATTTCCTAGATAACACACGCATGCACACATACACACAGCGTGTGTTGCTTCTTTTCATTCTTCTCCCCCAATCAGGCAGCGCAACAACAACAAAAGATACACTCACTCAGAGTGCCGTGCAAATTGGGGTCATGGCTGACCGGGGAATTTGGGTTGGGACCCAATTACTATCTCTGGCCGATAGCTGGGCTGGTTCCATGAACTGCTACGCGCCGAAATTACGTTTGCGTTGCGACGATCAACGCTCGACGCTAGCTGATAGTGGAGCGCGAACGAACGAGTGTGTTTAGATAAAGATAAAGTTTTTTTTTCCCTTTTGGTGTGTGTAGTTTTCCATCCCTCACACACACACACACGAGACGCGTAAATTCTACGCGTACTTTTTGCGTGAATTTTGAAATTCTTATTCAGAAAGTCGTGTGTTATTTACCTTTTCGACTTTGTTTTGGTTTTTTTTTTTTTTTTTCGATTTTTATGCGGGAAGGTTATGAAATTTTTTTTTTTTTGTGAAAGGTAATCAGGCGTTGCGTGGTGTGTGTCATGTGCGCGATTGTGTTTATTTTTGTTGGGGTAGGAGAGGAAATGTGCGTATGCATGCGTTTGCATGCGTATGGATGTGTGAACATGAACATGAATTATGCAAAGAAATTTGGAGCAAAAATAATTGGGCGATAGAAAGTTGGAAAGGAAAGATTGATTGAAGTCGTTTGATGGTGTTGCTTGTTGGCTGTTTCGTAAGGCTGAGTGGGAGTGGAGGCGGGTGGGAGATTGCTAAATGGAGGCCGCATTCTTGTGGGATTTCGAAAGATCGAAAGGGGAGCAGAGCATTTGTTTTTTTGTGTCTTTATGACTGCTTACTGCAAATCGAAAAAAGTGGTTTGAAACTCATCACTTTCTGTTGGACTACTTTCTGTTAAGTTTCACAGGCTGACAAATAAATCAGTCTGCGGAAACTCAAAATGTTTGTCTGCTTAGACTCATTCATTTTTGCTGTTACGAAATGTTAACTACGAGCTAGACATCTTAAAAGCAGGACCAGAAGTAAAAGGAGTATCAAGAAAAGATAATCAAAATTACGACAAAAGCCGTAAGCCTAGTTTGTGTAATTTAGGTGCTGCCATTTGATTGAATTAAAGTTATGAAACTTAAAAATCATCAAAAAATTAGGGGTTTTTCAAACAAATTTTGTAAGTGGACTATCTGTTGATTTATATTTTAATAGGCTTTGGACAAGGTGCCCAACAATAATACAGAGCACTCCTTCTTCTAATAATCGAAAATTATTTTCTTTGGATGACTGCAACTATCCAGTGTTTTCATTACTTTCTATTATCTTAGTCTCTATTTCCCGAATAAATCAAAACTTAATTGGCAAAAGCTGATTATACAATTTTAGTATAATTAAGAGGGCAAACTGTTTGGTGACTGATGTGTGAAGTCCATACTTGCTGCAACCAAAGCTAGCGCAAGCAAATTTTACTTTCGAACCAAAACAAGCATGCCTGATTATCACTATAATTTACTATTAATTTTATCACTATTTATCACAACTTCTTTTATCATTCAATCTTTTCGAAATAGATGTATATTCTTACAGCAAAATCTGTAATAGACATTTGACAGAAGTGTTTGCTCTCCAATCAACAAACCAGTCTTCTGAGCAATGTAGGATTGCATTACTTAACTTAAAATCTATAAATTTTGATTCACTGTCTGGTGGAAATGAACACCTGCAATTGTTTTCTTTTCCTTTACCAAAAGTTCTTCTGTAAGACTGTTGGACTTGCAGAACACTCCACAGTAATCGAATGCCCCAATCTAACTAGACAAAATGCAAAAATCAAATGTATGCGATTTGGCCCAAATTATTTTTTTTGTTTCCGAGCACAATAGGGAAAAATGGAAATATTTACGTTTTTAATTTTCGCTATTAAATTGTTATTAAGCACTTAAGCCGTATGTTCGATACAAACAAGTAAACGATAGCAATAAAGGACTTTTTATGTCTAACTTTGAGTAGCGGTAGAAAGTTGATGGTGACAGTTTTTTTGTTGCCTTAAAAAGTAAGTTGAGTTCCTAAGTTTAATTACTTAAAAAGGAATTAAGAAGTACGATCATTTTTTAAGTGTTTCGGTACTTAGATTGTGATTTCAATTGCTTTGAAATGAATTACAAGTACAAGTACCATTAATAGGAATGGGTATTTGAAATTTTGAAGTAGAAGTACCGATGAATTGTACTGGTACTTGTACTTAAATTTTACAGGTCAAGCATATATTCATACATGTTATTCTGTGAAGTATCCTCTTTCAGAAAGAACAGATAAGCGTTTTGAGCTCTTTTTGGATTTTTCGAACTGCCTAATTTCACAGAACTAAATATATGTAAGTCACCAAAATAAGTTATTTCATGGGGAGAGTACGATACCTTTGGCGCCAAAAAGCATTGTTCGTTACTGTCAATAAGTAAAATATGTGTAAATGGCCTACGAATATCATTTTCGTTTTGTCAAAAATAGGAATCAATAAAGGTTCCTATAAGAAAAGCTTAAACCTGATAGTAGAACCCATAAACTTGACATAAATTCAAAACACTTTTTCATTCTCAAAATATTTTTGTGTAGTTAGGTTTGCAGAATTCGATCACTGTTCTCTCAGAAATATGTAGATCTTCACACTAAAGGACACATTTTTTAAACCAAAACATTTTAAAAACCAAAATATGTAAATACTTCTAAATGTTGGGACTCGTTCTTACTTGTGAATTCGAATAACTTTTCTGTAATTTTTTTGGATGAATCAGAATTTCCCAATCGTTTAGCGACAATGCACAAGTTTTTGAAGAAAAAAAAATAATAAATTAATAAACTGATAAACTAGATAATTAGTTGCTTAATATATGGAGTTATTTTATTTTCTTATTCTTGGATGCGAAAACTTTTTCCAATGAATTTTAATTTCACAGAACTTCTGACAAAATGAGAAAATAGTGACAAGCAGTTGAACTTAAGACAACCTCCGTGACTCGGAAATTCTGTTTTATGGCGGAATACTGTTGCACAAACAAAAAAAAGTGTCAAATTTTTAGAATAAAAGTTTGGATGTTAAAGGATTACTAAAACAGTTCGAATTCAAAGTTTTCGCAGCTAAAACACTCCCAACAACGTTCGCCTCAAACACGCCCCCTCGAATTGAGCTCACTGCCAGTCCACCACAGGGCCACGAAAGTCGCGACCCGGCGGCGACTTTAAGGTCCCCAAACTCGCCCACACTTCTGACTGCCTTCACGCGCGGCTGTGCCTCTACGTCAACAACAGACGCCCCCCTTGTCCCTCTGTCGAATCTGTCGCAGACACTTTGGCATAGTTCTAATTTATTTCCCTCACTACTCGACCACAAACAGCCGTCTGTGTTCGCGTATCTGTGTGTGTCAAATTAGCGCAAAACTGGTATCATGTTTGCACCAAACTAAACAAACTGCCAAAATGAACAAAAAATAAATAAAAACGAAAAAAATTACGACAACGACGGAATTGAGGGCAACAGCACAAATAGATAAATTGCCATCGTCGATTTATGGGACAAAGTGGAATTTGCAGCACGCGTAGGCGTACGCTTTGGGAAAGTTTTCATTTTGACAATGATCAAGATGATGATTTCCCCCCGGCCCACAACCCCAGCCAATAGATACCGAGATACGAACACGTATGACTGAACGACAGTCAGCTGATTGCTTGTTGTCGAATTTCCATAGAACAGCTGACCTCGTACACTTATTTCAATTTTTTTTTTATCTTATTCGTCGTCGGGGGTTTTTATGATTTTCCCTCTCTTGGTGTGCGTGTATCTATGTGCGGTGTCTGCTTTTTTTTTCTCTCATCCGACCAATGACCTAAATTCCATTCACAGAAAAAGTAAATAGATCAAGTGTGCAAATTATATTTACTATTTGCCGAGAGGGTTGATGGGCCGTTTGGGTGGGGAGGGAAGCTTGTTTGAGGATTCGCGTGATTGAAATATGACCCCCCAGTGGAGGGGTGGTGGTGGGGTGGCATGTGCGGCTCGGAGATAGTGGATAGAGTAAGTAGTCGGGTGGTGACAGAAAACGTCACGTGATTCAAGGCAATTTGTCTGGCGATACGTTTGTAGGCGAATGTCGGGAAGATAGTTTTGGAGAAAACTGTGCACACCGCTTGTGCTCTGGTTTTGGGTAGAATCGGCTCGAATTTGTAGGTCAGATAAGGAAACTTCTATGGCGCTATTAGAAGTTTTGGAAAGCAGTAGCGTGAAAAACAGTTTCGGAATTTATTCAACATGGCCATAACGAGGTTTAAAATCGGTTAAAAGTTTTTTCAATACTTCGTGAAATGATTAGTACGCCTAAGTCCTTACCGAAATGTACTTTTATCTGATATATCATTTTTTAGTCGATTGAAGTCAACAACTACCTGGGAAAGTAATTAAAAAAAACACAGAAAAAGTACTTAAATACAGCTACAAATAAAAAATGAAACGACACGCTAAGACGAAAAAGTCAAAACTGCAGAATCATGATCAAGTTTCGTTCAAAAATGTTTTAATTTGATGAAATAATTCTGAGCAAAACAAGTATTTGCATGCAGTTTCAAAGAAATAGGTTCAAATAGCAAATTAATGGTCAAACATTGGTCCGAAAATCTAAAAAAAATGCAGCCTTTAGGAAAGAAAAAAATTTGACGTATTTTTAAAGAAAGTTTTCAGTTTTTTTCACTGTAACTAATTAAGAAAGCAAGTAAATACCTTGTCAAGTCATTTTGCAAGTTGTTAGCAAGTGACGAAGGAAATTTTTATTTTATTTAAGTTATGTGTAATAGAAGAGCCCATAAAGATGGTTTGATTGAGAGTATTATAACTATTAATTTGTACGTCGAAGGACGAATATCCTACAGGGCGATATCATAACAAACCTCAAGTTTCCCCGTTGGGCTTCGTCCTTCCTAATACGAGTTAACCACTCATTTGAGCTTATTTCCATTTTTCCCATATTTATGGTCTTTAGTTTCCATATTTTTGGAGTTTTTTTTTTTACATCTCAGCACTTACTAAGAACTTATATACAAATATTACATGCTTTCTTAATTAGTTACAGTTATTTAAATGGTCCTTATTGAGAAAATTTACCCACCGTGGTCAAACTTTTGTGGATTGAGTTTTGTAACATTGGTTGCTGTTTTTGTTTTAACTTTTGAATGGCTTAGAGTATTTAAGAGCCTTATTATGCATTGCTCTTTTCAAATATACCTTTCAAACCAAATTGCGAGATTGGGTTTGGGAATAAACGCCTTTTTTAACCCATATTTTTTCATCGTACGCAAACTTCATTGTACGGTAAACGAATTGGTTCAAAATGTTCAAGAACTTTTCACCAATCAAAAATTTAGATCACGATTTTTATCGAAAGAAGTCTATGAACTAAAGCAATGCGAAATATTCTCCTAGAAATCCATCTACCGCACATCTGCCTTGCAACAATAATAGGCTCTTACATAGATCTTATCTTTCTATGCGAAAAATTGTGCCAGAAAATCCTTCATAAATTTAAAAACCTTATTTCATATTAGTTTTTAAGCAATCATATTTAGATTTAGATAGAACTTGGTCGTAGACACCCTTAACCACAGTTTTTTTTATTACTTCACCTTTATTCCGGCTCTAAAAGATTATTTTCTTGTATTCGATCGGACGTTCGGTTTTTAGCAGGAATGTCACTAGGAATTCAAAAATGATTGAAAAAACAAATTTTCTAAACTAATGAAATTAAGTAACAAAAAAAATGAGCAAAAGTCCCGAATATATGCAAAAGGTGGAAGAGTTCGTTGTAACAACTGAAAACAATTACAAGGCTTTATACAGCAAACTCTCGATAGTTCGAAAACCACTGTAAATAGAAGCATTCTCTCAGTCCCTTGAAAAAACCTCTGTAAATCGAAGAAAAGTTATGCAATTTGTTCTTCTCGTTAATTCAAATTTCTTTTTGTGCAAAACCACATAAAAACCTCTCTAATTCGAAAATTATGGCTTATTTACCTCTATAGTTCGTATTCCAGTTAACTTTTTTTTTCTTCAACAACCGTTAGTTGAAATGCGTAAGTGACGAAAGTGAGCAATATTTTTTTTTCTGAAACCTTCGTTATTCGAAAACATCTGTAATTGAAAGTTTTTTCCTGATCTCATTCGAATTATCGATAGTTTACTCTATAATTCTTCATTTTCTGTTGAGAACAAGGCAGTTCACAATAATTTGATAATCAAACAAACAATTTGATAATTAAGTCGTGACTAAAATGGAAAGGCGCGACTTATTTTGCTGGCCCATTAGTAGCCTTCGTAGCTCGTAGAACCTTTTGATGGACCTGCCAGTTTGCTTGCATTAAAAAATTTAGTTCTCGTTTGTCTTTCTTATTTGAAATAACTTTCATGTTAAATTGTGACGACGTTAAATGTTTCGCAAGAACAGAGTTAAGAGAAAAGAATCTCCTTGCCCGCAACAAAACATAAGCTGACCCGACTCGGAAACATCCGAACAAAGTTTTTCCAGAAAATCCAAGTAAAATGACTTCATCTGAAATCTGGAAAACAGACTTCATGCAGCCCCCACACATGTTCCACCTCCTCCGCCTGCATCACATCAAATATCCCTCTCAAATCAATTGTAAAACCACTTAATTAATCAGCAATTTGACTGACAGCCCTAATCGATTGCTTCGCGATGAACGCTTTCTCATTAGTCACTTGTGCAACAGCCGAGAGATCGCTTTGAGCCCTCGTCGTGCCCCCACGATCATCACACGATCACTGATCATCATCATCATCATCAGCAAGTCGTCGTCGTCATTATCGTTGTGCCCATCTGTCTACTCAGCGGAAAAATAGAAAATGAAAACATCTCTCTCCATGGAAACGAGATTAGCAAATCGTTCATACGAGATTCGTAATCGAGTAGAAAGTTCCTCCCACCACCACCTCCGATCTCGATAGATCGGCAAGATCAATGTCCTCCCCCAATGCGCGAGTGCTTCCACTGTCAAAGACGAAGTAATGGAATTGGGGTGGGAAGTCATCGCTGTTGAAATGGAAATGCAAATCTAGTTTAAGTCATTACACTCCACTACATTCGTTGCCACGGATGATTTTGTCTTGTAACGGACAGGGTGTCGCGATGTGGGTTGAGATTCGCGACTAAAAACATTAGTTGGTCAAATGGAGCGAAATAGACTGTCTTTGTGTACGACTTTGAGGTTCAAAAATGAGATCTTTATTTCTTCTTTTCACTTTTCTGCGTGCGGTCTGCGGATTTAAGTAAAGTCTAAGGCAAATTTCAAAAACACAAAATTAGAAAAAAAAAACGTGTTTAATAAGGAACACCCAGTAGACTCAATCTGATCGATCGATTATTTCTACTAAAACCGAATTTGAATTCCAAGTGAAACTGCTTATGAACGTATTTGGAGGTTTTTTATAACAAAAATTGAATCATGAACGCCGTATGAACGCAATCTAAATTTTCTTCTCTGACCTAATTTATTTCCAGTCCAACCCAATGGCCCAAACTCACCCAGAGCTCCACGTGCGAGTCCCAATCTCTCCGCCAGATATTTTCACAGAGCCTTTTACATAACTCCCGCCTCATTATCGTCCCTTGTTGCCAAACCCCAGACAAGACCTAACCTTGCAAGCACAATAACGATTTATTACTGTCATTGATTGCGCCTCTCTGTGGCACGACTTAATCCGCACGGTTACGGTCATATTTGCGCGACTGTAATTTGATTTCAATTTCAAAATAATTTCACACAAAAGAAAAAAGAAAAATACCAAAAGGCCCGACTATCCCCGCCTGAGGCCATCCACTCGGTGCGCCGAAAGTGTTTCTCAAACTTTCCTTTCAATTTGCGCGCCCCCTTCAATTGCTTGGCTCGTTGTTCTGTTTTCGTTTTCTGTTTTTTTCTTTTTTTCTTCGTTACCTTTTTGCAATGCCAAAAAAAAGAAGACAAAAAAAAAACAGATATTGCAACAAAAACAGAAAAAATATAAAACTCGCACAATAAGCAGTTCAAGTATCTCGAGAGTTGCAAACGTGTGCACTTCGTTCGATAACGGTGACGAAACTGGTTTCTCAGCAGCGACACTACGCGACGCGACGCGACAATCGCCGTTCGCGCAAAGTGGCCACGGCAAATAATTAAACAATTTCATGCTCATTACTGTGGCTGCGATGGATTTGTATTCATTTTTACGAGTACCTCAGAAATAGCAACATGCACGTTACGAAAGAGCTCATTGAACCACTTCGCGCGATGCCTGCAAGAACTAGGACCGGTGCGGCAAGTGCGCGGCTCTGGTGCCAGGTCTTGGCAATTTATATCTCGGCCAAATGCCAAGCTATTTTTATTGCCGCGGATTCAGCGGATTAGAATGAAATTCGCGGTCATTGTAGAAGGGTGGTTGGCTGGTGATGATGCCACATGGGTGGGAGAGATGTGCAGAACAGCAGGCGAATGGATTTTAAAATCTTTTGGTACTTGTGGGAGCCAAAAGTAATGAACTTCGATTTGGGATTGAGGTGGAGTTGGTCTTGTTTGAGGAGTGTGTCGAATACGGTCATATGAACTCGTTCAGGGTCTTCATGCTGTAGTCTGAAGTAAGGTGTAAGGAGGACCCAGTTACTACGGTCAGTGGGATTAAATTATTAACATGATTTGATTCTGAAGTCTGGTGCTTTAAACGGAGGTATAGAGTTGGGTTTAGTTGTCTTTGAAATGATCACTATCTTCAGCACTGGGTGTGCGAATAACTTCGGTAACAAATTTTCGGTAGATAACTCTGAAATGAAACTTTCTTCATTTTGAAGAAGACACTAATAAAATCACATGTTTTCGTGAAAAGTTAGTAAAAATTTCGAACTTTATGGTCATACTCTGCTTTTCCATTATAGAAAAGGTAAGAAAGCGTCTCAGACTGTTAAAAATGTGTGAAGTCTACGAAAATGTGAAGAGGTTGGCTTGTTTTCGTTCTGATAAATGTAATGTTAAAGATGCGCTCCGCTCTGACCCTATAATTACAGAAAAAATCGATGAACTCATGGGAAAAATTAAGCAGGACGAGCCCATTAACAACATAGACGTTACTAAGGAACTAGGCATTCATTTCCAAATATTATTTAACCATTTGAAGCAAGCTGGATATAAAAAGAAGTTCGATGTTTGGGTGTTACATAAATTAATAATGAAAAGTTTTATGAGCTGCATTTCCGTTTACGTCGTAAATGGCGAAAAGTTATCGATGAAAAAGGCACAGAATTGGTTTAAGCTTATTCTAAATATAAGAAAAAAAATATTTTTACTTAAATTATAAATTTACTTTATTTCGAAATTGTATTGCGATCTAAGACTAAGTTCATTATAATGATCAATTATCAAATGACAACTAGCATAAGCTTTAGCCAAAGTTATAAAACACTGCAATCTTTTATAATGTAATCCTTGAATTCTTGGAAAGTTTTTCATTATTTGCGGTTCATTCAATTGACTTCATTTAATGACTTGACTTGGATTGAAATCTCTCATTCTTATTTAAGTCTTCACTAGACCAATCTTTGATTGCAATCAATTGGATCCAAGTCTTTACTCTGACATTGCTTTTATTGAAGTGGAAGTTAAATATTTTTCGATGCAGTCCTGATAATTCAACATTTTGCAGTGAAATCTTTGGGACTACAGCTTTTTGCCTCGAATTCTATGAGACTTTAGTCTTCTTGCAGAGTCATCACCGAACTCTCCTTTAGTATTTTTAATGAGTTTTAATTTATATTTTGGGCTAACAATAGAGTTAAGCTAATTGTTGATGTTCGACCTATGTATCGGATAACGCCTTTTTTGAGTTTAAATTGTGTTATGTTGCTTTAGATTTGGGTTTGTTTCTGGTAAACATAGTTTATCTTTTTAATTCGCATGCCCATTAGTTTTCTGAAAGATAGTTCGGTGATGACTCTACAAGGAGACGAATTGTAAAAAGTTGGAGTCCATAGACTTTAACACAAATTCTTGAGCTGCCAATGATGTCAGTCTAAAGTCTTGCATTCAATTAATTGCAAATAAAAGATTGGTCGTAAAGACTAATGCAGTCCAGACTTTAAAAAGTACAGTATGAGAGATTTAAATGCTGAAGTCTGGTTCGCAGAGTTAGTTTAAAAGTAAAAAATCAGGAGTATAAACTGAATTGATTTTTAAAGTCAAACGATTTAAATCTTTTACATCTGTAGTTTTAACGGACTTTAGTTGAAGCTTCCTTGCCGCGTCTAGTTCCAGCTGCTTTTGTAAGAAAAATATTTTGTTTTTTACTTCAACAAAAACTTAGTAAGAGATTCCGCATATTCTTACTGAGATATCAGACGTTCTAAATATTCTTATCGTAATGAGAGATTTAAAGATAAATTGACTAAAATTGAGCTAAGACAAAACTTGCGAAAATATTTTTGAGTTGCCATCAGATTAAATTCGTGTTGTACGCAAACAACACTGAGTATGAAAGGGTTAATTAACAATTTACATGTAAATAATTGTTCATTGGCCCACTAAGTGTTAAATAATAATGATAAATTTGAATAAACATGAAAAATTATTCACTACCGTCGCCCACTTCCTCCATGACTTAGATTATGTAAATGGTAATTGCGACGTTGCATAGAGGATTAGTTGTCCAGAGCAAGTTCATTCAATTCGTCCGCACGAGCGATTCGCTTAATCGATTCAGAATTCCGATTCTCGATTCCGATTCAATTCTCGTCAATAGCTGTCCCACAAATCAGTTTACAGACGTTAAATAGCTTTGCCTTCAGTTCGCAAGTATGTAATGAATGGTGGTCTTAAACTGACTTTCCCGATGGATGTTTGCTTAGGATTAAGCACAGCCTAGGTTAGAGAAGTAAACAAGAGATTTGTACGTTTTCAAATGATTGACAAAAGAACATTAAATTAAATTCAATGAACATTTTTCTCGAAAATATTGAAATGTTATGCCGTCGCATGCAGGTAAGCCAAAAGCTTAAATAAACGTAGACATATTTTGACTTAATAAAAAAATTCACGACTACAAGAGTACCATTGTTAAAGTTGAAGCTCTGAATTTGTAGCCCACGTTAGATGCCTCTGTAGATGTAGAACGAACAAAAGAATCGACTACCTTCTGTGGCACTGCACCACGACTCAAGAAGCTTACTTTACGAAAGCAAAGCAGCAGAAGTTCCCCGGCTCGGAATAACAATCACTTCTTCATTCCATTGATACACCTACCTGCCAATAATCAATTAACTTCTTACTACCTGCTGTCACTGCCACACTCGGTTCAGATGAATGCATTTCATATGCAAATTCGTCCCGCGAACCCACGAACCGCTGCGCAAACGCTAATCACCGATGCCACGCTCGCACATGTCACCAGCAGCGGTCCGGCGGCAGCGGGTGGTAGGCGTCGCATTGTCCTACTGACGTGCGCGGCATTTGAAGTATCTATCTTTGTATCCAACCAAACCAACCGAACACGTTTTGCGAATTTCGTTTTTTCGCCACGGTCTTGAGTCGCGATCGTATCGCGTAACTAGTCGGCGTCTAGTCATTGAGACTACCGCAAGACAGCGTCAAAAGTTTTTTTATTTTATTTTATTTTAGTGCCTGACCTTGGGGGGAGTGAGTTTAGTGTGCTTCGTGCTTTGTGGAGGAATTGCGCTTCTGGCGAATACGCATGCTGGCCAAAGTACGGCGGGGTGGTTGTGTGTCGAGTGACGGCGTGATAAGTCAATGTCTTGTGACGCAACCCTGTGTGTGATGATGGTGAGGTGATGACATTGGCGACGAGTTGAACGCGTGCGAATATTCGGTCTAGAAGGAGGTACTTCAGTGAGTTTGAGGTGGAATGAAAAGTCCTTCTTTCTTTTTTCTTTAGATGAAAGTGACTCGTTAGAAAATGAAATGTGATTCAGGATGTTGGGAGCGAAAAATGGTAGCTCGTCGGAAAAAAATATATTTTCGAAAATTGAATTTCATTTATTTTAATATGGGGCTAATGAGCTTTGTTTTGATGTTTCGAGTAAGGACAATAAATGACATACTTTGAATACTACTACTACTACTCTCGATAATTCGAATTTTATGAGACCAGGGAAAACTTCGAATTACAGAGGTTTTCGAATTATGGAGGCTCGAATGATCGAGAATTTACTATAAAATGAAATAAACGTTTTTTGGGATACTTTTAAATTTGGCTCAAAGCGAAAAGTGGCCAACTTTGAAAAATACTTTGATTACTCACAAACGATCACGAAAAGTGATCAAAGCATCTTTCACCATTATTATTACTATTACTTTACGATTTTGAAATTCCATATTCAAAAAAAATCGTAGTTTCTGGAGACTATCCATGTATGGACTTACTGGTTTTTGTACAAGGAGATAAGTGCTGTTTAACTATATCCTGAGAGAACGATCGGAGCAATTAGTGTTCTGATGGAGCGCTATCTTCTTCCATGAATATATCCATCAGCGTCAGCTAGTCACCGACCCTAATAAGTCTATATTGCTTCTTTTAAAAGACTTAGAGCTTTTAAAAGAAGCAATATACTTTTACTTTTTCCAATTGGGGCACATGGTTCCATTTTAATATCTCCAGGAAGATATTAAGGTTTCCAGTAGAAATTAATCTTGACGCAGGCTGGAAATGAGATAGTTAAGAAACTCTTTGCTATTCGAAAAACCAGTGGGGCAGAAAGTTGAAACTAAATGAACTGTTATTTCTATCTTAACAATCTGACATAGACACGTCCTCTCTAACGCCCACTTTTTGCGAAAATCATCAAATCAGTAAATGTAAAATTTAAGTACAATTCCTTGTACTTGAATTTTCTTAAGTACAAGTACAATTCCTCGGTAAAATAAAGGAAAAAGTTTAAAAGGAATTAAGAAGTATTTCCGATCATTTTTTAAGTAATTCGGTACTTATTTTAACTACCTTGAAAGGAATTACAAGTACAAACACACTTAATAGGACTAGGAATAAGTACCGAGGAATTACTTGGAGGAAAAACTTGTAAAAGTTCAAGTACAGGGAATTGTACATGAATTATAACTTAAATGTACTTACAAAAATACACTCGATTTGGAAAACTTCAAATAAGAAAAATGTAGCACGTTGAAACACAACTTTTCAATTAGTCATATTGTACTCAAATGACTAAAATGCTTGCGTGGAAAAGCATGTAAACTTATTTTTGACCCAAGTTAAAACAAAGAACTTAAACTTTTTTTTTGTTTACTAATACGTTTTTTAAGAGAATCGTAATTTAAACGCTTTTTAGGCTACGAAAGTAACTAATTTTCTGTGTGAAAAGTAACTTGCTGTTGTCATATCCTAGCGGTGAAATATGATTGACTAATGAGGTCCGAGTTTGAATGACTCATCCAACGTCCTAATGAATTTGAACAAAATCTTGCACCATGTTGGCTTTAAAGATCTCAGTTGATCACTGCTCTTATAACACAACATTCATTCCATCCTTTGTCAATTAAGGCGTGCATTGTGTTGTACGAGACAAGAACCACATATCATATAGTCGACGATTGTACTATTTAATTTAGTCCCAAAGATATTGAACCTAATCAACAGATTAGTGAAGTCAACTATATGGCAATTGTTTTGTTAATACGACCATTGTTAACAACCACTGATCATAAAAGCGAAACATCTCGTCGCTAAAAAAGGTTTTTAGCCCAAAGTTGGAGTCCGTTTTACGTTCTAAATTTCGGTCAAAAAGTAAACGAAGTTGTCGTCATTAAGTCGGTAATTCTGAGTTTAAAAATAAGTTGGACCTTGTACAGGCAGGCTCACGCAAAATTCGTCACATTTTGTGAAATACCAACTTCGCAACTTCGGTTCACGCTACCATAATCTCCGCTGATTCGGCCTGTCATCCGTAAGGTTGCCTAATTGCTTCCTAAATTGCTGAACTTAAAATCGGCCACTAAATGTTGAAAACTTTTAAGTCACCACATTTGCCTCTAAAGTGGGCGCAACATTTGGTCAAAAGAATACTCATTTTGATAACAAAGTTTTATTATTTGGATGTGCTTTTTGACTGTATTTTGCCATGCTGATTTAGCATTAGTGGCTGAACGATGAACAACAAACTTGACGGACGCCACTGAATCAACAGGGCCGTTCTAGTCTGCCAATATTGGCCCGTCTTTGTTGAGATCACTTAACTGCTACCTGCGTCAAGCAGTCTTTATTGGGACACTCTTTTTTTTTACTGTTTCCGAAATTATCAATCTAAATAGATTGACTCGAAGTTCTCATTTTTAATAGCTTGATCTTCCTTTAAGTGATGGAAATACATTTTTGAAGGAAGATTTTTTTTCTTCAACATGTGCAATTTTCGAAAGACAGATTAGACAAAGCTTTTTATTGAACATTGAACACACATTGATTTATTGAACACAAGTTGTCGTAACATTGGAATATTCGAAACATTTTTGATTTTTTTTTTTGTATTAAAAGAAGAAAATGATTTTTTGTGTATCTGCGCGTGGAAGGTGAAGGCTACGACACTGGAAACTTATATTCTTAAAGTTTTTTTCCAAGAGATAATTTAATTAGAATATGCTCATCGCTATTCAATCATTCAAAGGCTGTTCGCAATAAGGAATGACCACCGAACTGAGTCATATACGACCACCGAGAGCACTCACTTGTCCAATAATATCTACTTTAGGGTTAAGCCTACCCTAAGCCCCCGATTCTCCCCAACACTTTAAAAAGCATTCATTTCCATCGCAGCTTAACTTCAACACAAAAACCCCGAACAGAAATTCAAAAAAATGAGGAAAAAAAAAATAAATTCAATGTCACAGAAGGTGACATTGTGATAACCGAATTATCATTACTTCATTGGTATGTGATGCACATAAACAGAAAACAGATTTTTCCTTTTTGTTTTTTGTTTTTTATACACAAACAACAGCACACTGTGCTGTTGGTGTTTTTGTCGCTGGTGTTGTTTTGTTGGATTAATCTTTTCTTCCACCGGGTTTTGCTTCTTTTTTTTTTCGGAAAAAAAAAAAAAACCAACCGACAGTATCTTGCACCGCTGCAGTGTAAACAGAACATTTTTGTCGAATCTAGACGAGTGTAGGCTAAACAATCACAACATTTTTTTCTGTCGTTTTTTCGACTGTCAAACTGATAAAGACTTTTTTTTCGGCCAAGTTCATTTAACTGCAGTCGACGATGGGTGCGTTGTGTGTTGAGTTTTTTTTTTTGTTTTGCCCGAAAACAGACAAACACAAAAAAAGATATGGATGCACACACACGTGGTGTATTAATAAAAATACATTTTTTTTTGGGACGAGGCAGTAAATATTTGAGACATTTTTGAACGATAATTGCTAGAAAATTATCTTTTACGGATTTTTAAAAGCACTGCGAATGGTAGCCGGTCGCGTTGGAGACGCGTTATTTTGTTGGCTCGTTCTTTGTGAGCGAGTGGGCACAGCATTTGGCGTTAATTCAAAACGTCCGTCAGATGTAGCCGGACGGCGGAAAATGTGTCATACGCGCAAATGAAGCCGGCAATGGCTGGCCATATATCTTTTTTTTGTTATTGGGAAGCACGGCAGGGAGGCTTTTTAGAGATGAAACTTTGTTGCGAATTATTTTTTGCTAGAATTTGTTTGAAATGGTATTGGGACCGATGGTATTTGGTTGGAATGCCGCAGGGGAGAGGAATGGTGACACATTTTCTTGAAGAAATTAGATTTCTGTGACAGGAAGCGATAGAGCGTGGTGCGAAGACAGTGATGAGTGGATGATGGAGATGTGGAGCGGGCCACAGAGTTCTTGTGCAGATGAGCGGTTGGTTTAGGCTTCCGACGTGGACGTAATATAATTTCAAATGGAGGTTTGAGAAGGCTGTGTCTTTGGTTTGCAAATGAGAGCAACGTCGTACTTAATGTCCTCATAATGTTACCGTACTGAGAGATAGTATAATTTAGGTCAAAGTAAAATTTTTTTGCCGGCTCATCCGAATGTCTGTTCTTGAATTCGCTTGCAAGGTGCTTGGTTAATGCCGCTTTTAGTTATCACAATGCGATCATTCGTGGTCTCGTTTTCGCAGTATTCAAGGCTAAAGGCATAAATTTACTAAATGAATGAACGTACAAAAGCTTCATTCAATTCTTTTGCTTAGACCTAATCTCTCTGATTATTTAGAGACTAAGAAGTAACCATTACGTTAAAGAAAAAGGCAGTCTTTCACAAAGTCACTTTTTTATACCACCTTATTTTCTCTCTCGTCTATCCGTGCCTTTTAGCAGTAGTACTAAAGTAGTAAAGATTTATTTCTGCATGGCCTAAGCCTCTACCTGTTGACAAGTTTACAATAGTCAATGTACTTTCGATAATTCGAACCTCTATAATTCGAACATCCCTGTAAATAGAAGGATTCTCACTGCCCCCTAAAACCATTGTAAATCGAAGAAAACCTATGCAATTTGGACCCCTCGTTAATTCGAATTCATGTTTGTGCGAAACAACATAAAGACCTCTATATTTCGAAAAGCATGGCTTGCTTGCTTCTATAATTCGAAGTCAAGTTTAATTTTTTTTTTTCGACAACAACCTTTTGTTGAAATGCGTACGTGACGGAAGTGAGAAATAAATTCTTTTTGGAACCGTCGTAATTCGAAAACCTCTGTTATTCGAAATTTCTTCCTTGTCCCATGAAATTCGAACTATCGAGAGTTTATTGTGTTTATTGTGTTTATTGTGTTCTTAAAGTAATTTCGAATTACACAAATATACGTACATGAGCTTATTCAATACGCAATTGATCCGAGTGTATTTTTGAAGGATTTTAGAAACTTCCATTTTTTTATTTTTTCATGCTAAGCCATGTTTACAATACTGTAAAATGTTTGGAACATTGGCATCATTTCAGAGTGAAATGCGCACCATCCAAGCGTTCCTTTTAAGAACTCGAAAAAGTTTCGATAGGGACTCTGAATCTGACTTCAGACGTTTAAATCACTCTGAAAACATGCACCCCTTGATTTCATCTAAGTGGGTGTACATATAATCCTCCTTTTTTTTAGGCTGGGTGTTTTAACGTGTCCTAAAGAATCCGTGGATAGAATCGTGGTCTCTCAACCAACAACTCATTCACACACAGATAAAAAAGAAAATTGGCAACTAGCAAGACTAGACAGATTTTCCAATGCCCGCGACACGGGGAAACCGGACTCTAATCCGGTCCATGTCTTAAAAAACCTTGCAAAAGTTTTTAGAAAAGAGTATTGGATTAGGTTGATGTGGCCGGCTGCAGAAGAGAGTCCATAGCCGCACTTAGGCCGGATTAGGCCCATTGTAATGAAAAGAGAGTATTACAATTTTTGCTTTTGATATTTTAAAGAGAAATAGCTTATCTTTCGCTGAGCGTATGTGAAGATTCCAAATGGGTGCTATGCTTTCTGCTTAGGAACTTCAAAAAATCACTCAGTCATAAGAATTCGGTAAATATACCTTCCAGAAGATTTTTGTTGCAAGTTTGAGGATGTTTACATTAGTTTTTTTTTTTGGTTTTTTGTGTTCACGAAAGGTTTTTGAACATTTGTGTCGACTCTTCGAGCATTTATTAAAAAGCTATGGACGTTTGTGTTTTAGATATTAAGGTGTCTGTGACGGCTTTTTAATCTGCACTGGATGTGAGAAGGCAAGACTTGTTGAAGGACTGTGCTCATTGTCTCATTTCCAACTCACCGTGGCAAGACATCTTCTTCTATTGTTTTTCTCATGATTTAGTAACATTCAAAAGACAGTTAAAAATTGCTTGAACATAAAGAAAACAAACGAGTTTTAAACTAATGACTAATTTCTTTCATGTTTCCATTAACAACGCTGCCTTTAGCAACGTGCTCGGCAAAGCAACTCTTTAAATCGCATTGGAGATAAGTTCTCGACCTTCAAACGCAGACTTTCACACACGATGCTCAAAGAACACCTCCCCAGCCCCACCCAACCTCACGGTAATAAAAACAAAAACCCGCCTCATAAACCTCATCGCAAAAGTCAATGCGCCGCAACAGAAAAAAAAAAACAACTCGAATTTTCTTTCGTATCTACTTCCAAACAAACACCCCTATATTTGCTAAAACACAACAACAACCTATAAAAACTCGAGCGCGAATGCGTTGAGGCTTCGCCCGCACTTCACACCTTTTTCTCGATTATGAATGCACAAAGCCCGCTTCCCCATCTACTCAAACGACCTTCACGCCAACCAATTAAGTCGAATGAGATCATTCGCACCAGTTCCAATCATTTCCACCCGAAATTACAACCCGACTAAAGCGAATTGAAAAAAAATCAAATTACCTTGCCTCATTAGCCATGAGCCGCTTCGTGCACGTATCTGGCCGGCATTTTGCCGACCGTTGACACATTTAAAAGGTCATCCTAAATAGCCCGAGCTCCGTCTGGCAAGCGATGTCTACTAAACAACAAAAATTCTAAATTGCTGCAATTTGCAGTTTACAAAAAAAAACACCGCGCCGACCAACAATCACATCGTGCATCAACTCGGGCGAGTTTAAAGTCCTCTTATCGCGGCCCAAACAACACCCGGAGCGTTTAGTTATCGCCATGTAGCGATTCAAATATGCAAACGATGCAAAAATAAAAGCAGAAATTCGTTTTCATTCAGAGTCATGAAGTCATAAACACCATCAGCGCCCGAATTATTTCGCCGACATGGTGTTAGAGATACATCGACATCGACATCGTCATACGTCGACACTGCCGAGACGTGACACCCCTCCCCAGTGCAGTGCGATAACCTTGACGAGCTGTCTGATTAGAAAATTGCCCCGATAACTGCCAGTGACCTCTATTTCAGCAAATAATGCATCATCAGTCAGCGCAACGCACACCAGGCAGATACTTTGTATCTGTGGGCGCACTGCATCCCCCTCTGGCTCGGTCGGACGCGTGTGTTTGTGAGTCGAGTACAGCACAACAGACGTGTTAAATACTGCGCCCCTCCTCCCCCCCCGGGGAGGCACTTGTTTATCGTGTGCGAGTGCCAGTGCCACTTCTTCCCCTTTCTCTCTCGTTCTGGCTTGCTCTGTGCGGGCCTCGAATCCGAAAGCAAATAAATTTTATGGTGCGCAAAAAGAATTCTTTTTCTCTTATTTTGTTTGGTTGGTCGGGTTTTTGTTTTTTTCAATTCGGTTTTTTGTGAGAACGTCTGGCTGTAGATACATTGGCAATGATTGTCTTCGTTGAGAAACGTAAAAAGCCAAAAAGAAACGGAAACCAAGGGGAGTAAGACCGCGATTATCTACGGCACCCTATCGTGGTAGTAGATATCGTGACTATTTCTGGGGGTGGGGTGGGTTACGAGGCTTAGGGTACGCATTACTTTTTTGGAGATACATGAAAGTGGTGGTTGAGTTGCGCGACTGACTCATGGTCGGGCGAGAGGCCTAGAAAATACTTTCAATTCTTTACCTGCTTTAGAGTCAGATTCTATTCTAGAAGATTGAAAGGAAACCAGTGGGATTGAGCTACATGGCAGCCACGAAAATGTCTTAAATTGGAGCTGAGTTTCTGCGTTTAATGATATCGTCGGCATTTGGAACTGGTCCTTATTTTCCATGACTAATGCACTCCGACTCTTCCACCCTAACAAATTCAGATCCTGTCGTAAAGTTGGATTGAACGGCTGTGTGAACGACTTGGCTTTCGAATAGGAGCAAATTAAATAAAACCCAGCTTTAAGCTTGCAAATTTAAGGAAATTTAATAAAATTTCTTAAGATCGTCCAAAATCCAAAAACTAGTGTTTCATAACTGTATAACCAGTACAAAAATGACAGGCTTTAACAAGAATAAAGTATGAAAAGCTCGATATTTAGATGACTTCGAGCCTTTTAACCAAACTATACAGTCAATTAGACATGCTATCAACATGGATTTTGTCGTTTTGTTGGACAAGTTCATGCCAAGTTCTCTCTAATGCCTTTTTGTTTTATCATTTGCTAATCCGTAATGGGTGTTATCGTAAGTATTTTGATCAGTATTCCCCAAACATTTCCCACTCGATCTTTACACAGTGATATAGACCAGACGATAGCATAACATATTGTTAAACTGAAACCTGTTAAACTGAAACCACAATTTGCTAGGCCAATTTGTATGCCCCAACGCATTGTCCACTTGAAATGTCAGTTTCTGTACTCTTAGCCACTCATTTTTATCAATGGAATGGTGGAAGTTTGTCAAATCTGTGTTATTCTTTTCAACGCAGCAGCAGCTCAAAAAGGACTGCTTTACAATTCAAACTCCTATCTTTTTTGGTAAAGACCTTAATTCATGTCAGACATATTCGGATTACAACATCCAGGAAGTTAATCTTTCCTGAATTTCTCCATACTCTTTATTGAGACGTTGCAATGAATCATCGAAAACAAAGTGCATCATCGACGACTCTAAGTTAAGATAAGTCAACAAAGGAACAGCAAACGCTCTAAAGTGTAATTAGCACTTTAAAGCCGCCTTTAATTACAACAGCTTGATCGGTTTGACCCGAAAGTAGAAATTGCATTTCTCTTCGATTAAAGTGGTCACTGGCGTCTGTCGAGTTGTTGGTTAAAGGTCAATTGAAGTTCATGTCCATTTCGGCACATTTTCGAAGCCAATTGATTCTTTTAGAAATATTTTCTGTCAACTTTATGTTTAACGTTTTTTATTGCACATTTTTCAAGAGCTTATTCGTAAACTTAGCTCTCCAAATATTCCTACGATCTAGACGACCAGCACTGGGCAACGCCACCTACTGCTACTTTTCGACTAGAAATGGAGTGCTACACAACAACTTTGAAGTAATTAAACAAATTCAATATAATGCATCCTTCAATCCTTTTTAGGACTACATTTGAGCTCTACTCGATGAGAATTTAATAAAAACTCTGATTCCTTCTTCTCTTGTGAGCCCAGGCCACATTTTCACAAAAATCCAAACTTATTGCATTTTTTGCCTCACTTCGAATTTCTCGCCGGAACTTTTTTTAAATTTGGCTGACAGGCATCTATCTATTCATAAATCGTTTTCAAATTAAAAAATGAGTGATCAATGGCAAAGCAATTACAGCCGTACCTGTGCAAGTTTATTTAAGGCTTTCAAAGTAAATTGTTAATTTTATTCTACGACTGTCATTTTTAAGTTACATAAGCAGCATTTAAAACCCGTTACGTGCTAAACATAAACTCAATAATTAAATAAATGTTTCTTTTTTTTTTATTTCCAGGTAAGTCCACATTTAAATCCTACGTAGAAGTTTGAGGTGAG
Source organism: Syritta pipiens (assembly GCA_905187475.1). Taxonomy (NCBI): domain Eukaryota; kingdom Metazoa; phylum Arthropoda; class Insecta; order Diptera; family Syrphidae; genus Syritta; species Syritta pipiens. The sequence goes on along the minus strand of LR994571.1, from coordinate 68,019,817 downwards.
CTTTGAAATTTTTCATAATATTCTTTATCCTAGAAATTTGAAACTCAAACTTTTAATCCATTTACTACTCTCCGGTTGATTGCAGGAAATTGAACAAAATACTTTAAAAAAATTAATGAAAAGAAGTTATATCTACTTTCGATAGTTCGAATTTTATGGGACCAGGGAAAAACTTTAAATTACAGAGGCTTTCGAATTACGAGCTTTCAGAAAAAAAATATGACTTACCTTTTTCATTTACTCATTCCAAATGAGAATTGTTGAAAAGAAAAACAAATAAATTTTACTTTGAATTATAGAAAAAAACCATCATCTTCGAATTAAAGAAGTTTTCATGTTATTTTGCACAAAAGTAAATTCGATTTAACGAAAGAGTCAAATTGCATAGGTTTTTTTTTTTCAATTTACAGATGTTTTTCAAGGGAACTGTTGTGCTGTGAGTGCTTCTATATACAAAGGTTTTTGAATTATAAAGGTTCGAATTTTCGAGAGCTTACCGTATAAAGGTTTTTTTTTTAAAAAATGGCTTTACACGATAATTGTCGGCCAATAAGATTTAAAAATAGCCATTAACATTTTTTCACTTAATAATTGTTTAAAAAAAGGGAACTTTTCAGATGATGCTAGTTCCCATTTTTTTTTCTTCTCCCACGTGCTGTCTAACTTGGCTACGCCTTGGCTAACGGAGTGCTGTTCAAGAAACATTACCACAGCCGCCTCAATAAGGTGTTCAAATAGTACAGCCGGTGGTGTGTACTAGGTGTTCAAATAGTACGTTCGTTTCAGAATGGCGTAACTATTTTCAATTCATCTCATCTCATCTCATCTCATTAGTGGTAACAGCCCACGAAGGGCCAGAGCCTAGTTTTTTCGCGAAACTATCTTATCAGACAAAAATGCTGACTTTTGCTTTCACCAACCTGTAGCATAAAATTATAAATCTGCTACGAATGCCCTTCATGTTTATGTCGAATAATGAGAGACGCTTTATTCAAAGCGCTCGGAAGATGTCAAAGTGTTTTAGGAAAGCAGCAAAGGTCTAAGTGTAGGTCATGAGCAGATGTGACCGCCGCTAAGAGTCACTGCTCACTTAGACCATAGATTTGCTAATTTTGCTGACACTCATTCGTCTCGTAAAAGTTAGCAGGCTTATTTGGTTGCCTTAATCCAGTTGATTGCATTTATAAATTTACTAATACATTTCACATCCGCATTACGCAATTCTGTCAACACTCCAGATCGTTTTCTGCAAAACACTAAATTCAATCTAACCTTAATCTTAACGAAGGTCGATGGAGTGCACCAATCTTCTCACTTTCTTTCGACTCTGTGTCTTTGTTTTTAACCTTCTTGGGTTCAGTATACATAGAAAGACACCAAATTGACCTCAATTAGATCAAGGAATATTTTCAATTGATGATTTCAATCAAAGCTTTCAAAAAACTTTGTAAGCATATTTTTTAATTCACAGGCTTTCGACTTGAATCTACAGTTCATGCACAGTTGAAGATCAACTAGTCCCAGTTTTCTGAAGAGTTCATTAGAATTATTTTTAGCAGATAGCTCCCCAAACAACCCTCCATCTTCCAACCACAACTGATTCACTTTCGCGTGCACCTTCTTCCCACCCACCTTACCTTTTCTGGTTCTCCTCTTCGTTTCACAGAATTGATCTCCCTCTCTTCCTCCCCCCAAACACACAAAACCCAAATGTTTGCATTCGCACTCGTTAAATTCTCTTGCACACACCTCAAAACAAATTCGACTTTGCCAAGTTAATTTGCGATACACGGATAGGTGCAGCAGCAGCAGCGCAAAGCGGGAGCAGTCTATCATCACGGTAACGCGGTGCAGGGCGGCAGCACGCAGGGGCAACCACAAAATGCCACACCAAATGCGTCGTTCTGAAGAAGCACAAAGCGAAATGTGTCATGGCATTTCAGTTGAACAGACAGTCAGAAAAAAAGGAAAAAATAAATAAAATGAAATAAATGCAAGGAACCCACAGCCACACACACAAACTGCAAACACAGTCACACGCAGTGACAGACGTCAGAAATTCAATGGCAAGTGGTTATCAGCATGTATCTGGGCTTGTGTTTTTTTGGCAACAACTGGAGTAGATACTTTTTTTTTTGTTTTTTCCATAATGAAATCGCCCAGACCGAAGGGGTGTTGGCTCGCGAAATGAAATGCAAAAGCAGAAAAACAAAAAAAAAACAGAAAAAAGAGTGAACATGCGAAGGACACAAAGCGGAAAGAGTTATTGTCATGGCCAAAAAACCATCTGCTCTAGGTCAAGGGTAGGAAAAAGGTGGAATGGCCGCAAGGTACAAAAATGGGACACAGGCGAGTGCTTTTTTTTGCGCCGGGTTGGTGGCAAATAAAATTGGGTGATAGGTGGCGCGTGCGAAATCCCTTCGGGGAGGGAGAAACCGTGCAAAGGGGTGGTAAGTGGTGATGTGCGCTTAGTGTCACATTATTTTGGAAATATCGGCGTTGGTGGCGTAAATGGATAACGGATATCTACGCAAATACGTCGGGTGGTGCGATTTATCGGAGAAGCTTAATTGTAATGTTCTCTGTGGAGGTAATGAAACCAAGAATGTAGTACTACAAGTAACAGCAATTTTCCAATCTACAGCGTTTTAGAGTTAGCTTAAGCTTAAGCTTAATTGTAATGTTCTCTGTGGAGGTAATGAAACCAAGAATGTAGTACTACAAGTAACAGCAATTTTCCAATCTACAGCGTTTTAGAGTTTCGGGTGGACGACTCAGACTTTCGTTTAAAAATGAAATACACTCTCTTAAAGTTATAATTGTTTGCATTTAAAGTATAACTAGTAGAAGGAAGTGAACTCAATACCAATCAAAGAAAGATTGAAACAAATCGAGTTCAACCACGCAGTTCCATTAAATTTTGTGTGCGTAATGTAATCTCTGGTGCCGAAATGTTGCAGAAAACCATCAGTGAGCAAAATCTATCGATAACAAGAGTTTATGAGTTGTACAAAATGTTCAACGAGGGTCGAGAAAACGTTGAAGATGGAGTACGGCCAGGATGACCAATAACATCAACTGATGAGCTGAGCTACACGTCAACGAAATCAAAGAATTGGTGCTCCAAAATCTTCGATTGACATTCCGAGACCTTACGGAAATTTTTTTTTTTTTGTTAGATCTTATCGGAGGGATCAGTGAAAACATTTTGAGTGACCTCTGAAAAGTGAAATCGTGATTGGTGCCAAAAACGCGCAATTTCAAAAAACGAAACGATGCTCTCCGACAAATAAGTCAAAATGAAACGCATCATCACTGGATATGAGACTTGGATCTACGCTTACGATTTGGAAACCGTGAAATCACAATCAATCGGGTGAATTCCCCTATTACCCCTATCGGAAATCCGGAAATTGTCAAATGTTTCTTTCTTCGAATTGCTCTGTACTAATGTTCAAGTAATGATTGAAACAAACTGAGAGTAGAACACAGGTTTTTAGTTCAAAATACAGATCGTAGACGCATTGTTAGAAAATGTACTAAGTGTCAATAAAAGACAGATGAATGCATACCAATCTCAGAAATATTAGAGCAATTGCAGTAAAAGTGTCTTAATTTCATTCTAAAACACAATTTTAGTTTATTTATTTCCGCTTCAGACATTTCTTCATGCAAAAAGAACATTCGAAATTTCTTAGGTAATTTTTGGTGAAGGTTGGAATTAAATGCGGTCATGAAAAGGTTGAGGACCTTGCCTATTTTCTTAAAAAGAGCTCAATTGACTTCTATTTGAAATTGGCAGAAGGGATATTTGCATCGAATGCTCCGAAGGTTTAATAATTAACAGTTTTAGGTTGAGCTTATGGATGAAAGAGGTTCACAGGCTAAATTCTTTTATTTGAACACATCGGAATGGAATTTTTAATAGAGAACGGGTCATATTGATAGTTTTTGCGACACTGTTACTTGAAGAGTGTCTGTAAATTTTTTATTTATTTTTCAGTCACTGATGTCAAATCACGAAAATAAAAACAGCAACACATTTTTGACGATAATTTTGTTTTATTATAAAGTTTGGATCGTGCCATTTAGTGTATGTGTGTGTGTGAGGTGGTGGTTCTAGGATAACTTAATTAGCACTAAGTGCCGTTTTGTAACCACAGCTCTGAAGAGTTGAATATAATTTACTATTTAGACCATCGCTGAGAAATGAAATCAAATCTTTAATATTCATCTGGGAAACCTCGCCGAGAGATTCAGGGAAGGGTTTGCCTGGAGTCCGTAACCTTGCTCTGGCAAGCGCCGGACAGAAGCAGAGGAAGTGTGTCAGAGATTCTGGTTTTGTCGTGTTATTGCAGCTACGGCAGTGTCTGCGATAAGGGACCCCTAGTCTGGCTGCATCATCCCCTATCGGCCAATGACCCGTACAAATCGCTATAATTTTAGCAATATCTATGCGAGTCCTATTGAGAAAGTCGTTGGTTCGTGATAAGTTGTACTCTGGCCAAGTCTCCCTAGCCATTTAGTGTCAAAAACAACATCATTCAAACGCAGCCTCGGAAAGATCCACTGCACGCGATTCAAAGATACCAATGAACGGTCACAGTCAATTCGGTGCGAAATAGTCGAATGATAACCTTTTTTTTGCCGGCGATTGTAACTTTCAATAATTTTAACGCATTGTTTGATTGTTACACGCGCCATTATCGTAAATGACAAACATTCAACTAATACTACGGCACTTTAAATGATAACTGATTTTGGCAAATGCTGTATACCAACGCTTCCAACTTGAAACCACGAAATGAATGAACCTGTACAATCGAGCAGGGTGTTCAAATTCTCAGCCTTTATTATCACAATGAATTTTCCGCATAGGATAAATCTTCCTGCACTCTGCAGCTTGTGCAATATGAAGGAGCTTGAAGATGCCAAGCATTTTCTGGCAAGTGTCCGACCCTAAAGGAAACCAGGCGATCTGTGTTTGGGAAACAGTATTGATCAGAGCAGGAAATTTTATCTCTTTTCAACGAAGCAGACGTAGGTGGGTTGGTTGTTCAAATACAGCCGGTACAGTAAAAAGTCAATCCGGCAGACGGCAAGCCATGCTAAATGATTTGTTTACACCATGCTTAAGAAAAAAGAAGTAGTTTGTGAATAAAATCTTATCTAACTATCTTATCACGATGAGAGTTCGTTGGCTCATTATATCCATTGTGCTGGTGACTTATTGACCTTTCAAAGTCGACTTTCCAACGATTAATGGCCCTAGTTATCAATTCAAGAATCTATTACCCAGCCCCCGTCCACCAAAGGACTGCCAGATTGACAGAGAACATCGTCATTGAAAATGTAAAAGAAAAACGGAAGTGACGGGATCGACTACTCACTGTTTGCAAGAACTCGACTTTTAGCTACCTTTCATTTGGCAAATTTTGCGTCAGGACTTGAACTTACACCCATTAAAGGTAACTGCCACAGAACCTCGAGGTTGACAAAAATAGAAAAGAAAATAGTAACTGACTGGCTCATAATCTTCATAAATCCCTAATTTCAATTGAAATGAGTCTAAAAGCCTTGTCTAATATCTTAAAAAAGGCCAAAGGACTCGCTTGAATGTTTTGAATTTCCAAGCTAAAATCACTTCCTGGGTCGAGTTTAACGTTAGTGATAAGCTTAGGACTTTCTTTGAAATGCTGAGGATTAATAAGCTGAAACCAAATGTGGCTGATCTCACCGGCGCCAGCCAAGTTCAATTTCACAATGTCTTGAAACCTGAACCTTCTGTCAAGCTATATTTGACGTTTTCACAAAATTCGTAGCTCAAATTTGCTAAATTCTTGTTCTCCTCACGTGCACTCCTGGTCATTGATAACTTTTTCAGCGAACCTGCCCTAAATTCCCCTGCTCCACCACTTAAAACAACCATAAATAGACAAGTTAATCCAATTGAAAGAGAAAACAATTTAATTAAATTAATTGTCCAAACAGTTGTTCCAACAACAGATAACGCGCATTCACTTAACCAAACAATGGACGACTTCACTTCGTGCAAAAAGTAACAATAACAGAATAAAAAAACATAAATCAATCGCAAGTAGGCGCACAAGTGCAGAACGCAGTAGCCGCAGCCGCAGCCGCAGTCGCATGGACCGGAGCCGCGCGTATTCTCTCAATTATTTGCATAAAGTATCTATGCAAACACATGTGGACACATTGTATCTAAAATGTATAAACTGAAGACGACATTAACTCGGTCCCTTGCTACAGATACACGTCCTCGTCATGCACAGAACATCGAGTAACCTGCAGTGCGCGACGAGTAAACAACACACAACAGCAACAACAACAACAACGAAAAGATACAATTCACTGTTTATGCATTTTTACTTATTTGTTTATGAATTCTTCGATACGTGAACATGTCTCAGCTTTTACGTGGGACATGCTCGCTTGCGTATGCGTCTCGCCCCGTGGTTGGAGAGGCTAGGGTGGAGGTACACCTCTACTTTGCAGATACATATTTACATGTACATATATATCTCTCCTCTCAAGCCATGCGTCGACATTGTGGCGACGATGCTTGTCTGTTTATTTGATTGATAATAGAGAAACCGTGAATAGGAACGAAGCCAGAAAGCTACGCGCTCAGTTGTAAGAAATTAAAATATTTAATTTAATTTGTTTGCGGCTTCCCCGCAAATCCAACCACAGGGGGTTGCACATGATGGGGAGGAAAAAAAGAGAAAAATTAGTTGATGCCACAAAGTATCTCGATGCCACATCGTTTCCGCAATCTGACGTTTCTTTATGGTTGATGCGGTGAGATCGGATGAAAGTCCACTTGGGTGGGTTAGAGGGAAAACCATAAAAAGGAGGAAAGGGTATTCTTGTTGGTTTACATTTTCAAATAGAAATTGAATGTGCGTTTTTGTAGAGTATGGGTAGATGAAATAACCCACCTGCCCATGAGTTTCAAAGGAGGCATATGGTGGCGTCTTCATGTAAAGGAGTGGCGTTGATGCATCGGCCTTGAGACTGAATGCCTTGTTACGATGACGAAGAAAATGTTACAGGAGATTGTTGACTTTGAAAAACTTCCTCCAAAATCCACCACTAACAGACGAAGCCCTTGTAATTTGTATTCAAAGTCTTTAACGCTATTTTCTAGTTTCGTGCAATTCCTTGATGCTTCCTAATGCCTCAGCCTTCTATTGAACATGTCGCCTCCCGTCCGTCTTGCATTCGAAAGCGATGACTACAATCTGAGCCACTTGACTCACAAAGCTTTAATTTTTCTTATGAATTTCTGTCCACAGACAGCTTGACTCCTCGCCACATGAATCACACCCGTCTTCCCGTCAGACTTCTAAAAAAAAATAAACAATCGGAAATTGAATGCCAATGAAAAACGATAAGCGAAACTTCTAACACGCGCTTACCAAACGCTTCTCAATTACGTCCGCACAATTTTGTCTACATTATTCCCACACATGGCTCAGATCCAGGGGATAACAACATTTTTGTTGTGTGGAGAAAAAAAATTGGCGTTTATCTAAAGTTAAGAAGAAAAACGTGCTCTTACATTGCAACCATTTTTAATTTTTGTTTCTCTTTCTCTTTTTTTTTTTTTTGCTTGAGTGGCAATTACAACGACGGCGATAAGATTTAAAGTGAGCTTCGAGCACAGATTCTCTCCGCGGTTATCGTTCTGCGTATCTACGTGACTTAAAGTAACAATTTTTTTCAAGGTAATATCCAATCAGATAACCTTCGGTGGGGATAATAAACGTGGTTTTGGAGGGTTTTTTTTGCGAAGATTGAAATCTTGTTGGTGTGACAGGACCTCACACAGAAGCTGAAAAGGGAATACAAATAAAAGGACTTTGAGGTTTCGACAGTTGACAAAGATAAAGTGGCTTTCTTTTTCTATTTTTAAAAAGCAAAATAATCTTCACAAAATTCTTTACCAGAAAGTCAGGTTCGTTCTTAAAAAATATGGACTGCCCAGACCTACAGTCTTCTCTACCCAATAAGAGCAGTTTAATGTTCAAATGTAATGAAACAAACTGTGTAAATGATACTAGCAAAATTTTTTTTTAAGCTCCTCGTATTCCATTTTGGACATCATTCAAATATACAGCAACACTTCGTATGATGGCATCAATCCGAGGTGTCCAATTTTTATTACTTCTTATGACTGCTTAAATCCACTTGAACTTGCACGGTTGCTTGGTCTGATTTATGTTGACTTTGAAAGGATCAATACATTGTGGCTTACATTCACTTCAGAAAAGCTCACAAGGAAATGTCTAATTGGGTGAATCACGCACTGTCGTACTAGCCAATTCATATAACTTCTACGAGAGATATGCTCTTTGTGGCATTGAATTGAAGAGATTCGGAAGTGTCACTAAGCCACTTGTACTGCAATATTAGACATCTATTGTACCTCTTTCTTAAGTCTACGCTTTTAGTGCTGTCTTCGTAAATTTAGACATTTTAAAATGGCATGTTCAAACGTTTTGAATTGTCTCAACTTAACCAAATCTTGATGCTGCACAACCTAAATATCGTTCAATAGTTTGCTTGTACTATTCAATAAACCTGAGAGAATGTGATTGTATTTGATATTGTTCCTGTAGACTGAACCCAGATCGTTTCCAGCAACCGACACAGTCACAAAGCTGGTTATTCGATCTCTTGCTATTGTCTTTTGTTAATCTCTACATCGATTTTTACTCGGCCTACATCGTCAACACTAAAAGACCTTTCCAAATCGATTAGACCCCTCCCTATGTCAACCTTTTTCTACAGTTTTTGACTACTGAGCCTGTGACAACTTGTCTGCCCACACCTTCATTTACGCTGAAATCACCATCGCCGACAAAGTATCCGCACAGCGAAAGTTCCAAGTAACGGAGGCGTCGCGTCATTTTATCACCGAGGATCGCAAATATCTTTTCTATTGACCCATTTCTCTTTCTCAGCTCATATCCGTTCATAGATCTTTCCCAGCATGCGTACCCAGTTTTATTTTTAACCCATCCATCTGTCAAAGAGGACAACATGAAGATACAACTCTTGACACTTCCTCGTCGTCGTCGTCCACATGCTTCTAATAATAACCGTCCGAAATTGAAGTAATAGATGCGTTTGTTGCACACATCTGCAATCGACAGTACATATGTTCGCCTGTAATCTCTCATTCGTCATTCTCCCCACATTCGTATCCATGGAATTTTGTAGACCAAGCAACTACAAAAAAAAAACGAACGAATTCGAGGCTAGAATGCCGGTCTTTCATTATCGTTGCTTCACCTAATAATTCCTCTTCTTCGTGTTTGGTCGTTGTGCACTCCCATTTACGGCGTTGCACACAGAAAAAAAATCATATAAAAATACTCACAAAAGGAAATGGAAAAGAAGAATAAATTTTTCTTTTTTTTTTTCTTTCTCCTCTTCTTTCCCCTTGGGCGGATGTAGCTAACCACGTATAAGGAATAAATAAGTAAAAACTTGACTTTCTGAGCTTTTACTTTCCATGCCTTTCCTTTACCACCGAAGAAGAAGAAGATGGAATGCGTTAAAGAAAAAACAAGAAAAAAAAACTGAATCTATCTACCACCACCATAAAGACCAAAACCGAACACAATTTCGCGCATTTCATCAATGATTGCATACACATGCAAGTCCGAGAGCAAGAGAGAGAGAGAAAAGTAACCACACGGCCATGGCAGCAGCACACATTGCAGTTGCAAGTTCTAGGCTACGGACCGCATCGAATGTATTAGATAAAACGAGAGCGAAAACGAATAGAAATAGAAATGACAAACAAAAAAAAAAGAAAGAAAAATCGAAAAAAAGTATGTGGTTGTGGAAGGCAGAGCAGCAAAATGGACGGACGGGGGAGCACCCATACACTGGGACACTGGGCGCTGTTGTGTTGCTGTTGCGGTTTATGTTTTCGTTGCATTTTCTTACAGTGACTTCCAAAATGAACCTCGAAGAGTGGTGATGAAATTTCTGTTTTAAGAAATCATATGATTTGCTAAGAGGGATATTTCATTGAGGTTATTGAACTTGTGTGTGTTGTGGGTGTTGAGAGGTCTCTGCAGGTCTCTTGTGGCAATACTGACCCCGATTTTGGGACTTAATTGTGCTAAAATGTACACCTCAGTTGCACGGTCTTGCTCCTCTTAAATCCCGGGCTTCAAATCGTCCAGATCTTGGTTCAATGGTATTGTGCTGTTGCTATAAATTGTATTCACATGACACGTCATTTTCTAAAGCTTGGGAAATTGAATGCCAATCAGTTAAGAATTAATAAGATTGTCAGCTATGAGTACTGAGTGAGAGCCACTTATCCCTTCCAACCGTAAACGGTCTGCGGCTGAGCAAATGGTGCTTTCCAACCTTGGAATCGACTTTATAATAGAAATTCGGTCTCTCAATTATCTTCGAAGACTTTTTTACTAAACGTTGGTGTCGATGCGTTCGATGTGACCGAGCTTCATAGCCTTCCGAATTATATACACATCATAATGCAGCTCATAGCGTTCGCGGTGGTGTCTGTTCCGTCATTCGACTTTCTCACAAATACGGACAGATATTCTTTGCAGAACTATTTTTGTTTTGTAGGAACAATTGATTTGCACTGCTGTCTTGCTTATCATTTAACTTTCGATCATCATCATCATCATCGCCGCAATAACCGGTTTTCAGTCAGAGCCTCTTGCAGCTTCCGATCCATATGACAATAAACACAAGAACGTAAACTGCCGCTGGCCCTCGTAACAATTGGATTGGATTGGGTGTAGCAATCTATTAAGATAGGATAGGTAGTGAATCACCTTTCAATTTATAGGTCCAACAATCAATGTGTGTATCATAGCATAGCGTGTTGAAATAATTCATAGCCTATTTTGGTCGTGTAGAATCTGTTCTGATGTTCGTAAGAATCGACTTTTCCAGGAACCCACCTCCATAGAGAATAGCTTGGTTAGGAGCGGACGTCTTCAGTCACTGCTACTTTATGGCACCGATGTCATCTAGATCCTGGTAGTTACCGATGTTATCCGGGTTCCCGTTGGGCCAACTTTCTCAGAAAACAATTTCATCAGACACATTCCTCATCGAGAGTCTGCTCCCGGAGACACCAACCTCCTGCGGAACCATCTTTTTCCCAAATTCACCACCTCAAGAACATGATTTAGTGAGTTAGTAACAATATTAAAAAGTCACCCTCATGTCTAATAAGGATAAGAGGCCAATCGTGCATGCATTGCAAGAAACTTCAACTTAATACGCTTAACGAAGTTATTAACCTCAACCCTCTAAATTGTTGTTTTTCATTTTGTAAAATTAAGGGAATGGGTAAGGGTTTTGTGAATAACTTTTGACATATATGTATGTAATATAAACGGTCAATATAATATTTTTTCAATGGTGATTGCGAACTTTTAGTAGTTGGCGTTTTAAGATCAGAAACCATATATGGCTGCTTGTGCAGTAAAGTGTTAAAGACCTAATATCGTTCCTCAATGCACAGCTTGGACTTGGAAATATTTTAAAAATATGCTTTAATATGCAACAGAACCATGTGCGCCGAGACTTGATGTCAAACTATAATGCGAGCATATTCATCATTTTGTTCGGGGAATCACCCAACAATTTGCTCGGCTCGGTCAGACTATCTGCGTCTGTAAGACAAACATTATTGCTTATCATTTGCATTTACTAAACAGAAATTTGTTATTTTAGTTGTGCAAAAATTAACACGCGCTAGCAAAATGATTGAGAGCAAAAGAGAGCAGGGCTCTGGCACTTTACAGGTGGTGACGTATTATATTTAAAACACCTAATACTCAACACATTTATTTATTAAATAGCATACGATTTAATTCACTTACTAATTACATGTTTTTCTTTTTTTCCAGGTAAGTCGAAGGTGAAAAGTGCAACGGCACGGGGAAATTTGTAAGCGGAAAATTAGTTCGCTTATTTTAAGGTAGAGTATGTCGGCGTTTATTGTGAAAGGTGTTCCAAGTGGTGATCTTTGTCCAGTTATCAAACTCTTTGTCGACGAATAGTGAATAACATCCAATTACTGATTTTTAATGTAACTACATAAAATGAAGCGTACTTCCGTAATGTGTATTACTTTTTGCATTTCATCGGTTGACAAATAATATCGGTTAGGTGCGTTTATAGTTAATTGGAGATGTGAGTTTTGCCTTTCTCTCAACGTTTTAATCTAAAAAGTAAATTAAATACACAGTTACAGAATTTACTAAAACGGTTGACGAAATTTTGCTCAAATAAATCACAATGTTTTCTGTATATTATTGAAAACAAATGGATTTTGTATTTTATCTAAAAGAAGTTAAATATTTTTTGGGACTCGGTGAACATTGAATTTCACGTCACTGTCGGAATGAATGATATACATACAATCATTGATACAAATATATTTGTATCATGGCATACAATGTTGTCCGCAAACTATTTAAAACAAATCAAATGTTATTTTCATAATCATCAACTTCCAATGTTTCATTAATGGGAATTACATCTACTATTTCTATTTACATAATTACATGTTTGTATTTATTTTTCTCATGTTTAAATTTAGGAAACATGAGTAGCACAATGATTGCAAAATCATTCGTGAAGTGTTACGACATTATTTTTTTATATCTGGGTTCTGAACAGAAGAAAAGATAACTCATAGTCATGAAATCGATTTGGCTATCCAAGAAGAAGAAAATATTTTAATTGTCATAGTGAAGACTCATTGACTATAAGAAGTTAATGTTATACTTCCAATCACTTAAGTTCATGGCCATTGGCTCTAATCTATTAAATGAATTTGATCGATTGAGTGCGTTGACATTATTTAATTACTTTTTGTTTATTTATTGTTTTGTTATAGTTTGAAATCTTCTCTGTATAATTAAAAATGAGTTAGTAATATAGTTTGAAAAAGATTTTTACTACTAAAAGAGGTCAGACAATATTATATCATATTAAATAAGTCTATTCTTTCCCACTCACTTCCCAATTTCTATTTGTAATAGATAATATTAATTAAATAGACTTACTATCCGTGCATTGTCTATTCTGTACACTGGTCTAATTTTAACTTTCAATCTTAAAAATATAGAAATCAAGCAAATATGTTTTTGTTAACAGAGAATTGGAAACTCAAAATGAAAGGAATATTCGGTTCAATAGAATATCAAAAATGGCGTTTGGTTGTTGATGTTTCATTTTTGAGAGGTTGACCGCAATTTCTCAGATTTAAAGCATATTTTACATGTCGCTTTCTCCATTATAGGAGGTCAAAGTAAACCAAGTTAAAATTTAACAATTTATGGATACCTTTTGCTTAACGTGAGATATGCTATGTGTGGCTCAAATGCAAAACCGTACCGACATGTAGTATCATTGTTTACATTGAACGCCTTATTCCATCGACACAATCGTACTTCAAAATAATTGATATGAACTATGTTAAGAGTTAATACACATTCATTGCTGGCATAAATGTGTCTATTTGAGTTCCTTGTGTTTCATTTCAAGATCATGTTAACACATTTTATTGATGAGTTAGCGCAAAGAATCAGTAGCTTATTAAAGCAATTAAAATTTCCCTAGTTGTTACTTCGATTAAATGAAACATATTGTCTATTTGGTGCCTGTCTGAAATTTAGGTTTTATATTACAGACTTTTATCAGAACAAAATTCGTATTTTTATTTTGCAAAGTTTGTGATTATAGCTTTGTCAGCTTATAAAAATATGCCTTCTTTATTCGCATGTAGTTTTAGTTAAATCATTACTGATTGCCATTAGCATGGCAGTCCGCGTGGTAGATATTGTTAATTTTTGTTAATTTTCTACGACAGCTTAAAAAAAAATAATACCTATAACTGCGTTCTTTATTTAGAGGCAATATAATTCCCAGTGCAACTTAGTCAAAACAATGTATAACTTTTAGTGATTTGACTGACACTTCTGACAGTAAAAAAATATTGTCTTTTCCATATTTAGTTTAACAATTCCGCGTATATTTCGTTGCTACACTTTGTGTCTGGAGTTAAGTTGAGAAATGTCACTATGACAAATTAAATTAAACAACAGACCGTAGTGTTTTAATCTCGAATGCGGTGTAGTATTCCTGGAACTCTGGATTCTTTGAACATAAGACTTCTTTTTTACCTACATTTGTTTCACACTACCCACATGCGATATAGTCAGCCAGGGCAATGTGGCTAAACCATGATAATGCTTGAACGAAATTCTACTCTTGCATGAAAAAAAGTCTCTGGCAACCATTTGAACATAGGACAACTTATGCGGGAGCTATGGTACTGAGGAGGATCTTAAAATGTTTGTAATCACGCTACGTTTCCACTTGTCGTTTTGGAAATGACATATGGCGTATTTTTAACACATTTAAAACACGACAAAATAACAAAAACTTGGGAATAGTTTGTTTGCCAATTACTGGCAAAGAAATTTTTGTCACTTATTAATTTCCAAAAGACAAATTGAAATCTAGTATAGGGACAAATGCTGACAATGTATTTAAAATTGGCACTGGCTTCAAGATCAGAACACGATGCGGGTAAAAATAAAGTTCTAATTTCAAAGAATAAAAAGTTTATGTAAAACTACACCATCATAACACTGCTTTCAGTTAAGAATACGACAAAGGTTTAAGTCAAAGTAACATTCACAACAATTTAAATGCTTTTTGTAATTCTACTCAGTATTTTTACAAGTACATTTTGCAAGTAAAAATATAAAGAATGAAATAGATGGGAGGCCTTCATTTATGCTTGGTGCGGTCAAAAAAATAGCAGTGTTGCTTTCTGAAGGATACCTTTTTCCAACTTGAGTAATATCATGCTAATGATTCGAGTAAGTGAAAAATCGTTTATTCCTTTCAGTCATTGTTCTAAAGTAGAAAAACATTCCCAAAGTCTCCAAGAAAATAAAATATTCTCTCACACTATTACTGCTATGCACTGCTATTATTTTGACCGCAGCTGTATGTTAGGTGTCCACTTCTAAAACTGCCATTGACTTACTAAGTTTTTTGCTCTAAAAAAAAACATTTTCATCATTTTCCCATCAATTTATTGAGAAGATAAACTGCATCAAGTTCTCAAAGTCATCGTTTCCCTTCAATTCCTTTTCGTAGTCTTATCTCGAATCCTTTTGAGGTTTTAATTCAATTCTTCCCAAACAAGCCCGCATCCAAATTTCTAAAAATCTCATATACTGTAGATTTCTCTCCGCTACCGTCACGTGCTGCTTGTCGCGGCATCGCTAATCCCAAGCGAAGCCACTAAAATTTTTTTTACAGTCCACCTGTCAAACGCCGCAGCGAAAATGTGACCGAATTCCGAACGTCAAAAATAGACAGACGCCTTCTCACTATCGAATCGCAGAGAAAAAAAAAACAAAAAGATGAAAAAGAATGAAAAAGACCAACCACAACAGAAAATGTGTAAGAAATTCCAAGCGGCAACGCTGGCCACCTTCTCGCACACACCCCAATTGTCTACTTGAAATTCTAAGATACACAATAAATCACACGTGGCTACACCGCCGCCGTCGTCGTCGTCGTCGTCCTCACCATCGTCGTGGTCGTGGTCGTTGTTCAGATGTTTTTGTTTGTACTGACTACTGACCCGATGAGTGCACGACTGTGTGTATGTGTGTTAGTGTTATTTATTTTTTGTTTTTCCTCTCTTCTCTCTTCTCTTGGTTCTTGACATTTCCCATTCCTTCTGTTCTGCCGGCGTTCGCCGGCCCAAAACGCATCGTCGTCGTCGTCGTCACACACAATCAACTGTCATACACTTGAACTTGCGCGGTGCGCAACTCACCAACGACCGATGAGAACTTACCCTACACAACAAAAAAATTGTTTGTGTTTGTAAGCTTGCCCTAGCTGGTTAACTTCGCAGTTAGGATATCGCAGCGTCGTCGTGGCCGTGAGTATCTCTCACACAGGCCGTCGTGTATCTTTTCGATAGAAGTCCGACCAAACCAAACCGAACCGAACGATTTCCTGTGTAATTGGATTGGATTCGATTCTCTGACTTTTAACATTCTTTGGCACTTTACATTGCCTTCATTGGCATCTCTCTCTCTCTGTTCGCATACACACAGATACAGTGTGATGGTGTGTGCAGAGAGTGAGGGAGAGAGAGTGAATTAGTGTGTCGGCATTTTTTTTCGTTTTCTTTTTTCATTCTGTTGTTTTGTGGTGTGTTTCTTGCACTTTCGTTCGTTCGTCATAAAGTTTTTCTCATCATACTCGGCGGGTTGATTTAGTATTTGTTTGCCCGTCGTTAGGAGTGGTTGTTTCTGTAGATTTGACATAATTTCTTTTTTTCTCTCATTTATATTGTTCGCTACCTATCCGCTGTTTGTTAGAAGAGTGGTTGCAACAAATAGAAAAAAGAATTCGAAGCAAATGCATTCCTCATCGGTTTTTCTCCTACGCTCATGTGTGAAAGTATCTCGCGGATTCGAGAAGTGTAGTCGGTGAATTGTCGGGTGAAAAAGAATAAAAATTCTATTTTTCTCCAACCAGCGCAGCGGTGGGTTGCAAGAAAAGGAATAAAAAGAAGTGTTGCAATGTGTGTGTTTATGTTTTATTTATTTTTTATCTCGTGGTGCTGCCTCCTCTTATGGAATCCCTAAATTTATCGTTTGTGTTGCCACCGTGGTCGTCGTCATCATCGCCGCTGTCGGCACCGCCGTAACATTACAATAGTGTGTGGATGAATGGTGTTGTATCTACAACGTACACAAGAGAGTATCTATTTATAGTGTAAAGTCTATCTCTGGACTGCGTGCGGATTCTATCATCGGTTCGGGTGCTGCTGTTCTGTGTGTTTTGCCTTATTTTTCCTCCATCTCCTTCGTCCCGTGTTCTTCCGTTTCGTTTTTTTTTGTTCGGGGGAGAGACAAAGTCTATAAGTCCCGAAGGTGTGCGCGTCTGGCACTGGATAAATACCACCAACAACAACCATTCCATGTGTGGGCTGCAATAACAGCAACCAGCAGTCAGAGTATCTCGGGAATTTTTGTGCACCACCGGCCGCCTAGACGCAGACGAAAACAAAAAGAATATATTTTGTCGAAAGTCAGAAAAAAGGAAAACCACCACGTCGTGAGAAGAGAGAACACGAGAAGAAGGTACATTCAAAACGGAGTTGATATCCCAAAACAGAGAGTGAAAAGAGGAAGAAAAAAAAAGTAAAACAACACAAAAAAAAAATACAAAATTTGAAATTGTGTTAGGGTACGGATTCGAATTCGGATTCGGCTATACAGTATCTGTGTATCTGTGCCTACACCTGCATCAATTTATCTGCTCGCTGTCACTCTTTTCTTTTTTTGTGTTCATTCGTATTATTTTTTTGTTTTTGGGATACTCCACCTATTCGGAATCGTGGTCGTGTTGTGCATTAACTTTTAGTGCATTCAACTGTTTCTAACATCCTCTCTGCCATCTTCTCGAGTGAAAATAAAAATCTCGGCTGTGTTCTTCTCGGTTTTAATTTTTTGTTAAAAAGAGTTTTTCTTTTCGTTTATCTTTCGTAATAGAGAGAAAAAGTGTTTGAAGAAAAAAAAAAAAAGGAAAAAGAAAAAGAAATTCTATTAGAAGATTTACAAGAGAAATTAAGTGTGAAGAAAGTTTTGTAAAGTTACACATGTGAAGAAATCTATTTTTTGAGTGATTGTCTTTTAATTTTCCGCTCTGCGTGGATATTTCATTATTTTTTTTGTGGATTTTAATTGGATATTGATTTAATGGAATTCTACAATCAACGATCGTTTTACTTGGATTACTTTACAAGTGGATTAGAACGAGATTTACAAGAGTTTCAAGGTAAATATAATTTCCATCTCTTCATTTATTTCTGTTTAATTTTTTCGTTTCTTTATTTCAAAATGGCAACACATTTTTTTGAGTATGTGATTTGATTTGAGGAGAAAAAATCCTTCGTAAAAGAGTTAACGTCGAAACAAAAGTTTTCTTTTATTTGGGAAATTGACATTGAAATTTGTGCACGTATCGATGTCATCATTTTTTTTTTATTTGAGGCTTATACGTCAGAAGCTCGAACGATTTTCGGAAATTTATAATCGAATATTAAAATTTCTTCTCTGTTTCGAAAAATTTCTTCTCTTTTCCTTGGTTACATAGTTTAAGTTATTGCTTGTAGAGCATCTCTTTCTGGGTTTGAAATTGAAATTTTAAGATCTGCTATGTTTTGCCTCAGTGTTTTTAATCCAAATTTGGTTATGGCTATTTTTATATTTTATTAACATATGATTTAAATTATAATGTTAACATAGAAAACGAGCACAAGTTACGATGCCCCTGGTTCAAACCAAGGAATTGTAATTTTGGTTATTTCCTTAATAATTGTGTGAGCTTGAGTTTAGTTTTCGTTTTCTGTGAGTGCGACGTGATTTTTAGAATTTTGACAACCATTTAATCTAGCAAGTCACCTACCAAAGTTACAAACTTCTAGAATTTTCTTGACCTTCCGAATTTGCATTCAATCAAACTTGATTTTTCGGTGAAGACAAGATTTCCCCAAAATTCTGTTAAATGTCTCATTTGGCAAGCTTCGGACATCTTAAATCAAGTCAAGTTTTAATTCTTTTCTTAGTTTCATGGAATTATTTAAACTGCGTAGTAGTCGCATTTTTGATAACCATTTAGTCTAACAAGTTCTCTCAGCCAATTTACAGTCATCGTGAGCCAAATAGAAGGTTTTCATATCGGTTTTTGGTTAAAGCAGTAACGTTTTTTTTTTAGGTTATGTACCTAGATTTGTTTCAATTTCCAAAGCAGTAAGATTATTTGTTAGGTTCGGTGTTAAATTTCGGTTCTTGAGTAAAGCAATAAAGTCTTTTTTAAGTTAGGTGTTTGGATTTGTTTTAAGTTGAAGACGATGGAACCTTTAAGACATGAAAACAGATAATATTCCAAAGTCCTCTACCTTCAATTGTGACACATGTGCATCGTCCAATAAACTAGCCACCGATGGCTTCCATGCGTTCTCACACATTTAGTTTAGTTTGTTTTATTAAAAAAAAAGTATCATCAGCGTTGTGCTTTTAACTATCCCGAAACGAAATCAACCACCGAATTCACAATTCGCAGTACACCAAAGCCTCAGTTTGCGTTGTTCCCATTTGGGTCTTGTTTTTCTGGTCCTAATTAATAAAGTGAAGCAAAGCGAGACTTTGGTATATATTCAAATTTCACATGTACCAAATCCTCCAGCGGTCACATTAGACTGATTTTAAATCCCGCTGAATATTCAACATTTCCCCGAAAGCATTTCTCTATCGTGGTCCAGATGTGTTTATTTTGCTTGTTTTGACTTCATCGCAGCCAAATCTAAAAACAAAATTTTCTAATCCCTTCTGTGATCCTATTTTCCTCTTTTTCTTTTTTTTGTTTCCGCTTAAGCAGATGTCCGGAGTTGGAACTGCGTTGAATTTGATCCTCGGCAACGTCAGTGAATTAACATTTGCACAGCTTCAAATAGTGGAGTGTTCGAAAGGGATCCGATAGTTTTGTTTTTAGGAAATGAATTTTCTTTCACTTGATTTTTGAGTGAAATATGGAAAGTAAATGTGAGAGCTGATTCCAATTTTAGTTTTACTTCAGTTTTAGAAATGTTCACTACTCAAATTAAATTAATTAGATAAGAGAAATTTCTTTGAATTAACATTTAATGAAAGAGTATATGGGACTTGTCAGCTCAGATAGCTAGTTGGAACCTCTAACTTGGTTTCAAAACTCAAAAAAGTGCGTGGATTCTGTAGACATCCTCTTTATAAATGCAGATTATAAGAAAACGCAGAAGGAGGAATCTGCTCTTAACTTGCGGGGTAAAAGACATCCATCAAAGTCTGTCTCCTGTTTATCATGGAATGTTTATGAACCTCTAAATTTCATTTTATATCTTTCGATTTTGCCTCCGTAATTAAACGGATGTGGACATCGTTCTTGGTAGGCGTTTAAAATTTGCGGGACAACCCGAAGAGGCCCAGAGCATAGAACAAGGAATAGAATACTAAGGAATCAGGAACAGAAAGAAATTAATACATGCGGAGTAAGTAATCGGAATTTTTGAACTCATAGATGGGGAGGAGTTTTTGAACACATAGAAGGGGAGTAAATAATCAGGATCTTTGAACTCAGAGCCTATGAAGCTTAACACTTAATCAGATGAAAGGATCATAAAACTGATAGCAGATTTTTCCTCCTCAACCTTTGCCATGAAACAAATTGTCGACCTCATTGATCAATTGACCGTGACTCTTAGTTGTCCAAAACTACCTTCACTTACCTCTCTGCCTTAAACAAAACATAAATAAAAACCTAATCCTGGCATCTGATTGAAATCAAGAGCAATAAAAAAACTACACGTGCATGTTCCGCCTGTCACAGAGGTCCTTCGCTCAATTGTAAAAGAATTATTGCTTTCGCTACATCAGGATTTAGTTTTTGATTCGATATTCGACATTAAACTCCTCCCACCACTCCACAGCACCCTCAGGTCAGTCAACTAAAAAACTAAAACCTGCCGCAAAAGCAATTCGTCCTTTGTTTGTGACCATGTTCGTTGGACAGAAGTTTATCGTCATCATTTACTTCACTAAATCCAATTTATCTGAGAAAAAGAAAGAAAAAAACCTGCTTGTTGTCTTATCTCCCACGACTTTGACGACCGAGTCCTCTGCTCATTGTGGTGATTTACAATTCACAGGACACTGCACATTGTGATAGTAGGTGGTGGTCTGTCGGCGGCCTGTAAACCTTCTAAAAATAATCTTCGGTATAGAAATGAAATAAAATTTTGAAGATCTCTTCCTCAAAAACACTCGAGCCCATAAAACATCTTCAAGTGAATGTAAATTAAACCTTGTTTTCTCGATAAACGCTCCCGGGGAAGCCACTTATGCGCCAAATTTCGTTTATCGGGGTGCACTTCAGATCAAGAGGAGGAGGGCCACGACCACGACTAGAAAAGGACTTCAGATAAAAACAAACACAAGTGATGAATTCTCTTGGGAGGGAAAGTGCGGACTGCGAAAGAGCGTGGGCGATTGGGAGGTGGAATTAATGAAAATTCTTTTGAGATATTGTTACGGTGTTTTACTGGTAATCAATCACTTGGCTCCACTAGAAGAAGAAAAAAACGAGTGGGACCAGAATCTGCAAAAGCCGAATTAATCAGCTTTGTCTCTGTGTTGGTCGGCGTCCGCCTTGGTCAATAAGTAATTTATTACAGAGCCAAGGTTTTTTTTTCGGCTTGATCTTTTGTGAATTTTATTTAGAAACACAAAAACTGGCATCTCTGTGTGTTGGCATGTTTTGAAAAGGCCAATCAAAGCCCTACCCTCGCCCACACGCATGTCGAGGAAAAAGTTTATATTTTCTCCTATTGTGGTGGAAATGAGGATCTAAATGGGGGTACAGTAAAAATCTTGGAGTATAAAAGGAATCCTTTTTCTTTCTCAAGAAACCAGATTTATTTTTCTCAAAAATAGGATTTGATATGAGAGGAATAAAAATGGAAAATCAGAATAATGGGATATCGTAGGGTTTCGTTGAAGGGAGAACAATTTATTTTGTTAACAATTCGCGTGATGTGTGTTGCATTGGAATTAATTTAGTGTGATGGGAAGAGGGTTGGTGTTTACTGGAGCGGGATGAATGAACTTTAGTGAATAACAAGTTTGCTCATGGACTGGTTAGGGGGTGGGTGGGGGATAATTTGTTCTGGTTGAAGGTTGAGTTAAAGTTGAGGGTGGTTTTTAGCTGGCCTAGGGAATTTAAGTTTGTGTGTTGGGTTTGGACAGGATTCGTCTTGTCTGCAGTTTTTGCTTCAGCAGGCTCTCTCAGGCAAGCTCAAGTAATCCCAAATCAAAAAATGTCTTTCTGAACTAAACTAAAGGTTTACTCTAGGTGCTAGGGTAAACAACACAGGTTTAATCCATTGACTTAAAGGTTTAAGTTAATGTTTAGCTTGGTTCTCTTTAAAAAGCCTTCCACAAGGAAGGCAAAAGTTGCACAGAATGCTTTAGAGGTCTTGAAAATCAGTCTGCTTAAAATGCCTTCTCAATGAAGCTTCTGACTATCTTAATCAAGCAACAGTCCTTTGTCAGACATACGGTCAATCTCTCAAAGAACCACAAAATCATTACCAGGTTGTGGAACAGAATATCACATGAAATGTGCTTCTCCTTTCAAAAACAAGATCGAGCAATCATAACAAAAATTCAAAGTTTCAAATTTTAATCTACGAAGCGTACATATTGACAATATGAAAAATTGTTTGTGCAGGTGGTAAAATTATCTGCCCAAGAGTTTCTGATGATGGAACGATGGTTTTGTTTTCCATAAAATCCAAATCGCCCTCTTCTGTGCCGTCTTGATGGAAAAGTGTTTTCATGCGCAATGACAACTATTTTCTTTTAAGATTACAGCACTTTGTCAAGGGTATTCCCCCGTTTTTGACTAACTCCTAAGTTATCAACTAAAGTTTTCTCAGCCACCTACAAAAGAAGCAGCGTCATGCACTGTCGTACTATCCAGTCCAGACCGCTTTCTCTGATGTGTTAAAACTTATCAAGCGTACAAAAAGCAGCTCTGTCCAACTAAAAGTTGTTTAGCTTTTATAGACCTCTGGCATGCTTAAACTTCTCTTGCATTCATAATAAGGTAACTCCGTCATACTCTGGGACTCGGATGGACCCTGTCCGCTCTGCTAAAATCACCATAAGCGTAAAACCATCTCAGATTTCTATAAACCATTACCGCAACAGGTGCTAAAATTTCGAAGTTTATTTGAAAAATCAAAACAAATCAATTCATTCGTACCATCATCATAAAAAAAAAATGTAAATTTCTCCCCCCAAAACAAAAAAATTTTGCACAAAAAACCGAATTCCAAAATATTAATCCGAATAACCAGATTTCCTTCTTTTTTTTTTGCACAAAATTAAGTTCAATGACACAAACAGCATCAAGCAGGTCTTAAAAAACAAAATCGAAAAGAAAAAAAAAATCAAAATTAATTATTTAAGAGACATTTAC
Source organism: Syritta pipiens (assembly GCA_905187475.1). Classification (NCBI taxonomy): domain Eukaryota; kingdom Metazoa; phylum Arthropoda; class Insecta; order Diptera; family Syrphidae; genus Syritta; species Syritta pipiens. The sequence continues at coordinate 67,996,660 of LR994571.1, read as the reverse complement.
TTTTATCGCGCTCAACACTCCGCATCTCTCGTCCTCCTCTTCATTTTCTTACATGTATCTAGTTAATTTTAGTTGAGTAAATATCGTCAGAAATAAATAAATTCCATCATCACCATAACTGGTATGCCGAGACTCTGCTCCGAGCCGAGTCCGAGTTAACACGCAGTCCATTCACTTAACACACGAACCAGAGAGAAGCCTTCTCTGCCGGGTGACCTTGCACTTTTCGAATGCGGTTAACTTGGAAATTGTCTCTCGAACAACAAAAATGTCTGTGTGTATAATTCAACACAAGCAAACAAAATCCGAGAAGAAGAGAATATGTGTTGTTCGGTTTAAATTGAAACAAGCGTCACAAAAAAGGTCATTACCATGTACGCGACACACGACGACGATGCCGCCGAATGGAATTCTTCATTATGACCAAGCCAGCCACCATATGTGGTGGACTAAAACCAACGCCAACTACAACCAACATTGTGGGAGAGATTTATGGCCAAAGATTCCGCGAAAGACGCGCCAGAGATACACTCGAGAGTGTGTTCTTGCAGTCGTTTTCGTTGCCTTTTAATTGATAAAGATACAAATTTGCATTTGAATAAATCAAGTTAACATGGTGAATTTGTTCGGACACGTTTGTTTTCTTATCGATCTTTGGCGATGGGATGGTCTGATGGAATGTTTGCGGGAGGACGATGTCGACAAAGGCGTGGAAGTGTGTCCTTCGTGGTTTGACGTTGACGTCAAGCGTAGGACGTAGTCTATCGTCTGCGTAAACCGCAGGTGATTACGGAGAATGAGTGACCTTTTTAAGAATGTTTATGATTCCTTCGAACCGAAATTTTATGTTTTTCTTCTGGAATATGCGGAGAGATTAAAATATTTCAGGTATGGGATGTAGTAGGGAGCTTCTGTGGCATTGTCTGAATGAAAATATTCCTTTTTCTGGAAAAGGATTCCGGTGTGAGTGAGAGGGGGTTCATTGTCTGTGGATTTTCGGAGTCACTGACATAAACGCATGTAAAAATTTGTTATTGGAGTAAATTCACTGTGAGGAGATATCGGTCTTGATGGTACATTAGACTTAAACTTCTGAGATCTACCTACCTACATTGCATTAAACGGAGTACCAGCGCGTTGAGGGCCAGAGTCTAGTGGCACGCAACATCGTTTTAAAGCAAAATGAAACAGAGTCCTATCCCTATAGAGTCAAATGCCTCCACTCACAAAGGATCACAATTTTTAATGGAGCCTCTTCACTTAGTTTTTTGATTGCTTTTTGACTGCTGAAGTTCTTGAGATTACTTAATTAACTCCACAAGCTTTGCTAGCGATGAACTACAAGTTTTGAACTTAGTTGGCATCTTTCCATGTATATCTCTCTGACTACTGAAACTCCGGAGATTAACCTTATCGACTGCAAAGCGCAAGGTAACATCTTTCTGAAACAAAATGGGACTCCTGAGTTTCTCATCGGTTCTACGTTGTCCGATCACTAAGAATCACCAATTTTAAAGGTTAATAAAGCCACTTTGTTTGTTTTTTTGACAGATTTTTGGCTACAAGCTTTAACGGCGATAGCTTATAAGTTTTGAAATAAATTGGCGTCCTTCCACGTAGTTTCTTTGACTATTAAAGCTGACAAGGTCTCTTTACCGCTTTTATTTTTATCTTCAGTGACGAGAAATATGAGTTTTGGAGGAAGTTATCACCTTTCTGCATCTGCTTCTGCATCTTCGTTTACTTAAGCAACTGAAATAAACGTCTAAGTCGGTATTTTGGGAGTAAGATTACAATGTGAAGCTGATCGAAATTTTTCTACTCGGTTTTTTCTTTTAGTACTGAAGCCCGCTTTATCGACCCTACAATCTTCAGTTGCAAAGAACGTCAAGTTTTAAGGATAGTTAGAAACTTTTTATTAATTTTTTTTAAATGCTGAAGCTACTGAGATTCTCATCCAAGCCCAAGGTTTTGAACTTTGATATTACTGAAGGACCTGAAATCAATGTCTGAGTCTTTATTCTATAAATAAGGTTCCTGCGTCACACAATGTGGAGCTAATTGATTTTTTCCTTCTTGATTTGTTTGATTACTAAAGCTTCAAAGTCCTCTCTATCGACTCTACAATATTCAGTTCCTAGGAACCACATTTAAGGTGTTTTGAGGTTAACCTCTCTCTCTCCCTCTTATTTTGTCCAAATGCTGAAGCCACTAAGATTCTTATTTAACGCCGTCCTTCGTGAGTAATGTTTTTGACTTAGACGTTTTGGCTTTTGTAAGAGGCTTGTAAAATTGAACAATCCTCATGGCAACTTATCTCTCCGTCTTTCTCACATCATATAGTTGTTGTTCCATTCATCCTCAATGAACTGAGGCCACAGGGATCTTCCTTCTGCTCTCAGTGTCTGTACTTTGTGAGCATAATCTGTGCTTTACAAGTTCAGTAAAGATGAACAAATTTCAAATCAACTCATGGTTTTGTCACACTTTTTGTCCTCTTTTCAGTCGTCGTAGCTTCGAAATTACCATCGGCTTATCCATCTCAGTATGTCATAAAAATAAATCACGGTTTTCTAAAAAAAACAGTCAATATGAACAATTTCTAGATCAGCTCAGTCGCTAGTAACACTTGTGTAGCAGTCGTATAGCTTCGATCGTCCGTCCTCCGTCCGTTGAGTTCCTCGGAGACAATATGCCGTGAGTAAGGTTCTTGCGTCACGTGTTTTTTTTTTATAAACCAACAAAAGGTGCGTTAAAATTAACAATCACAAAAATCAAGACTTTCTGTCGTCTTTTTCATGATATGACTCAGCTCGTAGCTCACCGTTGCCCCCAATGAGCTGTCCACCGACGTCGCACATCTGGGACAGAGTTTCGCGTCTCCGCAGTGACACCTAAACTGTAAAAGAAAGCCTCTCGGCAACAATAGATTCACATAAAAATGTTCACCATCAATAAACTGATCGTTAACTATCCCCATCCATTCAGTCATCGAACGAATAAATTTCCGACGTGTCCCCGTGTCCGTAGCCCGTGTCTCTTGGGACTGTTCAAAGTGCTCTGTACTCCGTCTAATTTTTTCTTAATCTCCTGGTGGTAATTGCAGAACAATCACCCCTAATAAATCAACAAGAAGTAAGCTCACTCTGTGGTTAACCTTTCCCGAGTAGTAAGGGTCTGAACCTGGACATTGAAACTTAATTGTAAATTTTCGGATTATAGGTAAATCATCCCTCCTCAGTCATCCGACATAGAGAGACCACAGATTGACACTCTCGTGACCTAGTCCCATCAATCCTGCTCCTGTCAATCTCCACGTGCAAGGAATGTTGCAATCATTTCGATGGAAGAAGTCACCCCTATTCTTTTATTTCCACGCCACTGGTTATCTGTAGATCTAAAAATAATTTGCATTTCAAATTTCCTATCATAAAACTGGTGACGAAAATAGCCACAGAAAAAAACAAAAAGAACAACAGGGAAAGAAAAGACGAAACAAAAACTAAATCAGTTTGATGTCGAGTTTAAGGCGATTTCATCCGAAAAACGTCTCAAAAAGAAACGAAAGAAGAAGAAAAAAAAATCCATCGAAAAGCTGGAATAATAAAAAGTGAAAGAAACGAATTAAATAAACAGCAGATAACCACCGCGTCTTGAACTTTTTTTTCTGCTGTCCATTCGTTGCCTTTAACCAGTTGGACAGGGGACCAATAAATGGACGATGATTATATATATTTTTTTTATTAAATGATGGTCATTTGTTTTATAAGGAAATTTCATTGCACCTCCTCCATCCTCGAACAAAGACCTGAACTCCAGAGGGGAAAGGTAGTCACATTTTAAAGCACCACTTTCTGATGACACATTTTTAAACCCTCCGAGCGAACCTGAAAAATAACAATAAAACACTTAGCACTTAAAGAAATGAACACGACAACGAGTAACAAAAAAAAATCACAAAAAAAAAACCCAAAGCAATTGTTATTTGACCCCATTTTTGGTGGTGGACGGGGGCTCTCTTAATCGCTGATCCATTCGTGCGCGGTTGCCCATCAACCAGTACGAGGAATTAATAAAAAAAAAAAAAAGCCGAACGCGAAAGGAATTTCCGTGAAAAAAACAAGAAACAGACGAGAAAAAAAAAGAACGCGTTGTCCAAGCAGAAGGTTCAGTGCAAAGGCCATCCCCGGGAAAGGGCTCACTTGCCCAGAAGAGAAGTTTTAAATGGTTTTCTTGTTTTTGTTTTCTCTTTTTTTGTTTTTTTTACGACCAGACCAGGGGACCGTACGTTTAATGGTCAAGTTGTTGGATCACGGACGGAATCGGAGAACGACGAAGAAACCCTTTATTTCATAAGAAACCTCAAGAAACCAGTAGGTCAACATTAAAAATCAACTAAAGAACCTAACGTGACCATAAACTTACGGCCGGACGGTGAAAGTTTTGTTGGCGGCTTAGTATTCGAAGTCAGAGAGTGGAGCTGCGAGTGATAATCAAAAGTGAATTAGATTTGGAAAAGCGTTTTGGGTTCTTCTATTTTTTGTTTTTTTTTTTGTTTTTTTCTTTAGCGTTGATTGGGTAGATTTGATATCTTTGGTGCTGGGTCTTAAAAGCCAACGGGAATGATGAAGTGGCGTGGAAGCTATTGTCCAGAGGTTTTCATGGCTAAGTGAAAGGTCTAGTGAATGTCTTTGGGTCGAAAAGGGGATGAAATTTGCCGGGAAATGGAGAGCTAGTAGAACACCAGTGATAGGCGTTATTTGGGCTTTTTCGATTGCCTAGTCGGTTGTTTTTTTTTTTTTTTGTTTTTTGTTTTTTTGTTAAATGAAGCTGGAACACTGGTAAAAAAAGATGACTTCATAGTGCTAAAAGCTATTTTTCTGCTAGCTGCCGACTTCAATTTGTTTTGAAATTTGCATAACGCCCCACTGGAAAAAAAAAATCACTGAACTAAGAGCTGACACGTCCTATTTGGTAAGACCTTCTTTGGAAGAAACGCGTCTGGAGAAGTTTTTACCAGTTACGACATCCTGACAGCTAAATTCGATCTTTGAAGCTACAACCACTTCACACTTGTCTTGGTCTTGTTATTTGAAGAAAAGACTCTCGAACAGGAAGAAGATGTATTTGCAAACAGACTCACTAGCTAAATTGTTGAAGTCCCAGCATTTTCGTAATTTACGCTCAGAATCTACAGCCTCCTCTCTGTCGAAGCAGTCAATTAAAGCTAGGTAGGTCTTAGGTACCTAAAGTCCGGGCTTATATTGGTTATTTATGATAGGTAAAGTCAACAGGGAGAAGAATGCTCGGGAAGTTTCGGCAATAGAGACGATGATGAAGATTCTAAAATTTAAAACTTTTCATTGTAGAGACCGATTCTGACTTCTTGTCTTTAATACATCATCACTTCAAACTGAAGCGAAGAAGAAGAAAGAACAATGTGTCGGTAATCTGTCGGAGACGGTTGATGAGTAAGAAAAAGTCTTTGACGCGTAATAGAGTGAAAGAGATATTTCTAAGACAAAAACTAAGATCTCTGTTCAAGTCCTCTTTCAACGAAACTCTTAAGGTGGCCGGAGACCTGTTGAAGTAGTAGTGTAGTAGTAATAAACTTTATTTAACAGCAAAATTATAAATTACTATTACAATCTTGTACATGTAAGCTTATCATGGTTTGGCCCAAGGCCGTCTATCAGATTGACATTATTCAATTGAATAGTTCAATACATTATTCAATTGAAGTCTCCTTCAATAATTCGTGTTCTGTAATTCAGCGCGTTTAAGGGGTATTTGTACAAAGCTTCCCAACCGCGTTTACCGTTTAAAATGCTTAGGAGATCATTGAAATGTAATATGCTTACTCCGAAGTATGTCACACAGAACTGGCTTAAGAGAGGGCATCTGGCAATGAAATGGTATGTTAAACTGATAACTTAACGAACTTTCAGTCCGTCACTTAGAGTCCATCACTTGTTGCGAAGAGATGTCTTATTTTTACTACTCAATCAACGAATTCCTGATAATTCATAAAGCCTATGGAATTCATCATTCTTAAGACAACAAAATTCACCGGACGCCTGTTCTAAAGATCAACCCGCCGTCCGTCACACATTTTCTTGCAGTTGCTTTTCCAACACGTGCCAGGAATTGTTTGCATTCTCCTCACAATTAGATATCAATATCACCTCCTCGTTGTGAAAATACTAAGCCCACATGTTAACTCTCAAATAAATTCGCTCAGACGTCCAGTGGAATGAATATTCAAATAATCGCATTTAAACTCAAAAGCAGAGCAAAACTGGAAAAAAGGAAAAAATAAAAATAAAGAAGAAACCTGCCTAAACACAACACGTATACGTGCCAATATCCAGTTTTCATTTAATTCTCAAAGACGCCTAGAAAAGCGCCACCTCAACATTGTTGCTCATTTTCGCAGTCCGTCAGAGTCGCAAAAAAATCACATAATACCATCAAACTCACATCAGTCACGTTTCTGTTTAGTGATTTCTCTGGCAAAAAATAAGAATGAACGTTCTTAAAAATAATTCCTCTAAATTAATAAGCTCCTCGCACTCTGCCAGCAAAAAAAGTTTCAAATTTTGTGAAATAAACCCAAAACAATCTCCACGTGTGAGTCATCGCTCTCTCTTCTCAATCAATCACCCCCGTATCAATCATCTTTCAGATACATTTTAACCACTTTAACAACACAAATCGTTTGGTGTGTCTTAACAAAATTACACCCGCCGACATACAGCCAGGGATGGTAATACGTTGTCATTAATAAAAATTAGTTTGTGAGTGGTACGACGAACAAAATATTCCACGGATACGGATACATTTCTCTTTCCGTTGCGGTGTTTTTGTGTTTTCTTTCCCAAGGAAAACTACTCACGGGTGGAAAAATAGGGAAGAAGAAAAGAATTGTTGTATCTTTTTTTTCGGGACGGAAAAGGCTGAGCGGTGGCCATTCCTTAACCGTGTGGTGGTGGCCTGTCTCGGCGCGTTTGGTGTAATGTAGTCTCACTTGTTATTGTTGGGTGGTTTTTTTTTTGTTCCTCCTTTTCCTTTTTTGGTTTTTCTCGTTTTGCCTGAGGCACGTGTATGTGCGCAAGTGTATGGGTTAGGTGGAGGATAGTAAATAGGTTTATGTATTGCTGGGCCGACGAAAGTGGGAACAAAAAGGGAATCTACAATAATGCAATGCTTCCTGTTGTTTCGTGTTTCAATGCTGTCGCTGTTGTTGTTGTGTTGTGTTGAGAATGAAAGCCGCCTGTGACACGACTAACTTATTTATACCGCGTCGGTGCTCGCCGGCCTAGTCACTCCGGATGAAAGTGGTGGTGGCCAAGTGGGGTCGGTCTATTATAATTCACTTCCAGCTAAAAAAGTCCATCAGCCAGGCAAACTATGGACTTGACGGACGCTGATGGTGGTGACGGTGACAGTGGACTGTGAATGTATAGAAACTAGTGTCAGTTTTGATTTATTAAATAATCGATAGATTTGTGGAGTTTTTTTCTTCAGTTTTTCCTTCGCTTGTGGGGTGGTCTTTTTTTATGTTCCTTAGCTAGCCATAGGTATTGTTGTGATTCATTGAACTTTGAACTTCTATTAGGTGAGTGGGGGCTTTCGATGTTCATTGAGGTTGCTGTTTTGGTGACAAGGTTCTTGCGAAGGCACCCCTTTGACCTTCTGGCGGTTGGGTGGTGTGTTGCGAGAGGTCTGATGGGGTCTCTCTTTGAAACTTTCATTTTTGAGGCAACCCTAATAGTCGTGTCTATTCATGAAATTTGTGTTCAATGGAGGTCAAAGATTAAAGACTTTTTTTTTAAGGAAATCAAATTGGCATAGACTTCTGTTTGAGCTGAGCTTTTGGCGTTGTGACGCAGATTGCAGATTGCAGATTTATTTCATTTCATCTTATCGTTGGTGACCTTTTGGCATTATTTAGTGATTTCAGTTGATGTCAAATAGCAGAATCTTTCCTTGGGGGATTTTATTTGACATAGAATTGGCTTAGAACTTGATGAACACCTCAGCAACAAAGATTGAAGTCTTTTCTTCAGCATTTTAGCTGTTAAATAGAGAAAACTTCCATTTAAACTGAAAAATAATAGAGGAATTTTAGCACAGATCTTAAAATCAAAGGTATCCTAAAGATCAACATTCGATTTACGAGCTATTTAAATTTGACTATTTTTACTAAATCCAGTCAAAATGACTTGTAATTAAGGAAAGTCGGCCCTGCCAATTTCAGTTTGCTGCAAATTCGAATAGTTATTCATTTAACTATTAAATCATTTCAATATGAATTTCAATGAATGATAATTCTGAAATTCGATTATCCGCGGTGCGGTGTTAACTGCAAGTTTTTCCGAAACTATTATGAGAACAGGAGGAAGATTTGAGATAAATATTTATGAGTTCTGTAGCGTCAGTTGTAAAAATAAAAATTGATTTGTCGACCTGCAGCTTAGACTTCAATCGGTCTAGTTGCAGCCATTCGTGGCTCTGTGCCCCTGGTTATGTGTTTACATTTTGTGGCTAATCTTCATAACTCAAGCGAAAAGATCTTATTGTTCTGCGCCATTATTTCATCTACTGCTATAAGTTTAACAAAAATGTGGTCTTCAAATCGAAGTGACGCATTTTAAGTAAGAAGAAAAGAATAGTGTTGCGACTAAAATCCTTGCCAGCATTTTTCCAATGCCCAGGGCCTTAAAGAACTTTGAAAAAGTCACTTTTCTGCAAATTTATTCCAAATATAAAACACGTCGCAACACAAAAACTCGTCTCTCACAGCGGCCACTTTTTGTATATAGAAAAGGATTCAAATTTGCATACGACCAGTATCAAGAGGTTCCATCACAATTAATAATTTACACTGAAGACAAGTCAAAAGAAGATTAAATGTAGATACCGACAATTTATTGCAAGTCTGAACTTCGTCGGAAAAGATTTTGAGATAAAATTCGTTTACAGTGGTCTGAATGTGCTAGACTTTGCCTTTGATAACTTTGGCTAAACCTGCGGTTGAGGTTAGAACAGTCTTAGTTTATGAGCTCTTAGTCTCAGCTTTGACGGGATATATTTTTGCTCCACTGAGAAAGATTAAAATTCATTAAAACTCGTTAGACGCTTATGATAAAAAAAAACTGACTAAATAATCTTTTTTTACTTTTTCTGTCTTTAAAACTTAAGCCTGTTATTAACTTCTGTTTAAATCACAACACACACAGCTATCGCTCCTCTACAGAAATCTTCAGATTGAGTTGAAATATGGGAATGATGGTTTCTGACCCCCCAAATTTGATCAGCCATTTGAGTACTTCAGAAAAAAAAAACCTTGCCAGAGTCCCTCTAGCTTAGATTAAACATAAATACACGATTTGTCTGTAGGAAAATAAAAAGTAGACTAAAGGTGTCACAATGCATTTTGTCGGTAGGAAAAATTTTATTTTAGATTGAAATTTAATTAAAAGGTAAAGAGATGCAAATTGTAGCTTGCATTTTCTGGCGCAGCATTACCTAAATAAATTGATATATGTCTATTCCATGAAAACCCACGACGATTAAAAGGCAGAAAGCGCATTCATTTCATTTAAATTTTACTTTTACTTTAGTTAAGATGTATATGCTATGCTTAAAACTAGCTTTATTGAACTTGAACTTAATACCATTTAAATACTTTCACCCCGAAATTCGAATAAGTAAGCTAAAAATAATATTATTGTGTTAAAATGTTGCATGATTTGGTGCAAACTTGAACCAGTTTTGATGTAAATAAAAGGTTCTAGGGTTGCATAAACGAACTTTTGCTTGTATATTTATATATCGTGTGGCGATTTAACTTACTGGGCCCATGCAGAAACTCTAAGTTGAACTGAATAACCCATAGGTATGCCTTTCAATGAAATTAAACAAGCGAAATAAGCTGCTCTTTAGAAGAACTAAAGATCGCAAAAAGCAACCGAGAAAAAAGGTTGCAGATGTACAAAACATCGCCTTAGAAGCTTAAAGGTTTACCACATGAAAATATATAAGAAGAAATGTCAGACCTTAGCAACAGTGACGATAGCCTTGCCTTAACCTAAAGTGACACAACTTCTTTCACCCCACAACATTTCCACAAATAAACAAATTTCGTATATTTTTGGAAACTCAATCCCAACCGAACCGTGTTTCTAATCGAGATCCCATGTTGGTCATTCAACTGACCAAGACAACCATGGCAATGAAAACAACATCCCACCCCACTTCGCCCCTCCCACGCACACACCAAAAGAAAAACCTCACAGTCAAGTGTGAATAAATCTCACTCGCGCATCTATCAGATACTAACGATAAAATTAAATAACCCTCACTCATCCAAACATGGAGACTTTAGCCGGCTTCGACTGAAAGTTGTTTTACTAACACACTGACCTCACAGTTTTATACTTTGTTGTAAGAGTTGTTTTCATAAAAAAGAAAAAAAAAACTAAACCGAACAAGCTTTAGGCCAAAGTCAACTGTGGTCGGGTTCTCCAGAGATCCCACGAGCTGTGGAAACGTGTAAAACTTGCTGCAGCAGCATCAACAGCCGCAGCAGCAACTACGTGATGGAAAGTTCAAGTGTACGAGAAGCGCACATCGGGCCAACGATTTGTGGTGGTTCAAGGGAGTCCGCCGCGGCCGATTCCAATTCCGAAACCGAGACCGAGACCGAGGCGTCCTCCTTTTTGCGTCTCCTTCGATTAGTAATAGAAATTGATATGTCAGACTGAAGATATATGGGTGCTGTTCAAGATTTCGACTGGGATATGTATCTTTTTTTATTCTTTATTCTTTTTCTTTGTGGTTACTTTTGTAATTAATCACATTTTGTGAATGGCGGCGGCGGTGGAGGCGGGCGGCTCTATGCGTGCGTTAGCTGCTGCAAGAAATTGTTTTTGGGAAGAATTGTGGTTGTGCTCATCGTGTGAGGAGGAGCACTTAAGATGTGGCGGTGCTTTAATTTACGTAAATTAATACAAAATGTTTTAGATGCTCGGAGCTGTGTGCTGCACACTGCACGCTCGTCCATTTAAATGCTATTAATTTTCGTTACGGTGTATTGGTGTAGGTTTGGATACTTGGCGTCAGTAAATTGAACATTTTTTCAGTTGTGGTTGGTTGGAGTGGAAGGCAAAGCGGGTTTTTTGTTTTTATTTGATTGCCGGTTACTGGAAATCTTGTTTTTTATGCGACTTTTCCGGTCCGGTGACACTTTCGTAGAAGGTATTGAGGGCAATGCAATTGCTAATTTGTCTTTGGTATGAAAAATCAATCGAACGGAGTTCTTTTTAACGCGTTTCTTGATTTGATTTGTTTTAAGCTCGTCTTTGGTTTTTCTCGACTCCTTTCGTGTGACACGAATTTTCTCATATAGATTTTTCCTTTTGTGGGAGCAATTGGGGCGCAAATTCAAAGCTATGGATTTAGTGGAAATGATTTTGTGTCATACCCTATTGTTTTTATTGAATTGAATGCTCATGTTTTTCTAGTAGCAGGACCCTTAAAACGAATCGCTGCTTGCAGCCTTAAATAGGCGTTTAAAAGGGTCTGTGTAGTATTTTAGTGGAACGCATTTCTGTTTGGCTGCCGAAGTTTTTATAAAATAACATTTGCAGGGAACTTAAATGCGGTAAAAATCAATTTTTATTTATTATTTTTTTAAATAAAGCAGCGATTTTCAAATAACTTTAAGTCATTGACTCGTCAGTTATGATGTGAAAAAAGATCAGCGATCAATTCCACACAGGTCACTAGTCTAAGGTCCAAGAAAAACACTGTTTTACTCCATTTTGAATTTCGATTTCGAATTTTTTTCTCCAGTTTGAACTTCACTTTGAACTCCACCCCGTGACTCCATCTCCAGAAACCAGACTTTTGACAATCAACTGCATGCCTCCATAATTTTCCACAGCAATCATTTGTACTCCAATAACAATCGATTCTAAAAAAACGGCCATTAAAACACTTCTCGTTTCACGGCAAGTTAATGACCTCATTAAGGTTTGCCCTAAATCAATAAACCAAAGGTCGTTCCACCAGTTCAAGGATGACATTCCGACCGATGCTTGACGCAGGTTGGTGAGTCAAGCCGCATTTTTTACATTCCTTTTTCTTGTTCATTTACTTCGATTTCTGTTTCCATCGAATTATTTTAATGGCTTTAAATAGCTCATGGTTTACGCGCAAAAGGTGGCTCAAGTCAAACTTTGAATTTGAGCAAAAATCCACAACGATTTGAGAGTGACTTTTTCTGACGAGCCACGTTTCAATGTTGGAATTTAGATGGTGTGACACCTTCCTGAGTGAAATAAATTAAACTTGCAAAATAGTTTCCAAAAAAAAAAAATAATAATTAGCACAAACAATATTTGCTGTCGTTTGAATTTTCTTTCGAAAATGATCACATTCGCTTGAAAGAAAGTTCGTCGGTCGTGATACAAATATTTGTATACCAACAACTAGATTCGACTCTCGGAAAACACTTTGAACTTTGCGCAAACAAATAAAAAAAAAATTGAAACGTTGCGTCATAAAGTGATCAGCGTTTTTGCGGTTGACAGATGTCCGGCGTCCGGCGCTCGGCGTCCGGTCGCCTTGACGTGTTTCTTTTGAGCGGAATTGCGTGACGGTGCTTGAATTTTGGAACATCGTTATTTGAGGAAATTAATTATTTCTTGAAGCTTCTGCAGAGATTTGGATTTCAAAGTCTTCGTCAACAGGTTTGTGAGTGAATCACACGAGTTGGTTTAGCGCTATGGACGGAGAGTTTCACAAGATGTCTTAAGTCTGGCTACGTGAGTATTGCAGCATGTACGATGACTAGCATACGTTTTTTGCTGCCGATATTGAACTAAGCGAATCTTCAAGAAGCAGCAAGAGTCACGTAGCGTTGAAGAACGCTGCTGCTTCCTTTGAAAATCTGTACGGTCAGGAATCGCTGACCACTATAGATGACAGTCTGTCTACTATCAGGAGTTGCTCATCATAAAAAAAAAATTGTGCGACAGATTTAAAAAGGTGAACCACGTTTTTGAATTCGAGGTGAGGTTAAGTCAAGCTAAAATTTAATTAAATATTAATTTTTTCATTGACGTTCCATGGAGAATTACATTGATTTTGACTTTTTTGCCTTGAGGACAATGGGAAACGCTAATGCACACGAACAACAGGTCCGTTCTGTTCTATGAGACATTCACGCCATTAAAATCACATCTTAACCTCGTCTTCCTGGCATACATTCCGGGAGTTTTGACTTTGACATAGTGAAGCATCTTCGAAATTCTTTGCTTCAGAGAGTCGCCTAAAAAATGTCTTTGAGTCAACTTTATGTCTTCGATGTAATTCTGTAGCTTCGAACTCTGTTTTGTTTAGTTGCCATTATGCAAGTATGGTTTAAAATATGCTGGGTCACTCCCGCTGTAAAGAGATTTGTTTAATAAGCGGGATGTTGGAGACACAAAATATAACATAATACTTAGAAATTATTAAAAAAAACCGTTCCTGTGTATCTACCCTCTTTGCATCAGCGTCACCTTGCCAACACATTTAGAAATAAAGAAAGGGAAAACATCTCAAAGCCAGCAAGGTCAGCTTCTGAAAAGACAAAATTTGATGTAAACATGGTTCACTTTAATTGAAGAGCTTATTACAATTATGCGGTAAACATATTGTCGCAAAAATTCAGATTTTAGTTACTTTTCATTCACGCATTCGTACACAAGAAAAAAATATTAAAATAAATAAAAATAGTATGAAGTTGAAATGGTTATTACGCTTATTTGCAAATTTACTTGAATTACTTGAATCTTTAAAACCATTTTTTTTTATTTGTTTGTGGTTTACCAATTTATTGGCCTTCATCCTTACAAGTTCGAACATTGAGTAGATGACGATTGATCACATTTGTTGTTAATTGGCATCGCATTTGTTGTTAACCGCGATTTTTCAATAACTACGGAAGAAGACAGCTCAGAAGCAGTGTACCTGAAGTCCTAAATACACTTCCCCAAGAACTAAAGATCGCTACAAATATTAAAACTAGAAAAAGAAACCATTTTATGAACGAAATTCATTTTAAACTTTAATCTGTAAAAATGTTTAACTGTTTTTTGAATTATTAAATCAATCAATTAATGAAAAATTTCATCTGAACTTACTCATGAATTAATAACAAAACTTAAAACTCAATCTTCTGCAGAAAAGCCTTCATAACGCTTCGCAGAAGCAAATAAGTTTTATAATTAATTTCTTGCAATAAATAAAATTGAAATTGAAATTGAATTAGAAGGTCTCACAAGCTACACGAAATACATTTCGAGACTCTGAGTATAAAAAAGGGTCAAACTTAGCGTTAAAATCTGAAGCAAATATTATATTTTGCCAGCCTTTCTATATTTAGCGAAAGTACTGTTGAAAAATTTTGCCATTGAATTGCCGCTATCCACACAGTTGAAAACCACTGGTTATAGAATACGATTTGTTTACTTGGACTTTGTGTTGGGGCATGATTTTGCAGTGAAATTAAAAACAATTCCAAAAATTATGATTGCATTAAACTTGATGGAAATTAGTTGCAATTGAAATGAGGAGTTGGTGATTCTGTGCAAAAATGATGACCTTAGCAAAAATCCAAACTAAGTCTTAAACGCTAATCCCAAAATTAAATTCAAATGCCGAAAGTGAGTTTTTAATTTTCCAGTCTTAAACTCTTTGATTGGGCCCCAATCTTGACCGAAGATCAAATGATTCAGTATTTTTGCAAAAGTGCAAAATCACCACTGATGCGAAAATTTTCTCTCCATCAAATCCAAAATGAGGTCATTAATTCTTTTCACACTGAAAAATTGGATTGTCATTAAAAACTGATCCCGACCATATGTCAAAAAAGAGTAAAATATTTTTTCTCTTCTCTGCATTTTCTGTGTATTTAGAAAGACCACAGTGGGATGAGTCAAATGACAAATGTATACAGAAAAAGCCACTTGAACAATCTGCGTTCTCGGCGTTGCGTTGTGTCTCGGCGCGGCGACGGCGGTCTGTTCTGAGGAATGCATTCACGTTGAATGCATGCAAACAGAGTCAAGAAGCCGCCGTCGTCTGTCGTGTTGGTTGCCGCAAACGCCACACCACACCACACCACGCCGCGTCGCGCTTTCTTTTTGCGCGATATCTCTCTTTCACTCTATTTGAGTTCTTATTTATACCCCCCTATAACATCATCGGCGTCATTGGGATATCTGAAATGTTGATGACCTCTCAGGGGCAAATTCAAGACAGAGTCGAAAAAAAGAGAAAAGAAATGCCGTGCAAAAAGCACACATGCACATGCGAGTACACAGAATTTTGTTTTTTTTTTTCGTTGGTGTTTATTTTTGAAAAATTAAATTTTTGAATTTCATCAGCGCATCGCATTTATTGACAGTCAATGTCAGTGGGCGGTCGGCCCGGCGAGCGGGGTGGATGGGTGGTTGCACTTCAAGGTGAATTTATTACAAAATTTCACTTTCACTCGGTGTGGATGTGTCTACGGGCACTTGTGCAACTGCGACTGTGAGATTAGACGAACACACACAGTCGAGTCGAGGGTGCGGTGGGCCGGCCTGCTTATCGGAGGACTCTCGTGTGCACTCTCGTTGGGTGTTTTCTTTCCATCGCGGTCTACGATAAGGGCGCTTGATTTAGTTGTAAGGTCTACAAATATTATTCTCGTCTTTTTATGGTCAAGATACATTTGCCGCCGATGAATCAGCACATGGGAGACCTGGAAGAAGACAAATATTTGCCAAAGATACGTGAGACGCGTCGATATCAGCGTCGATTTACCTTCTGGAGAGACAGTCTTCGTTTTTTTGTGGAATTTTAAGAACCTCACACTCCCGAGGGAGTGTGTGTGTGTGGGAAAATTCATGGAAATTGAGATGAGGCCTCCCCCCTTACATATTTCATGGCGAAGATGATTTCAAGGAGTGTTTGTCGTGGTGTCGCAAAACGACGTCCCTGGGGTGTACCTCGTGCCGTTTATTATTTTTTTTCGCAAAAGAGGGGCAATTTATTTAAATGTTTTTTATTGGGTTTGACATTCGTTTTGTTGGCTCAGCATCTTTTCGGGCCTTGGTTACATTGATTCTGACAGTTTGAGTGCATGGAATGAGGTGGGAATGATCTTCCTTTTAACAGGCGCAAAAAAACCAACTCGAAACCATTCAAATCATCTTAGTCATGTGTGTGAATTTAGCGTCGTCTGAATCGTGACCAGTTGATAACAAATTCTCTTAAATGTTTTCCCCAACCCAAACCATCAACTCGTTTGACCAGTAATCTTAAGAATGAAAGCTAAAGCCATTGACTTGACATTTTATTTGGATCGATTTGTCCCCGCCCAAACAAAAAAAGTTGATGCGATCATTTCCACATTAGGAACAACGTCTCTGATGGGAATCTGATTCAATGAATTGTTTAAGATTCCCATGGGTGCGATGGAATATAGAAATTGTCACGCATCTGTAATTAAGATGTTCATTGAAAAATAAAAAAAATTGTTTGTTTTCATTTTTTGTTGTGAGAATAGATCGGGATTGTACTCATGGCCACGCGATCACGTCGGTCGTAGGTCATTGATAATTTTGCTTAGAAAATCCTTGAGTTTTTTTTTTGCATTTTCTGAGCGGAACGGAGAGATTCTATGTTTGCTTTTGCAGACGCATGCTTACTGATTGCGGTTTCTTTCATCAGTTTAAAGCTTAGCAAGCAGAATCTTTAAATTAAGTATGAGTCAAGCAAGAGACATTCGTTTTACCTGTCTGGTTTTTAGTTTTCTTTCCACTTTGAAACTGCTCCTTAGACAAATTTTTAAATGTCTCAATTGCAAAATCATTTCATAAGGCCTTGTTTGTTAGCTTATTACGTTGTCATAAACAGAATTTAAAAGTTATAAGACAGGCCTTGGTAGGGTTTTAAGAAAAAGAACTACACGCCAATAAATCGGAAAATCATACAAAAACATTAAAATCAACGAACAAAACAATTCAAAAGAACCGCATCTTTAAAAGTCTAAAAAGGTCTTAACGGATCATTTCAAGTTTAAAATATTTCTGAAAACATTACTTTAGCCTGAAAAATTGTATGCAAAGTCTCCGAAAGTCTTATAAAGCTCTTAAATATCTAAAAAAAATACCAAATCAAACTTTTCAGATTGTCGAAAATGCTATATTATGCCTGAAAAGACCCTTACGACTAGCGCCTTGACTTGCAGGATATTTTAAAAATACGACGTTTGCCGAATATCGTAGGTGGACTCAAGGAGTCTTAAAATGACCAAGCCATCTCTCAAAAAGAAGCAAAATGCCTAATTAAACGGAAAAGAATATATAGACTAGTATTTTGGGTTACAGGACATTTAAAAAATGCAATGTTGACCCAAACACCTCAGGTCAGTCTAAGAGACTTAAAATGATCATGACAACTCTGAAAAAGTCCGCAAAATGCTTAAATGCTAGCAATCTCAAAATAGCTAAATCAAGTTATATCAAAAATATCATCTTTAGTCTCAGAAATTGGCGAAATACTCGTTTCTTATGCTAGTTTTATGTGAAAGTCACAAAAATGCTAACGGACACTTAAAAATATCGGAAGATATTTTAGAACCCAAAAGATGATTGGCGATACTTAGCTTTGTGTAGTGTAAGTGTAACAAATTTTCAAAATGTGCTTAAAAAAGTAATAAAAATATCGGATAAAATCCTAGAAATGTCAATTTTAGAAACAAGAAGTCTTAAAACTGCTTTTTGCTATGAAACTCATGGTTTCCTCCTTTGCAGAGACCCTTCCTGATAGATTATCTTCAGTATTATCTGCACTTTGTGATAAACTTCGTCCGTCTCCTAGGAAAGGCAGTGTTTTAAAGACAACTCCACTGATGTATAATCCAGTCCGTGCATACTAAAGCACATCTCAGTCATACATTCCAACTCATGTTTCACTGGCGCCTGGCACAAGCCAAACATCAATTTCATTTGACTAAAACTCCCGTCACGTGCTTCACCACAACCACATCGTTTCTCTCCCCAGCTTTCATCACACAAAACAAAAAAAAAAAACGCGAATGAACTTAACAAAATTTCCACAAATCTTGTGTACAAATTCAAATCCGCACATCCTCTCCAATCCCCTCCGTGTGCGTCCTATCCAAACACACATATCTCAGGGGTCATTAGAACACAATGTCAAATTAGAATTATTAATTGATAAAATATGTATATCAAGAGATACCATTAGCATCCTATTAGGAACGGTGACATCAGCGTCACCATCATCACGAAAGTGTAATCAACATCTCACGCAGAAGTCTCTAATGGCTTACACAGAGCATCGTCAGAGCGTCAGAAAATCGAAGCGTTAGATGCACAGCGCACATGTTGGGTAGTGAGTGATTCTCCCTCGAGAAATAAGAAAAGAAAACCTGAAGGTATCTCCAAAAAAATTGAAATTCAAAACTGAAAAAAAAAACATCCTAAAAAACGTGTTGCCATAATTTTGTTTCTTTTCTTTTTCTTGTTTTACCTTGTCTCTCTTAATTCAAGACCATTATCTTCATATTTTCTTTTCTTTTTTTTTTGCAGTCGAAATTGATAGCGCAGATTTGTAAAAAAAAAATTGTTGAGCTTTTTTTTTTCTCGAAACGAAATTCCCAAAAACCGGATTTTTTTTTCTTCGTCGTTTCTTCTCAGCGAATTCGTATCTCAGAGTCGTCGTTAATCTGCGCGCGATACAATACAGACCTAAAAAGAATACGACTACTACAAGAATATTTGTTGTGTTGTAGTTCGTTTTACACATTCCTCTCCTTGCTTCCTTGTATCATCGTCGTCGTCATCATCGTTTTGTGGTTTATAATTTTGTGTTACACAAAAATAATTGATTTATAACAATTACAAAAATGCGCTTTGACAGCTGTGACTGATGACAGATACTGAGTGATCCAAAAAAAGAGAGTGAGAGGGAGTGATAAAATCCCAGCACAGATGTCAAAATAGCAACAACAACAAATGTCAGGGGAGATATAAAAAAAAACCTAACAACATAACATGGAAATTGTATTGCCTTAAATTTTAAATTATACACAAGTTATTTATTTTTTTATATATAAATTTTTTTATTTCGTCTTTTTTTTTTATACAAACGCATTATTTACAAAAAGTTATTCGTGAGAAATTCTAAATTTCGCGCTACAAAAATCAAAACAAAGATCGTGCTTAAAAAACAACAAACAAAACGTGATTAAAATAATTTAAAAATAATACAAAACAAAATCTATTCCTGCAATGATGAAACGACATTGGTCAAATAATGGTGCATTCCCGCTGCGTGTGTTAGAAGATTCATCATCCGAAGTCACATCATCGTCGAATGGTTTAGTTATGCCAACCGGGATGATAATGTCACCAACATCATTAGATTCGCCTGATTATGGTGATCAGGATTTATGGATGTACAATGAAATGGCGTACAATCCACATCAGCATAGTGTGATAACATCGGTGCATGGATGCACATCGCTGCCAGCACAAACAACAATAATACCACTGCCATCGATGCAGCAAAATGGGAATCATCATCATACGCCGCGAAGTGATTCGGCGAATTCGATTTCATCAGGTGAGTTTGGAAAATGAATTATAGAAATGAGATTTATTTTTTTCTTGTTGGTTAGGATGAAGACTTGTTTTCTTTTTTCGCACGCAAGCTCGGCGTGACAAAACAATTTTATATGAGAAATTTTTAATTTTCATTGAGTGTCATTCAAGTTATTTAGATGGAGAAATCTAAAAGCCTTTGAGTTGAAGTTCAGTTTCAAAAAAAGAGAAACAACTTAAAGTTAAAAAGAATCCAAGTCGCCAACTATTTCGAATTTACTCAAAATACCTATTTCAACAACCTGCGAATTACAATGGCATAGTCTTACATAGGATTCACCACAACAGATTTTAGAGATTTACTGAAATAAGGTGAATCACAAAAAAAAAGTTCGTAACACAAATTTGTAAGGTAGGATCCAGAGCCACTGGAAAGATCCGAACAGTCTCTCAACTTGACTGAGTCAACCGACGATTTAAATTCATTGAACTCGTTTTTTTTTAAACCTAACTGCGACTTGAAGATTTGTGAATGTTAGTGGTGTTGTCGAATCACAGTTTCAGACGTTGCAGATTTCTTACCTATACAGCTGCGGTCAAAGTAATAGCAGTGCATAGCAGCAATAGTGTGAGAGCATATTTTTTTCTTGGAGATTTAGGGAATGTTCTTCTACTTTAGAACAATAAAAGGAGTAAAAGATTTTCCAATTACTCCAATTATTAGCATTGTATTATTCAAGTTGCAAAAAGGTATACTTCAGAAAGCAGCACTGCTATAAGTTTGGCCGCAACTGTATTTGTTGCTTACTCTTACTTTTGATTTAATCAAATCGTAATCGTAATAATGAACAATGAATTATTAAAGGTTGCCTATATTGATCAGCTTACATGTTTCATGCCAGGAACAAGACTTATCTTTTAAAGTTAATTTCTCAAAGAACTGGAGTCCTAAGTTAATTTTTAAACAGATCAACAATTACTGCTTAAAGAGTTAATTCAAATGAAAATTGTTAATAGCTACACACGTCCAAAAAAATCGTAAATAATGATCAAGTAGGCTGATTTCTGTTAGCGGGAAGAACAAAGTAAAATAAAACACAATAAAACACAACTGATTTATTTATAAGTTTTTTTTATCATAAAACTTGTAAACTTGTGTTTGTTTGATTAGTTTCTAAAACAGCTTTTTTTCCTAAAATTAAGTTACTTTTCTTGGATTTTCAAATTTTTAACATAAAATTTTCTCCAGTTCACACTTCCATCAACAAAGATTCCTTTACCCATTCACCTCTCTTTTTTTCCGCCTCTAATTCCGAAAAAAAAACTGTCACCACCATTAACTCCACAAACTCTTCTTTTTTTTTTCTAATTTTTGTGTCACCATTAAAATTTGCCTACGCTACGTATTTTTGCCCACTTCAAATTTTCTTTCCACTTTAAAGCGAACAAAAAATCACAACAATTTCCTCGCATTTTGCTGAAACTATCAAAAAAAGAAAGAAAAGGAAATCGCATAAAGCAATTGGAAAATCGGTAAAATGATGAACGAAAAAACAACAAAAACAAATTATTTCCAAATTGCCGGCCCAAATTATTTATGGCTGTATAACAAGCGAACCCCGGCGACAACCAATGAAATTAGGTTTCACGGTTTCTGAACTGACGGTGCTTTTAGCATTTTTTTTGTTTCTGTTTTGTTTTCTGACATTGCACCTGTCAACAGAAAAATAAAATAAAAACCAAAACCAAAAAAAAAATATTCATCAGTGGTGTCCGTGGAAATGTTTAATTTGCAAAATTAACCTGCAAACTAACTGGTTCTGTAGCGTTTCGTTACGCTACGTTAATAAAAATGGAATTAAATAAAAATGATTTTTTTTTTCTCTCGAGTTTTTCGGTTCACATACGTGTGAAAATAGTTGCATTGTTTTGTTGAACTTAGAGAGGATGATGATGATTAAATAAAAAAAAACAGGAATGTATGAATATGTACGCGGTGTCACAAAGTGGAACGCATTGAGGTCGTTAGTTTTGAATTATGAAGGTTTTGGGTTTGGAGATGGTGCGTTGACTGCCCCTTTTAGGGGGCAGCTTTTGTTTTTTTGCAACGAAAAAAAAAAGCAAAAGCTAAAATTTAAAATGAATGAAGTGGTGGCCATAGCTGTCGTCAGTGTTTACTTTTTTAATGCACGAGAAGCTATTATAAAACTGAGTTGACTTCTTGTGAGGCCTTAATGATAGTTGTCTATTAAATACTTGGTGCAATACGAATTTGGAACGAAAGTAGTACAGAGAGGAGAAGAAAGTAGCAAACAATTTTTACAGCCATTAATGGCTTTCAAGCATTGTTAACATCGACTTGGCTTCGCTGCTTATGAGTCTATTAAAAGCTGGGCTCAAATTTCGCATAGTTTGCTCTAAAGACTTCAATTTTGATGACGAAGAAATGGCAAGACTCACAGCTGATGTTAAGATTCTCCTTTAGTCGTCCAAGCTTCTACTTTGACCTCAGCTTCAGCTAAAGCGAAAATTCTCCTTGGGTCGTTCGGGCTTCGAATTTTAACCCAGCCTCTTACTCCTAGCCAATATTTTCGTTCGTTCGAGCTCCTACTTTGACTCCATCTTTACAGTCCAATCGAAAATTCTTCTTCAGTCGTTCATGCTTCGAATTTGCATTCCCCTAATTACTCTATGCCAATATTTTTTTCGTATAAGCAACTACACGGAAAAATGACTTTAACTCCAGCTGTACAGCCAAAGCGAAAATTCTCTTTCAGTCGTTGACAATCAAGACAAAGCCGTACGGGCTTAAATTGGAATCCAACTTCTTACCCTAAGCCAATATATTCTATTACTTGCTCTCACTTGTAGCTGTCAGTTCAACTTGAGGTTAACAGTCGTTGCTAAGATTCTCTTTCAGTTGTTTTAGCTGTTGACTAGACTCGGCGCTCACAATCGAAGCGAACGTTTACAGAATAGTGCCTCCTTCGAGATAAATTTATTATGGTCTTACCAGGCCCAAATATTCAAGTGTTTTCCTCGAAAAGTTTATTTCTTCATGTTATTTCTCTGTTTTTTTCTAAAAGTTCCAGACTGCGTTTACTTTTTTAAGACCTTGCTTTTGCAGTTTCAAAAATCTTAGACTCGGTTTACTTCTTCAGGACCTCGTTACGAAGCTCTGAAAATCAAGAACTAAATTTAATTCTTCTGTTTTGAAAGTCTGGAGCTGATATTCATATTTATGCACTTTGCTTTCCATTTTTCTAAGACATTAATTCGCAGTTCTTAAAATCATTGACTCAGTTAACTTCGGGATCTCTTTGCGAACCTCCAAAATCCAGAATAAAGTTCTATTCTTCAAAAGTCGTCTACGCACTTTACTTGAATGGATTACACTACACACTGTGTTTCAGATCCCACTATGCCCTTTTTCAGCTATCACTGCAACCTCTAACCCCTTCTTAAAAAAAACTCGTTCAGTGCACAATATTGCATCCCCCTACTGTAACAAAACACATGCGCAAAATCCCCTGTCAACCCCCTATCCCACCACTCACGCACTCTTCCACATCTCCGCACACACACATGAAACAGAAAATAAAAATAAAAATTCATTATTTGCACCCTGCATGTCTGGCAGAATTAATCCACTGACACTCGGCGTCGTATCTTGCGCAAAAAAAAAAGGCAAATTACCATGTCATGCAAAAGTTAAAAAAAGAAAATTACAGAAAAAGAAAAAATGGAAAAAAAAATCATGACAAAGGACTACAGAGTGAGTAAAGGGAAAGGTCATGCACGTACTAGTAACCTAGTTTTGTTGCATGTATTTGTGGACGACGCAGAAAAAAAAGGAGAACCGAAGCATTGCTCATGGGTTTACAATTTTTTTTCTTTTTTCATTTGCGAAATAAGGGCGGAGATGCGGGCTTTCGTGCGTAACAGAACCGCTGCAGCATTGGAAAAAGATACGACGCGACACAGACATACAGGCAGGCAAGGCACATGTCTGTCAGTGAGAACGCTCATGGACATATTTTGTCGACGAGTTGTCGACGACCCTTGATAATGAACAAAAGCTGAGGAAAAATACAATAACAATAAAAGAAAATTTATGATTGTGCATGAGTTTTGTGCACAATGACGGAGGAGAATTAATTTCTTATTCTCGGAATGCAGAAAAAAATGCATCTAGATTTTCAAGTTTGAGGGATGGCAATTGAGTGGTGCAATTTGTGTGGAATGGGGAATGAGTGCCTTAAGGTCCAGGACTTGTCCAAGCTTTTGTTTGTTTTTCCAAACGTCTTTTGAATTGCTTTGCGAGCACAAATATCTTTCCTGAGATATGATGTAAGTTGCGTTTTTTTGGTGGGATTAATTTAATTGGGATCTGAAAAAAAGGATTTGAAATTTGGACAAGAATTGAAAAGCATGCCGTTATACTATACTATACCTCTAAATAAAGCTGAACGGGAAACAGGCGTCTATCAAGTTTCAAACTTGCCCATTATATGCTTGAGACGGCTCTCAAATCAAGTCTGCAATATATAAGCTCTTAAGCAAGATGCTAACCATGCATCTTACTCACGTTTCTTGTAACAATCACCTTTTTTTTTATGGCAATGACATGCAGTGATCTGTATTTTAGTCAGTCCCATGAACATTACACTGAGATAATTTGACTGAACCCTTGAATTTAGCCATCATTTATTTTTGCCGTGGTTTAAAGTGATTGATTGATAAGTCATAGGTATTTTGCTTAAAATTGTGTTCTTGATGGCAACGTGATCCTGCCCATAAACTGATCAGTAAAAAAATCCTATTAACGTCCTTTCGTCGTAAGCCAGTAGTTGCTGTTAAACAAATTTGCTAAGAGTTCCTTTTCTTTTCACTTTTTTTTTTTTGGATAACGGCAGTGGATCTATTGTAAAACTCAAAAGCAGCGGGTGTGGTTGAGAGTGGAACCAAATGAGGTTAGGAAAAAAGATTTGCACGTTAAATTCCAATAGTAGTCATGGGTGGTAAAAGCAATTAGAGAAGCAATGATTTGAACTCTTTTCACAACGCACTTCCAAAAGTCTTTCAATCTGTCACCTTGGACTCAAATTACTTATCCAAAATTCTACTACATAGCTCCAAAAATCTTAAGTTCGGTTCTCTTTAGATAATGTCTTTTCTCTTTTCTAGAATCATAGTTTGCGGCTCCAAGTTTCATGCACTCAGATCATTTCATCTCTAAGGTTTATATATTTAGGCTCAAAAATCACAGATGACATCTTAGAATTGAAAACTTATTTGTGAGAATGTTGTTTTCAAAAGCGGTCCCAAAGTAGAAAGTGTGAAAGAGTAGATGACAAGATATGGTTTTAGCGGCATGAATGTCCGAGACTATCTGGAACATAATGTGCCTGTTTCTCGTGCGCTTTAGTGTTTCTAATCGCCCTATAAAAAAATGTTCGTGTTTTCTCAGGAAGTTTAGAGAATTCCATTGACTTCAGATTCTGCTGCAGCATCGACTTACTGTGTCAGAAACTTTTCATTGAGGTGTCTCCCAAAGCAGATTGTACCTTTATCAGAACTTTCTATACTTTGCTGTCGGTGGTAATTTTGATAATAGCTTGTTTCAAATCCATTTTCGGATAACTTTTCCATTTCCAACTGCATCACTGGTTGCCGAAATGAAATTTCCAAATTTCTTTAACCCGAAAATTTCTCAATGTTCTCTTCTTTTTGAAAATCGCGTTTTCTTCAAAATCAGTAGCAACACAAATCAACTGTAACAGATGCCTAGATCAAAAGCATCCCATCTAGAGACGTTGTCAAATTCATAAGGACATCGTTTAAATACTAGAGAAAAGAACTTTCTGGTCGCAGTACAAGTAGCTTATTGACATTCTTCCATTTCTTCAATTCAATAATATTAAAATAAATGTTGAAGATGTTGAAGAACTCCTCCAACTCAGACAGTAGCAGCAATAAAATCGCTGGTCCCAGATCGCAGCTGCATGCCGCAAGTATCACGTTATCGGTCTCCTTGACTCCGAAAGCGACCCGTCCCCAGAACAAACTGCGTCTATTCCCAGTCGACTTGAACTTGAAATTCGAACAATCACACCGCCTTTTCAGCTTCTGAACCATCACAAGTGTCCCCCTCTCGGCCAACACTTTCTCCCTCGAACCGTTAAAAGCAAAAGTCACACAAGCTGCGCGTCCAATTGTAAAACAGCCGATCAGAGCCACATCATCGACTTTTGTCGCTGTGATTGTTAAATTTTTTTTTTTTACACTTGATTTGCTTATCATCGTCGTCAACTTCGTCAGCTGAATGTCAGCGTGTATCTCTACAAATTTTTGTTGTTTATTTTCCCTGAACATGACCCCAATACGTAACCAACCGCAAGCGCTTAGACCGCCTCAGCAACTGCCTCTGCGCTCTCCACACCATGCTGCCGCGTTAATAATTTTCTAATGTTAGCGCGCGTTAATGAAAAAGAAAGGCTTCAAGAATTGAGTGATAAACAGACACAGACACGAAAACAAAAAAAAAAAAAAAACAGCCCGACAAAATAACGACTTTCTCTTCAAGACTAAAAAAATAAATTTACATGCATATGTCCGCGGGAACAGCAACAACGACAAAAAATAAATAAACGCAAAAGAAAGTTAAAAGCAAAACAAAAAAAAAGAAAGTTTTACTAATACAATTTTCATTATCGTTGCTGTATTCTCTTTCGAGGTCTCGTTTTTATATTTTTTCACTCGTCGGCTTTTTGAAATGAAGTTAAATAAAAATGCGATGCATGCATGCGCTCATGCGTCATGAAAGTGCACAGAGATCACAATGAAATGACGGAGCAAACACAACAATTACACACGCACACATCTCTCTGCTTCATCTCATTCAATTATGGACGCAATAAGTTGAAAAAAAAAAAAAGAAAAGAAGAAAAATTCGTATCTACGAATGAGTAGAGAGCTCATTCAGTGGAAAATTGCATGGGATACAAAACAACAAAACAAATAAACGAACAGTGGAATGCCAAGTGATAGTCAAGGACGACGACCAGATGAAGTGTGTGAGACACCCTTACGGGCTAGTCAAATCGATTGGGTCGTTAGGATCACGCAATGCAAATTAAAATTGCATCAATTTTGTTGTGATGTGTTGCCTGTTTTTTTTTGATGAAGAAGAAGGATGCTTTCGTTGATGATCGTGGTAGTGTTTGAGTCCTAATTTAGATGCTTCTCACAATGTTGCAAAAAAGTTCAAAAACAATGTGGACGCTTTGTATCTCTGGCTCAAACCTCCGATCGCAGTCTTGTTAGAACCCCCAATAAAGGCGATAAGCCTATGACGATCTTTATTTTCAGTCTGTCGGATGTCGATGCCACATTGTACCACTTAACACGGCCACTAGAAGATCGTTTACCTAAAGGAGCAAACAAATGTCCTTTTGTGCAAGAATCATGCATATGTCTAAGTTTTTAGCTGACTTTTAGTTAGTACTGCATTCACAGACTTTCAACTGCTCCATTTTTTAGGCAATAGTATTAGTAGTCTGAAAACCAAAAAGAAAAAAAGAAAAAAAGCATCGTTTGAAGTGAAATTTAGCAAATGATCAGTTGATTGTTCCCTAAATGAACGGAGCCTGCTTTGAAGTTATCAAAGAAGGTAAAGGCACCTCAACGGGAGATCTCGGAGATGAAGCTGAATGCTCCGAATTCACCAACGAAATGTGCGCTTGGCTAACGTAAATGTGACAAAACATTTCAAATTCTAAAATCTTTTTTGACGATTTCAATTCTTTACAACTCAGCCAGCACCAACACCAAAACTTTTGATTACTTTCGAACTACAGAATTTCCATCATGCAATCAAAATAGTCCTTAATCAAGTCTCCACATACACAATCAAAAGTGCTTAAGGGGCTAATTAACACGTCAAAAAAAATGGCAAACAAATTTCCGACTTCATTACGTCACTGTCATTGACAGCCGATAACGTTGTGAAATTAATGTACACAGAGCAAGAAGTTGTAATCGCGAATGCTCCAAAGAATCACACGAAATGGATCAAATGAGGTCAACGGCTACGATAAAGAAACGCCGACGTGACCAACTTACCGTATGTGTGTTCTATTTTCTTGAAAACAACATTTTTGCTAGGAGCAAAGCTATTTTGCATCTTTGGTGTTGTTTATTGAATGCGTTTTGGGGGCCAATATTTGTTTGAAGGTTTTTAAAAGTCTAGAATGAAGATACCCATTTAGTATATCGGTTGCCACATCTTGGGTATTTGGAGCCCTAAAACTGAACTAAAAGATGACGATGTTTAAAAAAAAGCTTCACAAATTGGTATTCTAAGAAATGCAACCTTTTTTTTGTGCCTTTTACAAAATTTAGTTTGATTCGATAGTCCAAGACCTTTGTTGCTCTGGCTATATTGACTTGTTCTTAATTTTTAAATTCTTAGCTAGTTTCAAATCAGAATAAACGGATTTATTCAGTCTACTGCTAATCTTATTTCATGATACAAATATTCCTTCTATATTTGTATCATGATACAAATATTCCTTCTATATTTGTATCATGATACAAATATTCCTTCTATATTTGTATCATGATACAAATATTCCTTCTATATTTGTATCATGATCTGTTCGATAAATTTACTTTAAAACTTAATCGGTCAAATCCACTTTGAAAAGGATGAGTATTTCATAAACACGCATTTATTCCTGACATGGTGGTAAAGTGGTCTACACTCTTGTTTAAACTTTTGCATAAAATTAGAGTTTACTGTATCGAACTGTATGAGTTTATAACTCAGCAGTCGATGTATTTTTTTATTTGTGTATCAAGCTGTGCGAGCATACAACTCGTCAAGCGATGCTTTTCTTGTGAAGAAGATATGTTATAAAGAGTTTGTTTTTAGTCTAAAATTCTGACTCGGAGATGGAGGAAGGATGGTTTTCCACTCTAAAGTGGTTGTTGTTTTTATCATTATTAATACTATTAAGCTGCTTCAAAATTGACCCAGCTTGGACGATTCTACAGGAAAGCTCAGTATTGCTACTCCCATCATTCGTGGAAAAGGCCCCGAGATATAGAACCTTACCTTTGAAAATACATTTGTTTAGCGATTGGGGCATGAGTGCAGTAATTTAAGGACATTTGGAAGAAGACTATGGAAAAAACCTCCATTTGAATCACACAAAGATCTCCATGACTTTGATGTCACATTTACACTATTCTGCCGAATTTTGCATAGCCATTTTTCCTAAACTAGCAATTATTAAACTGGTTAGTTTCTCCTTATTGTTAACACTTCACAGCATAAAACGCTTTCGGCAATTGTAGATCATTCTTTATATGTATGTTCGTTTATCCTTGAACATTTAACTAACCTTAAACTGGTCTGGTCTCCCAATCGGTACTTGTTACATTCGATTTGTTGATTGTTTTTAATACGACTAGGTCCAAGCTTGGACAGTTTGAAAGATGTTGGTCTCCTGGACCAAGCTACAGTGTCCGCAGATTTAAGTGCTGACGAGACCTGTTTTATAAAGGTGATAGTTAAGTTGTAAGCGACTCACTCACAGGTCAGCTGTGTTTAATTCTACAGCTTTTTTGGCTTGTTTGGGGTTAAAGTTCAGACTCATGAATTTCTTAGAGTGTTTATTACCCTCATGATTTCTACAGACCTATTGTCTTGTTTGATAGCCTGCTTACGGATGAGTTGGTTTATGCCCGTATGGTTTAATCCATGGAGGGGAGGGAGTTGTGGGAGGTTTAAGGCAAACTCCTCTTGAAAATAGTCCAAATATACACTATTGAGCCCATACCATGTAAATAAAGTGATTTGACGCATCCAATTATCACAGGAATCAATTAAATTTAAGTTGAAACGTCAAAATTGAAACTTCTTAATTCTTAAAGTCCTTACTTTATTGTATTGTGCACACCAAGATTACTTCTGAGTCTCTTTCAACAGTTTTTTACGATTTTGCAAGTCAATTTTGACATCAACCCCCTTACAGGAAGTTTTGTAATGTCCCCATCAGACGTTCAGTAGACGTTCAGCTGTGAATCGTCCACCCCGTCCTCAAACTTTGCAAAATGCACTCCCCATCAAATGTCTCAATCTAACGAAATTTCATCGGCACGTGTAGACAAGCCTTAAAAAAAATCTAAAAAGAAATTATTTCCCAAATCCAAAGAAAACTGCGATAACATTACGTCATTTTGAATTCTCTCGTCCATTTGTTTTTGGAATGATCACTCGTCTACTGATAACACGCCAACGTAAACAAACTTGTCAGCCTCGAGTGAGGAATATTTCGTCCCAAATGACTAGTCGAGGAGAAAACAAAAAAACGGCGACGACGAAAAAAAAAAAACCTTGCGCCCACCCACCCCAAAAGAGCAACCTTCATTCTAAAACTCACATCTAGATACACGATAAATGAAAACAAAACTTTTGCTGCACATTCACCCCTCGTTCAAGGTCTCACTCTCCCTCGATTCGGATACGAAAAAAAATTATTCAATTTTGTTGTTGTGTAGTTGATTCATTCACACAATGCACACAATTATATCATTAGCCACAGAACATTAAACTCGTGCAACTAAAAATAGATACCACAGCACACACACACACAGACTTATTAATTTCGATGTAAATGCAAAGTCGAAAAAAAAGTTTTTTTTTAATTACTTTTGAATTTGTGCCCCTCTCACGACGAAATTGTTTCGATCTAATCTAGAACAACATTCCAGCGTTGCTGTTTGTAGATGTGCAGATACACAAACTAGGGGCGAGAGATATCCGCTGGAACGTTCGATTCGTTCGCCATGACGTATCTGTACTATTTTCTTTTTTTCGCGCGCGCAGCACCCACTTAACTATGTCAGTAGTGTCGTCCTACAGTGTGCACCGCACCGCTCCACACGTTCTCGGATCACTGCTGAATCATACGAAAAAAATTGTGCTCGCTTTTTTTTCTTTTTCCTCAAATTCCAAATGTATCTGCGACCGCGTGTATTTTTAAACGCAAGGCGTGCAGAAAACACTCTTTATCACATGACCACTAACACAAATGTATCTCAATCTAATGCAACCGACCCAGCCGCACACTATCACAACCGTGTTTAGATAAAAATGAAAACGTAACGCGCCGCGAATCAAATGAAAATAAACCACAAAAATAGTGTCATTAACCTAAAAAAAATACGTTTTCTTAGTAAGAATACTACACTACTACTAGTAGAGAGAAAGAGAGAGAGAGAGGAGAACGTTGTGTGATTGTGTGCGCCTCCCCGCCGGGTGAGTACACTATTCCACGTGACGTCACGCGGCGGCGGTTCGGGGGTAAACAACTTTCAATGTTATTATGTGACTGCGCCATGTGAGACTTGTGTGTTTGTATTGGCGCTAGTTTTTCTAGCTTTTTAGGCAATTAGCGCGGACTAGAGATACTTTTACAACAAGAAAAACCAACACTTGACTTTTCTTCTTGGGGAGGGGGATGGGAAAGCGCGAGTTTCTTGAGAAGTGAATTTGAAAAATTTGTTTTTTTGTTTCGAATGCTGAGATAGATTTTCTTCGGCGGAACGTAAGCGGATACAGGGTGTTAATGGATTCTTATTAAGTTCAAGCTGAAATGTGAATATGGTGACATGCGGAGTGACAGTGATTCGGTTGCTGGGCGGGAAGTGGGGACGCTGACATTGGGAAATGGCTTTGATTGACGTGTAGTTGGTTGGAGAGGGGTGTTAAGGTGATGGGGTTTTTTATTTCATTGGAAGCGCGATTGTTTTTCAAAGGGTCGCTGACCTGTCGCGTTCGACATGGCGCCTTTTTTTCTGTCGTTGTTTTTCCGGTCTAGTCTGAAATTTCATTTGTTTCCGAAAGAGTGAAGAAATTCGATCATAATTTGGAACTGAAAAACGAAAAATTTCTCTTTTAAAACGAAAAATGTCTTTCTAAACATGAACCAATATACGAGTTCGATCTGTGTTGGGACACCTTAAGCTAAACAACTGAGCTGAAAAGCGACAGAATCGAGTTTAACCGTCTACTACTACTGTACACACGATTTTTGAATATTCGATTCTCCCCAGCTAAATTCCGACAGATGAAAATTTAGTTACTTTTTGGTTCAAAATTAATATGAAAACAGACGAAAATAAATTTGACCACATTTCATAAAATTATAAAGTTCCGAAATTGAAGCAATTGTCATCAGACTGGAATTTTACCGCTTCTTGGGTATCTAAAATTCCACAAAAATTTATTAGGTTAACAAAAATTGATATGTTTACTGAAGGCTTCATAAATCAGTAATACTGCAAAAAAATAGCCTAAGTCTTAGCTTTTGTCACCATCCAGAAAATTTGGCTCTTTATTAAGGCCATATCTGTTTAAAAGTCTCCCTGTTCAAAATTGTTAAAATCACAAATATTTCGAAAGCAATGACAGCAAATGAAGACACTGTCACAACAAAATGACTATGTATTGATCCTATTTTATTATAGGGACCCTCGTGTCTTCACTTTAAATGCAATTTTCTGTGCTTTTAGAAGATTTTGGTTTATGTTTCGAATTATTCTTATGTTATATGATTTATCAATAACATGCATCTAACTTACTCCGCTCCTATTCATAAAAGCTTTTATTTTGAAAGAGTGTCATGTGTTTTCGTATGACGTGCTTTAAGTACCATGAATTTTGACTTGGAAAACTATTTTTTACGACGCATTTTTATGTCGAGGCCTATTTGGAACACACTAGTTATAATGTAACAAGTTTTGAGTACCTAAACCCAGTTTTAAAAAGACATTAAAATTGTTGGGAACTTTCAATGAGTTTTAAAAGTAGAAAGATAGCTTTTGGAATTATTAGAAACGTTTTACGAAACGTGATTTGAGTGTTAAAGATTTTTAAAGCTAAACCATGTTTTTTGAAATATAAAATGCTCTCCTGGAGAACGCTCCATTTAAGCCCGAAATGTGTTTTTTTAAGTTTTTTTTTTTTTGAGCCCTCAATGTCTTTTTGAATAGTCTCTGAGTGTTTTTTTTTCAAATGTGTGATAGCTGCGTTGTCTTAAAAAACTAAAAAAACTGTCTAGCTATGTGGCTAGTTTTAGCTAACATTGAACATGGAGGATTTTCGTATGAAGCCACAAACGCTTAGCCTTTGTTGAGCACTAGTGTCAGTACAAACCTTTCTAAGCCAAAAACAATATGTAAAAAAAAATTTTTTTTACATATTTTTTAGTTTAGCTTTGTTGTGACTATCAATCTACACTTGGAACGCGTATTTTAAGTTGGAATAATCTTCGGGTTTTGTTATTATATTTAATTTTTATTTTAAAACCTTCGACGCACATTTCTTAAACAACTTTCCCTTTTTGTTTCATTTCAGGTAAGCTCAATCAATTCTGAAGGGACCTCCAACGACGTACGTATCTAAAATCAAAACAAACCAAAAAAATATCTGCGTTGGTTGTCACTCAATCGAAAGCGAGAACGCCGCTCCCTGTCGCCAGCATCGGGTTCCTGACCTAAATCAACTCTCGGCGTAGTAACACGTTAATCTATGAAGGGATTAAAATATAATTCTCTGATCTTGATAACCTATTTCCTACGTCTGGATCGTGTTACACGACACACTCCCCCACAAACCCAAACACCCACACAAGTACACACACGGACTGAGTCAAGGAACGATCTCAGATAGAAAAAAAAAAAAAAAAAAAACAGACAACAGACAAACTCATTCGATTGTTTAATTCTGTGGAACCTTGCAAATTAGGTCGCAGAGAGTTTATTTTTTTTTTTTTTTTCCTCCCGATTTTCTGTTTTCTCTTCCGTCGCCTCTGTGCGACGACGAACCCAGCGCCGTACACACGATCGGGCACGTGACTTCAAATTAATCAACCACAACCACAAAAGCCTCCGCTATGCGTACGCATTTCGTATCTGAGTATCTGAGAGCTACGAGCTGCTCGCTCTTGGCCCCTTTTCCTCGTTTGTATTTTTGGTTTTCTGATTGTGCGTGGAACCGCACTTCGAAATTCGAAATGTGAAAGGGGAAATGAAAGCAACAATATTGTTGGAGCATAATTGTCTGTCACTATTCCAGAGGCGAGGCGTGTGTATCTGTGTATCCGCTGCGTTGAAGAAAGTTGCGTGTCGTGACGCATCGTCGTGCGTGTATAGGCCTAGGGATGTGAGTTGTATTGTCAGATCTCGAAAGAGAACCGGTCGCGCTAGAATACGTGACATACTCACTTCCAGCTGGGTCCATATTCAGCGTCAGGTTTAGCGTTGAGTTTTTCACTTCAGCTGCATGCAACGGCGGCACGTCTCGGTGCGACTCGTTTTCGATTTCTAAAACTCGCACGCTGGAAGTCTGTCTGTCTGACCTGGATTTTCACTTTTCAGAATAATTTTTGTTGATCGATTGATGCGAGTTTTGCATGTCAAATTGTAAACAGAAAAAATGTGTTTCAAATGTATCTGTTAGATGATGATTGGGCAATCTGTCAGTCTGTCAGATTCCTGCGAGAAGATTGCGATCATCAGCATGTGTGACCTTGCGGGGAGAGTACTATTTTCGTTGTGAAAATCTGTTCGTTTATTTTTTGTTTTTTGGCTTTAATTAGAAGTATCAGTCATAAATGTCATCGTATATCAGAAAGAGTTCAACGTCATGCGAGGTTTTTGAGTGGAGGGAATATTTATTTTAAATCTTGTTTTAATTTTTAAATTGATTCATGGATGAGTGAAGAAATAAATTTCAGCTCAGATTCAATGAATGATGGCAAAAATTTGGGGCGAGACCTCGATTGGTGAGCGGTCGTGTCGAGAATGGGGCTTTAACCTCAGTAAGGACGCGATGTGAAAATTTGTAGCGTTGGCAATTAGGATGGAGTGACTGGCTAGAGCAACTAAAACCAGTAATCACTAGACTACACATAGTCTACTTCTACACAAATATCTACTTCGCACCCTATTGGAACCATTGGGAACTTCTTATGAATCTGGTCGGATCTGTAGGGTCCTGGAGTAAAGAATACTCTTGAAGTCGTTGCTAAATGTTTGGAAGAAAAATAATATCATAAAAAAGACGTCTAATGCGTCCGTGCCGAATATTAAAATAGCCACAACACGAGCAAACACACAAACTGAGTCTGAGTTCTTTAGCGATCTTGTATTTCTGAACCCACAATCTCACACCACTTACAAAACAAATGCCAAATCAATTAATCAACAAAGTTATCAAATTCTAAGTGAATCAGACAAGTTTAGGAGAGTTTCAAATTTACTCGAATCGAATTTTAATCAAAGGACTGATTACGAAGCCTTTTTGGAAGTCGGGTTCTTTTGTAAAACTTATTATAATTGGGAGGTTGTAGCTGGCAGGAGCTTTTCTTTCTTTTGTCCGTAATTAATTTTGCTAGATAGATAATCAAGATCATGCGCTAAATTTTGTTAGGGTTTGAATACATCATGCTCACATTCCACACAGGAATAAAGTTTTTAAAAAAAAACATTCTTACGTAAATCACCAGAGTGTTGCTTTGCGTCGTTACTTAGGACCAGAAAAACACAGTGAAAAGCAAAAATCTTGCTACCCTAGCATTTTCTGTTGAAATTATTTAGATAATTTGCAGTACAAAGTGTATTTTCGTAAGTCGAACGCAAAAAAAGAAAAATACTCCACTTTATAAAACACGAAAAATAAAATGGTAGCGCAGTCTTGAAAAATAAAGCAAAAAAATTGTTTGCTAGGCTTAATAGATTACAAAAAGAGAATACTATTTTACACAAATTTTAATTGGGAAAACCTTTTATTAATATACATTTTTAGTCTAAGTATTAAACAAACCAGGTATCAAGACTTTTGCTGCTCATTGTATTTTATTTCGATAATTGCCATGTCTTGTGATTTTGTGAACAATTCAAACTGAAATAAAACTGTAGCAAGTTCGCAACCACAATTATTTTTAAACAATGCTACTTCGAAACGATGAAATTTAAAACGACTCCAACCGAGGCTTAGTCCCAAAATTCATGTGAAGGATAAATACAAAGTTTTTCTTTATTTTAAAAACTATTCTGTCTTCTTTTTTTATTGTTGAGCAAGAATGTCTCGGAAACATACTAAACAAGTTTTACTATCCCACATTTTTTCAAGCGACTGCTGTGGATAATATCTCTGTTTAAATAGTCAAAATTCCTTGTTTTTATCAACTTGTTTATTTATTCATTTTAATTTTATTTATACATTTTATTGTGCAAACAAAAATCAAATCAATCTGGACTACATAAAGAACTTAGCATATAGTAGTCTGAAAAAGGCAGTCGCATAACGAATGTTCCTTCAATATACCGAACAAAAAACAGGAATTGCTTAGGTCGATAGGTTCTGGAAAGTCAACCCCACAGTGAGGCCAGTGAGCCAACCCCAACACCAACTCAAAATAGAAACAAAAAAAAAAAACTTCTCTTTTGCATCAGAGTTTTTCAGAACCCAGCTGACCGATTTTTTTCCTTTTAGCATTATTTTCAAGGAGATTTCCGAAAAAAACTTCTCAAAGCACCCATTACGCGATTTGCGCTCGTGCTTCGGAATTTATTCCTTCCTGCCCACGCACACCGACATTTTTAGCTCTCTCTCTCTTTCTGTGTTCCCTCTGTGCTTCACACCACGAACTTTAACCCTAAAATAATTCAAAGTTTAACCTCGCCGAGCCGAGGAGCGGAAGCGTAAGACCATCCCCGTCCCAGACCGAGTGACGACCATGGGACCCACCATCAATTCCAATGCAGTACGCTACGCAGTGCCGATATAAAGCACCCCGAAACAGCATCGAAATGGTTTTGGTCACGAAAATGTTAAAAGGAAATTACACAGGACTCCCATTAGGGATGACCACAAGCGCCCGGGCGGGTGGTGTGGCACGGCGTGGCATGGCGGCGCTTGATTTTGACACAATGTCAAGTGGTTTTTGTGTTTTTTTCTCTCCTTTTCGGTCTTTCTATTAACGAAATTGCCGTTTGCCCGCTTTCTTCTTTCCTCGTCGTTAATTTCGAACAATTTCGCCGGACAGTGATAGAGGTTGCATGTATTTTGTATATAATTACACTACAGGCACGAAGGAGACCTCCGAAATACGTCAACAGAACTCCAAAAAAACAACAAACAACTGGGGGTATGTGGGCTTTTGTTTTTATGGCAGGTCAAAAGCGTGCCTCATCGTATTCAAATAGCAAGAGGTTCAATGACCGACCTCTTCGACTAAAGTCCATTACGCAATCAAACTAAATTATCCTAAACCTGGATCTTGAAAGGAAATTTGAGTGAAGGAGCGTTCACGGGCTTAAAATTAAATATCCCACACGTCCACTCAAGACGGAGATACAAAAATTTCTTTCGAAAGTCACCCGCCCGGATAGTGTCACCTACTGTCACCTCTCCATCATCGATTCGACTAAGTGGGTCAGTAATTAGACAGAGTTTCTGATTGCGCGCTGGCGTTTGGGATTATTGTCAAAAAAAGAAAAAAAAAATGGTTATAGCTTTGTCATGGCTTTAATTATTGGTCGGTTTCATTTTACGAATTATCGCCCCACGCACGGTGACGTTGACGACCTCATTTTTCGCAAGGTATGCGTAACTTGTTTTTTTGTGTTTGCGAATTTGATCGGGCAGAGTTCGGCGACACCGAGGGACAGGAAATTGTCATAAAAAATAATACAGAAAAAAAAATTAGCACGACTTTTATCAGGTCTCTTGGAGCTTCCGAGAGATCTGGGGCACAGTTAAGGTTTAGTTTATCAATTGGTGTGGAAAATATAGAGCACGCGATTGCAGAACTCCTATCTATTGTCGAATGAGGAGGGGAGAGGTAAACTTTAGTGTGATACAAAGTCTATGTGAGTGAAATTTCTTACGAGCAAGTGGGGGCCAAGTTTGCTGAGGACTGATAACCCTTGCACTGCTCTGGACTTACGAGCATAACATTATGCAGAGTCGCAGTGATACTGACATTTTAAGCAATGGTTTTCATGGGGGAGCTTGAAACTTAAATTTGTGTAGGCGCGTGTGCTGGGTGAGAGTAATCCGAAAATCTAAACTCCATTCCAATTAGCTTAACACTCAAGTTCATAATTCAGCAACTCGTACTCTTATAAAGAACCAAGTTTTAAAAGCTTTTCGCTTGTCTTAAACGTCTTCCTTTTTTTCTTAAATCTCGCAAAACAATGTTTGTAAGTAGAAAACGAACGCCCCTTAAAACTTTCAACACTATTTTATGACGCACAGAGGTGTAAAATACCTAAAACATAGCTAAAAATCAATTTCAGAAGTTGGCTTTTATCTTGAACTTCTACCCTTGGTCCAATAAAAATTAAATAGAGAACTAGAAATGAAATGTAAAGTAACTGAGTACCAAAGGGCAAAGTTGCATAAACTAAAGAAATGTGGAAACTACCCCGAACAAGATAGTGAGATAGAAATTCTGTAAAAGAAAATTTTAAAATGCATTAAATACAGCGATACTGATAAAGAATATATATAAAATCATCAAAATTACTGAATCCGAATATAAACTGCGGAATATGAAGCAGGTTGAACTGAAAAAAAATTCGAAAATGATATTGGCTTGTTTAAGAGGTCTAAAGGTCAGTAGGTATCCTTGGTAATGAACGCCACACACGGTTTATAAGTACTTGACAGATAAAACTAAAATAAATTTTATTGCTTTGTTGCTTAAACTTATTTGAAAAAGTAGGCATTTTTGTAAGAGGAGTGTTTGCATGTCAAGGCCTTGGAAAGCAATCTTCTGACAGTGCGCGAATTTGTAAGACGCATTTTCTTTAAAGACGAGGTCCCAAGTCTATCCTCTCCACAGACTCCAACTCTGCTTTGGGCAACTCCTCAATTCGTCTCGACCGCAGAGCAAACGCGAATTTCAAGGCAGAGAGCCCACCTTTCTCCAAGTCCACCCAAGAGACGACAGTAAATCAGCCCATGAAACACGGGCTCATTAGCATTTTGCTGCTGCCATCATCCCTTCCCGCCAGAGCCGTCTTGACCCCCATTAGCTGCCGTAACGCCAGCTCACTTACATGGCCAAATCAAATGGTGTACGCTCGGCAGTTAGATGTCGGTTGATGGATTCATTACGTTCCACGTTTTCGTCGTGAACAAATCCATTTCATGGAATTTTGTTTCTCTGTTTTGGGTTTTTCTTTTTTGCGAGCCCGCTTTTTACGACTTAAATGAGAAGTTCATGTGTGCGGTGGTTTAGACGCGTTCAAATGAATCCATCTAATTTGCTCGTGGCTCGTATCTTTAAGGTCGTATGTGACAGTTTTATTGAAAATTCATCCATTTTTCTTAATTTTATTTCTTCTCCTTCGTTTTCATTCAAACCAAAAAATAAAAGAAGAAACAAATTTCAACCGCCTCCTCGTGGATTGGATCGAAATGTCAACCTGTCCCAGTAATGGCCGCCGTCCTCGTTGTCGTTTTGTCGTCTTCATTCGTCGACTTTGCACTCTGTTACCATTTTTGACTTCTTCCTCTTTTTTGTTTTCATTTTCCATTCGGAACGCAAATATTATTCACACAGTTTTGTTTTTATTATCGTTTTCGGTATTTTTTTAGTTTCAATGGCCTTTTTTTTTTTTCTAAGTTATGGAAACTTTTTTTTTTAAGGTTGGAACGTGTTACTGATTTTTTTTTTGTTTTTTGCCGTGGGTTAGTTGAACCTGTCAGGGATGTGATATGTGACGAGCGGACGGGGGGCTCCCAATTTGGCTAACAAGGTTCGGAGATGTGCGGAGGTGATTTTTACTGAAGCGAACTTAATTTTGTTTTGGGGGTCTCTTGTGGAGAAACGTGTTTTATTGGTGTAAACAACCCTTATTAGAGAGTGTTGTTAGTTGTGAGTTGTTAGTTGTTAGGAGTCCTTTTTTTGACGGGGGGCTGTTGAGGTGAACTGGTTTGGGGAGTTTATTTTAAAGGTCAAAATTTTGGCTTTAAGACGGTAAGACATGTGTTGGTATTTGGGCTTATCTGATGTTCATTGAAACGTGTCCAAAAGACACGTGTTTTTGTGGTTCCACTGGCAAGTTATTACAGATTAATTTGAATTATTCAAATATGTTGAGTTCGAGTTCATGAAGCCTAAATTGACGGCGGTCACACCAGTGCGTCATTGAACTGCTGACCTTGTTTAGCGTTGGCCGTGGGCTTAGCAGTGAGTTTTGTGTTTCTGACCTATATGAGTTAAGGCCAGCGAGTCCAAGGGTGTGTTTTATTTTAAATTGCACATTAAAATCACGAGTTATTCACACCGAAAATTTGCAAATTTTGTCACACCCAGGATTCGGTTAAATTGAAATAAACAGAAAAAGTTGCAGATTTCTTTTAATAGAACATTTAACACATTTTAACACAAATGATAAAATATGCCACAGTTTCAAAAATTTAACAATAAATTCAAAACTGTCCACAGTTTTTTTTTTTTTATAATCCATGGAAAAGTGGCCTGCAGAGAACTTAGGGCTAATCGAACCAGTAGCAGCCATAATATCATTGCAAATGTACTCCAACTTATACACCAATGCAAAATTCAATAAACATCCACTTGGTTACTCAAAAATTGTTTTTAATTTAAAGAAATTCATCAAAAAATTCTGAGTTTAGCTTCAAAAGGACATCATCAAGTAGTTACTTTTAAAATCGTGGGTTATTTCGACACTGATAGATGTTTATCGAAATCTTGATAGAATGTCAGTATTGTACCTCCGCCGAGCGAAATAAGTTACTTATTGCTTGAACAACGTTGGGAAATATTGAAAAGTGACTGCTGTCTAGCTCAAACAGTGGATGTTTTGAAAGGCAACCGTGTTATCAACCGCTGCGCTGTAGCGATTTTGGTTTGACGACTTGGAGCTGCGATTTGAGCTCTTTGGAATTTTTTTTTTTGTGGAAAATGTGATGTTATGCCTACAATCGAGAAACGATTCGAGCACTTAAGGCCAATCCGTGAGCTACAGCCCGAAGCCATTAACAAGTTGTTGGAAAATTGGGTTGACAGAATGCGCTACTGCGATGCCATCCGAGGTAACCAATTGAATGACGTCCTGTTTCATACTTAATGGAAATGTTTGCTCTTACTAATAAATCCATTTAACATGGAAAAAAATGTAGTATTGTTCAGTTTATTGCAAAGAAATTTGTATTTGGCCCACCTATGTTCAGTTGTCAAAGCCACTCAAACACAAAAATTTGTTAATATATTATAAAAGAGTTCCAAAACTTAACTTGCAAAACTCAAACTTCGTTTTGACAAAGTTCTGTTCTCCAAGATCTGGAGTTGGAAAGTCACAGAAATTCAACAACTTAATTTGTTTTAAAAGCTGTTTCCATGACCTACGAACTGTTATATTCGTTTCAAACAATGTTATAGTTCATAAAAAGGTCTGATTTAAAAAAATAATAAATAAATGCTCAAAGGGAACTCTAATTCTGCGAAAATATCTTAACAATACTAAATTATGTTCAAAAGTGATACAAAATGACCCAAAACCAAATTTAAAATAACTGAATTCCCCTGATTTCTAAACTTGCATTAAGTCAGAAATAAAAAGTTGATCCTAGAGACTTTAATCGAAATCCATTGCATTTGCCCGCACTCTAGTAAATTCATTTATCACATACTAATTATAAACTATTGTATAATTTAATACTTTTCATTAATATCCACACAGTTTTTCGGTAGTTCAAACAATTTCATTCAACACCAACCCACAAAATCGAATGCCTCCATTTGAGGTGCAATAGTCCAGCTGGAGCAGAATGATATTATTCCTCAGCTCCATTTTATGATCAACTTTATTTTATTTTATGATTTCATTCTAAATGTCTGTAAGATCTTTTGAAAAACAAGTAAATTGAATAAACATAAATGTTCTTTTCATCCTCCGTCATTTATTCGAATCAACCTGCATTCACTCCACAACTGATAAACACTGAAAGCCTCACCAATCCCAGTCTCCCCATGTGCTGCACGTAGGCAAATGCCATGAAAAGCAACCCTACAACGTAATGGAATCATTTCAAAAAAGGGTGAAAATGTTTTGCCGAGAGTTTAGTGTATCAAATGTCCATCAAGGATTACAATTACTAGTATGAAGTAAGGTGGCGTGTCTTGCAGGAGAGGGCAAACGAAAGTGGTTCCACGTGTCGCACAGGACACAGGAAAAAAAAAAAACGCAGAAGCACCCTCTGGATGTATACAACACCGAAAAAGGAACTAATTGTTATCGCTCAAGGGTACTGTTGAGGAGAGTTCATCTACCTTTTTTTTGGAGATGAGGAGCAGCAGTAGTGCTTGAAGGCAGTGGATTCGAAAACTAAGACACAGGAGGTTGTAGGATCGTGTTAAGAGTTAAAGAGCTTGAGCGAGTTTGTCTTAAAGGTCAAAATTTCAACTTTAAGACAGTGAGCCATGTGTTGGCATTGGTGCTTATCTTGATTAAAACCTGTTCAAATGACAAATGAACCTGTCAAATGTCAAATCAAATGTGAAAACTTTTTCTCTCTCTCTTTTGATCTGCTTGGGCTATAAACCTTCACTGTCGTCAAGGTTAGGTTCTCTGTTGGACAATGGCTAAGAATTCTTGGACTCTTTAGGCGTCAATTCAATGTCTTTGAGCTTAAGCCCCGTTTGAGAACATGCCTCAGAATTCTTGGATTTCTTGGCCGTAAATTCTTGTTTTTGAACTTTTGAACTCTTTTTTGTCAATTGATGATGTTTCTAGACTTCTAGAGGCTTTTTCGATCTCATTTCATGTCTAAATATCTCTAAGAAAAAGTAGGATATTGTTTTTTTTGTATCCACAAACAAATTTTGGTGGTTATCTTCGTT
The DNA here is from genome assembly GCA_905187475.1 of Syritta pipiens. NCBI lineage: Eukaryota > Metazoa > Arthropoda > Insecta > Diptera > Syrphidae > Syritta > Syritta pipiens. The sequence goes on along the minus strand of LR994571.1, from coordinate 67,954,038 downwards.
GGGATTCAATTTTATTCTGTACTGAGGGTGCAATAGACTTTTTGGACATTGTAGACTTATAAACTCCATCCTCTGTTGACACTTTCTCAGTCAACTAGGAGTCTTACTCTTCAATCCCAATCAAAAGACAATTTTGAAAGATTTCACATGTGTGGGAGGCTCCTACGAATGAGCACAGTCCTAGACACCCCTACACTATTCCCCACGATATTCCACGCATTTCAACTACTCCAGGCTCACGGAAGCACTCAATTCGGCTCCTGCAACACTTCTCCACCGCCTGCAATACCATCCCAAAGCCTCCTTAAGTCACCCCAAAGCACCCAGCCTACTTCCGCACGCTGCGATCATCATTTTGCCTCTTCCACTACGAGAGTCTCTACGAGATTAAACACACGACAGCACTCATCCAAAAATAAATTGTTTTCGTGTCTCATCCACTCCTCGAGTGAATATCTCCAACAAAATTTTAATAAAACAAAAAACCAGAAAAAAAACCAAACCAAACAAAGTGAATTATTGTTTTCGGAATGGAATGGAAACGTTTTGCGTCCCGCGTGTCGGATTGGAAAACCGAGTGCCATCAGTTCGTTCACAAAAAAAAGAAATTCAAGTTCAAGGTTATCTCGTGATGAAAGACAAAAAAAAAACCGAAGAGAACTGAAATAAAATTTCGTGTTTATTTTCAAAGTCAATATCTCGCTCTAGCCAATTAAGAACCCCATCTCATCTCGTCCCCCAATAAGGGGGAGAGCCTCTTCACATTTGGGACGGATGTGATTCCCAAAAATAAACCAGCCGCTTTCTGGAATAACCAAAAGATCCAGTGAAGAATGCCCCGAGCATTTTCCTATTGCGTAGTTTTGAATTTGATTCATTTTTAGGAGGGAGATTCGTTTGTGTGCGATACATCATTGTCCGTCACCACAGATTTACTATTTTTTGGGCTCGAAAAATGATTCAAAATATAGAAACTTTCGGACGTTCAAAGACCCAGAGAGCCGAAGAACCTGGCTCCTCACACACCACGGCGAGCGCATGGAATTCGTTCCGCGTTTCGGCTTTGATTTCAAACTTTTTCTGTTTCATTTTTTTTCGTGTATGGCACACGCATGTGTATCTTTTTTTTTTTTTTTCGTGGCTTCTCTCGTTCACCTGTTGTGTGTGAGAAGCCTAGAACTGGTTTTGAATTTGAAGTAGTCATTATGAGATACTAAACAGCAACAGAAAACGAAAAAAAGGGAGAGGAGAACTCGTTTGGGAACCGAGAAGCTTAAATTTGGAATCCGAGATCAAGATTGGCGTGTGTTTTGAGTTGGATGGGCTTTTGGTTTCAATTTTTTTTGGTTTTATTTTTTTGCGGAATGATTGATCTAAGAAAATGATGAAATATGCTCTGATGAGGCGGGTGATTAAGCCGGCGACAAAACTAAGACCGAGTGGGTGTTTATTTACTTAGCTGGAAGTTTGTTTCTGGTGTAGAACTGAAGATTCTCTCTCGGCCAATAGGCGCCTCGTATGTTTGTTTTTCCGCGTTTTTATTTTTTTTTTGTGACTCGTAACTAAAATGTCTGTTGTTTTTTTTTTTTCTTTTCAGGTAAGTTCGAGTTGGATTTATGGTGGGAATCAAGCTGCCTTAAGATGGGATTGGCAAATTTCACAAACCTGTGAGAAATCGAAATGTGAAGTGAGGAGGCAGTCGTAAGCATGTCAGATTTAGAGAACTCAATTTTTCATTTTTATGAGGTGGTTTTTGGATAATTTGAATGAAGCTTTGAGTTGAATCTGATTAATGTAATGTCATTTTCTTAAAAAAAAACTTAAGTTCAGTTTTTTTTGTTGAATTTAAGTTTGAGTGCCGAAGAAAAAACATTCAATTGCTTGTACTGGTAAATTAACTTTTAAACTTTAATTATTTTTTGAATATCTATGTTAAGATCTCTGCAGGCTAGGTTATGTTAGAGGCTTAAAGTCAGTCACTATGAATGGTGAATCAGATACTGTTTGAAAAATTTAGACTTTGGTTTAGTTTTTGTTAGAACTGAAGTTTGAGAGCCGATGACAACACATCTTTAATTGTTTGTACCATTGGTTTTCTATTTTGTTAAGACTAAAGTCAGTAGGTGATGTTGAACGGCAGACCTTTAAAGTAATAACTGTGGATTATTTGGAGCCAAATGTTTGTGAAAAACTGCATGCAAAGTTAAACAAGCTTTAATCAGCCAAACCCTTCACTTGGCTGTACTTTTGTGTTTAGAAATTGAATCATGCCGCTAAAACAACAAAAATACCTTTAAGGTCTCTCAGAAAAATCTAAATCAAACATCGTCGTTTCAAAACTAACGACATTTATTTTCGAGAATCGTATTTATAGCCCAGCGACCCCATTAGTGGAACACGCGGTCAAGAAGAAGATGATGATGATGACTTATGCCAATACTTTTTTTCATGAGCGTATGTTTCTTATGCACAAATAGAAATAGAAAACCAGGCTCAGGTCTTACTATAAGATTCGCTCAAAAAGAACCCAGAGAAACCATAACTAAATTTTCCGAATTGGTAGTTATTCGGTAAGAAGTTCATCATCATTAGTGGCGTAACAGCTCACTATCCAAACTAATCATGCATAGCGTCGTTTTGTAGGTTGTGTCAAGACCTTTCAAATGATGTATTGCCAGATACGAGCTCTGTAGCGCTTTGTACATAGCCGGAAAATTCAAAAGACAAAAAGGCGGAAGGGAGATATTTGACAACCTAATATTTTTAAATGTGAAAAGAAGATACAGGATTTTTTTATTTTATTTTATTTCACATATGTAGGTACAGTGTAAATTAACTTACATTGTCCCAATAAGATACAATGCCGGGAAACTAAGCCCATATGGTATGATTTTGGTTTCTGAAATTGTGAACATGTGTTTTTAGAGATGAGAAAATACATATCGGGCTATATTTTCAAACTGACAAAATATCCCCAAGATTCCAATGCAAAACAAACAGCTTTCCTAATACGTCTACTTAACAACAAAGGTGCTGTTCAACAAACCCCCAGACACCTGCAGACAAAATTCTCAGCACTCTGATCTCAGATAATCGTGGTCGTGGCAGAAAAAAACAGAAGCCACTCTTCGAACGGATGTCACCGCAATAGAATCCTTCCACCACTCACCGATCACATGCTCTGCAAATAAATTATCCTCAATTAGCTGCCGATTCCAGAAATGGTAGGTCCCCAACCACCTCCGAAAAAACAACACACAGCAGAAAAAAAAAAAAACAACGCCGATGACTTCCATTAACCCGTATATTTTGCGTCATATTTTGTGTTGTGAAAAAACAAACCGCGATTACCTTCTGCCACCGTATGTGGGTTCAATAAAACCTACGAAAATTAATTTGTTTCAAATTCTCGTCACTACTGATGCCTGATGCTGGTCTATTTCCAACGTCGTCGTCGTGCTCCTGCTGGTTTCTACGCTCCACGACGCTGTGGTGGTTCACGATAAACATCTTAATGGCCACAATTCGTCATCTACCACAACGACGATGAAGACGACAACAGAGGGGTAACTTGTACCACCACCAGCAGCACTTGCGGCTAAGACAAATCTGCTACCAAGAACATCGCTGCCAACTAAACTACACAGACACGGGTTTGTGAATTTTGTTTAATTGAAATACGAGTGTAATAACAAAAATTAAATTTATTACAATCACACACGAGTCATTGTACCCGTGCGTACGGTCGTCCCTCTCACTCTTCGGTTGAGTTGGGGGCTTTGTGTTGGTCATCGGTTTTCAAGGCCAACCAGGTTTTGTGCTTTAATAACTTGAAGCCCCCAAAGCAAGCCGAGAAATTGTTTTTTTTTTCTGTGCCGTGATCTGAGGCAGGCTAAGACCAGGGGGCGGTGACAGGCGGCGGTTCTTGAAACCGGCAGCGTGCACGAAATCCACATTTTCGACTGCGATGATAATTTAAAGTGAATAATTTTTTGTTTGTTTCGAATTTCTTTTGTGTCAGACGGGAGAGAGAGAATTCAATTGTTGTTGGTAATTTAAATGAAAATTCGTTGTTGTTGTTTTCAGAGAACAAAAACAACACAAAAAGAGAATATTAAGTGATCGTTAAAATTAACCTTTCACAGTTCATGAACTTTCGAACAACTTGTTTGGATTCAGGTTCACGGTCTTGTCGCCGTCGTCGTCGGGTTGTCATGTTCCATGGCTGTTGTTTTTACGCGAAATAGGAAATCCAATCCATAGAGTGACTGGCTTTTTGTTGTGGGCTGCACTTGTTTGAGATAGTTTGTTCCGGATTGGTAGCTTTAGGCGGCGTTCGCTTTTTTTTTTGTGAATTTTTGTTTTAATGACAATCTGGTTAGTCGGGGGCAATAAAGTCGTTAAACATTTATGAGATCGAGAAAAACCGGTGAGTAACTTTCGACATTTTCAAGTAATTTGTTGCAGTGGCGGTTCTGGAAATTAACTTGATCGCGTGGGGACGATCAAATAACGAGGAATGATTCCAAAATCCATGGCAGTTTTCATGTCTTTTGTGAAATTTTCTTCTCACTTAAAAGTGAAATGTTTAGTTACTACCTATCAGTTGTTTCTTCGTCTTCAAGAAGAAGAATAATTCTGGCTTCACTGTGTTCAAGACTTTGGGCTTGTTACATTTTAAGTTCTATATTTTGTAAATATATTGATAATTAACGAAAATGTGTAAAAAATTGCTGCCGTAAACATTTACTTCCAATTACACAATTATTTGAAATATAAAGCAAAATTAAGTTTAATTGTGGCCTTAACTTTGAAAGAGATGAACATAAATATTCACGAAGAAAGTGTTTGGTTCCAATTTTTGATAATCTCGTCGGTAATGCTAATCGTCTTAAAAGTAGAATATGCGAATGGAGTAAAAGAGGTTTACCACAGACCTATATGACATTTTCTTCCCATCAGTGTTCATTCCCGAACTCGAAAACTTGGCTAAATTAATTAGCAATTAATCTCGATCCAATTGATTGAAGCTTTGTGCGTCGCCTTGAAAAGAAAGATTTCCTCTGATTGTTAAAGAAAGCGCATGAACTCTGATTAGAAAAAGGCAATCTTCAGTCACTGGACATAACACACAGTTGCAGCAACTCTGAAACACAGCCATGACGCCAGCAACTCTCCATCCAAGGCCGCTAGGCGTCTAAGACTCCCGGACAGCAGCTCATACATATTTCCTCCAGGCTTCCTTAATCTACACCAAACCCCTCAACAGATCGGGTAATTGCCTCCTATCGCCCTACAGATCGACACCCATTCCAATCTCTGATGATCATGTCAGAGTCGGCCCCTCGCCGGTGACTCGAGGCATACCGCGCCTCAACCGCGTCGCCGCCACCGCTACCGATGACTTATCTTCCAAAACAAGGTGCCATGCGTAAAAGAAATAAAGAAAAAGGAAAGACGGGAAAACACAGCAAAAAAAACCCATTTCCTATTACCCTGCCATTAAATACGGTAACCATCCATTAGATACTTCGTTCCCTTTCTTGTTTTAGAATTACGACTAAGAAACAAAACAACAAAACTTTTACTTGTTGAATATCTCAGAACCCGAGACTAACTCTCGCTGTTCTTTCGTGCATGACAAGAATTATATTTTTTTTCCTTTCCGTCGTCTTCTTCGGCTCTGTTCTAGTGTTCTGTTCTGTTCTCTTGCCCGGCCTCCCCCCAGAACCACTCACTTGAATGCTGAATAGGTTTTGGCTCATGTGTCTTGAAAGACAAGAGTCAAGAGTCAGGCTCTTTATATTTTTTTTTCTCAAAGACTTAGTCGACGGTCGATTTAAATGGCGGATTGCGTGCAAAAAAATAAGCAACACAACAACTCTTGACGAACATACAAATGAGCTTGAGGTTTGTGAAGAAAGTCCAACGAAGAACCAGATTTGTGTGGTAAAGAAAAGAAAGGAAAAGAAATAAAAAAGAATCTTTTCCCTTTCTTATAGATGATCGTGTTGCTGCTGCGTCTTCTAAGCGTGTTAAAATGTTAAATGGCTTCCCCGGCGGAGACGTGGTGATCTACGAAATCCACTCCACTGACACCTTGCTGTGTGTATGTGTGGATATCTATTCAAAAGTCATCAGTAAAATCAGCACAATGAGCATAATTACTTCGATTTTGCACACACGTTTCTGTCTAAAGATACATTTTCATTTTTTTTGCTTCTGTTGTTTTGTTACTCCTTCTTTTTCTACACCACTCCTCCACCTCTCTTCTGTGTTATGATTTTTACTCGTGTATCGTTTCAAGTACAAATTCGCTTAATGATACAAAGCACGTAGAAGAGGAAGAGAGAGAAAAAAAAAAGAAAATGGCCGCTGTTAAGTACGAGTTAAGTTGGATTACATTGTTAGCTGAGCAATCTCAGCAAACCAAACAAACGCGACAACTTTATTACAAAAAAAAATGAAAAGAAAAAACCTCAACAAATGTATCTGCAGTGGAAAAAGTGAAGAAAAAAAAAGACACACTCGAGTTGAGAAAAGGGAATGTTATTGCGGTGGCAGTGGCTGCAGGCAACAAAAAAATGACTGCCAAGTATCCCGTGTATCTTACGGATCGTTGAAGCAAAAAAAAATGCTTTCTTTTCAGCAATGTGATCTTGATTTCTTTGGCTCCTTAATCGCCATTCAATTGACAGTAATTGGCGCGGTGTTTGGACTGCTGACAGTGGAGGGCTTTATGATAAAGTGGCACGCAAAAGATCGGAGGTAATGGTTTATGTAATCGAGAGAGGCGGATTCTTTTGTTGCTTAGGTGCTAAGGGTCGTGTGGTCGCATTGGTAGTGGAAAGGAATGCGAACAATTAGAACTTTGAAATCCAGTTTAGGGGCCTTTGGCGAAGTTTTTTTTGAATGAACTTCATTCGTCTATTGTTTTTGACTTCAATTGAAGTTCATGACCTAAATGTCGTGGAAATATCGATAATATATTTTATTTAATAAAAACAAACCTTAAACATTGATCAGAACGTTTTTAGTGAACGTTGGTACTTGCATTTTACCGCGTTCTATTTATACATAACCTTTTACAAACATTTTCCAATGACAAGCTGTGTAATTTGACTGGAGGTACCATCAAAAACAACAAATGCATAAAAACACATCATTTAATTTAAACTGATCAATATTTTCCAGTGACAGTTGCGAATTCCCCGTAGTTAAAGCTTAAAAACAAATAAAAGCAAATGAAGACGAATTTTGAGTATCTAATTGCTAGTTTAAAACATAAATGAATTAATCAAATTCTTTTATTCAAATAATTTGTTGACAAATACTAAGGAAGATTTGTGCCTTATGCTATAAGGCGTTGCAACTGTAATACAATGTTCACATTACTTTAAAATTTTCTTCAGTTCTTGTTCATGGCTTAAAACAAGTTTTGTATCGTTTCCTGACAACACTAAATATTTTTTAAAGTACAGTTTTTACAAACAGAAATACATAGTACTAACTACGCAAACAATTTATAACGCGTTGCTTGCACCAGTTAACAGTTAATTTTTTTAACCATTCGTGATGCATTCAAATAAACTATTTTTGTGTGTTCTATATTGCATTCATTTCTTCAAACCAATTTACTAACAATAATAATATTTACAAAATTCAAGCCTTTAGTTTATTTCATAAGCCTTTAAATCTAATAATCTTGGCTTCGCCGGTCACCGGTCACCGGTGACCCTCATGGCATTCAACGTGTTAAACAAATTGAAATAAAGTTTTGTATGTATATTATTTTGTTAGTATCAACTCTTGGTAAATCGATTCGTTCTTTTGCACTGGAGAATATCTTTTTATTGCTACTGCCATTAACTTTAGTAAACTGGACATCGTCTTTGCGTCCGATTTCTTTTGATTACATATTCGAGAATCGTATGTATGTATGTACTGTATTGCTTGGAAGCTCGTTGCTTTAGGTGCAGCATAGGTACGGTGACAATATTTTAAAGTTGCAAATAATCAACAACAACAAAAATTCGCAGTATTTAATTCGTGTAGATCTTCTCTAACTTGTAGTATAAAATTGAAATTGAATGAATAACAAACATAAGTAAAGTAACATCCCAAAAGGATTTTCCTTCAGCTAACATATCCCACCATGACATATCTCTCTGTCCCTGGCCTTTCGACACGAACGTGTAAAGTTTAAATTTGTAAATTAAAAGTGTAATTTGAAAATAGTAGTTAATAAAAGTTTTTATTTGAAAACATCAAAAAATAACCCAAGTCTAAATACTCAAACTTCTATTACTCAACCTTTTTTTTAAGTTTTAATTGCATTTTTCATGTATGGTTGCATCCCAATTCGAATTTCTTTAACTTATCAAGAAGTAATTTCATAGTAGGATCTAGTAAATAAAGTTTATTTCATAGACTTTTGGGGCATTCGACACCGGAAAACTAAATTTCACAAGTTTTGAAATGAAATGAAGTTTAAATTAAACTTAAATTTGTGAAAGAATTGCACTACATTACCATTTTTGATCATTCAATAAATTACAGCATTATCATTTTGAGACTTGAAAAAAAATGTTGATTTTCGTTTTTGTTTCAACAATGTTAAATAAAATACTGAACTAATAATGATCAACTCTTAAAATAATGAACGTCTTTGTGTTTTTAAATACAAAATAATTCACAATCAACTTCTTCAAATAGTGAACTGTTTATTATAATACTGAAGGGATGGTCGCCGTAAACATAAGTGACTTCGCCGCTTTCATTCTCCGAAATATCGTCGGTCAGTTCAAGTTCAGTGCTACTTCTTGTGTCTCGCAAATTAGAAAATGCCAACGCAACCCTAAGACTCAAAAATATCAAGGGCAGAAACTGAATAAAAATTATTTGAGAATTGGTTTTCCTGTGGCTATTTTTACAACCCATGGATTCAATTTTGTACACACATACAATGTACATATAAATGCTCAGTCCCAAGTTTAGGCATGGAATTCTAAAATCCGATAAGAAACATCAAACAAATACTATGTTAAGACTTTCTAATTCAGAATTGAACTTCATTTTTTTATTTATTTAATGATTTTAATTTTTATTTTAGTTTACCAGAAAAGCAGTGTGCTTACTGCAGGAAGTTGCGTAAAAAAAGGGCTAGAAAATACTGAACTCAGCCTTATTTCGAATGATCGCTAATTTAACAGACAGATTTATTTTTCTGATGTTTTATAACAATTTTCCTCAGACCTCAAGTTTTCAAAAGGCTCACTTATATTCCCAGACTTATTATGGTACCCTACGGTGTTATTTCAACGGATTAAGGAAATAAAAACTCTGGCGAGTCTCTGCTTTGGGACAGAAAAAGGACGTTAGTTATCTTGCGGATCACTGTAGACTGAAATGTTTGAAGGAAATGTGTCTGTCTGATAACAAGTTCAGTATCTTAGGGAAGCTTAGACCTCGAAGCACATATTCTCCTACCGTCGATTAAAATTTTGAATGGTATTCCACTCTACAACCACTTCATCCTACTCTCCGACAGCCGTGAATATCACTTTCTCACCGTGTTGACGTTTGATTACTTCATCATCAAAAAGCACACACATGTCAAAGTCTCCGCCAGCTAATCTCTCCCACAAACAACTCGTGCAGAGCCTTCGCCACAACTCTGCCGCCGCTATCGCAATTAGAATCTCATCTCTTCCGCCACAAAAATTTCTTTCCACCAGACAACTTCTAAGACCCTGCCAAGGATCTAACCTAAGCCACTGCCGATTATCGGTTCCACTCGAGAAAATATCAAAACATGAGCTCTTGTTTATTTACGAACACATCCCCGGTGCGAGGGGAGTGAGTTTCTTGAATCAATCAATCAAAAAAATATAAAAAAAAGAATTTTTTGTTTGCTCGAAGAAAACTCCTGACGGGCGTGTATGCCAAATAAAAATAAAATTCGTTTCCCGTCTTCCCCAAAAACAACTTCGGTTTATCATTTCTCCACCGCCGTCGCTGCAAGGTAATCTCCACCGACTCTGGCGTCCGGGGCAAACACGTAGGCTTCTTGTCAACACCGCACATGACCAGAGTCTTGAAATTAGATAAAATTACCAAAGTTGAAGTGAATGGAGTGAGTTGATTCGTGGAATCCACCTGTACGAGGTGAAAATTTATTCATCGAAGGTGTCTGTGGGACGAAAATCACAATTAACAGGGTAGATCTTTTAATTAGGGGTGCTTTAAGGCAGTGAAGCATTCTCCGAAATGCTACGAAGTTGGGGGCAAACCTTTGCAGACTTCTAGAAAAGAGATGAGAAGCAGCAGAAGCACTTTAATTTGCTAACACCAGTAAAATCTTTCGATCGAAAATGTTTTTTTTTTTACTTTTGCGACTATTTTCAAGTCAAAGGTCAAAGATCTGAATGGCTTGGGGATAACTATAACATGAGCTGCTTAAGAGTAATATTATGAAATTGAGAATGTATAATAATAAAGCGATCAATTAATCAATCAGTTTACGGACATTTTTGGGCAAAAATATTCATTTTAACAGATTCGTGTTTCGAATACAAAGAGTGTGGCTCGGTAAGTTTTTTTGGGTCAACAAAATCACTAAGGTTATCTTGAAGCCTTTGCTTTCGCTCATGCTACTGACTTTTTTGATGAAGTCTTTCTTTATTGCAACCTCAGGTCTTTTACATGGATCATAAGAAACAATGATTTGAAGAAGGAGCAGAGTGTGTAACCTTTGTTTCAAAACCTGACATTTGCTTCAAATTCAATAGTTTATCCTTAATCCTTAATTTTAGGATTTGCAAAGAAAGTTTTGAAAGTTTTTAAATGCTTCGCCTTTTACACAGGACAGACCAAACATGATTTTGTTTCTTTCAGAGAACGTAACTGGTGTCTGGAATTGGTAAAGATTAAGCTTAAATCAGCCTAATGTATGAAATTGGCTACGGGTTATATCTAAATTGGACCCATGGCAGCTTAACGCTTGCTTGCTTAATGGTTCCCTTTAAGTCTCCCATGTGAAAAAAAGTCTTTACCCAACTTGATTAAGAAGAAAGGTTTGAAAAACAATTTCTTTTCTCAGAGGAAAACACATGCTAACACATGCTGCCACAGGTCCAATTTGGTCATGATCGTTAGCCAATTCAGCACACAAATGTCAGTTTTTCTTAACGAAACCAATTTTCCCCGTCGCACGTTCCACAGCCGCCGCTGCTAATGCAGCCGTCACAGACCACCAACAGTAACCGCGTCTAAGCCCCTAAGCCTCTCAGTCCGATCAAATTAAAAAAAAAGGAAACAAAACGAACACAACCCACCGGCACATAATAAATTCTCTTCTCCACAACTTCATCGGATCCGTTTTTTTTACTGCGGTGCGAAATTTTGGCCGTTTACATTTCTAATTTATCTCCGACCCTCCCAATCAACCGCCCGACCAACCGACAGGGCGACTTAAGGTGTTCATTTATCCTGCGGTGCGACATAATTTATAAGACACCCCTAAGTCGTCCTCTCGCTCTCGTCTCGTCTCGTATCGTATAATTTATAAGACACCCCTAAAGCGGCTCCCCGTTCTCATAGGAAAGGACAACAGCGAGCCGACAGGAGGAGAATATAATGCCAAGGCTAAGAAAATTATTACACCGTTCAAATCTAATTTCGTACGAAAAAAAGGATATCCGCGAAAAGGACAACGACCAAGGATTGAGGGAAAAAAAGAGAACACATCACCTGTTAAAACATCACAGAGCAGGTGGTGCGGTTATCCCATTCCTCGCAATAGATTCTCGATTAGTTCGTTTGTTTGTTTGTTTGAGTTTTTTCGTTTTGTTTTTTGGCTAAATGGACACATCTGTGTGGGCCAGAGGAGTGTTTTTTTTTTCTTTTTTGGGGTGAATTTAGCGGGTTCCCATGAAATTGCGCCCGATGGATTGGTCTCGGATGCAGCAGAAGGAGATCTTTGCAGCTGCGGCGATTTTTTGTCGGAGGCGATTTCCGCCATAGATTGCGAGATAAGAGAAGAGTTCCGTGGAAGTGGATTTTGGCGTTCTGAAATTACAGCCGCTGGTGTGTGGTAGACAAATTAGTCTTTCGAGTTGATAGGAAACTGAAGAAATGGGAACGATTCTAGATCAAGGTTTGGAAGTTTAAGGAAATATCTGATGGCTATTGGCCAAGGATGGGGGAAAGGCTTAGAACAAACAAGAGCTTAAAGGGCTCATTCAATCATTCATTCATTGGATCACTATCTTAAAGTCAGAATTCTTACTTTTTTCGAGCCTTCACCAGGTTCACACCTGTTCCGTGTAAGTGAACCACGCCTGGAACTTGTAAGAGTTAGTAATCCACGCCAAGAGGTGAACTTGTGGACCTCAGATTGGACACCTGCTAAACTGAAGGTCTTTGCATTTGACTAACAACTTTGATAAAAGACTCTCTTGTAGTTGATTCCACAAAATGTCGGTTCTGACAGAAATTAGTAGCATTGAATAAATTTGAACATTTACATTTTTCACTGGTCTAATGTTTCGTCGAAAAGGTTTGACTATTTCGTTGGTTAAGGCAGTAATAAAGCGCTTAAAGTTTTTCAATAAGCACATAACAATGACACTTAGAATAACCACAACAAGTCGAGATGGATTTCATGTTTAGAGATGAAGTTTATTTTTTTGTATAAGCCTTCGTCTCGTAGACCACTCAACAGCGGAAATGTTCTGGAGCGTTCGATTCCTTGGTAACTATTTGCGAATACTCAATGACTTTAATTCCATATTAATCATTTTTTTTTTGTGAATTTTTCAAACTTAATTTCATTCTCGAAACATGCTCCGAACACCTCTTGAAATCGCATCAGCGGTGCATTTTATCGAAATGTAATTAAGTTCATTGACATCTATTATCGGTTTGTTGATACTTACCCAAAAGCGATCTTCACCTCTGAAAATAATTTTTTGACAAAGATCAAAATTGTGTTCAAAAATCAATTGAAGATGTTTTTTCGCTTCGATTTAACACCAAGAGATGAGCTAGACTTCTGGAATAAGTTGGATCCTGTTATTCTTTCATGCAAGATCACCGAGTCGAATTTCTGGCGCTTTAAATGATAAGGCTTAATATTTTGACTGAATTTGATCAAGGGGCTTCCGTTCTTGAACAATTTAGATGTTGTAAAGCATAAGCCAAGATCCTCGTGTGAAAATTCAGCTCTATGTCGTTTAAGAGACTCTGTTATGAATTTGGGGTTTAATTATTTTAAGCTTGAGTGTCTAATGGGTTCACATTATGGTTATATGATGGTATTTCCATTTATTCCCATTAGTATGGAAATAGTCAAGGGTGAAAAATTGAGACGAAATTGATCTGCTCTGGTGTTATGAGAAGATTACCTTGAATAAAAACTGAATGGCGTCCAATCGTTTCTCATTTCTAAACCCGATTGTGAAAACAAAATTAAACTCCTCTTAACGTATAGTTTATTGAGAGATAAACTGACCAGATGCAAGACTCCCTTTTCCGAACTAAAATACACTTCTAGCTCCAGCAACTCCCATTAAAAGTCGCAGAAATCAATAAAACGATCGACAATTTAACAAAAAAATCTTTACAAAAAATTGGCGGAATTGGCACCCTTCTCTCCTTCAGTGGACTTCATCCACACCCACGTTCCACAACTGCCTAAAAAAAAAAAAAAACCATCACACGAACGCAAAAAAAACACCTTGACACAATTGAGACGGAGAAGAAATTCAATAAAAACAAAACGTAAACATTTACAGTTAATCCTTTCATCAATTTTCTTTCCTCTTGTCTCTATCATGTCTTCCGAGGGGGTAGGAGAGGGGAAGATTTACAACCCACAACAAACACAAACCTTTCATTTGAAGCCGCAGCCCAAAGCACTTCAACGAGCTCCTCGTACTCTGCGTGGTCATAATTTAATTTCAATGGTGATAGTTGTTGTTGGTGGCGGCGGCTAACGGTAGATTCGGCCATATATGAAATTATCTATGAGTGCCATCCATTAAAAGAAACGCCAACACGCACACAGACGCATGGGTACGGGCCAAAAGAACGAACGCGTGTTGAGTTGGCATGCAAATGAATTACGCAGAATCGCTGATCGACGCCACGTTAGAGTTTTTTGCGGTTTTGAGCCCCTGAGGCCAAGGAAATCCCAAAAGGAAGACGCGGCCAATACGCCGTGTGCGTGTATGTGTGGTGACTGTGCGTGGAGAATTTTTGATGCGAGCCCAAGTGAAAGGGACGACGAGTGGCGACTTCTGTCTGCTTCGAGGAGAAGAACCCGCGTCGGATTTTGGTCGACAGGTTCTCTGTTTTGTGGTGGCTTCTGTTTTGTGTTTTTTTTTTTCGTTGTCCAAAAAATGAGGCTCAGAGCCATTAAATGGAAGTCGCGCTTCCTTTTACTTTTCACGTCATGTTCCAGTGTCGGTGCGCGTCATTAGACGTGTTTTCCCCCCGAAAGAACACGAGAAGGGGCTCCTCTTGACGAAAAACTTACAAGCAAACGAGTTTTTTTTTCTGTCTGAAATTCTTTTGATTGGCGTTTTTGGCATAAACGTCTCGATGGTTTCGTTGTCGTTTGGGGAGGTGAAAGGAAGCCGGGAAGTGGCTTGATGAATTTTAAGCGGCGAATAAATGATAAAGAAAAGAAAGAACACACAAAATTAATTGGGCAGTGCGAAAATTTTAGACTCAGACGCCCACGGATCTTGAAAAAAGGAATGTGAAGGGAGGATATGGGTCTAAAAATAGAGCCATGAGTTGGTGTCGTGACTCAAAGGTGTATTACATTTTCTCAAAAGTGTCTGATTCAACCTTTTTTGGCAGAGAAACTGGTCCTTTTTCTTTCTATTTTTAGTGGAAAATTCAGAAGATGCTCTTTTTCTGCGAATGGAGATGTACTTGAGATTTTCTGTAAAGTGTCGTGAGTACACCATTTTTTAACCCTTTCCACTCTTTATCATTCATATTACCAGCAACTCGAAGCAATTTCAATGCAAAGATCATATTTATGGTTATTTAAGGTGATATGGGCCCTAAAAAAGGTTCATCATGAAGTCACATGAAGTCAGTTTATTAACTGAAAATTATTCGCATTGTCTCCGTAATGAAGACCTCGAGTTTGAACATAAATATCAAATGGCTTCTCTCCGGAGCCCTCGAGTGCAAATGTTAAACTTGCTTGCCTTTTAAACTCCCCACTATCCATTCATTGAAACTCTTTTTAATTCAATTCAATTCTTCTTTATTTCATGGCAAGAAAGAAAGTATTTAAATGACTGTTTTTACAGGTATAATACAAAAATTCATTTTCCTAAGAAACAGTATTGTACAAACTGTTACCAAAGTGGCAAGTGGCAACAGATCCTGGAGCCTTATCATTTGCCCAGCGTCTCTTTGAAGTCGTCTCTGCCTAGTCGATGGGAAATTATAATAAATTGAAAAATTAAAAATTTGACATTCAATGACACAACATTTTGACGCTTAAAGACTGAACTGAAAAAGTTTCGCATCAATCAAATCTAACAAGGAGAGTGCACGAACTTAGGGAAGTTTGTTATAGTGATAGCTCCCCTATTGGACATTAATTACCCAAAGTCAGGATTATCCTAATATCCATTAGGATACTCTTCAAAGGCACCTCTTTCCATATCAGGTTTGAAATACTTTGAAAAGTGTCTTTCAAATATGTTAAAACCTATTTAGTTGCCTATTTGAACTTAAAATACATCTCCGGTTATTTGAAAAAAATATGAGATGAGAAATGAGAGTGTGCAAGGATTATTTTTTTTTTGCAATAAACTTGGTCGATACAATTCGATGGAGATATGAAGATTTGATCGAAATTGCGAAAATAAAATAAAACAAAATTTGATGAAAGAAACCTATGCTGTGTATCCTTAGCGCTTTTTAAATAAGTTCACTCCTTTGGAAGGTAACATTTTCCTTATTCTCGGACCCAGAATCATTCAACGCTGCAGTTTTAGTCAATTCTTAAGACACTTTGAAGGCTGTTAAGCAAAGTTCAACCTACAGACTTCAGTTGAACACTTTTTGTAAATGTGCTTTACACATTTAACTTAAAGCAGTACCACCAAGATAGTCTCGTGATTCTACGAAACATGCAGATGTTTATTCGACCCTGTCATAAAATCAATTTATGCAAAAGCATATTTTAATAAGTTGCCGTTTTGATTTTTTGCATTTTAACTTTTACTTTTAAAATGCGAAGATGTGTTTAGAAATTTTAGAAGTACCTACAGTTGCAGTCAAAATAATAGCAGATCGGTTAGTGCGTCGGACTGTTGAGCGAGAGTACCCGGGTTCGAATCCAGCTCGGGGAAAAAAAACACCACAAACATTTTTCACGGTCCCACCTCCAGCGAACGACTGACAACCTTCCTGGAGTACTTCTGTCATGAAAAGCTTTCGCAATTCGCCGTTCGGAACCGGCATTAAACTGTAGGTCCACTCCACATGTGACAAAAATTATAACGCGCACAACACAGTGGAGGCGCGAAAAAGCTAGGCTCTGGCTCTCAACGGGCTGTTACGCTGCACAATGCAATGCTTTCTGAAGGACATCTTCTTGCAACTTGAGTAATATCATACTAATGATTGAAGTAATTGAAAAATCGTTGATGTTCTAAAGTAGAAGCACATTCCCAAAGTCTATGCTGTGCACTGCTATTATTTTGACCGCAGCTGTATGTCGTAAGATAAAAAAATAAATTCGACGTAAAGTGTGACTTAATTTTTTTATAATTGTATGAAATAAAGAACACATTTTTCTCAAAATCTTTAAAACACAAGAGGTTCAGAACTGCTCGAGTTTCCGACGCCTCAAATAACAAAATGAATGCCTCTCGGGACTCTTAATGGAATAAGTTTCATTAAACATTAAAACAAAAACAATTTCTTTCAAATGGCTGACAAATTCAGTGGCTGACTAGTGCCTTATTCGAATGTTTTGATTGATTGAAATTTTAGTCTTCTGAGATATCCATTAAAGTACGTTCTGTGCTTTGGTCTCTCGAAATTTGTAAAGGCCTTCAATAGGTTTGCTTTTGTTAAGCAAACATTTTAAGCACAGTAAACTCTCGATAACTCGAACCTCTATAATTCGAAAATCTCTGTCAATAGAAGCGTTCTCACAGTCCGCTGGAAAAAAAAACAAACTCTGTAAATCAAAAATAACATATGCAATATGGTCCCCTCGTTAATTTGAATTTATTTTTTTTGTAAAACAACATGAAAACCTCTATAATTAAAAAATGATGGCTTAGAAAAAAAGGAAGCTTGACTTCGAATTATTATTTATTACCTCTATAATTCGAAGTCAAACTTGCTTTTTTTTCTTCGATGAGCAGTGAGCAATATTATTTTCTGAAACACCCATAATTCGAGCGTTTTTTCCATGAAATTCGAATTATCGAGATTCTGTAGTAGCATATCGCTGCCATAAGCCGGTTGACCTTTAGCGTTTGGCCTTAAAAAGTGGTGATCTTAACAACAATCCTAGACTCGATTTTTACCTGCATAAGAGAGTTTAGAACAAACTGACTGTAGTTATCATTAATTCTGCCCTTGATCATGCTGAGTATCTTAAACCATCGTGCTTTCCCTTCCACAACTTCTCCTACTCTCCAGGACGTCAGTCCCAAAATCTGACCCCCTCCGTCGCCCACTTGGCTCCTATCACCCCCACGTCCATCGCCCATTTAGGGTCAAGTTTATTGTCTCAGTTTATCTCAGACGCTCACACGCGAAAGGACGCCGCAGTTAATCTCATCTATCTTCTTATTAAAAACCATCAATTGAGAGCAAACTTTGGAGGCATCGTCACGGGGGCAGACAGAGGAGAAGATCTCTTATCGTGTCCTTTCCTTATGTGCGTGTGCGTATGTGTTCCACACATGAACCACATGATTAATGATGGATCTTAAGTATTCATCCAAAAAAAAAAAGAAAACAAAAACCTAAATGAACTGAACAGCATGAGTTTTTGCTTTTTTTTTCTCTCTGCCGGAGCTGCAAAAAGCCGCCAGCATGACACCACGACGATGATGACGAGGTAGAAGATGGTGCTTCGAAGACGGAGTGGCACGTGCATGACATCATCTTTAAAAACTGAGCTTTCGCGTATGGCAGAAGGCGGCAGCTTCATTAACTCGGTTCACCGCGCGGCTGTGAAATGCGTGTGTTTTGTTTAGAATGAGTTCGTTTTTTTGTCAGCCGGTGACGAGGTGGCGACGCTCGACGGGGGGCGCGATGTAATCACCAAAAATTTGTTGTTTATTTTCGCGGACTTGTTTAACGAAATTTGGTCGGTTTTGTTTTGTGGCGAAAGGGCGGGCGGTTGTGGTAGCGTGTTACACCTACGGTGGTGGGTGCAAATCGTTGACTTGTGATGGACTAACCCACGCAGTCATTAGATTTTTGAAAGAAAATGACGCTCAAAGAGAGCTGCGTTGTCATGGAAGTTACAGCTCCCGGAAATCTGTTTTAAAGAATCTGCGAAGCATGATAGGAATATGAGCCTAATTTAGGGAGTTCAAATTTTATTCACATTCTGGTCAACAAAACTCACGAAAACAGGTTTCGAAATCGACTAAATTTTATTGGTTTTGAGCGATTGTCCTTATTTGAATCAAACTAAGCCAAATGCCTTAATTTAGGTAGATTTTGAAACAATTTTTTCGACATATTCAAATTTTGGTTGCAATTCTGTGAACCCGAGTATAGTGTGAGAACAAATCTGTTAGATCAAGCACGCTACGACTACGACTACGAAAAAATTATCAAAAAAGGCACACTGTGCTGTCAGCTTCTTAAATTTATCAAACTGATATGCCAGCTTCTCGAACTCATTCTTTCATTCTGATATGATACTGTGATGCCTAATCTCTTCTCAAATAGCTAAATAGATGACCTACAACACATTTCTGATCAAATTCAATCTTAAAGCTTAAATCAAGGTGTACGAAACACAAGTTTATTTTTAAAGAACAATATTAATATTTTTCCATGTATTACGGCTTTATTAGTAAGAGCAAACAATGCCATTAATTATGGAACATAACATCGTTCAAATAGCTGCGTCGGCTAGCTTCGCAGTAGCGCAAGTGACAGCACGCCAATTTTCCAAGATCATGTTGATGATTTCTTTAGCTCACGGATTGCTTGCACAAGATATTGGCCTTTAGTGCTTCCAGATTATTGGCATAACAATCTAAAAAAAGTTCATAGGGGTCAAAATGCAGATCAAAATTATAAGGCCATTAAAACTTCTCCCCCATCGTTTTTGGCCAGCTTTGAAACATGGAACCACGGCGTGTGCATGCACTTAGCATTTCCGCGAAATTGAAAATAATTCAAAAATCATTTTTCCCCAAATTAAATCATCTCCCATTTAGTGGCTGTCCTCCTCCCTCCCTCCAAACGTCATTAATCATCTCATAAAATATTGCTAATTAACCACATGAACGTAGTGGCCTCGCCCACAAATCACTCATCGCTCATCAAATTAACAAAAAATTGTGTTCCTTGTTCCTTCAGCTTCACGAAATATGAAACACATTTACTAGGATCTCCTCCTCTCTAAAAAAATGGTGAACTTCTTCACCTGTTACGTCCTCGTTTAGTCCTTGAAACTTTTGTCGAACTCTTTCGTCAGGCTTTTGGGATGAAAAAATATTAAAATACGTTTCGTTCTTTCTCTCATATTATTTATTTTTTTTTAAATTGTAATTTATCACATGTTACTCGTATGCGAAATGAAAATTGTTTAATTTATTGTCTTCTGCTGAGGCGCATGGGTGCTAAATTTAATAAGAACAACGCCATGCCATGCTGCGTGTGAGAAGCCTTTGCAGTGGAAATTTGTTTGCCGATTTGATTTATTTTGAAACTCACTTGACTGAGGAGGGTAGAGGAAGGCCTGAGGCTTCTGTACAGGCGGAAAGGGTGGTGTTTCAATATTTTTTTTTCGCCGGGAGGCGCTTTTTTGGGAGAAGAGCTTTGCATAATTTTGTTTTCACGTCCTTTTTTTATGTTGAGATTTTATTTTATTGGTGGTTGAATGGGGTGAGTTTGCTGACGCAAGTGGAGGTGTCAACGTACCCAGCTCAAATCTTGGTCCCTGCAAACAATTTAAGTGCTCGATGGTAGTTTGGTGACAATGAACTTGAAGCTGCTGTGCTACTGAGGGTGGCTTTCTTTAAGACGAAGATTTCAGTACACCAAGTTTCCTAATTTGTTGTGGTAACGTCTACCATGGTGAGACTGCATGAGCAGCCACAGTGATCAAGATTTTGTGAAAACAATTTACCAATTTTTGATGAAATTGTTTTTAATGTTACGCACGAGCTACTTTGATCATTTTATCGCTTTTTTACAAATGACTAAAGTTGGGGTGCTGGATCCATTTCTAATAATTATGTTAATGCAGCTGAAAAGTACATGAGTTATGATGAAAATAAGAACATCATATTGTCACCAGCTTCTCAGCAAAATTGTAATAAATTTTAAATATTGACATATAGCCTTTCGAAAACGAAGAGCATACTTTCTTAAGCTTTGCTTGGAGCGAAACTGTACGTTCTGAACAATAAACTGACGAAAAAAATTATTAGGACTTTTAGTAACAAACTTATGAATCGTTTTTCGGTAGAGTCGAATCTAGGAAGCCACTCTTTCCCAGGTTGGATTTTCGTTGATTGTACTTATTTCAAGTCTATTTGCAGTGTGCACACTTGGTGGAGACTTAGCGCGTCTACTACTACTGTCGTTTTTAAGAAGTTTACTACCAGGCCTCAAAAATATGTGCAAGTTCACACAGATTTGAATTCATAACACAATTTAAAGACTCTTAAACAAAGTTCAACTAACAAACTCTTCTCAGTCTGCAAACTGCAAGCGAATGTGCTCCATTTATTTTTTAATTAAATCAGTGCCACCAAAATAATCCCTTGACTCTAAGAATTCTGCATATATTATATTTAATTGACCGTTTTATAAACGATAAACGAGCTCTGTAGCGGTTTGTACATAGCCGGAAAATTCAAAAGACAAAAAGGCGGAAGGGAGATATTTGACAACCTAATATTTAATTGACCGTTTTATAAAGTCAATTTAAATAGATGCTGTTTTTTTAGAGTTTGCTGTTTTGATTTGTCGCTTCAAAAATGTAAAAACATGTTACTTAAAATGTTGTGGCTATGAGCTGTCGAAGTTTGTAAAGAAATCGACTTATCGAGCACCGAATTTTGTCCAGGTTTCTGTTAAGCCCTCAGTAGTATTCCCAAAGTAGAAGACCTGAATTTCGAACTGCATACTGTTTTTTGTTTGCCCTCTTGGAAAAGCGTTAATAGCAGAAACAAACAGAATTTGGTTTTTAGTTATTGTTTTTTTTTTAGTGTGTTGAATGAGTTTTGAGCGCTACTAATCTGGCTTGTAAATGAACAGCACTTTTGGTTTTACAACGCACGTACAGTACCCCGTAAAAGTATTCTTAATTTGATTATTCCGTCTTAAAAATGTAAAAACCTGACTTATTTTGGGCGTAGGAACTTAAAATTTGTTTTCCTTTTCTTTTTCTTCTTAAGAAATTGATCGTACCAGAAAAAAAATAACGATTAAATATCGTCACTTTTGCGAACCGCAAAAGTATTCGTGATTTTTTGAGACCAACCGATCTAACAAGTACGATAACTCCGCCAAAATATGATAACTGTTTTTTACAGAGGGGTCAAAAACAAGCAGTTTTTGCTGTAGGGGGGTGGTCTATCTCGCCTTGTTTAGGAGGTATGGGCAGTTTTAAGGAAAAGTCACCAGTTTTGAAAGCCAGCAACTTCTTCTTTCATTATACATTAACCTCAAATTATTCCGGTCCACAGTTTCTAAAAAGAAAAACGAGAGAAAAAACTGGGAGAAAAAACTTTAGACCATCTTTTCTGTCTGTTTTTTCAATGCTCACATCAATTCTGAATCGAACACAAAAAACCGAATGGGATTATATCTTCTAGTTTGTGAGACACTTGAAAATTGGAATTGAAACCTCGAATTGGAACCCAACCTCGCCGCATGCGGCTCACCGATAGTAATAGTAGTTTTTCAATTATCTCACAAACTAGAAGACATATTCCCATTCAGTTTTTTACAACTTTCAGACGTGGCCAAAAGTTTGCACGGAAATATTGTCATTCAAACAAATGATAACGCTTAGAACACAGTGGAAGTTCGAAAAGCTATGCTCTAATCCTCAACGGGCTGTTACACCACCCAATGTAATGAATGTAATATAAAAAGTGACTCTCGGAACTGAAATCAACTTCTCCAACGTCACCAAGATGACATTTTTCAACCTCGTGCTGACACCTTGAACCGACTCATTGACACATCTCGCTCAACCGGCTCTCAACTCATTCCTTAATTACATCGCATGCTCAACTTTGACAAACAAGACGCCTGTGTGTGGCAGTGAATCTGGATAGAATTCCAAGAATTAATTTCCTATAAAAAACAAAAACATTTTTATGGTTTCCCATTAAACAATAGAAACATCACACACGGAAAGAAAGAGAGAATGGAAGTGGCGAGTGAATATCTTCTCAAGAAACTCATTCCTTGGCTTCCCATTCAGTTCCGCCGATTTTGTTCCTTTTTTCGTGTTCCAACATCTGCAACAAAAAACAGAAAAACAAAAAACCCGCACATTATTTTGCATTAATTTTAAAAATTACTTTTAATAACATAGACAACCGAAGGAAAGACTGAGACAGACTCCGACATCTTCGTCGTCGTCGTCGTCGACTGCACACATAAAAATGCGAAAATTATAGCCGCCTCTCGACAGCGGACAACGTCGAAGCGCGGCTACCTCCACGCGATCCGAGATAACAAATTTTCCGCAAGGAATAGAAACGACGCGCCGCGTCTTGTGTGTAATTGCCGTGCTCTCCTAACATACAGCTTCAAAAAAATGAGTCTGTGTATCGCGTATCTAGTTTGCTCATCTATCCATGGAAGACAGTCTTGGAATCCTTGACCATGTCTGTGTCTGTGTTTGGGTGTTCTAGAAACCAATTTTAAAAATTGGACCTCTCTGGAACGCGCAACATCTTGCGATAGAAGATTGTTTCCTTTGTTTTGGGCACAAAGCACATGAGACGAAAAACAAAAAAAAAAAAGGAAAAGAAAACTCCTAGCCGGGAGGTAATTCCGCAATTTCAGTGTTCAAGGCTCCAGGTTCTGGCTGTGGCCCGAAGAACGACAGCAAAACTGGTCCCGTGCCACCGTCCCCACGCCTGCTCCCCTTTTTCTGTCGAGCAGCATGTGCAGCCTTCGGTGTACTTGTTTTTTGTTTCTTTGCTGTTGATTCGTCGGTTGGTTGCGCTGCTGCCTCTTGACAGATTCTGCAAGGGACCCGAACACATGCGCAGGCGCTCAGTCGTGTAGTCGCCAGACCCCGATAGACCCCGATAGACCCCGTCGGACCCCGACAGACTCCGACTCCGACAGAAGGCACGAAAAGAAAAACCTCGTTCTCTTGGCCTTGAATTTTAAATCGAGTTTCATATCTCATCTTACCAAGAGTCTCACAGATACACACACACACGAACATCGTCATAGTTCGGTTGGCTTTGTGTGCTCTTGTGGTCCGTCGTCTTGTTGTTCTTCTCCGGTATCTGATGGTTAGTATCTAATTGGTTTCAGGATGGATGCTTAGATGATTTTCTCGTTCGTTGGGGTCTCGGTTCTTCTCTTTGTTTTGTTTTTTTTTTTTTTTCTTTCTTCTTCTTCTTAGTCTGGGGGGACGACAACGGTGAGTTTTGTCTTCTTCAGAAGAATGCAAAATGTGACTACACGCTCTGCAGGTTGAGCGCTTAAGACCCCGAGACACACAGAGAGAGGAATGCCTGCTGAAGCAGGAAGAGAAACGAGTATCTGTCTGTTCGTCTGTTTGTTTGTTTGTTGGTTTGTCTGTAATTCCACACGAGACGCGATATCGTTGTGCATTTAATACCCTTCGATGTTGTTGCGTTCTCGCGTTCGCTTGCGGTGTTTTTAAGGTTTCAAGGTCTCGAGATGAAATTGATCGACGAGTGACTGTTTGGCATGCAATTGATGGCCTTTTGGGGGAAATGTTGAAGCCAAGGAATAAGGAGACTCGAGTGGTTTTTGTGGCAAAATTGTATGTTGAAGGTTCTAGATTCTAGACTCCAGTGCGTCGTTTTGCTGGGATCTATACGAGTCAAAAGAATGAAGGCTTTTATGGGACTTCTTTGTATTTTGGAAGTAATTCAAACGTGTGTAAATGTCGGCAGACTTGCAGGTTAACTTTGCAACAACCTGGCTATTTCATTTTTTAATTTCTTCTCAGATTGTGTTAGCATTTCTTGTTGGAAACCGATTCGTTCTATTTCTAAAGCATTTGATCGTTACAAAAACCAGGGTTGTTAATCGTTATAATGCTCTAAATTTGCAAATCTAAATCATTTCTAAAGCTGTAAGGAAGCTGCGATCCGCATTAAAGGGTCACAAGGGTGAATTTGTGACACTGCTACTGAGTTCTTCAAACACCACTTTTATTCCGTTCAAACTATAAATTTTGTAAACTTTGTGAATTGTGGGTTAAAGTAGCCCTAGAATCGACGATGAAAATACACTCGTTTGCTTAACATGCAAGATGAAGACGAAATCTTCGTTTATTTCTGGCCGAAACAAAGTAACCAAAATGTTAAAAACACATCAGTATTTTGATTTTGTTCTAGCTTTGTGTGGGACACAAACTGAGTTGTAGAGTGCAAACTTGCATTTTCATTTAATCGCTTCGCTAAGGCGAAAGCTTGATTTTTTCCTCATTGACTTCGTATTTAAATATTAGACAAAAAATGTCTCTTAGTTTGTACTAATTGCAGTGTAATGAATTGTTATCATCTTAAAAAATGGCTTTCTACGCAGACTTAGTATGTAGAATTTATTTATCTGTTCGTCTATATTATTAAATGCCCAGTCTAGTTTATAAAATAAAATTCATGAAATCATTCTAAGCCGATATGAATGTCGTAAATTTCCTTCTTAATGTTCTCTCTGAGGCTCTTAAATTTGCATTACTTCCACGGCCTCTTGCGAATTCAATCCCGGATCAACCCCCTTCAAACAATTTCAAATCAAAAACCAAATTTTTTAAAACTGTCCAAAACTAATTGCTTTTGTTTTCTTTTCTTTCCAGGTACGTATACGTTATTTCATGACATCCAAAGTCCTCTGTGTGAGCCCACAAGTCCTTGTAAGTCATTCACCGCAACGTCCTTGACAATGTCCTCTACTGGGCGTCAATGAACTGCCATCGAATTTTATTTTCTTTTTGTTTATGAAAAAAAATCTGATGTCACATTCAAAAGTTTTTTTAATTGAAAGCAAATCGTTGTGTCGAAATCTTCGACCATAAATTTTGTCGCGTTGCCCTTTTTTGAAGCATGAAAACCGAGAGCGCGTTGCCATAGCGCCTTGTTTGTGGCGTTTGAGTCATTGGTTTGTTTAAAAAAAATTTAATTTGCAATGACAGTCAATGCCAATGGGTCGCGAATGATTTGTTTTTCTTAAGAATTAGTTTTGTGAATGTTTATGGGTTCAGAAGATTTCTGAATGTCACAATGGTTCCCAAAAGTGTCTGTCAGTTGGCCAAGGGTAGGAAGTCAGTCAGTTGGCCGAGGGTAGGAGCTCAGTTGGCCGAGAGTAGGATGTCAGGTCAGATATTAGAAGTCGCTCAGCCCGTAATATTATCTAAGAAATTAAGTGTGCTGAACTTGGCTTAAAGTTTTTTGAGAAAGAAATAAAGCTATCCTAGTGAAAAAGCTAAAGACTTTAAAAAAGTTTTAAATGTAAATCTTACAAAACTTGTTTTCAGACTGCGAGAAAAGTTTTTTAAGTTTCCACAAAAATTGTTTAAGTCGCAAACATTTTGGTGGCAATCTGAAAGCAAAATTTTGCACCTAATTTCCCTTTAAAAGTCTGTTTAATGTCTTAAGCTTGATCTGTACTCTCGGTTTTGGTCCTCGGCGTCTGAATTGCCTTGGTTCTGTAGCAAATCAACCAAGACATGATCCTTCTGTAAATTTTTAGCAATCAGATAGCAATTGTAAGGGGTTATAAGCCTTCCGCTATAGGACTGAGTGTGCAACTAAAATAGTCGTAAATTAGTTGAGGTTAAGTAGAAAATCCTGCTCCAGTTGAGGTCAAAAGTTGTTTCCAATTTGGAAATATTTTCTTCGTTCTCTTCCTCTGTGTATCTTGTTTTTAAAAACAAAGAAGTTCATTTTGTGTCCACGTCTGATTTGATGATTTCTAAACTCAAAATGCTGCTGAGCCAGTTAAAAACAACGCGGAAAAACCTTTTAGCTAACGTCTTTTTTATATACTTTTTTTTTAAGTCAGTCTAACCTTAAATTAGAGTCTTTCGACAGTCTTATTCTACCCACACCTTTCTTCTTGGTTTCACTTTATCTTTATCCAAATCTTTCTTCGATAGCATTTCCTTTCTTCGTCTAACTTTGGATTTATGTGGGCGCTTGGCAAGTCGCACCAACATCCATCGTCCGCTCTAGCAATCCCAAAAAACATAATCTATCACCAAAACTAACCACAGAGACCCTCCCGTCACATCCGTTGCTCCCGACGCAAAAAAAAAAAAAAAAACAACGACTGGCCACCTCGTTATTCACAAATCGAAATTTTCACTGCGTCTCTCAAAAGTGTGTATTTGTATCGTAACCAAACTGTCAATCATCTTTCACTATTTACAAAAACTAGCAAAGCCAACGCAAAAATCTTTTCTGCCAAGTTAATGAGCAAAAAAAAAAAGAAAATTAATAGAAAGACCTCCCCACATACTAAGAAACAATTAGCAGCAAATAGTATCTCATCTCATTCATATGTTGCTTGGTTCGTGGTTCACTTGAAGCCGTAGATACGTAGATACAAAGCACTTGGAGAATGTGCGGCATACGCAGAGCACTCGAATTCAAATGTGAAAGTCAACCGACGACGACGAGTTTGGTGTTTAGAAAAAATAGAAAAGAAATACTTGGAGGTATATAATTTGCTTATGAATCTATCTCAATCATTTCGCAACACTCAACATACATTTTTTATGATGTGAATTGTAGTTGTTCGTATTTAAGGAGGAAGAATCCACTCGGTTTTTGGGAGGACCGAGATAAAGAGAGAGAAAGACTTTTTTGTTTTAATCTGCCGCACAGCGTGGGTGCTTTTGCAGGAGATTTGAGAGATAGTAATGCGAATTAGGCACCTTCACAATGTGGCTCCCGTATATTTGAATAAACCTCTGCATTCCACCTGAGTGCAAACAGTTGGAAAAAATCCCGAGCGAAAGATCGACAATGTTTTTGGGTAAAATTTTAGATACGTTGAAAGCTTTGACGTTGAAAGGTTGACTCTGATCCACCTCCAATAACCTTTCGGTGCGCCGATTATCCCCCAAGTATCGGACTTAATGCATAAATGACTTATAGATCTTGAGTTTGGTGTGTGAAAACTCTATATTGGTCAACTATTTAATGATACCAATTCAAAGTAAGCTAAATACACCCATTTTAACACACGGCCACATTTTGGACAGATCTCTTCATTTTTTGACTGACTGACATGACTAATATTGTAAGTACATTAACTAGAGAAGATCTTGATCGAGTTTTTAGGTCTGTTTACTTAATTTCTTAGCTATGTCTTTTTCTTTCATAAATAAGGTTACGTGCAAGCACCGATTTGTCGGTTGCAGATTTTAGATCTTTTTACCGCTTACTGTTCGCGAATTATGTAATCGTGAATTATGTAGATCTGTTGCGATCGTTAGTTTAATTCTACCGTCGCTCAAGTCCCAGATCAAAAATTAGGTCGATCTTTAAGGTCGCAGTAAATGTGGCCTGCCGACTTGTACATGGGGCTGCCAAAACTAGGGACTAACCATTATGTCCCTGTATTGCCAATTTGCTCCTTTCCACCAATTATTGCATTTCAAATCGGCTGTAGTCGCTTTCGATTTCTGATTAAGCCATCAACGATCAAAATGGGCATCAGACGCTATTTTGAATCGTTTGATAAAAGAAAGAAAAACCAAAAAGAAAACAAAAAAAAAGTATTTTCTTAAGAGCTCTCAAAACTGAAGTGGTTCGCTGATCAAGAGAAAATAGGTGACATCCAAATCTGTCATCAGTTTATCCACGACACAAACCCACTCGCATCGCCTTGACAAATTAGAGTGTCCTTTCTTTTGACACCCTCACCCCAAGTGCTGCACGAAAGGAAAAAAGATGTTCATCTGCTCCTGTCAACCACAACCCATGTCCATTTCTCACCTCACCTCCCGGAAATGGAAAGGAAAACATCTCAGAAAAAGAATTTGCTTTGCTAATTTTCTCCCTCATCACGATGAACTGTCACTTTTAAGATACGCACACATCTGGTCTGTTGTGTCAGTGTGGGGATCTCTCTTGCTACACAATCCTTCCTCCAAATGGGATCTATGACTCTTAACATAAATTCATGTGCTCCACCCCCTCTAAGTGGATGTGAATACATGTGTGTGGGATGGTTGTTTGATTTATGGCTCAGTGCCGGAGTTTGAGTTTTGTTTGCCAAAAGAATTTTATCCATGCAGACATTTTGGCGGCTCTTTCTTTGTGTGTGTGTTCTATTTGGCAAATGTAAATGCAACGCCCATACGCCAAGTTGAAGGAGAAAAAAAATCCATTTGTAAGCGGAAATGCGAAACCTTTTTCTTTTCGCCTTCGCCTTTGCCTTCACCTTCTCTCGGCTCCCGGCTCCTTTCGCATTCCATCGGCAGCGAATTCAGCTCTTTCCCACCCGATAAGCATTTTTTCGTTTTCCATTTCACTTCGGTCTTCTCATTTTTTCCCCGAGGATCCCCCCAAGTAATCGAATCAATTTTCGTTTCAATAATCGCACATTCGACGGTATCGTGTGAAAAGAGACGCGTGTGTTTGTGCATCTTCTGCATTCAATTTCGCCGCAAAATCAGTTTATTTTTGAGTAATTTTTTTGTTTTTCTTGTTTTCGATTACAAAAAAAGAAAAACCATCGTCGTCGTTGTTGTCTTCGATGGGGGCAGTGCTCGTCCTTGACTCCGACGTCGACGCTCGTTGTCAGACGACGTTCTCGTGTGCTCCTCGGCAAAGTTCAATGCATGTACTTGGGCTGTCTTGGGCTGAAAGTCCTTTTTTTTGTGTGTTTTCGCATTACAACATTTCCTTTAGTGCGGTAGGACACGAAGGTCATGCAAACGAAAAAGAAGAAGTGCAGATGCGCACGATGTGTGTGAGTGCAGCAGAGCGAAGCACCCCTTGAACTGTTTGAGGGTGTCGGAAGGGGGGTTGTTATGCAATTGCAGGCCTCACATGCACACGCGGGAACCCGCCACATATGCGAATGCAGAAAATTATGCAATAAGTGCACGCGCTTGAGGGCATGGCAATGATGCCAAACTTTTGCGAATAATTATTTCCGATGGGAGGAGGGATGGGATCATATGCAAGTCATGAAAACAGAGCGCGGAAGGCTGTGTGTCCAGACCATTAAACTCATGTTAATGTCTGTTTGGGGTTTGGCAGAGGGTTGGGAAATGAGTTGGCAGTGCTACCAAATATTAGTTGCGGAACGATTAGGGATTGTAGGACCGATTTGTGTTTTGTTTGCGGTTTGTGAGGACCTGTGCTTTGGAAAAAAAAAAATTGCTAATGCATCTGGCTTGCAAAATGATGACAGGTTCTATCTTTTTCAAGTACCAAGTTGTCTGTTATTGCCTTCTGTTCTTGTACTTTACTTTAAGACAGGCTTTAATATCTCTTTAACCTTTCCATAACTTAAGAGGCATATACACTTTTTGTGATTCGCTTCAGGCTTTTGGACGGACTCAGCTTTAATAACGACTAAGCAATTAAAATCAGGGTTGCTTGGTCTATGGCATTAGTCTTACATTGCCTTTGTTCTCTTTCAACTTGTCTTTCGTTCTTATTCAAATAAATCCACACTAAGGCATTTTGAAAAATTAAAGCTGTTTAGCTTAGCTCAATTTTGTCCAATTATTAGTCTATCCAAAATCGGAATTGGTAGCCCAGAACAATGTGGAGTAGATACTGAGAAAGTGCTGATCATTCATCGCAAGACAGAAATCTATGCTTTGCTTAGAAGTCACTGACCTAAATGAGAGTCTATTTCTCGGTTATTTTTGCACATGACATAATTACTGGTCATACTGATTCTTTGGTTTTACTCTTCTTATTGTAATAGAATTAATTCATTTGATTCAAAAAATCAATTGACTTCATGCCTCTAATTCGTTAATTTTTTAATTCAGTTTGTGTGACTGAGACTTCAATATTGATACCTTTGGGCCAGTCAATAGATTTTGTTTTAATCTTCAATATTTAGCATTCTATGAACAACGGTGGATCGATGCAACCTTGTCAGATCAGCAGAAATATTCGTGTTCGAGTGGACATCGAGACATGTTTTTAAATTAACAGCACCTTTTCAATACGAAATCCATCGAAAACTCATATACACATTTTTGACAAACCTCTTTGGAAATAGCTCTTTTGACTGCTAGCCTGAGTGAGAAAAAGCCTTTAGAGTGGAGTTCCTGTAGCTAAACATGTCGTGTCCGCTGAAAATATAATTCCATTCTGTTTTCTATGTTTATTAGTGGGCGCCGTGGCTTAATCGTTAGTGCGTCGGACTGTTAAGCGAGAGTACCTGGGTTCGAATCCGGCTCAGGGAAATAACGCCACAAACATTTTTCACGGCCCCACCTCCAACGAACGACTGACAATCCTCCTAGAGTACTTCTGTCATGGAAAGCTTTCGCAATTCGCCGTTCGGAGCCGGTAGGTCCCCTCCACATGTGTCAAAATATATCGCGTACAACACAGTGAAGGCGCGAAGAACCTAGGCTCTGGCCCTGCATGGGCTGTTACGCCGACTATTTATTTATTTTTTCCCATGTTTATTCAGGATCAAGTATGTATGTAATTGCAGATTCACAGCCGCTTTAAGGTCATTGGATTAATTCTGACTAGACATTTTGCGCATTTTAACACCTAGTCCTACAAAGATGGACGGACACTTTAGACGTATTTGATAGGTCGCCTCATTTTGTCTAGGCAATTGCCTCTCACGCAGATCTTATATCCAGACTATAGCGCTAAATTACTCTGTGCCAGCCAAACTAACATCGCGGTTATTCAACGTTTGCAGAATAAAAGTCCTTAGGAGCATTGTAAATGTGCTATGGTACATCACAAACAGCGACCTTAACCACGACCTAAGTGTATCTACTGAAGAGATTAACACCATGGCCGCAGCATACAAGAAAGGGTTTCAGTACGATGTTAATGAGAAAATTACGAATCTTCTCATGGCGTACATAGTGTAAGGCGACTGCTGCCAGCAATAGCTGCAATAGACCCTTTATTGAATTGAGCCCCAAGAATTCAGGAAGCTCCTTTTAGAATAGTAAATCGTGGAACTCAAAATTCTTCTCAATTTTGAGTTCAGCTGACTCTGACTGCTCCTACAACCCCACAGCAAAAAAAAAAACAACAAAAGCATATATTTAAACGCATCTCGTTCCATGACAAAATCAGCTTCAATGAAGGTAGCTCTTATGAGTTGTGGAACTTAGAGAAAGCCCTGAGTACTTTCCACTGCACAACAAGAAGCTGAAGTTTTCTGAAGCTAATCTGTCCATGTGCATTAACGCGTGACGTTTACGTTTTGTTGTCATTTTTGTTTGTTTAGAGAAATAAAAATCAAGGAGTGCAATTATTTCAAAAATTTGTGAAAACTCGAAAAATTGAAACTGAAGCGGTGACCCAAAAAGAAACAGTCAAAACCCACATCTAGTACAGACCTCAACTTTTAGAAGTGAGTTGATTCTCAGTTTGACTGTCCAGTCAACCCATTTCCGAGTCTGACTCGCTTCCAATGCCAGACACTCAATCCTACATCCCAGACCTAGTTCCTAATCCAAACCAACTCACCAGCTGTGTCTTATCAATTCACTTGCCTGCGATTGAGTAATAATCCGCGTGGGTGTAGCCCGACATTCTAAAGTGAAATTAAATCATATCCCATGCAATGCACTTTTCTCTTTTCTTCTCTGTCTTTTCGTCCTCTCCTTGAACTCGACCATATCGCGCAACGCAACGAGACGAGCAGATAGCAAAACAACACACAACAGCAACAGAAAGCAAACGTTGTTTACCACACCCCATGACCAAGTGCATCCCCTCCAACCGCCCACTGCTCAAGACTGTTGTCATCCCTGCTTGCTCCTCGGCTTTACACTTCACAACTTGTTTTCCAGAGCTCGTCGTCGTTCTTTATCTCATCGTCGTCGTCGTTATGAAAGTCACTGCTGTCTTCAAAAAGACTTCTCCCACCTCCGCTCCCCACATGATAAACACGAACAACAAGAAAATGAGAGACAAAAAATAAAAATGAAAGAAGAAAGAACTAGGCGATGACGACAACGACGCCGCTTTTATGGTGTCGTTGCACAGAGACCGCCATCAAATGCATGCCAGCCCTAACCTAGGCTCATAAAGTATCTAGACACACAGCCTTGCCACACATAACCAACATCAACATCGTCAGCGGCATCGGTATCGGCATCTAACGCTGCGTACATATCGTTCCCGGGGAGACGCAAATAGACGTCGTTCGCTGTGTCGATGTGTGCCAAAGTCTCTGCTCCCATGCGACGAGCATAACAACCCCCATTCCTCCCATCCATGGTCCGACGCTCGTATGCGTGGCATGGACTGTGGAGTGGCATGGCATGGCATGGTGTGGCGTGTGGTGTGGTGTCTCTAGCTGCAGCATTGATAGCTCCTAAGGCCGGCATGCATGCATTCCCCATGAAAAAACCACTTCGGTCAAAGTCGGGGCGACACAGAATGGCGCTGCACACTCGCACACTACAGACCCTCTTTCTTTCACACACATTCACATGAATGCATTTAAAGTGTGTGATGTGACGTTGGCAGCTCATGGGGGAGGGAAAGAGCTCCCGTCCCGGGGATGCGATGAGTTCAGACGACCACGACGACGCTGATGGATTCGCTTGAAGGAAACTCAAATCAATGCGAAGACAAATGTCCAGGTGGAAGTGTTAACCTATAAACAGGAGAATGAAGATGTGTCTGTGATTTATAGCAATGCATTGCGGGGGCAGGATTTTCTTGTCTTTGATTGCATAGCAAAAAAAAATAAAGTGCTGACAATTTACGTCACATGACTTTTTGTTTTATTTCTTCTGTCAATTCCAGAAAGAAGTTAGTCAGTCACTTTTTAAAAATGGGCTTTGTCACAGTAAGCTGAAGCCTGATACCAGAATACGTTAAATGTTATTCCGTCCTTAGTTTTCAGAATAAGCTAAACCTTTTTTTATACAGCTAGAGTCAAAAGAGGGTGTACAGTCATGTTTCGAATAGTCAAAGGCAGATTTGATAAGTTTTTACAACCGGAGCCGCAAATGTGATCGATGGCGTGGCAAATTATTGGTCCCTTAACACATCTTTAAATAGCTACCTTCACAGTCGTCATAAACTTGAACAGCAACCGGGATAGTGACGACTTTTTCCTAGCAAGCCTCGATTAGAGCACTCTTTATCTTATTATTTAGCGAATTGATCGCTGCAAAATAAATCTTCATCAGAGATCTTAGTTCGAAAGCTTCATGAAAAAATCTCCTAATTTAAGGCATCGATCATCGATCATGTTACAGCTTCTGACAGATAGCATCAAAATAGAAAAATCGATTCTTTAAAGTCTTGACTAAGAACTGAGATGATGAAAACTCGAGTTGGAAGATGCTGATTATAGCAGAAATTTGCAAGCAATGAAAACAAGACGATCATGTCAAAGGGCAAAAGAACTCTCAGACTAAGGATAAAGGGACAGAGATAGCAGAAGCAAAAAAACTTTGACCATTCCATTGATTCCATGTGGGCGCCGTAGCTTGAATGGTTAGTGCATCAGACTGTTAAGCGTGCGTACCCAGCTTCGAATCCAGCCCGGAGAAAGAACACCACAAACAATTTTCACGGTCTCAACTCCAGTGACAATCCTCCTGGAGTACTTCTGTCATGGAAAGTTCGCAATCCGCCGTTCGGAACCGGCAATAAACCGTACGTCCAGAGGACGTGCAAAAAAGCTAGGCTTTGGCCCTGTACGTGCTGTTACGCAGATTATTTATTTTAATGATTTTAATGAATGATTTAAACGCCCGTGACAATACAAAAACTTTATCCTTTTTTCTCATCCATCTAATCTTGTTGTTTATTTTCTATCAAGGAATGAAAACGCTTATTGATTGCAGCTCAATCAACTGAATCAACGTCTGCCTGGATTTTGTCAATTTTTAGCTATCTTAATTTCCAAATTCTCTGTTGTAGCATTTAAGAACTAAAAATGTTAGCTGTTGGAAGGGACTGATAAAAAATGGACTAGTGGCGCATTTAATGGCTCTAGCGATTGAAGACAGTTTTGGGTGATAGGTAGAAAGCTTGATTTCAGCGTGCGTGGTTGTCAAAAAAAAAATTGAAATTCGTAATGAAACGCACATCGCGGCCGCTTGTTGATTGGGACGAAAGTTCTTCCACTTCTAGTGTTTGATGCCAGAGAATTCGACACTGAGACTTCTGCATCGTCAACTTTAATGACTTTGATTGACTCTAACTCAGCAGAGTAAGCAATTTCTTTAATGTTTTCTATCGGATCTGTTAACGAATGGACTCACATTTTCTTCGAGCTAATTGTTGTCAAACAGTTTTCGAATTTTTGTGATTCTTCTGGATGTTGGGAAGACCAATGAATTTTTACCCTGCAAAATGAACAACTTTTTAGTTGTTTTAAAAATTTGGTTGACTGGAATTAATTCTAAAAACCTGTCCACAAACAAAAACACCATGACACATTGCTGTGTCGCTGCCCCACTGCACTGAACGCATCGTTCCTAATTTAAACACATTCTTTAAATTCTCTTTAATTTCAACAATCATCGCTGCTTTTGGGCGGAAAGGAGTAAAGCACACGCTCTACGACTACATCCACAAGTCGATGCCATTGTTTCCATTAATAATTTTCCTCGTTTTTTTTTTTCTCGCTCCTTTTTGGTCCTTCAAACAACATCCTTCTACAGATACATATGTATCTAAAACAGAAATGAATGAAGCATCCATTCAGCATTTATCGAAAGTTTGCTGTTTTATACATGCAAAAAAAATTCAAAAAGCAGAAAAAAAAGTGTTCAAAAGGACGAAAGCAGCAGCAGCATGCATAAAATAATAAAACAAGAATCCCACTCGAGAAAGATTGCAAAAAGCTCCTTCAACCCGCCTCACACACACACGTACATGCCGCACCAGAAATAATCCCAAGCGCACCACCCGCCTTGTCGCGCCCTTCACAATCCTTCCTCCTCATCCTCATCCTTTCGTCCTATTCATATTTTTTATTATGGCTTTATGCCATTTTCTCTTCTGCTGCTCTAGGCTTGAAGGCGGCAAAAGGAAGGATTTCAAATCCATTAAACACAAACACACACACACACCCAAAGGCTCGCACAACTCACACAATCACAGAAGAAAGGATAAAAATGCACATAGGTACTATCGTACACTCACCATTTTGTATTTGGTGTGTCATTCTGGTAAACGAAAGAAGAAATAGTTTCATGGCAATTTTTCTGAACCTCAATGTTTTTAATGTTGCGCGTTTTTGAGTGAGAAGAGCGCGCTTTTACCGAGAGTTTGTTTGTGGATGATTGCAGTTAGAAAAAAAAAGTTAGGGTGGAAACACAGAAAATTTTGTGTGACGTAGGCATTTGCCACTTCATTTTTTTTTCTCTTTCTCGATTAATGCCACAAAAATTATCCTGAAGTCTGATGAGATATTAAAAGAGAGGAAATGACGAAAGGGGGAAATTCGTTTCGTTTTTGGTGGGATAGGGAGTGTCAGTAAGTTTCCTGGTGGGATTACCACGACCAGGCTAGAAAGCGAGAAGCCCTATTGTTGTTTGTCTCTTTGACAACAGTTAATGCGGGCAGCTGTGGTGGAAGGAGAAGAGGTCCTTTGACAAGGTCTGTCCTTTTTCGAAGTTGGGCAAAAGATGGAGAATGGAGTTATTATTGAATTCGCTTAAGCTACTTAGAGTTGTTTTGGATGCCTTTAGTTCGTCAACCCTTAACAGGCTTTAAGATCGTCCTAAAGCTTCCTTTCCTGGGGCAACAGGACCGATGTTTTGTGGCTGGTAATCAGACTATTTAGATAAAAAGAAGAGTCTTTAAGTAATTGTATGAAAGGCAAAAAAATTAGAAAGAGAAACTCTGAAAAGCTCAAAATTCTCAACAATTCTTCATCCGCTTGTGAAACTCGTTAGCAACCAAGCAGCATTCTGCGTCAATTCGATAAAAATAAAAAGATAATCTAAAGCGTATCAAATGCTTGTAAAAGTTTACTGCGGCATCCATCATCCATGCATAAGTTATTAGAGAAGCATGTGTTAGTTTCCGAAAATGACTCCCATATGGTCGTAAATTAAAAGAATATTTGAACAAGGTCTAAACACCGGTTTCATCTAAATTTGTAATATTTTGTACTGTCTACACATATTATACTAAATATACGTGTAAATATAAGTACACGTATTATAACACGGACAATTTAATTACACGTGTCTACACGTCTACACGATTACAGTTGAATTAGGGAATCCTGGTGCAAGTCTGTTCAAACTTATACCTTGGAGTAACACCACAAATTCATACAGGGCTTAAGCCTAAAAAAACTGCGAAACAGATCCATACAAAGCTTCCCACCAAGACATCTTTTGCCCTTATCCAACTTCATAAAACCTTCTCGTTCTTCTCGGTTTTCTCTAGTTTTTTTTTTTTTTTTTCTTGTTCAGAATATCCTCAATCAGTCAGTCATCGACTCAGCCAAGTCAGTAAATCACCCATCACGTGTAAGACATCAATCCAGTTGAGCTCGACTGATCCCAAGCACTTGTCGCGGTGACAATTGTCATTTGCATAACCTTCCCAGAACAAGCCACGCCCTTCCTAGGGCATCCTCGTCATGGATGTGCTTTTCAGTTCACACATTTTTCAAATTTTCACCACAATCCATGCACCTTTAAGCATGAAGAGCAGCACAAAAAGCGATCTTTAAACACACGTACCTCGGGCAGCCCTTCCTGGGAATGTTGTGAACGCTGCAGAACTTCTATTCGTGGTCTTCTGCTTCATTTTTTTTCCTTCCTCCCTCCCCCCTTTCATTTCAAGTACAATTCAATGTGTTTCAGAGAAGAAGATGAAAACAAAAAGCAGAAAAAAAAAATGGAAAAACAACTCGGGAAAATCCCGTGTGAATGCATTTTCGCACACACATCCGCCGTGTGGGGCGATGCTGTTGATGTGGGCTATGATGAGAACCAGGCTATATTCATCTCCATACTACGGGGAAGGGGGGATGCTGAAAGCACAAGAAAAACAAAAAAACACAAAAAGCAATTGAACCACACACACAAAACACACACGGATGTCTTCGGTTACTTGTGTGTTTTCAAGTTGAAGTTGGGAAAACTTGACTTTCCCTGATTTTTCCTTTTTACCTGTACTTCTCTGGCCATCCAGTTTTTCTCTCTCTGGCATGCACGTTTTACCTGCTCACACGTTGTCTCACACTTATCTTTGGCTTGACTATTTTTTTGTTTTTTTGAGATATTTACCCAGTGGATGTGAATTTTCCCATGGAATAAATAGCAAAGTCCCTTAAGTATCTTTGCACAGGTTTTCTGTTTCGTGCTGTGGCAAAGAAAAAAAGATGCAAAAATGCTCATTGTAACTCCTCTCCTGTCCACATGATGTGTCATCAAAGGCAACGTGTACTGAGGGCTTGAGAATGTGAGGCGATGAAAGGGATGATTAATTTTGGCCAAATAGGGGAGTTCGTTTTTAAAATGCTTGCGGTTTAATTGAAGAAAAGAATCCTTTGCATTGGTTGTTGTTTGTTTCTTAAATTTTCTGCATTTCATTTACTTCATTTTATACCTTTTTCGATACGATTTGAAGACAATTCTGCTGAGAATGTAAATCGAAGAGGTAAAGTTTCTACTTTTGTTTTTCATTTAACTAATGGAGGCAATGATGCAACTTCGTTTCGATTCAATCTTTTTATGCAAACATATTTTTATATATTATTTTTAACGACTATATAGTAGATTACCATCGAAGGGTAAATGCTACATTGGTTTTGCTGAATTACCCAACAAGTTATAAGAAGTAGCGAAAAAGATCCCACAGGGCAATTCGGTGACTACCAAACATTTTTCTTGCCGTTTTATGTGGAAATGGCCACCTTTGCCTTCTCTGGCAGTACTTCAAGCGGTCGGTAGAATTTTTAACGACTCGGTTTAATATATGCGGCATAATTCCAGCGAAGACGTGTTGAATGTTGGCATTACGTCCATTTAAGGTTGTTATCTAATCCACTTTACGCAGCACTGGAGATAAAGGTGGTTTTGTTGGTTTCAGAGCTCTTTTATCACAGAAAATCAATTTCCGTCGATCTACAAGATCTACAAGTTAGACGTCTGCGCCCAAGGCATGTCTTTCAAATATTGCTACTCGAATTTCTTTTAAAATAAGAGGAAAATGTAAGATATCTTCCTTCTTGTCATTTTTCCAGTGGTCACAAAGTACTGGCAAAACTGGTTGATGAAGGATAACCGAACGAGTTCACTTCTCATTTCGAAAATAGTAGGTACTTACTGGCTGTAAACAAAGTATGTGCAATTTTTCATTTGAAAAACGGTTTAGCTTGGTCTAGTAGCTCCTAAACAGTGACGATTGAGGGTCTGCGACACAGTGGACATTTTGGTGTTTTCTTTGATACTGGTCAGTGAGTGCGCTGGTTTAGTTAGAATTTTTCGATTAAATGTTAGTAAAATTAGTGAACTCAAAAGATCCTTGACTTTTGATCCAAAAATTTAAATTACATCTGTTGACTTAACTCTTTGCTTCTTAGGGTTTTCGCAGTGAGACCACGCACGTATTATTTTTTCTCTATATTTCTAGTGGTTTTATGGTAAAGTCGACTGTTTTTCTACGTACTGTAAGTCATCTTACAATTGTAAAAATGTTGTCGGGTAATTTTCAGTACATTGTTAGCGTTTATTGTATTAGTTTAATGGTACGTGTCATTTAAAGTTGTTATTAATGTGCACCTCCGGGAAAAAGGATTCAAAAGAGAGTCGCGTGTTTGAACTTTTTCATGAAGATACTAGGCTATGGCCCTGAACGGGCTGTTACGCTACGCAATGTAATGTAGTGGTAGTCTTTAGCCTGCGACTGAAACCATGATGACGACCAACCACGTTGCGTTCTTACAAGTGAACCGGAGTTCCAATAATATTTCTTAAACACTTTCTGTTCCTTTGACAGGTTTGCAAAAATGTGTGGACAAATGCATAAATCCAATAGAATATTATGACAACTGGTTACCATTGATAACGTGACAGTTGCTAAAACATGGAAGACTATCGAGTAACCGTTTATTTAACACAAGCTTTGTAACGACGAGCCTGATATCATTAAGAAGACTTTTAAAGTGACTCCAAAATCTCTTTTACCACTCCCCACAAGTCACCGAAAGCTTTGTACTCCTTAAATTCACTTAAATACTCGACTATCCCCGATTGTCATTCCTCTGTACACACGCCCTAAAACTTTAATCCGCAACAGACTCCTCACAAATGATCCCTAAAGTAAGAGTCCTACAGAACAACAATCCCATCTCTTCCCTTGACTGCAACGTATCCACAAAAAAAAAAAAACGAATCACAATTTGTTTGTGTTTGAAAGCATTCTTGCGCATAACACAGAATACGTGCAGAAATTAGCGATATGCATTCCTTTTTCTTTTTTTTGTGTTCTCTCCAAACCAAAATCTCGTTCTATTCCTCATCAAGTGAAGGCTCAGCTGCAAGCTCTATATACGGGACTAGATATATTTAAAGACATACCAGAGCAGAAAAAAAAAGAACTGAATCAGAATATTAAAAATGCAAAATAAAAACTCCCAATGATTTCATTTCATATCATCCATGGCACAAAGCCATCCTCATTATGACGTTCCTGGATGATGATGGTTGAGGCTACACTACTCCGCAGAATGAATATACAATAACACGTTGCACATAATCTTGTGTATAGAGAGAACGAAAAAAAAAAAAGAAAACACTTTAATCGCGCTACATTCAATCCGAAGAATATGGCTTTGTAAGTATCTAGATACACATACTTTAGCCTAGGTGCAGTAGAAACAACAGAAGCAAACAGTAGGACGAACAAAAACACAGAAAAAAAAAACAAGCAAAACACTCTACGACAACGAATACAAGAAGAGAGAACCATATTTCCTAGATATGTGCATACACACACTCCTGTGGTGCTTCTGCTTCTCGGCTTCTGCGACTCTAGTGGATGATGATACTTTCCCTCCCATCGGTTGAGGAGGCGGAGGTGGGGGCTTTTGTTTTTTCGTTATCATCATCGTCACTGTACTTACCTATCCTACTGATATATGTGTTACCATACCACAGCCAGAAAGAGCGTTGCCCGAGAACCATATTCAAAACGGAGCTAAGAATAATACTCTCTTTTTTCCCCCCGGCCTCCCATGCCACATTGGAGTGGCACTGGTGTATCCTCTGAGTGGCTTCCAGGCTTCGTGTATCTATTGCACAGTGAGCTCTTGCTTTCATCACGCGGGATTCATGTGCATGTATGTAAATTACTAGACCCATATACAGAGCTTACAGAGCTAAAAAAAACGAATAAGAAGAAGAAAGAAAGAAAGAGGAGGAATATTGGACGCTTATTACCACATGAAGAAGTGGAGGACAATGGTCTTATGAGGTGTCCGAAAGTTTTCCCTTCAGGGGATTACAACCAAACCGAGCAACCAATCGACCACTGACAGCCGCCAGGCGGCAACCTTCCCCCAGC
Source organism: Syritta pipiens (assembly GCA_905187475.1). Taxonomy (NCBI): domain Eukaryota; kingdom Metazoa; phylum Arthropoda; class Insecta; order Diptera; family Syrphidae; genus Syritta; species Syritta pipiens. Next base: position 67,912,882 of record LR994571.1, on the reverse strand, counting down.
AATCGAAAAATTCTGCTTCCACTTCAACTTCTGTATCTTCGAATAGAATTTTTTTTTCAGTTTTTTTTTTCACGGACATATAAAAAGAACGAGCCAGTCGACCGAGTAACAAATGACAACAACCATACACACACACACTGCCACTGTCAGCTCCAGAGTCCAAGGTGGATCAGTCACGAACCTGACTTTCTGCACTGTAAACACACCAAGCCCCATCATCAACGTCATCGGCGAATGCAATAACGAAGAAGGGGAGAAGAAGAAGCATACACAAAAACAAATGGAAGAGGAGAAGGAAAAACCGGCGCGGGGACACCAACAGAATTGCTGCATAAACTGGGGATCTGTGTAAGTGCGACAATGCACTTGCTTTCTATTTTATAGACAGACACACATCTAGATACATCTATCTAGATATCTGGTATTCATCCATTCCTCCTTTCTTCCTCTCCTTCTCTGTCTCTCTTCTGGGCATGAGGTGAGTGATGAGCGAGATAATTGTGGCGACTGGATTTTCCAAGTCTAGGCTATGCCGCCATGGCGTTACAGGCGCAAAATAGTTATGTGTGTGAGTGAGAGAGGTCAGGGATATTAAGTTGCCTAGATCCGAGGACTACACATTGTAGTCATTTTATTGGGGTGTGGGGAGAAGATTCAATTAAGCCCTCACCGGGGGATACGCGGGGGCTAGAGAACTCATTATCATTGTTGGTTATTGTCATTTTGTTCACGCGAATATAGCGCGCATAGAGTTAGCCTCTCTTTCCCTTTTGTTTTTGTTTATTGTGCTCTTAAAATATACTTCTTAAATGACTTCTCTGTTGGGTGTTTATGCAACCGAATACTGATGGGTTTTTGTTATTTTCATTAGATTTTGTTTACACACGTGTTTGATGAAGAGACATGGCCGTTGACCTTATCAAAATAAATAGACAACACTGGTTTTTCTTTTGCCTATTTTTGGTTGAGAAAATAACTTCTCAGCAGGATATTTGATGTTGACACAGAAGAAAAGTGTGTCCTTAGATGTAGCCTTGGTGATGCATTCGAAATGGTCTTAAAATTCAAAGGCAATGAACTTTTAGAGGCCGATATCAGTCAAAAGGACCAAAACTACTGGAAATTGTTGAGAAATTGGTGGGAGGAAGTCCCTTCATCGTTTTGTCAACCTAATTTCATTGAAAAGATTTCTTTTTACATCCGAACATTCTTTAGAACATTGACGTGGAGGCTAAGTCAATGTAAAGGGTTAATAAACGTCCTTCTTAACTTCATGACAAGTCCTCTATGAGAACAAATACAAACAATAGCTGTCGAAGCAAAAAAAATCAGATTTGGAGATTTACAAGGCAACGACAAGTTGCCTTCTTGTCGTTGCCACCAGCACCAAACCACTAGAAAATTTTTACAAATCAGCAAAAATTAGTTCCTTTATTCTGCCATGGGCTTAAAATCATTTAAGGGCCTTCCTTTTACTCACACTTACATCGCAACGTTCATTGGCACCTTGGATGATGAAAATCTGTAACCAATGACTTACAGTTCCGGGATAGATCGTTCTTTAGAGAAAATTGAAGAAAAAACTATAGAAACGAAAGTTCAGTTTTAATCCACTTGAAAAACGTGACGCTATCCTGTCATAATCGTATCGTTACGTAGAAAACATAAACTAGTTTTGAAGTACGTGTACTGTTACTCACTATTGCAGTCCTCACTTTAAAGGATTTTGATAAAATTGGTCTCTAACCGAAAAACAGGCCACTAATTTATTTATGAACGTCAACACTTCCATTTTTTTTTTCAACTTATTTAGCGTCTGTTTTTTAACATTAATTAAAGGTCTTACAATGCTAAGGTAATATACAGTAAACGAAGTAGGACCAATGTGCTTCATTTTTATCGTGTGCATTATGTGTGACATAGATGGGTTTAAATCCACCCGAGGCGTTAGTGGTTTTCTTCAATACGAGCTCCCCTTGCCGCTTATTATTGTCACCAGGGACACTTCTATTTTACAGAATGATCACGAGGTCCCGTTTCAGCGTTCTTTCGACAGGCTTCGTTGTATACCTTAAGTCTTATTAAAAAAAAACGTATTTGTAGTTTTTATACGTCGAAGCTTTTATAGCTCTATTTTGGCCTTGCTGTGTTTTCCATAGTCTCCATTTAAAAGCACATTTATGAACAGCGTATCTATCTTAGTAACTCGAGCTTCCTCTCGTGGTGAACATGAAGACGAGGTTTTCCAGTTTTTTCTTATACTGTTGGCCTAATAGCCTACACTCCTAACACAAGATTAACTGTTCTTATGGCAAATGTCGATGTGCCTTTTTTTTTTTTTGTTTTAAATTGTCACCAGGTTGGAGATGGCGTCGAGCGCGATGACCTTGAGAAGTCAATTGTACAAGCTCACTTCGAGCTGATAGAAAACTCTGAATTAAAGCCGCAACTAAGAAAATATGACTGCTTAAAAAAGTAAAATGACATCCGCAAAAAACTCTAGCTTTTTGATCAGCCTATTACAAAAATACTGAACATTCAAAAAAACTAAAAAAAACCCAACTTATTTGAAAAACTTATCCGCTTTTCCTTTTCATCCCCCCAACAAAATTCGGTCATAATACTCTTCAAAAACAAACAACATTTCACAAATGAGTTGCATATGCGCCTCTATTTTTTTTCCACCCGAAATTAAATGCAATCGGGTCAAAATTTGTTTTGAAAAATACCACCATTTCTTGAAAGTTCCACCATCGCAGCCGTAGGTTCTATTTATTTTCATTGAAAATAGATTACACATTCTCAAGGACTTCTTTTCGAATATATGCTAAAGACCATCAGCCCTGCTAAAGAAATAACAAAAAAAAATGTGACTTCAATCAGTTGGGTGAATAAATAAAATAAATAAAACTAAAAAAAGGTTTAAAGTGAGTTTGAAATACCCCTCACATAGTCACATAACGAACTTTGCTTTCACAATAAATTCTACAGAGACAGTGGTGGTGAAAACTCGTCTGTTTTAGGGTAAGTTGAAGTTGAAATTGAGGGAAGTTGTAGACGATTTAGGCATGAAGGTGGGAAAAATTGTGTTTTGCTGATTCGTGGCAGAGAGAAGTCATCACCTGTCGGGAAAACTTGGGGTGAAAATTGACAAAAGTCAAATATGTTTAGTCATGAAAAATGATGCTTGAAAGTTTCGCAAAAGATTCACAGCTTGGATTCTTAGAGTTGGAGATCCATTTGTTGGTTGACAATTGTAAAAGAATGTGCAAAGCTGTTTTTCCAAGTCAAGTCAAGAGATCTGCTTTCTAGCAGGGCAACTTGAGTTTAAACAACATAGACTTTTCATTTCGACACAATTTCAATCATTGACTCTTCTGTTTTTCAATAATCGAAATTATTTTATGGCCACCATTCCTATTACAACATCTCAACACCACTGTAGTTAAATTCCATATCCCATTGGAGCACCCAGCAAAGCACTTCATGCTGTTTTAATCGGCCGAAATGCAAATTTATCGTTGAATCGTTGTTTGGAATTTTAATCGGCACGAAAGAGCACTAAAAAAATACTGATTCGTCGTTTCGCTGGCTTAGAGGCTTACGAGCAAGCACATAAAACCAAAAAAAAAAAAAAAACGAGAAAGAAAACGACTCACATTGAAGTTGTGCGGCTCTTTAAAAATTCCCTCCCAACACAGAGACACATAGGGCCTAGCACACATGAAGTGCATTAATCATATCGTTATTGATCCAATGATTTTGTGTGGATCATGTCCGCCCTCGGATGTCTTAATCAAGACCCGATAGACATAATCCAATTACTGTGGTGTAATTTTCACTGCCAAACTAAATTGCACATTAATTGCGCTGACATTAATAGACCTTCCTCCTTTCTCCGAATGAAGAGTGCAGAAAACTAATCATAAAAGGATTACTACTCTCTCTCTCCCCCGACTCGGTTTGTCGTTCACTGATTATATTACAGTCAAACTATGGCAGCCGATTCTGAGACTGAATTAATTTCAGCCTATCGGGATCGACGCACCAGAGACTGGGCGTTTTGATGGTTTATGACAACAGCAAAACTAAACCTACCCCCCAAAAAAAACAAAATAACCTGATAGGCTGACATCTCTCTAATTTAATGAGTACCGGGTCGTATTGTATTTATTCTTTTGTTGCCGTAGCAATTACGTTAATGTGAAGCAATTAGTTGCACTATGAAGTGTTAAAGCAGGCGGAGCAGCACGTCTCTGGTGTGTCGTTGGCATTGACTCTGTGAGGGTAAGCATGGGTTTTTGAATTTAGGGACCTTCCTAAAACTTCAAGCAATACAAATGAACAAATAAAACTAGTGCTTAGAACGTGTTGGCAGTTAAAAGAAAAAAGTTAAAGAAATGAATAAAGTTTCAAGAAAAGAACAATTTCATTTTAATACATGAAAGCAGGCCTTACCGTATGTGAGTTGTTTAAGGAAACAAATAGAATATTTAAAACTAGCCCTTACAACTTTGCGAGCAATTTAAAGAAAGCTAAAAAAATTAAACTAGTCCTTGAAACGTACGAAGATGTACGAAGAAATAGTCCACTTGGTAAACAATCCGCAAACCGTGTTCTCTTTGAACTCCACAACGAAGCAAATAACTCCAGTTCCCAAATCGTGTTCTCTTCGTATTGAAAGCAAAACCTAGTTCAACTGAGCAAATAAATTGTGTCCTTAAAACGTGCGAGAAGTTGAAAGAAGGGCACAATCTCATTTACGGCGCGCAAAAAGTTCAGCTGAATAATTGAAACTAGTTCTTAAAACATGTGAGCAGTTTAAAGAAAGCTAAAAAAATGAAACTAGTCCTTGAAACGTACGAAGAAGTAGTGCACTTGGAAAATAATCCCCAAAACATGTGCTTTTTGAGCTCCCCAAAGAAGCAAATAACTCCTCTTCCCAAATCGTGCTCGCTGCGAGCCGTTTATAACAAAATCTAGTTCAATTGTCCAAATAAACTTAGTCCTTTAAACGTGCGAGTAGTTTAAACAAGGATACGAGTTCAGTAGAGTATATAGATAGTCCTTAATGCATGCGAGCTACAAGAAACAAAAAGTTCAGTCGAATAAATGAAACTAGTCGTTGAAACGTGTGAGCAGTTTAAATGAAGTTGAGCAATTAAAACTATTATTTGAAACGTGTTCTTTTCGAGTCTCTTAATGGAACAAATACCTTTAGTCCTTCGAACGTGTTCCCTGTAAGTTCTTTAAAGCAAAGCCTGCTCAGTTGGGCAAATAAATTTCGTTAAAACGTACGAACAGTAAACAACCTCAGTTTGATAAACGAAAGCAGGGCTAAAGGCGCACGAATTGTTTAAAGAAGTAAATAGTTCAGTTGGATTAATGAAACTAGTTCTTATAACGTGTGAGCAGTTTAAAGAAAGTTTAACAAATGAGTCATTGACACGTGTTCTCTTAGTGCTGCATAATGAAACAAATAACCTAGTTCGATTGCACAGATAGATTTAGTCCCTGAAACGTGCGATCTGTTCAAAAATAATGCAGTTGTTCAAATAAATTTAGTCCTAAAAACGTGTTCACCAAATAGACGACTCTGCTCTGCTCTCCTTCAATTGTTGCGATAAATACGCTGCAAATAACCTTAAGTAAACTTTCCATGATTAATCAGTCACAAATTGAATAGTTTCTGTAATTCATATTTATTTCGTTCGAACTGGTTTAAAATTATATCACCCATAGCACGAGTAAATAAACAAAGTCATTTGCTACACCACTCGTTTGATACAATGTGCAGTAGTGTCGTCGGTGTCTCGGTGTCGGCAGAAAATAGAAATTCGCTTGTGGATGTTACACAACTTTATAGAGTACGTTTACTTCGTAAATATATGCAATTATTTATATTTAATTGGATTTAGAAAATAGTGACTATGCATACACACGCTCCGCTCCGCGTACAGTGACGGGTGTGTGGGGGTCAGGGTCGTATTTTAATTGATAACCATTAGAGTGCGGTCAGTAACATTGGGAGTTCACTTGGTTTTGCTGCGACTCACACAGTGGGTTGAGGTTGGCTATTAGTTTTTTTTTTTTTTTTGTTTATGTTTGTGGGTTGGGGTGAGTGATGTGTGCATAGAATGCAGGCGAAACGATTGGCGGCATATTTTATTTTATAAATTGATTGAAGAGTCTGATGATTATCGTGTGTAAAGTAGACGGGCAGATTGAGTTGAAGAGGAAATCTAATTTGAATCTTAAGCTAGTTTCAATCGAGGCAGGTGCTAGATTTGTTGCTGAAAGAAGGGTGTCCGAGTTGGGGTTCGAATTTCAACTGGGAAATTTATTTATTGCATTAATAATGTAAACTAATTTTAGTCTTGAGGCATCAGGCGAACCCTCGAGAAATTGTGCCCTAAATGTTCAGTTTACAAGCACTTCTCGATTGCTGGAATGGAACTAGGAGCGGTGTTCTGCTATAAGTCTTTAAATAATAATTTAATTTTGGACAATACTAAATAAAAAAACAAACCATCAGTAAGCTGATTAGGAGTTCTCGACTCGAAAGAAAACCGTCTAAGACAATACTCCTTGAAGTGGGTCTCGAAAAGGTTTTAGCAACTGGTCAGTTCAATTCAAAAACAAGGTGATCCTATCAAATAAAGGAGAGCTGTGGGCTTTTTCCCATTATAGGGTGAAAGTAGAAACTAGTAAATCACCTTAATGAAAAAAAGTATGTTCATTGACTTTGATTCCTTGCTGCCCTCCTCCAAAGATCCCATAACAAAATGAAAGCCAACTGAACCGAATAACAAAATTTCCACAACAATGCCCCTTCTACGACTACACATGTTTCTTTTTTGCAACCACCCCTGTAACTTGACAAGTTACAAGAACCAAGGCAAACAAAATAATTTTCCGAAAGTGTCTTCAATAAAAACAAACCATAAATTCGTTACGGCTATATTGTTATCAGAGGCCGACCCCGCCTGTCCAGAGTTCACAAATTCACGTCAATGTTGCCTTGAACTGCAAACAATCTTTTTTCTCACTCAGGAGATGATGCCCTAGATGTCCTAGATTCAGCCAAAGGTTACATGGACACGAAAGAGCAATGTCGCTCAAGTGACCTAGTATTAGATTTCCTTACTATTACTGCAGTGTGTGCTGTGAGCCTTGTAAGGTCACGGTCACTCTGGCCACCACCACCACAACGAACATCAGTCCCCATCACCACCATCAATCTAAACTAGGCCAATGACTTTAACGACAAATCCTTCTTCCTTCGCACTGTGTACGTGTTTGGTGTTTGCTGCCATCTCGAGTTCGTGTAGTGTAAATCGACCAATAAAGGATAACACAATTTAATCTCCTTCACTTAAATTAATTTTCGCTTATTTAAAAGAATTCTTTGTCACCCCATTAAGTTGTTGGGTGGTTTGTACGCGCGTGTAACCCAGAAAAACAGCATGGATTCATGGTATTGATTCAGGATGAATGAACACGTAATGATGTCGGAGACAAAGCGAGCACGCCTCGGTGGGTCTGAGAGGAGCATCGTGTGGGTTTCAACGGGTACGGTATACAGTATACGACTCCTCTTCCAAAAAGGGATTTACGAACTTTGACATGGGTATCCATTTCGTTGCGGTGATGACTTGCAATTAAAATTAATTAATGTGAATTCTATTCACCGCTTGCTAACCATGAGATTTCCAAAAAAAAAAAAAATTCAAATTTCCTTCACTTCAAGGCTATCATGTGAGAATACAAAATAATAATAACATTTTGTTCTTCTTCTTTTTTTTAGGCCGCGATGATCTATCGCCGTCGAGTAGTCTAAATGGCTACACAAATGAAGGTTGCGACGTGAAAAAGGTCAAAAAAGGTCCCGCACCACGATTGCAAGAGGAACTGTGCCTAGTGTGCGGCGATCGAGCGTCCGGCTATCATTACAATGCGCTCACCTGTGAGGGCTGTAAGGGTTTCTTTCGGCGCAGTGTTACCAAAAATGCCGTCTATTGTTGTAAATTTGGTCATGCCTGCGAAATGGATATGTATATGCGACGTAAATGTCAAGAATGTAGACTGAAAAAATGCCTAGCGGTTGGCATGCGACCCGAGTGTGTTGTACCCGAAAATCAATGTGCTATGAAGAGGCGAGAGAAGAAGGCACAAAAAGAAAAGGATAAGCAACAGATATCGCCGGCAGGTAGTACGACAGATGGTATTAAAAAGGTACTTGAGCTAATGAAATGTGAACCGCCAACGCATCCGATAATACCAGTAAGTGTACTCTATATCCATTTCCATCCATAACATGTAATTGAATTGTTTTTTTTTTTTTTTTCTTATTTTTATTTACAGCTACTGCCTGAAGGCGTATTGGTTGAAAATCAAGCAAAAAATATACCTCCATTAACAATGAATCAATTAGCAGTCATATACAAATTAATTTGGTATCAGGACGGTTATGAGCAACCATCCGAAGAAGATCTCAAGCGGATAATGATTGTAAGTTTATCTTGATATAAAATGGTAAAACCAATTTTGACTTACATATTTTTTTGACAGAGTCCACCCGATGAGAATGAGACCCAACATGATGTGAGCTTTAGGCACATCACCGAAATTACAATCCTAACAGTACAATTAATAGTCGAATTCGCCAAGGGACTACCGGCTTTTACCAAAATTCCACAAGAGGACCAAATAACACTGTTAAAGGTAAGTTTTTTTTTTTTTTTAATTGCGTGGAGTCTCTTAGTTCAGAGTTTTAGAGAAACCTATTTGGTCAGCTCAGTGTCGTCTACCTCACGCTTTTATGAACTTCATTATTGGTTGATTGAGCAACTAGATTGTTTTTCTTATTGGCAACAGCAAACTTAGAACATTTTGAACATTTGGTACACTTAGGTCAAAGCTGGGTCCACTGTGTTCTCAACTAATTTTTGGTTTTCCACAATTAAATGGATGTGGACAATGAATTTGGTAGATAATACCAGAGTACAGAAAAAAGTCAGTTCCCTGTTCCTTCAAGTAGACAGTAGTAGGTCCTCAGAGCCAAATGGTGGTCCGTCCAGTAACCATGGGCCAGTATTGGTCTACCTTCATCAATCTTGCGGAAACCTAGTTTTCGATAGGAATACCTTTGTGTAGGCAAATAATTGATGAGAGTTGATGCTTTAGAATAACATAATTAATTTTCTAAATAATCAAGTTATTTAAAAAGAGAGTGACCTTGTTTCTTCACTTTGTAGATAGAAACTCCGTACCTAAGTAAAACGAAAAGAACTCGTAAAGAAGCAGCGGAATTTATACTTTGATTTCTTTTACTTCAACGAACCTAGTGATCGATTTAAAAAAAAATATGTTTACCACAACTGTAATTAACATACAAAAACTATATCATGTACTGTAAATACTGTAAATAACATACTTCATTTCAAAACTGTATGTCTCATATTTTAGAAGATATTTGAAAAACAAGACTGCTTTTAATTCAAAAAGTAACGGCCGAGAGATTGAATTCATAATGATGTGGTTGTACAATAATTCGATCTATTTTATTTACTAGAGTCTTGCCAAAGCTGCCCTAGTCGTCGTTATTGTCGCCTGTCTATCCGAAAAACGTGAAGACATGTTGATTTTTAGATCACTGGGATAAACTCTCTTTCATACGCCCCAAATCAATTTTGTGTTTTTTTTTTTTCCTCAAATTGTTACATGATAATACGGTTGCGTCATCATTTGATATGATCTTTATTCAAAGAAAATATTTCCTTCGCAACAAGATTTTGAAATATTTCATTCAGAGCTTTTCATGCCTGTTTTAATTTCACTAAGATGTTAGGTAGATGTGACCGTTGCGAAGATCTGTGGCTCATCAATTCTCGATAGCTTATAGTTTCCTACAAATGATAATTTTTTGGCAGGCTTATTTGGCTGTCATTGTGGGTTATGGCATGCTTGCCCAACCAATTCATCCTAGTCTTCAAAAGAGTATATTTTCAGAAAGAAAAATTTTCTGGCGAGTACTAGACATGTTCCAAAAAGTGGTGTAGTGGAGTCTCCTCCTCCTCGTCCTCATTTCTACAGCCTCTACAGCCTCTACAGCAGTCGTTGAAGGGGACACCCACCCTTCAGGCGTGTTTGTTTAAGAGGCAATGACCATTTAAAACACGTACCAATCTGCTTATGCTTCTTTTTAGTTTACCCACTGTTTCACACTTTGTTTGGTGATTTTTCGCGGTAAATTCTTGGACCCCTTCAGTTTTCTGTGCGATTTCTGTCAAGTCATGATTCAAAAAATTATCTTGTACTGTAGGTAGTCTTCCGTAGTCTTCCGTAGACTAGCTCCACTGCTTTTGGAAATAAATAATTTTAAAAAACTATGAAATGAAAATGCAGAATAATACTACAACTAGGCACCTTAGTGAGTTTATTTTCATATATGTATAAAAAATATGAGTAAAGTTTGGATTCAAATAGACAGATCACGACTCAATTAATTTTAATTGCAGCAATAAAATGCAAAAATGTGTTTGTGATCATTTAGCAAAAGGTTTCCTTTTGCCTCAATTTAAATCTCAATCATTCCTATGCCATAACACCCACACTGCTTCAAGTGTTGACTTTGTAGTTTTCTTATCACAGCTGGGTTAGTGTAAAGAACCCAGATTAGTCGCATTAACTTTTGAGCACGTGCATGCTTTGATCGATACTCGTGCGGTTGTTATCAATATTTAACTTTGATTACTAGATAATCCATTTTAAAGTTTTATTTTCAAGTGATTTTTAACTTCCTGAAGTCTATTTCAGAGTTGTCATAACGTGAACTAGAACTTTGATTTGATTTAGCATGTGGGTCACAAATACAAAACGATCGCAAGTTAGTGACGACGAACACTGAACCCAAAACCACCTTTTCTTTTTTTTAAGCGTTAATAAAAGTCTTTAAACAATCAAATTTTACTTACTTCATCTAACTTTTGAATGTAATTATTTTCTTTCTTTTACAGGCATGTTCAAGTGAGGTTATGATGTTGCGTATGGCACGACGCTACGATGCGGCATCCGATTCAATTTTCTTCGCCAATAATCGTTCATATACCCGTGATTCATATAAAATGGCCGGCATGGCCGATAATATTGAAGATTTATTGCATTTCTGTCGGCAAATGTACTCGATGACAGTCGATAATGTCGAGTATGCCCTGCTCACTGCCATTGTGATCTTTTCGGATCGTCCCGGTCTCGAAGAAGCCGAACTAGTCGAACAGATACAATGTTACTACATCGATACGTTACGAATCTACATCCTCAATCGGCATAGAGGCGATCCAAAATGCTTGGTATTTTTCGCAAAACTTCTCTCCATTCTAACCGAGCTGCGAACGTTAGGCAATCAAAATGCCGAAATGTGTTTCTCGTTGAAACTGAAAAATCGTAAGCTACCGAAATTCCTCGAAGAGATCTGGGATGTGCATGCGATACCGCCATCGGTGCAATCGCATCTACAAGCGACACAAGCAGCGGCAGCTGCAGCTGCTGCCGCTGCGGCTGCACAAGAAAATGGCGCTGGTGGCGGCGCCAGTAGCGGTGGAAGCGGAATCGGAAGTGGAAGTGCTGGCGTCGTTGGTGGAAGTAGTAGTAGTACGAGTACGAGTGGAGATGATCTAATGATGGGTGTTACTGGCCTCAGTAGCAGCGGACTCGGTGGGATCGGCGTCGGGGTCGGGGTCGGCGTTGGCGTTGGCGTTGGCGTTGGCGTTGGCGTCGGCGTTGGCGGCGGAGGTGGCGGTGGCATCGGCGGCATTGGTGATCATAGTTCTGGGGCATAGCAGGATTAGTTGTAGTCATTGTCCATCTCCATCTCGTCATCTTCTCCTCTTCCCGTCGTCGGACAACGTACATATTATTCATACACTCAAACACCACAGACATACACATAAAATGAATAAAAGGATATATATATATATACATATATAAAGAAAAATCTTAGTTTAGAAAACAGATACCTTAAAAAAAAACAAGAATCAAGTTAAAATAGTTTCTCCAATTTAGTTGTGCAGGGCTTATATACGGACATAGAGATATGTTTGTATATGAAATAATTTAATTTTAGTTATGATTTTTTTTTAATTCCTAGCTTTAGAATATGAACATTTACACACAACATACGCAGTTTGAAATTGTTTTTCTTTTTGTTAAGCTTTCTATTTCGCTTTGATTCACATACACACACTTTTTACTGACACATACCATATACAAGAAAAAATGCACAGTATATATGTATTGCATGCATCTATTAAATGTGTACATACTATATATTTGTGACAAGCAGAAGATACAAAAAAAATCGTTCGTTTTCATTTCCTAATAGATTCTCTTTTTTTTTAATTTTATTTTGTAAATATAATTGTTAAGATTAAAACGGCATTGAAAAAATAACTTTATTTGAAATAGAAAGAATATTTCCAAAAAAAAATAAATTTCAACCCCAAAAGTATGAGCAACATGAAAAGTAAGTGCGCGAGAGAGAATTAGAGAAGTTGGCGTTTAGATAGTGAGCATGGATTGTTTTTTGTAAAATTAGAAAAAAAACCCTGTAAGATAAAAAAAAAAACATAAATTAAAAAAAAAAGAAAAGTGAGCACGAGATCGAGTGAAAGAAAGCAAGAATTATATATATTAAAAAAAAAATAATTTTTAAGAGAATGAGAGAAAAGATTGTTTTTTTATAAATAATTTTAAACAAAAAAAATCTATATTATATAATAAAATACAGAAAATAAAAAATTGCATTATTACCTACGTTATACAATGATTATTAAAAAAAAACATGATTATATAAAACATTAATAATAAAATAAGTTTGTAAAAAGCATGAAACACACACACACATTATATAGGATGAGAAAATTGGCTTACAATCATAGTAAACCATAAATAATTAATTAATTATCAATACTATATTCTATAATCTTTAAATAGAAACAAATAATAAAAAAGAAACAGAAAGCAAGCAGATTAAAAAAAAGATTATTATTGTAGTAAAGAAGAAAAAAGAATCATTGAAAAAAAAAAAAACAGAAACGAAGTAAAAAAGAAAAAAGAAAACAAAAGCGAATGAAAATACGGACGGAAGGAATTTGTTGTTAATTCTTATTAAGTTTCCTTTATGCATATTTTGTTTGTTCGTTAAAAAAAGAAAGAAAAAAAGAGAAAAGGATTTAAAAGCAAAGGCCAATTTACTAAGAATGAAATCGTTCTGATAACATGTTCGTAGATGGAAATGAGTGGAAGATAAAAAGAAAAATTATATTAAGTTTCGATGTGGGAAGGGCGACAGACATTTGGCGTGTTCTTTGCGAGCGCAGCACGGAGATGTACTTACAAATTCACTCTAAAAGTGCTGCACCTAAGGTGTGCTTACATATTCACTGTAAATGAACTTCAATCTCTTAAAGCCTTTTTGAGTTCTAATATGTCATGGACAGTAAGAAATTTCAAACTTGTTTTTCTGTTTATTTCTCAGTCATCATAATGAATCTCGTTTGGCTTAATAATTCTCGAAGCAGAAAGAAAAATGCATTTTTCTTTACTTATTCGAGGTCAATCATCCTTATTTGAACAAAGGAAATTGTCTCGCAGAAAGATTCAAATAAGATCAGAGTAAGGTTGAAGTGGCAAAGTTCAAATGAGTAGTTGCAGTAACCTCTAAGGTAGTCTTAAGTAAGATTAGGCTCATAGCTCTCAGAGTGACAGTAAGGCTCAGTTCCAAGTGAAGCGAGTGCTACCTGAACTACATACCTGAGAGCAAGCGAGTGCGTTGTAGAATTCTTCCTCACTCACGGCCAGCTTGCAACTGAGCGTTTCCCAAGTCAATTACAAGCTATATTACAATCTACAATACTCCTGCAGACTTTTTTTGCATTTTTATTTCAATCATGGATGTTCTATTTTTTTACAGTTTGTAGAATTCTTCCTTTGGTTATGCTTACTCATAACCAGCTCGCGAATGATACCTTCCAGAGTCGATTTGTTTTACAATTACAAGACCTGTTTTTCTTGCATTTTTATTTAAACCTCAAGATTGTTCTATTTTTTATTTTTTGCAAATAAGCACATCTTCCATGTAGCCCAATACTGTGAGCGTCGTTTTTCTTCTCAGCACTTTTTCTTTAAATTCACACATCTGCCAATCTCTACACCGTCAAATCTTCATCAAATATCTCCTCACAAGACACACCCCAAGGAGAACAAAAGTTCTGCTAAATCTTGTACCACATGCTCTCTTTTGAAAAACAACAATGTTGTGAGTCTTATCGAAAGCTGCCTTCATACAGTTTAATTACAACTACACTGCCACCTGATCAGTCTTACAGTTCCCTTACCTCGATTTGATGAAGTTCCAGTGTTGAAGTCGAGTTTTTTAAACGACAAACTCACAGCAGCAGACAGCTCCCAACACAAGAACGAGCCTTGAGTCCAGCATTTTAAGTACAATAGAAAAGTTAACATTGCGGATTGCCATCTGCTGTAAGTTTTTTCGACATAACTCTTGTCTTTGCTATTGAACTGTTCAAATTTCCTTCGGAAACAATATGCAAATTGTAGTTATACAATATGCCCGGCTTTTATTTCGTGAGTTCAATCAGTATACCTATTTTTCTTGTCTACGTCGAGCTAGAAATTTTCTGATCCGATTAGAACTTCCTACCTACTCTTGCTAAGTTTTTACAGTATAAACATTTTTGCAACATAATAATTTACGCAACATAAATATTTTCGCCTAAAGACAGAAATTTGGCTAAAGGCGTGTACTACTCTGCAAAAAACATGTTAGATTTTCGCATTATGGATATTTTTATATAAAAGCTGAAATTCAGAGTAACGAAAATCAGGCTTTTCTGAGTTTTTAGATTTTGTTGCATGCGAGCTGCGTTAGGGTTTTCACAGAAATAGATCCAACAAACCTAAAAAATTCAGAGCAAACAATCTATAAGCTCTCCTAGTTTTCGCAATGTGCACATTTTGCATGAAAATGAAGATTTAACATGAGCTGCGTTTATGAAAATTTAACGCGATCTGCGTTACGACTTTCACAAAAGTAGATCCAACAAACGTCACCATATATGTCGCCAATCTCTTCCTCATCCTCATATATATCTCAGAGTTTTTAAAATAAGAACAAAATTGTAAACTTCTGTTTCCGCATCATCTTAATTATATTTGCCTCATTTTTACCCAAATTCTACCACAAGAAAAAAAAAACGAAAGAGAAGCATGAGCAGCTGAGCTAAAGCTTTTGAAATGTACATTTTCTTTTTCTCTTTTCTTTTGTATGTAAAATCATCGACTGACTAAAATTTTATAAAAAAAAAGAAGAAAACCCTCCATTCTAAAAAAAATCGAATTCGCTTTTTTTTTTGTTCAATTTAATGGGAGTTTGAAGAATATTAATTTTTTTTTTTTCGGCCGGCAAAATTAGTTGAAAATGTTAATCTATTTTTTTTTTGGTAGCCACTGTTATAGAAGGGAATAAATTCAAAAATTTCTTGGGTTGTGTGCAAGCTAAATTTTTTTAGTTCATTTTATTTTTTTCTTTAATATTCCGTTGTGGTGTTAACTCTTTTGGCAACACATGGTTTTCTTGTTATTTTGGAAAATTTCCCTTTCTTTTTTTGACAAAAAAAAAAAAAAACTATAAATGAATATTATTTTGTACTACGCGAATAGTGTAAATTTTTTCTTAGTCTGAAATATTTCTTAAGTGGAAATATGTGTGTACCTTTTATAGTGAAATTTTTTCATTCTTTCTCCCCTCCCAATTTAGGTGTAAATTTATTTTTTTCCTTATTTTTATTTTATTTATTTTATGAAAAAAAGAAAACTTTCCAGCTCAAAGTATATTGCATAAATTTTTTTGTTTGTTAATTGATTTATTTTTCTCTTTTCTCAAACACACACACACACATGCCTAATTCTAAAGACTTTATTTTATTTTTACATTTTGTACAAGATAAAAAACAAAACAAAAAACACTCTCATGCAATTTTTTTTTATTTCAAAATTATATATGTATACATAATTTTTTTTTAAATCTTACTTTTATTTTTTAGTGAATAGAATAATACCATTCAAATATTTACGAACACAAAATGGTCCTTATGTATTTCATTTTTTTGTTTTTAGTCGTTAAAAAGAAGTAAAAAAAAAAAGGAAGAAAAAAACATGTAATCGTTAGAAAATTTGTAGAAAAAATAAAATTACATGAAAATGAAAATGAATTCTTTTTTTTTTTTTTTTAAAAAAAACAATAAAACGCAAGCAAAATATATACATTATACATATATATTTAAAAACAAGGAGATAATGACTAGTTTTAATAAAAACATCGTTTCGTTTCCGAAGAAATGATATTTTTGATCTGTGCAATCAAAATAAATTATTATTTTTATTTTTTCATTATTATTATTTTTTTTTATATGTATTTAAAAAAACAAACATTAAAACAGAAACATTTTTGGCGAAAAACTCGTTTTTTTCAAATCCTTTTTGTTTTTCTTTACTTTAATTTTTTTTATTAAAGAAACAATTATATATAAAATATATAAATAAGTTAAATTAGGTGAGAAGAGAAGAGACAAAAAGCTTATATTAGTTGAGAATTATTTGTTCTTGTATTGAAAAGAAGTTTATTTAGTGAATAAAGATTATTTTTTTCTTAAAAAAAAAAAAATAAATATTAAAAAAAAATTATAATTAATTTGTGTTGTTTTTTCTTTGGTTTGGATTTGGTTCGAAATTTTCATTCTGTTGCATTTCATTTCTGTTGAGTTTCAGAGTTCAGTGCTTTGCAAGCGACTGTTTTTTTTTTTTTTGTAATTTATTATATCACACATGAATTGTTTTTCAATAAAAAAATCCCTTTCTCTCTTTATGAATTTATTGCAAATACTCAATTTTGTTTTGTTATAGTAATTAATATTTGTCGTTGTTGTTGTGCTTCGTTATAAGCAAAAACAAACAAATTTGTAAGATTCGATCTTTGTCTAAAGAGTTCATTTTATCATTTTAAACTTAGCGTATATGCTACACGTCAAAATGGGATGTGTGGTAGTGAACGTTATTAAGTTTATTTAACAATCCTAAAAAACCAACCACCTCCTTTGACCATTCAAATAAGGTATTTGCACAGCACTGAACTCGTCGATTTTGTTTTTCAGTTTTATTGTGATTCTGTTCCGTTCATAATTTTTTTAAGAACTATTAACAGAATAAAAATGGTAAGTGTAAAGAATGGCTACGTATTATACCATTTTTAAAATTGTTGTGCAATATTTAGTGTTTTTTTTTATAATATAAAGTTCACGAATAAATTGAGTCATGCATTGGTTTCAATGTCAAATGTGATTTAAATGTGTGGTCTCTTTCACAGAAAAATAGTAAATTCTTATTTAAAATTTGTTTTATCTAATTCTTTATCTTTCTCCACCTCTTTTAGTGATGTGCAAAGTTAATCAATTTCAGTTTTGCGAAATCATCTCGTTTGTCAAAGCAGGAATTTGTGTACTCGCTGAAACAAATAAGATCTCACATTAAGAATGCACACACATTAAACATCGTTGCTACCTACTTGAGATTTTTCTCCTGAGGAAGCTATTAAACAGGCGTATTTCGTGCTGTTATTATTTGAAGCGTACATGTTAACTTCCTAATCTAAGCTGCCTAAACTTATTTTAATCCGATTTTGCAGTTATGTTAGGATTAACAGTTCACATTGGCCGTTATTGGCTAGAGCGTACAAGTGAAGTGCTTACGAATCCACCTTGGAATCCAAGCATTCCACGAGAAATCTGTACTATGGTTTCTTTCTTTCTTTCTCTCTTTTTTAAGGGTTTCGTTCAAAAGGAAACAACGAAACCCTTATAGAATGACTTCAGTGTCCGTTTGTTCGTCCGGTTTTTTGTATGGCTCTTAAATAATTGAACCAAGTTCGCTATGAAACTTGGAATTAAAAAATTCCGTCGTTTGAAAATATCTAAAACCCGAAATGTTTCTCTTAAAAACGGCTTTGCTTAACGAAATCTGTAAATCTCCATCTTCCAATCCCATGAGTTCTGTTGGGGACTTTCGTTCGACTTCTGATTTTTTGGAGTCTGGGCAGGCTCTGATTCGTACGAGTTCTTTTGCAGGTATAATCTCCATTTCTGAATGGCAATAGTCTTACGAAAGTATATACATGATTTCTGACTTCAAAAACGCCTGATGTATAAGCCTAGCTAAAAAGATGACTCATTTTTGAACTCCTTAACTTCTAAAAGCATATTTGTGTGCGCAAAAACTCCTGGTAAAGCAGGTCACATTTGTATTAGCCTTTGAGACCTGTTTGACTGTAGTTTATTAAGTCAGTTATATTGCCTTTATAGAAACTTCTTAAACATATTACAAATTAAACGCATTACTGGAACGCATTCCATTTCTTACAATGTCTCCAAAATTCGATCAACAGTTTGTAAAAGAAAATATTTTGTCCTACGTCCCAATAATATAAGAAATAAAGGTTAGCCATTAGTAAGTTTCTTGTAGATCTTTATTTCATGGAACATGATATTCCACATTTGTATATTTAAAATTAACTTAAATTGATAAGGATTTTGTCTTCTCCAATAAGAACACGAGAATAGGGAAGTGCAATTTTAAGGACGTATCGTATTTCTTTTTTTTTAATATCTAATTTTCAAATGCTCGTGATGTCTTCAGTTACCACAATTTGCTTTGAAGTTTTCTTTTTCCTTAATTTTTGATTTCCAAAAGTAAATTAAGTTCTTATTTTAAGTTGGCACTTTTTGATGCTTTAGAATTTTTATTTTCAAAAGTACGTGAAATTCTTCCTCATCTTTTAAATACATTTAAAAAATCCTTAATTAAAAATTCCTCTGTTCCAGTCGGTTTCATTTTCATTGTAAGATTGGGGGATAATTTTCCAACAAAGAAAACCTTATTTCTTAAATTCTGAAGAGTGAACATCTTCAACTTTTGTGTTCATTTTTAATTTTTTAGAATTATTCAAAAACTAGAATGAGTGAGATTGGAAAAGAGTATTAATGCTATGTGTGTTTGACTGAAAAGATTAGATAGACGATTTGGCTGTGAATTGCTTTAGTAGCAATACAAAGATTTACGAATAAAAAATAAAACGTAGCCTGAAGACCCTCCCTTAAGTAAAATTTTAAATTTTTTTTTTCTAGGTCCATATAGTTTTGATTTTTGTTTTTTGTCTTATAACTAAATTATATAATGCAATGTAAAATTAAAAGACTTTTAACTTTTCAATTAATCTCATTTTGCAAATATATATAAATATATACATAAAACATAACGATTAAGTGTGTATAAAATTTAAAAAAAAACGCAAAATTAGAGTTGCATTTAAAAAAAAGTAAAACAATTAATAAACAAGAACTGTATATGAAAAAAAAATTAAATAAATAACTTTTTTTACATTCTCATAAGGTTACATACGAGTACATATAATACATAAATAAAATTGCTTAAACTCTGCATTCTAAGAAATTACGATTAAAACGCATTCTACATAATTTTTTTAAATTATAAAAAAAATTACAGTAGACAGTTAAAAAAAACTCTTAAGCCTGTAAATAGAGACTAATAATTGAGTAAGAAATCGAAGCACAATATAATGTACTATAAAACAAATTCTTTAAAAGAAAATCATTGCTTCATTATGAAAACATCTCGAACCCATGACCCACTTTAAAACAACCACTTGCTCTTCTGTTGAGCTTACATAAATCTTTTTTTTTTTTTTGAATAATGACACATTTTCAAAAAAAAAACAAAAAAATATATAATGACCTGTTTCATTACCTTTATGTAAATAGTCCAAATGATACTACCTCATTGAAACAAACAAAACAAGCAAATAAAATTAATGAAAAATTAAAATTTAATTACATTAAAAACGTAACAAAGTATATGAAAAACTTAAATAGTTATATGAAAACACAATAAGAATGTTACAAGAAAATAAATTTTATATAAAAAAAATATCCCAGAAAACAAAGCAAAAAAAAAAATATTCACATACTCAAACGCAATGTACAAATTAAATTTTTAACTTCAACAAAACCAGAAAATGAAATAATGAAACATGAAAGAAAAAAACAAGAAAACAGTGAGTAAATTAATTTATTTGCTTTGTTTTTGTTTCCCACTCGCTTGCAGTTTTTTTTAATGGATGAAATGTTTACAAATAAATTGAAACTTCCAAAAAAATACACGCAGCTTTTTACCCTTAACTGATGTCGTGAAAAAGTGAAGGTTCACTACACCTACGACATCAGTTAAGGTCCAACTGGCCACCATTGACTTCAACCAATTTTTTTTAAGATTCAAGCCTTTCACGAAATAGCATAAAATAGTTTTTGACTTTTTTAAATGTATTCAATGCTTTGCAGGTAAACGGAAGCTACATTGAATAAGTTCTAGAATATTCATATTCATATTTTAACAAACGACTGTCCACAATTTTCCTGATTCAACTTTGATGAAGGATTTCTTAGACCGTACGCTTTCAAAAAGGAACTTAAAATAATTTTTGATTTAAAGTTTTGCAAATGATACTCTGAACCTATATAAATGAAGGTCCGAATCTATCTTTTAAAGATCCACAGGTCTAGCCAAATGAATGAGCAAAATTTTGCTGATTTGTTTCACTTTGAACTTTTAAGACTCTGTAAGCAGATTTGAGCTCAATTAACGTGTTGTTTAAAATAATTAAAACTGAATTAATTTTCGTTTCATTTCTTTTTTCCATTACTTGACAAGGTAAATCACACGATTGCTTAAGCTTTTAACCAGTAATCATCATCCGCATTCTTTCGTTATGATGCTCTCATGGAGTGGATTAGAGAGATGGCTCCTGCGAGATTTGAATACGCTTTCTTAAGATAAAAAAAATCTAAAACTCATTCTCTACGCACAAAAAACATAAAGGTTCGTAGCAACTAAACGATATTTCATCCTTTAAGAAAAAAATGCAACTAATTTTAAATATCCTCATTTCTATAAACACCATATATTTTCATTTTAAAAATAAAATCACAATTTCTATTTGAAAATTTCTCTCATTTTCTTTATAAAACATGGTGCCTTTTTGTATTTAAAAAAAAAAGTAAAACAAAATTTACGAGAAATATAATATGAAAACATTCATAGAATACTACTGAAGTATAAAAGAAAATAATAATCTTAGTATTTTTTAAATTTTGTAGATTTTCAAAGCCGAAAACCTTAAAATTAACGGAAAAAATGAAAAAAAATAAATAAATAAATACATGAATAAGAAAATGACTGATTTATTTTTTTAGAAAAAAAATAAATTAAGTATTTATTTGTTTTAATTTAGCTTATGTAAAACACGTGAAAAATGTTACTTTGGTTACATTTTCAAATTCCACAAGTTCTGTATATGATTGTTTAACTCCTAAAAAATAACATGGCGCCTAGATATTTAAATTCTTCGTTTAAGTACCTTATTCGAAAAATAAATTGTTTCTTATTTAAAATAAACCACAGACGATGATATTAAACAGATAATGTTTATGGTTTGCATTTTGGTTTCTATGACAGAAGAATAATTATAGAACACAAAATAAAATAAATTGTAAATAACACCTTTCAGTTACAAAAAAAAATCCAAATTTGAAAAAAAAACTATCACTTTCCAAAATACGTAAAATTAATAAATAAATTAACATATATATATACATATAATTCAACAGCTTTTATAAACAAATTATAAAGAAAAACAAAATCCAATTTCCAAAAAAAACCCATTTACATCTTCCCCCAAAAAACATACAAAAGTATATTTGTAAAATTTTGTCGTTGAAAAATGCCATCATGCCTTAAGGGTACCTGTTTTGCTGCAATAAAAACATAAACAAACAAACAAAAAAACAACAACAAATTGATATGCAACACTCAGAAATAAATAAACAGAAAATATATTATATGTATACTAACAAAGTTAATAAGAAAGCATACCATGTTACGTAAAAAACAAAAACCAAAAATCACAAAAAACACAAATTGAAACAAAAAAGAAACATTTTAAATGTAAACATTGGAAACAACATCATGTATAACGAAACGAAAACATAATGTACCTCTTTCATGAAATACCTCCGGTTTTTTCTGATTTTATTTTTATTTTGTTTTAGTCAAATTCTGTTGTGAGAATTTATTTTTTCTCTAAAAATTTAATGAATATAGGAATTAGAATTCGATCATTTTACTGTCAAGCTTAACTCTTGTTAAAGAGTAGTTTTGAAGAATCTGTGTCGAAATGAAAAATCATTTATCAAAAAATCCGATATCAAGACAGCGCTCGGTTGTCGGCTTGTATAAAGCAAACAAAAAAAGATCAGGTTTCTTAGTGAGATGTTTCCATTCAATTATCTAATGTAAAAGTAAAATTCTCCAAATACAAGCATTTGGACGCTGAATATTCGACTGACAAAATTTGGTACACGGCTCATTAATTACAAGCTGATAATTTCCAAATTTTACTGGCATAATAAACTATAATTCTCTAATGAAAAATTTCAAGATTATTGTTACTTGACTTTTTTACATGATGTAATGCAAACTGATTCTTTCGCACAAATTTCTATAGGCGCCCGTGTTCTGCACTTCCCCTTTTGGTAAGCTTAGCGTCGGAAAATGCCAATCAATACTTTGCTCCATTTTGCTCCTTCTAGATTTTGGTCGAATCTATATCACTTTTCCTCGATGGTGTGGATTTAAATAGTTTCCTACAAGTTTTAGTTATGTATAAGTTCGGACCAGATAAACTAAATGACTTTGTGGTCGTAAATTTGCTTAGTACAATTTAGAGAACTCTTCAAATGTCATTTAGTGACTTCAGTCAAGCAATAACAATACCCTAAATAGTCAAAGAAACGGATAATACTAACACCGGGTCCTATCTTCCTTTGAATTCTAATTTAATGATCCATAAAAATCGTTCAAAGATAGCTTTCGGAGTAGTTGAATTCTTGAGTTTATTTCACTGAATATTACAAAGTGGCCCCCTAAAAAGAGACTTGCCACATTTATAAGCCCGTTTCGCTAGTACTATTTTCCCTTATTTAATTTGGTGATTTTAGCTTTACAATTTCTTTGCAAAATGGTCTTGAATTTGGGATCTAAGACTCGTTTATATTGTGCACACCTGGCTTTTATTTTCTTTTGCACTTAAACATTTGATGGTGGGTAACACAAGGGGTCCACAAGGACCTAAGTGAGGCGGAACTTATACATTCCGCCAGCCCACCAACCTAACCTAAACATTTGATGAACTTCAAAAACTCGTGTGCTTTTTGGAAGTTTTCTTTTTGACAGTTTAAAAATAAATTCGCAATCGACAACATTAATAAAGAGTGAACTAGAAAAAAATTTAAAGTACTCTTTCTTTTTTAAGTCATTTCCGTTTTTCCTCATTTATCCTCATTTATCTCGCAACCACCTAATCACGTAAACACATTATTTCGACGCGACGCTGCACGTAGAACGCAGTTAAAGCAAAAAAATAAAAAATGAATTAATATCTTTAATATTAATTTTCAAAAAGCTACACTGCCATATCGAATCTGTTTTATGTTTCACTCGATTTTAGTTCTTTTTTTTTTTAGATAAATACGCGTTAAATAGAAATATAAAAATTCGTTAAAAAATTTACATTCAAATTAGCATTTACTATACATAAATTAATAGATAAGATACACAACGTACTTTTCGTGTATAAAAAATAATAATAAAAAAATAATAATATTTTTGTTTTGTTCATTGAACTTGAATTTTATTGTTTAGATTTTTTTTATATACATCTAGTTAATATAAACAAACTAAAAATAAGATCGACACTTTTAACATAAACAAAATTTATTGCTTTTCTTATTTAAAAACAGAAATACAAAAACAAAGTAAATAAATATAGTATATATATTATATTCGAACCTTCAAAAAATGAGAAAAAAAAAATAAAACTTTGTTCAAACTAAAAATAGTTTTCATACATTCATTATATTGGTCAAGAAAAAAAAAATAATACGTGAGATTTCTTACAAGAAAAAAATAAACAAGTAAAATTTAAAAAAATACATAAACTCTATCTATATATATTTAATATAAAACGCAGGTATGAAGTGCATACACGTATATGTTATGGGGTAATGTAAACACTTTCATAAAAGAAAACAAAAAAAAAATATTTAAATTTAAAATATATATATATATATGATTAACATAAAAATTCATAGCAAACTAAGGTTATTTAAAAAAAACAGAAAAATGCAAACATATAAACAGAACAAAAATATATATATAATTATTTATTTATATATTATATATAAAAAAGGAGTTAAATGCAAAAAATAAAATACAGAAGCGAGAGAGAAATTAAGAGATTGTTAGTAAGTAAACTGGTAGTACGAACGGTGCAAATCGATGTGTGAATATTTATGTAGAGTTGATTTAAAAAAAAAATAAAACAAAAAGAACACAGAAATGATACAAAAGTATATACATAAGTATGATGAAAGAAGAAATAAAATATATGACATATTTTAAATAATAAAAAAAGAAAAAATATTACCAAATAGATCCCCTTCATTTTTTATACTAAACAAAACAAAAAAAAGAAAAAACAACAAAAAATCTTTAAGAAAGAAAAATAAAATTACAAACACTCAACAAAAGAAGGATACGATATAAAAAAAAAAATATTTAACAAAAAAATATTGGTTAATTATAAATTATGAACGTATTAATAAATATTTCGAATATAAGTTTATTTGTAAGTTGTATATTTAAAACGAATGAAGAAAATTAAAAACAAATATATATACACATATATATTTAACATATGTTTAAGAAAGTCGTTGTTTTTCTTTTCGGGTTGTTTTCTTGATTTTTATTGACAAAGGGATGCCATTGTTCTGTGAAAACCAGTCGCTGAAGTTGACGTGAAGTCATCAAGTTATTTTGGAAATTCTTACACAACATACAAATTATCGTGACATATTTTTCGTATTAAGCTCCCCAATAACTAGAAAAATATAACCTTTACAAAATATGGGTCATCGATAAAAATTAATATTCTACTAAACTTTAAAAAACAAAAAATAAAACTCAGCAGTACTCAGCAATGAAGAAAGGGGTTAAATTATGAAACTGGTTTTTCCTTTGCGTTTTCCACTCTAAAGTGGTTATCTTTTTTCATATAATATAATACTGGGCTACGAAACAAACATCCTATACATTAAAGTTATTTACTTCTTCTGGAATTAGATTGCTAGTATTATGGCTAATTTTTGTCACGATGCATTAGGTCTGATTTTATTTTCAAAGTGCAATGCATCGTTAACCCTAACTAGCTCAGCTCATTTTTTTTCTTAATCCATCCAGGTTACGACCGAAATTCACCGTATTAGAAAAGTGCCAACTATTTTTTTAAATAATATTGAAAAATATTGTTTAAAGTTGGTTTTTCAATCTTCATTATATTAAAATAACTCCATTTGTAATTTGGTTGATTTGTTTTTTTTATTATTTTATTTTTATAAACTTGACATAGAACTGATTTTTCTCAGTGTTCATTACAGAGGTTTTTTTTGGCCTTTGCAAAATGTTTGCTTTGAAGCGCGTCTTATGTCTTGAGACTTCATTTTGCATCATTTCCTTTATCTAGATATGTCAGGCTTGTCAAATGACTTTATTTCACCAATGATACAGTAATACATTTCTACCTTTTTTTCCATTTCTCCGTAGTGTTTTCAGAAAGAAACAAAGTCAATAAGTTTAAATAGGTTTGGATTTTAAAATTGTGTGAAAATTACTTTCGAAACTGAAACGGTGAGCCAAAGTCACTGGGTGGGCGGACTAGAGTTAAAAGAACACAAACGTTCAAAGTAATTTGTTCCAAAGGAAAAAAACAAATCTCCAAAGTACTTCGATGGGTTTTGTCACGTGGCACGAATGTCACTATCATCTCGACTTCCGAGGTGCTCCTTCAAAGCGATTGCGTCTGGAAAGTGACCGATCCGCAGACCAATAAGATAGTTAGACCAAGTTCAAAAGTTTGCCTGGTTACGCTTGCGCATACCTCCTGATGAGTTAGAGTCGGCGGCAAGGTATCGAGCAGCCTAAAGATCTCTTCAGGAACATGCGGTCACAGAAGATGATGAGGACATTTGCCTAAAATGTAAATGTATTTGTAACAAATATGAACTGGCTATTTAAAAAAACGAATTAAATTGATCAAGAAAATTAGGGTT
This sequence comes from Syritta pipiens, assembly GCA_905187475.1. NCBI lineage: Eukaryota > Metazoa > Arthropoda > Insecta > Diptera > Syrphidae > Syritta > Syritta pipiens. The sequence goes on along the minus strand of LR994571.1, from coordinate 67,886,513 downwards.
CTTACGTTACAAAATTGTCCTTAGTCTTAGAAACTTTCTTTAGGGCCCCCAGCAAATACTTTTGCTGATAGCATTTATAAGAATTCATATCTAAAAGATAGTGGAAGAGGCAGAAATATTTATTTGCTTGGGCATATCCAAGTCTGTTACTGGAAATATTTAGAGGGATACTTGAAAAGATAGCCTAGGCTGCAACATCACGACACCATTGCAGCACTATTCATCTACTGTTTTCATTTCATTTCAATTGAATCCGTTGTACAATCAAAACACAATCCCTAAAAACTCATTTTTTGCGCTTTAAATTTAAACCCAGCTGATTTTCCATGTTTCCCACAGATGGCACTAGCAAACCAAAGAAGACAAACACAAATACAACCACTTTGTCTTCTTCTTCAATCAGCTGTTCTTCGCCCATTGACATTTCTCTCACTTTGTTATTGTTGATTTCTCATCCTTCTTTTTTGCCACAAAAACGATTTGTATCGCAATATTTTTTTTATAGTTTAATTAAGCGCTTCATTCTTTCGTAGTATTTCGATAAAGCTAAGTGTTTTCGAGTGCAACTAGTTGAGTAGAAGTTGCAAAGTGCACAATGAGCTCTTTATTTCGATCTAGTTTCTCTACAAAGCGTGAGAATCTTATAAAGGAGACACTAATCAATACTCTGAGTGAAAATGCTAGAGAAATTCAATTTGAATTTAAAGAGAATGGAAAAGGTTTGTCTTCAATGCTGTCTGCTGAGTGAAAATAATAATTCGTGTCTTCAATAGATTACTTGGAGCTTAATGATGCCACCAATTCGCTGTGCACCACTTTGGAGGCGATATTTTTACACGGTCTGAAGGACTCTTTCCTGTGGCAGACAATGAATGTGATATCAGGAGATGTTGATCGTCGACCTGAGCCAAGTTTCTGGTCGCCGATACTTGTGTTTATGCATAAGCAAGTTATTGAACAGGTGAGCTATGGGAGTGTGGTCGGAGTTTGCGAAGGAAAGACGACTTTCTGTGCTCGTGGGCGTGCCTTGTGTCCAAAGAAGGAACAAACTGATTGTGTTTTGCCTCTGTTGGGTGTGCCTTGTGTCCTTTGCCATCTTGAGTTGCACTGAACTTTTCCAATGAGAATACAGATACTGTCCGGGGGTGACATTGGCACTATCAGAGTCGTTCGTCGGGGACGCTTCCCTTGCACAGATTGACGGCTTATCTTACGTGCTGACATCATGCGTTTCAGTTACTTTATTTTTTTGCATCAATAAATTTTCTGAATGAGTGATAACATGTATTTTCACGATGAACAGCGAAAAGAGTCACAATGCAAAAGATGTGTAGAATAAATATGTTTGAATAAAAGTGAGTTTCTTTGAGAAGCTTGCAGACTGTGAGCCATGACTATTAGACGTCTCCATGTCGCCTTTATCACTGCATTTAATTAAAAAGCTTGCAGACAACGAATACAGGCTTTTACATGCCTGAAGTTCTCCCTCGTATTTCATATACAACGACGCTTGATATTTTCATCAATTCATCTCCTTAGAAGGAGCAAACGACAGACTCCCATCTTCCTTACAGTCAACCTCCTGCTCAGATTTTCCAACTTCCTCTCTCATTTTAGATCCAAGCACACTCGCAGATTACCTCAGAGATCGGATGCTGCCGCTCCTGGGTGCGTCTGAGTCTCAACGAATCCCTCTTCTCATCGTATCTCAACAACATTCGAAAGAATGGCTCCGCGCTCAATCCGTACTACAAAAAGTTCGCTTTCGTCAAAGACTCGGACACCATGGAAATGGCCTCGAAGATCCTGGAAGGCATTGAATCATGTGTTCAAATCAATCTCCCCGTCAACTCAAGCCTCCTGAATCAGTGGCCCAATTATGCTCTTCAGTTGGCTGGCGTGTGGACACCGCCACTTAAATCCTGTCCGGTAAGACCCTCAACGACACAGCACTGAAGTTGGATGACTGGATGTATTTAATTTCAGATTAGCAGCGGTGTTGATGTCGCAAGCTCGATTACAGAAGTTGTGTCAATACCCACGCCACGTCCGCTACAAACCAATGAACTCTTCTCGGAGTCAATTTCGAATTCACCCTTCAGTCGAACTTCGAACTTCGCTTGTGAAGACCTAACCCATCGGGAGAATTTGGAAATATTTCTACAAAAAGTCGACGAGATGGAGAAAATAGTTGAAGAAGGAGAATCCGAGACCGGAGAGGAGACTACAGTCAGTGTTAAACCTCGCAAAGGACCCCGATCCACGACAACGAAAGAAACTCAAGTCGAGGGTGGCACTGCGGAGCAGAGCTTTGCTGAGAGGCCATCGCATGGGAACTCGCTGACCAATCTAATGCACACGTCTTGGTCCTCTGACCTCACCGACGAGAATTTGACGAATAACAACAACACGCCCACCTCAGAGAGGGTCACGTTCGTGCGGTCCATAAGCAACGCAAGCTCGGTGAGCTCGATGCGATCGCCTGTGGACCGATGCAGCTACAATGCGCTACTGAAGAAGCACGAGGACAACAGGCCCACCGATTGGACGGATGTCTGGGAGAAGTTTGTGGGTCTCCACGGGAATGCAGCCGCGAAAGGAGGCAGCAGCGTTGGTGAAGAGGACAGCAGTGCTGATCGAACGTCAAATGTGAGCAAAGTGGTGTGCTCAACCACTTGTGGTTTTGATTTCTTTTTTCTTTTTGTAGAGCAATTTTGACTTTGAAATCGTTCCGCACTCGGTCTCGGAGAAGTTCGGCATCGATGAGCTGCAGGAGATGGTGGAGACTCTGTGCAAACTAGCCCGCGAACCAGGTCTGGACACACAGGGGTTCCTCTGCAAGTCCTGCGCACATCCCCTTGGCATTGGATTCTCCACGGCGCAGTAAGTTTGTGCGTCAATTTTAGTGATTGAGTCAAACGTAAACGCGAATCTTCCAGAGTTTGCTCGTTCAGCGGAAACTACTTCTGCGAGAACTGCATGGACGTAGAGCAAGTTGCCATTCCAGCCAGGATCATTTATAACTGGGACTTTCGGCGATACCCGATCTCGAAGCGCGCCGCCGCATTCCTCGCCGAGTTTCAATATCAGCCGTTTATTGATTTGAAGGTACCGGCCTTTCGATTCGTTTCAAATTATAATTTATATGTATATTATGTATTATCAAACACTTAAAAGTAAACTGATAACAATTGTAAGACCCTAGCTGTGAGGACTATTGGCTCATTTTATAATTTATTTCACAATTTAACTCAGAATCTGTCTCATAACTTATGTCATAATATCTGTCCTCTTCAGCTCCTCAACCCGGACATCTACCACGCATCTGAACAAATGGCCGAACTTCAGTCTCTCCGCATCCGCTTGAACTTCATCCGCGCCTACCTCTACACGTGCTGTCCTTCCAGTATAGAGGAGCTGCAGCGTCTCGTGTTCATGAAGGACTACCTCTTCGAACACATCCATCAATATTCAATAGCCGATCTAAACATGATCAACCGAGGAACTCTGTTGCAGCAGCTTCAGAAGGCGGCCACCTCGGGTGAACAACACGTACTCAAGTGTGCCCTTTGCAGTGTCAAGGGCTTCATCTGTGAGATCTGCCACAATCCCAAAGTTCTGTATCCGTTTCACATTGACACCACATATCGGGTAAGTTAGCCGATGATTTGTGACGACCTAATCTCACTCCACTCCTCTCTCTGATTTTAGTGTGAACCATGCGGAGCGGTGTTTCATGCTGGTTGCTTGAACGAGCTAGAACCTTGTCCCAAATGCGAGCGCAGACGAAAGCGGCAGGATCTGCCATTGTTCGAGGCCATTCAAAATATGCTTTAAATATGTACACATTGTATTCGTACATAGTTAGTTATGTAGAATCGGCTTTTTTTTACTACGCGGTGTTCTTTTTTTGTTAACATTAGAGTTGGACGTTGATCAGTAGACATTTAAGATAATTAGAAGCTTTTAATGAGCGTCAGTAGACAGGCAGGGATCTGTCGGTTGGAATGTGTCATAGAAAATATATGTATGTAAATTTTCTTTTGTTTAACTTCATGTGGTTTTATTTTGAATGGAAACACTTTGATGATCTGATGCAAGCAGAACAGACAACACTTGTCAACAGCATTGGGTTTGGCAAGAAGCTCGTACAGGGAACATTATGAAATACATTATCAGATATGCAGTGCAAATGTGAATGGGATTTTAAAAAATTCAAATCATCATCCTTTTGAAGTCATTGAATTTTGCATTCAATATTTAGCAAACAAGGAATTAAATTCATTTACGGAAGTCAATTGAATTCACATAATTTGATTTGAATTCAGTAGTGAAATCATTTTATAAAAGTTCAAGTCAATGATTTAGATTTTATATCAGTTTAAGCCAGTGATTTCCAAAGAACCCATTCGAATTCATTTTACGTTAGGGGATTCTCATTGCATTATTTGGTTACAATACAAATACTCACGAGGATTTCATTCTGTCGTCAACAGATTAGGATTTAAAAGAAAACAAAAAATAGTTGATACTTTGTGTCAAGCGTTTTTCTAAAATTTTCTTTGCGGTATGTTATGTTTGCATTACCACGTGGACCGCGTTTTCTTTTTCCACGTACCCCATCCACAGAACGATTGTTTTAAATCAAAACTTTTATTAAAGTGAATTCGCAAGTATCTACTGTGATATAAACAGGCAATCAAAACGAAAAAACATAGAAGTTGACTTAAAGATTAAAGGTTATCATTCCACTTTAAGTCAAAAGAGTTCAAATTATTTGTGTTGAATTCTTTGGCATCAAAAGATTTAATGTTAACTCACTACTGACTTCAACTAACGTACAGTGAATTCATTGCTTTTTTTTTTTTTTTCAAAAGACTGCAATCATTGGACTTAGTTCTAAGATTTTAAAAAATTGAATGCGTAAGTCATTGGGTTTTAAAAATTTAACTTATATTTTTTTCAATCCCATGCACTTTTACCAATAAGGCGTCAAATTATTTTTGATGACTTTAATTGAATTTTCAAAACATTTAATTCTTTTATAACTCTGGCTAATGTCTTCCTGACTTTTCACCTGGTTAATTTGATGGAAAAGTCGGATCACGCTTTCTTCATCGAATCGCCGATAAAACTGATAAAATTATTGGAAAAGTCTACAAAAATGGGCAATTTCGGCATTGCCATGGATGACGCTACTTTTGACCCATTTGTACAAAAACGGTTACAAAAAAATCTTGATGTATGGATTTCCCAACCATTCAACTGGAATTACTTCGAACCAATTTGTTATGTGTACGCTAGGTGCCAATTACATAGCACTGTCCATAGTGTATCCACGATCTCAGAGTTTCTTTAAATTAAACATATATGTAAATCATAATATTTTTTTTGATAACACAGCTCTACAACCAAAATACTGTCTGGATGTTTTCAACTGATTTCTATATATTCAAGTCTACCGATAACGAGAAAAAAACCTCAAAAACCTAAAAATTCTCATTATCTTGAATTCAAGAAGACATATTTTACAAAATTCTGATAAACAGAACCAAATTCATGCTTTTTTAAAATATTAATTAAACTTTGAATTTTGATTTTTTTTCAAGCAAACTTGTAAAAGATTTCATTTTATGACTTAGACTTCGGCATTGAAATCTCTCATTCTTTTTTAGGACTTGACTGGAGAAGTCCTTACGCCAATCTATTGATTGCAAAGCAATTGACTGCAAGTCTTTAGACTGGCCTGGACTTTAAGCTTTTTCGTTGAAGTCTTTGGGATTCCAAGACTTTTCGTTGAAGTCTTTCGAACTTGTGAGCAGTTCTGAAGAAATCTAAAAGAGTGATGATGACGGAGGAGGAGATGGGGCTCCTTATCACTGCAGTTCAGTAAAAAATCGAACTCGTTCTATGGAAAAGTTTGTATGTTATTCCGTAACCGAAAGCAGAGTGAGGATGAAATTCTTGATTTCAAGGAGCAGGATACTGAAATTGGTTGTAAAGAAAGTCTGCAGGTACCTGAAATTGATGATAGCGAGTAGAATTCCATTGATAAAACACATTTGCCCACTTTGAGTCAAGAATATAAAAAGAAACAGCTAAAATTAACTGAAGTCTAACATGAATATTTAGGAATACTAGTGCTAGTCAACATGAACTGAAATGTTTAAACATTTTTTTTGTTTTGTGCTCTTTATGGTACAAAATGAAGTGCAAAAATGTCAATTTTTATTTTTTTTTTATAATTGTAACATAGTGCGTATGGTAAAGGGTTAAAGATGCTGCCACTTTTGCTGCAGCTGTCATCTTGGAGCTTCAACTTTAATTTACTGCCTCAAATCTTTTAAGATCGCGTGCGAATTGCTAAGCAGAAAAAGAATAATAATAGTCAACATCAGAGCTGTAAAATCTAAGTACAAGTACAAGTACAAATACCATTCGCCGTACTTTCATTTTTATGAGTACAAATACAATTCCTTGGTACTTATACTTAAAAAATCAATTACCAGTGAAAGTAATTGAAAGTGTACTTGCAATTCCTTTTGCATTATTAGTCACCTTGGTTTTAAAACAAAAAGCAAGAAACGTTAGACTAAATATTTAAGTTTAAGAGCGATGTCCACTCAAATCGCTAATTTTTCGTACTGTCTGGCGTACGTAGATCACATTGCCTTAAAATCAAGCCTTATGGCCGCAGCTTGATATGGCACTCGTACATCAAGGATCAGTTTAATACCATAACAGTCCGAGATCAAGTTGTTAGTTTTCTGGTTTTTCGCGTGGGTTGATGTTGCGTTTGGAAGAAGGAGCGCTAGGAGCTCTGTCATTATTTCCATGAACTCTAACTCGTTAATATTAAATTTTTGTATACTTACCCCTTTAAATGAAACAAACAAGTTCACCTCATAAAATCATGAAAACGTTTTCATTTTAAATTTTTATTTACTTTATTTATTTAAAAAACTAAAACTTTACAAAAAAATGTTCACTTAAATGCAAAAAAATAATTCATTTGAATAATTATTTTCAAACTGAGTTAAATTAAGTTTTAATTACCAAAAAGCTATTCAAAAAAAAAAGATAACGTAATTATTAAAATCCTTTTTGATTTTTGATACACAAATTAAAATTTCTCATAAGACTGTTACGGTTCACACCTAGGGATTGAATTCAAACATATTTGAACAATTTATTAATTTACACTTAGAGAGGTGTGTTATTTACTAAACAATCTTTTTTTGTTGTTGTTTTATTTTAGGTACAAACGTGTTTTCGTTATTTTTGTTTTTGTTAATATTTTCAATTCACTTAGAAATTTTTATTTTTTGTATGTGAGTGATTATGATGATAGTAGATTATTTTTTGTTTTAAAATTTTTAGATGATTATGTCTGGTTGTTTTTCGCAAAAAGGTACTTTGATTGTAAGAATTTTTGCTAGATTATTTTTTTGTTGCTGCTGCTTTTTACATATATAATGTATGTATATTTTCTGTATATTTTTTTTAACATTTTAGTTTATCATGAAACCATGAGTGCAATAGGCGGGAAATTAGTTTCAAATGAACTTTGCTTATTGAGTTTGCAAAAATAAATAAATTAAAATGTTTTCTCTTTTCGTTTGCTAATAGAATTGAAATTTATTTTAAGGCTTACACTGGGATATCATTAGGTGAACTTGACGTCGAAGAAGTTTACGTCTCAACATGAGGTTTGAGGAACTAAATGACGTTGACGGCAGAGTTATCCTTTTACACGTAAAGAACCAGAGATCGTTTTCTAAAAGACCAAATTAGAGGAGTGTCACTAATGACGCATATTAGTGACAAAAACCACAAAGAACTCGCTTTCAAAATTTAATTCTAGCCTAATTGAAATATTTTAATTCGCGTTGGATAAAACTTCGTAAAAACAGCTACAAAAATTAGAAAAAAAATAAAAACTACAATGTAATTCAATTGATTGTTTCCCTTTTTTTTTTTCTTCAAAAAATAAACGACGCATAAAACATTTCAAAACTGAGTTAATAGTCTTTTTCTGTATAAAGTGCATCTGAATGATTCAACATCTAATGTTTAACAATGCAAATAGTTTATCTTTGTTTTTTTTAATTATCTACACATTCATGAGGAGGAAAAGGACAAGGAGCATGATGAATAAATTTTCTTGTTTTTTTTGCTTTATAAACTTCAGGTTCACATTTATAAGTAAACACATATAAGAAACATTAAGTAATTTTTGTTGTTGTTGTTCAATTAGCTATGTATTCTCTGTTCAATTAGTAATGAGTTCATTTTTTTTGTATAATTATGTATAATATTAGGTATGTATACATATATAAATATATTTTTTGTTTTTCTTTTCTTTTTTTTATAAATTAATTCTAGTGTGCAAAAATAAATTCCATTATTAGTTAATAGGAGATAGAAGATAGATAGAAAAAAAAATAGCAAAAATTTCTTAAATAAGAACACATATAAAACAATCCCATAGACAAATTTTACGCTGAGCGTGTGTACATGAAACTAACTTCAAATACGCAGGGCAGTTTTTAAAGCTTGTTGGAGAAATGAAATTTATTTTATGTCGTCCATCGATTTAGGACGTAGACGAAGCTGACCTCGTAGTTTTTTGGTTGGCTGTACGAATTTTGAATGTTGCTCGAACTCAAACATAATTTACGTCATGAGGAGAATCAACGCCAACGTACAAAGAGAAAAAAGTTAAAAACGATAAACGTTCAGAACTAGTTAAAAAAAAAAACTGAAAGCTGACACAAGAAACATATTCATTGTCATCAACCTAAACACAACACGTACGACAGAACGAGCAATAGTTCCCAAAAAAGCAACACCATCCCGGTGAATTGCTGACCTAGTGGCCTGACCATCTTTTCCATCAGCACCACCGCCGCATTCCTTCACGTACGTTGTCCACAGTGTCAACTGATCCACTGGCACTAGCTGACAATATATATATGTATTCATGTATTTCAGTCGTTAGCGAGCGCAGAGCTCAAATAAATATTTTTTTTTTAGAAAATATCGTAATTATTTAATTTGTAGTTAGTGACTAGATGTTCGAAACAAATTTACATCCAGCATAATAGAACAAAAGCCATCTCTCGAAAGACTTTCGAACACTTGATCATCCAAAACCGAGCCTGGAGTATGAGCAGGAGTGTACTCTATTGATCTTAACATAGAAAAAGCGTCCGTGATCACTTAGCCTCTTTCAGACGGAAATTTTGCTGATCAAGAAAGCACTAGCTTAGCTTAACCACAGTTTGATATCAAGCACCATTTGAACTGACAGTCAAGCTGTAATCAAATCCCTGCATTCTGTCACATTTATTTCTAAGAGTGATCTAAAGTGTCGCCAAATTCTAGACGAGATGGCTCAACACCAACATTCACCTTATTTGGGTGCTAACGAACTCGGCAGGTATGCGACCCTCTCTGCTGTTCTTCACTGCGAGGAAATGCCGGCCACGCGCAGACCAGCGCTTAGAGCCAAGATAGGTGTTATTACAGGGCACTGCGCAATCGGCGGATATGCCAGCAGATTAGGAGTCCCTACTAATACAATTTGTCGAAGTTGCAGGGATGAGTAGAAGGAAGAGTCCATTTTCCACCTTCTTTGTTCGTGCGATGCTTTAGTGCTTCATAGCACACATTTCCGCGAGTCCTTCTTTCAGTCTGTCTGATCTTATTGACGTCATTGGATGGTTCCACAGCTTCGGCGAAGCTCCAATCAGACGGGGTCTCATCCGCAGGTTTTGCCTAATCTGACCTAAGAGTGGCTGTGGGTTTGCTTCTGCAGCCGACCACATCAACCTAACCTAACCTACGCAAGCTCAAATGATGGTTGAAAAGAATCCAAGCATTGTAACTGATGCCAATGAATCTGGGCGTCGTGATAGAAGTCTCTAAAACTGACCGATAATAATAACAGAATACAAAAAGAGTTCTCACTTTTACAACATGACAATAGTAAAAAAAAAAATAGCATCTCCTCACAAAATGATATTATCTCCATCAGACATCTTAACAAATTAAAATCGAAAATATTTACATTGTTTTTTTTCGGTTTTCTTTTTTAAGTTAAAGGTGTCAGCTGTTGTTGACCACAAGAGTCTTAAACGAAATGACTTCCAACAAACTAGAGCATCAGAACAATGTCTTTTAAAATCATGTCAATGATCGATGGTTTGAGTCGATCGTACACACTAAAGCAGCATTTTATTTTACAGCCGCATAATTTACCTTCATTTATTTTCGTAGTAAGTGCTATCTACCATACTTCTTGGCAGAAATTAGAACTACAGTCAGAGTTAAATGAAAGTGTACACCGATGTTTCAAACATTCAATATCTCATGAAATAAATTCTGGTGCTCCGATCTTTGAATTGTTTTTACTTTCGAAAACGTTGATTTATTCTCTTATAGTGGGCACAAAATTATTACAATAAGCCTGTTGAAAACAATTTAACGGAGAGACTACCAGGTTTACTTCATTGTTTTTAGAATCAAAGTGTCTACTTTAATTACAAAACTAAAAAATCAAAATTAGCTTTAACGCTTTCAACTATTTGTGTGTAAAATAGCTTTTAAACATCCTAGTGTTGATCTCCTAATTTTTTAGCCAATTCAGCAAAAATTGTATCCCATTCATAACAAATGAATGACAATCAATTATGTCGTTGTTTATTGTTATGTTTGTGTTAAATTCTTGGCATTGGACCTATTGCTATAATACCTTACCTCTTTTAGAGACTGAACTAGCTTTTTCAAAACTAAAAAAAATTACCAAATCAGAGCACTAAATAGCACTCATTATTTTAACTCCAACTGTATATACAGTTACGGTCAAAATAATAGCAGTGCTGCTTTCTGAAGGATACCTTGCAACTTGAGTAATATCATCCTAATGATTGGAGTAATTGAAAAATCGTTTACTCCTTTCAGTTATTGTTCTAAAGTAGAAGAACATACCCAAAGTCTCCAAGAAAAAAATATTCTCTCACAATATTACTACTATTATTTTGACCGCAGCTATAAGTCAATTGTATTTTTAATTGTTATTAAACCTTTACAGTCGGCTACTTGCAAAAAGGCCAACTAAAACAAAAGAAAATCCCTCCAATCTTTAAAAAACTGTCTCTGCTGCTCTCCATTTCTTCTCTCTTTGGGAGTGTACACACAAGTGTTAGAGTTTGGTTTTTCAATATCAATGCGGTATTTCTCTAACACAACACTTATATAATTTATTTGCTTCCTCTAAATCTAGAAAATTTTTGTTTTCTTCCACAATTAGTTAGTTAAGACATTTATCTTTGGCCACTTATAGTAAATGATTTTTTTTTTCTTTTTTTTTTAAATACACAAGTATATAAAACAAATTTATATTTTATTTAAAAACATCACTTTCCACATTTTCTTTTTTTTATCGAATATTTTTTTGCAGTTTTTTTTTAGTATTTACAAATCACAAAAACGATCACGTACACTCTTTTTTTTGTATGCATGTGTTTATGTATAATAGAAAAGGAAAAACAAAAAAACCACATATCACAAACGAAAAAAAAAAATTAAAGAAAAAAACTTTTTTTAAAGATTAAATAGTACAATAGATAAATTAGGAATTGATTTTAACCATAAATAATTTAACATTGTATACATTAGCTTAGCAATTATAAGACTTAGTGTGTGGGTTTCTTTTTGTTTTTCTTTTTGTAAAATTGCATTTTTTTTTAAATCTTTTTTTTTTTGTTTAAATGACTGTACAGTTTGTTGTTATATATATAAGATTTTTTGTTAAATTCCCTACGTTAATAAATTGTTTCCTTTTTTTTGTTTTCTCCTTTTTTGTGTAGAAACTTTTTTGATTCCACGTTTTTAGTTTCCCTCGGGCTTTCGAAGATTTGTATCATACGCCCGGATAACAACAGATTGAGGAACAGCACCACCCTCTTCTTGTGAAAAAGCATAACCATCTAAGGAAAAGGAAGAATAAAATAAAAATTAGAATACAAGTTGCTTAAAAAATGGAGTGAACTAATGATGCAATGAGCAATGAGTTTTGTTAATAGGCAGAGATGAACGTTGTTTGGTTAAATTCTTGGTGATGAAAATTGGCACATTAGAACTTATTTGCCGTTTCGATTGAAAATTTCACTTCACATTGGTGAAAAACATTGTTAGATTAAAGAGGGAGTCTTCTTTCGTTCGAAAGAGTGTCACAGGACCAACTGTTTCGCTTTAAATGGTAACTGTCTTGACTTAATACAAAACTCTTACATCAGTTGTTCAGATCTAGAAATCTTGGGAAAACACACCATCTACTATCGACACAAAGGAGGAAAAGAGTGGTTTTAGAATCATTTCTTTATACACTCTTGGAAAAAAGTATTGGCTCAAATGCAATTCTCAAAAATAAGTGTCGTTAGTTTTGAAGCGACGATGATTATGTTTTAGATTTTTCTGAGATTACTTTCTGTTATTTTTTACAAAAAAAAAATATCAAGAGCACTAGCAGCAAGACCATGGGCTCTAGGGTTTTTTGTTTTTCGCTATTCTTAAGAAATAAATAAACAAATTTTTTATTTTTTTTTTTTTTTGCAAAGACGTGAAACATAAATTTAATAGTTTTAGTACCGGAAGCACTTGCTTATAAAAATAGCATCTGTATAGTCAATAATTTTTTCATGTGTGTGGATGAGCATCATCTGCAAAGTCAGTTTAAATTACAAAAAAAAACTTTGCCTTTTTAATAAATGAAAAGCAAAAGAATGATTTTTGTCACAAAACAAAGATGTTGTTTTGCAAGAAAATTGATAAAACATTCCAGAACTTCGACTTCATTGAAATAAAACAAGTTTCAGCCCCAAACTCAAAAAGGAAATAGACCTGAAGGACGCTTAACATCAACATGTGTCCGACATCTTCACGTTGTCGTGTGTTAATGCTGACCAATAATGTTGGTGTTTATAATTTTACTCTGCACGAAAATACTTTTCCTTTTGTGTTAGCTGTAAAAAAAAATTCGTTTATAAATCGGATTCAGATGAAGATTTGTGTTTAGGCATGTTACTTGTTTCTAGATTTGCAACAAAGCAATAAAATTGAATACTTAATTTTTGTTTCATAGGTTACGTAAAATTCATGAATCGAAGAAGCTTTAAATTCAGGCAAAGAGGTTTTAAAATTATGAAAAGAATTCAATGACGATAATTCTTAAAATTTAAAATTTGTATCTTTGTTGTTGTTGAAAACGACACTCTATCAGCTGAAACAAAATAAAATAGCCCTAAAATGTGACCCAGAGATGGTCGTTTTCGAATTCAAGTTTAACTCTGAGACAGTCGTTTTCAAATTATTGTAAAATATGGACTCTGAGACGGTCGACTTCAAATTTAAATAGCAGTAGACAAATTGAGTTGGAAATTGAGTTTTCCGTCATCAAATTAATTAAATAGCAGTAGACAAATTGAGTTGGAAATTGAGTTTTCCGTCATCAAATTGAAAGAAAAAAAGCCTTTGAATTTGACGGTCTCCGTCATCGTTGAACCCTTACACCGACTTTTAAAAGCTTCTTTGCGTGATCTTGAGGCGTCTACTACTTTAAATTTACTCTAAAAAGGTCTCTCGTCGTTGACCGAAAAGAATTCGTTCAACGTTCGTAGGAAGCAGGAATTGTTTGTTTGTAATGAAACCTTATAGTGTGACCTTTTTTATTTATCAGAAAAAGAAAATACTTTTCAATTATGCAGTGTTGTCCCTTGTTGCACAAATATAAATAAACTCCTAAAAGAATCATTAATCGTTTTCATTCCCCTAGTCACGAGAATTTTAAAAGTTTCACAAATTGAACAATCGCTTTCACTTTTACAACATGATAATGGTCAAATAAGCATGTCCTGCTGAAGGACATTTCCTCAATTAAATTCCTTAACTGATGAAAATCTAAACTGTTTACATTGTTTCTTCGTTTTTTTTTTTTTTATTTCTGTTCAAATTTATTGTACTCACGCGATAGTTCTAGTTCCGTATCGACTCTTGTATTAGCACGACGTGTGAACACACTTCGTAGTAGTCTAGCCGTTTCGGTAAATCTGTAAATTTAGTTTTTTTGTTTTTTGTTTTCGAATGACGTGTTTTGAATTAAAATAATAGAAAACCAAAGACAATAGAAGAAGAAGAAGAAACAGGAGTAAAACAAAAACAAGAAAGTTAGTAAGAAGAAAAATGGGAAAGAAAACACAAAAAAGAGAGTAAAAATTTTAGTAGGCGGAAAGGACGGATTTTGGAAATTGAAAGGACTTAAAGAAAAAAAAAGTATTTAACAAAAGAATTAAAAAGAATTTCAATTTCTGTAAACGAAAAAATGTTTTTTTTTTTTTAAATTCTTTTCGATAAAACTACACATGCATTCAATTGGGTAAGTTGCAACATTTAAAAAGATTCAACATAATTGAATAAAGTTTACATGCAAAGGCAATAATAATTACTGAATAAGTGAACTGTGAGTAAATTTTTTTGATTTGATTACTGATCCTGAATCGGATATTTACTTTAAGAGGAGACGAAACTAATTTTAAAAAGCGTTACTAGCCCTATGACTAAAATTCTAACGATTTATAAGTTTTTTCTACACAGACTATTTCTTGTGACGGGTTTTATGGTATAAAAGTTGATATTCATAAAAAGGAACATATTCACGCGATTCTGCATTTCATTGTCACGCTAGAACCAGGAAGAAATGCTTTTAGCAAAAGGATTAGAGGAATGTTAATTGGCTAAAAATATCATTATTTTCCAAACGCTGATGTCTTTTAGGACTCAAAGAGGTGTTGTTCATTTATTATTTGAAGAAAAGAATATTGATCTAATTGCTTTAAAAACAACTTGGCTATGATTTAATTCAACTTTAGGTCAGAATTGTAATGCCATAAGGCTGTAGAATTGTACAATTGCTGCACAACACAGTGGAGGCGCTTAAAATCTAGGTTCTGGTCCTATACGAGTTGTTACGCAGATTATTTTCAAAGCTGTAGAAGGTAAATAAAGTTTTGCAGTGGTATTAACGATTTTAAACAATATCGCGTCTCTTGTAAAAGACTTTCATCATTTTTACTGTGACGAACCTAATAATAATAATAATTTAGAAATTCAGTTTTTATCAGAAATGTTATTTACGCAAAAAACGAAAGCCATTATTTTCATCTATGACTCATATTTTAAATCATATTTGGAAAAAGAGGGTAAAAAAACCTTCAATTCCGTCCATTGAAGGTTAAAAAATGCTTTCACAATATAATTTGATGACAAAATAAACAAATTTATATCACATCAATAGAAATCTTAATTTATTTTCAAACCATTCAGTACACTGAAATTTTTTTGACCACAAATCTATTCAATTGGCAGGCCATTAATCAGAAAAGCGTTTAGTCCACATTTACCAGCATCTGAAAGTTAAAAGCTCTGCTGCGCATTGGCAGATCAAATTTAGGGATGCTCTGTAAAGCAGTCTATTAAAAATAAAAGGATCCAATAATATACACAGCCTTTTCAACAAAAAAATATATAAAAATGAATTTCTTGTTTAAGGATGTTGGCTTTGGATTAAAATAAGTCCACAAATAAAAAGGGCCAAAACATTTCATATCGCAAAAAGTGTTTTTGATTAATTGAACAACGATAGCAACGCAAATAGTTAGCAACAGAATTTTGCAAAGCAAAAAACAGTTTATGTTGTAATGCAAAAAAAAAAACCACAAAAAATTATAATCAAAATTTCATGACTATGATTGTTTTTGCCAATTAATCACGACTACATCAAAAGAACGAAGAGTGTTCCCATTCGAATACGATAGAAGTAGTGCAGTTGACACTTGTTGATGTCAAACTCAATTCAACAATTTCAACAAAAAGGACTAAAGACAAATTTTAAATTACCACGAGTTCAAAACCAAGAGGAAACTAGGAACAAAAATTGAAGTGTTTGATAAAATTTCATGATTTATTTAAAAGCTTCGAACTTCGATCGCTTGTACAATTATTCGAAAATGTTCATTTTGAAGACAGTCTTTTGTCTATCATCATTGACATCATTGTCCAATGAGTTTTCGATATTGGTAGAAGCTGAAGAAAAATCGTCACTTGTGTCGGTTCTAAGGGCATAGAAGCGGGAGGTAGTTAACTTTTGAAAGAAGACTAGACTGCAAAACCACGAACTCGCACATAAAGTCAGTCACACAACATACATCGCTAAAATGTATGAAACTTAAGAACTTTTAGTCAATTGACTGTTTTCATTGACTGCTAGTCAAAAAATTAGCACTGACTGCTGACTGTTTTTTTCAGTTAAAGTACTTTTGTAAGTTAGAATACTTTAGAAAATTGGGTCTGTCCATAAAAAAAACCTTAAAATTATACAAAGTGCAAAAAGGCTCAAGTTACTGAACGCTGTCGAACAAGATAGATGGTTACCAAGGAAGCTAATTAATAATGATTTTATTTAATTTATCGAGTATTTTTCAAGGGACTGGGGTATATTTTCAAGCTATCGAGAGATTTATTTTACGAGTGGCAAATTATCCAGAGTCAACTGCATTTGTGTTTTCTCTTGAAATGATTTATCAATTATACTTTCAAGTAAGTACTTCAGCTAGACTGGCAGACAGTTGACACAAAAGTAGTTTTAAGGTTTGAAACAGAACTTCTAAAAATAGGCTCCAATAAGAAGAAAAAATTGCCAAAGTAAGGCTGCCAGCCCCAAATCCTGCAGAAATCTCTGAATGGCTTGCTGTGGCCTGAGAGATTTCACTTACGTATGGCAAGGGACATATCACACATCTTGAGACTCAATCGTGGATGTTAAGCAGATTTATGACCGCTAAGCATTATTTATTAGTTTACGATGATCACATTTCCGTCCAACCAGCTGCATTCAGTTGCAGTATTTATTTAAGACTGACGCATCTATGAGCTGAGGTTTACTAGCAGGACCCACAAACATTCCAGCCTGTATCATGCAATTCCAGGAACGATTGCTTGTATATTTAAAGTGTAACTTGAATTGCAAGCATACTTTATAAAAACTTTCCGAAGGAACTTTAATCGCTTATAACTCGAAAAATATTAGTTTTCTTACAAAATATTTTTTTTCGGGTTTAGGAGGTTATTTGAACTATAGAAACAAGTTTGAGTTTTTGGGTGGGGTTGGGCGTTGACGAATGGCGAGTCAATATTTCAAAGTTCACACTTGTTTTAAATGTTCAAGCTCATTGACTCTCATATATCTGCCAATTGAAAGTGTTGGTTTAAGTGAATCCGCGACATTACACTCAAGTCACCTAAATAATCATAAGCAGATAAATTGTACAGTTTATGTGTGAATATTGATTTGTTTTCTATTTTTCTTTTCTTTTTTTAACTAAATGTTTAAGACTAACGATAAATGGATTAGCGTGCGATGATTGATTACATTGATTTTTTTTTTTTTTTTTGGTTTTACTTTTCTATTTACTTACACATTATTACCGATCCCAAGGCATGCATTGTACTGCAGAAATGCGCAATTGCGAGAATTAAATAAAAAAATAATTAAATGAAAATAACATTTAAACTTAAATATAATAATGTAGACGAATTTAACTAAGTTGTTGTTCTTAAAAAAAAAGAAACATGTTTTCTATTCATTTTACATGCGGTATTCTTGAATTAAAAGAAAATTTACTCACAAGAAAGTAAACACACATTTTAAAACAACATCCAAGTGCAATCTGATAGAAAGGTGCAACAAAACGATTGTGTTTATTAAAAAAAAAAAAAAAAAAAAAGCAAATTCATGCCAAAGTTCCTAAGTCGTTTCGAAATATCTTGCTAAACGACCACTGTGTATCTGTGTTAAAATAAGTGTATGTTAGTCTTTAAGAAAATGTTTAGACCTAATATTGTTCGACTCTTAGCACCATTATGACAATTTATTTGTTATTTCTCCACACAACAAAAACTACCTTTATAGTAAAGTGCAGCTCAAATAAAGGCAAAGAAACAGAACTGATTTACCATCAAGAACAAAAAAATGTGTGCAAGAAGAATGAAATAAAAAAAGCATTTCAACAGTGGAACACGACAAAATGTCATCAATTATTACAAGACAAAAGAAACAAATGTATACAATTTTTACGTTGTTTTTTTAATCAAAGCAGTTGTAGAGCAAACACACAACAATATTTGCAGCACTGACGTCACTTTTAATAACCTTTTAGACATTAAGTATGAAATATAAATAAACATTGTTTATACAGGAAAATAATGCTGACTGAAATAAAAGGAAAATAACAAGCCCATTACAGTCTATGTCGTGCTTATTTTGTCTAGCTCAGTACTTAAGTGCACGTCATTTATTTTTCAGACAACAGACAAATATCTGCAGGACTGGCGTCACTTATACTCGATTCCCAAACATAAAAGTAACGCATCAAATAAATATTAAAAATGATAGAACAAACATATTTTCCATTTATATTAAAGTACAAAGACACAAAGTAAGATGCTTTATGCCGTGCTAACGCGACTTAAGTATCCGCATCTAAGTGAACTTAGCAATTGCATGATTGGGAATTATCGCATGTCTCAGCTTCTCTCTAAATCACACTAAAAAAAATACTTTTTTGCTCTGATAATCGAATGAATATTAGATGACTATGCTCTGTCACGACTTATCAGTGGGCTTCCAATAAATGTTATCAATTACTTGATTCTGAGAAACGTAGTCATTCGAATTTCATGACACCAATTTCTAAACTATTCAAAGAGCAAACACGAATCTTCCTGATCTTAATAACAATTTACGACTTAATCTTAGAAAATTTTAAAGCAGAGGAAGTTTTCTAGAAAATACTAAGAGAAGATATGAACTCTGTGACCACAAGTAACAAGCACTTGAGTAATTTTTTCACGCTTTTCAAAAAGAGCTTTCTGAAAAATGGTGTGGCACCAACAATTATTAAGAATAAGCATTTATTTAATTTTCCTTAATTTTTTTTAAGATAGTCAGTATAATCGGGCCAGTCAGAAGTATAATCAGATAATCAGATCATATAATTGAGATTCTATGACGTAAAGACCGAAACTATCTTAATTTTGTCTTAACTCGGCTTAGGCGTTTAGTGCTTGAGAACACAGAATTACTGATGCTAAGTCTTTGAAAACTCAATCACATCACATCACATTATATTATTATGGCAATCGGTTTATGGTTAGAGTCTTGCTTTCTTGCAAAACCTGCGACGAACACATTTATTTTTTTTTGACAAATCTGGCATGTACGATTCAATTACGACTATAAAAAGAAATAAATGAGTCGTTTGGAGCACATATCGATCAATTCCAAAAAACAAAAATTCGAGAAAAGCGATGAAATAATATACATTCGCCTTTGAAATACAAACATACAAAACGTAATTTGTTCAAACAATAGTAGTGTATTGAAATACACTACGTTTTATTCAAACAGTTATCGTTTAGTTAATAATAAAGACAACCACTATCTTTATTATTAGAGAAAGATATTGAAAACCTAAGAAGTTATGATTACACCAAGTGCTTCGACGCTTAAATCTAAAATTTTTCAAAAACTGGAGTTTATTAATCTGTGCACTCAAATAACCTTTTTATGATCACCAAAACAAAATTGTTATGCTGTTGAAACAAGATTAATAAGAGTAGAAAACAATTTGGTCCCGATCTATCTATACTCTACTGCCTCGATCTATTAATCAAGAAAAAGGGCTTCGAGCCATTTACTGTGACAAGATTGCATCAGGAGAAAGAAATTAGTTTTCACTGAATCTGATATGAAGCCTGTGAACCTGTGATATGTTCACATATGTGAATTCTGGAACAATACATTCTCAGTTCGTGTGTTTCAAGCATAATCGTACCCGTTTTGATATCAAATTGTATTCCAAAATTTGATATAGTCAATGTGAGTGCTTTTGCCAACAATTTAACGATTTAACAAATTGTTCAGTAATCGTTTTCGTAGAACCTACACGTGTTCATACCGACGTACGGTGGACTGTAACAAATACCTCGATTTCCTTAACAGGGATGTCTTAACCCTCCAGTAGATTTACGATTGTTGACCACCATTTCTTAAAAAGTCACCACTCAGAAAAAAAAAATGGTTTGCACCATCGTCCACAATAGTTGTAGATAGTTGATTGTTCTGCCTAATCTGTCTACTTTGTCCTTGTAAAAATAATGTGTTCCTCTATCTGTATTATCAAATACCTATTTTTTGCTAAATTAAATTGTCTACAATCGTAAACCCCGCGCCCACTCGTGCTTCTTTTAATCACACGCCCACTCAAGGGCGATATTTGAAGAAATCTTTTTGTTTAAGTTTTTAGTGCTAGTGCTTTTATATTTAGTTTGGTGCCTATGAATAAATCTTTAAAATTAACTATATTTTTAAAAATATTTCACCTGAATTGGAAAACATATTAATACTGATTAAATTCACGAGATGATAAAAAACACCCAAAAACCTCGTTTGAAATCTCGGTTTAATATCAATGAGCACCTAACAACATTTTTATTGACTTTTTGTATCCTAATCGTTATAATTGTATGAAAAGTCAACTAAATAAAACCATAAAGCAAAAAAACAAAAACAGTGCAATCACGTAGTTGAAAAAGAAAACAATAGACAGAAAATAAAAAAAAAATGCCATTAAAATGTTCCCCTCTTTATATTGAAGATTAAACAAACATGCAACATAGCCAACTTATTCTACAAAACACATTTACCAAACATTGAGCTTTATTTAAGGTAATATGTCTCTCGAAAACTGATACGTTGACTACAATAAACATCTTCTCATCAAAAAAACACAATAGCAATAGGATTAGTCTATGAAATAAAACAAACAGCTTTATGCTGCGGATTTTTTGTTTTATATATTTTTGATTTTTACTAGATTTATTAAATAACAATTGACTAATATTTTGAATTAATTAACATTTCTTTAGGTCACCTAATAAACGATATGCAAGTTATCAACAAAATTATCTTATTAAATTCATTTTAGTTTTTTTCTTTTGTATAAGCAAGGCTAATAATTAAAAATTTTGATCTAAGAAACAAATATGTTTATATTTTGTTTGCATTAATTTTACAAGCTAGAATAATTGTTGCGTTTATTTCAACACCTAAAAGTAAAATTATTCTACAAAAAAAAAATAACAAAAATTATTTGAACATCATTTGACTACTCCTAGATGTGGAATGGAGTTTTAATACTTATAAAAAATAAGAAAAAATAAATATAATTTGTTGTTTTTTTCTTCTGGCAGGAATTAATGTTAAATACTTTTTCTATTATATTTATAAAGCACATTTTAAAGTTGTATGCAACTAAATTTAATGGAACATTTTTTCTTTACTATAATATAAAGCAATCACTCATGGACGGAGTTTTTATTTTGCATAACGAAGTATTATATTTCTCTGGAATTAGATACTTATAAATGACTACATTTATTCATTACTATTTTTAAAGTTAGTAAACGAAAGCAACATTTTTTTATCATTACAAGTCTTTTCGTAGCAGAACCAAAATAAAAAAAAACGATTGGGATTCAAAGATCTGTGTTGTAACGAAAGGCGCTTTCCTGACTAAATTTTGTATAAAATACAAGGGACACAGCAGACCACAAACGAAGACACTCAACTACGAGATGTTTCAAACAAAATTTACATTCTAACCACATCAATCAACAATCTGCCTCCAATCTTACACCGAATTGGTGAACAAAATCTGACACCCAGACAGCAATCACAAGATCTATTTCACACTCAGCGCGGATATGTTAAAGAAATTGCTTTCAATTTTGTACGAGTCTTTTTCTAAAGTTAAATCATTTAGCCCTTTCATGACCGCAACTTATTTCAACCCTACAAAAAATTTTTGCTCTTCACTAAAAACTTAACACTAAGAGACGTCTGATGTAGAATCAAACGCACTAAAATTGGGTTTTAGCACAAACTTAAGACAGTTTTACTGCAATTGTGACAATATTCTTTGAATTATAAGTAGATGAAACACATGTTGTACACGTACAATACCGAGCATGAAAAGTTAATAGCAAATTTGCCATAAAGTGCGATGGCAAAAAGATAAACAGGTTCAAACCAATCATTAAACTTAAAATGTGAGTATCTTCGTAAAAGACGGCTTCGTAAAAAAAAAGTTGTAAAAGTCATTAAGAGATCTAATTTAATGGCAAAGAAAGTCATAAACCCAAATTAAAATCGAACTAGGGCGGACCGATTGCTACATTTTTGCTGGCAGGTGCACTTGTCCACAACGTTAGCATTTTACAAGTCAGTGTCGACCAGGTTGTAGAAATATTTACATCAAATTAACTTGAGCAAATAAAGCGATTTAAGTTTATAAGAAAATGTGAACAATTTTAATTATATTTAAAGCAATTGAAAAAAATTAATATATTCATTCCAGGGAAGACAAAACTGAAGTGAGGACGATACAAAACTATTTTTATTTATGGCCGGAGCAGAAGTTTGCAGCTGGAAGAAATAAGAAATTAATTTCGTAAACATTTTGCAGCGAATCTAATTTAAGTTAGCGAGTAACACTTCAATTTGTATGAGCGTGTAATCTTGGCGTCTCACCAGCTACAACGCCAGTTGATAAGTAAGGTGGAGCGCTTTCCACACCAACCGATGCGTACTCCGATTATGTCTCCAAAGGATGCACGTCATCGGTTTTCGTTGGGAATTGCAGATCTTAGATGAAAAGAAAGTGTATTTTAGAACTAAACAAACGCCCAGGTGTTGTGCGGGCTGTTTTCCGGCAACTGCCGTTATAATCAATAATAAAACATAAACCAAGCGAATATTGAATCGAAGTGGAAGTGGTTGAATCGAAGAAGTGAAAATAAATAATTTGCATGCATTATTTAATCTTGCAAGATTAAATTTTTCATCCTTTTTATTTTTATCTGAATTTTAAAATATGACTTAATGGAAATTGTTCGTCTTTTCTAGTATTTCTTTAATTAAACACATTAAACAATTTCTACAAACTAACTATTGTCTACCACTCGAGGAAAAAACACAATCTTAATGATTTTCAGACAGAAATCAAGCAGATAGTCGGACTTCTGCATATGACTGCGTTTGAACGAACGTTTTAATTTAACTACAACTTTAAGATTCTAAATAAACTGACCAAAAAAAATATACTAAATAAATCGTTGGCAAATAAAAGAAAAGTGTTTTCTTCTTTTAATATTGAGCAAAATTAGATTTAAATAATAAAATTTAACACTTCGATTTAAGTTGGTTTGAATAAAAGGTGGGTTAGGGCGGAGGAATAGAACTTGGTGGGATTTTTCTGGAATTCGGGCCCGGCCAAATGTGGTGATCAACCAGAGTTTACTTTAGAACTGGCTACTAAAATATCACTCCGTAGAGGCGTAGAGAACATTGAGTGAAACAAATGGGTCGATGTTTTATCAAATGTCTGAGATTTTAAATCTTAAAATAGTTTTTATTTTCATACTGCTAGGCTTAGCTAAAATTGGGAACAAAGCCTTGGAATTAGAAAAGTTATGTGTTTCTCTTTTAAGAAGCCTTAAAGTAAGAAAAAAAGCTTTAGAGTGAAAGTTAAGGTACAAAAAAACGTTTTAAATTAAATCAGCCATATTCCACCCAGTAGACATTTGTTTTTAACACACAAGAAAAACAAAAGTAATTGAATAAAAATATTGCCTAGTCGCACTTGTAAAAAGATGCCAAAAACTATCCTGGAAGCTTGTTGGGATGATGTTGTTGATAGTTTCGTCAATTTGGTTTAAAAAAGCTAACTGGGGCGCCATAAAAAGAAACAAACCGTAAAAAAATCAATTTTTCACACACGTACTTAAAAACAAACTATTTGTTTCCCTTTTAAAGACGAAATTAAATTTCCCAATGGAAATACGACTACTTCAGCAAATTTTGAAAGCCACTCCAACTTATGGTTTTTGATGAACTCCAAAGAAAACAAAAATTTCTGCCATCTTTTGCTAGAATTACATATCGTAAACAACCATGACGAAGTGCTGTCTCTTGCGGCAAGAAATTTTAATTGGTTCACGGTTATCAGAATGCTTTTCATGATTTCCGCGATAAACCTGGAGGCACATGAAGCCACAACTTAGAAGGAGGTAGCGTTATAAAATGCAGCGATTTTAGAAACAAACGAAAAATACCTGTCGTTGATATAATATTCCGGTCAAAAACAAACACTAAAATATGTTCAAATTAGTAAGAATATTTTAGAGTTTGCTAGCCATTAATTTATAGATGAAATAGGGGAATCAATTTTTTTGTTTCAGCAAGACTCTGCCAAAGAGGTAAAAATTATTTTTCGCAAGCCAGTGTAACCGTATTGATAGATCAATCTCCCACATTAAAACCAATTGAAAACTGCTGTGTATGAATGGCAGGAAATGTTTACAGTATTAGAAAGTAGTGGGACACTGTTCAAGAACTAGGAAAGAACGTTAAAATAGGTTAGGATCGACTTCGATAACAAATACCGCCATGGTTTAATAAGTACTCAGAAGAACTTTTATGGTCATAACTGAGAGAGGACAAAGCAATCATTATTAGCAATTAACTTTTGTAAATAAAAGAAAATGAAATAAAACAGTCACTACCATCAAAAGTACATTGCCTCTATATTTATTACGCACCACTTTTGGAAAAGCGTCTTTTTTTTTAAATACTAAACGTGCTAACTTATTCATTTAGTAATATTTGCGTTTTATTAATCATGCATTAATAATAGCATTATTATATTATAATAAGCTGCATCTTTCAACCACTTTAACTTTTTAGTAATATGTCATGCCTCTATATGAATTTGGTTGGGTGCATGTCACTGCAAGAAGCCTGCCGATTACTGCAGCAGTCTTCAATATGAGGACGTCCCTTAGTACGTGCAGTGATATCTTTAAAGAACTTTCACTTTCTATATGCTCATCAATACAAAAATTTTTCAATGTTTTTCTTCAGTTCAAAAGGGATTTTACAAATGCTTTAATTTTATTTTTAATAATAAATTAATATTGCTTCTAAAGAGCCATTTTTATTTCATATTGCGAACTTGGGAACAAAAAGTGTTAGCACAATTTGTTGAAGGTGTCTGCTATCTTTCATAAACATTTTTTTTTAAATATTTAAACAACATTTGATTTAAAATTAAAATTGGGTCGCAACCCCATTAGTCAAGCACGCGGTCAAGAAGATGACGATGGTGATGAAAATTAAAATTTGATTTAAGACAGAAAATAAATTTGTGGTGGATTAGCTAGAGTTGTATATTAATTTGCAACTTACTTCGTTTTGTTATGCTAAAAACAGACTGAGATATTGCGAGCTGCAATTAGTTGTGATGGTACGATATAGTTTTTGAAGTTTTTTTTTTTTGTCAAACATATCCTTAGACGAAGAACCAACAGACCCCTGATCATCCAGCCGTCTCTACTATATATTACTTCTTCTGTTCCAGAGCCTACTATATACTTCCCTACTCATCTTACGATTTTGCATAAAAAACTCTCATGACTGCAATTTTATTTACATATTTACCATGCAAATCCATGAGGCTCAAGCTCAAGATGCATACGACTTGGATTGATGATCTGATCTTCATCAGCTAAACTAAATGCGAACTTTCTACAGAAGACTATCATTCCTCAAGACTTCCACATCACTTTCAACAACGCTTAGTAAAAACAAAAACTTGTTAACTTAAAACTGAGTTAACCTACAACAAAAATCTAAGTCCTAAATAAAAATTTGAGCGTTGAGTTGCAACCGAAGAATCGATTTTTCGTATTTTTTGTTAAAACTACTTCTAAATATATATAAATATACGTATGTTTATCACAGTCAATTACACATGTAAACATCAAATACTCTACATACTAATACCTTTTATAAATAAAATATATGTATGCATGTATATCTAGATTGTCGTTCCTGAGTGTGATGTTTTTTTTTTTTGTTTACCTATGTATATGTTAAGTACATTCTTCTAAGTTATGTATATTGCACATAAAAATTATGTATATATGTATTTTTTAGACGTATATTTTTCTTTCGTATATTTTTTTTTTTTTGTTTTTCTAAATATGCAACGTTGTCATTGTTGTCGATGTTGATGTTGTTTTCCATCCGTTTGCCACCTCCTCGATATTCTCAATATTCTCAACTGTTATACTTCGATTTATGACTGGATTCTGTGGCTCGACAGTGTTCAATTTCCTCCATGATAGACCGATCGGATTACCTTTTCTAAATAAATCAAAAGAAAGAACAAAATATTGTTTTGTTTTGTTTGTTTGCTGCTCTTACATGTGTTTACGCATTTTTTTTGTAACAAAGATTTGTTTGTTTATTTTTTTTTTGTACTTAAATATGAACAATTAACATTTTGTTTTTTTGTAAAAATCTTTTTTTTTAGTTTTAACAAAAATTAAAAATTATTGCACACACGGTGAAGTAAAAATGTCCTCCTTATATTGCTTGTGAATATATGTATTTATAGAATTTTTATTATAACGCACTCGCAAATTTTGTATTTACACAGAGAACGAGATAAGAAAAAAACTCTTCTCCTTTGTTTTTTTTTGTGAAGATAAAGTACAATAACAACAGTGTGTTGAAGTGTTTAGTTTTGTTTTTTTATTTTTCTAAAAAGTTTTAATTGTATTACAAAAAGAAATAAATCAATGATATATATAGTAATTGTATTTACAAAATTATTTTAATATTTAAGATCTCTTTTAATGAACTCCTATGAGTGTTAGAATGAGGTACAAAGGCCATTCAGGTTTAGAATGTTCGAAGTTCGTCGTAGTTAAAAGTTGTAATTGACATAAATCGACGAAGTTTAAAGGAGGTTCTGGAAGCAATTTTTTTGTTTTACATTAAAAACAGAAAAAAAGGAAGAATAAACGTGTTTTTTTTGACATCTAGCCCAATTGGTTTTAGGAATTTACAACAAAAATTTGTTATTTTACGTTTGGACAGGACGTGATGGAAGGTTATTAATTTAGACAGATAATGAACTTCGACGTACAGAAATCTTAATAGACTTTTAGCTATACATTGGTTGATCAGCGTAGCAACGGAATGCAATAACTACAACGGCTGTTAGCTAACAACTTGCTCTTTGACGATACGCAACAAATTTATTTGTAGACAATGGAAGTCGGACAATATTCTATAGTTCTCCTGCATGTGACCACAAGGTAACGCGGGCACAATTCGTGTTTAGACCTTTTTAAGTCAGAAATACATAAAGCTCTTTAAAATCAGCTCTTCGTTAAAAACAACGTGCATCCAAGGTCTCAAAGATCTATGAATTAACGATTAGTTTTTTAGTATCCTCGGATGAAATAAAAGCCTTCTGTTGATGGCGGCTTAGCACCACACCCATAGAAATATAATCCTTATTTTTATGGCATTACAGTAACTATCACCTTCACAAAATAGGTCTTAACAGCATTCAAAATTGCGGACATTCTAGGGAGACCATGGAAAACTTTTTAACCGATTGACCAAGCCTGGCCCTAGTAATATTCGAAACAATCAACAAATCTACTGTAACAAAAATTCGTAAAAATATAGAAATTACACAAACTCCTATGTCCTAAGCACACCAAACGAAGCTGAAGCTACATCTATCTAAACTTATTACACAACAGCTTTCCAAAGAAAACAGTTTTCTTTCCCATAGACAAACAAATTTAAGAACCTTGCTACTTAAAGAGCGCAATAAACCGCAGGTCTCCTTCATATGTGTCTAATTACAACGTGCACAACACAATGGAAGCTCGAAAAAGCTATGCTCCAGCCTTTTATGGGCTGTTACACAGATTATTTTTTTTCCCTAATTAAATAAAACTTGTTACATGCGAAATAAAGTTGACTATAGTAAGATCGACCTCGAATATCAGCAAAGAAAGGCAAACGTATTATTACCGGCTTATCTAAAACCAAAGATAGGTTCTAAGAATTTGCAAAGATACTATAAGCAGCCACTGATTTTGGCGAATGATATTCAACTTGAAGGAAAAATGCATAGCCACAGAAACTGTGTAAGTTGAAATCTCTTTCTTAGAGCCTTTATTTGTATAAAGGCTGTAAGAAATGTGACATGGGCAAGTTATTAAAACTGCTTTTAGTAGCAACCATGGAATAAATCAGAACAAACAACCAAATATATCACAGAACACTGCCCCATGTGGATCAGTGTTTGCTCATCCAGAAATTTTTTAATAGTTTAGTTTCAAGACAAACTTTTTTTTCTACCAAGAAGCGTCATAATATAAACATGTATTTGATACATATTAAGCCACCTGATAGATGTGCATCAACTAAAATCAACAACAAACCTACAGCGTAGCAAACTCCAAATATAAACTAAATTGTACGTTCTTGATTGCTCATCGTGCAGTAAACAAAAGGATACAATGAAGAAATGCAGTGGAACTTACTTTCAAGAAATTCAAATCATAATATTTTGAATATACAGCACTTCCCCAAATATTCACTTGTAAATGAGTCACGTCTCAATGACGATTGATGTAATCCCCCTTCTTACGCGCCACTTTTTACATCCAATTTAAATATGTTACACACTCAAACACTGTTTTTTTCGTTAATCAATTTTCGACGTTCATATTCACAATGACAACACTTTAGATACATTTTACTTCACTGGCGTTACATAAGATATAATATGTCTCCACTAAATGTAGTGCTTAAATATGATTAGATATGACAAATGTAATGTTTATTGTTAATAATAGCAGAAACAAAAAGAAGCTATTACGCTGAATAAAAACGACTCTTGGGCCCTCAAAGCCAGTTAAGTTAATGAGATGTAAATAATGTTTTGACATTTTGATGTATATGCATTAACTTTAGCAGTAAATTTAAATGTAAATGTTAACCCTTTTCACTGAGTTTTTTTTTTTTTTTTTTTCATTTGACGGCGATCACCTTTTGCATTGTAGTTCGTATCAGTTTTCTGTTTCACCTCCCCAAAAAAAAATAACTTAATGGATAGTTCTTTTTTCTTCTTATGTACAAAAAATACCAACTAGAACTAAATACAACAATAACCAAAGTTTCCAAAAGCACAGCATCAGGAAATCACGAGATGCAATCTAAACTTACGCATGCAGATACGTTTTTGGTGCAAATGTTATACGGTTTAGTGTGCGGACTATATGGAGTTTTAAATTTTTTGGTTACTCAACACAAACAGGATGCAAAGGACAATAAACGACAAAACAAAAGAAAATCCAACACCAACAAAACAGAAATTTTGTTTTTTTTTAAATATTTAAAATTAAATAGATTTAGTCTGGAAAATAAGAAGAAAATTCTAAAATGGCGGATAGCTGGGAAGGGACGTGTTTTATTTAAAAGTTGCAAGTAGACAGTTTTATGTTGATCTTCCTAGATTAGCAAACAGTTTGTTTTTCAACCTGGAGTGCTTGCAAAACAAATAAGGGATTAAACTTAAACTGCTAAATAACTGCGGCACTAGACATGAATATTTTAGTAAAACTGTGCTTCATCCTAAGTATTAGGTAGCATTCTACCCACGATTTTAGCCTCCACTTAATTTCTACGCGATGAAGAGGTTCTACTGTACACAAAGGAAAAAAACAAAGGACAAGAATGCTACCCTTGCTATGTTTGGGTAACACAAACGGAAAGATATTAGACAAGCGAAACTGTTCATGCCAACTACTTCCATCGCCAGAACGAAACAACTCCTCAGTCTTACGACTTTCTAACTGGGCACTGCCCAGTAAACAAACACCTAAACGCGATAAGCTTAACGCAGGATGATACCTGTCGAATGTGCAACGAGGACGAAGAAACAGCGGAACACATACTGTGTGTGAAAATATCGCTGCCAGTTCACCCAAAAGTATCCTAAGATTCATCACGAACGCTTTTTGCGTGAGCTCTAAGTGGGAGCAGTCACAATAGGCCCACTCGCGGCCGCAGTGACACAGGTGACACTTTCCCACCCCCTCCCCCCTTAACATTAACTCTAATTCTATGTTTGTGTATTTTGTATAAGACCTTGATAGTCCCAGTCCTGCAATATGAGACAGAAACATGGACGATTTTAAATGCGGACAAAGAGATGATTAGTCGCTTCCGAGAGAAGGATAGTTTGGATTATTTTTGATTCTGTTTGCACAGTGGGAGTTTAGACGGGAAGACTAAACGTCGAACTATACGAGCTGTACAACGACATCGACCTTGTCAAAAGAATTCGACTGTCTCGACTCAGATGGGCACGCGCTTTTGAAGCTTCATCAGCTGGATAGAGACCTTAATCAGCTGGGTTTACAAAATAAGAGGCGTCTGACCATGCTATATGCCGAGGTATGTAAGCTAAGGCCCAATTCTATCTCGGACTCTACCGTCCGCAAATGAAGATTGAAGACAACTTGCAGGCAAAGATTTGTACACACTTTCACATCGTGATGGAAAGCTTGGCCGAATTGCTCCATCTTCCATGGAAGTCAAATACATAGCCATAGAAAAACTGGTTTGACTACGTAGCTGTTCCATTGATTCAAGCTTTTAAGTAGAAATAAATCTCTTAATTGAAACCTCCAAGCTATAACTATAATATCCTGACCTAGTTACTCAGGGACTAGATTCGTAACTTCATAGGAAGCTCCCAATGGTTCCAATAGGGTTTGGCATCATAATGGGCCCAGTCTGGTATAAGTGTAGTTGCGGTCTAATTGCCTCCTAAGCTAAAGAAAAAAAAACAGCTTTTCCAGCAGGACTCTATTTGCAACTTTTAAAAAAAAACACAGATAAATGATTATTAGAAGGAAAAAAGTTGAAAAAAAATTATTATTGAAAAGAGGAAAAGAAAGAAGGTAAAGAATTGCAAAATGTTCATAAAAACAACACTCACGATGATCTAGATTCACGCATCACATGTCCGGGATCACGTTGCTTAATCTCTAATTCCCGCACAGCTTCTGTTAGCGACTTGAAAACTGTATTATGAACTCTGAAACAGAAAAATAAAAATACAATCAATACCACGCTGGATGAATCCCACAACAACCCAAAACTTACAATTTGAAAACAACATCGACCAGCAATGTTGCAATTGGTATTAAAAACAGTCCCATCCAAAATACGGGTGATGAGAATAACATTCTGTCCATTCCACGAAAAACAGACCCCACCGGCACTGACGGCCAAATGTTACTGTATGCAATCATGAAAATAAACCACAGAACAATTGATCCCCAAATGGAACAGTGTGTCAGCCACGTCCACGAATTCGTTGTCAGTCCAGCTTTGAGGCATACAGTCACCACAACGTACTGAAATGATGATGAAAAAGAAATCAGTAATGTTTCAGCAAAACAAGAGCCAATCAATTTACCGTGTAAACCATATTTCCCAACACCAAATATCCGCCGGTCTTTCCGTCGGTCCATATCGTTTCTTTGTAAAAGACCAGCATTGGCAACCAAAAGAGAAACAGCGAATGCAACAGAGCGTTGAAGATCCACACCCAGAATACTTTTACGTTGAAGAGTTTGGCATTCTGCGAGGGTTTGTAGAGCGCTGGATACTTCAGCATGGTTTCCGCAGAGCAAATTTTCTCAAACAGTCCCATGGCGAATGGCGGCAACGCGGTGAACACCACGTTGTACAAACCAATTGTCCAGCGCTCGAAGAGAATTTGACCAGACCTACAAAAGGATCAAACATGAATTCGAAACGGAAAAATAGAACAGATTTCTTTTTACCATCCTGAATACATAGCGAACCACAACTCAATCACGTAGAGACAGACGTTTTTGTAGAAGCTGTAGAGTATGAGATTGCACATGCGACTGTAGTTCCAGGCTCCGTGGACCAGGAGTAGCCGCTTCAGGTATCGGAATTGTGCAATTGAGTAGTCCGACGCACATGCCGCCTGCAAGCCCTCCACGCCAGAAATGCCGACACCGACGTGCGCTTTCTGAATCATCGCCACGTCGTTGGCGCCGTCGCCTATCGCCAACGTCACAGCCGGTGTATTTGAGGTTACTAGATCAACTACCTGTAAGTTCACAAAGTCAGTTTCAGGCCCGCAGAAAATCTCCATTACTTACTTCAGCCTTTTGGATTGGCGACACACGACAACAGATCACGACAGGACAGGCTATGCAAAGCTCTAAAAATTCTCGACGCAGATCACATGACAGAGCGTACTTAAGCGTTTTGCCATCCACAATCAGCGCCACATTGTTGCCCTTCGCGTCGGAGCTCTTCAGGTCTCCGCAGTGCCGATGGATGACGTCCCGAGTATTCTGAAACGACACAAAATCAATGACAAGTTCTACGCGACGAAATTAACCAACTCACATCGAGACTTTCCTCATTCAGAATGATGAGATCCATAGAATGCGATATTAGTTTGCAAGAGTATCCAATGTTGATGGCAGTTTCTTGCTTGTCACCAGTTAGCACCCACATGTAAATGCCAGCCTCCAGGAGCGCGGCAATTGTCTCTGGGACGCCCTCTTGCAGCTTATCCTCAATGGCTGTTGCGCCCAGCAGCATTAAATTGTTCTCAATCAAATTAGCCGCATCTTCGATCTTCCTCTCACGATACTGCAACGCCGTTGAAGCTTTGTGATAAGTGGCCTGCCACTCGTGATAAACCCCATCCGGGATTACTGCGACGGCACAGCACAAGGTTCGCAAGCCTTCGGTTGCGAACTCCTCCAAATGCTGCAGCGTCACCTCACGGTAGGCCTGACCACTGGTTGATAATCGCTCAAAGATTACCGTGTCTGCACCTTTGCAAAACAACTTGATCTCTCCCTCCGGTGTTCGGACAATGACAGACATACGCTTGCGCGTCGACGTGAACTCCAGCACATTTAGAATTTCGTAGCGTTCTCGTCGACCTAACGCCATGATTTCAACATAGTCTGGTGTTCGAATATCGAAAACGTAACCAAATCGTTTGGCACCTTCGAGTAGAGCTCGCTCATCGGGACTAGCTGCGTGGTAGGTGATTGAACCGTCGTCATTTTTCTCCGGGATTACGGTGTGACAGACAGCAAGGAGAATCATAAACTCTTTGATGATCGGTGCGGTTGCGCGTTTTCTGTATATGTTCTGAAAATTTTCTTAAGATGAGTTTTCTAAAAATTATGTAATGAATTTAATTTAATGAAACGAAAAGCTAGGTTCTGGCCCTCAACCGGCTGTTACGCCTCCCAATAAGAATCAAAAGCCAACTGAAATTGACTTTAGTGTTATCCCTGACCGTGAAAGTTTGGCTGCATTAATTTTTAGCGAAAGAAATTTCTCCATTATCGTTCAAAGAATTCACGCTCGCAGCGTTTTCAGGAATCTTCAGAGGTTTTATCTTAGAGGGAACTCAAAGAAGACTCGAAAAATACAAATTAGAAGAAAAGTCGCCTTCGCCTGTATTTAGTTCATCATACACTGAGCTTTAATCTAACTTAACCTCACTAATTTTAAAGCTGATGAAGATGTGGAGAAGGTCTATTGTTCATTAAACCGGTTCAATTCAAGTTCAATTTCTTTGCAAATTTATCGTACAAACAATAAATAAATAAATATAATTTTACTTACTTGCACTAACAACGATTCTTCAGGAGTTGACTGTGGCATATACACATGCCGGGCAATGGAGCATTTCTTGAACTCCATGACATTTCGCGTCAACGTACCCGTCTTATCCGAGAAGATATATTTCACCATTCCCAGCTCCTCATTCAAGTTTGATGTTCTCGCCATTGCCGGAGTATTTGATTCCGCGTGATACATTTCAATGTCGAAATTAATGAAAATAGCCTATCAAGGAAACTTATTAAATAAAACAAAGACAAAAAATAAAAACAAGAGAAAAAACACCAACCTGTAAAAATCGCACCAACTCAAGTGTAACTTGTAGAGATATTGGAATCAAATTATTATACAAAATAATAAATGTAAGAAGATTGTATCCAAAATTTTTGCTTTTGACATCTAAAAGAATACAAAAAAAATTAAATCACACTCGAAAATAGAGTCCTTTTTTAAGCTCACCATCTATTCCAAGATACCAATCGGACTTAAAGTGATTACTTGTCCAGAATACATTGAAAATGGCACTTGTTAGGCAAAGAACAATTAAAATTAAAAATAACAATAAAATCTGTGTGTTTGTCAGTCTGTCAACGGTTGAACGTTTTAATGGTGCTGAGGTAGAATTTTTCATAAGTTTCGTATCGTGACCGGTGTAGACTACGATACCGAATATCCATGATGTATTACGCAGAACAGCGCCACGTTGTAACACTTGATCTGGCCCAAGGGCTACAGTACTAACAAAAAAAAAATAAAAAATAAATAAATAAAGTTGGCCAAAAGTTTTTGATTTGAATTGCAAACTCACGTTTTATCTTGTTCCTTAAGAACTCCATTGAATTCATATAGAAGACGATTTGGTAGCTCACACTCGATAGTCGCATAAAACTGAAGTAAGTCCTTTGTTTCCAGAAGTTTGGCTGTTGGTCGTACACCTTGGCGTAGTTTTAAGTTTGTCTCACCATCTAAATTAGCTGTTTCAATAAATGACATTCCTTGCGGTTCACTGGAAGATAAAAGAATGGGTTTTAAAAATAAATTTTATTTAGCAGATGCAGTGGAGAGGCACATTGGTTGAGGTTCAGGTCCACCCCAGACTGTAGCGATACCTAAGTTAGTGGAGTTCACTGTGACATAAGTTCCACGACCCGTTGGAGAATGCCTATGGACCCTGTCCGAAGTACGACGTCAAAATCGTGCTCGGGGGAAAATCGGTCAAAGAAAACATCTTTGGCGGATTAGTCGGAAAGTACTCACACAGCATTCACGAAAACTGAAAAGGGCTTCCGACTTACTCGTAATACGGTGATAAGTAGCACAAGATTCCCTTGCAAACACATCCACACAGCAACCCGGCGGTCTCCAGATGGTTGAACAGCCAACCAAATTGACCATGTGCTCATCAACGCAAGAAATGCGTCTATATCATGGAGGTACGAGCATTCAGGGAGGCAAACGTCGGCTAACCATTTTCTGTTGGCAGCACGATTCAGAGCCCGACTTTCCAATGTTAGAAAGCTGGACCAGTCCACCAAAAGAAGGTTCGACTACAGACAATGAACTACAGTGACTTGGCGCGAGCATGGACACAAACTCTCCAGCTAAAAGGGTCTTCGAATCGGAGCCTCCTGGTTCGAGGAGAAGAAGGAGGCCGAACCTCCGGTACAGAGATCAAGAAGAAAGCGCCTATCGGAACACTGGAAATATAGTTTCCACCTCAGGACACGGACAGTACTTAGATAAAGGGAAGCTTGTACTTTGCAACTTCCTTAGCACCTAGTAAACAAGATAAGAACGCTTGTCAGTTTTTTCTCTAAATCGTTGAAAACAGAGACTGGCTTGAAAGCAGACCAATGTAACCGTAGAATGTTAACCCTTCCGCTTAAAAAGAAGACTACCAACCGGAGTACCAACAAGGTTTCTCTTAGATGGTTAACTACGGACTAAAATGGGTCTATCATTAGCCGATTAGCATTATTATTGAAGCTTTTCAAGTGTCACCAACAATTCAATTTGTCAATTAAATTGTTTGGTTTAGTTGGAAATGATTGAAATTGAAATTGATTCAGTCCCTTCATGTTTGCGAAAATCTTTTTGATAGAACGAAGAAATAATTTTTTCAATCACTTTTTTTTTTTATTGGAGTTTGAAGTCTTTTCTCATTCATTGGCACACAAGGCGGTTCCATTTAGCAGTATTTGTGTAAAAAAAATTTGAGGGGATGTTACATTTTTTTCTGTTACGATTATAAAGGGGTATTATAGAATTATTAATAAATATAGAAGACGCAATTTAGGTATTAGGTGCGAACATAGCCCTGATGATGACAGTCATGATATTTAAAGCATCAGCAGATGCTTAAAACATAGCCCCTGAAATCAAAGAAGACTCTTCGATGATCTTTGTTTCAATACAGTGGCGGATAGACACTCGTTTAACAGCGACCTATAATTGCAATCTTACGACAATAATACTCAATACTCGCTACAAATAAAGATGTACAACGGTTCACAAAATAGAAAAAGTGAAATGAATGGAAATCTGAAGCTTACGTAACACTTTTCTAGTCTATATTTATAAAAAGGGATGCACGTGTTATGTATTACTCTCACTTGCGAACTTCGTTGGCAACACAACGCAACGGTGATGATGCAATCCCCGTCACAGTTCGTTCCACAAGACGATCCATAAATGACAATTTACAGTCTCATTGAGATCAAGACGAATTATAATGAAAAGCAAACGAAGTTACAACAAATTACACAGGGGAGTTCAAATAGCCATGTCACCCGCGCCCTACTGTGCGAATGACGCAAAGCAAAAATTTGCAATTTTGCGTTCTGTTTTAGTTGACAAATCTCACCTCGAGGATAATAAAAGTAAGTCAGCTGGAAAGAATGTATTATTCTGTATCTTGACAATGTCTCCCACAGATAATTGCTCCCATCGAACCAGACGCCATGTCCCATCGCGAAGTGTCTCCACGAGTCTGTGATTGATTTCATTGTCGGCTCTGTGACGTTTCTGCAAAGAAGAAATAAAATCTAAATCAATTTCAATTAATTACGCAAGACTACTTACAAAATCCTCGACGATCTCCTTAATTGCACTCACTGCTAATATAAATATTAATGGAACTAACGTTGTGTATCTACCAGTTGGTGATACATCAGGAATTTGTTGTAGTAATGCAATTAATAGGAAAAAACAATTCGAATAACGTCTAAATTGTTCGAAAAGGAACGAAGGTAAAAAGCTTATGAAACTGCAAAAAAAAAGAAAAAGTATAAACATTTAAAATGCAATTTAGGGTCAACTGGAGAATTTTTATACTCACTTATACTTTGCAGTTGATATGTGATTATCGCAGAACTTTTGTATTTGTGGCCTATTTATGGATATTATCCGTTTCTCTGTATCATCGAGTGTTACACCAGATGTTGTTGCATCATCATCGTCTGCAAAGAAGGAGAAAATTTTAATTATTTCGTGTAAAATCAGAAGTTTTTTTTTTGTTGTTGTTTGCCGGCCAGCCGCATGCAATCTCAAGCACATCAGACATTTTTACGGTGTGTTACTGTTTAAATGTAAATTTCATTGTGGTATTGTGGTAATTGGCGAGGAATTGCATACGTCTCTGGCAGGTGGAGGAGAAAAGCTTTCGCGTCATCACAACACCCCAACAGGTTGTGGTGGTTCTACGTCGTCTAAGTAATGTTTCGTATGTTTCATTGGAGGCGAGCTTTTCCTTTTCTGATAAACACAACGTTTCTTCTTAATTGAATTCTTTCATCTCCTCGCCGAAAGGGTGCAGGGAAAGCAATTTTAACTTTCCAACTGGATTTTGGGTCTGGTTGTTCTATGTTTTTGTGTTAAGCAAAAGCAAAGAGCCGACCTTCGGCAATAACATACTCCGCTTAAGTGTTTTTCTTTTTTTCTATTTTGTGTTACATGTGAACTCGAAAGCAGTACATGCGAGAAAAAGTCAGACTTTCTGTAGCTGTAGTCAAAGACAAATTGAAGGGCTCATCTGCAGAGTTTAAGTGGTTTTCATTCCTTCGTGTCTGGAGAACGGAACGAAGGAAATTAATAGTGCAAAAGGGGGTGTAGAGGCCAAAAGGAAGGGTGTTTTTTTTCTCTTGGAAACTCTTTTTGCCAAATGTGAAGAAAAAACGTTTAGGAAGTACTCAAGGACGTTTGTCAGTGTCAGTGGGTGCAAATCGAATATGGGTGTGTTAGCAGCCATTTATTGTCGATAGGGTCGGTTGCAAACAGATAGCAGACTCTTTAGAAGTTGACTTACGGTGGTTGGATTGGAGGATTGGTTTATCACAATTGCAGTAGGCGTGAACACCCAAATCTATGGGAGATTATTGTCTCTTATTAAATAGACTTTGGATAGCTGGATTTTTCTTAATTGCAAGGAAGTTGAGGAGGCCACAAGGAAAGACTGAAATCATTGGACATAGCAATAAAAAGAACTTTAGAAGATGCGAAAACTATATATATCTTAAGTCCGACATTGATCATCTACAATAGGAATGCAAGACACGGAGAGCAGTTATCATAGACGATTAAAAAAGCGTCGCTAGTAGTGATGCTGTTGGAGCTGGCGGAAGATCACATAAAACCTCTTTAAGCACTTCTTCAAGCATATTTAAACAATTAGAAAGAAAAAATTTGAAATTTTTGTGAATGTAAGGGCAAAAAAGGGAGAACTTCCTATGAGGTTCTATATGAGACGATATTGAACCTTTCACAAAGCAATAGTTCACGAATTTACTGAAGTCAAAAATAGTATTAACCGACAAGAATAACATTTTTTAAGAAATCGGATGATGATCCTGTATCTATACATTTTTGATCTAGACTTGAAGAGCATGAGAAGAGCAAAGAATTGTTTAGATTAGGTTAGGTTATGTGGTGTCAGCTAATCGCCAATCACATAGACCAACAGGTCCATAGTGTGTTACACCAACTCGGAGTTCCTATAAAATTTTAGCACCCATTTACCCTTGGTATAGACATAAAGACTTGGATGCGATAGCGTAGTTTATAAGTTGACTTGCTTTCAGGCTTGCCGCTTCATTCAACGACTTGAGGAAGTGGTTGAATCTGGATTTAGTCAGTGCTGGGCATGCGCAGAGCATGTTCTCAAGCATTTCGGTAGCCGAAGCCGAGTCCCTATAGTTCCTGCAATCCAACTTAAAAACGTATTGGCCCAGTAAGCAATGCCCTGTGATAATGCCAACCAATAAGCTGCATTTGGCCCTCAGAAACTTTAGGACCTGCTCTGTCCTACGTAGGTATTAATCCGGCCAAAAGATTTTGGTTATGCGACAAGATGTTCCCTGTTTTCACCTAACGCCAGCCTTTGTGAACAATTTGGCCTCACACACGTTGAAATAATGTTTTATTGGGACCGCCGTGTGCACAAATTCTGAAGGATTTGACACTCCCTTCTTTACTTATGCGTCTGCATTACCTCCTTCATTGCCCTCTACGTCCTGATGACCCGGATAACCACGTACCTGTTCGATTTCTTCTACAATGCCTTGTAGCAATTACTAACCGTTTTAGACTTCATTGTTCTATTGCTGCGCAACTTAGGCGCAGCCTGACTGTCCGCGTAGATGTTAAACTTTGTGACCCTAGGGGAGATGGTAGCGTAACCTGCGACTATTTCCGTCGCTTTTAGAATAGTTAACAATTCAGCCTGAAAAATGCTGCAATTGCTCGGAAGTTTATAGCTCATGTGCATCATGTTCAGGTGCAGAATTGTTTAGCAAAATATTATAATTTTCTAGTAAAAGAAAAATAAAATACAGAAAACTCTCGATGAATGAAAACAGGGGTTTTCGAATTAAAGAGATTTCAGAATAAAATTGCATCGATTTTCTTCGATTTACAGATGTTTTTCAGAGGACTGTGAGAATGCTTATTATATTATTTGATTCTAAAAAGATTTTCGAACTATGGTGGTTTGAACTAGAACTCCAGGCTTTAAACGTGTTTTTAATTACAAGTATACACGTGACACGTGTTGTCGTATTACATGGCACTTTAGACACGGATACACATGTAGTTTGTTTAGACACGGGTTCACGTGTATTTAACTATATTGCGTAAGCACAATGTAGCAGCCTATTTACGTCTTCTGCAAAGGCTACAAAGCTCGAAATTTCAGAACAGGAACGAAGAACTTCTAAACGTACTTGAACCCACGCACATCCTTAAAAACGGTGAAGACTCATTGGCATCCATGCATAAGTTGTTAGAGAAGCATATGTTAGCTTCCGAAAATAACTCCGATATGATCGTGAATTAAGAAAATATTTAAACAGGACTTAAAAAACGGTTTCATCTAAATTTGTAATATTTTGTACTGTCTACATATATTTTCCTTAATACACGTGTTCCTAAGCGGATAATTTAATTACACGTGTATACACGTGAAATAGTGGCTCTAGTTTCAACTATCGAGAACTCACTGTACAATGAAAATTGTTTGCATTTGTCTTTATAGACCCGAATCTCATCCTTGCGTTAACAACTATGCAACTACCACTAGCTTTTTCAAAAACTACTTATGGTACACTTCTGAAACTCTGTGACTTTTTTTTTTAAACTTTATTTTACGAAAAAAAATTATTTATGACGGTTTCTATAATCACGTTGTTTATCCTCTTTTCGTAGATTTCTATGCACCTGCACAGAAGCAATAGTTCATTTCATATAAAAAGTCATTTGCATGTAGTTTTTTTTTTCGCAAATCAACTTTGTGGATTGGGCTAAATACAAGCTTTTAAAAATGCAATAAAGTTAGTTTTTCATTTATTATGGCTTTAATAGTAAGAGCAAACATTCCCATTAATTATTCATCCACAACGTCGTTCAAGTGAATGCCTCGACTGACTACGTAGTAGTGAGTCCAAGATTTTCCAAAACCTTATTGATGGTTTCAGTCTGTAACTCACAGATTGCATTTATGATATTGGCCTTAAGTGCTTAAATCGTTTCCGGATTATTGGCATAACAGCGGTTCTGCACGGTTCCCCACAAAAAACCGCCAATCCGGTTAATTAACTTAGCCAAGACAGATACGAATTACTTTAAAAAAACGCACTGTTGCGCATGGGACAGCACTCATTTTGGAAATAAGTTTTCAATATTTCCCAACCCTGTTCAAGCGTAAGGCGCTTTTTTCCATTCCGCAGACGTGTGATTCTGACTTCTTGTCAAGGTTTCGAGCGAAAACATCTGTCAGTGTAAAAGTAACCTATGAATTAAAAAGAAGCCACTAAGTGGGCCACTATTTATTCTGAACAAATGAATCACTTTTCGGAGCCGAAAATATGGAAAGGCAGTATTATTATGTAACCATTTAATAATATGATTTTTCTTTATCCTGGTACAACAAAATATTCAGAGATTCGTGTTGATTATATTAAAAATTCTATCATTTTCTTCCCCTTTGAGTACAGTAACTTATTAACTGAGTCATTTATTTGCCTGGCTTCGGCTGTGTATTAATTTTACAATATGTTTAACATTTGAGGAGTTTATGGACTCTTTTAACTAACACAATTTTTAAAGTGAAGCTGTCTCTTTTGTGCTCTACTTTTTCCGATATAAAGCTATTCAAAAAACTACATAGTAATTCTCATTCTGTCTCATTCAATAAAATACATTTTATTCAATCTTACTGAAAGACAGACCGGCTGTAAAAAAATGTTCACTAAGAGCAAATCCAGGACACTCAAAACATTCACCATGTCCAACCAGCAACTAAACACACGCACTCTCTCATTAACGAATCCTCCTCCAACGACGACAATGCATTTAATTGCGGAAGTTAGAAAAAAAAATGAATTTGACCCGGTTGAAGGTGTGTCGTCTGTCTGTTTGCAGAACAATGTCAACTTGCTGTATCTACGCATTTGAATGACAAGTGTCTGTCCTCATTACTTTCGCTTATCCCCAAAGGTGTGCATCCTAATGAGAACGTTTTTAAATTATATAGCTCCAAGTGCAAGTTTGTATCTCAGCCATGATGGTGTTGGTGGTGATGAGTGAGGGCTTTTAAATTGAAGAATGTCTGTATCCACGGTGCAGAAAATGTCAAAGGATGCCACATGGCGCATGGTTAGGAGGCGGGTTGCCAACGTACTTTAGTCGACATTCATTGTTGGGAAAGAAAGAAAATACTTTTCTTTAATTTTCATTGTATTTTAGTTACATTTATTCAAGAAGTAGTTCTTAGAGGAAATCACATTGTCTTCATTTATTCATATTGTTAGAGAAGACTGAATTTGTCTTCTGTGCGCTTTGCAGCAGAGCATACAGCACATACAAAAACATTGTTTGGAATTTATATTAACTACGACATTGTTGCTACTTCAATTCTGTTTTCGTATTCCTAATCAAATATATTACTTATGTCCACCAGATAATGCCATTACATCATGTGAAAATGTAGTTAAAGTTCTGAAAGGATTGATTGTTGTTTGCTTTTATTAAATTACTGTAAGATGTCATAAACCTGCTCCATCTCTTCATTTGATGCGATAAAATGAAGTGCATTTAGCATTTTAAATTGTTAGGGTGAAACTATTCAAATTAAAGGATGGAATCATTAAATTCAAATTTACATTCCTGGTACTTAATTGTGATCAGAAAATATCTTCAATTTAAATAATATCTTTCTAACTTATATGCTCATAAATTAGTATTATTATTGCATTCATTATTCTTTTAACTTGCAGCTTATCAATAGTAGACTGATAAAAAAAATGGTAATTCTATATTGTACAATTTAAAGTAAAATGTTAAATGCGGGTTAATCTTTTTATAATTCAATGAAAATAAATCTAGTACACCGATTATTTTTTTTTTGTTTGGTCCATTCAGTTGTGAGTTAGAGGGTGTTTACAATTGAAGGCAACAAACAGAAAAGTACATTTCAGAATTTTTCTTTGATAAAAGCAAGCAGGCTTAAAGTGTAGATAGTATTTCTGGTCTCGAACAGGCAATAATAGGCAATGACTTCGCATGGTCTTTTCCATTCAGCTATACGCATTTCGCAGCTCACAGAAATAATTGAAGTACAACACCAATAAACAAAGGCAAACATAATAAAATGAAGCTCTGCCATCGTCATCAGACGTCTTTTCGTTCAAAAAAAAAAAAAAAATACTCTGGAGTTTTTACTTTGGTTTTGATGAAAATATTTCACCGCTGGAATTAGGTGTAGTCATGAAAAGGTTTATCAAATGATGACGGACACGTTTCTTAACAAACGTCAAAAACATCAATATCTCCACTGTCAACGAGGACCTACTAACCATTTCAAGTCCGCATCTCATTCCAGACCTCCGAAAATTTTTTTTTTTTTTGCTTGTCGCCAAAAAACGAAGTGAAGGATGCCGTGCATTCCTATTGCACTAAAAGATACAGTATGAAATGGACCGAAATAGGTTCAAGCATGAACTGAAGACACATTTACTGCAACTGCGCCAGTTCTTGAAAAGTTATCAACAGATGAAATTTATGTTGTACATGTACAACTCCGGGCACGAAACTAACCAAGAGGGTGTGTGTGTATGTTCCATCAAGTTAAAGCCAGGCGGGGCACGTCTGAAGTCTTCTTCTTCTTTGTGTGGCGCTCCAGTCCGGGGTGGACCTGGACCTGGGAAGTGCCTCCCCAAAAACTCAAGGAGCTTGGTTGGGCAATTTTTATAGATCCACCACATATTCAGACCTGCGACAAGCGAAATTTGCTTCAGAAGAAGCTAATGAAAAGAATGCCGTAGATTTTTGCAATAATAAAGCCTTAAAAAGAAGTATACTTAAAACTATCATTAGACTGGTAACAAGCCCTATCACTATTACCTGTTTAATATTAGGTTGTCAAACTAATAATGCATAGCGTCGTTTTGTAGGTTATGTCAAGACCTTTCAAATGATGTATTGCCAGATAGCTCAAGAGCTCTGTAGCGGAAAATTCAAAAGACAAAAAGGCGGAAGGGAGATATTTGACATCCTAATATAAATGCCACTTACTATTCTCTTCAATTGTTATTTTAAGCTTTTGAAATTGTATAGAATTAAGTTTATTGAATATTGTAATGAGAATAATGAATTAAAATACAATACAAGTTATCGAACAAATCGACTTATACTTTCACTAATTCACAAGTTATTGAGAAGAAAGGATTTACTAAATTATGTGCGATTCACTCTTCCAAAGCAACATCTATGAAAAGACTCCAGTCTTCCAATCGACCGATCTTACATTTTATGTGCGGAATAAATTCAACAAGGAAATATAATCCCTTCATGCCCACACATTTCACCCACGACTGAGCACGGTAATCCAATTAACCGCCCCTAGTCCCGACTAAGTCGTCTAAAAATACACGCGCAACTAATTTAGTAATTTAATTAGTCTCACCGTTGGCTCATACGCAACATTTTTCTTTTTTATTAATTTCCTTAAAAATGTATACATCACAGTCTTCAAACTAACTGACAGCCTGCCTCCTCCACACGAAGAGGCGACAGTGAAAAAAGGATTACTCCTTAGCCATGTCACACGACAAGAGAGGTGCATGCAGCATGCATATGCTTGTCAAGTTCATTATTAGGTGGAACAGAGAGCTCAAGGCTGCGACGTGTAACTCAATTTCTTTTTTTTTTCCCACCCCCGAACAGCCACTAAACACACCAATCGTACTATGCATAAGTAAATAGGTCTAACGAGAGGGAAGAACGACTTTAAGCAAACTGCCCCAGCTGAGGGTTCATGTGAAATGTGTAAATAACCTTAAAAAAAAGGCAGAGTTTCCAACACACACACACATGACGGACGGCTATCGATTGAAGGGTTTATTTCCGGGTGTTTGTTTTCTTTGCTC
This sequence comes from Syritta pipiens, assembly GCA_905187475.1. Classification (NCBI taxonomy): domain Eukaryota; kingdom Metazoa; phylum Arthropoda; class Insecta; order Diptera; family Syrphidae; genus Syritta; species Syritta pipiens. Next base: position 67,841,846 of record LR994571.1, on the reverse strand, counting down.
TATTGTCCGGCTGGGAAGGAGAGAGAGAGAGAGAGTGAGTGAGAGAGAGAGAGAGAGAGAGAATGAGAGGCGCTTATTATTGGAACATTGGCAATGGCCATTGAAAAGTTTTACATAAGTGCACCGAAGAAAAGGGATTACGATAACAGATGAGAGAACATAGCCATAGCCATTTGTCACCCCACTGCAGGGTGAAAGTGAGAAAGATTGTCAATATTTGATTCATAACATCGGTTCAGAAAATAATCGTTATGCGAACGGCTTTATTGGACACCTTGGGTGTAAAATTTAGTCACAAGAAGGCGGTTATTTGGCGAGGGAAATGAGAAATCAGTTGCAAGGAAAAGGGGGAGACCATTACTCAAAGTGAGAGATTGTTACATTAGGCTTGTTTGTGCACTTTTGTAACTTTTATTTGCTGGTTGCATGGATTTATAAAGTCAAGTGCATATTCGTACTGCTAATGGCATTTAAAGCGTCATGACAGCGATCTCGCTTTGCATTCCATTTATACCAATATCAAAAATAAGTCAATGCAGAGGGTAGGCTTTTGAAGCCAATTTTTGAAGCGCAAAATTTTCTAAATAGTAGAAATCTAAACGAACGAAATAATTGATTAACAAAATATGTAGTTTTTTGTCGGGTCTCTATAATTTTATAAAAATATTAATGTATACTTTATACACATTCAATTAGAAAAGGAAATCATGCAACTTAAATATTTCAGATAACATTTGAAAAGTTGCTGCAAACAGGCGGCAGCATCTCTTAGCGATAAAGCGGCTACCAGAAAGGATTAAAAAAAGGCTAGATACGTTCGACGCAAGACTTTTAGCCGGCGACAAAACGTTTCACTTATGAGCTCGATGTACAGTGGTGATCGAAAAAGGGTAAAACTGAGCCAAGAGTTGCAGGTTACCATCTGTTATCAATTTACTTAGTTTTACATTGTCATAGCTGCAGAAGAGTTTAACCATCCTTACGAAACGATATTTATTTGTCCAAACGAAGTTGTAATATACTTCGTTACAAAACCTCTATAAATCGAACGATTCTCACAGTCTCCTAAAAAACATCTATAAATCGTAAAAAACCTATGCAATTTGGTCGCATTCGTTAATTTGAATTTATTTTTGTGGAAAACAACATGAAAACCTTTAAATCTCGAAAGTGATAGCTTGTTTACTTCCATAATTCGAAGCCAAGTTTACTTTTTTTTTTCTTTAACAACGGTGGTTGAAATGCGTACGGGACGAAAGTGAGCACTATTTCTTTTCTGAAACGTCCGTAATTCGAAAACCTCTGCAATTCGAAGTTTTTTCCTGGTCCAATGAAATTCGAACTATCGAGAGTTCACCGTATTTTTTTTTTAATAACCGGCTAATTTTTACATCGCTCATCAAACCTAATCCACCAAACTTAAGATATTTACTGATAGCTTTATTAGTGTACTAAGCACAGAGAAATTATACAAACGGTTGGTAAATCGCTGCGACATGAGTCCGAGGGATATGACACTCGACTCGTGCATTATTTTACACCATCTAGCAACGGATTTACTTCATCAAATACAAACTTCAGAAGGGCCTCTGGATATTATTGTACCTCGAGTTATCAACACTACAGGACACAAGGCATAAAAATCTCAGATGAAAGATTGCTGTGTAGGTCTTGCAAATTAAATCTTGTTTTGCTTTTAAAAAAATGCTATGCGGTGCTCCGGGTTCCTTTCTTATTTTTCTGCTACGAACATTCATTTTATTAAATTAAAGCGTTAAAATTATAGATCTTGAATTAAGCAGCCACATAAGTACGTTTAACAAAATGTCAAGCTTCCACAAACTGTCGACAATAATCTTTTCCAAGAGTCGCCATTCTATTTGTAATTTTCTGATAATAAGCGAAACGTTGACCGTAGCAGGATTGACAACCAGAAAGTTTTTGCTATGTGTTTGGTGGAATTGAGAGTGAATTATATAATACAAACTGTTCTCTCCCCCCATGAGAAAACTCTTAATTCAGAAATGTTCGTATGTATAGCCGCCTGACTGAGGCTATCTTCTAAAGATGACTTGTATTTTGTTAGAACACATCGATAGTCAGAAGGCAGATTCTACGAGTGCTTACTAGTTGAGAGGTTCTCATATATGAATCTCATATATCATATATAATAGTAAGGACCTGGCTAGAAGTATTTATTTCAAAAAAAAAAAAAAGAACTTAAAAATAAGTAAGACCAACAAAGGCTTTTAACTAAGTTAAAAGTGGATAATTTGGTTGATGAAAAATTCTAAAAATTCGTCTAAGAAAGGTTTTGTGGAAAACAACTCTCTACTTTTTTTCCCCAGTACAACTTCAATGCCTTCTCCTCAAAGAAAGACCGAAACATTAAAAAAATATAAATTCTACAGCAAAACTTCGATTATTAAGTTAACGAATTCCTTTAATCTAATGTAAAAAGAATGCATTTCTTTCACTGCAGCTGATACCAACAGTAACGCAACCTGGAAGTGCTTGCAGAAGAGACGGTAGGCATTTGAGATTTCAATCTTTCAAAGGTATTCAACTCCCTCTACCACCAGCCATCAGCACTCACTCAATTCCATAGGTCACTTTGCAATTGTCTTAATTAACCCGTAACATTTCCTTGTCCGTCTAGATGAATGTCAATCAATACCCGATTAGCGCATGTGGTCAACTGAATAATTAATATTCAATCAATGTCTGGGACAATTCGAATCAGCTTATCGATCGATGTTTCAATTTTAGAGCCTAAGACACTGATTCAAACGCAAATGAATTCATTTCCAGCTCGACATGACACGTGAATTAAACAATACAAAAAAACAAGAATGAAAATGTTTCAAGTAGTGGCAGTTCTACGAAGTTGGAGAAATGGAAAATTTTGAATGAGCTAAAAGAAGAATGCTTGTGATTCAAATGGAATTCACGGGTTAGCTATTTTGGTTGTGTGAATCTTTTTGGAAGCCATGCAGCTGACTTTTGTTTTCAATTTTGGATCAATAAATCTATGAGCACCATATTTTGAATGAATTAAAAAAAATGATAGTTCAAATTCATAAAGGACAAGGTCTATTAAGGGGACAGCGAACATAAAAGCGTCGTGTCTAGATGGTTTGCTGTGGGAATAAATCAGATCTGGAACATACCCAGATCTTTTTTTGTTCGTGCTACAGAGCCATGTAACTTCCGTGGCTGCAAATTATCCCGCCATCAATACATTTTCCGTCGCAAATCACTTTAACATGACCACAAAAGGGTGTGGGAATTGCTGCAGCTACTGCAATTTGATATTGGAATCGATAAGTCTGTTATCAGGTTTAGTCATCTAACAATTAAACTTGTGCAGAACATAAAACCATGAATGAAAGTAATAATTACTACAATGTTTGTGATAGTTCGGTTGAAACTGACATACAAAGGACGAAAGAATAAATTGCGTTTTGAATGTCGTGAATTTTTTTTCTAGCTTCTTGTTATTTTCCATGTTAAAATATTCTATAGCGTCTAATAGAAATAAATAAATTGAATATCGATAAAATTATGTAAGTCTTCGAATCTGGTTGTGACTTTACTTTGTTTCCATTGTCAAGGAGGCAAGTGTTGTACAAAAAAAAAAATCCGGACCATTCGAAAAGAAATGAATAATGTTATTCATAGGCCATATTTCCCTCACTAACGCTCTTACCGACATTTTTAATTAAAAATGTAATAAATTATACAAATTATACAAACAATAATTAGATAAATATAACAGGGCTTTTTGGCTATTCTCAATTTTAAATGTCTTTTAACACTTAGGACACAGTTCTTAACAGTAATGCAATTCAATGTGTTCGCTTAGATCAAGTAACCAGTCTAAGTCGACTGATAAAGTGGAGGGCATTGATCGTCGACTAAATAATTAACAAACATTTTAAAGAAATAAACGGATATGGGCTTTTATTCATTTATAATGTTACTAGCTGTGCTCACGACTTCGTTCGCCTCGGTTTAGTTCAAAAAAATACACTCTACGATCGGCGAATGGAAAACTAAGCAGAAAGAGTAGTTCAAATGTGACAAAAGTAATATCCAGACAGTATAGCGAAAAAAAAAAGTTAAAAGAAAAGTATTTTTACTGCCTGCTTTGGTATGCCTTGTTGTCCGAATTGAAGTCAAACTTTGTCAATCAATAAATAAGTTAACCTATATTGCAGGTCATTATGTGCGCAGTCAGTCTTCCAAATTTTATTCAAATCGGCAGCAGTTAAAAAAGTGAAATTGTTTCTGACTCCTGATATCAGACTTACGTGACTCTTTTTGCTATATTTTGGTCAATTTAATCAATAATACTATAGCCTATATGTTATTCTGATATGTAAGCTATATTATTGTAAGGTTTTATTAAAATACATTCATTCGTTTTTGCATGAAAGAGTAACAAACATCCATACAAACATTCACCTTTATAATAATAAATAGGATTCATTTTATAACTTTATAGAAAAAACAAACTGTATGTCAAAGCCAAGGAATGTCATGAATCTCATTTCCATCTCCGAATCGCTTTTGAACGACAAAAAAGTCGACCAATTTCGATCGAGTACTGACGAATGATGAAAAGTGAATAATTTACGGAAACTTCCAGTTAAAACTGCCGCGGTTGAATGAAAAATAAATACATTGAATGCCAATCAAGGCGTGGCACACATAAAGTTTCAGTCGCAGAGTTTTGCATCTCTTACAAAAATTGTCCATCATGAATTCAGAAAATTTGTTTTTCATAAAGTTTAACGTAAAGAGTGGATGGCAGACAAAGTTTAAAGTGTGTTTTAAAAGTACTCTGCCGTTGTTTTTAAAAGGAGAGAAAAATAATTAACTTGGCCATTAGGAAGTCGTCTTAAAAGAACACACTAGATTCCGCTTATTATAAAGTAAAAATTACAAGAGCAGGTCTTCTCGTTGGCACTCGCCTACAGTTTAGGGACAAGGCAATGAAGAACATGTTCGGCAGTATTTAAAATGAACTGCTTATTTTGTGGACACATCAAGACAATTATTTATTTTTTTATACATTTATAATTTTGTCGTAGGTTGGCGTGCACAAACTAATAAAAAAAATTAAAATGGTGTACTGTAATTATAGCAGGGCGACAGTCACCACTGTCTGACTGAAATGCCATTTGAATCACCTCATAACCAGCTGATCAGTTATCTGTACAATTAAATTGCATAAAACATCGGGTCCGAACAGATAACCAGCTCTGTATGAAGCTGATTATCTATCCATAACATGATCCTCATGAACATGATCACTCTCCAATAAATCACACATAAGATTATCACGCGATCGTACAGATCTGATCTAAATACTGAATTGAAGAACTAAACTAAACACTTAATTGAAGAACTAAACTTATGATGTACACTGAAAACAATTTCATTGATCATGGTCATGAATCGGCATGATTCGATCATGGTATCGTATTCAAGGAAAATGATGCCACACTTCATCAACCACGATTGGTAGTCATCAAACAGGAGATTGTTCTGTCGACGTTATCTTCGACCTTAAAATGAACTTGACTGATTGTCGCCGCAAACAAAAAAAGGGAAGAATGCTAAACATTGCGTTCTTTAAAAAGAATTTCTCGGACTTTGGCTCAGAGCGCTTTCACCTCGTTCTTTCTTTCATTCTGCTCATGAATCGCATCATCGCTTTAGCAGCTCGATTAGGTCAAAAATATTCAAAAGAAATTTGCTTATGATGAAGTGCTCCACCTGCGTATGACTTGTACGTTTTTATATTATAGATTCCACAAAGGTGCGAACAAGCTATGCTATGGCCCTGTATGGGCTGTTACGCACATTATTTATTTTCTATTTTATTTTAGATTCCACAAAGTTTTGTTCAGTTTGAAATATTATAAATACAGTAAAAACGTATACAAAATGTTGCTCAATTTACTTTTTATTTCATTTTCTTATGGTTTATAATTTAAAAGATATAACGTGATCAATTTTCAATGTTATCTTGTATTCTTGCTTATTAAATTTGTTCAGTAAAGGAATTAACTAATTAGCTAAACAGAAATACTAACATTAATATGTAAAAAAAAAAAAATTGCGATGATGTTGCCAATACTTGTGGGTAAAATAGCCAAAACAAAACCGTTCAAATTTAAAAAAAAGTTATATTAATAACAAATGAATATTATAATTTTAAAAACGATATCTCATAAAAGCTTTCTCGCAGAATAATGAATGTTTTGTTGAATTTGTAGAGCTTTCAGTTTACAGGATAAAAAAATTCGAGCATCCTTTTCCCGTCCACCAGCTAACTTTACCATTTACCATGCTCTACAATTAATGACGATAAGTACCATCAAAGAATCTGATTTTTATACTGAAATGTAAAGATCAATAACAGGTTTGCCACTATCGTTGGTCTGACATTTATCAAATTCACGTACTACACGTTTGGGCATACCCGCCCAGGAGTTAGAGTCGGCGGCGGAGGATCGGGTTGCCTGAAGATCTCTTCTGCGTGCACTGCGCCCACAAACCCTTTAGTGAAACATGCAATCACAGAAAATGATGATAACGATGATGACGTACTACACCGATCATGAAAGTTTTAACGTGGTCCGATCAATACGCTGATGCATCGAGGCTTTTCACGGCTTTAGATGGCGTATGAAAATTGTTCTTGTAATCCCTACTTAACTGTCACATCTACCCAACAGTTTTTTTTTTCTAAGGATTTCAAAGAAACGTTCTGCGATAAGGGTATCCTAAAAGTCAAATAGACAGTATGTAGCACACGATTTTACAAAGTTGGTGTTTTTCAGAGTTTTGGATTTTAAATTTACATAAGAACTATCACAATCACAATGTTTCGGTTATTAATTTTTATTGAATGACAAATAATTTCAGATCAGGTCTGAATTATTACTGACTGAGCTCGGAGACCATACCACCGACCAATTTTTGGAGATCGTTTTACTCGCAGTATGGCATGTGGAACCATCTTGTCGGAATCGATCAGATATTCTATCAAGTTTTTCGCATTTTTAGAAAATAAAAATGATAAATACCGATTAACTTCTCAAAATCATATCAAAAATGAATTGAATTGAATTATTTGATATTGCTTAAGTGTTTGACATATTTTTTTTTTGCAAATTTTCTACAATTTTTTTAAATTAAAGTGAAGATTGATGTACGATTAAGCAATCAATAATTAAAGATGGACATATGTAAGGACGAAAAATTAGACCATAAATTAAAAACTAAAAATAGTAGAATTTAAAAAGAAGAAGTTGTCACAAAAATCAGTGAGAGTTTAAAACAAGAAAGAACAGGTGAATGTTTTCAATACAGTAAGGAAAGAAAAACGAAAAGAAGATATTTGTTCATTATTTGCTATTAAATTATTAGGTACCTGAAGGAAAAAGTTTTTCGGTTTCTTCTTTATGTGACGTTTGTACTCCGTAGATCTTGGAGAATGTTATACAAGGGATGTTATACAGAAGGCCGTACACATTTGGCGCAAACAGTGAATTTTTTGGGGCTTATCAGCAGCCGATTAAGTGTCGTTAACTAATTTGAATTCTGAAATTTGATAATTTAAATTAAAGGTCCAATTAAGAGTCTTTTTAACTTCTTTTTATGATTATGGTTTGTGTAAGTAAAGGAAAGTATTCAGGGAATATCTCTTACACAACAAAGATTTATAAAAAACAAAATTCCGCCATTTGTAAGCGCTGTTGTGCATGACTTTGCGATATTAGTTGCCAGACAAAAAAATCATACTACCAGTCAGCTAATTTAGGTTTCTCGGATTGCAAAAAGAAACTCATAAAAAACACTCTTTAGAAGGTAAGTAAATCCAATGCACATTGGAAGAAAAGAAGATTGCATGCCCAAAGGCAGTAAAGACAAAGTTTTAAGGGTACACTCACTTCCTGGGAGAAAAGCGATCCACCTCGAATTTACTTAGATTTGGAGAAAAAAAACATGGAAAACAGAATCTCGGATGTCGGATTCCTCCTCTATCACGGTGGAACGAAATGACTCTGTCAATAACCAACCAGAAAATCTTAATGGAAAATCTCCCAAACACCCGACAGCATTTTCAAGTCGCCATTCAAAGCGTCCTTCATCATTATGGCAAAAAAAATAATAATTTCCGGTTGACTTCCATTTTGAGTGCAGGGGGCAGAAAAAAGGAAACAACATCGCTTAATGAAAAGCGTCCACCCGGCAGTTCACCAACTCATTTACAACCTCCCCGGTAACCTCTGACATTTAAAAAAAAATTAAACTGAAAACTGTGTTTCCCCAACTGCGACGTTTCTAATCACAACCAACTCTCGATCCGACCTCAAGGTGGAAGTCCTTGTCGTTCATCACGACAAAGTAAAAATGCCACACACAAAAACAGGTCAAAAACAATTAACAAATACACAGAAACGACAAAACAACCGATGTAACCGATAAAAAATTAAACATCTTACGGCTAAGGCGCAATCGAAGAGCTTTGTACACATTTCTAAAAGCCATCGCTTGCTCCTGAAGACTCGTCCTTCCTCCTGTCGAAGAATGCTGCGAGTGTGTGTCGTTGTGTCCTATTCTAGTTGCAAAAAGTGTTCCTTCGCACTTCGGTTTCACTGTGTGGATTTGTTTTTGTGTTGAGCATCATAAGGCATCGCCAGGCAACCAGCAAACCGGTTGTCCCTTAACTGCGTGTGTATGTCGCACAGTGTATCACACACGTGCAATTAAAGTTTCAACCCCTCGATTTGCGTGTAATTTACTTTTTTCAATAAAAACACAGCCCATAGAGTTCAACGGAGTCCTTTGGCATTTTCGCTTTACTTCTATTTTTCCACTACACTTTTTTCATTCAAACAAAAGCTTTTACGCGGTGTTAGGATTCACTTTGATGTTTTTATTTGCTTCACCTGACAGAACGGTGGTAAATCAATGAAAGAAGACGAACGAAAAAAACAAAAGAAACAAAACACGGGATGGCACTGAGTAGAGTCAGGGATGTTCTGTGTGTATGAGTGTTTCGAGGGTCCAAAAGAAGACGATGAGGACAACAAAATAAAGAAGAAAATTCACATTTCACATATTCAAGTGATGTAATTCAGGATTTCTCTTTTGCAGCGACGGCAAGGACCTCTAATCGATTTCTCATTTCGTGGGGAGCAAATAAAAAGGATCACGAATCACTGCGGACTTATAACTACTTTGGGCGTGGGTAATTTTATGCAATTTTGTTTTGTTTTGTTGTTTTTTTGAGTGTTTATTTGCTGTTTACTTTTTTTTTTTACAAAAATCTAACGAAAGGACAACAAAGACGGAATGAACGGTGTCATGTGTCAACGCGAGTGCACTTTAACTAAACGACTGAGCGAAGAATATCCTTTTGGTGCAGCTTTTCGATTAAAATTCTCTCATGAAACGAAGGGCGGAAGCTTTTTATTTCGGACTTTCGTTTTTTTTTTTTTTTTGACAAGTGAGCTATTTACTCTCGAAGCTTTGCGAGAGAATACATTTTCTGTAAAGCGATTAAACAGGATTGCCAATGTTTTGAATTCGTCCGGATGTGGTCGGTGGACACTCTCCGTGGCTTCGGTGGTGTGAATTGTGGGACTGAAGCTAGAGGTGTTTGAAATGAGCTTTTACTTGTGGGAGTAACGACTGAGTGATTGAAAGCATTCAACAAGTTAAAAGAGATTTCATTTGTGAGTGTGAGCAGGGTGATCACAAAAAAATCAAACAGAAAACACAAGTTTTGCGCCGAGACAAACATAAATCGATGGCTGTCATCAGGTTGCGCGTACGTCTTCGGTGGAGTGAACGTTGACAGAGATTTCTTTGTACACACAAACTTACTGAAACATTATAAATTAAAATGTACGTCTGCAATCTGCATCCACTTTGCTGTATCGAATACAGCAGCTGAAGACATTTTTTTTAAGATGTGACTGAGACAATAAATCCAACGCTATCGAGTGTGCTTGCAAGATGCTGAATCTGACGCAAACATTCAGTGTAATAAGTAACTCAAAGTAGACCAAAGAAGATTACGTGTTCCAGAGAATTTCGCTGCACCCAGTTAATGGTTCGTTTGAATGTATGTTGTATGTCCTGAAAATCGGAGGAAAATCAAGACTTAACACAATCTAGCGTCTATTTCATTCATCTACGCATTCACAACAATTGATGAATTGAAGTAAAGTTTTGAACATCTAAGATCATGGCGTAGAAATCTTCTAACATCTTTTTGAATATTCAGCTTATGGATTATTCAACTTCCTGTTTCAAATATTGGAACAATGAACAACAAAAAAAAAAAACGCCTGGCCCACTTTTCACAGCAAAATTCAATTCGTAATATCTTTTCTAAAAGTACCCTTTGAAATCGGCGAAAGTTACAAGACATTAAAATTAAATGATTTCCATAATTTTCTAGTCGTTTCGCTTCTATTAATTTTAAGATATCTCAAAACCTTGGAGAATATGAGTAGCCCAATCATGAGTGGGTCATTAAAATACACAAAGTTTCTCAGTAAACAATTTTTACAACTAAACTAGAGTCGTTAATACAAAAACTGAACTCATAAACATGAAAGTAAATTTTTGAAACATATCTCAACTCAAAATCGTCCAATTTTGACGATTACTCTTCAACCCGAAATTATCTGATTCGGCAAATAGCTAAAAAGAACATTCAATCAACACAACAGTTCAGAAGGAATCCTTTATGTTTGCAATGTTGATTTTTCCTTAACGTTCTGTTTATGGATTTTATAAAGTAAAGTAGCTCCATATTGTTTTCGTCTTCTACACCTCCTCACAAAGAAATAAAATTCTTACGTAGGAAACACGATTTTGCATCTGTTTTGTTGGTTTACATTTATTGTGCGTTTAGTGCATTCACCCACATTCAAGCAAAAGCCAGACAACTGCCTGGAGCTGCTTGTCTACATTCATGTTTATTCTTGAGAGGTTTTTTACCCCACGCATAAGGAAGACTGAGTTTCAATGACTGTGACATGTTAGTGACTGACGTGGTAGTAAGATTTCCTTTGATTTAATTTTTGTTCTTCAGAACGCCGACTCAAAGCTGTCTCTTTAGTGCTAGACGATAAGATAAGTTTCTTTTTTGAAAGAGTTCCAACTATGAAATTCGCTTCTATCGAAGAAATGTTTCCATATTTTTATTCTGATGATTCGAATGGTTTCAATCATCTAAGAGAGCTCAATTAGCATTTAATGATGCGAATCAAAAATTGTATAAAGAACAGCATTCATCTCTTCATCTCATCGTCATCATCATTGTGTAATCAGAAGGAGCAATGCCGGAGATTCCTTCGTGTCCGATAAAGTATTTTCAACTATTTTGGAACATTGTCACCATTAACAGCAATCATTCAAATTTCAATTCAAACAGAAAACTAAATCCTTTCGAAAACAGTGTTTTTTCGATGAAACATAGTGGAGGGTGTATCATGCTGTCTTTCCGTGGCACGGTGTTGAGCTTATCGTGAAACTAGAACAACGAATGGACCAATTTAAATGTAAAATATTATCGGAGGACCATATGAAGCCCTTTGAAGACAGAATTTTGCATGATAATGATCCTAAGAACACTTCCCGGTTTGTAAAAAGGTGCATTAGTGATAGCCAAATTAATCTTCTGTCATTGCCTGAGAGAGTCCTGACCTTAATTCAATAGAAAATCTATAGGACGATGTAGAGTTGCACTTTAGATTAAGAAACCAATCCATTTAACAAAGCTTTGTGTAGCAATCGAGGAAGGATAGATGATTTGATGACAAGAGTTAATGGAAAGCATGATAGGGCCTGTGTTAAAGCAAAAGACATCGCTAATAAAGCTATCTCGCTTATTTTTAGTGAATGCAGGAAAGTGTGCTAATTCTCTGACCAACACTGTATATGGCTATGAAGAAGCTGATAAATTTGTCAAGCAATGAAGAACAGCTACTCTAGAACTGGCGAAAGACAGAACCAACTCCACGTCCTTAACCTTTTCATGCCCAGATGAGAAGTATAAAGTGATGACTAGCAATACTATAGTATTGTAAAATATTTGCCCAAAAAGCAAAAATATCAAATTATTTTGGAGAAGAAAAACACTTTGCGAAAAAGTGATTGTAAATTATTGTAAGACCATTCTTCCAAGACCTCTTCGCATTTATTTCCACGTCTTTGAAGAAGAGCGATAGAACAACAAGATAAGTCAGTATGGACATGGGGGACGGGACTAAATAACATTCGTAAGGCTAACACAAGAAGTCTCCAGAAACCTAAGTGACGGAGGTTAGCTCTGCCTCTGGCCAACCCAAGTAACCTCACTTCAAGCTTAAATAAAAAAAAAAAAAAACAGATTTCTCTCTAAGTAAACGCACATTAGTTGCAAATAGAAGTATTTGGAACTAATCCACAAATTTGATTTTCCAAAGTATAACACAGAGATCATTGGAAGAAAAAACTGCAGATGGGACAAAAAGAGAAGACAGGTTCTTTTTCTCCATCACAAAACCAAATTCAGATCAGTCCAATTTGATTAATCTGTTTTCAGACAAATGCGCAAACCATTTGCAGACAGAAGCGGTGAAAACAGCGAAAACAATCAGAAGCACTTTGACGTCTATGACTCTTCAATTTATAATAGCTAGCAACCCACAGAATTCATTTACAGAAAGAATTATGTGTGTCGAAAATCCTAATAAAAAAATACACACATCCTAATAACAAACACGCAAATTCATAATATCATCATACTTAAACTAACGCTTAAATAATTTATGCACTTCTTTCGTTTTGAACTATCACTCGTAAACATATTACACAGTAAACTCACGATAAATTGAATTTCATGGGACCAGGAAAAAACTTCGAATTACAGAGGTTTTCGAATTACGGAGGTTTCAGAACAAAAATATTGTTCACTTTCGTCACGTACACATTTTAACTAATGGTTGTTGACAAAAAAAAAGTTAACTTGAGTTCGAATTGTAGAGGTAAACAAGCCATCATTTTTGAAATATGTCGTTTTGCAAAAATAAATTGGAATTAACGAGGGAACTAACAAATTGCATAGGTTTTCTTCGATTTACAGAGGTTTTTTCAGGGGACTGTGAGAATGCTTGAATTTACAGAGGTTTTCGAATGATAGGGGTTCGAATTATCGAGAGTTTGCTGTGCTTATTTTCTTATTATATAATTAATAAGAAACATTTTCAACAGTTAATTTTCTATTAAATTTTCAATAGTTAATTTTCTAACTAGCTGTTGAGAATGGAGATCTCTTTCACTTCTAATGTTACGTGCAATTAAGTCAGTCAACTTCTTTTGTAATATGTTCAATAAAATAAAAAAAATTAATCACTTTGAATTTTATATAATTTTAATATAACGCCTCGTCGTTTTTTTGGACATTTTTGGAAAAGTGCTCCTGAGTCCAGCCGCAGCAAAAGAAAACAAACATGAGTCAGCCAGTTCACACCTCTTCCAAAGTCGGCTTCATAAACCACTCAAAGAAAAGCAAATAAAATTTCTCTTTGCTTCGACAGTCTGATTTTAACGACCCATCAAATTTTTATTTATTTCTTTTTAAATTTCTAATGCAAAAACGATCGTGAAAAGTGCAATTAAACTAAATCAAGCGTTTCATTAGTTTTTCATTATTGCAAAAAAAAAAAAAATTGAATACACACTCCAGCTGAGGCGATTAAGTTGTTGTGACTAAGAACCTTTCAACCTTAAAGCCTCTCTTCGTAAGCACAATGATTTGACTTACCATGTGTCTGAGAGGTGCTTCTGAATTATAAAATTTACTACTGACTTGTAACTGAGTCACAAACATCTGTTCTGCGTGAGTTGACTTCACTCGCAAGATGGCAAATGTTTAGAAACATTTGCATCTGTTCGGTGTTATTGAGATTTAGAACGCAAATGAAAAAAGATGTTAAATAAAACTTGTCACGTTTTGTTTGGAAATGTGAGTTCGAATTAACCCACACCTGAACCAATTTAAAGTGAAGCTGTAAGTAAATTTATTCTGATGAAGGTGAGTTGCGAAGGCGGGAATGAATCAGTTGACCTTGTAATACATTTAAAGTTGTCACAAGATGACTGTTTCAATGAACTTGTTGTTTTCTTGATGACGCCATCGTGATTTGAATCTGGACAAAACCAGTTTGGTTTTGGTGACGTGTGTGAAATGTTTTGTGCAAGAAAAATATTCAGACGAAGAGAATTTTGATGTTTAGCGAATGCAAATTTGATCGGGTGATGGGACTGGGGGGTTATTTCGTATCACTTTCGGATTCGGATGCGGAAATCAAATCCGATCCTCAAGTCAATTCGTATTTTGTATCACTATCGGCTTTGATGACAATGATGCCAACTTTTCATCAGAGATCTCCGAAAACAAATTAATTTCAATAAATTTTGGTTCAAGTAATTGTATTTTTTTATGGTATAATATTTGCAGCTTTGTGAAAAACTATCAAGGGAAGCCTTTTACACACACTGGAGGCAAAATAAACAATCTTCCAAGTACAACAAGACCAAATTCCCGTCCATTATAAAACTATGGATGGCTACTTCTCCTTGATATTTTTTGCACAAGTAGGGGTAAAATTGTCGGTGTACATGCATTAGAGTTTCAGATCAATTGAACAAAAATAAAATAATCAAAAAATTAACAAACAAAATAATGAACAAAAAGAGTTATCGAATGAAAATCCGCAAGAGATTTAGGCATTCGCTTCCAATTCGCTTTTTGATTTCCGAAAACGGATTATGGAAATTTGTTATAGAGGTACAAAATACGAATTTCTGATTTTCGAATACTTCCAATACTATAGCAAAACGAAATAAACCCCTGGTTTCTTCTGAAATTGGTTGATAATTTTGTTTGCATCGTTCTTCGAGTAGTGTGTAGGTCTGCTTAACCCATTGTGCCTAAAAAAAGAATGTAGAGCAAAAAGCCAAGTTATTGTTGTTTTATTCGCCAATGTCTCGGGTGGACTAAAACCCGCCTGTTCCAAGAAGAAATAACAATAACAATTAAGGACATTGGTCCTAACTTGTATTTTTGCAAATTCCCGAGTCCGTAACACTTCTTTATTATTGTCACAAAGACAGATCTTAAATTAATTTGTATAGTAAAAATACCAAAATTATTGTTAAAATTGCAATAATGTTGACTAAAATAGCTAAATAGCAGAAGCATCACTATTTTCGGATCATTAAGACCGCGAATTTTACGATGTTTTCCTTTTATCTTCAATTGATTTCGAAAAGAATTTTTTTTTTCGATTTGGTAGATATTTATTTCAACTCTTAACCAACGATTTAAAAATGTTGTCTGGTGTAGTTTCCATTGGAATGAAAGCCCCAAAAAAGGTCACTATCACCAAAAGCAAAAAAAAAAAACAAAAAAAACAAAAAAGAAAAACATTTACGCATGCTCACTGCTAGTTTTTTTTTTCTTGCCACTTTCCTCAGCGAAGCTTACGCATTTGAATTGCGGGGGCTGAAATCTCTGTATTCGGCAACAGTCCCATAAATAACGACATATAGAAGCCAAGCAGTGTATGAGCCGTTCGCAGCACGATTGCTTACGCCTTCGCCTTGGCCGCACAGGAGGCGGCGCCAAAGGTGGCGCAGGCGGCTTTGGCGGCGGACGTGAAGGTCCCTTTTGAGGGCGCTCTGGAGGCCGATTGCCACGCCGTTTTTGTTGAGATGTTCGTCCAGATATTGGCGGCGTGTTGGCAAGTTGGCGTGATGGTTGCCTTGACGATCTCGGTGTCGGTTGGGGTACCGATGAGCGTACCGGTTCTGCTAACGTTGTTCGTGGCGGCATTTGGTACGGTTTCGTTCGGAACGGTCTTGGTCGTGACGTCTGTCTTGACGAACTTGGTCTTGAAATATTTTTTGATTGATTTTTCTTTTTATTCATTTTGATTTCGGTTTTCTTTTAGTCATCCTGTGTGCGAGAAAACAATCACACAGATGCACGCATAAAAATTCAGAATAAAAAAGAAATGGTATGGAACAGAACGAGTTTCTCTCCCTCCGTAGGAGTTTGATTTTGATTCACAGACAGATTTCATCTAAATGGAGAAGAAAAATGAAATGAAAGTGATGAGTTGTGAAAAGATGGAGCTGAAAAAAAAACAGAAACAAAAACAATCAAAAATATAACTTTAGCGCAAAGAAAACTATTAAAGCCAAGTAAAACCAACACAACGAAGCATTCAACACAAGGCAGATACAAAATCTATGAATGGAAGACCGGACATCTGGAGGTCGGTGTAAATGGATTCTGTAAACATTTTCAATCGCTGGAATGCTGTGTTTCGGGTACCTTCTCCGGGTCCTGGTCGGATTTGGACGATAAATCAGCGTTAGGTGCGGTCGATGTTGTGGACTGTAAACTGTGATTTTTTTTTATTTGTCCGTCGTTTCGCTACGCAGAAAAAAAGCATAAAGCTACAATGTTTAAGCTCCACGGAGTCTGAGTTGCACTCTGCTAAAATGCAGTTTTTTTTCTTTTTGATGTGCTGTCAAGTCTGGAGAGACATTTTAAAGAACATGTTTTTATAGTCTTTGCTTTATAGTTTGAGATGCTGTAAAACATGAATGTGAATTCGACTTCTATTTTTACTGTCCACGCAATTGTGATTTTATTGTTGTACTCATAAGTCCTGACGACTTTGATGTCTAGAAATTGTGTAATATGTTACTGGGTTGGGTTTCTTTAGGTTTCTTTGCCACCAATTGAAGTAGGAGATTAAACAACGCGTTAAAGAAACAACCAAATTTATGCAGGATGATAATTTTGATGACTATTGTGTTTAAATGTTGTTAAGTTTAGTCAATTGAAATTTAACAACAACAAAAGGAAAGAAAAAGTCCAAGTTTCTGTATAATTCAAAGCTGAGAGCTCGTCGTTGAAGATCATATCAAGATAAAGCTGTAGTTCCTGTATTCGCTGACGAGAGAAAGCTTCAGATCTTCCTTCTAGTCCATTCATAGATAAATGTTAGCTATTCCTTAAATTCCTAGTCTTATATAGACGATCAATCAAAAACTTAATTTCTAATTGCTCCGATACAATAACAAAGTGTTTCCAAAAACCATCGCTCATGCCACTCCTTACTTTTGAACGTCACAAATACATCGAACCTCTCGAACGTTTCCAGACGCCACTTCTAAACTCAATAAACTCTCGAGTATATACTTGTTTGCCACTCAACCCCCAACAAGAGCACCTGCAAGTGGCTCTTAATCACCCCCAACGACATTCTTTTCTTCAAAAATTTGTAAAAATTAATTTGTTCAACGATAACGTCTAATTTTTTTGCGCAAACATTCTAAATAGGCGCACTTAAGATAAACAACGAGTGTAAATAGGGTGACTCGTAAAAAAGATAAAATGCCAGTACGAAAACGTTTATTAGCTTAGCGATTTGTAAGAAAAAAAAATCCACACAAAAAATTGGGCAATGCTTTCAGACGAGCTGATAAAGTGAAGGTCTTTTTTTTGGAGCCGAAACAAAGACGGTCTTAGAAGCGGGGGAATAGTGCGGTCTTTTGTATAGTTTGGGACTCAAGCGAAAAAAATGTTCCGGGTAAACAAAAATTTTACAGGAAACTCTGTTGTCTGACAATCTGATGACGACGTTTTACCGTCTGTGGAATGACTTTTGTTGTATAGTGGGATATGTCTTCCAAACCAAATGCGGAGTAAGTGGATAAAACCTAAGTAACTCTTTTACATTTCTTTTGCAATTTTGTTGTAGACAGGATTTTTCCTTGTTATAATTTCATCTGACTCTTCTCCAAGTTCTACATATGTACATTTATTAATAGGTAACTACCAGACATAAGAGGTTAGACTCTTGTCTAAGTTCTACATACATTTACTACTAGGTAACTACTAGATTTTTTGCTGACTATTTCATTTTCAAATGAGCCGTTTAGTGCCCAAAGCGAGTAGCTCCATAATGTAATGTCCATTAATTAATAAAAATTGTTGCTGAAATAAATTAGAGAGTAATTGTTGAAAATTGAAATGTGCTATATGTGTCAACATTAGATCTCCATTAATATTGTTATCATTATCTTTAAACCTCATCTCTAACCTTTTTTATTAGCTGTCAAACTGAAACTCCTTAAGTACTCTAATAAAGAAGTCACTCTTGTTGTAACTCCCATAATATTCAAGTCGTTTCTTTTTGGCTCTTTTTCACTGAAAGTTTCATAGGTTATGGGCCCAGACACGTGGATAAATTAAAAGTTATAGCATTTAATCGGTTCATAAAATTATAGACATACTCCAAAGTATTTAATTTAACTCGTGGTCGATTATTACGCGGATTATAATTTGATTGTTAATTTTTCGTGTTGGGACAGTGAAAATGGAAGCTGATCTGCAAAAGGTGGAAAAGTTGCAGAACAACGAACAATGGTTAATTTGGAAGTTCCAAATCAAGGTCTTGCTGAGAGCCAACGATTTGTGGGAAATCGTGGATGGCTCGTCAAAGAAACCCATCGTTAAGGCTGAAACTGCGGCAGCGGATTCTCAGCTGTTAAAACATTGGATGAGATCTGACAGCAAAGCGCAGAAGATAATCGTCACATCAATGGGACAGGAGCCGATGTTGCATATAATGAGTTGTGAAACTGCTTGTGATATGTGGAGTAAGCTCGAAAATGTATATGAGCAGAAATCCAAGACGTCTGTTCATTTACTTCAGCAGAGATTTTATAGCTTCACTAAAAGTGAGGAGGATAATTTATCGGTGCACATATCAAAGCTTCAAAAAATTGTTCAACAACTTCAAGATCTTATTGAAAATGTTTCGGAGACTATGGTTATTACCAAGATATTAATGACTCTACCAGCCACATATAACCATTTCTACAGTGCATGGGAGTCAACAGCAGCAAATGAACTTGAAACTTGGTCTTTAAAAAATTTAACTGCACGTCTTTTGATGGAGGAATCGAGAATGAATATGCAGAATGAAATTGAATGTGAAGCTCTGATGGCAAGAAAAGGTAAGAGATTATCTAAAAATGCATGTGTTCGAGACAATGAAAAGGGCAAAAAATTGGGAAAGTGCTTTATCTGTAAGAAAACAGGGCATTGGAAAGCGGATTGTCCCGTAAGGCAAAGAATGAAAAACAATATTGGAAGCGGCGGCAAGAAAGGGGAGGCCTTCATTTCTCAAACAGTACTTGTCCAAATGAAAGAAAAGGATAGCTGGTTTCTCGACTCAGGCGCCAGTGATCATATGACATCTAGAAGAGAGTGGTTCGTTTCTTTCAAGAAATTTGAAAATCCTGTTAATATTCGCGTGGGAAACGGTGAAATTATTCATGCGTACGGTATCGGTGACATTAACATTTTGGCATATAATGAAGTCGATTGGATAGAGAAGCACATGTCCAATGTTTTATACGTTCCCGATATTAAATTGAACCTGTTTTCGGCAAGTTGTGCACTTGATAAGGGACTGCAGATGGTGTCAAATAAAAAGGAGTGCAAGTTGCTCAAAAACGGTGTTGTTGTTGCTGTTGGGTTGCGTGCGAATAAAATGTTTAAGCTGTTATTTAAAGTGATGCTGCATGATGAGTCTCAAGTAAATAGTGCTGTTCAACATTCGAATCGGAGAGTTGGTGACCTGCAAATATGGCATGAGCGTCTATGCCACCAGAATATAAACTACGTAAAACAATTTCTCACATCAAACAATATTCCCTATTCAAGTGATTCGTTTTTCTGTCCTGCTTGTGCAATGGGAAAAAGCCATAGATTGCCGTTTGCCAGGAGCTTGAAGAGAGCATCTTTACCAGGTGAGCTAATACATTGTGATCTTTGCGGTCCTATGCATGCAACCTCTTACGGAGGGTCCAGATATTTTCTTTTGATGAAAGATGACTATTCTAGTTTTCGGCATGTTTATTTTCTTAAATATAAAACTGAAGTTATTGCATGTTTAAAATTATATATTGAGCAAGTAAAGATTGACACAGGTTATTCCGCCAAAGTCTTGCGAACCGATAACGGCTTAGAGTTTGTCAATAAAGATGTGGAATCATTGCTTGGATCTAATGGAATAGGTCATCAAAAAACCGTCGCATATACTCCGCAACAAAATGGAAGAGCGGAACGAGACATGCGAACGATAGTTGAGGCTGCTCGATCGATGTTGTGTGATAAAAATCTTAATGTGAAATTTTGGGCTGAGGCAGTAAACACTGCTGTTTATGTGTTGAATAGAAGTTGCCCAAGTCCAGTTAGAGGAAAAACTCCCTTCGAGGTCTGGTTCAACAAAAAATGCGACCTTCTTGATTTTAAAAAATTTGGCTGTGAGGTATACATGCATGTTCCTAGTCAAAAGAAGAAAAAGTGGGATAGGAAATCCAGAAAAGGGATTTGGGTTGGTTACGCCAATAATACAAAAGGCCATCGAATTCTGTTGGATGATACCAACAAGGTAGAAATTTCGCGAGATGTTATTTTTAATGAATATTTCAATAATCAACCAAACCTCAAAGAAGAACACGATTTCGTATATATAAAAATGCTTAATGACGAGACGTTTGAGGATACAGGAGAAACTATTTTCAATAGAATTGATCAAACTAAAATGGATGAAGTTGATAAAAAAAATTGCTGATGGTAAAACTGTAGAGGTAGCAACCGATTTTGATGAAGCTATTGCGGAAAAAGGTGATATGTTAGTTGATGGTGATGGTGCGATTTTGGATGACGATGAAGAAAATAATGTCTGTAGATATGAGAAAGCTGAAACGTTTCAAGAAAATTAAAAAGCAGGCAAACGTTGTCATGTCTGAAGGATTCGCATTTGTAGCTGAACTTTTTGAACCACCAAATTACCAAAAAGCAATGGATTCACGGCTGTCAGATAAGTGGAAATGCGCTATGGATGAGGAAATTGTAAGTCTACTTAAGAATAATACGTGGCAGCTGGTCAATTTACCCAAAGGAAGAAAAATAATAGGCAATAGATGGGTTTATAAGGTAAAGTTGGCGGCTGATGGTCAAGTTAGCCGTTATAAAGCTCGTCTGGTTATCAAAGGCTACAGTCAAGAATATGGTCTGGATTATTCCGAAACATTCAGCCCAGTTGTCAAATTTTCATCGATACGAACTATTTTGGCCGTGGCTGCAGCAGAAAATTTAACTTTATGTCAATTTGACATTAAAACCGCCTTTTTAAACGGCGACCTCTCGGAGGATATTTTTATGCAACAACCTGAAGGGTACGACGATGGAAGTGGAAGAGTATGTAAGTTGCAGAAGAGTCTATACGGACTAAAGCAGTCTTCCAGGTGCTGGAACAAAAAGTTTTCGTATTTCCTTCAACAATTTGATTTTAAAGTAAGCCTTTATGATCCTTGCGTGTTTATTAGCAAATCAGAAAGCAAAAAGGTTTTGCTTGCGATTTATATCGATGATGGTTTAGTGGCTGCTTCAACCAAGAAAGATGTTGATGTTTTGCTCCAGTATCTACAGCAAGCATTTGAAGTGACATATAGTGATGCAAACTATTTTCTTGGGTTGGAAATACTCAGAAGGCGAGATGGTGCGGTTCTAATTCACCAAGCTGCTTATGCGAGGAGGCTTTTGAATAAATTCCACATGAATGATTCAAAACCGGTCTCAACTGCATCCGAGAAAACACCGAGCGCTGTTGCTAGAGGCCATTATGGAGGACGTTTTCCATTTCGTGAAGCTGTGGGATCGCTTATGTATTTGGCTGTTGGGACTCGACCTGACATCGCTTTTGCTATTGGCTCAGTAAGCAGACATTTGGAAAATCCGGACGAATCTAATATATGCGCAGTGAAGCGTATTTTTAAATACGTGAAAGGAACCATTGATCACGGTATTGTGTATAATTTTACCACTAATATGTTTTTAAATTGTTTCAGCGATGCTGATTACGCGGGGGACGTTGAAACAAGAAAGTCAACCAGCGGTGCGGTTATAATGCTTTGTGGAGGAGCAGTATCTTGGCAGTCGCAGCGTCAAAAATGTGTGTCATTGTCCACTACCGAATCTGAGTACATAGCTGCGTCAGAGGCTGTTAAGGACCTAGTGTGGTTGCAGAAACTTTTTTGTGAGCTGACGAATGCTACTGGAACTTGTTCAACGTTGTACTTAGATAATCAGAGTGCAATCAAATTAATTAAAAATCCTGAATTTCACAAGCGTACAAAACATATAGACGTGCGATATCATTTTATAAGAGAACATTTTGAAAAAGATATGTTTAAAATAGAATATGTCCCAAGTGAACTACAAGTTGCTGATTTATTCACTAAATCTTTGCCAAGAGAAAAATTTAATGCTTTAAAGTTATCTTTGAACTTACATCCACTAACTAGTTTTCTTAAATAATTTAAAAAGTTTGTAAAGTTAAATTAAATTTTGAAGAACTTGAAATATAAATGAATTAATAATGTATGACACAAGTGGAAGTGTTGAAAATTGAAATGTGCTATGTGTGTCAACATTAGATCTCCATTAATATTGTTATCATTATCTTTAAACCTCATCTCTAACCTTTTTTATTAGCTGTCAAACTGAAACTCCTTAAGTACTCTAATAAAGAAGTCACTCTTGTTGTAACTCCCATAATATTCAAGTCGTTTCTTTTTGGCTCTTTTTCACTGAAAGTTTCATAGTAATACTAAAAGAGCAATAATAATAATCATACAATAATTATTCAATGGCCAAAAAAATGTTGTCCTTTAAAGGTGTCAATCTTTATTACTTAGGAAAGTTATTACAAATACAAAAAGTTATGACTATGCCAAGTGCTTTGCCATTTAGATTTAAGATTTTTCAAAAAGTGGGGTATTTGATCTGTGTACTGAAGTGCTCAAATCGGTTACAAGTCTTTTTAAGATGATTTGCAAACGAACTTCTTGAGGTTGTGCGATCAAGGGCAATTGCTTGGTTCCATTTCTAATCTCGTTTACTTACAGATTTTTTCACTTGATTTTTACAGGCAATGTCAACACAACTGCCATAATTAAGTTTTTTTAATAACTTCAAAGTTAAGCACATAACTTAAATGATAGTGAGCTTTGTCAACTTTTCACAATTCTGGCACTTGACGTCTAGAGACACGGAGGTGTAATCTCTCCTCTGCTTGAATATCTATCAACAAAGAAATATAAGTGAACTAAGGTGGTCTGGAAATGAAGTGGTTACACGTGTTGATAGTCAATTGATGCTGAACTGTAGTTAATTTAAGCTTGAACTGTTAACTGACAAAATAGGGTAGGAAGCGGCTAGTTGAGAAACTTTTCCCATAAATAACAACCTAATCATAAAACAACTTTGAGCCTAGGATTAATTGAAAGAATGAATACACTTATCCTTCGCTTTGCGCGGAGGTTAGGGGAATGAAAAGTTCCGCGCAAAACAAATGATGAGCGTACATGGATGTATTTTTAACAGAAAAACCATAGTAAGCCATGATTCTTTGAAGAAAAAACTATATTTTGGGCAAATCGAATTAGGGTAGATATTTGAAAATCGCTTAAAGGTGAAACCGCGTAAAACGAGACCGCACAAAACGAGGGATGAGCGTATCTGGGTTTTTATGCAATTCAGAAAAATTTTAAAAAGTAACCGCAGAGGAATAATATTGTCTCAAATGCGCCAACTCCAAGTAGGGTCTTAAAAGTGGGAAAATCAGCTCCATAAAGGACAAAAAGGATGAATTTACAATGGAACATTTTATTCCAAACACAACAAGGAAGAAACAGTCACTACTGCAGTTAATTCAAATCAAAATAGCATCAAGTTCAGATGAACCCAATTTCGGCACTTTTAGAGCATGCTTCCATGCACATTAGTCAAGATCAGCCCCAGTTTGTTTGGATTGAGGTTCATTGGGAAAGGTTGAACTCACTAAAAATACAAGCTCTTACCCTTTTATTCAGGGGGACAAGTTCGTCAACCTTACCACAGATGTAGTTTGATAAACATTTTGCGTCATAATCAAAAAAAAAATACTTAAAATGGTTAAATTTTGTAAACGGAATGCTAAAACATGCTAATGCTAAACGTAAAATGATCACCTTTTAGCCACTAGAATAATCAAAAAATGAAAACTTTTTTTTTTACGAAAAGCTCGCGTGGTTCCTTATCGGCTAATACAATGTAAATGAAAACGATCTTACAAGGCAAGTGTGTATTTTTCATTCCTATCTGTACGCGGTTCTTCAGAAATCCGCGTGGCCCAACTAATCCCGCTCTACCCTACGTCCTTTTTGGTACACACGGAAAACTCAAACCTTTCGTGAACTACGGAACACGCTCCCTAACAACTTTTGTAGAAGGAAAACAAGGACATTTTCGTGGCTACTTTTGGGACTCACACTAAAGAAGCTCTAACCTTGAAAGAAAATCTCAGCCTTGTCAGAGAAATAAGAAATACTCGCCAGGACGGCAGCCCCTTCAGCCAGACGATGACTCACTTAGCCTTCACCACTTTCGCGTTCGAATCACTTGCGATGAATGGAGAACCCACGTAAGCACCCATTCTTTTCCATCAAAATAAACGCCGGCAATTTGTCTAGATAAACCTTGACTGTCCGATCCTCCTCCCAAGACAGCAACACACGTCCAATTGTCATTCGTCTCCATCACGTCAAACTGTCGCTGCGATTGGCATTCGCCGTCATGCCACGCACATTCCAGGGCAACCCCAACTTCTTACTTTTGGTTTCCCGATTTCTGATTAAATTATTTCTAGATACTTTTATCACCGCATATCGGGTTTATCTCCATATCCAGCGTTTGTTATCGAATTTCCCAAATGAATAAATTAAATTCGTGTGGCGTACTCATTGTTTGGAGTTCAAAAATTTATTTTTGGTTTTGTAATTAACCTTTTTAGGTTATGGTAGACATGGCCGAGTGGGTCGAGTCCATCTGCCAGTTTGTTTTACATCACTCGGAATTAATTACGAGACACAGAATGACAAATTGACGTGGAATGACGTTTTTCTAGGGGTATGTGTGTGAAAGGATTACCAGACTCGACGAAGGAAAGGTAAACAAGCAGCCGAATTATCGGGCAATGATAAATTATTCTCGCATCAAATACAATTCATTGGAAATCAATTTATTGTGGCATTTTGCACGGGGGTTTACGCCGTCGCCGCCCTTCCGCCCAGTCACGAAAGGGGGCCATTCCTCTCGAGAATTGACAGGAAAATTGCGCTGCGGGTTGATATCGGAGTGCGATAAGCGGACGGAATTGATTGCAACTGAATGTCGTAAAAGGGCGGAGGTAATTGCTCTTACGCAAGCTACGCTGTCTGCTTCAATTCACGGAGTCGAAATTACGCAGAAATGCTAAGAGTGAGGCAGTCTCAAGCTAGCAAGACTTTTTAGAAGCGTCTTATTGCCCAAGGTCGAAGTGAAACTCAGGAATTTAGGGCAAAACTGTTGACGTTGTCACAAAATTGCAGAACTAAATTGAACGAAAGACTGTCGATCAGTATTATAGTCAATTCAGACCATAGTTTGTTGAAGACTATACAAACATTTTAGTCGAAAAAGTTGCCCTCTTTATTAGATATGTCAAATTACGTTTGTTCAAAGATTAGGATAATGCTTTCGCTCGATCTTCAAGCTGCCATCGGCGGGATTCAAGTGAAGTTTAAATGGACGCGATGACACGGGTATTGGTATGAGAATGAGACGTTGGTCGATTCTAAGTTATTAGCATAGATATGTTTCTTCAGAAAACCTTAAGAGAAAATTCGGTGTCCCGGATTCTCGTCCATTTCACGAGAGACAACCCTACCATCAAAGCGTTCAGAATCTCAAATGGTGTCTTTGCTGCTTATCACATTGCGTTGTCCTTCTAGAACCACACGTTGTCCACGTCAATGTTCACATGATCTTTAGCACTCGCTAAGACAGTCATTAAGTTGCAAATTTGAACCTAAAGAAATTGCTTTTGTCATGCGTCAAAATATGTTTTTACAATTATTATATATATTTTACAGATGGCAATAGTTGTCTTTGAAATGAATGATTGAAAGTTAAAATACATTACAAAACAATTTTGCCTGCATAATCCTTAAGGTTTATCTCCGTGCAGCGTTCTTTTATTTACTTCAGGTTCCTGGGTGAGATGGATTTTGTTCACAAGTTCTTTTACACATATTAGACTTTCACAGATCAAGATGATTTTCTAGGCCAATCAGCTCATTGGTTGTCAACCAGGGCGTCTCAAATTTGTTCGCCAGCCAAACATAGAAGAGTAGACTCTGAAGAGCCACCGCCTCTGCCATAAAATGAAGGTAAATCTTTTTCTTAGACAACCAAAGTGATGTTACAAGATTTTAAGATCGAGCGGTCTTCAGATATGTTTATTAGTCAGAAGAGGAGACTTAGCCACGACTTACACGTCTGTCTTTGTCGAGTTTTAATCGAAGTAGAATAAATTACGTGGCTTAAATCAACTCTCCGGTTAATGTTTTTTTCAAATTAAAATCAAATGGGTGGAAGTTGCCTTTCGTAAGTAAAAAAGTCTTTGACCATCTTATCATTGGCACTGAAGAAAAATTCTGGTTATGGCTTATTCCGTATTAAAGCATGGCCAAACGAAGAGTGTTGATTGCATATCTAATGCGAATGCGCCTTATTTTGTATGTTCCTTTAAATCGAGGCAAAAGAAAGAACAGTATACCAAAGTTGCACCGTTCACAAAATTACAATTACAGTCAACTCTCAATAACTCGAACCTCCATAATTCGAAAACCTATGTAAATAAAAGCATTCTCAGCGTCCCATAAAAATCTATACAATTTATTCCATTCGTTTATTTGAATTTACTTTTGTGCAAAATAATATGAAAACCTCTCTAATTCGAAAATGAGGGCTTTTTCACCTCTATAATTTGTTTTTTTTTGTAAGTGACGAAAGCAAGCAAGCCAGTTCTAAGTTTTTCCCTGGTACCATAAAATTCGAATTATCGAGAGTTTACTTCGGAATACGTGTGAATTATGGAATTTAAAATGGATTGGACTCGTTAATTCGATCGTCTTGATTTACGTCGCGTTTGCCCTACCCGAAGGTCTTTGTTTCTCTGGCTACATTTTTCCAGCTGTCAATTTTTAGATTTTCAGCTAAATAAATAAAATAATACGTTGCGTTTTTCTAGTTCCAATTAGCGACGCATAGCGATGATCTGGTGTATAACGAAACAATTCAGACTACAAACAAAATCAATAACAATTCATGCACTGATCTGCAGGGAAAAAAACACAGACAAAAAAAGACCGATTATTTAGCAAATAAGCTTTGGGCCAGCAAATGATGCAGAAAATGAAAGCATTATGTTGAACCAGTGCAGTTTGGGCAAATTCTTTAGATTGAGTCGGAAAATTTCAAAGCTTTCACTTCTGAACATTCAAAGGCCAGATAGAGTTAAAGTTAAAATGACACCAGTAATTGCATGACTTCAGTCATCGTCTACAGGAACGTGTCTCAACGAAAAGGAAATTAAACGAAAGTAACTTGTCCACTTTCCACGACCGTAATTTGAAGAAGAGGCTCATAACCAGTTGAGTTCTGAGATTAATTAGAATGTGTGTCTCATTTCACTAAATTACAATCGGTTACGACTTTAGGTTAAATGTGCACCTCCAACCTGAGAGTCATTAAACGATCTTTACTGTCATCAGTCATAGATCACTGGCACTGGCACTGGCATCAAAAAGAGATTCATTCGCTTCAGTATGTGCGCATGTGATTCACTGTTTTTCATGCCTATGACTTCCAACATGACTTTATTTTAAATGAAGATAGGTGCTTAAAAAAATCGTAAATCAATAACCAACATTAGTGCAATGACAAAATAGAAGTAGGATGTTTCACTACCGATAGTTCACTAATCGGAAAATGCCAATAGATGAAAATAAAAGAACTAGGCTGTTCCAAACTCTCAAATTAGGAAAAATTTGCTTTGCGATATAAATCTAAATTCGTACGAAGTTCAATTCACACAGAAGCTAAAAGTTAACGACCTTAGATTGGTCAGACACACCACCCTCACATATTTTTGAAGGAATGAGGTACTTTAACAAAAAAAAAAAAACTAAGGCGACTTTAACCCAAATGAGGTTCAGTGGATGGCAATGTATTCATAAATTCTGCATTCGTTTTGAATGAAATTTATTTCCTTACATTTTTGATCAAAAGAAAAACAAAATGTATATTTTTTACTAAACAATTTTAAAGTTGTAAAGCAGTAACCATTATTTTATTACAGATCCTTCATTTTTTTTCAATCAAATTTGGCAATTCAAAATTAGTGCTATTGAGGTTTCGTAAATTACATGTTTGTTAATAAATTGTAACTGGCGCTTCTGAACTATAAGCGATTTCTTTTATAAACTTCAACTACAACTTACTTTTTTTTTTTTGATTTTCTTCGAGTAATTGTACAATAGACAGACATTATGTTGCTTCTAACATTTGTACAAAGTTTGCCACCTAAATGTCAAATAATTTATAGAATTTCAATTCAAGTATCACATAATTGAAATTGAATCCAACTTGTAACCATGATTTGTATTCTTTAAAAAGTCAAAGCCATCATATCACATTCCACATTCTCCATACTCTCAGCAGTCAAATTCTTTCTTTCAAACAAGCCGAACACGAAAATCACTTCACCTTAACCTTGGCCAAGTGGAAGGATGAGCGTTTTATTTAAAAAAAAAATATCTTGAGCACAATATATCCACACCTCGCTTACAATTAACACTTTACGACTCTTGAATTTTTATTAAAAATTTAATTTTCTTTTCTGTTTTCTTAAAAATATTTCTTTTCGACTTTCATTACAAAATTAAGTCACTTAATGGACTCCCAGACAACGACAGATGGAGCTAATTTCCTGTGAAGACAACACATTCGAATCAATTTTTTTGGAATCGTTCCAAAAAAGCTTACATTTTTTTTTGTTTTAAATAAAATTATTCACTTGCATGACAGAAGAAAAATGAAAATGAAAATGAAAATTTTTACACGAAATTCATTCAAAGTAGGAGCCAGCAGATTGCAGACAACAGTGCTTCTTTAACTTTACACCGTCATATTACACGCTCAATAAATCATACAAAAAAAACAAAAACCGACAAACATAAGTCATCGGAGAATACAAACAATACAATTAATTCACAAAATGCAAATGTGGAGAGTAATTATTAAGATCTTCAATTGGGGGGAATACAACGGGAGTGTGTGTCTCGTAAATCGTCGAATCTGTATTTCAAATATTGCACAACAAACCAATTAAAGAAAGTAAGGAATAAGCAAACGACGAAAAAGGAAGAAGAGTGTAATGGGTTTTTGTAACATCGTATCTATTTACGGGAAGAGAAGTTATTGGCGGAAAAGCTTTTTTTTTGCCTTTTTGTCGTAGACGCGACGCTGATGATGATGCCATCGCTGTGAATAACAAAATACCGATAAAAAATTAAAATAAAAACAAAAATTTAAGACAAACGTCAAATTAAAATAGAAAATGCAAAGCAAATGAAAAAAAAAAACTAATTTTCGGTGATAAACGAAGACTGGGGGTGGGCGGATGGCCGCGTACACTCATCGGGTACAGTGGGAGGTGAAAACTGAGTGACATCTTGAAATTTATGGGATATTAACTGTCACTTTAGTGGAGGCTAAGAATAAGGACCAGACAGCACACATGTTCGGGTGGCGACCTATTTACATGGGAAACATGTGTTCGTTTGACGGCCACTTGTTGGCGGTAGATTGTGTCTACTTAGCACATGAAGATGAGCCCTTCCACAAAACTTCTCATAAACTAGTGATAATGTGCAGCTGTATCTTGGCATAGCCTTGGGCGGCGACAGAACGTGGCAATGGGTTTGTAGACATTTAAGAAGATTGAATAAATGGGGCATAAGGAAATATCAGATATCGGCGTATGAAGGAACAAAACCGAAAAAAAATATAATACAGCTTTCACACAGTTGAAGACTCTGTTTACTTGGAATTTGCAGTGAAGGCATCAATTAAAGATCCTAATGCAAGGAATTCATTAATAAGATGCGACGCACGAATTTTCATGCATGCGTCTCCTACCTGGCTTCCTTCCTTCAAAGTAAATTAATTTTAAATGAAAAGTGCAATACTATTTCCACATTACCCGCTAATTATTTCTTCAATTTTTGGTTCCGGACTGATTTGCTTTCAAGAAGCAAAAAAAAAGAAACTTTTCCGAATTGCTTTTTCATTTTTAAAATATGCGCTGCGAAAGATGTTGGTCTTTTAAGGGCCTTGAGAACTAGCAGTTCTAGTAATTTGTTCTACAATTGGAACGTTATTCAATAGAGCTAGAGAATTTACAAAGAAAAATGTAGAATAATTTCTCAACCACCCGCTCGCATTGATCTTTTTATTGATTTTTCGCCAAACATTCAAAAGATGATTCTGCTTTCTGGAATTCTTTAATAATTACGAATGAAAGTAAATTTACTTTCTTAGGTTCGGACGGTGATGTAATGTTTTGCTAATAGTCAGTTAGAGGTTAGGGGAAAATAGTATAAGGTAGAGTAGTTTATGTAATGGTATAATGGAAATTTGATGTTAATCGAGAAGAAAATGGATCGGCTTGGTGATTTAAACATCCTCAAGCTTAATCTAACCAAAAGTTGGCAAGTACAGCTTGAAAGGGTCATTCATTCGACAACAGGATGATGATTCTAACCGAACTGCGCTTTTGGTGAATTAGTGGTTGCACGAAACCAAGTTTAAACCCCACCAAAATACAAAAATATTTTTATTAATTAAAATCAAACCCATTTAAATGTGTTTAAACGTTTTTGGGAACATTTGGACTGAAATATCAGAAAGCATACAACAAAATCGGAAGTTTTCCTGAAAAACACTGCAAGAAGTCCAAAATTACCTCAAATGCTGCAAAATGTGGTGAATTCGGTGCCATCGTTCGTTTATTATTGTGAAATCACAAGAATTTCCCACGAAGTATTAATTTCATTTATACTGCGTAAAATTACTAATTTCATATACTGCTCCTGCTTACTTACTTTTGTGATGTAAATTTTGACTTTGTTTTTGTTTTTGCTGCACAGTTTTTTTGAAAAGCTACATCTTTTTTCGTGACGGCTTTTTTGAGTTTGTTTTTGCATGAGTATAAAGCGTTCTTCATGCTTACTTACTTTTGTGACTGACTGTATGTCGTACTGATGGAACTTTTAAGCCCCTGCATTTTTGCATTTCTATGTCTTTCTTAAAACATAAGACATTCGAATCTTTTGCAAACTTATTGAAACAACAAGAAAAACAACTAGGCAATATCCATTGGCTCGAGATCTCGATTTATATGGTGACTTAATAATAAGTGACAATTTCTTCAGCTCTCCGTCTAGCACTTCACCATCTCCTTAATGGAACATCTTAAAAACCTTTTGTTTAACTATCTGATTTTTTGTTTACAAAGTTTAGAAGCTCGTTAAAACTTCTGTTTTGAATAAGAAAGGAGAGATTACTGAGGCACTACACTGAAATGTAAATACATATCGACGCTTGAGTTTTGCAAGTAACAAACACAAACTGGAGCTCCAGATTTTAAGCGTGTATTTATTTGGACATAAACACGTGTTGACATATTACACGACACCTTAGACCTGGGTACACATGTAGTTCATTTAAACACGGGTACACGTGTATTGCGATATCATAGTACAATAGCCTATTTACGTCTTCTGCAATAGCTCAAAACTCGAAATTTCAGAAAAGGACTGAATATCCTGCGAAGAGCTCATAAACATACTTGAACCTATGCATATCCTTAGAAACATTGTGAGAGGTAAAGACTCAGCTCAGACTAGCTTCCGAAAATGATTCCGCCATAATCGTAAACCAAAAGAATATTAACAAAATATTTACACAGAACTTAGAACAATAGTTTCATCTAAATTTGTAATATTTTCTACTGTCTACACTTTTTTTCACTAAATACACGTGTAAATATATATAAGTACACGTTGTCCTACACGGATAATTTAATTACACCTGTACTACGTGTACACGATTACACGTGACGTACGTCACGTGAGGGCTGTAATAGAAACTTTATTTTAGTTGAACTTTCTTTCGCCCAAGCGACTTCGTTCATCTTATCGAGCTTGGGGTCTTTGTGAAATTGCAAAGGACTATAATGACTATGATGCTGCTAGTTAAAAATAATATAAAATCTATTTAGTATCTTTATTAACTCAAAGCTCAAAGCGTCCAACTTTCGCCGACTTCCTCTGGGGCAGACATGGATTAAAAGGTTTGGCGGATTTTAGCGACAAAAAAAAACTCTGTTCCATCACTCCCCCACCCCACTGTATCGTCTGCACTACCGAATACCTTTCTCTCGAGATCACTTCGTCCACCTCATGGTCGTTGTACCCCGTGCACTTGTTTTTATTTTGCTTCTTCTCCGCCTCTTTTTCTCTCTCTTTCAGCAATAGCGACAGCCATAAACAAACGCTAAATCTCTTCTTATTTCTTTTCGTATTTTTAGTAAACTTCTGTAAAATATCGCGCGTCTGTTTATGTAACACCCCACGCCGAGCAAGTCGAAAAAAAAACAAAAGGCGGGCATAAATATTTATTTACGCCGAAGCTGGGGGCGCGAAAACACCTCCCACTCACACGCCCCGAGACACCCGCGTTAGTCCGTGACCAACTTTTCTGGACGGTGATTAATTTGTATCCGAAAATTCTTCACTTTGATCTCTTTGTTCCGCAAATGCAACTTAGAAAAAATAAAATAAGAATTAAAATTTGCCAGAGTGAGTTCTTTATTCTTTTTTTCAAGAACACGCACTCACACGCTGACGTCCGCGTTTGATGACAACCGAAATCTAATGGCGGGTAATTGCTTTCTAATTACGGTAATTTCGTTTCAAACAAACAAAAAAAATGAAAACATATTTTTTGCTATTTTTGTTTAATGATACCTATAAAATGTCAATCGTAATCGGATCATGGCTGCCATTAGCGAGTGAGGCAAATGATTTCGAATAAGTTGGGGTGCAATTTTTTGGGGTCTGAAAGTGGGGAGAGATTTTCAGAGGAGCGGTTCTATTGAGGTTTGAAGTCTCTAGACTACTTCGACACCTTTGCAATTGGTGCAGCTTTCTGTAGGGCTCTATGCGAACGGAGACGGTCAAATCTCTTTGGTTAAATTTCTAAAATGAATCGATTTCGACCAGTTTGCTAGTTCAAACATGGTATTTTTAGATCGCGTTCAAAAAATATAATTCAAAAATTTTCTACGACTCCCTGTGTAAGATCTATCCAGTCTTCACGACTTAATGACTCTCTAGAATCTGACAGTTCCAAGGCCCTCTTCTTTGACTAGTCTTAAATCGGCGCGGCTCTACTTTACACCCACTCCCGAAAAAATCTCTAACCTTTTCCCATAGATTAAAATGACATCCTGAACACGAAAAAAAATAACTACTTTGAGAGGAATTTAATATTTTTTAATTTCTAACCGACAAAAGCTCATTTTTTGATGGTTTTCAACTGTGAATTGTGAGTGTTGAAAGCACGTAAATAGCTTCCGATTGTGTTCTTTATATTTTTGTGACTTGTTCTAACTTCAATCCCATAATTGAAGCTTAGACCTAATTGAACAACTTATCATCAACTCTTTCATAGGACCTTCGTTCAATCTACGTTGCGCAGAAAAAGATTTCCAAAAACAAATAAAATGAATTCTCCAGCAAAAACTTTAACCGAGGTCAATTATCACTGCGACCACACGTTTCAAAGACGTACCGCCTTCAAAACACGTTCCACATTTTTGTAGTCGTTAAAAAAAAAGTACAAAAATTTAGAATCGTTTAATTAAACCATTCATAAGAACTGTTATTATTTTGGCAAACCAAAAAATGTATATTTGTGTTGCGAAGCAAAGCGTGACATTTAAAATGTTTTCCAAACTTTCGCCGGACCTGCAAAATTGTTGATGGTGATTAATTTAAACGTAGCCAATTGAGTTAAACGACCGTACAAATGATCGACAAAACGAAATATGTACGTGCTGGAAGATGAAGCATGGAAACAGACATGGACTTTTGATGAAGTGCTGAGATGCTAAAATTTTGTTTGGCTGTGGAAAGTTAGAGGGATGAGTTGGAATCTTCGGTTTATAGTTTGGGGAGATTCTAGTGCCTGGGATGATTTTTGTTGAGTGAACGACACCGACACACAACCCGAAAAGGTTAATCAACTGTTTAAGACCAAAATATACACATTTTAACAGTTTGTACGAGATACGCTCATTCTATTGCATGCTTTTCGATTGCAATCTTGATTTAAGGTTCCATTTTAAAAGAAAAAAATCTAAATTTTGTTTTTTCTTAAAATTAGCCATAAACTTACACAAACGTTAGTACAGTCCCACACTCAATAAAAGCAAGAACTAGAAATTTAGGAAGTTGCTTTAATTGATTTTGTTACAAGAAGCGAGACAACAAATTGTACGTACCACAAATAAGACCAAAACTTTAGAATAGAACTTATATTAATTGGGACATTTCTATGCCCATTCTACAGAAACCAATCGTACAAGGCTTTCTCCATACGTGGAAATTCACACATTCTTAAAGTTACTCGTTTTCGACGTCCACCTCCGGAATTTTCAATAGATTTTGTCAGACTTATTATGTTGGACTTGTTCATCTTATATTTCTCAAAAAGTGATTAAGCACTTACACCCTTACTTATTTCATCTAAAATTTCACTTCGTTCCTCTATACTTCATAACTTATGGTACACAGTTATGCGACTAACGACTTCGTAGAAAATGCACGTGGACCAGGTATAACTACACCTGCTAAAAGAAAAGCACACCCACACTTGTGTAAAAAGGACAGCAAATAGCGGTAAAATATTTTCCCAGATATAGAAAAATAAACAGGAATGAAAATAGCAAAAGAAATAAGAGTTCATGCAACAATAGTTGCCTTTATCGAATCACTTTTCTTGAGAAGTTGCAATTACTGAATCAACAATAGTAAGATTTAAGTTGTTGCTTTTATCGTATCGAGAGTTGCTTTTGTTGACATTTTGATGGTCTGGGCTTTCAGCCATCATTGCAGGACTTTAATATAAGTTGAAGTTGAATAAGTCGAAATTTCTGATTGACTGAAATCAGGAAATTGCATAACTTTGCTGTTAGAAGTTTTGACAGAAAGTTTCGATCATGAACAGGATTAGAACCCAATTTCCCCGCAAGGCAATGCTGCAGTTTATGTGTTGCAGGCTACTCGGGAATGGTTTTTAGGGAAAGAACTTCAACTTTCAGAGTGACTAAAACATTTACCGGGTTTGAATCTTATAAAAAATACGTTGGAAAATTCCTCTCGTCTTGTTAATTCTAGCGGTCGTAGATTTACTCCGGTGGAGGGTTTACGGAAGCGTTACAAGGGAATGGATTTCAATTTCAACTTAGGGGTCCAAAAACAAGATTGATTCGATGACAATTCAGAGTTTCAAACTCAAAACCAACTTTGGTTGGTCTCATTATTGAATTATAGTTTGACAATATTTATCATACAGTGATTTCCTCTGTATTTAGCTTATAGTGTCTATTTTTTTTTTTTATTATGCGGCGTAACAGCCCGTTGAGAGCCAGAGCCTAGCTTTTTCGCACCTCCACTGTGTTGCGCACGTTATAATTGTGACACATGTGAAGGGGACCTACTGTTTAATGCCGGTTCCGAACGGCGAATTGCGAAAGCTTTTCATGACAGAAGTACTCCAGGAGGGTTGTCAGTCGTTCGCTGGAGGTGGGGCCGTGAAAAATGTTTGTGGTGTTATTTCCCCGAGCCGGATTCGAACCCAGGTACTCTCGCTTAACAGTCCGACGCACTAACGATTAAGCCACGGCGCCCACAGCTTATAGTGTCTGCGCGGCACAAATTGAGTTTTTTGATCAGTCAGTTTTTCACTTTAGTTGAATAAGGCATTGAGCTATGTTAAATAAATTTTTAATTAATTTTATACATTACAAAATTTTGTTTCTGATATTTCCAAAAAAATAGGTTGCCTTTCATTGAATTTCATTGAATTTCGCTGAGTTTTATTTAAATGCCAAAAACTGGAATAAATCAAATACATTTCATTCTTGTTCACATTTATTTTTAGTACAACATTTC
Organism: Syritta pipiens; assembly: GCA_905187475.1. Lineage (NCBI taxonomy): Eukaryota > Metazoa > Arthropoda > Insecta > Diptera > Syrphidae > Syritta > Syritta pipiens. The sequence continues at coordinate 67,805,507 of LR994571.1, read as the reverse complement.
TTCTTGCTTTATTTTTTTTAATATACAGTATAAAAACAATGCAAACATCGAATTGGCAAAAGATCTAAAGGATTTTATGAAACAATCCACAGAAATGTTGCGAATTAAAATTCGTGGCAATGGCAAAATCTCTAACACACTCTGGAGAGCACTTAACGAAAACTCAAAAACTTTTGCAAACTTTTGTGTAGCGATAAGGATTTCGAAGCTTTTTGTAAGATGTTCGTTACAATTTGTTGATTTGGGAGAGGAAACAAAGGAAACGAAATGGACCTCATTTCATTTAAATGTTTAAAAATGACTACGAAATTCCAATTAAAGGTCACTGCTTTAAGTACACTGTTCGAACGCTGGTACCCCAAAGCATTGTTTGCGTCGTTCCGATTTGAATCATTTTAAAGTCAGGTCGCGTCGTTTAAAAATCATCCTAGTTTCGAGGCTAGATCGGCTCTACTTCAATTTGTGTCATTCACAAAATTACAATATGTGAATGGGAGTTATGGAATTTACTTCATCAATTCGATCTGCGTTGTGTTTGTTTTTTTTTGGTCCAAACGACTAATAGTCCACCAACTCTTCGGTGTTGTTTTTAAAATTACAAATCATGAGTCTAAACTTCCCGAACCAGGAAATGAAAAATCACGACTGAATGGAGAAGGGAATTTTTTTTTTAAGACTCCGCAACCGGTACCCGGTTGCAATACCGACAATGATTGTATGGCATGGAGTGTTTTTCACAAACTCCCGGTCTTTATATGCATATCCAACGAAAGACTGGGTGACAGAATTTATTCGAAAACTTGCCAACAAACGCAAAGCACCGACAAAAAGAAAAGGAGTCACGTCGTTGAGAACTACCGTTCTATGTTGGATATCAACATACAATATTTTGGACAAGAACTGAATTCATTTGGCATCAATTTCAGTCTCAACACGTTGATGCCAAATGGCACATACCTGGTAATGCAATTCAAAAGGACGAACGATGATCGTGTAATTTCAATAAAGTTCACTAAGAGCTCGTGTCATTAAATAGAGTTCGTTCACTAGCACATTTGAAAACCTTGCTTACTCATCGTCGAAAAGCTAAATTCTGGCCTTCAACTGTCTGGTACTGGTCTGTCCACCCATTATTATTATTTATTATCGTAGCTACTACGTAAGTGCCTGCGAACAACGCTTTCAATAACTATATGATTCAATAGTCTCTAATGATTTTGTTTTAAACAACACATCTGCCTCTGAGACCTCACAGCAAACTATCTCCTCTCGCGAATTGTCACGTTCCTTTAAATTATTTTCTTTTTTCCATTTTCTACTGGAGCTTCAAACGCTCGTAGCAATTTTGATCGCAAACTAGACCCCGAAAAGGCAGCACACGATTTCCTGTGCGATCACAATCGAATTTCAATGATGATGTCGTCGGACAAAGTAACGTGCGTCGCTGCATAATTAATTAAGCAATTTTCCGCTCGGTAAAGAATACGTACGCATGTCGTCCGTCATCGGAGGCGGACAAATGAAAGCGAAACGCTTTTCAACGAGCGATGGGGGACGAGAAGAAACCGGCAAATTTTATTGAGAGACTAAGCAGAGAACGAAAATTAAGTGAATCTTTGTGATTTGGCAATTGGTTTGGGTGGCTCATTGGATTAATGAGGAGGTCAAATAAGGAAGGTTGACCTCGCCCTTTGATATTATGAGTTGAATTTAACAATGAATAAATTTTTTTTTTTTGTAATACTTGCAATAAGTTTATAGTAAAAATTCTGAGTGTGGGGCAACTCTTCTGCTTATTTTTTGAGTAATTTCAGGTCAAGCATAAAAAAAAGGAAAATGCAATGAAATTTTAGAAGAAGCCCAGGACCAGGAACAGGGAGTACGTGTCTAAAAAAGATTTTTCTCTCACCGAATAAAAATTTAGCAGCGGAGCCAAGAAGCATTCTGCAGTCTTAACCGCATAGAGCGAGTATTATAAAAGATGGCCAAGCTAAACCCCAGATCTCAATTCAATTGAGACCTTGTGGGATGAACTCAAAAAGAAAGTTCGGTAGTCAGTATCTGTCAAAAGAGGACCGGCAGAAGTAGTTAAAAATTCGTAGCATTCCATATCTTCAAAAATATGCAAAAAAAATTAATAGCCTCAGTGCCACGTGAAAACTAAAACGTTTTAGATAATAGGGGACACTAAGGTTGTTAGTGTCAGAATAACAAAAAACATTTAAAAGAAAATATTGACGAAAACCATGATTATTGATGTTTGAAGAAGGCACACCTATTTTTTTGACCAAGCGTAAAAGGGGTTAACCGCAATTTTTCAAAGTATTTTTTTTTTCTCAACCTTTCTATGACTATTAACTTTGCTAAGTTTATTGATACAGTCGAATCCCTCTAAGTCGAATTTTCACGTGACATCAAGATCAGTTCGAGTTAGAGGGAAATTCGACTTAGAGGGAGTCGATCAGCATCAATCGGATCCGTAACCTCGTAAGAAGCTCTAATTGGTTACATTAGGATGCGGAATAGATTTCCGAATTGTGGAAATACAATGGGCCTATTCTGGCCTAAATGCGAGTGCGGGCCTTTGATGCCCCAGCCAGCCACTCTTACCTAACCTAGTGGCAGTCGACTGAATAAAAAAACTTTTTTTTTTCAAGAAAGTGACACAGAAATTTGAGTTTTTTTTTAAATAAATTTTTTGCAGCTATTTTTTTGACCAGCTATGTATATGGCAAAAGTTAACAACTTTAAAAAAATGTTTTAAAAAAATTGTTTTTGTTATTGTTTTAATGGTACAAAGTGAATTACAAAAATGTCAACTTTGAATTTTTTTGGTCATTGTACCATAGTGCGTGCAGTAAAGGATTAAGTACTTGGAGTCGTTTACGGATTGCTGCTATAACAACGGTCAATCACGGCGCCCCACAAAAAAAAAGCTCAAAGCAGTCAAATCGCAGCTCCGAGTTGGCCAATTGACATCGCCAAAACAGCTGATAATACGATTTCTTAAAAAAAAAAAAATAACCCACTGCGCCCCTTTGCGCTGTACAGGGCTCGCTTTGGAAACAAGTTTTCAATGTTTCTCATGTCGTTCAAGCATAATGCGACCCACCTCTTTTCTGCGGAGATATGATACTGAACTTTTGTCAAGATTTCGAGCTGGAAACTGCTGTCAGTGTTAAAATAACTACTAGATTGCCCGCCCCTTATATCACGTCTACATCCAAATACTCTTATTTGGTCAGAAAGAATTTGATCGGCATGTCGAATACCATTGTTTGACTTGTTTTTTAAAAAAAAAAAAACTTTAGTCCAATGACACCCAAAGTACACACCATATAATGACACGTCCGAAAAGCGTTCGTTTTTCTGCGACAACATTGATGATTAAGAAAGCTGTCAAGGTATAAATAAACCCCATTTCTTTAGATAATTTTCCCCGAAAAACACTATTTACTTGTTGTTCAGTAATCTATTAAACGATTGCTCTTCTCTGGGCATGGTCATTAGATTGCTATTCTAGTTTCGATTGAACTTTGTTTGTTTTCGTTGAACCTTTACTTCTTAGAAGACATTGCTTTGTAACCCATTCAAATTATTTCTTAAAATAGAATATGTGTATAACCTGCTGCATTTTGGGCTCCACCAACCAAATCACCCTGAAAAATATCCTTTGAGCCGTTGGGAACAGACAACAAGCTGAATTAGGTCGCAACAAGAGTGTTAGATTCACTGCTAAATGACATCCGATCCTGAGTAATACCCAACTGACTGGCTGAGTAAACTACCTGACATCATCCACTAATCCCCGTGAAGTTTCTCACCCAGCCCTTCGAAAAAAAAACAAAACAAAAAACACATCACCCGCAGTACAATGAGATGATTTCACTGCTTGTTTTTTTCCCACCCGGTGAAATTGCATGTCACACTGTAATACACATCATCCCACCGCGATTCTGAAGGTTCTGATCACGCTGCTGATGTCCTCACAGTCGCCAGCGTCACATGCAATGCACACAAATCACCAACCAGAAAAGAGGTGACAATCAGTGGTGCACCAAACACGATTACGCCTCAACAATTAGCAAGCAAACAAAACCACACTCAAATAGTTACTCAGATACTCGGTTTGGACCAAATAGATACACACTTAGGCAAAAGCTGCACGGTGACGGTGCCAGAGACGCCGTGACGCTGGCGATGACGTTAAACTAAGCGAAACGAATGCAACTGGCACCGTGATAGGACGACAATGATGTGGATGGAGATGACGACGAGATGATGCCCCTAAAAATACCCGCCAGAGACACTCGAGTGTCTCAGTGCCTTGGATGTGAATGTGGATGTGGATGTGGATGATGAGATGCTGCTGTGCCGTGTGTCGTATCGACGGAATGAACTACTCAAGAGGCTTCACCTAAATCCAAGTCTGTGTTGACGTTGCAGTACTCTCTCTTATCCAATTGAGACATTTTCTGCGTTCTGCTTCTGCTGCTGCTGCCCCTACTCCTCCTCGTTCCTCTTCTTGGTCTCGGTCTCGGTTGTCTATTTGATTAAAGCACCGTTTGCACATTTAAACATTTTTTTTTTTTCTTTCTTTTTTGTATCTGTATCTAAAAGGTGATGAGAGAGAGATAAATTTACGATATCCGCTCGCTCTCTCGCGAACCACAAAATGAATAAATACTTTTTTTATTTTGTTGTTGGTACCGCACGAGTTAAGGCCACTTAACCAGCCAGCGCGGTCTTTTTCACAGACCCACTCAACCACAAACGCAAAGCACACACGCACGCACACACACCGGCCGCGTCGGCTAAACAACAACAAAACACCGTGGAGAAATCACAAAGATTCCCACATCACTTGGATGACACATGGAACGGTCGTCGCTTAACCTGAATTTAGAAAAAGAATCGCGGGAGCACGTTGTGGGGCGGGAAAAGTTAAAATCCACGAAATCCAAGTGCATTTACAGACGCAGAAGATTCGAAGCGCTGGACGCGGCACCGGCATTCGGATTGTAGGAGGTTCGGCACTCGACTGAGTGCGGACTCGCTTAGCGTCGAGTCGAGTTGAGCGCACGCTGCTGGTCGAGTGGTGGCATGTTGCCAGCAAGTTGGCAGCGCCGGCAACAAATGTAGCTGAGGCAAAGGTGTGTGTGAGTTTATCTTATGGATCTCTGAGTGGTAGAAGAGTGTTGCCTATGGCGATGGGACGGTGTCGTGTTGGGAAAGTAGTAGAGATTGGGGTGTACACCATAGCCTCACTTTGGATCGTTAATTGGAACCACAGAACCACGAAGCGATTCATATGTATTTTAACTCCAGAGTTCACATATTTTGCAATTTTGTGAATGATGCAAATTAAATAAAACAACTTTGAAACTACGATAATTTTTTGACGACATCGAAACGATGCAAATCGGAAAGACGCAAAGGTTTTATTGTACCAAACATCAATAAATGTTTGGTACATTATAACTCATAACATAACATAACTCATAACATAACATAACTCATAACATAACATGATGGAAAAAGAGATATTCTTTCCTCACTTTGGATTTGGTTACAAATGTTGGAGAGTTGAATTTGCAGCTCCGTCACGAATTCTGTAAAACGGACCTTACATTGTCATTGAACCACCTGTGAATACTTACTAACAAATATAACCTGCAGTTAAATACATGTGGGTTATGAGAACCCACGCATCTTTCTTTTTTTTTTTTTGTAGCCAATTCTTTGTAAATGAATCAAAATGAATTTATTGTTAAAAACTAGCTTATATCAACAGTAACGCTGGCATTTTTTAAAAACTTCGACTCTTTTCAGTAATTCCACGACGAGAGCGTGACTCAACTTTTAAATTAAAATTTCCACAGCAAAAGCGAACGCACTGTTTCCGCACAGTGCACTTTGATAAAGTGCATTTATCGTATGCACTGCAATTTTTCTCCCAATTGCCTGTGTAGGGTTTTTCCCTTTGTCGATATAATCTTGAAAAATAAAGTGCGCTGCATTTCTTTCATTTTCAAATATACAGTGCTCCACAAAAGTTTGCGTACGATTAAGAAATTTGGGGAAAAAGGGCGTCTATTCCAAAACCATATGTGACTATTTGTTTTGAAAGGCATATATGAAAAGAGCTTTGTTCAAAGCTTCAGAATTTACCAAAATTAGTTCAATACTCTTATCCATTCAATCCACAAAAGTTTGCGTACGGCGAGTAAATTTTCACAATTAGGACCTTTTAAATAACTGTAACTATTTAAGGAAGCAAGTAAACACATTGACTTTGTATACCCATTGTTAGCAAGTGGCGAAATGTAGAAAAGTTCATAAATAGGTTAACAAAAGACCATAAATATGGAAAAAACCGAACTTAGTTGGAATGAGAGCCTAATGACTACTAACTTGTACTAGGGGGGACGAATTTCCTAGGGGATGGTATCAAAATAAACTTCAAAAAGCCAGTCAACAATCCAACTAAAAAAGGCCGCTTCGGGATTACTGGAAATTGCAAACAAGAGCAAAACTGTCCAACCATTTTAGCTCTCTTCAAGAGATAAACGACCTTTCAAGCAAATACTAGATCAAGAACCGCTTATAACGGCAAAAAGAGTGACGAAAGGCCCAGGAATTCTATAATGCCCAAGTGTATCCAAAAATATTATGGAGAACCATTTTTGATATGGGGTTTCAACCATGCGTGCCAAGGAAAAAAATACTGATCAACAAAACTACGAGGCAAAAAATGAAAGTGTTCTTTGGAATATTGGTGTTGAAGGTTTCCTCCACATCCTCAAGCGACCGCTATACACGAAAATATTGAACTAAGATTCGTCGGAAAATATAGTTATATGCCAGAAGTCCGTAGGCTTGGTTAGGCACTCTCCTGCAAACGAGAACCCTTTTCGTCTGTTAATTTCGTTGATCAAGCAAATCAATGGCACCATTTGCAATGGGCGCACACGGTCTAGGCTTCCATATCGAGTGCGCTCAATGTGACCAACAAGGGAAGTGTCACTGTCGATCAATTGTGGAAAAAAAATTAAGTTTTTCACGGAAAGCTTTGAACGAAAGCTGTAAGTAAGTTAGTAAAGCTGACACTAAGTGTCAAAATGTGTTATACAAAGCGTCTCAATTTTTTTTGCGTTAGATTCTGCTGGAGCCGAGAGAGGGCTCATTGTTTTTTAAGTTTTAGTTAGTAAAAATTTAAATACGTTTCTCCAGGTTTGGACTCTTTAATATTTTGAGGAGGATAAGGCACAAAAACTGATGCTGAGTTTATATAATATTTTTTGATGTACAGCCAGTCAAAAAAGTAATTGCGCACCCAGCTTTTTGATGATTTCGCGGTAATCGGAAAAGTTTGTATAAAAAGAAATATATGAAAAGAAAGAGCAGGGAAAATCCTTACAATACAAAGATGGTTAGAGTCGGTTGAGATTTACTACAGTTACTTTGGAGAAACAGCAAAATCGATGTCTAAAAAGTATATTATAAGTATAAATCATTCGTTTATTCTAGTTTTGCAAACGCGAAATTTATTTAAAAGATGCTGTTGATAATTTTACCAACTACAACTTTTGTTATTTAATGTATTTTATTGATTTTTGATCTCTAAGAGAAATCTATTACCTCGTATTCAAAATTAAGACACTATGAGATTTGGTACAAAAATACTATACTTTAGTTTTAGTTTAGTTTTTTCGTTATTAAATTACTGAAAAAACAAAATAGCAAAAAACCTGATAAAGTTGAAATCAACAATTAAAATACAGTGATTCACAAAAGTTTGCGAATGATAAAGAAATCTATCTAGAAATGTATTTGGTTTATTCCCAAACGAAATGTACCAATATGGTTTGAAAGGAAAGGTAAAGGTGGAAAATTTTAAAAGAGCACACCACAATGCTTCAGAATTTAAAATTAATTCAATACTCTTAGCCATTTAAAATTTCAATTCAATTCAATTCAATTTAATTTTATTCGGCGGGGTTTATCTTACGGATCTCTGAGTGGTAGAAGAGTGTTGCCTATGGCGATGGGACGGTGTCGTGTTGGGAAAGTAGTAGAGATTTGGGTGTACACCACAGCCTCACTTTGCATCGTTAATTGGAACCACAAAAACAGAAAAGATTAAAGCTAGTCCTGAGTCCATAGTGGTGAGGAAATCAGAAGTGACAGCATTCACTAAGCAAAAACTAACAAAATAAAAAACTGATGTTTTTTTAAAGATGATTTTTTAATTTATACAATTATGCAGAGGAAAAGAAAGAAAACAGAAACAATAATATTAATATCAATACAGACAGTGAATTTAAGAAAATGAATTAAAGAAGTTGAATTGGAGAAAAATAATGGCTGATACGTCTTAATAACTTTTCTAGCTCTAGAAGTCAAGCCTAATTAGAAGCCATTATTTTATTTCCTTTAAAAATTCAGATTTAGATCTTACGGATCTAATACTAATGGATAATTTGTAGAATAGTCGAGAAACAATTGTTGTATAGAAATTTAAGTTCATATATGCGATGTTTGTGATGCGGTATAAAAGGTAGATTAAAACTCTCGATAGTTCGAACATCTATAATTCGAAAACCTCTATAAATCGAAGCATTTTCACAGTGAAAAAAATTCTGTGAACCGAAGAAAACCTATACCATTTGGTTCCCGAGTTAATTCGAATTTATTTTTACACAAAACAACGTGAAACCCCTATAGTTCAAAAATGATGGCTTGTTTACCTCTATGATTCAAAATTAGGTTTACTTTCTTTCTTAAGCAATCGTTGGTTGAAATGCGACGAAAGTGAGAATTTTTTTTTTCTGATAACTCCGTAATTCGAAAACCTCTGTAATTCGAAGTTTTTTCCTGGTCGCATGAAACTCGAAGTATCGAGAGTTTACTGTATTGTTTATTCTAAGATTATAGTTAGATGAGCATCGATTTAATTCCTAACACTTTTTCTTTTGTATCCATTTAACGACAGAAAATCAATTAAGTGATGAATTCCCATGATTTAGTTTAAGGAAACAAAAAAATCATTTCCATCGTGCCCAATTAGAAAACAGTAGCAGACTGTTGCCCATCCGTTTGACTGGAGTTTTGGAATATCTCATCCAAAATTCTGTAGGAGGCATTCAACACATTTCGCGAATAAAAGTAACTGACTTCAAATCTCAAATCTTTCAACTAAATCTAGCAAAACATAAAAAAAAATTATGTTTCTAGTGGTCGCCCAAAATCATAGTAGCCTTCCCCCTTTTTCAGCTTCTCCACTCACGGCAACACTTCTGCCGCGCAACTACTTGAACCCCAACCCAAATTTGTGTCGCGTATTTATTCAACTCTCACAAGTCTCTGACGTCACCACTTCTAGCATGCGACACAACCGAATTTCACCTCGACATACATTTTTTTTTACCACACTGCCACCCCTCGCGTCCATATTCATCGCTCGTTGTTGGCTCGTTTGCGAGATAATTTAGTCGAACGATACTTTGATTGAAACAAATTTATTAAAGGTGGGTCCTCGGACACCCCCTCGCGGGTCAAATTGAGTGTGTGTGTGTGTGTGTTGATCCAATTCCCGGACACAAAGCGAACTCAAATTGTGGGGAAAGTTTTTTTTTTTTTGTTTCGCATTTCCCGATGGTATCGACGCCAACACCGTCGACGACGACGACGTTGATTAAACGAAATGAATGAAGAAACACACTTAGGGTAGGTCCGTTCCGTTGTCGGAGGACAACCGATCTGACACATGCCGCTGGGGAGCAAGTGTCGGACAAGTGGTGGTTTAGAGAGTGACCCACCCCCTCCGGAGGTAACGAATGATATAATTAGCATGCGGCGGACTGGGGAGGCGATGGAGAGCATGTGCTCGATGACAAGTGATGGAAGTTTTTTGGGGACGATATGGGTCTCTAATTGCGAGTCTTGGGCAATTGTGGGGGGAGTCTATTAAAAGGTATGAGTTTATTAGTCGAGGAAACGGGGCGGTAATTGAGTTAAGTGGGGCTGAAAACGGTGGAGGGCTGTTTATTCCCACAATTGAAGTTCAAATGAAACGGAGTTGTAGACTGATTTTTGAAGCGAATTTGAAAAGAAATATAGTCGCATGGCCATTTGTAAAAGCCAGTGCTGAAAGGTCCACCATGGATGTGATGTTTTTCGCCAAACTATAAATTGCAACCACAAATTTATACTTTTTATTCACGACCAAGAGACAATAATAATAATTGAGTGGCATAACAGTCCGTTGAGGGCCAGAGCCTAGCTTTTCGTTACTGTGTTGTGCTGAGGAAGGGTCCTACTGTTTTCTGGTTTCGCACGGCGACTAGAAGACATAGTACATTGTAAATCCGCTAAGTTTAGGTTAACGAGTTTAAATTATTGTAAACACAAATTTGGAAGTTTGTGAAGTGGCTCAATAGTCTTTTAAATAAACTGAGCTTGCCGAAGATATGAATTTATCTTTTATCTTTGACTTGTGTCTTATATCATCATTAGTGGCGTAACAGCCCACGAAGGGCCAGAGCCCACTCCACTGTGTTGTGCGCGTGAAGGGGAGCTACAGTTTACTGCCGGTTCCGACCAGCAAATTGCGAAAGATTTTCATGATAAAAGTACTCCAGGAAGGTTGTCAGTCGTTCGCTAGAGGTTGGGCTGTGAAAATTGTTTGTGGTGTTTTTTCCCTGACCTGTATTCGCACCCGGGTATTCTCGCTTAACAGTCCGACGCACTAACGATTAAGCCACGGCGCCCACATGTCTTATATACATTTTTCACAACTCAGAATGGATTTTGTAAGGTGTTATTGTTTCGATCTTTCACATATTGTGAAACGGAATCGAACTCTAAAATAATTTTTAAGAAAGCTACTCGGTCTAAAAATCCTCAGTCTGTTCACAGTATTATCAATTGAAATACTGTTTTGAGCTTCGATTTGTACCCTCCTGAGATTAGTTGTTAACAATATCGCAACAATATCATCAACTGCTGAAAGAATATCTAAATATCCTATACAGACACTTAAATCAAGATAAAACTAAAATAGTCTTATACGACTTAATTAATTTATTAAGCAAAAATGAACTATACATCTTTAGATATTTGGCCGCTGAAGTCAGTACTTCTATCGGTCATATACATAAGAAGTTATCAGCTTAACTTCAGCAACGACATGAAGTCAAAATCATTTGAAAGGCTGTCAAATTATTGAAAAAGTCACTGTTTTTATCCGAGTGTCTTATTAAATGTGAACTAGAAAGTCTTTGCCAAGAACTTCAAATTTTTTTAATTAAAAAACAAATTGGAGCCAACGCTGAAAAAAAATGAGGAGATAAATTAACTTATTTCCTCTCATGTAAGTTACTTATGAGACGATGCAAATTAATGATTTTAGTCGCAGAACTGTGGAAAATCCACTGCCATTGTCGGAGCTGAGTGTATTTTTTTAATTTTTTGCAAGGCATACAACACACTCGACATTCTAGCATTTGCAAATGCGACGAAAATGCCTTTGGAAGATAAAAGGATTTCTACCGACTTTGTTGCAAAGTTACCGCCTCTTAAAACAAGAAACATTCTTTAACCATGAATGAAAAATCACTACATTTTTAAGTATCACACGAGAATATCATTCGAACAATTGCACTTAAATACGCCCATTATCTAGAAGGATATTTAAATGATTTAGACTGGTCAGGTACATGATGCAAACCATAAAAGAACATGTTTTGATATCGTATTTGAATGAATACCAGGTTTCTTATTACATTCCCTGCAAAACAAACCATACACTCGAAATTCGATTTAAGACAATCTATTTTTTTTAAATACTTAAAACGAAATTTGTTTAAGTAATGCTTATTTTGTTTAAGGAAATATATTCCAATGACTTATTTATCAAAGAACAGAATTAACTTAAGCAAATAAATACTTTTTTTTATTAGTTAAACTAAAAAAAATCAATTTGTGCCGCGGAATTCAATTAAAGGCAATCATAGTAAAGGAAATTTCTGTGTTGTGTGTGTGTTTACTACTAACCACAAATTTTGAGTGGCAGCTCATATCATATTTAACTTATGACTATCGCTCAGATCTAGCCTCATGCCGCATGCCCAGTGTTGTTCGTGAACAACATAATTTTCATCCGCTGATAACTCAAAAATAATGGTGTAATTGCAGTAAAAGTGTCTTAAGTTCATTCTAATACCCAGTTTCAGTCCTGCATTAAACATCTATTAGTGCGATAAGAACATTTGAGATCTTTTTATAAAATATTTTTTCTATGGTCATGATAGGGTTAAAATTAAATAATAATAATAAAATTCTTATAACCTAAAACTGAAAATTTTCGGATATTCTAATGGCATTAGTTCGAAAATCCGACTTGGAACCGAATTTACGTTTTTAGAATCGCGATCTAGAATTTAAATCCATTTTCATGCAACCTGTCTCTCCGCAGACTGTCCACAGAAGTAAATTTGCAAAACTTCAGCAAAAAAAAGACAAGACAGGATTCGCAAAATATTTTCGATCGCATTTAATCCCGGTGAATGTGCTGGTCACCGTAAAAGTTAAACTCCTTTGCCTAAAAACGACTCATGACTGTCTTGTGACACATGAACTTAATGAAAAACTATTGTTCATGATCGAAAATTCTGACAATACTTCTAACAACAGAACTAGAACAATTTTCGGATTTCAATTGGCCAGAAACTGGAGTGGAGTCGGAGTGATGATGGAATGATGGCTAAAAGTAGCCCAGACCATCAAAAATCCGCCTCCAAAATTTATTTTGATTCAAAATCACCCACCACTTGACAATTTATGCTAAGCTTAATCTTGCTTGACTAGACGATATCAATAATTATTGGCATGATATAATATAAAACGTCCTGAAAGCTTTTTTCACTTTTGATGATTGACAAACAAAACACATTGTAGCTCACTAAAATTTTATCCATTAGCATCAAATAACTTATAATTGACAAATCAACAAAAAAACTATTCTAAATAATAGTAAAATGTTTTCAAAACACAAAAGAAAAAAAAAACAAACAAATTGAATAAATTCGCCAGATAAAGTCAAAAAGTCATCTCTGAGGATTTATTTTTGCAGCTCATTTTTTCGATCTAAAATCGAGTACCGAAATTTTTTTCAAGAAATCAAAATAAAAGTTGGCAGTAAGTTAATTTAAATTATAATTTAGTATTTTATACATAATTTTCTGGAGTATTGTCAGTGTTCGATCGTTTAATTTCTATGTTTGTGCTAGGACTGTCCGCCAACGTTGACGGTCTTCCAGCCGGGTAGACCAAGTTGTCTTGCGTCTGCAATCACTTGGTCTTTATACCGGAGGTGTTATTTGCAATTTTAGTGAAATTAAATTTCAGAGCAGAAATTATAAAAGTTTTTTAAGCATTGGTGGAGTAAATATTAACAGAAAAATCTCCGTGAATATTTTCTGTTATAATTCAATTTATAAAAAATTAATTCCTGAATCTCTAGATATCGTTCTTTCGATATCGTTTTTTGATGCTTACGAGAAGCACAGCTATCGTTGAAACGATATCGTCAGACGATAGTCGTGTTACGTGATGGAGCGCAGTCTTTTTCTGAGCGTTTTCTACTATTACAAAACTTTCATTTCTTCTGAAATGGAGGTTGTTTTTTTTTCCAATGTTTATAATGTTAGCTATTACTGAATTAGAGAAAATAAATGAATTAATGCATCATTAAATTGTTAGAGCCCATAGTTATATAATCGACCTACCTATTGGGGTTTAAACTCTTCTGTTTTATTATTTCTTTTTCGTGTTCTTTAAAACATGAAAATTGCAATGACTGCACTAAACCTACGACCAGGTACAAAATGAAAAAGTGTGTCACGAAATTTTAAACAATAAATTCTCATAAGGGACGTGGAGTTGCAGGAAATGCTGTTTTTACGACCCATAAGTTTCGTGAAAAACTTGGATTTATATTCAAGAAGTTACGTTTTGAGTCATATATGTGGTGACCTTCTCACATTGTTGCTTGTCCTGTCTTAGAAATCATATTCAATTCTTTATGAAATTAAATGATATCTTGGTCTGTCGAAATCAGCCAAACAAGAGCAATCAGTCCAACATTTCGAATTCGATTCAAAAAGTTGACTCTCGACCTTTACTCTAGCGTCCACTGCAACTGTGACTATAAAAATCGAAAAGAGGATGACCATGGGTTAAACCATTTTTTTGTAGTTCCTGTCCATAATATTGCCTCTACCACCAACCGCAAAGGCTCATAACAAAATATCTTCCATTAAGTGCTTCCGCCACGCTCTCACGAAGTTAATTTCAATCTGGAGCACCCTCGACAGCCACTGTTTCGCTGCACTTACGACATCCGTGTAAACCATAAAAACCATCGAAGCAAAAACCGTTTCAAAAAACAACACCGACAGGACTTGCCCTTGTTTTCTGTTGCCGTTCTTTTTTTTCGCATTTCAGCGTGTATCTCCCGAGACCACTGCCACCCGCCTGGTGGAAGGGTAAACACATCCCTTTAACTTAATCATTCCCCAGGTGATCTTTGTGTGTAGGAAAGGAGCACACACCCGGTTCGCCATCGATTTCCACGTCGAAAAAAAAGTAAAAAAACAGTCCACCACACAGCCAAAGGGGTCTGTAAAACTCTCTGGCAGTTCGGGAAGGGTGGTTTTTTTTGTTTTTCTGTTGCAGTTCCGTATCAGGGGCACCCTCACGGGGGGAAAACCGTTCGATTTATTGCAATTGACAGGTTCAATTAAAATTTAATGCACCTGTCAGGATGCGTCTGTGGGTGTGCTGCAACGCCCACGGAGTTGTGAGGTCAGGCTTGATGAGGACACTGCGGTGGCTTATCTGGTCTAGATTCAACTGAGTGCGAGTATGACTTCATTTCAGTGTTTCTGTGTGTATCTCCAACCGAAACTTAATTGGGGTGTTATGTCTTCTCGACACTTTGGCGCCATGTCTGCGAGATGATGATTTGCTTGTCTCTGGGAGTTGCTGTCTCATTAAGTTGCGTGGGACGCCGAATGTTGTCAATGTCGGGGGGCTTTGGCGCTGAGATTTTTTTTCTTTTTTTTTTTTTTTTTTTGGGAGGACTCGATTCAATTGAATTCAATTAGAAGCTGGGCGTCGTCGTCGTTGTGATTAAACAGTGGGGTATTTTTGTGAGGACGTCGTCTGGTCGTCAGGATGATTTCACTTTCAGGGTCATGGTGCGGGGATTGCTTTAAATCCAGAGTAGGTTTCGGAAGGCTCGTGGTGGCAGACAGCCATTTTTCTAACTTAAGAGGATGTATATGAATTTTGACATTTTTATGTCCTCGAAAACTACTACTTAAGATGATTTTATAGAGTTTTGTAAATAAAAAAAAAAACAGAGTAGTAGTTTGGAAATAATTTTATTTACTCAAATTATTACTGTGGGTAAAATCTGCCCTAAGTTCAGAGTCTTGTCGTAAGATTTATACGACCTTTTAAGTTTGTAGTTTTTGAGGTCTGCAGGAACCTAGCCCAGCTGCCCTGTTTAGAAGCAATAGGTGCACAATTTTTCCAGCGGTCAATCTTGGTTTGGCCAACGTTCTCGAAGACTTGATGAGTCTTTGCAATGTTGTCGTAAAGGATCCCCCTAAGGAAACTGGCGTATTTACTTATAGCGAATGGCAAGTAGAAGCTTTCACCAATCATGTTTATCTTCACACGGCCATAGAATTTGTCAAAGTGTTGTCACATTGATACACAATTACAGTGAAGATACAAAAATCCTTCAAATCTCAGCTTCAACCCTCTGATTACCTCTCACTTCCGCGTTCCACTTTCTAAGACCAAAAGTAGGTCACCACCCACCCACGGAACAAAATAAATAATGAAGTTCTACTCAACTCGTGTGACACAATCCACTCCCCTGCCCCGTGCATGTGCAAAATACAATCCAATGACGCACATCAACTCGAGCCGCACAAAAATAAACCCACGCTTTATCGAAATTACCTTTCCCCGAGTCAACCTCAACCCGTAATTATTATTAATTTTACATAACTTCATTGTTCACGAGTCCATTTTCCCTTCCTGTGTCCTCTCGCATCAACCACGCCAACCACAATGACAACAACAACAACAACGACAACGACGACCGACTCGATAAACAACATCAATACCCCGATAAAAACAATTCGATTGCCTTGAGAGAAAGACAAAAGAAAGGAAGACGAAGGAGGCACGTAAGCGATCGATAGCGGTAACTTTAAAGGAGGTCAGCGTCTTTGCCGCCTTAATTGTAGCCCATTTTGTACGGGAACATTCGAAATGGAATAAAAAATTAGACCAGGCGGCAAATACGCGTCCTTGTTGGCCTCAAAGTATGAGCCCAAGTGGCAGATACGTGTCCTTGAAGCTTCAATCGCGCTTTTGTTCGCTTTCAATGCGACGCACACACCCGCGCAAACCACGCGGATTTATTGGATTAATTAAAGAGCGATGTTGGCGGGCTGATGCGCCTCGAAGCGTTCCTGGATCTATTGCAATCTCGATGGAAAAATAAACTATTTAGAGATGCATCGCTGCACTGCCGTGGGGGTGGCATTTGTTCTCTCCCACCCGCTGTTGACATTTTCACAAACGGCGCCTCGTTAGACGTAGGAGAAAAAAAAAGGGGGTGGAACGAAAAAATAGATTTGAAAAATATGGTAAATTAATTTTGCATTAATTTCCCAAGGGCGCGTTAAACTTTTCAAAACAAGCGAACCCCACCAAAGTTGGGGTGGTTGGCGGTGCTCATACGTCATACGTCAACAACGCCGACGAGCAACAAACAAATGGCCTCGCTGCAAACAGCACAACAGAAGGTTGTTGTTGGTTGTTGATATTTGCTTTTTGTACTCGGCTAAGGGTGTTGGTGGGTTGGTTCATATGGCCAAGGGCAACCATCCGATGGTAGCCGTCCTCGAGTTGTCGCCGCGAGAATTGAGCCCGATTTTTCCAACAACGGGAAAAGAGGAGAGTTTTTCTGTGACACTGACACGTGGAGCAAAGAGTCAATTGAGGCTTACGTCATTCATAAATGTCACGTAGGAATGGGGTTTTCGATAATCTGAGCAAATTTGGTAAGCATTTTTAACCTGAGCGTGCTGCGGGTGCAATCAGGAGCAAGAGCATGTCCTTTTACTCCATTTTTTCTGTTTTTGTGCTGCAAGAAGGATAAGCAGCAGATGTGGAGTCAATACACAGTGGCTTATTTACGTGGCTTTCTTGAAATCGATGTGTAGTTGTAATTTTAACACATGTGGCACACACACCTATATAATAGCTACCCTAAAAAATGCAGTTTCAGACGCTAACCCAGATTCAAGGACTGTAAATTGTTTTTAGAATGCAAGAAAATTAAATAACACCAATGTTTTGGGCTTACTTGTTAATGAAATTCGGCAAAATCCCGAAAATCTAAAACATAGCATAACTATATATAGCCAGTAAAAACCAACGAATTTCAATGACAATAATTTATGAAAGACTTGCAATTAGTATGTAGCCGAGTTGTCTTGACTACTAACCTTAACACTCAATTACACATATTGTTAATTAAAACAAGTTTTTAAGGTATGGCAATGTTTGCGGACGATACTGCATTATTTGCATGCAGTCGATTATTCATAGATGTCTATTATGAATTATAAACTGCTCTCTCGCAATTTGAACAATACTGCTTTAAATGGAAGATAAAGCCAAACCCTTAAAAAGACACAAGCTATATGGTTCACTAAGCGTAGAAAAGAGTGCTTCCTGTCTCACAATATTAAGCTGCGGTTATGCTCTGTGGAAATCGATTGGGCAGACCAGTGTAAATATCTTGGACTAATTCTAGACCAAAATCTAAACTCTCAGGCGCACATTTCTGCCACAATAGATAAAGTGATAAAGTTCAACTCGAAGACTCACAAATTAAAACTGCAAAGATGTCAAAATAAACTTTTAAAAATGTTTCTAAATCTTCGTTGGCATTTTTCAACCACCAGACTTCACAGTACACTTGTACACAGCCGGAAAATTCAAAAGACAAAAAGGCGGAAGGGAGATATTTGACAACCTAATATATTGTAAACACGTATTTTTAGACTAAGACTTAAACTGTTTGTCTAGGTTAAGTGTTTAACAATGTTTCTCGTCTTTTTGTGTGCACGTACAAAAAAAACTGAGATGTAACTCGCATAATTTTATGTTATCGGCTATAATTACGTCGGAAACTTAATAATCGGCCACAGTCGGCCACATTATACTAAGTCATGTGCTATAATGTTTATATTATACATAAAATTGAAATGTAATGTAATTTTGTAAAATCTCAATAAAACAATACATACATACAATGCAGAATCTATTGAATTTTGAACTAGTTAAAATAAATAAATAATAGTATTTATGGTTTGGATTGTGTAACACAAATCACATGCAGTTTTGGCTTTTTGTCGATTTTGATCTAGTAGTTTTCCAATTGTCCTTTTTCCGTTAGTTGGTTTTAGGGTTTTCATGCTTCCACCTCACCATGAAAACCTAACACCAGCCCCTGTTAACAATTTTACTGGTGAAAAATTCTTCTCAATGGACCTTATGGACATTTACCCCATTCTACAAATTGGATTCAGGACGAAATATGATCAACTTAAATTGAGAACAACTTTCAATGAACCTGAGGTTATCCACTTATCCTGGACT
Source organism: Syritta pipiens (assembly GCA_905187475.1). Lineage (NCBI taxonomy): Eukaryota > Metazoa > Arthropoda > Insecta > Diptera > Syrphidae > Syritta > Syritta pipiens. The sequence goes on along the minus strand of LR994571.1, from coordinate 67,786,751 downwards.
ATTTTTTTCTTCCCTCTGTCGCTTAGTAAAACCGAATTCCACGCAATCTGCCACCGACCACAACCGCATTTTGTGGCCACCCACCTCGACATAAATTATGCCCCGAGAATTCGCTTCATTTACAACTTTCCCCTCGAATTGTGAAGACCTCGTTTCATTTTGCAAAAAGCTGCCATTTATTTTTTTTTTATTTGCCAACTTTATTTTTCCAGCTCTGTCACCGTTCGAATCGAATTACTCGCTCATGCTGCACGATTTCACTTCTTTTTTTTTTCGTTCAACGTTCAACGTTCTGCATTCAGCCATTTGCTCGCTTATCCGTCATTCATTCAAAATTCATTACAATTCCCGGTGAATGGATTCGGGAGAGAGAGAGATTCTACCGCACACATCACTTAAATTAAGTTACCACGAAGTTTATCTGCGAGTGGAAGCACGGGAAGCCGGCATAAAAGGAACATTATGTTGCCTTTACCTCTTCGTGACACAAATTCCACGCGCTCTGGAGCGCAGCGACGGCAGAGGAACGTTCCACTCTTCTGGAATGGAAACTTAATATTTGCATTAAATGCGAACGGTTAATAACTCCGTGACGTGGTGGTTTTCGCGCTACCGACAAAATCGAATCGATAATAATGACATTTTCACACAACCGACATTTTCACATAAACGACATTTTCACACAACCGATATTTGAGTGCGGTTTACCGAAGGGAGTGAAAAATTGCACCACGTCGAGGCATGGACAAGGACAGTGTTGGTGGAAAGTATTCAAACAAGGGACGAAAGTACTCGAAGGGCTTTTTCTCGGTTTTTATTTTTAGGATTTCATTCCAAAGAAATAAAAGAAACCCATCACTTCGGTGTCTGTCTGTCGTCCTTTTAGCGTGAAAATGACCTATAGTATTGCCATACAAAGACTTAAGAGTAAGACTGAACTGTAATATGTACAAATAGTCAATAAAACTAAACTAAACTGAACCATTGCCAGACAATTGGTTGCACCATTGTGGCATGAAGTCTGCTGATTTGGTTCGCTAGAAACATTACGCAGCATCAACCTCAACTTTAGGTTGCTACTTAGTAGGTCTTTACTTAGAGCCGGTACCCTGTAGATAAATTCTTTCTTGAGTAGAGGAGTAGAGGAGACATGACCTAGGTGGTTATTCGTTGTAATCATACTTTTATTAACCACTATTTTTAGTTTTATTAAACACATGTTAAAATTTTGGTACGCTTAGGCCAAAGCTAGGCTCATTGTGTTGCGAACCATACTGTACTCATTAAACAGTAAACTCTCGATAATTAGAATTTCATGGGGCCAGGAAAAAACAGAGGTTTTCGAATTACGGAGATTTAAAAAAACATTGTCCACTTTAGTTACGTACGCATTTCAACTAACGATTGTTGAAGAAAAAAAAGTTAACTTGAATTCGAATTATAGAAGTAAACAAGTCATCATTTTCGAATTATAGAGGTTTTCATGATGGTTCATGGTTTTGCACAAAAATAAGTTTTAATTAACAAGGGGACCAATCTGCAAAGGTTTTCTTCAATTTACAGAGGTTTTTCAGGGGACTGTGAGAACGCTTCTATTTACAGAGATTTTTGAGTTATAGAGGTTCGAATTATCGAGAGTTTATTGTATCAGAATTATTTCTAACAAAATCCAATAATATAGAATGTTCACCAAAATTAATTTATTGCAATTTGCTTCCCCAACTGCATGACCAACTTTTATGATTTCACCCGAAAATTTAATTTCACTAAAGCTGAAATTAAATGATTCAAAATACTAACAAGACTTAATAGATTCATAAATTAAATATTAAATGCAAATATTTGCAATCAATTTGAATGTCCATTTCCCTGCAAAACATTTTTTTAAAGAAAGTTATTGATATTCAATTGCAGTCGCAAAAAATGCGCCGCGAAAATAAATTCTCAAACTTTTTCTGATGATTCAACGTAACTTTAACAAAATATGTTTTTCTTGGTTCATATTGTTTTTTGGTCTACTGGTCCACTTTTAATTGCTGGTTTCATCGTTTGCAAATATTTTAAAATTAAAAGATTGTAATTTAATAATGTTTCGAAGTTTGTCTCAAGATTGCAGTGACCTCAAGCAAATTTACTTTGAGATATCTAAGATGGCATCACAAAGCATCCACAAGTGCGGCTTGGACTTGCGCCTCGAACTACGTACACCCAGCTGATTTAGGTCCATATCCAACTGGCCACACCACCGGAATGGAGGTCTTCCTCTACCATGTTGTTCTTCAGAGTTGCATTCGAAGACGCTCAACATACCCTAGCCTCATGACCTAGCCATCTTAGTCGGGACTCTCGAATTCGTTTGACTAGATCGATATGGTTGTACAGAAGTATCGGGCGTGATAATCAAGCTTAAATCCAATAAAAACCCCTGGTGCTGATGGACTGCCTGCTTATCTCTTTAAGTCAGGTGAAGATTAGTTGGTAAAGTGCATACACCAACACATCTGCAAGATTTGGTTGGATGAAAGTATGCCCCATGAATGGAATCTCAGCATCTTCTGCCCGATTCTAACAAAAGTAGGCCGTCTAAACCCCGCCAACTACGTTTGCACAGGAAAAGAAGACTAAACGAGAAACTAAATCTATGAGTGCAGGAATTGGCGCCATCAAATAATTTCACTGATAAAAACTCCAAGATGGAGCACATTATGTAACACTGACTAATTGTTTGACTAATTGTGTAAATTAGTGGTTTTTTTTTCTACATATTTTAACAACTATGCAGTCTGCATATTGTTTTGGCTTTACTACTAAAATACTATTTAATGTGTGGAACTTAAAAGTCACTTATCACTTTTAAATTTTTGTATTTCCTTGTAGTTGTTTGTATTTTCTTATTGTTTTTTTATTAGAATTTTGTTAATTAATTTCCTTTTAACTTCAAAATTCATAGTAGCTTCACTACCTTAAAAGATATTGTGTCTTAATGTGTGAGCTATACAAATAAAAATTAAAAAAAAGAATGAAAAGGCAGAATGTTTTAGATACTGAAGACAGTACGAACAAAAACCTCAAATGTAAGAAGCAGTCTTTTTCAATTGTACCTATTATATTTTCTTTTTTGAAATATAAACTATATGACCCACAGTTATATGTAGAAATATCGCATGCAAAGTTTCTAAACTTTGTTTCCACATATATTCAACATATACTCCTTCTGAACTCTGAACTCTATCAGCCAGTTTTACATCCCCCAATTTATGGTCAATTTATATTCACAATTTTCTGTCGTCTTTCTTGTTAGGCTCTGCCTCATTCCTTGAAAGCCTTACTGTGCGTTCTTTGCCTACAAACAGTTCGAACACTTCGCACCCATGGTCAGAGCAAACAGACTCTGTTTGCACGCTTGAACTACTTGCAATGAAAATCAGACCGCATTCCACATGCCCTCACTCAGTTCACTCACTTCAGTTGACAAAAAATGTCTTCCCGACTCCCATCGGTTTTTCTGCTCGTCTTCCTTTGTACCGGACTGCCACAAACAGACACGCATTCGGAGTCGCAGCATAACATCCTCCGCCGCAGCAAACGCTTCTTGATTTTTGAAGGCTCCGGAGTGTGCAAAGTGAGTCGAGCTGCTTTCAGTTTCCCTTCAGTTTTCTTACCCCAGTCGCCTCTTAGTTAGTTTTTGGAATCTCCACACCAATGAACCTGATGGACCGACGACCCTTTCGCACCCTGACTCTTAGTTACAACTTCCACTTACAGTTCTCTGCCCCGACACGGCCGCTTTACTGGTGGACGTACTTCGTCAACAGCACCGCCTGGGCACACGCCAGACAATCGAAGACACTGACTGAAGGCGAGAATCGGCGGCGGAATTTTATTGGACAGCCGTCGGAGGAGCGGACGATTGCATATGATGCCAGTCGTGCGTTTGTCTTTAAGGCCTTAGAGGTATTCTTCCAGAGGTAAGTATTTGGAGTGAACGAACTGAAGAGGTGCTCATAAGTTTCACTCCAGCAAAGGACTGCCCGGCGAGAGGTGTCTACTCCGAGTCATTTGTGAGCTATCACAGCGGCCTCTGCACGAGGACAGTGCTATTAGTGGAATTGTGAACGCGATTTTTAGGTGAGTCTGAAACAGTAATTTATGTAAGGAAAGACGAAAAAAAGACATCAGAGACACTGAAAAGTTGTCGTAGTGGAGAAGTCACGAAGAGAAGTCGACGAATAACAAGAGACCGACAAATTCTGAGGAATCTTTGACACCACGCTGGCTTTAGGCTAGATTACCTTATTAGTTGTCGATATACTTAATCAGGAGCTGATGGAGTTCTTGACTTAGTAGTTTGTTACCATGATTTTGACTGTTTCAGGCATCTTCATTCTTTTTTCATCATTCACGTTTTAATTTACTCACAACTTTTATGTGTAATTTCTACAGATATTCCTCGTCATTTCGAGGCTCACTAAATTGTCTGGTTCTCTTCGTTCTCAAATTCAAGTTAAACTAACCAGCGATCGTATCTTCGATTCGGTTTTTGGTAAGAGGACAAGAGAAATCTTATCTTCGTCTTGTTCGTTTAAATTTGTTCAAAATGCGACGTGTGAAACATATCTTAATTCCAATTCAACAAACAGTGAATTATATTCCTTTGCATGAAATAGCTTTTCTTCAGACGTTCGTTGCCTCGTCTGCAGTATTTTTCGTGGCCAGCTAAAATTATTGGAGTTTATCCTTTTCCAAGTGCCCCGCCAACAGAAAGCATCATTGTATGGCACCAAGGACTAAGTCAATGAATTTTAGAGATTCGCTGGTAGCAATGTGATGACTTTACGAAAAGTTTTAGATATTACAGGGGCAACTTTATATACAACGCTGTGCAAAGTATAATAGATGGGTTATTGAAACTTCAGTAGCTTTGATATTAATGCTGTTTTGAGTCAGTTCTTCCCTTTGATATATGTTTTGTATAATGGACCTCATGTGAGACTTCTTAAGCTGGAATTTTTTAGTGAGTAGGTTCATATTAAGTTTAAAAGTGAAAACAAAATACACCAGCAAGACCCTGATGTTACCTTTACATGAATATATAAAATTAAAGCCCAAATCACAACGGCGCGTTCGCTCGTTCGGACTTTGACAGGCGTTGGTACGCGTTTTATCGACTGTCAAAGAATGTCATCGCGCGCCTCACTCAATTTTCAAATCGGAATGGAGCTCGCGCGTTAGCTTTCCCTCAATCAGCTTATCCTCGAAATCCATCCTCGGAAATAAATTTCGTAAGAAAACAATTTGATTTTGAAGCTAAAATCAAGAGCAATTCTTATATACTCAAATAATCACCTTTCCGCATTCAAATTTCGTTTGTAAATAAAAAAAATTATATACACATCTGTCAAACGCCCGAGCGAGTAGAGACCCCCAAACGGTCGGGTTTACGATATTACGATCTGCGAAGTTGCAACGCCCGACCGCGCTATTTCGATTTGTACAATGCTTTTATGTGTATTCTACTTTAAATGCTTAAGTCAGACCGACCGAACGGGATTTCGGCTTAAAGGTCTCAATTCATACTTCAAAGTAAAGTAAAGTAAGTACCATATTCACTAAAAATAAAACATGTAACTTAATTCATAACAAAAAAGGTCGAAAAAGTGACACTTCAATAACCAACCCAAAATCTTTAAATCTTCTTATCTTTTTGTGTTCGAAATAGCTTCTAAGCACGTTGGCGTAGATTCTACTGCAAAAGCTGTAGATTTTAAACATGTACTTATTTTTACACTTGTATATGTAACGCGTGTTGTCGTGTTACACGGCACCTTAGACACGGGTACACGTGTATTTAACTACACTGTGAAAGATCTTTAGCCGATTTTATTAATTTTATTGCTAATTAAAAGCACGTTCTTAACAAGCTCAAATCTGAACTGAAGGTGTATTTAGTGAAACAGTGCAAGTTTGTAACATTGGGAATCACCGATAGGTAATTCAATAAAAATACGTTTTTTGTTGGCAATGTTCTAAATCTTTTAAAAATACAGTCGAATTTTCACGGGACATCAAAATTAGTTCGAGTTAGAGGGAGTTCGACTTAGAGGATGGTTTTTGTATGGAAAATTGGGAATGCCAAAATATGGCAAAACAAAATCAAGGGAAATTCGTTTTAGAGAGAGTTCGACTTAGAGCGAGTCGTCTGTACGTCATTTATTAATTTCAAAACTATAAGCAGAAGCCTAAGAAATAGGGATAAGTAGCTATCTTCTTGTAGGAGGAAAGAAGAAAAACTCCGAAACTATGAGCGCTATTTGGCGCAAACAACGTGAATTTGTCATCAAGATCGTTTCAGACCTTCTCGCATGAGATTTTTTGAAGACGCAGGTCTATGTCAAGAATTCGCAATCGGCATTATAGTTCGAATTCAACCAACCAGAACAAATAACAATTGGCCCTCTTAAATCCATGCCACCATGTCTTGAATCTTTTTTTGAATGACAAAATAATGTCGTTAAAACCTTACACACAAATTTCTTTATACCACTCCAACATCGATCTGTCTCTATTTGAAAGCCGTTGAGATTTTAAAACATTACTTAAAATAATTATTCGCCAGAAAGAAGCTCTCGGCATGTGAATATAATGATAGTTCTTTTATTTGCAGACCGACAAAATCAAACATTGAGGAAAAATATTTGCACGCCACGAGGATCGGCGCTCACAACGCTGACTGCGGAAGAGTCTACTGGAGCTGCGTCGAGGGAATGAAGTGGCTCAGCAAATACTTACGCGATCTTTAAATGTTTCCATGAAATTTAAATGCCAAGGAAAAAAACTAAATTATGAATATCAATACAACTTCCTTTGTTCATTGTTTTTTTATCGTTAACAGGATCAAAAAATGTTTAGCTTTTTTGAAAGTTAAAATTTGTATAGCTTCCTCAAAGTTGCGCTGCGTTTATTACAACTCGACTGAGAGCACACCGCAAGAGATGCACCACCAATGGTCTCCAAAACGCACCTCCCGCCAGTCAGGTTTTCACTACAAATGTTCTCAGTAAACGACTCGCCATTAAAGAGTAGTCCAAGCATCGTCAAAACAACTCTCCCTGAACACAAACCTCCCTAGCACTTGGCTCCATGCCAATACACAGAAATCTCCCACCTCGACGCCCTAATCCCATCAAATCCTTTTCAATTTAAACCTAAAAGCACATCGTTGTTCTGCAAACGACGTGATAACTCACAAGCACTCGTCCTTACCTTCGTACTCCTTCCGCTTCTTCCTCAGGAACGACGCCGTGATCCGGAGCCCTCTGACCATCGCCGAGCCGCGGCTCTTTACGCTGCTGCCACTCAGCTTCGACAGAATCGATCCCTTCGACTCCTTGCGACTCGAGCCACGTGGCTGCGATGAGTGGGTTACAGGTGACGTTGAGCTGGCTGTTGTTGCCACGGAACCGGCTGCAGTAATGCTGCCCACGCCACCGGCAGCTCCACGCCCCACAGAGCTCGACGAGATTGTCGCTGGAATCCGGGCGCTTTCAGTGGACCGGGATTGCGTTAGATTCTCGATTGATTCGAAATCACGGTTTATCGCTGGCGGCATCGAGTGACGGAACCACGAGTCCTGACGCTTAACGCCGCGCATCTCAAGGCTGTGACGTAGCCGGCTGCTGCTGCTGCTCTCCGCCGATGGGGTTGGCTTCGACATTTCGTCGTGTGTGTGTGTGTTGAGTGTGAGTTTGTTTTTATTATTTTTTTTTTTTTTAAGGCACAAAGTAATGTTTTTGTTGTTGTTCAATTATAGAGAAGGCACATAAATTTATAATTCGGCACATGAAGGATTCTTAAGTCATTTGGTCGGTTGGGTCGATACGCGGCAGAAGGATACCTGTGAAAGTTTTCGGTAAATGGTGTGAGGGAACAGCTCACATTGTGGGTGGATAATTGCGCGAGGATAAGTGGCTCGCGAACGAAAACTCGTTCGGTGTTCTCGAGGAGTTGTGGTGTGGCATTTCAGTGGGGTAGACACGCTGGCAGTGCCGCCGATTAATCAAACGAAATATTTTGGCTGCGAGCCCAGTGTGCTTGGCAGTTGTATGAGTGCAGGTGGAGCGAAAATCAGAGCCAACAAGGACGACGAGACGCCGCCGTTGTCGACAGACTTTGGGAAAGCAATAGGATTCGAGTGCGTGTACTTGACGAAGCGTGCTGTTGATGATGGCGGACACGGAAATGACGACGCTCGTAGTGAACCAATTGATATGATGGGAGCCAGAAGAATTCAAAAGCACAGAAGTATACGGGGACAACAAGATCTGCTTGAGAGACGACAGAATTTGGAAGTTATAGAGCTCCTAATCAACGAATCACAACTTAGGTAACTATCAGTAGACTAAAGGGGTCAACTGATAGTTAAGGTAAAGTTTGCACTCTCTAATTGAACACCATTAACATTCAGACTTGGAAAGTAATGATAAGTTAAGTTTATAAACATCTACAAGCTGAATTACAATTGTAACAATGAGATACCTAACACTTACAATTACTTTTAATCGGAAGTAAAATGAGTTCATGAGTAAACTATTCATGGATTTAAAATTTTCTATTTTCATTTACGAAATAATAGGAGCAATTAGGGAAAAGGAATTGAATTGCAGGCTAGTTAAGAAAAGGCTAATTACATTTTACGGAGTTAAATTTTAAAGAAAAATAGTTGAACAAAAAGAACATATCTGGCGGTCAGAAACTTGTTCACACTCTTCTTCATCTCATGGCATTTGATCTGCATTTCAGTTGTTGATATCAACGATGGCGTATGTAATGTCAACCTAAATATGATTGAACAAAGGAATCATTTACCAGCAAGTGTTTAAATGTGTTTTTACTCTAAAAAGGTTTATTTGTTTACTCTGTAGAGTTGTCTGTATAAAATGTGTGTGTTCACTCTATTGGATTGTTTACTAAACCGGCGATCTTCACTCTACCGAGAGTGCACTGTATAAGGAATTTTAATCAATCGAATCTTACAACTTTCTAAAGTGGTAAATAAACAATGCTTTCAATGCCAAAACACTTTCCGTGCAAAGACAGTTGAAGCAAATTAGGAAGCGATCTCGATTGAGATTTGAATGTCCTCGCGACTATTAACAATGGTTAATAGGAAATACTGAGACGCGGATTTGGGGATAAGATATAGAGTTGAAAACAAGATGCAAAATTCCAAACAAGGCGTAGGATTGAGTTGTTTAAATTATTCTACGAGTGACTTTATATTTTTGATAATTTCAATTCAAATTCAAAAGTATGATGAGAACCTACGGTTAAACACAAATTTATTCATAGCAAACACTTTCTATTCTTGACAATATTTTTTCATTTTCCAGGCAGAACGGTGACGCCATCGATAAAAAAAACTTTTAGAGGAACTTCGGGCATTTTGATATACCATATCACATGATATACTAGCATACTTTCCAAATTAATCAGCTCTCGACAAAAATGTTCCTGTCAGCATGATGGCAACGGAGAAGAACACGTGCTGCAGTTTTAAAAGTGCTGATTATTTTATATGAACCGATGATTGTTAAACCAGCGTAAGAATTTTTCAAAACCATTTTTATTACGTTTTTCTACTGATTATGGGTAGAGCTTTGCGTTACAGCAAAAACGAGATAATTTCGTACTTGAAACACCCTAAAATTGGAATGCGAAATTAGCATTGGATTCAAAAGCAACACAACATTTTTTGACAACTTTTACAATTAAATGCTAAAACACATTAAATGTAATTAGTTTGTTTTTACACTCAACACTCTTAATACAATGCTTCGTAGTAGGACGGTTATTGAAGCTTTGCAATTGTCTGCGGTTTTGACAGTGACAAGGATAAAAACAGTAAAAACTCTGAAATGGAGATAAAGAGAAGAGAAATGGAGCGCAAGAGATCAAACAATGCAAGTTCATACAATAGAAATGGACCAAACCGCAGCCTTCTCTACATATTGAAAAGAATCAAATTTTGACTGAATCAGTTATAAATTCAAGGCCACCCCTTTTGCACCCGATCTTCAATTCGATTTATCTTCAAAAATTGCCCGAAATACAAGGAAATTCGTGGAGCAACTTATTATTATTTTTTACGCCCCATTTTAATGCTTGGTACATTAAAGATTTGTCAGGCGACAATTGTAGATGTTTTATTTCCCGGTCATACTTTATTTAATACATTGATAGGTTTGCAAGACTGAATTTCGAAACATTTTTGCAGTAACTTGTGGAAGACTGCGAAGACTAAGCAGTTTATTGAAGAAAGATAGACTGCCCAGTGATAACAGACCAAAATATGCATACAAAAACGCTATATGAGGTGACATTTGTCAGTAATCGAAGATCACATCAATTGTTTTAAAGTTAGCCATTGTTCGTTTTTTTATTGTTTCATAAAAATTCTGTTTCTATTCCTATTCGTTCTTTGTTTTTATTTTAATAAAATTCTGAAACAGGTTTGATGCATACAAACGCCTTTTGACGCGGCGGCACCGCTGCGATGCCGCAATAGCTTAGAGCACACAAGCGTTTTTTTTTTTTGACGTTCGGTCCCGCTGCGATGCCGCCATATTTATCGCCATTCAATCGCTTGGGCTTGTATTAATGGTTAACAAAAAGAAACGAGTGATTTTCGCGTACCTTTTGCATAAAACTATATTGTCAAAGAAAAGAAAAGACGTTATTGGGTAGATCCTCTTGTTTACCATCAACAAACAAAAATATTTTATAAATTATTTGCCAATATAAGAGAAAGTTCTAATTATGAATTATGAATATGAATTTTGTCATGCATCGGAAGCAACATTCTATATAAAATCGGCGTCAAAATGAAGGTTGTGTGGACTGCTTAGTAGCAAACCATATATTCAAAGCCACAAGAACAGTTTTTTGACGCCGCGGTGACGCTGCGATCTCGCCAGAACAAGTGAGCATTTTCGGTCGCAAACATGACGCCGCGCCGCCTTTATGAAACTTAGAATTGTCTACCTATCGACGTTTAAAAAAATAGACTGTTTTTTGTCTCTTCTGTAAAAAAAAAATAAAAATGTCACTCATGTAGTTTTGACAATAATCGATTCATATGTTAGTGCATTGAAATCGTTTCAGATGTATAGCCAATAGTATTTTTGTGTGAGCAAAAAGTGTGAGCAAAAGCTCAGCAAAAATTGGAGCAGTACTAAAATTTAAACTTACGCATTTTGCTTGTGTGTTGATAAAGCTCGAAGAATATTAGGCTAGTTTCTAATTCAGTAAAGTGTATTGAAATAAAATGGAAAGATTTGTATCAATAAAAACACTCATGTAAGTCCTTTTTTGTCATGAAATAATGAATGGAATTATATAAATTATATAAAAAAGTTTTAGTCAGAAATACAGAAATAAAAAATCATTCTTCTGACTATTATTGCCGCCGATCGAGGACTAATTGACCGCTTTCAAAGAAAGCGATCAGTTTTAGTCTGTGCTTAACTAATTATGTACGACGATCTATGGTTGTGTAAACCAGCGCTTACCTCGTCTATTCATTTAATTCATAAAAAGATTGCCAACAGTTTGCCTATTCGTGTCTTAAGCCTTAGCAAATTCCCATCAGAATAAGACCTTTCTTCTTTAAAAGAAAGTTACTTAGACATTGGAAAACGAGAAATCTTGTTTATGCTGATTGTCCCAGTGACAGTAATTCTGAATCAGAAGAGATTGAAGGAATCAACATTGTAAAGCAGAAATTTATACTACCCAGGATTGGAGTGATATTGATATAACAGCACAGATAGTCGTCATTCGAAAGAAGTTCAGGCATGGCGTCATTTCAAGAATCTTCTGAAAATATGAGTTATTTTTCAATGATGACTTCTTTTCGTAAATATGTCAAGCAGCAAATATTTATCGTTCATTAAATATATGGCCAAACGTTCGAAATATTTTCATTTCATTAAAATATTCCGATTTACCCGTGGCAGGTAGAGTTCATTTCCTTTTATTGTAATATAATTTATTAATATTTCAATGAAGTTGTAACAATAATAATATGATCCCGATTTATAGACAACTCTTAGTAAAAATAACCCGATGGGAATTTGTTCAGGCAATGCGTTTTTCAGACACACGTTTGCACTCTGTCCGAAAAATGGAGGATCCAACGATGGACAGTTCTGTAAATAACAACTATCCCCAACTTCGTTCTACGTACACAGACTTTTTCTACTAAAAATAAACTCAATAAATAACTTCCAAGTTCCCAAACACCTGCTCCAAGGTCAAACAGCCGTGGGCAGACTTGATCAACCACCATTGCCAAAACAAATGTTTGCAATCAGACCAGACACACACCTTTCTGAGTAAACAGCTCGTTTGGGACGTAGCCACGTGGAAAATATTTGCCGCAGACGACACAAAACCGTTGACACAATAAAATCGCAGACCGTAGACTGATCAAAATTCCCCCAAAAATGAAAAGTCAAAGAACAATCACGTTGCACCAGCACACCGCACACCGAAGCCTGTCCCGCCACGAATTCAAATCACTTTAACACCCACTCAATTACCACGCCACAATAGGCAAACGCATCGTGCGTATGCACACAACGCACGTTTCGTCCTGTGCTATGAAAAAACCGAACAGCACAACGCCAATGAAAACAAATAAATGTCCGATTGTCTGCCATGCAATCGATTCGGACACACAAACACAATTCAAACTCCTTTCCCACACACAGTCACAGAAAAAGACTTTGAAACATGAAAAATTAAAGGAACAAACACGGAAAAAGGACACGTAGCAGCGCACTCACGAGTTTGTTTATATTTTCAATTTAATATTCAAAACCAAACGTCACAACAGAAAAACAGAAAAAAAAAACTAAAATGTTATGTATACGCCACAGAGGACACGGCACACAACAAATTAGGACACAACGCGAAGATGCGGATGACGAACAAACGAACAAACCGAACGACGATGTAATACCATTGCCAGGACATAGAATTCCTCACCAACCAACCTCCGGTCCGATCCCCCCGCGTGTTGGTGAAGTGATTTCTTTATTTTCCCATCAAAGACGAGACGATGTCCCAGCGCAGCGAGTGTGTTGTATTCCTCTCCGAGACCGAAGCGAAACTGTGCAACTCTAACACTCGAACTCAAAAGTCCTTTGGCTGGCTGCCGCCACCATCACCACCACCGTTTCGTTTCGTCCTGCTGCTGCTGTTTTTTTGTTGTTGCTGCTGTTAACACATTCACTCTGCACAGAGGGGCCACACATGCCGAGCCGCGCGCAAACTGAACACGAACGGAGAAGAGACACAACCAGAGAACGACCAAAGCGGCGGATTCATCGAGCGACGGCAGGACGACTGGCAGATAGCAGCGCAAAAAGGATACACGACAGCCCCGACGCCGAGTATTTGTAGGTTACTCTCTACAACTACAACTCTACAACTACTGCTCCACCATCCCCCCATCAACCACCCTCACTCGGCTTGTCGAGCGAAAAGGAAGCCTCTACGAAGAACAGGATGGCACATGCCACGATTCCACTGACGACAGACTGGCTGACTGCGGTAATATAATTTCTCCAAATGTGTGTGGCTGGGAGTGTCTTCGGAATTTCTTCCGAGATACTTCGGCTGATGCTCCTTCTCCTGCTCCTACTCCATAATCATCATCATCATCCTAGTCGTTGTTGGTTGGAAGAGAATTTCAGGCATCCCATGAAGGTTGATATCAATTTGCGTCGGGGGTCCTTGCTGGCGGGACTCTTAATTGGGCGCAATTCTCTCGGCTTGGCCGTGGTGATCGCACACCTTTATCGGCGCGGAGTGTGGGACGGAGGCTGGCGTTTTGATGGCTGCCGATTACATCGTCTCAGGGTCATGTGTCCAAATTGGCGAGGAGTAAATTGCGTTCTCGTCGGCGTCGTAGTCTTAGTCCTCGTCGTCGAGATGTCGGCGAGTGGATCGATGCGGAGGAAACAAAGGGCGAGCACGAGTGAGTTGGGGTGGAGAATCGATTCTAGATGAGGTGTGAGGACATCTCGGAAAGCGTTGGAGAGACACATTTGGGGTGGTTCTTGGGGAGCGAGATTCACGACTTTCGACCAGGAATTTCTGTGTGGAGCACAAGAATTCATTAACTAACTGCAGTCATGAGATGGAAAAGCCTAAGCGGAGTAGGACAGCTTGGAGTGGGGCTTAATGAAAGACAACACTAGGGTGCTCGCAGACACACGATCGGTTTTTTTTTTCAACAAAACTTTAAAGGAAGATTTAAGGTTTTGGCATTCGAAAACATGAGAAACAAAAAAATACTCGTATCAACTTTTTAATAACAAAGTGAAATCAATTTTTTTTTTCTAAAAAAAAAGTATTGTTTAGAGTATTGAGGACTTTTTAAAGCCCCTTTTAGACGATCATATAAGTTTCAGTTTCAGTTTCTATTTCAGTTGAGCTACTAGTTAAGCTTTGAGTTAAACTGATGTCTAAATGCAAGAACTGAAGTGTTTAACTGAAACTGAAACTAAGTGAAGTTATCAGTTAAACTGATGTGTAAATACGTTTCGGTTCGGTTGCCAGTTCATTTATCGTTTCAGTTCGGTTGTCAATTCAGTCATCATTTCAATTCGAATTGGCGGTGAATCAACATTTTCTAGTACCTGTTTTTTTTCAAATGTCGAAACGGAGTGCTAATATGCTTGATTGCATTGAAATTTATTTCGCGTGTCCATGTTTGAAAAAGAAAAGTAACTATTTTTATCACAATTCGATGAAAAGAGAACCAGCAGTTTGCTTCCTGCTGCTCACAAGTAAAATAACAGCTTAACTGAACGGCGGCCTGACGGCTAAATACACTGATTTTTTTAACTGAACTGATAACTGATCGTCTAAAAGGGGCTTAAAGGGTTTTCCATCAAAGGTAGATCAATTTTAAAGTACGATAAAGAAAGCTGTGAATAAAGTATAAAGTTCTCCACAGCTTTCTGATTCGATGTTTCATGTCTCTTCGAGACTCCTTACCGGTTTAAAAAAAAATAGATGAATTGGCCAGTGAAGAAGAATCGGTGGATGCGGTGTTACCAACGATGGGTCAAATTTCTTCATCCCTTGATGTACTTCGAACCTTTGTGGAGATGATAAGTAACGTACCGAATAATGTATTTAAGTCGCTAATCTAGGAAACCATTTTCTAAAGAAACAATAATAAATTAACTAAAAAATCGTAACACCCGGTATTCACTTTACATGCACTCACACAACCATTTTAAATTACATAAGGAATAATCGTATGATATCGAAAGATCACACGTTAGTTAAATTAGCGTTTCCTAGGCTAAGTACTTTCTGTAAAGTGTAATTTTGTAACAATAAAACGAAGTTGATCAGTTTCAATAAAGCGGCCAAAAAATAAACACGCGTTGCGTTTTTTTCGGCGACCTTACACTAAATATATTTTTAATATGAGGAAGAAAAATGGAAGGGTGTAATCCAAACAAAAATACCTGATTAGTTTGAATAAAAGTTTAAAACACATAAAAAATATCGAAAGTCCTGTATAATTAAATTTCTATATAATGAAGTTTTTTTCTGGTCCCGTCCGAATTCATTATAGGGAAGTTCGACTGTATTTGGAAGGCCCATGTAAGTAATTTTCTATGGTGATATGACGTAACCCAATTCCCAATTACTCTTCAATAGTTCTGCCGCGAAGATCCGGTTTAGTTTGGGCCATCTGGGTTATGTTGATTTTGAAGGCTTCATGATCACCTGCTGATTTGTGAATGAGCTGCTTACTTTTAAGTGAATGATAATGATAAGCTGCGAAAGTGGAGGTTCCTTTCTCAATACTATGAAATATCTTCTAGTTGTTGAACAATTCTGCTCAACAGCTACTGTGAAGCCCTTTTTAACGCTGGTACATTCGCTGGTACTAGAAGAAATTATATTACAGCAAACTCTCGATAATTCGAACCTCTATAATTCGAAAAGCTCTCTAAATAGAAGCATCCTCACAGTCCACCCCAAACCTCGGTACATCGAAGAAAATCTATGCAATTTGGTCCCCTCGTCAATTCGGATTTATATTTGTGCAAAACATGAAAACCTCTATAATTCAAAATTAACGATATGTTTATTTATTTACCTCTATAATTCGAAATCAAGTTGTTTTTTTTTTTTCTTTAACAATTGTTAATTGAAATGCGTACGTGACGAAAGTGAGCAATATTTTTTTTCTGAAACCTCCGTAATTCGAAAACCGTAATTCGAATTCGAGTTATCGAGACTTTACTGTAATATATACTTATAGACGTTTTTCATTGGAGAAAATGCATTTAAGAATAGTTGAATAACTTTTTCAACCGCAGTTGTGTATGTAGTTTAGTAATTATGAGCCAAATACTACTTTTGAAAGCGCTAACTAAAATGGCCGAGAACGCTTCGATGCTATCGATACTTTTTGTATACTACAGTAATCTTTCGATAATGTGAATCACCGATAATGTGATCTTCTCCAAAATGTGAATCTCCAAAACTTTACGTTATTTTCCTTATAATGTGAACTGTCGACGAGTCAGCTCCATAATGTTATCTTTATAATGTGAATTACTCAAGATAACTAGGAAGATAAATATTTAGTTCCTCCTATCCAATGGATGGGGTCTTTCAAGTTTACCATCCATTGGATGTGGACATTGCCCGAAACTCAATTTGAAACACAGTTTCAAGAAATAAATGGTCTACTTGGAGTTATACACTAATGGAAAAAAGTAGTGCCACGGCTGCGATTCTCGAAAATAAACGTCATTAGTTTTAAAGCGACGATGATTATGTTTTAGATTTTCCTGAGAAAATTATGAGAAGTATTTTTCTTGTTTGCTATCCTTAAAAAAAATAATATACAATACAGAACTTTTCCTTTAAATACAAGAAATATAAAGTTATTCGTTCTAATAGTGGAGGCACCTGTCTATGAAAATAGTATATGTGCTTATACTTTTTTCGTGTGTGCAGATAGGCAATACAGCAATTAAATACAAAAAATTAATTGTAAAAAAATTACAAATTAAATACATGGTACAAAGCACTGAGCCTGAAGCAAGGCACGTCTTAAAGGCAAAACATAGCAATTGGGCAGCAAATGACTGAAAACATGTGGTATGATCAGACGAATCAAAATTTAATCGCTGTCAGTCCGATAGTAACCAATGTAGTTAGGGCCACCCACAAGAGATCACAAATAGGCTTTTTTGACCAACAATACAAGTTTTTGTTTTTTTTTTTCGTTCATATCCTTTTGCGGATTCTAGGTTATGGTTTTGACGCAGATCCACGCCTCTTCTAACCTCCAATGGTTACAGCTTGACTTGAATTTCGCTGCTTACCTATCGCCCTTGTGACAGTTTTATCATTCTTTTGAAAATCGTTTGCAGTTAATGCCATTTTCGATTTTGAACGATAAAAAAGGTCTCATTACACGCTACTGAATACGACATTAGCAGAAAAAATAAAATCACAAAGGAATAAGCCACAAAATGCGATCATAATGGTATATTTTTGAGTTTTTGGGTTGCAAAATTGAGTACATGCTGATTGTTTTTTTGTTTTGCTCGTTATTTCTTCCGGTTTTCCGTCTTGTATTATATACCATTCTGTTCGTTCTTGAATGTAGTAATATAGTGCAAAAAAGATTTTGAGCTTACCTCATTCCGTTTTTTCTATGAAGTGTAAATTACACTCACAAGAAACATCATTTGTGCACCTCACTGTCACTAAAGTCTGTTAGGGATATTACAAAAAAGAAGGCCAAACATTTATAAAAGCTGTTAACTAAATACTATGTACTAGTGCAATGCAATTTGTTCAACAAGAAGAATACACCAAACGGAGTCTCGGTTAAATAGCCTGTCAATCAAACCAAAAGACACACTTTCCGTTTTAAGAAAGAGATAGAATTGCTGTAGCATATTCTCCCTTAAAGGAACCAATTCAAAATCGAGCGTGAAATTTTAGTCGAAACAAAACCACAGATCACTCAGTTAAACATTGATGAATCGGCCAAAATAACACCTTTTCTACGTTTCATCCAAAAGACCCTCCTACCTGACCTGACCCTGAAAAGAAAAACCCAAACCAAATTGTTCATCTAAACCGATAAAGCACCTCGTTATCGGACGACATAGTCGCCATTTAACTGCAGAGTTCCAACTTATCTCCCCAAAACCCACACCCATACCCGCCCACTAGCGCAGATACTTTATGCCTAGCCACCAATTAATTTAATAACCCTGCCTGGTCAGTGGAGAGAATCTGATTTTCCGATCTAATTACAAAGTGCCTTGCAAGTGGAAATGGCCGTGCGCAAACCCCCTTACGTCGCGAATGCGACTGGAACGAGAACTTGAACGCGAACGTGAAAACGAACGCGAACGGTTACGCAGCAGGGGAGGGTTGGGACATAAATAAATAATTACACGGCTTTCAGTTTCAGTTTCATGTGGGTGGGCAATTAACTATCGCGCGGGAATTAGCCGGGGGATGTAGCCGCTCATGTTGCTCAAAGCCGCGGTAGATGAAAAACTACACATCACTGTGTCCCGTACACAGGAAAGTGAATTAAAAGTGTAATCTTTGATTTTGCTAACGACCGACGGTTTCGCGAGGTTATATCTTAAAGGACATCGGAACCGGCCTAATGTTTCAGGTGTAACAGCACCGCGCCGCGCCCTATTTAGAGCCATCACCGCGTTCTTTTATCTGTTTGCCATTGTGACTGGGCAACAAACCGGACAAAGGACGCGCCCTATTGTGCTTTTGTCATAAGCAATTTACTTTCGCCCAGTAATCTCCGTCCGAGTATTGCTGGGGGGACACGTTCGCGAAACGGATATGGCCATAAAGTTTTGCCATTAGGATGACACCAGCAAATACAAAACCAGCAGAGCTGGTGCTTCCTGAACACGGGTGATGGTTAATTTTCGTCCATTACTCCGGGCTTCGGTTAAGTAAAAGTAAAAGGAGAGGCGATTACTGCGGCGGATTGAATGAAGGTTATGCACGCAACTTTGAACGGCTAAAGTGAAATGCGAAGGCGGCGCTGAGGTAATGGAATTGCCTTTGGCTTGCAGCCTTGATCTTGTTCGGTTGGGTTTTTATTTTACTGGATTTGTGGGTCGTCAAAGTCGGAGGTGGACGCATTGGCACGTGATGATAAAGTAAGAGAAGGAGGTCAGGGTATTTTTTTACAATGAGCTGGATAAATGGGCAGCGTTTTAAGCACTCTATATGATTGTCTAAAAAGTCGTAGAGCATCGTATTGAGTTAATACATTTAGCAGCATTGCCTCGCATCGACGCATTCTATGAGCAAACTTTGACCTTTTCTGCATATGAGTCGTTGCATTACGTGGAGTTTGTTGTACAAAGATAAACTCACTGCTGACCACATAATGACCAAAGATGTACCTCGACGCTTCAGAACTTTATTCAATATATTTCAATTATGAATTAAATTTTGGGAAGATCTTGAGAAAGGCGTTTGAACTTTGCTTCCCAGAACACCTGACAGATTAGGCCCGGAAGTCTACCCCGCACCCTAATGGAATCATTTAGAGCTTCTTACGAAGCTACAGGTTGATGTTGATTTGCTCAGATCGCCCAGACTGTCAAGGAAGTGCTCGCCAAGATGAGTTCTTCTACGAAGCGCTAGAGCCTCGCACGAACATAGGAGGTGGCTGGCATGTCTGCCAATTGTTGCTGTGTCCTGTAATGACGCCCATCATGACCCTTGACACTGGTCTGTCCATCCGGAGGAGGCAAGTTGTGCGTTTAGCGTCCAGTGCGGGCCAAATTTGTTTGGTGTGTAAGCATGTTGAGGCTTCTTGCCACCTGTGATTGATGGTGTTGAAACTATGGAGCGTTATGGCTAATTTAGTTGTAGCTATTGGCATTTCCGGTAATTCTCCTCGGGATTGTAGTGGAATTGTGGTTGCATATCTGGCGAATGCGTCAGCTTGGCAATTACCTGGAATGTCACTTTGTCAAGGCACCCACATAAGGTGAATATTGATGGGCTTGACTGTCTGAACAAATGATGGTATCCCTTCCACAGCCAAGACAGAGCTTCGTTGATCGCCATTGTCTCCGCCTGAAAGACGCTACAATGGGAGGCGCAGAAAAATATTTAGTACACTCCCATACCTACTCCCGAACGACTTTTGGATCCGTCCGTGAAGAGCTTTAGTGGATCCTCCAGCGCCACAGGGCTTTCCACTCAGTCTGCTCGTTGGCGGTTGCTGGAAGTAAACTTAAGTCTGACCTAAGTTTAAAAATTTGAACAATGTACATCTTTTATTTTTGATTTTACAGTACCAAAAATTCTTAGGAACTGTGTTAAAATGGAAAAAGATTGGTTTCCCTGCGTATAACCCTCTATAATGTGAAAAAACTTTTTATCCATTGTATCCTTACTATATCCCTTTATCGCTTCCAATCTAATAAAAAAACCTCCATCCTTTAAATCCTTTCCACATGCAACACCTCAGATTCCATTTCAATCAACACCTCAACCTCCCACCCGCCCCAACGTGACCTCAAAAACTCCAAACAATCCACAAATGTGTGCAACCAAAAGAAACAAACACAAAAAGAAAAGAAAACAAATCTAAGAAACTGCGAACAAAAACTTTTCACCGTGTGCACACACGTACACCGCGCCATATGTCATAAAAAGCAATGACACAAGAACGCCGAATCACGCCCACCCCGGTGAGGGAGGGAAGGCCACAGGAGCGACGCGTTTTCTCCTCTGAACGGTGATGCATGCATTCAGCGCGGATGAGCAGAAGGTCCTTCGAATGGTGGAGCAAAAGTAGAAAATTTGCATGAAGAACATTTTCCACTTACGGTTATGATTTTCTTTAACAAGGCACAAGTAAGAGCCCCCGCATTAATAAATTAATGGGGCTTAAATTTATTACAGACACACTGCAGCTCCCCACTGTAATCTCTCGTGGTGACACCACCATGGCCCGGGAACTTAGAGAGCGCATTACACGTAATGGGACCACGCTTGAGTGTGGAGGGAATGGTGTCTAATTAATTGGATGCCGGCGACTGGATTTAGGTAACAGAGACAAGGTAAAGCTCTTTTGAATAGTCAACCGGAAGGACTTGTGAAAGAGATCACGCACTTGAGTTGTGTTTCATTTAATGGCAAGCTGAAAGGATCGTGTGGATTAAGTCGCCTTCACAAGTAGAAGCTGGCCGTGAACTTCGCAAAACTGAGTCATTCATATCATGGAAGAGCTCTAATGGAAAACTTTCTTCATCGTTGTTCGAATAAGCCGATTGATGTCAAGTACGCGCCGTTTTGTTAAATGAATTGGCGATTTAAGTGATTCTGCACAGAGAAGCCCTCTTCAATTAGTTAGTTTGACTTATATTTCATAAAACATTTTAATACAAAATTGAATATTTTGTTAGTTTCGTCAGTATTGAAATCTCTTTAGACAAAAATCTGAGACATTTCTTCGTTATTCGGAAGCATCTTTTGACGTGCGTTTTTCACTAGCAACATTATTCGCCGTGGACTCTTAAAGCAAAATCCAGACAAGAAGTTAGATGCAGAAGAAAATTCCGAAACCAACTACAGTACTTAACGGATATAAGAAAAACCCATATAGAAAAAAACGCTTATAAGAAATAAAGAACAATGCACCCCGTCCTTTCCCCTATTAACTACCAATAAATAAAACTGAACTAGAAAAATACCTGATATAAGAAAGTATTTTCTGACACTAATATCTAAAATTGTATGAGCAATAATACGCTTATAAGAAATCTTCTCTTGAATAAACCATGTTAGTTTCTACATTACAGTAACTCCTCAAAAAACATAACCAAAAAAATGCGTTTTATACTGTACGTACAACACTTCCACAAACTCAATATAAAATATTGCCATTAACAGCTTAAATGAAATGAGAATTGGTTTTGATAGTCTTTTTCATTCGGTACGCAAAGTTTTGCATTGCTTGTAAGCAATTATTTTTTCTTGTATACGTTGTTCTTCTATAAGGAAATTTTTTTTACTTACATATATCCGTTTATCTCATAAAAGAAAAACACGGTTAAAGAAAAAGTTTCTTTGCAACTTCGCTTTTTCTTATACCTGTTAAGAACTGTACTGAATTTCCTGCCAATCGCTGTAGACTCAGCTTTATCATAATGGAACACAATTCTTTTCCTGTTCAAAATAGGTGGCTGATTCTGAACGATGGCTTCAGTCACATCGCACACGGTGAAACAGAATACCCTTAAAATTGGCATCAAATAACTCTTGAGACCAGTTTATACACATTTTTACAATTTGCCTGAGACAGGACTACTCAAATGTTAACTTTTTGGGTTCTAGGGAAAAAGATTGAAGCCAAGAATTGAAGACAATCAAAATTAAAGATGCTGTTTGTCTGTCTGTGTTTGTCTCTCGTTTGCAGCCCTTTCATCACAGCACCTAATTCCAGTAGTAGGAGTTTTTTTCATTTCACCTTAAACGAAGTAGAAAATCACGAATGTTCTTATTACACTCAGAGACGTCTAATGCAGAATTATAGTCGGTAAAAAAAGTATTTGCACACCCAGTTTTTTGACGATATCTCGGTCAAAATAATAGTGCTGCTTTCTGAAGGATACCTCCTTGCAACTTGAGTAACATTATGCTAATGATTGGAGTAATTGAAAAATATTTTACTCCTTTCAGTTATTATTCTAAAGTAGAAGAACATTCCCAAAGTCTCAAAGAAAAAAAAAATATTCTCTCACACTTTTACTGCTATGCACTATTACATATATATAAAATAATGCACCAATTTTTGTATAAGACTTACATCTCGTAATCGGGAAGACGTTCCAAGTTATTGGCGGACAATACATAACATGCCTACCACCATTTTTTACTGTAGGCTTAAATTTTTATTTTGAAGTTCTCCACAAAAATGTTTCCATTGTGTCCGAAAAAGTTAGACATGTTCACATAAAAAAAAAGCTCTACAACTAAGCAAAACTAACCTAGGTGTATTATGCGAAGTACTTACAGGACACAGAATATGCAAGTACCACCTTCACAAGATGTACTAAGTACTACCCAAGCCTGGACCTAATCAAATTCAAAAAAATTAACAAAAGATTGACTTCGAGAACATCCCATTTAGAATTGCTAAAATTATGAAGACAGCACTCACATCCTAAATCAAAGAAGAGGGTACAATATATCTCGATGTACAATACAGGTCGCAGTATAAGTGGCTTAGTTACACTCCCCATTTTCAGCAATCAATAAATGAATTTTCATCGTTAATAAGACTTGTAAAATGTTTGTTTAATAACCTAAATCAAAAAAGGGTGTACAATAAATCTTGTTAGTTCACAGTCCAAGTGGGTTTTTGGACCCCGACCCCTCATCTTCAGTTAAGTTCAACTTTTTGACAATTCAGGACTCCAGCAGAAAATAAGCGCGTGACTTGAGTGTTTTTGTAGTCTTTTCTAAACGATTTTAGCTAAATCCTTAGAACTAGTTCAAGCCCTCTTCCATGGAATGAGTACTATGTGTATGACTTGTTAAATAATTAAGATGGTCTTTGCCTGCCGTGGACGTCCAATGTAAACCAGATTCCAATGAACTAGAGTTTCTGTTTTTAACATTCAATGCAAAAAATCACTTGGAGTGTGAGGCAACGCTCTGGGTTTGACTTGTTTATTGGAGTTAGCAAAAAGACGGGAATGTTTGAATTCTTAATCTGGTGAGTGGAATTTGTGAAAAGGCTGTAGAATCCGAGAGCCTTTGAGTCCCACATCGTGGTAAACATTGAAAAAAACTGCTGATGAACTAAATAAACAACTCAAGTGCTTTCAGCAAACAACTGAGCAACTGTTGCACACTTAACAAACACCGAAGGGTTGTGGATGCATTGTTGATCCACACCAAACTTCCACTGGTCGCAACTGACAACGAAATCATCTTCCCTTACAAAATGTAAACCCCGCAATGAGAACACACACTGATAAGGCGCTGGTGTGCGCCTCATTCCCGTCACGTTATCTTGTCTAATTGGAGCGTAATTTTTTTACGACAACGCCGTGATTTACACAGCACTACTTAGTAAACGACAAGGCCAGATAACGACTGCTGATCTCAGTCGAAATAATTCCCTGCGGAGAATGAGAAACCTATCCATGCATGCCTCAGACAGGTTCTTTGGAAAGCGAGCTGACTCTCTCGCCAACTAATCTTTTATGTCAACCGCAGCAAATCCCAGCAAAGGTGTGTCACATGACCGGCGACAGTAAAAGGAAACCGAATAAGCACGGGCGTTCCTCCTCCAATTCGATAGCAAAATAGATAAGGCGGCTTAAATTGTGCTGCTTTATGTAGATACTTGCAAAGAGGAACAGAAAGCAGTTCGATGCAGTCACTGCAATCAACGCAATTTCCAAAAAAAAGAAGCGCCTCGAAATAAACATCTCTGAATGGAATACTCACTGTTTCCCAGCAATCCTTCGTACTCATTTTGGCGGCGAGTGGTGCTCTGACGACGAAACTTATTGGACATCGTTATTCCTCTTTTTTTGGGGGCGGATTAGCTACAAAACACAAGAGAAAATCTCGCACCGCAGACACACTTTTAGATTTCACTTGGAATAACACTTTTGCGGCTTCTTTCTTGCAGATTATGAAACAATAAATAAAATACACTGCACCGGCTAGACAATGTGATATGTACGATTTGTATTTCCTGGTTTTCTTTTCTCTTTCAAAACAAAATAAAATAACGATATGAAAATGAAATAAACTTTAAAGGGCGGACCGAGCACAACTCCGATTGCGTTTTGTTTTGATAATTTGTTAGCGCATATTTGTCGTTTCACTGGCCGTTGAGATATTAAATTAGCTTTTGAGGGGATTTGTTTACTCACTCGTTATCGGCGTTTTGATATTTTTTTGTTTGGTGATTAAAGATTTTCACCAAAGCAAAGCAAATAAGTTGTAAACAAATTGCAATTTTTCTTTAGTGCCTAATGCAACGAGTCTCGAAGTGAACTGTCAAATTATTGATGGAGGGGGTTTTGTTTTCTTACGAGTGCGATGAGATATGCCATGAGGGCGCTAGTAGTGTTAAGAAGATGGATGACGGCAGTGACAGTTTAATTTTGATTTTGAGATATGTTTTAAAAATTTTGCAAGGTTTTCTAATTTGACATAGAAATTTCACTTAGAAAACTTTTTAATAATCATATTCATTTATGTTCATGAATATTTATTCTCACTAATAATCCAGGAAATTTACAGTTTTTGGTGATATACAGGATTCGTTCGTTTTACTGCTTCGACTTCCTTTGGCTTTGATTACTTTTTACAAAGATTCTGAATACTTTTCTGTTATCAAACAGAAAAAATGTGTTGAGCATGATATTTACATAAAACATTCAATTTGTCTGCCAAGACCATCTAATACCCGCATTAATTTTTTGACCATCTACACACAGCTTGCGAGAAGGTCGTAATTGCTCCGCCTCTCTTCATTGCAAATAGTCTACGCCTTCACCACTGTGTCGAATTTCTCTAAAAGAAAACTAAACCGACAATATTATATAATAAAAGCAATTGTGTTGTATGTCCCAAGCTTAGCACTCGAAGAATTATGCTACTGGTAGTCATGTCCATCAATGAGTAATGTTTTTGGATCTGTTGTTTCTTTTCTTCGGGGCGTATTTGGTAACTTGTTGATTTGCAGTAATAAATTGTAAAAAAAAAAAGGAGTAACGGAGATTGAGATCGACATATCCACTCTTTGTGTGCAGACAGTGGCGGCTCTTAAGGTCCAAATATGATTCGCGCTAAACATGCCGGCCACATATCAACGAAAACACGTTTAACGTCTTTGGTCAATGGTGGTGGCGTCTAACAAATCAACGTGTGTTGCTGCTATTTTATGATCGATATTAATTTGGTAACATGAGTGCGCGTATTTTCATTAAAATTCATTAGCCAGTCTGTTCTCGGTAATTTAAAAAAAAATGAATTAAATTGTCAATGAACGACATCTCTATGAAAAATCTAACTTTGTTTCTTGGAGGACATTTTTTTTAGATTTAATCAATAATTATAAAATTGGGTACAAGTGTTTCTATTTTTTCAATATTTCGCAAAAAAAACAAAAATTGTAATCATCAAAATACTAGATGCCAGCCATCAGAATTGTAAAAGACTGCAATATTTTGTAATGCAATCCCTAAATTTTGGAAAAGTATTTCAAGATTTGTGCTTCATTTAATTGATTCCATTTCATGACTTAAACTTCGGCATTGAAATGTTTTCGTAAGGTCATCACCGAACTGTCTTTTAGAAAAGTCATATTATGTTGCGTTATATTGAAGTTTGTATTACCTGGCAATACATCATTTAAAAGGTCTTGACATAACCTACAAAACGACGCTATGCATGATTAGTTTGGATAGCGCTTTGTACATAGCTGGAAAATTCAAAAGACAAAAAGGCGGAAGGGAGATTTTTGACAACCTAATATATACAGTTCCATGTTTGTTTTTTTTCTGGTGATCAAAGTTTATCGTTTAAACTTCCTCATTCGTTTTCTGAAATACAGTTCGGTGATAACTCTACAAAAAGGCTGAAGTCTCAAAGACTTTAATACAAAATATTGAAATCTCAAAGAAAAATGATTTTCTAAAGACTTCACCGTAAAAAGGTGAAACCCCAAAAACTTCAACGAAATTTCTTGAAATGCTAACGTCAGTCTTGCCATGTCAGTCTTGCATTCAATTGATGCAATCAAAAGATTGGTCATGAAGACTGTTTCAGTCAAGACTGACATCAAAAAAGAATTAAATTAAATTAAATTAAATTATGAATTGAACAATCAGAGGTATGAAGTCAGTTGATTTTTTAAAGCAACAGATTGAAATCTTTTATATCTCTGCCAGCCATGCTCAGCGAATGGCATGCCAATTCATTACGATTACCAGCCCAGCGTAGCTTTTAATTCCAAGTTTGTTGTGGGCTGTAACGCCGACTATTATTTATTTATTTTTCTTTTTTTTGCGATCGCAGCTGGTGCTGTGCGGTGTTTTATGGGAAAGAAGAGACATATTCTGAGCTGCAACAGAAAAATTGTATGCCCTTCCTAATTGGGAAATTTATATAATGAGAAGTTCATTATATCCCGAATTAGCCGTAATTCATTGCAATTTATTTTAAATTAAACATCAAATCAATTAGAGCTGAAATATAATCGTCAATCCTCTAAGGATACAAAGAAGGGCATACATGTTAAAAACATACATGAAAAAACGTTTGAAAGAAACAAACAACAATGCACCATGTCCTTTCCCATATAAACTACCACTAAATAAAAGTGAAATAAGAAAAACGTTTATAAGAAAACAACTGCTATAAGAAAGTATTTTCTGACACTAATATCTAAAATGATATGAGCAATAATACGCTTATAATAAACTGTCCCCCAAGCAAACCATTTTGTTTTATACTGTACAATACCTCCTCAAAAAACATGGCTAGAAAGATTTGATTTGAAAAAATTCCGGAAAAACAAGTGCGACTCACTTGAACCTGAGGCAATAAAGGTCGACAAAATTAAACCTCAGCCAGTCAATGGAACCGACTCGATTCGTTGGAGTAAATAAGAGCGCAGACTGAAGTTTTGTAATTTTTTATTAGAGCTTGAGCCTCAATGCGTACAAAACGCAACTCATCGAGGAGCCTTAGTGCAGATTTTTAAACTGAAGCTGGGGGCTCAAACTTTGGAGCAGATTGTTAAATGACAGATTTTTTAAGAACCAAAATTAGGGCAATGCTAAACCATTGGCGATTCACCAGGTGACAATACATCCTCAAGATGTTGCTATTGCGGATCTTCTGTCGGAATTTTATTAAATAAGATGTTGTTGATCGTCAGCGAAAAACGCTTTAAAACAACGCTAACCAATTTCTCTTCTCCCGAATTGAACGATACGAAATTCCCCCAAGACGGTGCTACGTTATTGTTAATATAAACATTGTTATAGTAAACATTCCGCATGTACGATTTGAGCGTAATGTTATCTCTATCGGAAATGACGTGAATTGGTTACCAAGATCGTGCGATTTGACATTTTTAAACTTTTTAGTGAGATTTTGGTCCATCCCAATAAAACATACAATTGTGAAAAATTAATTAGAAACGAAAATTTCCAAATCAAAAAAACAGTTTTTTTTTTTTCGTTATTTTTGTTTTAACGTACGACACTGCAACACTCGTATGTCTTTCGTTAAATAATCAAAGACAAAAAAAAGGATTTTATCAGAATCGCAATTGCATAAACGATAAAAAAAATCGAAAGCGCAAGTTTTTAGTTGCAAATATAATTAGAATTAAAGTAAGAAAGATTAAGAATAGAACAAGAACTAATAGAAAGGTTAAATATTACTATTGAAATTCGCTTATTTTATAAAAAAAAAAGCAAAGATTTGCAGCGTTTTGGTAAATTGGCTTTCTAGTCCTGGCTATCTTAATCAATTCTTTGCAGATTTTGATGCTATACTTTTCCCTTTCTGCTGCAGGTCATATTTTTCCAATTTTGATAAATAATATTTGCTTAAGACGTTAACTAAAAAAATACAATAGAACAAATACGCTATACGATAGAAATTTACCGGAAATTGAGACCAAAGTTCCTGTTATATTTCCAAAAATTGTATACCCAAAAATACATAGACACTACTTCTTTTACGAAATAATTTTTAGTAGATAAATTTCAGGGATCGAAATATAATAATATCAAAACAGAAGACAATTTCAGCTGTTGAAAATGGTAACACACCGCTTATATTGTGTATAATTTTAATAAAGCAAATAAGAAAAAAAATGTTCATCATTATTTTGCTTGTTTCTAATTAGTTTTCCACCACACTGTAAGCCTAATCAATCAAAGTCACAATAACAGTCCATTTCTTAAATTCAGTTGGATGGACTTTCAATCAGTTAAACTTATCGAATTCTTAGCACATGTGGAACAGAACCGGGTACTTCAATAATATAAAATGACATACCGACAAACAAAAATTGAGTTAATATGTACCTTACATACAGTTTATTTTATTCCGTTTCAACATCGATTCGCTTTTCTCGAAAACTTATTCACAACTTGCAATCAGAATAATGCATTGATACTAAGGAGTTTTTGTTTAAGTCGAGCTAAAGGCTAGATTGATAGAATAGAGGTTACGCCGTCGCTCTCTTTGTTCCGCGTCTACGGAAGAGCTTGGCTGATATGCTTTGGTTGAACATGTAAATTGCTTCGTTTCATTCATCGACGGTTTTATTCAGTGCTGGGCATAGACGAAGGTGCTTCATCCATTTTATTCTTTATTATTAAGGTTATGGCCTTGTCTGTGTCCATTTTGAATGTGAAAACAGTTTCCTACGTTTTGCATAGATGTTTTGGAACTGTCTACAATATCACCAATTTCTGCCAAACTCGCCTTTTTTGTTGTTACTTACACTTTTGCTTACAGAAGGGGCAAGTGTAAGAAGGACCTATGTGCACCAAATGTTATTATTATTACTTTTATTTATAGAATGTACTTGTACTTTATTTTTTTAACTTAACCACAATTGATAATTTAAAAGTATAATTTTGGCATTGGTTTGGAACCGTCTGCCAGTATTACATTTATTATTATTTAATCAATAATATTTATTTCATCTTACTTGTACAATCAAGACTAAGAATCAAAAAAGATACGAAATAAATGTAAAATAAAAGTTAAAAGTGAGTTTTACTAACTCGCCGAGGGTTTCGTTTGGCCACCAGTACATTTCAAGTTTTCATATAATAAAGAGGATTAAAATGGCTTCATCACAATTCCTAGTCGCTCCATTTTTAATGAAACTAGACAAAGACTTCTTTGTCTTCTTTCTTTTTTTCTTTCACACTTACCGATAGTGCCAGTCATATTAAACTTGCCTTGGTTAAGGCATGAAATTGACCAACACGAATTTACTGAGCCAGTTGGCAGTTTCCTGGTTTCAATAAAAAAAATTATGTGATTTATCCAATAATAGAGCGAAACTAAAATTGTATGTACCTTGTTATTCTTTCGACGAGGTCTACAAAACCATCTTTAAATATCTTTAAAATTCGCATTTCGTTATTTTCCGCAGCATTTCTAATTACAACATTATTAAATAAAGTGCAATTCATTGTACATTCTGTGTACATTTTAATATTGTTTTTGGAAGTATTAGTGTGAAATCATATGATAGAATCATTAAATTAACGTTTGGAATCTTATTTTTGGTTGTGCAGTTTATATTATTCTGTTAAGACTTTATGAAACCACTTGCAGACCATCTGAAAAGGTTAGTCAAAGTTGCCTTCAACCGGCCGTTAAACATGGAAGCGCTTAAATTATGGTCTGGGGCTGTTTCTCCTTCAATGGCGTTAAAAACCTCGTCAAAATTGACATAAAAATGACAGGTCCAGCTTTCGTCAATATTATTAGAGGAAAATTAGAATCTGCTGCTTCAAAAAGGCGTTGGGAGGTTTCATTTTCCAACGAGATAACGACCCAAAACATAAGAGCAAAGTAACTAAGCTGATTTTTTTTTTTTAAACTGTTTATTTGTTGGAGTGGCCACCTCGGTTTCCAGACCTTAAACCAATCGAGAACCTTTGGATCATTCAGGATATTCAAATTAGAGGAGCAGCACAGCCTACAATATTTATGAGCAAGCTTGAAAGAAAAACGAGTGAAAGAAAATCGCAGGAGAAACTTTGCTGAGCCTGGTTACTAGCATGCCCAGGCGCCTTGCTGCTGTAGTTTTTAATAAAAAAGCTACTACGTAATGAGTTTTTCTACCATTAAACAGAATTTTCATGCCTTCACTCCTTCTCTTACGTTTTTTTTTAGTTAGATTTTATTTTGTCCTTATTTGAATACTGTTATTTGGCCTGTTAGAATTTGGTTTAAGAAGTGGCTATACAAGGGACATAATGTTTTTTTTTTATTTATTAAAAAATCCAAAATAAGCAGCTAATAAAATTTGCTGTAGACCTACGTTCGGTTCGTTTTCGACCCAAATATATTTTTGACTTCAGATATTTTTAAAACTAATTACTATTTTAAGCTGCCTTTTCATGACTTTGTTACTTGGACTATAATCAATCGAATTCCAACTGTTAACTTTTTGTAAAATTAAGATAATTAGGTTTTTTTGGGTATTGGGATTTTTTTCCCATTTTGGGTTGTTTTCGACCCATCACGTTTGTCGCATCGCATTGTGTATGGTAATTTCGTTGTGATTGTATTGAAAAAGGGATTAAAATCTATAATTTATTTATAATCAAATAAAAAAAAACGTTTCGACTAAATGTACAGCTCATTTGGAGATTTGAAATTCGGAATCTAGGGATTAAATCGAAAGAAACTGTATCCTGAAAGAAATAAGACCACCACTCCTCTCATGTTCATTTACAGTACATAGCCACGAAATTGCAAGTATAATAAACCCACATACCAAAAGGCAAAGATTATATTTTCTCAAGCAAAAAATCGTGACAGATCTTCAATTACTGTGAAAGAAAGTTTAAAAAATTACTGCGGATACAGGAAAACAATTTGCAAAAATATACTCAATCGTAATATGTGCATTGAAAATGTTTAAACAATAGTTTAAGCACTAGTTATAATTTATTTTTATTTTCAAATATCTTATCCAAAGAATCCAAGTAGTATTTTTTCAAAGTCGCTAATAAAACATACGTGGGTCGAAAACGGCCCGTGAACGTAGGATTAGTCGTTTTTTGTTTGAACCTAGGTCTACAGTTAAATTAAAAGGTGGTGTATAATATTGTTTTGTACCTTGTTTTGTCCGTCAGTGTATATATTTTTAAAAAGCATCTGCATCTAACCTATTTTTTCTTTGAATTTCTTTTTCTTTTTGGTTGTTAATATAAAGGAGTACAGTTTTAATAAATAAGAACTAACAAAAGCCTATGAAAACGTTAATAGATTAAATTGATCTATAACTTTTATCATACATTTTAATCAGATACCTTTATTTATACTCGGTATTATATTTGGAATTATCTGCAATGATACATGTAGTGGATGTATTTGTTTGCCCAGGAGTGCAAGTGGATAAGTTTAAAAAATCTCTAGCGCAAACACGTGTCAATTACTTTTTCTTCTAATGCATACAACTCCAGGTTCGCCCCACTGGACCAGATTCTAGCACTGGAAGTGATCCCATTCAAATTTCAAAAACGTTTACACTGCCAAATTCTGCTCAATTGGGGCTGCTATATCCCAACACAAACGCATTTCACCACTCCAAGCAATCTTAAGAAAAAGACAAAAAAAAAACGCACCAATTTTTGCGTCCCGACTTCCCTTCCATCGAGTATTTTTTGACGCGCTCTCTGACCCTGGTTGCCGTATCTGCCTCTCCATTCATCCTCTTATCTGAGCTGAGATTATTTTTATGAAATACTGCGTGGTCACCAAAGCCATCTCGTAGATTACACTCGCAGATTGTTCGTCACCAAATAACGCCACACCTTCGGCGTGTTTCAATGACAGCCGACGGCGATAACACACTGAGCATAGATAAGGTTCTATTTGTTTCAAATTCAAATTCAAATGGAGATTTTCCAAGAACAACGAACAAAAAGTACGTCCTTGACCGAGAACAGATAGCCAACAACAAACGCAAAGTTTTTAGGTTTTTTATGTTAAATTTAATTTTATATAAAATACAATTGCTTACAGACAGTAGTAAAATTATGTCCTAATCAATCAACCAGCTAGACCGGATGATGAGCTTAACGAAAAAAAATGTAAAACCCCCGCTTTTGGCTTACGAAAGTTGCCCTTAAAATTTGCATTCTTAAGTCGACGTTGCGTAAGAACTCTAGCGACTGTCCGGTTATCACGTGAAGAGGTCGTTGATTCCGCTCCAGAGGGGCACCTCCTTCACCACGCGGATGAAGTCGTCGTAGCGGCAGCATATCAGCGGACCCCGATACTTCGAGTTGGCCACCCTTGTCAGCCACGTAATCTTCTCGCACTCGCTCTTGCAGATAGACTTGCGCGCCACATCCTCGGCCTGGAGACCGGGATCGTTGAACACGCCAAAGGTCACCGCCTTGTCGCCGTTCCGCACCAGAATCCAGATGAGCTCGGGCATCGGGAACCTGTTCTGTCCGTCGCCGACGGCCGCGTAGAACTCCATTTGCTGGGTACGATCGGAGTTCTGCAAGACGTTCACGCCATGGCTGCCGATGTATATGTCCAGCTCCATGTTGTAGCTGAGGTCCTTGATGTCCTGCTTCAGCAGGCTCAGTGTGTGCAGGTTGTCACGCATGAGGAAGTAATTCCACGAGAGCTTCTTCACCGCGTTCAGCTGGTTATGCATGAGCAGCGACTCGTCTACGTAGTTGCTCAGCTTGAAGCCGGGCACTTCCTTCACGCCCAGCGTGTTCCGGATCCGCTCGTAGATCTCGTCGAACCGTAGCGCCTTGAAGAACTCGATTTTGTACTTTGAATTCGGGTGGTTGTGCAGCAGGAACGACTTATCGGCCTTCTGCAGGTACTCTGAGGGGCCGCCGAGCTTCACGTGCGCGAAGTACGTCTTCCCGGCGGCAATGTCGTAGCAGGACTCGCCGATTATGTATGTGTACCGCTGAAGTGGGTGCACGTAGCCGAAGTCGGTCGAAGTGAGGTTGATCGGGCAGCCGTACACCGGATGCATGGTCTCCTCGATCACGCGCAGGTCGCACGTGAGGTCCTTCAGATTCACTCCCTCCCACTGGCCATCCAGCTGGAACTGGCCGTCCGGGCCGCAGTTCGCGTGCGTCTGCTCTGACTTCCCCCTCGACGAGATGTAGTTCGGCCCGCAGGACACCAGGACCTCCTCGCCAGTCGCCACCACCACCGAGTCGGAACCGTCCACATTCACCGTTTCGTAGAGCGAGCCATTCGGTCGGAAAATCAACGGCCACTGGTAGCCGATGTGTCCCTTCGACGAGAAGGGTATCTCGCAGCCTTCCACTGCGCCACTGTCGCCGCCTCCTGTCGAACGCGAAGCAACCGCCACCGCACTGAGCACCACGAAGATCACAACACTATGAGCTTTACTTGTTAACATTTCTATGGCAAGATCGAATCTGAACGCGATGCAATTTTTGTTGTTCAATATATAAAAGCGATTGACGCCACTCGCTCGCGCGCTTCGGACACACAGAGATTGTTGTTGATGTTATCTTTGAATCAGCAAGCGGAGCCAAGCGGAGTGAAGTGGAGTGGTGCGGCGGCGCGGAGTACAACACTCACAAGCGACGACCTTTCGCAGAAGCCAGCCAGCAAACCAGCCAACCAGCCAGCAGCCCCATCCCCGGAGTGTGCGAGCATAGTAAGAAGAAAAATCAATGCTGGGAAAAGTACACAACACTTACAGTCGCTGTGAGCAAGTAGGAGGACATGTCGTTTGAGGATTGGAAAATGAGTCGCTTCTTGAATGTTTATTGGCTGTGTGGTTGTCTGTTGTCTGTTGTCGGGTTGTGCCAGCGATGCCAGATCGAGGGATTTTTTCCCCATTTGGGGATTTTTCGACCCAAAAAGGGAAAAGGGGAAAACTGTTTCAAAAATGGGGAATATCAGATGAACCGATTTTTTGGCGTAACACTGAACTGACATTTACTTGCCACAAACATACACTGACCTCGACTTTTGTATTCTGTATTTTTTTATTAATTTCTTCACCAGGGAAAAAATTATATGAAGACCCTGTTAAGCCTTTTATGACTACGTCCAATTCCAACCGCAGGGAAAATATTTTTTTTCGATTCATCAAAAACGAAGTAAAAGATCCCGAACATTCTTTTTGCACTAGAAGGCATCTGATGCTGACTTAAATGGTCTAAAATCGGGTTTTAGAATAAAATTATTATAGTTTTACTGTAGAATTTTACCCCAGATTTTTCGAGCTGTCAGTAGATGAAATTCATTCAACACTGGGCATTAAAGCATTAACTTCTACCTACAACTGCGTGTTTTTTCTTTGTGCTTCAAAAATAATGGTTGTATTGCAGCCACACAACCACTTTGGTTTTGTCTTGTCCTTTTTTCATTGGAATTGTTGTTAAATATGTATGTACATTGAATAAAAAACAATGGATAGAAATATGATGAGATACTCTTATGACACCTCCTAATGAATATTTGGCATTTCTTAAATTACAAAAGAAAATGCGAGTACACAAGAAGCTCGGATGAATATTAAAGATTTCATTTCATTCCTCAACGCCGCACGATGGTTCTAAATCCTAATTTATATTTAACTTTTCAGATCTGTGGTTCCAAAACGACACAGTGCTCTGTGTTCTTCTGGGTTCTCCTATAACCACCACCACACCACACACACACACACACACGCACACACGCACACAACATGCGAATGATGAAATTTGACAATGTTTTCAACTGAAATTACGTTATCGTCTTTTAAAAAAAGTTATCTAGCGACTAAATGAACTACGAAAATTATTCAAAGTTACTAAAATAAGTGTATACTAGAGTATTTCTAAAATGGGGAAAATGATTTTGAAAATGGGGAAAAAAATTTCATTTGGGGAATAAAATGGGGATTTCGTCTCTCAAAAATCTAACAACACTGCATCACTAAAATCTGATCAGTTTTAAAGTGTTCCAGGCTTAGACGACCAAGCTGTATCATTCATCCCTGCAGTTATTGAAAAATGGACCTGCTATTTCTTTAGATTTAAAATTTAAGACTTCTTTGGCTTTACTTCTTCTATTATCCACTCTTTCTTATTGAAATTCTCAGTCATTAAATTTGCAATCCGAACATTCCGACGGCAACTAAGGGATTATGAGCATGGACGAGAACAAGGATGACTTCATGCCACTATTTATCACTATCAATTCGGTGTCTCTTGATGTCTTAACGTAAAGCGCAAAACGCCTACCGGTATCGGGACATCATAAAACTTACAACAGCAGTTGTAAAAAGGTTAGATCGAAAAAAGAAAAAAAAAAGTCTCTAAATATTAGCAACGATTGTTTGTAAAGACCCAAAGCTTTGGAGTTTGATTCATGTAAATTCATTTCCATTTTCCAAAACAAAATTTGCAGTTGTTGAGTTCAACTTATTATTTAGACATTCTAAATTTCTTAATTAAATTAAATTTGTTGAGATAACTCTGCATCCTACGAACTGCCTGTGACTGTCCATTTCTTATACTTTCAAAACATATTTTTTAGATTTCTTTCTCTTAAGCCTTTGCTGATTCTCTAAAAATAAACTACTAGTTGATATTGTGTATTAATTTCATCACAGGTCATCCTTTAAGCTACATGGAAGTAGAAGTAGGAAAAAAAGAAGAACAATTTTAAATTTATCTCAACTTTGCTCAAGTTTGCCATAAAATGTGAAGATGTCTGATGCTAAATTTGCAACTGATGTCTTTTGACCTTTTTCGAAAAACCGGGTAAAATTCTGTTGGTCAGTATAACTCTTAAAAAAGTAAAAGTTGCGCAGATGTTCGAATATACGCCACAGAAATTAGGATTATTGAATTTAAGTTACGAACTTTGCACAGGTTAAGCGATTAAGTGAAATCAAGGCGCTAACCTATCGGAATCGGCATTAAACAGTAGGCCCCCTCTACATGTGTCAAATTATAAAACAGTGGAGGCGCAAAGAGCTAGGCTCTGGCCCTTAACAGACTGTTAAACAGATTATTTTATTTTTAAGATTCTAGTGAAGTAAAAAAGCCTGAACATGAGACCAGGTGCTTATTGTAGAATAGCAAAACAATTAGCTTAGAGGATCAAGTTATGTCCTTATTTTCTTTATCAGCACATTTTTGAAAAAAAAAAAAAAAAGCCAAAGTTTTTAGTTACGTCTTTCTGTCAAATTGGTTTATCTGTTTAAACAAGCTCTTAGTTTATAGACAAAAGCAATTCTTCGGATCCTTCTTTTTGTTTGTCTTCGACTTCGTTTTCCATTTAAACCAGATAAGGATCATTGCGGTTAGACCGAAATGTCAAACATTCGTATGAAGAAGCTCTTCTGCGGAGGTATAGACACCCATATGAGAACAAAAGTGATGAATTGTTCTCAGCTTCTCAATATTATCAAAGAATTCCAATCTGCTAATGAAGTAGCTGACCGTAAGGACACAGGTTAAAGCGCTCAACATAGGTCTGAAAAAATTTGACAAACAGATGGAACGCAGTGAGAACCAGATTTGCATTTAATTGTGATATTATAATGTGATCTTCTCTCCAGCGGATATATAGAATTGATCCGAATAGTATTAGGAGAGTCACGATGGTACAACATTTCGTTACCAACTTTTAGTGAGTAGTGATGACACGCCAAGTAACTTCATCAGCTTAGCAAAATATGATTATGCACTGGATTAACCAAGCTCGTCAAAGCAATTTTTGTGTAGAATTTTATTGAATCCATTGAAGTGCTACTCAAATTTTGCCCGATTAAGACCGAAGAAAATGAAAAGGTCTATGTCACTTCTACGTGAAAGCATAAATCATTACGAGAATTTTCCTAGCTTTTTCTGACAACCTCGTGGCAGCAGCACTTTGTAAACCTTAATAATGGATGCTGGTTAAAATATTAACGGAATAGGCTAATGCATAGTGGTTCTATCACCGAACAAAGACGGCCATTTTGCAGTTTCATAGTAATCTGAGGGCGCTTGGGAAAAGTTGGAAAAAACTAAAATTTTTAAGATGTTCATACTAAGTCATGTTTTTTCTCTTGTCACACAGACTCTTCGAATCCATAAACTCTGCGCGCCAATCTTATTCCGACTACTATTTACGCGATAACCATTTCTACGAAAAGAAAACAAAAAAGAGCTCGTCCGTATTCCATTTAATTGATTATTATATTTTTGCTTCAATTGTTTTGGCTTTGCTTTTGTCGGCAGGGGAATTCATCGCAAAAATTCTATGAAAACATCGAGAGAGATACATGTACATAACATAAATAAATTAATTACGCTGTTGGCTATTCCAACGTACGCGAACGCTGCCGTCAATCAAACCATTGACAGCGTACAACGCCAGGATCAGAATCATGAGATTCTTTGTCAATTCCTCGCATCCGTCATCCGAGTCGATTCAGTGGAATTGCACTTAAAACAAATCCGGCAAAAATGTTGATATGTACGTACGAGTACACGACCACAACAGAGCAATACTCTGTGTGTGCAAGGAGGCCATTGATCTCGATCCCGATCCCGATCCATGGTGCTCTGCTCGCCGATGCGTCTTCTCTTCTTATCAATGGAGCATTATGTTCTTATTGCGATTTATGAATGAGCAGCGCATCGCTTTTGAACTTCGGGGCGGTCCGAGCTCCCGACATCTACGTAAATATAGATTTTAAATCATCACATCACACATCGGGGCGAGCATGGAATATTCAAGAAGCAAATACGTAAAACGCCTTCTAATCAAATCACAAATGATAGAGATTTGAAAGCGAAAAAATACTTCAAACTCAAATTCAAATTGAAAACAAATGAACCAACCAACCAACTAACTAATAGTTTACATTCGATTGGAAATACTACGCAGTGATTTTAAGGCGAAGGTCGAGATAGATCGGTCTCGACGCCATGTCGTTGTAAATAATTGGAGCGATGCTCCTCGTACATGACGTAGACTGAGACTGAGACCGAGACCGAAAGCAAAAAAAAAAGAAAAAAACTTCCATAAAATAATCATCTTCGAAACTACGCTTTTTTTCGGCGATGAATCGTGTTCTCGGATTGTGTAAACAATCTGATAGTTTCGGGTCCTCAGCGTACTGGTGACTAACGAAAGAGGGAAATTGGTCTTTGAACGTGGACTGTTGTCACATCACATTTCGGTGGTGTAATGCGTGATTTGTGGCAAACAAGCACGTTGCTTTGGCTTATGGCGGGCTGCGCTTGCTCACGTGCAGTTGGAGGCGTTTGGGTGGCTATTATCACGTAATCCGTGTGTGCGCCCACAGTGATAAGCCTTTTTGATAACGTAGCAGCGTTAGTGGATCCCCGTCGCGTTTTGCGAGATGCGCGAGTCAGATCCACAATTCACTGGTTGTGTCTGAAAAATTGCAGAAACATGTGATCTTCACAGTCATTTGAAAACTTCTGTACGTAGAGATGAACAATTTTCGAAAATCCGGAAACGGACTTGCCAAACTGTCTCTTAGTGAAGCGACGAAAGCGTCTGGCTATCGAAATTCCAAAGCGAAATAATGCAGTGTGATCAATTTGAAATCGAACTTTTTATTTGTAGTTCCTACGCTAAAGAATTGACGGCTGACGATTTTACGGATCTCTACGATACAGCGGTAAAGTGGAAATTCTATTAACGCAGTCATATGCTTCCCACAAGGAATAACCGCATAACCTTCATCCATCCCTAGGTTCGTTTTGACCCAAAAATATCATTTTTTTTCACATCTAAAATATAATGCGTACAGTTTTGAAATTAGGTACGTAATTTTAGTTTTTGTGTTTAATTAGAACTTCTGGTAAAAAAAAGTTTTTAAATCGATTATTGGTTTCGTCGTTGTAAAAATAGTAACAATACAGTTTCACGGATTAAAATTGAAGCTATTTTTTTCCTGCATGCTTGCTTTTGTTATTTATGTTATATTGTTGGTTAAAATGCTGTACCCTTGCCATTCAAAACGTCAATTGTAAAGCATTTTTTACGAATCAAGATTTCGATTTAACGAGATGGAAAACATGATAATACTTGCTTTATTAAAACTAAGCGCTCAATTCATATATATGTAATAAAATCTTAAGTACTACTATACTCGATAGTTCAAATTTCATGGGACTCGGAAAATTCGAATTACAGAGGTTTTCGAATTTTGAAGGTTCAGGAAAAAAAATATTGCCCACTTTCGTCGCGTACGCGTTTCGCGTTGTTAAAAAAAACAGGTAAACTTGACTTTTAAATTTTACTGGAGTTTTGAATTGGCTTCGTGCATTATAAAGCAACCACTGGTTCACTAAAAGAGAGCTATGGCTTGGTTCATTATCCTGTTGAAAAGTTAATGCACCTCCAATACTAACTTCCTAATTTTTGTACTGGTTAGTCTTGCGGAATGACTTCAAGCTAACTTCGCGACTCGAAAGGTCAAGCTTAGAAGGTGAAAAAATATTTTGAACTGACTAATGTCCAGAGCTTACTTAAGGCCAAAGAAAATCTATTGGAAATAATGAACGATCGGCTTGAGCCAAAAAAACCTCTAACAAAACCAACTTGTTGAAGATTATAAATGTGGTATGGGAAAAAATCACACAGAGAAGATATTCCAGTCATCATGCATGTCTACGCCATCTCAAATTTTACCAGACCACATTCGCTATCAATACATCAATACGTCACAATCAGTCTTGAAGTGCTCCGATGCCAGCCCGATCGCGCCCGCGTCACTATTGTTGGCATATGGGGCTTAAAATTCAATACGATTTATAAATTTTAAGATTGTCGGCACAACCATTCAGCATAAATGTGAGGAGAAGCGTCCTAGTTTGATTAAAAACCTGAAATTAAAAATTTTGAAACGAAAAAGAACATTTACTATCAATAAAACCATTATTTTCACTTTTATTTTGTTTTTATTTATCTATTCCATAAACTCTTTTAGTCAAAACACGAATACTTTTAGCACGTGTCCGAAAAACAGAATTTAAGCATTAATTTCGCTTTCATCTACATTTCACAAAAAACTAATATAAATTTATGTTGTTAATACTTTCCAATTTTCAATAAAATAAAAATGAAAAGAAAAATATATTTGTTTTACAAGTTATTACTTTTACACGTATATAAAATTTAACAAAAATACATTTAATTATATGTTTTTTTAATTAACTGTTTTTGTTTTTATAAAAGTAGTTTTAATGCTATTCATTTTTTTTATATTTACAGCTCTGATATCATCTAACTGATATCGATGTATCATTAACATATGTTTAATAGTTTTCTTTTGTTTGTTGTAAAAATAATTGTTATAAGTGTATATTTTTTGTGCGGTCCCTTAAAAATAATTATTTCTTTTTGGAAAGAAAAATAAATATATAGTATGTGGGTGTAAAAAAGTCTGCCGTTTAAGTATACATAACGTGGTCCAACTTTTTTTTTATTTGTTTAGTCCCTTGTTCAGTTTTTTTTTTCTTTTAAAATATGTAACTTAAGTTTATAGTTATTATTAGTACGTAATTAACAAGTTCATGTGTACGGTTTGAGTTGTTTCGATCAATTCCGTCAATTCTGCTCTTGGAAGCGTTTTGAACCGAACTGAATTGCACTTTTGTTTGCTGTCTCTTTTTTTTTTAGGCAAATCTAATTATGGTGGATTTTCTTCCCGTCTTACATAAACATAGCATTAAACTTCGAGTCCAGTAAAAAAAAAATAAACGAACAATGAAGGTTGGTTTTAAACGAAATTTCAGCTATTATGAGGGATGTGGATTTAGTTAAGCTGTAGCTTGGTGTACAGCATAATTTAGCTATTATTAGGAATCTAAATTTATAGACTAGTACCTATTCCTTATATCTGAGCTCTTATTGCGACTTAAAATTCTATTGAGCTGCACTATGCAAACGCACCTATTGGAAGCAGATCAAGGCAAACTGGCGTCCTCACTCAGTCGCATTACGGGAAACACCGGGGCCCGACTATGGCCCGACGAAGACTTCTTATGACCGTCACTCACTCACAGATCTGGTTGACGTGTTAAACAAGGAGCCTAACAGGAAACAGATGGCCGCAGTACAACGAAGTGGAACTCTCAGGATCATCAGCTTCTACCGCACGGTATCCGAGCCAGCTCCCCTCGTCATCGCAGCACTGACCCCTATAGATCTGCTGGCCGCAAAACGAAAGTACCTCATTTATTGTTATAATTAAGTATTTAAAAAAAAAAGTATGATCATCATCATCATCATCTCCGTGACCGCGTGTTCCACTAAAAAAGTATCCAGAAGTGAAAAACGCACCGGTAAGATGTCTTAACTATGACTTTCGAAGAG
This sequence comes from Syritta pipiens, assembly GCA_905187475.1. NCBI lineage: Eukaryota > Metazoa > Arthropoda > Insecta > Diptera > Syrphidae > Syritta > Syritta pipiens. The sequence continues at coordinate 67,744,538 of LR994571.1, read as the reverse complement.
ACGCTATAAAAGGCTAATAAATGGAGCAAAACAAAAACTAGAACAACAATAATAATGAGGAGTTAGAAAACATTGCCGGAAAGTTGTTCAAAATTTGTTTTAATTCCAATATTACAGAAAACTTAAAAAATTAAGATCGTTGACTTTTTATTATATCAACCATTCAATGCAACCAACTTGGACATATTGCCAAAAATTGCACTTAAACGAGGAAAAAAACCTGGAATAACAGCAAAGGTATCAAGCAGGATATGGTAGCTAAGAGGGTAGCTAAGAGGGTAGCTAAGAGCGTTAACGTAATCTGTAGTGAAAGGATTTCGATTGTTATAATAAAGATGTATTAATAAATGGTGAAAAATACCAAGCTGTTTTAGATTCTGAGAGTGGGAATAGATGAAGCAGTCTTTTCTGTTCAAGCGATTGTTGTTGAAGACAATTTTCTTTTAAAACCTGTACTAATTGGAAAAGATGTATTAAACAATCTAATGTGTAATACACGAAAACATGGTAAATAATTGATAGTACAAAGAACGAACGACAACATCTACTGTCCTACACTAATCACTGCTTCAGACATTGAAATGAACGAAGAAGAAGATAAACTCGTGATACTAGATCGTCTAAAGAAACAGAATGGTGAAGATAGGATGTGTCTCGACTACAGAAAGTTAAATTTGATAACCAAGAAAATACGCTATCCAATGCCGTTAGTGGAAGAACAGCTAAATGGTCTGGTAGGGCACAAATATTATAGTGCTTGTTTCGTCAGAACTTAAAGCAAAAATGTCAAGTGAAGTCACAATGTAAAAAATGAACTCCGCACTTAAGCGGACATATTGCTAGCACTAAAAACTAAAACTAATAAAACATTCTGTAAATGAACGGTCACTTGAACACCCGATTTTTATTAATTTCCAGTCATTTTAATTTTACAAAAACTCTTGTAAATTTTCAGTGTGCTTGATCTAGCCTCTGGTTATAATCAAATACCCTTACAATTCTGTCAAAAATTCAATGTCATTTTTGAATGTTTGAATTGTTATTTGTGTTTTGATTTTGATAAGTTGTGTTTTTCTTAATTGACAAAATATTTAAGTGTATATATGTAGATACATCTAAGAAATATTAAAAATAATAATTGTGTTTTCTCTTAGGTGTCATTGGTGACATTCTTTCCGAATCTATGGAAAAACCACCACCAAGAATATTTAGTGTTGCAGCCAATTGAGGAATAGGTGGAATATGCGTTGACCTTACCCCGGATGGTAATTCGAGCAGCCGCAAAACATATATAAATGCTTCTTTTGTCAAACGAAAGTTTTTTAAAAATCTAAAATATAATGACCGCTAAGTGATATTTTCAAGGATATCCACAAAAAAATTCATACATACATTGGTTTAGGTGGTACCAAAATATTTGCTGTTTCTCAGATTTATTCTTATCAGACGGTCCTTTTTATAATTATTTTCACTCACTCTGCGCGGTTTTAAAAATTGAAAATGCTGAATAACCAAATTGAAGTCGATTGCACCAAACCAAACGTAAATGTATAAAAACGACACCTAAATAGCTAAATAGCTGTAGCACTTCATATCAAAGCAAAAAAACGATTTTCGTTTTGAAAATCACCTTACATGGAACAAAATTGTCGATTTTGATTATCAATTATCGATTATCGCGTTAGCCGATTCCACCCCAGTTTTGAATTGGTTGACAGACGTATCTTAACCGATCGCGGAAATGCGTTTACTTCGAAAATGTTTGAAGAATTTATGAACAACTTTGAAATCATACAAGTACAAAATGTTACAAGAACTCCTAGAGCTAATGGGTAAGTGGAGAGATACAATCCCACAGTTCTCTAAGCCCTGCTCACAAGTGTCGAAGTTAGCGCCCCGCCTTTGTGTTGAATCAGCACACGCGCCAAGTGCAATAAAGACACATTTCCCGACTCAGCACACGAGTTACGGCAGCCACCTGCCTCCCCTTCGCCCACTAGGGTCATCACCTCTAACTAGGGCAACGATTCCCCTACACCACCAACACACGAGCCCCTCTCAACCTACAATCAGGTCCCAACGAACCAGCAACATCAGCAATAGTCATCCAGCCCAAAGACCCCTACTGGGTCAATATCAAATTCAATGTTAGTTTATTTTGTATTGTAATTGCACAGGTGAATCAAAACTGCAACATAAGCGTCTGGCTTACTTTCGTCGCATGTTTTGGGTAATTCACCTTTGCAACTAAAGCTTTCCGATATTATAAAAACCAATTGTTCAAAGAAAAGAATTGTAGTTGATTGTGTGAGCCACGACCGAGAGGTCATAATAAATATTTTTTTTTAATTAAACTCGAGCAGAATATCTTATTTCACGCGCCGCATAGCAGCGGATATGCCAAAAGGTGAACGAACACCAAACAACGGATCATATTCCCGTTTGGAATATGTTCCCACAAACAAAATATGCTATTGGTGCACTTTTTAGGAATAAATAGAAGTAAGATCGATATTTGTATTTTAGTATTAAGTGAAACTGCAATAAAGAGACAGTTGTCTCCAAAAAAGATTTTTTTTATTTAACATCTACGTAAAAGTGTTAACTTCGACGATGAAAATCGTTGGGATCTGAAAGTAAAACCAGTGCAATGAGCAGTCAACAATAGGTATAACGATTCAATTGGGAAACAGCACACCAAATGATGATGGGATACACAGCTGTTCAAAATAAAATAGGATGAGTTAAAAGGTAGTTGTTTGTGTGTGTTGTGTTCTGCATGTAAGAAATGTAGTTAATTTTACGAATACCTTTGTAGATTTATTACAACAACATTTATTACAGTGCCGTAACAGGCACTGTTCTAAAGAAGAAAGCCGTAAGCATAAAGAAAGCATAAAGAAGCACAGACAACAGGGAAAGTCTTTAAAATGTATTGCAGACGAGTTGGGCAGATCTGTTAATTTTGTTTTCAATGCACTTTCAAGAACCCCAGCAAAAGAAACACGAGGTAGACCAAGAAAAACGAGTTCCACTGATGACTCCCGTATAGTGATATTAGCCAAAAAGAATCCCTTTATGTCATCAAAGGTAATTGCAGCAGAAATAAACAACATAGTCAGCGCCCCAACGGTTCGGCAAAGATTGCTGCAAAATCGACTACCAGGAAGGATCGCTCGCAAAGTTCCATTGTTGAGTAAAAGGAATGTCAAAGCAAAAAAAGAGTTCGCCTTAAGTTTCAGGAACCATTCAAAAGAGATGTTTTGTAACATTCTCTGGAGTGATGAAACCAAAATAAATTTGTTTGGTTCTGACAGTGGTAGAAACGTTCGGCGGCCTCAGGAAAAAGAGTTCCACTTCCGATTCACAAACAAAAAAAAAACCGTAAAGCATGGGGGTGGGAGCTTCATGGTGTGTGGCTGTTTTTCTTGGTTCGGTGTTGGACCCATATTTCAAATAAAAGACATCATGACTAAAGAAGTTTATCGTTATATCTTAAATGATGTGATGTTACCATACGCTGAGGACAAAATGCCTTTAAGATGGCACTTCCAACATGACAATGATCCCAATCATTCATCGAAATTAGTTAGTGCTTGGTTGATAGACCATCAAGTGTCGGTATTACCATGGCCATCTCAGTCCCCAGATCTCAATCCTATCGAGAGTTTGTGGGCGGAACTGAAAAAATCTTTGGCTACACAGACGTTCCATATTAAAACTCACCTTTAGACCGAAATTGAGAAACATTGGAAGGCCATTCCTTTGATTAAGTGTCAGAAACTTATAGAGTCTATGCCAGGTCGAGAAAGTGCTGTGCTAAAAAACAAGGGCGGCCATTCGGGACACTAATCTACTCAAAGATAATCTCTATGTGAAATAGAAGTTTAATTTAATAAAAATGTTACTTTCGTGTTATTACTTTCTTGAAAATCGAATGTTTACTCTGAATTTCCCTATATTTTGAACAGTGTATTTGGAAGTAATTTCTATAACATAGTGAAAAAATGAAATATGAATGTGAAATATAAAAAATCCTAAGGGAAATATTTTCGAAATGATATGCCAAAATAACCGAAAAATTATAGTTACCTGTTAGGTTTCAAATATTTGATAAAATCGTTGAAAAATATTCTATTTTACTCTTTCCCTATTATTTTGAACAGCTCTGTATGTTCCGCGAGATCCATGGCCGGATGTTTTGGGTTAAATAAGTGAATTTGAATCAAAAGCATCTAAATTTAGAAAGTATTCGGACACATGGTTTGGAGCGTATCACAACAAAAGGTTCGAAATGATAGAAAGTACGGTAAAGCGAAGGAGTATAACGTAAGCGATTTGGTAATGACAAAAAACGATTCCGCAAATTCGACTGGCTCTTCACGAATACTTGAATCAAAATATAAGGGACCTTATGTGGTAATCGCAATAGATATCAAATAGCAGACATGCCGTTTGCGCAAAGAAATCAAAAACCTTACACGTCTGTGTGGGCAACTGATAGGAGAACGCCATGGATAGAACTCGACAAGGAACTCGACGAGAGCGTCGAAGGGGACAGAGTGGAATCTGTAACGGAAAACAATCCAGTTGGCAACCCGGAGGAGGACAATAAATCGGAGAAGTAGAAGTAGAAGTGAGGACAACAGGCATTGACTCAGTGACAGTGAAACAAACAAAATCATACGTGGAGACTAATATTTTTTACAAAGATTATAAAGTGTTTATTCAATTGTGAAGGAAGAACAAAGTAATACGGGCAATTATCCAAGATAATATTGAAATTAATCCTTATCTTTATACTTTGAAGAGTTTTTATGTGTGGATGAGCAATTATTCTGAACAAAAGCGAGAAACTATATAAAGCAACTATAGGAAGCGAGCACAAAAAAAGTGTTGTTCAAGTCCTGTCCATGGCGAACGCCCTTGGTGGTGTGAAGTTAAACTCAAAAGAGTCTTGTGGAAAGTGGCTGTCCGAGTTCTTCACAAATAAGGAGGGGGGCTTCTACGAGGGGGGTATTATGAAGTTGCCGTCTAGATGGAAACAGATTATCGAACAAAACGGCGCATATTTGAACTAAATCCGATCACTGTAACACTTTTTATAAAGCATTGAATGAAGAGCAAAAAAGCGGAAGGGAGATATTTGACAACCTTATACACCAATAAGAGAGATTGCTGTGTTGTTGGGCATCTCTTATGGATCAACCGAACACATTTTAACTGATGTTTTGGGTTTAAAACGCGTCGCTGCTCGGCTGGTGCCAAAAAACCTGAATTTCATTCAAAAACAGTGTCGTTTTTGGCCAAAAACTCAACCAATATCATCAACCAAGCACCGTACTCTCCAGATATGGCCCCGTGTGACTTTTTCCTCTTCCCCAGACTCAAATTGCCATTGCGGGGAACGCGTTTTCAGACCATAGATGTCATAAAAGAGAATTCGCTGCGTGAACTAAAGGCCATACCTTCGGCGGCCTATAAAACTTGTATGGAAAATTGGATCAAGCGTTGGCATGCATGTATTGCCGCAGGAGGAGAATACTTTGAAGGTATAAAGTTCCGGTTCTTTTTTGATCATAAGGTATGTTAACACGGAGGTATGTTAAGCACTTACCATACCCTAACAACACGAAATATGCTGACACTTGCCATACCCTAGCCCGAATCCACAGATTACGCGAACCCGCGAAATCATCCAGACCACCATCCATAATCAAACGATATTCCAGAAGATGCTGACTCCGAATTCCGTCCCGCAGCTGCAATAATAAACAGCCAATAGATTGGCCACCTGCTACGCCGATGTTACTCAATTCTAAAAGCCACGTCCAGCAGCGAATCCACAGCCTCATGTAAACAAACCCCGCACCATCTGACCCCGAACGATGCTGTACCAATGTCCAGCTAGATGCCGATATAAATATTGTAACTTTTAGATTAAGTTTTGAGTTCACTTTTATCCAATAAACGGAACGGTTACGTTCCCCAAAAAAAAGGAAAATTGTTTTTTTTCCTGTTTCACCGCGTTTAAAACCTTAACTGGCGCCCGAGCATAAAATCAAGTAGTGAAAAATAAATTCATAGAACTTAAAAGATTGCATAAATCAAATAGTGCAAAAAAATAGAAAATAAGTTCATAGAACTTTAAAACAAAATCAAAAGGAAAAAGTGCGGTGGAAAGAAGACGACTCTCCTGGAGAAAGAGGCCCTCCAGTAGCTGAATCATCAGAAGAAAAGGTGTTGGCGGTAGCTGACAGCCGCTTCAGGAAAATGGTGGTATAGATGTAACAAACAAATTGTTGGTATGAAAAATAAATGTAACACGTATAATGAATTAACTATTGTATGTAGTAAAACAGTATTGTAAACATGAAAAACGATAGTTGTATCCATAATTTAATAAGAGGCAAAGCATTCAGTTGTGACATAACGAACAGCCAACATATACCGACCATAGAAGAACTTCACACAGGGACAATACTTCTTAACCAGTTCAACGGAACAATCACGGTAGAAGGAAACGACGTTAATCTAACAGGAACTTTCATCTTGAGGCACCACAATTCATCAATCATCATTGACAGTCAGGAGTATCAATCAACAGAGTTATTCTCCTCCAAACCACTTCCGGCAGTCCTACATCCCAACTTCGCAGCAAAAACATACAAGGAGCTACTTACCATAGAAATGTTAAAGGAACTCCACATCAATAACACAGCCCATATCGACAAACTGGAAGAAGTAGGCCTAACTCACCTCAGCGTTAACTACAGCATTACGTTTATAATAATGCTAATCACCATGACCCTAATCATAAGGCATTAACTTATATGATATGCCTACAAATGAGGCAATATCTGAAAAACGGCTTGATATTTTTAAAAACCATCATTTTCGTAATCAGGTCGAAGAAATACATAAAAAAATATTTTATGTATTTCATCGAAAATCATGCAGTAAAGGGTTAACTTTAATAATCACAAAAAAAAAAAAAACAATTTTATTGATCTTATTTCAATCACTTTAGAAACTAATGAAAAAGAACAGAAATCAAATTGAAACGAAGCAAAGATTTGGAGAAGAACACGCTTTAATGAAGCAAGGCTTCGATGAAATCTACACCCATACCCTACTAGAATGACAAAAATTACCAATTTCAATTTATAGACGTGAGCATACAATTGATAAACATACGAATTGTTACTGGTGATGAAACATGGGTCCAAGCCAAAGTCACTCTGTCTGCCGGGAAGCTCATGGCCACAGTTTTTTGGGACTCAAAGGGAATCTCGCTCATTGAGTACAAAAAAAAAAGGTGAAACCATCAACGCCACATCCTACGCTTCCACTTTGCATAATTTGCGGAAGGAAATTAAAAAGAAAAGACGGGGTAAACTCGCAGCGGGTGAGTTGCTTCTGACAACGCTCCTGTTCACACGGCGCGAGTTTCCAAGTCTGCTGCGCGAGATTGTGGTTTCGAAGAAATCCAACACCCACCTCATAGTCCAGACCTTGCCCCTAGTGATTATTTCCTGTTTCCGGATTTGAAAAAATGTCTTCGTGGAAAAAAAATTTCGTATGATGAAGAACTCAAGTCGGCAATAAATGAGTATTTTGCAGAGAAAGAGGAAATTTATTTTTTGAGGGTTTAAAAAAGCTTATCTCAAGATGTAACAAATGCATTGATGTTAGGGGAGATTATATTGAAAAATAAAAACAATTTAAATTGAAGTCGCATTTTCCTCCATATCGATACCGAGAATATATTGAACGCCCCTCGTTCCAGACAGACCAACATAATTTTTGAAGTTGATTAAAAAGTGGAAACCATCAGAAACACAATGGATGAAGGAAGCCATAGAAGAAGGTGATTGGGGTCGATTCGATTCTAATAGCCAATCAGAAGAAATTGGGAAAGTTTAAGGTTTAACGTTTCCAAACTTGAGAAATAGTTATTCAAATAGTGAAATATTTGATCAATTATTCCCTATCAGTCTAAGAAATTAGCCTAACCCGTTATCCTATTTCATTGGACTTATCAACGGATTATATTAGGCGGCTTTATTAGAAGCTATAAGAAGAAGAATATTATATAACCTACTATTATTGTACGTCATTTTAGTATATGTTATTCATTTGAAGCGTAAACAACAATTATTTTTGTTCACTCAAATAGTCGACCTATGTGCATGAAAAAGTGTTTTTGCAGGGAGTTCTTCTTCATTACTTTAATATGAAGAAAACTGCTGCCGAAAGTCATCGTATTTTGATGGAAGTTTATGGTGAACATACGCTAGCTGAGCGAATGTGCCAAAAGTGGTTTGCATGATTTAAAAGTGATTTTGGCTTGGAAGACGATGAACATCCTGGGCAGCCAAAAAGGTGAAGCCAAAGATGAAGAACTGGAAGTATTACTCTATGAAGATTGTTGCCAAACATAAGAAGAGCTCGCAGAATCTTTGGGTGTCACTCAAGCAAAACGTTTAAAGGCAGCTGGATATATTCAAAAGCAAAGAAATTGGGTTCCACTTGAACTCAAGCCTAGAGACGTCGAGAGGCGGTTTTGCATGTTCGAAATGCTGCTGGTACACTACAAAAGGAAGTCATTTTTGCATCGGATTTTTACTGGTGATGAAAAATGGATCCATTACGACAACCCCAAGCGCAAAAAATCATATGTGAAACCCCGCCAACCAGCCGAATCAACGGCAAAGCCGTATATCCATGGCGCGAAGGTAATGCTCTGTATTTGGTTGGATCAGAAGGATGTGCTGTATTATGAGCTGCTAAAACCGGGTGAAACCATCAATGGACAACGCTACCGAACACAATTAATCCGTTTGAAGAGAGCAGTAGCCGAAAAACGCCCGAAATATGCGATCAGACACGAGGCAATAATTTTCCATCATGACAACGCTCGGCCCCACGTTGCTATTCCGGTTAAGAACTGAACACTACTAACCACTAAACAGTGGATGGGAAGAAGAAGAAACCGGCGAATTAAGTTAACTCCCCAATATTTAAAAATAAAGATCTGACAGAACACGTAGACTTCCTATCTTTATTATCGGCCCTTATTCAAACACATTTATTGCAGACAATGTTAACAGAAACAAAATTTAGTGGAAGAATCTCTTCAAATTTTTCCATTGATCCATCGCTCGGATCAATGACGACGTAAGAATCGCGAAAAAAATAAGCAACAATAGGTCCTCAGATTAATGTTAATATGTTATTTAATGTTAATATGTTTTTTGCAATATACGATCGTTATATATTAATTAAAATACCTTTGTTTAATATCTGTGTAAAATATTACTAGACTATCTTTTTCTTATAAAAGGCTTATTTAAATATTTACATAAAATAAGAAATAATGAGTAAATATTTATTTAGTACGACTTATATAAGGATTGTTTTATTCCTTATAAAAATTAAACGATGAAGCATCATAAATCGTTCTTAAATTAGGTTTACAAAAGGGTGTGAACGTTTTATTGTAAGCTTTGTAAGCTTGTTGGTGGACAAGGAACTTTAACAACCAAATTATTCACTACTGATGGAACAGTAAAATATCCATTTGATTTGTTTTTTTAAAATCACCAAAAAAGCCGACTTTAGTAATAAAATCCAATAAGACTGATCTAAATCAATTGAAAAATCTAGTTAGAAGTGGTCTTGTCAATAAAAATTTAAGGTTCGATATTGCTGTTGCATACTTGTATACCCAATTGGAAGAAGTAACACAGAGGATAGAGAAAGAGTGAGAGAAAAAAAAAATGTCCAAAGAACGTGTTTGTTACATATTAAATCAAGATTTAGGCATGAGAAAGTTGTCCGCGAGTTGGGTGCCGCGTTTGTTCACATTAGAGCCCAAACGTGGTCGAATTAACATTTCCAACGCTCTGTTGGCTCATAATAAATCCAGTGCCGTTTTGCCACCAATTAATGGACCATCACCATTGACCATCCGCCTTACTCAAAAGATCTAGCCCCCAGCGACTTCTTATTGTTCCGTCATCTAAAAACTGCAGAGGACAGAGATTTTCGTCAAATGGAAAGGCAATCACCTTTGTGAGCAATTATTTTGCAAAGAAAACCGCCAAGTAGTATTTGGACGGGTTAGAAAGATGGGAGCATCACTGGGAGAAGGGTATAGACTTACAACTATGAGACTGTAGAAAAATAAAAAAAAAAAAATTAACTAAAAATGTCTTGTATCATTGCTCGGTCGGAAACTTTTCAAACCACACTCATAAAAGGCGTCGCAAAATTGTAATATTTGTACAGGAGAGAAAAACAGACATAAAGGTCACATCAAAGACATCTTTAAATCACAATGAAATTCAACAAAAGCTTTGAATGCCAACAAAGGAAATTGACGCCAATTTCTAGTTGTTAGGAGTAGAAAAATGGCATCACAAATCGGTTGCACTTCTCGAAACAACTCAAACAAAATTGTACACATTTTCAAATCCACAAATTACCTCTCAAATCGCACATGCTTACGTTATTGCTATGATCTAACGTGTGAGAAATATATTTAACATAAGAAAAAAAAAATATTAACTTCTCATGTTCCATGTGTAATTACAAAAAATAAAAATAAAACACATTATACGTACAATAATACACAATCTCTGGAATCTCTCTCTATCATGCTTCCTAATCTCTAATCTCTCTTTGCAATGGTTTTAAAACAGGATTTCTCAATACCAATTCAGTCTCTTCTGATATAATTGGCAACGCATTTGTCCAGTGATAGTTAATTAAGTGGCTAATACTATCAAAAATTCGATCCTTAGTCCGGACAATACCTTCAGGATCGATCAGCAGCAAATGCTTCGGTGTATTACCCTCTAGTCCAGTTAGCACATATTGCCCGTGCTTACCCTGTGATTCTCGAACCAAGAAATCGCCGTCATTTCGTAGAAGTCTTTCGGCAACCGGTCGACTTATGGCTGCATGAAACCAGGACTCTGTCATTAGCTGCGAACGTTGTACTTCGTCTGAGAGTGAAAATGGTTCTAGAAAAGACCTACAATCAGGAGATGATTCTTGTGGCTTGAGAGTTTAACCTACGTATGTCGAATACATCACGAACGGCTGTGGCTCCTTGCCCCTCTTTGACGGGACCGAAATTGGTGAGATTCATTTTAACACTTTGATCTGGTGGTGGACTGTTTAGGTCGATTAAATTGCTGCTAAGACGATCACGTGGCTTTTTTAAATTTAGCTGCGTCACTTTATGAGGTAGATCGTTTTCACATAGTAAATCTGGTGGTAGCTTATTCGGTAGATCATTGTAGTAATCTTTGTCGTTTTCCTTTCCAATATTGTAGTTTTCCGGTGGATTATGACTGTGGAATGGATGTAGAAGTTGTATTTATGATGTGAGTTAAATTTAATATAGTTTACGTTTTCTTGCTTAGCGCATTGAATCTCAGCATAAAAGCTTTGCCGATGGTTACGATTAGATCTTCGCTTTGTCCGCTACCACATTCGAGAACGTAACAGGCACGCCAATCATCCTCGTTTTTGGCTATGTACGCTAGGAAATCCAGAGTGTCCTAAAAGAAAAGAAAACAGATAATTAAAAGAATTTTTAGATTCAATGATCCAACGATCCTTGATCCACTGGATTTCCTAAAAAGGAGAAGTATTAATCAATAACGCTTTATATGGCATGATTGACGTTGATCTCATCATTAAAACAAATCAACTGCTAATACTCGTGAGGCAGTGGCTTTTGCCTAGATCTTTACATCCGTGTTACGAACGAAAATTGAGCAATAAAGTCGTAAAAGTCGCAAATATTTGGTAGACCACAAAACAGAAAACGTTTGGAACTTTAAAACTGATTAAAACTGATATTTAACCGAAGCCGACATTCATTTCATTTCTTTTTTTCTATTGGGGCAATACAATTCAAATCAACTTTTAGCTCTAACATTAGAATATTTTGCCGACTTAAAGATATGTCTAAATTCAGGAGCCACCTTTGTTAGACCCACATTTCAAAGGTCCATCGCGTTGGACAACCAGGCTGATATGTAAGACATGCTGATCTATGTCTGCGAGCGTGTCTTCGTTGAGGCAACTCCCATCATACACAGAATCAGCACATAAAACAGCACATAGTCTCGAAAACAACTGGATGACCTTACCAAAAGTAACGTCAACATTGAGTTTTTTGCTGGCCATGAAAGCAGCAATGACAAAGATCCTTTCATTGAGTGCTAAGAAATGGAAAGGAAAGAAGGAGCAAACTCTTTGTATTTTTCAAAGCCGTAGTCCGGTACCGACTTAAATATAGAAACAATAAACAACATTTCGTTTCAAGAGTTCAAAGAGCTAGAGGTACAGTTGCGGTCAAAATAATAGCAGTGCTGCTTCCTGAAGAATACCTTTTTGCACTGCTATTTTTTTGGCCGCAGCTATAAGTAAGTCATGTCGAGATTAGAGTGGTTCGGATTAGAATCCAAATAGCACTAGACACCATTTAGATACCTCAGCTCTGTTATCTTTATATTGAATATAAAACTGTTCATTCACCATACCTAACCTTAATTAAATAATTCAGAACTAAATAAGAAGAGCTTGTCGTGTGAATTTATTTGTTATTCCAACATTCACGGCTTAGTTTCGGTTATCCTTGTCTACGCTATCGTTCCAGTAAAGTCTTCTCTGACGCCATTCACTGGCTCCACTCCTCTTTGCCTTGAAATCTAAGATTTATGAAAACTTATATCCCTTATCCAACTTGTGCTGGCTGTGTTTAATTTACAAACAGAGCTGATTTCAAACGGCGAACTCAGAGAACAATTTTATGAGAAAAATGCTTGCACAAAAATTTAACAAAAGGTTCGGTTCCTTGGTTGGTCGTGTGGGCTGGTTGATGTACTGGGTACGTACACATTTAGTAGCCAACTCATTAGCCATCAATCCACGGAGGACGAAGTGGTTGGTTACACACGTTCGATTTGTTGATGTGTCAAAGTTTTAAATTGATTGCTCTAGCTAGCCCATTCTTTGTTTACTTTGACACCGTGTTGTGTCGCTTTTCGCCACAACCGTAGCACGGGTGCGCACACATAATTTGATCCTCGGTCGTCAGCAAGGAAAATCCATGGATGTGCGGATCCTGCTAGCGGATGAATGCATAAAAATGCGTAAACAACAACAACACTAACGACCGCTGACGATCGTTCGCTACCTGCAAGCACGACACACTTGTGTTCGCACTGTTTCAAGAAAATCAAAATCTTTTCATTTTCTGCACACCCGAGACTCCACCCACAATCGGTGTGCACAATTGTGTGTAACAATTTGATTGTAGAATTATTTATCAATGCGATACAACAAGTTTAAAGAAATATGGAATTTTGAAATGAATGCAAGCATTTCAATTGGAGGTGCCTATTATAGACCATCTCATATCCTAAGACTTGATTTTTGGCGAAACTTTAACTGCTAACTGCTAACTTTAACTGCTAAATACAGTCGAAGCCCTCTAAGTCGAAAATCCCTCTAATTCGAATTTGTTGACCTTATTTTGGCATTCCCTTCAATTTTTCATACAAAATCCATCCTCTAAGTCGAACGCCTCCCTGCCCGTCAAAAAAACCTTTGTGCATCATATAATGACGATTCAACAGATATCAGAATCTTTTGAAAATGTATGTTATACCGAAAAACAGTGAACAAATGTAGACATATCAAAAATGAGCCCTCATTGAATTGTAGGCTTTAGAATTTTAGCCATCAAAGCTTGCTCTAAACCCCGCTACTTTGGGAATAGATTTTAGTTGCAGAAGCTAATAAGATTCCTATGACGATCTACTTTAAATATTGCTCTTTCGCTAACTAAAACGCACATCGCCCTCATTGGCCCCAAACTGACCTCAGTCACGTCTTAATGGAAAGACACGTACCACCCATACACATGATGTATTCGCAGCTCGTACGTGGTCGACCGAAATAGAATTCCTTTCATAGCTCTCTCCAAAATGATAAAGAGCCTGTCATCTAACTAGTGAAGATAAATGTACCAACCAACCACATTCTCTGTAACGATCGATTAAGTATCGACGATGAAACTAATTTCTCATCATTAAAATAACCAACCACAAAACTACATCTTAGTCAATTTCTCAAGCATACACAACTTACCGTATCCCCACCAGATGCAAATGATATCCTCGGCATACTGTGACCAACAATCAACTCCCCGGTTTCTGTGTTTATCAGATTCAGTGCTCTGCTGCTCACATTAATGATGACATTCGTTCCGGCATGTTCCATGCACGCCCTGTCGGCAATGTATTGAAGAATTTTTTTATCTACCCTCCTCTTGCCGGCGCTCTTCAGTCCGGCTGCCTCACACACTCGATTGATGCACTCCCTTTAAGAGCACACAAAAAGAACCACGAGAAAGCAATAAAATTGCATTACTATCGAACGCATAACTGAGCATCGTCATATTTACCTAGCGACTTGTGTTCGTGTTTGGAAATCTAAAGATTTCATTGAAGTCTTCACTTCCAGGCAACCAGTGTACTAAAACGAAAAGGATATTGGCAATTTGAGTTGGGGAAATTCTTTTCTTTACATTTTCTACTTGAAACCTACCCTAACTTGGAATGATACTCCATTCTCCATGATAACGTCATCCGGATATATACATCCGTCGTTCCCACCTGCAGCTCCACCGCTGCCACTTCCACCGCCACCGCCACAAGCGCCTTCGTTATAGGATTTATGGATTTTACCACAATACCCCGTATTACTGCAGCCATCGTTGCCGTCAGCTCCACCGCCACCCGCTGCGGATTCGCATCCATTCCCTCGTGGCATCCCTCACGTTTATTTTTAGTGCTCGCTCGTTGCTGATGAGTTCTATAAGCAGACAGTTGTGTTATGGCATGGTTATGAAATATATTCTCTCTTTTGTCTACACTCGAGGAGGAATGTGAAACAGAAAATCAATACTCTCGTCCATCCGACCATTCCAAAAAAAAAAAGAACAGAGAAATTCAAGTATATTACTGCTCCGGACAGGATAATAATGGGAACATTACAGAATGTAGTACCAATAAAATTGTGGTGAATGGTCGTTTCAATGGTAACGATGGATAGGATGGTGGTGGTCCTTCGTCGAAGGGCATTTAACTTTAGTTAATTACTTTTGGTCTGGGTTTTTGGTGGGTGTTTTTTTAAGCTGTCGTAATGGTTTGGAAAGCTGCGAGCCGTGTGGGTTTTTCCTATTACAGATCTAATGTGGTAGGTTGGATCTGTACTACGATGTGATTAAAAGGATTTTTATTTATTTTGTGGATGTAATAAAGATCGATGTCGGTTGTTAACTAGTAATGGGAAACTAAGACCCGTTTTGGTTGATGGCTGATGTAAAAAATAATTTGTGCTCGTAGTTGGATGATGGGATTTGAAAATCTATTTCACGACAACTTTCAAACTCTGGCGAGAATAATACCAAATTTTGTACAAAAAGATTAAACCATAAAATTATTGATGAACAATTTATTAATCTTCACAAACTTTGTGCGAAAAGCCATTGAAGATTAATGTAGTGAGGTGTAGGAAGTGACGGCGAAACACCGATCACATAGACTAGTGTTGATCCATAGTGTAACCACCGTCACAGAGTTGAAAGCAGAGTTGAGTTCAAGCAGAGGTGACGGGATGTCACCTAAAACAAAAGGATTTGGACACAGATGCGAAACTTAATAATTGAGTCGATTTAAGACTTGCTGGTTCGTTCAGCGACGCGATAAAGTAACTTCCCAACGTTTTGTATCTGGTCCATGCTAGATTAAGACTTATGGACTATTAGATGGAACTACAAGAAGGACAACAAAAGTTAGTTCAGACTCGGAAAAAGATAAAAGGCAAAAAATATCCATGATGTGCAAGCACACTTAGCGGGAGAGACATCAAACGAGCTGCATTAATCAAGAGACATTAAAAGAGCTGTATTAGTCATTGTCAGGAACTACCCTAAAGAGTAGATTTTAGCTTACGGATAAAAAGGGGGTAAAGCCAACTCCGTATACACTGTGCAAAAAAAATAAACCAAAGAGACATTTTTGGATAATTTATGTAGCAAAGTTAAAATTTATCGCCGCATCAATTCTTTTGGTCAAAAGGCAAGGCTATAGACAAGAGAAGTAAAGAAGGACATCTTTATAAAAGTAGGTTTCCAAAATAAAACAACAAATAAGTTGCAGTCATTCGTCAACTTTAGTCAAGGCCTGTGCAAAATGAGAGAGTGAGCTTTTTGGGTTGTACCGAAGGACTTAGGCACGGCTACATCAAATCCAGAAACCTTACCATACATTCAAAACTACTGCTATAAAAGAGGCTAGTTTTACCTGTACTCACATATGGATCCGAGACTTGAGTGTTTAGCCAAAGGCACTCTGACCTCTTAGCCGCCTTCGGAAGGAAAGTCTTACGGGAAATAGTTGGCCTCATATGTCATAAAGGACAATTTCGGAGACGGTACAACCATATTCATGGGCATTTATGCGTGAAAGACAATTTTGGAGACGGTACAACCATTTTCATGGGCATTTATGCATGATAATGATCCTAAGCACAATTTCCGGTTGATAAAGCCGCGCGATAGTGATCGCCAAATTAATCTTCTGCCATTGCCTGAATTCCTGACTTAACGCAATAGAAAATCAATAAAACGATGTAGAGCTGTACGTTGGTTTGAGACACCAGTCAATTTAATAAAGCTTTGTGTAGCAATTGAGGAAAGATAAAACATCATCCCTATTCGTCGATGCCAAGAGTTAATGGAAGGCATGATAAAGCGTGTGATAAACAAAAAGCGTATTTAACATAATCCAAAAAAATCGAATCCTTTTAAAATCTATTGATTTCTCAATGTGCTAATTCCGTAACCACCACCACCAAACCCACTGATGTTTGTTTAAGGGTTTTTGTTATTTAAATGGTTTATGGATGCATTAAACAAAATCAAAAACAAAAATTGTTAATAAAGTTATCCCGCTTCTTTTAAGTGAATAAAGGGTAGTGTACTCGCTCTCTGACCACCACTGTACGTAATATAGTTTTAACTTTGCAACTTAAACTTAATTGACTCCACTTTGGCTTGAATATTCAAACAATATTGTTACTTTAACAAACTGTTTTTTTGACAGTGGGCTAACAAGAAAAGTGCACGAACTTTTGGTCACCGATTTTGATGAAATTTGGCATACTTATAGCTCCCCTATAGGATATTAATTTCCAAAAGTGAGAGACCGCAGGGCATCATCCAAATGCCACTGAGTGCACCTTAGACGGCACATTAGGAAAAGTAGTCCGGAAAGATCAATTTCCGGATTACTATTCTCATTCAATAAAAATGTAAAACATTTTTGAAGGTTCACTACTTAGAACCTTACGTTTTTTTTCCACCAGTCATTCGAGCCCCCAGTTTTGTTTTGACTTTTTCAGTTTCATTGAGATATTGGCTACGGGTATGTGCAATCTTTGATTAGGTGAGGTTCAAAGGCGTAGGAAACCCACAGCCACGCTTAAATCAGATTTATTACAAAACGTCTCGCTGATTTTACTTCCACGCCTCATTTAAATCGATTGAAGTTTACAACGAAGCGACGAATCTGGTTTAAATCGATTAACTCATAATGCTTAATTTGGTAAGAACATTGTAAAATTATTCCGCGGACCTATACAGACTCGCACGAGCACACAAGGTGGGTGATAGAAGCAACTTCCTCACTTCACTCCTTCTGCGGATTTCGTATTGGTCGTTCACTTCGAAATCCAGTTCATTCGGGCTACTGATGATGAAGTGTTATTCTTCAATCATAGCAAACAGATTCAACTTTCAGTATCCAGAGACCTAAATGTGTTTTGTTTGAATACAAGTAGATCCAACTTCGTATGTGCGAAGCTTATTAGCTTATTAATAGCTAATGAGCGACATAGCAGGAACTTCACTACAAAGGGAAGCCATGGACGTCTGGTGAGTCTGTCAGATGATAGCCAGAATCCCATTATAGGCTTTTATCTGCAAGCTCTTTCTGATGTGAATTTTTGAAAATATTTTTATCGATTTTCTGAGATCTTTTTACTCATTGCGAAAAACCTTAGGTCACAAAAACCTATGTCACTTTTGAGATAATTTTACATTCAATTGAGCAAAGGGGACTTGAGACTTTTCAGCTGCCATCTCCGATTTCTCATAAAAAAGCACTCTTGAATCTTTTATTGGTTGATAAACATTAAAAGTCGGTAATTAGTAGCGGGACACTCTTGTTAAACGAAACACAGAGCAAGAGATCTTTAAAACCGCTCATATTGTATTGTATTAGGCGGCGTAACAGCCCGTTGAGAGCCAGAGCCTAGCTTTTTCACATGTGGGCTCATATGGGTTCGAAAAAAACCAAAATTCTTTCAACTTCAATCACGCTTATCAGAACTAAATTCAATTCAGCAGCAAAACATCTGCGCTCCCTGCCACCATATTTCCTGAAGATAAACCAAACACATGTAACTTATCCCCCTCGGGAAAACCTTCACCTGGTAATAAAGAGGTACACAGAACGGTGAGAAATTCCAGAAACTCCAACACCATCTTCCACAAATGTTTCGGTGATTCCACACACCAGCAGCACGTGTGAATGGAAACACTAAGCCGGTGAATCAATAACGATACCACGAATTGACCAGCAGACGTTCTTTTCCAATAGTGAAACCGGAATGCGACCGACGACACTCATAACCCATTAACAACCACCACTCCACACGGCTCTTGCACACGTCAAGTTCCGATATAATTATGAGAATAGCACACAGTCAGTGGCATCATCAAGTGAATATTAATCAGACTATCACGGAAGCGCTACAATTCATCTATAAGGTATGGCTGGCTCATTTACTACATCAAGGGACACCAGCATACAGTCTATTGTTTTTCATGGAGCACTTTTTTTTTCTCACACAAAGACTTTTCCGTGGAATGCATAATGAGTCAGTGAACCAAAGTTGGTGTCACACACACTGAGTGTACCACCAGTAAATTGGTCCTATTCCATTGAACCATCGATGGGGAAGGGTCTTGAATTCAATGGCTTATTTTTATACACAATAGAAATGCTTGGTGTATCGGATCGTGAGCAGATAAGATTCAGGGATAGATAAATGACTGGATATTTTTGCTTGCAATAAGGTTCACGGTCATCGCAAAACTTTCAGTCATCAATCAACTAATTTAGCGTTAATTACACTCCCGCACATGAACTGAGAAAATTTAAATTTAGTTGCACAATACATGAATTGAGTTCTTTCTTTATTTTTTTTTTTTTTTGATAAACTAATCAGGAATTTGAGTGGTAGCACTTTGGGATGGAACAGCACGTACCTCGGTTTGTTTCTCTTGTTTTCTAATGAGACTCGGTGGAAATTAAAGCAAATTTTAAAATGCTTCACGATTTCTTGTACGAGAAACCACAACGTAATTCAGCGAGGGAAAAAATAACAAAACATCACGGATCGGAAAAAATGCGTTCGTTGTCTGACACAAAAATAAGAAAATAAATTCTTTACCAATATGCGTTTGACATTCTATTTGCTGCTGCGGCATCGACAGTGTGGCAGCCACTGGATTTCGTTCGATATTGTGACAGGTAGATGTCGCAGCGAATGCTAAGAAAACTATGAAAATTTGAATTAAAGTAAACAGACAATCAAATTTTACGTTTAGATTTTATTTATTCATCCTGCTACTAATTGAAAATCAAACGCTCTTGCAACTTTTGTCACGTTTAATATAGAACTGTTAAAAACGTATAATTTTTGGTTCGGAAAGAAACACAGAAAATGTAAAAGAAGTTGCAAAAACTTCGTAACCTCTCCAGCTGAGATATTGCTATATCTAGTCGTTTTTTTTAAGACTAGATCTGCCAATAACGTTGATATGCGCTAAGCCAGCTCAAGACACTGCTCTACTTTTATGATCTTTCACTTCCATGCAGTGCCTGCAACTGTCCTTATTGCTTCACTCAAAACCGAATAGTTGTATCCTGTAATTTCAGCTCAGATTATTTAAATTCAAGAGCAGTTGTCGAGAGTGGCCAAGCTCCGTCAGAACACTGTTCATTGCTACCTTTTACTATCACCATACAGAAACTGTGGCAACTATCTATGGGCTAAAAGATGTACTGCGCAAGCGCCCAGCGCCAGCAAAAACCAAATATAGAAAGTTCAACAGCTACTTTCTGGTATTGGATAATTCTAGAAATACGCAGCAAAATTGATCTCTGTAACTGGAAAATTAGTCTCCATCTCTAAACCAAACTATGTCTAACTTAACCTTTACTTCTTCAAATTGTTTAATTATTGTTTATAAGAATTGACATCAGTCTTTAATACCGCGTATATTTGACTTTGTCAAATCATATATGGAAAAGAGTCGATAAAAGCATTTTCTGCTTTGTATTTAATTTGAATGTCGGCCTCTTTGTTTCCCTCATGGTTTTTATGTCCTAGCACTCAAATCAGTTCAGCACTATTCCAATACAGACATTTCCAGACAACCTTTTTGGTAATGCTGGTATTGAGTGAGGCGAGACTTAGACTATTTTGATAAATCATAATTTCTTGTTTTGAGCTAACCTTTTAACTGTCAGAAAAGTTCGTTTATCTACTTTTAGGAATGCATGAGCACTAAGTTGCAACACCTCTTATAATTTTTCTTCGGAAAGAATGCTTACCTTTGAATACTGGTTAGGTGTTGCATTTGTAATATTTAAATACGAAAAATAATGGTTGTCAATTTAAAATCAAAAAAGTTTCGGAGACGTTTTTTTTACTTTTATTGAAATGCATAAATATTTTGCTAAAACATACCTTCTAAAATACTTCGTTTGTACCAGAAAATAATTAAAACAAAAATCATTAAAATCGCTTGTGCAAAATTTTATGTTAGGTTTTTCTGAGAGATGTATCGAAATTTTCATTAGTTTTTTTTTTAAAGAGATTACTAGTATATACAAGCAAATTTAGGTTCACCATTTTTGCTTACATGAGCAGAAATCGCAATTAATTATTATAATGTTAAACTAATGTGTTAAATAGTATTTTTCTTTAAAATTACTCACTCTGTTAATCGCTTTTATCTTCGCTTTTATTCTTGTTGTTTCAGTTTGCACTGCACCTAAATTGCTGCTTTTTAAGCTTACATTTAATTTAAAAGATTTGAGGAAGATATGAAATATAAATATGATTTTGATTGGAACAACCCCCTTGGATGAAATAATTCTCTTAGGTTTTATATAGTATTTATTTAGTCGTCCTCAATAAATCGAAATACATGAGATTATCTTTAATGTAATCACATTTTGGTCTTTACTCAGCGATATGAACCTTAGAAACGTTGCAGTGTAAAACAAAATGGAAGATATTTTAATAATCAGCGCTTCCAAGTAATCTAAGGATCTAATGAAAACTTTTCCACATTTTGGCCGTCTTTGTTCAGAGGCGGAAACACTGCGTAGCTGAAGCGCTTTTGCTAATGCGAAGAAGCTCTGATGCGAACATTTTTAAAGTTGTAAAAAATGTGTTACCAATTTTATTTTTTGAGTGTGGTTTTGAGGCTGGTCACCAATAAAAATAAATGATATTTAATAACTGAGCAAATACATACCAAAAAATAGGAATGAAATTCCACCAGATCTGATAAATTGACCACTGTGGTCCAGTAACATGAACGCATTTCATGAACCCATTATACAAAGCAAATTTTCTTTCCTATTTATCGTAATGGGTATTATATTTTACTTTAGGAACTGAAAAATTAATGAACTTTTATGATGTTGGACTCAATGAGATTTCCTTTCGTTTCATTTCAGTTCATGCTTACATGAATTTCATTCTTCAACGTCCAAAACCTGGATCCCCCGCGCTAGAAAACTAGACCGGATATGGATAACTTGAAAGCTTTTCAAATACACTCATTCCTCGCTTTGCGGTTTTTCGTTTTGCGCGATTTTCAAATATCTACCCAAATTCGATTTGCGCGAAATAACGTTTTTTCGTCAAAGAATTATGGCCCACTATGGTTTTTCTGTTCAAAATACATCCTTACACACTCAAAAATCGTTTTGCGCCGTTTCGGTTTGCACGAAACTTTTCATTCCCCTAATCCCCGCGCAAAGGGTGCAATGATATCGTCTCGAAATCGGAATCGGCTGAGGGGCTACTAAAATAGTTGTTATTCTATTTCTAACATAGAAGAAGTAAAAAAATATTTAAATAAACTAGCGCAACCAGGTCACGATCTAAAATTAAATAAAAACTCATTTTTTTGCTTAAATATATTCGCTCTTGTTTTTTTTTTATTTCAATCGATTGTATTTTGTTCACATACATTATGATTCAAATATATTTTTTTTTGTTTTTATAAATGGCTATTATTTCTTAAAAAAATGTTTACATGCATTCAAGTTATTAAATAATTTACGTGTTGTTGCTTTTATCAAAATTAAGATGTTTTCCAGAAAAAAACATCAAACTATTATAATCACTTGTTTCAAAATATTTTAAAATGAATAAGACACAAATTTTGTTAAATACTAAAAAATCAATTTGAAAAAACAAAAGGCAACTACTTATATTTGCACATTCAAAGCTTAAACGTATTTATATTCTTTACTTTTTTTTTTTTGAAAATAACTTTTTTTTGTAATAAAGAATATATTTTTTATTTATATATATATATATATATATGTTTTTTTTTAATTTTTTTTCACGTAAAGAGCACTTGAACTAACAAAAAGAAATACACTTGAAAAATGTTTTTCCTAATTTTAACTTAAATTAGAAGCGAATTTATTTTAAAATTTAAGAAAAACAAAAATTATATCGCATTTTCAAAAAATATATTTTGTTGTGTGTGACTGTACATTTCAGTATTTTATTTTTGCTCTGATTATTGTAAACGAAAAAAAAAATGGAGATGTTTACACGAACTGTTTTAAAGATTCCGGAAAAAAGTAAACTACACATTTAATTTTATATAATTTGATTTCTTTTTTTTTTACCTAGTTTAAGAAAAACAATGGCAGTTTTTTCGGTTTTATGCATTTTTTTTTCTTTCTCTTAATTGATAAAAACACCTTTTTGACTTTGAATTAAATGTATTCTTTTTTTGGAGATATTATACCGTTTGTGTTGTTATTTTTTTCTTATATTGGGAACTATTTTATAAATTTTAATTTATTTTATAAAAGACAAAAATGTTAAATTTGATTTTACTCTGTTTTCTAAGAGGAAACTTTATAAATGTTCTTTTATTTTATTTCGCAATCAGTGTTGAGTTTGATGAAACTGTCGAGAGAAACGATGAAATTTCAGAGAGTGATAAAGAAAGGGAATGCAAACAAAGCAGATTAATCTATTTTCAGTGTACAAGCAAGACTGTGGTCACATTTGTATGGTCTTATTTCAATTTAATCTGGTAGGTGCCAGAGTTGTAAAAGACTGCAATCTTTTGTAATGCAATCCCTGAATTCATGGAAAGATTTTTATGATTTGGGATTCATTCAATTGACTTCATTTGATGACTAAGACTTCGGCATTGAAATCTCACATTCTTTTTGAAGGCTTGATTGGACCAATCTTTACGACCAATCTATTGATTGCAAATCAATTGAATGCAAATCTTTAGATTGGCATTGCATTCATTGCAATCACTTTGAAGTCTTTGGACTTCAAAAATTTTCGTTGCAATCTTTCGGAATGTAAATTTTTTCGTTGAAGTCTTTGGGATTGCAAGATTTTTCGATGAAGTCTTTGGGATTGTAAAATTTTTTGTTGAAGTCTTTGGGACTTGTGATCAGCTATTATTACTACGTTTAAAGACGAAAAGAACGGTATATAATACAGGATGGAAAACCAAAAAGCTTTAGAAATAACGAGCAAAACAAAAAACAATCCGCATGAACTCAATTTTGCACCAAACATTTTTTTCGGCATTTTAGCCTCAAACTCAATAACAAAATCAAAAACATGAATTCATTTAATTTTTTCATTAATTGTTTTATTTGTATTGACACGACTCCATCCCCATCCCCACTCCGTTCTCCATCATCCTCACTCTTATAGACTACTTCAAAACTGATCACAAGTCCCAAAGACTTCAACAAAAAATTTTGCATTCCAAAAGACTTCATCGAAAAATCTTGCAATCCCAAAGACTTCATCGAAAAATCTTGCAATCCCAAAGGCTTCATCGAAAAATCTTGCAATCCCAAAGACTTCAACGAAAAATTTTGCAATCCCAAAGATTGCAACGAAAATTTTAGAAGTCCCAAAGATTGCAACGAAAATTTTTGAAGTCCCAAATATTTTAGTCTAAAGATTTGCATTCAATTAATTTGCAGTCAATAGATTGGTCGTAAGGATTGCTCCAATCAAGACTTCAAAAAGATTGCGGGATTTCAATGTTGCAGTCTAGTTGCAGATTTAACTTATGAATTGAAAAATCAGAGGTATGAATTCAATTGATTTTTAAAATCAAAAGATTGCAATCTTTTACAACTCTGGTAGGAGCATTCAAATTCTGTTAACAGGTTCAATCTAAGAAAACTAAGGACGACGATAAAAAAAAGCAGTACAAATTAAGTCTGTTTGAAAGAACATGAAAAAAAGAAAAATCTGAGTCAGTTTGGAAGGGAAAAATGAAAGAGGAAAAATAAGCAGTTTCAAAAAAAACGAAGAAGATTTATTCAAAGATTCACATGTCCAGATTTAAGAAGCTTGAAATGTTTTAAATAAGCACCTGATCTCACATACAGACTTTTGTTCTTTACCAGAAGATTTGTGAGTACTTTATGCAAAAGAGAAAATAATTGAAATGTTTGATTGAAAAAAAAATTGATGTAATCGTTATCTAATTTTAAAAAAAATCGAAAATCTTCACGAGTATCTTACAAAGGCAAATCCTGAGCACAAAGGCAAATGGGAAGAAAGTAGACCAGGCCATAAGTGAGCGCCTTCGTTTCATTTAATCGGCGAAGCTAAGGATCGTAACTTAAACTTTTTGAACTCAATTTCTGTGGCGTGTAACACTTACAAATCAACACTATTCTACCCTATGAGAATTTTGATATTAATTATCCTATCAGGATTCCAAACAGAGAGGACTGGCAGATGAATAAAAAAAACAGAGAAGAAAATAGAAAGGAAGACATGGCAGTGTCTAACTATACTTGCAGTAAATTTCTAGGCAACGAGTCTAAGTTTGGAAACAATGCGTGTGACAGCGCAATGGGCCAACCTATGACCTACGCCCGCAGCCTCTTAAGCCTAAGACCTACAGATCAACACAAATACTTGTTAGATTTGGCCAACAGAGTACCCGCCGTTTTCGAAATCGTTCAAAAAATCTCATATTAACTACACATTCAAAGTCAAGTAGATTCATATTCACCGACAACGAAGTTGAATTAAACTCGGAGTCTGTGACGATAATTATTGAAAACAAAGGAGATTTGGTCGTCCACCAAAGGTTGAGGATAGAGACAAATTAAGTGCCTAGCGGGCAGTTAACAAATAAGTCCTTCCCAAATATGACTCCAGCTGTGTTGCTCAATAACAACAGGAAGAGACGACCAACTCTTAACCCTACACTGCGCGACTTAATTTTATAATAACAAAAATATTTTCTTATATAATTTCCATTTCCATAATTTATGAAAGAAGTAAGAATTGAGTTGTATCAGACTTGGTACAAAGCGCAGTGTACGGTTAAAAGAAGATAAATTCGTCTTATGTCAAAAGCTTTTACCAGCACCTACTCACATGGCGTAAGGAGGCACTATTAACAAAAATAATAAAATAAAAAATATATATTTTGGTCCACGCAATACGTCATTTTTAGTGACTAGTGACTAAGTTTAAGAGGGACTCTCAAGGAAGCTCCCAAATGGTATGGTTTGGGTATAAGAGAAAGACTTTGTTTTTATTTTCGTAAATTGAATTCAGTGAAACATGAAATTTAAATTGTTGGACAGTATTGATAAAAGTTTGTGGTCAGAAGACTAGAAGTTTCAGTACGCTGCCGGTGCCATACATGCCTCGACATACACAAACAATTACTTTAAGTCTAATAACATCATCACTCTTCGTTGACATGCATGCAGCAAGACCTAATTTAAACTTCATAAGAAACGTATAGGGCATAGTCGAAGAAGGTTTACCCACGTGAACGACAATCTGGATCACTTTTGCGGCTAAAAACCGAAGAATGGTGAAAAATTGACATATCCACACTACAAAATTTAATGGTTTCAATGCGTTGCCGCTTAGTAGCAGTTTTAAACACAAGAGAGATGAATTTACCTCAAAACCTTTAGCTCTTCAACAAGACTCATTGTTAAGTACCAACATACAACATCTTTTTTTTATTCTCATTCATCTGTGTAGACTTTTTAAAACGGACGTTGTAAGTTTTATGACGTCCCAAGACTGATAGCCATTATGGACCTTTAAATTGTGTGGTAAAACATCTACGATCATATCGCCCACAATTGGCAATTTTTTCGCGCAATTAGCCGTGCTTCCTCCTTCCATGAACTTTAAAGCCAAATATTAAACTCGCTTTTAATTGTATTTTTTTCTGGCAGTATTAAAATATACTGATGATTAGTTTCAATATCGAGAACCAGACAAAATATCCGGGGGACTACATTTTTGCTCAAGTTATAAAATGGACTTAAACAAAAGAAAAATTAAAATCAAACAAAAAATGTCGCCCAACAAAAAACAAAAACAAAATCAAACGAAATTATAAATAAAACACATAATATTGTCTGTACAAATACAATCGTTTAAAATATCTTGTATATTACTCTATATTTATCAATTTAATTGTATAAAATTATTCTTTTCCACTTTTTTTCTGATTTTTTTTTTTTTTAACAAGCACTTTTGATTTGTTCCTCGCAGACAGAATGTTCTTAGCAATTCTCTTCCATGGGTAGAAAAAAATGTAAAAATCATTCGTCTTCATCTAAAAAATATAATAAAAATATAAATTTAAATGAACAAAATTTAAACTTTCATTTCTCATTTAAATTAAAAAAAAAAAGAAAAACAAAAAATGCAAGCAGATGTGTGTAAATTGTGAATGGGATTCAGTTGGAAATCACTCGGATGATAATTTTTTCGGACTCGCTCATCGTTTAGTAGTCGACTGATCCGATGCGGTGTTTCATAATTTTACGGTGAATGGAAAAAAAAAAACCACGGACAATGATCATGGCTCATTGAAATTAAATAATTTCAATATGATGACTTCATTGTGGTCTCGTTTGCGGATGTCGGTAATGATAGTGGGTGATCGTAAATAAAGAATTCGATTCGTATGATGAAAAGAGAGGAGACAATGAGTGAGGTTATGTTACATGATAGGGTGAAGTTCAAGTTCAAGTAGAAAAAGATCTCTGATCTCTGACAATGAGCCCGATCAATTGACTTACCCATCAATTTGTATGTTTATATTAGATTTCTTTGTGTCCATTTCATCGTTATTGACAACAGCTATGAGAGTTTAGTCATGGGCACAATGCCGCCCCGGGTATAGACCTGTTTGGAAGCGAAATTCTATTCAGCAGAACTCTGACAAAATACTACGTTCACGCCGTGCTACAAAGGGATGAGCGGGTACGGAAAAATTCAGAAAAATGTTTGTGTTGTGTTAAATTGTTCTTATTTATGCTTCATTCAGGATCTTGTCCCCGTCTAATGAAAAAAAAAAAAAAAAACGCTTCCAGTAGTTCACCGAAAAACCATCCTTTATTTGCTCAACCTTGATCTAATCCTGTTCAAATGAAAAATCTTCCAGCAAACATTTTTTTCGTCCTCTGCGCTCAATACAGGAATAGCCATTAAATCGTTAAGGACGCATAAAAATAAGCTTTCAACTGAGAACATTCACAAAAGCTCTTACGATGTTTAAATGACTAGCTCCATGAGACTTACACCCACATTTGAATCAGTTTTGATTTATAGTGAATAAGTATTCACTATCAACCTTCAATCTCGATCAATGAACAGTTTCTCATCTTCAACTAGGAATTTACTAGACGAAGCCAAATGAAAAAAAATTGTAAATTGAAGGGATAGATGTGCCACGATATTTGATCGACAAAACTGGCCAATGTGAAAAACCATGTGTTACGATCAATAACAATGGACGGCCAACAGATGAACCTTAATAAATGGCAAATAGACGAATTACTGGCTTTATCTCGGCCACAATTCTTTCAACGACCACGAGCCAAGGTCTTCAGCAAAAAAAAAAAAGCTTCCCAAGCATGAAGAGAATGGTATACAGATGAAGCGCGAATGACGATCTTGATAGTCAAGACGGGAAAGTGATGTATTCCAACAAATGGTAAATGGATGGATTGATCAGTCAGGCCAGCATGGATTGCTCTCAGTCAAGACAACGCGGATTGCTCAGCACGCCTTGGCGCATATTGCTTAGCCCATCTCATCATGGATTGCTACGCCCGTCTGGACGTTGAGTGTTCAGCCCGTGGAAGCATAAATTGTTCAATTAAATCAAAGACGGAGTGCACTGTCTCGACAGAAGTTGATTAAAATTATTCAGCAAATCCCGAAAACAAATCTGTGAGAAATATTTCAACTCAATCACCTCCAAATTTACTCACACAAGCGCTTCTTAAAAAGAACTAAATAAAAGCAATTACAATCTGTGGTTGTTTTTTCCTTTTAAATGTATAAAATAATTTTTATTTGCTGTTGTCCAAGATAGTTATAAATTAAAAAAACAAAAAAGATATTTTCTCAAAATAATAATAAATAAAAAAAAAGCTGCACTGATGTATTCCTCTACACAACAAAAAAAAAAAAAAAACTTTTTTCCAAAACAAAAATCATTTTTCTCCTAACAAAAAAAAAATAATAGAAATACACAACTTTCTTTTTTTGTTTAAATAATATAAAGAAGGAATGACAGAAATACATAAAAGAATTGTTGGACAACTTTTTTTTCTTCTTTTCAACAAAAAAAAAATTAAAACGAAAAAGAACTTCTACCTAAAATAATAATAAAATTAAATTAAACAAAAAAGGAAAAAATGTGTTGTTTTATCGTATTTGAAGAAATTGCATCAAGTTTTTAGAGCAGATAAATGCTCAATTTTTTTTTTGTTTTCTTTAACCTAACATCGTATTTTTAAATAAGTAAATATATATTTTATTTATAATGTAAAAAAAAAAAAAAACAAACTATCCACAATTGGGAAGTAAAAAGTAAATCAAAAAAATGCTTCTCTGAATTCTCTTATTTTTTTTTTCTTGCGCGCTCTCGTTCTTAATACAGTTTTTTATCATCGTTCTTGTTTCTTTTTTTTTCTCTTTCGTGTAAAGCAGGCGGTGTGTATTTTGTGTGTTTATTGGCGTGTTAATTTTTCTTACTGCGTCTTAAGTTTTAATATGGTGGGTGTCGAGTGTGTGTTGCATGTGTGGTTTTTCTAATACGTATAAATATATATTCATAGTCATATCAAAACAGAAAAAACAATAGTCGTTCATATTTTTTTTGTAATAGCCCTCATAACTTTTAAGAGTATTTGTTCTTTTTTTTGTAAATATAGTAAATGAAAAAGTGGTTATGACCAGGCGCGAAGAAGGTTTATTGCTAATTACAAAACAAAAAAAATTGTTTAGAGTAAATTTTACGATTTGTTGGTATATTTTTAATTAATTAGCACAGAATTGATTGCGATTTTTTTTAGTTAAATATTTTTTAAAGCGCAACTGGTTTCAAAGTTTTTTTTTTTCGTTTTTTTAACTTGCTTAAATTTTTTTTTTATTTTCGTTTTTTTTTTTTTGTTTCTTTACGACGAATCGGTGAATTTGTTTACTTTTATTTGTTTTTTTTCCTCCTTTTTAATATATATATATTAAAATATTATATAATTTAATATTGATTTGTTTGTTGTTACTGTGTTGATGTATTTACTGTTGTTTGTTTTTTTTCTTTTTTTGAAAATCTGTATACATATATATAGAAAGTATGTATGTATGTATATATAATGTGTTTTTTTGTTGTTGCTGTTATTGTTTTCCACTTTAAGCTTCGACCTTCTTCTTTTCCTTCTTCTTTTTCAAGAACGATGGTGTCCTGAGTCCCTTCTTCTTTTTCTTGTCTTTTTTCGGAGAACCGTCTGTTGAAATATCCTGGAACAGAAATAGAAATTTTCATTGAAAATATCGTTTTGTGGTTTGTGCAACAGAAAAATAATTCAAAATAAAATCATAAGTTGGTATTCACTAAACTAATAAATAGACCGTGCCCTATCTAGATGCTGCTTGTCGTGATTTCAAAAGAATTTAACAACTTTAGCATAAGAATATGTGCTAATGCATCGTGTACATCAGAAGCATCATCGGAAGATCGTCGAAAATGAGACCAGAAGCTTACGAAGATAGCGTTAAATGCATTTTGGAAGTCACGCATTAGATCGACAAGATGTAAAGGGTCAAGTACATGGTAACGTCCACCCTGGGGTAATATAGACTGTATAGAAAACTTAAAGTTTATATAAAAAGGATATAAACTGTAAGTTTTCAACTGCCTCAACAGGCTCCAAGTTTTGCACATTTTTTTTTTTGGTAGTGGTAACCTCTCCCTTGACACGCCAGTCTCGAACAAGAACAAGACATGTCTTATCACGTGAGTACTAATTACATGAAGCAATACGCACTCTTTTACAATAAAAACGTCGTAAAAATGCCATTTGACAAGCAATAAATTAAGTCTATCTTTACAAGACAATAACACGCACATTCTCAAAACTATTGGAGAAGAAAGACATTGTGGCGTTTAGAAAGACATTGCAGTTGTGGCAAAAATATTAATGAAGGTGTCGGTCACGATTGCTTCCCGCAGTTGTGTAAATATGCGGCATCTAATGAAATGGTTGTCTCACAAGACCTGATGGAACACTTTTCAAAATTCAACTTTTTTGTTGCAGATGATGATGTCGAAAAGTTTGCGTGGATTTAACACAAGAGACAAAGTCGCACTGAACTCTCATGCGATAATAGTCTTAAAACTAGATTCACTAGTTTCGGGTTGGTGGTTTTAGTTGTCAATTTAAAATGAATATCTAAATTTAACTTCACAAGCTTTAAGAACTTCCATTCCGTTTGCAACATTATATTTCTGCGAGGCTGAACTCTCAGCTGTAGCCTTAATCGAGAGAAAATATCGCTCAACGATCAATGTGGGAAAAAAAAAATTAGATTAGCAGTGCCCAGCCTTATTACCCGCTTTGAAAAAATGTGTAGAAGGAACCAGGCTCACCCTCCACGTCGATTTGCCTGATTAGGTATTGTTTCATTTATGTTTTTATGCCTTTTTGTTTTTAGTTTCAACTCCGAATCCTTATAAATGTAATAATCTGTTTTGTTTTTTTAGGGCTAGCTACGACAATGCGTCCTGACAATATACAACTGGGTTATGTCTAGACTTGTCTTGTCAATCTTCATTTTATAGGCTAGATTGACAGTGCATATTGAGTGCCGTTATGCAGATTCCTGGTGTCATCACATTTCAATAAGAAATTTCTAGTTCAAAGTTGTCTGCTCGACCAAAAATTATGACTGGGAACTTCGTTAAAATAATGAACATTGTAATGCAATCGTCTGCGGATCCTAGGTCTCACCACCCCATTTAAACCAATTGGAGCTTTCGACAATTCCTCTAATCTGATTAATACTAATTTTACCCTTTTGTTTAAGGTATCACAGAGAAGTTATTTGGCAATGTACTCCAAGGCCACGGTTTGCTTAGTTCCAATATGCTAATAATTATCGCAGTTTCGAAGCTTCGGTCATTTTAATTCAGTTTGCGTCGTTCACACAATTATAATACATGGAAGTTATAGAATAAAGATGCATGGAATTCGTTAACTCAATCGTCGTTTCAGTCCTAATTAATGACGCCATGCGAGGCTTTGGTGGATTAAAATTACGCATAATCTCAAAAGATCGTTCATTTTCTCCCCTTCTCGTCATTACAGCTTAGATAATTTGTTATTATCAGTAAAGCCGTGTTTATTGTATTGGTGTGACTGCCAATAATGCAATAACCCCTAATGATGCCTATTATGATCACGGCCACTGATCTGCTCAAACAAAATTGCTCCGTATAGACAGAGGCACATAAGGTCTTGTTAGATATTAAGGTTTATCTATTTAGCTTGAACAAATTTTCTTTTTTACAGAAGTGGCATGTGTTGCAATAATTAATTCAGTGTTTTTTCACAGCTGCCGGTCAAACTTTTGTCTTCACATTTTTAAATCAGCTTCCTTAGGTTTTCACAATAAAATAGATGTGTGCAATTTCGTAGCTGTGGTATAGTACTCCGCCCTTCGATTCCTCAGTATAAATCAGCGTTCCATATGGAAGCGGAGCGTATTTGCCAAGAATGCTTACAAAATGAACGTTTTTTGGACAAAAAAAATAATTTTAACTTTAAATATCTCTTAAAGAGGTTAAAAGCATAAAGGTTTTCCTGTATTTTTTGTTGAATTTATTCATCAACACACCAGAAACAATTACGTTCTAGTTTTTGTTTGACAATTTAGTGAACTCTAAATCTGTCCATTCGTAGAAAAACAAAGTGCAACTGTTTCGTTCCTATGCCGAGTTTGCTTACATTATCGAAGAAATTAGTAATTTTAAGATTTAATATTCGAAGAGAAATTCAGTGGCACGAAGCAATTTGAATACCTCGTTAGAAATGACGTGTGGTCATAACTAAAACGGACTCTCATAAATTTGCAATAACTCCAAATAAAAATAACAAGCTAATTTTAAGTGTGAAAATTTTAAAATACTTACCTCTTTACTGCTGTGAGAAAATGTGCTCAGATGAGCCTCTGAATGATCTCCATTTTGTACATTTTCACCTGAAATAATTCATTAACAATGCCATTAGAAATAAAACATAAAATTGAATTATCAAATAAATAAAGAATTTTGTTTTTACAACTAGTTAACTTAAATCTACCATGCAAAAAGGATTTACAAGTGTACACATGCGGATGATGTACATTTAGATGTGTGTTTTATGTGTGTGCATGCAATTTAAAAAATAAAATCAAAAAGTAAACAAACTAAAAGAAAACATAAATATTAAATTACCTCAGCCCGAAACACAATCTTGATTAGTATTTTTTTCTTAAAATTAACTTCTTTTTCTTAGAATTTCTCGCATCTTCTTCCTTTTTCTTCTTCTTCGAAACTTAAATTTAAACAAAAATCAAAAAAAAAACCCTCCCACACTTAATTATTGACATGACCAAGACTCAGGCTTGCTCGGATGTCCTCAGTGATCTGCGATATCTTGGTCTTACACTCGCAGAGGATCGTTCGATTGTGCAGTTCATTCGCTTGGATAATGAAATTTATTAAATTCTCCAGCTCGTGTTCGAGAAGCGGGAGCGTGTCGTCGCCTTTAGTGCTGCGCTGGCGACACTCGGTGATCGGCGTCTTTTGAAGCTGATGCGAAATCATGCTAATCTCATCGTCAATCACTCGTTCCAGCTGAGACTTGATCTCGTCTTCATGAGCTGCAAAGCTATGAATGTGATCTGAGTTTCGGATAACGATGTTTATAGAAATCTCAACAGATTTCCCAGAATCTGCGGATTCAATTGAGCTTAGTGGTCGTTTGTGATTGACCATTGGGCCGGTCTTCGAGTCGAAGACCAGCTCAGACTCGGGACGGGTGAAAATTTCAAAGCTACGACTGCGCGTTGGAGGACGCACGTTCAACGTGTACGTCTTCTGGAGGCGATCCAACGCGGTCTCTTCATCACTTTCAATGTGTGACGCAAAGCTTCGGAGACTGTCCGAAAGAGACTCAGACTTTAGACTGGTGGTGCTCAAGGGTCCTGGAGACGGGGTGTGTCGTTCCAGGTGGATTTCCTTAACGGTAACAAAGGGGCCTGCAGCGGAGGTGCTTATGAACTCGATGATTTTCTTACGACGCAGCTGCAGCTTAGCCGCCAATAAGTTGGGGGGAAACAAGCTAACCGTCGGCAGATAGGTGAGCAGAGATTTTGGACAATTGAAACCGTAGTGAGAATGGGTGCGATAAGGCTTCGGCTCTGAGCTCGAGACATCTATGATGTGCGAATACGAACTTGTCAGTGGGTACTTGTACTGCGGGGACTGTTCCACTTTGTGAATCATGAAGACTTGGATGGATGTAAAGCAGTAGGGATGGGATTTTGAGGTAATGGGTGCATATAGGAAAGCGTATCTATGTAAAAGCATTTGGGTGTGGATGTGTTCGATTGCCCGCATCAGGGTGCAGCGGTCGAATGTGGTTTTCTTTGATTCAGTTGGGGTAGATGAGGTTTCTGATTGCGGATGAGTAAGTGATGTGGTTGTGTAGGCTGGGGGAAGAGAAAACAACAATAAAAACGAAATAAGTAAATGGGTTCGAACAAACGAGATTGACACATAACACTGGACGATGGACTGGACGCAATTTCAACACAAAACAAATTGGGAGTTACATATTCGACAGATTAAGTCCGTTCAAAGTTGCGGGTTGCCTTTGAATAGCTGCCACCAGCAACTTAACGTAATCTAAGTTTTCATTTCATTAGTTTTGTTTCAAAGAAAACGATGAAAGGAAATAAAGCTGGATAACCTTGGATATCAAACTGAATGTCCGGTCATATCTACATGATTTTCCAAATATTGTGTCGAGAAACTAGAGACATTGGCGGTCAAATTGACATATGTGGTCAAAATAATAAAAGTGTGTTATGATTCTCTCACAATTGATGAGTACCATCTGAATACCCTATCTCATGGCAAAAACCTAGGTGTTTGAACTTTAAGCACCGTAAGAGTTAAATAAATGAATGGCATCAAGTGGTTTGTTCTGATGAAAAAAAAATTATTTTGATGGCTAGATTTAGTTGTTGAGATTGAGGAGCGCTATTTAGCGCATTATTATAGTCGTAAAAGTGTATTTATGGCGGGGGGCGGCAGTTAGATACTTTGACACTGTTAATCTTAAGTTTCAAATCGCAGAAATGAACGCTACAAGCTATAAAAATATCCTGGAAACATATTCAGCCCTATCACAAGACCTGACGGAGAAAAATTGCCAACACTCAGCTACGATACCAACACGAAAATATTGGTATCATGAACGGAACGGTGGCCCGAAAGGAATCAAAATAGCATTGCCACATACGAAAACTTTTTTCGAAGCTTCGGAATCAGTTGTTTTATGTCAAATGAGAAAAAAAAAAGATTTTTACTTGTCATTACAATTTCAAATTATCTAATATGTGTGAAATATCAATTCAGCGTCGGCAAAAATTTCAGAATTGGAATGGCTCAATCTTTGTCCACAAGTTTGAATGCTGTTTTAAATAATTTGGAAAGAAGATTCTGTCGTTGGTACAGAACTTTGTATTTGGCTTTTAAAAATTTAACCATTAATACATTTTAACAGCGTTGTGAAACCAAACCAATCAAAACATAACATTTTTCCTCTGTTATTATTCTTAATTTGTAATATGGTTCAATAAAAATTCTACTCAATCTCAAACTCAAATGTTGCCTCGGATGAAGAAAACTGTTCGTAGAGAAAACAA
Source organism: Syritta pipiens (assembly GCA_905187475.1). Lineage (NCBI taxonomy): Eukaryota > Metazoa > Arthropoda > Insecta > Diptera > Syrphidae > Syritta > Syritta pipiens. The sequence continues at coordinate 67,708,811 of LR994571.1, read as the reverse complement.
GCAAATTTCCGATTCGTTCGGAGCTGACGATACCACTTTTCATGAACTCCGAATTTCGTCGCAATTTTTTTTTCTACGACAGAAAGTCATGATACCATTCGTTACTGCGTCGGACTGTTAAGCGAGAGTACCAGGGTTCGAATCCAGCTCGGGGAAAGAACACCACAAACAATCTTCACGGCCCCACCTCCAGCGAACGAGCGACAATCCTCCTGGAGTAACCTCTATTATGGAAAGCTTTCGCAATTCGTCGTTCGGAACCGGCATTAAACAGTAGGTCCCCTCCACTTGTGACAAATAATATCGCGCACAACACAGTGGAGGTGCAAACAAGTTATGCTCTGGCCTTGTATGGGCTGTTACGCAGATTATTATTGGCTGGATAAGTCTATGCTTCTGTCCGTCAATTTGAGGACAGATAGTCTCTTATTATATTAAGTTAGCCTAGAATAAAATTTCGTTACACTACGTAAAGAGGAAGTACGATTCCATGCCGCAGCGGATTGATTAAGTTATTGTAAGCAAAGGTGGCTGTACACACAACTAAAATAATTCAATAACAGTTTTTTTGTTCGAAGACAAATTTATCTCATTTTATGAATTTTGCTTTTATTTTTAATGTTAATATTTGTGTCTATTCAGTTGACGCAAAAAAATACATTTTTCCATCTAAATCGCTTTGGAAGCGAAGCAGAGAAAAGTTTACATTATTTTGAATTCATATTCATAATGGTTCTATTAGGGTGCGGAGTAGATTTCCGCGTTGTGGTATAACAATGGGTCTAATCTGGCCTAAGTGTAACTGTGGCCTCAGATGACTCTGCCAGCCACTCTAACCTAACCTAACCTTGAATTCATATTTATTTCATATTTATGAAACTGGACTTTATAGTACAAACCCGTGCTTTAGGTGAAGCGTTGGACAAGCTTAGCTAAAGGGCGTAATAAATATTTAGCTGTCTCGGAAAATTGTCAGAACATGTACTGAAACGAAAACAATGATAAATTTAGTTTATGCGTGAAGCACTGAAGCAACAATTCTGCAAGGAAATTGCCTTTTAATCACACACACTCAGGTTTACCAGTTTGACAAGAATAAGAAGAAACTTGTCTTCGCCGTAGAACATGAATCCTACAAATGGGAAAAGGAAATTAACTCTATTTAGCTCCATAAATTGCACCAAATGCATGATCCCTTAAAAGTCCCACAACTTCTGTTGCTACCAACTTCGACACGAAGCCCAAAATCGAACCGAACTATCTTTAATTTTTTTTTTTATTATGAATTTAAAAAAAACCATTACAAAGAATTAGATAAGATATTTTAAGAATATACAAATACATTTTAAATAAAAGAAAACTTACAAATTAGGTTCGGAACAACCCGTCAAAGTGTACTACAAATTTACGGATAATCCATGAGATCCACACAACCCTCACAGACTACCCGTAAATTTGTTTACAAAAGATAATTCAGTAGTAGAAAAAAATAGGAATAATAACAAAACGAAACGTAAAAAAAATCCACAATATTCGCTGACAATCTTATAAAATACAAATGCATTTTCTTTTAGAACAAAGAAAAGACTTTTCCTTACATCGAAATTCACATGCTCTCGCAGAAAACGCATTCAAAGAAATAAGGGGAATCTGCGAAACCGAACAAACGGTTAGAAAAGAAAAATTTTGTTTTTTTGAAATATATTTGAAAATATGCTTTCTCGAAACTGTAAGTCAATCGTCTGCTTCGGATATGGAGAAGGTCTGCACATCGCAGGAGATTTTATCCACATACTGACTTAAAACGATGTCCTCTGATAATTTGCGACGTGAATCTTCAATTTTTATTTGTGTTCGCACAATGTCGTCCATATTGTGAGATGCCTTTATTATCTGTTCATTGTATTCGTCAATAGTTTTCTTGTATTGATCTAATCGTGGCTTTAGATCACTTATCTGTTGACCAAGACACTCGATTTCAGTCTCTACGTTTGAGGTTAGAGACGCTTTCATCTCGACAATTTCACCATCCATTTTCTTCATTTCCATATCAGAATCGACGGATGGTTCTTGTTCCCCGTCGCATTCGAAGCGAACCTTGTCCTTGCGTTTTCGTCCAGATACACCGTTCTTTAGAACCGTGCGCGGCGGTGTTGTCGACTCTTTCTCACGCGGGGACAGAGTCACCCAGAAGCGCGGGGAACCGCGAATCGTCTTCGTTTGAAATGAATACACCGGTGGTGGGATTGTCTTCTCGGACGACTTGTCGGACAGCAGGCACGGGTTGCTCGTGCTGGTTCGGAACTCCTTGGACGTGAGGTAGGAGGAGACGTTGCTGCGTCGCCGAGGCATTGCCGCGTTTCGAATGTTCTCCGCCACGAAATTGCGCTTGACTCGCTTGCGTTCCTGCAGACAGTCCGAACAGTCAGAGTTTATCGCATGCTTGGGGTATTTCTTCGGCTTGCTGGGCGCTGAAAACTCCCGCACCGGCCGATCGGGCGGGGACACGTCTGTCGAAGACGACAGTGTCGAGGCGGATGAGCTGTGGGTGCGTTCGACTTTTGATAGGTCCCTGAATGTTGGCACATGCTTGAGCCGGCGATTGCGACTCCTCGACTCACTCACTAGCGAGCGTGACCTCCGCTGGTGCGAACCTCTCTCGCCGCCCACACTCTCGCCACCGCTCCTGGACTCCTCGTCCTTCTTCTCCACCATGGACATGTTCAGCGAGTAGAAACTATCGGCGTTGTGTGAACTGCCGCCATCCGGAGTTGATGACAGCACTGCCGGAGGTGTGTCTTTGCCCCGCTGCTTCTGGACCATTATCTCGAGCTTGGACGGTGTGATTTTGTGGCGGATCGTCATTTCGATGTCGTCGAAAATCGGGTCCTTTTCGTTAAGGTTATTCACTTTAATCTTGTCGATGATCAGATGCTCAATCGAGTTGAGCTCCGAGTCAGAGGCGAGGTTCTCGGTCTCCGCGAATGAATAGAACTCGGTCGAGGGACTGGCGTGCACTGCGCGTTCCGACGACGAGGGACTCGTGATCCTGAAGGTGCCACTGGCGCTGTCCGAAGTGGCACTTTGCTCTTCGCCGTCCTCATTTTGCAGTGACATACTGCTGACGCGGCTCTCTCCAAAAAAAATCTCACTCTTATTTCGCTCGAGATCGGATTCGTCCTCGGAGTCGCTCACCTCTTGCGGCGTGAAGAACTGAATGTGATCCTCCCACAGCTCGGTGAACTCCTGCTTCCTCTGATTTCGTTCCTCACGTGTCATCAGCTTGCGGGTGTTCGTGGTATCCGAATCCATCGAAACCGCTTCCGTAGAGCTGGTGACATCTGCGGTACGATCGTCAGAGAAAGGCTGTTCGGCTGGCAGGAGGAGAACGTTGGTGACTTCGGGTGACCTCTCCGCCGACAGGCAGATTGCTGCAGTGGCCACCTCCTCCGCATTGTCTTCGCAGTTTTCTGTGATTTCCGACATGTCGGATGGTATGCTCGACGGTTGGAAGCCCACGTTCGTGGACTCCTCTGAGTAGTTCATGCGGGTGATCTTGTCAATGAACGTGGAGGAACTCTCCTCGACTGCAGTCGGAATGCTCTCATCTTGGCTTTTGCTTTCCACCACTGCCACATTTTCCTCGCTTACCTGATCCTCCTCATCGACTTCGATGACCGGCTCCAGCACCCTACTCAGATTCATTTGCTCGCTATCGATCCAGTTCTTGAACGCGTCGAGAAGCTCGAAGCTGTCGCCGTCGTTGTCGATGACGAATTCGTTCGTGTCATAGTTGTTATCGTTATCCAGATTCACCTTCTCTTCCCAGGACTTCGGGATCTCCTGGTCAACAAAATGGTTTTCGTTGGGACACTTGAACAGCGGCAGCTCCGGACGGAACTGAAGCACTTTCTTGAAGCACGTGTCACAGAGCTCGTTGTACCGCGGGCTTGAGAAGATCTCGTTGTAGCTGAACGACTTCTTCAGCGGTACATACTTGGTGGGAGACATCGGAATGTGGTAGTGCTCCGGGGTGGACCGGAGTCGCGGATAATTAAAACCGAAATGTGAAAGTGTTCGGTAAGGCTTAAAGTCCATGGGCACGCCTTTATTGTTTTCGTCTCCATGGGGAAACTGGGTCTTTGAATAAGCAACGCTAAACAGCATTCCGTTCTGCAGCTGACCCTGCATGTCGGGCTGCATGACGGGATAACACATTCGTGGCGTGTAGCACTCGGAATTGTAATCTTCCGGCGGATAGATATCCGATGTGGTTATTTCTAGCTTCAGTGGAAATAAACCGTATTGGATTTCATTTGGATTCTCTTTAGAATGCGTATTCTGCGGCAGGTAATAAGGATGTGGCATGAATACATTGTCAGCGAAAAGTGGATTAAAAAATTGTTGATGGTATGAGCCATCGTATGAGGACGTGTAAATATCGGAGGACATATCTTGTTCTTGTTCAATGTTTTCCTCGCTTCGGTCGAGTGTGATTATTGTAACCGGCGTATTGAATGTTCGAACCGTGTCACTATCTTGCGCTAGAAAATGAGAAATGCTTTGTTAGTTGGACCCTGGGAGTTAGGCAAGTGGATGATACGATTGGGTTTTTTTTTTATGCGAAACTCTGGTGTTTCATGATATTGATATTGACATTTTGTGGATGCATGGGTATGGTGATTGCTTGGCATGATTATCAACAGGATCATTGTTTCCTTGTGAGTTTTGTTTATAGTTAAAAAGAATTATGGATTCTTCAAACACAGCGAAGGATATTACGAGACGATTAAGTCTTCACTTGTATGTCACACTTTGAAAGACGGGTCAGGGCTTAGTAGGCTTTTGCATCCCGAAACGCTTTAAAAGTGTAAGATGGGAAAGATTGGCTATACAGGTTACTTAAGCGCCATAAAACCACGCTAAGAATTCGTGCTCCTACTGGAACATCATTCCATAGACCCAGACGATTTACAAAGGAAATGCAGAGTCCTTTATAAAATCCTGCGCTTAAGCCAATACGGGACATTATGATGTACATTATATTATATAAATAGGCTACTATAATTAAAATAAAGAAATACCTATGTGTGTATATTTAGTTTTCGTAGTTGAGTCTAGTTATTTTCCTGTTCAATGCGATCTGCATGTTAGTAGAGTCTCATAGAAACAGGTGGAGAAGTTTTAGTATCTCGGGGTCTTTTTTACGAGTGATGAGAGGAGCAATACTGAGCTTTCATGAAGGATCGATAGGATCGATCAAGTTGAATCAGTTTTAAAACAGCTTGGAAGATATGTAATCAGGAAGGCCAAGCTTGGTGTCAAGGCAAAGCTATCGGTGTTTAACTTGGTATTTGTTCTAACTCTCACTTATGGTCATGAAATTCGGGTAATGACCGAAAGAATAAGATCGCGAGTACAAGCTGCCGAGATAATATTTCTACGCGCTGTTGTGGGAGTAACTCGACGGGATAGGGTGAGAAACACGACGGTGCGTGGAGAGCTCAATGTTGAGCAGCTGCTTCTTCGGACGGAAAAATCTATACTTCGATGGTCACGTGGCGCGAATGTCCAAATCACGACTTCACAGGCGCGCCTTAGATGCGATTCCATCAGGAAGGCGACCGCTCGGCATACCTCTTGATGAGGTAGAGTCGGCGGCGGAGGATCGAGTTGCCTGGAGATCCCTTCTGCGTGCATAGCCCCCGCCACCCCGTAGTGTATTATGCAGCCACAGAAGATGTAATGTAATGTAGTTCAGTCTATAATTTTCATTCGGGAATAGTATTCCACATTACCCTCCAATTTTAAAAATCTCGATCTTCGAGGTAATAAATAAAATGGGTATTCCGCAATACCCTAAGTTATTCTATTTAGTTTTTGTTCGCCTTTTCTAACGCATTGTAATGAATTCTTTACGTTATCGGAGTAGTCAAAACAAGATACATTTTTGTTTTACGATACATAAATCGGCACTAAAATCGGAACGATTGCCGGCACTAGAAACTTGTTCCGTAACTAAACTTAACTAAAGTATTCACGTTTCGTAACGTGCTTTGGATCACACCGGCACGATAAAACTAAATACAATCGAAGCCCTTTAAGTCGAAAATCACTCTCCCTTGTATCCAATGAAAAACTGGAAAATAAACTGTTGACGAAAGCTATTTTCGATTATACAAACAAACAAAAAACACCAAATAAAGACATAATCAAAGATCTTATATAATCACTTTTCAGTGGCAGTTGCTAATGTAGTCAACATTTAAAAATCAAAACCCAGTAGAGCTTCTTCAGTAGTACTCGTCTCACTAGAGCTCAGCGTTTCCACAAGACCTCACATGACTACGATTACACTGGCAGCGATCTCTATTGCGGCCTGTCTTAATAATTTTACACAACATAAGCTGGGCATTAGCCCTGAACGGGCTATTACTCCACCCAATCATTAATTAAGCTACTGACGAACAAGTTGAGCAAAGTATGTCTGCACGATTTATTTGACGTCTTAATGTGTAGCCTCCATAACCTTGTAGGTCAATCAATAAAGCAAGTTTCTCTCTAAAATAAGAAAACTTATCTACAAATCATACTATAAGCGTTCACATTGAACGATATGTTCTATCATAAAGCAAAGTCGTCAGTAATGCGTTCAATGTAAACGTGGTTATTTTCGTCAACTAAGCTGCAAATCCATCCTGAAAAATAAAGTCAGCTAATCAGAGAAGGAAGATGAAGAAAACATTTACAAATTCAAAAAGAAATCGAGCTGTTACAGCTTCACGATTTTTGTCCATTTTCTCAAAAAAAAAATTGTATTAGTCAAACAATCACCATACCCATTGCGACTACGCCTCGTAAATTTGTTAATCAAGCCAGGGGAAATACATAAACGATGTTAGATACAACAAGAAGATTCTGATGTTTCCTTTTTAGTATAAGGAGTATATATAGGATGGTCTCATTAATAAGCCTAAAATGACCTAAGATAACCTCTAACCATTAACTCGGATTATTGCATATTGTGTGTTATTTACATCTGTGCGTATAACAGACACGTGTATTCTTTTTTTTTTTATGTGTTTTTTTACCTCGAGGAGATGGTAGAGTTTTATTTGTTGCGGTATGTTGTCGCTCTCCATTAAGAAAGTCAAGAGTTGCTATAATTTTATTTTTTCAAAAAATAATTATATTTAAACAATTCAAAATAAATAGAAAAAAAAATGTGTGTATATCTTTTCTTTTGTACAATAAATGGGAAGGAGAACTAAATTTTCTACGAGACACTTGCAAGAAAGGTGGTTTTGTGGGTACGGGTGTGTGGAAAACAAGACACAAAAAACAGAATGCATAAAACAAAACACAGTTTTTAGATAATGCACTATAAACATTTGAAAACAAACACGCGTAAATTTATGAAACAGAAATAAACTTAAAAGACTTTGTTAATGAAAAATCTGAGAAAAATAAACTTAACGATATTTCCATGCGGCTCCCATAAAACGCAAAACAAAAGATGAATGTGTGAACTTGCTTTTTTGATTATCTAACTAAATTTCTAATTCATTTGTATATTCTATGATCTATTTTTTTCATTGATTTATAAACAGTGTTGCGAATTTTTTGTTTATCATTTACAACTACGGCTGGAATATGCTGAGTATACAGATTAGTGGGACGAAGAAAGTTGCGTACAATAAAAGTGAGGTTATTCTGATTCTTTTGATGATTCCAAACAGCGCTGTTGTCTTAGCTAAAAAATTTGGATATAAATTTAAATAAATTTTACTTGTCTGGAACTATCCAAATCGTTTTAATGAGTTTGAGTTGAACCAAATGCCAAATGAGAATCTAATCACTGATCTAATCAATCAACGTCTGGAAAGCAGACAGAACACCTTTACTTCTTCTACAGTAAATTAATGAGGAAGAGCAGCTGGCAATGATTAATTAGTTAATCAATCGAAAGTAGTTCACAGACCAATTTAATAAATTTTGTACATTCCATTGTACGCAACTATCAGACACTCTCTAAATCCTACAGATGTTATTTCAACCTAAGCAAATTAATTCGCATTGACGTTCAATTGTTTCTTTGAGACAATGAAATCATAATTAAGAAGCAAAAACATAAAAGAATAAAACATCCTCTCAAACTGAAATGAAACACATGTACGAATAGTATTATTTGTTTTTTTTTTTTTTTTGTATGGAGGTTGATAGTCTCTATTCTAAACAGCGAATGAGAAGAAATAACAAAAAAAGAGGTAAATCAAAATCACAAACGCTCCAAATGAAAAAGAAAATACATTGTCATGATTTCAAAACGAAAAATTGTGGTTATTTTCTATTTTTTTCATTTTTTGTGTTGACTAATTTTGAAACTCACCGTGATTTATATATATATATTTTTTTAAACTAGAGTAAAAAATCGGTTTGTGTTGTTTTCTTTTCTTTTTTTTTTATAAAACTGGTTGAGAGATTGTGTTGAGTAGGAAGTTTTCATTTTTTCTTTATTAACTATATATTTCATATTTCTTTTTTTTTTATAAAAACTATGCTTCTATGAATTTTTTGTTTTCATTAACTAATTCACTTTCGTTTGGAATTACGAGAGCTGGCTACGATGGAAATTGTTTAATTGAATTATTAAAAATGTTCTCCGTTTAGATTAAAAAAAAAAAAGAAACTTATATAATTTGAAAAATAAGCAGAAACAAAAAAATAGTAGTTCGGTTTAATATGCAAAAATCACTTTAAAAAACACAGCATAAAAGTTGTTCCTGTTTGGGTTTTTGTATTGTATTTCTTTTTTTACAATAAACAAAGAGAAACAACATCTATTATTTTATGATAAAGATCTAAAGCAAAAAGAAAGAGAAAATAAGTTTTTTGTAAAATTGTTTTTATACTGGAGACTTTTGTGGAATTAAGAATTACAAAAAAAAAGAAGATAAATATACGTTTCTAAGTAATTGGGGTTAGGGTTACTCTACTTTAAAGTGTATATAAAAATACTTGTATATAAGGGGCGGGGAATAAAAGGGACAAACGTTTTAGAGATTATACGAATTTAAACAAATTGGGTATCTTTGTGAATATATAAAAGTTATCTACACCTGACCTGAAAGATTTTCAACAAAACAACATAAAAATATGGGTTGACATAAAATAGTCGGATTGGTAATTGAATTGGGGGTGATCGCGACTGTTTCTTGTTTTTTATAACATTCACATTTCATTGCTATAAACAAATAATTTTAACTATAAACAAATAATGTTAACTAAGCAGGACTTGATGGAAACTTTAGTTTCTGCTTTGATTGAAAGGAAAATATAGTTGAGGAACATTCCGTGAGATGAATCATGTTAGTTCAGTAGACGTTCGGGAGAAAGCATTACGATCACTCCTCTTTGAAGATCCGCTCACCAGACGCAGGTGATTTCAAAACCATTGGAAGTGACAGTTTCTATGAAAATTAAATCAGCAGGAATGATTCAACGCTAGAGAAGGTGAAAACCAAAAGGTTTGAAAACAAAAATTGAAGGACTTGGCTCAACAAATCAGAATTGGGATTACTCTAGCACTTAAAAAAAAAAAAAAAATAACCTGCGCCCATACAAGGTCAAATCATAGCTCTAGCACTCACTTAGGGTCGTTTTAAGATGCAGTGCAGAAAAAAGAAGTTTTTATTGAACTTGTTGGCGTTGTCGTTGGAAAAAAAATATAAAGTAATATCGATAAGAAGTGATTTGCGATATTTTTTTTTAGTCCCATGTTTGGGTAACGCGATCAACTAGCGCTCGTTTTCACAATGAAAGGTGTAGCCATCACAGCCAAACGCAGTGCGGACAGAAGAAAATCCATCTCTGAGCGGTCAGAATGGCGAAAAAAGCGAGTTGCAGGATTTGCGCACAGAGTTGCAACGACTTCAGGAAAAATTCGCACAGATGATAACATGAGTGTAAGAAGCCAGGTGTCAGGGTTTGAGGCCGGAAGACACTTGCTACGTAAGGAGTGTTGCACAGTGATGTGGCGGACATGATTTCAGAGTTCGACCCGAAAGCATTCACTAAACTTTCGTTGTAATCTTGGATGAAGAAGGCGGACGACTTTCAGGGTTTATGGTCTGGATGAGAAAGTAGTGGTGATGGCGACGACATTATAATGAAATTATCCGGATCGTGAGGGCACATTCCCTTAAGAATGGCCGAATGTAAGGAAAGATGAGCGTCGACGCTGAGATGATGGTCAGTCATTACAGACCTGTTAGAGCGCACGTATTTCACTCATGTGTACGATTAATTAAATAAAAAAGAGAAAAAGTGAAACCGTCGTTTATTATTTTTTTTTTTTTTTTTTTCAGTTGCTCGATCTGCCCCAATGCTCCTAGGGATTTTACAGAAAAACATTATTTTTACAGTTTAGATTAGACCTCCAGACCACCAGATTGTGTTTCTACGAATTTATTGTTTTTTTTTATTTGAGACGGTTAAATGCTAAGCGCGCTGTCCATACCATCTTCAAAATTTCAATGGAATATTTTATTTTAACTTCCAGAAAAATTAATAGCAAGCAATTTCGCTGAACCATCGCTAGACAACCAGTTTCGGCCTGTCAGAATCGCAAGACCGTTCATAAAATTCTGTTGTTCCATAATACTATGTCCAGGAGGTACCTCCTTTATCTGCGTTATTAGCGCCACAAGACGAAGCTAATCACCCTCCTCACAATTACCAATCTGACGATTTTTTTTCTCTTATAAAACATTCTCTGTATAAACTGAGACATAGGCCTACATAAAATTATTTTCCAATTTCTGTCCTGATATTTATATTCCACAAAAGACTGTTTCAAAAAAACCGACTTAGTCTTCGTGTTTAATTGTAGCGAACATAATTAAAACATTATAACAAAAAAAAAAAAACTTTTAAGAAAATTTAAAATTTCTCGTAAACTTACCATCACTCAATACTACTTCAGGTTGGCTAGGGACTGGCGCTTGCTTAGTTTCTATTCTCATTACTTGGTGCTCTGAAAAAATGGCAATTATAACATGTCTTCTTAAAAATAAAACTATCATTTTTATTACCTGATGCATCTTCAGTTTCTGATTGGCTAACAGCGGCAGTTTTTGATGAATTTTGCTGTTGTGCGCCAGAAGTTTGTAGCGAACTTAGAGCTTCTGACTCTGAGAAATCGGTGTCGGTATCTAAAATAAATACAAACAAAAAAAAAAAAAATTAACATTCTGTTAAATGCATGAATACAAGGGAATTCAATTACATTCGCCATGAATATTCTTTTTCCTTTCGACAGTTCTCTTGTATTCGTTGAGTTCGTCATCTGTAACATTATCGAATGGATTCTTTGCGTACGGTGCCTTATAGACAGTTGCGTTGTGTTGGAAACCACGTTGAATAATACCCTTGGATGCAGCACCCATTAAAACAACATGATCACCGGCTGATGACACGGTTGCATCTTTGATGCGATTTGCCTCATCCCATGTAACACCTTCCAAAATGTGAGACTGTGGTCCAGCAGAAATTTTATCAGCCCGACGATTGTCTTTGATCTAATAATGGAATAAAGTTCATTTTTTATTCATTTAATATTTATTCAATCGTAAATGAATTACAAATTTAATGACATACTAGTATTGGCTGCCAGGAACTTCTAGATTCTTAAATTTATCTTGAGTATTGCAATTCAATTTAAATTTGTTTTGGGAGTTAAAGTTGACTGTGAGAAAACACAACAAAAGAAGGAAAGCTTCTTTCGACATGTTGGTCGAGCTAACTACCAAACTTCAACTATAATTTTAATCTTTCTACATATTTTAATTGAATTGTTGAACGACTAAAATACAACAGTTAATTCAAAACATTCGAATGTGATAATACGCTTCGAAGTGAATTTTCGCTTACTTAAGTGAATTTTTGAATTGTTCGAGTCTCAGAATACAAATCGTTCGAGTTCGAATAACTCGCCTGTTCGAATTAGTTATGTATGTTTTTTTTTATAAAATAAGAAATAAAAAGTATAGTGTTTCATGTCGTTCCACATGTTTTGTTAGCGAAATTATTTGCAATTGAAATTTTAAAATCAATCACAATTGAGATAAATTGCAATTATTTTTTAATGAAATGGATTTTTGCAATTAATATAAATTGATTGATGCCCAACTGTGGTATTGGGCTATGTCCTCAACCACAGGTAAACAAAGCTTGGATTTTTTCAAATCACAAAACGTTTCATCTCAGCAAGCAGCCTGTTAGATGTTAGATGCATATTCTAGGTAACTTCGACCACTGCTTCCTTCATGTTCCTCTTATACCAATCAACTTTAACCAACACTCAAAGTAGATTAAAAACAATATGAAAATCTAAAAATAAATAACTAAAATCTAAAAAATATTACTCACCTGTTGTTGCACTTTCTTGAATTCTCTTGGATTGGTTCCTGGCGGTACAAATTGTAATGCCCCTTCAATTCGCACGGGTGTGGAATGCGTTGGTGAACCTTCAGCGACCCACTTTTAAATTACGCACCCAGAAGATTTTGTTTATCAAAAAATTCAACAATGAATGGAAATTTGATTGTTTTTGTTTTTTTCATCAAATAGACAGAGATAATTAGAGCCCATCGAAGACAAACCGCGATCGATGACGACGGCAAAGACGACGAGGGTACGAGTTGAATATGAAAGAAAAAAGAAAATATTTGTTTTGTTTTTCTTAGCGATATTTTTTTAGCTACTTCATTTAAAAGAAATAAATAAGTATTTTATTTCAAAAAAAAGGATAAGTTGTTAGCGACAATTTTAGAGTTCGAAATAAAACATAAAATCAAAATCAAAATATTAATAATGATCGTATGAGCAAACACATAAAGATGCAATTTTGTTAGTGAGTGCGTGTTTGTGTTGTTTTCTGTGCAATTTTGAGTTAGTATAAAAGCAAAAAAAACATCAAAAACAAAAAATAACAAAACAAACATAAATTAAAAAAAAAAGAAACCAAAAAAAATAATTTTGTGCCTATGGACTGACGAAAATAACATTTTTTTTCTACCATTCTCATTCTCACATTTTGAAGAAACAAAAAAAGAAACATGCTTTTTGAAAAAGAAATAAATGACAAACAAAAGAACAAACCAGAAAAAATAAATAAAATGAAATCGAACTGATAGAGAGACAGAGTGGAGTGGAGATTCAGACACATTGTCGCTTAAACTTTTCACGATCTTTCTTTTTTTTTACACAACAGAATTTTATTCAAAAACTAAATGAAAAACAAACAAAAATATTTTCTCTTTTCTTTCAATTTCGGATATACAAAATTATACAAATGAATTTCTGAAATTGCAATTCGTGAAGTATACGCGCTGAGAGAAACCTAAATATTTCATCAACTCCGTGGCACAAAATTATTTTTTTTTAGCAATTATAAAATTAAAAAAGAAGTTTGTTAAGAGAAATTTGATGGTTATTGGTTTTAAAATTTAGTTTATTACATTTGATTTTTTTTTCTATATAATGTATGAATATATTTTATTTGTTGTTACAAGCATTGCAATAAACGTCTAGACAAATAAACAGGAAGAAACCACTAAAAAAGTATATTTATATCATATCTGAATATCAAACACTGTTCTTTTTTTTAATATCTTGTGTGTGCTATATAAACATTTAGTATTAGTATTTCGCTTTTTTTTATTTTATTTTAATAAAGATTTTCTGCATATATAATATTTAATTATTTTTATCTATGTAACGATGTAAGATTTATTTAACTGGCTGTAAAATTAAATGCGTGTGGTGCTGGTAATCTTATTTTTTTAAACTACAAAACTGGAATGGAATATTTATTACTTTTACTGTCCTACTATGGTTAGCAAATCGAACGGAAAGGTTTGTTTGAATTTTCATTAACAACAAGCGAATCGATGGAATTTTATTCGCCAAGATTTAGTTGACTAAGACTTTGCTGCGAACTTAAATCGCTATCGATAGTAAAAAAAAATGTCTTTTAATAAAAAAATCTATTGTAAGTTGGGTTTTATGGTGACACGTGTTTCAATGCCAACGCTCTAGCCCAATGAGTTGTTGGCAATGGGATCTCAGTCTAAGGTAAAATAGCAAAAGACTATAGAAATTCAGAGACATCGCATCTACAAATTTAACAGAAGCATGTTTTATTAAAATGTTAAGAATTCATGAACATTTTCTCAGATTATGACGATTAAATTCCGAATCCTGTCAGTTTGCTCATTAGTATAAAGAGCTATGACTAGAAATAAAAGAATTGACGTGGTTTTTATTTTTAGTTAAAATGATTTATTTCCATGTGCAACTCGCCGATATGAAATGTTAATTGGGCAGTGATCAAGAAGAAGAGTGAAACATACATGAATAAGTTATGGTAACCTGTGGAGCTTTAGAAATTTGGCAAAATATGGTGTGAAAGTGATCGCAGTACTTCTATACTTTTGAGAGTAATTTAGACCAATGAGTACTTCGAAGGGAGCCTGGCTTTTCAATGGGTCTGTAAAATACTCCTAGTGGAGCGTTAAATTGGTTCGGTTTGTCAATTAAAAAGGGAACTGGTATATTCAGACTTGTGGATATCTAACCTGCGCGACTGGCTGAACCTCACCACGATTTAAATCACGAGAGGAGTCGCCACCATGGTTATGCTAACATTAATGATTTATAACCTCCGTAGCGTAGAGGAAGAATACGAAGTGGATTAATGGATGCATTTGAAGAATCATTTTTTTCATCTCATTTCATACTATTAATTGGAATGTACATTAAGACGACAACCTTTTACTCAATCAAATACTACTTTATACTTAATGCATAAAAGTCTGTCTTTAAGCTTTTAAAGCAAATGCGGAATTTTTGCAAGATCGTAATAAGAAAAAAAAAAACAATTTTATTAAAGAATGAAAATGATGATTAAATAAAAATCGCAATTGAGTGAAAATCATGAATGACTAACATGGTTCTTTGAGGTGGGAGTGTATGCATACTCTAGACCTCTTAATAATTAACAAGTTATAACGTCTTTCTTAAAGTAAAACCGAAGATTTCTCTTGTCCATGCGAAACCTCTTAAAGTTCATGGTTATATTTTCAAACGGCAAAATATCAACGTTTGACGTCTGAAGCCGCTTTAAGAAAATATATTGTTTATATGATTGATACTGATTAAGAAGAATGAAAAACTGTGGTTCATCGCTCTAGACCTCTTAACAATCTGCGCGTACCATGTGCAGTGTTTTTCTGTGTGTTAAAAATTCTCTTTCCCCACCAAAGGACAGCAGAATTACTTAGGAATCTCTTCAGCTTCATGCTTATCTTCTTAAAACACAAAATATCAACACCAATCAATTTCACCTTCTACTGAACATAACATTTTCCAATGACAAACTGTTTTGTTAAGTGGCAGCTATTCTCGATAACGGAAATAAAACATCACAAAAGCATGAAAACACATGATCAAAGATTTATTTTAAACTTTTAAAACGATATTTTCCATATTCCATACATTTCCATACATATACGGCTGCTTGCGTAGTCGAGGCTTAAATTCACTACAAATATTTAATTCACATGGACAAGAGGCGAATCAAAAAATTAAATTGAAAATATGAAATGCAAGCTGGAAGATCAACCCGTATTGAATTACAGCAAATAATCGAACTCTTCTTATCTATCTAGCTCAGAGTACACTGACCACTTGTAAGTAGAAAAAAAAATTAGAACGTCTCTATTATGAACATGATATCAACTAGTAGTCAGCGTTATTTACTGATAAGAATTTAAAGGCGTCCAACTCTTTGAGATATATGAAGAATCGATATACAAGTACACTCGCGAAAGAAAATTTAATATTGTGTATTAATTCATATAAAACAAGATACGACAAAAAGATTGTAGGCTCCAAATCAAGACATGAAGAAAATATTGCAGGTGCCAAAAAAGCCCCCAAACTATAAAAATGATCTCTCTTGACTAAATTAAGTATAGGAAGAAACAGAGGGGAAAGAAACGGCAGGAAACGAGCGAAACCGAAGCGAATACAAAGAAAGTGGAGAAAAAATAACGAAATGGGGGCCGATTGGTAAAACTTGTAGATAAATTATAAGCGACATCAGTTTTACAGATTTAATGGGAATAGACATCCGTCAAAAGTTCGTCATGTCCACTAATAAAGGTCCAAAAACTTTGCCGCAGAGCGGTCCGTAGGGCTCAAAATCAACTTTTTTTGATTGATGATTAGAACTAAAATATACCAACTCCTCAACCAAAGGACAGACGTACGATACTTTAGAATGAAAAAATGATGCACCCAAAGGTGTAGAACGTAGCGACTGTTGACCATAGCATATCCACCATAATCCACTATTGGTGCTTCACCAACGTTGATTTCTGAGCTATTTACTACCTTTAACTTCATTCCTTACCCTTAGGAACCATTTTTTATACTAAGAGAAACATGTTTTCTACTTTTTAGAGCGATAACAAATCATTTACATCTGTTGTTAAACAATGTAGCCACTTAGACTCGTTAAGAGACATCAGTATGTAAAACTGATTCCGAAATAGAAAGGAAAAAAGATTACGAAAACTAACTCTCAAATCTATGATAAAACTCGACTGCACTCGACTTGCTATAGGATTCATCATAAAATTAAACTAAAAAAATATATTTTCATATACGGCGTTGCACAATTTTAGTCGCTTATTAATTAATTACAAAATTAGTTTCTATGCGAAGCCTTTTTCTGTTTTTTTGCAGTTTAAGCTTTTTTCTTTATAATATCAAAAATATTTTTTTTTTAATAATTCTTTGTTCTTTTCTTTTAAAATTACTTTTGTTCTTAGGTGAAATAAAATTACTTTTCCTTTTCTTACGCGCAATAAAATAAAAAGACTAACAAAATATAAATTGTGCATTTGTTTTTATGTTATCACAAGCGAAAATCAAATAAAAAATAAAAAAAAATATATATATTTAGTTAAGGAAACTAGAATTGGAATGATTAAAATTCAAAATGGCACAACTTTTCTCATAAAATTATTCTCTTTTTTTTTTCATTAAATAGTCTTTCTTTTTTTTAGTTGTGTGTTTTTTGTGTGACTCAAAGGTGGATTTGATTGTTTAAAGAATTTCGAAAAGATTTTTTTTTTTACTATTTTCTGCATTATTTAATTTTTATCCTCAAAAGTTATAATTTCTACCTTTGTGATTTTTTTCGGATCTGGTGTTCCGGTCTCCAACACTTCGACCTTCTGGTAGACATTTGGTGAATTAAGCCATCGGCTGCGATCTCCACCTTTGCGCCAATCACCTTTTTTCCAGATTCTGAAAAGAAACAAAGAGTTTAGTCATCCAAGTCAAACTAAAGCACAACACTCTTCCTTACCCTTGCCGGTAGAGCTCCTCTTCCTCGAGCAAATAACCCAACGACGATACAGCCGGTGGAACCTCAACATCATTCTTCGGCTTAGGCAGTTCAGATTTAATCAATGGATGACGATAGATGTACCCGGTGCGGAAGCCGGCGTTATCCAGCATGCGCATCAGAGCCTCAAACTCAGCACCACCAACACGCCATTTCGGCTGTTGCAGCAACTTATGACTGGTATCCTTGCTATTATCCGTCTGCGATTCATCCTTATCGGTTGATGCATCCTCCGATGCAGATGCAACCAAAGCTGCCTTCTTTTCGAATGCAGCAGCCAAATCTTCCGGTGGTCTGCGTGCTGCATCGTAAATTGCTTTCCTTGATTCCTCAGGAATCAGCACTAAATTATCAACACCCACTGGCAGTAGTTTTAATTGAGTTTCACATGCTTGAACGATGTGATGTGCAGCAAAGAATGCCTCTTCGATGGTCTCGCCACAGCATAGAGCTCCATGATTTGACAGCAGCATTACTTTCGATATTGGGCCCAAATTACGGACGAGCTTTTCACGCTCTTCCACATCGGCTAGACTTCCAGTGTATGGATGAGTCGAGATCTCACCAAGAATCACAGAGTCATTGGTCAATGGCAACAGACCGACTTTGAGGGATGAGACCGCGATAACGGGATTGCAACCGATGTAAATGGCACAACGGATATCTGGGCGGGCTGCATGGACGACAGAGTGTAACATAAATTCTAGAAACAAAATAAAATTGATCAAAACAAAACTCTCTCTCTCTCTCTTAAGCAATCTCTCGCCTTACGATTCTTATTTACTCCGAAATTTGTGGTTCCTTGTTCCACAACATTGCCTTGCATGTCAACCTTATTCAATGACGATGCAGTCACCTCGTGATACAGAAGTCCGTAGGGATTCACCAAGAACAATTCCTGATCGACTTTAAGACGTGCAGTAATCTGTGCACCTAAGCCCTTTGTCCAGCCGTATAAATCTAGCAAGCGAAATGTAGCCGCCAACTTGCATCTGAGTATTTTTTCGCCTTTCGAATAGCCCATCGATTCAACGCCACGAATATCATTGATTGGTAGAACGCAGTTGGAACTCTTGAACACATTACCAACTCGTGTTGTTGGGACACCAACAATATCCGATAGCTGCTGAAGAATACCCGATGCTCCACCTTCACGAATTTGACTATCGACAATGCGTTCTAACTCTTCGCGAAACAATTTTGATCCCATTATGGCTTCAACACGTTTACGGCGTTCCATCTCTCGCATGTCCTGTGTAAATGAAACCAACTCCAATTATTCATCCATTTGAAAACTTTTATGATGAATTAATTTACCTGCTCAATATCAGCCGGTCTTGCTTTACTGTTATCATCTTCTTCTGTCGTCAGTTCTATGCCGTTCTGTGATGGCTGTTCAACTTCGGTCATTTTTAATTGAGTTTTATCTACTAACTATAGCGTCACGGTAATAAAATCTGTAAAGATAGGAACACGACGAAATTTTGATTAGAACAGAATACAACACAACAACACAAAATGTGATCGTACAATGAGAGCAGGCCGATAGGCCCCCGAACTGTGAATAGAATCTAAATCTGTTTTGTCCCCCAACTGTGGGTTATTGTTCGCTTGGTGGCACCACTTTATGCACGGTTTAGATATTCCCGAACGATAAAGCGTCGCCACTGACTGAATCAGCAAACTACAGAGCTAAAAACCCCTTTGCATGCAAGGTTGAAAATGTGAAAATAGGAAATTTAAATTGATTGACTCAAAGTCTCTGTTCGTAGCCTGAGGGAGGTCATGACGGGTAAACCTGGGAACCATACTCGAATAGCTCACTCCTTCCCGGTGGGAAAGAACCAATAATTTCTTGATTTGACTATTTGTTTCCCAAGAAAGTTCAAATAGTCAGAAAGAGGAGACACAACATCGTCTTCGAAACACAACAAAAATTATTGCGAATCGAGCTCGTCGCTGTGCGTACATCGTAAACGGTTTTTAAGTGTCATTAGTTTTTGCTGGGGGCGGTACATTTTTCATCAACCATGAGAACGAGAACCTGTTTGTTTGCTTCGCGACTCATGTCACTGTGATGAAGTCGCAGTGGAGCCTCTCGAGGAATATCACCAATCTTAGACGGATTTCTTGATTCATGCCTCTGTGATGAGGTGGGACCGAGCTGAAAAGACATCAACAAGCGCTGTTATTTAGGGGGGTTCTCTCGACTAAAATGATTGTGGAGAGGTAAGGCCAAGTTGGAGTCACCAACATACATCAACAGTCACTTAGCAGGTGGGGCCGGATCAAAGTTTCTATGATACACTTCTGTTTGGTACAGAGTATTAAAATCGTTGCATGGTATTTATGTCAGCCTATATATATTACCACTGATATGCAGCTATTTGGGACAATAAATAAGTAAACAAAAAAAAACCATGAAGGTTTAGCTTACAAGGCCCTAATTCCAATCCTACTCTATGGCGCAGAGGCTTTGACACTTTTAAGGATGAGGACCTGATTGCTTTTTTCGAGTGATCTTCGGTCCTGTTTGCCTAGATTTCGAGTGGAGAAGAAGATTTAACCACGAGTTTTAAGGGGTGTACAGCGACAAGGACCTGGTTATGTTGATTATGATCACATAGACCGGTAGGTCCATGGTGTATATGAACCAGAGCTAAAATACAGCAGCTTATATAGAACGGATTGATACTAATGTTCAGGTACGGAGAGTATTCAACCACCCAACTTGGCGTGCTGGATTGAAAGCAGCTGGCAAACAACCAGGCCAGTTAGATAGGCATGTTGGTTAAGGCCCGATCCACTCCGGACTGCAACGCCACTTAAGTAATCAAGTCTCAGACACAAAGGGTTAAATAATTAAGTCTCAGACACAAATTCTCCATGACGGTCTTTTATCGTTCGAAAACATGGATTTAAGATTATGGAAAGTAAGATTTGATGTCAGATATTAAAACCTGATTTTCTCAACCTGATTTCAGAAGCATGAGGTCAGATAGAGTTTAAATGGCCAGCTTCAGTAACCTTAACACTTAATTTTCGGGGTAGGAGGCTAGGTTTAGGTGGAGTAATCAGCTGCAAGAGCAATTTGTACTATGTCAGGTCAGAACTAGGTGGCATTTGGGCGAATGATCGCCGGCTACAAATAATCCCAGGTGAATGATCGAAGAGATGAGAGATTAAAAGCCACGTAAAACAACAACCTAAGAGTCATTTTGTGTACTTTAAAAATTATAACGGGAGAGAGCTTAACAAATTTAACTTTCATCCGTCTCTCGGATTTTTTTATTTTACTCGAAGAAATGCAGTTTTACTACTTTATCATTTTTTTACCAGACGTGCTAATTGAGCACGTGTTTCATATTTTGGAAGATGTTTGAAGAGAAAAACAGCTTCTTGGTTAAGAATGCCCATCCGAGGGATGAAGGATAATCGAGAGTACACAAACTCTATGCTCAAATTTCTTCAAAGTGCATCTCTTCAGTTCTAGATCTCACAAACTCACTTTAAAAAATGAAGCTTAAGACATAGTCTCCAAGCTCGAATCTGAACCTCGGAATGTTGTATATCTCTCTACAACAACTGAAGAGCAAAAACTCATAAAATGAACTCGCAAGCAAAAACTCAGGAGCACGCACACCACCCGATGGTAAACAAATGAATTACCCATATCCATAGCTTCCTCGAATGACATTGTTGTGACATTGCCTTACTGTGGTCATGTGTTATAACGCCGCACACGCCACTCACACTCCCCTCCAGGTCCTAATCTAGTTTCTCCATAGCTACTTCATAAAGCCGACAGTGCACAACAAAAGCCCAGGTCAATCACCTCGAATAGACGCGATACTACCACCACCACCACTTGGCGATGGTAATGTTCAAGAGGTATCCACCAAACCGAAGCCAGTCACGTGCATCACAAGCCGGCTATAGTGTAGTACACAACCAACAAACTGTCATACAACAAACAAAACAAAACCAACTTACATTTGCCAATTTGTTACGCAAAGCAATTGTAACACACACAGACAACTCGACCGCGACGCCCATGAATTATGCATTTTTTTTTTTTTTTGTGTTTTTATTTTTCACAAAACAATTGCAAGTGTACTACTCACAAGACGAGAGAAGCCAGAAATGAAGTTATCAACACTCTCGAGTTAACTCAATAAAATTGAAAATGCAAATCAAATGCATGAGCCAGTAAATGCAAGTGCCGGCTTATGAATTAACTCAGATTAAATGTGCACCCACACTGACAGGGGGTTGTTTGTTGTTGTTTAATCTTTTGTATAATTACTGAGACCTTATTTAAGTACTCTTACTTAAAGGGCTTCTGTTCCAATTGTAAATCCTTCGTCCACTTCGTCAAAACCTACGGGAAACCCACATCATCACAACACCAATTAATGTTTTTTTCTTCTCTTTACCGTCTCACATTTGCTAATGCTTTAGTTTTGTGCATGACGTGTACGTTTTGAGAGTTCTATTTTCAGATTATGTTGTCAAGTTAGAACACACAGAAAAAAAATTAAGAAACAAAAAGCGAGTCACCTTCGTTTGGCTTTCGTGTTCTGCTGGCGCGGCTTCAGTTGTTTGCTTATTGTGCCTGGTGATGCCGACGATGATCCAATATAGTACAATTGTATTGGGGTTAACAAGTTCATGGAGAATTATGTGTACTCAATTTGGCCATTTTGTACTCGATGTAAAATAATGCGGAAGAAGTAACGAGGAGAAGGGGTGAAGTTAAAGTGGTGTCTTTTTTTTCGTTGAAAAGGAGACTTGTTCTTCTTGGGTATACCAAGCATCGCGTGATGTGTAAACCATATTTCAACACAAGAAATCCTCATCAATCGACCAACTTTTATTTAAACTGAATAAATTAGCGTTGACAATGGCATTTGTCAAAATCTAAATCAAGAGTTGCTTTTGTAGTTAATGTTTTATTTTGTTTAGTATTCGCTTCAATTTTAGTTTTCGCTAGTTACATTGGTATTGGGAATACCAAGTTATGAGTCAAGTTATGAGGCTCCTTTATTTTTGTTGCAAGTTTTTACTTACGATTTTATAATACTTGGGAAGAAAGCTGAAACTGACGCTTTTGCTTTTAATCTCATTGAATGATTAGTGACTTTCAAAAGTCAGGACCACAAATTTGGGGGTTGTTAAGACTTAAATGGCTTCCGCCATTCTTGCATATGTCCATCTAGGTCTAAATTCCAGACCCAGTTTCCAAGTCTAGTAAGCAATACCACGTTAAAATGGTTCAAACTCCACTTGGGTATAAGTAAATATTGTGTCCTGTCCTCTCTGTCAAAAAAGGTGAATGAAGAAGAACACACAACCGCTAGCTCTGTAAGCTGTTAAAAATACGTGGATATGAAAATACATCGACTAAAACAGTTTGAATACATCAGGCGAACGTTTCAGCTAAGAAAGTCTTCGAATTCGAACTTCCTAGTTCAAAAAAAAAAGTACAATAAAATGGCTAGAGACTTTGATGGTGTGTTCCCTTTCTTCTATCGCCAGCCTCATTCAGGAGGTGTACAATGCAGATCAGTTTTATGTCAAAATGTTCTCAAAAAATATAAAGATAAATATTTTTCACTTTCTTTTTTGGAAGAATAAGGCTTGTTTCATGAATTGATTCGCCGATTGATCCCGGATAAGTTGACCATTTTTGGAGACGATTGGAATCAGTAGTAATTATTAAAAAGAATTAGAATTATTGTTTCTAATAGCCTATCTAATTTCTAAAGCCCTATCTCTGATGCCCGTAACCTACGCAGTAACGTTGAGCTTCTGGTTAGCATACCTTCATTCTGAACCACCCACTTTAGAGACTTTTACTCCGTCGTTAGTTGTAAACTTTTCAATCGACTCCCTAATCCAATTCGCGCAGTTAGAACACTTTCATCTTTTCTAAACAAAATTAAAGAATGGCTTCTTGAGTTCGATCACAATCAAATTGAAGTTTTGCTTTCCTACGTATCTTAATCTTACTTTTCTTATAATTTCTCGTGTTTTTTTCTTGTATTTGTGTGCAATGAATAATTTAAAGTCTTAATGTCCGTTTATATTGATTACTTCCATATAAATTTGTATAAAATAATAATATTTATAAATCGTTTTGATGTGGCATTCAACACTATTTGTTATTTAAATACGAATGTCACTACTATTCTTTCTCTACCATTAATTTTTGATTTTACATTGTTAACTATTTGACTTCTTGGCTTTTTTTTATTGTACTAGTAGTTTAAGAATACTGATAATAAAAAAAAAATTCTTTTTAATAATACTAGTCACAGGGTTTTGCAGTTTAAGATACATTGTAAGAAATATGTAAGATAAATTGCAAAAAATAAATGAATCAAATACAGTAATAATTCGAAAATAATGGCTATTCTACCTCTATAATTTGAAGTCAAATTTATTTGTTTTTGTTCAACAACCCTTACTTAAAATGACTCGACGAAAGTGGAGCTTATTTTTTTTCTGAAACCTTGGTAATTCGAAAACCACTAGAAGTTTTTTCCTGGCCTCACGAAATTCGAATTATCGAGAGTTCACTGTATTTTGCTTTTTATAAATGAATAAAGTTTTAAGCGGCGTTATTGAATTTTATTTTCTTTCTTTCTTCTGGGAAATATTATTTGAGATTAATAGAAAGTCATGTGCATGTTAACTCACTCTTGACGCCCCCTACACATGGCTGTTAGTGACAACAAAGCGATAAAGATGATGTGTGAGTACCATGCTATAAATCCATCTCCTTTTCAATGGCTATACTAATTAGCCTGAAAGAATCTACACATACTGAATAACTTCTTCATCTTTACAGGTTATGTCATCATCACATCTTTAAAGGTTACGCATAACAAATCCAACAAATCGTCCAGGTTATTTCGAGCCACCGGTGATTAAGCTTATATTCGGACTTCTGGAATGTGTTATAGTGGAGTATAATAATATTATTATTCTTATAATTACAGGCCAAAGAAGCAAAAAGGTGTCAAACTAAAACGTTCAGCCTAAAGTCGAATACACCGTAATCTGAAGGCAATAAAGAAGAAACTCTCTCAAACGAACGTCGTTTCCACCTCCGAAAGCTATCATCAACAAACATCTTTTTCTACAACGATAACTGATACAAAACGTAGAAAGAACGCCTCACATTTTTAAACCACAACAACAAGCATGGATTCTTCAAATGACTTTGACTCACACGCACTGTTTTCTTTTTTCAATAATTATTATTATTTTCACGAAATCGATACCAATTCATGCGATCCGCGAAAGAAAAACCAACCGAAAAGAACTAACAAACACGAACCAAATGTATTCCCCAAGATAAGCGAATCCCAAGTGAAACGTTACCATGAGCTGATTACATCAATTTGTCGGATGATTGAAGCGACGACAATGATGAGATGGTATGTATTTCTTCGTCACAAAGGAACACCGACTATCGGCTACCAACTACTCCATGATATCGTTGTATCGAATGATGAGTATCATATTTTCCTATTCAGTTTTTATTTCTTTTTATTGATTGGCTTTCATTTCACATGAATCTGCAATAACTTTGGATATCATAGTCGAGGTGGTGCCGATGTCGTGTCATCACTTTAACAGAATCTCGAACTGGAGACATTGTTTGAAGGTTTCGTTGGCTGAAACTCGAGCAATTAAAAGGTCAACCCATAAGGTCCCATATTTCGTTGGTTCGTGGTATTCGTCATGGTCGGTTGACGGCGCCATCCAATGGCACATGCCACAATCGCAACAATCGCCATAACTGCCACCGCCAGCGACGCCGCCAACCGGTGTATGTAATTAAACTAGGAAATTATAATGTACCCGGCAGAGAGTCGTCGTTGTAGTCCTCGCAAATGTGCATAAACCGGCAACACAACCCACCCACACGTAACAAGTACCCAAAGCAAAGGGCCCACAAATCGCTTCTATCGATTTTCTTCCTTGGGACACACGAATTAACAATAAAAAAAAAAACGAATAAACGAGCAACGCCCACAATAAAAATGAGAATATGACAGAGAGACAGAGACCGAGAGCTGGGTGTTCACAGAAAACACACACAAGTTCAATGACATGGCGTCGTCGTCGTCGGTTGGTTTTTATTCTTGGGCGCGTGAACTTGCTTCCGTGACTTTTGGGAATAGCTGAGGGATTTTCCTCGTTTAATTTCATAAATTGTTCCTCCCTTCTGTCGGCCCGGTCTACGTGACTGTGAGTGTGTTTGTTTGTTGGACTGAATTTCCACCACCAGATCCATGTGTCAAGTCGGAGTGGAGTGAGTGTTGCTATGTGTTGGAAAAGCAGAGAATGACGTAATGCGCCTCCTGCTCTTCGGGCTCATTTTGGTATCCTGTATGGAACTTGATTCGCCAACAAGAGAGTCGTGAGACTATTCTCCTCTTCAATCGATTTGGGATGTCTTTAAAGCCCTTTCGCGTATGGGTGGATGGTGCCCGCGGCGGCGGCGATGACGATGGCGGATGCATTAAGTATTCATAACTGGTTGTCGCTGGAGGAATTAAATATACAATGGTGACGTGATGCAATTGTGCATTGCCTGGGTGGGGACTAATGCGCGCACTCACTTCACAGTGATTAGGTTAATTATCATGACGTGAGGCGGTATGGAATTCAAAAACAATCTATGAGTTTGATCTTTAATGGATCTTGTGTCCAGAGGTGAGTTGTTTCTGAAGAAATTACGTTCAAAAGGGCGACGAACTAGAGGTCAGTTTGGCGCCCGTGAGTATGAGAGCTTAAATCTCGTAGTTGATGGTTGAAGCAGAGGGGGCTTAGAAGTTCTCTAGTCCAAGAAAGGGCAGAGGCCCGAGCTCGAAACGAGAAACGAAATCAGTGACCTCTTTCCTATTTCTCTTTTGTGCGTTGCTTTAATTCGTAGTTGTTGACTAAGGCTTTAATCAACAAGCTCACGTCTTTCCTATCAGAGGAAAATCATCTATAGCCATAATCATCATTGTTGGCTTAACAGCCCGCGAAGGGCCAGAGCCTGGCTTTTCGCACCTTCACTGTGTTGTGCGCCCAAATAAAAGAAACACTTTGAAAGCCAGCGGGCGGGAAAGTAGCCTTGAAAGTAACCTCGTAGCATTCAACGAACTTTGTAACCTTCAAAAGAGATTAACAATTTATCAAGGCATTATTTTGCCAACGAAGAATTTTAATTAATTTAACTTTAACTCTCATCTTAAAGCTTTGGTTTTAATTTGGAATAGAAGAGAAAAGCATTGCGAGAGTGATACCTTTTAATCTTCTTCAAGAATCTTCAAATAAGTTCTCTTAAAAGAGGACCCTCTACTTAAATTGTAACGCTTTCTTAAACATGTATATACAATTTCGCTGGGAACTCCTGAGAAAAGTAAAATCATTATTTTCAAATTCACATTTCATGAAGCAGTAGAACCAGTGAAACTACAATTTGGATGTAGTTTGGGTTGCGAGCGTAGACTAAGAAAAAACAATCGATTGTTGTGCGTCAAATCGTATAAACTTGGCGGCAAATGAGATGACTAGAGACTAACCACACTACTTCATAATTTCGATCGTTAGTTGGTGGTATTTAAAACAGAGCCGAAGTTTGGAAATTTTATAATAGTTTCCGCATGTTGAAGAACAAGCGTGAAATTATGTATAAATAAATGGCAGACATTACTGAATTTTTAAACACCTGGATGTCATTGGAACCTTTGACAGGTGCTGAAATACATGAGCAAAGAAAAAATAACATTGTTATCTCAGTCACCGTCTAGCTTCCGAAGCGACAACATCGTTTCGGTATTCGCTCCCGGTCACTTTTTGCATCCTCTCTGATATCATAAAGTACTTAACACTAATTACCTACCGCAGGCAATCTACATACGGGAAAACCCCAAAACAGTTAACCTTCATTTCCGTACAACACTAATTACCAAGTGAATAGACCGAAATCCATAAAGAGTGATAGTTCTCGTGCTTCCAATGGCCTCAGGGCCACGTGTTTTGACGGGTAACCGGTTCAGCGAGCTCGATTTCGAGACGCTTACCGAACCCAAGCATAATAAAAGAAAAAAGACAACCTACACTCCTTTTAACTCCACAACCCAAGCCCCTTCTAACCCCAAATTTATAGTTATCGCTCCTACCACCCCAGAAAAACCGCTATCCAACTATAGCGTCTTTTTATTGAAAAAAGCCATAGACGGTATTAGCACGGCATATGATAACATAACGCAACTCCGCGACGGCAATCTTCTGATCCTAACCAGATCACAAAAGATAGCGGAACTTTTCATCAAACAAAAAACCCTCGCTAATATCTGTCCGGTAAACATAACATACCACCATAGCCTAAATGCCTGTAAGGGCACAGTATACGCTCCCTGCTTAATTAACGTTCCAGAACAAGAAATAATAAAGGAAATGAAGTCACAAGGCGTCACAGACGTATATAAATTCAAAAAAAACACAGACGGCAATCAACGGGCCACTGGTCTAGTGTTATTAACTTTCGACCTTTATCGACCACCAACATCAGTTCACATTGGCTGGTATACAGTCAACGTAAACGAATATTTTCCCAATCCCATGCGTTGCCAAAATTGTCAGCTCCTCGGCCACACGGCCAAAAGGTGCAAAAGCAGCCCGTCGTGCGCCAACTGCAACCTTCCCCCACACAACCCCAGCAGCTGCACACGCACTTTGTGCGCAAACTGCCAAGAAGACCACCCATCGTCATCAAAAACATGCAAGCGGTATCTTCAAGCCAAGGAGATACTCAAGATAAAAACAATGAAAAAATGCACCATGGCCGAGGCGAAGCAGACTTTCAAGGAACAAAACCCCAGCCCTACAACCTCCGTATCCTACGCCGCAATCTCTAAAAACGCATCCCAACCAATTGCACCTACCACACTCCCAAATAACTGCGTAACGCGCAACAAACCTATCGAAACAATCAAAGCACAAGCTCCCAACGTGACCGCAACCTCTACCCCAACGCCATCAGTTTCGCAACCAAAAAACCCACAACCACACAACAATAAAAATCAACCCATCACTAGTCCCAGCACCACCTCTACCACCGTAAGCAGAAACTCAGCCACTCCACAACCCTCTACGACATCTTTCAAGCTTGCCACAAGCACAGCCTATCCTAACACACAAAATTTAAACACTAACACCATTACGCGAATTTTAACCAACCCAACACAAACAATGCCTGACAACAAAATCAACACAATCACACAAACACTCATTAAAACTAACAAATATTTCTTAGATCCCCCTGTCAAAATTGACGATGATGACAACTAATACTAACCATCCGACTCCACAACCTGTCTCTGTTGTCCAGACTTCGAAACATCCGAACTCCAACCGGAGTCCGAATGTTTCGAGGGCTGGACGACAGAGTCCCATCTCACAAAATATATCTAACACCAATGCCCCGAAACACAATCTGAACCCCTACACAACCAAATCATCTATCAAAATCCTCCAATGGAACCTAAACGGTTTCTTCAACAACTACCATGAACTACAACTACTCATAAATGAGCACAACCCTGCTGTAATATCACTTCAAGAAACACATATCAAACCTAACCTCCAACCTATTCCGCCAAAACAATATTCAGCATCCTTCCACAATCTGGACGCAATCACCGCTTCAAAACAAGGTGTCGGCCTTCTGATCCACAAGTCCATTCCACATACATTTCTTAACATAAATTCCAACATATCAACAATAGCAGTCGAATTAACCCTGAAAATCAAGCTCACCATAATCTCCTTATACATTCCACCCGATCAACACTTTTCGTCGTCAGATCTTGACAATATATTAATCAACATAAATACACCAGTCATTATCACCGGCGACTTCAACGCATGGAGTCCTACCTGGGGTTCTGACAAACATAACAAGCGCGGGAAAATAATAGACCACTTCATCAACAATTCAGGGCTAGCAGTCCTCAACGACGGCCGCCACACCCATTTCTCCACACACAGAACATTCACGCATGTTGACTTGTCCCTGATCTCTCCCTCTCTCCTACCGAAAACCACCTGGACTATCTCAGACAACCTATCAGGCAGTGACCACTTCCCTATCTTCATCACTCTCACATGTGGCCCCTACAACTCCCACATAAAGCACACAACAAAATTCCTGCTCGACAGAGCCAACTGGGACCTTTACGGTACCACAGTATCAAACGAACTTTCTAAAAGGTTAGAATCGCCGAATATCAATAGAGAATCCGCACTTATCCACAAATCCATACGAACAGCAGCCAACGTAGCCATCCCCCAAACGACTGGGAAGTTTCACAGGAAGACAGTTCCCTGGTGGAATAAAGAGATCAGCGACCTCCGGAACTACAAACAAAAGGCTTGGCATAGATTCCAGAAATTCCCCACTGACACCAATCTCATTCTGTATAGAAAGCTTAACGCTAAATTCCGCCAAACAGTTAAAACTGAAAAAAAGATCTGCTTCGAAAAATTCACAGCCCATATAAACCCTAACTGCAAATCGCGTAAGCTTTGGGCAGACATAAAAAAATTAACAGGTACATATATACCAACCACCATCCAAACAATAAAAACTAGCGCCACAACCCTTACCTGTCCAACAGAAATAGCCGATCACTTTGCCCAGACTTGGGAAAAGCTTTCTGACGACTCAAATTTTACTCCAAAATTCATTCAGGAAAAGTATATAATACTCAACGCCACCCATTCCTCCTTCAATCCCTCTCCTACAGCTACGACAATAGAAACTAAAATAAAAATGATCGAACTCATATCGTGCTTAAGCACTGCAAAGGGCAAAACACCAGGTTTCGATCGTATCTCATACGCTATGCTAAAAAATTCCCCCCCAGTTCTGAAAAAACGACTATTGTCGCTTTTCAATAACATTTTTAATTCAGGAACCATCCCACATTCTTTCAAAGTTGCAACCATTATTCCAATACCTAAACCCAACAATAATCCTTCCTCTACTACGGGATACCGCCCAATCTCTCTCCTTCCCTGCACAAGCAAAATCCTTGAAAAAATTATCGCCAAACGTCTTTTCTGGTTTCTCTCGAAAGACAAACTATTAGACAACCGACAAGCCGCTTTCAGAAGAGGAACATCTACCCTTGATGCGCTCCTCCAAATTGACCACTTCATCTCCTCGGCGCTGTCAGAGAGAAACCACGCGTCTGTTCTAAGCTTAGACTTCGATAAGGCGTTCGATAGAATAGGTATGCACGTCATACTAAACCAACTCATAAAATGGAAAATTGGTCCCAAAATCTTCACTTTCATCAAATCCTTTTTGTGTAACAGACACTTTCGAGTCAAGGTCTCCAACACCCATTCTAATCCACACCAACTAAAAAACGGTATTCCACAAGGATCATCCCTCTCGGTAGTCCTATTCCTTATAGCCTTCAACGAAATAAGTAAAACAATAGACATCCTTCCATCCATAGACCACTCACTCTACGCGGACGATCTTTTCATTTTTTCCAAAGCCAAAGACCTTCTTGAAGTCAGTAATACGTTCACCCGCACCATCCTTGCCCTCCAAGAATGGTGCGATTACTCAGGTGCATCCATTTCGCTTTCCAAATCCATCATCTTCCATATTTGCAAAAAACACTCATGTAACAAAACAATAGAACTCTGCATAAACAATACCCAAATACAGAACACAAACTGCCTAAAAATTCTTGGGCTAGTCTTCAATTCAAGGTTTGATTTCCGAAACCACTGCCTTTATATAAAAAAAAGCCTCACAGCCAGAGTTAATATTATAAAATATCTATCGGCGAAAAATAGCAGATCTAATATTAACTCCCTCATTCATTTAACAAAATCCATCGTACTTTCAAAAATAGACTATGGACTTCCTATCTATGGAAAATGCTCCAAATCGTGCATACAACTCTTAGCCACACCCTATCACGCCGCCATCCGAACAAGCATAAGAGCTCTCCGCTCTACACCCATCAAAAACATTCTGACCGAAGCAGGACTCCCTAGTCTTGCAGAAAGATTTGGGAACCTCACCTCTTCGATCATTCACAAAATAAGCTCCAAATACCCATCTGCTATCCACAAAACTATAACAAAGACCGTAAATCGTATTCGACCTCCGAAAATCCAATCAACCATATTCAACGTCATAGCCTCAGCAAGAGACCTAAATATTCCCATATCCATCCAAAACCCCAAAAGCAATAGCCAACCTCCATGGGAGCTTTGCAGCCGCCAACTAATCACAGACCTCTGTAGCTACACCAAATCCCAAACCAACGATCTCATCTTCAAAGCCCTCTATTCAAGCATCTCCGACAAATACAAATCACTTGGCTGGAACTTTTTGTTTACAGATGCCTCTAAAACCGACACCTTCACCTCATTTGCCGTGGTCAACGAAAGTACTTTAGTACTCTCGAAAGGCCTTCTTCCGCACTATACATCAATATTCACTGCAGAAGCTTTCGCCATTCTCCAAGCCATAAAACTCAGTAAAAAAAAAAAACCATAATCTTCTCAGATAGCCAATCAGCAATCTCAGCCATTAAGAACATTACATCCCCAATAGCAATTATTAATTCTATCCGTGACCTCCTCATCTGCAGCAGTGACAATCTAAAAATCGCCTGGATTCCCGGTCATATCGGCATCAAAGGCAACGAAGCCGCAGATCTGGAAGCAAAAACAGCAACAAAACAGCCACTCAAAATGTTCTACCAATACAGTAAAACAGATATTAATAAACTCATTCACAATAACTGGAAACATAATAGGAAAACCTCCTGGTCATCCTACAATCACACCTACAAACAGCTCAACCCCGACGGCATTAAACCAATCTATCCCAATAACATCGCCCAAAAGCAGATCCAAATCTACACCCGACTTCGACTTGGACATAGTTATATCACCCACAAACACCTCTTCCACAAGGAATTACCCCCTATCTGTCACCTCTGTGATCAAAACCTCACACTCACAATATCTCATTTTCTCACCTGCAAAAAAGTTATAACCACAACCAAAAAATTTTCCAACCATAGCCTTACATATCTCCTCACACATGTAAACAGGGAAAACATAGAACTTGTTTACCAAATCATCGATAACCTCAACATCGCAAAACTCATTTAACAACCTACAATGAAAAACCAACTAGTTGAAGGCCCTGGCAGCCAATACTAGTATTGCATTAAATTGTAATTCACTTGCAATTTAATAACATTATAATAATAATAATAATAACATTGTTATCTGATTTGAGAAGGTTTGAGCTTCTTGCTTCCGGGGATGACAAATAAATAACCATCAACCACCTCTAAAAATGGTTTTAGAAGCTCATTATAAAAGATTCCAAAATAAAAATGCAAATATATCTAGCACATGAGTCATTCTGGCGAGCACAGTTGGAAACTCAAGACTCAACAGGTTAAAACCACCCGCGACGACTTGACATACATATTTCCGTTGTTTACCCAGACAAAGTCACACATCAGAGGACGCGGCACAGAAAAAAAAACACCAAACAAATTTAAAAAAAAGAATAAACTCTCTCATCACATAATCTTCACAAGCCACCAGAAAGAATATTACATCACCGAACGAACGAACGAACGTTCCCGCTGATAATGTATTCAATTAACACACTGAACTGGCCGTCGACGAAGTGTGCCATCTTGAGCGCGTCAGAAGTAGGATGTCGTAAATTAGCGTGTGCTTCAGTGATAAGGCAGTCAAGGCTCAAAAAAAGGAAGAAAAAAAGAATGAACGAAAGAAAGAATACCCTCCACACATGTGGGGAATATAAAGAAATACCCAAGAGTGCAGCGCAGAGGACGGAATTCAAGACTTCAGAGTATTGCATAATAGTCAAAGTTTTTCCCTTTTTTATTTTACATATTTATTACTGTTCCTCGTCTCTTCGTCTTTTTGATTTCGTATTCATACCACACGCCTTTACGACGACGACTTAAGCGTGTGCACTGCTCAATCGGCGACAGTGGCGGCGGCTCAACGTCTGGCCTCTTTGTAGATCTACACAGCACTCATGTGAATTTTAAGTGTGGCACGGGAAGAAGTATTCACAGCTTTTGGGAAGAGGAAGCCACTTCGAGACGAAACAATGTGTTAAGTGATTTCAGATGTGAACTGTTTGTGCTTTTGTCAGAGCACACTCGGAAAGACTACGCGACATAACTAACAACTGCCCTTGAAACAAGTGAACAACGAACGTTACGATGAATAGGTGTTTTTCTTTTTTAAGTAAACAGACGCGTCTCGGTCACTGACATGTTTGGCAATTCTCAAGTCAGCCCATCCCAAGTAAATTTTGCTTCTCAGAGGTACCAGAGCTGACTTGTGTCAACATTGTAATCTACTTTATCGTGCTTTCGATTTCAAGTATTCTTTAGATAAAGAATAATCACTTTTATGTTTGTCGTACGTTATTATCTGCGAAAAATAAATATGTTCCGACTTATGTACCTAATGGATTGTTCTGTTCGTCCACAGACAGCGACGGTTGGAGGTCTTTTTAATTATGGCCGTGCCCCGATCATTGCATAACCACGTGCCACACCTAGTGGAGAGTGTAAATGACCCTTTCTTTTCTATTTCCCACATCTACGTGACCTTTTATACACGTCTATTAAAGTACGATGGGGTTCAGCTCACTGAACGCGGACGTGAGTGTCCCCCACTCATTTTCTGACTTGTTATCATGTCTCACATAAAGCCACGTATGTTGTTTGCTTATGTCACCATTTGATGAATCAATTTTAAAGAAACATTCTCCACACCACTGCAGCGTTGGAGCACTGCTGTTAATATTTGTGTGAAATTTCTCTGTTATGACAGTTCTATTTGCATTGGAATCAGTCTTGAAGAGTCGAATTGATTTGACCTCGCCAGCAGCAAGCGATTGGAAGCACATGAACATGAGAGAAGGAACGTAGTGCATTTGTATTTATGATCTACATCTATTAAGCATACAATTAAATTAGTTTGGATAAAAAAACGGCTAGCTGAGATTTAATTGACTCATTGAGGGTACGCACCATTCAATCCGACAGAGTCCAACGACTGTGTCTAACATAAAAATCGTGGAACTTTGAACTTTGACAAGTTATTGGTGTCATGGTGTTGTTGGTTGATTTATGGCCGACGCATTCGATTAACACGAATGGGTGCTAATTTGACAATTTATCTCTTATCGTGTTTTATCACGAGTTAAATACTCTGAATAGACTTCACTCCCAGCTCAGATGGAGGCGTTAGAAACGTGACTTTGAGATCCTGAGAAGCAAATATTGGCAACAAAAAGTGTCATGAAAAGAAGTAAAGTGTGCACATTGCATTAGAAAGAATTTCTGTACCAATATGTTAAATTAATCGAATTCACTTGAGCCTTTTTTTTTTTCTTATAATCCGACTTTTTTTGTATTTATACAAAGTATGTGGTTCAGCTTTTCGCCAGCTGATACTCATCAGCTGATACCCTGCAGTTCCTATGTGTGTCCGATAGGAACATGTCCTCAAACTTATCTTGAAAGCGTGATGGCTCACTACAGTGTCCTGTGAGAATGCCAACCAGCTAACTGGACTTGTAAACTTCTAGATTTGTTCTGTCTTACGTCTAATACTGATTAATTAATTGATGAAATAGAGAGTGTGGTAGAGCCACTCATACTGTGACCTCAAAGAACTATTGTAACCCATTCTTTGATCTAGTGCTTTCTTTGACAATACTCCTAAATGAGATATCCTTAAAGTCGGTCCCTGTTACATTCGTATTATTGATTATTTTGAATATATTTTGATCCAGGATTGAACAGTTGGTTAAAAGGCTCTTTGGCGTCGAATTCTACGAATAATGCTTAATTCGGGCCGCCATGTACAGTTTCAGAGCGATTTGACACTTTGCCTCGCTAGCGCATCCGCAACTTTATTATCCTCTATGCCCTGATGACCCAGAACCCAACATAAAATAAACGGGCACCTATTAGTGCGTTGCTGAATTGCTTTGTAGACCGTTTTAGACTTAATCGCTCTCCTGCTGAGCAGCTCAAACACTTCCTAACTGTCCATCGATATTAACCTGTGACTCTGCAGGAGATGTTAGAGTAGCCGCAAAGATCTCCGTCGCTTTTAGAATGGCTAACAATTTAGCCTGAAACGCTTCAATTGTCCAGAAGTTTGTAGTTTTCATGTAGATTATGCCCTGCGAAAAAGCTAGGCTCTGGCTATTGGGCGGCGTAGCGGGCTGTTAGTATATGTGAATAACGGGCTGTTACGCCGCCCAATACATACAATACATCAAAGACTCCTGCGCTTATGCTCTAAGGCTCAAAGACGATCAAAGAAGATCGTGGGCTCTGGGTAGTTAGTATATGTGAATATCGAGCATGTTATTGTCCACAAAAAGTTTGAGCTTGAAGCTGTGCTTAATTCAATCAATCAGTAGAATCGAAATCAAAGTGACAAAACTGCTATTGTTTTTAAACCCGCCGTGAATCAAATGCACATCACGCCACGTTGTAGTTGCAAGTGCAAAAGAGACGATTTATTTTTTTTTAGAGCAATGCACCATACCTCTATTCCGTAAAGTAAGATCGGTACATGGAAATGTAGAGCCAGTGGATGACGTTTGGTTGTAGATCCCACTTTGATCCGAACATTCTTTCGCAGGCATAAAAGGCAATTTTCGCATTTTGAAAACAGACCGTAGCTAAACTGAAATTAGCTGCAGCTTCATTTCCAGTCCTTTTAGCTCCTTGTTTTGAAATAGGTCTTGTAAGATGTTGCACTTTTTAAAGTGCTTTTATCTGACACGATAAAGTCACTCTAATTTCCTTTTTGTCAAGCAGAAGTCACTATCAACCCCAAAATTATTTCTGTTTATAATAGACAATTTTCTATCCAACCAAAGGTTGCTGTGTAAAACGGCCACAGTCAGTCATTTTCGTCAGTTATATACTGAAAGTAGGACACTTTTCCACTGAAACCCCATTGTGGCATTGAAAATTGAGCCCAATTTAAAGTAGCGTATGAGTCATTCACGGTACAGAAGAGTTTCAAGCGCTTTCGTTCTGCTTCTGATAATCAGATCCCTTGCTTATTCTGTTCTCCTCAGCGGATTCTCTTGCTTGATTTAGGCATCTAACCGAGCGGAAACAGAGTTCAACACAATTGCCACCTGATATGATTCCCGAGTGACCACTAATTGCACTTCTAAATGCGCAATATCACAGGTCCATGCACTGCATTTCCTTCTCATGCTCATTTGAGAATTTCAAAACAATCAAGTTTTTGTTCTAATTTATACACATGCTAATTTATATTAGGGAACACGTCATTTATTTATTTTTTTTTTGTTCAAAAAATTGAAAAGATAAGTCACGCACGCAGATGGTCAACTTGTGTGCTTGTAACCTTCAATAACCAATTTCGAAATTTTTTTATTTATCTATTCTATTTTTGTTTGAACAATCAAGGTTCGTTTGAAACATTATTAAATTTTAAAATGTATTCATTGCTAATATTTTTTGTCAACAAATGGTGTCTTTTCTACAACGTTCACTTAAAACTCAAATCGCGAACAAACTTCAAAAAACTGTATTAGAATACAAAACACATCCAAACGAAGATTAAAGTTATTCTGTTCAGAAACTTAAATCGTTGGATGACGATTCATTTCTATTTCTGTCTGAGCTTGTAATCTCATAAATTAACGTATGCAATTAATTAATTAATTAAAGATCTTATCAGTGTTGAGAAAATGAATGAGTGGGAAAAAATAAAAACGTTGCGAAGTGTAGATCGAGTACAATGTCAAGTGATACGATTTTATTCGCGGTTCGGTTCGGTTTTAAAATTTATTGAAGTGTCCTCTTCGTTTTGACACGGACATTTAGGAAGAATATGGGCTATGGGCCATGAGCTATGATGATATTTTCACATGTATCAAATTATAACGCGCATAATACAGTGGAGGCACGAAAAGGTAGGCTGTGGCCCTACGCACTGTTACGCCACTAATAATGATGATTTTCAAATAGAAGTCGTGAGTTTTAAGAAGTCATAGTGCACGTATGAGAGCATGAAAAGATGCCGGAAGACTTCCGAAAAGACATCATTCACAGAATACAGCAATTATAAGCGTATAACATTGTTGATTATTACCTATAAGATATTCTTCTCTACCCTATAAGATGGGATAGCACCGCGGAAACCATAATTGAGATATATCAATGTGGTTTCAGACCAGGCAAATCAACAATTGACCAGGTCAACCTTTAGATAGGCGATGGAGATTTTAAAGCCGCCTACGATAGCATAGCCAGGGTGTATAAAGCCGTGAGAGAATGATCATACAAACAAGTTAACAAGACTATGTAGGCTGACCATGACCAACATTTCAAGCCAAGTTAAGGTAGCCGGATTGCTGTCCAAAGGCGTCAAAATAATCAATGGACTCCAACAAGGGATTAGCTGATCTTGCTCTTCAACCTGGCGTTGGAGAAAGCCATCCGTGACTCTGACACATCAAAGGGAAGAACAATCGTCACCTAATCTCGATTACTAGTCTAGACGACATAGACACCTTCGGACGAAATGAACAAACTGTACTGTACACTACTCCTTCATCCAGATCGAACAAGCGGCAAGAGACCCATAAATGAAGAAAAGATAAAGTACATGATAGCATCTTCCACGAGAAATGTTGGAAGAACATTCAAGACACACGAACATTCAAATCCAGAAACCTTATCGAGAATTTAAAACGGCTGTTGTACAAGCCACTTGTATTACCAGTACTCACATATGGATCCCAGACCTCTAAGCCACATTCGAGAGACTTTCGTCTTACGAAAAATAGTTGGCCTGATACGTGACGAATGACAATTCTGGAGACAGTTCTGGAGTATGAAATCTACTTCGAAGTAGATATCATTACGAAGATAAAGTTCGGTAGACCCTGGTGGCCTGGGCACCTAGCGTGTATGACCGAAGAGAACGCTGGTCATAAGGTTCTTTACGGTACAATTCCTGGTAGAGGATAGCGACGCCAGCCGCGCTTGCGTTGGGAGAATGGCTGGTGTCGGCCAGCAATCGGGATAGGTAGAAGTGCTTTCGCAGGAGACCCGCACCAGAAACCGGCTGCTGCGCCGATTTCGATGATGCATTTTCTACTGCTGTTTAATCAATCTCATCATACCTCATTTCAACAAGATGCATAATTTGTGTCAAGAGTTTGGAAAGGACGAAGTGTAAACCTTTAAAGTGTAAACTTAGGCCTTCACCCGAAATTTCATTCGAATTGCCTGAACTGACACAACGACACAAGTCTACATTTCCAAGCATCTTTCAAATTTCACTAAGAAACCTCAAATTTGTCGTCAAACTACGCGCATCGATGTCACACCACGAGCCAGAAAACGAAACACACGCTTCAAGGACCACTAAAAAATTTCCAACTGAACATAAATTTAAATTTGTTGAACTTAGCATACCGAAACTATCATTAATAAACTAATTATTCAACAATTTACAAGCGTTCCAATTAGCATCTAAAAAAAAGTTACCTCATTCCAGTGTTCAATTGAAACACAGACATAGACACATACAATATGCTGCATGGCAGCAACGACCATTCATGGATGGAATGTGCCCCAACGACGACGGGTAACTAGTCTCGTCTCTTGTCCTATGCGGGAGCGGTACCAATGACTCAATCGTGGGTCAAGCTTAATTTAATTTACTTTCTCAGACATAGAAGAATTTTGTTTCATTCCTCTCTCTCTTGTTACAACTGATGTGGTGGTGGTTCCTGCCTGCGTTCCTCTTCAGATTATGGCCCTCTTCATAGCTCTTTGCCCATCAATTCAGGTCATTGAAGTACAGAGAGGTTTTCACTTTTTCTTTCCTCTACTGTTTGTTCATTCCTTGTTCGTTGTTCGCTATGACTTCAAGAGGCACATTTTTCTTTATGCGTATGTGATCTTTTCAGACAAAAAACTAAGCGAATAAAATGACAGTTTCAAGATTAAGTAAGCCCAAAGAAGGGTGGGGCTATGTTCAGATTCAAATTGAATTTCTGGAGTGTGTACAGCTCTCAGCTTCTCATGGACCAAAAACAACATTTATTTCGTTACAAATCGATGAAAGCATTTTTAAATAAAAATCTCTGCTCGTCAATTTAGATAACGTATAGATTTTGGCTCATGGCCAACTTCACTCAGACGTGTAATTTTTTAACCAAAAATATCTCGTGGTGGAGAACGTTTATGAATTAGAGGAGGAAATACGCAAAAAACAAAAAAATAGGAAGGATGAACTCGATTTTGGTCGTTTATATACCAAATTTTAAATAGATTTTGAATTGTGGTTCAACACGGATGAGAGAATGCGTCGGCGAAGCACGTGCTGGCCAATTGGGCTAGTAAGTTTGAAGTGAAGTTTTTGGACTTATGTTGTCGTACAAAGTCCAACTTTTGGCAGCGGATTTGGAATGCACTTATATGGTAATGAGGGTAAGAAAAATATGAAGCTTTGGAAAACATGAATGAGGAGATGAAATATGGAGATGTCTGGGAAGTTTTTCGGACTGGAATAGGAATAGAGCATGATTCCCTGTCGAGCACATATCTTTATTCTAGGTCCACAAAGATGCACTTGCACTGTGAAACTCTTGGCTAATTTCCACCGGATATGGTTTTTAATCGGAGGTATGAATGCGACTTAAAAGCGAAGGATGACTGTAGAAGAGCTCTTGCAAATGCGGTTTATAAAAGAACCCAAATAGCATCAGATAACTTTTTGACATCACAACTGCTAAATTCAACCTACGGTGTTTAAGACAATTAGCAATAATAATAATTATGTGTAACAGTCCCTTCATATGTGTCAAAGTGTACCGCGCACAAATCAGTGGAGGCACGAAAGAGCTAGGCTCCAGTCCTGAACGGGCTGTTACACCACAAATTATTATAACGAATCATTAAGGGCCATAGACTTGTTTTTCGCGCAATCACTGTGTTGTAAGCGATAAAATCTTGACCTACAGTTAAATGCCGGTTTCGAACGGTGAATTGCAATTGCAATTGTCAGTCATCCGCTGAGGTTGGGCCGTGAAAATCATTTATGCTCTTTTCCCCGGATCGAATTCGAACCTTGGGTAAGGTTGCTTAACAGATCGGCGCATTAACCAGTAAAAACCAAATCTCCGCTGCGTCGGAAAGTTTTCTAATGTCTCCTTCCCAACGCGATGGTTTTGATAGCTATTCGGTTATCAACATATGTAGTTGGCTACCTTCTGCTTCGGAAAAATTTAGGACGTGTTTTGCCTTGAAGACACATTTCCCGAATGTCAAAAAATTACAATTGGAACACAGACAATGCTCAGAAGTCCTTAAGTTAGCACACTTCGAATACTTTTGTGGCATGAAATTCACTTACTTACTCTGCAGGCTATCGCTTTTAAAATTGCAGCGAGAAAATAAGAACTGTTATTATTAATTATTTGTAAATACAGTAAATATTGATTTCCTGTAAAAAATAATTTAAATTTTTTTGTTTAACAATTCATTTTAAGGAGATATAATTTCGAATACTTTCGTGAGTGTCTATGACTCCAATATACATACGTATTTGCCTTTCGATTTTGAACAGAGTCCAAAACAAAACCTATAATGGCATCACAATGTCTTTGCTCATAAAATGATTTCGTACAAATGACAAGACCAACATGCCTGCATGATCTTACTAATTTCAGTTTTGGTCAACTTGCTTTTTTTTTGTCACGGTTACCCTCCACTCCAACTCACACAATCATTAGCCGTAAGTGGGCGATGAAGACCTTTCAGATTTTTCACGCTGTCAGCATTAATCGAGATCACGCACAAATGTTACGCACAATGGTCACTATTACATCCCAATTACTGCCTAACGCCTTACATCACCTCCGGAAATTACTGTCAGATTTCATTTTTTTGTGATTTCTCTTTTTTTTTTTTAAGTAAATTCAAACTTGCATAGTGCCCATGTTTTTTCTATTTTGCCAGACATTAAAAATACAAATTAATCATAGACAAAAATTAGCATATATACAAGCACATAAAAAAATGACACAAACAAAACAAATCAATCAATCTGCACGTCGTCCACGCGGCCATCCATGATGATGACTTTTTAAATGTATGGCGTTTGTAGAGACTAAAAAAAAATATATCAGTGAGATAAATCTTAAGGTAAATGAACTTCGAAATCATTCAACGAACGACCATGAGGTAATTGTTCTTTCTTTCTTTCCGTAACGATATTTTTTGTGGATCGGTTGCGAGGCGTCGTACTCCGAAGTACTTCATCTTGCCTCGATTCCATCATACTGAGAAGAGAATTCTTATTCGCTATTGCAAATCGAATTCAATCGGTTTTTCTTAGGATTTCTTCCTCTTCAAAAAAAAAAAAAAAAAACTCTCCAATGCGTACTCATCAGACTCGGCACCGAAAAAAACCACAAAAGAAAAAAAAAGGAAACAGAAAAATAAATTCCACCCAAAAATTTAAAAATAGACTCTTGACAGAGCATCTCAGAGATTTGTGTTAGAAGAAAAAGAAAAAGTAAGAGAAGAAAGGTGCACCAACAGATTCTAGATTAATCATCAGACCCTCTCTCTAGTCAAGACATTCTGCGGGTTGCCACTTTGCACGTTTTTTCCCCATCAGTGGATGTGGCTATGGCTTGCGGCTCCTCTCGATCGGCCATTGCAATGGATTAACCTAGAAAATTAAATTCTCATTCGATTTGTGGTGAAACAAAAAAAAAAACACACACACACGTTAGAGGTCGACGATGGCGACGGTCGGTTATGCATTTAATATTTGTGT
The DNA here is from genome assembly GCA_905187475.1 of Syritta pipiens. Classification (NCBI taxonomy): domain Eukaryota; kingdom Metazoa; phylum Arthropoda; class Insecta; order Diptera; family Syrphidae; genus Syritta; species Syritta pipiens. Next base: position 67,666,360 of record LR994571.1, on the reverse strand, counting down.
TTGATAAATATTCGACAAATCGGAGAACGATCGATCGCCGTCGTCGTTGGCCTCCGTATTTGTGTTCTGCTAGTTCGGGATGTAAATACACACAACACTCGGGTGTTGGTCGGAAAGTTAATTTTATTTTCGAAGATACAATCGCAGTGTTGTTTATTTTTCTTTTAGTGGTTTTTTGTGAGTTCAAAATATTCCAAAAGTGTTATGTGAAATGATTTGTTCGATGGGATTGGATTGGATTGCAGGTCGGGGGAATTCCACAGGATAAAACACACACATACAGAGAATCGGTTATAGTTCGTAGGAAAATGAAATTTATAGACCATGGAGGAGAAATAACTCAGGTTAATTTGCCTGAGTTATGGTTAAGAAGTCTAGACGATGAAAAGGGGGAGTTTTTCGATTGTATTTACTGAAAAAAGGCACGAGTTTAAACTATTGGCATAACCTTCACCGGGAAATCACTTTTTTGGTGTTGGTTGTGATGAAACGAGATTGGTGGCGAGGAAAATAAACAGCTTCATATGGCAAACGAGTTGCAGTCTTACGCCATTTGATCACGATCAATTTGGACCTAAGCCAGTTGTACAAAGTTTAGTCACCCGACAGTGGAGCAAAGTTTTGAGGCAGCTAGTTTTGTCGCGACTCCTATAGAAACGTGTTGCTGTGCTTGGAAGCAGATGATCTTACGCAAAGGCTCCGCATTCGGTGTGTGGACTGGGCAGGCGTCTGCTCTGCAGGTTATCCACTTTCAATTCAATGCGACAACTCGGTGTGTGAAACGCGGCTAGATCCAATTGTCGCAACAGAACAGGCGTCTTTGCTAGAAGATGTTCACATCAAAAGTACCTGCAAGTTAACAAATTAAAGGGGTTGCGGTAGGTTGCTTCCTAGACATCGACGATGACTTTGATAACACGGACTATGCTCAAATTCAGCGGTGCATCCTCAACACAGGAGTTGATATCACCACATGCAGCTGAATCCAAAGCATGCTTAGCAAAAACAAAATCAGTGTCAAAGCTACGAAAGGATGCCCTCAGAGCGGGGTTCTTTCACTTCTTCTATGATCCATCGTAGTAAACGAACTGATTGTGTTGTTTGAACAATAACAGCTTTTATGTCCAAGACTATGCTGTCGACATTGCGATCCTTATAAGAGGATCCTGACAAAAACCATCGAGAAAGCCAGGAACTGCTTATGGGCCAGCAAGAGTGGGGTGCCAAACCCAAAATATCTTGCTGACTATATATACAGCCATCACGAGACCAATCATTACATACGATGCGTCTGTCTGGTAGTACAAATCAAAATAATTATCAGTGCAAAGTAAAGCTCTCCACATTCAATTAAAATCGACAGACAAATTCAGTTCGGGTGGATCTACTTAATTGCCGCCAGACCGTAACGCATCTTTACCAGACAATTTAAATCACAAGTAGTTGCAAGTTGTCCACATTCAATTCCCAACCAACACATTTGCCCACCTTCACAACCAACACTGCGCAACACCGCGTTTACTTGTCACACGAGCGAAAATCTCATGAATCTTTCATCAAACAATCTCAACTGATAATTATTTCCTTTAATAAAGCCGCTTGCAGACTTTGTATGTATGTACATGTGTCTCGAAGGCACTCCGTCCTCTATGGAGTACAAACAAGCAGCCAGCTCCCATGTCCCACATATTCTCCTCCTCCACCGCAACCACGAACAAAACTAGCCCCTCCGGTGGAATCTTAGTTTTTATTTTCTGTTTTTAGATTAATTTCACGAGAAACCGACCATAATAAACAGAAAGGGGCCATGCACACATATATCGGTTAAAATAAAATCCAGCTACGTTCTATATTTTTTTTTTCTTGTCCATAATTCCACACACTCGCTAAATGCTTTCAAAGAAAGTTCTCCCAGGCCCGTCTCCTCTTCTCTGACACAAATATGAACTTCTAGTTACACGAATGGGGAGGAATAGAGAGAGAGAGGGTAATAAACCTCGTTTTGAGGTCACACATATGGCGCAACCATAGAGTCCAAACAACTCGCAAAATTTCCAACCAATCCATGGAAGAAGAAACATGACAACAACGCGCAATACCGCGACGAATGCAATTATCATCATCATCACCGCGACTTGGCGGAAAAGATCCGAAAATAGAGATTCCATATCTTCACCTGCGCACTGGTTTCATGTCCCATAAATTCCCACTTTCTACCAATACCACACTTCGACGAGTCCGACGTCATCACGAATCCATAGTTTCATATTTGCAATGCATGTCTGTTCCCGTCGTCACACACAAATCTTGAAGAGGTGACACGAGACCGAAGCGGAAGACTCTTCTCTTCATGGAAGAAAAAAAAGAACTTGGAAGATATTTTATTGGCTTTAAGGGTTTAGCTGTGGCAGCACTTGTGTAATATGGAGACGTACATTGTGCCATTTGTGATCGGCAATCAGCTGGCTGGCGGCTGGAGGACAAGTAAATGAATGTGCATGGAAACAGACAAAAAAACTGTGTTCATCAACTTTAATGCGACGACGACGGGACACTTATTCAAGTCGAAGACGGCTGGCTCTCTCTCTTAGAGTGCTGTACGTACACTAAAAAAAAAATAAGAAACCGCTTGAAGTGCACTCTTGATTGACGTCCATTCAAATGCGCTAAGAATGTAGTCAATGAAGTGAAAGAAAAAAAAAAAAAAAAGAGGACAATTTGAAGACCATCAGTGAAACGGAGGAGGAAAAGCAGGAAGCTTATAGCACAGGAATTTGATACAGTGCAACGAACACATGACAAGCGGAAGTCTCTTGCTATGAAGCGCAACAAAAAACTGAATAAAAATAAAATATAAAAAAAAAAAAAACGAATAAAAATGAAAAAAATGTGTCGTCTCCAGTGACATTTGTGTGTTTTGGAACTTAACGCCGTTCTAAGAGGGGAACAACAGTTCGTACAATGCCTAAAGTTTTATGTTAAAATCGATTCAGACAGACAGTCTGTTCTATAATATGAAAAAACACGGTCAATAGAGTCACCAATAGATCGAGACAAAGTTCATTGACTGTTCAAAATTTTGACTTCAAAAATTCTGTGTAGTTAGTAACAACAGTCCCATACTTGTGTTCGTATGCCAATGCAAAGAATAACTATTATCGTTGACAGTCAATTTCCCATCAAAGCAGTTTCATTAACGTCCACAACCTCAATATTAGTCTAGGAATACCGTAATAAGCTTTCTGAAGCAGCCGAAAAGTTCAAAATTACAATGGTGCATGTTCCAAGACATACAGGCGTTTAATTACGAGAAAAGTTATGTACTGGCCAGTCAAGAAGCTGCGCTCTATTATATGTAGACATTGCCGGAGTTGTAATACCTCGGCTATATCCGAATCTTCGATTCACTTTCTTTGCGCCTCTCTCCAGCATTTGCCAGAGTAACGGCAACGGACTCTAGACAAACTCTCCTTGAAACTCTCGGCCAGAAATCTAGAATGAACATCAAAGAATTGAGTTTGTTCCTCAACGCCGCACGATGGTTCTGAATACAAATCTACATCCAACTAGCAGACCCGTGGTTTCAAAACGGCAATTAGTGCTAATCGGGTTCTCTAATTGGAAACCTAGCCTAAGGAGTTAAAAATTTAGGAAAGGGAAACTTCAGCGACATGTCCAAAAGTAAGTAAAAGTTTTGAATGAGTCGCTGGGACAAATGAAGCCGTGGTTAATAGAGCAGCAAATTTATGCAAACAGCTTCATCGACGAAACTTGGAACATGTGCTAACTATTATTTATCTTAATAATCTCGGCAAATACAGGATGACCAGATAATGACGATAGTTTATTCAATAGTTTACACAACGCTCCTACATTAGCGAGGTCCCTTTTATCACGAATCATTTCATACTGCCTGAAAGTTTTCAAAATTCAAATTATTAAAATTCCGACCTAGCTGTAAATGTACAATGTGAAAATTACTGTAAAGTCGGTAGCCTTCATGGCTTCAGTGTAAAGACAATTCGCCGCATTGGTTTAAATATGAGTTGACTCCTTTAAACCTTAACCTCTTTTCAACCATCAACCACCAGGCAGAAACTTAATTCAAATTCATTAATATTTAATCTCTCATTTAATCACTCAACCCTGGTTAAATTGAGACAACAACCACCATAGGAAATTGTCTATGCAAGAATATAAACCAGACGACCGGTAATAACGCTGGTTAACGCTAGAAAATGTTGCCTGCAGCTCCGGATTTTGGACGAGAACGCACCTTCTCCTACATGCAACATTTCTAGCCCAACGGCTATAGCAAGCTATACAAGCTGCCTGTATATGGCAGAGCTAAACAATGTGCATATATCGGAGCTGTAGTTTCAACCAAACAGCACTTCATGCCATATAAGCGACCCAACGCTCGAAGTTAAAGAGAAAAGGGCAAAATTGGACGGCTGGGACATCTTAGAACGGCGTTTATTGCCTGCAATCATTAGACTTGACAATCGAGGCCAATTGTTTTCTCTACGGCAGTTAGTCTACATCAACCACTCTGAACTCGAGCTGAGCTCGAGGCCCAGAATTAAGGCGCTATCTTGGATTGAGTCATCAAAACTTGAACCGAACGCTTGAAGGAGCGCCAACAAAGCAATACAGCCATTTAACTGATGTGTTGTTAAATGCCATTGGCATGGATATACTCCACGTCTTTTTTTACTCCACGTTATTGTTCTTTCATTTGAACCATCATTCGTTTTCTGCAAATTTTTTTTACTTGGATAACCAGAGCAATTCAGAGATTGCCACCATCTAAAAGACTTAGAACAACACTTCGTGCGTATTGAATTTTATTCACCTGCAGAATCTCTGCAAATAGAAACAGCAATTACGAATTATTTTCGTGTTATCGCATTTAAGTTCACTTTGCTGTCGTCAGCAACAACAAAACAAACACCGTTTTTCGTAGAATTAGTTGGAAATGAACGACTCATCAGCGCTGCAACAAAACGAATGTGATTTCGATGAACTAGCTGAAGGCTTTGATAGCAAATGAGTGTTTCGAATCAGAAAATATAAAACTTAACTTCCACGAACGACTCCAAATGTAGCTCCGCAAATTTTCCCTTCACTTCTTCACAGACATTGGACAATCTGGCAATAGAAATTAGAAGCCACAGGCCACCTAAAATGGCCAGCCGCAGGTTATGGCTCAATTGCAGAATACTCGTTCTTGTCGCTTGTTCCACTAACTGCGCTCATAAAAAGAAAGCACTTTGCGAGCCCAGACAAATGCTTTACAAATTGTGTTATGACTCTGTCTCTTCTGAGCCAATCAATTCTGGCCGGTCAAAGACCCGGCATAACATAACGAACCAAGTCCGAGTTCGCTGTTTTCCAATACATGCGCTGAATAACAAATGCACCCCCTTCTCTCACTCTCTCTCGTGTGGGGCAAGCGCAGTTCAGTTTTCTCATTTAATTGAAACACAATTACAAATCATTAACGGTGCAAAAATTCAAATTACCCCCGCGAAGTGTTGGATTCCAAGTTCATACCTTCTTCTTCGAAATGCGAAAAACAAAAAACCGAAAGAAACAAAAGAAAAAACTTATTTCGAGCACGAACTCGCGACCAAAAGAAAATCCACTCACTCTCTCACTTTCAGCGGCCTACTTGCACGCGTCTGGGTGAAGAATTGTATACCGCTATTTGTGGCCTCTGCAATTCCAATGAATTTGCCACAAAAAGGAAGTTTTTAATTAGTTTATAATCAAGTGTGCACAGTTGTCTGTGCGATGAGAGACGGAGATGGCAAACTTGTGCCACAAAATGGCTTCTAATGTGTGACTACGTTTCTGAAAGTTAACACGCGAGTCATCATTTGTGACTTCCGTTCCGATGAAACATGCACGCTTCCCAAAAAGAATCCATTTTTTTTGAAAAACCACGACGAAGAATAGAAGAAAACTTTCTCTTTCGTTTTTATTCGCAGTCAGTCTCCCCTCGTCGGCGTGCAGCAGCCTACACTTTTTGTATCTTATAAATCGAAAGCATTTTCCTCTTCACTGTGTGTTAATTATGTCACATTTTTTTTCTGTTCCGTTGTTCGTCGTTTTTCTTTTCTAAAAATACGAAAATGGAAAATATCAAATGAGTCAATAGAACAGGAAGAAAAACGAAACGAAAGACACAATGCAACAACACAAATCGTAAAGATTTCAAACACAAATTTTTTTCAGTTGAACCGAAGCCAACTGAGCCAAGTTTAAATTGTTTCCATCCACGAGAGGCTGACTGGGCCCCGCCGTCCGTGTACACTCCGGTGCACAGTTGGCGCAGTTGGTAGATTTATCGAGGTCCAAGGAAACCGAGACCCCAACTCCCAAAAGGAAGGATTTATTTATATTTGTTTTTGTGATTATGATTATTTTAGTCTAAAAGTGGAATAGATATTCAGAGATGTGAATGAATGGCGTCAGTCGGTTGTGAAATGCTCTTCAAATGGTTTTTGGATGTTTTTATTTCATTTTATTCATCTAAACACAGGCACAGGCGGTAGAGGTAATTATTCTTTTTGGCATATGCACCTCGTTATCAGATGATGTGGCGGTGATTAATGGGGATGGATCTTTGGAAGTTTTCATGGACGGAAGTCGCATGGGAGCACTTCAGATCAGAAACACCATCACGCATTCGGATGGAGGACGATGCGAATATTCAGGGAAAATGTGTATGCATATGCAGCCTGTCGGTCGGAGCTTTGAGGTTTATTTTATTTAGCTAGCCAGCATCAGTGGATGTGGAGCTTGTTTTTATCGAAGTCTGAGAGTGTTCGAGTGAGTTTTTGAGAATGTGCACGTGCGTGTAAATGAAAAAAAAAAAACTGAAGAGCTGTAAAGAGTCACTGGACTATAAAACGACTGCAATAAATATGCGTATGAGATTTGTGTGAGGGTTTGGATGCACTCGTCCTTTCAATCGCAACGATATCAGGATGAGGTAAATCGATAACCTCTATACGCAAAATTGAAAATTTGTGCTTTTCTCTGGAATATTCAAACCATAAGCACAATGAGTGAATCGAGTGAATACGAGAGTTGGGAAAAGATCCGAATCTGATACACAGTAGAGATCCCGATAAAAGATAAGAAGAACATTCCTTTAACGACTCCAAGTCTGCTGGCATGTCTGTCGATGGTGTTCCTGAGAGAAACCTTAAGAGATATTTTTTGTTTTTGTTTGTTCGTTAAAAAATTAATAGACAAACCTTTTTTTTTGCAAATAAAAAAGAATTTCAATAGTTTTAGTACTGAAAAAAAAAACATGACTGAGGTACCAAAGAATTCAACTGAATGCGGTGAACTATAAAGTAAATGGCAAAGACTGCAATGCAACGCAAATTTAATATTTCAATTGACTTTAGATGTAAAAGTGGACAAGATGATTGGTATATACAATATAAGATTTTAAAAAGAACTGAAATGAAATGTATTGATTCTCATAAATTAAATTGCTCTGTGAATTCAGTGAATATATTGCCAAAAGATTTCATTGTTTTACAGCTCTGGTAAGTTACCAAGAAGCAATGAGATCTCAATCCTAGGCTCATAAATTAACTTTTATCGATTTCGTCGGCGCTTTTGGAAGGAAGGAAGCCGCAAAGTTCACACGGCCACCAAGATTCTTTCTTTCTGACTCAATGTCCCCGAACTATGACATCGGCGTCGTCAGTGGATTGATGCATAAAAGCAAACTCAAAACGTCATTTCATTTTATAGACAAAGCCGCAACGAACTCAATTACTCGAGTCTAGAGAAACCTTCAACGATTTGTGGTAAGCGAATAAGTGAAGCCGTCTTTTCCACCTGCTTCGTGGAATGTGGCGAATATCTAAATGCCTATTCGGAAAAAAAGAATAAGTCGAAAGCAATTACTTACCTTTGTAATAGGCTCCCTTATTTACGTCAATTTAATGTTTTGAAAAACCTAGAAAGAAAAATAAACATGAAATTAGAAAAATAGGGAAATAAAGTTAGACAAAAAGGATTTGAAAAAAGAAAAAAAAAACTGCCGAAAAGGTTTGGAAAAGGAAAAAAAATACATATGAAATCAAAAAAAAATATGTCTGCCAAATGGGTTTGAAAAAACATAGTAACTTCAAGTCGAGCATAAGCTTTATTAATCTTCTTCCTGCCCTCGATTTCCCAACGAAATGCCGCAACTCAATCTTTAATTAAATAAACTGAATACAGACCGTGTTAGTTTTTTTTAACACCGCAAAGTTTTATGTTCTTCTTTAGTTCATTTTTGTTCTAATTTTGCATAAAAGAATGTTAAACCACAGACCACATACACACACCACTCAGCTAAATCCAGTCCAACGCTAACCAGCAACACTGGATGGTTATGCCTTTAGAACAATTCAAGCATTAGCCGCACCGTCGAGAATTTAATTAAACGTATTAAGGTCAAATACAGGATACACTCTGCGTGTAACTAGTTAAAGTGTTTCATTTTACTTCTTCAAAAACAAAGCAAAACTATCAACTGAAGCACGTGAAATCAATAAAAAGGGAAAAAACATTCTTTGGCGCCACTCATCGCTAACCAACCTTTCCTCCCTCCATCAATGTAGAGTGATGTCATATCATGTGGCATGTTACATAATCAAAATGCCTCAAACAGGGGGTCACACAACACAAATAATCATCATTGATTTGAAAATTAGCGATAAGAGTAAATCAATAAGCAAGTTGTTTAAGGTGCAACTTGATTTGAGAGAACCGAGTCGGGGACGGGAAAGTCTGTTTAACCAGCCCACTGATTTGTGAAATTATTAATAACCAACAACTTGGAAGAGACGTTTGTCATACCGCACGGAACGTGACTTTATGGTTTTTTTTTTTCACAGGAAGTGATTTCAATTTGTTCAAAATTGTTGTAGTGCAATTGTTTGTCTTGCGTCAGATGGACAATGGGGAACCTGCTCGAACGTTAAATTTATGGACAGCCAGTCGAGAACTCAAAAGCTTTTTTTTTTTATTTTACGATGTTGTTCAATAGTTTTGTAAAATATTTTTTTGTTTTAGACGAGGTAGATAGGTCAAGTGCACTTGCATGACTATTTGCAAAAGTTATGTAAGCTATAGGTTTTGTGCTCACCTGGAACATTGTGTGGGATGCTTGTGCAGCTTTAACAATAATAATTCTTAAATTAGATTGCACGATAGTAACATGTCCAATTTTAGCTCAGTCGGATATTAGAAGTCCTCGATTGAACATCTGCGAGTACATTACATTTTCTATTTTGTGCTGGATGTGTGAAGAATTTTAGGGTTCCTTACAAGTTCACTAACTTTTTGTTTCCAGGAAATGTTTACCACGTTGTCAGCAGTTGAAGTTCGGACCATCTTGCTTTATGAGTATGAAAGACATTGGTAATGACGCATTTAAGAATGTATCTTAAAGCGAACTATAAGACATTCGATTTGAGTTTCACCCTAAAAAATGAACCACGCGTCTCTTGTTTTTATTCTCAAGAGAAAAAATGTTGATACAAAAACTATACGTAGTTAGAAGAAAATTTATTTTATATATGGAAATTTGATACAGTACGCATGCGATAAGACCCTTCGCGTAAGTCCTCGATTCTCGCAACACTTAAGTCGTAGCACAGCCTGACTCCACAAGTGCAACTTTTTAGTGCTACCTCAATTAGCGCAACTTCTTGAGTTTACTTATGTTTTTAAATTATTCCTATCATCTTATACACTTATACTTTCAAAAAATTTTGGAATTTGTTTAATGTCTGTAAAGAGTAATTGGGATGAGTTACCATACACTGTATACAGATATCTTAACAAAAGAAAATTGTTTTCATCCCAATTTTTTCAAACTGCTTGACAAAATTGTTCCCAACATTGGCACCTCGAATGAAGAAATCAATGATTGGCTTCGTGGAAATGTTTTGTACTCTGCAAATTGTAAGGATGCGACAGAAATGGACAGCACAAATTAAAGTGAAGATGAAATTGCCCCGCCCTTCCTCTTAATCATAGCGCTTGGTAGACGCCGAACATTGCAAGCAGACTTAAGTTGGTTTTCCAAATCCTTGGAAAAAGTATTTTTTGGAGTAAGAATTAAATGGATTAGGCGCTGATGAAAAGCAACATGCTTGCGGTCGACCAAAGAAGGAACCCTCAAAAACTATAAAGCGCGGTGGAGGGTGTATCACTGTGTGGGCTGCCTTTGCGTGGTACAGCCTATCGTGAAAATATAGGAATGATTGGACCAGTTTAAATGTAAAATAATATTGGAGGACCATATGAAGCCCTTTGTGAAAGTCACTTTACCATTATCATGGACACTTATGCATGATAATGACCCTAAGCACACTTCCCGGTTGAGGAAGCGGTACATTAGTGATCGCCAAATCAATCTTCTGTCATTGCCTGAGAGAGTCCTGACATCAATACAATACAAAATCTGTAGAACGATGAAGAGCAACATGTAAGATTAAGAAACCAGTCCATTTAATAAAGCTTTCTGTAGCAATGTAGGAATAATAGAAAAGCATTTCTATTCGTCGATGCCAAGATTTAGTGGAAGGCATGATAAGGCGTGTTGTAAAGCAGAACGCGTATCCATTTGTGAAAAGTGTCGTAGTATCCCGTTACACTAACATTTTTATCATAGTGACTGCTCCAATTACGCCGCTGTAGATTTTATTGAAACCAACACACCTATTGGAACGTTGATCCCCTTTACAGATTTCAAGCCGTATGAAAGACCACAGCAAGGACACTAGTGTCCCCAAATGCAATCAGTGCGTCGACTACAAGAATTTTTCTATGAACGTCCAACTTCCGTCGCCGCTGAATTTTATAAAAACCGCCAAAGAACTTAATACCTAAACTTTCCATAGACTTCATCCTGTAACACAAGTAACACCAAATGTCTTAATGCATTGGACCCGCAGTTTTATTATGCTATTGACCACCAACAAAACATGTGGAAATAATTAAAATACATGATAACAGCCACTTGAAAATTTTATACCGCGATCGATTTTATTTCGATTCCTAAATCAATAATCTAGTCAACACGACCACAAACTGCTACCGCCATTCTACAATGTCTTCAACGTCGGATCCACATCCAGGAGATACACCATAACCGAGTTGTCATCGTTTTTTGGACCAACATCAGTCATGACGCCATTGAAATTATCAAATGGTATTTCATAAATCTTCCTCCAGCCAAGACGATCACAAACCAATGCCATCGACTGGCTGGTGCAGTCGAAACGACAGTGCTGAAACCCCGACAACATTGCGAAATTGGAAGTACTTTCAAGTAACCTCATTCCAAGTGAAACTTGACGATACTGAGGTTCCACCGTGACCGTGGACACCTCCAATATCCGCCTCGGTTTGCCGTCAGGCTTTACGCATGACGGCAGTGGTGTCTCACGATAAATTTTATCCCAGGACAATAACAAATTCCTAGTGGCGTCAGTCTTGACGAGCTTTGCTAACTCACGAAGTATGTCATCTGGCGGGATTCCAGTCGGCGTTTGGGGACAATTAATGCTCAGACCACAAATTTTACCCTTATGTACCGCAGCAAGTGACATATCTGCAAAGCACAAGAACACATTAGATCAGGAACGTTTTGTCAGGCATTTGTTGTACCAGATCTTAGAAGAGTCAACCAAAGGGCCGAAAGGAACCTGTGAGTTTCTCTGTGACGGTCCGTGATTCCCATTGCTCGCATAAGCGGATCGTCAAGGTAGTTTCGCTTCATAAAGCCTAATGCTTCGGGAAATTTTTCTCTTTTCACATTTTGTATGTCGATGATATTCTGTTTGCCATGAAATCCAGAAAAAAATGTCCGTTCTGATGATAGAAAGGGATCCGCTTTACTCACCCGTTTTCTGATTCGACGTAAATGACCATGCAGCGACCGCCTTATCATCTTTTTTTTTTTTTTTTTTTTTTTTTGTTGTGGTCGGTTAGGTTAGCCACACCGGCATTAGGAAATTTTTAATCCAGAAGTTAGAAAAGGTCTATTTTTGTTTGTTGATTTGATTTGTAATTTATAACCGCATAATGTTAAATAAAATATTCTTTTGATTTTGTTTGTCAAGATTTTCGAAAGTCGAAAAGGAATTGAGTCGTAAATCGATGAGTTATTTTGAAAACATATTCTCGGATAGTGTTGTCGAGGGGAGTTTTGAAAGTAGTTTCCATTACTTGGGACGTTTATTGTTATGTGGCGCTTGTGGTTCATTGTTGGCAAGAGGAATAATTCGATGACAAATGGGACAGTAAAATTAAATACGCCTCGCTCGTTGTTTCGACCATCTTGTCACTTTATTCTTGAATTGCTCATTTCGAGTGTCTGAACCCAGGAATTGTACATGTTTCCATTAGAATCACCATTTGCTGGTGTATGTAACTTGATCCAAACGCACCCACTAATTGTTTATCTATTTCGTATCGACTTCTCCAACTGACACTGGACACCTTTCAAATAAACAATGACAACTTCCCCGAATCAACACAACCACAGCAGAAGGCCATCTTCCACAGTCTATCATCGTTTTCTTTTAGCCGGAATAAAATAATTCCTTTTTCTGTTTCTCTGGAACACACCACCCACCCGACGTCCAAGTGCACAGTTTTTATTTTTTTTTTAAGTAATTTAAAGTCATCTTCAGCGGTCTTTCCACCTACACTTCTCAGACCGGATTATAAAATTAAAACGTAAGAAAAAGAAGATAGAGGGGAACGAAATACAATAAAGACGCATTAGGAAGCTGGTACCAGGTCGTCCTCTTCCTGCGTCTGTTTTACTTTCTCTCTCTCTCTCTCTCTCTTACTCACTCTTGCCATCTCTCAGACTTCGATTGCAATGAGAGACTGACTCCCAGATATGATTATGTCTCTGTTGGCAACGAAAGGAAGCCATTAACATTGATGCTATTCGTCACAACTGTACCCATGAGCACTCATTAACTGGCTTAACAACACAACTCCTTGAACCGGGGAGAGACAAGAGTCAATTCTTGAGATGATGCACTGTGCACGCTCTCTGTGTGTATATGTGGATGTGTTCTGTGCAGACAATGACGATGGTTCCAGGTTGTGGCTGCATCAATGGGACTGGTTTTGACTTTATTCTGCTTGTCTGCTTTTTCATTGCATCGCCACTGCGACGGATAGGAAAGGAAAGGAAAAAAAGCAAAAGATGGAGGAGCAACATTGAAACTGGTTAGACACCTCCGCTTCCGTTTGCGTGCAATATTTCGCATCCTGTCCTTCAATTATAGGGTGGCAAATGAGTGAAGTGCAATGTGGTCTGAGCTCGGTCAATGAAAAATATGGCGCAGACACAACAGAAGCTCAGTGAGGACTCTAGTGGTCGGGGTAGGGACACTGACCGTTGCAGGGAATGCTTGGTCAATGAAAAATATGGCGAGGGCACAACAGAAGCTCACTAAGGACTCCAGTAGTCATAGTGGGGACACTGCTTGTTGCAGGAAATGCTGTTCTTAAAGAGAACGCTTGCCGTAGCAGGAAACTCTTGTCGTCGAATAGCTAACAACTTTTAAAGATTTAGAAGCTAATACAGTAGAATCCGGATATAGCAACGGTCAACCGGCGACACTAGGTCATACTTAACGGACGACACACAAAACAAACACAATTTGCGTTCATAGCAATTTGTATGCAAACCTAACATGGTGTTCTGTCCGTGTTGCAATAAGCGGCTGGTCGTTTTAAGCGATGTCCTACTAAACGGTTTCCACATTATTAGAATGGAAACTAGTATAACTAGGTTTAAGGAGCAAATTTACAGAACGTTATGTATTTTCAAATTAGTATGAGGTGTTTGGGTGCGTACATAAGACTCTCTCCTTTTTTTGGATTCAACAAAACAGACACAAACATAGACATGAAGGACTAAATTATTAAACAAAAGCACCAATTTTGGACAAACCAGGAGGGTAAATTCATAAAATGCAACCACTACCCCAAACGAGCTAAGAAGGCTCTAGAACTTCACAAAGCCAACCTGACAGTGCTGTGTGAAGCTCTCAAGGTGCATGCAATTACCACCTACACAAGATAGGCCAAGAAAAACACCTACTAACCACCTGCCCAGGACTGGACCGAATCAGATTCACGATAATCAATAAAACAAACGCAACAGGGACCGACTTCGAGAAATCAGATGTAGGAATATTGTCAAACTTATGAAGACAGCATTAAAGTTCTAGATCATAGAAGGGAGTACAATAGATCTTCCAGGTCGCAGTACAAGTGGCTTAGTGCCGCTCTCCATTTCATCATATCAATGAATTTAAAAGAGTTTTTCTGAACTAATATAGAATACAAGATAATACAATATAGTTTCCTGCGAATGGGGACAAGTTAGCAGATTTATTTGGCTGCCATTGAAGTTACAGCTTTTTCGCTCTATATTGATCTGAGCCCAGTTGGTTCTGATTATGAATTTACTAATGGATTTCATGTCCACATTAGCCAAATCGCCCAAATCTTCGAAGAAGTATTTCCCGGAAAATTTTCCCTGATCGTGTGCTGAACATGTTTCAAGGACAATACAAATAACATTTCAAATCTCTATAGAGCAGATCAGAGACAGTAGATGGAGAAAGTGAAACTACTTCGATTACGCGGAGAGTCAGCCTATGAAACGGACGAGAAAATGTTGGAGGTGAAAGAGACGTGGTTCCTGACTATCTCCACAGGTTTTTGATTTACAGCAGCCTTGTAAATCAAAAAGCGGAGGGTCCTTAATTTAGAATTTCTGGGCACCTTTTAGCCATCATTACAGGACTTCAAGATGCAAATATTCTGACCGGATGTTTAGAATCAGAAAATTATATTACTCTGTTGTAAGAAGTTTTGGTAGATATGTTCGCACAGAAACCGGGTTAAAATCGAGATTTCCAATAAGTTCATGCGTCGCGGGTCAGTCGTGAGTGGTTTAAAAAAAAAAAGTTCAAGTCACAGAGAGCCCAGCCCAAGAACAAGTGTGAAGTTTTCTTATTACACCTTTTAAGATCCATGCCATGTTACATTCAAACCAACCACTAGTAATAAAACCCAACCAAGTGACATCCAACTGGTTTCCCTGCCAAGTAATAAAATTCAATGATTTCATCGCACAAAACTAACAACTGCAAATTGTCTTCACCCTATACATTAAAAATAATTCCTAATAAAACAGCATTTGTCTGTTTAAATACTCCCAAAGTAGACCTGCATTCTTCGTGTCGTAAAATTTTACGAATGCCTGTGGTTTCATTCAAAGAAGAAAAAAAAAATACTAACTGACATCAGGCACTAAAACCACGTGTACCCACAGCAATGGAGTGTTAAAGACAATAAATGAAAAAAAAAAAAAAAAAAAAATCAAAACTCAATTACAACCTCCGGCAAAAGAGAGACGCACTACACTTTGCTCTAAACACTTTTAGATCGTAAAAAAAATTCTAGTATAAAACAAACATTGTGGGAGATGTGGTAATGCGGAGAAGGAGTCGCTTGTCAAGTCTTCACAGATGCACCGAGGACTTTGAATGGAAGGGAAACATGGTACTGATGGCACGGAAGTAAATTAAATATGAATGTTGTCGGAATTGGAATGTAAGAGCTATAAATTTTACTAGAAGACAGCGATGCGCATACATTGTACACGGGGGAGTAAAAGTAACTCCCTGGTTAAAGGAGTTTACATTGCATTCATTCAACTGTTGAATGTAAACTTGTGCAAGTTGTGAATAGGAGCTTAACGAGGTCGTCTTCATTTAAATTTAAGTATTTAAAAATTTAAATAAAAATGCAAAGATCTATGTGGGAGACAAATGACTGCTTGACCCAGAGTCTTAAAAGCCAATAGAGATTATTAATTTACTTTAATGCTGAAATTCATGATTTTCTCCAATTGATCTAAATTTTCCAGAACTAGGAGCAGACATCCAAAACAACTCGAATTCAACGGCCCAGAAGGAAATTTGTAATTCATGGAAGATTCATCGATACCAAAAGCACGAAGCCTGATAGCAGCTCTGTCAAATGCTTAAGAAATATTAAGTGCAACTGCCTTGTTTTCACCTGAGTTGTACAAAAATTGGTTCCAATTTTCGGTGTGGAGCAGTTGCTGCGGAACCCATACAACCACTTAGGAGCTTCTGTCTTGTCTCAAAAGAATGTTGCAGCCTTCTTTATTTATCCAAAATTGACTTGCGCGCGAGCTGAGCACGTACAGATTCAAAAAAAAAAAACTCCTTGCCCGCTCTAGTTGACATGACCCGATCTGGGTAAGAATATTGGAGAGTTCTTCACGCTTCCTCTTAAGCTGTTACGCCGCCCAATGTATGAAACATCAGCGAAAACCAGTTGATTTTTGACTGTCTTCTCCATCGTTTTGACCATGCCTATTTTAAAACTAAGAAAGATTTCTAACCGATCCTTTATACGCATTAAAATTTAAAGCTGTTTAGTAAAAGATTGTAGTGTTTTCATTTTCAAATTAAAAACAAATCTATTGCTAAAACTACCTGCGTTTGTTGCAATGAATGATTTTACTGCAGCGTACTACATGAAAACTCGTTTTTCACCACGGAACACCAAACATGAATCTTCATAAAGGCAAACGCTTTTAAAAAGAAGCAACACGTTCATGCTCTAATCAAGAGAATTTTCAAATTACAACATCAAACCCCCAACTTATGCGACGTAGAACTGAATTTACTAAAAAAAAAAATGACAGCCTCCAAAACATCCATATCACAAACGTGAAAAGTCTTCAGATGAGATAAAATAAAGAATCAACAACTAAAAATTCAAAACAAATTCCGAAACGAAATGTCGGTTAAAAATTTCAGAAGTCTCGCACGCAAAATAAAAAAAACACGAGAGAATCTGTGCCACACCCTATTAAACTTTGCGCTCACCGCCATCGCCAATGCGATCTCCGCAGTCGCGTCGCCGTGTCCACTATGTATGTTTGTTTACATTACAAAATTTCTATTTCAATTCGCGTCAGTCAATAACAAAAGAATTCCACATAACCCACTAACCAGTTTATTAAAACGTACACACTATCGTTTGCTGTTTTGCTCAATCCCTCCACTCCCTCCCCAAAGCAAAGTCGCGCTCTTCCACCGATGAAACCCAAGCTAACATTTAAATAAATTCATTCGAAAATTGACACACAGAAATAAATCACATGCAGATTCATTGTTATAATCTCGAACTGCAAATCAAATTTTCCACCCCTTTACACAGATAGACCCACAGACCCATACCGAACAAGTGTCTGTGAGTCTACCCTACACCCTCTCCCCACAGTTTGGTCTGGATATGTACATAAATCGCTTCGCAAATTTCCATTTTTTCTGCCATTTCTCAGTAAAGAGGAGAGGAGCTCCTCCTGGTTCCATTTCCATTTTTTCCATTCATCGCGCAACCATCCGTCGCTGTGTGGCAAATACATCACCTCTATTCAACTGATGGCACTGTGCCTTCCTGTCTTTTCAATTTATGCAATCAAGAGTAGAAGTAGCTCATAAAAAAACAAAAAACTAACCACATTGTATAGGTAGATGTATGGAACAACAAAAAATCTCTAAAAAAAAAAAATCAACAACAGCAACAGCAGCACATGTGTTGCGCGGCCGCTGGAACTGGGAAATATAAATTGATGACGCCATCAACTGGAGGCCATTATATAATCAGACGATTGAAGAAGATACGCTGCGCGAGAGAGTACACATCGAACTCAGACTGTGGGCACTTTACCCGAATGGAAGTGTCTACACTGTGGAAAAGACGAATCCCGATTGGAGGAGCATTGGAGACGAGACTTTAAGTAGTTGCCACTTTTTTTTTTTTTTTTTCTACAAAGAAATCATGTTGTAGTTCTCCGTCCGATAAGATAGTAGCAGCACGTATTCTAGAAATAGACGTGTTTCTATGGGTTTGCTTTGCAAAGAGAGGCAAACAGGAATTTGTTTTTTTTTCGGTATGAGACATGCTTATAAGGGCGTGGCTGCTGCGAAAAAGACTTGCACTTTAAGAATGCGAAGCTGATTAGTTGAAGGAGAAGGAGGATGCAGCGGGACATATTCCACATCTTTGCGAGGCAATATTTTCAATCCGGCTATCAGCAACAGAGTCTGGGAAACATAAACACAGTTTAGGAAGATAAAAGTTCCGTCACAAGACATGCTACACTTTGGAATCATAAAATCTAGGGGATGATCTTTAATCGTTCAAGATTCGAGTGCAGACGAGCAAGTGAAGAGATTTGACCAACCTAAAAGTGTTTGACGTTCATCGCTAGTGATGTAAGGAAGTTTTAGCCCATGCTTGACCTTCATCCGTCATATTATTATTATTATTATTACAACTTTATTAATCAAGAAGTAAATTACTTGAAGAGTAAAATTACGGCACCAGCTACCAGGGCTTTGGCCAGTTATAATTACGGTAAAATAAGAGTTATTACATATACTTATACATCATATAAATACACCAATTAGATCTTATTTTCCAATTTTAATAAAGTTAGTATCTTAAAAACGTCTTTAATGTTTTGTTCTGAGGGAACAGTTAAAAGGTCCATCAGGTTGTTTGATCTATTGACTTTTTTGGACATTAGTTTGATGTTTTCACAGTCGATAGTGAGGTGTTTTATATTAAGATTGACATTATTATTACATAGATGACAGAGCGGTTGTTCTTGTTTAGTTAGCATGTGGCTATGAGTGATGTGTGTATGGCCTAGTCGCAATCTTATATAGCATCTGAGTATTCTAGGAGGTATATTATTCGGGTAGATAGATTTGTCTGCTTGGGGGTTGATTTTAGAGTAGTGATGAGCGTATCCTTCCCAATGGCTTTTCTTAGATCTCCAATATACGCGCATTAGATTTCTTTTAATATCTTTTTTATTGTATATGTGGAATTGAATAAGTGGTTCATTTAGAGCTGCTTTTGCCGCTTTTAGAAAATATTTGAAAAAGGAGGACAGACAGACAGACGCCGAAGTGATTCTATAAGAGTTTCGTTCTTCCTTTGGAACGCAACCCTAAAGACGGATTCTGGGTTGAAAAGACCAATCCAAGGGACGGATGAAGGTTAAATATCCCATAATTTGCTGGGCTTAGCAGATTGGAACAAGTTTAATACCATTAAGTTGTATCTAATAATCTAAAGTTGGTTTAATCAAGGTTAACAAATTTTATCAACTCGCAGTGTACCATGTACGTAATAAAAAAAAACATAGAATGATAATTTTGTTTTCATCGTAACTCATGTACTTTTCACCTATGAAAGGCGATTTTTATTGTAGTTGTAAATTATACCTATTAAAAAAACCATGGATTTTACATCAAGTGATTTGGTAGCAAGGTACAACTTTTGCCATTTGTAATTCAAAGAAAATCCCATGCATATAGATAGAAACGCTGAGATTATATTAGGTTGCCAAATATCTTCCTTCCGCCTTTTTGTCTTTTGAATTTTCCGGCTATGTACAAAGCGCTACAGAGCTCGTAATACTATACATCATTTGAAAGGTCTTGACATAACCTACAAAACGACGCTATGCATGATTAGTTTGGATATTGCGTTCAACAGTTATAGACGTGTAAACATGGAGTTCACTAACGCCGAAATTCGCGCTATTTAAAAGTTTTCCTTCGTTAAAGGCAAATCCGCTACAGAAACGTTCCGTGAGATTAATGGTGTTTTGGGGGATGGTACTCTATCACTTCGAACCGCGGAGGAATGGTTTCGACGATTCAGAGCCGGTGAAAACGACACCATGGATAAGCCAGCCGGCGGAAGACTTGTGACGACGAATACCGAACGAATCATGGAAAATCTTGAGTTAGACCGGCATGTGGCATCTCGTGACATCGCCCAGGAGATGGGAGTTAGTCACCAAACCATTTTAAACCATCTGCAGAACACTGGATACAAAAAAAAGCTTGATGTTTGGGTGCTGACGTGATTTGACGCAAAAAAGCTTCTGGTCCGAATCAACGCCTGCGATATTCTGCTAAAACGGAACGAACTCGACCCATTTTTGAAGCGGATGGTGACTGGCGACGAAAAATGGATCACATACGACAATATCAAGCGAAAACGGTCGTGGTCGAAGGCCGGTGAATCGTCCCAAACAGTGGCCAAGCCGGGATTGACGGCTAGGAAGGTTTTGCTGTGCGTTTGGTGGGATTGGAAGGGAATCATCCATTATGAGCTGCTTCCATATGGCCAGACGCTTAATTCTACCATCTACTGCGAACAACTGGACCGCTTGAAGCAGGCGATCGATCAGAAGCGTCCAGAATTGGCCAACAGGAAGGGTGTAGTGTTCCACCAGGACAACGCCAGACCACACACTTCGTTGATGACTCGTCAGAAGCTACGGGAGCTCGGATGGGAGGTTTTATCGCATCCACCATATAGCCCGGACATAGCGCCAAGTGATTACCACCTGTTCCTGTTCATGGCGAACGCCCTTGGTGTTGTGAAGTTGAACTCAAAAGAGGCTTGTGAAAAGTGGCTGTCTGAGTTCTTCGCAAATAAGGAGGGGGGCTTCTACGAGGGGGGTATTATGAAGTTGCCGTCTAGATGAAGGCAGATTGTCGAAAAAAACGGCACATATTTGAACTAAATTCGATTACTGTAACACTTTTTATGAAGCATTGAATGAAGAGCAAAAAAGCGGAAGGGAGATATTTGGCAACCTTAGGTATATAAGACATTGATACATTTTTTTCACAAACGGCTGCTTTCAAAGAGATTATGAAAAAAAGACCTCTTACAGTCATTGATATGATGACGTATGCCTTTGATAGTTTTTTTTTTTGTCTGCTTATATTCGCAAAAAAACATGAGCTTGCGAAATATGGACTAAGGAGAACCCAGCAACTTGCATAAGAACTTAATTACAAACTGCACTCATTACCTACTTATTGCAGACCAATTTCACAGAGAACGCTGTCGATCTGATGGCCAATTAAGGCGTTAGATCAGTAAACGAATTCAGCCGAAGAGCACCAAACAATTTTCAAGGCCCATCTTGTGATTTACGAGATTATTATTATTATTATTATAATGTTATTAAATTGCAAGTGAATTACAATTTAATGCAATACTAGTATTGGCTGCCAGGGCCTTCAACTAGTTGGTTTTTCATTGTAGGTTGTTAAATGAGTTTTGCGATGTTGAGGTTATCGATGATTTGGTAAACAAGTTCTATGTTTTCCCTGTTTACATGTGTGAGGAGATATGTAAGGCTATGGTTGGAAAATTTTTTGGTTGTGGTTATAACTTTTTTGCAGGTGAGAAAATGAGATATTGTGAGTGTGAGGTTTTGATCACAGAGGTGACAGATAGGGGGTAATTCCTTGTGGAAGAGGTGTTTGTGGGTGATATAACTATGTCCAAGTCGAAGTCGGGTGTAGATTTGGATCTGCTTTTGGGCGATGTTATTGGGATAGATTGGTTTAATGCCGTCGGGGTTGAGCAGTTTGTAGGTGTGATTGTAGGATGACCAGGAGGTTTTCCTATTATGTTTCCAGTTATTGTGAATGAGTTTATTAATGTCTGTTTTACTGTATTGGTAGAACATTTTGAGTGGCTGTTTTGTTGCTGTTTTTGCTTCCAGATCTGCGGCTTCGTTGCCTTTGATGCCGATATGACCGGGAATCCAGGCGATTTTTAGATTGTCACTGCTGCAGATGAGGAGGTCACGGATAGAATTAATAATTGCTATTGGGGATGTAATGTTCTTAATGGCTGAGATTGCTGATTGGCTATCTGAGAAGATTATGGTTTTTTTTGTTTTACTGAGTTTTATGGCTTGGAGAATGGCGAAAGCTTCTGCAGTGAATATTGATGTATAGTGCGGAAGAAGGCCTTTCGAGAGTACTAAGGTACTTTCGTTGACCACGGCAAATGAGGTGAAGGTGTCGGTTTTAGAGGCATCTGTAAACAAAAAGTTCCAGCCAAGTGATTTGTATTTGTCGGAGATGCTTGAATAGAGGGCTTTGAAGATGAGATCGTTGGTTTGGGATTTGGTGTAGCTACAGAGGTCTGTGATTAGTTGGCGGCTGCAAAGCTCCCATGGAGGTTGGCTATTGCTTTTGGGGTTTTGGATGGATATGGGGATATTTAGGTCTCTTGCTGAGGCTATGACGTTGAATATGGTTGATTGGATTTTCGGAGGTCGAATACGATTTACGGTCTTTGTTATAGTTTTGTGGATAGCAGATGGGTATTTGGAGCTTATTTTGTGAATGATCGAAGAGGTGAGGTTCCCAAATCTTTCTGCAAGACTAGGGAGTCCTGCTTCGGTCAGAATGTTTTTGATGGGTGTAGAGCGGAGAGCTCTCATGCTTGTTCGGATGGCGGCGTGATAGGGTGTGGCTAAGAGTTGTATGCACGATTTGGAGCATTTTCCATAGATAGGAAGTCCATAGTCTATTTTTGAAAGTACGATGGATTTTGTTAAATGAATGAGGGAGTTTATATTAGATCTGCTATTTTTCGCCGATAGATATTTTGTAATATTAACTCTGGCTGTGAGGCTTTTTTTTATATAAAGGCAATGGTTTCGGAAATCAAACCTTGAATTGAAGACTAGCCCAAGAATTTTTAGGCAGTTTGTGTTCTGTATTTGGGTATTGTTTATGCAGAGTTCTATTGTTTTGTTACATGAGTGTTTTTTGCAAATATGGAAGATGATGGATTTGGAGAGCGAAATGGATGCACCTGAGTAATCGCACCATTCTTGGAGGGCAAGGATGATGCGGGTGAACGTGTTACTGACTTCAAGAAGGTCTTTGGATTTAGAAAAAATGAAAAGATCGTCCGCGTAGAGCGAGTGGTCTATGGATGGAAGGATGTCTATTGTTTTACTTATTTCGTTGAAGGCTATAAGGAATAGGACTACCGAGAGGGATGATCCTTGTGGAATACCGTTTTTTAGTTGGTGTGGATTGGAATGGGTGTTGGAGACCTTGACTCGAAAGTGTCTGTTGCACAAAAAAGATTTGATGAAAGTGAAGATTTTGGGACCAATTTTCCATTTTATGAGTTGGTTTAGTATGACGTGCATACCTATTCTATCGAAAGCCTTATCGAAGTCTAAGCTTAGAACAGACGCGTGGTTTCTCTCTGACAGCGTCGAGGAGATGAAGTGGTCAATTTGGAGGAGCGCATCAAGGGTAGATGTTCCTCTTCTGAAAGCGGCTTGTCGGTTGTCTAATAGTTTGTCTTTCGAGAGAAACCAGAAAAGACGTTTGGCGATAATTTTTTCAAGGATTTTGCTTGTGCAGGGAAGGAGAGAGATTGGGCGGTATCCCGTAGTAGAGGAAGGATTATTGTTGGGTTTAGGTATTGGAATGATGGTTGCAACTTTGAAAGAATGTGGGATGGTTCCTGAATTAAAAATGTTATTGAAAAGCGACAATAGTCGTTTTTTCAGAACTGGGGGGGAATTTTTTAGCATAGCGTATGAGATACGATCGAAACCTGGTGTTTTGCCCTTTGCAGTGCTTAAGCACGATATGAGTTCGATCATTTTTATTTTAGTTTCTATTGTCGTAGCTGTAGGAGAGGGATTGAAGGAGGAATGGGTGGCGTTTAGTATTATATACTTTTCCTGAATGAATTTTGGAGTAAAATTTGAGTCGTCAGAAAGCTTTTCCCAAGTCTGGGCAAAGTGATCGGCTATTTCTGTTGGACAGGTAAGGGTTGTGGCGCTAGTTTTTATTGTTTGGATGGTGGTTGGTATATATGTACCTGTTAATTTTTTTATGTCTGCCCAAAGCTTACGCGATTTGCAGTTAGGGTTTATATGGGCTGTGAATTTTTCGAAGCAGATCTTTTTTTCAGTTTTAACTGTTTGGCGGAATTTAGCGTTAAGCTTTCTATACAGAATGAGGTTGGTGTCAGTGGGGAATTTCTGGAATCTATGCCAAGCCTTTTGTTTGTAGTTCCGGAGGTCGCTGATCTCTTTATTCCACCAGGGAACTGTCTTCCTGTGAAACTTCCCAGTCGTTTGGGGGATGGCTACGTTGGCTGCTGTTCGTATGGATTTGTGGATAAGTGCGGATTCTCTATTGATATTCGGCGATTCTAACCTTTTAGAAAGTTCGTTTGATACTGTGGTACCGTAAAGGTCCCAGTTGGCTCTGTCGAGCAGGAATTTTGTTGTGTGCTTTATGTGGGAGTTGTAGGGGCCACATGTGAGAGTGATGAAGATAGGGAAGTGGTCACTGCCTGATAGGTTGTCTGAGATAGTCCAGGTGGTTTTCGGTAGGAGAGAGGGAGAGATCAGGGACAAGTCAACATGCGTGAATGTTCTGTGTGTGGAGAAATGGGTGTGGCGGCCGTCGTTGAGGACTGCTAGCCCTGAATTGTTGATGAAGTGGTCTATTATTTTCCCGCGCTTGTTATGTTTGTCAGAACCCCAGGTAGGACTCCATGCGTTGAAGTCGCCGGTGATAATGACTGGTGTATTTATGTTGATTAATATATTGTCAAGATCTGACGACGAAAAGTGTTGATCGGGTGGAATGTATAAGGAGATTATGGTGAGCTTGATTTTCAGGGTTAATTCGACTGCTATTGTTGATATGTTGGAATTTATGTTAAGAAATGTATGTGGAATGGACTTGTGGATCAGAAGGCCGACACCTTGTTTTGAAGCGGTGATTGCGTCCAGATTGTGGAAGGATGCTGAATATTGTTTTGGCGGAATAGGTTGGAGGTTAGGTTTGATATGTGTTTCTTGAAGTGATATTACAGCAGGGTTGTGCTCATTTATGAGTAGTTGTAGTTCATGGTAGTTGTTGAAGAAACCGTTTAAGTTCCATTGGAGGATTTTGATAGATGATTTGGTTGTGTAGGGGTTCAGATTGTGTTTCGGGGCATTGGTGTTAGATATATTTTGTGAGATGGGACTCTGTCGTCCAGCCCTCGAAACATTCGGACTCCGGTTGGAGTTCGGATGTTTCGAAGCCTGGACAACAGAGACAGGTTGTGGAGTCGGATGGTTAGTATTAGTTGTCATCATCGTCAATTTTGACAGGGGGATCTAAGAAATATTTGTTGGTTTTAATGAGTGTTTGTGTGATTGTGTTGATTTTGTTGTCAGGCATTGTTTGTGTTGGGTTGGTTAAAATACGCGTAATGGTGTTAGTGTTTAAATTTTGTGTGTTAGGATAGGCTGTGCTTGTGGCAAGCTTGAAAGATGTCGTAGAGGGTTGTGGAGTGGCTGAGTTTCTGCTTACGGTGGTAGAGGTGGTGCTGGGACTAGTGATGGGTTGATTTTTATTGTTGTGTGGTTGTGGGTTTTTTGGTTGCGAAACTGATGGCGTTGGGGTAGAGGTTGCGGTCACGTTGGGAGCTTGTGCTTTGATTGTTTCGATAGGTTTGTTGCGCGTTACGCAGTTATTTGGGAGTGTGGTAGGTGCAATTGGTTGGGATGCGTTTTTAGAGATTGCGGCGTAGGATACGGAGGTTGTAGGGCTGGGGTTTTGTTCCTTGAAAGTCTGCTTCGCCTCGGCCATGGTGCATTTTTTCATTGTTTTTATCTTGAGTATCTCCTTGGCTTGAAGATACCGCTTGCATGTTTTTGATGACGATGGGTGGTCTTCTTGGCAGTTTGCGCACAAAGTGCGTGTGCAGCTGCTGGGGTTGTGTGGGGGAAGGTTGCAGTTGGCGCACGACGGGCTGCTTTTGCACCTTTTGGCCGTGTGGCCGAGGAGCTGACAATTTTGGCAACGCATGGGATTGGGAAAATATTCGTTTACGTTGACTGTATACCAGCCAATGTGAACTGATGTTGGTGGTCGATAAAGGTCGAAAGTTAATAACACTAGACCAGTGGCCCGTTGATTGCCGTCTGTGTTTTTTTTGAATTTATATACGTCTGTGACGCCTTGTGACTTCATTTCCTTTATTATTTCTTGTTCTGGAACGTTAATTAAGCAGGGAGCGTATACTGTGCCCTTACAGGCATTTAGGCTATGGTGGTATGTTATGTTTACCGGACAGATATTAGCGAGGGTTTTTTGTTTGATGAAAAGTTCCGCTATCTTTTGTGATCTGGTTAGGATCAGAAGATTGCCGTCGCGGAGTTGCGTTATGTTATCATATGCCGTGCTAATACCGTCTATGGCTTTTTTCAATAAAAAGACGCTATAGTTGGATAGCGGTTTTTCTGGGGTGGTAGGAGCGATAACTATAAATTTGGGGTTAGAAGGGGCTTGGGTTGTGGAGTTAAAAGGAGTGTAGGTTGTCTTTTTTCTTTTATTATGCTTGGGTTCGGTAAGCGTCTCGAAATCGAGCTCGCTGAACCGGTTACCCGTCAAAACACGTGGCCCTGAGGCCATTGGAAGCACGAGAACTATCACTCTTTATGGATTTCGGTCTATTCACTTGGTAATTAGTGTTGTACGGAAATGAAGGTTAACTGTTTTGGGGTTTTCCCGTATGTAGATTGCCTGCGGTAGGTAATTAGTGTTAAGTACTTTATGATATCAGAGAGGATGCAAAAAGTGACCGGGAGCGAATACCGAAACGATGTTGTCGCTTCGGAAGCTAGACGGTGACTGAATTTACGAGATACTTTCCACATACACTCCTTGTTTGCTAACTAGAAACGCTTGTCATAATATTCACTTTTTTACTCACTTACTACTTTTACTCAGAAGTTAAGTAACAGTAGAAGTGACATTTTTAAACAAAATTTTAACTATACTTTCTACTATTTTCCAACATAAAATGGTTTCGAGTCATACAAGTGAAACAAGTTTTAATGAAAAAATAATATGAACGTTCGGAAATGACACTTACTCCGATAAAGAATCGGTGGGTCATTTTTAAAGTCAATGTCAGGAAAAGCACTAAATAACACCGCCAATCTAGTTTTAGTAATTATTGAGGTATGATTGGGCGCACGACTAAAAAATCAAAAATATTTCAGAATCATTAACACCGCGTTTTAAAATTGTTTTAGTAAAAATGAGTACTAGTTAATTGACTGTAATTAAAAACGTACTGACTAACTTAAAAACATATTAAAAGTACTACGATAAGTTGAAAGTACTGCGGTTAAAGGATTGACTAAAAGTTAGTTATGGCTGAGAAGAAGATAAGAAGGAAGTTTTGAACTCATTTTAACCATCTATTGACTGCAGTTAATCAATCATTTTAGCGTTCCTGGTTGATTGACTCCTAACGACAGTCTAGTTTAATAAGCCCTTTTTCATAAATAAAAAGGGAAGAGAAGAAAAAACTGAATATTGTTAGCTATGTTTTACGATCAGCAACTGGTGATGAAAATGGCATACTTTCCGCAGTTCTTTTCTTCAACTTGCCAGCCCAAATACTATCAAATACAACCTTAAAAGTCGGTGAATATTTTAAAGATGAAATCACCCGCAGAGCAGCCGAGATGTCATGCTTCAGTCCCTTATCTTTCTTTAAACGGAAAGCAAAAAGTTGACGTGGTTCATTTAAATAATTTAACCCCACGATCCAGTTGTGTCATCACTTTCATCTAAGAGCGTACAGTCAAAGCATCACACATCACGCCAACTAGAACGCACACAAAGAAGTCCATTCATTGATGCCTAAATACAGAGCGTTCATCAGTAATTTCCGCTAAGCGAAATGATAACGAAATTTGTTAAAAAAAAAAAGACACAAAAAGTAACCCGCGTTAGATAAATTATCTGTGGCGGTTGTATGCCTCTCCTTCTCTCTATCTCTGTTCGGCTAATTGGAATTTAATTCGATCACTAAAATTTCACGAACAACCTTGCGGTAAGGAGGAATTAATACCAACCAGACCGTGTCACAACCAATTCCGCTCCAATCAGAGGTTGTTTCTCTAATTCACATGAAAACTGATATCTGCACTTCCTATTTAAACACAGACATAGACCTCCTGACCGTTCTTTGTTGGCTCCTAACTGCTGACCGCTGACCACACCACTGGCCCCCGCTCTGTATTGAAATCCCATCTAGTGACTTCCGCAACACCCTGTATATCTGACACTTCTACGCTATGCCGCCGCCAGTGTTTACCTAAATAAATTGAAAATTTTTGCTCAGAATCACTCCCCGGAGTGTGGGCAAATAAAAATATATAAAAATGAAAGTGTACGACATGCATGTTTGGTTTTTCACTTTTTTTCTTTTCTTTTGCTTTCTTTACTTCTCCCTCCTCCTCCTTAAATGCTACTTTTTGTTTGCCTTTTGTTCTGCGTTTTTGCGGTTACCAACTTATTTATATTTTAACTGCAGTTTTCTTTTCCTATATGCATTATGCATGTTGTGCGGTGCTTCTCGACATCATGAGCTGAGCTGAGCTGGGTTTGGAACATGTACACCACCGGATTTTGTGGATTTTTCCTTTCTCGACACAACGTAAATAAGGATTAAAACAAAAATTCATAAATAAATCAGTCTTAAGTGAATCACCCTGTTTTCCGTTTATGTGGCCGTCGTCAGGTGATAAGAGAGCTTATGTGCATGTAAAAAAGCGCGGATGTGTGGCTTGAAATAAGAAATAATAGGTCTTGGAAACAATTAATTTAACAAGAAGATCCCAATTATGAAGCAGTGTAGTTATAGCCCATACAAGGTCAGAGCATAGCTTTTCCGCGCCTCCACTGTGTTGTGCGCGATATAATTTGACACATTTTAAGGGAACCTACTGTTTTAATGCCGGTCCCGAAAGCTGAATTGTGAAAGAAAAATATGATGCACAATCAACATATTCACTGATCTGTGGAATAGACATTATTTTAGACTTCATCGTACTGCTGGAATATATGAATATTTCAACAACCAATCTGTAGCGCCATCCGATGATGCATAGTTGTAATGGAACTAATATAATGTATTAAAAATTAAATGTATAACAAAACTGTGTTAATAAGGTTATACACATTCCGTACGTACCACTCGTCCAATATGGTAGCAGAGCGTAGTTGCACAGTCCAAAACTGTGCAAAAAGATTGTTCAGATTGTTATAAACCATTCCAACACACATCCGAGCCTCGGTGAAGCGTCTTCAAAAGCTAATTAGACCAAGGCTCACACCCAATGACAAACAAACGCACAGATGATGATCATATCGGATTGCAATCCTTTCAATAGAAATTGCATTCCAAATATTACCCAATAGCCCATAAAGACACAAAACACAGACGGAATTATTTAAATGACCGAAAACCATTGACAAACTGAACAACTCCACTCTTTTATCGAAAACGACAAACAAATATTTTCTCTTTAAAAACATTCCTTTCCTCATATTTGTCGTCCCGCAGCTGCAGCGATTGAATTAGGTCGAATAATTAAATCCTATTTTATATTCAGATCATAGCTCATACAACCGCGGCTGGGTAATCTATCTGTGTGGATCATTCCGGGAAGGTATGTGCACTAAAGGAACACACAAAAGGTTCTTTCTTTTTTTTTATATAGAATTATTGAATCGTAAAACGTGTCATCACAGACGACGGTGTTGACAGAATATAATAAAGAATTCGGTTCTAAATTTAGGTGTGGGAGTGAAAATTATGTCAAATTTTATGGCCAGAGACTGAGAGAGAGAAACGACCCGAATACACACAAAAAGAAAAGTTTATAAAGATCATCTGTCTGGTTTGTGGTAATTGCAGTTGTCTAAGGATTGAGTCACTTTTTGCAAGCGAAATTGGAAAAAAGAAGATTAAAGTGAAAAGTATGAGTGAGGTGATCTCACATTTGTGCTCTGTATGCGGTTCAAGGTTGGATATGTGTGTTGAAAAGGAGAAGCAATCGTCAATAACTGGACTGACAATAAATTCTAAAATAAAAATGCATATAAAACGAAAAAAAAAACTGAATTGGGTACAGTTGTTTGCCTACAAGTGAACAACATCTAAAAGAGACGTCAGCGGGTGAACCAAAATACCTTTCGAATTGACGAAAATAAGTGCGAATGTGGCAACTGAATTCGATCAGAAAATATTTTCGGATTGCAAAGCTTTCACGTTCGAAATTTTGGAGGGTTCACACATCTGTGATCCCCCTTTCGGTTGCAGCTCTGCTTACATAGCACAATTACAAATTCACAGCTATCCAAAGAATGTCTCTTCTATGTCATAAATTGTCCAGAAGGCAACACAAATATATTCGTTTAAATCTCTAGTGCGAATTCTTCGTATATCGGAAATTAATAGGAAACGCATGATTTCCGAAAAAAGCTTATGCAAAGTTTTTATTCGTAGAAAATATTTCATTTCTGTATACAGTGTCTTGCTCCGCGAGTTGCAATGTTTATGTTTACAAATGGCAGTGACTTACTACTAAACGAGCATCGGGGCTCTTTTTCTATCATCTGAACAGGTCACCATTTCGGGACGCTCATTTCGCAAGTGAATTGGAATTGCAAACATTTCCAAAACCTCAAATTAGGTTTTCTTGTGTGCTATTGAAAAAGTGCCAAGCAGATTCTAATTGGAAAAATGCATTTCCCGAAATAAGAAATAGGATAGATAAGATAAGATGAGGAGTTGATCCACTTAACAACCAAAAATTGCATCGTAGTGCCACTAGGACATTTCCAGCATAGCATAGTTTTTTTGAAAAGTATAATTTGTAATTGCGTCGAATAAGAGAATAAGAGTTTTCCTGATCTAGAATTTATCTAAGCAGAAAAAACTTTAATTTTGTGCTTTATATGAAATTGGCGTACACAAGTAAACTCCGCAAAGATTTTTAATGTCTACTGCTAGGAATTCGCAACTACCACTAGAACATATAATTTTCAAAAATTAACAAAATTTAAAGCAGACCTTTGATTGTGTTTTTATTAATTTAGGTTTTTTTTTTTAATTACATAACTGAGGATAATTGGCGTCAAATTAAACAGTCATTCATTGTGCCTGCAGTAGGGGGCGGTGCATTACGTGCACCAGAACTTTCTGCCCCTTAAGATATTGTAATTTTAGACAGCGAAAACAAATTTAATTAGTGGCAAGTCAAAGTGTCCCTGAACCGGACCTATCATTTATTTTAGCACCACAAATGTGCATTTAAGATCTAGTCTGAAGATAAGTAAAGTAGTTAGAAACAAGATTTGAGACGAGCACATTTGTACAGAACTATAATGTATGCTGGAGACATTTAGGCTTCAGTTAATTATCCGACAACCACCTAAAAATTCACATTAGAAAGCAATAAAATGGCCTGTCGACTGCAAAGCAGCACAACGAATGATTATTGTTTTCTTTTTTTTTTTTTTGAAAAAACTTCCTACAAACTTTTAACGTGTCCTTTTACATGACATGTTTTTATTTATTTAATCACCACAAATGTGCAAAAATGTCCATTGACTGACCATGACTTCTTTTTGGGTTTCATTGCAAAGGAATAAATACACCGTAATAGAATCATTTCGGTGTCCGTCTGTCGATCTGTCTGTCTGTGTTGATAGCTCAAAGTCCAGTACATCTATTCTGATATTTAAGCTCAGGATAAAAATAATCAACACAATAATAAACCTCACCACTTGATTGTACCTTTATATGCTTACAGTGGCGGTCAAATAGCAGTGTTGTTGTGTGAAGGATACATTTTGCAACTTGAATAACCTTTTGCTCAATGAAGTTTTGAGTTTGATTTTGGATCTTAAGAGTATATAAGATGCCCACCAAATGCTTAGTACAATCTTTAGTATACGCGCAAAACTGTGAAACATGGTGGCTCTAGCATTATGGTATCGGGTTGCTTCTACTATGGTATAAGTCCCTTATTCCGTATAAACGGTGCGATCGATCAACATTTTTACAACGATACACTGCCCGAATCATACCAGAAGGACAGGAATGGTTTCGGCTCAACTTTTGTTATGCCTTGGCCTCCCCAATCACTTGACCGCAATCCAATTTAATATCTATGGGCGGATGTTAAGAAAGTAGTTGCAGCTCAAAGCCCATGAAGAATAATAATATTCAAATGCATACATGCAACAAGAAACCAAAAATAGAGATTATTCATTTGATGCCATGTCCCCGTGTCTAAATTATTATTCATTGATTTTTAACAACCCAAATGATATTCTAATGACACCGTGTCTCAGCTGCACGGAACATTCAACAACTTCACACCTCTTGTGATGTCTGCAATAAAAAAAAGGATGACTCCCAATCTTTCCCCCGACATTGAGCAATCACAAATCGACACTTTTTTCCTCCCTGCTTTTTACGCTCAGGGTTAAGGCTCATGGGACAAATCCTGACAACGAAGAAGGATGGTGATATAAAACCAAACCATCCATCCCCTTTTTTTATGTGCAAATTTTTTTTTTTTTTTTTTGATTCATTGTAAAAGAAAAGAAAGCCTCGCGCATGTTGCCATGGAATCTCTTTGTTCCAAATCCAACCAAATAAGCGGTACAGTGCTCACCCTAGTTTCCCTTTGAATTCTACTACACATACGAGTGATGTGAAAAGAGGCTGCCCACCGATTCATAATTATATAAGACCACAAGCATTTGCATGAATGCCGAAGACATAATTGAGATGTAATCAAACTTGAAACCCGCCAAAAAGGTCACACCACTCACCTTAAGAATCATTTTCTTTTGAATTTATCAAGAGATAATTCGCATGGGTGTGTGAGTAACTAGGTTTGAATTAAATCACTTTGAAAAATAAACTAAAATTCCATTTTATTGCATTCCCGTCAATTCGTTGTTGCTGTTCGTCCCCCTTTTTTTTTATTTGAGTCGATGTATATAAATGAAAGGGTGACGTCATTCTTTTCATTTAGTGGCCTATCCTCTCATTCTCTTTCTCTCTTCGTTCCATGCTAAATCTTATTATTTTTAAATTCACACAATCAAAGCCAACCAAAAGAAAAAAATAATTTATAAAAACAAAAAGGACTTACAAACGAAAAAATTTGTTGAAGAACCGGCAACCAATGACAGAGATGGGGTTATGAGCTTCCCGCAAATTTGTCCAAATTCACCGCAATACGCTCCCAATTGCAGAATAAAAAAAAAAACTTGTAATTTACAAAATTTTGATTAGTCTCTTCTAATTGGAACGCCGAATTCAATGAAATAAAAAGGAAAATGAAAACTCCACGAAAAAGGAACAAAAACCGAAGAAAAAAAATTAGTAGTGCAAGAAATTTCCCAGCAAAAGCGAAAAAAGAATGATTAATGAAAAACCTATAGAAAAAAAAAAGATTTCCCACTTTTTTTCAATTCTCACAGACACTTGGCCGAAAAAAAATTAAAAAATGTCACGCCAACTACGGTCAACCATCGCATAGAAACGCACAGCACTGAGATGGGGAAACAAGAAAAATTTGTACCCACTTACCGAAATTTTCTTCTCTTTTCGATTTCTTCGTCTTCTACTGGTGCTTCTTCTTGTTCTTCTTTTCTCTGCACACACGCACACACCCGTAGTCGCGTCGTCGTCAAAAAAAAGGTTGGGAAACAAATTGGGAACAAAATACAAGAATAACTATATGTAAATCCAGAGAGGGAGAAACAGAGACAGAGAGCGAACAAAGAGCGAGAAATATATTTCTTAATTTATATTTTTTTTTCTTCTTCGTTAAGATTTTTTTTTCTTGTAATTCAATGTTTGTCGCTAATTTAACGGTACAAACGGCACGAGCATTTAGTAAATATTTTTTTTTAGAATTTTTTTTTATTTTATTTTGTATATGTTGCGTATATAGAGATATATGTTTTGCCAACAACTGAAATTGAAATAAAAGAAAATTGTGAATTTTCTCTTTCGCTTTTTTTTCGTTCTTTTTGTTTTTAAATCCAAAGAAACGAGAGGCAACCGAACGTAACGCGATCACAACCGTATACACACAGCTCCTCGGCTCATAAAGTCCCGCTCGGTTTCGTACACCGGGGAAATTCTTGTGCTCTTGCTTGCTCTTCCTTCTCGTCGTTGCCGTTCGTTTCGTTTCCCCGCTTGAGGATGGAAATTTCACACAAACACACACAACACAAACGCGTGCGCGCCACTCATCGCTCACCCATACGAGAGCGTGTACGCAAAGCCAAAAGAAAGAAAAATACGAAAGAGTAGCGCAAAAAATAAAGTTGAACAAAAATTACAAAACGTACGAGGAAAAAAAATTCCCTCTATAATTTTAGAAGCATACGCCCAGTTGACGTATCGAACCGGATTCGGGGGAAGGAAAATTTTGAGGTAAAAATGCCCGACAAACGAAAATCCAATTGCACACGAATTTAATTTGAATCAATTTTACTTTTGGCTACACTTTCGATTTTTCACTTTTTGTTGCGATTTTTTTTTTTTTTTTTCAATTTCTCGTTGGTCACTTTTTTTTCATTTCATTACGTCACGCAGGGTGGTGGCAATGCCGGCGCGTTACTTGTCCCGTTTCGTTTTCTTCATGTCGTCTCTTTTACCGATTGGGAACAGGTTTTTTTTTTTCAATTCAATTGGATCGCCTTACGCGGTTAAATCTTTTGCAGATTTTCAAGAAAATTTTTGCACTCGGAAAAAAAATTGGGAAAAAAATCCAGTTCCCGTCGTCGATTTACCTTTTTTTGATCCACCAAACTCAACAATTAACACAGAAAATATTGGAAACACCGCGTTCGTCAATCAGGATGCGCAACGTTCGATGCAGTACGCTTCTCCTTTGATTCTGCTAAGAATTTCCCTAGGCGACGACGAGTTGAAAGAGAGCAAGCGGGCTTGCGGTGGATGACGGCGACTAGCTGGGATAGGGGGAAATTTCCGTTGTTGTTGTTGGTGTGCTTTGGATTTTGTTTTGGAGCGAGTGGTAGAGATATTGTTTGTGTGTGTGTGGGGTTGGTGGGTGTTGGTGGGGACGCGTTTAGGTGCGATGGCGATGATGTCAACCAAATGGGCAATTTGTTGGGCTGGTAATAGAGGGAAATTGTGTGTGTGGAGAATGTCAGGAAAGCGAGAGACAGGAAGCCATTGTAAGCGTTGGATTTAAAAAGTCTGCGAGGGTTGTCAAGTTTGATGAAAGTGATTCTCAAGGGCGCTTAAAATAAATTGAAGTGTCGAATATAATACTAAACTTGAGTAACGTCACAGGCCGTTGTTGGCTAGAGTTTAGCTTTTTCGCTCCTCCATTGTTCTGTGTGCTGTATGATTTCACAAATGTGAAGTGTCGAATATTGTTAAAATAATTTTGACAGTTCTGACCTTGCGAAAACACAAGCAATAAATTTTTCTAGAATAAGCCAAACTTGAAAAGAATCAGAAACGGGACAGGCGCTGTTATTCAAGTGTCTGACCTTTCAAAAGTTCAAAAGAATTATAAAAGGAAAGGCCAGGAGCCAATTTTTCAGGTGTTTGACCTTTAAACGACCTATATATTTTTTTTTCTCTCGGTACAGCGCAGTTGTAAATTTTGTTTGTCTTACTTTTCTTTAGTTCAAATTAGCCCAACCGACGCCCAATAAATTTTTATATGATTAATCTAAAACTGCGCTCTATTATTGCTATCGTCAATTTTTGTTTTGAACCATTTCATGACCGCACCTTATTCCAAAACAAAGAAAAATGTTTGCTAGAGTATACCTTATGAGGTCTTAACTAAGCCAGATTAAAAAAAATATATATATATATTCATGGACGAAAGAAGAGCGATATATAGAAGGTTGCTCTTAAGCAACACTGGTCTATAGTACCTAAAATTGCATCATATTCAAATAAATCTAATACGTACATACAATCGAATTTATTTACGAATGCTTTTCTGATTTTGAAACAAGTTATGAGATCTGATGAAATGTAACATTTTTTTGAGATTGCCCTTCAAACCAAAACCAAAGAAGTGCATCCAGAATAAAATATTCTTATTTTACCAATAAATGTCTTCAATTGAACAGAATTGAAATTTAAAAATTAACATGGGAATTGCTAACCATTTATGTAGCTTCGTCGTGTGTTTCTGCTCCTAATAGATGATGCAAAGCGAAGTTTTGGTGTATTAACTATCGAAAAATTTGGGGGAAGGAACACGGGCGAGCTGCATATCTATTTACAGACTTATCTCTGATTGGAAAAATACTTCAAGAAAGCTGGCAGCTCTGTTCTTTTAAATAGATCTGTTGATCTACATCGCTGTTCAGCGAGAGAAAAAAACATAATATAAAAAAACTGAGAAATCTAATAAGAACATTTTTTAAAGCGAAGAATAAGGGAAAGCTAATTAAAGAAAAAGATATTGTTTACTTGAAAGGAGAAAATTCAAAAGATTGACAATTACAGTAGACTCTCGGTAGTTCGAAACTTAAGGAACTAAATAACCAAAATTAAAGTAAGAAAATATCAAATGAAGAGAAAAACAAAATAAATCTTTTTTTTGATAATTTTTGTTATTTTAAACACTTGTATAACTATACCAAATGTTCATTTTGAAATTGGTAGTTTTTTGAGGGGTGAGCGACTTTTGTCTATCGTTTCTGATATTGGTGAGAACTGAGAATCGTCAATCGTGTCGGTTTTAACGACACACAGTCGGTTAATATCTTAAACGTCTACTCCCTTTCCATTGTCAACTAAGTAGAAAACTAGAAATGATATGTAATATAAAATGGGCTAACAGCTCACGGTATTCTCAGTACAACGTCATAAACTGAATATTCAGCACTTATTTTATAGAAAAAATACGTATTTTTAGGGTTTCGTTCCAAAGGAATAACGAAACCCTTATGGAATCACTTCGGTGTCTGTCTGTCGCCTTTTACATATTTGACTATAACTAATAAGTTCTTTGTAGTTAAGGGATGAAATTTGGACTGAAGGTGTATCTAGGCAACCCAAAAATAAATCATGCACCCTTTTTGGAATTAGTCGCAGATTAAAGAAAAAGTTAGTACTAATACTAACGCCCGAAAAAACGTTTACTCACTTTGACGGTCGATATGGGTGTCATTGGAAAGGGGGCGGTGCCCTGATTATGAAAATGTCTGTCTGTCTGTCATTAGGCCTTAACCTCAGTAATTGGCGAACCACTAAGAATTTAGAAATAAAACTTTGCTAAAAGACGTATTTCACTTGCCCAAAGAAAGTTCAGGAAAAAAATTTTAAGAAAATTTTATACTAGCGAAAAGCTTAGTACCAATACTAAATTTGAAAAATAAATTTCTTTTACTAGTTCCTTGATATGGGTATCGTTGGAAAGAGGATAATAGGTAGATCAAAAAGTTGTACTATGGCAATCATCTCACTCTTATTGGTAAGAAGTTATTAGCCAACAAATTGCCGAAAACTGACTTGTGTACCGTGTCCCCCACCTTACTTTCTAGGATATTTGACCAAAAAATCTGAAAAAATCTGGAGTTATGGGGCAACTCATCGCAATATCCCAAAATTATCCAAAAATCGTGTGTGATTTTTTGCTCACACTAAAATAAATAAATTACTAACTTTTTCTGAAAAAAATTTCACGGGAATATATTAAGTGAGGTACCATCGGATAAGTCTTGCAAAATGAAATAGAGTTTTCATTTTGAACTTTTCATTTGGAAGTTAAGTTTTCGAGATATTAAGCTTCAAAGTTGAAAAAAAGGCGTCCCCCCCTCGCATTTCCACACCCGTTGGTCTAAAAATCTGAAAAAAAAATCTGGAATGTAGGCTTTGATGTAATCTTTGTGTTAAAATTGGTTTGAGCACTCTGGCTTTAATAGTTTTCGAGATATTGGCCAAAAACCAAAAAACAACAACATTCGAATTTTGAAGCTCCGAAAACGCCATTTTGTAGATCTCGGCGAGAAGAACAATAAAATATTATGTAAAAAAAATTATTTTCGTACAATTTTTCGAGATATTAACGATATAAATCGATATTGTTGCAGTTACCTGTAAAAACGATGAACTGACGGCAGTCTCAGTGTCGCTTGCGGCATTTCATCCCCTAAATGCACCGAAGCAATTTTCTCACGGCTGGCGCGATCAGCAAATGGGAAAGGATTTTCTTTTGTTCAGTTTCGTTCGAAATGAAAGAATTTTAGTGAATGAACAGTGAATTGAGTTTAATTTGATTTGACTATTTTAGTTTGTTGATTTCTTAGACTTATATTAAGTCTAAGCTACTAATCTGTTTGCGAACGAAACCCTCGGCGGGTGAGTAAAACTCACACTTGACCGGTTTTTTTTGTTTAGATAGGCAAGTGCAGAAGTCTCCCCAATTGTTTCAGTGTGCACATAACAAAAAAATTTCTTTAGCAATGAAATCTGTTAGCTCAACTGAGTGTTATGTTTTTTGGTTCTTCTTTTGATATTAGGTTGTCAAATATCTCCCTACCGCCTTTTTGTCTTTTGAATTTTTTAAAACTTGTCGATAGCCAAAGACAAGGCTGTTTAAGGAAAGCTAATTAAGAAAAGTTGAAGCTACACCGAATAAGGTAGACAGATAACATTCCAGTGACAGAGAATTGTAAAATGCATTTAATGCAGCGGCATTGTTAAAGAATGTGGAATGCGGCGTAGAAGTGGAAGATAGTCTTCATATCCTTTTTTTGGCAAACAAACGATCGGTCAGTACAACAACAAAAAAAAAACTTTCAAATTATAGAGATTGCAGAAGCTCGAATATCGAATTAAAGAATGCTTACGAGCAAGATATAATTCCTTTGACTTTAAATTACCGAGGGGACTATTTAATATTGATTTTATTCAATTTGATGTGAATTTTTTAAGAAACCGAGGAAAATTATAAAGTTATCGTGATTATCAATTTTGAACTATTGAGTCGACTGTATTATGAACGCCTGTTGCCACAAGGCATTGGATAATTGAGACTTTGAATTGAATCACTTAAGACGTTTGGGTGGATAGGGCCAAGATCTAACGTTTTTAGCGCTCAGCTGATATTTCTTGTTTTCAAAGTAATCGCTGGAGAGAGTTATGTTAAATTGTTAATTTGCAGGACGTTTCGTTAAGCTGTACACTAATATTTGATTGAATTGAAAATCGAAATTTAAAATTGAAATCAGTTTGAATTTTAAAACTATAAACTAAACTCAAAGGTTAAGCAGTATGCTCTTAGATTAAGCTGCAGGCTCAACGATTGAGCAGTGTGCTATAAAGTAGCAATAGTAGTAAGTGCACTGCAGCGCTCTGTTTAAAAATAAAAACTATACCTGTAGGAAGGATTAGAAACAAGTTCACAAGTTTTTAACTGGTAATCCATAGCTTATTTTTTTTTTTCACCGGCGCTTCTGTTCCAAATTGCAAGTAACCAAGATTTTGACAAGAATTTTTTTGCACTAATTAAAAAAATGTTTTTTCGCTATGTGGAATCATTATTTTTTTTTGTGCCCTTCTACCTTTTAGTTCAGATTTAATAGTAAAAGCATCTTTAGTTCAACCAAACTAGGAAAAAAGGCTCTATTCCAATCTGTATTGAATTTTAAAAGCTTTAGTCCTGGCCAAAAACCAACTGAGAAATTTGCAAAAAAAAAAAGTTGATGGATTTTGGTTATCGAACAGTTAACGGAAAGTTTTCTAAAATTTACAAGAATAAGTTTTGTTGAAATAATTGAAGCCGCTTATCGAAAATCTTAATTTTAAAATAAACTGGATTTACGGCCAACATTTGAATAAAATATTTTTTCTGTTTTATTGTAGAGATAACTTAACAGACTTGTTTTCTTTTTCTTATTTTACTTTGCAAAATCAATCATCATAATCAATGTCATTTTTTAGTTTAAGAGGCATCAACTTTGTGGGTCAGTCTTGGTTGTCCTTGTTCCAATCGAAAAACACATATTAACGAAACTTTTTTTTTATAATTTATGTCTTTTAACTTTTACACATCAGAAATGGTTTACTGAGTCACATTCAACAAGTCGCCTCCGATGTAGGCCCACCCTAACCTTAAATTTTTTTTTTCCAAAAAATCCCACCACGGAAAAAAAATTCCCATGCTCAGAAAATGACAAAAAAAAAGCTCCCGCTCAGCTGTCAGTTTGAAAGAAAAAAATCTCAAACAACTCGGGCTCTTTCGCTGGTTGTAGCGCGGAATTAGTTTAAGATAGTTTTTTAAGTGAAATGCCGGTGTCAATTAAATTTCTATGACACACCAATAACACACGGTAAGTCTTCATTCATATGGATATTTAAATTTACCCCCCAAGTCCTTCGTAAATGTAATAAATCCTCAAAAAAAAAAGAATTATCAAACGTTTATTCCAAACACCTCACTTTTTTTCTCTCCCCTCAGGCAATTTTTTTCTAGTTTTTTTTTTCGCTACCTCCGGTACGTCAAAACAAAAAAAGAAACCCCATACAAACACACGAGAGAAAACGAGATAGACAATGGGTCGCAGTCCGTCACCGGTGCACAGAAGACGGGAGAAAGAGCGAACAGAAAGAAAGAAAAGACGTGAACGTCGCTCCAGAGAACGCGAACGCGAGCGTGAGCGCGAAAGAGATCGCGATGGTGGCCATCGCTCAGGCAGAAGACGTTCGCGAGACAGAGATCGCGACAGGAGTCGTAGTCGTGAGAGATCATCCCGTCGGCGTTCGAGGTGAATAAAGTGTAGTGTATACGAACCATGAAGAAGAATAAGTATAAAAACTTGATTTTAAATTAATCTAATCACACGGTAAGTGGTCCTAGGATAAGTTAGTAGCCCGTTTACGAACGCAGTTTTGAACGCATCACTTGCGGGGTTTGGGGGGAGGGAAATTTCAACGGCCATTTTCGAGTGTGGTGAAATCGATTGACACTTGTTTGACATTTCGTACCGCATTTTCACCTCTGTTCTTCCTCCACGTGAACTTGAGTGAATTTCATAAAAGTCGAAATTTTTTCTTTTCGTCAAGCATTCCGGTTTCGTCGATTCGTTTGATAAGAAGAGTTATTTAAATTGAAAGTGCAAATTAAAAGTACACATTACAAGATGGCTTTACGCGTACAGTTCGAGAACAACGACGATATCGGTGTTTTCAGTAAATTAACCAACACTTACTGCCTTGTGGCCATTGGCGGCTCAGAGGCATTCTACAGCGTCTATGAATCAGAGCTGGCTGAAACAATCCCAGTGATCCACGCGAGCATTGGTGGATGTCGCATCATAGGACGCCTGGCCGTGGGCAACCGCAACGGCCTGATGGTTCCCAGCTCCACAACCGACGTGGAGCTGCAGCATCTCCGCAACAGTTTGCCAGACAGTGTGAAGGTCCAGCGCGTGGAGGAGCGTCTTTCCGCTCTTGGAAATGTGATAGCTTGTAACGACTACGTCGCCCTGGTGCATCCCGACTTGGACAAGGAGACTGAGGAGATAATCGGCGACGTACTAAACGTGGAAGTCTTCCGACAGACGATTGCCGACAACACGCTGGTCGGCTCATACACAGTGCTCAGCAATCAGGGAGGAATGGTGCATCCGAAAACGTCGATTCAGGATCAGGACGAGTTGTCATCGCTTCTGCAAGTGCCACTTGTGGCTGGAACCGTGAACAGGGGCAGCGAAGTTCTGGCTGCCGGCATGGTCGTGAACGATTGGATCTCGTTCTGCGGCATGAGCACTACATCAACAGAGATATCTGTTATAGAGAGTGTCTTCAAGCTGAACCAAGGCGTGCCATCGACAGTGACCACGAAGTTGCGAGCGGCGCTTATCGAGGATATGTCGTAAAATGGCTTTCCTCGTTTAGCTTAAGTTAGGAGTTGTAATTTCACAATAAAAAATAAATGTTTTATAAAAAATGAAAAATAAAGCAACGAAAAAATATGCCTCTTGTAGTGATTATAGAATATAAAATTTACAGCGCTTCACTAGACTTTGGGAAACATTGAATTTGGAGGTTATGAAAAACAATCCTAAAGTAATTTGAATAAATTGAATATGTTTAACAATAATACTATTATAATTATTATTATCATAAACAATAAACTAACTAATTTAGTGGTAATTTACAACAGCGTCAGCACCAGCCCTGTCAAACATAAAGAAAAGAATAATGTTGTAGTATAAGAAATTTAGGCTAGATTACGCCCGTTTAAGATACCTCGTAACCCGTTTTGCAGCCAATTGCAGCTCGTGCAAAGCTGTGAAGCCGTCCAATGTTGAATCTGTTCTTCGGACAGACTGGCAAAAAAGTATTCGCCGAGATGTTTTCTTTTACGAAGCTCTAAGGCATCGTACGAACATAGAAGGTGAGAGATTCTTTCTCCTTATCCTTGCAACTTCGATTAAAATGCACTGCAATCCCTCCTACCGGGAACAAATAAAAGTGGCAGGAGGGCGCGCGCCAAAAGTGATTGGATCATGGCGAATCTCGGAGGCCCGACCTTGACCAGGCGGAATCCCCTCATGGCTGTCACCCACTCCATCTTATTATATGGACGCGAAACCTGGGCTGATTCGTTTAGCAAGGAGTCTCACAGAAGACAGATGGCTGCAGTACAACGACGTGGAGCTCTACGGATCATCAGCTCTTATCGTACTGTATCCCAACCAGCTGCTCTAGTCATAGCAGGAGTGACCCCTATCGATTTACTGGCCGCAGAACGAAAGTACGTACAGGACCATAAGACGGAAGCTGGGATCACAACGGCAGTAGTAGTTGCGAGAGCACGAACAAGGCTGCACGGAATAATCCTGGATTTAATAGAAAATTGTTGGTTCGATTTCTATTCAAGTACAAGAATGTCATAGCATTGGGTTTGTTTGTTATTAATAACTAGGAAGCTAAAGTGTTTTCTGTCGTTAAAATTCTATTCCAAGTTTTCCCAAGATTAAAAAATTAACTACAGTGATTTTTTTTAAAAACAAAATAACCCATTCGAGAACACAAAATAAAAAACGTCTTAATAATCTTTTTCTTTTCACAGATCCAGATCAACACGTTCTAGAGATCGAGCGTACCCATCCACATCCTCACGTGCCAGAGCCGAACGGCCGAAGATAAGCGAGGCCGATTTGGAAGGAAAGTCCCCAGAAGAAATTGAGATGCTAAAAACAATGGGATTCTGTAACTTCGACACGACCAAAAACAAAAAAGTCGACGGTAACGATGTCGGTGAAGTGCACGTAATTCTCAAACGTAAATACCGTCAGTACATGAATCGCAAAGGCGGTTTCAATCGACCGCTGGACTTTGTTGCCTAGCTGGCTTCAAAAAACTCAAACGAATTTCTTTTGCTAAGCTATATTCTATTTAATCACACACACACAAACATCTTTTATATAACACACTTATGTCTTATATAGATTTTGTACGAGAGCCTGTCCCGCAGACAGCAGGCCAAACATAGTATAACCTTAATCTACTCTGACAATCCTGCAATTTTTTGCCATAGACCGGTTTACGAAATTCTCAAAATTTCCACAAATAATGCCGAAACAAAACGAAATGAAAACAAAAACACAGAAATAGGTTTAGTATGACGTGAAGAATCAATCGTCGCACATTCTTCGTGTCCCAATCGTAATCAAAATGTTTTAAATCAGTTGCTTACCACAGCAACCGTCAATTACTGTTACAAACAATCTATTAAGTTTTATTTTTTGTTGTTGATACAGTGTCTTAAAGATAGGCCATTACGATCAGCTTCGTTAATTGGAGTGGCTGTTGGAATGGCTCTCGAGAAGTGAAAGAAGCCCTTCCACAGCCCCTCCTTTGCTGATTGTAATTATCAAAATCTTTAATGATGGTATATTTAATATACAAACACAAAATTTTTACAACACACACACACAATCTCCCATACAACAACACCCCATCCCCAACATACAACCCTCCCCATCACCATCCTCCATACAATGCAATAGTACAATTTTTTATATACAGAGCTTTATTTATAAAAAAAAATATTTATTTATACACACACACACACCATCACCCCTCCACAGCCCCCCTGAATTTATCCTGTAAATATCTTCCAACAATAGTCAAACCCAACAAGCAAGATCCCCCTACACCCTTCTCCACCATTCCTTACAATAGACCAAATGCAATAGCCAGGATTTTTTTTAGTTTTGCTGATAACTTTACACACACAAGTGCCACAATAATAAATAAATATAGAAATACCTCAGAAAAATAATAGACAACCTCGTTATATAGAAAATATACCTCAACGAAGAATTTTCTTTTCTTAAAATGATCAAATTGCTGCACATTCGCGGTTTTTAAATGCGTGCAGCAGGACGAACAAACGAATGAATTTCTTTGGAGAACACACTTTTTTTTTTGGTTATGTTCAACTTACACGCGCCTTAACTTACGCAAGCCCCCAACTTAACAATAAATAAATAACAGAACGAAATTGCAGGGATTTTTTTCTATTATTATTATTATTTTCTTTTTTGTTTTAATGAAATACGAGTATCATACTCTTCTTTTTTTTTTATAACTTACACCGTTTTATTTGTAATCTTAGCAGTTTTTTTTTCCAGTTTCGAGACATGGGAAAAATACATTCAAAATGAAAATGTAGTTTGGTAGAAAGTATTTTTGTTAACTTAGGTACATAATTCAGGTAGTTTAGTGTTTAAAATATACCAAAAGAAAATAAAAAACTTACTATTCAGCTGTGGTGGAAAAGAAGTGGCAGTCATATAAAATTATGCTGCGGCATTTGTAGAAGTCGCTTACCAGGCACCTAAAAGAATAGTTCTATCAAAT
Source organism: Syritta pipiens (assembly GCA_905187475.1). NCBI lineage: Eukaryota > Metazoa > Arthropoda > Insecta > Diptera > Syrphidae > Syritta > Syritta pipiens. Next base: position 67,621,615 of record LR994571.1, on the reverse strand, counting down.
GTAATAACGGAAAGATGAAATTGATATTCCAATAAACAAAATTTCATGAGAATATTAAAGAACTGCAGCTATTTTTCTGACCACAACTGTATATCGAAGTGTTTTAGGTAGCTCCAAGGAGCTCATGAAAATTTTTTTTAAACAAGTTTTGTATAAAAGTAAACGTAAAACAAACAAATGTATCGGTTGTTATAAACAAATTAATAAACAATAAATGAAAAATATTTAAGTAATATGTTTTTTTCATGATTTTTTGTAAGAGATTTTAGACGTTCTCGAACTCGATCCTCCTGGTTTGAGACCAATCCACAAGTTGATCTATTAATTAACAAATTAGTCAATTGAACAGAACTTTACATAACTTTGAACAGCTCCTATGAGCAATGTTGAAGAAAATGTAAACACCGAATTTATCAGGAAGGAATAAACATCGATGGTGCTTACAAAGTTATGATCTCACGCCAAATGTGTGACCCTTCATCATCATCTTCTGTGGCCGCATGTTCCACTAAGGGGGTCGCGGGGGCAAGGCACGCAGAATAGATATCCAGGCAGCTTGATCCTTCGAAGCCGACTCTAACTTATCAGGTGGGTCTGCCGAGCGGTCGCTTTCCTGACGGCGATTCCATCAGGCGCGCCTCGGAAGTCTTGATACGGACATTTCTTTTTTTAGTAAAAATAATAACAGTTTGGTGTATTAATGAAGATAAAGTGAACTTCAAAGTTTATAAATTAATTGAAAAATTTGACGTTGTGTTTTCTTTACTCGGAATGTGTAAACAAAATCGCTTTCAAATCGTTCAACATTCGATAGTAGCAATTTTGATGATGTAACAAAATACAATTTACATGCATATAAAAACAAAATTCTATTGCGTTTGATATTTATTAGTTTTCTTTTTCCCGCCTTCGCAAAGCCTTCGCAAACCCAATCACCAACTAATCATGCTTAACAGAACATTTTGAATATCAAGTACTATTACTGGCTAATCATCATCATCACGATTATTAAAAGGCTTCTCGTCTTGAAAAAATACACGTCAAAACACTTATGCTAATTCAAACAGTACATAATATTCGACATCGTCATAGATTCTGCAAAATGTCAAGATTTCCTTAAGATGTGTAAGAAATTTTTCAACAAATAAATTTGTTTTTAATTGATATCACTTATCAGCGCTGAAAGCTGGAACAAAACGCTCATATCTGTTTATACGTTGTGATTATCTTAAGAGCCAGTTGATTCATCGGTTTAAAAGAAATCTTTCTAAAGTATTATGACTCATTTTGGGTTAACAGAGAAGAAATTTTGTAATAATAATTTAATTACGTCATGTTACGTAGCAGCAGCATTTTGGTTGTGCTAGTAAAATTTAGATGGCGTACGAGTAGAGCTACTTGGCTTTAAGTTCTTATTTTGACAAAAGGTTATCGTGTGGCTGCGGTGTCCGAGTGGTTAAGGAGATGGACTTGAAATCCATTGGGTTCTACCCGCACAGGTTCGAATCCTGTCCGCAGCGGGTTTGTGCTTCTTGGCAAAGTCCCCGACTCTTTTTTAATTACATACTTGTATTTGGAATAAATTCAACCTATAAGAAGACTCTTTTAAGATAAAGATGTTCTTTTGAAAGTCCAATAAACTTTTTAATATGAGTATGAGCTTTTTCAAAATGTTATGAAAGAAGTGAGGAATTAATTTTACCATAAAATTTGTAACCTTTTGTCAATTTATAATAATAATAATTATTAAAATTTGGGCAACTCATCATGGAGAAATACTCTTTTGGTTACTGTTTATCGGAAACTATGAAACAGTGATCCAAAGGGCCACTATTACTAGCAAGCTGAAACTTGCTGTAAATGATTATCTTCTGTTTTCTCTGTGAAAGCAGAGAATGCAGTGCTAAAAATTGGGTAAAAGAAGGAAGGACAGTATCTGCTTATAGTAGGTAGATAGGTTTTAGAGCTTATATCCCATGCACACATTGAATTCATTTTGTCACAACTATTCTTTAAATTGTAGTGTCTTAGTGCTACCGTTTTTGTAGTGTTCAGAAGAAGTAAAGATTCTATAATCGTTCGTCAATGGAGCCTTGTCTTTTTTAACTGATCTTCATAACAAGGTTTGTTATTCTGTTGGCGCATCAGACATTTTCGAATAGTTCCAATGTTGGTCTTTAAAAATTTAATACACATTTGACATAATTCTTGATGAATGCCGTGTCGATTATTTATCTTCATTGCATATGTTATATGCCTCCTGTAAGAATATCATGCGTCTTACAAAGTATGCAGGGCGACCCTAATATCGTTCAGTTTGTTACATCGTTCAAACCTATTACGTCTCATTTGAGTCTCAGACGTTGCACCAAGCATTATAATCAAACCACAAACACAGATTTTCTTATTTGTCGCTTGCTTCCAGACATAACCTCCAATAAATAAATCCCCAATGAAGTTTATAATCATTCAGCTTGTTGATTTTTCACCTTTTAGTTCCTTACATCTCGTAAACAATCAAATCTCATCTACGCAGTTGAAAAAACACAACTAATTATGTATAATCATAAACTCCAGCATTTTATTTTATTTCGCCTTCGGCACCAAGCAAAAAAATTCAACATTGCGAGGATTAAGAGAAGACCTGCTAGCATATGCACTATTAAACGATTTTTTGTTTAAATATCTTTAGCGAAATTCAAAAAAAAAATGTTATTTGCATTTTTGGTCTGCTTATAATTGGAAAATGTCAGTTGATTTCGTAGTTGCTTTTGGCGTTTGCTTCAGAATTCAATGCAACCAAAAGTTCATGTTTTCGAGGAGGAAAAAAGGAAATCACAACATATTTCAAAATGTTACTTAAAATTTGTCCAAATAAGAAAAGTTTCAGTCATCCAATAAACATTAAAAAATGCAGTGACTTTCTTGGTTTTGTCTTATGGTGTTCATTTTATCTCTTTGTTGGTAATGTTGGCATCCCATTTGCTACGGAATGAAAACTATCACCATGCTCTTTACTAACAGTCCTCATATTTTCACTATAAAAAGTTAAATGGGACTGGGAAACATGTAGGTTCAGCGCCATCCTCTATCCTAATATTCGCAAATTATCCACTAAAAATTCTACTGGTTCTTCATCATTTTCTGTTTTTGTATTTCTAATAATCCCTTCTTTCATTTCTCTGAATATTGTCTAATTATTTCGGAGATAGTCCTCGCTATAAGTGGAATAAGTGTTTTTTCAGTTCAAAATGTTAACCTAGCTAAACGCAGTCCTTTGGGTATTGTAAAGGCATTAAAAGTTAAATACTACTTAACGTTAGCTTATCGCTAAACATAGTATTGGTGTTCATAGTATTGAGTTTTTTTTTCTCAACTAATGACTAGTTATACTAATTGTCGATCTTAAAAGATATGTAGTTTTGTTCTGGTTGCATTTTATATTTTGCGATGGCGTTGCCGTAGAGCTAGCAGTTAGAACGAATGAACGCCCCAAATATGCTTGACTAATCACCAGAAAACAGACACTAGCAAAAAATTAACATAAATAAATGTTTGTTATTCTGTGTTATTCATAAAAAATGGTGGTGGCATTAGGAAATGCTTAGTATTCATGGATCCGCAAGAGTAAGCTGTCTGTTGCAACATTACATTCCATTTATTCATCATCTCGTTTTTATCAGCGATGCATACTTCCAGGAACACGCACAGTGTAATAAATTTTTACATCAAAAGTAAAGTGACTAAAGTCTACTTTAAACATTTTACAGAAGAATGTTTTTAGGTCTTGAAAACTTGTTTGAGTGTTTCTGAATATAGCCCTTTTGAGATTAAATAAAAGTGTTAGTAGGTGGAATAGAAACACGCTAGTACGACAGAAAGAAAGTTATTTTTTAAGCACATGTAAATATGCAGGAGAATTATTTTGGGCTTAAGTCGACATAAGCCACTTTGCATTTTGAGTAAAGAAATGTACTCATTTCAGCAAAATCTCCATGATTGAGGGCTGTTGATGGAGGCAGTAGGGGTAAAAAAAAGTCACATGATAGCTTACTGCACCCTTGTTATTTGAAAACCGCAGATTCTTTAACCGAGTGGTTGATTGTTAAAACAACATAAGTAGCACCATATATATATGGTATGGTCTTTGGTAGCATATTGTTCGAAAACACTTTTAGTATGTCTTTGTACTGCTAATTGGTAGAGCTCTTCGTTGAGAGCAAAAACGGCATAATTTGATATATAAGGCACATTCAAATTTGAATGCGAAATCAGCATCAACAGTACGTTTTGTTCTACGAGAAACTTTGTCTTTTGTCTCTCTTGTAAAAAAATAAAAATGTCACTTATGTTGTTTTAACAATCATCGATTCAAGTTTTGTTGAAATTTTCACCCATCTTTTAAATCAGAGTACATATACTTCGTTTCAAAATTGTAAGTCCACATTGAGAATAAAATAAACACATCTTATTTATCGTTTTGAAGTATATGTATGTCAAAGTAGTTAGTAAAATTATTACAATTTTTGGTTTTTTTGTTTTTTTTTAGATATATTTCTCAAACAGTTGAGTGTTTAAACTACAAATTGATTCACAGGTAAACTAAACTAGTCGTCGTTACTATTCTCGGTAGAACACCCTCCTTCGCGTCGTCGTTCTCCTCCTCCTTCTTCTTCTCATTCTTTTTCTTTCATTCATTTTAGAAAAGGAAATAGAAAAAGACAAAAACTACAAATCAATACTTTTCTCTTTTTTTTTCAACGCCAATTTTTGTAATAAAAAATAAAATAAAAAAAAAATACTTAGTGCCATAGAAACTTTTTAGACAAAACCAACTGAAAAAAGCCGTCGAAAAAAAAAAAATAATTAATTATTTAACCCTTTTCAACTTAAATAGTAGATTTGAAAATTCATTCATCATAATCAATGAATCACAGATTGTTTTTGTTTTCTCTCTTTTCCTACTAAATCTATCGTGTGTATTTTTTTTTCAATTTTTTTCTTTGTCTCAAGTAATATTATTTAGAGTTTAGCACGCGATTTAACGGCTAGGTTCTCAAGAACTCCAGTGTCTTCCAAGTGCTTCAAGAGCAGCGATAAATATTCCTCTCGGTGTCTGATGTAGTGGGCAGCATGCAATGACTTTTCCCAGCACTTGAAGTCGACTTTAATGTTCGCCCTTTCCCAGTTATCGGTGACGGCACGGTTCGATTTCTCCGGACCGATCACATCGTTTTTCGATACAAAGAACAGTGCTGGAACTTTGAGCAAGGTTGAGTGAAACATTTGGCTAGACCGCATGTAATGGACCGTGGCTTGGTTGTGGAATGTTTTAAGATGGTAGCTGAAAAAAAAAAAGCAAAATAAAAAATTAGACAGAAGAAGTTAAGACGTGGTGTAAGTACTTACAGAACGTAATTACGCAATGCGCTTTCCATACGCGGATTCTTGGGGAAGATCGACTTCGGAAGGCCAACTGGAATCTCGGTGATATCAGCGGCACTGTCCCAAATCTGGGAGACCATCCTATCTAAAATCGGTTGGTATCTGTAAAAAAAAAGTAACTCCATTAAATCGTAATCAATGCAGAAAACTCTCTAACCGGCAAACGAAAAATGCGGAATAGAAGAAAATCAAAGAGAAAAATTCGTTTTTTATTATCGGGTAGACGTTTCTATTTCCAGAGTTTGAATGAATGAATTTTGCGAAATAGATTGTGATTCATATCGAGTTTGATCGGATTTATGTATTTATTCAATGGTATAACGCGAACTTTTATTTGTATTGATGGCGCCTGTTGTCCATAATTGTTCAATAAACCGATGCCCGTGTCGTCGTGTATTCAGCCGTACCGCACTCAAAGTCTTGTAGATTTGAATTTATTCGTTCCAAGTGTTCCAGAAATTCAAAGCTAATGAGGTTATACAGTGCCATTTGTTAGATGACTCTTTGGAGTGTTTGGATTGAGTCCAAATTTTGGTTGGAAAATTAGGATCTTCAAATTTTTGGCAGGAAAATTATCGGAATAATTTTGGATGAATGGGTAATTTAAAAAACAATTCGTGTGTAGGTAATGTGCTAAAAAAAAGTTACTTTTTGGATACTGGGCAGGCGGTGTCTTAAGAACAAATTTCTTCAAAAGTGGCGTTGGTGAGGCCATCAGTGTTAAAGGCAAGTGCTTCGGCTCAATAATAATCAATTTATTTATTTTTTTTATGTTGGCGCGAAATTAACAAAGGGCATGTGGTTCGAGAAAATTGTTGACAGGTGCCTTAGATTTACAACCTTCTGCAAACAGGAATGAATGTAGGATTATCTCGCTGAGATGACAGAAAAATTTGCTGATAGACGGTCATTGGCAATTTGGAGTGTATGCTCGTGTTCTAGGTTAGCTAACCTACAGTTTTGTCTATAGAAAGCGAAATAATTGTTGAAAAAGTTCTACAAATCACCAGCCAATTTACTTTCGATAATCGCACTATAAATCCTAGGCATAGAGTGTGGATCGGCCAGACCGTTCCATTCGTGTTCAATTTGTGTGTAAAATAAACAACAAAATAATAAAATATTTTATCATAAATGCCAATATTAATGCTGATATAAACATTATTTTTCTATTTTTCGAAATAAACAAAATTGTTCTATTTTGTTTATTTTAAAATAATCAAACGGAGAAGAGCTAATTATATCTGGGAAGGTTAATCGATCATGAAACTAGCGTGAGGTTCAGTTCAATTTACGGGATGTAGAGACTGCATTGAAATTAAGAGCCGTTGCTGTCCTTTGAAAGAAAGGCAGAATGCAATTTAGAAACGCATATGGAAGACAGGCAAAACAGGGAGGCACGCTTATTCATGAATTAAGGCGTAAAGACATATTTAGACAAGACAGAAAAAAATAAAAGTGGAAGGCATATTCACTTTTACGTGAAGAATGGATATGAGGCAAACTCATACAATCGATGAACAAACGGATAAAACATGCAAAAAAACCTAATAAAAGTGATTTCGGAAACTGTGTTATTTATGCTGTGCTAACAATCCTCCACATCATACTTCCTACAGCTCAAATGAACCCATCTCCCGTAAGCGTAATTTCGCAGCGATCTTTGATTTTGGTATGAATCCCGCCAACTTCAAATCTTGTCCTCGTAACCTCCCCTGCCCTATTTCCTAATTCTGAAGTTTGGTTATTTTTTTTTTGGCTTGCTTAAGCTAATAAACGGAGCTGTTGTCAAGCTGCCGAGATAAGATTCTTCGTGCTGTTGTGGGAGTTACTCGCCAATATAGGGTAAGAAACACGATGGTGTGTAGAGAGCTCAATGTTGAGCAGCTGCTTCTCCGAACGGAAAGGCCAAACTTCGATGATTTGGTCACGTAGCAAAATAAATAAATTGAACTGAACTAGACTAAATGTCCTCATCATCATAACTTCAGAGGAATCGTTTTAAATGCAATTCCGTGAGGAAAGCGACCGCTCGACAGACCCAGGGTGAGATGGCTACACCAAGTCCAAAATCTCGCCGGTTACGCTTGGGCATACCTCCTGATGAGTTAAAGTCGGCGGCGGAGGATTCAGTTGCCTTGAGATCCCTTCTGCGTGCATTGCCCCGCGATCCCTTTAGTGGAACACGCGGTTAAGAAGATGATGACGATGAAAAAATGCCTGCTTCCAGCCTATTTAAAAAAAGAAGTATGTCCAAACACGTGACTTTACCACACTTTACCACTGATCGGAAAAGGCTTTGTATCGGGTAAGTGAAATCAAGTTTATAATCTACACCGATCAGAAAAACAAATCGTTTTATAAAAAGTTGTTTTGTAGAGTGTGGCTTAGGTTAATTAAGCACTTTACGCTTTTTGCTTATTGATTATTATATTTTTTATCGCCGATTAAAGTTTGAGCGGCAATAGGTTCAATTGAATTAAAGGGTTTTATATTTTAAGTGCAATTTAAATAAATGACCATCTCACAATCGAAATCATAGTCAGTCAGGTTTATCGACTTTTTAGACGTTTATTTTAGAATTTGCATGCAGAAGTGCGTTTTATTTTGAACATTTCCACTCTGCCTTCTTAGTGAAGGTTAATTAACTATACAAATAGTTTTTTAATGAATTTTATTTATTATTGGTTAATTAGGTAAATAACTTTGTAAGTTGTGAACTGTTGGACACAGCTGGCAAATGATTGTACCGGGTGGGAAGGTATGTTGATTGAGGCCCAAGTCCACTCCTGGACTATACAGCCACGCAACAGAGCAACTGTTTGACTAGTTTAAGCCTATTAACACTAGCTAACAAACCAGTCAAAGTGATTGGTCTTTATGAAAGGTAGTTAGTGAGGTTTTCAGTCTTCATTTACTTTTAAAATATAACAAAATGAGTTCAATAACATTCATTCTTTCATCTTTACAGAAAGAAAATATTACATGCAGTAGGAATAGAAATTGCAATATCGAATCATTTTGACTGGTCTGATTTACCAGACCAGTCAAAGTATTGGAAAGTCTCCTCATGTTTTACTGCTCATGGCACGTTACCACGCATTCCATGAAAATTGAAAACCAGTAATTGAATATCATAGTACACATTTCATCTCCGTCATTTTTATTAATTCGTTACAATTCAATTTGAGATCAATTGCTTCGTATCACAAATCACATTTTCTGACATGTGATAGGAAAAATGTTATGGAGACGTCGTGTAATGCTTCAAAGCCAAGAGGTTGCGCGAAAAGCTGGATCTGGGCGTTAACAGGCTGTTATGCCACACTATTATTAAGACTTTAAAATGGTGCCTTAAAGGCCACCCATTGATTAGGTTACAGCCTATTATTATGTATATTTAGAATATATTTTCCTATCTAGTCTACAGGTCATTGTTAATCTAATAGCAAATTACTTCTCGCGGCCTCTTTAAAGACGTGACGCCGGGCCTTCAACTGACTGACTGCAAAAAGCCATCCTTTCCAAATACGAAATAAGTAGAAATTAATATACGTAGTCGAATGAATGAATAATACCTCTTCATGTCCCGTGACATTATCAGCATCATTTCACCGAACTGATAGGCACCAACAGAAAATCCGTGCACAACGATTGGTGCATACCACGAGTTGTTCTCCAGGAACTTCAACGTATCCTGGGCAACTAGCTACAAGTACAAAATTAAACATTTGTGACCACTCATTGTCATTTCTCTACCAACCTGAGTACCTTTAGCTGGCCACAACAATTGCCAAGGAGTGATGTGCACGACGAGCACATCGAATCCCAGCTCTGTGTAGATTTCTGCGTATTTTTTCAAGTGCTTTTGCTTTGCCAAAAGCCATGACATCATAAGAACCAAAGGGTTTCCAGTTGGTTTCTTAAAACTGAAATTGAGATGAACATATTAAGTGAGCGTGAACACAAAAGGAAAACGAATTCCAAACTCACGTCAGCGTCTTGGCGTCCCATTCGATTTTATTCGGTTTGTTGCTGTAGAAAGTCATATTTTTCGTTAAATCCCGGGATGAGATAAAGCGACGACCTTTAGCGGGCGCCATCGTTATCTAGAAAATTAAACCAAAATATATTGCTTAAATTAAAAATCCATTACAGTACAATTATAATTTAAACAACAGATCTATAATTAAATCTGTGATTTTTTTGTATTGAAATATTGTTTCACGTCACAAGTTGGCCACAAAAAAAATATTTGTTTATATCACGATTAGTATGAACGATAAAATGCAATTAGTTCAAGTAATTTGCGTAACGTCTCCTACGGGTCAGCAAACATGGGCAGATTTGAACCCTGTTGTGTAAATGGAGGTTGTGTTATGTCTGGTACAGAAAAAAGGTGACAACCTTCCCCAGTCAATCTCATGTTTAAGAAAGTGTGTTGATGTTTTGTTTTTTTTTTTGCTAAGAAGGAATTTATTAAATACGATTTATTAAAGTTGAAACAGCATAGACCGGCCTTGATCACTTGGGTTGTATATAATAAACCAATTAGTTTGCAAAGATTATAAGATGTGGTCTAACATACATTTTAACTGCATGCAACAATCTTGTCAGCTCTTAACAATATTTTTGTGATTTGAGCTTGTCCATTGTTGTTTGATTTGTGAAAGTAATGTTTTTGGGGTCCAAGGTATCTTCTGGACATTACTTTCCTAAAACTGGACCACTTTTCATTTAAATATGTGCCAAATAACCTTAGGGCTGTTACATCAAGTTAAATTACTTTTTTCACTCTGTGAGCTGTTTTAACAAAATAATTGAACCATTTTGTTCAGAAGTTTGTCTAAACCAACCAATACGTTTAGTAAGCGTCGTTTACACCATCAACTGTAAGGCAGTCCTACCAATGGTAAGAGCTCAACACAATGGACCAACCTATGAGCTACATGAGCCGCGAATCTTCGTGGCAGCCGCTTATACCTAATAGTAAGAGTTTGTTGGACTAATACATTTTCTTTTAACAGTCTTTGTATAGGTCAGAATAAGCTCCTTTTTCATTAGCCTTGTCCGTCAGCCATCAGCCATTCTCCTATATACATAACTTCATGTGGCTGTATTTAGAAAGTCAGTGGTTGTATTAGTTTGGTCACAGAGAAATTAAAACTTTATTTGGAATCATTCCATATAAAACAGGCATTAATCGAGGTTGCACAGACTAAAATAGAAGATAAAGACGAGAAAGTCGCTAGATCATTTCTATCGAGTTAAGTCATAACAACATATGTTCAAAATCTTCATTTTGAGATCAATGCATTTTAGAGTTAGAAAAATTCCTCTAGTTGGATAAATGTAGTTAGGGCCATTGAATATCTTTGGAATCAGTTTACTTACAGTTATGCTGTTAAGACCAAATGAAAATAGTGTTTCGCAGCCCAGTATAATAATATTACTAATAATAAAAAAACAACCACTTTAGAGTGGAAAACAACGAAAAACCACTTTTATTGTTTATATCCTTCTCCGAGTCACAATTATAGACTAAAAAACAAACCCTTCACCACATATTTTCTTCTCAAGAACAAAAACATCGCCTGCCGAGTTGCATGCTCGAACAGTTCGATACGGAAATAAAAAAAAAGCATCGACTGCTGAGTTGTAAACTCATGCAGTTCGATACAAATAGATTTCTTTTAATAGTTCTGCATACTTAACTCATTTTCGAAAAAAAATGACCTATGCTACTATGACCAGACTCCAAGATTTTGCTCATATAGCTCAGTTTCGGTAGAGTGAAGAATCTAATAAAGTGAAAATACAAAATTTTATACAGACTACAGAGTGAAAAAAAAAACTCCTTTAGAGTGAACCCACATTTTCGACACACTCAAACATATATAAGCCAGCTACAAAGAAAAGGAAAATGAAGAAGAGTGTCAATTAGGTTCAGATCAGAGATGCTGTTCAATTATTTGATAAAGTTCTTGCGTCGGTAGGATATAATGAAGTGCACTACGAAGATATTTCAGTTATCAAGTGGTTGCAGGAAAAAGTCATCCAAATTGATTTTAAGTTAGGGAAAAAACCAACAACTAAAAAATATTGTCCCTTTTGTGGACAAATTTTAAAAGAACCCGTTTGAAATGAAATACTTAATTATTCAAAAAATTTAATTCAATATTTTGTTGAATAATGATTTAGTATCTTTTGACAAGATACATGTTGACTATGAAGCCCAAAAATTGTAGTGTAGTGCTTGAACTCATTATTACATCGTATCTTATGATTGAAGAACCTTTTCTAAGATGCATTCCCAATAATGAACGACATCTACAAGAGTCGCAGTCTCATTTAGAACTTTTAACAGTATTGTTTTTAGTTTTATTTTTGACTGCAGCTGTAGCTCTAGGAGAACGTGATAAAAATTGTCCTTCCCAAACATAAAATCTCCATTAAAACAAAAAGTGCATTGATGTGCAAAGTACAAGTCAGCCGATAACGAACAAATTGACTTCCATTTCGCCTCCAATAACGCGAGAAACTCGCATAAAATTACCAGACGAAACGTGCTTTCTTATCGCAAAAGTGTGATTAGCGCAGGTCGCAGAATATTTACTTTTGGATGCGATAAGGAACGCCACTAGACTTTTACCACACAGGTGGCTGCTTATCTGTGCAAAATGGCTTAGTATATAATAAGTGCTTGTAGATCTATTAAAAAGGAATAGAGGTTAGATGTTTTTTGTTAAAAACTGTTGTCGTCATTGATACTACATAGCTATCAAATTAACCTCGCGGTTTTTTCTTGTCTTTGAGTGTTTTTTGTGGCTGGCAAGCAAATGAATTACTCCCGTGAAGTGTTGTGGGGATTATCTTTTGAGGTCTATTAAAAGAAAAGCGGAGATAAAGTGAATTGAACATATGGAATATTTGCTGTCGCGGTCAAACACATCAGTAAATAAATACTGTAGGGGGGACTAAAGAGATTAAGTTAAAGGCAGTGCTTCTTATTTAAATCAAAGTAGATATGGTTGTTTTCATCATGTGGGTGGCATGGCTTTCCAACATTGATTGATAAGTTTTTCATATGAATTTAACCCCTTTTTTTTCGTAGCAAATACCCCTTCAAACTATTCAACATCGTTCCCAATCTGTTCTAATTTTTCCCTTTTTTAGTTGCAAATTAAAGATTTCGACGCGAAAGGCTGAAACACAATGAAAAGACTCATCATTAGCAAATTAATAACTATCACCCACCAGGTTACAAAATGAAACCATAAAAATTTAAGAGGTTGATGCATCACCCGGCGAGTCTAACCAAACTTTGTTGACTCCGTTGCAATGGATGTTTATTAACCATGAACTGGAAGCTAAATCGAGAGACGACTTGTATTGATCTTGTTGCCATTTCTTTTCAGTTCTTCCTACCATTCGACCTTAACGGCTACAAACTTCTATGAAATCCTCTGAATGCTAGAGGAAGAGCTCAAGTTTAAGATTCAATTTCTTTATTTATTTTTAATTCTAATGCATAAGTTAACACAGCTCAAATCATCTTGATGGCTTCCCTTGCCCAAAACAGCAGACGCATTTGGAGATAGCGTCAAATTGCACAATTCCATGCTTTCAAAAAAAGGGAGAAGAACAATAACTTTGCCTTTCAATGTGCATCGAAATCCAATGAGGAAAAACAATCACTCGCACCACGACGACAGCGTCATGGGTGTTGGAAGTTAATTGCGGTCCGAATGGAAGAATTTTTGCCCGTCGTCTGTCCCTGAGCGTTGCGTGTATCAATGAACTACGATTAATTAGAATAACCGGCTCGTGGAGACGAATGCAAAGTCCATTAGGGCATCGCATGAGCGGAGTACATATCAATAAGCTTAGTTATGTATTTTTCTTTGCCTACATATGTTTTAAGTTAAGTCATTCCTAGGGACCGGTTAAAATAGGAGGAAGGAGGAAGAAACCTCAATTGGCTCGATAGTTTGTCCAAACGATAGACGTCAGTCTCTATCGAATGACTAGCTATCATGGAAGAATGGGACCAGTGATCGTGCTGGACGGAAATCAAGTAGGAGAGACGTGTCCAACTCGATCGTCTTGTTCCGCTTAGTTTTATTTGATAACGTTTTTAATACACCCCGTTTCATAACTATATTACTACTTTAAATTTACATTTATTTAAGACTAAAATAAATTTTCTTGTAAATAACTATTTTTACCTGAAAGACAAATGAACATCAAAACCATTGTATGAAAACTTTAAAAGTTCCCTTATTCTTTGTAAGAAAAAAAAAAACAAATTTTCACATGTTTCATAAATATATCACAACTTAAATTTGAATATTGTCAAATAACGTTGTCCAGCTAAGGAAAAGCCGCCCAAACACTATGAGACTTTCATCAGATTTCTATTTTTTTTCTTGGGAAGTACATCGTCTTAAATAATGGAAATACAGGATGATGATAGTTCCAACAATGGGTCCAAGCAAGTAGTTTAGTGGAAAGTAGACTATCAGAAGCCTCCAATAAAAGAATGTAAGAAAAAGCCTACTATTGACCTGACCCATAAGTAACCTGGATAGATTAAGCGGTCAGTTCACAGCGGAAATGCAGGATCGGTTGAAGTTAGCTATGGGATATGGTTAAGTGCTGGACGCAGAGTGTAAAAACTGGGGAAATGCATTTCAGCAACTTGTAACGCATGCCGGCCAGTAGGCCAGAATCCAGTTTTTAGAGGAAATCGATCGTAAAGGAAACTAGGCGATCTGTTTGTGGTTAAGATCACTTAGAGGAGCAAGAAATTTAATCTCTTCTAAACAAACCGGAGCCATCTGCATATAAACTAGTGTAGGGTTTTGTGCCCATCTCAGGTTGATGCGTCTCAACCGTTTACTTTTAGGCTGAATAAATGGAAGGTCAAGACACAACTAAAGATTCGCCTCACTTGACTTTACAGCACGTTCAAATGCTTTTATTAGCTCAAAAGATGAAACATGCTGAAATGACCCTCATATTTCTTTAGGAATTCAGAAAGAGGAAGCAGACAAAGCTTTGAACTAATTATTGTTAGCAAAATGTTCCAATAGTCCCAATATGGACAGGTCACCGTATACATATGTACATTTAATGTGATAAAGAGGAGGCAAGGTCATAAGATAGAAAACTTAAAGAATCTTAACCCGATCGTCGACGACATCCAATGCACATTACACAGACGGCAAAATCGATAGCAAACTTATTAGTATGTGTCTGTCTTTTTGTGTATCACTGCATTTTTGAATAAGACTAATCTCTTTCAACTTATTTCCAATGTCCGTACGTAAGTGACTGCTTTGTCCTATCGATGATATCATAACTCATGTCTACGAATAGCAATCACAATGTTACATCTGTTTGTGTGTTGTTAAAGATAATCGCTTGACTGTGATAGAAACCACTTCACTGCCAATCGATTGGCGATCCGATCGGCGACAGATCCAGAGGGTTTATCAAAGCACTGCCACCGACACCATACCAGCGAATTGAATGAACGTACGTACGCCCAGCGTTGTATAACAAACGAATGCGATTACATTTCCATTTCTCGCGAATAGTGCTGAGCATTGTGGACAAAACAGCTTCTTACAGGAAGTGACCTACGTTAAAAATCCGATCCGATAAATGAAGTGATACATTCAGAGGAGAAAAGTCACGCAAGCAGTTCTTTGGAAGGGTTTTTTTTCGAGATAGATGGTGACAAATCGGAAGACGAATAAGATTGAAAACCAATAACGAATTTGCCCCTCAGTTACACTTGATAACTCAAACTTACAGAACAAAGCACACAGCCGCGTATAATTAGTCCGCACTTTATTCAACTACTGGTAATAAAGTAGAAATAATAATCGATTCCGACTATCTTCCAATAGCTGGTCGCGATCGTAAATATTATGGCCGCCCTTAGATTAGCGAAACCCGATATCGATAAGATTTTTTTTTAATTTAAATGCGATCGCAATTGAGGTGTCGTGGCATTTTATTTTCCCCCTACTTGAAATCACCGGGAACCTTGACTCGAGTGTACAAAACCTTAATCGGACATGATAAAATGTGCGGATTTGCGTAGATTGGAATTTAAATCCGATTAAATTACTTTGCACTCGGAAGTAAGGTAGCTTGTGTGAGAGTTCTCATTCATTTCAATGCACATTTTTCCAAACTTAACTGAAATGCAAGTGTAGGTGATAAACGTGGCTGAAAACTTATTGCTTATTGATTTCACGGAACTTCCCCGCTTACGATCAAGAAAAACTGCGAGAATACTAATTGAGTACTTTGCTCTCAGAGTTTGCATTTCTGTTTTACAATATTATTGTAAGTATGGCAGGGTTCTGAGCCATTAATTTGCATATGCAGCTGGATTTGATGTTTCAAATTTCTTTTGAAAACTAATCATTTGGAGTGGGTAAATGAAGTGATATATTCCATGCTCCGTTCTGCTCAAGTTATAGTAGGGCGAAGTACTCGGATCCGCCTGTTTGTGGAAACAGATAAAGCGATATTACTGAGTGAGGCTGGGTATCGCAATGGACCCAATCTCGCATAAATGTGTCGGCGGTTTTTTTGCAGTCAGTCACTTAAATGAAACATGACTTGGTATGGAGTGTTAACTAGCTAACTCAAAATGAAACTCAAATGAATTGTTGAAATAAATTGTAAAAAAAAGAGTTCAGTACCGTCGATAAAGAATCGCATATTGTCGGAAGATTATATCTTCAAACAAAAGAACCAACGAAAGGTTATCGTCTCCAAACAAGAAAAAACTACGAGAACTGAAGCAACACAAAAAGAGGGCATCACCGTATCACCACGGTGGTGATGGTATCTAAATCGGAGTGGTAATTGATCTAATGATTTATGGTCTCTTGACACCAACAGCAGAAGCTAAAATACGCAGATCAAACAAATTTGCCACTACCATCAATACGGCTGCATCTTTTGGTTTGGAGAATAGACAATGCACACAGTTTCGAAAATGATTACTAAAAGCCAATACATTAGGCTATCATTAGGAGCATCATAATTTCCTTATGTTTAATAAATGCGTCGACGGATGAAAGAAATATATGATTGTCCTTCGAAGTTCATCGATATTGTTTGCGAACAAGCTCTTTAACATTAAGGAAAATAAACACAACCCGTGGCTTTTATTTTTTTCTCATCCAACCTAAAGTTTTGTATTCGTTTTTAATGTTGACTGCACAACCAAGACACTAAGGATATACACTCATTCAAAATCAAATATGTACGTGCAAGCGACTAAATCCGCTTTGACAACTTCTCTTTTTAAAAATTGTTTTATTACAAAGAACTTGACATATTTACTTAGATTCAATCTACTAATCTAGAAGAGCTCTACTTTACTTTTACTGCACAGCACACAAAGCCATCAGCAGCAGATTGAATAAAAGAAACAAAATAAGACCATGTTGTTAACCTTCACACATAATAGCCTACCAACAAATGAATCGAAATGTAAAGCACAATGCTTAGTCATTTTACTGAACTCTCGAGTAAAACAATTACTATACAATCCAAACAACCACTAAAGGGTCTAAACAGTCACTAAAAAAAGGATACTCTAAACTAAAAAAAAGAAAAAAGGATAAGGAAAGCTATTTATTCATTTGTTTAATAAGGGAAGCGTGAAGCAATAACTAAAAGAACCTAAATCTAAATCCATTCGGAGCTGATAACAAAATGCATTTTTATGGCATACTTGACAAGAGTTTTTCAAAATGACGAATGACAAATGATTCTTGCCTCAATGGAAGGTTTGTGGATAAAAGTCAATGAATTAATACGAAGGTTTGACAAAAAAAACCCCAACCTTTGATCAGCAGTTATTTTGAAAAGACACAACAAAGTGTAATTAGAACGAATTTAGTACGCCTATTTAATAAAACAGTATTCTGTTGAAGCGATAAATTCTTAGCTTGAAGTATTTGAACAAATAAAAATAGTTCCTTACCAATTAAGGTCGCGAAATAAATGGTCAGCAAATCAATTCGTCGTGTCGTTTAATTTTTGACAGCTGTGGTAAGGAAACGAAATAGTGATCACTGTGTTTAAATTGTTTGCCACAAGCAAGTTATATTTTGATATCTTTTAAATTGTATTATAGCAAGCAGAAATAAATTCAATAAAAATAAAAAATATTTGTTTCTTGCTTGTAATTGAAGTAGTTGATAGCCACTTTATTAATTATAATTTCAATTTGGATTTGAGCCAATAGTCCTCGCAACTAGGCTTTTTCCTTCGGATTCATTGTTTCCCTTTATTATTTATTGAATTAACACAATTCGTTAAGATCTATTTTTGATATTGTTAACAAATTGGAATTGTTTTTCAGAAGTATATGTTATTATTTTCAATGCATAATCTAATTATGAGTTAAATGCCATTGCCAATGGAGAGAAGGAGTGCAAATAGATGCGCTAACATTTACCACGATCGATTCATATTCATGGACAATTATATATTTTTTTTGGTTAGCCCGGACGGCAGTGTTCGAATTTATTTATAACTAAACTTCTCTTGGTTAAATTGGTTAAATTATTAAATTATAGAAGTCATTAAAAAATATGTTGAACTACAGTGGAAATTCTCTAACACGAACTTTTCACCGTATATTTCCGCCTTAACTTGAATATATATATTTATAACTCGAACTACTGGGGAGATATTTCAACCGCAAGTTAAATGTTGCAATAGGGGAAGCCTCTATTTTTATAGGTTTTTAGTTATGTTCCTGAAAATACCTATAAGTCTTTACATTTAGTGAAGGTTTTTGAAGGTTTTTTTTTTTTAAATTATAGAATTCTCTTTAATATAAACGAATAATTTTATTCCCATACATTATGCAAACCAGGCAAAACAAGAAAGAACGCCTAATTAAAGAATGGACTGCACTGATAACCGACGAACTACTTTAGCAATGAACCATCGAGAAAGGTCATTCAATTTTTAAAGTTCACCTTAAAAACAATAAACCTAAGAAGGGGTTACAATGAATTTATTAAAGTCACACTCCAAGTGGGTCTCAGGACATGCACCTTATACCTTAAAAAAACTCGAATGAAAATGACGTTTTAGTTGTGAAGTATGATTAGTGGTCTAATCAAAAATACAACTGATTTAAAATATCCCAAGCTTGATAAAATGACATAAACAAAGATGTAAAATTAATTGTAGACCCATTTTTGCAAGTCGTTGAAATAGACCACAGATTACAAGATTCTGCCACAAAGAATGAATGAACAACACTAAACTCTGGCAAACACAAATATATTCCAATTCAAGCCTTAACCTTAATTTTATGAGGCCACACGAACATGATCACGAACATCAGGTGGGGTTCGGTGCATCGCACAAAAACGACCGTTCATTTGATAGTCATAAATGGCAAATCGCACTGCGTGTGTGGTCCACGTTTTAAAGTTAAGAAATCGGGTGTGTCTTTGTGTTTATAACAAAAGGAAAGTAAAGGTTTACTTTAAGCCTAGCCCCATTTCCGGGTAACAGTTTTATTGAATGCGCGAATATATACAGTAACTCCAAAAGATTAACTATTTTAAAACGACAACTCTGACTCTTCTAAAAAAATAGACCACTTCACGTACATCATCATCACCATCATCCGTGTTTTTTGAACGCTTCCAAAAAGGTATCCAGGAGAATCCCATGACTAATTGTATCCCTGTATAACACCGAATCACTTCAAATCGACACTTTTTAAAAATTATAACCGCACTACTTGATTGCCTTTGCGAAGCTAACCGTTCTCCTTCTTTGCGATATCTTCAAAACCTACCGCCTACGTCGTGTGGCAGCGACAACGGTCGGAATCAAACCGACCGACTGAAAGAACCAGGTGCACCTGCAAAATATTTCCTACACTACATGCTCTGAATTTAAATTTTCATTTTCCATCATTGAAAGGGTGGATTGAATTCAATTATAACCCCGTCGGATACACTAATTAAAACGATTATAATTCTTCATATGAATTTAGAGAGAAACACACGCAAGAGAAGAAGAGAAACATATGCTGTGACTTTTGCGGTGGAAAAGAAAAAAAGAAAAAGAAATGAACGCGAGGTTCAAGTTTCATATTCAATTGGAAAGTAATTTGCTCGATTGAGCAAATTTAATACCCGCCAGCATGGATGCATATGAACTGACCTTCGAACTTCTTTGTGATTGAATGTGAAGCGTTCTCAGTGGGAGAGTGCGTTTTAGGTTCACATGTGATACACAAGCAAATTACACTTTGAATTTAACGCGAAAACGAAAACTTATGCCGACTCTGTATTTCCATTGTAACTACTCAACTGAGATGGGAATGCATAGGGCATTTTTGAAGTCTACTGTCATACGAGCAAAGCTAGCAAATTGCAGGGAGATTTAAAACCGTCGAAACGAGGGAGTGGGAGATCTTCTTGGAGAAATTGGATCGTTACGAGTTAGTTGGAAACGATGGCGCTGAGGTTTTGGATTGTAATCGGAAGACGCCTTTCAATCTCCACTCTAGATGGATGATTCGAATTCACCGGAAGTGAGGGAATTTAATATGTAATGCTGGTTGCCAACGTCAAGTAACACGTTAGCGTAAAACAAGTGATTTTATTGTTCAATCAAAAATCAGTGGAAAAGGTTCATCCCATGACTGACGCGATCCATTATATCTACTGAAATTGAAAAATCTATTAGATTTACTAGTTGAGAAATCTAAAAAAAAATACAAAATAAATGATCTGCGTAGCAGCTCATACAGGGCCGGAGCATAGCTTTTTCGCGCCTCCACTGTGTTGCGCACGGTATAATTTGACACATGTGGAGAGGCCCTACTGTTTTATGCCGGTTCTGAACGGCGGATTGCGAAAGCTTTCTCTGACCGAAGTACTCCAGGAGTCGTTCGCTGAAGGTGGGCCGTTGGAGAAATCTTTAGACGTTGACTGACGCTTCATAATAAAACCTAGAAGTGAAATAAAATACTGGGTTTTTGAATTATTTTTAAAAGATCAATTTCAATGTACTTTTAGTAGACAAGGGCGGTTTTTATATATTTCCACATACTTCTCTAAAAAGCTTTAAATGCATTTTGAGTAAGCCCATCGGGAAAAGTCGAAGACACTTGATGCGATGAGTGTCTATAAGCTGCACGAAAAGTCAACAAACAATGGATCAACCGGCTTATTTGAAATTAAGCGGACATTGTAGCCAAGAGATGCTTGAGGGGCACAGTGCCGTGCACGTAATTAGAAACGCTTAAAATAATATTTTTGTTTTCATCATAACTCATGTATTTTCCGCCTTAGGAAGGTCATTTTTGGTTTTGATTATAGCTGCAGATTACACTTTTAAGAAATGGATTAGATGGATTTTCCATCAAGTATAAAAACGTTAGGCGTCAGAAACGCAAGACTGTCAGAAACGCAAGAAGGCGTAAATTAGCCCGTGTATCAGAATCAGAAACACTAGGATTTTCATTAGTCTTAGTTCAAATTTTGTTACACGGTGTTATTAGATTGAATTTATATTACACAACACAAACATACAGCGACAATTGATGAATAAGATTTAGATCTATTTATTGTGGCAAAGATTTACAATTTTTGTTTGTGTCTTGTATGCATACAGAGATTCGGTCATATTACCTTACTACTTAGATGTTAATATAATTTCTTAAATAATATATCACAGCTTAAATTTGAACGAAAAGCCACTAAAAACCTATATTAAAGATGACAATTGATGAACGATTTGCCTGAAATTATTAATCATTCGACTTTTTCCAAGTCGATCGCTTAACGAAATAGACAGTGGAATTGATTATTTGAATTCTGATCTATCTCGAATTCGCAGTGGTCACTAAAAAATAGCTGTGTTACTCCGAATAGATCGAAGGTAGTCCTAATATACAAGAAAGCTTTCGATCTTTCTTCTTTACCACGTGTTCTTAATGATAATCCCATTAAAAGAGATGCTAAAAATTTTAGAATAGTCTTCAATCGTACACTGTCCTGCGATAGTCATATCAATACAACTATTGGTAAAGCTTGGCTTCGTAGACTTTGGGTCGCGCAGAACTTTCTACCTATGAAGATAAAATTATTGTTAGCTTAGTCTATACTTCTGCCGGTATAGTTATACGCCTGTGAGATATTCTGCAAGCCTGATTATAAAAGTATGAAAAAACTAACTGTAGTTTACAATAATATCGCTAGGTTCATCTTCAATTTAAAAAAAAAGAGACCAGGTTTCAAAATTTTCAGTACATATAAATGGATGTTCCTTCGAAAACTTGCTTAAAATCAGAACACTCTGCTTTCTAAACAATTTAATACGAACTGGGCAGCCTAAATATCTGTTCGAAAAGATTACCTTTTTCCAATCACTTCGATAATCCAACCGAGATATCAGGCCTCCAGTCGCATCGTCAGTTTTTTGTTCAGCCTGCTAGGCTGTGGAATTCTCTACCATCGCATTTGAGTGGGATAACTATGCGACCGGATTTTGAGCCTCTGTCTCCGCTTACTTGGCCATGTAATTTAAACAAATGATTTATTATTATAAAATTTTTATTGAATTCAATTATGCTCTAACCTTCTAGTTTGTAAAACTCACATATATTTATATTTATATTCCGCTTTCATTCTTCAAGCTTGTTTTATAAGATTTCTATAATCTTCTTATTGTAAGTAATTTTGTTTAAATAAATGAAAATAAATGATTTAAATGGTGCAAAAATGTAACAAAGCAGTATTCAAGGTTTTATCATTAACATTTTTGAAATAATGGGTTCAAACACAAAAAACCAATAGAATTCTGTAGATAACATTGCGCTAATTGTTGTAAGAAACAAAAGAATAGAATTTGTTTGAAAAATGGTGGTTATCAAGCAATATTTAGTTCTCGATGGGAACATTGTTAAACTTTTGCTCTTCAGTGTATATGCGTCTAGCATATTTTGCAAACTAGACAACAAAATTAAGAATGCTGCAGTTTGAACAGTTTAAACGCAGTGCAGCACATTTAATACAACTCAATTAAAATTACTTTCTTAAACTATGGATCGCAATTTTACTCTGTTAAGCTTTGTAGATGAACTACTTCACATATTTTGAAGGGAATAATCGTGCCAATTTACGTAGACTAATGATATTCCTTATTATTTTAGTTTTTCCAACCATCAATTATATATTTATATTTTTTTTTTTTTGTAAAAAAGACAAACCAGGCAGTGTAGGGTTAAAATGTAAAGCGTTTTGCCTCCTAAATAACCTGATACGATCGTCTACGATTACGAAGCTCCTGTGCAACTCAAACAAATATTTGAGCAAGAGCGGAAGTACTCTTTCTCTTGCCAAGTCTTAGAGCATGACCTAAGGAATCAGCACTTGTCAATCTCTTGGGATCACACCCCAATTAAGCACACTTCCCATTTCTTTCTATTACACAAACTTCAAATTCTTTATTCTATTTTTAAGAGTTCAAATACCTACAGAACTTAGGTGCCCAACAAAATTAGCTTATGTAATTGTTGACACTCAATACCCCCTTTGAGGTCAAAGCCTGTTTTTCAATAAATAAATAACACCCGCACCCCATACCCACAATGCAAAAACTCGTCAGATCAACTTTCAGGTTTCTGCTTAACTTACAAATTCATCTCGATATGCATCCCTCCAACACTTTTGAACGTCGCAAAAATAAAGCCGACAATCAGAAAAAGATCGTTTCTTTATTAGAAATCCAAAAATCGAAAAAGAAACACCCTCGTGCTAACTGTTATTAATTAATTTGGATGACCTTCATAATAAGTAAACATTTAGAAGAGATTCGTTGACTTCGTGGTGTCTACGGTATATAAAGAAACGAGCGTCTGTTTACACACACATCAGAAACAAGTTAAAGATAAATGAAAATAGAAAACACAAAATTAATCACAGTGAACATATATGTACCATACGAACGAAAAAAGAACACAACCAGAGCACGCATAAGGCAGTTCAAAGTCCACAAAAGTGAATGTCGGTGCATTGTTGCACTCACGATGTGCCAAGTTATTCAAAGAAGCCAGAGTGCCAGAAGAGATACAAAACGCCAAATCGATCTACGTGTGTGTGTCTCGCAATATGAACTGACCGATGAACGACTCACCCCGAATTGAATCGCCATCGTCGTCGCCTTCCTCTTTGTTTATTTTTACGTCAGAAAGCATAATTTATTTAAATTATTTTCAATAAAACCAAAACACACATACCACCAGGCTATAAATGTTGTGGAGCCGGTTTATCTCTGTATTGCGATAGGCTGCCGTCCATTGGTGGGTGAGATTTTCTTTTTTAGTGTCATGAAAAACGTGTGTATGGGGGCTTTCTATAGCGAAGCACCTGACTGTAGAACTGATCTGTGGTTTGGCAATGTTGATAAGGCACAGTTGGGATTGCGACACAATGTTGACGTAAATAGTTTTCGTACAACTGAACTTTGACTGTAAGATTTACATAAATTCAAATTCCAGTTCTAACTAATAGCGAGGGTTATCAGGAGTTAAAATTGTTTGTTGTCTGCCGACCTTACAGGAAGCCGCTGTTAGAACCTTATTAGTCGATAGTGACAAAGTACATGCAAAGCAAACATGAATAAATAATTCGTATTTTTTTCGGTACCGTTTACAATTTTTAAATAATACCATCGCCTTGTTTAGGGCAGGAATTGAATCTATAACAAAAGTTTATATTTGCTGTTTCCCCATCTTTTTAGGGCTTCGTTCGAAAGGAATAACGAAACCCTTATAGAATCGCTTCGGTGTCCGTCTGTCTGGCCGATATACAAAAACGCTTATAACGTTTCAATTGTCCTAGGCAACTCCAAAAAAATAATGTTTTTTTTTCCAAATTAGAGAGAGAGATTAAACGAAACGTTAGTATTAATACTAACGCTCGAAAAAACTTTTGTCAATTTTGATGGTTGATATGGGTGTTGTTGAAAAGGGAGCGGGTTCGTTTGTCCGTCTGTCATTAGGCTTTAAGGTGCGTACCAAGGTAAGCATTTTATTTTCTAAAATATGGGACCAAAATATATGAAAAAAATTTGAACTATGGGGCATCTCATCGCAATATTCTAAAATTACCCAAAAGTTGTGTATGATTTATTATTCATACTAAAATAAATTAATAAATACATTTTTTGAAAAAGAATTTCACTGAAATCCATAAGTAGGGTATCGTTGGATAGGTCTTGTAAAATAAAACACAGTTTCCATGGTGAACTTTTTGCTTAGAAGTCAAGTTTCCGAGATATTAAGCTTTGAAGTCGAAAAAAGGCGTCTCCCACTCTGATTCAAATAGTTTTTGAGTTATTGGCCAAAAACCAAAAAACACGACATGCTAATTTTGAAGATTCAAATAAGCCATTTTATACAGTGACGTGCACAAATGAGTACATGTTTTTTTGTGTAAATTACACTTCATAGAAAGAAATGGAGCGAGGTAAGTTCAACATTTTTTTTGCTTCCCAGCTCTGATGCTGATGATAATAAAGATTAGTTCACTTGTGACTGTATTGATTAAGTATTTCAGATTATGATACGATGGCGAAAATATTAACAACATATTACAAGCAGGAAAAGAAAGCAGTAAGATGAACAAAAAAAACGTAGATTTAGATCTCATAGTGCAACACACTGGACACTGAAAACAGCTCTGGTTCGAAAAACAGTGTGATACTGTAAATTTACTACTGGTTAAACGAACTGGCAAAGTAGCAACAATGAGGAGAACAACTGGTTTACATCAAATGACGATTACTAAAAATGTATTTTAAACAAATTAGTCTAGTATGTATTACTTTATTCATTAAATTTTATTGGATTTTTTTTATAAATATTATTATTGTGCAATAAAATGTGCGAAAACTGTTCATACATTCGATTATCTGGATGCCTACCGACAACAATTAGTCCGGATAATCGAGGTTCTACTGTATATAGAAATGTTCGGTAAAAGTATTCAACATTCGAGTTTAAAAATATGTTAGCTGTCCAGATACTAATGCCTTTACCCTAGTTTGATAAATTTGTTTTAACGCATAGTTTAAAAAAATCAAATACTTGTTAAAATAACCACAACAGGACACAAGATCAAAAAGCTCCATGAGCTCCACATTGCAGTAGATTTCTCTTCTTTCTAAAATGCATCAGTCTTTTATTTATTTGATTCACCTTTAGACTGATGAACCCATTTCAAAAACAAACACCCTTGGAAATCGATTTATTTTTTGTAACAAAGGCCACAGCAGCTGTTCTGCTTGTTATACAGTTGCACCGATAGAAAATGTAAATTATGAAGCAACATACAAATCGGTTTCTTTGCAATATTAGCTCTGCAATAAAAGTAAAACTATTTCAGCACAGACTATGGGTGTCCGTGCTAGTAAACAGTTTGGCAATGCACTTCCTGGCTCGGGCTAAAGGGTGACGAGATAGCAAGACTTCAATGCCTTTCAAATTCAAACTGGACGCTGCAATATTTCAACTGGATTTGTAGCAGAGCTCAGTACAACTAAAAAGTTCAGTATCAATTTTTCTATGGTTTGATTGATGAATGAAGATTGTGGCGTTTGTAAAGTTGTCTTGTTTCAAGCTGAGTAAAATACATGAATAATGTACTAGTTTCTTCAGAGATTGACTGACAATCCCCTGCACTACTTTTCAAATGGAAACTTTCGCAATTCGCCGTTCGGAACCGGCATTAAGGTCGCCACCACATCTGGCAAATTATAACGCGCACAACGCAGTGGTGCGTGAAAAAGCTACGTCACATAATTATTATTATTTAAAATACTAATTAAGTTTAAGATAAATTAAAAGAGAGATCGAAGGCAAGAGCATAGCTTGAATATTCCATAAATCCTTTTTTTTGTAGTAGTTTTGAAGGAACCTATTTCCTAATTATCATTTAATTATCTCATTTATTGTTTATATTGTAATAAAACTCGTATAATTTATTTAATATTAACTGTGTAATTGGAATACATTGAATTCAATGTACTTTTACTTGATTGTGTTGCAGCTCAAAAATAGAGCGGATGCCATTGATATCTTGCACTAAAACGTTAAAGGTCATAACTCACGGAGAAAGTGTTTTATTCTTAGTTTCGCTGAAATTCGAATTACAAATTTTATAGTTCGGAGAAAAATTAAGAAATTAAAAATGGGGAACACATCAATTGTTTGCACTGGTGTTAATTGGAACTCATAAACCGCCGACAAATGATTTGAATCGAAATTTTTTCGTGCACATAAAAATCACGAACAAATGACTAGGCTTTGAAAAGGGGATGCGATTCCGTGACTTTTAAGAGGTGCATATTCAACTACTGGCACACGCAACTTTATACTCATGAAGATTATACCTTCTTAAAGAGACTGTAGCGCAAAATTTTAGTCATCTAAATTTTATTACTATTTTAGTCGGAATTAAATTGATAACGTGAGTCACTGTTTTATGTTTTTGCATGTAAAGTAGATATACGGTGTAAAAAGTCTTACAGTCCTTTGAGTCACAGACTCTAACTTGTACCATTAAATAAATAGGCTGGAAGAACAGAATTTGTTTTTCTTCGAGCCGTTTTTCTGCCAGCTGTTTGACTTAGCGCATACAAGAATCAAGTTGGCCCTGAATATTTTTTTGTCTGCCAAATTATTTCGGATTCCTTTTTATGTTTTATTGTCAATCGTCATACTTTTAAAAGATTCAATTCTGGAAAAAACAAATTCAGACACTTGTTAAAATAATCACAAGAAGAAACCATTCAGTGGAACGAACACCAGACCATGATCACAAATTTTTAAAGTGATTGTACTACAGGTAATTACCAAGTAGACATGTGTGCGACTTGTGTGTGTCAAGGTTTTTTCAATCGTACTGCGAACACACGCACACCCAAGCCGTCCAACGAATACAAAATTACTTTTTCCGGGCGAACACAGGCGTGTAAAACTGCTGCAGTTTTTTGTAAACAAAGAGTAAGGTTTTTACTCTCAAACTTTGATTCTGACACGGAGAGATTTCCTTCCCTTGTTATTTAAGTTTTGTTTACGGCTTAAGCTCTAAGGGAAGGCACGGGACTGACGAATTGTGCCTGTTGTCGGCAGAGAAACAATTTGTTTGTTGATATTTTTCGCAACATAAAAGCACAAGAAAAAAACTAATTTTCTAAGAATTTGGCGTGACTTTACCTGTACATAAAAAGGAAAAACAGGTGTACGTCACGACGCAGATATAAATGTGCCTTGGATATACGTAGTTCTTGTTGCAGTTTCTTTGACGCAATGAATTTGCTCTGAAGACGTGTTTTCCAACTAACTCGCAGCTGTTTGCCAGCATTTTGACTGCTGCACCTGCAAATGTGACTTTCAAAACGAATGAAAAATAATCTTTTCTCATCTGGCAGTCATGAAACTTTACTATGAATTGTCTGAAGTAGTATTTGCACAAAGTTGCTCAGCCATTAGATCTAGGTGAAGGTAAAATTTCGTTTTCATACACACTTCCTGGTGCGTTCCTCCTAAACAAAGCCTACCCCACGCCCAAACGACAACAGACAACACAACGAAGCAAACCTATGAATAGAACTTCCAAGCGGATCTCTCAAATAAGCACTAGAATCGTGTCCACACCACCGACATATGGTGTGACGTATATTGATTTTTTTCATCTTCTTTAGTTTCGGTAGAAAAAAGTAAAAAAAAAAAAAGAAATGCAAAAAAGGCTTAATTTAAAATGACCTTACATTATGCAAAAGCCGGGGAGCAGTTGTAGGGTGTTGATGCATTTGCGACGACGACGAAGAAGACGACGGCGGCAAGCTGGAGAATTTCCTCACTTGCTCCTGCTGCACTGGCAGTTGATTGTATGAATTCTTAAGCTGATAACTGGTTCCGATTATCGCCACGGCTTTCATCAAGTTCTGATTTGGTTTCCGAAAAATTCCTCCTCCTACAAAAAACCAGATAGAGAAAGAAATTGCATTTGATTAGAAAAATCAGACGAACATTCTCTTGTTACCACAACAAAAGCTCAACTACTATGAAATTTTTATTAACTCCCTTACCAGCGCAGTGCGGCAGGGTCGAGACTGAGCGCAGTGCCTCAGTTGAAATTTTTTTATGAATCGATGAAGACAGTGATGTTGAGGACATTAGGCGAGAAGTTGTTGCACGAAAGAATGACATTTTGTACTGAGTTTGGTATTTTTGTTTCTTTTTTTTTACTTCAATTCGAATTTAATACCAAACCTTCTTTTTGTTACATACACACAGAAGCAGATATGATTTACTTTTTTTTAATACACAAATTAGAATATATTTAATTTTTTTGCCCACATACTATGGTTCCCTGCACACACATAAACGCGAGAGACGAAGACGAACACCGCGAATAGAGAGTACACTTTAATTGATTTCAATTAAACTCTTCAACCCAACCACATATAGGCCTCCAAAAAAAGAAAACAAAAATAAATATTCTAGAATTGGTATAATCACGGATAATAAAAAAATAATTCTGCGACAGCTGGTGAAAGCAGAAACAATACACGGTAGCGAACCGGTGGCGTTGTCTAAAGATGTCTTTTTATTTTATTACTTCACGGTTTATAAATATAAATAGACTTGTTTTTTTCAGACGCCTAGTGGCAGAGAGCAAAGCAAACAACAACGCGACACTTTGGAGAACGAACCGACTTTGCTTGGCGCTCCCAATTGCTCAGATGTACGGCCGAAAACAGAAAACAAAAATTTTAATTTTAATCGATTGAAGTGCAATGGGAGATGTGGTGGGACGAGGCTGTGGTGAGTTTCGACCCGTCTGGTGGCTTGTTCGGTCAGTGCTGCCAGCACTGTAATCAATGGCGAAGCAGCTGATAGGTTTTAATCACAAATGAGCCAATATTAGGTTGTCTGTGGTTTTAATGGTGTCTTTTTTCAGTCATAAAACATTATTCTCAGAATTTATTCGTGTTTTGCGTTCCGTCAAGAATGGACGTAGACTTCAGCTTATATGCCTTTGCAGCCGACACGATCTTTTATCTGCTGTTTTCAGTTGTAACCTTCAAAGCTGGTTGAGTTTTCTCTTTCATCGCCATCACGACTTTCGAAGCGCAGCTTGAATGCGATTCCGATAGGAATGCCGTTAGGCTCCGACCCTGGGTGAGGTGGCTGGACCAAGTTCAAGTTCTGTGCAAAAAGGTCTATCAAGACAAGATAAGACTTCGTTTTAGTTTAAGCCTAACCAACCAGAGTTCTTTAAAAACTTATGTATTTGATTTCTGGAAGAAGGAAAAAACATACATACATTACATACATTTAGCGGCGTAAAAGAGTCGACCTGCACTAAAATGCTTCATTATAAAGTAGACCCTAGCTCTTTTGAAAATATCATAACATCGATCTACAACTCTTTTTCTAAGACCAAGGCTTGAATGTAGGCTTACAGATGTCAAACACAAATTCTTAGTTTATTTTTACTTTTCTTCATATTCTTTATTCTTTTCCTCTTCTCTACAAATTATAAATTAATAATCAGGGCACGGATTTTGTTGGCCCAAAAATGTAAAAAAAAAGGCAAACCAAAACTCTAAAAAAGACAAATGCATTTTAATTACAAGAAAAAAAAACGGTTTTAAGCATTAATATAAAACTATACAACCAAATACATTTTATAATAATTATCTGTCAACAAACATCTACGGTTGTCCCAGGAGAGCTTTGAGAGAGCTGAAGCACCACTCCACCTGGGCAGAGACAATGGAGTCGAGTTTAAAGGCGTCACGTTGTAAATTGAAATACAGTCGAATCACGATAAATCGAAACCTCAATAATTCGTAGCAAACTGCTCGTCCCTTGAAAAATCGTCGCTAATTCGTAAAATTGTCATACACTTTGCTCCCCTCGTTATTTCGTATTTTTTTTGCAATGCAATGAACACAAAACCTCTTATAAATCGTAATTCGTTTCTAAAACCTCTTATAATTCGTAATGCAGAATTCAAAACAAAACCTTTTCTCCCGTTAAATTTTGTAAACAGTTTTGTTGCCTTGATGGCACCTTCATGACGCTATTAGGAAAGAGTGATGAGGAAGAAAGCGACGAAAAAGCAGAACTTATGACCAATAAACAAGCCAAATCGGCCATTCAACATTTTTGATATTATGGTTTAAATCATGGTGTCAAAAAAAAAGTTTTTGATTATTTAATTGGCTTGGAAAACACAATTGAAAAGATAGGCGAAAAGAACATCAAGCAATCGAAAGTAACAATTTTTTTCAATAACACGCTTTTTCTTGATTTTTCGTATCTTTATGTAATTTTATATTTCCTTTTTTTTTATACATATGTAGGTACTTAAGATGTAATAACATTTATATGAATATAGTGCTTAGTTTTAATAAAGTTGAGCAATATGTATTGGAAAATAATATGAAATGTAAAAGCACCGTTAATTCGTATTTTTATGTTTCCCACCTCATTATTTCGAAATCTCGATAATTCGAAACCTGCGGTAATTCGTAAAAAATGCTATTCCTTTGCCATTTCGAATTATCGGGATTTGACTGTATTGAAATTGGGGTTTTCAGCACCATTTATGACACCATTTATTTCTTTGATAGTTTATAGTTGTTAATTTGCAGAAAAAAATAAATAAGGAAACGTTGAACTTTTTCACCACAGCTTCAGTAACTGGTTCTTTTGCTTTTAAAATATCTCCAGTTGGTCTTCCTAATGATATGCATAAGAAAAATAATTTAAAATAAAACATCCATTGGTTGCCATTAATTTAAATTCAAAAATAAAAGCCTTTCATTTACATGAAAACGTTACAGTAGAACAGTTTATTGCTGAGAAATCTGTTGCGTGTTATGAAAATAAATGAATAAAGAATATCTTTTTACGAATTATGAAAATATGACCAAAACAATACACGTTATTTGAACATTACGACAAAAGCTCGATCAATGGAGAAATGTTGCCGAAAATTCGCTGCTATTTATAACTGCCCAGCACTTGCCTCAAGATCAACTGCATCTCGTACAGCACGGGGGTTTGCTGCGTGGAATTCATTGCTCTGTGGTTGTGAGCATCAGTTTTCTTGTCTTTTTTGTAAGTCAGCGATCAGAACACGGAAGTATAAAATGAACGACGTTAGACTTGTTTCTGGTTTATTAAATTAGTAATATTTTGAGTTAATTTTTTTTTCCTTGGCCTTTTCTTTGTTGGGTTTGTGTGAGCTGCGGCTTCAAATGCAACTAAAAAGAAAACGACCCTATTTTTCCACGTTAAATTTTATTCTTCAATTAATTATTATTAATAAATAAATCTAACAAATAATAAGAAAAAGAAAGATTTTCTCTTAAAAATTTAAATTTTTAGACTACCTTAAAAGTAACAAAAAACAAAAAAACAAACGTTGGTTTGGCTACTTGCGAATGTCCGTACAAAAAAAAATTATCATATGATTGTTAGAAACACCTAAAACATCGATTGAAGATCTCTTCGAAATTTCTGAGGTTTTGTACGAATCTTCGCAAGCAGTCGTATTTTTTATTCGTTTGTCTATAACCATACTTATTGTTCTAGATTAACATTTTATTTATTGCCACTCGCACGAGGCACATTCATATAATTTTAGGAATAAAATTTGAAAAAGCAAGTATAATTAATATATAGTATGTAGATTTCAAACATTAAAATGAGTATTTCGTGTGTGTATAACAATAAACGTACAGATAAATAGAATTTGAGAGTAGTCTTGAATGTAACACGGGAGAGGGAAAAAACATTCGTAGGGTTCAGAGATTTTTCAGTTGTGAGATGTTTGTTTTTTTATTTGATTTGTTTATTCGTTGTTTAGGTTTTTTTGTTTCTCATTTAAATTGACACATAAATTGCGCTAAATTATTTTGATTAATTCATTTCTCATTGCGATCAAAAATATGTATATATCTATATATGTATTTATTGTATATAATTATATGTATATAATTTGCATTGTGTAATGCAGTGTCTATAAAAGCACATTAACACTATAACAA
This sequence comes from Syritta pipiens, assembly GCA_905187475.1. Lineage (NCBI taxonomy): Eukaryota > Metazoa > Arthropoda > Insecta > Diptera > Syrphidae > Syritta > Syritta pipiens. Next base: position 67,589,020 of record LR994571.1, on the reverse strand, counting down.
CAATAACTTTTATTTTTATATATATTTGTATGTATATGATTTTGTTTTTTTTTTATTTTTACATGTTAGATATGCAGTAGGTATTTTAAATGATGTCTTTTCTGTTCCCCATATTCTTATTCTATTTCACCCAATAAAAAAAGAAGAACGAATGTGTGAGGTAGGCCGATAATTTTTTTTTATTATATTGGCTTTACATTTTTTTTTATTTTGTATTTTAGGTGTTATGTCTTTTTACATAAATTTATTTAAATTCATACAAATAAAATGCTAGGACGAAGTTGAACCAATTCATTGTTTAAATGCCCTTTTATGATGATGGTTAGACAAATCATAGAGAAATGCAATATCATGACTGATTGTAGTTTTGAGTTTACTGCAATAAAAAATATCTTATAAAAGGTAACGACAAAAATTAGAAGACAAAGATCTTTCGAAACAACGTGAGCTTACAAGGCAAACAGAGAGTATAGAACAAGTAAGCCAAATCAATCTTTGCATAAATTTATGTTGTACTTCTTTAAAATCAGAAAAAGCTTATTTAATTTACAATTCAAGTGGATTTTGCTTTACTGGGATATTGCTTATATTAAATGAAATCGAAAAAGAGGTGAAGTTATTCGGTTATTGTGGACAATCGCTGTTTAATCGAGATTAATTGCATATCTCTCACCCATTTTATAAAAAAAAATATGGCCATCATACCTTACTTGCAATGTATCAAATAATCAAAAAGATGTTGGGTTGCCATTATTGAAGAATTGAAACAAAAATATAGCTCAGAAGATCCTGGAAGCGATGTGGAGACTGATGAACCTGTTCCAGTTCGAGTTACCATACGGGATTCTTTTTTACTGCGATACTTCATGCTGGATGGCAGCGAAGACAGACCATTATCAGCATTTGTAGGTAGGATTAGCCCGGCTGGGGCAACTAAAGTCTACAGCCATACTTAGGCCAGATTTGATCCATTGTGAAAATCAGCATTGGATGCTTGTGCTGATTTTATTAACTTGCAGAGTTATAAAAACATTTGCCAGAGGACTATGAATAATTATTTAAAACCTTAGAAAAGATTTTTATTCTGTTTTTTTTTGCTACATCGTTTTATCGGAAAAGTCGCTTAAATAGGCCAAAAATGATTCCCGATGTGCTCCACTTAAGCGAAATCCACTGTATTTTGTTTAACAAATCCGGTTTTATTTTAAAAACACATTTGCCTTTGTATAACTTAAAAAAATTTCACTTCTGTGGATTACAATGGCATAAGACAATAGAATTTTCATAGGAAATCAAGAAACATCTAAAACGATCTTTTTCATCATCATCTCATGTACTTTCCACCTTAAAAAATCGATTTTAGGTTTTTATCGTAGGTATAAATTAAACTTATTAGAAAAACCATGGATTTTGCATCAAACAAACTTTACTTATTTGTCCATCAAAACTACAAATATTAGCAAAATAAATATAATTTCTAAAGCAGTCATAGCCATCGACAATATTCTTCAATATTCGCAAAACACTCTAGTATGGAATCTTCATTTCCTTAAAAAGCTTCCCGAAGAAACAAATTACGGTTTCGAAAAAAAAACTCTTTTACAGTAAAAAGTAAACATTATAAGTCATGGTTGTGTAGTTTACATTTCAAAGTTATTTGAAATGGTTTTCAGTTTTGTGTTGGGCTTTATTCATTGGACGACAACAATACTCCAAAGTTAACATCAAAGGCAAGAAATCAGCGTAAGACTCATAGAGTGGCAGTCGTAGTTTCTCAATCAGAGAGCTTCAGTTAAGGTGATACGTACGGAGGTACAAAACGGTATTAGTACTTTCATATGACGAAATGGTTGCAATCAAATATGATGTCCTATTAAGGGTTATTCCCTGTGGCCAAAGAATTATTCTCTTTGAAGGTACCAAGAACAGTCCAGCACATACAGTGCTCTACACAAAAGTTTGTGGACGATGAAGAATTTATAAAAACAAATTTAATTTGTGAAAGCTTAAGTTATGATTTGCTTTATTCAAATAAGCCTTTGATTTAAGGTTTGGGAATAATCGCCTTTTTTCCCAGATTTCCTCATCGGACGCAAACGCTTTTGTGGAGTACTGTATATGCTGGACTCTTCTTGGTACCTTCAAAGCGAATAATTCTTTGGCCACAGGAAATAACAATTTAAGTCATTTCATGCTTTTTAAAGAGAACATTCGAGGTATAATATCTTTTTGGAAACTTATGTTAAAATCAGGAAACAGCAAACATTTAATAATTAATAATATGCGTTTAGTTTCAATTCCATAAAAATTTGTACTAATACCACAATTTTAGATTCTGTGACAGTCGAAAAAATCTATATATCAATTCGACTTGGCGGTTATTTCTTGAGACTACAATATTATAAAGAACGATTGTGTAAAAAGGTACATGGCATCAAAGGTGCCATGGAAGATTTTTTAACATCACGGCTGTTATTTTGCATTTTCGACTTCTCTTTAATAGTCAGTTAGCCCTTTTCTTAGCTCTTAGTTACTAGATTACGAAACTTTTATCTTCTGTTTGTTTCACACAAATTCTATAAAAGTAAGTCTCTTTAAAATCGATCAATACAAGTTAGTCATTGTTGTTACCAAACCTCGAAAAGCAAAACCCATAGCGATTGGCTTGTTACAAAAAAATAACAGCAAAGAAAAAAGGCAAATATAAAACAACAAAAATAACTTTAGTTGGTTTAAGACACACCACCCTTTAACATAATTAATAAAATTGACATCAAACTAAGTGAATGCATTTTCTTTTAAAGTTTCGTTGCTGAACATGAATAATTATCGACCACTTCACAGTCAAAGGAGAAACACATGAACTTGTACCTCTAATTATCTAGTAGGAATGCATTTTGTATATCAATTATTCTTTTCTACATGACCCCTAAGAGTCTGCATAACAAATTTATGTAAATTTTAATTTTGTATAAATAAATCACAAAACAATTGGTGTTTTTTTTTTCTTAACAAATTTTCTCTTTCGTTTCTTGGAAGCCCAGTCAAAAAAAAAATAATAAGAACTATATAAAATTCACACTATCCTTCCTTTTTATAATCGTAAAAAAAATATTTTAAAACACAACACAAATTTACAACTCAAAACCTAAGCTTAAAAATTTCAAATTCTAAAACATGAGTAAAACGTGGCTCTAAAGAACACATTTTTGGATGCTAAACGGGTCTTTTGTGTTGCCTCCATTTTAACGTAAAAGCGGTAACTGGTGCTTAACTAATTGTATTGTATTTCCTATTCGTTGGACTCCAAGTCATCGTCGAGCATTTCAAGAAACGCACGCGGTACAAGACCCTTCATGAGACCCTGCTTACCGTACATGTAATCACTGTGCTGTGGGGAGCATTCTGTTACGAAAATAACCTAAGCGGGCAAACAAAAAAAAATAAACAAAAAAAAAAAAAAAAGAATTCGACTAGAATTGAGAGTGCTTGAGAGTTAGAGAGTGTTAGAGATTTACCTCGTTTGCTGTTAGGTTAAGCTCGGTATGATCCTTAGCGTCATACGAGCAGAGAACGCGTGCTCGTTTCATTTGGTCAGGATTAACGTCGGGGCTGCGGTTTTTTTGCTCGTCAGCCTTTTTGTCTGTGCCTGAATTGATGGGAACATAGGGTGTGGGGCCTCCCAGACTAAATTTGTGAGGTGAAATTTTTTTTATGATGAATGACGAAGTTGATTTGTTTTTTTGACTTAGTTACAAACATTGTTTTTTTTTTGGTTTTAACTACTATTATTACACACGATAGAGGAATAAAAAGGAAGTAAATAAAAACAAAGGAACGATCTACTGGACGGATTACAATACAAATTCAAAGCTACAGCAAGCAAGTGTATGTTTAGTAAGAAAGTAGTTAGTATATTTTTTTTGGTAGTGTATCACAGGAACTTTTTAAATGTGTGTTAAGAGTGAGAATTGGAGTTTACACGAGAGATGATAGCAAAAAGAAAGAAACTCGAAGAGTGGAGCTGTAGACATTTGACTGATGGAAAGCTGGTTTATTTGGGGAGTGAATCCTATTTCATCTTAGATTCACTTCTTCCAAGGATAGAAATACGAATTCTTTGAAGCCCTACAACCGGTTAGCTAGCGGTGGCTTTGTTCAAGAGATGGAAGCTAACTACACTTACTAACTTAGACTTTCCTTTTCCTGGAATAGAAAGTAGTGTTTAGTTGTGAAATTGAAATAACTGCATCTTTTAGAAATAGCATTACGACGAGTTGTTGGATTCTAAGAAATGAGAACAGATGGCTAAGAAGATCTAAGTCATGTTGCTCCTGTTGCCGATGTTGTTATAGGATTTCAGACCTACTTTATTCATAAGATAAGTAGTACTTTTAAGTTTTGCATTTATTTTTTATTGAATGTGACCATAGTATCTTAAGAGATGTTTTTTTCCAGAGATTTCCATTCATCGTTTCCTTTAATTTAGAGCTATCCTCTAACAACATAAACATAATTTAAAGTATTAAAATAGGAATAGAACTAATAACTTTCACTGAGCAAGCTGTGCCAATTAAGAAAAACTAAAATATTCTATTTAACTGTGATGAATAAATATTTAACTATCTGTCTATCTTTTTTAGATACGCATTATCCACGAAAAGAACTAAAAAGGTGAAAGAGATTCGTAATAATATTTAAACTTTATTGTTTGGGTTTGCGAAAAGTTGCTGTGTCTGCGAATTGTAAACCGCCCCATCTTAGACTCCCCATTTCAGTGAAAATGGGCTAAAAAATATAGACGCAACAAGATGAGGCATCCCATCTGTGTTAACGAAAGCAGCAACATTTGTTAATGAAAGCCGCACTTAAATAAATTAGGATGCACTCGTTAAAAGAGCAAAGAGCGGAAACGAACTGACTCAAGAAATTGAAAATATTTGTGCAAATTATACCAATCAAAGAAATCATACACGGTTTAAAGCCAATCAATAATTCATAGTGGAGACTGAGAGTTTATTCGATTGTTTTTAGTTATTAATTTGTTGTATACCTTTTTTTTTAAATTTGCGTATTCACTTTTGGAGTTACACTTCAATATTGAAATTATTCTTCATTTAAAGCCTCGGACTGTACCAAATATTTGGACCAATCTTAGGCTCGATTAGGTTCGAGCATGTGCAGATGGATCCAAAACAAAGTAGGAAACGGGTTCCCATATGTGTTCGCTGACCGATAAAATATTATCACGTCCGTCTGCTTCCCACACCGCTGTAGTGTCTTCCAGCCAAAAAGAAAAGTAAATTATGAAGGATGTGTTTGATACATGACTAGTAATTTGTCCATGCGGCTGTCTGTGGATACACCATCAACTCGATCAAAGATAGAAAAACAATGTCGCCAATCTCGGGGTGGAATAGTGGACAGATGTAGTTTTATCCTGTGATGGGTATTTGGGCAAACGTTTGTTCTAGACAACAAAAGCGCCGTATTGGCAGCAACCTCCAGATGGAGTAATTTAGGCAGCCATAAATATGAAAATTACATAGAAAATCAAAATAAACGGAAACAAATGAAATGTTAGGCTAACGTTCGCAAAATAAACAAAACGTGTTTCAAAACTGACTAGAGATTATATCACAAATACCGCTGCCAAATAATTTCATCAAGAAACAGTTCGAAGGGTGTTAAGCTCTGAAGGATTTCATAAAGTAGCTCACAGGAAAAAGCTGCTCATTAGACAGGTCAAGGTTGTATGTAGACTGCTATTAGAATGCTATATTCTACAACTGATAGTCAAATAAGCTTGCTAACTCGTTAAGCAAAGCGGCAAGCTTTAAAACAAGTCAACTTTTGAACTACGCTAGCACATCCAAATCCTTCTGTCTATACCAGGGGTAAATGGGTGTTCAAATTTTATAGGACCTATGGACCTACAGGTTTATATGATTGGCAATTAGCCGGTACCACATAACCTAACCTAAAAGCACAATGGAATAGCCTATGGTCTAAGTGAGCGGCAAATCTCCACCCCAGTCACATCTATCTAAAACCAAAATCCTAGGTTTAAAGCCAATCGACTCCAGGACTGCAACAATTTGCATTAAAGTTCTTTCGATTTTTTATAATAATTTTGAACAATTTTTTTGACAAATCTGTAAATATGACAGAAGTTTTTAAGACTTGACAAAGTACAAGAACATTCAACGAAATTCGGTCAAGGAATCTGGTTGATAAGTAAATAGTGGATAGATAATTCATTTCAAGTAAATAATAAACACTTTAAATTGATTTCAATGAATGCAGTGTAATCTCAAAGACTTCCTTCCATTCCATGTCCTTAAGACTAAGATTAGCCGAAAGGATTAAGACAATCATACACATTTCAACGGTGAAGTTCAGTTCATTAAATGAAGTCAATTGCATAAACTTTACTTAGCTTAAGCCTTCACATGAAGTCAGTGTATAAATCAGCGGAAGGCTGGATTCTTTTATAGCTCGGATTATGGTCAACTTATCTCGAATTGAGTGGAGCAATTCTAAAGTTAGCTAGTGAAAGAAGTTTTAGTGGCACCGCCACTGTGGTTTAGTTAATTAATACTTATTAATACTTTCGTTCGGTATCAAGAAACCACAAAATGACTGATGTAAAATTTAATTTTCGAGCCCCCGTATTGCTATTCGTTCGGATAGGATAGATCGAGGCAAAAAAGTCTAAGGTGTGTTATTAAATACGAACCAACTTCCTAACCTATTTAAGAACTAGGCAATTAATTCTAAAATGCACTACAGACATTTTTTGCGAAGCTAAGAAAATAAAATTGTGTTTTTGTGGAACAGGCCCTTCTTTGTATCTCTTGTTTTGCGGCCGATTTACTTTAAAATTTTTATTTTTTTCGAATGGAAAACATTTTTCAAAGACAGCTCTAGAAACAAACCTCCTGTTACACTACTCAAAATGATGACATCTACATACATAAAGTCCGATCGTCCTGACATATTTTATCAAAACACTCCTGTAGAGGGTTACGCTTTGTGTTTATACTTTCTGTAGCTGCAGCAGTGAATACTTACATGCTTAGTCACAGGCATAACTTAAACGCCAAACTCAAAAAAAAAAGTAAGAGGATGAATAGGATACAAAAAAAAGGCAAAAGGAGTATATCTAAAAAGCAATGCAAAGTTTGAAAGGGAAAAGTCAGTTTTTTTGTTGAGTAAATTCCAACATCTAACAAGACAAAAGATTTTTTTATTTCAAATTTTTCTGTATAACACTTTAACAGCATTTTTTTCATTATTTAGAATTTAACAAGTTAGTAAAGAAAAAGAGTATCATAGAATAGAGAACATGTGAGAGCCGTTACCACGCATAGTTTTAAGTTTGTTTTTTTTTTTTACTTTAGCACCAATTAATTTAATAAATTGAATAAATTTCTTATTTTTGTTTGTTTATTTATAATTCGTTTTCTTAAATACAATAACTTGTGTGTTTACATAAAAAGCTATCTCTACTGAAGTTACAATTGAAGTGGTTATTGCAATAACATGATAATTCACATTTCTTTCACAACATTTAGATTTTCGTTGCACTCAGGAAAAGGGTAGGTAATAAAAGAAAAAAATAAGTTAAATAATAAGTTGTAAGTTCACATGCGGATTACCGTTATTTTCTACGTTTTATCGTGTTATTGCGATAAGCTCTTCAATTGCATTCGCACATAAAAATCGAAAGGAAAATAAAAATGTGTATTTATGTGAAAAAAAAGAAGAAATACGTGTATGTTAACAAAGAGAAAGACCGATATACGAGACATAGAGATACACGATTTTCATATATTGAGTATATTTATGTATACGGATTAAAAGTTAGTTAGAGAAAAGCTGCTGGTCTTAGAGTATGGAGATATCACTTGTATCGTAGGTGATATTCATATCTTTGAAAATTTGCGAATTCGGATCGGGAAATGAGTTCGGAGTGTTATATGAGGATATGGTTTGTTCGCTGCTGGGTTGGACTATGGGAGGCCCATCTACATCTTCGCTGTTAATGCGTAAGCGAGGTGTTTGTGGCCGCATGCTGCAAACCAAGGAAGGAATTGTTTTTTTGTTTTTGTTTTTGATTTTATGTTTTGATTTTACAAAAGATAAACAGAGGATAAAATATAAAATAATAAGATAAGAATAAAAGAAAGTATATATGTATGTAAAAGATAATTTTCTACCATCAAATCTAGTCTAATGGCGCATTCTAATTTAGGAGTTACGTTACGTTGCCTACAGAGACGCACACTCACCTGGCTAGTTCGTTTTGAAGTTCATTCATCACCGAGACACACTGGGTGTAGTAGCGCACTTGAGTTTCGACGAATGCGTACAAGTGACGCAAGTGGCTTGCCTGTGAAGTACTTATGCCTTGTAAGAGAAGCTTTGTGATCTCGGCTTGCCTGTCAAACTCCGCTTGAGCAACACGTAGATCACGTTCGGCCTGAAGGGGGAGAGAAAAAATATATTATTAGTATTAATTGATAGAAGTATGCAAACAACTAAGGGGATGGATTGGCTTAGGGGTGTTACCTGATCCAAGACAGCTTCTGGTGAGATACCATCTTTCTGTGATTATTCAAACGAGCAGCATGAGAGATAAAAAAAATTATTCAGAAAAAAGTAGTGGAACCCCCTATTTCACGTGTAAACATGTATTCATAGTACATGTGAAATTGAATTATCAGTGTAGGAACACGTGTACTTATTTCTACACGTGTATTTAGTAAAATGTGTGTAGACAGTAAAAATATTACAAATTTAAATGAAACCGTAGTTTAAATAATGTGCATGGGTTCAAGTACATTCTTAGAAAGATATCCAGTCATGTTCTGTAATTTGGGGCTTTGTAGTCATTGCAGAAGACGTAAATAGACTGTTGCACTATGCTTGCGCAACAAAGTTAAGTACACGTGTTGCCGTGTTTAAGGTGCCGTGCCGACAACACGTGTCACGTGTCTACGTGTAATTAAAAACACGTTTAAAATCTGGAGCTTTATCTTAAAGGAGGTTATTTTAACTTTCTGGGCAGCTGTATAGCAAGAGAAAAGAAATTCACGCACTAACGTCATCTTAGATTCCACGGAAAATGTTTGTGCTAATCAGGTTACATGAACAAATTGGCAAGCAATAAGTAGGAAACATAAAATTTTCAAAAACGCATCACATACTAGCAGAAATAAATCTTGACTGTCGTTCAAAAGGCGTATACGTAAATAAAAAGTTTAAACTGGAACTAATTTTTTGATGGTCATTCGAAAATGATTTGAAAGTAAACTCTAGTGTATGGAAGAGTGAAGTGTAAAAAAAATACATTGACCCTTAACTACTTTCCATCGATAATGTTAAACAATTTACCTATAGAATTTGTTAACACGTCTAAGAATCTAGGCGCAGTTTTTGATCGGACACTAAGCCAGAATGTAGGTGGTTTCGCTGCAATTTATTGCGCTTCGATTGTTACTTGCAAGAACAATAGCAATCCCTATACTGCTTGCTGTACAGTTGTGAGATCTTTCGAAACTTTTCAAGTTTTAGAAAATTGAAAGTGGCTAACGTACGCCTAACGTACGAACACGTATCACATGTCACAAAACCTCATTAAAATATCTTTTGAAAACTATTTAAAGTTCAGAACACTATGTTTCCTACAACAAATATTGTGGCATGAAACACTCAGACATTCGCAAAGTTTACAAACAAGGCGAGTTTTATTTTAACGACCCGCCCCAGAGTTAAAGATCTTCTGACTACTAACGGAGTTTCAAACCATTTTAAAAGAAAGACGGTCACCAAACAAGTTCTGAATTGATCAAAAGAATGATCTGCGGTTATAAAACGATTCTCAATCTTCATTCAATGTTTGCCGAAAAAACGCTAGCAACAACTTCATAAATTTTTTGAATTTAATGTAAAAAGTAATGAACGATAATGTTTCTTCAGTTACTCTTAATTCAGTTACTTATAATATGTAATTAAACAATTTTAATTACTTGTGATTGCTATTATAAAAATATTATTATGAAAAAATGTGTATAACTATTGTTAAAAGTTTGGTAGACGGCTAAAGGCCAAACAAATTATTACTAAGAATAACCCGATTGGATACACATTGTTTTATAATTAAAAAAAAGTCAAATTAAAACTAAACTAAAACTTATGAAAAGTTGATTACTAACGAGTTAAATTGCATTATTATTACTTATATGTACTGTAATATATATAATTAATAGTAATTATATATATATTACAATACATATAATTAATATATATGTATTGTAATTCATCAATTGAGGGCGGCTAAGACGTTGAAGAAAATCCTTCGGAAAAGTCGGGAAATTGAAAAAATCAAAATATTGATTTTTTGTATCGAATTTTGTTTTATTTTCACAAAATCATGAACATAAACCTTTATTGGCTTTTGGTTTATATGATGATGATTTTTTTTGATTTTTGTTTTTTGTACAAGCTTTCAAATTGCATTTCAATTTTTATTGTATTTTTTAAGAGTTCCGAGCACAGAAACGAAATTTTAACAGATGCATTTTGTTTCCGATATTTTTACAAAATTCGTGTTTGACGGCCACTGAAAGAGGATAACTTTGCAAAAAGTGAATACAGTTTCATTACAACGGTAACATTAACAAAAAAAATGAAACTAACTTCAAATTCTAAGAATTCATTCCCAAATGAACGCATTCTTTTACAACTCTGTCCTGGACTTAGAAATTAAAATGATGTTAAAAAGTATAAAGCTTTAATGCCGATAAATAGCCGATGGAGTTATTAAACTGCATTCGTATACAAAAAAAAACCTTCCTTCTTGTTGACTGAAGTATGAATAACTAGTATAGATCTGTCTTTTTCTTATGTGGAAAAATGTTCGTCTCAAATGATGGAAAAAGTGATATTATAGGTACTAAACTAGTGCTCTCTGATGCTATATGACTAAGAAACATACTTAAACGGAGTGAAAATGGCAGCTGTATTCAGTTTAGAGACTTCTGGGTTAAGATATTCTGCAAATTGAATGCTCATGGAAAGACACGAAACTATTTAGAAACGTCGGTCTAACACTTTAATGATTGAGTCTGAGAAAATGAAAGTGATCTTGTTTATTAAAACGTTTGCACTTTTCACAAATTTTCTCTGGAAGACAGACATTCATCAGGAATAGACTAACGAACCTTCGGTTTCCCCAGATTACAGATTTCATTACTAACATATTGCGCGTTATAGTCACGTTTCTATGAATGTTTCCATGATGATGATTTTCCCATATTTACTTTGATGAATCTCCACATATCACTGTAATTCAATTGCTTCCATAGGAAACAACACAATTTCTCACAACTTATTTATACACTAATTTTCAAATAGTTGAAGTGTTCTTAAAAGCACTTACCGACTGCTGCCCCAGCATACTTCTGGCCTTGCGCACTCGATTCTTGCATGCATCCAAGTCCAATCTAATAAAATCATTATTTGATATGATTTATGTACGTCCTCATAACCTCATCACACGGCCGCCCACACACTCACCTCTTGGTTTCCAGGATGCCCTTCTCCCTCGTGATGGTTTTCATCTCGCCGTCGAGAAATTTCTTCAGTGGCTGTGTGAAGCAAATGCCAGTCGACGCGATGAAATCCCTCTCGCAATTTCCCAGCTTTTGCTCGGCCTGACCGACCTTAATCAAAGCCATGCCATAAGGACTGTCCTGACCAAAGTCACCGCCGGCCTCGATCATGTCCAGTGCCAGATACTCCAAGTTGCTCAGTCGCGTTGGCTTTTTTTCCATTTTCTCAAAAATAAAATCCTCAACCCGATTACCAGGATTCGGTATCAACACAGATTCTGTGTCGCGAACGATTTTTTCAGTCCAATTCTTGGTGCTCTCCGCCCTCTCGGAGAGGTTCTCAAAGTCTGCGTCCAGCTCGGTGCGCTCCGAGGTTCCGAGTTTTTCTTCAGTCAACTAAATGGATGAATGGAAATTCAATAAGACTCGGGATTATTTGGATGCAAATCATAAATTCACCTGAACCACCCTCGAGAGGGTACTCCCAGCCTCCTTCACCAGCTTTTTCACATTGAAATCGGGCATTTTCATATTCATCTTGAGACGTTACGTGTTTGAATTTATATATTTTTTTTATTTTTTTATTTTCACTTAGAATTTTTTTGTTATAAGATATAGAGAATCAATGAACGATAGATAGTTTTTATGTTTTCTTTTTGAGAAGATATTCTTTGATTTCGTTCGTTTCGTGTGTCTTTTGTTCTTTCTCTTTGACTTCGGGTGTCTGTGTACTGCGAAGAAGAAAATTAATTGACAGCTTATGTGTTGGGGGGAGATGGCGAGAGACTGTGGTTATTGTGAATTGGTCAGATTTTATGACAAATCCAATAAATTTCCACAACAACAAAACACACAGTGGTGGGATATTTATCGATTTGTTTTGGGATATTTTTTCGTTACACTTGTTTTAAGGGGTATTCTTTGTGTTTGTTGTTTGGTTAGTGGGGAAGGGAATTTTGTTTGACAGTTGATCAGATGTTTTTTGTTTATGTTTCCATTGGTTCGTGGAGAGATTTCTGCAGTTTCCCCGCTTGGGAGTTTTGATGCGTTGGTGGTGTGACACAATTTTCATTTGTGGTGCGAGTTGTTGTTTATATTTTATTGAAAAGTAACTAATTTTACAGGTTTACTGATTTTATAGGTGAGTTTTATAACAGTTGGTGTATAAAATAGGAAAATGAATAGATAATTGTAAATTGCGGCTTGCTGCTCGCCAAGCGGTCAGTGCGGATTTTCAGTGCTGCCACTTGTGGAGAATCGGTGATGGCGTCGCGGTGCAAAGTAGGAAGTCCCGCGTTTTTTCTTTCGTTGTGAATTATTTGGTTTTTGTTTCAGTTTTTTTTATATTGTGAACGTATAAATCTTATCCGATCATACCAACAAAATCTTATCGCCAGAAAATCTTGGTTACATATATACAGTACTTAACGGATATAAAAAAAACTCATGTAAGAGAAAAACTCTTAAAAGAAACAAAGAACGATGCAGCATGTCCTTTTCCATATGAATTATCACTAAATAAAATTGATATAAGAAAGCATTTCCTGACTATAATACACAGACAACCTAATGGCTAATTTGTGCTATAATATCTACAATGATATGAGCAATAATACGATTATAAGAAACTGTCCCTCAAACAAACCATTTTATTTTGTACTGTACAATACCTCCTCAGAAAACATGGCTAGAAAGATTTGTTTTATACGGTGCGTCAAACTTTATGTAACATTTTTCCATTAACAGCTCAAACGAAATGGCAGTTGGCTTTGATAGTTTTTAGGGTTTCGTTCCAAAGGAATAACGAAATTTTTGTGTTGCTTATTAGAAAAAGTTTTTCCTTATATACGTTGTTCTTTTATAAAAAAAAAAAATTTTCTTATATCCGTTTATCTCATAAAAGAAAAAAAACGGTTAAAAGAAAATGATTCTTTGGATTTTTAGTTTTTCTTATATCCGTTAAGTACTGTACTGCGAAATATAGAAGATCAGCAACTGAACCAAATGTTCATTAATTGCTTTGAGTTTAATTTCCTTTTGGGGTAATGCAAACGAATATAGCATCTATTTTTCTGGTATTTTCTTAAAAGCATCCAATCAAGACATCCAAAGATTAATTCTAATCAAGTAATTCATGCGCGAGAAAAAGCATATAAGGCATGCATTTTTTTTAAGACTTTTCAAGAAAGAAAATGAGGCCTGCGGTAATATATTAAATCTTCACGTTTTACAAAAGGGGAGAACAAAATTAATCTTTAGACCCAATCAAAGACGGAATCGGCTCTTTTTTTTTAGATCAGTGGGGTCTCATATTTGTCTGATTGCAGCTGAAAAAAGGAATTATTTTGGCAGTACAATCGTAAATTGATTGCGATATCCAAATAGTGTTGCTTCTTCTTATCATGGCAAACTTGCCTACTACTAGTTTCGGCTCGGTTTTACTCTATGTCCAGTGAACATAGATTGGGCACTGCCCACCACTCAAAAAAAAAATCAAACCTTTTCATGTGAGGAAATTCATATTTTTCAAGCTTATGGGCGGGTTTTCAAATGGCAATTGTGAATGTTGGAAACAAGTGAATAACTTTTTTTTCTGTTTTTTTATATGTTGCGATTTGTTCCATTTTTTGGTGCAAAGAAGAAAATAGAGAAAAATTCATTGCAGCAATAAATAGTCACTTATACATATTTGGAAAGAAAAAACTGTCGACTGTATTCCTCATAAAATACAGTCGACTCCCTCTAAGTCGAACTCTCTCTAACTCGAATTAATTTTGATGTCCCGTGAAAATTGGACTTAGACGAATTCGACTATAATTTTTTTTTTCATGTTTAGGAGGTCATTTTAGTTTAAACTATAAGAAAAATATATAGAGTTTCCGTAATATTTTATAAGCCTGCCAGTCTCCTTGATAGTTTTACTGCGGCGTGCTTTATTTACAAAAGAAACATATTTTTCTATTAAGCGCATATACACTAAAGTCTTCCGTCGTTCCGTTCCGAAGCCGTTTAATGGTTGCTTCGTTCAAAAAATATCGTGAATACGAAGATGCGACTGTTACATATATACAAAATTGCAATACATATGAATTGTGGAGTTTAAGAACATGGAAATCGTTAGTTCGATTTGCGTCGTTATAGTCTGCGTCGTATTTTCCCGGTCCAAATTAACGATGCAAAACGGGGCTTTAGTGTTTGTATAACACCCCAGATTTATTTAAATTATTGTAAAAAGCCAAGTGTTTCCATTTGGTTTCTTTGTCTTTCTCCGATAAATAACCCAAATTGGTTGAAAACCATCTTATTATCTATGAAATCGGAGCTCTTCTACCAAAGTCATTGTTTTATCGAATGACAATCGCATATCACGAACGAAATACGTTGAATACTTCTGAATGACGCATGATTTTCATCTGAAGGGTCAGTGAGGAAAGAAAATACGAAGTTTTCATTAAATTTCTTTTGCTATATATTCAAAGTCCTTTGATTCGTTGGCGCATCCTAACCTATTATGTAACGTCCGTCTATTTTAGTCACATCAAGTTGTCAAAGTTTCAAATTGTTGAAGGAGCTGAGGAGGAGCTGAGCTGAAGGAGCTGGTGTAGAAAATTGAGACTAGATATTAGACAATTAAAAAAAAAATAATAATAGCATTATCATGGCACAATGACACACTGCATATGTATCTATAGCGAACCAAAAAAACTTGGACTGAAAATTAATCTTGATTTTACCACGTTCAACAGAATACACTTTCCTTATAAAGTAAAAAAAACTGCCACAATAAAAATCAATTAAATAAAGTATTTCATATTTTGTGTCCCCATTTTTACGTTGATTAACAACTTTTTTTTTAATGACCCAACCTTTTTTTTTTTTCAAGACACTCTGAAATGTTTTGACTGCCTTTAAAGTTATAGTCAATCTCAATTATCTTTATTTGAAAGCCTGAGAATTTTCACTAATATTTAAATACAGTCCTTAACGAGGAGCAACACTTTTTTATATTCCGTATCAGCCAATGCTTTATATTGGGTTCACATATACTGGTTTGAAAACTGTCTCCGAAAAAAAAAAACTCTATTGAATATTTTGACGCTTTAACCCTCTAGTGCATGGCGATTCATATATGAATCATTACGCTTTTTTAACGATATTTCGTACAATTTTCGCCAGAAGTAGAAACGGTTTTCTATTTTGTAATCCTGGAATTGTTCTTTATTTATTTTTATTATTTGCAATTTCTGCTTACAGAGATTTCTATGCTGTAACAAATATAGCACAAGGTGCATGTGGTGTGAGCAAATGAATAAAACAATTTTGGCAGTGAAAAAACGAATTTTTTTTTTAAAGGAAGTTGGAAAATGTATTTTCATATTCTCTGGATGTTGGGCAAATGATTTACTTTTATATTTTATAAATTGAGAATAATTTATTTGAGTCAGAGTGACCCTTGATGCAGTGACTCATATATTCATCAGCATATATATGAATCACTGCATTTTTTTGGTTTTTATAATTCTAGATCACAAATTCGTGAATTTTGCTAGAATAAACTCCGTTTTTCTAGTAATTTCCTTTCTAAAAATATTTTTTGTTGAAAATAAAAAATCATGTATCAGAGGGCTAATATCATTTTTAGGGTTTCGTTCCAAAGGAATAACGAAACCCTTATGGAATCACTTCGGTGTCTGTCTGTCTGTCTGTCGCCTTTTACATATTTGACTATAACTTATAAGTTTTTTGTAGTTAAGGGATGAAATTTGGATTGAAGGTGTATCTAGGCAACCCAAGAATAAATCATACACCCGTTTCGGAATTAGTCGCAGATTAAAGAAAAAGTTAGTACTAATACTAACGCCCGAAAAAACGTTTACTCACTTTGATGGTCGATATGGGTGTCATTGGAAAGGGGGCGGTGCCCTGATTGTGAAATTGTCTGTCTGTCTGTCTGTCATTAGGCCTTAACCTCGGTAATTGGCGAACCACTAAGAATTTAGAAATAAAACTTTTCTAAAAGACGTATTTCACTTGCCCAAAGAAAGTTCAGGAAAAAAATTTTAAGAAAATTTTATACTAGCGAAAAGCTTAGTACCAATACTAAATTTGAAAAATACATTTCTTTTACTAGTTCCTTGATATAGGTATCGTTGGAAAGAGGATGATAGCTAGATCAAAAAGTTGTACTATAGTAATCATCTCACTCTTATTGGTAAGAAGTTATTAGCCAACAAATTGCCGAAAACTGACTTGTGTACCGTGTCCCCCACCTTACTTTCTAGAATATTTGACCAAAAAATCTGAAAAAAATGGAGTTATGGGGCAACTCATCGCAATAGCCCAAAATTATCCGAAAATCGTGTGTGATTTTTTATTTGTACTAAAATAAATTAATTACTAACTTTTTTTGAAAAAAATTTCACGGCAATATATTAAGTGAGGTACCATCGGATAGGTCTTGCAAAATGAAGTAGAGTTTTCATTTTGAACTTTTCATTTGGAAGTTAAGTTTTCGAGATATTAAGCTTCAAAGTCGAAAAAAAGGCGTCCCCCCCTCTCATTTCCACACCCGTTGGTCTAAAAATCTGAAAAAAATCTAGAATGTAGATCTTGATGTAATCTTTGTGTTAAAATTGGTTTGAGCACTCTGGCTTTAATAGTTTTCGAGATATTGGCCAAAAACCGAAAAACAACAACATTCGAGTTTTGAAGATCCGAAAACGCCATTTTGTAGATCTCAGTGAAAGAACAATAAAATATTATGTAAAAAAATTATTTTCATACAATTTTTCGAAATATTAACGATTTAAATCGAATCAGTTATCGCAAAAAATGATGAACTGACGGCAGTCTCAGTGTCGCTTGCGGCATTTCATCCCCTAAATGCACAGAAGCAATTTTCACACGGCTGGCGCGATCAGCAAATGGGAAAGGATTTTCTTTTGTTCAGTTTCGGTCGAAATGAAAGAATTTTAGTGAATGAACAGTGAATTGAGTTTAATTTGATTTGACTATTTTAGTTTGTCGATTTCTTAGACTTATATTAAGTCTAAACTACTAATCTGTTTGCGAACGAAACCCTCGGCGGGTGAGTAAAACTCACACTTGACCAGTTTTATTAACTTTGAAAGTTGCTGAAAGACAAAAAATTTTAAAATTATCAGCTAGTCAACCTACAGTGATCAGCGTCTTGATACACTGGCTTGTATACTGTTTAGCCTAAAATGTATATTAAAAGATTTTCTCAAATAAAATTTGTATCAACAAGCATTTTTTTACTTATACTCTATTAAATCGAACAAAAATGTTTGCTTTGTTTCCGCAAAATTTAACGATAACCTAAAACTCTCTCCATATTTTTTTAAGGTATCCACACTTTGGCTGGGTTCATTTTTATATTCTGTAAAGTTAAGGTTTTTTGTTACTAAAATACAAATAATCAAAAATTGATGCAAATTATTTTTGTGGAAGAGTTTTATTCAAACAATTTCACTATTGAAAGAGTGAAGCTAGGGTGTCAAGAGTTTTGCTGCTCCCCGTACAGTTTGAACAAATAAAGGTATAATGGTTGGCTAATAAGAACTTAAGATGGTCACTCATTTTTTGTTTTGCTAGAAAGAAAAACTGCCGGCATTTTTTTATTTCATTTGATAACGCTTCCTACAGTGGAGTAGACGTATTGTATTGTTCGGAAGTCACCATAGCAAAGCTTGAGTTTTTGTAATTTATGGCAGAAATCTAAATTCGTGTTCCGTTGATATTGATACTGAAGTCAACAATACTTTATTTTAAGAGGAGAAGGCTGCATGATTCAAATCGACCCAAAAAAGTTAAGACATTGTTGTTTCAGACGCCCAGGATGATCAGAGTTATGCAGCTCTCTAACTTCTGCTGTCATGTCATGTCATGTCCAGCCGTTAACACATTTTTCTAGACCCTCAAACGTGCCTACGCATTTGGAAATTTGTGTCACCGTCTCATGTCGAATTGGACCACTTCTCGTCTCCGCGAATTCCAAAGATGCCATCATCAACTCGGAAAAATTTATGGGCCT
The DNA here is from genome assembly GCA_905187475.1 of Syritta pipiens. Taxonomy (NCBI): domain Eukaryota; kingdom Metazoa; phylum Arthropoda; class Insecta; order Diptera; family Syrphidae; genus Syritta; species Syritta pipiens. Next base: position 67,570,348 of record LR994571.1, on the reverse strand, counting down.
TGTCACCCCAATAACCAGTCCACCTTCCGAGTGCTTGTGCCACCAGACCCCAAATTAAAGCAGCTGACTGAGCCACTTTACGGGACAAGAAAAAATCAAAACCAAAAAAAAAACTCGTTTTAAACGCAAAGACGGTTAAAGCCGGTTCAAGTTTATTGACCTCACGTCTCTGCTTCGTTCAGACAGTTAGTTATCATCTTAAGATCTAGATACAGCGCTTCTTGTTGTTGCACAGAGCACGCAGACTATTAAAAATTTAAAAATCTCAATCCCTTCACGGGGCTTCCGAAGTGGGGGCTGAGGTCGTTGAACTTGATCCCGTCCACCTCGTCCGACTGCACGCTGCAGGGGTACTCTGCGCCGAAAGCGTTCGGCTGCCAGCTCAGCTTCACGCGGTAGTCGACGTCCGGCGCTAGGACGATGGCCTCGTCCCACAGGATGTTGAGATCGCAGTTGTACTTGGTGTGCTCCTTGTCGACGAGGTGCTGCAGCACCACGCCAGTGCTGCCGTCCGCTGCAGCGAGCTGCGATCGGATCTCGATGCGCAGGTTCTCGCGGTACTCGTTCGCCGATGCGATAGAATCGTCGACCATAGCCAGCGGCAGCGGTGAAGGCGGCTTCAGGCGGCTCTTTATGATCAGGCCCAGCAGCGAGATGAACCGGTTGCAGCGGAGCGTCACGTTCCACTCGAAGTTCTCCGCGTCGACGGTGAACGGGCGGCAGGCGCGGTAGTAGCAACGTTCGATCGTGCTGGACAGCTGCTTGATTTGTGCGCAGATCTGCTCGTTGCCACCCTTGGCCTTCACCATATCCAGCTGCAGGTCGCCGATGATCAACTCGTAGTCTTTCTGCTTCAGCCCGAGGTGCTCGCACTCGTGGTGACACCACTCGAACACGAACCAGAAAAGGTACTTGAGGTCCTTGTTGTTTGCGATGATCGCCTTCACGCAGTCTTTGGACACATGGAAGTAGTTGTTCTTCAGGTAGGACATGAACTGCACGTCGTTGAGGCAGCAGTGTGTGAAAAAGCTCGTGCAGATCTGCAGCAGCGGCTTGAGATTGATGCAAAAGCCGAGCTCGAGCGCTGGCAGGATGTTGTCAAAGCGCAGCTTTCGCTTGACTGCGTTCAGGCAGGCGACAATGAGGTCGCTCAGTAAATACTTTTCGGCTCCGTAATACAGCTCAAAGACGTCCTCTATGGAGTCGGCTTCCAGATCCACCTGGCCGGTGTAGACGTAGTAGATAAGCTTTTGGAAGGCCGACGCGTTCATGTCGCGAATTTCAATGGTGTCCTTCTCGCTCATCGAACCGTAGAACATCGCGTCGAATACTGGACTGGCGCTGGAAAGGATCAGCTTGTGGCAACGGAATGTCGTACCGCTGACTAGGAACACACAGTCGGAGTGGTTCTCCGATAGCAGCAGCTCTTCATACCGACGGCTGAGAGTGGTTGTCGGTGAGGTGAACGTGTCTCTGTCGTAGGTGCTGCTTTGATAGAGTTTTGTGGACATCTGTAAAAAAAGGAGGAGGAGAAGAAAGGTTAGTTGTTAGGTCGCAGTTGAAAAACGCGGGAAAAAAGTTCGATACACTTTAGACGTAAACACGCCATTTGTAGCGATGCCCGCAGCAAATGTCTTTTGTCTGTGTTTTTGACTTGGGCTCTATTGTGTGTGATAAAATTGATCTATTCGAATAAGTTTACAAACTAATAGTTTTTTTTTATTTTTTTTTTCCGTAACTATGAAGTTATCATGGGTATATTGTAGAATTTATGTATTTGTGGAACACATCTTATTTAACCCAAACCATACTTACAACTTTAAACGAAAGCTCCTAAACGAAAAAAAAAATGGTCATGTGCGAGTGGCCCCAACAGATTATTTACTATTGTTCAATAAAAGTTAAATTAGTTAACAACACCAACTGACTCCACTAAAATTATTCTAAGCATTTAAAGTAAATCTGAACAAAAGCAAATCCTTTCCCATTTGTTGATCGTGCCAGTCGTGTGAAATTTACTTATGAAAGGGATGAAATGGTCGCAATTAGTTCACTGAGACAATCTGTCGGCAGTTCATCTCTTTTTTAGCAGAAAACAATATCGTTCATATCTCGAAAACCGTACAGAACAAATTTTACTTTTATTATATTTCGTGATTCCCAAAATTCGAATATTGTTGTTTTGACATTTCGGTTAATAACTCGAAAACTATTAAAGCCAGATAAAAAATTACATCGAGGCAAGTTTTTTCAGATTTTTAGTTATATCGGTGTGGTAACTGGAGGGGAGGACGCGAAGTTTAAGCCAAAAAATGCTTTACTCCGCAATTGCAGCACATTTTCTGCTGAATTTTATTCCTTAATTCCAAGTCGTTCACAACTTACTAAAATCAAGACTTAATAATAGACGGACAAACATTTTTATAATCTAGGAGCCTTGGGCATATACGCGGTGCCTTACAGTGAATACAAAAGGTTCTTAAGAGCTGGAATCCTAAATGCCCACAGTTGACAGAAAGGAAAAGAAGAAAATTTGGAACTAATTCTGTATGAGGAAACTCCAACGCCTGACTTTGGAAAAAAAAGAAAAACAATAACGAGCGACAAGGGACAAGGTGAGCACCGCTGCTGGGACTCCTCTTTTCAAAAGACAAGTCTACAATGTCGCGGGTAGCATCTAACCCGCTTCTCTGAGCCTAAGTTTGCCATCTGAGGAGACTTCTTCATGCTAGCTCTTCATCTTTGTGCTTCTGCAAAGACGTGAAAAGTCCAGCGCCAAAAAGGATCTTAAGATTACAGAACGAAATTGATCGATGGTCGTTCAGTACCTTGTAGCACGGTTTTCAATGTCTCCAAGTTTCGTGACATGAATACAGAACACCCCAGACGAATATTTGTCTTTAAAATTTGACCAACACCGTAAAAAGGTTTAGTTTGCTTTTTTTGTTTTTTATTTTTTGCCTTCCTGTTTCTCATGCGCAATTTACGGCCATCGATCTTTAAGTCTGCCAACTGAGCCAAATTTATTCAGAGATAACAATGAAAGTAAATTTATTTTTGGGATCACTACAAAAGTCAACACAGCAGTTCGTTCGTCTTCGCGCACGTTGGTTGGCACACAAAATAGAAGCAGATTTCTGGGTCACGGGGGGATCTGTTTCTTTTTTTTTTGGGTGATGAGATCGGAATACGTGATGAAATTTGGTGGAGTCTGATCGGAAGTGTGGTGTAGACGAAAGTGACAGCAACAGAAGTGACGGCACGTGGGAGCAAAACTATCAGAGACAACGCTCGAAACTGTTTGTTCAACTGGGAAGGATTCCTGGATCGACCCAGTCGACTCCATCAGCTTTGTTTTATCCCATGCTTTTATGGCAAAATCTTAGCTCAGTAAGAGCCATCAGTGTAGAGAAATCTGTGCTGCAAGAAAATGCAATGATTCATTGGGTAGCGCAACAAACCATTGGGGGCCAGAGCCTAGCTTTTCGCGCATCCGCTGTGTTGTGGGTATAATTTTGACACATGTAGAGGGGGCATACTGTTTAATACCGCTTCATAACGGCGTATTGTGAAAGCTTTTCATGACAGAAGTGCGCCAGGAAGATTCTTAGGCCTTTGCTTGGGTTGGGGCCGTGAAAAAAGGTTTGTCGTGTTATTTCCCCGGGCTGGAGCTCGAGAAGCCAAATTTCAGGCGATCTGGACTGGAGGAGATATCTACATTGTATCAAAGGCTCTAAGAAGTAACGTTAGCTTGGTTCTTGACTTCCGCCACATGTGAATTTGAACTGCAGAACGCTCGCCCAAAGGTGTATCAAAGGATCTGAAAAGTAACAGATGTTAGCTTGGTTCTCGACTTCCGCCAAGAGCAAATGAGTTTGCTCTTGACCTTGTAGCAGTTGAAACATATCCAAATCGATTGTAAGACAGCTGGGACAAGGTCAAGAATCATTAAGTATTAATGACCCGAAAAACACAATCACGAAAAGGAGAACCTTTGAATTTCTGCTTCGGCAGAGGCATAAAAGAAAACACACTGCCAATTTCCGGGTCTGCACAGTTACGAAAAGTAGAGTCTTCGATTATCCCCGCCTCTTTGAACTTCCTAATCGAACGCGCCCAGTTCATTTATTTGCCATAATTTTCAAGGACACCGTTCCCTCTTTGAATAAACAATTTTCACTGAGAAAGACCGTGCATGATTCGATTTTAATGAACGCAATTTAATTTGCTTTGAATTATTCATCGCCGCCGCCACACGCACAAATCAATGGAGAATCCGCAGTCGATTTTGAATCAAAAAATGGCAGTGAACATGCCCGGAAGCAGGACACGCTCAATTAAAACACAGATTCACTTACTTTTGCTAGAAAAGTATCCGAGCCGAGCCGTAAACTGGACACAAACGATTGGATAAACTTTCTTTTGAAACAAGTAGGAATTGCTAACCTCGTGAGAACTGTCGGGGGGAAATCGATTGCTGTGACAAGACGAACATGGTCTGGTTGGAGGAGGAGGAATTTTAATGGGAGCACACCTGTTGGCCGGGTGGCATGCGCATTGACGGTTGTCAAGTGGTTAAAGACACGTCCTTGTTTTTCTTTTCAAATTTCGTGTTTGTTTACCAACAGTGACTTGTTGTTCGTTGAACGTTTTGTTGTGGGGCCAAGAAGTCTGGTGCTGTCAAGACTGCTGGCTGTGTGTCTACTTAGTGGGGTGGGGAAACTAGTGGTTTGAGAGAACTTTGTTTTGTTGTACGTTGAGAAAATAGCAACACTTATGGAGCCTGAAAAGAATGTTTTAGAAGTCAGTCTTAGAAGATGAAGATAAAGTTATCTTAATCTTCATCCGTCCCTCGGGTCATTTTTGACCCGAGCGACTGTACTTCGATTCGTTTCACTGCAACGAACCTAGTGATCGATTTAGAAAAAAATTGCCACAACTGCGAATTACATACGAAAACTGGTGCCTTAATTTTAAAACTGTATATCTGATATTTAAGAAGATATTTGAGAAAAAAAATTGCTTCTGATTCTAAAACTAACGGCCGCGGGTCGGATGAAGGTTAAATTAGTGCTCCGTGTATTAAAACTTAAAAGTTACGCATTTTAGAACAGGGTATTTGACTGAATCTTTAGAATAAAACAATTAAAACAATTGTTGAAAGAAAAAAACCGACTTTAATTGTTTTTGGCTGTTAAACTATAACAGTAACAACTCTTGAGTATTAACTCTTCCCTTTAGGTCACAAGTAACACTTGAAAAGCTATGAGTACTTAGCGTACTGCATGTTTTCAAGTACGTGCTTTTATCTATCTTCTTTTGAGAGATGACGTGTGACTCGTGTAAACCTGTCAGGGTACTTTTGTTCAGCATTGTTTTATATTTCATTAAAGAAGAACTTCACAAACTCTTCAAACTTCTGTTGTAGTCTTATCTCTACTAGAATTTTTTTGTGCAGTTAGAGCAATTCATGTTCTGCACTAATCGCATGTTTCACTACACCATGACGGCATTCGAAGTCTGATTTTGTCGGTAATACGCGACCAAATAGATTACCCACAGAGGCCGTTGTGAAAACAATATTGATACGAGAAATAGAATCGGAACATTTGCGAAGTTGAGGTCTGCGGCTAACCAAGTTGTGGTGAACGAGAAGGAATCTAATGTCTGACATCCGATTTCCGCAGGTTTAATCCTTTCATGACCTAGCCTCAGAAAAATATTTTTTTCCTAAAATTTATCCAAGCAATTATATACTTTTCTTTTCAGTTTTGGCTTAGTTGTTACTTGGATAATCATCTAAGGAAGCCAAAACTGGAAAAAAAAATGTTGAAAAACGAACTTAAAATTGCAGCATATTCACATTTATTCTAACTGAAAAAAATCCTTTTTTTTATTTTAAAGAAAATTACTATAAATAATTTTTAAAATAAATATTTGAACTTAAATGAGATTTTACACATTTTCCGTAGCTTTAAAAAAAGAGTTGTGAGTAGATGAAACTTATGTTAAAAACGTTCAGCACCGAGCATAAAGGCGTCAATCGCCTGAGGTTTTATGTCCTCTTGCACATGTTTAGGCAGCGGCAATGCTCTCTGTTGATCTAACATTTCGTAACTAACGAGTATTTTCTGATTGCATAATAAATCGGTAGTCTCATAGACTGCCAACCAACGTTGGTGCTTCGACCTTGAACGAGCATTGCTTCTCCCGTAAAATAGGCGGAATGCGGGAAACATTTCTTCTATCAAAAGTTCATTTGAAAAATAGAATTTTGTTATTTGGACATGTTATCCAATAGTACATCTTTTTACAGTACTTTGGCATCAGTGATTCAATATTAAAAGAATCTTCGGTTTTGGGAGTTTGCTAAAAATGGCCGCCACAGATTTTTAGAAAACCTTTAACGTTCATCAGCTACTTTCAAAGTACAGTATCCCGGAATCATAAGATTTCTTTCTCCAAGTTTCGTCATTGCTTGTGGTGATGTGATCTTCATTCCGAGAAAAAAATAAACAAAATCCGGGTTTCCTTTTTTATCAAAATTACTGGCAATAAAAACTTTGTACAGTCGACGCTCGATAATTTGACACTCATTAACTTAAATCTCTTGATTTCAAATTTTTCACCAGTCGTAAAGGGTTCATGAATCTTCCATAAAAAAAACAAAGTCATCAATTTATACAGCAGTTCCAGTGTCTCCTTAAGTCATCAAGAAAAGCGAGGCTTTAACGCTCCAACTGTACTCAAAAAAAAAAACTACCCTCTAACTTAAACACACCCTTTCAGTTGCTTCGTTGAGATGAATCAACATATGCGCGCATAAATCAGCACAAAACGAGGTTACGCTGCCAAAGGTATTCGCCGTGTGTAAACCAAGGTTACTTGCGTTATGAAATCATTTACAAATCCCACGAGTGAGACGATTGAGCTGAGGGGAATGATTAAGCATTTGACACACGCTCAGATTAGCATATTAACGCGTTTTATCAATCAAGGTAAAGCTGTGCACGTGGTGACGGAACACCCTCGGCGAGAGTTGGGGAAGATGAAAGAAAAGTCGTGATTTTATGATGAATGGGGATGAAGTTGATGAGTTCAAAAAGTCTCCAGGTTTCACAACGGAAGTGCAAGAAATTTATGAAATGTGAATTGCTCCAAATCTCTTGGGTGCCCTCTAAAGGAGCGTTGGAGTTGAAATTAAGATGGCCATCTTTATCAAGTTTAACTGGATTTCATTCAATTAGATAGAATTCCCACTCGGATGATTGGCGAGATTTGCTGACGAATTATTTGTGTTGCAAATACCAACGACGCACTCGCTGGACAGGTTTAAGCTTCTCATCCGAGCTGGGAGAACGCAGTTTACCTTTCGCCAGTTTAATTATTTGGAAATTATCGAACGAACGATGGAGGCTTTTTACGTTGTAAATTGGAAGTGAGCTTGGCGTTCGTTTCCAAAGCTTAAATTGTTGCTGGTTTGTCAGCTTAGACCGCTCACTTCAGATAACTTCATGAAAAGCATTCTAGTGGCATCGCCCAATATTCTGTGAAAATAAAATAAAGGAATTTTCCTGCAGCTTTGGATCGTAAATATAAATAGATATAAAAAATAGAACCGATATTCGAATTTCTAGTGCCTGTTCCTTCAGCTGGTGCTCATTTCAATCTATAGGTACATAAATTGTGCCCTGTTTCAATAGCGGGGTTCATACCTTATAATTTGTTTGATGATATGCTTGATGGGGCCAAATTGTAGATCGTGTACGCTCTTTGTATTTGTCATCAAATTTATCGTACGGAAGATCAATTTTTTTGACTTTTTCGAATGCTTGATGAAAAATTGTAGGGTGTGAACAGCTGTCGTACAACTTTAGAGCATTTTTTCATTTTTGTTTTGACTTCAGAGAGTGAACATCGAGCTTGAGCGGAAGGAATAATCAGAAAAATTATTTTGTGTTGATTGAGAAGTATGGAAATATACCTTTCAATGTTGTATTTTTCCTCATTTGCAAGTATTTTATTATTAATTATAACCGCAACAAGAGCGCGCGCACTCATGTTGATGCTTCACCATTTTTATTGCAAATGAAGTCTGTAAAGCAGTTGTATAGTATGAACGCTAGGCACTAATTTTGATCTTCAAGCATATCATCAAGCAAATTGTAAGGTATGAACCGCGCTAATAATTTTGTCCTTTAAGACTCTGACCGAAAAGTTTTTTTTTTATTTAATATTAGTGAATACTACTTCATCGCTTAGCGCCTTTATCGACTTATTTCCGGCCCATTTTAATCTCTTTTCTCTATATTAACGTCCCCTAGTAGTCTGAACCTTTACTACTCCATCAAATGCATTTAAATCTACCCATGGCCCATTTCCGACGCACCGCAACAACACCATAAAAGCAATGGCATACATTTAATTTTAAATTCATTCAACAGAGGTGCAGAAGTTCTATTTTCACTTTCAAATAAATGATTTGTTGACTTGGAAATAATTACAATGCAATTTTGTGCAGTGCACTGCTCCAGTCGATACAAAATGAATGGCTGCCGTGACAGAGACACACAAAACTCCACCGATTACCTCACGATTAACGTTGGTAGACGGCTTAGACATCTGTTTGCGTGCGTTATTGTTTTATTTACTTTGCGTCAGCAGAGTTATTGCCAATTATTTAAACGTTACAATTTAAATACGTAAAGATTTAATGAAAACTTATAATTTTCTCCAAAATGTCCTTAAGTCACATAAAGTTCACGGTGAGGATTCCTGCCAGTGGTGCTTCGTATTTAAGTCACATGAAGGTCACGGGGAGGACCGCTTCCAATGATACTCCGTATTTTTTTTATTATTGGAAGAATGCTTTCAAAATGAACTGAAGTCCACTCACAGACAGAAATGATTGTGCGATGACAGTTCTTTCAGTGTTCTAGAATTGGGCAAATCAATTTAGCCAATTCCTTTTCTTTGCATGGTGATCCTATTTAGAAGCATTCAAGCCTTGCATCTTCGTCCAAAAGGCCGTCATAGTAATAGTGAGTGATGTTATGTTTGAATCCAGTGATCTTTTCTTGAATCAGGACAGCTGCTCTCAAAGATTTGTTAAAAAGAATAACAGAGTTCTGTCACCCTTTTTAGGCAGAACTTTTCGTCTTCAGTAGCTTTTGCTATTGGTTTTGCTTCCGAGTACTTCCACTCACATAGACCACTGTTCGCTTATAACAAAAGGAAGACGCTAGCTACAAAAGGCAAACATCGATTAACCATTTTTTATGGTCTAAATTCGACTTAGATTTTCGAATCATCGAAATTATCAAAAAAGACAACCCTAATCCGCCCACCCGGTGACTTCGTTTCACCTTTCACCGTTTCAGTTTCCAGAGCAATTTTCACAAAATTTTGAAAAACAACCCTATTGAAACTTATTGACTTTGTTTCTCTACGGAAACACTACACAGAAATAAAAATGTTGCATGAAGTCTCATGATATAAGCCGCACTTCAAAACAAACAAGTTTCGAAGATCGAAAAAACGTTTGCAACGAACACTGAGAAAAATCAGTTTGCATGTCAAGTTTGTACATTACAAACAAATTGACCACATAATAGAAAAAACAAATCAAACAAATTACAAATGGAGTTATAATAGTTATTCTAATATGAATGAAGAATGAAAAACTAACTCCAAACAATATTTTACAATATTATTTCAAAAATAGTTCGATCTTTTCTAATAGGGTGACTTTGGGTCAACGCCTGGGTGGATTAGGGAGAAAATTGGCTTGGGCTGATTAGGGTTAAAGTTCTTAACACTTAACACTTAACACAATTCATCTTTTTCGCATGGATAACGCAAGATGCAGATGAAGCCTAGCTCAAAAGAGGTTAAAGCATAATATACACCCACGACCGAACGACAACATATCCAATTTGATGAATGGGAATAATCCAACATAGACCAAATGCGTGCCTTTCTCCTCCAACATCGAGTTGCAAAAACCGGCTTCTGTTGCTGATTCTAGGAACTCATTAGTCAGGCACTTAGCTTCCAAGTTCTAGTAAAGTGTAATCCGATCAGTCAACGCCAACGTCACGTAAACAGCGCATGCTTCACTCCAGAGACAATTGTTAGGCCTGCCTTAAAGACTCCCTCAGGTCTTAGAAACCATGACTTTCTTCCAAGAAACTTCGTGCCTTGGAGTCACTTAAACCTGTAGAAAATTCGCATAGAGCTTCAATTTTACAACCTAAATAGATAACCAATTCCACTCCACAACAAATTAGTCACCTTCACGTCGCTCTGTTCGGAGAAACAAACGTCTGTATGGTTTCCCAGTTCCAGGAGATCAAACAAAACACAAAATGAACGTAGGCGTTCCTAATAACTTTCCAATCACCTTGCGCACGTGAGCGTCTCATCGACAGCGAATTGTTTTTTTTTCTTCTATTCATGGACAAAGTTCTTGAACTTGAAATCCGCAACACGACTCAAAGCCGCGTTCGCCGCCCCCCGGGTGGAGTAGAGATAAACTAGTTTGTCATGCGAGACGTGCCCCGCTCGCGGGCTTATCAGCCACGGCGCGTCAGCCAGAGGCAGGCAGTTAAACCTCAGTCAGTAAATGAAAATTCTGCCCCCTTGAGTTGAGGTCTTGAATAATGAGATCTGTTTGCAATCCACCTCACTGCACGCTGTGATTGTTTGACAAAGCAAAACATATCGGCAAAAAAATAAAAAAATAAATGAATTCTAGTAAATGAGAGGCGGCTTATGGACGCGTTTAATCGCAGAGCGAGGGAGACACATAGAGCGGTCGTAATCTCCTAATCTGCGAGTGAACGGATGCAAAGCCACAGTGGGTAATGAAAGTTTTGGAACGCATTCGCGGAAATTTTGGTGAGTGCGCTGCTGGCTCAGTGATATTGACGGAAGGCAGTGCATGAATCTTACATGGATGTAGGCCCAAATCCAAGCGAGAAAAGAGCCGAGTTGAGTTACTCGCGATGTCCGAATCTACATTCCTAGTTCTTTTACTTGTCTCTTGTTCTTTTTACTTGTCTCTTTCTCGAAACTCTTAAAAGTTGCAAAAAAAGTTAAGTGTGGACCAAGCTGTCCTCCTCCACTTCTACTACAAATTTCACTCAGTTCTTTAAAACTCACTCTTATTTCGTTTTCCAATTCAAATCACATATCTTATCTACCTCACTTAATTATCTGACAGATTATAGAAGTACGCATTGATAAGATGAAATCAGAGGTCTTATTAAGCTTTTTATGCAACCCGATAACTGGTGTGGCGGTTTTATCGTGCCTCTCGGAGTCCGGTGTCTCTGTAACTTGTGTCGTACCTTGTTTTTTTTTTGTTTTGGTTCACCAAATTGAATAAATCGGCGATATCATCGTCGACATTTCATCATCATCTGCACATGTTAAACGCGAGATTCTAATTTAATCAGACACACGTTTGTGAAGTGCCGCCGGTGTGCCGGTGTTAATTAATTTATTGTCAAGCTGTCGATTGTGTTGTTAATTGAAAGATATAAACAATAACCAAAATAACAAAACAAAAGACGGAGTAAGAAGTTGTTGTGACATTGCGATTTTGAACGTGCGAAGCTAAAGACTTGCACATGAGAGATGTATTCAAAAATGTAATTATGCAAAATTTTAATAGTTTTTTTTTAGTTTTATTTTCAATCGAAACAAGTATTAGGACAGGGCTATGAATGGAATCGGTCAACCTAGACGGCTGTGATGAAGGTGATAATTTGAAGGACTTTTCTCTGTTCCATACAAATTGAGTATGAGACAAAAAGTAAGATGGAAGCTGTCAACTATCAAACTTCTCTTTTAATTTTTATACGCAACACGAATAAGGACAAATTTGTAAAAATGTGTAAATTTTGGGAGAAAATATGGCAAAACAACGTGCTTGTTCTAGGACATGAAAAGCTACCATCAAGTGAACAGATTTTTTAGATGACTTCTTATTTTGTTGAATGTGTCAGAAACTGTGGATGGCTTACAGTGCCAGAACTATTCGCCCCAGAACCCAGAAACTATTCGCTCACCAAACCATTTGAAAGAAAAAATTACCATAGAAAAGAAAACACAAGCCTTACAAAAATCATATAAACATGCTTATGCTTTAAATACTGAAAACGTTACGTACAAAAATGTCCATTAACTTTGCATTTTAATCTCCAGAAAGTATTCGCTCACGCTCGCAATAACTCAGTTCTAGGTTCTTATTGGTCCAATTTGATTGGAATCCAACAGTTTTGAGCTATGCTAAAAAGTCTTTTAAGTCAGCTTAGTCAGTCAACTAGAATATAATTTACTCCTTATTCTTGCAGTCACCAAGTTTAAAATCTAAGAATCGCTTTGGCAATGAAGCACAGTGCCAAGTTCGACGTTTAAGAAAACTTTCACGATTTCGTGATTTTAGCTTTTGCTTGTTAATTTTTTAACAAACGCCCCATTTTCATGTCCAACTGCTTTGAGTCTGCCTCCTAAATAAGCTCTCGGTCATGCTCCGGAGTGTATCTACAGCACAAATTCGGTGCTCCTAAACCATAAGTTAAGCATTCTGTGCTAAACTGTATCATTCGATTAAAATATTTTCCCTCAGAGCAAAAATTTAGCTTAATTAATTGAAATTAATCGAAGCATCCTTTCTCTGTCCTAAACGCATGCAGGTGTACCCCTGATAAGGTTTCCAAGTAATGTAAGCTTGAATGAATCTGCAACACTTTTAAATTGTCACAAATTGTCACTTATTAGTCCTAAAAAGGTAATTACTTTCGCTTTATGGCGTTCTAAACTGATTTTCCAGTGTATTGAATTTCTATGTTAATGAACTACGGAGCGCGAAAAATGGCAACAAACTAAAAAGTAAACGAAGATTTGAGATTCTTATTAGATTGAATTTTTATTTCGTTTGCTTCTCGCTTTCAATATTTTCTATGAGTTTGGTACAAGGACAGCTTATTTGTATGCAATAAGAAATATCTGTTGTCCTCACAATCAATGGCTTGTTTTACCAACAATGGCTTGTAACTTGAAATAGCAAAGTCAATAAAAAATTCAAATAAAAATTCTGAAAGCTAAATTGATGAAATAGCACACAAGTCCTGGGATTTTCTCGAACAAAATTTTTCATGGAAATTTCAAATTTTCTTCAAATTGCAATGATAGTCATGGACTTGTGTATGTGTGAGATGCATGATTTGTCGATGTCTCAATTGTTCCATCGGGCAGGAGAATTCTTGATTGAACATTAAAGCCTAAGCCCAGTCTCTCTAAGTTTTCGAGGTTCCATAGACCTCAGGATAATAAGAGTACAAGTATTTATCTAATTGGTTGGATCAACTCTGTCACCGGTACACTGTTTCAAGACAAACCAAATGGTGGTCATAGGCTGTATTTTTTGGGTTTTTTGATCAATATATTCTGATTGCTCATCATTAGTCGAGTCAACTATTGCTTTTATTGGAAAAAAAGTTATTTGTCCACTCGGAAAATACAGTCTTTCTGTCTTGAGGTGTGGGTGTTGCCAAAATCGTCCTTGTACAAATATAGCCACTCAGTCTGCCAAATGTGCCTACATTTGAAATATATTTATTTTTGATATAAATAAATACAGTAAACCCTCGATAATTCCAGAACCTCAACAAATAGAAGCATTCTAACTATCCCCTGAAAAAACCTCTATAAATCGAAGAAAACTTATGCAATTAGGTCTTCTAGTTAATTTGAATTTATTTTTGTGTAAGAACATCATGAAAACCTCTATAATTTGAAAATGATGGCTTGTTTACCTCTATAACTCGAAGTCAAGTTTACTTTTTTTCCCTCAACAACCGTTAGTTGAAATGCGTACGTGACGAAAATGGGCAAAATTTTTTTCTGAAAACTCCATAACTCGAAAACCTCTTAAATTAAGAATTTTTTCCTGGTCTCATGAAATTCGAATTATCGAGAATTTACTGAAATAGCTTGTATTAAATAGTTTTCTGTTTTATTTTTAAGATCCTACTGAAGTTTGAAGTGTTGAGGATCAAGACCGTCTCAGGAAAAATATTGCTCACAGGATTGATGAAGAAATCAAAAATATTTACTGAACATTAATCTCTTGAATAGTTCAGTTGGCTATTCGTATGGTAGAAGACTTCATAAAGCTTAAAGGAGACATATCAATTACTATAACTAAAATCTGATAATATAAAACATAGTATCGTTAAAAATTAACATGTCCCAATTAATTAGCGAAATGATGTGTGTTTAAATGATGAAAACAGAAAATTTGGCGGATGCTGCCAATATAACATGGCCGTCGCTGCCTTTCAACGTCGACATAATCTTTATTGTAAATTCTTTAGCAAGATATTTGTCGATTGTCCCGATCTGTCAATGGGCTCCATTAGACTGCAGTCTCAGCTTCAATTTCTTGTCACGAAATGGATCCAGCTGTGAGTTGATGTGCTTTAGCTGGTCACCCACGGTTGATCACTCAAAAAATCTGCCTAAAACAGATTCGAAACAAATTTACAAAAACTTCTATCAATTTCGTCTGCATATAGTTTAGAAATGAAGGTTTTTGAAACCAATCACGTAGACCATTGTTGGTGCAGAGTGTAGAATGAAATCGATTGAATTCGTTTTAAAAGATTTGTGCGTTACGCTTTGTGATGTAAAACTTTCGTCTGTCACTGTCGTCAACCCCACAGAAAGAGAAAAACTGGAAACATCGATTCAAAACAATATCATTCAAATGACCCTAACGATCACGCTAATACAATTGTTGTTTGTGATTGTTGTTGTTCATACTTATTAATTTTTTTTGCAACATTACCTTGTATCAAGATCTCGCGCTCTCTCGATTGTTTGCAATTCCAATTTTGATCTTGCGTGAGTGAGTTAATTTGTTTTTATTTTTTTTTTTGTTTTTCGCGTGCTGTGCGGTGAGGTGTGCGTTCTTATAGATACTTTACTAGAGTGAGATATTTTAATACGTATTTTAAAACTGGTTGTGTGGTGGGATTATTCATCACTGAATTCGTATCTAGATAATTGTTTTGCCCGGCGAGTTTTTTTTTCTTTTTCACTTTGTGATCCCCAGAGAGATGAATTTGTTTTTAATTTTTGTTACGTAAAATTCTTTCACTTTTTTTTGCGGGGGACAAAATTTCACGGAGATTTTGTTTATTTTTGCCCGCAAGATACTCGGCATCCGCACGTATCGTGGGAAGGTTCTAATTCTAGCGGCGAATCAACACGAACTGATCTAGAGCTGGTGGTTGTCAGAATGTTTATACCAATCGTGGAGTCGGCTGTTCGATTCTATGAGATACTCGACGTTAAGAGACTTTCTTTGGGAAGAGTAAACGCGTTAAGAGAGCGTGTGTTTTGGATTTGATTGTGGGGATCGTTTGGGGTGCTCTAGGTTTGGATGGGTGTTTGATTTTCAATAGGATGGGAATGAGAATTTTAGTTTTTGGCTTTCTATGATAGTCGGTGTTTGAATCGGACGGCAACTGATCGAATAGGTATCACATTTAAGGTGCTTTAGTTATCACATTATTTTATTTTTCTCTTTTAACAAATTTTTTTTAGACTCTGAGCAGAAGAAGCAGTGAATAGTTTGAAACGCGTTAGCTTTGGGCTAAGACGGTCAAAGGAAAAAGGATACCCGTTTTTCAGCAGTTAGTGCGGAAACTTAAATAAGCAAATTGCTAAGTAAGCCTATTAAACTCAAAATTATCTTGTACACAACTATCCTACGACGATCAATCCTTAGCTAGACTAATAGAAACAAAAAAATGTATTTAATAAGTTGGTAAAAATTCAGAGAGTGGCTTATGACTGTAATTTCATAACAAAACGTTTAGCTGGACACACCATACTCAACATGCTACCTTTTAGCCTAGTTCTGCTCAAGATGGCAACAAAATGTGTGTTGAGAATCAGTCAGATTAATGACTGAAAATCAGGAACTAAAAACCAAGTACATTTGAACTGTTGCAAAAGTTTCAGACGGCTGTTTTCACGGCTATTGGACTTGGAACAGTTCGATTTGAATGTTCTTCTTAAGGGACTCTTAAGGCTTAAAGGTGCTACATCACCAACTCTAGGGCTGTCTTGGAATGCAGCAAACACCTGAATACACTGGCAGAAAACTACAGAGTAAGATTAATCTGGCTGCCAGGACATGAAAACCAGAGGGCAATGACACGGCGGACACACTAGCCAAGCAGAGACCACAATGTCCATTGTGGTCTGGGAGACCCTCTCCTCCCAATAATACTTACCCAAACCAGCACAATTAGATCTGGATTATTTATTAAAGCAATCCCATTCTGGAATAACCAGGATGGCATTGAACACTCAAGGCAATTCATAAATCAAAATCACATGTTTTTTCTGTAGGATTTAATGTTTACTTTGAAGTTTGCTGCTTGGCGTTCTAAAGCTACATATTGCGAGGTCCATTGCATTTTGTAGAAATGTCTTCTTTTCCGATGAAAACATGTATACATTTTGTGGATCCGATGAAAAAAAATTGTTTGTATAGAAATTCAAAGTAAAAATTAAATTATACTGGAATATATGGTGGTAGCCATATTATGGTATGTGCCCGCATGGCTTACAAAGGAGTTGGCAGCCTCGTTTTCATGGATGAAAGGGTTTTTGGGTTTCCTTGAGAAGTGTTTTGAGATTGTTGATATTTTGGGATATAATTTCACCCAAAATGACAGCTATTTGGAAGTGCAGGGTCCGTTTTCTTTATACAGGACAAAGGGGGTCTTTAAAAACGAGATCGCGCTAGGCTGACGAAAAAAATGGCTATTGTATATTATCCGCCAACAACTCGGGACGTTTTCCCGATTAGGAGACGTAAGTCTTATAAAAAATTCGTGAACTACTTTGAAGTAAGGAAAAGGAGACTTTCAACCGAAACCGACCCAAACACTGCATTTTTGGAGAAAGGACTTCAGATAGTCTCTGAAATTGTTCGTAATCTTATTCATTTGGGGCTTTAGAGATTACAAATATCGAGGCGAACAGACTGAACACCAAATATCATTTGTACCTACTTGTAACTTATTTATTTCTATTATATTCCGCTCACAACATAAAGTGTGCAAATACTTTTTTGAGGTCGATTTTGGTGTTTTTCTTAACCAAATGCAGTAATTCTTAACCGATTTTAGTCATTTTTGTATTCTAAGAACAGCTCTTTCTTTCCATATACAAATAACATTCCATGCAAACTATTCAAATTATGAAAAACTGGGTATGCAAATACTTTTTTTACAGACTGTACTTACTATCTGCCTAAACTTGGACCAAATTATATCATATTATATATATTATATTATCAAAGTAATCAGCAAAACGAATATAACAGGGACTGACTTCGAGGACATCCCATCTAGGAATATTGTGAAATTTTTGAAGTCACCTCTTCAAACTGGGTCAACATGGGCAACATGGGATACCCTTATCAGGGTAATGCAAAGAATCTACGATTGTATAACTGGAGCAGTGTTGGTCTTGCGAGCTAAATTTATCAAGCTAAGCCTTATACAGTGTTCCACATTTTGTCATTTTCCTTGTTTTGGAATACTTTCTTAAGATGTCACTTGGAGAACAGGTGGCAGCGATCTTTGGGAACTAAAAGTAGATCAGGGGCCAGGTACTTACGTCATGGGGGTAATGCGTTTTTTTATAATACAGCAAATGTACCCAAAACATGCGTCTCTCTTCAAAAGTCTAAATAGTATTAATCTGATGAACAGTATGGAAGGTTTACTTACTAGTATAAGTCTAGAATTCTTTTCATAAAAAGTATATTCTATCACAAAAGGGATTCTATTCAAAACTGTGTTGCCGTTTTATAGCACACAACTAATCGCGGGTAGTATTCACAATCTTTTATACCAATATAACCTCACTCTTACTCTTTGCTTTACCAACGCTGGATGAGGTTGGGTTCAAGTGGCGAGCACGAACCTTGTTTTTTTTCGCAGCTATTGAAAATATCCAGAAAAAAAAAGAATGTGACCACGACTATTGTCCATTTCCACTATTTTCTTTCTTTTTGTAGCCTGAGAGTCGCACAGCTTACGATCTTCTTGAAGAACAATCCTACGAACCATCCTTTGATTTGTTTTCTATTCCTGCTGTACCAGATTTTAGTACAGAAACAGTAGAGCTTGTTTGGTATCCAGGTGTATTTCGATTTTCTCATGGACTCCATTGCTCCATAAATGTTCCACTAAACTAAACTCCTTCATGGCCGATGTTGTTCAATTATAAAATAAGTTTTATCAGCTTAGAACTCAAAAATATTGGCACTATCGCAGTAAAAGTGTCTTAAACTCCACAACCACTAACTTCAGCTCTTTTTTATTTCCAGATTGCACTGCTGCGATGCTCTCCCACCAAAAGCTCTTCATTCTCGCATTGCTCATTTTCCGATACCCGCTCGACAAGGACAGTCACGAGTTCACTAAATTCGAGCTCTACATGCAGCAAGATCTTCCTCTATGCCCGCAGTGCTTCGAAAACCAGTCAGAGTTCTGCGCCCGACTCCGGCATGAGTATGAATTCGACGAAGGCTTCACAACCAACTTGAATGTCTTTTTCGGCGTTCGGCACACGCGGCAGTTGCGTCAAGTCCACAACACCAGCCACCGGGTCTTCGCAAAGTACCTGGCTCGGGACTTCGACCTCACGTCGGTTCGACATTCGAACAACGAGCCAGAAGCTATACGAAAACTCTCGGCACAATTCTTCAATGAGTCCCGTCTCGACGGTCTCCAGTTCTGCCCCCAATCCGAGATAGACCGCTTCGTGGACACCTTCGGAAGCAACTACTCCCGCCTGAGCATCTGGACTCACCTGAACGTAGACATGCAACCAATCCTACTGCCACACTTAAAATCACTCGGCTTTCCGGTGCCCGAGACTTTCGGCTCTTGTGGATTTACCACATTCCAGTCGGACGACGGTGTTCCACTCGCCGATCTCTACTCAGCGGAGTTCTCTCTCAAGCTGAAAATCGCCGCGGGTCTTGTAGAAGGAGCTCTGCGATTCTCGGAAGGATTCGATGGTTTTCGTATTTACATCACCGATCTGAACATGGATAACGTGGTGTACAGCGCGGCAGCAGATCGGGTCTCGTTCGTGGACCTGGACACGGTGCTCATTGTGGACGGCAGGAAGCATTCGGCGTCGACGCACCGACACGAGTATGTGGAGTGCGATGATTGCTTTGCGTTCTCGCCCAGTGATATTTGTGCCCACGATCGGAGTGACTTAAATCTGTTTGCTGCGTGCCAGCTGTTGCAGGAGGACCTGAGAAAGGATCGAACAAAGGGATTTCTGTATCCTGTGCCGGAAGAGTACGCGGACTTGCAGTTGATGCTTGGTGAGTGTGTCGGTTGTCCACCAGAGAGGTATCAGAACAGATTCGAGATAGCTGTGAAATTCTTCGAGCGGTTGAAGGAGATAATTAAAGTGAATTTGTAATTTTTGAAACTTTATTTAGTTTTATTGGGTTTGTGATTTGACAAGAACTTTGTGGTAAGCATTCGTTTCTATTTACCACCATGGTGGTGAGTTCACAGCGAACTAAGATGGCGGTTGCTTTACTGACAGTTTGACGATTTAGACAAATGTTTTTAAAAATCCTTGCAAAAAAAAAAGACAAAAGCTACAAAAGACCACAGAGAGAACTAAGCAGTAGAGCCGTATCGCAGTATTGATTGCCGAGTTTTGCATTAATACATGTTTGCGGTGGATAAACGCCGTTAATAACAATAGCAACAATAATCTGCGTTACAGTTCATAGAATCTCAAAAAAGCAAATAATTTTCAACTCTACTCCGTCGCCATAGTGGGCGCATCAACTTCACGGCATTTATTCTAAGAACCACACCCATATGTTACTTCCTCAAGCTTCAATTTAATAAAATCCCAGTTGAATTTTTCCACATACTTGTACACTAGAAATACTTCTATCAGAGGATTCACATGGGTTCCTATCCTATCCGGCGATCTCGCAGTGATTTCATTGTCGAGTTCAAGGCTGTTTATGATTTGAGAGACGTGGTACTTTAAAACCACACAACCACCGAAGAGAAGAAACCAAGTCTCATCACACTTTAACTGACATCCAATCGAGTCTGCTATGCCCTATGAAATTCTTCGTAGCCATCTCTGCCCAGCGCACAAAAGGAGCCACATCACGGTTGCGTTGCAAGTCCATTATAAAAACAATTGTACCCTACGAATAAACAAAGCAGAACCCAGAAGAAGAACTTCTTCTCTTTTTGCATTCCTCCTCATCCACGGGAGAGTTCTTCGAAGGCCCTTCAGGCTCTCTGTGGCAGATAGTGTTACTCTCTGTCTGGCAATTAAATGGCTCCAGCATGTGGTCTCCTGCATCTTCGTGACCGCACGGATACCGTGAGTTACACGAAAACGGTAGCCAAGTAGGTGATGTTATTTAAAGAACAACACACACCGCCAGCAGGTGGTGGACATGCAGAAACGAAGTACGGCGAACCATTTTGGGCGTTGAAAGTGAAACTTGTTCTCCTGGAGTTTTGTGCGGGAATAGGAGAAAAGGAGATTCATGCGGTACAGTGGTGCGAGAGGGTTTGAGTTCATGCGTTAACAATCTTTTTTATACTGAGTTCGATACGAGGCCCAACGAAAATGGGTGCAGTGATAGTAGTATGATGGCCAAAAGACTTATAAGCTTCTGGTTACAGTGAATGCACTGCGAATGCAAAGATTTTATTCTGAATTCAACGCTGGTCCAATGTATATTTCATAAAAAGGCCTTTCATGAGATTGCAGTCTTAGAATGGAGTCGATTGAATGAACCACATTATGTATGATAAAGTATTTGTTTCAATTTCAGAGAATATATTACCAACAACCACTTTAACAGTGTTGTTAACCTATTGTTCATAAAATATTTGTAATAAATAACAATACAAGTTATTATTTATTTCACATTAGAACATTATTGAATTGGAATAAAACAATTTTAGTAGTTTCACTATAATAAGCCCGAAACGATTGACCACTTTGAGGACAACATTTGCCGCGTTATTGCCGATGTTATTGCCGTTGATGGAAAAAGTTATAAAAAATTTTACCTTCAGATTAGACTACGTCCGATCCAGGTTTGGCGATCATATGCCAGAAATCATATTCAAACTATAATGCCAGAAGATTAGCTTTCGAATAAAGTATATTTCATGCAATTTAAAAAAAATTGTCTTCGTTTTATTCTATTTCCAAGTTATACACCTCTAAAAAAACACCCTATATTATTAACTGTGCTTTTTAATTTACTTTTTGAATTATCGTGTAAAAATGGCTTGTTTAACTGATTATTGAATTAAAGGCATTTTTTTTTTCAACAAATGTTACGTTTTTTATTTGCTGTGGTACAGAAATGAAATTTACCTATTGCATGGTTAACTTGTTAACTTGTTGTACTGTGTTAAAAGCCATTGGTATTACAGACAACATGTTTACTTAATTTATAGATCTATTCTATTGGAGAAGCTTCACCCTCATTCATTTTGATCCGAATTTTAAGAGCTTCATTTCTAAGTCGTTTATACATCTATGCTCTTCCAGAACCCATGAAAAAAGAAACCACTCTCACTCTTTTGTCAACTTTGAGTTTACTTTGTCAGCATTTTCATGTCATTTTGCAAATCCTTCAACTCCTTCAACATGTTCCTCGCCAGCAGTCCTTCAGGTGTGTTGACGGGCTCATGCAGCAACATTTTTATCGCCTCCCGCAGCATACCCTCAGCCTGCTTCAAAGCTTCCTATAACAAGAATCAACAATTGCGATCTAGAACACCCCTGTGTGTCGGTCCCTTACCAGTAGCTCTAGGTCAGTAATCTCGTTCTGATGGAACTTAAGCCTCTGTAGCTCCGCGAACGAGGTGAACATCTCGTACAGAGCGATCGCTTTAAGCCGGGAGATCCCGGGCTGAACTATCCGCAGAACCACCAGGATGTCCTCGCATAGAGTTGCCTTTCGCTCGAGAACCAATTTGCCCGGCTGACATGTTGGATTCATAAGGAACGACCTCAGTATCGCCGCCACATTTTGCTTGAGATCCACGATCAGGAAGTGGTTACGATGGAAGACTTTCGAAAACTTCGCGATGAGAGTTTCGTAACGATGGATGTCGTCTTTCGCGAGGAATATCTCCTCCTTTGCTCTGCTAAGCAGACGATCGACATCCTGGGCCTCCATTGTGTGACTGCATGTCCCGCAGGCCCAGTTGGAGCCGCTGTGGACAACTACGCCATCTGGGCAGGTGGGACAGAGTAGACTGCTCATGTGGGATCCCAGCTCGGAGGGGTCCTCACACCGTGGGCAGTTGCAGTCGAAGTACTTGCCGATCTTGAGAGATTGTCGGCGTTCCTCGGTGCCCTGAAAAGCAAAAATCTTTCACTGAGACTTTGAGTATTGGATGGACAACTCACCAGCAGCGGATTCGTGTAGCAGTAGGTCAGCATAGCCCCATCATCGACGTCACAGTTCGCGTAGATCTTCATTTGGTTGTTATCGTCTATCGCTATGGCAGTGTTAGCGACGCACTGATGAGCTAGGAGCGAGGCTTTTAGGTAGATAGCCCGCATCGAACCTGCGTCTGGAGCACGGATCTCAAAGCTGTTCACGTCGATCAGCCCGCAGATCCTCTGTATGAGGTCTTCGTCGATGTTGCGTGTTCGGGTGAAGTGTGTAGTAACGCCAGAGGAGAGAAGTGGCTCGACGATGTTCTTCGTGTTGTCGGTCCAAACGTCCGTTCCTTGGCGATCATTCTGGTGGGACTCGAGCTGCATAAGTTGCTCAAATACGTCCGCAGTCTTTGGGTTTTCGTTGAGGAGGATACACTTCATGACACCGAACGCGTCTGGGTGGGATGCGAGGAATCCCGGACGCAGGTTTTTGATGCGAGCAAAGAAGTCGCACTCGAAGTCATAGTGAGACGTGCACGTGCGGCAGAGTGGAAAGATATGGCATTTTCTAGAAGAGTTTTTTGTTGTGAAAATCAAAATAAAATATAGTTTAAGACGTTGAATGCCATGGGGGTTACCGGTGACCGGCACAAAGTTTGTTCGTAAATGGTGTGGCATTCAATGTGTTAAAAAACTAAAACAACACGCTCTAATCACGCAGTAAAAATCGAAAGATTGAAACCAAATGGTCACAAAAGATACTGCGAATTCGCTGAACACTCAAAGCCAACACTCGAAGTTGTGAAGGATAGATTTAATAACTGGTTATCATGACTAGCGGCCATGCGACTTGACACCACTTGATTATTTGTTCGTAGGGTTGTTATAAGAACTTAATCTACGGTAAAAGGTCAACTACTTGAACGAGCTTGAGGCCACATATAGTGGCGGAAAAAAGCTTGGACATATAACTTTTAAATCCACAAATTTAGTTTTGAAAATTGCACCATTATTGAGTCTTGCTCAAAGAAGTTTGAAATAATAATAAATATATAATTGAAATAATAACCTTTTCAGAAATCTACGTCGTGAACATAGGTAATTATAGAGTAGAAGTTTTTGCAGAGTATTGTGGGAAAAGAAGGAATATTTACAAAATTCATTCACAAGCTACGCAAATTTTGAGTTTTGGCCATAATAAAATGTCTATGTCAATAAATCAATGCCTATGTACGTTTTCATCAATGCAAGTAACGGTGTGTTTGTTAGAACTGAATTTGTGAATTTATAGAGTACGTACATATGTTGCCAAAGCTTTTTTCCCTAACTGTACATTATTTATCCACATTGATAGAGCTAGCGATTAAGCCAATCGATTTCCGAGCGGCTAAGGCTAGGACTAGCAGTGCGACTGCATGAGTAGCGAAACATGTAAAAACTTTGCTGGAACTTCTTGGATTTCGCTCTTGAAAACTAAATTGAATTTTTTGGTCCTGTAATTGTATTAGACAATAAAAAATTTCACATAGCACAAAGTTAAAATCTTAACTAATCAAAATTAATTTTATGAATCTTTTTTCGAAAGAATGTAACACCGGAAGGACATTAACATCATTTTAAGAGCAAACGAATTCTCGGTTCTAATGGTAAAATAACATCCGAATGTATTCACAAAAGCTGATTTTTTTATACTAATAAAATGAACTTGACATTCATCGATAACAATCGACGCACTTCAATTTGATAAAAGAACTACTTTCGACATTTACCGGCACTCGCTGTTCGTCAACTTAAAGCAGTTCGTGCAGCGTCTTTCCCCACACGTTGGCATAATCAGCGTTGGACCTTCGACCAGAAGAACTTCACCGGCACGAATTTGCTTACCAGCGACCACATATCTAAAAGAAAACCAATTCGATTGAATAAAGTCCTCAAATCCTTCTCTACCACGCCGGTGTACCGTCCAAGGATATTATTCTGCAACACTCGACACTTTTCACTGAACTCGAACATTTTCCACAGCCAGACCCGTTTCCGTCAATTACTTTTAAAAATGATTCTCAAATTAATTGTTGCGTTGCAGATTTCGTCAGAGACGGTCCCCTGTCCCCATCCACGCTGACGAACGAGAAATTAATTAGATGCTCCTTATCGAAGTGCAAAGACGCTCGACCGCGAACGCAGCCAAGTGATTTAGTTGGACCGAGCGGTCGTGGCATTTCCTTTTGTTCTTGCTGATTGGAGACGAATAAGATTCATGAGATGAATAAATTTAGATTCTGCAGTGATCCGAGTAAAATTAGAAATTCACTTGTTCGATAAATGGTGTAGTGTAATAGGAGGGAAAAGAGTTTTTTTCGTGCTACACAATTAATTAGGTGTCAGGATTTACCTAGAGAATCGTTGTATGCTGTCACATGGTACTCAGGCTTTCACCGGAGACAACGAAGAGAAATCAAACTATTTTATTACTTAAGAATCATGTTGGTGTATGCATTAGCGTTTCTTTGGTAAGTTGATCTATAGATATAGATGCAGTCAGTCACAAAAGTAAGTAAGCAACATGAAGAGCACTTTGTTCTTATGGAAATACAAGCACAGGAAAATGGGCCGGTTTGGTAATTTAAATATCCTCAAGACTGCCTTGAAAAGCAATTGAAATTTCCAATAAAACACACAATAGAAGAAAACAAAATGCATGTTAGTAGAAGAGTTTATTTTACACATACTAATGTTAAACTGAACTGATGAAACCAAGAAGCCAAATTTTAACTTTTTTCAGAAATCTACGTCGCGAATATTATGTAGGTAGTTTATAATTATAATTAGTAGAAGTTTTTGTAGAGTACTATGCGAAAAGAAAGAATATTTACTAAATTCATTGACAAGCTACGCAAATTTTGAGTTTTTAGTGTTTGGACTCTGTAAATAATCACATCTTTCCTTGTTTAAGACTAAAATGCATAACTTTAGTTTTACAACTAACCACAGGCTCGTGTTCAGCAAACCAGATTTTTAAAATTTTTTGGCGACGTCATGGCTCATGACAGTAGTTAGGATAAGAGGACTGTCTGAAGTGTAAGCAATACCAAGGTCATCAGCAAAAGCTGAAACTTTTCCTGGCTAAAAAGAGAATTTATGTACACTTAAAACAATAATGGACCCAAACCCAAAATGTTCTTCCATTTTTACTCGTTGGGTCCTATTTTTTAGAAACGATTCAAATCTGTCGTAAAAGAAAATACGAAATACAATACTGTATAGTTTATTTAGACGAATTAGATAGTTAGCCATGTCAAAAGTTTTAGAAATATAAGGCTTTATATAGGGAAGAACAGAATTCCAATAAGGCATCCTCACTCATAAGACCTTCTCTGAAACGAAATTGAGCTGAATTTAGGAAGTTTATTTTAATGAGAGTTAAGGTATGTCTGAACTCTAATTTTCACAGCTTTCTCAAATACTTTTGAAATTGATGGTAATAATGAAATAGGCCTATAGTTGCTTATTTAAGTTTTTATCTAGATTATCCATTAATCCGAACAAAACATTTCGTTTCATAAGTATATAGCCACTCTAAAAAAATGCATTTTTAAGTGCTAGAAAATTAAATAAAATCAAAGTTCAAGATCCGTCAAAGTCAACGAAAATCAAACTAGTATTGCAAATGTAGCCATGAAGTAAACAACGGATTTTAATTAGAACAAAGCAGGAAAACTTGGAATGGCAAGTTGCCTCGACTTCATATCAAACTTAATAATCAAGTTTGCATAGTTACTGTTAACCATATTTTTGGCCGATTTCAACTTAATGGCTCAGTGCAATTAGATTGTCTTACATGTTGAGGATCTTTTTAAAACTTCGCAAACTTGCACTGGGGCTGGCCTTTCTGAAGATAGAGTGTATCGTCTCTTTTGGAGTGCAAATACAGAAATTCATTTTGATAGAGATTTCAGTTGGTGTTTTATCTTAAAGTGCAAAACGGTGTCCACACTGTCCCCGCCACATATATACAAATTGTGAATCTTTTCCAATATTAAATGAAGAAAGTCTTTGAGTAAGAAAGCCAAAATCAGCAAAGAATCACATTCGGTAAAAAAATGAGCTTTAGAACTTTTCAATGTTTTCTTTCGTCAATTCGCCTTAGGCTTTGCTTCAGCGGAACATGTCATGTGATGCACGTGATGTTACTGATTTGCTACTATTTAAAACCGCTTGACGAATCTCTCTTCAATGTTATTAAATACTTATACGTGGTATAAATTTCTTTGGAGTATTATTTCTTTGTAGTCTGCGTCTGAGAATTTCTTAGTTCAGGTTTCTTGTTTTGTTTTTTAATTGGATTGTCGGTATTCTTTAACGAAAGCAAAAACGTCTTCACAGGAACTACGCTAAAAGATTTCTACAAGAAGCACAAACTGCACCAGTACATCTTGAAAGATCTGCTGCTGCTGCTGCTAGATAGATTGACGTGCAAAACCAAGATCTGAGATCTATTTTATGGTGTGCATGCGAAAATGTCTCCACAACAAAGAACTCTTTAAAGGACCAACGCGTTTACTGTCAAATAGACGTAATGTTTACAAAAACACATTTTTAAAATAAAGTCCTATCATTTGGACGTACTGCTCAACCGTGTAACTGGACACGGTTATTAAGCCTGAATGACTGATAATGAACGACAAATTTGACGTCGCTAAAACAACATTGCTGCTATTGACTGTCATGAGCCATGGCTAATCTCTGCTTAAGAACTCTAAAAGCAATGGCGGCTTTTCTTTAGTCCTAAATTATGTAGGCAGACAAATATCTCTTCACAGTTATCAAATTTACGAAGGCATTAATCAAAACCTGGATAAAATAAGGGGGTATAACAGATCGAAGTCCAAGTGGCTTAGTGACACTCGCCCTTTTCTTAAATTCACAGTCGTCACTAAAGTAAAATGCATACTTTTACAGTTTCTAATATTCCATTATGTGAATTGACTTGAATTGTATCAGAAGCAAAAAGCATTATAGCATTATAAATGGAGTTCTCTTGAAATCAAAACCAAAAAAAAGTCTCGTTTCCCATTGCCTTTATAGAATTAAATTTCACTTAAATCTATGAATGTGCTGCCATTTTCTCCAAGTGTTCCTCGATCTGCCTCAGCTCCATTTCGATACGCTGCATCAAATGGCCCTCGGGTGAGTTCTTTGGCTCAAAAACCAACATGCGGATGGCCTCCTTAGACATCTCCTCAGCCCGCAGCAGTCTGTTCTGTAATGGAAAGTGCTCCATTAGCTTCCCAGCCATTAGGACCTCTCTAAAACTCACCCGATACTCCTCCGGAGTGATCTCAGCATCGCTGAACTCGTACTCGTTGAGTTCGACAAAAGTGATCACGAATTCGTATAAAGCGATCGCGTAGAGCCTCGAAATGCCGGGCAGTACCGCCCTCACTACGGGCAACATTTCCTCACAGAGTTCGATCTTCCGCCTCAATACATTCCTCCCAGGCTGGCACATCGGGTTCATGAGAATCGCCCGCAGCACGGACGCGATGTTTTGCTTCATGTCGATCACAAGGAAGTGGTTCGGGTGGAAGTCCGCAGAGTACTTGGCCAGTAGTGCCTCGTACTCCCGGATGTCGCCGTCGACGTAGAGCATCTGCTCGGCAACCTCGGAGAGCAGTTTCTGGACCTCAATTTCGCTCATCGTAGCTCCGCACTTCTCACAGGTCCACTTGCAGTTCACAAGGCACGTGTAGCCGTCAGGACACGCTTTGCACTTGACGCTGCTCATGTGTGTGCCCAGTTCGGTGGGGTCTCGGCACCGCGGACACGAGCAGTCGATGTACTTCGTCATCCTCAAGTGGTGCTGCCGCTGACTGGTTCCCTAAAAAGGACTAACATGAAGTTGACCACATTCTTGCAAAAGTTGACTCACCATCAACGGGTTCGTGTAGGAACTGTAGATCGATTTGCCCTGTCGGATCGGCACGGTAGCGTAGATCTTCACGTTGAAATCATCGTCCACGGCCATCAGAGTGTTCGGAATGCAGCTGTGTGGGATTGAGGAAGTCTGCAGGTAGACGCCCTTGACCTGGTTACCGTCCTTGTTGGTGATCTCGAACGAGTTTAGGTCGATGACGCTGCAGAGCTTCAGGAGAAAATCTTCGGTGATCTTGACGTTGTGAAAGTGCTCGACCAGGCCTGACTTCATCAGCGGCTCAACAACCCTGCCCTTGTGCTCGGCCCACGCATCAGACTTCTGGTACTCCTCCAGGTGGTTATCCATCTTGAGCAGGTCCCTGATGCTCCCAGCCTGGCCGGAGTGAGGGTTCTCCATCTTCAGCAGGCACTTCAGCGGCCCATAGATAGCGTAATTTGAAATCAGGAGGTTCTTTGAAACCCGCTCCGCTCGCTGGAAGAACTCGCACTCGAACTGGTCGTGGGCCTCGCACTCCACGCACATCGGGAAGACCAGGCACTTCCTTAAAGGAATTCGATTCGTATCAGGCACGGAACAGCGAAACCAGGAGACACTTACTGACACATGACGAACGAATCCTTCAAGCAGTTGGAACACTTCATCTCCTCGCTCTCCCAGTGCGGGCTGATCAGCAGTGGAATCTCTTCCAAAATCACGTCACCCGGCGTTATGTCAATCGTTGCCTTGAGATGCCTGTCAGGAGAGGGTGGCGATGCATGAGACATCAATTAATTTGCTAGACATTGAATTACCGTGTAAAATTGTCGCTAATTGTTAGCTGGCAC
Organism: Syritta pipiens; assembly: GCA_905187475.1. NCBI lineage: Eukaryota > Metazoa > Arthropoda > Insecta > Diptera > Syrphidae > Syritta > Syritta pipiens. The sequence continues at coordinate 67,541,077 of LR994571.1, read as the reverse complement.
ACTTCACTAAAATTCTGCATAATTCCGGCGAATTTAGAAATAATTCGGCAGAAAAAATATCAAAATGACCGAGAGGAGATCAACACGAAAAAAAAAACGCGGAGAAAATGAAAAGAAAAAAAAAACGCACCCGGATTGCGACCGCCTCGTCGTTTCTCGTCCGCCGGTACACCAACTAAATGGTGCACAAATGCTAATTATTCGTGTGTCTCTTGTCTTAAAAAAAGTGTATCTCGAACGATTCAATATGCCGATAGTCGAGGCGAGAAAAAGTGGAACGCCCTTGTGGTGTGGTACTAATAGGTTTCCCAAGTTGGAATCGGACTAGCATTCCAAGAGGTGCAGAGTAAAGTCGCGTACAGAAAGGGTTCACTTAACGCATTCTCGTAACACGGCTGATGTTTCATTCATGTTTTCGTTAAACATGACTCAAAGTCTTGGTTTCTGAAACATATTTCTACTAAGGATGAATTATATCGCTATGTTTAAAAGAGCTAAAAAAGTTTGCACTAAGTTGATGTTCGAAACAACTTTGGCCGACTTAGCTGTGAGAGGTTTATTAAGATTCCGCATAGGTGTTTCGCATAGCTCATGCATAGGCAAGCTAACTTTTAAGGCAATATTAATTTATCTTTTACAGGCAGTTGTTGACACGTTTTCAGCGAATAAGCAGGTTCGTAAATAAACTGCTTTTTGATCCTGTGATATCTTTTCATCTTCTCAGTCATCTTCAGGAATCCAACTAAATAGCCATACCACTTGTCCTTTGAAATCGTAAGTGTCCTTAGACCGTTTACTTTTTGAAGTAAAACTTCTTTATGTGCGTTGGTGGTAAACTGATTTATATGAGACGAGAGCGTTACGAAAAGTTTGATAGTGCTCTCTGTCTTCCTCTAATGTAAACTTATGCGTTGTGGCTCACAGCAGTAGCGGGAGATACTATAGGGTTCAGTAGATAGGTCCAATTTCCAATTGAAATTTATGGAAACGTCGGCCTGGTATGTGCCGCGGTTGCTTTCTGAGTTGAAGTCAAACTCATTGCATCCAAGAATAAATCAATTAACGTTTTAGTGTAGGACATGAGAAATTTATATTCCAAATTTCATCGAAATCGGTTCAGCCGTTCAAGAGTTAGAAAATTCCAATGGGTTTTCAAATCGGCTCTATTAATATTTGGAATTTGCAAATTTGGAACGGCTTGACCGATCTGGTTGAAATTATCCTTATATTGCAAACATGGCTTTAAGCTACATTTCTATTCGATGCATTGAGTTTCTAAGGCAGACTCTTCCTTTTTTTTTAGTTAACACTATCTCTTAGTTCAGGCTTAATCTATTGAGAGCTCAAATCTATGGCAGTGGCAAATTGTTGTGCAAGGGTTCTCCAAACATGCATTGGTCAATTTCAGTTGAAGCGTTGGTAGAAACGTATTAGCTTCATTAGCTTAGCTAGTAAATTAAAGGGCGAGGATGAAAATCGATCGTCCCTTTTTAATTCAAAAATAGAATTGGGCATTCCGTTTTAACTTTGATCTATGCTGAGTACAAATTGTTTGTGTACACCTGGTAGTAAAGTATACATTAAAAATCATTGGCTTTTGAATCGTAAATGTGGAAATATGTTAAACTCCAGCAATAATTGCAACAGTTTTTGATTAGCGGAAACTTGACAATAGTCGTATCAATATCCCGCTTCAGACAATCAATTAATCGATGCAGATAGGCAACTAATGCAGAAAACTGGGATCATAAAACAAGTCGTTGTCTTTGGGTAAAGACTCTTCTACAGTTCACTGCTTGTAACATTTCAAAAATTCACGTTCAATTTCATGCGGCGTTTACTGTACTGCAGATGTGTTTTCTTTTGGGATTCTTCGTGCTTTCTAGTATTCCACGTAACCATACGCATCTAGAAATTATATTTACGATATCCCTTTGGTAAAAAAGAAAAAAAGAAACACCTCAGAGCAATTCGTGGGATATATTTAGACGAACTAGTGATAGAAATGTTTTCTGTTCGGATGCGCGTTGCTGGGAAAGAGAAGATTTTTTCTAGGTACCTCAAGAGTAATGTATTTGCTTGTATTTTTCTAAGTCTGTCCCATACCTAAACAAAAGGTTTCTATAAATAAACAATTCAAACAAAAGAATTTCTTCTTAAAACATAAAAACAATTGACACAATGGTACTCGTACACCGATGTGCCGAATTTCGAGATACCGGGCGCACTTGAATTTCCTCTACCGAAGCAGTAAAGGTCGCCAAATGATGCGGCATTGTCATGCGGCTTAATGGAAGCGTTATGGGCCAAGTGTTTCACAGCTGGTGAAGCATTTCGACGGCAGCGATGTTGGATCATAATTTATGTAGCTCTTCTGAGTTGAAAATGTGATGAAATTGCTGAATTCCTTTTAAAAACACTCAGCAGTATCAAGACTTTTAAGTAGGAGACTTTTTTAGTCCATCCACCTACAAAGTGAGAAGCACTTCGGAAATCTTGTCGCCACTACTGCCGCTAATTTTTAATTTTCGCTTACTACTTGGCAACAGGTCTCTGCAAGAGTTAGAGATCTCTTTTCGAGGTTACTTATTCATAATCTTTTTAGCTGTGTTGTAGGTATGTGTAATAAGAAAAGAAGAGGTTGATGATTTCATTTCTCAAAATATGATTCGGAGGAGAAGGAAGAAGGAACATTTTCTTTTTCAATTAGAATGCGTTGTTAGGGCATATTTCTTTCCCAAATCATTTAATACAGAGTTTTCTTTTAAGCGAAGAACGTTAAGGAATGAGATTCTTTTTTTATTTTTAAGCCATATGGTATCGTGGATATCATGCCTTACACCAATTTCGTTTAGTACCAAAGACGTTTCCCCTCAAATTTTTCTGTAACAAAGTATGCTAGTCTTGCAGAACATATTTATCGCTACCTTTTTGATGTTGAATTTGCGTGGTTTCTTACCTGCTGATAAAATGCAACTGAGATCGATTTGGCAGACGTTGGTTGGTATCATTTTCATTCCTGCCTGATCTCGTTCGTGTATTACTTGTGGTTTTTTGAGAAATTCGCATGGCCCAACTTGCCCGGCTCTCCAATAAGCGCTGATTTTCTTTTTTGTTGCGACTTCTTTACTTCTTGCCAAACATTCAAAAAAATATTTCGCTTTCTGCAACTTGGGAACGTTTACGGGTATTAGGAAATTTACTATCTTGGGTTCGGACGGACTATGTAAGGTATTGCCAAAAATTAATAAAAAGTTGCAGGCTAAGAACAAGTAGGCCATAGTAATCTCATGGAGGAGGTTATGTATGACAGTATGTTTATCAATTTATCAATATGCAGATCATCAAGACCAACCTGAAGTAAAGCGTTGTCAAATTAAGCTTGGAAGGTTCATTAATTTTTTTTATGGGATATGGACCCCAACCATACTTCACTTTTAGTTGCTTTATAATGCACGCAGCCCATGATAAATTCGATGCCATTTTGTTTATCTGCTGTTATAAAACTGTGAAAGCTTTCCACGAAACCTTAATTTTTATGCTGTTTCGAACGCTCCAACTGGTTTCTGGAGTAGTGGGATGTTTACATCCGCTCCATGTGGTATCACAATGGGCCTCGTCTGGCCTAAGTACTAGGCTGCCTTGCGCAGCCCACCACACAATCTAACCTAACCTATGCTGTTTCGAATTACTTAATTTAATTTGCTGTTCCAGGTATGGTCCGATCATTGCAAATTTTTTACTTAAAAAAGGTATGAAATTTTTGAGGAAAACTGCATCCAAGTTTTTTTTGTTTTCCTCTGTGTACAAAGAGCGCTTTAAGATGCTTACTTTTGTGACTGATTGAATCGAATATGATCGTTGATCGTTTTTTTTTAAACAGAAACTGAATAATTACCTACAGAGAATCCTGAATAAGCGATGACATGCTCTCAAATTAAAACATCCATAGATTTTTCTCACTTTTCTTCAAAGTGCGTTTAATTTTTCTTTCATATACATTTAAAACAATTAAGATCACTACTAATTTGTTTCCATCGATTTTGTTTTTTTTATTTTGTTTGTTTTTTTTTGTTTGTTTTTCTTTTAACATACATAAGTCTTATTCTTGAATTAAAAATACATTTGTTTTTATCTTTCATTTCTTTAGAACTAGTTTTAAATAACAAAAATAATTGTTTTACTTTTAATTTTTCTTCGTTAATTTGTTTTTTGTTTTTGTTTAACAATTTTCTTTAAATTTAAGAAAACTGAAAGGTTTTGTTGAAAATTATAGAAAAAAATTATACACAAAACAAAAACGTAAAAATAAAAGTCAATTTGTTTGCCTAAAATTTGTTTGTTTTCATTTAAATTTTTTTTATACATATACTTTTTTTATTTATTTCCTTCCTTGTATTTATTTATTTTTTGTTTTTTTGTTTGTTTTGGTTTGTCAAAAGTGTAAAAATATTAATCGATTTTTGTTTTTGTTTCTTTATATATATTTTGATCACTTGGTTTGTTATTATTTATTTATTTACTTTTGTAAAAGATCGAAAATGACCCTTCTTATTCTTTTTACTTTTTTTTTTTTTTGTTCGTCGTTACAAAAATGATAAATTTGACCAAAAAGATAATTTACATACACACATCTAAGTGTATGTATTTATATCTTAGATTTTATGTGTATAGATTGTTGTATCGTGTAATTGTTTTTTTCGTTTTGTAAGTAGCATTGACACGTTATGTTTTGACATTTAAAAACATTTATTTAACATTAGTGCAGAGTTTCAACTACCCGAAAAATTCTTGCTCACATAAATACAAACATATATATAATATAATATACCTTTTTTTTTATCAATTTTATGTTTTTTTTGTTCATTTACACATCTATATAATGTATACTTTTGGTAACGGTGTACAAGCTAAATTTTTTTCGTGATTTTATTTTGTTTTTTGTTTTTAATTTTTTTCTTTTTGTTGAGGACGTTTTGTTAGCGATATTTGATTGTGTTTCTTTTAAATAAAACATAATTACTTTTCAGAATGTCCCTAGAGCTATGATTTTTGAGATGCAATGATGTACATTTGTTTTATAGTCATCTGTTTATTGACAATGAATTTCCAAGTAGATCGCAGAACGAAAATATTGAGATTGGCTGAAGGTTGCCGTTCTTATTCATCAATGACGAAGCACCTTATAGATAGTCTCCATCTAATGGTTCATTGATGGGGAAAACATTGAGAGCCTTTTTCTTTTAGCAGGTCGTAGTTTAGTCTGGAACTGTGTACTTTGTTTCAAGAACCTATTTTGGCATATATAATATTTTAAGCACGTTAGCAATGGTGTCTTATTGAGTTCCATCCTAGATTTTGGAAAATTAAATTTCAAATCAGGGCTCAACAGCTTACAGAGCCGTAAAACTTTTTAGCAAATATTTCTTTAAAGTGAATTGTAAATAAAATCAAACAATTCTTAAAGTGACTTGATTTTAAAAGTTGTGAAAGAATGAAATGAATTAAATTGAAACAGCATTGTTAAACCAAACTAAAACCAAACATTTGCTTTGAAAAGCGAAAACTGTACACTCCTATATAAAAACTGTGATATAGTTTATCTTTTCCGATGAATAGAAATCTAATCGTGACGCTGATGATCAATGGACGTGATACTTGTGAATGAACTTTAAGAAGGATCCCATGTTTTTTTTTAAAGCTTGTAAGCTTGCTTGGTAAAGCTTGTGTTTTTTATCCATTGACTTGTACTGCCTTTCTGTCCAAAATTCTTCAAGAGAATTTGGCATAATTTTGTTACAATATAAGGATTCTAAGAGGACAACGCCAACGCATATAAATAGGTGTAGCAATTGGTGGTTTCAGCTTAATGATGCCAATGCTACGAGCCCACCGAATTGAAATCTGCTGCAAAATATTTGGAAATACGGGTTAAAATATACGGATCAGTAAATGATCTAAAATCTCTAAATCTAAAATTAGAAAAAAGTCAAAAAATTTGGTGTTCAAATTGCAAATGGTAAAAATATGTGTGTTCGAATTAGAGAAAGTCAAAAAATTAGTGTTTAAATTGGAAATGATAGATTTTTGTGTTCAAATTAGAAAAAGTTCGTAAATATCGTGTTAAAACTGAAGGTCAAATATTTTTATTTAAATTGGAAAAGGAATATAAATTTCAGTTCTAACTAAAAAGGTAAAAACTGTGTTCAAGAGTGTGGAAAAGATCAACAATTTTCAGGTCACAAATGTTGATCTCTTCCAATTCAAACACAAAATTTTAGACTTGTAATTTAACACACAATCTTTGACTTTTTACTTCAATTTCAACCGTTTCGCACTTTAGTTTAGTAGATCGAGGAAACTCAACATTACTTTTTCTTATTAAAATCTATTGCCTATCTATTCAGGGTTTTTAGATTTTGGATTCTTTTGACGAATTTTATATACAGTAAACTCCTGATAATTCTTCTTTAAAAGATAAAACTTCGAAACGTTTCAGAAATGTAAAAAAAATGTTGCTCACTTTCGTCACGTACGCATTTCAACTAAAGGTTGTAAGGAAAAAAAAGTAAACTTGACTTCAAATTATAGAGGGAAAAAAGCCATCATTTTCGAATTACAGCGGTTTTCATGTTGTTTTACACAAAAAAAAAATCGAATTAACGCAAAGATCAAATTGCATATGTAGGTTTTTCTCGATTTACAGAGGTTTTTCAGGGGACTTTGAGAATGTTTCGGTTTACAAAGATTTTCGAGTTATCGATATTTTACTGGATCTCTTTAAAAATTTCGTTTTGTTTAGTTAATAATTAATTTAATTTATTTACATCGTGTTCATTGACTTCACAAAAGTTTCAGGCCAGGTATTTTTTTTTTTAAGAATGCATTTGTTTTAACTTAAGCATTACTAAAAGGCAGTAAAGACAGTTATTTAATGACTCACTAACAAGTGAGTTGTTTGTCTTAATATTATTCAAGACTTAAAAGGATGCTGACTGATAGAGGCATCGCAGTTTCTTTTACCAAAAGCAACTTTGAATCCTCACACTCAACAATACCTGCATGAAGAGCCTAAATTGCGGTGTGCTATGTAGCCTGCTCAACTTCTGTACCAACTCCAACCAATTAAAAAACTACACAAAATATAATGGCTGAGAGAATCAAATCACCGAAATCAAACAAATAAACATGAATGTATCAAGTGAATTTAAGGAAAACTAATGTGAAACATTTGCCATTCAGAAAAAAAAGGCCTCTGTTTTGCATGGCAAGGTTTTTGTCTGATGTGAGGCGTGACCCACTTGTAAACAAAGGCACGACGGCCTTTAGTCCCAGCACTTCGACAATTATGCAATTTTAAACGAAGACAGCTTTGTATCAAACAACTTTTCGGGGTTTCGTTTCAAAGGAAATGACAAAACCTTTATAGTCACTTCAGTGTCGTCTGCCTATCCGTCCGATTCACAAAATTCTGAAAGATATTTACTGTATTGCAATTAGTAAAGTTAAAATTTCTTTAAAAAAAAGTGGGGATGAAGAAATTTCTTTAGATTGAGATCGTGTCCAAGTATGATGGAATAATGAAGAGCCAACCATACTAATATTTAATTCCAATTTGACCAATAGATTCCTGTAGCTAGAAAAAATAAATGCCTATTCAAAAAGTGTTATTCATAATAATGTCAACACAATTGCCAAAGAGTCCTGATTCCAACAATATGCAAAAACGAGTGCTTCGTCGTCGTTTAAATCTGTTGTCTAGTTTGATGATGAAACTCTTCTTTACAACGATCTTGGACATTGACACACTCCCTTTACATAAAAAAGCGGCAAAGCAAAAGAGGAAAATAAAAAATCAATTCCATGCAACATCCTAAAACAAAAATCAACTCAAATCAAAGAAAAATAAAATAAAATACACAAAATATTTATTTTTTTTTACTTGAAATTATATTCTTTTCTTTATTTTTTTTTTTAGTTTCTAATTTTAATTACTTATATAACACTATATCAGTTTGTTTTTGTTTAATGTTTTTTTTCGTTTGTGTGTGTACTGAATATAAAAAAAATCAAATGTGGGCTATAGCAAATAAAGAAATTAATACAAAGTAAACAAATTAAAATATAAATCTAAAGTGTTAATTGTATACCTTGTTACTGTGTGTATGAGGAGGGGTTATTATTTTATCATTTAAATTTGATGAAATAGCAAATATATGTATGTTGAACAAAAGGTATAGCTAAAAAGTTTCTTGTTGAATTTTTTTTTCCTTTTCGGTTTCTGGATTTTATTTTTTAAAATTCATATTGCACTGCTTTTTTTTTTTGATAGAAAAAATGAATCAACAATAGGTAATTGTATCAAGTTTTCGGTTTCTATTATGATTTTTTTTTTTTTTAGAAAGATGAACTGTATGTGCAAAGTCCCGGACAAAGGTGTGTAAAAACGGCCATAAGTAGAAATTCATTAAAGGTGGTGAATTTTAGAAGAAAAGTCTGAAGAGGTTTCGTGTCTCTTTTTTGTATGTTTGGTAGATAACGGCAATTATGTGTTATGAGCGAGGAGAGAAAGCGATGCGAAATCATCAAAAATCGCTTCACTTTGCGCACGCCCATAAAAATATATGCGAACAGACTTAAGATATCAAAGCAGCAAGAGAGGAACACATAACAAAATAATATTTAAAAGCCGAAACAAAGCAACATTTGTTCAGGATCTAGAGCCGGAAATGAACACTGCTTCCATATAATACGAAAAAAATCATAAAAATATCAAGAGTTGCTCTGTGTTGCTCTAGTGTAGTCTCACGCCAAAAAATACTTTTTAATTTGTCTAAAATCTAACAGAGTTTATGCTGGGTTGTAAATTACAAGTTAGCAAAATATAAGAGAAGGATCGAAAGAGATTAAAATATTAAAAAAAAAGTTATCAAATTAGCAAAAACAACATAAATATAAAAAAATGTAGCGCTATCTCTCAAAATTCTGTTCAAATTGAGAGTTTTTTGTTAGTTGAAGTAAAAAGCTTTGGATTAGCGCTTTCGTTTATAAGTCCAAAGACAGTGTCACAATTGCCCCGAGCAAACAAGTTATGTTGATGTATTTAATTTTGGTTTGTCAAGAAGCTTTCGCAATAGTCTGAGACTTATAATTGATAAGTGATCAACGATGCATGAAAGAAAAGCTTCATTTGCAAGAAAATGTGCTGTGGTGGTCCAGCAAAGCATTAAACAGAGACTCATCGATTAAAATGCCATCGAAGAGTGTGCTACAATAAAGCAAACGAATAATAGGGGATAATATTGATGTGGATTAATAGTAATATATCTAATTCTAGCAAGCAAGCCAGATTTTTGTTATTGTACCGATCGCAGTGCATGAGTCTTCCGGCATCACTCAATGACACGATTGGGACTGCTTTCTTGAAGAGGATAGTCTGGGTTTACACAGGATCATTTGACAGACGAACTCTTTTTTTTATGTGTCTCTATTGCTTTTGACAAATGTTCACTCTCTTTTTTTCTAATCGCTTAAACATGCCAGTTATGTATTTGAAAAACAAGCTCAAGTTCCGTTTAGGTACGACGAGATTAAAGAATTGGCCTTATTTCGAACACACAAGAGAGATGCAAAGAAAACACTGGATTATTACAAAAACGATTACAACTAAGATTTAAGGCAGCACTAAAGCAAAGCTACTTGTATCATGTTCTGCGCAACGACAAATACAAATTCTTTGAACTTGACTGGGAAGATGCAGGAAAAGAGAACGACGGGGCGGCAGAGACTATTGTGAACATCTAACCTGCGAGACTGGCTGAATCTTACCACGTTTCCAACCACGACAGGAGTCAACAACAAGGTTAAGCTAACACCGGTGATTTCCAATCTTTGGTATGGAGGAGAACATGAAAAAGAATCTCCGTTGCAGAGAAGAACATTAAGAAGAAGGTAATTCCATACACTGAACAGATCCCGATCCCATAGTCCCGATTTCGATGCAGCCAGGAAAAAATAACCTATAACTTTCAAAATTTCAATTCTTTCACAAACATTTTCCAATTCCAACCTGATTTCTATTTTATAAATTCTAAGCTGTGCTAAAAGAAAGATCTTAACCAAAGTTGTAAGACAGGTGAAGAAAGGTCAACTCCTAATAGATTTCTGGTTATACAGAAGATGGCAGTTGCCACAGGACACTAACCTCGGTTAACAAATGATGACGTTATTAAAAGTTGCAGATAAAATTGAAAGCCTACCAACAACTGAGTACAAGGACATTCTGCTGTTTAAAACAAAAACCAAAAAAAAAAAAGTTACCTACTTAAAAGCAAACAAATAGACTTTTCTTTTGAGTTATCCTTCTCCTTGTTTACTGATATCTTTTTTTTTCCATAAAACGGATGAGAGGCCACAGATATGTGAGTTATTGAATTTATACTGGCAACAGTAGTAACACGTTGCACATATTCATCATAATTTTTTTTTCTTTAAGTACTATTTCTAGATCACACAAATTTTTTTTGTTTTTTTCAATCAGTAAGGAAATTAAAAAAAAATCTAAATATGTATTGATTTATTGGACATAGAGATACAGATTACTTATCACTTCAAATTGGAGAGGACGCATAACGCCTCTTATTTCAATCCTACTTCATTATTTTTATACACACAAATGAAAAAAAAATATGAAAGGGGAGGCAAATCGAACTTTGTGTTTGTTTGCAAATTGTTTTGTGTACTGAAGGAGAAAAAAATAAAAAAATAAAAGGTTTTTTTTGTGTTAATTTCATTTTCATGTCCGTAGGCGAGCGTTTCTTAAAAATTAAAGAACTTCTCTTTCTTTTTGTATCTTCTTCAGCTAATTAATTGCAGTAACAAATACGTTTAAAAAATAAAAGAAAAAGGTTGTATACACTCTTATTTCTTTTCATTTCATTTAATAAACGTTTATTTGCGCTTGTTACTACTGACATTATGACACCTACTACCTTTTTGTACTCTTCGTGCTTTCTTTGTCTCGTTACTCGCTACCGAACTGAGCGATGTAACGTCTGCAGTTGCCGCCGACTGGTTGGCTCCGCCATCGTCAGCGGCTACCGTATTACCATCGGCTGGACTCAATGATCCTGTGGCCGTTTCGCCAGCCGCTACGCTGGCCTTATCAGCTGTGCCGTAAAACATGCTAGCTGGATATCCTGTCGTGCCATTACTATTGTTATTATTGTTACCGCCACCACCACCGCCTCCTATTGTAAACCATCCGCTGTTGCCAAGTGTGGCAGACTGATTATTGCCATTACGTTGTACATCTAAGTTGAGATCATTCGTGTGGGTGTAGGTGGACGTGGATGCCAGCACTGTGTTCCGTTTGCCGGTTGCTGCATTATCGCCAGCGTTCGCCATCGCTGATTGGCTACCGCTGGTGGATGCTGCGTTGCTATTGCATGATAATTGATTGCCACTGGATGAGCAAGAAGTGCCACTGCTGCTGGTGCTGTTGCTATTACTACTACTGTGATGACGTTTTAGGTTTTTCGATGCTGAATTGACGGCTATCAGCTTTGCAGTGGTCGCCTCATCTGGAAACACAAATCCGGTACTCAACGATAGATTATTGCTGCTTGTGTCACTCTCATCGGTATCGTCCAAATTAATGTTGATATCCTCGGGTTTGACACCTTGGTTTACCAGTGCCTGGTAATCCTCTGGTGGGACAAATGGGGTCATCTTCTGACCACAGGATGTGCAAATCGGTGTGGCTGGACTTTTAGAACGCCAGTACTGAAGTTCAGTTTTACATTTGTTAAGTTCCTAGAAAAATAAAAGGAAAGGTGAGTGAGCGTTTAAGAATTTGTTGATTAGGTTGCTGTGTCAAGTGGATGCAATTGAAATTGATTGGAATGGAGATTTACAGTAGTAGTCATCAAATAGCTCCTCATCGACGTCCGTTCGATGTGATTTCAAGCCTAGCATTATTTAAGAGCTGGTGCCGATAGGACATGCTTTAAACGACAAATGGAAATGGTTTCCTTATGGCAGAACACAACCTAAGCATGCTGAACTGTCTGCAGATCTATTGGACACCCATGTAGACTTTGATTGGTCCTTTTACGTGATGTCCTTCAAATACCGCGGCACAGTTAAAGATAAATTTAACTTAACTTGAAGCTCGTCACAAAATCGGACGACGATGACTAACATGTTTACGAAAACTCTGGCCACAAAAATACACATTTGTAAATACCTGCAACAAAGTAGAAAACTTCCTGGACATTTCCTCATTCTTTTTGTCATTCTCGTCCAAGCGATTTGCATACTCCAACGTCTGCTTCTGTTGCTCAGCCAAAAGTTTCTGCTGTTCAGCGATTTGCTTGCCCTGCTCGGAGGATTTCCGTTTGCAATTTCGTAACTCGCTACGCAACATTGACAATTGGCTGTTGTACATCTTCATGCCCTGCTTGATTTTACGAATTCCCTTTCGTAACACCATATTACTTTGTGGCGGAGAAGGCATACTTGTTGAGCTATCCGACAACTCCGATGAGATTTTCAACGAACTGCTACTTGCTGTAAGAATAAATCAAACATTTCGAAGTGAACACATGTGGCCAAAGTGGAAATGTTGCAATGGGATGGCCTTACGTCTCTTCGTGCTTGGCATATCAAAGTAGTCCTTATTGAAATACGCAATATCTGGAAGATTCGGCTCAATGTGATCTTTGAAATATTCCATTGCCATTGTGGATAGATCGAATAGCTCATCGGTCACGCGATAGGGTTTTTCCAGCCTTGGCGTGTTCCGTATGTAACTTAAAACATTATAAACTTCATCAAGGATCTATGAAACGAACAAAAAGGACAAATGATTAGAAGAAGGAAAAGGAAATTGGATTCATTTGAATACTTACACCTCCTGGGAAGAAGCAACAATGCTTGCGTTCGATATGTTTGCCAAATGTCATTTGGAGCAATGATAGCCTCATGTAGCATGTCTCGATTATGTCACATTCACAAGCCAGCGGGTGAATTCGACGTGCCGACTCACGCCGTGGCATCTTGGCTTTGACATGTTGAAAACGATTAAACATCTGGGTGATCAACTTAGAAAATGTGGAGTTCAGTGTGGACATGCAGATTTCATTCATTTTATGGGACACCTGTTTGGAAAGAGAAAGGAAAATAAGTTATGTAATTTTGTTGCGTTGTTTTATGTTAATTATCTTTCAAATTGATTAAAGAAAAAGAGTCCAATACTACATTTGGACCCAGTTAACTTTTAATGGAACGACATAAAGCATGTTCCAGCGATTCGCTAGGGGTCATGTCTTTCTAGTTTTTTTTTTGCACAAATACCTTCATAACGTGTACTTTTTGTGAGATAATATCAAAATACATGTCATTTTAGGTAAAATAATTAATTGATTCGCCTTGTGGCTGTCATAAACTAGAAGATTTCTAGCAATGCTTCAGGATTGTTTTCTTAAATTATCTTTATGGAAAAGTTGATTAAAATATTAACTGTATTAATTGTATTGATTGATTATTTCGAATGGCGACTAATTTTTTGCCAGTAGGTATGTTTTCGTTTCTACATCTTCCTGCTGTCCAGTAATTAGTAGAGAGATTAGTAGAGAATTCATGTGCTTACTAAAGAGTAACTTTAGTGCAGGTGGTTGGTTAGGCTTTCAACTTTAGAAACACAGATCACATCCACTTTAATATATAATAAAAAGTCATTGGAATTCTTTGGCTGGCTAAAAAAATGATGTCGAAGTGCAATAAAATACAACCGGTGATAAGGACTGGAACGCCAAAAGGTGATGAGAACTGGAACAAAATTGTAATCTTATGAGATTCTGCCGATCGTTTCTGAACTGTCTCAGGTGCTCAGGAGCTAGTTTTGATGCCAAAAAATGATGGCTAATCATGAGCTGCTGGCAATAAGACAATCAATTTTCAACTTTACTGTGAGTAGAGTAGAAAAAAAAACGATCTAAATTAATGATTATTCACATATGGTGAAAAACAATTTTTTTTTTTAAATATGTCCTACATTTTGTAATGAACGGCGAATGCAGTATGGCTTTGCTTACATAAACCAAGAAAGAAAAAGAGTTTGATGCCTTTAACAAAAAAGAAATGCCAAAAGAGTGTGTTTTTAGTTGGAAAAATAATAACCAAGCTGAGAAAGATTAACAATAAAAAAAATTAATCATCCTACTAGAAGAGGTTATAATTTTTGCAAATGGCGGCGTACATCATTCATATTTAAAATTTGTAAACTAGACAGTTGCAGAATGCAAACATAGAAGCAATAGACACCCGCAAGAACGTGGAATAATTGTGTTGATTTTTTTGCGAATAAACAGTCGGTGGTGTTAGCGCTGCGTGATTTTCGAACCGTGTCCCACGAACTGGACAAAGCGCTTAGCTACTCAACTCAAACAGAAGACCATGTAAAGCGTGGCCCCTCCAGACTGGTCATTCGGCCGAGTATATAGTGGATGTGGCATTAACCAGACGCAATTGGGCATCACTAGACAAAGCCTACATCGAATTTTAGTGAAAGACTCCTTCCATCTTGTTTTTTCTTTGAAGCTACTTGAATTAGCGGGCTTTTGCCTCAGACAATCGCAGCACTAAAGGAGGATATTTGACAGTAATGCAAACAGTTATCAACATTAAATTCACAAATGTGTATTAATATTGGCGCCACCTTCTTGGGGAATGTCTCCTTTTTCACTTGGCAGTAATCCAAATAAAGATTTCTATCACGAACAATTTTTTTTTTTTCATTTAGTAAAAATGTAAATCATCCAATTTGATTAATTTGTCGCCACCTTGGGTTATTATTAAAATTGGTCTATTTGAATAAAAAAGTTAATATTTTGTAAGATATCCCATTGTAAGAAATAACAGACAAATAGTGAGTTGGTAAACTGTCGACTAAGTTTTGGATTTGTTTTTGTGGAATACGCGACGTTTGAAAGCTGCGAAGCTTCCTAAATATGTTGGCCATAAGATCAGCCAACGAGTTTTTATAAACATGCTTATCCTTTCCTTCGTTTATGCGTACAAGTACAATTGGGCGAATAGCCAATCAAGAAAAAGCTGCTTACACCATGATATTTCCACCTCCATACTTGACGGTATACTTCGGATCGAGTTCTTATCATCAGATCCAAAAATGTTGAATTTGTCACTCTAGATAATCTTTTTCGAAAGGAAAATGTTTTTTATATACTCTTTTGCTAGTTCGAGTAGACCTTTTAATTTATTTTTAAACATGTGTTCTGTTATCTGTTCCTATTGGTCCTGAGCATTATATGACTACTTAATTCAGTCGCTGCAATTAAGTCCTTACTGGTCAGAAATTAATTGGCCTTAATTAGCCGACAAATAAGTTTGTCTTTGTTGACTGTGGTTTTCCTCTCTTGGGTTTATATGTTGGAATTTTCCATGCTGCCTGTTTTTGTGCAGAACTTAATTACAGTGTAGACCATCTTTTTAGAACACATTAAGTCTCCAACAAAATCGCAGGAATCCTTTTCCTAGAAATATTTTTTTAAGTCATGAACTTTCACAATTCTGATACGGAACTCTTATTTTTTCAATATTTGCTAAAGAGGTAAAGTAAGATAATACAACAGAACAAATACACCGAGCTACAAATTTATCAGAAAGTAAGACCAGAGTTCCAATGTTTTCAATTATTTTACCAATGAATTTTGACAAAAAAATCTCCGGTAGATACATTTCAGTGATCAAAACAACAACAATGCCAGTTACCAATGATAAAATACTGCTGCGTTTATCTAGTGTATAGTGTGTCTAAAAAATATCTTCTTCGTTTGCTTGTTTCTAATTAGTTTTTCACCAGTGTATGCAAACAAAGTAGATTTGAAGCTCGAATGGCTTCCATGGCTTAGTGTCTTTCAGTTCGTGCAAAAAAGCAAGCGTTCAAGCTTTAAGACATCAATGTGATAAATTTTAATAATCGGCTAGTAGTGTGTTGTTTAACCATTGAATTTCAAAATTGTCTAAAGCCACAAATCTTATTTGAATTTGTTTTGTATGGGGACACCAGTAAGCTGATAGTCCATCCCAAAAGTAGTTCGTAAATAACTAATAACTCATAATTAGCCCTTTCGACTATTACAGGTTACCACACACTCTACGGTAATTAAATATATTGTACTCGCATTCCAATGTATGCCCTTCATCCCACTCCAAACCACAGACATGTCCCCCGCTCAGTCACACAAAAAAAAAAAAACAACAAAAGTCTTGTCTTACAGCACAAAACTATGCTTTGTGACGAGTAAACAAATCCAATTTAACCCCAGAAAAAGTAATTCGATACCAGACCCCCGCCACTCATCGCATCGTTTGCAACAGGAGCCGCAACAAATTAAATTTGCCCAACGCACTCACACATATTCACTGAAAAACTCAAATCAAAACACAAAAAAAAAAAATGACATCTTCAATCGGCGGCAAGCAATCCCTCACAAGCAAAGCAAAAATTTCAAATAAACCAGGGACACAATAAGAGCACACAAAAAGGGCTATGTGTTTGGTTGGTGGAACATGTCACCACATTTGCCCTCGAATATATTTCATTACCAACAAAAAAAATTGAGGAACGAAAGGAGAGGACACTGTCTAAAAGGAACCAGACACGAAAAGGAAAAAAAAGGAAATTCCAAAAAAGATGCATGTACCATTGACAAGAAGGGGCTTCCATGCATGCATGTACCTTGTAACACACAATGCAGGCAGACATTGCACATTGTACAGGCCAAGCAAACCGAAACCACCACCACCACCACCACGACGACGAGTGAGTATGGTTGCTGCTGCTAAAAGCAATAATTAATATTTAGGATTAAAATACTCTGCCGAAGCCGACCTCGAAGCCGAAAGCCTCAATGTCTGCCGGTGAGAAAGAACACCACCGCCGGGTGGTTGTCGCGTTCAAAGGGGTTGGAAGAATTGCACCGAAGCCGAAGGACAGGCGAGCGAGAGGCGGCATATAACACACAAAAGTCTACGGATACCGGTTGTCAAGTGAAGTGGTGCACAGTGCGCTTGGACCAGATGTCTTACTAGTTCATTCATCCATTCATTCACTTGGTCAATAATAATTACTAATCCAGACAAAAAGACAGACAGACAAAATATATTTGAAAAAAGAACAAAACTTACCACACGAAGCTGGCCAACTTTCTTATAGCTAATGTATGAGAAAATTTTATCCAAAATCTCCATTGGCAAGTCTAGGAGATAGACAGTTTGTGTTGGTGGTGCGTTTGCGTTTGAGGATCTACCAGCGGTGGCCATTGCATTTGTCGCCGCTGTGGATTGTTGTTGTTGTTGATTCTGTTGGAAGTGATGGGAGTGTGTGTATCCACCATTGGGGATTCGTGATGTTGAGGCAATTCCACTTCCGCTTGATGTTATTAAAACATTACTGCTCGAAGCAGCTTGCCTAGTTATTACGGAGAACCTTTGCATGGATTCCACTTCACCTCCATTGCCCCCGGCACCAGTGCTACTCGATAGGCTTGTACTCATTTGGCGTGTTGAAACCATTTTTCTTGTAATTTTTGTTGTTGTTTGTTTCTAATTGATGATTGGTTACAAAACAAAAAAAGTTTTTTTTTTTATTTTTTGTAAAAAATTGCAGTTCCTCTATGAGAAGTTATTGTCGAACCTAGTTCTGCTTTTTTTGTTGCAAATAATTTCTGAAACGAGAGAAAGGATAAATAAAAATGATTAGCAAAGGGGCGTTATTGTTGGAAATGAAATCATAAAGATAATGAAATAAATACTTACGGGGAAATTTTTGGACGAAGGGTGATGAAGCAGTGAGTGGGAAATGAGGAATGGAGGGATGACAATGAATGGTACATCAGAAAAATATGTCCGTCAGAGAAGCGAGGATATCTGAAACTAGTTGTGAAACTGCACATTGCTAAATGGCCTCGATGAAATGTAATGCACACCTGTCCTGGGGAAGGACAACTGCACGAAAAGAATCTGGATCTCAAGTCATAAATATAGATAATAGTTATCAGGGCCATTCACGAGTGTTGTGTAAATATAACTTGGCGTGAAGAGTGCACAGTTAGCACGTTAGGAATTATCTTAACATATTACGAATGTTTCGTGGACCAAACATTGCATCTGTGCATATAACCCTTCTTTTCTGTTTTCTTTTTGTATAACAAATCCTCCACCATTATTCCGTGCAGAGTACGAAGGGGAGAAGGGCTTTGTGTTAATTTATCTAGATAAGATAACTCCTATTTTAAGTATATGTTCCGCCGAAGCAAGAACGATTTTAGATTATTTGTCAGATCTACTAAGGGATTAGAAAGCTGGGCTAAGCTATATCGAGAGCATGGATATCACTCAGCTAAGAGTCTTCGAATCCAAACCTCTTGATTCGAGAAGGCGAGAAAGGTCGAGTCTCCGAGATAAAGTTATCGCGGATGTAAGCTTTGTCGAACTGGATTGGATGCACACGACATACGGCAACGGCCAACGGCAAACTTTAGAAGGTAGCACTAGCTATGGAACAGATATCGTGATGAGAATGTGGTATAATAAATGTTTTTAACCAAAGATGACGGCGCTGGACGGTCTACTAAAGCTCTTCGCGGACGTATCCAAAACGGAGTCGGGAGTGTACTCCGGGAACCTAATCTAAATATTTCTCTTCGCCTTCCTAAGCATTGTAGCGTCTTTCAGGCGGAGATAATTGCGATCACGGAAGCTCTGTCTTGGCTAAAACACAAGGTGGTATCCAAGAAGGATATCATCATTTGTTTAGACAGTCAAGCCACAATCGACTGGATCACTTTTAGCTCTAAGACCGCATTAAAGTGCCGCCAATCTCTCGATAAGACTATTGAGCACTTCAATATTCACCTTATATGGGTGCCTGGGCAAAGTGGTATTCTGGATAATTACCAAGCTGATGCGCTTGCCAGGCATACGACTCCAATTCCATTACAATCCTGAAGAGAATTACAGGTCATGCAAATACCTACAACCAAGTTAGCCATAAGGCTCCATAGCTTTAAGACCACTAATCACAAGTGGCAAGAAGGCTCAACTTGCCTTCATACCAAACAAGGATGGGCACACCAGCGATAAGGGTCATGATAAACGTTATTACGGGACACTGCATCATTGGCAGACATGCCAGCAGACTGGGAATCCCGGCCAATGATTTTTGCAGGATGATTTGCCAGGATGAGGAGGAGAAGGAAACCACCTTACACCTCATATGTACGTGCGAGGCTTTAGCGCTTCGTAGAAGAACTCATCTAGGCGAGCACTTCCTTGATAGTCTGGGCAACCAGATCTGTAGTTTCGTAAGAAGCTCTAAATACTTCTATTAGGATGCGGAGTAGATTTCCGCGTTGTGGTATCACAATGGGCGTAATCTGGCCTGAGTGTGACTGTGGACCTCAGCTGCCCCAGCCGGCCGCTCTAACCTAACCTAAGCAAAGATGACACAGGAGCCCGTAACAACGACTTCAGACGGACGACGGCGACACGTCAGACTACAATGATATCCAGTATCGAAAATTCCAAACTCGGCGGGGGAGACGAGCTTATTAGTCAAGAGTTACAAGAGTATATTTGCCCACAAACTATGCTTCCTTACAAAAATCTTTTATTAGAGTTTCAGTGAAATGAAAATTAAAAAAAATGGCGACGGAGAGTCATACTAATTGAAGGAGCTGAAAGAAACTTCTCGTGCTGATTTGAAGAACTTTTTTGAACGGACAGCCGAACATAAAACGTTATTAAATTTAGCAAGCAAAAGGACGCTGTAGAGATAATTGCAATAACCGAAAATGAAAGTCTCTGAGCCACTGGACAAAGCTATGAAGATTTAACATTTTTAACTTTCTCAAAGTCTTGTCGTTACCCAAAATTTATTAGGCAGGTTTTTATTTTTTGAAGGTTTTATAAATTAATAATAAATTAAGTTTCTGCAGGATGAGATGGCTGGACCAAGTCCAAGAGCTCGCCTAATTACGCTTGGGCATACCTTCTGATGAGTTAGAGTCGACGGGGGAGAATCTAGTTGTTTGCGTGCATTGGCCCCGCTACCCCGTTAGTGGAAAATGCGGCCACAGAAGATGATGAAGTTTTTGCTCATTTTTATCATGTGCTGATGAATATTTTTAAAAATAATGTTCGTGTAAATATTGCCACTCACTCACGATTATATTTGAACAAATACAGCCAAGATAAAAACATTTATATTTTTTTGCAAATAAAACGTAGAACATTGGAAAAATGTTCCCTAACACCTCCACAAATGTCGAACATTTTATAGACTTGAACAAATTCGTGGTGAATAGGCTGCTTTATTGCCTGTTTAAGTAGCTTAGTTCTTTCAGAATAAAAGAATGACAAAATGGGGTTATTTGCATCTGGAGACAATTTTGTCCTGAGGTGGTAATCATATTTTATACAGAACGTGGAAAAACTAGAAGCAAGAAATGGACATCTATATAATTTTTTTTAAATAACCGACTTTGAAGACTTTAAAAATTGATACTGCTTGACAGAATCAAAAGGTGACCGGAAAAATCGTATTGGGTAGAAATGTATTAACTAATTAACTAATTGAAACCCCAAAAGATTCATTCAGAAAAACGCAGGTAATAACCTAGTCGTGCGCATAAAGCATTGAAAGAATAAAATTGAATGTGCAACACCATCTGGTTACTCATCAAACTATTGCCCATTCAAATGGCAAATGTTGCAAAATTGTCTTCAATTCCAAGTGTGAGAAGATGATGAAAAGACGAAGCTATTTTTAAGAAAAGCCAATTTCGAGGAATCATTTTTATGTCTGATATACCATAAATGCAAAGAAATATTCCTTGCATCGAATTAATTTAACATCGCAAAGACTCCAAGGTGATTTGAACAAGAAGACCCATTTAAACTAAGACGTTTGCTACAAAGTCCAACTAAAAATCGTCACATATAGCGCTTAACGAAGAGTTTAGACAACCAAATACAAGACAGACAACGACAGACAATATTCATTTATAATGGAAATCAAATATGTATTTGGGACAAACACATTTCCGATTCGCAAAGGCAAAAAAAAAATCTTTTCCGTGGACATGCACACTTATTTCGTATTAAACTTTAACGCCCAAAGAACACCAAGGGGTAAGTGATTCAGTACTTTACTACAGGTCACATATCATGTCCTGGTTTTTGTGTAGTACCTCTTCCTGAAACTGGTAGAGAAATAAAAAGAACCTAACTCTAATATGCTTATGTTTGAAGTGTGTATTCAAAGATGGAAAAACAAAGAAACAAAAGTCTTTAATCCTTAATCTACAAGAGTCCGATGAGATTTGGGATGAGGAACAATGTCAACAGTACCTAGCAATCAGTACAGCAGGTACAAGAAAACGCAAGTAATACTAATTCTGGATGGAATAATCTATGAGCAGTAAAACATCAATGGCCTAGAGTTGTGAGTTTTATTGTAGAAAGGAGTTCATGGAAAAAATTATAGGCGGAGAATTTCCAGGAGGTCGCCAAATGGCAGAAGATTAACTAAGATCAAGAAAAATTTTGCAGAAAAGCGTGAGCAGATTCAAGTTCTTTGACTAGACTGTCTTAGGTTAGGCGCTATGAGAGCACATCTTATTCTAATGTTTTTCGTTCGTGAAACTGGACTAGTCTTATTCTCAGTGCACAGAGCTCAATTATCTTAGGAGCTATTATTATTCGACAAGGGGGTTACGAGGAAGAAGAGGAACTAGGCTTATCCAACATTATGCCACAGGTAATATTTTTAGAGCTGCCTTGTAATGAATTCTGTAAAAGTTGTGGTAATAGAGATCTACAATTAAGGAGAAAAGCGTTTGCAGTTAACCTTGTTTTGAGATTGCTCCTACAGCCAGCTTTCTGATGGCTCTTATAGTCTGCTTTAAGATCGGTCCTTCATCCTGTTTTGAGATCACTTTTTAAGCCTGCTTTGAGATCGCTCTTTAAAATTGCTTTCGGATTGCTCTTTAAGCCTGCCTTCAGATCGCTCTTCAAGCCTGGGTTCGGATTGCTCCCAGGCCTGGTTTGATTTCCAAACGAAATAGAAAAATATCAAAATCAAACCCCAGGACAACAAACAAAAATTGACTTGTGAAGAGATCTTTTCAAACTGTTGTCCTTCTTAGAAATTCTTGCCGCAGATCAGCACATTTATCTTCTCATCCAATGCACGTAGAGCTCAATCACAATTCAGTCTCAAATTAACTTTTGTTCAATACAAAAGCATGCTCGTTACAAGCCTACAATTCTTAATTCTACAAAGAAAAACAAAACATATGTTTTTCTCTTCCTTGGATAAGAATCTTTATCGCTGATTCTAATGACCGATCAAAAAGCATGCTATAAAAAGAAATTCATCATCGGACAAACCTGGACAGGTCCCCGGATTTAATAAGCACTTTCACCGAAAAAAAAAAAAACAAGTTTATTTCATTTTGAAATAAGCGACGTCGTGTTTGCTGCTTCATATTGTTTTTTTCTTTTTGAATTTTCTTTTAATCTCTACCAAGGCTGAGTTCAAAAGTTCACTCGTCCAGTTTATGTAGGGGTGAATGTCTCGAAGAGTGAATGTATGCGGCTATTGCTATGCTGGCACGAAAGAAAATCACAATACAATTTACAACTTAGTGGTGAATAGCTTTGAATGTCTTCAGTGAACCGAAAAAACAAAAAGGAACAAGCAAAACCATAACCTTTCCCAGCTTAGACGATATGCAAATATTTTTTAGTAGTTTTATCACGAGTAGAGTGGTTCTTATCTCTCCTCCACTCTCTATCTCGAACAGGAAGACAAAAGAATGAACAAAACTAAAGATCTCTTAGTAAATATGACATTTATGTACATGTTTATGTGCTTATCAGCTCATGATAAATCGCTAAAACGAAGTTGTGTGATTATTTCTGGCGAACAAGTTCAGCCACATAATCACGCTTGCGATGTTAATTAATGATAAATGATCAACAAAAATAGTGATCGTGGCGTCAACACGGAGTCAGTCGGTGACGTTGAGGTCAGTCGGTTAATACGACAGTCTGTCCAATGTTTGCCTGTCAGTAGGGTAAGACATCTTTTGGTGAGAGTGGAGTTCGGATACAATTTTTCGTCTGAAAGACGTTTGAGTCCTAAAAGGTTATTGAAGTGGTTTCTAATAGGAAACGAACTTCGAAGTTATCATCCTGCAAACCACAAAAAACTGGCATTTTAACCCGAAGTGTACTATAATTCTTCTTGCTTTGCAGGGTTTTGTTCCAAAGGAATAACGAACCCTTATAGAATCACTTCGGTATCCGTCTGTCTTTACATATTTTTTTAAATTGTTGAATTTTATAAACATTGGTATATATTTCTTCTGTGTATGACTATAAGGTCAAACTCATGAAGGCAGTTTTAGAGTCCTAGATCAAAGAACGGGTTACAATAGATCTTTTAGGTCACAGTACAACTGGCTTGGCGACACTCCCTATTTCATCAATCAATCAATACGGTCACGCTGGCATAATTCGGCTTAAGTTTTTCCAACTTCAATTGCGGCACTGCCGCTTGAACCATTCTTGAATAGAATTCATGAAAAACACGACTGTTTACACAACACTTTATACCTCAGAGATTACGAAAGAGTTTAACTTAAGATTTGACAGAAAACATTTACAAATTTTAGATAACCTTGAAGAGGCGCCGATTCCGCGGTAAAATTAATCAATTTATTTAAGATTACCTGAACACTACAAAGATGTGGATTTAGTCATTAAAGGAAGCGATAGAACACAATATTTCACCGTGATTAAATAACTGGCAAAAGGTACTGGTTTACAACTGGTTTACAATTTTGCGAATTGTCGTTTATCTCTCCTTAGATCATAACAATCATAGTCAATTCGAAGCATAGGCGGAAGACTGTCGATCATTAAAGCTCTATTGTTAACCATCTACGTTTAATTTTTCATAATTTTGTTGGTTAAACTGCACTGGATACACTGACATACAGCCGAAAAGAGGAACGACCTACCCTACAAGCTGTAGAAGGTTGTGAACATACACAGTACTGGAACGCTAATTAGCACACCCTATTATACAATGTTATAATTAGGTAAAACGACTGCAAAATATACAAATTTGATTCAGGAACTTCAATGTTTACTTTTATCGTTATAAATAGATATTGATATTAATTCCGAATTAATATATTTACGATTTTGGCAAAAAACTATAGTAATCTGGACTCTGAAGAGGCCAATCCAATACCGATATATTTTGCTTTCATAGGGGTGTGCTAATTAGCATGACAGGAGTGTTATATTGTTTTCTTTTAGTTAAGTGTTTGCTTTTACTGACATAGAAAAAAAAGTCAAATAAAAAAATTCCAATTTCTTACCGACAACAATATTCTAGCCGGGAGCAAATTTGTCGATTAAAATCATTTAAGCTGTCCATCCACGAATTTGTTCGATTCGATAAAATATTCGACATTAGTGGAGGTGTTCGCGAAGAGATTTCAATTTTCGACGTTTTGTTCGAAACAAATGGAAAGGTTTTTATCTTGACTGTGTTCGTTTAAACATATTCGGCAGTGGATGACAACATTTACACGAACATCAATTTTAAAAAAGATTCATCGAGGAAGCAAATGCAAAAAACAGCAGAATCTGCGGCTGAGGTTCATCGAATGCTCTCCAATACCTCTGGTAAGACTGCTATTAGTGAAAGAACGTGTCGAGAGTGGTTTCAACGCTTCAAGAACGGTGATTTTGACGTCGAAGACCGGCATGGCGGTGGAAGAGAGAGGGTTTTCGAAGATGCAGAATTGGAGGCATTACTTGATCAAAAGCCGCGAATTTCGGAAAAAACGGCGGAAGCAACTTTGCTTACCTAATAAAAATAAAACTAAAAAAAAAAGTAAATAATAAATTTTTGAAGACTCGAAACTCTGTGGAGAAATAACAGTTTAGAAATGTTAAATCTTTATAGCTCTGTCCTGTCGTCACCGAGCGCAAAGTATCTGAGAACCTTTCATTTGGCGTTATTGCAATTCTGACTACAGCATCCCTTTGTTGAATCTCATGAGCTACTTCAAAAGCTAAGAATGGGTAAATTTTTCTCTCTTGGCATACGATTCTTTCATCTACATATTGTGTTTTCTCTTTAGCAGATTTTTGGGTTTCTCTTTTTTTCTCTAACAAAATTTGTATAGCCCCCAAGGCTACAATCCTACTACTCTCCGTAGTCAGTTTTCAATGTTTAATTCACTGAAACTTTGTAACTTATTATGTTTGAAAGCAATATTCGCATAGGTTTTTGGTCTGAGGTTTGCCCATGGTGGATGGGCTGCTTTAGTTACATAGAACGAATGAACAACTCTACAGCTTTAGCGTCTTAAAAGAGAACTTGATCTTTGTAAAAACAGCCAACAAAAAAGCTCCAAAGATAAATGACAAATTATCTTAGCTTTCAAACAAAAAGAAAAAACTGTGGATAGGGAACATACCACTTCAGATTGTCTAAACAGCTGTGGTTAAAAATCTTGATTCTAACAACCAAGATCATGCTCTATGAGATCCTTATTCCTCCAGTCCTACTGCGTAGAGCTGAAAATTAAAAATAAGCAGGACAGCTTAGTTGTTCCTTGGCTTCTTCGAGAGAAAAATTTTGCAGAAAATATTTGGTCGTGCCTGTGAGGAAGGCAAATGGAGGAGAAAACATAACAGTGAACTTTATGACCTGTACAAAGATGTGCATATAGTCCAGAAGGCAAAAATCCGTCGACTACAATGACTCTTCCAGCGGAGGGACACAAACGTACCAACTGAAGGGATATCCGAACCCGAGCGTCCTGGTTCGAGGACAAAAGAGAGGTCAAGTGATAGCAGATGCAAGACAGCTTTATCTTTCGGACTGAAAGCAGCAACCCCGAGACTGTGAAAGTTGGAACGCCACCTGCCCCAGGCACAGACTCCTCAAGTGTTGATCACTTGCCAAGTAAGTTAGTGAGAACCTGCAATTTCTTAGAAGACCATTTTATTGAACAATACAGTGAAACTTCTCTTTACGGACATCCCTCCGGGATGAAAATTAGATTACAAACATTCATCTTTAAAATATTATAGGATTATCTTTTTCGACAAGTTGGTAGGGAGTACTATTGAGGATGTCTTTCAAAACGCTGAATTTGGGAAAATGTGGGTGTGTTATTGAGTCACTTGTACTGCAACCTGAAAGATCTATTATTCCCCACTAAGGGGCTTGTTTTCCTACGTGCGCAATTTTCTTAGCTGAACCAGACCACCGAAGACAGCCGCATTTAATTAATTACCATTAAAGGATGTTATTAACTATATCTGTGGTCACAAGCAAGAACCGCTTAAATCATTTTACACGTTTTTTTAAAAGAAAAGAAAATTTGAAGCTTAAGATCTTTGGGAAACCATTGAAAATCAGGAAATTGTTTAATTTTTCTTTCAAATTTCTTTAAGGTTAATGTAGCCATTTCAGATATAGGCGGATATTGTTTGAGACAAAAGATATGTCGTCCGAGAAACAGGATGCTTGGAATTGGCGTTTCTCTGCCACAACCTCCTCTGGATTCCAGTTCTCTCTCTTTCACTGCATCAAATTTTCTAGAACGACAAAGCTGCGAGATGTTTCATAAACTTTGAACTAAAGAAACGAACACTGGACTACTGACTACAATAAGTTAGCCCTAATATGATTGGGTCGATTTGATGGTAGGTACAGCCATGGCCAAAAAAATAGTAACGCCTGTCAATTAGCAAAAGAAACAACGATAGCTGCTATTTTAGTCGGATTTTGTAACTTTTTTGATCTCAATTGATAGGTAAATATTTATTATTTTTGTTTTCTATTGTAGCTAGTTTGTTACAGCAACATATTTTGAACTTTTTTTTTTCATTGGGCATCGAATTGTTATTGCTTTTCAAAAGTTGTTGATTCGAAACTAAAATGCCGACTCACAGTCCCCGGGAAGCGGGTTAGGGTTGAGATATTAAAATCAAAAAGTTTTAAATGAAGACCGTAATCAAATTCAAAATTAGAGGTTAACACCCCACTTGTCTTTTGACACTCATACTTAAACCTCAAACAACGAACGAAAATAAACTCTTCCGCGAGGACTGGAAATAAACCTTCAAGTGAAAAAGAAATATCCAACAATAGAAAACCTCAAAAGCCACAATAAAAATAAGAAAACAGCAAAAACTTTAAGAATCCGAAGAGGTCAAATGTTTTCAGATACCTTTTGCTTTACAACTCAACGAAATGTCCACGAATCCGGGAACCTGTAGGATGGTTTCTACCGTCCGAAGTGCCTGAAGTCGAAACTTCAATTTCAATTTGCAATTTTTGACGAGCTTAAGGGTCTCCAAATCACCCGGCCGCTGTCCTTGAGGGCACGCTATCATCAATTTGTCACATCAGTGGCGATAACTCAAAGCTCATAAATATTTCAAATAAATTTGTTCGCTCACAAAAATAATGCTCTCACCCATAGCATTTCGATCAACAACATGATACATAAACTCTCGTCGTTCTTATATACCGAGTGCCTTCCTATATACCCCCGACAAAACAGACAGCTACTATGTGGCTAGAACTCAGCCAAATCATGAACTTTCGAAGGTTCTGTTCTCCCAGCTTTTTTTCAAGAGTCCAATCGACACAGCACTGGTTGCATAAGAATGAAGCGCCCACCAATTGTCTTTGGAACTCAAGACCTTGCTGGAACTTGAACTTAATTCGTTCGAGTGTTTGTGAAGCCCAATTTGTGTGGCCACCATTTTATCGGCACCTACATTTTGACAACAAAATGTAATCTACCATTAAAGAGACGATTTTTTTTGTTTCAGACGGACGTTTAGCAAAATAAATGATATAATATCCGAGAGTATTTAAATGTTCCCTATTTATTTATTTATAATTCCTTTCCCTCCTTCCACACCACACTCGGTCGAGATAGTTCTCTACATGGCCAAAGCGAAAAGCACAAACAAAAAAAAAATGACACTCTCTTATCTTGAACAGAAAAAAAGTAGAAAAAACACACATAAATTGTGAATAATTGCCCATCGCAAGGAAAGAAGTGACTAACAAAAAAAAAAGTTTAATAACTTTTTTACACATCGAGAATTTATTGGGGAAAGGGTTTTCACTTTGGGTGCTCGCTCTCTGTGTGAGGTGGTGGAGACATTTCGATAAAAGAATGATGCCCCCTCCTAATAAATTTCGATAAAACACTTTGGATTGGAATATGAATAGACTAAAATAAATAACAAAGAAATAAATTATAGTTTCTTACATTTCTTTCCTGGTTGTATTTCTATTTTTGTGGTTCCTTCCTGTGTGTACAAGAGATGGCTGACGCTGAGAGAGTTGAGCTCGGTGAACAGTAGAAAAATATATAATTTTTTTTGTTTTAATAGAATTTTCTAATTAACACATTTTTTTCTTCACTTCATTGTTTTAGTTATGGATTATATTTTATTGCAAAAAAATAAACGGGGGAAACAAAAATTGAATTTATATTTTCTGATTGTATTTTAAACGATCATGACGACGTTGGTGGTGGTGGAGAATTAGTTTTTTCTTTTCTTGTTTTTTTTTTCTTTACTTTTGTCGTTCTTTTTTTTTTGGCCTTTTGTATGTACAATGGCTGCGCGATGTGTGTTGGGAAAAGAAGAAATTTTCTTTAATTCAGTCCAGTTTAGTTTTATTGTAAAAAAAAAAGAAAAATCTTCGCCTCACGACGAGACAACGAGCTGAACAGTGTCAGACATCTATTGAGTAGATTGTGACGTTCTTGTTTTTTTTTATGAAAAAAAAAATCGAAAAAAATATAAAAAAAAATTAACAATTTACTTTCTGCAACATTTCTTTTTCTTTTCCTTTTTTTATTCGCCTGCGATTACGGAACGAAACTCCAGTACAACTAAAAATGGCGGTTTCAACTAAAACAGAAAATCTGTGGAAATCTTCACGGAAAGAAATGTATTTGCTGTTGTTAGGGGGGGAAGAGAGAATGAATGAAGAAGGAACAAAAAAAATTGAGGAAAAAAAATGTCCGTCCTCTGTTCTACTGTGGTGTAACTTTTCAACAATTTCCCAATTTTTGGGGGCTGTCAACAATGAGGAGGAATTACACCAGTGTAGGAGTTGGTGAATGGATTGGCGAAGTAGAAGGGAAAAGGAAGAAAAAAAGCGAACAGGGAAGAGCAGGGTGACAGTTAAGTTGTTTTGAAGGGATTTTTTTTTGGTTCTAGTTGGTGATGTGTGGTTGGATATTATTTTGTTCGGTTTTCCATTGGTGAAAATTGGAGGGAAATTTTACAATTTTGAGATTGAAAATGTGCGGTTTTATGAGATTTCGAATTGAAAATGCATGGTTTTATGCGGAGAAGATATTATTTGACTGAAAAACTACAGCCTTTTCTATTTATAGGTGAAGTTTCTCCTGTGTTGTTAGGTTTATATTGATTTACTGTTTTCTGCCAAATTAAGGGCTTTTAAAGCATAAAAAGGACATCAAAAGAAATCGTGCTTTGCTCAGCCTCTGCTCATCAATTTGTTGCCTGGACGTCACTAGCCTGCAAGCAGTTTTTAGAGGAGTGGCAATAGAAATTTGGGAATAAAAGTCGTGTCTTGTGAAAATTCTGCTCCACTGTTGTACAGGATTTTCATGGAATTTTTCGGTTGCCTAACTAGCAAATTTGTTGTTCCTGACTCACTCTTAGCACAAATGACGCTTTATTTCAAGTTGAACTCTCTAAAGTTGATCAAAAGTTTAGCAAAGTTTAACAAATTTTTTGTTCAGGATTTACTCTTAGAACAACTGCCCTTGTATTTTACGTTAAATCCATAAAAGTTTGTGACAAGAGTCTACAAATGCTGATTATGGCCTTAAATTTCATCAAACACCGAAAATTTTCATCATTTCGCACATTGATATTTTGAATTTAAATCGTAACCATAAAACAAAGTGTAGCCCAACCCCAAATAGACCAATCAGCAAAAAACAACATGAAGCGTAAGAATGACATTTGTTAGAAAAAAACTCTCATGCGATACAGCGTCCAACACAGCTACCACCATCACGAAACAAAAAAACCTAAATGAAGTTGATGTCTATTTGATAGATAAGTCAAAATGAGAAATTGAAAATTCCTCCTCCGTACATTTTCAAAAAATTATTTAAAATCTAATTTCAAATTAATTGTATTATCACAAAACATTCGGAAATTCATTATCGCCTGTAAATTACAAATTTAACGTGTTCCATGTTCGCAATTGATTGGAAATGTGAAAAAATTCTCGTGTATTTATTGAAAACGAATCATTCGAAAGAAAATATTAACTAACCAAGAACGTTCAAAACAGGCGAAGACTGCAAAGCAAAAAAAAAAAGAAAAAAAACTTCCTTGGCTCATTTTTTGATTTTTTTTGTTCCATATATATATTTTGTAATCATATTCAAGCTTTTTGCTTAAACATTGGTTCCATCGGTTCCAGCTTTTTGGAGGAATAAACCCGCGCGTGTAATGACTAAATCGGAGTGAATAGGATTTCCTTGTTACAAAAAAAGGCAAAGCAAAGAAAAAAGTACACACATCTTTTGAAAGAAGAATTTTTTTAAAGCGGGAACTTCCTCCTTCAATCACAACACAACACACGCAGAGAGTGCACCATGGATAAAGGTAAATGAATAATTATTTTAAATTTTGTTAATTAATCGCGGGATAGTCAGTCGTGTGAGCTCTTTTCTTGATTTGCATTTTTGTATTTTTGAATTCAAAACTGAATTTTTGGCAAGATAAGTTGTCGTTGTTGTGTCACAATTCAGTTAAAGATCTTAATTTGCGAATTTTGTTTGCGGATTCTTCTCTCGAGTGGTATTCGTGTGCATCTATGCATCAGTGAGTGGATCTTTTCGGGAAGCGTTCGCGATAAGAAGAAAACTTCTGCCCAGTGGGTGGGTGAAAAAAAAATGCATGCAATCGTAGATGATGTGATAACAGAGTTTGTTTGTGTGATATTTTGTGCGTGGATGATTTTATTTTAATTAACTTCTTTAAGTGTCATTGGTTTAGTTGTTGGATTGTTATTTGAGGGGTGGACGGTGAGGTATGGAGTTGTGAGTGAATCTGTTGGCGGGGAGGATTAACTCGGACTTTTGATTTAATTTTTTTTTGTCTTTCAGCTCAGTAGCGAAGAGTGATGCTGCTGATCCGTATTTTACTTTCTATTGATTATGGTTTCTGATTGGAACACTGGCAAGGGGGTTTCCGTTTCTAAGATCGCAGGTCGGATTCATCTCTGGAGCAATGCAATGGCATGGGGCCATGTTTCTCAGACGTGGATAGAGAACTGTGGTTGTGGATGAAATTAGGATGTTGTTGGCCACACGATGAAATCCTCGTCGTAGAAACAAAGACAGTTAAATAGTGGACTTATTTCGGGCAAAATGAAAATAGGGAAAAGACTTGGAACGGTTTCAAGTGTTTTATTCTCTTTAACCTTCATAGTAGCTTTACTATTTTTACTGCGACGAAACTAATAACCGATTTAACTCCTTTTTTTGCAGAAGTTTTAGTTAGACACAACAACTAAAACCCAGTTTAAAAACTGTGCTCCACATCTTAAAAGTTATTTGAACAAAAACTGCTTCTGCGTGAAAAAAAAAAAAACAGCTGAGGACGGATGAAGGTTAAATAGGCTCCTTTTTTTAAAAAGCCTAACTTTTTTAATTGAAATAAGAAACTATGAATGATTGTCTGATGATGAAATAATTTTCCAATCAAACAACCATCTCTCGGCTCTGCGGCTGCAAGTCGTAATTTACAGACTAATATAAATAATTTCCAAGATGTCTTAACGCAAAATCAGTTCAATATACTTTATTACTACCTTTCTTTCACATTTATACACATTCTTTCTTAGTAAATTATTTTTATTAGTCTAAAGTTAAATAGTGACTTACAGCCACAGCTTGGCAGGAACATTTTTAATTTACTGTTGATGTTTTTGGTGACTATTTAATAAATTGTTTCTCTAATATTACTTTCAAGTGTTGGAATCATCACTGGATCGAAGTTTGATGGTTGCCCACAACAGACAAACTGAGTCAAGCCGCGTTGATGAAACATTGTCAGACAAAACCGATGGTCGTTTGTTTATTGTCGTTCATTCCTTATCGTTCGTTCATTGATTGTCGCTTCTTGTGCGGCATCTAACTCCTCGTGTTGGATTTGTAATTCGCACAAGTCCGAAATGCTTATTTTCTTCTCAAAAGAAGAAGCAGAAGGCAGCACCTGATTTCCTAAATGGAAAATGGAAGAGAATACATATCCGCGAGTGCTTAGAGCAAAACAAAGATGTTAAAAATGTGACTCCAATACGTTGAGTGAATGAATGAGGAACTTTCTAGATAATAAGTAACATAATTCCAATTAAATCTTCGACAAGTCCAGCCCATAAAGATACACAGGGTAGGCAATAAAATGAACAAAGCTAGATTTTGTCTTTTCATTAGGCTTTATTTGTAAGAGCAAATTCACCCCAATAATGGAACACAATGCAGTTCACTTGGCAGCAACGGCTGGCTTCGCAAAACCTTGTTGATGGTTTGGGGCTGTAGGTCGCAAAACGTTTGGATGATATTGGGCTTAAGTATTTGAATCGTTTTTTATATTGTTCGCATAACAACTATCAGTTCCTTAAAAAAAAAAAAGTCCAAACTGGTCAAATTGCACCTCCGAGGCCGCCGATTGAAGCAGCCAAAATGGCTGATAGCATTTCCTAAAGAAAACAGACTTTTTGTGCTACACAGCGCTCATTTTGGAAATCTGATTCAATATTTTCCAAGTGTAGAGCGACCCATTTCGCGAAGCTATGATACTAACTTTCTGTCAAGATGTCGAGCTGGAAACAGCTGTCGGCGTTTTTTTTTTTATGGTTTGCGCCAATGGATATGTAATCTTTGTAAGATACTAGCAACGCGTGTTATAAATTCAATTCATTTCATTTATTTATTACAACATTACTAGCACACCTCTGCACTCATCAACCACTCTCCCCGCGGCACTGCCGTTAGGTATTACTTCGCGGAGCTGGTTAGCTATTAAGCTCTGTGTCGAAATAACGTATGATTTGAAAAGCAGCTACAAGATGGTTGACTCCTTTATTTCCAAAATGGCAAATGAACGAAATAAGAGGGTGAGCGCCCAGAGGTAAACGAAGATTTTGAAAATATAGTTTCACTACGCAGTGCAAACGAATAAAAAACTTTCTGGTTAAGAAATTTTCCAATTCCGAGCTTTCTAATCTAAATTTAACTTTCGACATTAAGTCATATTTATCATAGCCGTTTTGCGGAACAGCTAATGATGGCAGTTTTACAGCAGCTTCCGTGTCCATGTGCCGCTGGTCTCCAAGAAGTTTTATATTCTTGTAAATCTGCCGCTCTATCAACCGTCAAGTTGAACGAAAAGTGAGCTAATAAAACCAAATACAGTCGACTAGAGAAACATTTTAAATTACCAAAATTTCAAAATAACACAAGTTACAAAGACAAAACAAGGAAAAGAAAAATCAAATAAATAAGCATTTGACCAAAATTCGTGATTTATTATTGCAACGCTTGTACAATTAATTACTCACAGATTTTCAGTTTGAGATTAGTAGTGCTTTGTTGAGTGCGCGACTTTTGTCGCGAGTTTTTGTGTTTTTAATATTTTTAATATATTTAACATTTGAACGAAGTCTAGACTGCAAACTGCGAACTTACACATATGGTCTTGTACAAACCACAGGTCTGTGCCTAAAACGGGAAGTCCGGACTTCAAATTATAGAAATATTTCATCTCTTTAACTTCTAATCATCAAATGGACTAATTAATGTTGATTTTGTTTATTTTATCACATATATATATATATATTCATATTATAATTTTCACATTATAATTTTTTTTCGTTCGTTTGTTAACGTGTATTATAAATGCGATTAAATCCGAAAAATTTGGTGTAACAGACGTTGAAGGTCTAAAGCCAAGCTTTCTCACAACTTCTAGATGCTTCGTTGTTGCTGCCCAACAAACATATCGCAAACGACCCGTGCACGTTACGCATTAATTTAACATAAAAACTTGCATCGCACTTAAATTTAAATTCACTTTTTTTGAACACTAACTTCATCTCAGGCAGTCAACCCTTGGAGAGTCTGTGCCTGAGTTAATGCTGCCTTCCAACGTTGGCGTTCCTGGGTATGCTGTCTACAATCCGGAAGACCAGTCTGTCTTGCATCCGCTATCACTTGATATCTGTACCGGAGGTTCGGTCTCCCTCTTCTCCTCGAACCAGGTGGCTCGGATTCGAAGACCCTTTTAGCTGGAGCGTTAGTTTCCATGCGCTCGATGTTGCCGAGCCACTGTAGTCGACGAATGTTTGCCTTCACACATCTTTGTATAACTCCTAAATTTCGCAGTTATGTCTTCTCCTCCATTCGCCTTCCTCGTGAATGGACCGAATATTTTTTGAGCACTAAACAACAGTATAATGGGCCGAGCTTTGGTTTAAGCGTACCAAGTGTTATGAATGTGCACTAAACCAAATCAAAATAAATTTTGCACATTTTAGAAGCAGATTGAACAAAATTTGCCATCAATTTTAAACCATTCCAAACTCCAAACATTTCAAATGGACGAGTGATTATGAAAACTTCAATTATCTGAGTCAGTTGGAATCATTCGAGGTCCTCATTGAAAATTACCAAAAAACTAGCATCATCATCTCATCATCTGATGTCACTGAGGTCTTGGCAATTTGTGAACCTTCGATTTATAATTTATGCAAATTTTAAATGTCAATATGCTGGAGTCATTAGCGGTGTTCATATTGTGCGATTTTTCGATACGATTTGCTTGATAATCTTGCTTGATGGGCCAAATCGTGGATTGTGAACGTTCTTACGATAAGTTGTCTTGCGATTTGTCGTGTGGAAGAAATTTTTTTTCGACTTTTTTGTTGCTTTATCGACTTATCTTTGATTTTGAGGTGAAGTGTTTTCTCAACGCACATACTAATAAAGATGAGTCATTCGGTCTTAAAGGATATGTTGTTCATGGTTAATGATGGTCGATGGATCTTCAAACAAAGAAAAGGTTGAAACTTTTAGAATTTTCTTAAACAATATTTTAAACAATTTCTCTGCCATTATTTCGACAGCGGGGCAGCTGTTTTAGCAACTAATTGAAATCAACACTTCAGTTTGACTCTTAATGCGAAAATAAACAAAGAAAAAGTAATGTTTTTCAAGAGCCGTAATATTGGTTCTAATAGGGCAAAATTGTACCTTATAAGGGTTTTTGGTTTTAAGTTCTTCATTTTGACTAATCTTCCGCGTTGTGCAGCCTCGATTTTTTGTTATTCAGATATTTCAATATTTTATCTGCAAGACCTATTAAAAAATAAGCGAGCCCACGTGTACCTCTTTTTTTTATTTGAGATCTTGGAAGTCAAGTGTATTTAAAAACTTGACTTTTTCCAAATTTAAAGCTTCTTGAAGAATTTATTGAAGAACTCTTAACTCTTAAAAGTTGTTAATGAAACCTCTATTTTTTTTCTTAAGACCTATCCAACGATACATCACTCGATTTTTTTTAACAAAATTAATATTGGTACTAACTTTTTTAGTTAATTCATGACTAATTTCAAAAAAATCCTAGTATTTGATTTTTTTTTCTTTAAAACAGAACCCACAAAATCAATATTTCAATCGGTTTTTGGCCTGACATGCATTTCGCAAAAGGTGGGCGTTAGAGTGGGCATGTCTTGGGCAAATTGTAAAAATGTTTATATGTATATTGGTCTGAAGAATAACTATGTTAAATTTGTAGTTCCTATCTTTAACGGTTGATTTAATTCCAATTTTTAAGTTATTCTGCCCCACTGTGCGACGGCTAAGTAAAGCTGCTTCATCTAAATTTGAGTGGCTTCTAGACTCTCCAAAATGCTACGCGTCTTACTCTATCCATTTTTTACATCAA
Source organism: Syritta pipiens (assembly GCA_905187475.1). Classification (NCBI taxonomy): domain Eukaryota; kingdom Metazoa; phylum Arthropoda; class Insecta; order Diptera; family Syrphidae; genus Syritta; species Syritta pipiens. The sequence goes on along the minus strand of LR994571.1, from coordinate 67,504,927 downwards.
TAGACGAGAAAAAAACTGAGAGTTTATGTTCGGTACAAGAATAATATACAGTGGTTTGATTCGGTCACGCAAGGTACATTGGTTCTTAACCTTGCCCGTGTGTGTGAAAAGAACTTGATTGTTTTTTTTATCAAACCCCAAAACCTTTCGCATTCTAAAAGAAAGGAGAACCCGTCGCATAGAAGAAGGTAAAGAAAATGTTTTGAACGAATCGTATAAAAGAGTTGTTTATATTTATATCAGGCGTTAACGATTAAGGAGGCGTGGCATTGTAACCTTTTGTCCGTCTCTTGTTAAGCTGCTATACAGCAGTCTTTTTTTTTGCGTCGTTCCGATTTGCATCGTGTTATCATCCCGGTTGGATAAACCCCAATCGACAAAGGCGTACATCAATTATACAAAATTTGATGACCTACATGAACCGCGAATCTTGGCGGCAATCACATCTACTTAAGACCAAAGACATATTGCACAAAAGTAGTTTTCGGTTGCCCAAAGTTGTCAATATGTTCGCAGTTTTCATTTAATTATTTGTAGAATTAGAGCTTGGTCTTCACACAACACACCTCATTTCATGATAAACAGTTGTAAGGAATGTGTGTAAAGACTTCACGTCGCATTTTAGAAGTCGGATCGCAAGTCCTTCTATGCGTGGTTTGAAAATGGTTATAAAAAATTCTCCATTTGATGATTTAACGATTTTTGTGGTCAAAAACAAATTAAAGTTTCACTTACTAAAAATTTCATTTCCCATAAAAAGCAAACTGCCATCTTGGGCTTTTAACGTCGACATTGATCGGTATTGCGGGCTATGGAAAGTTTTTGGGCAACTAGTCTGCTAAAGCGCGACAGTTTTTCTTTTCTGCGGCCGTATTTCAACTGTCTATAGTTTTCTTTCGTATTCTAATTCAATTTTCAAACACCTTTGTGTTTTTAAAATATGTGCGCAGTTTAATTTTGTACTGACCATCATTTCTATTCCAGAAATTTAACAACTTTTTCTTATGACGGTGCCATTTGCCAGTGTTTTTTTTTTTAATTCACGGTTTGGTCCGTCTCATAGATAATGTTGTTCCATTCAGCCAAAATTTCATTGGTTTTATCAATCCAGATGGAAACCATGGCCCCAAGCATTGAAATAGCTTTTCTCTATTGAAGAGGAAAAAATAGCTAAACACCCGCCAAGGTTTTTGTGCGCAGTTTGTTCCCATTCAAACATTTTCATGGCCAAAGAATAACCTCAAGAGCAATTTAACCTTCCTGAGTTTGGAATTTTTTCTCATTTTCTAGGAAAAAATAAAGTGCTATCGAAATTTCCATTCAATTGACAGCTAAAAAATAAATATTGAATAATTTCATAAAACAATCAACGAAAAGAAAATGTCAGCATTTTTATTGAAATCTCTCGCATCTCGCATGAGAGTGGCGTGGAGTTTCACCACAACTCAGATATAGATGGCGCAGTTTTTTTTTTTTTTTTGACAAGGAGTGTTTTCTTTTTTGTGGTTAGTTTTACGCAATTTTGTTCCATCGACCGTGGGGAAGGCCGAAAGAGTAGAATTTTAGTGAATTTTATGTTAAAAAAGTGAAATAAACAAAGCAACACACTCGAAAATCATGTCTGGCTACGTGGGTGTTCGTGCAGCAGCAGCAATGACTCCAACACTGCTCGGAAGAGTGATGAAACGAATTATCATCAGCAGCAGAAATTTCACATGTGATTACTGCCGGACCGTACCTTCGATCTCGGTTATCGCCAGTGCTCCGTCTTTCCGGCCTTCGGTGCGTAACTATGCGGCCGAGAAGAAGGTATTCGAACGATCGAAGCCCCACTGCAACGTGGGAACCATCGGACATGTCGACCACGGCAAAACAACCCTCACTGCTGCCATAACCAAAGTCCTAGCCGACAAGAAACTCGCCGAGAGCAAGAAGTACAATGAAATCGACAATGCTCCGGAGGAAAAGGCCCGTGGTATCACAATCAACGTCGCCCACGTCGAGTACCAGACCGAGAACCGTCACTACGGACACACCGACTGCCCGGGTCACGCCGATTACATAAAGAACATGATCACCGGCACGGCGCAGATGGACGGAGCCATCTTGGTGGTGGCGGCCACCGACGGCGCCATGCCCCAGACCCGGGAGCACTTGCTGCTGGCCAAGCAGATCGGCATCACACACATCGTCGTGTTCATCAACAAAGTGGACGCCGCCGACCAAGAGATGGTCGACTTGGTCGAGATGGAGATCCGCGAGCTGATGAGCGAGATGGGATACGACGGTGACAATGTTCCCGTGATCAAGGGCTCGGCTCTGTGCGCCCTTGACGGCAAGAACCCGGAGATCGGCTCGGACGCCATCCTGCAGCTGCTCAAAGAAGTGGACTCCTTCATTCCGACGCCGGTGCGTGAGCTGGACAAACCGTTCCTGCTGCCCGTCGAGAACGTGTACAGTATTCCCGGCCGTGGCACCGTCGTTACTGGCCGTTTGGAGCGTGGCGTCGTGAAGAAGGGCAACGAGTGCGAGTTCGTCGGCTACAACAAGGTGTTGAAGTCCACCGTCACCGGCGTGGAGATGTTCCACCAGATCCTCGACGAGGCCCAGGCCGGCGACCAGCTGGGCGCCCTCGTGCGCGGTCTCAAGCGCGATGACATCAAGCGCGGCATGGTGATGTGCAAGCCGGGGTCGGTGAAGGCTCTCGATCAGATCGAGGCGCAAGTGTACATCCTGAACAAGGAGGAGGGCGGTCGCACGAAGCCCTTCATGAGCTACATCCAGTTGCAGATGTTCTCGCGGACCTGGGATTGCGCTGTGCAGGTGCAGATTCCCGACAAGGAGATGGTCATGCCGGGCGAGGACACCAAGCTAGTGCTGAAACTCATCCGACCGATGGTCTTGGAGCAGGGCCAACGCTTCACTCTGCGCGACGGTAACCTGACGCTGGGCACTGGCGTCGTCACCAAGGTGCTTCCCGTGCTGTCGCCGGCCGAGCGTCTCGAGCTCACCGAGGGCAAGAAGGCTCGCGAGAAGAAGCAAGTCGCCAAAAAGTAGAAGCGCCAACACCGGCACACGGCGGCATTTTAAGTATAGTTGATTATTTTGTATTTTTTAGTTTGTATGCACATATTGAGTACATGTTACTTTTTGAAAGGCCCAATAAAATGTAAACAAGAGAGAAGGCGAGTTTTTTTTTATTCTGATTAGTTTTGTTTTCATCACATGTTGGTTGGTTGTTGTGTTTGAAATTATTCTTATTAGTCATTAGAAATATGTGTTGCAGGTGGTGAAATAAGATGGAAGTGTTGTGTTTTCTCTGGCGAGGTGCATCCTATAGAGCGCAGTCTAGAATGGAGTTTTGATTGTCCTCGGAAAGACGAGCAATCCATAGAGTGCAAAACTTGTTTGTGGGACAAGTCTTCAGATGTAAAGTTTTAGAGTTAGTAATAAGAAAGAAATTGAAGTGTGGAGTCTTTCTAGTCCGTTATGGTCTGTCCAAGTCCAATAAAAAAACGGTTAGGTGTGAGTTTTACTTACACGCCGAGGGTCTCGTTCTGTAAACACATTAGCAAATTAGCATTAGTCAAATTAGCTTCAGTAAATCTTTTTTTTTTATTTCGAACGAAACTGAAGTAAGGAAAATCCTTTCCCATTTGCTGATCGTGCCAGCGACGCTAAGAATATCGTCACTTCATCGTTTATAGCAGAAAACTGATCCAATTTAAATCGTTCACATATCGAAAAATTGTGTGAAATCTTAAAACTGCGTTTCCGAATCTTCGGAATTCAAAAAAAAAAAAAATCAAAAGCTTATTAATAAAGTTATTCTAATATCAATAAAAAATCGTACTAGTCTTTTCAGTATTTTTAGATATCGCGCCCCCATACTATAACTCATTTTTTTTTATATTTATATATTTTTTTATTTTTATATTTGTTCTACTATCTTAGAAAACTAAGTGGGGGCAAAGAATTTTTTTACGGCTTTTTGGCTTTAGTCGTTTTGATTGGTTTAATTGGGCAAGTGAAATACATCTTTTGTTTAAATTGCATTCACTAACTATAACTGGTTCCCCAGCTACTAAGGTTAAGGCTTAATGACAGACGGATAGACATTTATGTAACCTGGAGACTATACCCTTACAAACGACACCCAGTTTTTTCGAATGATAATATCAGTACTAATTTTTTCTGTAATCTACAACTAGCTCAAAAAAAAAATTGTCAATTTATTTTTGGGTTTTCTAGATACACTTACAGTCCAAATTTCATACCTTAACTAGGAAGGGCTTAGAAGTTATAAGCGGTTTTGTGAATCGGACAGACAGACACACAAATGATTCTATAAGGGTTTCGTTATTCCTTTGGAACGATACCCTAAAAAAGGGAAACCTTAAAAAAATTTAAACCCATTTTTCTCCCCTTTGTTGTGGTCTAATTAGACGTGGAATGTGGAAGTAAGCGGCTCGCTCAGCACAATTTTTTCGAGTTTGATGCTAATAGCTCTAATTGTTTGGAAATTGTAGGAGTTTTAGTAATTTCAAAATCGTTCGTGGTAGTATTTTTTGTTGAAAATATATGTTATATCTTTTTGATTAAGAGCAACTGTAATATTGCGCCCTAACCGCCAAATTATCATAAGCGACAAAATGAAAATTTTACAGGAGAGGCTTTTTTTATTTTTTCTATGAGCTTGTAAATGTCGCTTTCGATAACTTTTGTTTTCTCTGTTATTTATAACTGGAGTGCTTCGTTAAAAAAAAAAAAATGATGCAGAAAGGCGCGCAATCGAGCAGAAACTATCGAACTGCATCATTAACTCATTTTTGCTCAAAATGTCGCTTAGGATAATTTGGCAGCTAGGGCGATATGTCTTTTGCTTTGATTTTATTACAAATACAATCACGTATACAATAAAAATGTTAAAAGAATATGTTTTTAGTGGTAAATACAGTTAGAAACAAAGTTGAGAAAGATTAACAATACTTCAAGAATGCAGTGGAGGCGTGAAAAACCTAGGCTCTAGCCCTTCGCGGGTTGTTGCGCAACTAATGATGATGAATATGCTGTGAGGTATTCCTTATTGGCGATACAAGTTTTGGTAAACTGGCTGCACAATCTTGACCTCGTTTCCGTGAATTATGTTCTTAAAAAGCTGATCTAATTTCTTTACAAATTTTGACCCATGACCCATAAGAATTCTTCTCTGACTGCGGTTTTCCTCACTTGAGTCTTTATTTTGGAATTTTTCATCTGCCTGTTTCGGGTAGATCGGGTATCGTCTAGAAAATAGTATGCAAAGCAAAGGGCAAGCTGGTAAAAATGGTATAGTACAACTGCGTTTATCTTTTGTTTAATGTCTGTATAACGTGTAACGAAAAAGATTTTTTTTTCAGTACTTTGCTTGTTTCTAATTAGTTTTCCACCACTGTACATATGCATATGATGTAAATTGAAAAAAACAAAAATGCATGAGGTCAATTGTTTCGCTGAGCTGCGTTGTTCTTATATTTGTATTTGTCAACTTCACCCTACGTTTTTTGAATGAATTAAATTTAACTCGTAGTAGGTACTAGCGTGCACAAATACAACACATAGTTTGACTAATTTTTTTCTTACGGATCAGTTGTAGTTCCTAATGTTCTTTGATCTATTCAGCTGTACTCCTTTTTCTTTCACAGTCTTAGATAACATTTTTAACACTCGTCTCGTTTTTTCTCATTTAGATGCAGCACTTGAGTCAAAAAATGGTTCGAAAGAAAAGAGTGAAGCCGAAAAAATTACGTCAGATACTGGCATAGATGCGGATGATGACGTATCAAAGGATACGGAAAAGGAAACATATTTGGATCCAATAGGCATAACAAAGGAAGAGGAAGATGCTGAAGACGACGATGGCGACAACGGAGAATATGAAGCGAAGCGAATAAAAACAGAAATCCTCTCCCCAGGAAAAGGTTCGAGCGCCGTAGCAGCACCGACAGTCAAAAACAACAACGTGATACAAAATAAAATCGTGACATCTTCCGGCTTTGTGAAAATCGCCCCACGATCCAGTGCAGCGTCTGTTGTGTCCACATCGTCTGCAGTGACCACTCTTAGTCCAACAACGGCCACAGCGGCAGTGGCATCCAACGGAAAGATCATCTACTTACAACGGCCAGGTATGCCGTCGGTTCCGATGCGTGTGCCTACAACGATTGCAACAAACGCCTCAACGAACAACGGCCAAAAGGTTGCAATACAGGTAATTCGGAGTCCACACCTGGTGCCGGTGAAGGGAGCGAAGGGCATAAACATCTCGAACGTAAGCCAGTTGGCGGGTAAAAAAGTGATAACGACAAGCGGCAGCAGCACAACGTCTGGACAAATGTTGATAAAACCTCCAATCAAGACGATCTCAGGTCAAGTTATACAAGCTAACTCGACGACCACGACGACGTCCACTATTGGATCGACGAAAATCTCTCCCGTGGAGGCAGGAAAGCCCATTGTGCGGCAGGTGATCGCCTCGAAGCCACTTATTGCCAATACAACGAATGGAAACACGCCGGGAAGTGGAAAAATCATAGTGCAGAATGCATCTGGTCCCAGGCAAGTCGTGGTGTCCCAGAGTGTTCTAAAACTATCCCCAAATTCATCCGGCGGGCAGCTGCAGGCGATTCAAATCCCTGGCAAGCCAGGAGTACAGTACGTTCGTGTGTTGAACAACGCCCAGGCGATGCCGCACAAAATTGTCGCAACCGAATCGCCGAACACCACCACCTCGAGCTACACAGTCGTGCGGCAGTCCAAGCCGGGTGTGAAGATCATGGTGAAACCCGCTGTCAACGATAAGGATCGGGTAAGTTTTTAACACTGGCGATTGTTCTTTTCTAAGATTCTCTTCTCTGTTTCAGCAGAAAATGGTGACGATTCCGACGCTGCGGAAGATAAACGACGTTTTCGTGAAAACGAAAGACAACTCAGAGCTGCGGGAGCAGAAAATGTCGGACATCAAGCGGTTTAGTTCTTCCGGTGACAGCAAGTCCACTGTGCCAGCGAGTAAATATATCGTCGTGCCGAAATCGCTGATCCGCAGTTCGATTTCTAGTCAAAATCAAAAACCGCAGCCACGTCCATTGATCTCTGAAACTCGCAAAGACGCCGCATCAAGTGAACCGCAGAGTCCACCGCCAGCGAAGAAACTCTACAGCGTCCTACGCCCCAACGTTGAACCGAAGGAAATTAAAATTAAAGCGAGATTGGAGCCGATCACATCGATTAAGATCCCCGCAACGCAGTTGCCGAGAAGCACTGTCAATCGTGTCTCACGGTCGTCCCCGCCACCGTCCGATGATTCGAGTGTGACAATCAGACGGAAACACTGCAACTGTACCAAGTCACAGTGCTTGAAGTTGTACTGCGACTGTTTTGCCAATGGCGAGTTTTGCCAAGACTGCAATTGCAAGGATTGCCTTAACAATCTGGACAACGAGGACGAGCGGCAGAAAGCAATACGGGTTTGCCTTGAGAGGAATCCAAATTCATTCAAGTGAGTTATGTTTTGATTTTTTATTCTTGATTGGTGCTTGCATCTTTTTTAAGGTTTTTTTGAAAGGTACAAGATAGAGTTTTTTGAAGATGAAAATAAAATAAGGAAATAATGAGAATGATTCATTTAAGAAAAAGGCTCTGATAAAACTTTTTTTGAGGTGGACTATCGAAATTAGAACAATTTACCTGCTTTTATGGTAGGTCACTTAATTGAAGAGACCTTTTAAGTTGTTTTTCCCCTACTCTGCTTGTGAAAGATGCCTATCCAGCGATAATTAAATTCGCTGAATTCGCTGGATTTCATGAAATTTATTCATGAAATTCATAGGGAGATCATAGCAAGCGAACAAGCCGTTATATTGCCCCCTCCCCAATATAACTTACTTGGAGACTTACCCTTGGAGAGTCCGAACTTGATGCCTTAATGGATTCCAACATTGACGATTCCGAGCACACTACTTTCAGTCTGCAACGCCAAGCTGTTTACGTTCGCGATCCTCTCGAACTATGAGGCTTATCTATATTTAGATAATGTGAAGGGCCGTGAGTCACGTACACCAAAGTGAATTCCTTCACTATTCCGAAATTGTAACCATCGATCTTCTCTTCATTAACAGGAAGACCAGATCTCCTGCGTCTCTACATTGAGACGATAATATTAGGTTGTCAAATATCTCTCAAATATCTATCTGTCTATCTATCTTGTCAAATATCTATCTGTCTTTTGAATTTTCCGGCTATGTACAAAGCGCTATAGAGCTTGTATCCAAACTAATCATGCATAGCGTCGTTTTGTAGGTTATGTCAAGACCTTTCAAATGATGTATTGCCAGATACGAGCTCTGTAGCGCTTTGTACATAGCCGGAAAATTCAAAAGACAAAAAGGCGGAAGTGAGATATTTGACAACCTAATATTAATATCGTTTGCTTTGCTCAGCAGCTAAATAGATTTATGACAAAATTAAATGATAGTGCATTGGCGTTTCCGTGTTGAAATTGGCCGCAGTTTTATTTTGCAGCAGTTGGTTCATAAAATATTAACAAATGTTTTAACTTTTGTACAAACTTTTTGTAGTCTTTTTCACATTGATTTCTTGCTTTTTCCTTGGCATCAGCCATAAATAAATTTAATGCATTGATTTGACCGTAGATCATAGGCCCAATTCACAAATAGGCCTAGTTTCAGCTTCTAAATTGTCATATCTTACGTAAAATTGTTCTGTTTATCCTCATCTTGACTGTGAATTTAAAAGAAGACTGAATGATGCTTTCGATGACTGTGTTCGGTTATTTGTATTGTATATATATTTATTTGGTTATTTACAGCTTATTTGACCCTCTTAGTTCCTTAACGAAAAAAAAACTATCAAAAAAGTAAAAGCGCAAAAAGATTTGTTGAGTTTTAAACAAAAAACACCTACGTTTAATTAGATTAGAAATTAGACAAATTATCTAAAAAGAAAGACACAGCTTGTTTTGATTTCTAAAATAATTGAAATAAAAAAGAATAACATATTTTTATTAATATTGATATTTGGTATACCACTTCAATTGTTCTGAAGCAGTTTTGAGCTGCTTGGTATATAAGTCCACTAACTTTTGTGGCCTTTACGCAAGGTTTTCAAGCCCATTCTACAATTAGAAAGTCTTCAGATCGTTTTTGTTCGAAATCTTGCGTATGCGAACACCTGCGTCCAAAATGGACCACCGATTTCGATGACAAGGGATTGAAAACCTTGGTGAAAGGATAAACAAGTTAGAGACTTCAAATAAATAAGACCCTTTTCGGGAATACCAAGAGAATGAACCGCAAAATACGTCGGGTTTTGTCCAATTGTCCGCATGTTCTGACTTAGTCGGTACAGTCTTCAGGTCCTAGCGTGATTGAAAATCTGTGGTCCAATTTAGACGCAAATTGTATGGAGATGGTTAGAAAAACCGGTAAGCTCCTGGGCATTGTAGCGCGTTTTATCTTAATACTTGTATCTAAGGTTTGAAATACATTGCATTGGAGAACAGTCTTTCTTCGTGTCTGCTGTGAAACCGTTTCCCATAGGAATTGCACATAATAAACATGTTCGCCGAATTCCGTAAAAAATTACAACTACTACGTACCACAAATTAGAGTCATTGATCCCATTTAATTATTTTTTTTCTCTAGGCTTTGGATTTTAATTTTTAAGTATTACTCTATAATTGTATATTTGTTCTAATCTTCTTTTTTTCATCTTTTCTTTTCATTTCTTTTTTATGCAAACCAATGTAAAAATTATGTAATTTAATCTCTTTTTGCTTTGAAAAGGTCGCCGAGCCTTGCAGCATGTTGTTATTCCCAATTAATACAAATAAATGAAATGAAAATTGCAATATTTTGCAAGCAAATATAACAAAGACCCTTAATACTTTCGAAATAATGCTATGACTAAAAAACGACTGAAGCACGAAATTGAAGAATTACCATGACAGCGCATTTTCATTCCATAGTCCGGAGCGTGTTCTGAGGGGTTTTGAGTTTTTTAACGTGGTTCGATACAACCGGATTAGCTTTCATATGGTGGTTTGTATCAATTTGAAAGGATTTTTCATAGTGTGAAGATTGAATTTTTAGTCGACTTGTCTAAACCCACCACAAAGCCGATTAAAATAAGACAAAACATGAAATCGGCCCCACATTTCTGCCAGTGTGTGGTAAAGCAAGTCATTAACAATCCCGTCTTCTCCAATGCCCGGAGAATTCATAATTCCTATTCTCCTGTCTTGTACAATGTCTCTTCTCCGTCTAGATCCTTTCTTTGTTAAGCTTTCCGGTCGATTCTCAATCTTCTTTACTCTTACTCACTATTGACCCAATTTTGAAATAAGTTATTAATCTCTTCACAACAATTTTTTTTTGTTGCCAAGTACCAGGAACAAAAAGTAAAAATACGTTTGCTGAGTTTATAAAAGAAAAGTAAGCCAAACTGACTAACTTGAATTGATTCTTATAAATCTGCTACTGTACTCTTCCTACTTGACAGGTTTGAAAACCGTTGCCACAGTGAACACAACGGTGTTGCGTGAACTTTTTTGTTTTAAATTTGAATTCGCCAACCTACTTTGATTTACAGTTTTTTCCCCTTAAACAACGCAAACTTAAAAAAAAAAAAAAACGCAGCAGCACGTGACTAAGTAACACTGAAAAATTAAAAAAATATATTTTCAACTTTTCAGACCTAAAATCACCGCAGCAACAAATGAAAGCGACCAAAGGTTGCACAATAAAGGTTGCAACTGCAAGAGATCTGGCTGTTTGAAGAATTACTGCGAATGTTACGAAGCAAAAATACCTTGTTCGTCTAACTGCAAGTGTATCGGTAAGTTTGACTCATAAAAATCGCCTTTCCACCTCTCAACTTATTCTATCCACTCCCTTCAAAGGCTGTCGAAACGTTGAAGACCACCCAGACCTCGATATGGATCTTAAAAAGTGCCCCATCCCGACTGTACAAACATACAGTCGAGTAAAAAGAAGCTACGATGACATGGCAAAGCCTCGTACTCCAACCCTTCAATCAGCGGCAGGAACGCCAGCGGCGCAAGCATCAATATCCACCACCGTAGCTGCCGCACCAGGCATCGCGAACGCTGGTCCAACACCAGAGAAGCAACCATGCAATTTTATCACTCAAGAAGTTGTAGACGCGACAATTCAGTGCTTAATTGCCCAAGCGGATGAGTGCAAGAAAAGTGCCCTTACACCTTATCAAACGGAGAAAATGGTCATGGAGGAGCTCGGCAAATGTCTTGTGGAAATAATTGACTTTTCAATTCGTAATACGGACCAAAATTGAGAGAAAAAAAAAAAAAAACCTAAATGAAAAGAACACCGACGTAAAAAAAGTAAAACGATTAGGAAATGTAACGCAGGCACTTACAATATACAAATAGGACGTTAGATAGGTTAGTCTCGTTTAGATTTAACTAACCCCTTTCTTTGCAATTATTTACACATATATATTTACGTATTGTAAAAAGCTTTCTACTGATTCTTTGTAATTATTTCTTTTTTTTAACGGGACACCTTGGAGATGTCTCCAAGTCTTATCTTTATCCTTAAATTTCTTTGTTGTTTCTTTTAAAAAAAGAAACAGAAACACAGACACGTAAACTTATATAAATAGATATATATATTTAATTTTATGTAGGACGACAGTTTGTATTGCGTGGATTTTATCATTAAAAATATAATAAGTTAGACAATTGTGGGTAATTTGTGTTTTTCTTTGGTTTGGTTGTGATCTTCTTTCTCTGTGCATCGAGCCACAGTGAACAACTGATTCTAACAGGCATTGAACTTTCAGGCTTTCATCGACCAGTTTTTTGTTATTTAAGAACTACCACGATGTCCATTTGAAAATTTTTAGACAGGCTACAGGAAACCCTGGGCCACAAATAAGACCCATTGGGACATGGATGTTTCTGCTGCAGCCCTTGCTAGATCTTTTAACGATTGTTTCTGATTTTCTGTGTATCCAATTAAAATCAGTCGAAATGCACTTTACTTACAATTGCCATCTGCCAACTGACAATTTGTTCAAAGCCCCGTGGCTAAAACTCGTTAATATTCTGCCAGCTGGAATTGATTTTCTTCAAACAATCTTTCGTGTTCAAGATTTATATAAATAAGAAGTTCGTGCTTGATTCGAATGCCTTTTTATTTTTTCTGTCATCGTTGGCCTAGATAACTCGTTGCTATGAAAAATGTTTTCTTTGAGAAATCTTTGGAATGTAAGGTCTGCTTTAATAATAATCCGCTTGGGCAAAAATTTCGTCGCTGGATTGGTTGGGAAAACTGACTGATTTTCGTTGGAGAACCTGGCCCATCTTGTGCTTGTTTGCAACACTGGGAGACCGGAGAAGTTGGACGCCATTATTTCATCAAAAATCGTTTATTTTTGAGCATAGAAGTCATCATTCTCTGATCTTGTATTTTTTAAGATAGAACCATGAAAAATTGGCAATAGAAAGTCGAAATCAAAGAAACAGCATAATTGCCAATTGAATCAAAAGTACAAGAAAAGAACGAACAATGCCTGCTATCCACATCAATTTACAAGCGAAAGTGTTCCTTTACAGCCATAAATGAGTATGAGACCATGAAGTCTAAATCCAAAAGCAAACACCTTGTTATCAGTGATGAAGCGCTCTAATTGGTCATGTTACCTATACGATTTTTTTTAGAGTTCCGATCCAAAGGAAGAAACGACCCTCTTATAAAACCACTTCTCTGTCTTTTTCGAAAAAAAACTATCCATAATTTTTCAACTTTTCAGACCTAAAATCACCGCAGCAACAAATGAAAGCGATCAAAGGTTGCAACTGTAAGAGATCTGGCTGTTTGAAGAATTACTGCGAATGTTACGAAGCAAAAATACCTTGTTCGTCTAACTGCAAGTGTATCGGTAAGTTTGACTCTTGACTCTTGACTTGCCAATCCATCCTAGTTGAATGATGAAACTTAGAGACAAATTATATTTACTCTTCTTGGTCTGTGGTGGTTTTTATTTCAAAAATACTCTTGAAATCGTTTATCAATTAAGAAAAGAGCTCTGTCGGTCAAAGTTGTTATTTCTTTGTTAGAACTACACCGAAGTCCCGATTTGCGTCGTTCCGATCGTTCGAAGTTGCGCCAGTTAAAAACTATCGTGGTATCGAAGCTGCGTCGCTTCTCCCATTGAGGTGAAGTGGGAGCTGAGTGGAGTGATATATCAACTAAAAGGTCTTTGAAAATGAGATTGAGCTTTGTTTCGGGTTTTGTCGCTGAAAAGTACTGTTGGAAAGATATGAAGCTCCAAAGTTGGAAAAAGGGTGCCCCTTCCAAACTGTTCTTTTACGTACATAGGTATACGATGACTTTTTTGAAATTTGATTTATTTTAAGCGTAGCAAGGCGCGCCGGGTACAGTTAGTAGATAATTAAGACAATAAAATACATGGGAAACGTTAATTCTCATATTTGTCGTATTTTCCTGGCCCCAGAAGAAATTTCCTTTTAAGTCTCCTTTTCTAGTCTTCTTTTTCTTTCTAGTCTCCTTTTGCATTCCAATGATTGTTTTTTGCCGAAAAATGATCTTCCGAAAATTATCGGACTTAGTACGGAAAAGAGAGCCATGATCGAAGTAAAAATTCAAGATTTAATTGTTTTCAAACTATGGAATCAGAAAGTGAACGAAGCAAGACTTTACAATAAAACATGCAATCAGAATGCAGTCCCATAGTCGACGAACAAATTCATGATTTAGCTGACACTCACGAAAATTCACGACAACAATCTTAGCTCTTCACATCCCACAGCACTAAGCGTCTGGCATCATCAGCCAGCGTCCTAAGTTCACGCTTCTTTAAGTCCTTCAAGAACCGCCAAAGATGTCTGCTACTCACCTGTATTTCCGGTACAATTCCATTGTAACAACTCCTTTCACCGTAGCAATTTACATTTGACTCGAGAGGAAAATTAAAAGTTTCATACGCCTCTCCATGGAAGCAGGATATCCTCTGGATTTTCTCTACAAAATTTTCACAGCACAAAGAACAAACCAACGCAATTAAAAACTGCTTGCAATCCCCAGGCCACGCTGAAATCTGAGTGTGCAGCTGGTTCCCCTCCTGCCCAACTTTTATCCCCTTTTTCAGTTTTCATGGAGTTCTTGTGCAACTCATAATTGGATAATCATCCCTTGTGTCGTATTAATTTTGAGCGATTAACAATTACGGTGGACTGGTATTGATTTTCTGTTTCAGTTGGTTAATTAGTCAACGGCCCGCGGTTTATGTGGTTACAGTTTGCGGTTTATAGGTCATGGGCATTTAAAGGGAGAATTTTTATCGATTGGCTAACAGGAAACTATGAGTAAAGTAACCAGAAACTTGTCAATTTATGAGCTGACGAGAAACTGTTGTACGCCCATGGTGTCTCAGTGATGTTGGAAGCAGCATTTGAGGATTATTTTCAATTCCCTTCTAAGAAAATTCACTGTTTTCCCTACAAGCGCCCAAATATTTTCTAGCAAAAAGCGCCCTATACATGGTCAATGTTACTTAACATGTATAATTACGTTTTGTCAAGTAATATTGATGAAAAATCGCCTCCATACGTATCAATAAACATTGACAAAATTTTTTCGAAAATTTCGACGAGAATAGACGGCGCTTTTAATCTACAGGTGCTGTAGCAGATTAAATAAAAAAAAAACCGGTCAAGTGTGAGTTTTACCCAGTGACACCCATATCGACCATCAAAGTTAATAACAGTTTTTTCGGGCGTTAGTATTAGTACTAAAGTTTTCTTTAATGTACGATTAATTCCAAAAAAATTGCATGATTTGTTTTTGGGTCGCCTAGATACATCTTCAATTCAAATTTCAGCCCTTAACTGTAAAGGACTTATAAGTTATAATCAAATATGTAAAAGGCGACAGACAGACAGACAGACAGACAGACACCAAAGTGATTCCATAAGGGTTTCGTTATTCCTTTGGAACGAAACCCTAAAAACGAAGGCTTGTTTATGAAAAATGGTTGCTGAAAAGGAATGTTCGTTGATAAAAGAATGGTCTAATTTTTATGAAGACTCCGAAAATGTGCTAAAATGTATGAAAATGTATTCTCTGAATGATTGGGGTTGAGAAATAAACCAGTGGGGGAGGACAACTAAAATTATGATTAAAACAAACTCATTTGCAACTTACAGAAAAACTTATTAAAACAGGGTCAAAGTTATTTTAATAGAATTTATTTGTATGCAAAAATCAAAGGATGAGGGCTAAAACATCAGGACGAATGCTGCTATCATGTTGTCCATTACGTCAAAGTACATAAACGGTAAGTGCAAAATCCTGACTCTACGATTATGGTTTTGCAAATGAAAATAAGGAGCGAGAATGAAATGACTAAATCAGTTTCGATTTTCATCAGTGTAACAGTGTTGTATTAGGCGGCGTAACAGCCCGTTGAGAGCCAGAGCCTAGCTTTTTCGCACCTCCACTGTGTTGTGCGCGTTATAATTTTGACACATTTGGAGGGGACCTACTGTTTAATGCCGGTTCCGAACGGCGAATTGCGAAAGCTTTTCATGACAGAAGTACTCCAGGAGGGTTGTCAGTCGTTCGCTGGAGGTGGGGCCGTGAAAAATGTTTGTGGTGTTATTTCCCCGAGCCGGATTCGAACCTAGGTACTCTCGCTTAACAGTCCGACGCACTAACGATTAAGCCACGGCGCCCACAATGTGTAACAATGTTACTTAAATTTATTTCCTCAACTGATATTGCTACCATGATAAAAATATAGAAGGTAATATATTGCACATCAATAAAAAAAAACGAATTTAAAATGGCTGAAAACGTGACTCCAAATTTTGTGACACTAATTGTCACACTTTTGTTTCCATTTACTTGTGTATTTAGAAGTACAGTGACAATTCAAATTGAAAGTTTTTTGTCTAATGGAGTCACGAACGACGCCATTTTGAAACATGCGCAGAACGGAATCAAAATAATTGCGCTAAGTATATTACCTTCTATATGTATATTATGATAAACATAAAAACCCATTTATTTTCCTTCAAATTTTATTGTAACTGGATTGATCATGTGTAAATAGCGAAATAGTAATTTCTGGGCAAGTTGTCTAATTTTCGACATTATGTACGTTCATTATGGAATGCAGATAATCTCTCGGATGGTTCAACTCTCAACCGGATTTCATTTTTACATATGAACAAGTTCTTGTAGTGGGCAACAAATTTTATTGGAAGGCCGAAAAGGGAATTTTGCCTGCCAAAACACTCGTAGACATATTTGAAATGACTGAATAGAATCTACGCAGTAATTTTGTCAATGTTGTGTTGATTTTTGATCAATTTTCGTTAATTATAATTGATTCAAAACTTCGCCTCATCAACACGTCAAACGAAGGTTATATGAGCCGCTCAGTTACCAGACTGATTAACTCCACTTTTTGAAAAAAATTAGATTTAAGTGTCAAAGCACTTGGTATAGTTATAACTTCTATAACTATTTGAATAGGTTAGGTTAGAGTGGCTGGCTGGGGCATCAAAGGCCCGCAGCCACACTTAGGCCAGAATAGTCCCATTGTGATATCACAATCCGTAAATCCATTCCGCACAACTATTTGAATAAAGGAAAGGTTGATTTTTATTAGTAGCCTAATGACTACTACGCAGGTAGCGTTGCTTACCTTAAAATTGATTTCTGCGTTATTTCCTGCTGGACCAAACTCTGTGTTTATTAGAAATGGATATCCAGGGCTGAAGATTTAATGCTACAAAAACACAAATGAAGAGTTGTTGTCCGTCGGGAGCCGTCAAGCAGATTGACTATAGGACTATACAAGTCAATGCTCCATAAAAATGAATAGACGAGTATCAATTAATTTCCACAAATGAAACCAAAATCCAACTTAAGTTTGTAGTTCGCTTCACCAACAACGCTATTTCTTTATTTCAATTAAATCCATTTTTATGTTTCTAGTAGTACAATAAATTTTTAATAACTTTTATAATGCTTCATTTAAGTTTAATGCTAAAAATGTGTGTATTTCATAAGTTGAGTAATATGATTATTTAATTTCTTCCTTAACTTTAAGTTTAAGTGTTAGAGGTTAAAAGTGCATAAAAAGTACAAGTTAATACGAGTAGACAAAATTTTTGTCTAACAAATATGTAGTTATTTCAAATATTCTTTTTTTATATTTTTGTTTCTTCACATAATTTTGACTATCATGCTCAAATTCTTTGGATATAATAATGAATGTACTTATTATTAAAATATTTACTTATGAGTATAAATATATTTTGGTCACATTGAATAATTTAAACATTAGGAGATTAATTTATTTTTATTTAATAACATGATTTAAAAATTTTTCAATTTAAACAAAGCACAATCCCTGTGGTAAATGTACATAAAACAGTTTTTGTTTTTTTTAGGAAATTTTTTGTAATGTGTATATTGTTTGACCCCATACCAGCTTATTTTGTTTTCAAATTTGCCGTGTGTTTACAATAAGTGTGTATATATTTATATATGTTTGTTTAAATAGTATATATATGTCTATGTATACGATTATAATATGTTATGTTTGATATTGTTATTGTCTAACTCACACAATAACTCTACGGAAAATGTTCTCCGATTGAAGATTATATATTTATTTGTTGAAAATAAAATAATGTAAATTTTGGAAATGAAAAAACGTGTAACCACCACACAAATTAAACATTTGGCTATATTGATATTTTTAATACCCTGTACAATGCTTTTGGAAAGTGATTTTTCTTATAACAAATATATTTGAATAGACATTGAATTTTTTTTATTTCGTTAGTTTTTTGTTTGGTTTCTGATTGAGTTTGCAATTCTCAGAAGAAACAAACTATGCTACTTTTGTTTAAGCAAAAACTTTCATTTTTTTTCTTTTATGTGCATGTTATAAATTTAATTTAAGATTTTTTTATTTACATTTCTTTTCAATTTGCAGATCACTGAGTTGTGGTGAATTTTACAAATTTGCTCAGATCAATTATTTCTGCGTTGAAAGATACAAATATTTTTTTTTGTTGCAGAATAATTTTATTTATTGCCTTAATACATAATTCATTGGTGATGAAATATTTATAGTTACAGGGTGATGCAAGAACAAGTAATTTTGAGTAACGTCATTGCTTGGGGAGGATTTGAGGTGCTCATCAGTGAAGGAGAGGAATTTACAACGAAAAAACCTAAAAGATAACTCATCTTCAATCCTGTATCTTGTTTCGTCTAAAAACTAAATAAATTAAACTTACAAAAAATATTTTCATATTCTGTCACTTATTTCATCCGACTTAGTGTTTTTTGTCTGCTGTGGAAATGAAAAAGTTCATGCGAGTGTACTGAACTTAGCAAGAAGACGTATAAGTTTTAGATGTAATTGAAAAGTAGTCTTTTCTGTCAAGTTGATCTTCATAAGACCAAGGAAGGAAGAACCGTTGAGACTAAATTGAGGTTAAGAAGCCAAAGAAACACGCAATCTGTCCAAATTGCCCTGATGAACGTTTCACCTTTAAAAGAACCTCAGAGTTGAATTAAACCAAGAAGAAACGCAATACAATGCCAATGTAGCTCAATTATGGAACTCGAAGGTTGAGATTTCATACAGCCCCGACATTTCACAACGCCGAAAGTAGTCTAGGCAGCTCAAAATTTGAATACGAAAACGAACTGAGATCGGCTAAGGGCCAAGAAGAATAAGGACAAATAATTTGTCAATTCCTGAGTAAGGGGGTCTAAGGACCAAATTGGCTTCTGTTGCTCTGAATTTTTTGATCAACTCATCAATCTGCTTCCATTAATATCTAATGATTGTTAATAAGGGGACAAGTCTGAAGGTGTGTTGCACCTGAAAAAGCAACAATGCACGAAAAAAACTATAATAATAATAATAATTGGGTGACATTACAGCCCGTTGAGGGCGGGAGCCTAGCTTTTTCGCGAAAAAAAAGTTCTTTAATTTCAATTGCTTCAGCATAAGTTTAGGTCTCAAATAATCGAACTGACGTGCTTTTCTGTGAGACTCGTTGAGATTTCCCACATGTGATCCACAACTCATTCAGAAGTCGAAGTCGATATTTGTAGAGTTTAAAAATAAAACATCTGAATACATAAAAGTGTCCAAGCTATTGCAAGGACTGCACTTTTTGACATAAAAATCATATTTGAATCAAACTATCAATAAAAAAAAGACCCTTCATTACCTCCATCACTGCATGTTCTAATTTTAAGGGACTTTGCTAAGTGTTAAAGAAAATTAAACAAAGGAAATAATTCGGTTGCCCTCATGGTAAGGCATTACAGATTAAAAAAAAAAAAAAAAAAAAACACTTGACTACGTCCATCCTCTCTCCGATAAATCGCCCAAACCCCATATAAAAGTCCAAATTGAGTTTTACGTTTATTATTCTCAAAAAAACTGACCGAACA
The DNA here is from genome assembly GCA_905187475.1 of Syritta pipiens. Classification (NCBI taxonomy): domain Eukaryota; kingdom Metazoa; phylum Arthropoda; class Insecta; order Diptera; family Syrphidae; genus Syritta; species Syritta pipiens. The sequence goes on along the minus strand of LR994571.1, from coordinate 67,485,371 downwards.
ACGCGTAGAAAACTTGCAGCCATTCAAATTTTCGCGAAAAAACTCAGTGGTCAGTTTACTTCTACAAAAAAAATCATAAACCTAAAAAATCATCACTTGTTCTTGCATGTTTAGTCCTTAAAATAATTAAATTTCCTCTAAATATTTTGTATTTATAATTATAAAGCTTAAAATAAACTGAATTTAAATTTTATTAAGCTTTTAAGTAGAATTCCCATAAAATGTCAGATTTTTTGTTAAAATTGTATTTTACTTTACACAATAACAAGATTAAGTTTAGATTAGTGATAAATTTGGCTAAGTAACCCTGAAGAAGGGTGTATACATGATTAATAAATTTAAGTGCTTGCTATATATTCATATACAAATATTTATTTAATTTTTTTAATACTTACGATCTACAATGGTCTACAATATATATTTTTACGATTTAAATATTTAATTTTACTTATATTTGTTTTGCTTTCAAATTGATATAAGTTTGAGAGTAAAATGAACACAGTCAGAAGACTGAGAACATAATGCAGGCATTCGCAGACCCAAATCTGTTAAAATTCTAAAACATCGACCGTTTTTGATTTTGTGTATAGAAAGGAAATGGCTTGGTGATTGATGGGTTGTGAAGGTGTACTGAATCGGTAAAAAAAACACGCACAATCTCTTAAATTCAAAACAAAAAGATTTATAAGTTTTTATGAAATGGTTCGATGCGATCAACCTTGATATTAAATTAGTGACAAAGGTAGCTCGAAGTTAATGAGAGTCCTATCTTTCCTAGTCTTTGAAAGTGAGAGTCCTATCTTTCCTAGTCTTTGAAAGTCTTTGTCATTACTGAGAGTCGTAATGACAATATAAAAGGGGATTATTTATTTATTTATTTTTTATTAACAACATATTAAAGTATATTATTAAGAACAAAATTTCAAGAGCATAGCAGCAAGACTATCGGCTCTTAAAAGGGGACTTGTCAGCTCCATTATTTCTAATTGCGACTCTCCGAACTTCCAGCCGAAAATGTAGGGGGACGTGCAAAATAAAGAAGCCTGGATTTTTGACAAATTCTTAGGGAAGGGTGGTTTTGTTATAATCCGAAAGAAAAATATCCGTGGTGACAAATCCAAAACCAGATTATGAGCAGGAAGTAGATTAAGTGCGTTTCCAGCGTTTCTGCTAGCGTTTTGTACATTTGGTGTACTAAGGACCAAGCTAGGTTGTACTGCAGATTCGTGGTTTCCAGTAACAAAATAGAAGTGTGAAGTGCTTGGACACCGTCGAGTGCGTCTCCGTGTCGGGAAGATTTTTATTGCGCTTGGGTCCACTTTGCACAATTCTGCCCTGCACTGGAAGAAAAATGTCGAATGACTCGCTGGATATATGAGTGAAATTTGTTTCCAAGCAACCGACAGAATAGTAAAGAATATTTGAATCACAGCATCGATGTTCATAGAGAAGTAGACACCGAGACACTGACTTATAAACGAAGTCTTCGCAGATGTACCACTTCTTTAGAGGAGTGCCTCACTCATGTGAGGCAATTCAAACTTTCGCTGTGTCTTTAAATTAATCTTTGTTTCCACAAACATGCAAATTAGATTAATTAATTCAAAGTTTTGAATTATTTTACAGACAAGTAGGTTTTAAAGAAACCACGGTTTGTTGCCAACGTTTTTCCGATGTCAAGGAACGCAGAGCCTTTTACAAGACAAACTCCTTTTCCAAAACAAACTCAGCGTCTTTCGGGGAAATCTATTATGCCCTATAGAACAAAAGTCGGCCGAACTTGGTTAAGGATACAATTAAATACCGCAATCCTCCGAAGAAACCACTCAAGTTTAGCAAGTTTTAGGTGATAAACTGACCACGATCAGATACATCGAAACTTTGCCTTGGAAACACATAGGATAGCTTTTCAATTGGCACAGCAAAAAAGCAGATTGAGTGAAAATTAATAGTGTGTTATGAAATGCAATGAACACGTAAACCAAATCCCCAATTAACAACCTCAAGTCACAGAATCTCCAGCTACCAGCCCAAACAGAAACCAGATATATCCCACACTTGAAATGTGAAACGCACTTTCGAAAAAGCAAAAAATAATCTAATACCCCGTTAAATTTTCAATCCATCAAATCTAAATATAAAAAAAATAAACAATCTTTTTTTTTGAAATCTATTTCTTCTTGATTTATTTTTTTTGTAGAAATTGCGAATGTTATTTCAAGAGAATCTTTAAAATTCAACAGAAAGTGCTCCGGAGAAATTTCAAAACATTATTTATCACCTCTGCACTCAGAGAGCAGAATGAATTTTACCAACTATTTTAAGCGAAGTAATTTTGGTGAGTTATGGAAATTGAAAAACCCATCCGCATTTAATCACATAAAGCTCCTTCCGCAGTTGAACTTGATCGTTTTCCGTCGAAAATCAATAGTGCCCAACAGCAGAGAGCCCGTGTGTGCCGTGATCCCTTTGAGGGAGATCCGTTTAAGATTCAATCGCTCAATTTTCGCTACGCCGATAAGCCAACCTTTTACCCGGTTAGTAGCCGTGGAAAGGGAATCACAGTAGCGGAATCGACAAAATCCGACGTCAAGAATATATACTACAATCATGATCACACTATTCCTAAGTGTGACAAAGAAAATTTATCGATTCAGTCTGTTGGACCATGTCGCCCGATATCAACAACCCCAAAGCTTCGTAACCACCCGAAGCCCAGTGCTACCTCTGAAGCTTCTATGTCGCAGCAAGTGAACTCAACTACGTCCTCGGTAGATTCTGGCTTGAGTAGTAGGAAGATTTCAGGTAGCAAGTCGTTTATATGGCAGCCGACCGCGTCTCGGTCACAGTCACTGTTCCAGTCACGGACGCAAACACAAGCGTCGTGCGTAGTCAAGCGGCCGCTCCGGCCAAGCAACTCGAATCTGATGAACCCAATTGCAAACGTGAACTTGGGCAATGCGGGGCCAACCACGGGCATCGATGTCGACCACCCGGGCGGCTGCCACATAACGATCAAGATCAACGGCGTTCCTCGCAACGCGGTCCACATAAGCAAGACCGACGGGAACGTGGAGATCAACCTGATGAAGTCGAAGCGGCAAAAGAAGACCAAGTCACCGAAGTCCATAGCCCCAACGTCACCGAAAGCTATACCGCCACGCAATTCGCCACATGAGGTGAAACCTTCACGGTCGTACGTAATCCACAGAGACGAAAATCGAAGTCCCACCCCGCAGAGATCGTCTGCCTCCAGCAAGGTCCTGAAGGAGAGCTCCACTCACTCGATGATACCGCACCGGGAGGAGAAGTCCTCTCGAGAATTGACCGACAAAACTCCGTCAAACACTAGCGCAACTCGGAGACTCTCCGACACCCGGATAAAGAATCTCTCACGAAACTTCTCCCAAATGGCCATCCCGGCCGCAAACACCAACGCCAACCGGGCAACGATGCTGGAGAGGATTCTGTCGCACAATCCAATTGTAATGCCGCAACAGACACCCACTAAGGTGCTGTTCTCCAAGTCAAAGACATTCGTGGGGCAGAGGGCGTCGGCGACGGCGATTCCGGTGCGCAACGTTTTGTTCGACAAGATCCTTCGGAAACCCTATTAGAAAAGCCGGACTCGGCGGCTGTAGACAACGCATCGACGCTTGACGACGATGCGGTGGCCTACAGCCCGCGGCGGATGGGATCTCGAGTAAAAGCGAACAAAAAAATCCAAAAACAACAAAACTATGTCCTTTTTTTGGTGGTAGAGCGTGAGAGGGCGGTCCATTGAAGCAGCTGAGGACTCCGAGGCTGATCTCGGGTGATTCAATTGGCCGTAGGGACTTCTCCGGATAAATTTTAAGAGTAAACGCTTTTATATTTTAATAAAAAAAACGTGGAGACTTGTCTTTTTTTGGGGACAACAATCAGTTGGGTTTCACTTTTGGGGTGGTTGGAGAGAGTTTTGAAGTAAATGCGCGGTGTTGAGTGGGATTTTAAATGTCTATTTTGCAGTTTAAAAGTGCGTTCACAGGCTTGTAATAACAGCTTAAAGACCACTTTCACAGGATAGGACTCTGAGGTGACAATAGAGAGATGTGGAGATGAGCAGGAGCGTGAAGGTACCCAGCACAATCTCTTTCACTGCCTCAGCCCTGTCACTTAAGGTTTGGAACGCTTGAAAGATATGTCTTCCAAGAACTTTGCGACATTAAGTCTATACCTTTAAAGAATCTCTTCAGGTTCCTGAGTAAGTAATAGACGAATCGTACCATGAACGAATAGGTCACACTAAATGGGGAAAGTCACTGGGTAACAGAGGAGTCCATAAAGACCTAATTGAGTCAGGGTTCCTACCTTGTCAACCCGCAAACCTAACCCGATGGGTCACAGGCACAAATCCTGAATGTCGAAAGAACAGGTGTTGCGGTGCATTAGTAAGAACGACAACGATCAAACCTCAAAAACCTTTGATCCATTGTTGTTGACTCACAAACAAGCTGCAGATGACTGTTGAAAACCGAGCAACTGATTTTCTATTAAAAGAGCAATTTTGTTGGCCCAATTTCGGACGAAATCTGTTCTTTTTGCAATTTCGGCCAAATCGAAATTCACATAAATCTGCCGAATGCTTTTGGGTGACATTTGCGGATAGTTTTTGATCGTTGGAGCTTTGTCATGACAGCTTTTGGAATTGAATTTTCAGCTCTGATTTTATTCGTAGTTTTGGTCGTTTTTTTTTTGTGGTCTGAAGGACCTTTGCCAGGAATTTTACTCGTGGGAGCTGAAGGGACATAACTTTTCGCGAAGTAGACTTCGAAAACTTCCACGTCTGCAGATGGAAATAGTCTGGACTAGTGTCCTTATAGCTTCTTCTGTAAGTCACTCAAAATTCAGAAAACTACTGGTAGAGTAGCAAATAATGCTTGAATTTGAAATGTTATACAATGAAGGGACGACCAAAAACGACAATTGGTGGTACACCAATTTGACATTCGAAATGATTTTTTGGCCATAAGTCCCACTCTTATGTGCTGTCTTCCCACGGGGCTGAAGGGATTTGACTTGTTAGTGCATACTTCCAAAATGTTGTTTTCGAAGTTGCTGATGAGGATGGTCTGGAATTGGAGGTAACACCTCTTCAGAGTGCACAGCTTTTCAGAGTTAAAGCCTCTTGAGAGTCGAAGCATCCTAAGAATTGATGACTCATGCAATTGAAGTCTTTTTAAAGTATGTAGGTGAACGAATGTATGCAGTTACCGCCTAGGCACGAGGACCCAACACAATTTGGATTAAGTTGGCGGTTATGCGGAGGGCTAAAGACCCGACCATGTAAAAACAACATTATCATGGAAAAGCTAAGAACAAAGTAGGCTTTTCTTAAAGACAAAATTTTAAAAATCTGATGAGCCCTGCACTCAGCTTTGACGTTTGCAGACGAATTCACAAAAAAAAAGAACCACACCCAAAACCATGAAAATGAAACACATACTTCACAAATCCACATCCCAATCTTATTTATTAGAACCCGCTCAACCGCAGTTTGTTACGCGTGGTTTCACCCCGCGACATTTCGGTTTTGAGGACCTTATCCAAGAACCCATTCAACAGACTAATCACGTAGTAGCTAGTGCTAAGGTACGACATCAATGTGAACATGCACGTACTCTTGTAGAAGTTCGACATCACCGCGAGGTAAAAGAAATGTATGGATGGCTCCTCCCCGGTCAGTTTCTCGTAGAAGACGATTGAATGCGCAAGGGTGTACGCGCACATGACACCCACGCTCACGGTAGCCGTAGTAGAAAAGATCAGAATCTTTTTATAAATACGTTTTGTATCGATGCCCAGGTCGATCAGTTTTTCCATTATTGAGTTGTACCCGTTAAGGAGCTCCAAAATCCGCCGCATGCCCATTAGGATCTTCACAAAAGCAATCACGGTGATTATGATACCCAACAACTTAAGGATGACATTGGCTGCCACTGGAAATGAACTAGACTCGACGATCAAAGGCTTTGTAAATGCCATTGGGTTGTTATACAGCAGGGAGATATTTAGCGACATATAGATGATGATGTGCAGCATAGTGATGACCGCATTGATGCCGGAGATCTTAAACTTTCCATCGACCAGGTTATACGGAAACATGCCAGCAAAGCGGAGGAATGAGACCGCGACTATGAAAGCCGATAGAAAGTCCTGCGGGTTGGTAAACTTAATCCACAGCTCGGATATGTTACGTCTGAACATGGAAAACATCGCGACGTTAAACTGATAAAGGAGCGAAGCAACTGGCAGTTGGATGACGGCAAGACGACACTTTTATAGTGACATTGGACAGCACTTAGTGCGAGGGGATAATTAAAACCTAATGGATTTCGATTGATGGATTCGAGATACTGCCGTGTTGTACTCCGATGGGAGGTTATCGCTGCGGGTCATCGCAGGCAGAAGCGATAGTAGCAACGTGTTGCAATTTTTGTGTTGTGCAACGAATTACGGGCTGACTTGGTTAGTTAGACGGTTTTTTTTTGTGGTCAGAGGGACTCTTTACCAAATTCTTACTCGCGGGAGCTAAAGAGACTTAATTCCTGGCGAATTACACTTCGAAAAGTCTGTAATCTAGAGATCGATATAGTCTAGAGTTAGTAGTCAAAGCCCTCATAGCTTTTTCTGTCAGCCATACAAAATTCAAGCAGCAAAAGAGTGGTGGTAGACTACCAAGAAATGCTTGAATTTAAAATGATGAAATAAAATGAAAATGCTGTTGAATTTGAAATACTGAACAATGTAGGGACGCCTGAAGATGCAAAGCTTTGATAGTAGGCAGCAAATGCAGATGCTTTCCCGTCCGTAGATGAAGCCCAGTGAAAAGTTGGAAGCAAAACAATTGGGAATCAAGAAAATTATTCCACTGCTATGCTTCTTAATAATTGCCCTTTATTTCCATCTTTCAAAAATATTCGGGAAACAGCTCAGAATTAAGTACAGAAAAATAGAATATTCGTCTTGAAAAGATATGGAATCAATATCACTTTCTATTGAAGGGACAATAAAAAGAGTATTTCAAAACGAAACTTAATTATCAAAGTCCCAGTCTCATGGTAAATCATGGAGACCCAACACTGCATGACGAGATTTTGGAGGATTGGCAAAAAGGCATCATTTGCTCAATACGCAAGAAAATAGTTGTCACAGAATGCAGCAAAATATTGTTGAGCACTGCATATAAGACATTCTCTGTCTTACAAGATTATACATACGTGCAAAGCAATATCGCGAAATATCAATGTATTTTCATTAATTAATTCGTTTTTAATAAATCAATCCGTGAAAATATAATCTGAACTTACTCAAAAATTAATAACAAAACGTAAAGCACAATCTTCTGCAGAAAAGCTTTCATAAGGCTTTGTAGAAACAAATAACTGTTATAACTAATTTCTTGTAATAAAAATAAATTAAAATGAAAAAATAAAACAGACAAATCAATAATTGATCGGATATTCAGCCTAGGAAAAATGTTGAATATTCTAACTTACCACCTGCTTATAGACTTTAAACAGGATACGATAGCATAGTCAGGGTAGAAGTGTATAACGCCACGAGAGAGTTCAGCATCCCAGATAAGTTAACAAGGCTATGTAGATTATGATCAATATTTTAAGCCAGCGAAGGTAGCCGGAATGCTGTCCCAACTCGTAAAAATCTTCAATGGACTTCGACAAGTGGATGGGCTGGCTTGCTTCCTCTTCAACTTGACGTCGGAGAAAGCAATTCAGGACTCTGATACATCCAGAAGAGGGAAAATCGTCACCAAGTCTATTCAACTACTGACTTACATTGATTTTAAAAATATCCAACTTAGAGTGTCAGGACTTTCAAGAATATTGAGCAACGTTTTTCTGTGATTCTCAAATGAAAGTTGAACACTGAAAGAACGGACAAATAAACAAGTCCTCAGTCGATCCTTTCCTCAAATCGATCTTTTCCAGAAAAAAGCTGTTTCTAAAATAAGTTGTGCTCAACAGAAGAACGCGAAATTTAATTTTTTTTCTAAAAACTGTGTTGCATAACCGAAAAAGTTTGCTTTGGCTTAAATGTTCAGTGCCAACACTGCGAAGTCTTGCTTCTGGAATAAATTACAGAATTGCTAAAAAAACGCTCTCTTGTAATTCTGGACGACAAAGTCTGATCGTTCTTTCTGAAGTAAGTTCATAATTACAATTTTGTCCAATAAAAAAATTGCACTTCTGCTACATTTTTACGCCAATTTAAAATTAACATGAGCTGCGCATATTGCATTAAGGCCGATTGGAATTTTTTATTGCAAAACCCTGAATTTCAAATTTCATTACTTTTTAAAATCTCAAAGTGTTTTACTATTTTAATGAAATTGAATGTTACGTATCAACGAAGATGTCCAAGAAATAGACAGAGGAATGTTCAAAAAGTTAAACATCGATGGTTCAAAGCCAATTTTGACACATACATTTTGAATTTCAGAAACAATGCAGCGCTTAGTGACGTTTTTTGAAAACTTTTGCAAAACTTTTGCATGCAAATGATCGGAAGACAGTATTTTCTATCAGTTGAAAGAAAGGAAAAGCAAACGTTTTCCGTTGCAGTCAATTCACCCACTCATTACCAGAGCTAAAATCCAAATCGATTACGAACATCATTCACGACTGTACTTGTAAGTTGAAAAGATACAAAACTTAGCCTAAATCCATTGTGAGAGTCTGTCAAATAATCTCAAAAACAAGTTCTGATACCATAACCCCTCACACCGCCCATCCCTTTGATTTGCTAAACACCAATCTAAATGGCCGACAGTTTAATTATTTCAATTTGACTAGCAAAATTCTGCACCCCTCATTTGCAGGGAGTAGAGATTAATTCAATATATGTATTCATTTTGTTTTTTTCTTTTTGATAAAATATTTCATCAAAATGTTTTTGTTTTTTTTTTACCAATAACAATAATCAACCACTTTTTTAGTTACAAGCGAGTAAAGTAGTTCACTTCAAATGGTGTCAACAATATTTAATATTTTTTCTTTTAACAAATTTAAAATTAAAATTATCAATTCTCCAATCACAATTACAAGTTATAAATTAGAAAAACAATTTTTTTCTTTAAGTGAATTGTAATCAGGTGCAAATTTATTTCAAATATTTAATTAAATTTTCTTTTTCCTTTAATTTTAAGCTTTCTTTTTTTGAACGATGTCATTTTCAACGATTTACAATTTTTTTTGTTTCCAAATTTTCTTTTTCTTGTGTAATTTTGAAAGACGGTGGGGTTTGATCCGTATGTATTTTTTTTAGTTAAATTTTGAAGCAAAATATTTTAATTGGAAACATGTGCATATGATATTCCTGATATTTTTGGTTGTAGAAATGTTTTTTTTTTTTGTTTTTTTATTTTTTTTATTTTCATGTTTAGAGTTCGCTTTTGTTGTTGGGTCTTACCTGGGGCGTGTTTTATTCTTCTTCGTCAACGTTTTGATATGTTACATATCGAATGGAGGACCTTTCCCCAATAATCAGAGACTGAAATGAAAGATGAGAGTTATGTGAGTTGTGATTTGTGAAAGAATGCGGTTCGAAAGAATTCAAGACTTGTTTAAAAAAAACAAAAGGAAGACTTTAAAAAAAAATCTCTGGAGACAGAGCCTGCGTGAAAGATTTTTAATACAACTTGTAATCCCTTTTTAAAGACTAATACAGAATCTGTCTTCAAGGTTCTCTAAAATTTTTAGACATACTTTAAGATAATTCTAGGAGATGTGACGGAGACTGTCCTACAAATTTTCTTGATGTACTGTGAACTGCTCAACGTTAAATCTGGAGCTGTCTAAGTATATTTTCCGGGACGCGCGTTAAAATGGTTATAAAGACAATAAATAAAATAATAAATTTGGGTGCTTAGCCGAAGGCACTCTGACCTCTTAGTCGCGTTCGAGAGGAAAGTTTTGTGGAAAATTGTTGGCTCCATACGTGAAGAAGGACAATTTCGGAGACGGTACAACCATGAGTTGTATGAAATTTACCTCGAAGCAGATGTTATAACGAAAATGAAGCTCAGTAGAATCCGGTGGGCTGGGCACCTAGCGCGTATGAGCCAAGAGGACCTTGCTCAGGAAGTCCTTTGCGGTACAATTCATGGTACATGACATACGCTGGAAGGATGGCGTAGACCGGGACGCCCAAAGCCTTGGGGGCCCAACTGGATGGCGTCGGCAAGCGTTCGGGATAGGTGGAAATACTTGCTGCAGGAGGCCCGGACCAGACACCGGTTGTTGCGCCGATGATGATGAAAGATAATAAATACGTTAACTAACTTAAGTTTTTTAATATTTTAGTCATCAGTTAGTAGACATTGCGATCAAGAATTTAAGACAATAGAAATAGGAATCATTGCTTGTAGTTCATTAAATTGACATTACATTGACTTTCAATTGTGGCACTAATCGTGTCTTAAAACTCAATTGATTAGAGATCAACAAAATTGTTGTGGTTGATTTCCCATGGGTTCATAGTTTTAGTTTTGAAGGGGCATTTATATCTATTTATATTATTTAATATCCAATGATCTAGCTATTCTCTTGTGTAAAGAAATTCTGTAATTCTGTAAGTTCAAAGTAAAAAAGTGGAATGGAAATGGAATAAAGAATTTAAACATGTATATGAAATGAAAGCCGATTAGAATTTTTGTTGAATCTTAAATTAGAGTCCTATTTTTTAAATCTATAAGTGTTTTCCTATTTTTATACCTATTTTTATACACAAACACAACAGGAACTGAATGTTGTTATAAGCCTTTGCTATTAGTTCCTAGTATTTACCAGGGATTGTTTAGGAAGTAAATGTTGATCAAAAAAGTTCGATCAGTAACAGCTTAGGACATCTCCACAAATAAAATAAAGATATCTGATTTAAATAAGCGTCTTTTGATAAACGTTTGTGTTTTGCGTGTTTTTTTGATTTAATCTACGATCAAAAACAAGCATTTTTTAAAATGTCGTGTAATGGCTATAATGTTTTTTGTTTTAGTTATAAACTTTTGTAAAGACTTTATTTGTCTACGAATTTCTTGTCCAGTGTATTAACAACCGTTTAACATAAAGTGTTGAATATAGAAAATGATGTGTTCCTCCATGACCTTTCCCTGAAGTCAAAATAAAATGGTCTCCAATCGTAGATAGAATCGTTCATGAGTTTTAGGCTAGAAGAAATGTGATTTTGACATGAAAGACAAGGAACATCCTGGGCTAAAGGACAAACTTGGAGGCATTTTTGGATGAACACATTTGAACGCATAGTCATTAATTGATCTTTACATGCTGGTGTTGGAAATGCAGTTGGAATAAAACTTTATACTGCTAAATTTTTTAAAAACCCCTTCTGCTTGTCATTTATTTCGACTTTTGTCTAACTAGAACTTAACTTCCTAAAGAGATCGAAGGAAAAGGTTTAAGTCATAAGGCGCTTTTGAGTCATCATTGTCTATACTCGTTTTTATTATTTAACTTCGAAACGTCAGTTTTTTGGAATTAATTTTGGAAAATGTATCTCCAATCAAAGTAGTCTATTTCAATATTTCTCTAATTCAATGTAGTCTAATTCCTTAAATTCCTCTTGTTTTTATTGCTGCTTAACAGGTTTTTCTGTAATCAAATTCGTTTGCTTATACTGTTTTATAAGATGTCACATATTCTTCAAGCATTTCTCGATGAATAAATAAATCTAAATGTAATAAATTCATAAGCTTTAAGCTGGAAGCCAGATAAAAAGATTTAATTTGTAAAGAATTTTCGTACGATAAAAAACTCCGCTCAATCCTAGATGCAAACGTTAGAACTAATAATTCAATCTAAGAGGCCAAATAAGTTGCTGCTACTTCTAGAAAGGCACAACTAAAGGCAGATATTGAAAATAAGCTCATATCAAAATAATTGAAAGAAAAATGTAAATCAAAACAAAATTACATTAAAAAAATAAGTTTATTTATGAAACAGAAATTAAAAATAAAATATACAAAAAAAACATAAAAAGATAAACGAATCTCATGATTCCTCCCTCACAAATGCCGGATTAGCCTGAGCATGGCCATTCCCGACTTCAGGCACAGTCACTTGGCCGTTGGGGTTCATCTCAATACCCACCTTCTTCTCTTCCTTGGTTGGTGGATTTTTCAGGAAAGTCATCAGAGGGGCATACAAGAAGCACAGAATGGCAATGCCGAAGAGCATCCACTCAAAGCCGATGCTGTTGACCAGAGTTCCACTCAGAGCCGGGCCAACAGCGAATCCCATACAGAAAGCGACGTCACCCAGTGCGTATACGCTTCCGTAAACCGCCGAGTGCCGAATGTCCACCAGGTAGCCGAGCTCGGGCATCATGCACGAGTCGACCATGCCGATTGCGAAGCCAAGTCCAGCGTTGGGGATAATCAGGTGGTTGATGGAGGTTGCCATTGGGATCTGAAAGACAGAGAGACAGAGTGGTCAGGGCTGTGGCAAGGACATGGATGAGTGTAACTCACCATGATGAGGCATGCGCCGATAATGATCAAGCCGAGAAGTGCTGCCAACCATCTGCCGATGCGGTGTCCTAGAGGTCCGAAGAGATTTGTTCCGATGAGGTAGCTGATCGAGGCCGGAAGGAAGGTGACGCCCTGCTCCCAACGACTAGCTCCCATGTTGTCCATCATCCAGATCGGCAGCGAGGGTTCCAACATCGCGATTCCCATGTTGGCGAAGGTAATGGCGCCTGGAAGAGGTTAAGTTAGCATCTTAGCTGTGATTTGGAGTTCGTTGGCGACTTACCTGCAGCAATCAGGATGTAGGGATCACTGATCAGAGCCTTCAGTGAAGGGGGGTCAGAGTCACAGTGCTGGATGGACGGTTGGAGCATAAACAGCTGGAGAAGTCCGTCGCCTAGTGCCAGAGCCGAGAGAATCAGGAAAGGTGCCGACTTCCCGACGAACTCGTACATGATCCCCCCGAACGGAGGTCCAATCAGAACGCCCAGCGCCAGGCCACCCAGAGCGATACCCATCGCATTTCCACGTTCCTTGTCATCCGTGTACCGATCCGCCAACATGCCCATGCCCGAGACAGAGGAGCACGACGAACCGATGCCCTGAAGAGCCCTCGCCAAGAACAGTACACTGTAGGACCGTCCAAAGGCAAAAACTGCAAAGAAAAAACAAAATCAGACTCTTCGGCAACACCCAATCGCACATTCACGCCAAACTACTCACTCAGCGTCGACAGGAACATGATCACGAAGCCAGCGAACATTGGAATGCTGTAGCCGATCCTGAAACAAGAAATTATCAGTTCCACCTGCGAACAGGAGCACAGGCACTTACTTGTGCGTCAGAGGTCCAACAATCGGGTTCACCAACAGTTGAACGAACGCCTTGGACGCGAACATCAGGCCAACCTCAACTGTCTCGCCCACCAGTTCCTTGTGGCGCTCCTCCAGTTCCCGGTACAGTGTGGCGTTTTCTAATTACCAAACAAAGCAAACACAGGAATGAGGTGAAAGTAATTTGAGCCGCGTTGGCAGGTCCTTACCGACATCGCTGAGGGTCGAGTACTCGTAGCTGGCAGCCGTGGTCAGGGCCGAGGAGTCATCGCCGTCTTTGGAGCAGGGCGGCGGTGTCGGTGGCGGTGGTGTGGCTATGGAAAGCGGTGTCCTTGGGAAGCTATCAAGCGGAGCGTCTGGATGCCGGATGTCGTACAGGAACTCAGGGATGATAGGAACTGCACGGAAAAAGGAGAAAATAATTTGATTAGACGCGACTGAGATAAACTTTCGGCCACAAATCCCGGACGACGGGATGGAACGTTGTCGTTGTTTGGATGAAGTTGAAATTGGATTAGGCCACCGAGGACTTTAATTGTTTCGAAGTTGCTGTTGTTGGGTCTATTTGGCCACGTTAATGGGCTGTTAACTGCGACCGGAGGTGGCACGTCATGATTTAATGGGAACAAGATGAGTTTTTGCCGTTAATTGTCGACAGGCGTGAGTGGGTAATGAGTTCCCGAAAGTGGTTGCAACTTGGCAGCCATTGGGAACATAGACTGGTTAAGATTACAACAAGCGGTTGAATTTGTGTCCTTTTAGAAGCAAGCCTTTTTGCGCTCTACCGCAATGAGTGGCGAGGATATTTTGAAGTTATATTTTAAGGTTTTCAATACAAGGAAATTAACTGAGTTGCACATCTGGGTATGTACCGTATTGACGGATCCTTGTGCCACACTCGCATTGATACAAGTTTTAATTGTTTACCAACGATATTAAATTAAAAAGTCGATTTCGTTTCTTTGCTTTATTTACCGCTCTGAGATCTATAAACAAACTTTAGAATGATCGGCAAGATGGCGCTATATCCTTTAAATATGGCTGACAAAAACCATGATGGCCGAACAAAGAGTTAATGCACGAAGATAGTACTAGATTTTTTTTTGACAAACAAATTAAACGTTTTATGGTTTAACCTTCATCCGTCTAAATATTTATCTTCAAAAATATGAGGCATACAGTTTTGAATTTAAGTGACTTTATTTTTTAATGTAACTAGGGCTTTCAGTCGGAAATTTTAATTGATTATTCGATTCATCGCAGTAAAAAAAAATAAAACTGCAGTCCCTCACTTCCGTTTGCGTCTGTCTGTCCAATTCATAAAAAACGCTTATAACTTTTTGATCGATCCTAGTTAAGGGATAAAATTCGAACTGAACATTTATGTATTTAGATAACCCAAAGATAAGTTGTACATTTACTTGATAGAACTTTCAGAACTACTTTAAGAGCTAATAAGAACAAAAAAATTAATTTCCAACAGAAGACATACTCCAATTGCACAATCTAGATATTTTGATTTATTAATTTTCTTAACTTGTAGTTATTACTAGAAATGTCTATTTAAGTGACTCTCACACTTGATCGGTCTTTTGATTTAAGCTTAATGTGAATCTATGGACCTTACCCTTACCTTACCTTACCTCGCTAGTTTTGGGTCCAGATATTTCTTAATATATACTTTATACAAGGTGATCATGAGGTCAATCTACAATTCCTTGTTAATCTAAGTATGTAGATTAAAGGGAAAGGATATTATAATGATCCTGATTGGTCTTATGTATTGGTAAAGATATGTTATAGCTAGCTATAGTCACGGACTTTACAAATTTCATGAAAAAAGACATCGGCAATGATAGACATAGAAATAGACATCTTCCTCTTCTTTAGGAGGTTGAGGTCTCAGTATGACTCAATAAGATAAAAATCCCTAAAGGGATAACTTCTGCCAATTTTTATTGGGAAGAAGCGGATCTAAGACTGTGGAATCTGTGGAGTCTAGAAACAGATTCGTATATTTTGGTAATAATGGGGCTCAAGGCTCTTGAAACAGGTCAACCATGACTGCAATGACTTTTGTTTTCATTATTAATTGTAATCTAAATGATGCGCCTTCTCGACGGATAAAACGGAACATCCTTTTATCGCAAAAGTTATTGCGTGTTTCAGTAAGAAGTCTTTTCCAAAAGAAATTCCCTTTTTTGTTTAACATTGACCAATAATGTAAGTTATTCATATTGGGCACCTTGCGTAAAATGTAAAAAAAAACTGAATCTAGTAGCATTCAAGCAGGAAGCAGCAGCTCCGCTATCGCCAGTCATGGAAGTAAGTTCTACACCATTCTTAAGTTAAGAAGAAGAAGAAGAAGCAGATCTAAACAATTACGTCGGAAAGTTCACACCGCTTGTCCTTTGCCGATGCTTAGTTCACTACAACACTCCGCTTGTCTTTGGATGACTCGATGACATTCAAAACACAATAAATCCCCCCTGCCGATTGGCTTGAACCATACCGCCACAACAGCGTGCTCCATTAGCATTTCGATTTGCGACTGACAGACCGAAATTGACTCAACAAAAACTTTAATTGCATCCCGCATTCGGGAGGAGTTCCAGTCGCTGGGGTGGTATTGTTCTGCTGCAGGCAACGTTGCGCCCCCAAAGCCCACCCCACAGAAAAGCCGCTGGCAGCCACTTGTGGGTATTTAATGATTCACAGATGGTGGGGGTTTGAATACATGACTTGAGGCCTCACTGTCGCTGCCGCCGCCGCAGGGTAAAAAGGCAGAGACAGAGAACGACCCACAGAGACGACAGTGGCCGATTTACCAGCACCGCGGTAAGCGATAGGCGCACGCAAGCGGTAATTGCTCGGATGTCGTGTGTTTCCGTGCAGTTTATTTCGATTGCAGCGTGGAAATGTGTAACACGAGTGGATACTGTGTGGAAGTTTTATAGAAATTTCAATTTTGTAATTTACACGTGGAGCACACATCCGCGGAGCTTGGTTGCGGCTGTTGAAAGTTTCGTGAAGTTGATGAATTACTCCTGATAAATGGAGAAGTGGATGGATGAATGGGCGGATCGATCCAACAAATGTGAGTGAGTGGTGGGGAGTCGAAGCGGAGAACATGTGGATTGGGGTGTACTTTGAATGGGGCGAGGTAAGCAGACGTCTAGTGACGGTCTGTTAGCAATCCTTGGCTTAGGGATTACATCTCGAAGAAATTTAGGGTCAGATTGCGAATACAGTACTTCCTCAAATCATTTATCGAAAAAACACGAAGGAACGGAAGAAATTTGCCATTTGGTAAATGGAATAAGAGCAGGTTTAGTTTCAATAGTTCTGCGAGGATGTAAATCTAAAGACCTTTCGAACGAGTTCAAAGACTTCTCAGTTCGCGTTTAAGATCCAACTGCTCCACGGGTTGGATGAGTCCGTGGACCTCTTAGATCGATTTTAAGTTGCAACTGCTCCAAGAGTTGGATACTCCGAGCACTACTCGACCCCAATTTTCTTAGAACTGTCACCCAAAAATCGTTTCACTTCATATTCACTTTTTTGCTTATAAAATCTATTTGAATTTTATGTATATCCAGGTAGTTAATGTGGCTGTCCTAAGCCACCATTCGTTGCGACATGAATTCGAAAAACTGGTCAACGACCAGGATTGACATACAATTCAGTCTCAAAGGTAAGTGATCAGAAAGATAATATGCACTTGGAACGCTCTTCTTTTTCGACTTAATTACTGTTTCCAATTTTAATTGAGTTATTTGAGGGGTTAGGTACATTACTCAATTAACTCCCTAAAAAAGAAAACTAGAGAAATGAAATTTAATGATGTACATTGTTATTGAAATAAATTACATATTGGCCATTAACATTTTATCGTTTAATAGTGGATATGTGTATTATTCAGGAAGGGAGATTTTTTTATAAATCAAGTGCTCAGGCCTAGGGTCAGGTGACACGAAGAGGGACGAGGTTGAAGAAAAGGTACAATGAACTGTCCTTAGAGAGTCATCATAGGCACGGGCCTATTTTGCAAGATTTGCAAGGCCCTAGCCAGCTAAAGTGGAGTTCTCAGAAGTGTGCGACGGATGAAAGCTTTTTTTGTTTTGCTTCCATGAAAAAACCGAGACTGATTTGAAAGGCTTACAGACTCCTTTGGCAAGTTTTTTTTTATGTTGAAAGGATGAATAACAGCTGAGGAAAAATAGACGTAAATGTACGCGAGTGGGGCAAGTCCGAGGACTTCTTGGCTCCATTTAAAGTCCCAGCACCAATGTGCGTGGGATGAACTCCTTTTCAATTTGCAGCTTTAGAATTCCTTGAACTTTTGATTGATTTCAAACTCCAACTTTTGAGCTACTAGGCTTCCCGCTTTCATCAATAAGCTTTATATGTCAATTGGATTTGGATTGACAGATTGACTTACCTTAATTGCAAAGCAGATATCTTTTTACATTCCTCACCTAAAAGACGCTAAAAAGTTAAAACCAAAAGCTTCCACCAAACCGCGTCCCTCCTGCTGAATGACTCATCGAACGTGTGCATGTCAAGCCACGATATGCGACTTTTATCTGTCGTCTGTCATTTACTGCGAAATTTGCATAAACACCGCCAAAATGACATCTTCGACATTCGATATTTGTTCACATCGTCCTTTGACATTTGCGAGCTCCATGCGTGGCTTTTTTTTGCACTACTTCGCCCTCATGGCCACCTCGAGCCATTTAACAAGACATTTACTCATGTCCCGAAGTCGTAGACATAAATCAGCCAAAAATACCAAGCCCAGATGACATTGAACTCTAACCCCGTCGATTGTCATGCCAACCCCAAAACCCGCAGCCAACGACATTTCCTGATTTAAATACCCATTAAAACAGTAAAAGCGAAAAACTTTAATGGCACCCAAATATCAGGACAAACAACTTGGTCTTCCTGGCAGCGACTGCAGTCGCGTGTAAAAGACACTTTACCCGCGCCGCACACACACATACACACCTCAGCGGCAGGCCGCAAAAGTTCAACCGAAAACAAATGCGGAGGCGCATGGTACAGAACCACCACCGCCCCCGTTTGAGAGCCGCCGACGGAAATTTGTGTTCAGTCGACGACATGCGGCACAGCCGACGGGACATGTCGAACGGAACACAGTCACTACCGCAATGAAGAATCCACCTATCTGGGAGTCGGCCAGCAGGCCGCTGTTTGTGAAGTCCATCTGGCTCGACGCTGGACACCGGCACTTCATCTTGGACCGGGAACCCAATCAACAGTCGAATCTCAAGGCGAAACGCGGTGAGTACGGCGAGGTGGTTCTTTCTTTGTTTATCCTCCTTCTGGCGTTTCCAGAGCCGATCCGGACTTCGGTGTCGTGTGACTTCTCGGCGTCAGACGATGAGGACCTGCTCCTGGTGGGGTCGTCAAAGGCGCAGTGTCCGCAGAACTTATCGGCGACGGGCGACTACCGGCGGTTCTCGTCGCGGAAGCTCTTTATCGACCATTTCCGGAAGCGGTACGGGCTGCTGCGGGATGACATGCCGTCAAAACGCAGTTCGCTGCAGGACATAAGCTCGGTGATGACGAGCAACTCGCACTCGGACGAGAAGTTAGCGGAGCGGGTACTAAACTGGCTAGACCTGGCCGGGAAGACGCCGAAATTCTGTCCTATCCAAGGCCCCCGCCCGGGCGAGCAGAAGAAGTCGAAGAAGGACCGCAGTGCGCAAAAGAGGCGTGAGGAGCGGCAGGAACGGAAAGAGCCACTGACGTGCTCCCGCCGACCGGACTCGGTGAAGCACATCACCATCATTTTCAATAAGGAGGGCGTTCCGTTGCGATTCAACCGTCCTGCACGGAACATCGACCTCTGTGCGGTGACGAGCAGTGCGGGCGCAGTTCGGAGGCTGGCGGGCAGCTTGGCGTCTGCTCGGCTCTACGAGGACAGTCTGAGTACGGGTGCGGGTGACGATAGCGCTGCTCAGCGGCCAAGGACATCGGGCGGTCGAAAGTCCGCGACGATGCGAGAGGGATCCGCGAAGAAGATGGAGCGCCAGAGTTCGTCGGACGTCAAGCGGCAGCTGCACATTTTCATGCCGAGTCTGCCGAAGAAGGCACTGGGCAGCGAGGAGGCGGCTTGCGGAGATGTTACTTAGATAAGTAGGCATGGTAGACGTCCTGTAATTTTTTTGTGTATAAATAAAGAGAGAGAAAGAGAAAGAGAGGAGGGTGCATTTTTTTGTTTCAAAGTGCGTTGAGTTAAATTTAATCTGAATCCATAATTTTGACCTAAGGAACTCTAGTTTTGTTTTTATTGCCACGAGCCTAATAATGAAATTATGTTTATTGGCAGAAGTTAATTGAAAGCATCATAAATCGTCAATCTATTATATTCGCATCTTTTCAGTTTTTGATTCATGGAAATGTTGCAAATATTTAAATAAATACAAAAAGGCTTCAGATTTCTTCAGCCATTAAACATAGTGCTCCATAAAAGTTTGCCTACGATGAACAAATCTGGGTTAAAAAGGACGTTTATTCCCAAACCAAATGTGACAATTTGGCTAAAAAGGTATATTTGAAAAGAGTAAAGCATAAGGCTTCAGACTTCTTCAGTTCAGATTTTCTTGATGCCGTTATAAATGGATCTTGACCTATCGTTTGCTTAATGGCTCGTTTATATCTTTCAGACTACTTGGACGTCGCCCAGATTTTCTTTAAATTTGCAACTATCCATCGAACTTGAAGAGTGATGGCTAGATTGTTGACTTGCTTTTTTAGATTTATTTTGATATTTCCCCGTAGGACAATCTTTCTTTTTATCACAAGTTATCCTCTCATTCAAACTAAGTTCCGTTTTTCCCATATTTATGATCTTTAGCTACCATATTTTTGAAGTTTTTTTTTTACGTTTCTGCACTTGCTAACAACTTGTATATAGGGACAATGTATTTACTTGCTTCCTGAATTAGTTAGTTATTTAAATGGTCCTTATTGAGAAAATTTATCCAACGTACGCAAAGTTTTGTGCATTGAGTTTTGCACCATTGGTTGTTGTTTTTGAATGGCTAAGAGTATTGAATTGATTTTGGAGCCTTGTGCTTTGCTCTTTTCAAATAGAAATACGATAATTCTTATCGTACGCAAACCTTTGTGGAGCATTTTATGTCTTCTTAGTTCTGAACTGATAAACAATAGAAACTGACAAATAGAATCTATTCGAAATGGAAGACAACTTTTATGATACAACTCATCGGATATTTCTTTGAAATTGACAACACAGTGGCTTTTCCTCTTAAAGTTGCCAAAATATTGAAGGACACAAAAAATCTCAAATCAGAGTGCTTTAAATTTCGTGATTTCCGATGTTATACCACCCAAAAAAATATAAACTAAACTTAAATTTCGTATAATTTTTAAAATCTCTGAAAATGTTTACACGACCATAGAAATATAAATGAAAATTTCTTGCGGCCTTTCGTAACAATCGAAATAATGTGATAACGAAATAATATGATAACATGATATGATAGCTTAATATCTGGGATTAATTTTTTTTTTAATTATAATTTCGAACAAGACCTTTTTTAAGATTTATTTAGCGTCAATGAGTGGGTGAATTCCGTCAAGTAAGTGTCCGGATGAATGCTGAAATGTATCCAGAAATACTGAAAAATCATATGTTTCCACATTTGCGATTGAATATGCCTGAAGACAGTTTATTCCAACATGAGAATGAATTGAAAAACACCAGCCGGTTGGTGAGAAGCTCCTTGATAGCGGAGAATGTTATTGTTGCGTACGGGCAAGTAGCCAAGTCAAATACATTTTGATAGCCAGAGAGTGGTTAAAGCTTAGCATGACTTGGTCTCAACCTGGTCTGAGAATTAAAATAGAGTCTTCTGATTTGTTGCAAGTTAAACATTCAAACAGGAACAATGTTTAATTTGCAATTTAGCGGCAGGATAGTAGAAACGATATCCCTTTGGGACGAAGAATGTTCTAGTCGTTTTACGTCATCGATTCACTACACTTTGAATGACGTCCCAAAACATACCACATTTTCCAAGTTCACACGTAGATGTTCATTCATGATTTTTGAACATATATGTGTCTTTAAATAAAACTCACAAACACATTGCAACTATAACTTCATATTTATTAGATCTCGTCACTTGCCCGTCTTGTCCGTTGTCTTGTTCTTCGTCTCCGTCCGCTTATCCGGCTTCTTCTTCTTGTTGGCCTCGTAAATCTCGATCTGCTTCCTAAGAATACCTTTCAAAAACTGATTCAACAGAATCATCACCATGTAGACTGTCGATAAGTATGACACCAACGAGTATATTCCCATGTACTTGTAGTAGTTCGACAATCCGACGACGTAGAAGAACTGCTTGGACGCCTTCTCCTTCGTGATTCGCTCATAAAAATAATAAGATTGACCCAAGATGAAGAGGCATATGCAGCAGACGCCCAGCGTGGCTGCCCCCGCACCAACAAGGATCTTCTTGAAAATCGGACGCGTGTTAATGCCCAGCTCGGCCACGTTTTCTATCATTGTGTTGTACCCGTTGAGATGTTCTACCGCTTTACGCATTCCGGTGAACAGCGGAAAGTAAATCACAAACGTTATGAGGACGCCCAGGATCTTGAGGAAGATATTGGCGACAATGGTGAGAGAGCTCTCCACTATCATCGGTTTCGCGTAACCCATGAGGTCGCCGCCGCCGATGAGACTTAGGTTTACGTAAGCGTAAATGACGAGGTGGGTTAAGGTGATGGCCGCGTCCAACTTGGAAATCTGGTACCCGCCGTTGGTAAACTTGTACGGGAACATGCCGGCCACGCGAAGTGCCCAAATTGTGACGATGAAGGCTGCTGCGATGTTCGACGGGTTGGTGAAGTCGGTCCATGCAGCAAGTAGCTTACGTCTGGTGTGGGAGAACATGGCGGGGAGCTGACTGTTAGGTCTACCTACTGCTCATTGGGCTTTTATACGAATAGGTCCGGTGGCAATTAGTTCGGGGTAATTAAAGACTAATAGGCGGCAGCTGGTTCGATTGATGGCTCCTAGATACTGCCGTGTCCCCATGGGACAAATTGCACGCAATCTGTTGTTGTTAATTTTCGCGGCAGTAAACTGCCTGCCATCAGACTAACAGTTGTGCGAATAAATAGAGTGAGTCCCTTCTTTTAGTGAACAGAACCTGCAATTTATCGATATCTAATCGGGTCGATAATAAGGCCGTTTCTGCTACTGTTGAATAGGAAACAAATTTAGCTTGCTTTTGATGCCACTGGATTTGTTAATCTTACACGCTTGAGTTTTAAAAAAAGCATCTCAACTTCTTTGTAGCAATAAGGTGTCTTGCGAAGAGACTTGTTCTTTGACGATGAACTCAAAAATGTGTCTTAGAAATTGAAAAAAGCTTGTAAAACTCACAGCTTTGTCACAGGGGTTTGGCACAATTTGGCATGCAAACGATTCTCAGTTAGCTCAAACTAAAATAAAGGAAAAGGATTTGGTCTGATGCAAAAAACCAAACTCCTGGTCCGTCCTCGCCTTTGAAGAATTCTATGTGATTGAGAGAAATCTCGAGGTCTCGTTTTTTTTCAGGCAAAATACAGAAGCGTCTTTAAGTCGATTTTGACTTTACATGTACGCTAACGAACGTCTTAAGAGCTGATTCTGATTGAGGCTAAGCCTGTAGCCTATTTCATTAAGCTACAAGCTAGAATCATAAATTTTTGTTTGTAATTCATAACTAAAAATTTGTCGCATCGCTTTTTGTTCCGAAAGTAACAAATTTGTAATGCACAAAATTGTGAAAATAATGTAAAAAATTGTGGAAAAAAAGTTGTTGATCAAAAGTGTTCAAAATCTCCATTGCATCGGCATTTGTTATGGTGAAGAGTTTATAATGAATTACAAAACAAGCACTTTTTTGCTTCGCTAGTTCGCGAAAAAGGATATCTTATCTAAAGAAGCAGTTGAATTTGGGTAAAAATTTAGGTAAATACATTATCGATGGTTACTTTGAGAACTAAATAAATAAAGCTAGACCAACAGGATGGAAAACGTAGATCCATGCTAAATGTCTCACAATGAAGGTCCTTTCTACAAAGTTGTACCGTTTCAGAGTTTCAGCTGAATTTCCGAATTCCATTAGGGCGTTGTTAAATTCTTTTAAGGATATAGAGTTTGACCTTGGTATGAACAGATATCAAATTCAAAGTTCTATGTATTCTTGTCTGGCCGTTGTGAAATGTTGCCTATAGGGTTAATGAATCGCATGCAGTTGTTGTTGAATCGACACAAAAAATCTGTGGAATCAAAGCTAAGATGTTTGAACGCTGTAGTTTCCGGTTTTGTTATTAAAGTGTACACTTTTTTTGCCTAGAAAAGTTCTAGATTCTTTTGGTTAGCTTTCTGTTGTTGTTAGATCTACTGTTACAACAATTTTCACCTCTTTTATAGGATGAATAAACTTCCCAATTGCGAAATCCATTGCAAAATCGTAGTACCAGAAACAATTTCATGAGACTTTAAATATTCGAAACACTTTCTTTGGACTCTGACTGTACGTCGTGTTAAATTTTTGAGCATTCTTACAAACGACTGCAGGCTGTTTTTGATTCTTGGCAATTCAAGTCATTCAATGTAGGGTTTGGATCCACAATGCTAAAACCTAGTTTCATCAAAAAAACTTTCAAGAAGAGAAGATCTTAGCCTGAAATTTTCAAAGTTGATTGTTTTAGCAGCCTGCTTTTATTTACCATAAATTCTTCAAGGGTGTGTGCCTGAGCCAAAGCTACCTTCCATCGTTGACGGTCCTGGAAGTGCTGCGTTCAGTCCTAAAGACCAAGCTGTCTTGCGTCCGCGATCGCTTGACCTTTAGGAAGTTTAGATTGGAAGGCCGCTTCAGCTGGAGCGTTTGTGCCCTTGCACTCGATGTAGCCAAATCATTGTAGTTGTCGGATTTTTGTCCTCCGTACTATATTTACAGTAAAAAAAAGGAACAGCCACTTTAGAGTGGAAAACAAAAACGAAAAACCACTTTTATTTGATAACACCTTCCTTCCTCCAGCGCTCCGTCTCAATTTCTGACAAAGAAGTAAAGTTCTTGCAAATACGGCAAAAACTCCCTGACAACATAGAATACATTGAGTTCGATACAACATCTTTGTAAAGCTTATAAAGCTCGCGGTTGGAACAAATTTTGAAGCTGCCCAGAGCGAAGTACAGCCTATTGGTTAGGTCACTGGTTAATGGGATATCATACCCTTAAGCTTGGTTTGAGAAATACTGGAGCATGTTCTCTGCACTTGCCCTGCCCTAGCTAAGACCAGATACAAAACGTTGGGAAGCTACTTCATCACGTCGCTGAACGAAGCAGCAAGCCTTAAATAAACTCAACTATTAACTTTCGCATTTGCATCCACATCCTTCTCTCTCAATCAGAGGTGACACCCTACACTACACTAAAGCATGCGGTTATGTCTTCACCTTCATTCGCGGGCAGGAGCGAATCTCAGCGGTTGCCAAGGGTAATTCTTCGGCGAATCTCTACTACGATGACTTTCGTGGAGTTTACGTTAGCCCCGAGGTAATGAACTCCTCCACTTAAATCAAAGTTATAGCTGTCGACGATCATGTTCTGTCCTAGGCAGTGGATGATGGATTGCTTCTTCGTCACCCGCAAATATTTCGTCTTATCCTCGTTTATTTGAAAGGAGCGTGCTCTTACAGACACTCTTGCAACTCATCTACTTAGCCGAGTTCTCGATTCACCTAAATTCTCGGAAACCTCAAAGCAAAATTCAACATAGAGCCCCAGAATCGGGACCCATCCTTTGAATGCATTTATTTATTTCGACTAGAAGACAAGTGATTCGATACCCTTAAGCTGCCCTCTTCTGCATCTCCATCTCGAGGACGCCCTCCAAGAATCGATTAAGTAACGTCACCAGCAGATAGTTTGTACAGAGGTACGTCCCCAGCGAGTAGAGGCACATGTTCTTGTAGTAGTTGGACATGCCGATCATGAAGAAGAACTGCATTGAGGCGTGCTGGTTAGTAAGCTTCTCGTAGAACAGCAGCGAGTGGATCAGCGTGTATAGGCACAGGGAAAAGACGACCATGGTGGTGGTTGAGGAGACGACCAGGATTTGCTTGAAAACGTGGTTGGCGTTAATCCCGAGGGCGGTAAGATTCTGCATTATCGCCTCGTATCCGGTGACAATGCGGATGAAGCTGTTCATACCCAACAAAATGGAGGAGAACGTCGCAAGGCTGATGCCCATTCCGAGGCTCTTGATTAAGATGTTCGCTCCAATGCACACGGTGCTGTCCACAATGAGCGGCTTCGAGTAGCCGAGTGGGTCGGCTACCAGGAGACTGATGCTAACGTACGTGTAAGTGCTCAGATGGGCGAGTGTGATGGCCATCGCTGGATAGGAGACTCTAAAGTGGCCGTTAACTAGGATGTAGGGAAACAGGCCGCCCGTGCGAAGGAAGACCGTCCAAACGATGAATGATGCGTTGAGATTCTTCGGGTTGATAAGAGTGATCCAGGCTTGGTGTAGCTTGGCCTTTGTCAGAGAAAACATTTTATCGGGCTACTGCACGGCTTGGGGTCTGTTGGAAAACTGTCCGGTAGTAGCCGTGGCTTCGATGAAAAGAAGTTGAGAGATTTTATTGCCGGACATAAATGGGACAGTGGATTTCCATTAACGCGCAGATTGATCTGGTGAGAGGCACGCGAGAAGGGCAATAAGGTCGTGAGTTCTCAATTTAGGGTCAAGCAGTCACGAGATGAAAAGTACTATGCTTCCAATTTAGGCTGACACTTTATTATGCTATTCATTTATCCGTAAGGTGAGGGAAACAAGACTCGACCCACTCATTTAGAATACACTCGTCTCTCGCTTTGCGCGGGCGTTAGGAGAATGAAAAGTTTCGTGCAAACCGAAACCGCACAAATCGATTTATGAACGTACATGAATGTATTTTTACAGAAAAACGATAGTAAGCCATGATTCTTTGCATGAGACTATCTTTGATAGTCTTATTTCGCGCAATTCAAAGTGGAATTTGGGTAGATATTTGAAAGTCGTGCAACAGTGAAACCGCGTAAAACGAGGCCGCATAAAACGAGGGATGAGTGTACAAAGAAATGACACTACAGGCTTCGATGAAAAGCTGAAATTATGATGATGATGGCTGGGAATATCGAAGGAGCAAAGTCACGGGTCGTCCTTTCAGTAGTTCTTGAAGTCGTCCGGCTTATCAGTATTGGGAGAAAGCTTTGCTCATACCACTTCCGATTGTTGTTGTTTTCCACTAAAATGATAGCTGATCAATAAAACTGTACAAAAAGTACGGAAAGTAACTGCAATCTCTTATGAGACTTGGGTTTGCTTTCATACAAGATCATATTGACTACCCAGAGAATCTCAAAGTCAATCAAAGACTAGAACTAAGCGCATCACGTTATCTGATTTCTTTTGGTTTCTCAAATTGGCCAATCAACCTCAATCGAGCAATATCATTTTTTCAATAACTTTAAACTATCTTCATTAGTTATGTTTTTAACTTTTTAATAAGTTTTTTCTTTTGCAATTTATTAGAAATAGATAAATAGAGCTAAAATAAAATATTAAAATTTGTCAAGTGCGAGTTAAACGATCTGATAGCTTTATTAGGCCTGGAGTGAAACACCTTATCCGGTTAAAAGCTAATCTTCGGAAAACCTAAGCTGCTTTAAATAAGTGCAAATAAGTAAATGTTTCAGAAGAAAAATTGTGTTGTAAAATTATATTTTATCTTAAAAACCAGACCGAAAATGAAACGTTGGACGTACGATACTTGCGCTGTATTTCTTTCAATGAGATTTTAAGAACTGCCATTTCAAATTTTTGGCTAATAACTCGAAAACTGGCATTGTCAAAAATAAAATAAAATAATTTTAAATGAAAGATTTTATATTCACAATAACCCTGGTAGGTAGAGAGCTCAATCTATTTTATTGTTTTTATAATTCATTTATATTACAATAAAGTTTAATAATAATAATAATAATAATATTCATAATAAACAATAAAGGATAAAAGGTAGTGTTTCAGAGCGAATGTAAATTTTTTTATCGCTTTTTTATTTCGTGGAGTTAACTGATCTTTGCTCTGAACGGCTCATATTAAGCAAGGCACAATAGACATCAGCACAATCAAATACTCTCCCAAGAAACATGTTAAAGACTTCGATCATATTTTATGGAACCAAAAGGTTGTGAACAATAAAATTTGGACACGTCTTTGCCGTGATTCTTGTTGAGCCCGACGGTACCTCGCGTTCCTCGAAACTCCACCAAAACTTCTAAAGACCCATGAAGTCATAAAGCAGCTCCGTTCGATTCTTAATGCGAATCCCACTTAATCGGTACCGCAATCAGAGCGACATGACGTACCCCCGTTGCCATTTCATGAATGGCGCAACCACCACCCGTCGCATGCAACAATGTCGCTCGATTCGATTTGCCATCACCCCCGCACGGCTATTAGCCAGTCTTCCGCGAAATTCCCGACCTAATTTACGTTACCCGTCGAAACAATAACTTTCAGGGGCCAGAGGACGCGGTGCGGCGGCGGCACGATATACGAGCTACAGCCGCCCGGCCGTCGGGAGTGAGGGGGTGGGTGTTTGACGCCAGAAAAACTGTTCGTCATGCGATGGATTCCTGCACCCTTACCTGACGAGCGCATGTGGATACGTATATTTATTCTGTGACTTGGGGCATTAACTCATTTATGACCTGACAACGGTCCTTTGTGAAAGCTTTTGGTTTTTTGGTTTTTTGTTTTTCGGAAACTTGCGTAGAGTGAATTACACGGATGGTAATTACTCGTCGCAAGGATATTTTTGCTCGTTGGCAATAGTCGAACTTTGACTGAGACGGTAGAAGTTCCTGATCCGTTGCAGTGATGGCAGACGAAAAGACAAGCAATGCCCCGGCCACGTCGAGTCCAGAGAAGAGGCGGTCAACTGTGCCGGATATTCGGCAGCAGAACAGCTTCGAGAAGCGCTACAGCAGTATCATCAACGAGCAGATTCTGGTGAACACCATCAACACGGAGGAAATTAGACGACAAATGCAGGTCTTCCTGCCCAGCAGTCGGAGCGGCTCGCCGGCGAAGGAGAAGACACTGATCCTGGACTTGGACGGCGACGATGATGACGAGTAGTAAATTTCCTTCTTCAATTTTACATTCCACGCGTTTTTTTCGAACAATTGACGGAGTTTATTCTTTTTTTGCGAGATTTTTCACCCTCTGCGAACACAACCAAATCAATTAAGTAAATCCTCCTGCAGATGCTTTTGTGGTATTTAATCGACGGGACTCGAGTGGCGAGTCAAACAACCGCTTCAGGCACATTCCCGTGGCAATCGAGTGGAACGAGGACTAAGGACCCTTTGTCGCTGTGTGTCGCTTGCCTCCTGCCCCTTTTTTTTCGCTTCGGTCAAACAAGGATAAAAGTGCTTGACAGTTTGAAATTGGTTCCTTTTGCTTCCTGTTCGAGGGCGTATGTTTAGTCGACATTTTAAAGTGACACAATGAAAAAAGTGCTTCACACGTTTAGGATTCGATTTATTTGCAGTTCGTGTTCAAGATTTTTAAATAAATGTCTGATTTTTAGTGGATTTGTGTTTACTTGTGTTTGTATTTTTGGAAAGGTTGCTTGCTGAAAGCGTAGAGGTCCGAATGACGCTCACGCTGCTACACGTTCTTTTGAATATCATGGTGATCTAAACAATCGTAACAAATTTCCCTTCAAGAAGTTCATATGTGACAGAGTTGTAAAAGAATGCATTCATTTAGGAATACAATCATACAAAAAAGAATGGGATTTAAAAAAATTAAGTCGTTCAATACAACATTCAATATTTCGCAATCAAAGAATTATATTCATTTACAGAAGTCAATAGAATTCACACAATTTAACTTAAGTCAGTAATGAACTCATTTTATAAAAGTGCAAGCCAATGATTTCAATTCATCAATTTTAAATCAGGTGAAGTAAGCGAATTTCGAAGAACCGATTCGAATTCACCTGGCGTTAGGAGTTTTTTTTGCCGATTCGCTCTTTGTACTACCATTAGTTTGGACTTAAAGCCTCTTTTTGTCAATTTTGCGTGTGTGTCAAGCATCTTCCCAGCGTCTGTTTTCCACGTGCTCCATACAGAGCACGATTAATTTCCATCAGATTTTTTATTAAAGTGAATTGCCAAGTATCTTCTGCAATAGAAACAGCCACACAAAATGAAAAACATAGACTAAACAATTAAGGTTACTATTCCGTTTTATGCCAAAAGAATTCAAATTATTTCGTTGAATTCTTTGACTTCAAAAGATTTAATGTGAATTCACTACTGACTTTAACTAACGTGCAGTGAAAAGCGCGAAAAAGCTAGGCTCTGGCCGAGTATGGGCTGTTCCGCAAATAATTTATTATTTATTCCTACAGAAACTTCTTCGTAAGTAATAATAATATCCGGATGGCGGATCATCTCAGAGGTTGTCATCATGTTGTCCACGATGTCCCGTGAACGTCTTCGAAAATCAAACATATCTTTTACTATGTATTTTACTCCCCACACATTGATGAATCCTACACATCAAAGTAGCTTCAATGAAATTTGAGGAATCATCATCATCATTTCATTAAAGTAACAATATTACTTGACAAAAACATTGAAGAGCACATAAACGATGAATTACTTGACGCGCTCAAGTAATTTTGCCAATAAAAATTGGCTATGTGTAGGGCGTTAAGGCCAATCTAATAAGGTGTAGTATCAGGGAAACCTGGGCGCCGTTGGCTCGATCGGTTAGTGGGTCGGACTGTTGAGCGAGAGTACCCGGGTTCGAATCCAGCTCGGAGAAAAAAACACCACAAAACATTTTTCACGGACCCACCTCCAGCGAACGACTGACAACCTTCCTGGAGTACTTCTGTCATGAAAAGCTTTCGCAATTCGCCGTAACGAGCCGGCATTAAACAGTAGGTCCCCTCCACATGTGATAAAATTACAACGCGCACAATTCGTGGAGGCGCGAAAAAGCTAGGCTCTGGGGGCTGTTACGCCGCCCAATACAATCAGGGAAACCACATTATTCTGTGTCCGCTTCTTTAACATTGGTAGAAAAGTGAAGATCTATGATCTGTTTGATTTTCAGTTCTGAAGTGAAAGTATTCATTACATTTTGCCAAAAGAAAGAAACACATTTTAGTCAATTTTTCTAGTTAGTTTTTTCTATAAATCGTATATTTTTCGAGAATTGGAATTAAGAGAAAATGTGTAAACAACTTGATTTTTTAAGCTAAAAAATATTTGTAAGCGAACAACCTCTTCTTAGTAGTAGCTAAGTTTATTAACGGGTGTGTTTGTTCTAATTATTTCTTACTAATCTGTCCATCAGATCTGAAAGTTTGATTACAATTAGATGAGTTGTTTAGAGGTCATCGAGTTTTGACGCTATCTCCATATAAGTTGGTTATTGTTGCGAAGAGTACAACAGCCATCAACAGCAAGACACACACAGAGACACACAGAAAAAAAAAAACACACAAAACTCCCTCAAACAAGACACAACCATACCACAGCTAAAACTTGACATTTATTAAAGCCCCTCACATGATTGCCTTCAACTTCCTAGCCTCGAACTCCTCGATCAGCTTATCTAAGACGCCCTCCAGGAACCGATTCAACAGAATCAACACCATGTAGATCGTGGAAATATACGACATCATTGAGTACAAGCATATGTTCTTGTAGAAGTTTGTCAGACCGACGACGTAGAAGAATTGCGTGGACGCCTTCTCGTCGGTGAGACGCTCATAAAAGTAGTACGCCTGGCCGAGTATGAACATGCACATGGTTAACACCAACAACGTGGCTGTCGCCGACGCCACAAGGACGTGTTTGAAAATTTGCCTAGTATCGATACCCAACTCATTCAAATTCATCATCAGCGTATTGTACCCGTTGAGTTGGCGTACCGCCTTACGCATTCCCGTGAAGAGTGGGAAATAAATCATGAATGTTATCACCACTCCCAGACCTTTGAGGATGACGCTGACCGTTATGGTAAGTGAAGTCTCCACTATCAGTGGCTTTGCGTAGTCCTGCAGGTCTCCGGTACGAAAGAGACTCAAGTTCACGTAAGCGTAGATGGTGAGGTGCGTCAAGGTGATGGCTGTGTTTACCTTCGACAACCGGAACTGTCCATTGTCCTCGCTGTACGGAAACATCCCGGCGAAGCGAAGTGCCCAAATGGTTACGGCGAAGGCATCTGAAAGGGTGATCGGGTTGGTGAACCGGATCCATGCGGCGAGTAGCCGGCGTCTGATGCGAAGAAACATCGCGAAGAGCTAACTGTCGGCTGAATGACGCCGCATCGGGCTTTTATACGAGTGCGTGGCAATTAGTTATGGATCAATTAAAGACTAATAGCTGTCGGTTGATACCTCTGCGATAATGCCACAACCTGAGGGAGGTTATTAGCGCCATGCACGCAGGTAGTGCGTGACGTACGATGCGCTAAAACAATTGCAAGTGAAGTTCAGGTAAAGTTCAAAGTGTCTCCACAGTGATTAGAACGGAATGAACGAAAATGTGCTGACAGAACCAGCTACGCAGCATCACTAGGGCTGAGGACCCTTTGTCGCTGTGTGTCGCTTGCCTCCTGCCCCTTTTTTTTCGCTTCGGTCAAACAAGGATAAAAGTGCTTGACAGTTCGAAATTGGTTCCTTTTGCTTCCTGTTCGAGGGCGTAAGCTTAGTCGACATTTCAAAGTGACGCTATGAAAAAAGTGCTTCACAAGTTTAGGATTCGATTTATCAAGATTTTCAAATAAATATTTGTTTTTTGTTGGATTTGTGTTTACTTGTGTTTGTATTTTTGGAAAGGTTGCTTGCTGAAAGCGTAGAGGTGCGAATGACGCTCATGAGGCTACACGGTCTTTTGAATAACATGGTGATCTAAACAATGGTAACAAATTTCACTTTCAGAAGTTCGTATGTGTAACATGTGATTGCTCTGTGACCCGAAAAGAAACTTACAGATCTTTCTTCTGCAATTTTAGACCTGTGGACGCATAATGTTGTCTAATTGTGAAAGAACTGTTTATGTTCAGGGCAGAATTTTTATATATTTTCCATTTATCTAGACTGCTCCTGGGTCAAAAAGATCTATCCGATGGACGGGTGAAGTTTAAAGGTTACTGCGCATTAGTTGTCACTTTTCTTCCTGTGTTTTAAATTAAAAAGTAATAACTGACGCAACTCTAAGTCGATTGATATTTCATGTAAATAAAATTACTGTAACATGTTTTTGGAAGGAAAGGCGACAAAGTTCTTTTACAGTCTGTAATTTGAAATGCATCTTTACTTTTTCGAAGTAAATGGTAAAAAAGAAGTTTTACTATTGGATAGTAGATGGCTTTTTGCAAACCAAAACATTAAATGAAATTTTATTTCTACTGGCAATTCTACCTACTGAAAGCCTTTAATTTATAAAAAAAAATTTAAATGCCAAACTACCACTAAGTTCTTTGGAAAGTACGGCTTTTATTTTGGATGACATTGGTGTTTCAACTAAAAGGATTTGAAGATTGTAGATCTATCTGCTTCGACAAAGTGGAATTCAATTCGAAAAGTGGGAATCAAGCAGCACAGAGAAAAGTCAAGTTGGGGTCTTTTCATAGATTTGGCATATTTTTATATATTTTTCTTTAGAATTTACTAGTACTCGTATTAATTAAGTATGAAAGGTTTAAGAGTTGGTTGAGTCTCACATTCCTCTCACCAATAAAGTGATCACTAGAAATACATCTTAAGTTATTTTAAGAAAACAAAAAAAAACTTTGTGAAAAAAAGTAAAATTACGGGACGTTAGGATTTTCTCTGTTGCAGCGGAGTGACCTGTGGTTTGGCAAAACTAAAAACATGTTATTAATGTCACTACTAGAATTTATTTATCACGTTCACATTATACAAAGTATGCGACTTAAGTAAACTTAGTCACCATAAGTATTACAAAGTTGCGTTTTATTTGGTGATGGATTAGTGCAGAATTTTCGTGCAGTATTTACCGATTCCGTATGTTACCGAATTTTAGTTGAAGTAATGAGATTCATTTTGATTTAAAAATGTCTTTTAACGCAATTCGGTCTATTAGTAAGTAAGTAATGTGTGACTTGACAAATATTATTGACGCCTTTTTTTGTCAAGCAACATTGATGAATCTCCCCACACACATCAAATAACATGGAAAATTTTTTACTGAAATTCGTTTATTCGTTTCTCATGTGTCGACGAGAAGTCAGGATAATTTGTTTTTTCGTGCAATTGGTGTTGCAGCAACTGCAGTAATATTGAATGAAATAAGAGAAGGTTGGAATGTATGTAAATGTATTACTAGGGCTAGTCAAAATCAGTGTTACAAGATTTTTGGCAAACAAAATTCCTTTTTTTGGCCTCTTAACAAAATTGTTTTCATACAAAAACGCGAAAAGCGCGAAGAAGCTAGGCTTTGGCCGCGTATGGGCGGTTACGCAGATTACTTACAAAAATTTTTTCGTATGTAAAAATAATATCCGAACGACGGATCATCTCAGTCATTGCCATCGTGTTGTCCACAATGGCCCGTGTAAATTTTCGAAAATCAAACATGTATTTTACTCCCCGCACATTGATGAATCCTACACATCATCAAAGTAGCTACAATGAAATTTGACGAAAAACAAATCAATCCTGATTTTCAGCAATGTAACAATGTCACTTGGTAAACATATTTAAGAGCACGCAAACGATCAATTACTTGACGCGCTCAAGTAATTTTGCCAATAAACATTAACCATTTGTATGGCGTTAAAGCCCAACTAATAAGGTGTAGTATCAGGGAAGCCACATTATTCTGTGTCCGCTGAAATTAATTTCTTTCCATTGTTCAAAGTTGTTAGAAGTTTCTTTGATAAAGTATACTGGAGTAAATTAATTCGGTCAGTTTCACCTCACAAACGATTTTTGAATCCCATCTCCCAAAAATGTCTTGTCTTTCTATACAAAATCGAATTTAGGATTAAATTGTTGGTTACTACGCACAAAGCGAGACGATGTCCTATCAAATTGTGCTGCATTCATCAAAATCAGGTTGTACTGGTGTTGGTTAAATGAAAAGATGCTGTACCCTTGTATTCGTGTGATTCAATCCAGGTCAGCGGTCAAAAACCAAAAGCTCCTGGATCAGAACCACGTTCAGTAAGCATATCTGGACAGTTTTACTTTCAAGCTTCAACTTACCACTTTTATAAGAGACCCTCTGTACAGATTGACAGAAAAGTGAAGATCTGTGATCTGTTTGATTTTCAGTTCTAAAGTGAACGCATTCAATAAATTTTCTCAACATAGAGAAACACATTTCAGTAAATACTTCAAAGTTATTTTTTTCTATGAAAAAGTAATAATTGATTATTTTTCGAGAATGTGAATTGAAAGAT
Source organism: Syritta pipiens (assembly GCA_905187475.1). Taxonomy (NCBI): domain Eukaryota; kingdom Metazoa; phylum Arthropoda; class Insecta; order Diptera; family Syrphidae; genus Syritta; species Syritta pipiens. The sequence continues at coordinate 67,450,427 of LR994571.1, read as the reverse complement.
GTGTAAATAACTTTATTAATTGAATATATAGATGTAACATCTTTGACATTTAAGTACGGAAGGACGTCGAGGTTTGTAAACAGAAAAAACTAGTTTTCAATTCTCTGATAGAAGATGGAAGTGCAAAAAACAAAAAAAATTTAAACTTGGGATGATTTTACATTAATACACACTAGATTACTTCTTACCCATATATTACAGCTTGCTTTCTTAAGTTAAAAAAACAGACATAAATATTTGTGAACGAACAAATTATTTTTGGTAGGAGCTAAGTATTAGTGGGTGTGTCAGGAGATGTTTGCTCTAAATATTTCCTACTAATCTGCCCATCAGATCTGAAAGTTTGATTGCAATTAGATGAGTTGAGGTCATTGAGTTTTGACGCTATCACCATATAAGCTGTTATTGTTGCGAAGAGTACAACAGCCATCAACAGTAAGACACACACAGTTTTAATAAAAAACAAACACATACAAAGCTTCCTTAAATAAGACATAACGACATCACACCATCAACTTGACATTTATTAAAACCCCTCACATGATTGCCTTCATCTTCCTAGCCTCGAACTCCTCGATCAGCTTGTCTAGAACGCCCTCCAGGAACCTATTCAACTGAATCAACACCATGTAGATCGTGGAAATATACGACATCAGTGCGTACAAGCATATGTTCTTGTAGAAGTTTGTCAGACCGACGACGTAGAAGAATTGCGTGGACGCCTTCTCGTCGGTGAGCCGCTCATAAAAGTAGTACGCCTGGCCGAGTATGAACATGCACATGGCTAACACCAACAACGTGGCTGTCGCCGACGCCACAAGGACGTGTTTGAAAATTTGCCTAGTATCGATGCCCAGCTCATTCAAATTCATCATCAGCGTATTGTATCCGTTGAGTCGGCGTACCGCCTTACGCATTCCCGTGAAGAGTGAGAAATAAATCACGAATGTTATCAGCACTCCCAGGCCCTTGAGGATGACGTTGACCGCTATGGTAAGTGAAGTCTCCACTATCAGTGGCTTTGCGTAGTCCTGCAGGTCGCCGGTACGGAAGAGACTCAAGTTCACATAAGCGTAGATGGTGAGGTGCGTCAAGGTGATGGCTGTGTTCAACTTCGACATCCGCAACTGTCCATTGTCCTCGCTGTACGGGAACATGCCGGCGAAGCGAAGTGCCCAAATGGTAACGGCGAAGGCATCTGGGGCATTGATAGGGTTGGTGAACCGGATCCATTCGGCGAGTAGCCGACGTCTGATGCGAAGAAACATCGCGAAACCTAACTGTCGGTTGAATGGCGCCGCATCGGGCTTTTATACGAGTGCGTGGCAATAAGTCATGGATCAATTAAAGACTAATAGGTGTCGGTTAATAGCCCCGCGATAATGCCACGTCCCAGAGGGAGGTTATTAGCGCCATGCAGAAGCAGGTAAAATTGAAAGTGTCTCCACAGTGATTAGAACGGAATGAACGAAAATGTGCTGCCACAACCAGCCTGGTGCGCAGCATCACATCCCTTTGAGATGAATTCCACTGGGAAACTTCAATACTCAACAAGTGAATGTCGTCGCTTCGCCAATTGCTCCCCAAAGTCAGACAGCCAAAGATTCTAAAAAAAAACCCACCACCCGTCATCCGTCTTTATGTCAACCCGAGAAGACTCTCGGAATCGGAGCTGAAGTCGCACTTGTTGAATCGAATGACAATTCAACGTTTAAGACCAACCAATAAAGAAAGCATTTCATCAAGGAGATGGGCAGAAGCCAGTGAAATAGAAAAATGATACCCTTCCCCCGGGATCATCGTATAAATCACAATTGCAAATGGCTACGACTAAGAGTGTTGTGGATGCCAAGGTAAACCTCATAAATAAAACATTCACCATCAAGAAGTGCGGCGTCTCTCTCTCATCGCGATAGAAATGGAGATGGCTGCTAATAAATATCTCACCCTGCGTTCGCTCGCGAGGATAATAAATGCATGGACCTAACCTGCTTATGTTTATGTAATAGTCCTGATAGATGATAAACACGACCCACTCCAGAGCCGCTGCTACATTGAATCACAGGAAGGCATTCATTTCGCTAAGTGCCTTTAAAGACGGAGGGTGGTCGATGGGAGAGATTTCTTTTTGATTTGAGTGGCAAAAGGGAATCCTTTTTCCTGAAAGTTGTGTGTACTCACCTACAGTTGTGAGGAGCATGTTGTCCAAAAGCAGGGCGATTGCGACAATTACCAAAACCAGGCGTCGCGAGCCCCTCCATCGAATCATCCACGCCTTGGTGGCGGCCCAGGTCCCAGCAGCGCGGTAGTCCTCCTGCCGGTAGTTATCCGATGGCGGAATTGGCGGCGAGGAGGCCGATGATGTCATTTGCGGTCCATAGCTGTGGTAAGTGGTGGTGTTGGTGGTGGTGTTGCCCCGATCGGTGGCAGGTGGCTGCTGTGACGGCAGGTGGTGCTGGTGGTGGGAGGACAGGTCGCTGGAGTCCTGCGACGTGAGGGACTCGGTGTTGGTGGCATTTTGGTAGGATGGTAGCTGATTCTGATGGTCCAAGTGGGCCTTAAATGGATTCCGGCTGGGCGTTGAGTTTGCTGCTGCAGCGGCGGCAGTTGAATCGTTCGTTCTTGGTCCACCAGGATCAGTCGATTGCATTTCGCCACCCACTTATTGCTGCAAAGAGAAAAAAAAGGAAGAAGATAAACGAATGTAATAAGTCGTTGTAATCCTTCTTGAGGAGTAATTAAAAAGAAATCACAGACGCAATCCTATTACTCGCTTTCACTTGTCTCCAGGGGATGAATGACGGCGGAGACGGAGAGAAGATGAAAAAAGAAATCCGGAAGTGGAATTCAATTTCGCGCACAGTTTTATATTTATTCAGAGTCATGGAGTTTTTATTTGATGTGTTCCGTGGGCGACGGGGGAGGGCGATGGATTCACAATCCGTTTACAGGGATAAAGGTAAATCGCTTGTTCTTAGCTAGCGACAGTGGATCGGAAAATCTAAATCAGAATCAACGGCAATCGCATTCAAATCGAATCAGAAAGTAATGAAATGATGAAATTATTGTTACTCGGCAATTGATCGGATTACGATAAGATTTCTGGGGTGCTGCGTTTCTGTGAGTGAGACGAGTGGGAGGACTTTTTCGGTTTCTGTTGAAGTGCTTTCTTTTGGAACGTGTATTTGAGATAATTCTACCACATACAGTTATACTTATTAAAACGCCATATCAGGTGACTGGCACAGTCCCATCTTCGAGTGATAAGAGAATTCATAGGTCTATGGTATCTCAGGAAATGATTTGATAGTCTCTTCTTATTTTAGAATAAAATATTCATATTCTTCATTCTTTGGTTATCTTATGTGTTTGAAGACTGGGCCTAGTTTTTATGTTAAGAATGACCGAAGGTGTTGTATGACATTTGTTTTCAATGATCATAGTAAGCTCAGATCCTAAACAAACAAGCCACTAGAGAAATTGACTCAACTAAACTTGGGGAAAAGTTTTGATTGACGTTTGAAGTCAAGACTTTTGAAAAATGCTATGAAATAATGCATTCAACATTGAGGTTAAGCCATTGATTTTTTTAAAGATGCTCAAGTTCATTTGCTTAAAATGGTTATTAGTAGAGACCGAATTATTCTGGCCCTTTTACCCATCTATTGCATAATTTTACATTATAGTGAAAATCAAGTTGTGATTCACATTTTACTAGGTGACATCACAATTCACAGGGGAAGGTAGGCACTCTTACTTGTGATAACTCTATGGGGAAAGTGGATTCATGGTGTACTTTTTTACAGTGAGCATTTCGAGACCACCAATTATGTGATTGCAGACTTCGAATGTACGGAATCTGTAGTAGTTCGTCAATCCAAGGAAGCATTTAACAACTGTTCAACTCTTCCATTAAAAAAAAGCATAGCATGGGAGTATTGAAAAACTCGAAACTCAGACTGTGTCAATTTATAACTCGCACAACACAGTGGAGGCGCGAAAAAGCTATGCTCTGGCCCTGTATGGGCTGTTACGCATTAATTTAAATGTAATGTGATCATATCTGTCTAACTAACAGCCGTCTCTTAAAACTTTCCGAAGTATACTAGTAAAGTAAATAATTTAAGTAAGAATATAATCTTAAGTTAGTATGGCTTCTGTTGAGAAATCTATGGTCTCGTCTGCACGGATGGTTAGTGGAGGAGAACGTATAATCATGAGTTGTACGGGCTGTAGAGTGACACTGATCTGGCCAAAAGGATAAAAGTCCAATGACTGAGATGGCTAGATGGCTAGATGGAGCGAATGGACACCAGCGCTCCAAAAAATCTTCGAATCCACCCCAGTGGGTTGGCGTGGTAGACTGAATAACAGATGGCGCACCCAAGTGGAAGCTGACATTAACAAGCTTGGTTTGCGGCACTGGAAGCAGCTGGCTAGGGGCCGAGCTGGCTGGAGAGATTTGATGCGTGCGACCCTGGCCCACCCCGAACTATAGCGCCACCAAATAGAATAGAATAGAAGACTTCGTATCAGAAGGCGTTTGTTCTAAAGATTTCTTATCAAATTATTTATCATATCTGAAAGTTTTACGTTTCCATGTAACGTAAACCTCTGTGCACTTTGGTTATTGTCGCAAAATGTACAACAGCCATCAACAGGAAGACAAACACAGCTTGAAATGAAAAAAACACACAGAACTTCCTCAAATAAAACTCACAACCACATCACAGCTACAACTTGACATTTATTAAAACCCCTCACATGATGGCCTTCATCTTCCTGGCCTCGTATTCCTCGATCTGCTTGTCTAGGACGCCCTGTAGAAATCGATTCAACAGAGTCAACACCATGTAGCTTGTGGACATATACGTCATCAGTGCGTACAAGCACATGTTCTTATAGAAGTTTGTCAGACCGACGACGTAGAAGAATTGCGTGGACGCCTTCTCGTCGGTGAGCCGCTCATAAAAGTAGTACGCCTGGCCGAGTATAAAAGTGCACATGGCTAACACCACTAACGTGGCTGTCGCCGACGCCACAAGGATCTGCTTGAAGATTTGCTTTGTATCGATGCCCAGCTCACCCAAATTCATCATCAGCGTGTTGTAGCCGTTGAGTTTTTGTACCGCCTTACGGATTCCCGTGAAGAGTGGGAAATAAATCACGAATGTTATCACCACTCCCAGACCTTTGAGGATGATATTGACCGCGACGGTAAGCGACGTCTTCACGATCAGCGGTTTAGCGTAGTCCTGCAGGTCACCGGTACTGAAGAGACTCAAGTTCACGTAAGCGTAGATGGTGAGGTGCGTCAAGGTGATGGCTGTGTCCACCTTCGACATCCGGAACTGTCCATTGTCCGCGGTGTATGGGTACATGCCGGCGAAGCGAAGTGCCCAAACGGTGACGGCAAAGGCGTCCGGCATGGTGATCGGGTTGGTAAACCGGATCCATTCGGCGAGTAGCCAGCGTTTGATACGAAGGAACATCGCGGGGCGCTAACTGTCGGTTTAATTGCAGCGCACTTGGCTTTTATACGAGTGCGTGGTAATTAGTTATAGATCAATTAAAGACTAATAGGTGCCGGCTGCTTCGATTGATGACTCCGCGATACTGCCGCGTCCCAGTGGGAGGTTATTAGCGCCATGTATGCGGGCGTGACGTACGATGCAGTAAACAATTGCAAGCCCATCAGGAGCAGGTAGAGTTCAAAATGTCTCCACAGTGAGCGAAATGTGGTGGGGTGGAGTCGGTTAACGCGACAATCGATAATTGATAATCAAAATTGAAAATTTCGCTCCATGTAAGGTGATTATCAAAACGACAATCGTGTTTTTGCATTGACATGAATCGACAGCTATTTAGATGTCACTTTCATATATTTATGTTTAGTTTGGTGCAGTCGACTTCAATTTGGTTACTTTATAATAATAAGATAAGTTTTATGAATCAATTCTTCAAACCGCGTAAACAGTGAGAAGTGTCATTATGTTTTAGATTTAAAAAAAAACTTTCGTTTGACAAAAGCAGCATTTATACATGTTTTGTGGCTGCTCGATTTACCACCTATTCCTCAATTGGCTGCAACACAAAATATTCTTGGTGGTGGCTTTTCCATAAATTCGGAAAGAATGGCAATTTGTTGCTTTACGCAATGAGACCTAAGAGAAAACACAACTATTATTTTTAATATTTCTCAGATACATATTATATATATGTATATGTACATACATATACATATATGCGTACATATTTTGTAAATTAATAAAAACATAACAACTTATTAAAATCAGAACACAAATAGACAATAGACACAAAAAATGTTGCCAAGAAACCAAAAATTTTTTGCGATCGGTTTACATAGAGCAATGAATATTTTACAATCAACTATCACCTTAGACGATTCCACCCCTGCCATAATTAGCCTGGCTGCATTCCATAAGCATCGCATCTCTTCAAGATGAATTCTACTGGAAAACTTCAAATCTCAACAAGTGAATGTCGTCGCTTCACCAATTGCTCCCCAAACTCAGACAGCCAAAGATTCTAAAAAAAACTCCACCATCTTTCAAGCTTCTTCCAAGCTTTTCTTTCTTTTTAATATTGAGTAAATTTAATGTAATGTTATCTTTCTTACTAAAAGCTGATGGTCCTTGTTATGTAAATTGAATTGAGAATCTCAATTTGAGATCAATTTTACGTTGTGAATTAAATTCACTTGCCTTTGTATCACATATTCTAAAGATGAAAAAAAAGATGGCCTTTTGATAAGGCTTGATAATTCACATCAATTCTATATTTTTTAATAAGAAACATCTTTTACTCTTCCATCCTTTTGCTTTGTTTTTTAATCCATTTAGAACAAATATTGAATGTATACCGCGATGATGAGGAATGAATTGTAAAGCGTTCAAGATTTCCCAAAAACTTTGCCAACTGTTAATCCTTCTTCATCGATCGTTCTTAATTTTCTCCATTAATGTAGTGTTGCTCCGAGTTTGTATGGCTGAGGAATTGAAGTTGGTGTAAACTACTCCAATATTTTGGGAAGATGTAAGACACATCTAAAAGGCAAAATCGACCGACTAATTCAATCGATCCGTCTTTCTCCGCGGTTTTTACCAAAAGTACTAATACACATTTTTTTTAAAATGTTTTCTTTAGTTTAATTTTAAATTTTAAATACATAGCTGATTTTGACATTTCAAGAAAAAAATCGAAGTGGGTTCGAAAAACTCGATTTCACATGGGTTGCAAAATATTCAATTTTATCTCGAGAGGATTTGAAAATGAACTACTTAATAAACTTGGCATACATTGTTTAATGCATTTATGGATTTTGTTCTGAAATGAACGGATGGGTTCATAAAGTACTCCCATAAGTAACGTTTCGTAGTTAATAGCTTATACAGCTACAGCTTAAGCGTTTATCAAAATTACACATTGACGTAAAAAAAAAATACACAATACTAAATCATAGGAATCATAAATGAGCCACAAATTGATTAACTCAATTGTCTGAAAAATCTTAGATTTAAGTGTCAAAGCACTTGGTATAGCCATAACTTTATATGTTTACGATATCGTATCTCTGAATAATAAAGATTAACACCATTAAACGACAATTTTTTGAGTAAAACCTAGTGCATTTCTGGGGCGAATGTAAATTACTTCATCGCTTTTCTCAAATTCTTGTTTTTTGGAGTTAATCGAACTATGCTCTGCTCAAAACAAAACACACAGGCAATTTCAATTCGAAACGCTTTTAAAAACCCAGATTAAGGACAAAATTGGGATGAATGCTGAGCAAACTTATTGCAGTTTTTAGGGTTTCGTTCCAAAGGAATAACGAAACCCTTATGGAATCACTTCGGTGTCTGTCTGTCTGTCTGTCTGTCTGTCTGTCGCCTTTTACATATTTGACTATAACTTATAAGTCCTTTGTAGTTAAGGGATGAAATTTGGACTGAAGGTGTATCTAGGCAACCCAAAAATAAATCATGCACCCTTTTTGGAATTAGTCGCAGATTAAAGAAAAAGTTAGTACTAATACTAACGCCCGAAAAAACGTTTACTCACTTTGATGGTCGATATGGGTGTCATTGGAAAGGGGGCGGTGCTCTGATTATGAAAATGTCTGTCTGTCTGTCATTAGGCCTTAACCTAGGTAATTGGCGAACCACTAAGAATTTAGAAATAAAACTTTGCTAAAAGACGTATTTCACTTGCCCAAAGAAAGTTCAGGAAAAAAATTTGAAGAAAATTTTATACTAGCGAAAAACTTAGTACCAATACTAAATTTGAAAAATAAATTTCTTTTACTAGTTCCTTGATATGGGTATTGTTGGAAAGAGGATGATAGTTAGATCAAAAAATTGTACTATAGTAATCATCTCACTCTTATTGGTAAGAAGTTATTAGCCAACAAATTGCCGAAAACTGACTTGTGTACCGTGTCCCCCACCTTACTTTCTAGAATATTTGACCAAAAAATCTGAAAAAAATTGGAGTTATGCAGCAACTCATCGCAACAGCCCAAAATTATCCGAAAATCGTGTGTGATTTTTTATTTGTACTAAAATAAATTAATTACTAACTTTTTTTGAAAAAAATTTCACGACAATATATTAAGTGAGGTACCATCGGATGGGTCTTGCAAAATGAAAGAGAGTTTTCATTTTGAACTTTTCATTTGGAAGTTAAGTTTTCGAGATATTAAGCTTCAAAGTCGAAAAAAAGGCGTCCCCCCCCCTCGCATTTCCACACCCGTTGGTCTAAAAATCTGAAAAAAATCTAGAATGTAGATCTTGATGTAATCTTTGTGTTAAAATTGGTTTGAGCACTCTGGCTTTAATAGTTTTCGAGATATTGGCCAAAAACCAAAAAACAAAAACATTCGAATTTTGAAGATCCGAAAACGCCATTTTGTAGATCTCAGTGAAAGAACAAATAAGTATTACGTAAAAAAAATTACTTTCATACAATTTTTCGAGATATTAACGATTTAAATCGAATCAGTTATCGCAAAAAACGATGAACTGACGGCAGTCTCAGTGTCGCTTGCGGCATTTCATCCCCTAAATGCACCAAAGCAATTTTCACACAGCTGGCGCGATCAGCAAATGGGAAAGGATTTTCTTTTGTTCAGTTTCGTTCGAAATGAAAGAATTTTAGTGATTGAACAGTGAATTGAGTTTAATTTGATTTGACTATTTTAGTTTGTTGATTTCTTAGACTTATATTAAGTCTAAACTACTAATCTGTTTGCGAACGAAACCCTCGGCGGGTGAGTGAAACTCACACTTGACCAGTTTTTTTTTATTGACTATTAATTGAATCGATGATTGTTAACACAACGTATAGTGAGGTGCACAAATGAGTACATGTGTTTTGTAAGTGTAATTTACACTTCATAGAAAAAACGGAATAAGTTACGTTCAAAGTTTTTTTGCACTTTATTACTACATTTAAGGACGAACAAAACAGTACGTAATACAAGACGAAAAACCTAAAAGTTTAAGAAATGAGGAGAAAAACAATCTGCATACTCAATTTTGCCCCAAAAACTCAAAAATGTACCATTATTTTTTGGCTTGCTTTAATTTTTTTTGTTTATGGTGTGTTCAATTGTGTGTAATAAGACCTTTTTTATTCTTCAAAATCGAAAACAGCATTAATTGCAAACGATTTTCAAAGGAATGATGAAACTGTCACAATATATCGAAGACATTGCTGTATCTATGACAAAAAGTGACTGATCGAGACGAAGCTTAATACAAGCCAAGCTGTGACTATTGGAGGTCAGAAGCGGCGAAGAGCTGCGTCCAAACCATAAGCAAGAGTTCGTAAAAGAACCGCATCGGAAGTAGACCCATATAATACAAGTGAAAACTAATAAGTCTTTAACATTGAAATGTGCCTTTACAGCAGTAAATACGCCTGTTAATCGATGGAGGTTAGAAGAGCTCTCTAGGACATTGACTTTATCTCTGACAAAAAAAAAACAATAAATGCTAGGGCATGGTTCAAGCTCGCCAGAAAACATAGTAATTGGGCTGCAAATGAGTGAAAACATACGGTATGATCAGGCGAATCAAAATTTAATCGGTTTGCATGCATGCAATGCAATTCGGGCCACCCATGGGAGATCACCCATAGGCGTTTTGGACCAACAATGCATTTTTTTCCTCTGAATGAACCGGATAAAATAAAAAGCGAAATATCTTTGAAAGCAATATTTCTATCGTGTAACCATTATTGGTCTTTGTCTTTGTGATAAATTATGCCCATAGGTTCTCAAAATGATTTATCATTTAAATTCTGTATGTTTTCAAAATCTTCGCTTACTAGTGAACTATTTGTAGATCTCAGTGAAAGAACAAATAAGTATTACGTAAAAAAAATTACTTTCATACAATTTTTCGAGATATTAACGATTTAAATCGAATCAGTTATCGCAAAAAACGATGAACTGACGGCAGTCTCAGTGTCGCTTGCGGCATTTCATCCCCTAAATGCACCAAAGCAATTTTCACACGGCTGGCGCGATCAGCAAATGGGAAAGGATTTTCTTTTGTTCAGTTTCGTTCGAAATGAAAGAATTTTAGTGATTGAACAGTGAATTGAGTTTAATTTGATTTGACTATTTTAGTTTGTTGATTTCTTAGACTTATATTAAGTCTAAACTACTAATCTGTTTGCGAACGAAACCCTCGGCGGGTGAGTGAAACTCACACTTGACCAGTTTTTTTTTATTGACTATTAATTGAATCGATGATTGTTAACACAACGTATAGTGAGGTGCACAAATGAGTACATGTGTTTTGTAAGTGTAATTTACACTTCATAGAAAAAACGGAATAAGTTACGTTCAAAGTTTTTTTGCACTTTATTACTACATTTAAGGACGAACAAAACAGTACGTAATACAAGACGAAAAACCTAAAAGTTTAAGAAATGAGGAGAAAAACAATCTGCATACTCAATTTTGCCCCAAAAACTCAAAAATGTACCATTATTTTTTGGCTTGCTTTAATTTTTTTTGTTTATGGTGTGTTCAATTGTGTGTAATAAGACCTTTTTTATTCTTCAAAATCGAAAACAGCATTAATTGCAAACGATTTTCAAAGGAATGATGAAACTGTCACAATATATCGAAGACATTGCTGTATCTATGACAAAAAGTGACTGATCGAGACGGAGCTTAATACAAGCCAAGCTGTGACTATTGGAGGTCAGAAGCGGCGAAGAGCTACGTCCAAACCATAAGCAAGAGTTCGTAAAAGAACCGCATCGGAAGTAGACCCATATAATACAAGTGAAAACTAATAAGTCTTTAACATTGAAATGTGCCTTTACAGCAGTAAATACGCCTGTTAATCGATGGAGGTTAGAAGAGCTCTCTAGGACATTGACTTTATCTCTGACAAAAAAAAAAACAATAAATGCTAGGGCATGGTTCAAGCTCGCCAGAAAACATAGTAATTGGGCTGCAAATGAGTGAAAACATACGGTATGATCAGGCGAATCAAAATTTAATCGGTTTGCATGCATGCAATGCAATTCGGGCCACCCATGGGAGATCACCCATAGGCGTTTTGGACCAACAATACATTTTTTTCCTCTGAATGAACCGGATAAAATAAAAAGCGAAATATCTTTGAAAGCAATATTTCTATCGTGTAACCATTATTGGTCTTTGTCTTTGTGATAAATTCTGCCCATAGGTTCTCAAAATGATTTATCATTTAAATTCTGTATGTTTTCAAAATCTTCGCTTACTAGTGAACTCCATTCTGATTTCACTTCCCTAAAACATTCAACCCCCACAAACGTCGAAAAATGGCTCCTCAGTTCACAAACTCCTTTAATTGACTTCCTTCGTTTATCTTGAAGGCCCTCCAATCAAACAGCATCTAACTCAATAAAATCTCCACACCACGTCGCTTTAATTAGAAAAAGAAAACTCTCCCTCCCGGAGACAAGTGGATGTGCATGAATAAATAATTCGTCAACGGTTCAAATGATTAGAATTAGATTTTCCCTTCGAAAACTGAAAAGGTCCTCACAAATTGAATTAAAATTGACTATTACACCCATTCTCCGCCGGGGAGCATCACTCGTCCTGCATCAATGGCTGCATGAATAGACATGTCATACGCCATGTCGATACGACACGACATGACGACACAAATTCAAATGGGGTCTCTCTGTGTGTGAGGAGGCATCATCATCAGCATCTTTGTTCCTTTTTCAATTTTAAGTAATATTCGCCCACCCCGAGGGGGTTGGTTTGTCATCGACACCCCCGTCGCACGACGTCTTCTAATTGCCAACGCGAGCGAGTGATGCCTTTAGAAGTTTTCTTCGCTTTTTCGGTAACGGCGCGGTAAAGTGACTGGGAGCGGGGCAGAACGACATTTCCCAATTCAATTTGTTCTCTAATTCAGTTAGGAGGCATTTTCGAAGGACGCACTACCACCATCACCGCACAGCCGAGTCAAAAAGTTGGTTGGGTGTGTGCGAAAACTTTTGCACGCCACTGTGAGTGATTAAAATGTAATCATTCAGGCATTATGCGTGATGATGAGTGGCAGCAGATGAGTTATATTTTAATTTCCTTTTAAAAACAAAATGTCAATGGTCAGTAAGAAGTGGGTGGGGTGTGTGTGAAGACAACGACGACGATGGATTTGCGTTTTGTTTTTGTGCACAAGAAATCGGAATTAATTTCAAAGATTTGCTGACACATGTTGGTGATTTTAATTAGAGTTTGTTGGTGTTTTTGTTTTTTTTTTTTCTTAAAAGTGGAAGACGACATCCATATGCTGCTGTGGGAGGTTGCGAAAGTCTCCTTGCGTCGCGTAATTGAGCGTGATTAGATTTAAGTTTTCTCATTTTTGGGTAAGCTGTTGAAAAACAGAATTCGAACTTAAAGTCCGTGTTTTTGTGTATTTATGCAGTTTTGTAAGTTAAAAAAAAAAAACAAAAGACAACATCATCCACAAACGTTACTTTCATGTCTGCAAATAAAAAATAGTGAAGAAGAAAAGTGCAAAGATTTTCTTGGTTTACATTAATTATCTTCAAATTTTCCTCTTATTTGGACCCAAACATAATCGTCCATGTTATTGGCATCCCATTTACTATTGAATGAGACCTCTCAACACTCTCTTCATTGATACTTTACATAATTTTGCTTTAAGAAATCTAAGAAATATGTTGCTTCGCCGGTTTCTCCCTTTTCAACTTATCCGTTAAATTTTCCACTTACTCAACATTATTTTCTTGTTCTGTACTTTATAGAAATTATGTTTCTGAATGCTGTCGTATCATTTCGGTTTTAATGTTCTGGTGTAGTTTGAGAGTACGACATCAATACAACAAGTGTTTTCCTTTTTCAGTTGGAAAAGTTTTGTTACCAAGGTATTGAAAGTTAAATTGCTAGTCACAAGACAGACCCGCGTAAGTCGAGCTAAGACAAAATTGAGATTGTTGCAGTTTTTATTTTATAAAATGTGAAATGATTGTATAATCTTGGACAAATTTTGAACGGAAATGAAATTAATGTTCATTCAATACAATTTTCGCTACTTTTTGCTACTAAATACACATGGGCTTACAAAGAGAACTTAAAGTTTAAAGGTTTTATTGGGGCTCGTCCATTTTTAAGGTTTCGTTCCAAAGGAATATCGAAACTCACTTCAGTGTCTGTCTGTCTCTTTTTTCCCAACTATCGACCAGTCACACTCAATGCTGATATCGAAAACAGATTTGTTCTTTTTGCATTTTACATTTTATGATGCAGTTGCCGTAAACTCAACAGTTGAAAGTGTGCTTGACTAATCATAAGAAAACAGAAACTACCAAAAACAATTAGCATAAACAAATTTTTGTTACACAGTGTTACGTAAAGTTAAAACTTTGTGAAGTAATTTAAAAATAAAAATGCATATTTAAAAGTTGACGGCTAAAGGTAGTCGTTTTGAGTGGCTTTATTGCGATTTCAAGTGGCATTCGTAGGAACAAATTTGGAACAAAGTGTTTAATAATTTCCTACTCAAGGAACCACAAAAAATTAAAAACTATCAAGAGTTCAAAATAACAAGAGTTTAAATAACAAAGATCGAGGAAGAACAAAAAAAAAAAGAACAAATGAACAAAAAAATTGATTGAAGATCGTGATTTATTATTTAAAAATTTTCACAAATGTATAATTTTCCACAAGTGCTCATCTTGAAGGGCACCTTATAATTTGCTGATAAGAAGAACGACTTTCATCTATCACCGACCAGTAAATTTCGATTTCCAATGAATAAACAACAGGTCTGAACCTAAAACATTAGATCATTAAAAGCTTCAAGTTATAGGGAAGCCAGGACCTTAAATTATTGAATGTGCGTATTGTGTAGGAAGCATTCCTTCAACTTCAAATTGTTCAATAATTGATTTTATTCAATTTATCGAATGCTCTTTAAGGTACCAGTCTCAAATAATCGAGCGGCTAAATTCAACGAGTATTAAACTATCAAGTCGACTGTATAAAAGACGTTATGTCGAAGATAGTTGGGGATCAAAGGTGGCCTTGAGGTCCAGACTAACAGATAGGTAGAACTAAACCAGGCTGACACAGATGGAATCATTTGGATCAGCCTTTTCTATAATGTTTTATTCCAATTCAAGGAAATACAAATAAATAAATTTATGACCGATTTGTCAAAGAAAACGAATCATCACTATTTAGGAACTATTACAGAAAGCGTAATAATATTTTAAATTAAAAAAAACACATATTTGATTTGAAGATAATCAAGGTATTTTTCATTGCCTTGGTGTTTGTCCCATTTTAAAAGAACTTCAACGCAATGTTTGGATAACATGTATTAGACGAAAATATATGATTTAAATTTAAATGTAACTCTGGTAGACGGTCTTTGGTCATACCATCCAAAGACTTAGTAGTCGATGCAAGCCCTGCTCTCTTCACTCGCTAACCCAAGCTAAAGCTATACAATTAGCTAAAAAATTATTCCGGAGTCACAAAATTTTCTTTTATAATAAAGAGATGTGTTTATGAAGCCAGTAAAACTAAACTAAACTAATGTCTTACAATAAGACGAAGAGGAGGCACTGGCCGTATTAAATGAAGAAGAAAGATGGAAGATCTTATATGATTATTCAGTAGTATCACCTTGTTTTAGAAAACGAACCATAGTAGGAGATTTTTAAAACAAAGCCTAGGTTCATAATTTGTCAACCTGGAAGACGACCATAGGCCAAACCATAATGAGTTAGGTCAATCTTAGCATTACAATAAAATACTCATTAAAAATAAAAGCCAATTAATTAAGAAACTAACAGTTAAGACCAGTTAACACTATGTAATTCTAATCTAAAGTGTTGCCCTCGTTTATGGGCTGCAATGCTGTGACACTCTATTGCCCAGTTTCACAGTGAGAGTTTAAACTAAAGTTTAACAAAACCTCGAAATTCATTCTGTTTCACAGTAAAATATAAACCTCAAGTTATGTAAACGCAGTTTTGGAGTTGTGTCTAAGGAAATTAAAGGGTTTTGAGATGTCAAATTACGGCTTTTGACGTGTTTTGGTCTGAAATTGGTTTGAGACGTTTAAATCAAAAGATTAGTTAAAACTTTTACTATGGAACTGGGAATAAGTGTTTTGCATTTGATGAAATATCACTGACAGGAATGCCAGTTTTTCCCCTCAACTGTATAATATAGAGATGATATATCAATCAAACGTGTGCATTCCATAAACATCATTTATCATGATTGTTTTGTTTTAAATCTGAAGTGGAAAAAAAAAACTGAAAATACTTAGATCGTAGATCAGGGCTTAACTTGATGCCATTACGAGTCACTGTGTTATTGGAAAACTCGTCAATAACCAATCAATCTCCGTTAATGACTTGTTAAAGTTATAGCGATGATTCGAAGGTAACCTGATTTCCATCCTCATCTATTCGAAACAAGTATCTAATTTTATACTTTTACAACAATTTTGGTTTTAAGAATTGCCAGTGTTGAATACACATTTTTTTTTTACAGATTTCACTTAGAAGCAGGCGGTATAAGTGAATCGCGCAACATCGACAAAAATATTTTCGAAGAAACTTTCAGATGAATCAGCACTAAATTGCTTACTATTGTATGTAATTTTAACGTATTTTTTTAATGTCTTTTTTTTTTATTTATCTTATAGAGAAAGTTGCATCATCCTAGTCTTGTGATTACGTTAAAAATACATTAATTTCAAAAGAAGAAACCCCATTAACCAAAATATTGTCTACTATTGGTTATTACTTTTTCCCGCTTCTCAATTCGATTTTGAATTCCAATCGAGAATTCGTTTTAATTGAGATTCAATTTCGAAGTCAATTTTTAATTTTTGTGAAAGATGTAAACTAATAACCCGCCAAATCGAAGAATCTCCAGATATTATTACACAAATGATTAAACTAAGAAATCACTACTCGAATAACCATACAATTAATAAAGTTAAACCACATCTAAGATCTATGGAAACTCTATAACTCAGCGAAGCCAACCTGAGAGTACTATGTAAAGCATTTGTAGGATATGGACCATACAATTACATAAGATAAGCAAAAGATGGGTCTCACCAGCATGGATATCTGCAGCACTGTGGTCAGGCGCCCAGACTAGATTCAAGATAATCAACAAAACGAATGTAGCAGAGACTGAGGACATCCCATCCACAAATATTGTCATATTTTTGAAGATAGTACTCAAATCCTAGATCAAAGAAGGGAGTATAAAAATGTTTAAGGTCGCAGTACAAGTGGCACATTTAAATCAATTAAGTATTTTGACTCAAAATTACTGACTGATTTGCAGGAAAAGTTTCCTAGGCCCAAATAAAACAAACAGGAAGAAACTGAGAAAGTTTACCGCACTAGTTAAAACAAACAATCAAAGGACTTTTAAAATGTCTTTTCAACACAAAACCTATGATTGAATCTTTAATTTTTACTGTACAACTTTGCTTCCGCCGTTTTTTTTCCGAAATTCGAGGCTTTATTGTAATAAACTGGTTATACATTTATGATTCGTTTTGCATTTGATTCGATTGCTTTTGTCACGAGTCTTGATCAAGTAATGCCTCCAATTCTGCATCTTTGAAAACCTTCTCTCTTCCACCGCCGTGCCGGTCCTCGACGTCAAAATCACAGTTCAAACCACTCTCAAGTCCTTTCACTAATAGCTGCCTGAGAGTTTGGCTTGTAAGCTAACATGTTTAATCGAGATAACTTCATGATGCAGACACAAATTGACGAATATTTCGATGGCGTTATGTTTATGAAAACCTAAGCTTATTGTATGACATCTAAAAAAAAAAAAAAAAATAGTCGGCGTACCAGCCCATTCAGGGCCAGAGCCTAGCTCGGCCCTTTATTTGCGACGATTTAGTTATTTTGACTACCACTTACCGCTACAGCCATCTATTGCAAAACGGCGGAGGCAAAGTTATACACCTTATATTTATTAACATGTCATTTAAATAAGGGTTTCGTTATTTTTTTGGAGTGAAACTCGAATTATAGCTTACAGATTAGCTAGATAGACATATTTACGGGGTTGAATTTTCTTTAAACCCTAAGAAAATAATTTTTTCAACCTTCTGCAAACTTTAAACATTATTTTGACAATATTTTGGTACTTTTCATCTGTGAGCATTTTATAATAAGCTTGAAAATTAAACTCAAATCGATTACTCAACAATCTAGTCTCACATTTTGCAGGGTGTCGTATCCTCTGTTTGCCGCTTCAATTAGTAAAACTCAAGTCTTGACACACACGCAAAAAAAAAAGATAGATCTAAAAATTAGACGTGAATTAAATCAATTAACCGCAAATTTAATCACAAACCACAAAATAAAAAACACAAAAAATCACTTTAGCACGATCGTTTCTTTACATTTAACCATCTCTGGGAACAAAAACAACAACAAAAAATCTGATTACAAGCACTGCTGCGTTTTTTCACGCAAAGAATTTGAAAAATTTGCATTCAACACGTTCGGCAGGGGGAAAGCACTTCACTCGGTTCTGTGACAGACGCGGGGCGGAACGACGCCATACATCGAAGCGCTAGAACTAGACTGCGACTGACCGGGCTTCGGGAAGTAGTGCGAGATCGAGCGCGTCTTCTCGCGGTAAATTCGCCTGTTTGACGCCAAGTGAAACTGAAAGATCCGCTAGATTAAGACGCTGCACACACAGACCGGACACGAGCGCCGATCGGCAGTGACAAGCGGAGTGTGCCGCGTCTTGACTCTCGGTGGGGTTAAGTAGAACCGTGCACTAGCAATTCGCTTGGACGAGGACGGATTCCGGCTGAGGCTCGGCGGCTGAGCGGATCAGCATATTAGTGGGTAAGCGGTAGGTATATGCAGCCGCGGTAATTAAAACAACTTAATTGACTTTAGTCCAATTATCTAACGTGGGGCAGGAGACGCCTTGTGGTTTTGTGTGGAGCGTCGTGTTGTCGTCGAAGGCTTGTGGGATATTGATGACTCGGTTTTGTAAATGAGGGAGGCGTGGATGGTAGCAGCTTAGGAAAATTGTTAGTTAGCTTTAAACTTGCTTATTTGTTGATCGAATTGTTGTTCTATAGTTCGATTTTCTCCTAAGAGATATGTTATATATTGTCAATATGGTAAGCGGCCAAAAGTCCATACAAACTGTGACTGAGAATACTTTTCATATTTTTGTGTATATTTATAAATTCTAAAAATCAAATAATAAACTAGTTCGATATTCTTTGGGCGATTTTGTTCACTATTGTTCAGCTTTTCGAAAAATTGCGAGTTGATCAACTTCAGGGTTGTTCTCAATTCGAGATTTGACCGCAGAGTTGGAAATTTATTTTTTTCATTATTTTAACTGACAGTTTGAAATGCAAAAACAAGGAGTTGTCTGCCTTTCATTTTTAAAAATATGATATCACCTGGGATATTTTGGATAATTTACTCATGAAATGTAGCTTTTGAATTAGAATTCACAGCATATGCTGTTATTGTTGAAAGTTAAAAATTTTCAAAGAGATGGAGCAAAATCTCGGTTCTGCTCACATAACTTCTACTATTTCCGTAAATTGAAAATCAGGAGTTAATAAACCCTCGGCTTCAAAATTAAAAGTTGAGATGACAACATTTGATTGAATGAAAACAACACCAGAAGTTGAAGAGAAAAATCCCAAAGTTATGTTCAACTTTTAGTGAATAAAATCGGTACTTTAGGTGGAAAGTTTTGAGTTTGACTTGAAATGATTTTTTTAGATCGTAAATAGAAAGCACCAATTTGTGACTGGGAGATTTGTGGAAGCTTGGAAAACGCTTGATGTTTATGTCTTAAACTCAGCATTCAAATCATGTATAATAAGTCGAGATATTACGACTTTTCAAGAGTGAACAAAACAGTGTACTACTCTTACCTACCAAATTAGTTCCCCACATCCATTAATAATTGTGGAAGCTTAAGAATTTGTTGGAAACGCAATGGCCAAATTCTGTTGATAACTACGATTGGTTATATCTATTGATTGGTTTACAGAAAAACTAACTCAGATTTTAAGTTCACAACATGTGGATTTTATTCAAATAAAAAACATGTTTGGGATCCCATATCGAGACTCAACTTTTTCGGCAGTGATGGTTCGAATTTTTTTGAACAGTTCTTCGCACTTTGCGCTTTCCAGCGTTCCGCAGCGTTTCCTGAAGTCCGGTGCACTTTCTGGTAAACAGAATTCAGCGATTGTATTTTTAAAAGCTTGCACTAATTTGCAGTTCTGGAAGATGGGCGAATAGTTTTCGGAGTCACTGTATAAATGAATGGTAAACATGTAGTTTAGCGACATCCTGCATACTTAATCTTATGCACTAATAATTGTTTTCTAAATTTTTTTACATAATTTGCTGGTTGTATGTTACCAGAAGCATTCTTTTATTTCAAATTATAACGCGCACAAAACAGTGGAGGCGCTGGGCTCTGGCCCTTCGTGGGCTGTTACGCCACTAATAATGAATGATGATGATTCTTTTATTTCTCTGAATCAGAAACATCTTGGTGTACTTTAAAATCGACAACTCCATTTAAGGGAGTGTCTTCATTTCTCAATTTGTGATTGATAAAGTAATGCCAGCAAAATGGTCGTAAATCAGGCTGTACTAGTGTAATAGTTATATTGAAAGTTAAATTTTAGCGCAAAGTTGGAATTTGCAAATTTTGTTCTCTATTAACTACTTACTCACACTTTTCGTCAATTTAAAACGATAGATTTGTTCTGTTTGCATCTTACATTTCGTGATGACTTTGCGGAAAAGTTTATAGTTGGAACAAATGAGTTTCACTTTTTCAAATATCATTGCCATAAAGATGTTACGGAATCAGTTAGAACGAATTAATGGTCAAAATGTGCTTAAACAGTCATAAGAAAGCATAAACTACCAAAAAGTAATTATAAGAATTGTTATTAGACAGTAGGTATTATATGCGTAGTATTTCTTGCTAAACGATATTTTGAGCATTTCCTCTAATACTAAAAAAAATTTGTAGTGAAAATCAGTGCAAAGGAAAGCCTAAGAATATTCTGTTAATAAAGACTTAGATCATCTGAGTAGAGGAGAGGTTCTAATTTTCATTGGTGCTTGCCCAATTCGAATGGCATGTTTTTCGAACAAACCTACATTTGTCTTTACCATAAATATCAATTAAGGTTTCATCCCTCCTGTGTTCTGCGCCTGGACACTAGCGCATGGGTGGTCGCGCATCGAAACTACAACAAAATAAACGAAAGCATTTCCTGAACAAAAGTAACCTATGTAGACCCGCACCTAGAATTTCTATAGCGACATTCAGCTGAAACACAAGCACTAGATTCACAGTCCAAGCGTTTCGAGAGGCAAATTAAGTTTTATCTACCTACCGACTTGCGCAATTTGTGGTTTATTTTTTTTTCTCAATTTTTTGTCAAAACAAATTGACACACCTTTGGCATGGCTCGTCGCCGCACCACCGCAAACACACTGCCCGCAAAATTCTATCGGCTTTAATTCCAAAAATTGATATCCATTTTTTTGTTTGGTTTTGCCGAATTTCAAAGTCGTCTCAAGAGACTGTTTACTGTCCAAACTTTACACGCAAATCGAAACTCAACCACGTGTCAAGATCGCGAACTTATAACGCGTTCGTGTTTTGAAAAAGTGCACAAACGTGAGCTTTGATTGTGGCTTCGGTGAAATATTTTCACAGAGAATTAATCATTTTTGCATAAAAAAATTATTTACTTCACAAAAAACGAAAACATTGCTCATCTGCCATTAGCAGGGGGTGCTGCAGTAGAGAACCTGAGCTGGCACTCAGAGTAACACGTGCCCCACGTCGTCGAAATTGAATTATTTTTACATTGCTGATATGTGCTGGTAATGCAGGTGCTTTATATCTAAAGCATGAGAATCTGCTAAATGATATAATTGCTCTGCAATTAGAGTTCAAGAGCACATTTGGATAAATTCAATAAGGAGTGCGATGGCGTGGTGGGTGTTTTCCCAGGAATTTCTGTAATCCGATACAGCGGCATTGCTTGTGCCAATCATTTTAGAATCGATCAATTTATAGTTGATCGATTTTGTTGGCAAGCAAATGAGCGTGTTTTTTTTTTTGTGTTGTCAATGTTGGAGAAGTAAGTGAATCTTGTTGCAAAACCATCGGTGTTTGGTGGCCAATATGAGTACCTTTTGCCAGAAAGTCATTTAGAGTCAATTGTCTCTATGTTTTAGTTGTTCTTTTGTCATTTGGAATCAATTGTACTGTCTAATTATGCCTGTCCGTATAGTAAGGATTAAGGATTTACAGTCAATTGACTATAAGTTAAATAACAACTCTGACAGCACTCGATGAAACTAATAAGCAACTTCATTCTGCAATTGGATGTTAAACTGTATTGCGTTTATGCTTGTTGTTAGACAAACAATCAATGAGCTAAAGTTTACTACTAACCTTGAAAAAGGAGGCAAAAAGTTTGCGTATTAATGAGTTGGGTTAAAATCTTCATGACTTTTTAACAAAATATAAATGAAAAAAATTTTAAAAACAAACCAAAAAAGTGTCTTGTTCTTCGCTGAATTTGTAGATTTGGTGATGGGGATAGATATTGAAACTCTCAGTTTGAAAATGATGATAGGAGCTGATGATGTTGTCAATTTTATTATTTTATAGCTAAGAAGCTTGTCTATAAAAATCGGATTTACTTTTGTATAGAAGCAGAAGAAGAATAGGTTTTACGCAGAAAGCAGGTACAGGTAAAACACGTGTAGATTATGGAAATGTTTGAAACTACATACAGTCGGTAAAAAATGTATTTGCACACCCAGTTTTTCATAATTTTTCGGTAGCCTAAGAAGTTTGTATGGAATATTATATGAAAATATATTATTTTTAAGGATCCCGTTTGTCCTGTTCGAAGAAAACGGCCCCTGCATTTCCAAATTGATGGCGTTTTAGGTCAAATTATAGCTTAAAATATCCAGAATCTCAAAGCCCTTCAAAAATTCATACATGAAAGCATGAAAGCACATGCGGCTAGATACCATAACCGCCATGTTTTACTGTAGGCTTTAGTTTATACTTTGAAAAACTATGGGCTTTAGAGATTGCAAATCATTGTCGAAGCAAATGTGTATACCAAAATATCATATGTACTTGTAACTTCGCTCACAAGATAAGGTGTGCAAGTACTTTTTTTGACGTCAATTTTGGTAGTTTTCCTGAGTAACTGGAGTAATTCTTAGTCGTTTTTAAAAATTGTTATATTCTATTCAGGTTACCGAGAAATCACTAAAAGACTGGGTGTGCAAATACTTTTTTTACTGATTGTATATCAATATTTTTTGATTTTTCTTCAACCAGGTGTAAGTACTGCTTTTAAGTAAAGTTCAATAAAAATAGCGAACCTCAAAACTATTCAATATACCATATTAGTAAATAGAAAAAAAACAAACTAGAAAATATTTTTTTATTATTTTATTAAAATTTTAAATAAGCCAACAATATTCTAAATTTGATTAACAAAAAATGTGAGTAATTCAGGTAAAATAACAAAAAGTATTAGTCCAAAAGCTGTCCTAAGACATAAAGTTAAAGGATGAGTTGCATATAAAATGAAAGTTTACTTGAGATGGAGACCAAAGGTTGGCGGACCGCCTAATATCACACTATGTAAGAAAATTTACAACTGTGTATATAAGTAACTCAGGCTATTAGGAGGCTTCCACGGTTTTTTTCATTTTTTGCATGGGTTGATTAAACATGTGGGTAATTCATCGCCGCCAACCCTAACAATTCGTGAATGGTAAGTCGTCAGCATTAATTTGGTACCTATTTCAACTTCTAACTCTATGCATGTAAGAAAAATGCGGTACTAAAAGTTTGTTTGGCAAAGACATATGAGTGGACTGTACAATAACTGTAACGTATTATTAACGATTCGGAACTGATTCCCCAAGTTTTTTGTGAATCTGGACTTATATTGTTCCATTCATCTATATCAATAGCAATCGTCTTAAATCGTTTTTGTTAGGTATTTCATGACTTCCAATTTTTGCAAAAAATTTTAAATTATGTTCAAGTTTGGTGGTTATGGCAACGTTTTAATCACCCTTGACCAATTATACAACATCCACTCCTGTACTAATTGTAAGCAGAGTACTAAGCAGAGTACTTTGACATGTCTCTCCAATACCTAGTTTTTGGGCTGTTTGAAATTGTTTTTAAAGTATGTTTAGTACTGAAATTTATTCATATTAATCTTCTTCAAATGAGTGTTTTTCTTAGAGTTTTCCTTAAATCATTTGAAAATATACAAAAAATAAGTCTTTAATATTGTAAACTCCTTTTTTCAGTTGATAGCAGTGTTGGCCCGAATTTAATCTGATTAATGATTAAAAATCAAAAAAATTAAATTTAAAAAATTGATTATATTATGACAATCATTAATCATTAATTTGATTATTTGATTAACTCCTTTTTTTTTTTTGCCTTGAGGGCGATGTCGAAAACTGATAGGCAGGTGGAACAGGCCCGTTCTATTCCAAGTAGTGTGAGACTTTCACCCACTAAAACCACATCTTGACCTCTTCTCCTTGACACCATCCACTCTGGAACCGCTTTCGCATTACTTCAGAGTGGTGTCGTTTTCTTCCCCCCAAAGGGGACCGGCTTTTTCATTTTCTTCATCGGGTTAATTAATTAATCTTGCCGGTCAGGCTGTAATCGATCTTCATTTGGGGGGATGCTATATCCTTCCTCTCTCATTTTAGTTCTCAGCACTACTTCAGCGTATGTCGCGATTTTGGTCCAGTGGGTGCTGCTGGATAGCATCTTTTCGACGACGGTATCAGGTGATATGCTGCCTATCTCCGCTTCCAACCTGGTCCTCTGCACTGCCCACCTGCTGCATTCGAAAAAGGTATGGTAGGCGTCGTCTTCTTCGGAGTCTTCGTACTGGCAGGCAGCGCTCTCTTTCTTGCCCATCTTGTGGAGGTACCTGTTGAAAGCCCC
Organism: Syritta pipiens; assembly: GCA_905187475.1. NCBI lineage: Eukaryota > Metazoa > Arthropoda > Insecta > Diptera > Syrphidae > Syritta > Syritta pipiens. The sequence continues at coordinate 67,425,823 of LR994571.1, read as the reverse complement.
ATGTCCGGATAGCAGTTGATAATCCGTAGAGCTCCACGCCGTTGCACGGCAGCCATTTGTCTTCTGTAGGACTCCTTATTGAGCGTATCAGCCCAGATCTCACATCCATATAGTAAAATGGAATGGGTGATGGCCATGAGGAGCTTCCGCCTGGACATGGTCGGGCCTCCGATATTCGCCATGATCCGGGAGAGTGAAAAGGTAACTTTTGCCGCGCGCCCTACTGCCACTTTTATTTGTTCCCGGTAGGAGAGCTTGCAGTCCAGGTGCATGCCTAAGTACTTGACTACGCTTTTGCTGGTGATGGGCTGGGATCCTACCAGAAACTCAACTTGGCGCGGGATTCGTCGGGTTGTAAGTGGGACTATCTCCGTTTTCTCAGCCGCTAGCTTTAGCCCATGGCTTGTGAGCCATTCCTGCACTTGCCCCATTACTTGGTTCAGCTTCAGGTTTGCTTCTTCTGTGTCCCCTGCGGTGATGACAGCGCCTACGTCGTCGGCGTATCCCACGAGAAAGGTGTCTTGTGGCATGTCCATACGCAGGATGCCATCATCCCTCCGTGGTTTCGAAGAGAAGCTTGCGGTCTTTAAGGTAGCTCCGAAGGATCCGTTCCAGGTATTGTGGAACCTGAAACTGGTTTCGGAGTGCGTCTAGGATATCTTCCCATCGAAGAGAATTGAAGGCGTTCTTGACGTCCAGTGTTGCCAGGAGTACAACCTTCTTCGTGCGGCGGTTTCCTTGCCGGGCAATGTGTACAGCATCGGTGACCTTCTGGATTGCGCTTATCGTGGAGTGGCCTCGTCGGAAACCATGCTGGGCCCTCGACAGACCGCCCGCACGCTCGACCGCCGTTTGAAGGCGCGCCTTTAGCAGCTTCTCCAGTAGTTTTCCCATCGTGTCCAACATGCACAGGGGACGGTAGGCTGATGGAGACTCAGGATCACCTTTCCCCTTGTTGATGAGGACCAATCGCTGGATCTTCCAAGGTTTGTAGAAGATCCCCTCCGTTAGACAGCTATTAATTTGATTATTTGGTTAACTCCTAGCTATGTTCAAAATGAATGCCTCGGAGACTCTGTTTTCATGGCCGGAAAAATTTAGGCTAATGGCTGAGATTAATTTGCGTTGGCTGACCGCTGACCGCTAGATATGCACAACCAATGTGTGTGTTGTTGTAAAACTTCTACAAATTTTATAAAAAAAAATCTATTCATACTGTTTCCAGTGGACTGGCAAAAAACAAAACTAGATTTAGAACACAAACCCCATACCATCACTGTCAGATCAGATCAGTTTTTTTGTCGTGTTTTTGTAGTATTCGTTTTTGTACAGTTTTTCTACCTACTTGAATTACATAAACTTTTTGTCCTTCAAATAAAGTTCGTTATTTTAAATGTTAAATTTTTTTTTATTTATTTGTCTACTAATAAAAAGTTTTGAGGTGGCCAATTATGGATGGTAAAGCATCCATCGTATATACTGAGTTAGATAACTCGTTCAGACAGACTTGCAGCACTTAGATTCAACATTGATTCCTTGAGTTAAGATCAACACGTAAGATTCTTAAACAAAAGAATTAAAAAAATTATTAAGCTTATGTGATAACGTGATTTCTTTAAATTTGCATGCTTTTAAAAAATTCCATGCTTTAAATAATAGGAAACAGAGTAAGCCGCAAAAATTACAACACCACGCCACCTTCACCTTCACATACACCGCCTACCCCTCAATCTGAAGTGACTCTAAGTACTTAATTGATTTAGACATTTAGAGAAAAACAGAAAAAAAAGAAAATCATCTCGTGTCAATTTCAATTGAAACGATTTAAATTACGATTCTCCGAAAGTGATCATCCTTTCGCGTGTTGGCCGCTCTTCGACGCGTCCTACAACAACTCATCTGAATTCGTAGTCTTTGGCTTCATTCAACGCCATGGGAATCGTGTATTCAATTAAATCCAACTACTTATGCATAATTCACTTCATCTCCGATCGCAGTTCCATTTTATTGCGTGATAAGAGAGATCCAAACAAAAAAAAACATTTTTTAAGAAAACCCAAGCAGAACATAACAAGTACTTGTTCTATTGTTTTGTTTTTTTTTTTTTTTTTTGTTTTATGATTGTGGGCCGCTCACATTGGCAGCTGAGAAGAATTAGTAGATAAGTGAGTCAATTGATTGAGAATTTAATTTAATTGTTGTAAAGAGTTTTAATTTCCATTTAAGTGCTGGTCGTTGTCTGATTTACAAGTCAATTGATAGTTTATGAAAGGGGCGTATGCTTCTGTCGTGACATTTTGGCATTTGCAGCCGATTTTGAAGGACTGCGCTGGATGACGTAGCTAGTCCAGATGTATTGGTTTGGAAGAGACGAGATAGAAGAAAGTTACTACTGATTGAGGGTTAAATCTTTTTTAGGGGCCAATTTAATGAAATAAATTTGGAGATCCAACTTCGTTTAGTTTTATGGCGTAGACTGTAGCTCTTCAAAGACTGCTGTTTAAAGTTTGCTGTCCAATTTTGGGACGACTGGTTCGAAGAGCAATCAATATTAGATAAATTGTCAATCCGGTAGACCGACTATATAAAATTATATGAAGTTAATAACTAACTAACTAACTAGACGCAATCAGTCAAAATCTGTATAGCAAATGAACGCTAAATCAGACTACAACATTGCTGCTGGACCAGTCGAAAGCAGTTGATTTCTCTCTGTGTTCGACGTTTTGCAAATCTAACGTTGGGGATTGTTCAATCAGGAATAAATCCTGCTCTCGAACAAAATCTAACTAAGCTAAAGATCAATGAAGACGGCGTTTTTTGGCTGACTCGGGAAATACAATTGCACAACATACTACGTTCGTAATCATTTGAAGCGGCAATATGCAGTTTGGATTTCAATTCTCTGTCATTCTGTATAAATGATTTAGTCGTAGAGCTATCTTTGATGGATATATTGGATTGAATTGAGCACTCGTATCTAGCGATTTTTCAAGTTTTCCTCTTTTTGCCCTTAAACACACCAACACAACGCTCAAATTCAGCCGTACCTGAAAACTTAAAATGTGGAATGCATACGTTTGATTCATGGACACAGGACATCATCAGTTTATATTGAGTTTATAAATTTTGCTTGTGACTGACTTTAAGAGCTCGTGGGAGTTATTTACTGTATTAGCTATTAGTTTTCTTTTTGTCAACTTACACAATTGATCAAACTAGTTTCGGTTAAATTTTCATATCCGATGTATGTAAGCAATAAACTAATCATGCATAGCGTCGTTTTGTAGGTTATGTCAAGACCTTTCAAATGATGTATTGCCAGATACGAGCTCTGTAGCGCTTTGTAAATAGCCGGAAAATTCAAAAGACAAAAAGGCGAAAGGGAGATATTTGACAACCTAATATAAAAAAGAAATTATTTTATAATGAAAAAGCACTAAAAACCGAAAATAATTAATCCAGCCTGAGTAAGGTACTCAGTTTCATCAGTTCTTATAACAAAAAACTCGTTATCCATTTTGAGAGTCATTGTATGTGGCACTGAAACGACGTTAGGCCTTTCGAAGACGCGTAAGTTACGTATAAGGTTCGAATGATGAATAAAACAAAGAATTTCACTATTACCTTGCACCAAAATTGTTTTATCCTATTTAAAAATCGATCCGCCATCATAGTTTCACATCATTGTTCTCTTTTTAGTCAGAAAAAAATGATTTTCCGTTGAAGATTTCGGAAATCAAAAATGTTATCGTAGTTCAGTAAAAGCAAAACATTCGTTCAGTTAACAAATTTTTAATGTCTCAATTTATTTCTTGAACTTACCTTTAGTGGCTATTGATGGTGGAGTTGATGTTTTAAAGAAGTGTTCTATTAGCGATTCCTGTGGGATCATTTGAATGTGTCACTTTATATTCTCCTTCATTTAACTTAACAAAATAACTTTTTTATTTAGTTCTTTATTATTATTATTTTGAAATAATAATCATTTATTTTGAAATAAAAATGGTCAAGCTTTTCCTTTCTCGGTTCACCGATTTTTGGCTTCGTTTGTTTCTTCTTTTTTCTGAATTTAAATCGATACACAGGTAAACAAAATTGTATTTACTTTTAATTCTTCATTTGACATGTTTGCTTAAGAAGCATACGGGAAGGGATGAATGGATTTTCCGTCCTTTAATATCTGTCACAGTCTAAGAATTTTTGTGTTTGCATTAAAATTTGGGTTTCATTTTTGGGTGAGTTGAAAATATTGAACCAGTATGAAATGGGAGGTGAATTGGTGTTTTAAGGAAGTTTGCTTTTGCGAACGAAAATAGAAGTTTGGAAAGGAAGTAGTTTCAAATTTTGTTGTTTTCGAATTCTGTTGAAGCTAGAAAAATTTTACATTTCAATTAGCCTTCTGACTCGGAAACGATAACGAACTTGTCTCTTTTCCAAGTTGGCCGAACATGGTACACTACCAAATACCGGGCGAACTGATTTGATTTTAAGCTCAGCCTTTTTAGAACCTGGCAATGTTCTAGTAGTTTCGCATTAGGACTACAGGACGATGCTGATTTGAAAATTTAATAGTTTGCGGCAAATTGTTCTTTAAATCGTTTTCGTAGATTTTGAAAGAAGAAACATAAGGACCAAAAACATGTCCGTCCAAACTCTATTTAAGTCCCCAAGTATGTCAACACGAACACCTGTTACTTTTCTCAACCATGAAATTCGCAGATACCACAGAGACTTGGACTAGGCTTTATTTGAAAAATGTCCATTTTTTCGGCTGTTCGGAATAAAAGTAAGACTCTTTAAATAATTCAGCTTAGATGTCTCGCTTTGGCTGGCGTTTGACCTTACGAAGGAAAATGTCGCAAGATTCAGCTAGGAGGACAGTTTATTTTCCAACCATTTGATAAAAACCTCAGTGATTGTTTTAGCATTTGTCCAACACAGTTTTCGTTACGATTTTGATCTAACTTAGAAGTTGTTTCAGGGTTTGAAAGTTGAAAGTTCAAAGTAAACTTGTTTAAAGATATGGCGGATGTTCTCCAGATTTACCCATAACATTTTGCTTGCTACATGGGCAAAGCACGTGTAGATTAGTTCTTTTGGAAATTATTGTCATTCTGTTGAACTAATAATAATTGTTGTAATAATTAATGTAATTAAAAGTTAATAATTGCTGTCGACTTGTTTGAGTCTTCTGCAGAAACGTTAATTCTCTTTTTTAACATTTCTGCTAACAACATAACAGATTTGTGAATTTATCAAATGTGCTTTTTCGCAGAAGCTTGGGTCAACTGTGCAGTGATTTCTGTGTTCTGAAGACTTAAAGCAAGGCCAGAGATGCAACTGAGGTGCTCAGGGCTTCTCCACAAATCGTTGCTTAATACATTTTCGTACTGGGTCTATTGTCGTTCAAAAGGTAGTGCGAAACCACAAACGACAGTTTACCTGTGATAATAAAAAAGAAGTTCATATTTCTATGAATGACCTCTCAAAGTTAACTTCAAATAGAGCTCTGCCTTTAATGTTCATACTATTTGACTTCAACAAAATCTATTTCCGCTTCAGAAGAAAGAGGCCTAAAACATCGTACCTCTTGATTTATGAAAATTTGACTAGCCGTATTTTTTGACACGGTTTCTTTTTCGATTTTAAAGGGTTTAGTGAAAGACATTTGACATTAGTCTATAGTTCTTCTGGGTGATCGTACAGTCACGCTGGCATAATAAGGGTTAAGTTTGAGGCTTTGAACGATCTCTAAGCTATCCGTTTTTGTCTTTATCTGGAGAATTGCGTGATGAACATCTTGCAGCTGACCAAATTTGATAATTTGTTTGAGGTGTCAAAAGATCACAAACTGAAACACCAGAAACCACCAGGACAAAGGGGTTAAAGATGTGGCAGGAATTGTGTCAAAATTATATTAAAGGCCAGGTGGGTAGTAGTGGCTCGCTACGGCTCAAACTCGCAGCCACACTTGAACCAAACTAGGTCCGTCGTGATGCCACAACGCGGGTGTCTCTCTTGGAACCATTTTCACATTCTTACGAACCTACGGATCTGATTGCAGATTTCAAACAATTGTTGTGCATGCTTTAATCCAACTTTCAATAATCTTCACAACGCGACGAGCAGAATCTCGACAATAAGGAAAGTACGATGTTTTGAAAAAGTAGATGAAGTAGTGTCCAAAACGATTTTGAAGCTTCAGTAACAAGTCTCTGAATAGTCTTGTTTGTTACTCGAGTTGCAAATTTGAAAAGTCCTATGAAAGATTAGAGTTTTTAAGGTGAAGAAATGGAAAAAATTTTTACAGTCGAAGAAGGGAAGAAAAAACGAAAGAGTACCAAGCCAAGATACCAAGATCAATTTATTTCAATTTTCAGTTCATGTTTAAGTATTTTCAGGAATGACCACAGTTTCTGCAACAAAGAATCAAAGTTAAAAAAATGTGTTGACCTCGACATTTCATAAATGAACTAAAAACACAATTTTGGAACAATTGTTGCTTTAAACTCTCAATTCGAATTACATGACAAGAATCGTTAAATTAGTAAGTCTTTGTTTATGAGGCACAACAAAGTGAAATAGAAAATAGATTCCAAAGTCACTAAGGCTCGGAAAATGATGACCTTTGGTTCAATAAATAGCCCTTCTGCAACCACATGAATAACAACACCATTATAGAAGATTTTTCAACGCCGTTCAGAGCCATAACAACCACTTACAAAAAAATATCTCGTCGTACATCGTCGATTGCCGACCCTTTTAACTCGTCCGCTCCCGTCATCACCCCCACAGACTCAAATCAAGATGAAAGCCCTTCAACAAACTTTTTTTTGTGTTGTGTTGTGTTTCGTATCCCTGATTTCGCCGCAAAGGGATACGAAACCGAGCCTGGAGTGTCGTCCGAAGGAGGAACATGAATAACTTCAACACACGCTTCCCGCCACCCGCACCCGTAATTGGTCAAGTAGCCGTCGATTGGCGTGGAGTGGAAACGTCTGTTTTTGATTTTTGAGTGCTTTGCGGTTTCTACATACTCACGAGCGTCCGAACGTATCTGTCCGATGTGGTGGTCAACCGTTTATCGGTTAATTTGGTTAATTTCTGGGTTGAGTTTAGATGAAAAGGGTAGCCGTGGTGGATGGAGAAAGCCGCCGTCGACCATTTTTATTTCGCTTGTGATTTCTTCGAAACACTCACACTTACATTCAAAAGGTCTCTTGATTTTTCTGCGTTTCACTTGGAAAATTTAATTGAAATAATTATTTTGTTTTTTATTTTTTTATAACTCACTCTCACGCACACTCACAAATTTGAGTCTTTTTTTGTTTGTTCTGTTTTTAATTTTTTCAAATTTAATTTAAACAAAAAACACGCACACACAACAGAAGCAGTACTTCCATCAGGCACGAGATCCTGCCTCGCACTGAACTTATCACCGAGTAATGTCCTGCCAGGATGCTATCTGATTTCAGAATATCATGCCAGTTGTTCGGCATCTCTGAGCGGCTGGCACCGATGCCGCAGTGAATGTCATCATCAATCGAACAACCCCCGCGTTTGGTTTTGCAGGAGCAACAGGAGAGCTCGTTTGCACATAAATCGTGGGAGGAGGGTGAGTTGTGGGTGGGGTGAGCAGAACATTTCTTCTTGCTTTTTTCTATGTGCGCAACTAGTGTTCAATACAGTGGATAAAGTTCGGATAAAATCTCGGATAAGGGGTAGGATGCTGGGTGGGTGGTTGGTAAATAGAAGGGCTCTGCCATGCGAATGGGGAGGGATGTGGAATCACTTAGGAACTTTGGAACTTGTTGAATGATGATTTTTCTTTTTGTGCGGAAAAGTTTCTACGAATTACGTGATTTTTTCGGTGGAATTTCAATGAGGCAACAAGTGAGATGCACTTCCGTTAGAGGACGAATGAAGTTGTGGTGGAGTCGTGTGGAGATGGGGGTTAGCATTTGACTAAAACGATTTGCAAGCGAAACTTTGAAGCGTTGCTGAAAGTTGATAGTTAAAGGGGCAAGTGATTTTTAAGGGAGTTTTCTTTTTTGTCGTTAGAAGTATTCAGCTTGAAGGAGAGTGGCAGCAGAAGGGGAAGGATACAGTGCCAGTGTTTAAACGTAAGTTCATTTTTCACATCATTTTAATCAGAGATTATAAAATAGACTAGGTGTCTGCAAAGTTTGTATTTTTTTTAATGTAGCTCTAAGTTCAACATATCTTCTGTCAAGGGTTAGCCTTTCACGTCTTTCTTTTTAGGCTTGATTGTGCTAGAATGTTGCTTAGGTCATGACTAAATTGCCATTTTATCTATTTGCTTTCCCTAAGTTATTTGGCATTTCTCTGCGATGGTTTTCGTGATTAAAAACAAGGAATGTAATAAATCGATTAACACTAGGTTGACCAGCTATTTGAATATAGCTATTTCTTTCAAAACTATTCTTTAAGAAAAGGAAGAAAACGTTATAAGCAGTAGAAATTTGGAATTGAAATTGGAATTCTCAATCTAACGTAGGCTTAACTACTCTCTACAAAACAAGGCCTGTTGGTTATTGTAGAGTTTAAAAAATGTATTTGTTTTTCGCGTCATTAATAACAGTTTTAAAAAATTCGAACTCTCAGAAGATTAGAACTTTAGCTTTGTAGTGACGAATAGGTTTATTAAAATTCATGGTATCGAATGTGTTCCCAAACTGTAGTGCGTAGACTCGGGTCTTTTAAATGACGCTCAATGTTTGCTTTTGTAGCTCTGATCTTTTTGGGTGTAGGTAGAAAAATGATTTGGATTTATCAAATTCCTGGTTTTTGTAGTGGCCAAAACACGACATCAGTCTCCCCCTGTCAGTACAAAAGGAGCTCAAGTATTTTTGGTGCTGAGGTTTTGAAATTTTAGACAAAACTTGGCGCTGTGAACTGTGGTTTCAGTGTTATTGACATACCAACATCAATCCGGGTGTCCAATTTATAGCCAATCTAATTTTTTTCTTTCCATAGCACTGTCTTCAGGCTGTATAAATTGTGTTGACATCATGCTTTACCATAGGCTTTAGTTTTCGGTGTTTGGCATTCTCCACACATATCCTTTTCCATTAGATTCAAAAAAAAAGGTAAACTTTAATAAAACACATTTGTACAAAATTCAGTCTACTTCGCAATAAACAGTGTTGGTCAGAGAACTAGCACACTTTCCTGTATTCACTTAAAATAAACGAGATAACTTTATATAACGCAGTAAGAACTATGAACTTCGGTTGTAGGTAAGACATAGTGGAGGGTGTATCATGGTGTGGGATGCCTTTCCATGGCACGATTTTGGGCCTATCATAAAAATAAAACAACAAAACGAACAGTTTAAAAGTAAAATAATATTGGACGACCATGTAAAGACCTTTGCAGACGCATGATAATGATAATAAAAAATGGAGTTTATCAAAACCGAACTTAAAATTTAGAAAACAAATTAAAGCCTTCAGTAAAAGATGACGGCGGAAAGGTTATTGTATAATATCCCCCAATATTTTCTCAATTAAAACTGATGTAAATACAGCATTTTTTAAGAAAGTGCTCTAGATTGTAGGTAAGTCCTGAAATTTTTTGCAATCTTATCGCTTCGAAATCGAGCAGATTACAACCCCTTATCGTAGAAAATAGACTGCACACAAAACATTAGTTAGGGTTACAATTTATTTATCATCATTATATTTTGTTTACAATGAAAAACATGTATGGAAATACATACTTTGAGTGTATTTTTATCGTTTTTTCTTCATCCCAGGATTTATAAGCCAATTTCAAATGTTTTATTCGAAGACAAGGTTTTTTATGCTTGTTCTTAGTGTATATATCATTCTATTCAAACCTTACAGATTACAATTAAATCATGATAAAACCGCCAATAGTTATTTTAACCACTATAAGTAAAGCATGGTTGGTATTCCGTGGATATTAACTCCACCCTGCCTAACTCTCACATCCAGTTTTAGCATGTTCTGTCGAAGCAAGGACTCTTCTCTCCTCTAGAGTTGAATTAAAGTCAACTCTAACATCTAATATTACCTCCAAAATTTTATATTCACACTCTTGACTAAATCTTGAGATATTATGATTGAATTCGCAAAGATCCTGAAAATCTTTTTTATTGACGATTTGTGCGGATGTAGGAATCTTTGATTAACATTCGATTTATAATGTCAGTCATTTTTCCAATGACTGTTGCTGTCTGACACCTTTTTTTTTGATTAGGAGAGACGTGTTTTCCCAATTTTTTTCACCCACAGAGACTGAAACTAACACCTCAACCTCCACTCCGTGCAGCTGCACCTTCCCTACGTGTCAGTGAGAAAAATAAACCTGCTCCTTTCAAAACAGGATCATTAGAGATGTTTATAAAGGTGAAAAAAAAAGAAAAAAACAGAAAGTCCAAGTCCTAAGACATGTATCTTCTTTTCTAACTGATGACATCACATCATAAAACTTCGCACGTGTTCTACCACAGATTTAGGCAATCACCACTCTTGTCGTAGTGCCCAGGACATTTTTGCGGTGTTGCTATGGTACCGTTAAAAAATATATATAAAAAATAAAAATAAATCATCCAAGGATGTGTGTTGACATCAGCACTTCATTATTTGCCATAACAATCAACACGTGGCAAAATGTAGTTCGAAAAGTTCGTATTCCACCGTCAGAATAGAGGCCATATATCAGGATTTAGTTTTGAAGCGCAAGGGTCATAAAGCCGAGAAGGATACTACCAAGAAAAAGGGATGATGCCCAGTCCATTAGGCGGGGTCGTTGACGAAGAGGGTGACGATTGTGAAGATGACGATGACGATGATGATGATGATGATGAAGTGGATGAATTAATGTGAGCGATATTGAGTTGGAGATACGCCATTTAGTGGGAAGCAATTAAAGGAGAGGCTGGAAGATGCGGCAAGAACGACGGCGACAACGCAGACGTATGAAAATAGGCATGGAATGGTAACGACTGTAGCGTGTGGTCTACCTTAAAACTTTTATTTATATAGGTTTTTGAACTTAACATATGATTTATTCGGGCTTATGTCATTGCAACATACTTTTAATATTAAAAGTCTGCTGGGCTCAGTTGTTGTGAATTGCAAGTACAAATTTATTTTAGTTTATTTTACATAAGTACGATATAATTTATTTACATCGTCCTCAATATATAACAGTGCCAGTGTAAATTTGTAGTTTTAAATTGTCGTTGTATTTCTGTTTGAGTTTACTGACGCGGTAAGGGTATGGTAAAATAGGGTTTGTGATTCCTTTCACAAGACGTTTAGAGAAACAAGCTTCGGATTTCATTTTTACAGAAAAAGAGAGATTTTTTTTGGGTTGGAAATACAGGTATGAATTCCTTCAGAAAATAGTTCTACTAAAACGCTGAATGGAAAAAAACTTAGTATAAGGACAAACTTTAGACCAGTGCTTTTCTAATAAAATGTAATCTTCAAAATTATCATTGATTTAAACAATCGCTAATTTAAACAAAGACCATCAGTGGATCTCCACTGGCCGAGATTCAACAGCTTTTCCTAACCTTACGTAATTTGGTGCTGAGCTCAGTTGACTTTCTACACTTTTACAGAATTTATTTATAATCCATACATGGACTTTAAACTTTAACATGTGGTTCTGGTCATAAAGACGTAAGCGAGGCTTTGGGGTATGAACTTAAGAATTTTATCGTATAATGTCAACAGAAAGTTCAACATGCTCAAAAGAAAGCAACAGATAACAAGGGTTTAAATAAACAAGATTGAAGAAACAAATAAAATTATATAAACAAGAGTTTGATCAAAGTTCGCAATTTATTTCATTTGTACAATAATTCACAAATGTTCATTTTGTAGAGCACTCCATGATTTTTCGTGAGAGCGACTTTCGTCTACCATTGTGCAATGAATTTTCGATTTCCAATGAATAAACGACTTAAAACAATAGGTATCTGCATAAAAACGCTTTAAGTTATAGAGAGTAGAAAAGACAAGACTTCAAATTATTGATTGTTGACAAGGATGAAAGGTTTCATTTCAGTTCAAATTACCGAGAAGACTAAATAATATTGATTTTATTGAATTAGTCTAATGTTTTTCATCCTACCGGAACATTTTCTCAAGATTTAATTTATCGAATGTCGAGTTATCAAGAGTAAATTGCGCTTACAATTTAGCTGACCAAATAATAAACCTTTTTTAGGGTTTCGTTCTAAAGGAATCAACGAAATCCTTAGAATCACTTCGGTGTCTGCTTGTCTATCTTATAACTTTTACGTCCTACGTAATTAAGGGATGAAATTTGGACTGAAGGTGTATCTAAGCAGCCCAAAAATAAATAATGAATTTTTTATAATTGAATCTGCTTTAATTGTCCCAGAGCAATTACCAGCAATAAGTTGTTGATGACCCATGGACATAATCTTAAAATTCGAGGTTCAATCTGAATGAAATGTACCACAGACCGAAAAGAATCAGATTGTATGATTGAAAAACTAAAGATGCTGAACTTAATTCTAGTTGTTATTTAAAATTAGCCTGCATTCCAACATTATTAACTAAAACTTTTTAAACAAAAATCTTTCTAAGAAAGTATTTCTGATATACTATTAACATCATGTTTATTACTTTTATTTCATGCGCTGTTGGCGCATAAATCTAATTGAAATAAAATTAGTAGCTTTTTTCATACTTTTTCTTTTTAAACAGTTTTGGTTTTGAGCTACATTTCTTGGCGATACATTCAGATTGACTTCAGCTCACAAGTGCATTCAAAGTACTATAAAAAGGCTGCAGCTGTTCAAATTACCATTTTTTGAATAATGTAAAAATTAAATCTTTACAATTTTTATGTTTTAGTTGTTTATTTTATATCGGAAGAAACCCCAACACACAATAAAAACAAAAGGAATAGTTATGTTGTTCTTCTCAAATGAAAATTAGTTGTGTCAGATAAGTGTGCAAATATAAAAGAAAGTAAAGAAATTAGTTACAAGATATTCAATGCTAATAAGAGTGCGATTGGTTCCAGTGGTGTGAGATTTTCGACAAACGTTATCAAAAGGTGCAAACCAGCAAATAAATTAACATTATGTAAAAACAATAAAAAGGCTTAAATAGACAACCAATATTCGACCTCAATTAAAAAAGGTCAGAGAGGTCAGAGCTTCAGTCATTATGTTATTGGAAATGCGAAATCTGGAAAAATTATGTTCATTATTAGTTTTAAATCAATAGGAAATTAACTTATTTGCCTGTATCCGCACGGAGATACAGCAATGTTTAAAAATTAATTGTGATTTCTCTCTACCCTTTTCAATGACTGTATGTATGTAAGTCGCAGAGCTAAGCTCTCAACGTTTCAGAACGAATTGATCTAATCTTAATGTTAAGAAATTGCAAATGTCTGTTATATTTTTATTTACACAAATACGGATTTTTCTAATGTAAAATATGTTTGTAAGTTAATAATCAAGACACTTTTTTAAGCCGAAGGGAACGAAGTCACGTTTTAAATAAAAAAATTGATCTTAAAAAAAAAAAACCCATTCCAAAACAACCTTAGCATCTTAAAAATAACCTCGCGCCCTAGCCCATTCAGTAATGAGATACAAAAAACTGGTCAAATTATCCAAAATCAAAACACGTGTATCGAAAATCACTCACCTTCTCGTCCACAAGAAAGGAACCACCTGCTTTCTTCTGCACTTTTACTTTCGTTTGAAGGGCCCGTTTCTTTGCACTTTACGCACTACTTTTCGTCAACCCGTCGGGCACGTTGTTATTTTTTAACTGAAGTCAATCAGGAGACTCTCTTAACGCAAAAAAAAACCAAAGATCGACACGAGGTAGACAGTGGTTCAAAGAGTACGCATCTAATGCGGAGCATGTTGTTGAACGCGTGTTCAGTGGTGGTTCATGATTTTAAAGATGCGTGAAAAACAAGTTCCATGATTGTTTTGTGTTGTTTAAGAGAAAAAGAGGGTGATGTTTTGTTCTCCAGCTGTGTTTCTTTTTTAGAACAAAAACCGGAATAAACAAAGGTGGCTTCAGGGATTTTAATGAGCCGTCGATGATGAAGCGCTATTAGGTCGTAGAGAAGTATTTGGGTGTGCGTTGCGGTTGCTTCTGGTATTCTGGTTGTAGCTTTCTTTTCTCTGATATCTATTTACTTGCTTCTTGTTGAGCATGATTTAAAGTTCTCCGTGGAGTGGATCTCAAAGAATCTTGACACGAAAAGCAGCGTCTTAAATGCTCCAGGTCTTGTTGGGTCGAGAAGATATTGGCATTTTTTTGAGACTGTGAATGACAGGCCGTGTTCTTTCTTGTGGATCTCAAAGAATCTTGACAAGAAAAGCAGCGTCTTAAATGCTCCAGGTCTTGTTGGGTCGAGAAGATATTGGCATTTTTTTGAGACTGTGAATGACAGGCCGTGTTCTTTCTTGTCACCAAGTGATAAGAACTAAGTTTTCTCTTCTATGAATTAACAAATTGCTTCCAAAGCAATTGAAAATGAATTTCTAATGACAATCATTTACAATAGCGCATGCAATTGTCGTACTCGTAATCAGCATTAACGTTAGAATCGAGCCCAACAAAAATTCTGTTCCTCTAACTTTACTTTGTGGTTAAGAGAAACAGTGCTAAGAACCTTTTTTACTCTTTGCTTTTATGATTGGACTACCAAATAGTCTGTTTCCGGGATATATTGAGATTTACACAAGATTCATTCAAAAAAATAAAGTTCATTGTAAAAATTCTTTAAAAGAAAGAATGAATTTCTAAGCATCTTTTAATCTATGCTTTTTAGGGTTTCGTTCCAAGGAATAACGAAACTCTTATGGAATCACTTCGGTGTCTGTCTGTCTGTCGCCTTTTACATATTTGACTATAACTTATAAGTTCTTTGTAGTTAAGGGATGAAATTTGGACTGAAGGTGTATCTAGGCAACCCAAAAATAAATCATGCACCCTTTTTGGAATTAGTCGCAGATTAAAGAAAAAGTTAGTACTAATACTAACGCCCGAAAAAACGTTTACTCACTTTGATGGTCGATATGGGTGTCATTGGAAAGGAGCGGTGCCCTGATTATGAAAATGTCTATCTGTCTGTCATTAGGCCTTAACCTCAGTAATTGGCGAACCACTAAGAATTTAGAAATAAAACTTTGCTAAAAGACGTATTTCACTTGCCCAAAGAAAGTTCAGGAAAAAAATTTTAAGAAAATTTTATACTAGCGAAAAGCTTAGTACCAATACTAAATTTGAAAAATAAATTTCTTTTACTAGTTCCTTGATATGGGTATCGTTGGAAAGAGGATAATAGATAGATCAAAAAGTTGTACTATGGCAATCATCTCACTCTTATTGGTAAGAAGTTATTAGCCAACAAATTGCCGAAAACTGACTTGTGTACCGTGTCTCCCACCTTACTTTCCAGAATATTTGACCAAAAAATCTGAAAAAAATTGGAGTTATGGGGCAACTCATCGCAATACCCCAAAATTATCCAAAAATCATGTGTGATTTTTTGCTCACACTAAAATAAATAAATTACTAACTTTTTCTGAAAAAAATTTCACGGGAATATATTAAGTGAGGTACCATCGGATAAGTCTTGCAAAATGAAATAGAGTTTTCATTTTGAACTTTTCATTTGGAAGTTAAGTTTTCGAGATATTAAGCTTCAAAGTTGAAAAAAAGGCGTCCCCCCCCTCGCATTTCCACACCCGTTGGTCTAAAAATCTGAAAAAAAATCTGGAATGTAGGCTTCGATGTAATCTTTGTGTTAAAATTGGTTTGAGCACTCTGGCTTTAATAGTTTTCGAGATATTGGCCAAAAACCAAAAAACAACAACACTTGAATTTTGAAGATCCGAAAACGCCATTTTGTAGATCTCGGCGAAAGAACAATAAAATATTATGTAAAAAAAATTATTTTCATACAATTTTTCGAGATATTAACGATATAAATCGATTCAGTTACCTGTAAAAACGATGAACTGATGGCAGTCTCAGTGTCGCTTGCGGCATTTCATCCCCTAAATGCACCGAAGCAATTTGCTCACGGCTGGCGCGATCAGCAAATGGGAAAGGATTTTCTTTGGTTCAGTTTCGTTCGAAATGAAAGAATTTTAGTGAATGAACAGTGAATTGAGTTTAATTTGGTTTGACTATTTTAGTTTGTTGATTTCTTAGACTTATATTAAGTCTAAACTACTAATCTGTTTGCGAACGAAACCCTCGGCGGGTGAGTAAAACTCACACTTGACCAATTTTTTATTTCGACTACCACTTACCGCTACAGCCATTGCAAAACGGCGGAAGCAAAGCTGTACACCTAATATAAGACATTATTTGGCTAATAAAATATAAAACACTTAATTCATTTTTAGAATCTATGAACGACTTTGCCATTTCTTTTTCCTTGATTTAAAAATTCTGTTCTGTACATGATTTGCGAAGATTTAACAGTCGGAATTCTCTGTTTTGAAAATTAAAGTTGAAGCTGTTAGAAACTATAACTTGGTCTTGACGTTGAAAATATGCGATTTTCAATCCAAAATTTTGTCATTCTTGTAGTTTCATTTAATGTCTTGGTGTGAGCAGCGCAAAAGCTTGATTTTGTTACTGGTGAAACAAGAAATCAAAATTTAAGTCCAGGATGGACATACGAAGTCATATAAATTGGCCTGCTTTTCTAAAAACTGAAACAACAACAGTCTACTAATTTTTTCCTCTAAACTGAAAAAAGAAATTAAAAAATAAATTTGGAGATTTTAATGTGAAAATTATTTTATTATTAAAGTGATGAAAAAAATAGGTTAAAATATCCGTACGAGTGTTTTGAATAGGTTCCGCGTCTACGTTGAGGTGAAGTTAACCTCTCTTTCTTGAACAAAGGTGGTTAGAAGTGTTAGAAGACAATTATATAGAAAAATGTTGGTTTTTAATTTGATATGACAAAGATCGATTTAAAAAAAAAGTTGATGGATCACTCGCTATAAACCTTTGCCACGAAATGATTGCT
The DNA here is from genome assembly GCA_905187475.1 of Syritta pipiens. NCBI lineage: Eukaryota > Metazoa > Arthropoda > Insecta > Diptera > Syrphidae > Syritta > Syritta pipiens. The sequence goes on along the minus strand of LR994571.1, from coordinate 67,408,765 downwards.
TTTAACCATTCATACTGCAGTATTCATTGATAAGAACTCCAAATCTTCTAGAACTTTTTCTAGGCTCCAATCATCTCATCCTGCTTATCCTGCTCATGCTTTTAATCGCTAAAGCTTACCCTACACAGCCCCCACAACCACCTGCCGCAATCTGGGCCAAAATGCTTCCTCCTCTGCGCCGCAGTTGGTATCCACGTGTGCCCTCTTCCCCATCTCAACGAAAGGACTCAGCACAAAGAAAAAAAAAATCGCATTTAATACCACGAAAGACGCAGAAAAAGACAAATTAAAGCCCACCCAACCACCACCACTCATCCACAACCAGGCGGGTTATTAAATTTTTCAAATTCCATTAGCACGATAGACTTGACTTTTACCCCGCACACAACCGGCAGGACTCTTTTGCTCGTGGTGTTCGGCAAAAAAATTTCCACCCTCAAGTGTATTTAGTGTGTCACTCGCAGTCACGAACGAGCAAGAGAGACAGAATCCCTTTACACAGATCAATCTCACACAAAAGAGCAGAGAATCCTGCAGAAAGGACCTTCTTCAATTTCTTTTTTTTTTCTTTTTGCTTCTTCGTAGGAAAATTAACCCACGCACTATTTATCGACACAATCAACGCCCTCATAATCCCAGCGACAAGCTGTGTGGGTGTGCGAAAAAGGACGACAAGCAAAGGATGTTGTAGATTTTCCTCTCCTTTTTTTGTTTTTGTGAAATAAATTTCCATACGCATCCGCATCATACAATCGCAAAGGCCAAAGACAATGCTCCAAGCGAACGACTTCATTAAGAAATTCCTCAATTTCGAGATCCTTGTGCTTCGACTTCTGCTCCTGCTCCTGCTCCTGCTCCGGTGCCATTTCGCAACGCAAATTCTTGAGCGAGTTCGTGAGAAAATTTCATTCGATTATTATTCGATTGAATTTAAGGGGGTGATGATGACGGGCGAAGAACATCCGAGTTTCTTTCCTTGTCCGGATGGGTGGGTGTGGAATCATAAGAATTAGGAGTAGGGCATAGTTGCCCACATAGCTCTGGGGAGTTGGGGAATCGGACACATTTCCTTTTTGAAGAACAATGGACGGGATCTGGATGTGTCAGGAACAGGACACACATGTGCAGCACACTCCTCTCAGGCGGAATGCGATGTGACGTTATCTCAAAAGCGACGATTCTGTGAGTGGAGTGCGTGGCGTGTGCATGACGGGAATATCTTATTCCAGCTGCAGACTGCCTCAATTCCGATTAAAGTTTCTCGGATTGGATTGTTCCTTTGACCGAGAACGAGGTCATCACAGATTTATAACTAAGTTGGTGATAAATTCTGTGTGAGATTAGAAAAATGGGCGCAATAGATCGTTGAGAAGGGTACACTTGTGTTGCCATCTGAAATTATCCGTTTATGAATCGACCGTGGTCGTTTACGGTTGCTGGTCAAAACTAATCAGTTTTTTTTTTAAGTTATCGTCAGGCCCTGCGAAAAAAATAATAGTAAAAGGATCAACTTCAGTGGATTTCTTTTCTTCAGACAAAACGTAACAATGCGCGCTTTTAGGATGACGACAGTATTCAATGCACTTCTAAAATTTTTTCGCGACATAGTGGAAGAAACCTAGAGCTTCTTACGTCTTCCATAACAGCTATCGTATCTTATGTAGTAACATCAGACGAGTTCAGCAACTAATTGGAGACAATCATTATCATTTTTATATTTATAAAATTGCGTTGGCTTGGGCTTTGCATTTTAACCAGTCTGCACAGATGAATACATGCATCACCTGATTGCGATAAAAGAATTATGTTTCGAGAGGACCTATTGCCTGCAACAGAACTTGCTTAAAGCTCTGGGGATACTTATTGAATTAATAACAAAAACCACTTGGGGTGGTGGAGGTTAGCAATGAATCCAAAGTAGGTATTACCACTAACTGAGTTTGATTAGCTTTCTCTGGGAAAAGGATTTGCATAATTGACAATTCAAAGTGATTTTCAGTTGACCACCTCTTACAGAAGAAGCTATTTCTGGGTCTTGGATTTGATTTTGATTACCTCCATCCATGTGCAAGGTACAGGTTCCAGTAATTTGCTAACTCCTTCTTGTTTCTGAGTCAATGATTAGTGAAAATACATAATAATACAACATAAATTTGCTGTCTTATGGGAGTAGTTAACGTGATAAATTAATTACTTTTCCCTTTCGATGATTGGCTGTTGCAATTTGTGTTATACTTCCATCGTATCTATACTAAATTCTTTTGATATAAATACATTGTTTTCAACAGAGATAAGTTTGAAAGTTTTGCTACGGGTTTTGATGAAGTTATATTTCACTTACTAGAGATGTTACTGTGAGCGTCCAAAGAAAGTGTACACCTTATTGGTAACATATTAAAAGACTAATAAAATGGGTTCCAGACGTCCGATTTTAAAAAAATTAAGATATTGGAGGATTTTTCGTAAAATCTTCGGAAAACTAAGCAACTAGTTCAAAAATGTTCCGGCGTTGCAAAATTTTCTTTTTTAATAGTGAAAGAAGGTTTAAAATTTGTTCAGCAGTTTCCTGTCATTTTTGTGTTTTTGTGTAATCAAATAATGGGGAAACATTGACTGAACTGTAAAGCGCACAACATAGTACAAATAAATGTAATAAAATAAAATAATGGAATAAAATTAAACTGAATAGAAAATAATATGTCAAACTACCGACAGACGACGAAATGTCATAGTCGTAAGTACTTTGTTTCTGTAAAATTTCAATTTAATACTAAGTATAGAGTTGTTAATTTTTTTCTGAAATGAAGAATTATACATACATACATACATACATTGACTGAACTGTAAGGCGAACGACACTTGTATTTCAACCAAATATTACTGGAAGATCCAAATTAAAATCTAATATTGCATGTATTCGTATATACAGTGCTCCACAAAGGTTTGCGTACGATAGAGAAATCCACCAAATGCGCCAAACTATATGGTGATGGTGGCAACAGGCTTACTATACATACAATTACTAAAGATGCACATGCGTTATATACAATGGGCAATGAACATGGCGAACAATAGACTCCGAAGATTTTGGCAGTTCAGACAACTCGGAGTGGTTGCACTTGGCTCAGCGGAGTGATACAACTTTGAAATCGGACGACTAAGTCGACTAAACCACAACTTGGGAAGACAAAACCATTTCAAGGACATAATATAGCATACAGCAATCCGTACCGTAGTCAATCCGGCAGACGGCATGCTGTTTTTAATTTTATAAATTATACTTAGAAATAATAAAAAAGAAATAATGGAAATAAAAATCTAGTTCTTTAGCTAGCATTAAAAAAGAAGCTCTTGCGAATTACCACCGCTCTCCATCTAAAAACTCGCTCATCATAACCTCAAAACTCAATCGCTTGCGACGAATTCACGAAAAAAACCGGCTTCTCTTCTAAGTGGATCGCTATAAATCCACAAAAATAAAATCGGAAATAAAAATAAAAAAGGAATCACAGCAAATAAAACCTGAAACACAAAACTCTACTCAAAAGTCCTTCCCTTGCTTTACCCACCAGGGCATGAGTGCGTTCCTTTGTGTGAGTGGATGTGAATGTGTGACATGTGCCATAGATTTCGGTCCATTTCAAGGAAATGTGCAGCAAACAAGTGGAAACCGAAAATTTGTCGAGAAAACCTCTTAGCGAAAGTGTTATCCTTTGCTCATGGTCAAATGAATGCATGAAATTAAATAAAAGGAACCCCTCAAAGGACCGCCACAAGAGGCCTATTGCCTTTAAGTGACATTCAACTTTGAAAGGCTGCGGATTTTTTTAGTCCTTTCTGTTGACTCACTCACTGAAGAGCCACGACCGAAGGGGGGAGAGTGTTAAACCATCCCCATTACAACACATTCATTTGGTTTCCTTCGGGGACTTTTTTTTTCTCATTTTGTGGAACCAATTGCGGGTGCGTTTCCATTCAATTGTCCTTTTCTTTATGTCATCTCACTCGTCGTCGTCGAGGCAGGATGGCTTTCTGGTCCATTAACTCCTTTCAGCGAAGCGAATGCGAATCTATGTGTGACCTCATCGGTGTTCAGTCGAGAGTTACGCGTGTGTGCGGTATAAATCCATATGGTGATTAGAGACTACTTTGGATTTTACTCGATCGTGTTGTGGAGGACGGTTAAGGAGGGTGGCTGAGTTGCAGGAGTTGCTAATCATGAATGGGAATACATTTTCTGGTTCATTAGCCCGGGCTAAGACTGAAACGGAGATGCACTGGGTAAGAAGGTTAATTGTTTTCTTACGAGTGAAGCGAGAAGCGAGAGTAGGTTTTTGGTAATCAAAGTGAGGAGCCAATTTTTGTAATCGGTATAAGTTTCTATTGCACAGAACTTTAATAAATTGGATTCCATTCTGACATACCGAAAATGCCACAGAATATGCGAATTAATATAGAAAACTTTTAACTGATCAACAAAGAAAAGGGCGTTCTAAGACAATGAGTCTCAAATAAACCCTTATGGTTTCTCTAGAATTCTGAACTTGATTTACAACGAAATCGAACTAGTTAGCAAACACAGGCGTGACCTCTGTACGCCAGCTAAAATTGTGGATCTGGGTCAAAGGACCAGATTCGTTGGCTCAATCGCAGCAAGGCTTTAGAGATAGAGAGGAGCTCGATGAGAAAAAATAAAACCATCACAAAAGATCAACCCAGCTTTACAAGTGGAAGCAAACAGTTCAGGTTGCGTTTAATTTACACTCAGAATATTTATGGGTGGATTGCATCACAAAGGGAAGTATACAGTAAGGAGCAAAAATGTGTACACGTTTGTTTTAATTGTAATTAGCACTGCATGGAAAGAAACATTATAAGGTAAGCTCAAAATTTTTGACATTATTTGCAAACGATTTTCAAAAGAATAATGAAACTGTCACTTAATATCGAAGGCAGTGTTGTAACGGGCAATAGATTGCATTGCATTGGTGTGGCGTAACAGCCCGTTGAGAGCCAGAGCCTAGCTTTTTTTCGCGCCTCCACTGTGTTGTGCGTATTATAATTTGTGACACATGTGGAGGAGACCTACTGTTTAATGCCGGTTTCAAACGGCAAGTTGCGAAAGCTTTTTCATGACAGAAGTACTGCAGGAGTATTGTCAGTCGTTCGCTGGAGGTGGGGAAATGAGAAATGTTTGTGGTGTTTTTTTCCCTCGACCTGGATTTGAACGCAGGTACTCTCGCTCAACAGTCCGATGCACTAACCGATCGAGCCAACGGCGCCCACAATAGATAAGCAGCTTAATACAAGCCAAACTGTGACCATTGGAGGTCAGAAAAGGCGAGGAGCTGCGTCCAAACCTTAAACGTAAAAGGACATGAACGGAAGTAGACCCACGTCTTATGATGACACAAGTGCAAAGAAAGAAGTTTTTAACACCGAAGTTTGCTTTTATAGCAGTAAAACCGCCTGTAAATCGAAGGAGTGTAAGAAGAGCTACCTAGGACATTGACTTCATATCTGACGAAAAAAACAAAAACCAGCATTGTTGGTTAAAAATGGTCTTAAATGCTAGGGCACGGTTTCAGAGAGCATAGCAATTGCGTAGCAGAAGACTGAAAACATGTGGTATGATCAAGCAAATCAAAATTTAATCGATTTCAGTCCGATAATAACCAATATAGTTAGGACCACTAATGGGAGATCACCCATAGGCATTTATGACCCATAGTGGTGGTTTTTGTTTTTTTCGTCAGACATAAAGTCAATGTCCTAGAGACACTTATTTCTTCAACTTTTAGGTTTTCGGTCTGATATTCTATACATTTTTTTCGCCTTTAAATGTAGTAATAAGGGGCAAACAATTTTCTTAGCGTACCTTATACCGTTTTTTTCTATGCAGTGCTAATTACTTTTAGAACAAACATGTACTTATTTCTGCACCTCACTGTGTATTTGAGTCTCAAATCAAAAGTTCCCAGATGCCGAATTTGCTAGCCATCAAAGATCAAACAAGGACTTTCCCTTGACCTAAATGTTTACTGTAAAAAAAAACTTAATAAGAAACTAGGCGACAACGCGTAATACGGATCCTTTATAAATAAACAGCTCACGATCAGGTCTTTGTGCAATATCTGTATATAATTTTCATTAAGCTACTTTTACTGCAAATAATTCAAACTTTCAAGGTTGGCATACCGTGCTCTGGAGAAGTGCGGCCTAAATATGCCTTTTACTCTAGTGTGGCAGTTGTTAGGTAATCATTCCTTCTCTTTTTCCAAGCAGAGTAACAGTTTTTTACGTTTCGGAGTCGTAGAACAAATTGTGTGCTAAATGGCCCTAAAAGTACACTAAATTAATAGATTTGATAACGAGCTGTAATCGCGTGTACGGACTGAAACTTTCTGACACACAAAACGTTGAAATTATCGTTGATGTGAGAATCTGTAAGGAGGAGAACCCAACGATAGTATTCTGGTGTACACAGAATGCGTTTATTGCATTCAAGGATAAAATAGAAATAGAAAGACTCATTCTCATTACCCAATGGCCTAAGTCTGCTAAAATCCACATCATTTTAAATTTAATATTCTAATGAAACTTATTATTGCTTTGTCTTATATGTTTGAAAGTTTTTTACAAACCCCAACAAAAAGTCAACGCCTAGAAAAGTTAAATGTCGCATATGTTTCAAAGAAAATAAAAAGATGTTGATTGCTAGATTTGAAAAAAAGTCATTAAAATTCAATTGAAAAGCGATGAGAAAGATAAAAGGTGCAAGATCTCATAAACAGCATAACAAACCATCTCATTGAGGATATGCAAGCCAGCGTAAACCAGGCACTTGACGATAAAGAACCTGAGGTCCATACAACGGCGTTAAATGCTTTCTTTTTTTCTTCTTAAGAGGCCATGTCTTAGGTGTTGATAGACAAAAAAAGTGTGTAAAAAAATATCATTATCGACAGTTCTGTGATTGGTCATTGAGTTTGGCGTTGCTGCTTTGGTTTGGTTCCGATCCTACCGGATCATTTTCTTATCTTTGACTAATTCTCGTCCCCTTCTAATGACCTCTAAAGTAAGGATGCTAAGATCAAAGGCAAAGGCACTAAAAGCATGTCTGTCGTTCCCCAGCATAGCCATAGTCCTTTTTCACACCCTCAGCGCAGCCGGCTGTCCAATGAGAGTCCTAAAATTATGCGTGCGACTTCTAAGTAAATAATTAAATTATATCCTGAAGAACAAGGACACACTTTTGTCGAATGATAACATTCATTAAACTGAAACGCATCACTTCAAAGGATAACGTCGTCTCACGAGAACTGCTCGACTCGCTACGAATCCTGTTTCGTTGAAGACATTGGAACTCGGTCTTGCGCAGTTCCAAATGGAGGCGTAGCCTCAGAAGGACCATCCGTCTTTGGCTTGGAGATACGTTTCAACCCCACAGAGGGGGAAACCTCCGGCATTATCCGAAGGGGAATAGAATTGTGTTATGTACAGTCGAAGAACGTGTCCATGTACAGCTCACGGGGGCTGTACTTGTTGCGTTAAAGTTCTCGTATAAAAGTAGAGCAACGAAAATTACGGTCCACCATTCCTTGGATAGTCTTGGCTTCGGTTTTTATTTTTCTCTCTCTCCTCTCGCTGGTGGCATATCTTTTGATTTATTGCCTGCGATTCTGGCTGTCATTTACGATGTCCTCAGATACCGGTTAATTCCCTCATCGAGTTAAGTGCTTTTCAGTGTTAGAAGTGTGTACCGTGCCCTGAGAAGGCCTTATCTAATTGATGGGAACTGCCTAACCGGTAGTGTTGATGCTAGTTAAGGAGTCAAGTCTTTGTAAACGCAGAGGTCATTTAATTATCAAAAAACAATTTCAGACTGTGTGTAGCCTTGTGCCTGTTGTTTGTAGCTGTTTTCCTCGTTGCAGAACCACATATGCCAGTTTGGTTTGACGAGTAATTTGGGTCGTTGATTTAGAATTAAAGGAGTTACCTCTTTACGTCTTGTCTTCATCGCTTTCATTTCACGTTTCTTGTGCTGATAGTTCACATGTTGTCACAGATTGACAGAATGCAAACGGTCAAAAAATGAACAGAACTTAAAGTAAACTAAAACAGAGATACAGTCAGCAAGAAAAATTTATGAAACCTAAGAACTAGCACAGAGTTCGCTGGCTAGGCAGACATTTTAAATCTTATTACCAGATAGCGATTCCAGAAAATCAGAGTCAGAGATAAACATGGGAATTACATAAAACACAAAACAAGCAGGAAACATCATCTCACAAAAGCCTACATGCAACTGCATTTCGTAGAAAATACAACGCAAACAAATAAGATGTTGGGACTATCATTCGAAAAGCCACCGAAACGCGTTCTAAAACTGACTGGAAACATCGCAAATGCCGCCACCAAAGAAGTTAACCCAAAAACAGTGTGAAGGATGTAAAGCTCTGGAGTAGTTCACAGGAAAGAGTCGCTGATCAGACAAGTTAATGGAAAGGAAGGCCTCGAGTTTGCCAAGCGCTATATTTTTGAATGTCATGAGTTTATCAGAGCTGTACTAAACATTTACCGACAAGAGCAAGTACAACATTTTCGAAGCCAATGGCCGAGTCACAATATGATGCTGAACGACTGGTTCTTAGACTTTGGGCATTATATTGCTGTATGTAGACTTTTGTGACTGAGAGTAAATTCAAATGCATTGCAGCTGCAATGAAGTGTCACACTACGGAATTGAAAAATCAGCAAAATGATTTTGTTTTGATTGTTTATTAATTTGTTAACAAATGAAAAATAATATAAATAGCAGATACCATTAAGACAAATAAACGACTTTCTAATGGAAACAGGTTGTTTTTAGCCATCTTTGGCTATGTTGCTAGTGTGGTGTTTGTCATATCTGTTTTTTATTAAGTCACTATCGTGATTTAGCAGAACGTTTGTCTGATAAAACTTTATCATCATAATAAGTGTGGATAGTTAAAAGTAAGCCTGCTATCATTTGTTTGATAGACAATCTACTTAAAAAAACGCCAAATTACTTGAGATAATCGCTGCTGTTTGGGGAAGTGTGGAGTTATACAAGAACGGTTGTCTTCTTGCTCTATACTAATTCAATATCTAATTTTGCATGCGTACGGAGCTGCACTGGTAAAAAATCCAACCGAGCCGGCAACTCTGAGTTCATGACCACGGAAAACGCAGTTTACTTGGAGACTGGCCTCAATCTTGATAAAAAAAGATCTTAACCTAAGAGTTTCAATGGTTTTGCCCAAAAAGTTCAAAAACCAATAGATTAACCTTCTGGGGCTGACGTGTTTTACAGACAAAAAAAAAATTAAGAAAATATAATAGCTTCAATATTTTAAGAATTTTGACTCACACTCTCAGTGTCTTTATTTATTTTTTAATAATTTTTACATGTCATATCAGTCGCAGGAACAAAATTACTGCATTTGGGTCTACACAAATACGCAGGAAGTTGAGAAGTGTGGTGTGGATTTATGGCAAAAGCGGCGATGTAAAATACTTTGTTCGTCTTCTAGAAAGACTAATGCATCATGATTCTTCTCTCGAATTGAGAGGCATGTACTCGGAAAACATTCAACAGCTGCTCAGCAATATTAAGAATGCTAAAGAATCTGCTAATATTTTCCAAAAAAATGGAAATGAACGCAAAGTAATTAATAAACTCACAACTGATTTCATTCATTTAAATGATAAAAAAAAAACGAATGCAATCTTTCGCTACTAATTGAATGGTGATTGCATCTTTTTTCTTGAAGTCCTTAATAAGGTCAATGATTCCAATTAAAAAATTGCATACATAAAAGAATGCAATCCAAAATAATTGCGTTCTCTTACAACTCTGATTAGTACAAACGCTTTTCTTGCTCAATCGATGGAAATCGAAAAGTAGCAGAAAGCCGCTTTTGTAAGTTTGACAGAGGTTTTGTGAGATCGTTAACTTGAAAGTGGGGTGTTGGAAACTGTGATTACTTCTTACTCTTTTAGTGAACAATTAGATCTAATAAAACAAGTTTAAATTGAAAATTGTTCACTACCGACAGACACACTAAATTTAAATTAGGTTTATTAGGTTCATTATTCTCTTTAAGGATACAGAAAATATAATTTGTATCAGAAAATGAACAGTATTTAGAAAATATGGTCAAATGTAATGTAGTAACAAGTAAACAGTGGGCCATCTAGTGGTTTCTTTTGATGGGTTATGTTGACACTGACAGCTGTTTCCCGCTTAAAATTGTGATAGTCAGTACCATACTTCGGCGGAACGAAATGAGTCGCTTTACGTTTGAACAACGTTGTCAAACGTTTAAAACTTTTTTTCCAAAATAGTATCTGCATCGCGCAGACATGTCATTTTTTGAAAAGAAGTTTCGCCGAAATGAATCACCCACCGGGCCTCCTGTATGCAAGCAAGTGTTCAACCCCTTTAAACTTTTTTTGTGGGGAACCGTGAAGCATCGATGTCATGCCAACACTTGGGAAACGATTCAAGCACTTAAGGCTGATATTATCCAAGAATTCCATAAGCATCCCGAACTAGCTCTTGGAAAATTGAGTGACAAAATGCCCTACTGCGAAGCCAGCCGACGCAGTCGCTTGTACGAGTTTTGGTTCCATAATTATCTAATCCTCTTACTAATGAAGCCATAATACATTGAAAAAATCGGTTTTTGTTCATTTCATTGCATTTTTTATAAGAAATTTATATTTGGCCCAACCTGTACATTCATTCAAAAATTATTTCAAGGTTTTTTGTAAGTCTAATGTGGGGTGATAGTAAGATTTAGTAAAAAGTAATTAATCCGATTTTTTCAAAAAATGGTAGACAATACAACAAAAAGTGAACGAGAAGAGAGAGAGAGAGAGATTCTTAGTACTTCTGCATACTTTGGTTAAAAACTAAAGGAAAATTATCGATCCAGCTTTCAAAATGTACGTTTTGACAACGGGCTGATAAGACCACTAGTCAAACATAAAAATCTTTTTTTAACGAAAAATTGTTTTAACGAAATCAGAATAAGGTTAAATCTGTCAGCAACTTGCGTTAATCGTGTGTCATTAGATTAGAAGTGGTGCTCAAATTTACTCTTCTTGCTGTCGAAAAACTCAGAAGTATTGCACTGAATAGACTTTCGGCGATCGAGCACTTTTTTTTAAACTGGTATTAGTAAAATGGAATTTCCAACGAATAGGTTATGTGGTGCCGGCTAGTCGTAGACAGTGTGTTACACCAACTAAGAGTTCAACGAATAGTTAAAACAGCAACAATTTAAACTGTGTGCCAAGCTCGTGTAGAAACGCACATCTGTATTAACTACAGAAATTTTTATTCGACTTCAAAAATTACCACACGGACAATGTCAGGGGTAAAGAAAATTGTTACGTAGTTGGTAATTGTTGAAGTCGACTTTTTGGAAATAAATTCAATAGCATCTGACCTTCGTCAAAATGTGACTTATCAAGCTAGGAGGATATCTAGCCGTGTAACTGAAAGAATAAATTGCGACCACAAGCTTCTTTTAGAAATGAAGTATGCAACGAGTGTTAAGAGACTGAAAAGAAACTAAAGTTAAGTCGAATAAATAAAAATAAGAAAACTTAATTCAACTGTCAAAGATTTCCTAATCTTTAATCATTTATTCGTAATAATTGTTAAGCATTTCTTTATATTTTTCTTTTCTTCTGTTTCTCATAAATTATCACTTAAAATACAAAAAAGGACTACAAAAAACCTATGAATATATTTATGTATATATATGTATGTATATTTTTTGTGAGTTCTTCTACAACCATTTTCCAAATTAAAAAAAAAACAACCAAGATTCAAAAAAAACTTATTCAATAACAATATTGATCGTAACCTCTTTTGAATAGTTTTCAAGATTCGGATAAGAACAAAAATCTTCAACAGCAGAGAAAACAATTCCAAGAACAAAGTAATCTTACGTAAATTTCTAACTCGAATGTCTTTCGATTTGTTCTATGAACAGATTAGGCCAGGAGTACATAAAAAAGAAACACATACAATTTTTATTTTATTATTATTTTAACAAACCGGATGCACTCCTCAGCCATCAGTGCGTTTGGCAATTTTCTGTTTTTGTTTTTTATTTCACATGATTTTTGATTTATACGTGCATATGTATTTATTTATTTAGCCTAAAAATAGAGACACACACTCGTACAACTAGATATATAATACAATATAAAAACATGAACAAAAAAAAAACGATATTCTTAAACAAAAGAACAAAAAAAAAGTTAAGTGTACAGAGGAAAGGAAATATTGTCTAGCTGTCTAAGAGTGGGTCATTGCCGCGTTCCAATTCGTCGAGGGTATCCTCGGAGCCAGACGCTGTTAGGTCCGAAAGTTCGTCGAGGCATTTCTGCTTCTTGCGGACGTTCCAGTGCAGGCATTCGGCCAGTGAATCGAACCAGTCGGAGATTTGATCTTGGGCGCAAATACTCGGGACTGGGTAGATGGATGTTGTTACCCGCAGGTTGTCACCGTGAAACAGTTCTTGGCGATTACGTCCATCAAACGAGACCCAGGATGTGTTGCGGCTGTCAGGCGACACCGAAATCTGTAAAAAATGGAGAAATAAGATTGGTATAAGAAAACTTTAAGACAATGCTAAGTCAAGTTTGATTTTGAAGAGTAACAGAAGAAATGCAAGTAGTATACGTTTACATTTGAGAGGTTCTTATTCTTTCTAGGCCAACGTTTGTTGGAGTGTCTAAATTTGAACTAAAACTGCTTTTCATCATTGGTGATCCCAGGCATTTTGATTCTAATCTAATAATGTGTCTTTCATCGGCAATAACTTAGTCTTTATACCTTCTTCTCTTCTTCCACCGACCAGACTCTGGGATTCAAAGTTGTTGAGAGGAGATTAGATTGTTTGTGTTTCGACGGCTTCTAGCCATTCTAATAGACTAACTCCCAAAAATTTTTGTAAAATATGGCAGAATTCTTTACTCCAAAGCAACAAAGTTTATTGCCCACTAAAACAAGCACAATGTGATGATTGCGCCAATATGAGTCTCAACCATTCACGTAAGCTAACAAATGTTTTTGTCAAATGTATAAATATGTAACAGCAGCTGTATTTAGATGTAGTCATAACTAATATTACGTACAGTTTGATCTTTTTAAAATTCAACTGAAACGCGAGTCATAGACTAAAATATCATCAAATTGAAAGAAGGAGGCGATTACGATCTCATAAAAGCAAACTAACTGATGCACAAAATGAGTTTACAGAAACAAAAAAAAAGTTAAAAGGCGACTTTAATTGACATTAAGCTTGTAAAAGATGACAAAAATCTAGTCGAAGCTCTCCTGTGACCATGATAAATATTATCTGAAATAAATAGGACCCATAACACGTCCTTATCAAAAGGAGGAGTTCATTCTCTTCTTCGGGAGGTTGATCTCCGTTGCGAGCAATAAGCTTATAGAGTGCGAGAACTAAAGATCCCTTGAATGGTTAAAGCGTTTCTTTGCCAAAACGATAGCATAAAGAAACGCTGCCGACCCCTGCGTAGTAGAGAAAAGAGACCTAAAGACCATACCTCTCAAAGGATACGATTGAGTGTAGCTTGCTGCGTTCGAGAAGTATTAGAACGGCTAAAACAAGAATCATGAACTTATACTTTCAGAATATCATCATCATCTTCTTGACTACGTGTTCCAATAATGGGGTCGCGGGGGCAATGTACGCACACGAGATCTCCAGGCAATCCGATACCCCCCGCTGAATCTAACTCATCAGGAGGTTGCCCAAGCGTAACCGAGTGAGATTTTGGACTTAGTCCAACCATCTCATCATGGGTCTGCTGAGTCCTTAATTATAATTGAAATTTGCTTTACTTCATTCTTAGACTTTATAATTATGACTTTCATTCTTAGACATTACAATTATGACTTCGCTTAATGGTTTAAATGGAATACGAAGAACGTATCCGAGTTGTAGCGTTAGGACGAAAATAATCTGGCCTAAAAGTCTCTGCGAATCTTTAGCATTCAATTACTACCATCTAACCTTGGGCTAGGCAATTGCAACGCGCGTGTTCTACTCTTTCCGTCACAAACAGACCCGAATAGAAGATATTTTAGCTTAGTAGCAAAATATTCGTCGCTAGTGATATTTATTTATTTATTCCCTGCGTAGTATGGAATTTTATACTCTTGCGAAAAACAAAAAAAAATCACATTGTCGGAACTTTAAAAATGTGAGTGGATGTAAATTTGGCTTCGTGTTCAGACGGCTCACTGACTTCGATGTAATTTGATACAAAAATTGTTTATGCTTATAGATTCTTGCACAAAGTTTGAATTAATCTAAGAAAGGCATGTAACACATGCCAGCAATCAAGTGTTCAATATTCAAGTTCAGTGATTTGTACGAGCTGATGTATAATTTGTGTATTGGACTGTCGAGGATTGTTCAAAATCGTTGTGCCAGTGACACAAATATGAAGTTCTAAAGAATGTGAAAACCTGCACTTTGCTCGATAGTTGAAACACAAGCAAATTCACCCTACAATAATCAATCTCAAACTTACTTTCAATTCCACACCAGCTGGCACAACAATTGGTCGAAAGCTCAATGAGTGGGGGCAAATCGGTGTGACCATAATCGCAGGTACGGACGGATGAATCATAGAAGCACCAGCTGCAACAGCATACGCAGTACTTCCCGTTGGTGTAGACACTATTAAGCCATCACCTTGAACTGACGTAATATACTTTCCATCGAGGAAGAGATCAATATTGCTCAAATATGGTGATGGTCCCCGATCAATTACAACTTCGTTGAGTACCTAAAACAAACAAATTCCCATTTATCAGTATTTAACATCAGTAATTAAAAAAACAAACTCTTACCAAAATATTTGTCGAGGCTCTACTGGGAGATGCCTTCGGAACTTGCATATTATTGTCGATAGCTGCATTAGAACCAGCTAATATACTGTTGTAATTATTTTGATCACTTGTACTGTCCTTGTGGTGACGATCTGATTTCCTAAAGATCACACATCGAAGTCGGCTTCGTAGGGTCAATGCTGCGTGACCCTCTAGTACATTGGTTACTTGATCTTGGAAATTATCAAATTGGAATGGGGTAAGAAATCCCAAAGAACCCAAATGGAATGCCATCACTGGTGGCACTGACTGTTGAAATAATAATGACGCATAAAGAAGTGTGCCGTCTCCCCCCAAGCAGACAATAAAATCAATTCGATCTGTTAGATCATCGCGGCCATCTCTGAAAAAGAAGAAGTAAGTCATTAGCCAGATCTTTAGCTTTATCTTGTTTCTTGCTATTGTGCTCTTTCATGAATTAAAAAAGAAAAACTAAAACTCATAAAACTTACTTGAATGTGACCAATTTCTCTTTTATGCTTTGGAATTTTGTATCCTCCTGGAGTAGTGGATCGTCAAGGACAGCCGACTCCACCCAGACTACCATGTGTTTTTCCTGAAAGGTACAATTTTCATTATTGCTTCAGATTCTTTTTGATGATGAGTTTTGCGACGGTATCTTACCTGGACAAGCCATTCAACTAGCTGAACGAATGGTTGCATTACAGTAGAATCACGAACTTTTTTTATAACCAGCACTGTAAGCGGGGGCTTGTACCATGTCAGCCTTTGACTGGCAGGATCTTGAATTTGCCTGTGAATAAATAATAAAAAGATTGTTAAAGATGCTGGTGTATAGAAGAACCATCATGAAGCGCATCATTTTCAGAAGTTAGTTCTTAACTGAACAAAGTTTTATCTTTTGCATTTTATTGGTGTTATCGATATGTCCTGAGCCACAGACGTAACAGTCCAATTTCAATTATTAAATTTCTTCGGCAGGTACGATGTATTACCAATCAAAAAGGTTTCCGTTTATATTATCAAAGAATTCCAAGCCAAATCATGGTTTGAGTACCAGACGGATAAAGATTGAAATTAGATACCGTTTAGATGGAAAGCAGAGATCTCCAAATGAATCACTGGGGAAAAGAACGCACGGAATCACCACTAAAGAAGAAGTATACCATACCACTGAGTGACTCTTTTTGGTTCAGAAAGGTCCAAGACTACGGTTTTATGTCCACCAGACAACTGACGAAGTTGCGAATCCCTTCTTCCACAAATAGCTTAATCAGAATTTGGATTCTGAAGGTTCTGAGGTTTTTCTGAAGATTTCATTAGGCTCTGTGGAATTGAGTGAGAAATCGCAGATCGTATGTCTAACAGACAAACTTTAGTCTTAATAAATATCAGAAAACGAATTTAAGATGTCTGATTTCGTCTCTCTATCATTTCGCAGTCGTAGTCTTAATTTAGCTCCATCTTAAGTCTAGAAATAGAAAAATGTGGTCTAGTAGCATAAAAGTGTTCTTAGAACACGACACCGGCCATACATCCTACTAACTTCTAAAGTTTATGAAAAATACATTGAAACACGAATGTGAACGATACTTACATTACCATGGCTGAGTTTTTCATGATTCTTCCACATGGCCCAAACTGCTGGAATGGCGAAGGGGCATTTAAGCTTCTCGTTCGCCTGTAAAAAAAAAGAAATTAAAAAAAATTAAAATAATTTGTATTAAAAATTGTAAAATTGTAATAAAAGAGATTTTCTTTAATGTAGGGACAGCAGAAAAAACGATTACGATTATTACGATAACCAGATACATTTTGAGGGATAGGATAGCAGGATAGCAGAAGGTAAAATGTAAAACTCCGGTTAGTTTATATTTGAAGAGAGATCCCTTAAGTTATCAATTAAAACAAGCTGAAAATGCATCTGTCGTCTCAAACAATTACCACCTCAGCCAAGTTAAGACGAAATTGATATTGTTTCTTGAAATCCAAAATGGCTATACTATTATAACAACATTATATCGTTGAGCTTCTTTTCGTAATTTAATTTTTTTTCTCTTGGGGCTTCTTTTTCTCAAAACAGCTTGATATATTGTGCAAGCTTGTTGGCTAATATTTTATTATGAGTATTGCTAGTAATCAGTTAATAGCTGACCTGGGCTGGGTGTGCACTTAGCCAACCCTTAACCTTTTAATGTCCAATTCATTCGGGCAAGAAAGGCTAAAAACAAATTTAAATGAAATTAAACGAATGTTTATTCAATGCAATTATTTCTACTTCCTGATATTCGCACAAGTTCTCAGAAAAATCTTAAGCTTAAGACTGTGTGAAAAAATTACTTAAGCGGTTTTTGCTTGAAGCCAAAAACTTTAATTACGATAGACATTTTCATAATTCGTGATTAGAAAAAAAATCTATACAAAGACTTGCATGATCCCAAGGAGATTTTCACGCTTGGGTCATCTCAAGGTCTCTTAAGCGATACAAGAAACTACACAGTAGTTTAACTAACTACTAACTAGTAAATTAAGAACCGTCTTCTGCTTCGAGTAAAAAACACATTCACATTAGGAGCAAGTCTCGTCACACTACACAAACTTTGTCACAACCTTAAAGTCCTCGACAGCAGCGGATGCGAAGCCTCTTGTCCCACATGCCGATCCATCCCGAACGAGTATTCCTCCAGAAATTGACTTGGAACTTGGAAGCTTTTATGTCCTCCACCCGGATGTTGTGGATGTTGCTCAACATGCACAGCAAATGGACTACTATTGACTTTGTTACTACGATTACGGAAAATATCAATTAACACAGAGTTCATTCTAAGAGCACGAGGTCAGTTGCCCGTCCGTGTGCGGTAATAAAGCGGAAATAACGTGCGCCACGAGAAATACTGTAAACTAAAAGAATCAATAAAACGCGCAACCGCGCAAACGAAAAACGACGAGATGTTACTTGCAACCGCTTCGGTTGACTGAATTTGGGGGCCTTTCAGACACTCAGACGCAGCTCGATGGAGTTTTTCTTCTTACAACAAATCGCGCTACTGAGAGGTAAATTTTATTGAAAGTCATGCCTCACGGCTGAAGGGAAGCGCTTTAAACAGTCATTAGTACCGTACTCAGGCGAGATGATGGAACCAATCGCACGCGAATAAACGCAACGCAACAAAGCAACAACAACAGCAAGAGAGAAAAAAAAAATGTGAGAATGACTCGATAAACAAGTTACAGTGGAGGTGATCAAGGTTAGTCTGATGAGACATGGAAGAGGACGCCTTGTCTGACTTTCAATTTCGTGTAGAGTCTTAAAAGAAACAAGACAGACTTTCTGGGAGTGAGATTATTTCTCTTTTGAGTCGGAAAAGTGAGACGTTTAAAGTGGCAATGAGTGAGGATGTGGACTAGGTTGTTGGTGATGAAGAGTAGTCCGAGCGATTGCACCAGTGGGGAATGTTCCTTTTATGTTTGTTAGGGATTAGAATCACCATTTTGTGAGGAGAGGAAAGCAGGTGGGCACTGCTTCCCTCTCCTCACAAAGGAGCAGTCTAAGGGAGTCAGTGTTTGTTTTGCGACTGTGTCGACAATGTTTCTTTTGAGTTGCTATGTTGGTTTGTTCGCCAGGATGTAAAAAATTATGATCGGAAGCAGCTGAAAAGAGTGTGCTGCACTAAAAGAAGAGGCTGATTTATTAGAATGGTACAATTTGTAGATTGTTTGTAAAATAATACGAACATTTCTTTTTTATAGAAAAATGGAATTTGGTACAATAGGCATAAGAGGTTTATTTTGCACACCTCACAGTCCTTTTATGTAGAATGATGATGGAAAGAAACTGAAACGAAAAGTGTTTTAGAAGAAGAGGAGATCATACCAAAGCCTCGTTTGTCAACGGTGATAGGCATCGTTGCGAAGTTGCTTCATTTCAAAATTATAGTGGCTTCGAATCTGCATCGGTTTTATCTCAGTATGCATCGTTCAAACAATATTAAATATAAATATTTATTTGAACACATGGGGATCGTTAATTCGATCTACGCCGTTTAAATTACTTAAGTGAATCCGTTTTGCAGTACTGGGTACTCTATACTTCCACTTGAAAAAAAAAAATACGTACACTTGAAACTTGTCAAGTACACTTTTCAAGTACAATGACAGGTACTTGAATATTTTCAAATACATTTTTCTTCTCTGTGTATGTAGCACCTGCAGGCCTTACAGTAAATTCAGGAGCCACTGAAAGCCAATGAGAAGATTTTTATAAGCGATTAATACAATTCAGTATTGATTCAACATTACCGGTCATGATGAAAAAGAATCGTTTATTAATTTATTTAAAGATGCGAAGCTAAAGGTGCAAAACAGACCCACGATTATGTGTTTAATAAATGAACAATACAGAAGTATGTTAGACACTATAAAGCTGGCAATGAAGTCTGTTACCTCTGCACAACTGCTGACGTTTGGTCTGCTACTCATTGTAGCTTTTTCGGGTATATTTGCCAATTTGCCAATTTGCCACTAGCGGAACGAGAACTTCAGCAGATACTCAGTAGAAGTTGCTTGTACGCGATTATCCAGATTTCATTCCGCCGAAAAAATCGCAGACCTTATTTCAGAAATTAATGACAAGTTCGGTCTTTGCATTTGAAGCATTTGAATGTAGTTACCACAATAACGCATAATGGCTCGAATTTCGAAAATATAATATTACTATTCTATTGTATTTTATTCGTAACCAGATATTACATTCTATAACAATAACAATTATTAATATAATAGTTAAAGCTAAAACGTTATGAAAAAACGTATTTTTAATAATAATCGAACGATGGTTACAAGTCTGATTAGAAGGATAATTGTTTTAGTGATCCAATGCAACGTTTACTTTCTGAGTGATTCGGTGCACAATAGGGAACAGAATTAAGTGACAAAAGGACAAGGCTACGGAGTTTCTTACAAATTTTTCTTATTTGACAATTGGTGGAGCATACCTTTTAATATAGAGCTAGTATTCTGCTTTTTCTTTGTGTGGCGATAATAGCCTGTGGAGGAACGAATCTCACCACCTAGAGTTATTATTAGGGTTAAGAAATGAAAGAAATGTGTTCAGAGTGAACTCAAGGGTTTCGTTGCCCGACTGCACTGATGTGATTTAGGCCAAGAAAAGGTGCAGAAACAACCCAAGACCGTATACGTATGCTATGCCATCAAAGTTAAGCCAAGTGAATGTGAGGAACAATCCAAAAGCCGTGGTAATCATTTGCAATAAGTCAATGCAAAGTGGAAGAAGACAATTCAAAAGCCGAAGAAATTATTTTTGATCTTTGCCGGTCAAATTTAAACTAAAGAAAGGTATAGGAAGAACGTAATCATCTACGATCTTTGCCTCGTTCAGCTTGAAAAAAAGAATTAACAACAATGATTATGCAAGCGTTCCATAACAACAAATTAACGCCGCTTACCTTAAAAATCTCTGTGGATACTAATTTTCGTCATTTGACGAGAATCAAGTCACGTACAGGTTTGTTGTTGTTTACAAAATTCCTCGAGTCTTCTTCGAGTTTTCTTCGATCACTCAGGATTGGTTGTGCAAACCAACAACTGATTCCCGACTCTCACTTCATCAACCCATTCACCAAAATATGAAGCACGCCTTTTATTTTAATCGCCACTTAA
Source organism: Syritta pipiens (assembly GCA_905187475.1). NCBI lineage: Eukaryota > Metazoa > Arthropoda > Insecta > Diptera > Syrphidae > Syritta > Syritta pipiens. Next base: position 67,388,154 of record LR994571.1, on the reverse strand, counting down.
ACGCACCAATTTTTCTATTCTGTTTTTTAAAAAGTTTACTATGTACCACCACCGGCTGGGTAATGCACAGAAATCTGACATTCGACTGAAGCATGCGATAGTACGAACAACTTTCTCAGATAGCGCCTACAAAAACAAAATCACAAACACCATCAACTTGAACACTTAAGAAGATAGCGCGCGAGATGGTCGAGTACGGGGCGGTCTTAGAAAATAATTTTTCTTATTTAATGACAGATTCCAACGGTCAAATGTCATTATCACTTCGTAATGCGACCGTGTACGAGTGTGGCTTAGTACTGAGCTTGACCAGAATAATCTGGAAAGGTTCACGTTGCGAAAATGTGTGTCGTCGATGGTCGTGGTTTGTTTATGAAATTCATTTTAGCTGAAGTAGACGAACCTCGGAGAGTTCACAAGGGGCTAATGGAATGTATACGTGAGTTGTTTTGCCTTTTTTTTGTTTTATTTTGCCCTTTTATTACTCGAATTGTCGTGATTTACGTAGACTGTGCGATTCTCATTAAGGAAATTGACTTTTCGACGTATTTGATGGCAACGAATGGCGGGTGAGGGATCAAAGGTTTGAGGAACGTGTTGAGTATTCAAATTCTGATCAGATATGGCTTGTGAATTTGACACATTCCTCGCAGTTGGATTGATCGGGGTTTTGAGTTAGGTTTTCGAGTATCAAAAAAGTTTTCGTTAAGCTAGTAGAAAAGTGTCTTACGATTTTGACGCTGTAACAACAGGCCGGGCTGAGGCAACAGGCTAATTGCTGAGGCAAATCAGTTTGATATCAAACAACTGTAGTAATGATAACGACTCTCCAGTGATGGACGCTACTTTGAACCTGCCATATAACCTAAGGCTGCTAAACAATTGATTGCTTTACAAAGAACCTAAAGTAATGAAAAAGTTAACCTCATGAGACATCTAGAAATTCTCAAAAAATCGACAACATTCAGTAACTTACACGATTAAGGCACAAAACTCTAAATACTCTAAATACAAGAGCAAAACATGGACATGGAGCATGCAAATAATTTTACAAGATGGGTCTAATCACCACATAAATTTGCAAAGACAAAGGCTATAGAAAACTTATCAATCAACGGTCCAAGCCTTTCACTAGTCAATCAACAAAACAATTGTAGTAGTGTTACAGATGTAGTGTATTCCACCTACGGATGATGTCAAATTTTAGAGGACAGCACTCAAATTCTAGACAAACGGTGGACAATAGATCTGTAAGTGGCTGCAGTACTCTTCCTTACTTTTACTGACACATTTATCTGAAATTATGTATCAGTGAAAATTAACCATAAAAGGAGTTTAATAAAAAAGCAACAACCTCTTATCTGTAAGGTGTGCATTCAGATATATGACTTGGGAACTCGTATATAGCAAAAACATTTATATTCAAACGGGAATGTGAACTATTGACTATAAACAAAGTGAAATAAATATGAAAAACTTGGAAGTTTCAGAATTGACTTCGATTGAGGGGCACAATGTTCGTATGGTTCCTAAAAATTGTATGTTTTGTCGTACGTGTTGTTCGATTTACAATCACCTCACGTATACCTAAACGTTTACTATCGCTAGAGTACAACTTAAATTGCTCTCTGAAGTCAACGTTTGACGATCAGTGAAGATCAGGAAAAACAGAATTAAAACTTGACAAAAAAAATATTAAACAACATTATTCGGAGTCCAGATTCAATCGCAGCTGCCCTCCACACATCATTCAGTAATGTGATAATTACCACCGAAAAGAAAAGCATAAACACAGCCCATCAACGTGAAAAAGAACTCCACACGCAACAAACAAAAACTCACGTGACCTTTATTCCAACTTCACTTCCTCAATGCTAATACATTAATGCACTCACTAAATCAACCACGTTTATCACTTGCATCTTAAACGTAAAAAAAATATTAAAGCGAAAAAAAAATCGACGAAACACGAGAACATAGGAAGTCTCTCACTACTTCCTAACTTGTTGAATCTCCACCTGTAACTGCTCAATTAAATGCTAGAACATTACTTCAACTTCCACGGTCTGTCAGTGGATTTACATAAAATGCATAATTCTCTCTCGGTCGCAACCGCCGCATCCAATAATATTCAACAATTCATTTGAATTCGGAAAATTAATCGTTCCACTAGCAAAATCGCACACAAACACACTCAGGAGGGGGGATATGAATCCATACAAATAAATTACCTATTCATATTGATTTCGGATTTGGATTTGGCTTTGGATTTTGAATTATCAAACTCGACTTGCCGTTATTATATTCAGACGCGTCACGCCACTTGATGCGTTCATTCGAGTCGACAAAATTTATAATTAATTACTTTTCACATCACCTTGTATCCGTGAGTGTGTTTCTGATTCTGACAAACAAGTCAACCGCCTATGGCTGCGAAATGTCGTTCTTCTAATTGAATTAGTGACAGGCAAACGGAGCTCGTCACAGATTCATCGACGTGAATTCCATTCGGTGGGGTATAAAGAAGAATTCGAAGCACAACAAACCACCGAAGTGGAGAGGGTCAATGAAAGCGAAGCCACCCGGCCAGACGCTGGCTGAAAAGCGTCTAAGTCGCTGATTGGATGTCAGCGACAGCGCGCGGGATATGTTATTATGTAAATGAGCCGAGAGGAATAAGCTGGAGATCCGGTTTATGATGTGTGTTGTTTCATTGTTTACAGGTGACGTCGCGGACATTCGTCTCGAATCAGAAATCATTGTGGAATCACGTTGAACCAGGTATGTACCACCTCCCAGTAGCTCGAGACTTGAGTTTCAGAATATGTTTATCTGTTTTGGTTTTGTTTGGCGTCGTGTTTTTTGGAACTTAATCGTTTTTTTTTTTGTTTTTAGACATAATCGTTCTGTGGAAGCGGAACTTTGTATCTGCACACCGGCTGGTACGAGATTAATTAAGATATAAGTTCTGGCACCGCTCAGGAAGAGTGAGATCGATGAATTAGTTTTGACAGACGAGATTCGCCCACAGTAGTACTTGAGGCGTTTAAGTTGATTCCGGGGAATTTGAAATTCCAAAGAAATTTTTGAGGTGTCTGGTTGTGAGATTCTTCGGTAATTGCTTTCTTCTCAAGTGGCCTTGTTGCTTGTCAAGGTTGATCGGATGAACTTGGGTTCGAGTGTGAGCAAAGTTTTTTTTTGTGCTGAGGTTGCTGATTTCTGATGTCACAACAGAACACAGTCTTGATCATATTTTCCTCTGTCGAAGACTCTTTCAGGACTTTTATCAAAATAATTTCGTTGTTAACAAAGCAGTCATAATCATGATAAGAAAAATTAAATTCTGAAACGGATTGGAAATATATTTCAATTCCTTGTACTGGTACTTGATTTTTTAAGTATAAGTACCAAAGGAATTGGACTTGTAAGTATGAAAGTGGGAGTACATGAAACTATACTTGTACTGGGTATTGAATTCAAAATGATTTCACTACTAGTTGCAGTTCAACAACACCTTTTTATCTGCAGACACACTGATAAATGATTTGAAACCTGCTAAGCCTTCGAATGGAGTGGTGAATTAATTTGATACTGATGATCCTCAGATGGATCAGATAGTCGTAGAAGTATGGAAAGCGAGTCATCGTATCTCTATCTTCACCTCTGTAAATTTGACAAAAGTTTTTGACTGATTTGGCCTATGGCATGGCTGATGATTAAAGGGCACAATAGTGTCCAGCCAAGTTCTCTAGGTACAACATATTTTTACAGGAAGCAACTTAGGCTATTTTTCACCACCTCTAACTAGAGAACCATAAAATTCAGTAACTGATTATGAATAAACGTAATAACAATGTTTTCAAAAAAATTATTACCAAACAATGAAAACTTTTGCAAAATCAATGTCTAGTTAAATTTAGAGGCAAAATAAAAAAAACTACTTGAAATTTTTTCAATTACTTGCAATTAATGGTGTTTACTAAAAGAAATCTAAAGGTTCATTTATTTGTAAAATGGGCTCTCTAAGCAATGGTGGAACAATTGAAGTCTCTAATCGGTACTGGAAGCCAAAAAGTAAATTCCAAACGAAACCTTAAACAAATTTTGTGGGTTAATAAAATAAATTGCTCTTGCATTTATTTTTGATACTGGATGATAACATGACATGTTAATAATTTTTCCAGAATATGAGAAATTGCGACAGAAAAATGAATTGTGTGCTTCAAATCAAATCGAATGTCCTATCACCACTGCCTGCTTACTAAGATTAATCTTGATGCCAGGACATGAAAATCACGAGCGTAATGAAAAGCAGAACACATCAGCCAACAGGGAGAAGCGAAATGAAGCTCTGGTGTACATGCAAATACAAAGATTCTACAAGACAACACTCGGCCACATGTTGCAAAATTGTGGGGTTATGTGACAAAAGGGGGAGGATAAATATTTCTCGGAATATGTATCACCTTAATGTAGCCGGTTGTAAACAAAAGCCAAAAACATTTAGTCGCTAGTGTGTTTGTACCGGATCCTGTTGATACAGAAATTTCCGATACAGCGCACTTTCGAACCATTTTTGTAAAAGTTTGAAACTGCAGAAGTCGGTTCCATTAAATCGACATTGAAAATAACACTTTTGAGAAGACAAAATACAATTTACCCCTACCATTTAAAAGTAAACGTGGTTCTTTCTTAACTTCTCTTCGCTAACAGCGAAAGTTTAAATTTAAGACACTTACGGCCATGTTCCAGATCGTCTGCGTCGCGTTGCAGATGTGAAATAATCCGAGTTACTGTCATCATCCACCGACAGAACCTCTGACTGCTGATGAATGTGCTGCTGGTCAATGTTCAATTTGTTTAACTTATCACTTAACGTATCACAATTCGAATTAACATCCGTCGATTTGAGATTAGAAGATTTCTTATTAATATTCCTGCGCAGGCATTCGCGGGTGATCTCACTGAATCCGTAATGATGGTGATAGCCGTCACTGCGATTCGAGCTCCAAGCCAGTTTATAGTTCAATCGCTCCTCCAAGCGACTTCTGTGCAATGTCGCCAAATCAATATCCGACAAACAGGTCATTCTCACTTATCACGTATCCGTGTTCTGACGTGTTTAATTTATCTAAATGCAGTTCACCTTCTTGATAAATCACTAAAATATGACACACACGAAATAATCGCTCCGCGTTGTAATCTATCGATAACTGTTCGATCCAATAGCTAGACAATTAGTGGCGAAAACGTTTTAGGAATTAATTTCACATCGGGAGCATGTTCATTCATTGATAGATACACGACACACGGCCACAGCATGTGAGAGCAGCTATCGATGGTGAGGTTATAAAGACCGCAGTGTGCGCGAGCAATTCAAACGAGATAATTTTGTAACTAATTGCTGGGCAGAATAAGCTGTGTTCTTATATAATCGCTTGATTTAAATCGAATATGAATTGCGATCACGCGAATCGATTCTCAGGCACACGGAAATTTTCAATATGCAACGCGCTGGTGCAGCGGCGCACGGCGCGATTGTATCACTGCACTGCGGCATTAATTAAGCTGATGCGAGTGTTAAAATGACGCCATGTTGCCATATTGGTGGGGATGCTACAGCTGAGCTGAGCAGTTTGATGCTGCTCCAGTATTGTTATTAAAATGAAATGAGGGGTTACTGTTTGGAATAAAACTGGCAATTGGCCAAAGTTTTGTTACAAACAGTGCAAAAATAAACAATCTTGACGGAGATGTAACTTAAGGGATTTGCAAGGCACAATTTTGGAGAAAATCACGATCTGCATGAAAAGCTCTATGACTCAGGTTCAGCGCTATGGTTTTTGGTGCACAAATCGAAGGAACAGGGGACAAGTATTTAGACGAAAATAAACTGGAATTTGCCACCAGTCCTCGTCACGTGTCATTAAAAACAAAACTCTTGTCTGCGCCGCAATTAAAGCTACACACGACTCTCAATACTTTAAAACTCAAGGGACTAAAGCAAAATACCAAGAGTTCAGATTAACAAGAGTTGAAATAGCCAAGTGGAAACGAGGGAAAAACTCAAATAAATAAGCGTTTAATCAAAATTCGTGATTTATTATTTCAAACGCTTGTAGAATTATTAACAAATGTTCTATTTGAAATCAGTAATTTTTTGTTAAGTGAGTGACTTTTGTCTATAACGAGCAATTGTATTGGTGAGAACTGAGTGGAATGGTATTGATAAAAGAAAATCGTAACTGTGTCGGTTCTAAGGGCGTAGAAGCTGGGGGTAGTTAACATTTGAAAGAAGGCTAGATTGCTCATATCCTCTTGTACACAAACAATAGGTCTATTCATAAAAAAAACGCTTCAAATTAAAGAGAGTGGAGAAGTCCCGACTTCAAATTGTAGAATGTTAACGAGCAAGATCTCATTGCTTTAACTACAAGATACCGAGGAGACTAATAAATATTGATTTTATTCAATTCATCGAGTGTTTTTCGTAGAATTAGGGAAAGATTTCGAACTAACAAGAAACTATATTTAACAAGCGTTGAGTTATTAAGGTTCGACTGTACCTTCACGATGTGGGAGGTAAGCTTGCTCTGATTGTTCCATTAGCAGATCCTTGCTTGTTATATCCGAAGGAATGACTGTTTATTTGAACGAAAAAAAAACCTAGTCAAAAGGTTCGTTGCGATCACAAAAAAACAAACTTTGTCTGTGTTCCAACTTAAGCTTTGATTCCAGATATAATTGCAATGTGAAAGACGTTATAAGAATTTGGATTTGCAGACAAGACATGACAATTTTTTTTCGATGAAATCGGCAAAAAATAAATTCAAACTGAGCTGTAACTAAAAAGCTGAGCTCAGCTCTAAACAAAAATTTTATGTAAAAGCGAGTGGTTTGCTGTTGTTTAATCATTGAATAAAGAAAAATGAACTTGCAAACCTCTTGCTAATTTTTCTTAGACGCAAGAACTCATAGAGTGACCAACTTTGAAGTAGTCAACACTTAATACACAACGCAACAGCTGTCTGTTCCCAGCATTGAGAAACAAATAAGCGAAAGGTGGGAAAAAAGTATTGCCACTCTCCACTGCTGAAATAGGACGCTTTTGACAGCACGTGATGTTGGCAGGTTTGTAATCAATGCCTCTGAACATTGGCAGCTGTTCAGCAAATGTGTTTTGAACAGATGTTTTGCCTTATAATGTTTTGGCTGTAATTAATACCACTGGCAAGATCATGTTGCTTACACCTTTTTTTTAGGGTTTTCGCCAATTGACACCTGGAGAGTTTCACTAGTTTTGGAGAATACCTGAACAATCACGAGCATGCTCAGGGAGTTTTATTTTTTGCAAACTGTTCGCAGCTGAATCCAGAGCCAAATTCTTCCAAATCGCCGTTCATCAAAATTCCTAGACATCTTCCGTGAAGAGATTTTGGCCAGTGGAGTGGAGGTGATGGGCCGAAGCCCATCTCACAATTCTTTTATTGCTACTGATGTGATCATTTCAATGATTGAATAAAAAATAAATAAATATTCGGCGTAACAGCCCATACAGGGCCAGAGCCTAGCTTCTTCGCACCTCCACTGTGTTGTGCGCGATATATTTTGACACATGTGGAGGGGACCTACTGTTTAATGCCGGTTCCGAACGGCGAATTGCGAAAGCTTTCCATGACAGAAGTACTCCAGGAGGGTTGTCAGTCGTTCGCTGGAGGTGGGGCCGTGAAAAATGTTTGTGGTGTTATTTCCCCGAGCCGGATTCGAACCCAGGTACTCTCGCTTAACAGTCCGACGCACTAGCGATTGAGCCACGGCGCCCTCAATGATTGAACATTTGAATGAAATACTTCCCACTGTAATGTATTGATTAAAAACCTATTGCAGTAAGCAATTTATTTATGGTAAGTAAAAACATCAATATCATTGAAAAAACTACAATTCAACCACATAAACCAGTAAAAACTCAAAAAACGTAAAAACATAGAAAAAAAATCTAATCGTTATCAAAATTGTAAGCAATAAAAATCAGCTAGTCATTCCCCAAGTGTTACGGTCAACCACTGATTGGGACCGTGGTATCGCATTTCTACACTTGAATTGCATAACACCTTCACGTACATGCGAAGTCTTTGCCACTTAAAATTATGAAATAAAAAAAAAGAAACGATATCCGTGAAGGGCACTCTTTAACCAAACGAATTTCATTCATGCTCCACGCAACCATCACACTCTTCAAGGGCACCCTTTCGACGAAGGCGAAGACGTCGTACACACACCAGCAAAAGCACAGATCATCGAACTCGATATTGGAACTTGGCATTCCCCATTCGGCATGCAATTCGACAAATTTACGTCTGACCCCGTTCCTCGGCGCTTTTGCGGAACCACAACACGCTGGAATGTTGTCAGCCTCCATCCACGAAAAAAAAAAAAAAAACAACCGAAAATAATCCACCAAATTGTTGTTATATACTCTTAAGCAGATCAAGGTTACTCTAGTAGTATCTCGTGCGCACATAAAGACACACTAAATATAAAAACCAGAAGCAACACCACCTCTGTGAACAGGTTTATTTATTTACTCGTTGATGATTAACAACACAACCGTGTCCGATATATCACCAATATTCATGGTATCACCATATATCACGGTCGAATGGATGATGCAGCAGTACACACACGACGGACTATAAACGACGGACAATTCGCGGCACTCCGCTGTAACCACACATGTGCCCGGGTCTAGCAATAGTTCATCTGAGGAGAGCGACTTCCATATGCGACTTCGGTGTAATTTGCAAATCGATTTTGATTCATTAATTATTTATATATGACACGTAAAGTACTGAACAAGCAGGCACCGTAAATTGTTGGTTTTATGTAACAAAAGCCGTCAGAGTGTTGCCAGAGAATGTTTGACTTTGGCTTTTACTTAAACTTGTTGACTTGTTGCTTTCTAAATGAGCACAGAGGTCAATAATTTTTTTCCTTCACTTTTTACTTTTTTGTTTCACACTCTTATTGCTTCATTCTTTACTTTTGTGAGATTTAATTTGCGTTAAAGTGGCTAGCAATTTGGGGTTGAAAATCTGCATTTGGAGATCTTTTAGTGATCTGTCCGAGATCGAATAGAAGAGATTATATAGATCTTTGAAGATTTGTATATGATCATTTAGAGATTTTACCAGATACTATTACAGTCAGCTCAATGAAACCATGACTGTATAGAGGCAGGCCTTTCATTGAGCCAAGTCTTCTTTAGGCCAAGTGGTGCCAAGTATTCATAGAAGCACAGAAAACTGAACCGCAAATTTGATGGCCAAGATCCAGAAGTATTTATTTTATCAAAGTCAAATGTAAATTCATCTAAGTTAGCGACCAAAACGTTTTTGGTCATTGACTTGAATATCATATTGAGGATACGAAGATTATAGACCACTTCTAAAGCTTCTGTAAAAATTGGTCACAAAGAACAGCAAAAATAAAATTAAAATACAAATAAAAGCATTTTACGTCCCTTTTATACCCAGGGAATAGAATTACGAAAAATAACTTAAAATTAGATACCAGGTCGAGGTTGGAGGCCATATAATGCCCTTCGAAAAAGGCAATGTTGGTTCATTACATTTTACCAGGACTAACTCCAGCTGAAGCTATGAAGCTATCTACCTTAGAACTTATCATCCTCGAAACTTATCAACCTTAGAATTTTCAGTCTTTAAACTTATCAAACTTGGACCTTATTAGCCTTCGAACCTATTAACTTTCCTACTGATCCACCGGCTAAAAAATTGGATTCTTAAACAAATTGTTTTTTTTTGAATCGAGTTTACCATATTTTAGGACTCCTGAGCAGGAATTAGAGTCCATTTGCTTGGAACGGCCTTTAGTTTACCCTCCACGGAAGTAAATTAGCAGCTATCGGAATAATCAAGACGAGACAGATTTTTTTAACATGTTTTTGGTCAGATTTAAGTCCGGTGAACGTGCTGGCCATTATAAAATCTAAACTTTTTTGCCAAAAAACTACGTACAACTGCTCTGCGATACATAAACTCCAACATTAACTAAAATTTCTGTCGAAACCACTAACAACAGAGTAATACAATATTCTGATTTCAATCGGCAGGAAGTTTTGCATTTTAGAGTTCGCAAAGTTTGTTTTCAATCGATTTTTTAAAATTTTGTTTTCAAAGAAAAATAGGTTGCCTTTAATTGAATTTTGCAGAGTGTATAGCTTTCAGTGCTGTAATGAATTGGGACAAGATAAAATTACCGATCTCAATATGGCAAGCTGCCACGTCTTCACAGAGTAACATGTCTTGGATGCCTCTGGAAAGCTACTTTAATAGCCGCTGAGAGATAAACTAATATGTGAAACAATTGTCAAAGCAAAAAGATACTACCCGACCTGGATGGCGATTTTGCGAAGGGATACAATAGATTGGACTAGCAAACGGATACCCAACGACTTCAACTCAGGGATACACCATCCAAGCGTCTAAGTTAGCAAGTAATACCAGCATAGAAAAGAGACCCGGAGAAGTGTGAAATTCCTCGACAGATTGCTTGCAAGAATACAGCTTTGGTTGCACAGAAAAAAACAGCGTTATTCACATTCCACAAGGACTGCTGGCAAAACAAAGAAATATAATTTAGATTTTTTTTTGCAAACAATCAACTACACGAATAAATAAATAAACCCCAATTAATCAAAAGTACCTTTCACTTCAAAATACACCCTGCTCTCAGAATAAATCATTTCGAACAAATGCCCTCAACACTGATAACACAAACGGAACCGCCTCTAAAGCGCAGTTAACACACGTTTTAGTGATAAGTGAATCATTTACCATAAAAGGCCTGGTGAGAGCACAAAAACAAATTAATTCACTTAAAATTTATTAGATTAGATTGAAAGAAAAACAAACGCACATATACAACACGGACTAGTTAACCACTGGGTAGGTAGCATTCTAAAATTGAATCTTCTTAAAAATGAATCTAAAAATATTTTTATTAAATTGAATTGGACAACATTTTGGTCAGTCACCCTCTGTGTGGTCGCCAAAAAGTAGCGTGCGAACTTGTCTTTCTAGGTTATTTTTTTTTTTTTTGTGAAACAACGCACACTTGTCCTCAGCCGACTAGGAGTGAGTTTGCGGAGGCGACAATTGCCTCACAGCACGTGTCTTGGTCGCCCTGGGACCGATACTGTTGACAACGATGCTCTAGCTCTTGAACAATTTATGAGTTCTTCATTAATTTGTTGATTTCATGTTTTATTCCATTCAACTTAAGTTAATTAACGACTAAAGACACATTGGGTGGAACTGTATACGAGGAATTTCAAGTCAAGAGAGTATAAGATTAGCAAATTTTGTAATTACGAGGAGTAGGGGTGTGGACAGTATGCTGACCAGTGCCAGGAACGACGTAAAAGACCCACACTGAGTCTACTTTAGTCTATTAAGTCGCGTGAAGTGAGTCAAGGCCATTGTTAGGGTCGCGAAAAAGCTTGGGCTGTGGTGGCAAATTAAATTGAGCAATTCATTTGATTTTACGTTGCAAATTAAATTGATTGAAACGATCACTTAGCGTCTTGGAGAAGAGATTTGGATGGCTCAGGCCATGAGTTAAGGTACGAAAAATGGTTTCGAGGTCAAAAATAAACGGACAGTAATAAGAACTCTGGGTGAGTTCTCGAAAGAATTCCTGACGACACTACACATAAAATGCAAGATGCTTCTTCAAAAGTTTATTCAATTCAAACTAAAGCTGATACACATTGTCTGAAATGACCCCGCTCAGGTACCGTAAAAATTAAGCAACGTTCTCTTTAATCATCCGACAATAAGCCAGAAGATAAGCCTTTCGAATCGATGACCAACCTGCACTGAAATACTAAACTTTACATCAAGTTGAGAATAAATTGAAATTGATTCATGAAATCTCCGTCTGAGTGCAAGTTATTGGCAGATCATAAAAGTTAAAAGCATTTTAAGATAATTCAAAACCTTACAGTACCTTTGTGGCGGAGGCAATAAAGTTAACGATTGACCTCATTCAATCATAAAAATTGAAACTAAAAAAAAAGCGAACACAGAAACTGAATGACATTGATTCAAGAATTCGTTTTAAAGGCACGCAACTGAATAAAAAAAATGGCGGACAAATGGATTGTGACTACGGTTGCGTGTTCGTGGGTTAAACAAGACAATTTGTTTTAACAGGAGGACAAGGTGATCATTTTGTAGTTGTGGTTTATTTTAGAGTTAAGTTCATGTATGTAGTTGTATTTAAAAAAACAGAGAGGCTTATTAAGAAGACTTGAAAAGAAAAAAAAACGTTATCATAATGGAGTGCCTTTTCAAAATAAATACAAACTTCCACAAGTCTGTGCCTACCATTTGTTCATACCTTCAAAAAAAAGTTTTAAAATTTTTTCTGGAAATTCATGCGAAAATCAGAAAGTAGCAAAAATTTTATTGTAGGCATTTTTGCAAAAAAACGAACACAACAAAGTTCTATGATCATTCGTTTAGTGAGTTTCCCTTTTCAGTAGGCAAGTCATTTTATTTGCTACCAAATTTAGTAAGTTTTCAGGTCGTTGACCTGGTCGAACGCAAATACCTTAATACTAGAAATGTACAGCCATTTGAGATTCTCCGAAAAATACAATATAAATCGCGGAAGAAAAATAGGAAACGACAATATATTTTTTTTGGAAAAAGAATGCAACTAATAATGTCTCAAAAGCTGTCAGTTTATTGTTGACAATGAAGGCGTGTAGGACGTCACACATTCATCTGCGAAAATATTCTCTTATCGGACACAATACTGTCGCCCTAAACATGTTTCAAATGCTGGATAATGATACAAAAATTAATTAGCGGCTCAAGGAACTGGGAAATGCATTTTAAAGTCTTACAAAACAAAGCATTTCAATGCTTATCAGCACTAGGTTGCCTGACTTAAAGCCAGGGCACATGAGAGGCCAGTTGGGACCATACATAAAAGAACTGCTTTCGCAGCTTTTATAGCCGAAATTAGGATTATAACCTTCTTCAACAAGCAAGAATGAAATTCACTCGAAGAAAAGGAACGACGTTTTTGCTCGTTCTGATTTGCATCGTCTAAAGGTGCAGTCAGGGCACATGACAGGCCAGTTGCTGCAATACATAAACGGACTGCCTTCGTAGCTTTTATAGCCGAAATTGGGATTAAACCATCTTCAACGATTGAGAATGCAATTCATTCGAAGAAAAGGAACGACGTTTTTCGTCGTTCTGATTTGCATCGTTTAAAAATTATTGTGATTTCGAAGCTGCGTCGTTTTTATTTCCTTTTAAGTCGTTCACATTATTACAACACATGGGAATTATGGAATTAAAATAAATGAAAATTGTTAATTCGCCTTGCGTCACGTTCTTCTGGTCCCAATTAAAGACGCAAACTGAGACTCTGGGGCATATGTAAAAAAAAAATAAATAAATAGCCGGCGTAACAGCCCATACAGGGCCAGAGCCTAGCTTTTTCGCGGCATATGTAAATGCACATTTAAATATAAGTCACATTGATATGAAGATGATGAAGAGAAAGTTGAAAAAATTAAGGACTTCACTTTTTGGAGTGTTGCTACTAGATCTTTGTGCAAATATGAAAGAACAAAATTAATGTCCACTTAATTTATTACATCCCTTAATTTACAAGGGATTTACATAGACATAGATCAAACGACTTATATCGAAAAATACATTTTAAATGTCATTTAAAAACTGGCGGCATACTTCCGTCAACATTTTTTATTAGCAGATATTGCAGAAGTATTCTCCCGCAAACAGTCTTTTTGACTTTCGCTAATTAGAAACTCATTTGACTAGAGAAAATTTCAAATTCCCAAGATTTTAAAATAACAAGAGTTTAAATAACCAAGAGGAAACAAGGGAAAAAATCAAATAAATAAGCCTTTGAAATTCGTGATTCATTATTTCAAGCGCTTGTAGGATTGCACAAATGTTCATTTTGAGATCAATCATTTTTTGTTGAGTAAGCGACTTTTGTCTGTCATTCTTACTTAGAAATAGTAAAATGTATCAGGAACACATTCCGATACACACCGAGAAAAAGAATGAACGAAATGTTTATAAAAGATTTTCACAGCAACATCTACAGACACTCAGTCTGGCGATGTCGAATATCTGAGCAGCTCCTACAGTCGCAAACTATGCCAATCTCTACTGAAGAAAAACACACTCGGTTATCTCGGAAATTGCATTTTTTGCCACAATAAAAATTATGTATTTATCAAACCTATCTTCATGCACTTTGTGAGAAAATTAACACCTCGACAAATGTCAAGAAAATCAATTTAGTTACTACGAGAACCACATCTCGCGCCCTGAAGCGACATTAACCTCCTTTCCACCGCATTATTTCCCATTTAGTTCACCAAAACGACATAAACGATGGTCACAGCCTTGCTGCGCACATTTCAAAACACTTCGTGCTTCTTTTCACTGAGTGTGAATCTCTCCACACTAACCACATCAGCGGTATCTACTAACAACTCCAAGTCCATCACAAACGACAGAAAAACAAAAAGCAAATCAATAAAATAAAATAAAAACACAACCTTAGGACTCCTGATTTATAACCGAGAGAGGAGCACATCTAAACGCGGACATACCGAAACGTCTAAACGTTTGACGTCTCAACATATTAGCGCAACAGCTGTCCCAAGAGAGTGGCTATTTCTAAAACTAGTTGCCCGGCATAGCCCGAGTCCATTGATCGAGTTTTTTTGTGTTATTATTCCGCAGTTGAGACATTTCCACGAGAAAATAAAAGCAGGGAAAACCACAACATAAACAAAAAACAAACCGACCAACCGACAGGAACAGAGAAAAACTCAAATCAAGCATAAAAACGATGGCTCGTGCTCGTGCTGCATTGTAAAGGAAAGGGAAATGAGTTTCACTTCACATTTTTATGTGGAGCACACAGACGATGGACGGTGGACGGCGTAATTGTGTCAGGTCTTCATTAACAGACACACTCATCGAGTCTAAGCACACGTCGAGACAGCTAATTGCTGGTACTTCGACTACGACTGCGACCCCACAACAACAAAAACTGGTTCACAGAACAGTGGTCAGGGAAAGTTCTTGGCCTATGACAGGTACACGGCACACATTCAGATACAGTATCTAACATCACATGGAGAGCAGTTAGGCAATTTGCTAAATATACCATATCATGCACGTTTCACGCGATTCTCGGACACAGCGTCGCGTCGGATCGCCTCCTGGCGTGGGCAGTCGCGACGAAAGGAAAGTCGTTACCAAGAGAGACAAACGCGCCGATACTCGTACACCACAAATTGTAGACAGACACACACGTTCGACTGCGGTTAGTGACGAATTCAAACTGAATTGTACTGCGAAACATTTGGCCTGGACAAGTTGGACTTTTATGAGATAAGAGCAGCGCGCTGCTACACGCCAGGCAATGGCAGCGGCGGCTACACACAGATAAACGGCCTCAAACTCATTTAGTACTGTGGGATTTGAATTGAATTTGTTTGGAATGTTTGTTGGGGCTGGCGCTCGGTCGATGTGTGATATTCGAATGTTTGATTGTTTGTTGATTCGGCAGATTGGCAGTGTAGTCTTGTCATTAGCTTCTCAGACTGCTCAACCGGGGAGTATTTTTAAGTTCGAAGCGAGCAAGCGAGCGGAGCCCCCGGCGCGGCGCGGTCAACCGACTCGGGGGTATTGCAACAAGCAAACAAGCCAACTCTGACTGAAATCGAAAGAGAAATTCTTATGCAATCTGCGAGCGTCGACGAAGTAATCAAATACATCTAGATATGTTGTAAATTATTATTTCTTTTTCTTCTTTCTCTCGATTATGTGAACTGGGTGCTGGAGCTTGCTATGAAACTTGTAAGCGAAACAGGAATAACCCCGGATGCACATTTTGCTATTCGATATAAATGAATGACTAGCATATTTTTTTTTTCAATTCATGAACTTGAATGCAGTAAGTTCTTAGAATTGGGGATTTACCTTGAGCTAATTGAATCGGATGTCATCAGGGAATAATGACTACTTGTTATTTAATGACAATCCTCAAATATACACAAGCAATTAACACGACTGCGACTTTAAAATTTCAACACCTTTTCTATCATGGAACAGATCCGAGTACAGTTGGGGGTAAAAATATGCGGCAAAGTTTATTTAAAGGGATTTCTTTTCTTAGAGACTGAATAACTTTGTTTGATTGTGATTTTACCTTATAGACAACGATTATAATGTTTAGATAGTGTATGTACGACTTGTTTGCATTCAGCATTAAATATTGATGTCTATGTGAAGCGCAAATTTAATTATTTGACCTTTTTTTATAAAGGAAGATACAACTGCGACTCCTACGAGCTATAAGGAGAGAAAAATGGGACACAGTGCAGAAGACAAAAATTATTCAATTACAATAGCTCGGCTACATTGAAGCGTTCATATGATTCGGAATTGTGTCTTTGAACGGTTTGTCTTCCTCCAGTGTTCATGTGTTTGTACAGTCCATACGATTCACAGTTGTGTCTTCCTAGACATTCAAATCCGAACCTTCAGCTTCGAGAAGCAGTGGCAGACTGGACCTCTTACATAAAGACAAAGTTATAGAGGGGGTAAGACAGTTTTTTTCAGACTAAGATTAGGATGCTCGAGATAGCCAAGTCTAAAAGCCAACATTAGTTTAGACAAAGACTCTCTGATCAGTAAATAAGTAAGAGGTTTATTACCTGCTTCTCTCACACGAAAATGTCCACCATCATGCTTTTAGGAAACTGGCTCAGAATTTGCGATTCATTTAATAACAATAAGAACAGTGAACTCTCTACTCATGAACACTTCTTATAACAGGATACTTCTAATAACTGATAAAAATTCTCCGTACCGTTGCTGTCCGGTTATTGGAGAGTTAAGAGTCCGTGGACCGCCAACTTTTTGTGAATTATTTAGTTGAAAATTCAGAGTTTTTACGTAAGGCCCTTACTGTTTTTAATAATTTACTAGTGTAAATTACGTTGCTTACATTCATTAAACTGTCACAATCAAAGAGAGTTGGCATACAATGGAAGAAATAATTTAAAGGACTTCTGCTTCATAACTAACAAACTCGCATCCAACCATCGAATAGGTAAGTTGGGTACATATATAGAGGAAACGAAATATATGGTACATATATGCAAAAACGCCTGGAGTAGAAGTTTTCCGTACTCTTGAGCTTTATAAGCTATTCGATAAAAGAGGAACTAAATATAAAGATAATCACCACTTTAAAAAAAATAATCATATTGACTTCGTACAAAAACAAAAATGCCTGCAACAAGTCCCTTATTCTCCAATCAATTCTTTGTCAGAAACCTGAGTCACCACTTTGCAAGATAATCCACGAAATGGATGAAAAAGAATTCCACCAGAAATGAGTCATAATTACACAGAGATTAATGACTCCTGACGCGGTAAACTCACGCGGCATTGACCCCTTCGTCTATTGGCACAAAACATCGTAACCATCGGAGAGGAAAAGATGAAACAGATAAGGTCTATTAATAGCTGATTGCTAATAGCTACCCGATTAGCAAAAACATCATTTCCACTAACCAATGAGAAAATAGTGAATTGCAATTTATTTCCACCCCATTCGAATGCACCAGAACAAATGTGTTGCATTTAATTTCACAACAATCACTCCCGAGTATGAGGTTGCAGGTTTTTAGATCAGTCATTTAAAGCAAGAGGCCAGTGTCATCGCTTTTTGTTTGCTCCGTTTGGAATGTTTGTTGCACTACTCCTCCCAGTTACTTAGCACGTGGGCGTGGTCTGATGAGAATCCGAAGGCTTAGCAATTGCGTTTGAAAAAACTGAAAACGAAAGTCTTACAATTAGACCAAATGGGATCGACCAAATGCTACAGCAAGTAGTTCTTGGTCTATTTTCACGTGCTGTTTGCAAAGCCTTATTTGTGGCTCTCTGAGCTAATTCAATTTAAAAAATATTTTATTTAAGCTTATAAAAAATGGTAGGAAAGGGACTATCAATTTTGATTGCAATGACAATATATAAATTCGGATTTGTTTATTAAAGTTGGCTATTTGATAGCACCACTGGAAACGTTACTGAATATCAAAGGTCATAGCCGTGGCAATCAATGTGTTAATGTTTTAAAAGACGGTGTTCACTACTTATTCTTTAACGACAGTTGCGTTACGGACAATTATGGAATAGCTATTATGTCATTCGAATAATTGCTTCGACTGGCTAAGCATTAAGTCATCCTATCGACCCAATTTTTGAATACATGACGGCTTTATAAATATTGTCTCTGAGTTCCTGAAGCGCCTTCAAACAGAAAAAAGTCGAATTAAAATATGTGTGTGATGTGTTCAATTTTAGAGTTAATTTTTTAATTCCTGCAAAGATGTAAACCATGATTCAATTCGGTCGGATGAACCAGAGGAACAATTTCCGGAGGACACAACTTGTGAAATATTCCAAATAAATGGTTTTTAATAATTGTTCGCAACCTTTGAAGCATAAGGCCGGGATTTGTATGAATAACATCAAGATGTCTTTAACAGTATTCCAGTAGAACACGGATTAGAAAAATCATTAATAGTCTATAAGGATCGTCCAATAGAATGAGCAACCAGGTTATGACAAATCACATCACACAACGCGCTTTAAACCATGAATTTTAAGCTCGGCTTTGGTTTGATTTTAAGGTCATGGCAGTGTTAGTAGTAGTATCTTTTCTTTTCAAATTGTTGTGGAGGAAAATCCATTTGATGCTTTTAAATCAAGACATCCTTAGAAAGCCTCTCGGTTTGAATTTATAATTCTAATTGCCGTGCTTTTTAACCGTTCAATTGTTATTGAATCACTCTTAATGATTATGGAAGCTCATCTTTTGTTTGCGACTTAAGCCTTCACCGAGTATTGCTTCCAATTCGTCTTTGAATTTTTGTTTGTTGTTCAGAGCAATACTTGTTTTTAGCGCCGAAATCACTTTTATTAAACCTTGAACACCATTTCGTATTTGGTTTCCTGTTTGAACCATTATCACCATGAAATTTCCCAATCATTTAACCCGATTCAGCTGCACTTCTATTCCAATAAAATCAGAAGACTAAAACATCCTTTAAACGCTTGTCATGTTCAAACCACTAAAGCAGAAGGTTCAACAAGGTTCGTGAAACTTAATTTGATTTGGACCAATAAAAACATATCTCTGTGTAAGCTGAAGCAAAATTGTTGTTGAAAAAAAAAAAAAAAAAAAAAAAAAACAAAATATAAAAATCTGTCTCAATAATTCACTCTCTCTACATTTTCTTAAGAGTTTATTATTTTTCCTTAGAATGTATCCAAACGTTGTAAGCCAATGTTTACATTCTTAAGAACGTTCTTTTCAGTGAAAAAAATTTGGGGCACCCGAACAGAATTTGATGGTAACGAAAAACTCCACAACTACTTCAGGGCGACTAGCAATCGCCCGGAAGCATTTTTGTCATAAAAAGTTTTCGCAATTCGACGGTCAAAACCAGCAAAAAACAGTAGGTCCGCTGTGTCCTGTGCCCTGTGTCCAAAACTATACTACGCACATCGAATTGGTTGCGCGAAAAAGCTAGGCTCTGGCCCTCAACGTGCCAGACATCAATGTTACTCTACCCAATTATTATATTTGATAAGAATATAGAAGTGTATACGAAAAGACCTGTCGCTATGGTTCTTAATCTAAAACATATTTACTTACTGAACGTTTGAAGCACAGCACTTAGAAAACTAAGAACGTTTTATCAAGTCGTTTCTTACAAGTAGACGATCTGACAGACAGTCACAGCAAAGTTCACTCTTCTAACAAACACGACCAACTGAAACCGCGTCTATGCATCGAGTGTATTGCTAATTTTTAGTCATTATCAAGAACTGCAAAAAGTGCTGAGTCTTTCCCCAGCACTGCCAACGAAGCTTCGACCGATTGGAAATTTACTTAACAATGGTTGTTACTAAATGATTTTTACCTGAAATCGCAGCTTTTAAAAGCGCGAATAAATTCAAAATCACGTCTAGAATGTTAACAAAAAAGAAACTGAATAAAAGAAACCGAATACACTTTCTAAAGAGGACGTTTGAGCCTTAGAATGTGAGAAAACACAGGTAGTACTTTCTGAGAGACCTCGCCCCCGTAAAGTTATTAATATGGATTCAAAATAAAAATGCAATAAAAAGAAACAACTGAAAAACCCCCGAGCGTATGAAAATCCAAATAAACTAGGCGTTGTTTGATGACGAGAGAGATTGAAAATAAACCATAGAATGGGTTCGAAAGAGGTAGATAAATTTATTTTTTTTCACAGTATAACAATATTTAACCAATCTTGCTCTAGCTTGCACAGAGATACGATTTTATAGCGACTTACTGCTCAATCGCTTGACGTTTGGGATATGGAGTAGAGTAATTTAAGTTAAATTTGGAAGAAAACTATGAAAAAAAAATTCGCTTCAAACTAAAAAAATCCTTCACTTGAATTAGCGAGTGTGTTTTATTGAACTCTCTAACAAAAAAAAATTATATATAGTACACTCATCCCACGTTTTGTGCGGTTTCTTTTTACGCGGTTTTACCTTTTGCGCGATTTTTAAATATCTACTCTGCGCGACCTTGCTTGCCGCAAAACAACTTTTTTTCTTTGAAGAATCGTGGTTCACTATGTTTTTTCTGTTAATAATACATCCATGTACGCTCATAATTCGTTTTGCGCGGTTTCGATTTGCACTTTTCATTGCCCTAACCCCCGCGTAAAGCGAGGGATGAGTGTGTATATAATATAGTTACAAACGGACTAAAATAGTCAGTGAATGGAAAAACTTATTGTTTTGACTAATGCCCAACGTCCAAGTAGAATCTCGCAGCACTCCTCCCAACGTCACCAAAATCGAGTGTCGAGCAAAGGCGCACTTTCCAACCTCAAATACAAAAAGTACACAACTCATCGTCACTTGAACCTCAACAAGCGCCTCTCGACGTTCAGCTGAGTCATGTTCACATGCACCAACTTCAGACTAAAAATTCCAGTTCGTAACTCACGTTGAATTTGCGTGCGGTTAGTCACTAAATTTGAGGGGTGGTCTATCCAGTGGGTTCTTTTTGGTTAATTTGGCACTGACAGCTATTTTCCGCTTAAAATTTTGACAGAAGGTCAGTATCATACCTCCGCAGAACAAAATATGGCGCCGTACGGTTGAACAACGTTGGGAAACTTATTTCCGAAGTGAGTTCTGTGTAGCCAAACAGTGCGTTTATTTAAAAAGAGGTTTTGGCCAAAATGAATCGCCTGCTATATGCAAGTTTGTGCAAAATGTTCCTGAGACTGACATGCTAGTGGACAACACTCATGGTCTCAGTCATAGAACGGTGCGCACAGACGAGAATGTGGCAGCTGTAGCCCAGAGTAAGAGACTCAATTCACTAACACCCTACCAAAGAATGACAAATCCCAACGGCTTAGCATTTCACGCACTAGCCTGAAAAGAATTCTACACAAAATAAATCTCGGATCACACGACCATGCGCTTCGTTATCGCTTCGCAGTTTGGGTCTTAGGCTGCGTTTATGCTCAAGCGAATTCGCGCCACACAATTCAAAGTGATTCGCTTAAGCGATCAATTATATGTTTGAGGTGTTTATGGCGAAGCGAATGTGCGAAAAGTGAATTTAATATGTCAATGATGCCATAGTTTGCAATCGCGCATCGCGACGCGAATTCGCTTGACCATAAACACAGCCTCATTGTTAGAGCAGCTTAAATTGGATGATTTCGGGCGAAAAATCATCTTCTATGACGAGGAAGATTTTCATCTCAACTCTCAGTAAAGTTGTTTCATCAAGAGCTTGGAAAAGACACACGTTACCGTCGAGCTCTTGCTCTATTTTCTTCGAAAATGGGGCCGGGCATAACGTTTTGATCAACAGCTGTCGTTACAGAGACATGTTAACAAACTATTTTTTACTGAAATTAATGACATAGACGACATCAGCAGGGTGGCACGCAATGCCACACAGCCAATGCCATAATCGATCTAATGCGCACCAAGTTTCCAAATCATGTTCTCAGCCGTCTTGGCGACGTCAATTGACCGCCTCGGATTCGTGATTTGGCTCCTTTGGACCTTTTTTGAGGGGAAACGTGAAGAATCGATGTTGTGCCTACAATTCGGAAACCATTCAGGCACTTAAGAAAATTATCATCCAAGCAATTTTTGAATTAAAGCCTAGACAAGGTTTTGGAAAATTGGAGTTATAGAATACAATACTGCGAAGTATACTGCAGCCACGTGACCGACGCTTTAATCCTTAATTAATAATTAAATAAAGCCATAGTACATGGAAAGAATTTGATTTGTTCATTTTATTGCATTCTTAAAAAGAAACTTGTACATGGCCCACCCTGCATAAGCAGGGAAATCTAATAACGCCTATGAAAGCACAAAAAAATGAATAATATGTTGCTTATAAAAAATAAATAAAAAAAAATCAAATATCGATTGGGAGTCAAATCTGTGCACGACACTGTATCGAGTTTCGTTTTGAGTACACCTGACAGAGAGTCGACCGTTATGTCGGAGAATTTCACCTACATCGGACTGGAGCACTGCTGGTGTAGTGGTATCATGCAAGATTCCCATTCATGCGACCCGGGTTCGATTCCCGGGCAGTGCAGCACTTTTTTTTCATTCTCCGACAAATTGAAATTTGAAATAGAATTTGTTTTTTTTTTTTTTACTCACCACCATTCTCTCATGGCTTCCACATCCACGGAATCTGCACTCTTGGCCACACTTGACGTCGACTGAGGCACCGCGATGCCGTTTAGGATTTCCTGAGACATCTTTCTGAATAACTTGAGTTGAATTCGATTTCACGTAAATTATCACTTATCTCTGAGTTAGGCGCACATCACTCTAAAGACGACACACTACGGCTTGTGAGCTCTTAGCTCCTCCAAATCTGCGAGTAAAACGATGACGTTGTGTCAATTCCTGGACGAGGTGTGTGGGAACAAGTGAATGCGCGGTGTGTACATGCACGAGTGACTATCGATAGTCCACGAAAATGAAATCATAGAATCAAACAGTTTTCGTTTCCGCACTTGAAAACCTGCTTTTTGGCTGGTGTTGGGACAAAAGAAAGCACACAAAAGTAGAGAGAGAGAGCGAAGACATCGAGCGCAGATGAATGCTGAGTGCTGAGTGCTGAGTGCGTAATGATATTCAAATTAAAAACACAACACACAATCGTGGCCTGATGGTTATTTGCAAACAAAAAAGGAAAACAAACACTGGCCAACCATTTCGTTAGTTGTTAACTACTTAAGATTCGTGTGTATCTCTGGTGGCCGAAGTGTTCTCTCCAGTAGCAGTCGTTGGTTGACAGCTGGCTCAATTCACTTGTCACTTTGTGACGTTTTACACACGAATACACAGATGAACAGCTGGTGTGTCGGTATGGCAGTGGTTGGGGTGTCTGTGCGTTGGGCTTGAAGATGGCGCTGTGTTTTATTCGCAGTCAAATTGGAAATTATGTTTGTAGCTAAAATAAGGCGTGATGATGTGTGGGGGATTAGGAGAATAAATTTCACATGCCTTCGATAGCTCAGTTGGTAGAGCGGTGGACTGTAGAGTTACAATTTAAATGCGGAAATCCATAGGTCGCTGGTTCAAATCCGGCTCGAAGGATAAGCTTTTATAAGCCAAACGTTTTTTTGACAGTCTCAAGATTCTTTGTGGAAGCGCCGATAAACCTTTATTTTTTTTAAAACAGGCTTCTAGCAACAAAGGTAGGGTTGCTTTGCCTTGGCAAGCTCTGGACGTACAGGAGCAGATGAAGTGAGTCAATTACTTTGGTTCTGCCGAGTTATTACAACCTCGGCAGTGTGTATTATGATGAATCGCCAGCCTAACTGCATCAGTGATGTGTAATCGAAGCAGATTTTGTCCAGAAGTGGACGTTTATACTTATAATATATGAACTTAATATTTATTTATTTATAAAAGCATAATAAACAATTAACAAGCCAGAGCGAAAGAGCCTTAGGCTTTGAAATTACTATTCATGTGTCAATTTGTTTCCTACAGTAGGAAAAGTTGTGGCAAAAGTTGAGGACAATTGCTCAATATGGACACACAATTTCTAGAAGAAAAACACTAGAAAATGAAATACAGTAAACTATCGATAATTCGAATTTCGATGTACAAGATTTTCGAATTACGGAGGTCTTAGAAGAAAAATATTTTCGCTACACACAACTTTTATTACTCGTAGGTAACTCGTTCATGAAAAACGAAAAAAAAAAATTACTTTTAACTATAGAGATAACAAAGCCATCATTTTCGAATTAAAGAGTTTTCATGTTGTTTCGCATTATATTCAATTTCGAATTTACGAAAGAGACAAATTACTTTGATTTTCTTCGAGTCTGTGAGAATGCTTACAGAAGTTTTTGAATTATAGAGATTCGAATTATCGAGAGATCAGTGTAGTACAATGGGGTTATGCATAGCTTTCACTCGATTGTTTAGTATGCAATTTTTTTAAAACGCTTTCTTTTAATACGTAGCTGAACTTTATATATTTTAGAGCACCATTTCGATCTTAAATGGCATTGACGGCACCTAAATTGGCTATTTAATTTTTTTGGGAAACCCAGTGCTCTTCACTGGTGAGATTGATAGAGTATCAATTGGATGTCCTTGGTTCACAGTATGACATCTGAGGTAATGTAGTATTGCTGTTCTTATGTATTCTAGTAGATAGCATTTTTAGTTGTTCATCGCTTGTTGAGCTTCCAGGCAATGAACTTAGTAGATGAAACCACTCTACCACAGATTTTCCACTCTTATTTGAATGAAATAATAGTTTATAAATTGATCATGTCGACAATATTTATATTGTAGTTGACAGTTGAATATCTTGAACAAGAATCCACAAAAATGTAAATATTTTGTGGTAACTCTACCATTCTTTTCCTATCATCAAATTACTATCTCAAAATTACACTCCCAGTTTTAAAAATGTTTTCAGTAAAATAAATAAGTAAAAATAGTTTTCATTTTCACTCTGGGTACGGTAGTTTTTAAAAT
Organism: Syritta pipiens; assembly: GCA_905187475.1. Classification (NCBI taxonomy): domain Eukaryota; kingdom Metazoa; phylum Arthropoda; class Insecta; order Diptera; family Syrphidae; genus Syritta; species Syritta pipiens. Next base: position 67,362,943 of record LR994571.1, on the reverse strand, counting down.
AAACTTATCTTAGCCATAGCCTACCTCTGTGCATGCATCTAAAAAAACTGCTTTTTACTTATTGTAAAATACCAAATATGGTTTTTTGATCGTGTCATCGGTAAAAAAATGAGTATACCTTACTACTTTTAAGCGCCGCACAGTACAGTCCGCAGTCGTCGAGACATTGAAGATATCAATGGTTCTTTCTTGTGAAATATTATCCAAAATGTCCTTTGTGACAGAGTTCAATCATGTGTGGGGTGATGGTTCTTAGAGAATTAGCCAATTAGCACTAAGTGCCGTTTTGGAACCACAGCTCTGAAAGTTGTATATTGTAACTGGTTAGACTTTAAGCTCAAATAAATATTCAACACCCAATTGTCTGTTGTTCAAGAAGTTCATAGCAAAACTTAGTTCTCCTTTATTAATTTAAATTGCATAGAAAAAAAGAGTTGACTGAAGTCTATGTTTATAACTTTATTATAGTTTTAGCTGCTTTCTCTTGCAAGTAATCAAGCTTGCTGGTTTTGGGTGGTATTACACACCAATTATAAACAGTTGAGGTGGAAGATATGAGCGGCGGTAGAAAAAAGAAATTGTGGAGAGCGTTAATAGTTCAGGATTATAATACGCATCGACCAAAAGGTCAACTTGCCACTTTATATCAAAACTTTGAAGTTGAAGTTGGTTTATACTTTTGGTTTATTATTCTATAATAAACCTTTGTAATCGTAACAGAAAAAAAAAAATTTAACACCCCCTCAAACTTTCACAGTTTGCGTTTGGCGGGTTGTAGAGTGCATATATGTAATAATAATTTGTCTGTCCGTCCGCCGTACGCCGTACGCCGTACGCCGTACGCCGTACGCCGGCCGATTTTTTTCAGCACTAAAAGCTCCACCATTCCTAAGTTGTTGGAGCTATAAGGACAAAACTCGGCTCAAAAATAGTTCCAGTCTAGCCGCTTATTTTGATGCATTGCTACATAAAGTAGACCGCCCCAAGGGGGAGAAAGGAGGATTTTAATTTTTTTTAGGTTTCCGAAACGATTTTTAAAAACTGAGCAGTAGGATTCTTTGAAACTTGGCCTAACAATAGGGCTAGATCCCCTACAGATCCTAACATTGAACCATAACGCTCGGAGGCCCCAAAGGGGAGTTATGGGGGTTTGAACTTTTTTAGTCTCCTCAACGGTTCTTGAAAACCGAGTATCACATTTTGTTCAAATTTGGCATAAGAATAGTGTTAGGTATGTTATTGATTCCCCTAAAACCACATAACGGTCAGAGATCAGGGAGGGGAGAAAGGGGGGTTCGATCTTTTTTTTTTCGCTTTTTTCACATTCCGACTCATATTCTCCGAAATTGTTGACACTTAGCTCGAATGAAAATAAATAGCTCGAAGGTCTTGCTTATTCCAAATCCAACGCCACCTTCCGCATCAATTTGCGAATAACCGTTCACGAGATATTGGCTTATTACTGTCATCATATTCGATATTCAAGTAAAAAAATATATATGGGAACCAGATTACGTAATGATCGATTACCCAATGATGACGTTTTCATCCTCATTTTCTCTGTTGTTTCCATTCGTAAGCTGTGACGTCAGTGGGGGTGTGGTACCAAAAAGAGAACAACGCAGAGAGGGAGATTGAAAGAGAGTTCTTTGTCTCTCTTGCTCGCATAAGTAAAATGAAGAAATAAGTGTGAGGAGTCTATGTGTGTGTTTCATATGAAAATGTATGAGCAATGGTTTGAGTGAAGGAATATGAACCAAAACAGACCTTGGAACTCGATAAGAACAATTTTGAAGGGCGTAGTTAAGAAATGATATTCACAGTTTTGTTGTTGTCTTTTGCTACAGAAGCAAAGTTGCTTATGGCTGCGCATTTGTGTGCTTAAACAAATTTTTGATAATTCCAATTGTAATGTCTGTTGTAGGGTAAAAAAGAGAACACAAGGAAAGGATAGGAGAACATAGGATAGGTCATGAGCGGAGGGATATCAAATTACAAAGTCGATACGAAAAAATTTGGTTTATTATTTTATGACCGTTGTCTAACAAAAGGCGAAACGAAGTGAAGAAGTAATATTTACATCAGTTTTATCGTTGTCTTTTGTAGAAGAAGTAATGAAATTTAGATGCAAGGTCTATTTCGCCAACCTAAAAATAAATTGTTATATTTTTTTTTTTTTTTGAAGAATACTGAAAGATCAAAGAGAAAGATAGTTAGTTTGGTTTTTAGCTAGTTAGTAGCTTCTGCAGCAAAAGGCAATAACAAAACTGCTGCGAGTATCATTTCTTTTTTAGGGTTTCGTTCCAAAGAAATAAAGAAACCCTTATAGAATCACTTCGGTGTACTGTTTGCCGGTCGCCTTTACACATTTGCTAATAGCTTCTGAATCCTCTGTAGTTAAGGGATGAAACTTGGAATGAATGTGACCTTCGGCAACTCAAAAATAGTCGAAGATTAAAGAAAAAGTTAGTACTGAAACTAACGTTTGACAAAAAAATTATTAATTTTTACGGTCAACATGGGTGTCACTGGAAAGGGAGCGGGGCGTAGATTACAAAAATGTCTGTCTGTCTGTCATTAACCCCTATTTTAGGTACCTGGTGAACCTCCTGGAATTAAGAAATGAAATTTCCACAGATGATGTGTTTCACTTGCCCAAAAAAAGTTCCGAACAAAAATTTTAAGAAAGTTACTTATTAGCGAAAAAGTTAGTACTAATACTAAAATCAAAAACCAGATTTATTTTCTTGTATATTTGATATGGGTATCGTTCGAAAGAGAATGCCAGCCATGAAAAGTTGTTAGTAAATGATTATAAGCCAACAAACTTCAAAAAACGACTTATATGCCGTGCCTCATACCTTATTCTGTAAAGTAATGGGCCAACAAATCTGTGCGTCTTATCTGATAAAACTAAAAAACTAAAAACTAATTGTTTTTTAATTTTATTACCGGAATTCATAAAGTTCGGTACCATTTGATAGGTTTTGTAAAAGAAAATTTAGTTCTTGTTTTGAACTTTTTGTTTTGAGGTTCAGTTTTCGAGATATTAAGCCAAAAAAAAGATTGACCATTCTGGCTCAAATAGTGGCATACGAATTGTAAAGATCCGAAAATGCCATTTTGTAGATCTCGAAAAAAGAATAAAAAAAATAAAAAAAAAGCATTTTTATTTTTATAGAATTTTTCGAGATATCAACCATTTAGTGTTTTGCTAAAAAAGATATCAATTAACTGTCATGTATTCGCAAACAAATTTCTCAATAAAAAGTGATTGCTGGACGTGGTTTGATGCGGTCCCCCATCGAAATGGTCGACATACACGACGCTTTTTAATTCAATTTTCTTCGATTGTCTGCGCTGCCTTCCGTCACTCAAAATTGTTCGCATTGAGTTCCAAGATCCCTTTTGTTTCTTCCTTCGCTCAAACCAAACTGCTCTCTTACATTTTCACATGAAACACACACATAAACTTCTCACACTTCTTTCTTTAATTTACTTATGCGAGCAAGAGAGACAAAGAACTCTCTTTCTCTCTCCCTCTAGGAGTCCTTCCGTGTTGTTCTCATTTCTGTACCACACAGCTGACATCTCAGCAGACGAAGGGAAAAAGTTGAGAATTGAGAAAATGGGGATGACAACGTCATCATTCGTGGCCAGGCCTCCTGTATTTTTGTTAAATTGAATATCGAATATGATCACATTAAACGCAAATATCTCGTGAACGGTTGATCGCAAACTGATGCGGAAGGTGGCGTTGGATGTGGAAAAAGCAAGACATTCGAGTTACATATAACAATTTCAAAAAATAGAAGGCGAAATGTGAATAAAGGGGAAAAAAAGTTCGAACCCCCCTTTCTCCCCTCCCTGGTCCCTGACCGTTATGCCGTTTTAGGGGGATCAATTACATGCCAAGCACTATTCTGATACCAAATTTGAGCAAAATCGGTTGCACGGTTTTCAAGAACGGTTGAGGAAACTAAAAAAATTCAAACCCCCATAACTCCCCCTTGGGTCCCCTGAGCGTCATGGTTCAGCTTTAGGCTCTGTGGGGGATCTGGCCCTATTGTTAGGCCAAGTTACAATAAATTCTGTTGCACGGTTTTCAAAAATCGCTCCGGAAACCTTAAAAAAACTAAAATAGTAAAAAGCGAATATCTCGTGAACGGTTGATTGCAAATTGATGCGGAAGGTGGCGTTGAATTTGGAATAAGCAAGACCTTCGAGCTATTTATTTTGATTCGAGCTGAGCTCCAACAATTTCGAAAAATGTAAGACGGAATGTGAAAAAGCGGAAAAAAATTTCGAACCCCCCTTTCTCCCCTCCCTGGGCCCTGACCACTGTGCCGTTTTGGGAGAATCAATAACATGTCTAACACTATCCCTATGCCAAATTTGAGCATAATATGTTCAACGGTTTTCAAGAACGCTTGAGGAGACTAAAAAGGTTCAAACACCCATAACTCCCCTTTGGGTACTCCGAGCGTTGTGGTTCAACTGTAGGATCTGTGGGGGATCTAGCCCTATGGTTAGGCCAAGTTTCAAAAAATTCTACGACATAGTTTTTAAAAATCGTTCCGGAAACTTTAGAGAAATGTAAGCCCCCCGTTCTCCCCTTTGGAGCAGCCTACATTGTACATCAATACATCAAAATAAGCGGCACGACTAGGACTTTTTTTGAACCAAATTTCGTCCTTGTAGCTCCAACGACTTACAATTGGTGGAGCTTTCAGTGCGTAAAAAAAAAAACAGAAACTAAATACGATCTGTAGATATATTCTCAATAAAAAGTGATTGCTGGACGTGATTTGATGCGGTCCCCCATCGAAATGGTCGACATACACGACGCTTTTTAATTCAATTTTCTTCGATTGTCTGCGCTGCCTTCCGTCACTCAAAATTGTTCGCATTGAGTTCCAAGATCCCTTTTGTTTCTTCCTTCGCTCAAACCAAACTGCTCTCTTACATTTTCACATGAAACACACACATAAACTTCTCACACTTCTTTCTTTAATTTACTTATGCGAGCAAGAGAGACAAAGAACTCTCTTTCTCTCTCCCTCTAGGAGTCCTTCCGTGTTGTTCTCATTTCTGTACCACACAGCTGACATCTCAGCAGACGAAGGGAAAAAGTTGAGAATTGAGAAAATGGGGATGACAACGTCATCATTCGTGGCCAGGCCTCCTGTATTTTTGTTAAATTGAATATCGAATATGATCACATTAAACGCAAATATCTCGTGAACGGTTGATCGCAAATTGATGCGGAAGGTGGCGTTGGATGTGGAAAAAGCAAGACTTTCGAGTTACATATAACAATTTCAAAAAATAGAAGGCGAAATGTGAATAAAGGGGAAAAAAAGTTCGAACACCCCTTTCTCCCCTCCCTGGTCCCTGACCGTTATGCCGTTTTAGGGGGATCAATTACATGCCAAGCACTATTCTGATACCAAATTTGAGCAAAATCGGTTGCACGGTTTTCAAGAACGGTTGAGGAAACTAAAAAAATTCAAACCCCCATAACTCCCCCTTGGGTCCCCTGAGCGTCATGGTTCAGCTTTAGGATCTGTGGGGGATCTGGCCCTATTGTTAGGCCAAGTTACAATAAATTCTGTTGCACGGTTTTCAAAAATCGCTCCGGAAACCTTAAAAAAACTAAAATAGTAAAAAGCGAATATCTCGTGAACGGTTGATTGCAAATTGATGCGGAAGGTGGCGTTGAATTTGGAATAAGCAAGACCTTCGAGCTATTTATTTTGATTCGAGCTGAGCTCCAACAATTTCGAAAAATGTAAGACGGAATGTGAAAAAGCGGAAAAAAATTTCGAACCCCCCTTTCTCCCCTCCCTGGGCCCTGACCACTGTGCCGTTTTGGGAGAATCAATAACATGTCTAACACTATCCCTATGCCAAATTTGAGCATAATATGTTCAACGGTTTTCAAGAACGCTTGAGGAGACTAAAAAGGTTCAAACACCCATAACTCCCCTTTGGGTACACCGAGCGTTGTGGTTCAACTATAGGATCTGTGGGGGATCTAGCCCTATGGTTAGGCCAAGTTTCAAAAAATTCTACGACATAGTTTTTAAAAATCGTTCCGGAAACTTTAGAGAAATGTAAGCCCCCCGTTCTCCCCTTTGGAGCAGCCTACATTGTACATCAATACATCAAAATAAGCGGCACGACTAGGACTTTTTTTGAACCAAATTTCGTCCTTGTAGCTCCAACGACTTACAATTGGTGGAGCTTTCAGTGCGTAAAAAAAAAAACAGAAACTAAATACGATCTGTAGATATATTCTCAATAAAAAGTGATTGCTGGACGTGATTTGATGCGGTCCCCCATCGAAATGGTCGACATACACGACGCTTTTTAATTCAATTTTCTTCGATTGTCTGCGCTGCCTTCCGTCACTCAAAATTGTTCGCATTGAGTTCCAAGATCCCTTTTGTTTCTTCCTTCGCTCAAACCAAACTGCTCTCTTACATTTTCACATGAAACACACACATAAACTTCTCACACTTCTTTCTTTAATTTACTTATGCGAGCAAGAGAGACAAAGAACTCTCTTTCTCTCTCCCTCTAGGAGTCCTTCCGCGTTGTTCTCATTTCTGTACCACACAGCTGACATCTCAGCAGACGAAGGGAAAAAGTTGAGAATTGAGAAAATGGGGATGACAACGTCATCATTCGTGGCCAGGCCTCCTGTATTTTTGTTAAATTGAATATCGAATATGATCACATTAAACGCAAATATCTCGTGAACGGTTGATCGCAAATTGATGCGGAAGGTGGCGTTGGATGTGGAAAAAGCAAGACATTCGAGTTACATATAACAATTTCAAAAAATAGAAGGCGAAATGTGAATAAAGGGGAAAAAAAGTTCGAACCCCCCTTTCTCCCCTCCCTGGTCCCTGACCGTTATGCCGTTTTAGGGGGATCAATTACATGCCAAGCACTATTCTGATACCAAATTTGAGCAAAATCGGTTGCACGGTTTTCAAGAACGGTTGAGGAAACTAAAAAAATTCAAACCCCCATAACTCCCCCTTGGGTCCCCTGAGCGTCATGGTTCAGCTTTAGGCTCTGTGGGGGATCTGGCCCTATTGTTAGGCCAAGTTACAATAAATTCTGTTGCACGGTTTTCAAAAATCGCTCCGGAAACCTTAAAAAAACTAAAATAGTAAAAAGCGAATATCTCGTGAACGGTTGATTGCAAATTGATGCGGAAGGTGGCGTTGAATTTGGAATAAGCAAGACCTTCGAGCTATTTATTTTGATTCGAGCTGAGCTCCAACAATTTCGAAAAATGTAAGACAGAATGTGAAAAAGCGGAAAAAAATTTCGAACCCCCCTTTCTCCCCTCCCTGGGCCCTGACCACTGTGCCGTTTTGGGAGAATCAATAACATGTCTAACACTATCCCTATGCCAAATTTGAGCATAATATGTTCAACGGTTTTCAAGAACGCTTGAGGAGACTAAAAAGGTTCAAACACCCATAACTCCCCTTTGGGTACTCCGAGCGTTGTGGTTCAACTGTAGGATCTGTGGGGGATCTAGCCCTATGGTTAGGCCAAGTTTCAAAAAATTCTACGACATAGTTTTTAAAAATCGTTCCGGAAACTTTAGAGAAATGTAAGCCCCCCGTTCTCCCCTTTGGAGCAGCCTACATTGTACATCAATACATCAAAATAAGCGGCACGACTAGAACTTTTTTTGAACAAAATTTCGTCCTTGTAGCTCCAACGACTTACAATTGGTGGAGCTTTCAGTGCGTAGAAAAAAAAAGAAACTAAATACGATCTGTAGACATATTCTCAATAAAAAGTGATTGCTGAACGTGATTTGATGCGGTCCCCCATCGCGATGGTCGACTTACATCGACGCTTTTTAATAAAATTTAACTTAAAAACAAATCTGCTTCCTTTCAAATAATACGTATATCGACCATCACAGTTAAAAGTTTTTTCGGGCGTTAGTATCAGTATTATGAGAGAGGTACCATATAGACGCCCCCACAAGCTTTATAATTTTTACTTACAAAATCCAGCTTTTAACCATTTTTTAGATTTATTTGTTGCTTCTTAGAAATCATTCATTGAAAAGTTGAATAATAAACCCAAGTGTAAAATTTGCAGTGTTTTTTTCATTTTTTTTCTCAAAATTTTGCGTTTGCTAGATGCCTAGATGCATCATATGCACCACTGGTTTTAAAGTCCTATAAATCTGATCTTACTGATCTAATGGTAATCGGGAAAATCAATAATCGTGTAAGCAGTCGTTTTTATAATGTTGTTAAGCCGGAACAAAGCAGTTTATAACTCTTTCCGATATACAATTACAATAGACAGTGACTCTATGCTAATAATTCACATCTGCCTTAAACACTGAAGAAAAATGTACAAGGTATTCTTGAAATCGCTTAATCGTTAGTGCGTCGGACTGTTAAGCAAGAGTACCCGGGTTCGAATACAGCTCGGGGAAAAAAACACCACAAACAATTTTCACGGCCGCACCTCCAGCGAACGATCGACAATCCTCCTGGAGTACTTCTGTCATGGAAAGCTATCGCAATTCGGCGTTCGGAACCGGCAATAAACTGTAGGTCCCCTTCACATGTGTCAAATTATAACGCGCACAACATAGTGGATGCGCGAAAAGCTAGGCTCTGGCCCTTCGTGGGCTGTAACGCCACTAATGATGATGATGATTCTTGAAATGGTGCGGAGACCGCTGCTAATGACCCACTGCCAAAGCAACCATTTTATGACCAAATAATTAATCAAATCCTCATGTGTCAAATTTTATCACGTACAACACAGTGGAGGCGCGAAAAGCTAGGCTCTGGTCTTCAATGGTCTGTTACACCATCCATTAAATAAATAAATAAATAAAATAAGTAAAAAAAACTAAAACAAATGAAATCATCCTGTTTAAGGCGACACCATTTAAATGGCGAAGTGATTTTAGAAGGGCCAGCAACAAGAAATGAAAATAACGACAGGGTACATAAAAGGGTACATAAAAATAAATAAATTTTATATAATAAAAAATTCATTAACCGAAGTTGCAGGTGGTAATTTTAAGACTAATACCCAATGACTCCTGATACCCAAAGTAAGCAAAAACATTTATATGAACCAAACTGGGTTCCAGGTTCCAGGAGTATTTTAGCTTTGGCAATAAGCAGCCTGATATTGAAAATTATTATTATTATTATAACTTTTTTGAAACAAGAGTAAATTACATAATAATAACAATTTAAGCTCTACCTACCAGGGGTTTGAGCTAAATAATTGAAAACAGACAGTAATTCCCAGTAAGAGCCAGAAATAAGAAACACATACGACACAATGACTGCGAGAAAGTTTTGACCTCGTCTCCCACAAGGTGTTACATTTTAACCAATTACCTAGTAACCAACACCTCTTTCCACCTTTAAAACCGAAACGAAAATTTGAATGAACTTATTTTTTATAATAATACAGCATTTTAGTGTCACTTGATATGAAGCTCTGTATAGCAAACTTAGGTATCACAAATATTGATAGCGCTTAGTTGGGTATAGAATATTTGCATTCTGATTAAATAAGACTATATTCAGTCTGGTATTGCAGTCTGATTAAAAAGGTCCGCTTAGTTGCCAGTATCTATTAAAATTCTTCCAGTTAACATGCTCGGTAGACGAAGGGCAGAAAGCACCTATTAAATTCCTTAGATCACTCAACATTAAATGGGCCAAAAGAGTTACGGCAAACGCACAGAAACTTATTTAAAATGTACTTATCATATTTTCGTAAGCGATAATTTTCATGTATATTTCTATTAGGTACTTGAAATAAAGAAAAATGAAGAGAAATAAATACAAAACTGAACAAGAACGCTTGATACCGAGCTTAGCTGGGTAATTTATAAATTTACCTTTAAGCTATGGTGGAAATAAGCAAAATGTAACAGCTTGTCCATATGACTAAAGCCTCTAGATTAGATTCTTTTCTTTTTTTTTCCTATAACTAAAAGAGACTAGGCCGTATACGTGGGACGGTAAAACGCTGATAAATCGCTGATAAACTTACCACTTGATTTGAGCTAACGACAGCTTGTCATTTTCGTTTTCAGCTCCCCCAATGAGTTCCATTCTAATTTTGGATGTTCAAGTCATCCTTTGTTTTGTTAGTCTAATTTTGTTCTATTTCATCCCTAAACTGTTGCTTTCTATTATAGCACAATGATAAGCAGAATCGAACATTTAAATAACGATTCAGTAAATCGATTCCATGACCACCAACACGTAATGCAAATCACACCCAACTCCCCTTTCGCCGAGTAACCTTCCTCAGCGCGTTTCATCAGACCTATTTTCATTAGAAAAGCTCTTAATGTCTAATTTAAACGTGACCTTAGCAAAAAGAAAAGTTAAATTTCAGCTCTAACATCAAGTAAACTTAAATTTCTGATAGCACCCTGCGGCAAGCAACCCGCTGTGAGGCCAAAAGATCTTTCCTTTACTTCTTCTTCACGAATAAAAAAGCTAAAACATCAATCGAAAAAAAAAATTGACGGCAACCGACAGCTGACCCTCAACATGACAATGAATTTATGAGTCTGTCAGCTTTGCTATATAAGGACTCAAGCCAGTACAGCCAGCGCGCTGTAGCATCGATGAATAGTCTCGTTTCGTTTTTGTCTGTCAGCTGCTGTTGCGAACAAAAGAACACCAAACAATAGAGCTAAAAAGGGAAGCCCACCGACCAAAAATAGAACTTTCTCCGGAAAAAGAAAACAAACCTCGTACGTCAGCTTCATTCATAAGTGCGTCGTATTATATTTATACTTCTTCCATTGGCTTACATAATGCGAAGCCCTAAAAGGTCTTCCAAAAATATCGTTCCACCCAAGAGATATGCAAATCTGGACACTCACCGAAACTGCTTCGTCTTGTCGATCAGCTCCGTCACTCGGGTCCTCCGGATGGGCGCCGGCGAGGCTCCTGGCGATGATTCCCTCGACTCGGCCACCATGGCTCGAGCCAAAATCAGATCCTCTTCCTTCATTGTCGTCACTTTTAGATCGAAGAAAACTCTTTCAAACAAACTCACAAGGAAATCTCTCTAAACTTCGCACAAAACACAACACCACCGAAACATAAACAAACGGCGTCTTACTTCGAATCCGTCGAACTCCTCGATCGAGCGTTGCACATGCGTGTGATCGTCCACTGCGCCCGAACCTTACGCGAGCACTGATCAGAACGAACTGAGTACCTGGTGCTGGAGCCGTTTGGAAAAATCTGTTGATCTCCACAGACTACAACACCACAATCGATTTGGGGTGTGCTGTGTTTTGTGTTTTTGCCGGTGGCTGCTGGAGCCCCTTCAACGCCCCAAGACCTCTCGGAATAGAAAGGTGTGCAACAACAGCGACGCTGACGACGATGTCGGTGGCGGCCATTCTCCAGTGGATTTGGTTTTGGCAAAGAATTCTCAGTGTCAATGCGGGAGAATTTGCATAACACCCGAACTTCCTTCGGTTAAAATTATTTTTGTGTATCCATGAGGTGTGGATACATTTGAATTTACTTAAAGGTGATTTTGTATTTTTATTTTTTGCTGTACTTTGTGCTGTGATAACAATTGGAAACGATGTAACGCGCACTCAATGCGCCTTCTGTGTGTAACACTTTGGGATGTCGGTCAATGATCAACGTGCTTAAATCGTTTTTATTGCTTTGATACCTGAGAGCGTGTTAACGAATTAAACATCTACAACGATTTTGTGGAATTAAACGAATGAGAAATATTGTTGTTTAAAATAAAATATAAATACAACAGTCGGAGAGCTATGAGAACGGCTGTAAAGTGTTTAGGTTAGGAAAAATTAAGGTTATAAATAGACCAGAAGTCGAATGGGTGGCTGGTTCACGTGGGAGGGCTGAGGTACTTTATAAGCAATATTTCCATTGAAAGCTGGTGGCAGGCATTTGCAGACTGAAGCCAGAATGACTGGAACGTAGGGTGTTTAAGTTTAGCTAGACTATATATATCAATAACTTTTGTTTTTGTTTCAACGAAGTTAAGTAAAATAATGATAAATAATGAACATTTTTACGTTTTTAGATGCAAAATACTAGAACAGGTCATTATAATAATGACTGAATGGTTACTGTAACCACATCTGGTGATGATGCCTTTTTTTTTGAATGTGTATCTCACAACAATAGAGACATATAAAGATGCATATGAGATGAGTGCTTCAGTGGATATCATTAGGCAACGATTCTGATCCCCTTAAAACATGATGTTAAATACATTTTGTCCGAAGGCTTATATTCTCTACATTTTATGTAAACAAAAAATAAATTTGGCAACACTCTTCAAGACATGCAATTGATTGATCGTACTGCTCGGATTATGTTGCAGAGTTCCATTTAAGCTCAAAAATGTGTACCAAGGATCGACTTGAACGGGAAAGACGCAACGAGATAAAACAAATATCAAAGGCTAAACATTTATCATAGCTTACCAGTTGAGTTAAAAGCCTAAAATTAAAATTTTGGTTCACGCGTTCGCATTAGAACGCGTGACAAACAAAGCTCCGATCAACAGTCAATAGCCATGTTAACTTTTTTCTCATTGTCAGTACATAAAGTCGAAGCCCTCTAAGTCGAACGTCCTCTAAGTCGAAAAGCCCTCTAACTCGAATACATTTTTTCGGCTCTTGGTCTAATTTTAATTCCTCTAACACGCTTTTTTTTTTTTTCTTTTCCAAAAAAATAAACAAAAAATTTTCTCTCGCAACTTGTATCAAGCACACAACTTATATTGCATGCTCTGACCCCCTCTCAATTTGGCAAGGGACGACGAACAACTTTCATTTCATGTTGATTTTTTAGTGCAAACACGTCAGAAAAAAAAGTGGTGTGGTCGCCCTTATTTACCTATGCAAAAAAGAAAAAGAATGTTCACAGCAAGAATGAGGATTACACGACGTACACGGCAACTATCGAACCCAAAGAACATGAGAAAGTCAAAACTATTCGCCAACGGTTCTCGAAGCACAATCATGTTGGGCGGACACAATTGTTGTCTGGGGCCACATAATGAGCTATGCATTATTTGTGCAAACAACCCTGCGGCTCTATATAAATAATTGCGCTGCTTATTCATTGTGTTGTTGGTTGGCCTTAAACAATTTGCTTTTAATATAAAAACAGTTAGGTATTTGAGATGTTTTCAAGCTTCATTTAATGAACGTATTGAGAGTCCGGATGAGGTCCAACACTGCCTTTTTAAAATAGAGTCCTTTTTTAAAAGCCTCCATTCTCCAGTTTTAAAGATTCAATCCAAAATTACAAGCTTTTTTAAGTAACTTCAATACTTGTATACTATTTTGAATAAAATAAAGGCTTTTAAACAAAAAAAAGTATTAATTCCTCTAACTCGAATTTTTCGAAAAAAAAATCCGTCTAACTCGAACTAATTTTGATATCCCGTGAAAATTCGACTTAGAGGGCTTCGACTGTATTTATTTTTGATTCCATTATTTATTAACCCCCTCGGGGTCTTTTATTTATAAATAAATGATTCCATTTAGCTCCGGCGATGTTTTCTACTGAAGATAACTGAAATTATTGATCATCGGGTGTCGATTCTATAGTCGATTCTTTCTTTGTGGACTTTTTGTGTTGATCAGGGTAGTCACAATGCCGATGCTGGCCAGTCCAAGAGTCTGTTAATTATGGACCGTAAATTACGTTACATAATACGCCAATCTGTGGCCAAAATCTGTGAATAGATCTCCTTACCCTAAACCTTAACGAGGTTATATAATAATACCAAAGTTAACCCCACCAATTTGTCCTCTGCTGCTACCAGTTCATCTGACACTTTCTGAAAGCCACACTGTGGGTAGAAAGCTCATGGCTGTCTCATACGAAGAATACATTTTTCACCGCCAATGGAAGGATCCTCCGTCTACTTTGGAGTTCAACACCATCAGTCTCTCTCTTTCAGCACCGTGTATGTAAAATTAACACCATTCCCACAACGCTAACCAAAACCGAACTAGACGACAACACCTTAAAGTTCCGCCACACAAGGTCGTCCACATTGAAGCACTATCTAGAGGCGGTGTTGTTACAAATACCGACTTCAATGCAACACGATCGCTGCTCGCTACACCCCAGCCCCAGTGCAAACACCTTAAGCAGTATTAGACCTTTCAAGCTGCACACCACTCACGGCACTGTAATAGAGACACACACCAGAGCTTCAGTCAGTCGATACCGATCAACATTTTTAGCGTTGTTACTGAAACTAAACGACATTAATTATGATCGCCTACAACAAGCCGGCCGTCTTGACATTATTTGGCTTAGTTGCACTTTTAGCTAATTGCTCGTTCTCTCAGGCGACGCTATCGTGCAGTCGATTGCGACTACGACGTCAACGTCAACACCTAGCCAAGTGGTAGTCATTCGATTCTTATTTACATTTCGTTTAAAATTTCGCATCTCCGAGGTTGGGTGTACTACTCGTGTGTGCATATATTAATCCATTAGATACTTGAACGTTCACCGAGTTCGAAGCACGAGAGGGAGAACGAGCCTCATAATTCCAACTTAAAGTGACTCACTCGGCATAATCAAGTTTTCTTAAACGGTGCCTGACTTCAGAATACAAATAAAAGAAGCAAACAAAAAAAAAACAGCACGTGAATGTGTTGATATTGTCCCTTGTGTCATGTAGACGTTGGCAGTGAACTTTTTACAAGGACTTTGTTTTGCATAAAATGTGCGTTTCGTTACGCCAGGCGCCAGACTTACTGATTTCAATTATGTAAGCATTTGCGCAGGTTCTGGCTGGTAGTGCGACAAATCGAGGTGACAAGCGGTGCGTTTGCTGAGGAGTCTAATGTGGTTTAGATTTTTGAATTGTGGATGATGAATAACAGCAAGAGATCTGGGATGTCCGTTTAAGAATTGGAGCAAACAAAAACTTGAAATCCCGACAATCTTTACTGAGTAAAATGCGGGTAATCTGTTTTGACGGCGGAGTTGGTCATGATTTACGAATTATCCGTATTGTGCCAGCTTGATCGTATGGTCACACTCAAAAGAATTATGGAATAAGGTCATAATGTCTTCCACTCAACTTGTTGAAAACAAAAACGAACCATGTCAAAAAAATAATTATAGCACGATTCGGGTTAACTATTACCGCTGTATTCCGTGCCAGGCTAAAGTTCAAACTGGGCTTTGGCGTCACACTAATGGATCTTTCCATCGTACACAATGTGCATGTCATTCCTCATGACGCAGAATAGGTGCTAAACTACGACCTAACAGGCAATGAGCATGAATTCAAAGAATTTCACAAAAGCAAGATGTAAACTTTGACCTGAAAGTGTTGGTAAAGATGTTTTTTTTTTATTTTTTGAAAATACGACAGAACTGAAAGAAATTGTGCATGTAGAACGTCGTGCTTAGTCAATAAAACATTAGCACTAAGTTAGGTTTAAGCAAATTTGGCTACAGTCATGAAATTAATGCGAACGCTAATGTTGAATTTTTCATCAGTCATTAAACTTCATTGCTTTGGCAATTTCTTCTAATTTAAATTTGATTTGAAATGAGTCCTACTGACTAGACAGGCTGGAGTTTCAAAGAAAATATAATTGGCGTGTGCAGTAAGTTGATGGTTAAATGAATTTTAAAGCTAGGCTAACATTTTAAAAAACAAAAAAAATTACAATAAATTGGTAATGACAATTAGTACACAGTTCTTCCAGAGTACTTCTTTGCGTTTGCGTTGAATTAAAATGATTGTTAACCTAACGATCCTGGTCATATATCCTAGAATACTCAAATGTGGCTACCTTCAAATTTGTCTGTCAAACTGACTGCTACAATCGTCAGTTATGAATCTAGACTAAAATTTCGAGACTTTTTTAAGCGTAAAATTCGCTACTAAACTGACTTAAAAACCGTCTCAAAAAATGGAACCTATGCATAGGTGTATTGAATGTTAGCATATAACATCTGGCATAACTCAAAGCTATTGCATTCTATTCTAAATACATCAATACACATTATTTTACATAAAAAGTTGGACTAATAATATGCTCCATGAACTTAGTACTGAGCTATTGTGAGGCTGAGCGAATACTTTTTGGAGACAAAAATGCAAAGTTAATGAACATTTTTGTAGGTAATTTTGTTGATAACCATGATATTGTATTTCGGTTCATGTCGTTTTATTCAGTATTTAACGCAGAACATATAATGTACATATGATTTTTGTAGGACTTGTATTTTTTACTTCAAATGGGTAGGTAAGCGAATAATTTCTGGAGGCACTGTATGTACCCAGACAAAAAGCAATCGCATTTAAAGAACAAAGACAACTCGCTTAAAGAATCCACTTGAATAAAGTAGATAAGTTTAGAGATTATTCTTCACAAATCTCAGCCAGTATGATTCTTAAGCATGTACTTCTTCCTGTCCACAATAAATAACAAATATTCATCGCCAAATGCTTTGTGGCAGACTCGTTAGGCCTGCCACAGAATATCATCATCATAACCATCATTTAATTCTAGTGTCAGTTACATAAATAATATAACATTAACAAAATCAACTGAGTGACAATCAAATTGAATATACAAGAATACAATTTCCACCCAATGTTTCTTTTATCAACTAAAAACACCACTCGCATTTGTACAGTTTTTTTTCACCTCACTTAGCTTTCGATGTTCCCCACCTAGCGCTGTTATCGACATGAGGCGAACTTCACTCTCGAAACTCGTGTTTTTTCCCTAATCAACTAAATTGTCAAACTGTCAAAAATCCCAACTGTCGTACCGAGCGACTGTGATAACGCTTCATACACAATTCCCTGTAAATTTTTGTTTTATTTAATCAAATAAAAATAAATTTCTAATAATTGAAATGACAACGAGAACAATTACCCTTTTCTCACGAACAAATCGCGTTGTTTCGCTAATTGCATCACACCAAAATCCGAGGTAAGTTCCAATCAGCAAGTCTTGCGCAATGTGACGTAATAGCTTAACCTTTATTTCGCAAAAAAATAAAATCTAAGACTATTCCCTTAAAAAAAAAAGAAAAGCACATTTTATTTACATAAGAAAACACATCCTTTGATTTTTTTTCTTTTCTTTTCTTTTTTTGCACGTTAAAGTACAAGCGTCACGTTGCGCCGGTACGGAAGTGAAAAAGCTGAGACTGCAGCCAATCCTACTGCTGTGGAAATAACCGAAAATGAAAAGAAATTATCTGCAGAAATTGAAACGCTGACAAAGGAAGTTGAATCGCTTAAAGTTAAAAATGATGAATTACTCGACAAGTACAAGAGATCGCTTGCCGATAGTGAAAACTTGAGGACACGTCTCACAAAGCAAATAGCCGATGCGAAGATTTTTGGTATTCAGGGATTCTGCAAAGATCTATTGGATGTGGCTGATATTCTGGGACATGCCACTGAGTCGGTGCCAAAGGAGGAGGTAAGTGATGAACTGCGTTGTGGGGGATTATGTAATTTGTTCGCGGTAAAAGCAATTCTGCAATTAAGAACAGCCGGTGTGTTGTCACTTACAAAAAAGAAAATGATAGAAAAATGTTTTATATGTGCGTTATCGGCCGGAGTTGCCCTGTGCCATTTGTGTTGATAACGCGGCAATGACGACTATGAGAAGGGAAGTGAGCGGAAAGTGTGAAGGGTCCATGTACAGATCAGATGTTTGAGATTCACGGTGGTTGTCTTCTTCTAAGAGCTGACACTCGACTTCGACTGCCTTCAAAAGGGCCAGCTCTCTAAATATTTTGTGATTCATGCGCATCATTGCGTGTGCGAGCAACAGGTTGGTTGTCATTTCTTTCAGTCTGGGTGCTTTCACATTCAATGACTTGTTGTACTTGATGGACTTCTTTAAGGGCTTGTTTAATATTTAGATCAAGTTTTCTCGATTTCCTTTGCTTCTCGTTAACACACTACTTAGTCGTCATGAAATACATACCAATAAATGTTACAATGAGAACCGCATTCAATCTCATGGACACTGTTCTCCAAAAAAAAAAGGGACCGGCTGGAAAATATGTTGAAACAAATTATTTGTTCTAGTAAAAGGTACTTTCAGTACCATAACTGCAAGGGAAACCAAAAAAAAAAAGAGTCAGCCTGATGTCTAGCTTCATTTTAATTTCAATAATTTTCTAGAAATTTTATTTCGTTATGTTTATGTATGAAAACTGGTCGTAGCGAGTCGTTAAGGTATAGACATGATTTGAATATGTCGTGTCATGTCAGAAACGTGCGGATCATTAGAATGATACGAATGTCCTTAATCTTACTTGCCAAAAGCAAGGCAGACAAAGATTTCAGAAACTTCAGCTCTGCATACGATGAGCTTGACTTTTCAAAATTCGTTTAAGCGAAAACTTGTTTGCTTTTTGAACAAGGTAGAAATATTTTCTGGTTAATTTTATGGCTGGCTCTGCCATCTCTGGTTATTCTATTCAGGCAGGTGACTTTAACAAGTTTACTCCTTCCGCCGCAAAGTGGTCTTTTGTTGTTTTGGCCTTATGCTTTGTGTTATATTAGGTTGTCAAATATCCGCCTTTTTGTCTTTTGAATTTTCCGGCTATGTACAAAGCGCTACGAGCGCTCTGATAGATATTTGACAACCTAATATTACCCATAATTTTGTAAAGGAACTATTTGCATTTTTCGTGCTTTCGCGATATAAAGTAAAACACTAAATCGCTTACCGCAACAAATCAAAAATGTTGTAGATAGAGCCTTTACGAGATTATGAGTAGTATAATAGACACGATGTGAGAAACCAATTTAATCCCAGTGGATCAGCAATATTTTGCAGGACTTGCAGCCCATTGCTCAATAAATCCCATCATTCATCCCGCCATCAGTGACAATTTGCACGTCGAACCAACACAAAACTTGTCCACACTTTGCGGGTTGTCACATACGGTTGTTGTAGGGATTATTGCCCTTATTTCAACTAATAGTTTGCTGTTGTCGGTTTCCAATTATTTCAAAGCAAAAACTAGCTTTTTCTTCAAAATTCCAGCAATTGGTATTTTATATTTCATAGTGAATTATAGTAATACATGGTCAGCACCCAGCTTGTTTTAACTACCTCTGAAATCACTATATGTCCCTTGTGACGTTGATACACGGTAAATACAAAAATTTCAACCTGTACCATTGCCTCTCAACTTCAACTTGTCTCCTTTCAGGCAGAATGTCGTCCAATAAGAAATTGTGGGAAAAAGTATTCACTTGATTTTGATAAAAAAAAAAAAGATCAATTGTGAGTTTTGCTCACGCACCGAGGGTGTCGTTCTTCCGAAAACAGATTAATACTTAGAACTTAACATAAGTCAAAGAAATTAACAAATCGAAATAGCTTAAGTAAAATTTTTCTTTTCATTTCGAATGTAACTAAACAAAAGAAAATACTTTCCCATTTACTGATCGAGTCAGCCGTGTGGAAATTGCTTTGGTGCACCTAAGGGATAAAATGCCGTCTTTTTTCATCTTTGAAGCTTAATATCTTGAAAACTTATCTTCCACTTCTGTGCAATCTTTAAAATATGAAGATTTGAGAAGACGTACTTCACTTCCCTGCAGTATGCACAATTTTAAAAGAAGTTAGAGTAAGATTTTTCAATTCACATATCCTCGAGATTGATGAAGCATTAGAATCCTAAATGGAGCCCGGTGGTGGGAGGTACTCTACAACTACTGTGTGAATGCACTTCGACATAGAAAATGTATAGTTGAGGAAAATTTTTAATGTTTAATGTAAGCAGTTTTTATTTAGGCCAAAACCATACTTAAGGTATATTTACAAGAAGTGTATTGGATTATAAATCGAAATAAAGGTCGTTATAATCTAACTAAACTTAACTTCTAAATGAAAACTCTATTTTATTTTACAAGACCTATCCAACGGTATCTTACTTTCTTTTTCAAAAAAATAGTAATTAAAAATCGAATAGGTTTTTTGTTCTTCTGCCTTAACCTTCTTTAGCGCCAGATTACCTTCTTATTGATGTAAACAGTCGACTACCATAACAATTTACTAACGTTTCACGTCTTTTAGATAAATGACAAGAACAAGCACCTGAAAAATTTATACGAAGGCTTAACAATGACCAAAGCTTCCCTGAGCCAAGTGTTTAAACGTCACGGACTGGAACCAATCAACCCGTTGAAAGAAAAGTTCGATCCCAACATTCATGAAGCTCTGTTCCAAAAGGTAAAATCACACACCTTTCAATCGTAAAAAAAAATTTAATAAACGGCTTTCTTTTTTGTTTACAGGAGGATGATACCGTCGAACCAAACACAGTTGTAGAGGTCAGCAAAATCGGTTACAAATTGCACGAAAGATGTATACGACCAGCGCTGGTTGGCGTCTCGAAAACGTCTTCATGAGGATGATATTTCTAGTCATTCGTTAGTTTTAAATTGTTAATTGCGTTTTTATTTCGTCGCATAGTCTGGTGGAAGAAAAGCCGAGAGAATGGAATCATTATTTTGTATTTTATGAATGTTAAACTATATTTAGATGTGAATTGAATTGATTCTTGAGAAAGGAAAGCACAGCTTTAGTGACGGTTAAAAATCGTTTTTTCCTTATTGTGATGTAGCCGTTTACTTAATTCTGTTGGCCCACTTTTGACAAACAATTCGTATTTCCTTATATACTTTCACATTTTTTTATGGTTTTTTTTAGTTGTTTGAATCAAATAAAGAAGTATAATAATATTAGTTTTTTTTGTGTGACGCGTTCTTGATCGAAATTCAAGTCATCGGGAGAATCGACATCCTATTTGGAGTGGGAGCCGCAATTAACACTGAACTTCTGCTGAATACAGAAACCAAGCAATCATAAAAATGTACTTTTTGACTTTAAACCTTACCCTGAAGAACACTCAAAAGTTCAAAAGAGAGAATAGCGAATGTGTGATTCAACACAACTTACATGCTGGTTGAACTGTGTGTTAAACAGGTTTTGTCTTTGCACACGATGCTTTCATTTAAAAGTGAATGAAGTAAGTTTATTTGTTTCCCTGATAGATGGTTATTGGTTTATAATTTGAAGATTTTTATAGATGACGTAGTTGTTACTTAACAAAATGCATCAACTTAGCGTTTTTGTTTAGTTGGGATTGGACAAATGAGTGTTGCATTTCAAAAGCCATTAGCCTTATAAGGTGGTATCGTGAGCCAATGTATATAAACGCATTTTGTGTAAAAGCCCAGTATGCAGAATCTTTGTAAAAGTTTGAGATGTCGGAGTAAAAACATGTAATATGCTTGGGCAACAGTGAAAAGTCCAGAGAATAAGAGTGTAGGTAACAACTTTTTAGACAAAGTAAATCGGAATAACCTATTAACAACCTTAGCAGCGTTAACGTACAATCAATTAATAAAAATCAACTGTGATTGCAAAGAAAATCCACTTTGAAGTAATAAAAACGAAGTTGCGAGGTGACTGAATGTTGATCATCTTGGGTGACCCACAAATTATTTGAACCTAAGCTGGTCCGTTCTTTGTGCGCCCAAGACTTACAATCATTGGCCATCAAGACTCTGAAAACACCATTTATTCGAACAAAGATTGTAAAACAATGCTGCCAATCTCTGTGTTATGTCGGACAGATGTAGCCTTACCCTTTATTGGGTAAACTGGAAATTTAGTCTGGGAAAGTAAATCTTTAAAGATTTGGATGGATTGGCTAATGTGGCGTGAGGTTCTTTAGTAAATTTATAAACTGGGCTAAACCAATCTGGGGCAAATATACTATATTCTATAGCTAGCACCTTGATAATCCAATCAAATTATTATTCGAGTGAAGCGATTAGACTATCGAGACCAGGGTTTGGAATAAACTGGATGAGTCATAGCACAATGAGACAACCAATGGCCTAAATGAGTTATGAAATTTCTTTGTGGTCACACCTACCCAGTACCTAAGACCTTACAACAATGCCTAATCGCAAGAAAGATTATATACATTTTTGACATTCTAGTTTGCATTTGAAAAGGCCGCACGTTTGTGTCTAGTCACTTAGTCACTTGAAAACGCCATTCCATGTCACACGAAGACTGTCGCTCATTGACCTGTAGATCATCCAAACTGCCATCTATCTACTTGTAAGTAGTAATAGGCTTTTCCACGTTCGTTTCGAAATCCACTTGATAAGATAATCATTCATACCATTCAGTCAAATTACTCGTCGTGGCTCAGCAGGAAAACCCAGGCCATATCTCACAAAGAACTGCTGTGATAGTTCTCTGAGGTTGCGCTCACCTCAGACTGCGAGTTCACTGATTTCAGTCGATCATCGGAGCTATAAAAATCTCCGCCGAGGAGATGATTGGCATCAATCCAAAGCAGCAACATGAACAGTTTGAAAGTCAGACAGCTCGCAGCGGTGGTGATTCTATTGGGAGTTGCCCTCGTTCCACCAACTTCTGCAAAAATCTTCACAAAGTGCGGTCTAGCCAGAACACTGGTTCAGTATGGAGTACCTTTTATCGAGCTTGGAGATTGGCTTTGTATGGCACATCACGAAAGTTCCCTTAACACTCACGCGACTTATACGGCGAATTCGGATGGATCTGTGGACTTCGGTCTGTTCCAAATCAACGATCGTTACTGGTGTCAGAATTCCAATGGACGCCACTCAACGAACATGTGCGGAATATCCTGCGATGTTCTTCTGAGTGATGACATCAGCGCGGCAGTGCGATGTGCGAAACTCATCAAGCAGCAACAAGGACTCAGTGCTTGGGTTGGGTGGAATCGTCATTGCAAGGGTGGCATCCATCTAGTGTCCGAGTGCTTTCCAGAGGGGTGGTGGACTGTTTTTCTAAGTTAATTAAAATAAATAAGTTTTTTGATTAGTATTAAAAAGTATGTTGTTCTTTTGAAAGGCTTATTTACAAATTTTTCTCACAACTTCAATCAAGGTTTTATGCCCGTAAAACGATTTTTTCAAATATCGGCAAGGAGACGTGCTGTCATGTGATTTCTTCAATGTCGTGCAGGAGTCGACGTTAACACTGAAGGCACGATCTTCCACAAGTCGGTCCAGTTACTGGGCTACGCAGATGATATTGATACCATCGCTTGTTCCCAGCGGGCCATTGTGGAAGCTCTCACCACGGTTGAGGAACACCGTGGTGAGAGCCCGGGACCGTCAACGTTGGAAGGCGGCACAGGCACAGACCCTCCTAACCCTTGGAGTAGTGTGATAAGACTGATAAGTAGTGTAGTGGAAAATGATTTTTTTTAAGACTCCCTCCCTATCTACACCCTGTTTTCATATCTCAAAGTCAGCTATTTGCCATGAATTCCTAAAAAAAATGTCAATCGAATCTTCTAGACCGATACAAGATAAGCCTCAAAAGGGCTTGATAAGTTATCATCTTTTTTTAAACCGCTCGTGGTGCTTATCTTCACAGCCACGATACTTAAGACACTCTTTGTGGTGCGGTTAGTCACTTTGTCTCTTGGAATGTCTTATGACAACCTTAACAACCTAATAAAGACT
Organism: Syritta pipiens; assembly: GCA_905187475.1. Taxonomy (NCBI): domain Eukaryota; kingdom Metazoa; phylum Arthropoda; class Insecta; order Diptera; family Syrphidae; genus Syritta; species Syritta pipiens. The sequence goes on along the minus strand of LR994571.1, from coordinate 67,339,330 downwards.
GTTGAATAAAGGGTTTCGTAAAAAATGTTCTTCAACTTAAATTGTCCTCCCTGATACTATTTAGTTTTATAAAAAATATTACAGTAGTAAGATGCTATATCAACCATATCTCTGTACTTTCAAATGCGTTATGGTTTATGGTGTCCAAACCAACGCTGGACGCGACTTTGGGTTTATTGAGACCCTAATGAATCGGGTTAATTTTCTCAACATCTTTAAAAAACAATCTTCATGAAAGTGCGTAGAAATTAGGCTTGGAGGCTTCATTTATATTTTTACAAGATCATGACCCACAACATGTTTCGTTGTTTGTTGTACAATGTGAGAAAGCAGCTTCAAAAATCAACTTAATCACAGGATTTAAATGTTATACAGCATTTGTGGAGTTATCTTGAGTATTAGATACCAAAACATGATAGTTAATAGTACTGAATTTGAGCTAAAGACTATACTCCGAGAAGAATGAGAAAAAATCAGTCCCGAAGTAGCCCAAAAGCTTGTTGTATCCATGTGATCAATCGTAAAAGAAGTGACTAATGCTAAGATATATCAAGCAAAGTATTAATTTGAGCTCTTTGTGGGAAATATCGTCATTTTTAACAGTGTATACTTACTTTTGTGGAGTGATTTTTCGATAGTATTTTACTTAAATGTTCTACAATATTGTTACTGTTCGTTCAATTGTTAATATTGTTTGTTTTTTAAAAAAGAGTATAAAAAACAAAAAAAATGTATAACTCGTTGCCTACGATTTAGGCATTTTGTTTCTTACTTAATGTTTTGGGAAAAATTTGTTATTTTTTTTTTTTGTTTATACTTACCTTTGTGACTGCGTGCATATTTAGTCAATTGCAAAATTCTCAGCATCCTACCGCTAAACTGCTAGCATATGGCTATTCGCTACGTGGTAATGTCTACGCTTCGATGAGTCTTATGATTAATACAAGCAGCAAGTGACTCTAGTCCTCAGCAGTCTCTTTGTCTTCTTGTAAACTGCCGATGTGGCTTACTACCCACTCACTAGTTTGCCCAACATAAAATTTAGAACTATCTTCAATTTACTTTTCATGCACACTCACCTTCTCGTAAAGTGCTTTGATGCAAAGTGTTAGATGGTTAAGGGTAGGCATTTAATATTTCCTTCTTAATAAGCCCAATTCAATTTTCAGACATTTTCTAGGCATAGCATGAAATGCAACTAAAAGACTTAAATGGCTTGGCTACATCCATCCAATGAGCAACAACGCTGCAGCTAAGAGGCTGCTTGATTCAGTTCAAAAATGGAATGAAAATGGAAATAACACTGCGAATATAAGAGAATTTGGTCTTCCAGATTTGAAACAACGTGTCTGGAAACATCAGCTCACTTTAAATTTAGCCTGGGAACGAGCTTAAGCCGATTCCATCAGAAGAAAAAGATTTAAAACACTTTTATAAATTAATGAAAAAAATGATTTCTTTAATTAAAATTAACCCAAACCACCCCACCATCATAGATTCCCCGAAAAGCACTCATCAACCGAAGGCTTGTTACCTTGGCAATAATGATTCCACCCAACCCATGCACTGAGCCCTTGCTGCTGCTTGATAAGTCCTGCACAGCGCACTTATCTTTCGTGCTCTGCCATGCAAATCCAGTCGGGCAATCCGTGGATAGGTATCTCATGTAGATTCAGGTCATGGGCTAGAGAACACTTTGCGAAGTTTTTTTTACAGATGTTAGTGGAACTAGAAGAACTCCCAAGAGAAGCACGGCCACCGCAAGCTGACTGACTTTCAAAATGTTCATGTTGCTGCTTTCGATTGATGCCAACAAACTCCACGGCGGAGATTTTTATAGCTCTGATTCTCGCCTGAAATCATTCAAAAAACAGTCTGAGATGAGAACAGCTTCAGAGTATTATCACAGCAGTTCTTTGTAAGATATGGGCTGGGTTTTCCTGCTGAGCCACGACGAATAATTTGACCGAATGGAATGAATGATTATTTTATCAAGTGAATTTCGAAGCGAACGTGGAAAAGCCTATTACTAGACAGATAGCAGTTTGGATGACATGCAGGTCAAGCTGAAATGTCTTTAAATTTTTAAAATTGGCGTCTCACTGGCAACCTTTTTGGAGTTTTCTTGGATTTGGGATGGTTCCAGATTTGATCACATTTTTCTAACTTTGACTAAAGTAATAAGTATAAAGGCCCATTTAATTGGCACAGGGACTAGAAACGACATTTACGAGTATTATGACTTCTTACTATTGTAGAAAAAAAAGTTCAACTTACATCGCTAAAGTATGCGCACAGTAAGCTCAAGATGCAGCCAATCTGCCGTAGATATCAAGTAAATGAGGTGGAGAAGTATGTTTAGTTAATCCGAAAACTCACAGCGTTCTACTCCTAATTTAAGCCTGTTTAATTAAGGCTGTAATGTTTTATACTACTACAACAAAAATTAACCTTTTTTTGTCGCATGAATAAAACATAGTGTTTTTTAAGCAAAATTACACTAGAAGACAGAAATTGGTATTTTTTCTCTAATAGATACCCACCGATTTTTTTGCTACAATTAAATGTGTTTTATACTACAGAAAACTCTCGATAATTCGAACCTCTATAATTCGAAAACCTCTACAAATCGAAGCATTCTTCTTCATTCGAATTTGGTCCCCGCGTTAATGCAAATTTATTTTTGTGCAAAACAACGTGAATACCTCTATAATTCGAAAACGATGGCCAGTTTACTTCTATACTTCGAAGTCAAGTTCTTCTTTTTCTTTAACAACCATTAGTTGAAATGCGTTGAATGCGCTATTGGAAATCCTCTGTAATTCGAAGTTTTTCCATGAAATTCGAATCATTTGTATTAGGCGGCGTAACAGCCCGTTGAGAGCCAGAGCCTAGCTTTTTCGCACCTCCACTGTGTTGTGCGCGTTATAATTTTGACACATGTGGAGGGGACCTACTGTTTAATGCCGGTTCCGAACGGCGAATTGCGAAAGCTTTTCATGACAGAAGTACTCCAGGAGGGTTGTCAGTCGTTCGCTGGAGGTGGGGCCGTGAAAAATGTTTGTGGTGTTATTTCCCCGAGCCGGATTCGAACCTGGGTACTCTCGCTTAACAGTCCGACACACTAACGATTAAGCCACGGCGCCCACGAAATTCGAATCATCGAGAGTTTATTGTGCATTTAAATCTATATTAATATGTTTGTCATGTTACACTTACTTTAATATATTTTTACGAATGATTTACGACGATATTTCATTCCTCTGGCATCACGGATTAATGTCAAGCAGTAATTAGCAAGCATAATAGGACTAGGCTTACATGTTTTATATCACATTTTTACACTATACACATGCTTTTTACTAAAAAATAAGTGTGCTTAGCAATAGCTTTTAGGGTGCCGAAATCAATCTGAAATACCCAAAAATGTTCGTGTCACAAAATACGTATTGACCAGTGTAACTAACATAAGCAGTCAGTAGTCCTATAGTCCTCTTCTGGTAAAAATCCGTCGTCGAATGTGTGTGAATGGTGGGACATCAAGTGAATGGTGGGACTTCAAGTGAATGGTAGGGACTTCAAAGTGACTTCAAAGAATGCACTTAATTCTAAAGACTTGCAGACAAAAAACTGTTTTGAAAGGAATGGAAAGTCTCTAAAGTTGGTCGTGCTAGCAGCCTTAGTTCTCAAAAGTATTTGTTAATAAGCGAACTTTGATAGGTTATGAATCATTGGGTCTTTAAGAAAAGCCTGTGGTTTTCGAGAAGACAGCTTCAGATGATTAGTACAATTGGAGACTGTCCTAGACTTAAGTTGAACAGATTTTTGAAAAAATTGTTTGAACTTAGTTATATCAAAATGAGCTTAAGTAAATTTTGTATAATTTCTGTAACGAAAAAGATGAGTCAAGATCAGAAAGAAGAATGTCACTCCACAAAAAATGCTAATTTAATTAAATCTTAATTAATTGCATAACTTCCAACACCATCCAACTAGGACATTAGGCAGGAGTGGCTTGCTAGAACAACAACCTACTCTTATACCTGACTAGACCCATTGTGCCCTGGAATATCATTACGATTAAAAGGTCTACGTTCTGCAAGTTTTTATTTCTGTGTATTCTGCGCGCAGTTGGTAAAACCACTTGGCAATTCATACCATGACGCTAATGAACTCCAGAAGTCTGTAGACTCGGCTGCAGTGATCAATTTCTCACACATGCCACTGTCGGTCAAAGCAATTAAAATTTACTTCCAGCACTTGGGTGGTATTTTGTTTGAATACCACATCCGGACAATGACAAAATATAGTTCTTTTCGCAAATTGCTCTGGTCTCGGTTGCCTGTTACCCACATTTTCGTTGAAAATGCAGACCTTTGAATACGGTCATTAAAAAGGGGAATTCCAAAAATTACTGAACAATGTCGGCCCAGGTAGTTGAAGGTCATTTCTGGATTCGTAGTAAATGCAAAGACGGCACTTTCACATGTTCAGCTCAGTCCTTTGAGTTTCTTTGAGAAGTGAAGACGTATCTTTTGATTTATCTCTGAAATGTTATTCAAAGTAAGTTGCACCTCTACTTCGTCCTGACATTCTTTTTTATAACATACCTCTTTTAAGATATTTGCCGTGTTTTCTGTTCTGGGACTGACCGCAGCCAGCTCGCCTGTGATTTACCAGGAAGATAGTTCAGTCATTGTGAGTGAGCCGATGAAGGCATCTTTACCACAGGAACACCGTTTCATTCCCGTCCATTACCCATACTACGAGGTCGTCGCCAACCAAGAAGCTGATCCAGAGATCCTCCCCGACGATTTGATAGAAATCGCCAGAACCAGGCTGGGAATAAAGAAGTTGGAAGAAATTCCCAGCGTGAGTGCCCTAGGCGAACTCTTAGGCACCTCATCCCGGGAGGAAACCATTGAAGCCATTCGCCAGCTGACTGCCACAGAGAGTGGAATCGATTTGATCAAGGCATTCATTGAATCCTCTGACTACACAGACGCAACTTCAATTGAGGAGCCAGAACCAAGTGAAGCTGACACATCAGGACCACTCCTTCCAACGTCCATCCTCAGCGAAACGGCACAGAAGGATTTGGAAATCGCTCAGAAAGTCCTCACAACACCCAAACCAGAGCTGGGATTCTTCCAGCGGATCTCTGCCTACTTCAATTATTTCGATTTGTTTCCCAGGAACGAGGCCATTCCGGTTTCGCCTGTAAATAAGAAACTCGAGCAGTTGGACGACGTTGAGGATTTGACGGACAGTGATGAATCTGATAATAGTGGTGTGGTTTCGATACAACCGACATCGGTCGCGGATGTACCTCCGACTGCGTTCGCAATTCCCGTTCGGCCTGGCGATGTTTTCCCTTTTCCGCCGATTCGTCCTTACCGGGCGTTTGCATTAAGTCTTAGTCCGTAAGCAGTCGTTGTAATTATTTTACATGTACATTTTTTTCTAAATATTAAGTTCAGTTTATTGCAATAAAATATTTCTTTAAATGTAAAGCAGTTCACATTTTTCACTGCTTTATTAAGGACTATAGTTTAGAACTTCTTTTTTTCAGTATTGAGTACGTTTTTATTTTCTGCCGATAGTTTCGGGGGTTTTCGGTTGGGTTATGTTAGTGGGTAGGCGGGGTCACTTAGGTCCTTGTTGACCCCTTGTGTTGCTCAGTAGCCAGTAGTTACAAACTACCTAAGGCATCGAGAACACTATGGCAAAGAACATGATTCTGGCCAAAAATACAGCCTGATATTAAGAAAACAAGGATCCTTTCCTAGAGCACCACCAAATCGACAGCAACAACAAGAGCGAGCTCAGTAATTCTACGAACACACAAAACCTCACTGGAAGCAATTCCAATATCTTATACACACTTTTTTTTTAATTTCTTCATCAAAAATCGATTTCTATTCACCCCACTTTAAAGAATTCACAATTTAAGAACCTCACCTTCCCCATCGAATTTCTTTCCACAACCATTGGATTCTTCAACACAATGGCTGACGTCAGCTGAAAATTTTCAGCCTAAATTATTCAATAAATGGACAGCACGTTCGAAAATAAGCGCCTTTTATCCAAAATAAGCTTATCACCCGCCTTTTTCCTTTTGTAACCGGCTTCCATTGTTAATGGGCATCTAAAAATATGAAATTAAAAAAAATGAGAATCAAAAGGTAGGGCGCAGATTTCCCTTTTAAGGACTCTATCAAAGAACCTTTTCTTCGAGGTTGAATGTCATATTAAAGTGTTTTCGATAGAAGAAAACCGAATCAATCGGGTTGAAAAGTACAAGTAAAGCTAATTACATTGAAGCTAGTGTCTCTCGTAGGCGGTGTTCTCCTGCCCACGTACACACGGAGGCATGTGTTCGTTGATGGGTCAGTGCAAAAAATATCCTGCGTAGGCAGGAAATAATTTATGCAATCGATGGCTTCGAACATTGAATGGATTTTGAATTGCGAAGAAAGGAGACCCCTTTCTGCTTCATGTCATGTCCTTTAGTTTGTCATGTCGATGTTTTTTAACCCACTCACGTAGTTGGGCGAACTGAATCAAGGCCTTACCAATAAATCGCAGCCAGAAACGATGTCGTTTTTGGAATTTATGTGCCATATGGTCAAAGAAGATTGGCGATGAGCAAAACTAACGATCTTTAGGCCGTAAGCTTATTTGGCGCTTCATTTTATGCGTTGGATTGAAAAAGAATTCGTTTGTAGCATATACACTCTATTCCAACATTTGAGTATTATGGCAAGAGTGGATTCTCTTCGATGGAATTTACGTTTCTCGAGTAGATCTTGTGTTGCACGTGTCTTGTGTCGCATGTCGGCGACTGAAAAAAGTGACCAGGCACCACTTGACCATTGGAATCGTTATTTTCTACCAACAAAGTCATGTTTTTTCTCTAATGAAATGACTCAAGGAAGGCACATTAGTAATCTGTGTTCTTCTAGATGGGTTACTAAGAACTATTACTTCTAATGCATCATTCGAATATAATGATGTCTTTGTCAGAAATTAAACGAAAAATTAAAAATTCATATTTAGAGAAGATCAGCCTGCAGCAAACGACTTCTTTACGTGGAAAATTAACCAATCAATAAAAATATTTTCGGAAGAGGTCTTTGCATGGAAGTTAGCTATTAATAGACATGACTCTGATACTGACAATTAACGCTTTCTAGCAGGGTTCGGAAATACTCACGAGCGAGCATGAAACAGCTCGTGAGCTCTTACATTGCTCACGAACGAGTGCAGATTCAATAGACTCTTATTCGCGAGCGAGTCAATTGTTTATTGTATTCGCTCGTGAGTGAATCAATTTTTTAAAAACTCTTGGTCATAAACGAGTGAAATTCGCGTCTAAAATTTTGAAAACACTTGCTCGTGAGCGAGTCGATGAGTACTGTGTTTATTGTATTTGCTCGTGAGTGAATCGAAGTTTCGAATACTTTCTGTGAGCCACCTTTTTTTTTTAATATTTTTCACACAGTTCTCAACGAGTCGAGTAAACACTGACACCGGAGAAGAGATTCCATTTGTCTCCAACATCAGCGGCATCAAAATGCTTGGGTGGCACGTCTAAAAAATAAAAGGTTTCATCAAGCAGATGATTTCAAATCATCAAGAGCAAAAATCATCAAACGATCGAGATCTTAAGCAAAAGTTGTTATCGTTATGTGAAAGCAATTGAGCCCCTACACGCTGCCGTTTTAAAACTTTCTAAAACAAACTCTTTCAAATATTTTGTTGTACAAATTGAATGTTGAATTATAGAGTTTCTTGACAATAAGATCATTATAAAACAAAAAATACAAATATTAAGCAATGTGTTTTCGTCAAAGTTCTTGGGTTTGGAAGCTTTAATTTACCCACAATGCACTTTAGTGAGTAAACACAGTACTCATGGATGGAGATGGAGTTTTCGAAATTTCGATTCACTCACGAACGAATACAATAAACACAGTACTCATTGACTCGCTCCCGAGCAAGAGTTAAAACAAATTTCAAACGATAAATTCACTCATTTACGAGCAATTTATGATTGTCATTTTTATGTAAATGATCGCGAGCGAGTGTATTGTAGAATTTTTCGCTTTGTTGTGAGTATTTCCGAACACTGCTTTCTAGACCCTGATAATTAGTTCTGTTTTGAAAATGTTGAAAAAGTGGACTAAATTATGAAGTTCCCCAACACTCAATATTAAAGTTAAATCTATGCAAGCAACTTTTCATTTCAACTTTAAAAATTAGAGTTCATTTAAAGAAATTTAGAAAAAAACAATGTTTCATTGTTATCAATTTAAATATCAAACATAGGTTTGTCTTGAGTTTCATTTCAAGTAAACGTTTTCATAAACATGCTCTTTATGTTTCTACCAATAATACAAACTCCTATTGTAGTTCCTTGATCAATATGTATCGCTCATCTTCATCTCAACAGCGAAACTTTAAAAGGTGTTGCACCTAAACGCATATTTGTTTACGTCATAAGTTGGCTTTAAGTGAAAGGCCATGACGCTTCGAAAGCACACAAGCGAGGTCAAGTTCATTGAAAGTGATTAACCGTTAGAAAGTGAAGGACTTAAAGAAAGTGAAAAGCTATGGAAGGAACAAAAGTTCTCTTGAAGTTTTTCCCCCAATTTCTCCTCAATTTTCCAAAAGGGGAAAACTCAGCGAAAAGTGTTTAGAGACTTTTAGATTGGAAAACTTGTAAAAGTATCTTTGTATAGCTTTCTGAAAGTTTCTTCATTTGACGATAACGATAAGAATAGAAGCGCTTTGGATGTGGGTGTCGGAAAGTGAAAGAATTGAAAGAGTCGGCTTTTAGTGCATTTTTGAACCGACTGATTAGTTCTTTAATCATTAAAAGTAAGGATAAAATTAAATTAAAAGTAAAGAAAATAAGTTTCTTGAACTAATATAGAAAATGTCTTTGGACACTGAATTCTTCAGTTGTTGAGTGGCAACGTCTCGTCTGTTTGATAGGCTGATGAAGCCTGCCACTTGAAAATGAGGTCTATATGAAAGGCGAAAGCATATCTAAACTACTGTCTAAATTACAAATACTAAGTCACTTATCTGATAGTTACTTTCTTTTTTGGCGTTTGAAAGATGGAATCAGTCAGGTTGATGAGCTGGCAGTGCGAACCTTGTTTAGATTCATTTTAATTGCTTTCCGAAAGAAATTAGTTTTCATCAATTAAAGGTCATCCATTTAGTTGTTCTAAAACTTAGGAGAATTTCCTACCACCAAAACTGCATTTTTGGTGTTGCTGAAGAATTATCTTCCAATCGTTCAATAAATAGCTTTTGTCAATTTTTGGCCAAGCGCCTTTTTTATTTTCAACACCTAGACTACATTATCACCCATTTGCCTATCATCTACTAGCTTTTGCTTAAAGCCTAGCTCGATAAAGCACGCTTACAGATTTTGAGATAGCGTCGTTTAAACTTTAAACGTTGTTTTCTTCATAATGCACGTTATTTCTATGAGATGTAAATATCTTTCCCCTGGCTCCAGCTCAATTTGGAACAGGTCGTCCAATGTCGTTTACAGACATTAACGTTTTCCAATCAACGCTGCAGATAATATAATATCATTTAAACAAACCCCGACGGCTTCTGAATCAAATATCACCAAAAACGTTCATTAAATCGCGTTACATGCGTTCATTTTCTCCATTATCATTTTTGAAAGGAAACATCATTAATAAAAAAAGCAAAAAAAAAAGTTAAAGTCGTGTGCGATGAATGGCTTCATTGTAAAGAACAAAAAGCAAAATCGATTAAAATTTGATGACAAAAGGAACGTCCGGACCATTGTTTCCTCCCAACACACTACACTATCACTCTATCTCCACACTGTGGACGAAGCAGTCACGTAAAACGAACGTATCTCGAGCGTAATTTTATCGACATAACCAAGTCCTGGAGGGAAAAGTCCTCTCGATAAACAATTCAAGGTCAATGTGATTTCGTGGAAGTGTCAGGGAAATAATATGCGAATATGAATTGGTCTTGTGTTTCGCATTTCAACTTTTCCTCTTTTTGTTTGAGTAGAGGACTTTTTGACTATAAGTAGATGATTTCTTTAAACCAATTTCGAATTTCAGAAGTCCTTTCAATAAATTTATAGACACTTAGCACCAGTCGGGTGATACGTCTTTCTAGTTTAAGTGGTCTGAGTTTATGTGCGCCTTGAAAGAATTATTTTTTCACTTGCCGGCTTGGTTTGGGAATGAGTGAGCGTTTATTTTTCACGCTCTTTGATGAGAGTATGGATTGAACTCAAATCGACAGCTGGACGAGCACTTCCTTTTTGACTTTTTAATTTATGGCCATTCGTAAGAAAGCTGTCAATTTATCACGTCATACCTGCGCAAGTGGTACCAAAAGGTACACATCGAGCCATTTTAAGCAATGGATGGCTAAAAGTGTAAAACTCACCTCTTAATAAAAAATGATAAATGTAGAAAATGGGCTTTCGACTCTCTTATAGTCGCCGGCCATTAATTATAATTGTCGTACTTTACTTACTCAATGTTTGTCATTGATTTATGTTAGAAACTGCCAGATTGCATTTTTGTGCACTTAGAGCATCTTATAATATAATATATATTAATATAATATATATTATACAGTATCGGACAAAACCTAAGCAAACCCCCTTAGCAACCTGAGGTTTTCGCTTGTAACGGGTGACCAAGAGAAGTTACGAAGTTGAAATTTTTTTCCAACATTGCAACTTTTTGTTTGTAACACAGATATTTATCAATATCCTGGACACCTATATTTGCATTTCACTGATTAACATACGTATTTACTGCTGTAAAAACATCTTAAACACTGTTTCTTTTCACTTGTATTATCATTTTATGTCGGTCTGCTTCCGTTCGTCTCTTTTTATTGCGTCTGGCTTAAGGTGTAGATCCATTTCTTTGACTGCTCTCCACTCCTCGGGTCGTTGTCATAGCCACTGTTTTAAATAAATCGATATAGTTTCCTCATTATTTTGGAAAGCTTTTGAAAATAATGTTATTTTTTTTATTTTTTATTTAAAGCATCAAATGTCCTAGAAAAAGGTCTATTTATACGCAATCGAACACATAATAATATGATGGCATTAAATAAATGCAATCATAACCATTTTACATTTCGATACATATAAAAAAAGTGGGTGCAAAATGGAGTGCTGGGGGTCATGGGGACGATTTTTTGTTTTACTCGTTTATTCCTAATTTTTTTTTGATTTCTGTCATTCTGTGTTAATTACACTTAGAACAAACATGTACTTATTTTTGCACACCACTGTAGGTGATTAACAAAAACTTCATCCACTAATTTAAGGGTGCTATGCCAAACTATGTAGCTGATTAAATTATGCTTCATTTTAGAATTTCATTGTCCATCAATAATAGGGGCTAGGGAATCAGCATGATTGGGATTAATTTATTTAACTGAATGGTATAGGGGTCTCTTCTTTAAAAAAATTGATTCAAAGTTAATTTTTTTTATTTCAAATAAGGATTTATGTGAGGTTTCAATTGCGAGATTATTGATTTTAAGTTAAAGCTAAATTAGGTAAGAACTAATAAAGCTTACAACGGGGATAACTAACATGTATGGCTCTATTTCGTTTCTCTTGTAACATCAAAATCGTTCGAAGAACCGGAGATCGAGTCAAGAGCTCAGACGTTATTTTTGTTTAAGAAAATCGATCGTTAATTCGTTACCTTAAACCCTTTCAGTCAAACTTCTGCCCGCTACCTTTAAATACGCCAAAATTCTAACACTCGCTTTAATCTTCCTTTCCTTTCCTCTTTCCTTCTCTCGAAAAAAGCAAACAAAACACTGAAATCGTCTCCATGACTTTATTCATGCAGTCTTATTCAGAGACTGAATTCATGTCACGAACGTAATTCTCTCCTGTGACTGAGGTCATAACAATTCCTCCTACTGCCGGCCGGCGTCACTCTAATGAAAGTGAAAATATTTCACATATGGCTTTGCCCGAATACTATGCAGAACACTAAACAACTGAGAAAGATATATTCCAATTAAGCCATGATAGTCGGGTGGCAGTATTCCAAGGACGAGTGGTCTGGGCGGATAATTGCGTCATTTGGCCACTTCATCAATTGTCTCTCAGTTGCCATAAACTTTTTGGTGTTCATCATTTTGCTATTATTTGAGGAGTCTTGGAAAGAGCAAGGAAGGAGAAATTTGGGTGGGTGAATGGTAGTGAGGATTGATTGAAAGGGGAGTCTTTATTTACCAGCGCATTATAGATTTGCATTCGAATAGCCAAAAAACTATAAACCTTTTCAAAAGCCAAAGGACATTCAGCGGGAGTTGTTTTGAAATGTTTTTTTGCTGCTCGATGGCACGGATCTGTCTTTAGGGAGAGCGACAAGCACTTAGCCCACTTCAAGGTGTGCGCTTGACCGTTTCTATGGCCACGTCGATGCATAGTCCTTTTGCATGCATTAACCATCGACTATGACCCTGACCCATCACAAGCCCACCCGCTCATGAGCACAAGCCTCATCAAACTTGCAACTTGCCTACAAACCGAAACCGAAGCTTATGCAAAACCCTCGGTAAGCAAATTCCACGGGGATGCAATTCTAATTGGATAATCCTAATGGATGCCTTTCATCTCTCCATGTGAAAGGTTGAGAAATCCATTAACCCATTTACACATGCTTAGGCATCTCACTTACACAACCCAATTATGGGTTCGTAATAAAATGCACGCCAGTCTCTAAGAGCTGTTAATGACCAATCAAATTGGATATCGTTTGATGCGGATTCCGGGAACTGTCTTACTCCTGGGAATGGCGACCATAACTTCCAAATAATCATTGTATCTCTTGTCCTTGCTTTTTGCTTTTTCTGCTCTTTCTCCTTACGAACTGAGCAATAAAAGTCAAACTTTGTCCGAGTGAACTAAACTGAACTGGGAACCCTTAAGGCTAAGTGCTACAAGCTCAACAGCAACACGAAAAAAAGAAAAAACGAAAGTCAGAAATAAAAGATATTTTATTTTTTTATGGACTCGTCCTCACATCCGATGGTGAGGTAGTAAAAAGGATAACAAAGAAGTTAAGTGATATGGTAGACGGCATCCTTTCAAGTTGTCATTTTTGGTCACTTGAGATGGTTACTCGGACGATGGAATGTGCGTGTGTGTGTGTGTAGAGTTCTGTAATTTTGAAAACGAATCCAGTGATGGATCCCTTTGACGTCGAATTACCTCACCGATATTGTGCACTGTTTGATAGAAGAGAAGTTTGGCTGTCATAAAAAGTTTCTATCATAAAACGTTGTAGTGAAGGGTTTCTATTTCTGGCCGTAGGTGCATAGTCTCATATTCATAAATTTATAAAAAAACACTGGACTGGACTGGAAATGATGTAATGTTATAAATTAATAATAAGTCCAACTTAAAGAGTTGGTTTTAAGTTCGAAAATCTTGGCCTCGAATCAACTACGTTTTTGAACCCTGAGGTGGAATGAAAATCCCTTGCATTGTAATGGCCTTCCGTGGACCATTTACCGAAGCAAATTTGCGAGCGTCAGGATAAGTAACGTGAGAAAGATTTCCAAAATGTTTTTGATTGGATTTAAGCCTGGTGAACGTGCTTATGAACGTGGTTATCTAAAAATAACACATGATTGGCTCCCGATTCACCATTATCTTTCTGAAAAGCAGATTTACTGGAAAGCAGGATGAAATCTTGCCAAAACTTCTAACAACAAGTATTACAATTTTTTGATTTGAATAGCGCAGAAATTTTGCTTATAGAGTCAAACAAAGATAGCTAAAAGCAGCACACTTCCACACACATCCACTTCCAATTTTTAGCTTAGTTCAGAACCGCCCATTACATTTCATATCACGCCAATAAAAATCAACCAAACAAATAAAAAGAGGAGCCGCACCGCGCTGAGTTTTTCGACCATTAACCAGAATTTCATTTGATTTTGATTTTTTTTTATTTAATTCGTACTTTATTTTGCCTTCTTTACCTTTGAATACTTTCATTCGCCTAGTTAGGATTTCATCTAAGAAGTGGACACACTGTGAAATTTTTTTAGTTTATTAAAAAATAAAAATACAAGGAGACAATAAAGTTTGCAGGAATACTAAATTAGCATTAAAGGGCTCTTTAATTAAAAAGTATTCTTTAATATTGTTTTGCACTTTATTTTTTTGCACTTTATCATGTTCAAAAACAACAGAAATCGAAAAAATCTGTTTGATAACTTCCAAATGACTCTACAAGAAACCTCTCAATCTTCACTTGAAGATTCCAAAATCAGTACATTCATAGTCCACTTTCGCCTGTACCGGAAAGCTGTGTCCCAAACATCCATTCACACTTCTCCACTCATGCCAACAAAACACTACTGAGACCACGTAAATAGTGGTACATCGATTGTAGGTGAATTAGTGCAGAAGGATCCCCTGCCCTACTTCACACACACACATTTTCCTTCAACTTCAAGGATCCATTCAAACAACGTTTCGTTAAATTTTGTTTATCAATTTTACGCTCTCTTAACTAACGTCTGCTTGGGGATATGTTTTGTTGCCCGTTGAGTAGTTTCTTGAAAAATATGAAAAAGATACAATTTTTTTTCTACAGAAATTGATTAGGCCGTGACGTCATATCTATAAGCAGGATTCTTTAATCTCCGCGGGGGATGTTTTTGGCTCGTTAGGGAGGATCATTCGGTCGGTTGAGTTGGTTTGTGGAGCGCGTGTTGTTGTGGTTGTTGACAGAGACAAGCGACCATCCAATCGAGACGCTTTTGTTAAGTGTTGTGAATCCTCGTGACGGAGGCGGAGGAATTTGAGAGTGAGAGTGGGAATTGGTGGCTAGGGCGACGGCGAAAAAATAGATCTTTATCTTATTTAAATGCTAAATTGTGCATTCAGATATTTTCGCGAACGACGTCGACAGCTAAGATTGGGGGGTTGGTGCTGAGTGTGAAGTGAATCACGCCAGGCGATCCTTAATGGCACGAGGATGAAGAGGATGGATGGGCAGAACCTTCGCCGCCGTGGTAAGGACCGACCGTGGTAGGTGCTCGTTGAAAAGTGATAGTGGGTGTAGCGAGATTTTTGCGTTGGGGAATTTCCGTCCTTCTATCGACTATCGCCGCGGATTGAAGAACAGTGCAAAACCAACCTGATGATCCTCAATCATAATTCTTTCGTCGTGCCTGCCAACCAGAAGACTGAATAAATGGCCAC
The DNA here is from genome assembly GCA_905187475.1 of Syritta pipiens. Taxonomy (NCBI): domain Eukaryota; kingdom Metazoa; phylum Arthropoda; class Insecta; order Diptera; family Syrphidae; genus Syritta; species Syritta pipiens. Next base: position 67,324,053 of record LR994571.1, on the reverse strand, counting down.
TAAATCAATTTGCATGTTCGTATCTCCACTAAGAATTCGTCACGCCATCCAGGATTAGGGAGAAACTCATTACACACGTATCTGTTGACCTGTTCATTAATCAATCTGTGCATGGATTTGTAGGATCCTGTGAGGAGAGCAAGTAAAGCACGTGAAGCCCCCGACACAAATTCGGATTCTCATTCTTCAAGCGTCTTAATTTCTATTGGAGTTCACTCAAGTAGACAACCACTTTAGGGCATTCAATTGCTACCTCTCTTTCTTTTCTCTCTGTTTCTCCGTCTAATTGTTTTCAAGGAAAAGACGCCCTGTGGAGGGAGAAATGGGAAATAATTCAAAAGAAACTCCAACCGGCAATCGAAATCGTTTAATTGGATTAATTTGTTAAGGTTTAGTGTAATTTGGTCCGTAGCAAGAACGGATGGGGTGATTGAGGGAGTGCGGTTGTGAAAGCGCCTCAGTGAATGGTCGTTGGTTTTTGTAGACTTTTTTTTAAAGATTAAAAGAGATTGATGGAGTCTCAAGAGTGTTACTTGAAAGTCTAATGATGCCAATCTTCGTTTGTGGTAGCAAATGTTTGAATTTGACTTGAATGGCTTACTAAAATTTGTTTTGTTGGAAAGAAAGAATTTTTCTACAACAACTTGACAGATGGTGTCAAGACCAAATGGCCGCTGCTCAAAAAAAAAATCAAAAGTTGTGTAACTATGCATTTCAAACAATGACTCTACTTTAAATGACTAAAAAATTCATATCTCATAATGCGAAGTAAAATTTGTCTCGTCAGTGGTTTACGATGTTGTCGAAAATCGTTCATTCTTAGTTGTGCGTACATAAAAGCCGTGTTGAGTTCTTAGTAAAGGCAGTAACATTCCCCTTTATAAAAACCGATTATAAGTGAATATGGAAAATGATTTAGTCAACGTCAATGAAGTTGTTTCTTCTCATTATATTCGTCTATTTCGGTAAAGTCCCATATCTTACTGTTTTGCAGCTTTAATTTATATCTACAGGTGATGCTTCATTTTATTTATAGCAAATTTGTATGAAGGTGTACTTCAGAAGTTAATTTGAAATGAAAACATTTATACAAGAGTCTTCTTAAACCTCTTGGACTGGGGTGTCTCAATTTTCACAATTTCACTGACGTGGTAGTTCGTTTGACAGATACCATTATTTTTTCGGTTTGTATTTTCAAGAATTGTTTAATATTGGAACTTTCGATTGGCTTATATTAAATTTAGGTGTATGCATTATTATTAAAACAACATTGAAAAATAAATAAGGAACATTACTGTACATTTTTCTTTATATTTTTGTGTCTGTCAGATACCACGTCAGCCTGAGGTCATGGTTAACCTTAATTCATTAATTAGATTTTTTTAAATAAAAATTATAAAAATCACATTTCCGACGAAAAAACTCAAAGTCATTCCAATAAAGTAATTACATTGGCGGAAAACTAATAAGAAACGAATAATTTCAATACGAACGATAACCGAAATAAGGGCATAAGTGTATGTTTTTACTTAAAATTACAACAAAACTGAGAAAGATTTATAAATTCGACAAAAAATAACTACAAGTAGAAAAAAAACTAATGTTTTGTGAAATATGACTTATTAGCGATGGTAAACTGGGTACTAAGCCTTGGCATTGTTTTAACGTTCTTCCGGTATAAGATGATTAATGTTCTTAAAATGCTGGTCGAAATTCTTTGAAGATTTTGATAATACACTTTTCCCCACATTAACGAACAAGTTCTTAATATGATTGATATTAAGATTCTGCGGTGGCCAACGCAAAACACTTACACGTTCTTCTTCACAAGGCGTAAAGTGTGATTGTTAGGAAATGTAAGTAATCCACAAATCCTTAAATGCCCATAACATCATCCAATGTGCTATGAGCATGTTGATACATTCCGCTCGTCCAATGTAGAATTGGGTGCCGTTAAATAACGCCAAGCGAAATAAGGCCGAGTTCAAAATTCGGCGTTATTTCGCTTTCATAAAGTACTGGACATCACCAATCACGCACCCACTTCATTTCACTTTAGCAAAGTGAAATAACACCGAACTCTAAGATTCATACATTTATTTCAAAATGGAGATTTGTTTCTTTCTTTAATTTTTTTTAATTGTTTTATTGTTAACCAAAAAAAAAGCTTCTTAGCAGGACAATATTTGAACAGAAAAAAAAAGCCTCCTAGGGCCCACACACTTGCTGCCACTAGTTTTCCCTAAATATTTATCGAATTCGCTCACATTTTTCTTGCCATTTTTCCGGACCGCCCAAAAGCAATAAACATTACTTCGTAGTCAGCTTTAAGAACTGCTACGCATTGCAAGGTCCAAAAGTAGTTTCAGAGCAAGGAGCCCAAAGCAAGAATGCATTTCATTCGTGGATGAAAAAAAAAGAGAACCAAAAAGAGAACCAAAAAGAGGTTTATCAGCGAGATGGTTACGAGTTTTTTGGAGAATTTTGTTCCTCTGAGCGGGAAGAATTTTTTTGCTAGGAATTCACCCAGAGGTTGCAGTGCAATGGAAAGGGTTGGGGATGAAATGGCATTCAGAATGATTAAAGTAGAGAAATAGCACAGCGCACTAGAGGTCATAACGGCGTGAGAGGTGGTAAGAAATGGAGGTGGATGTGGCTAATGGTAGTCTACAACTTGCTCGGTTTGCGGCGAAAATGGAATTCTCATTTACCCGCGGTAGTCGTACCCCATTAGGTCATAATACTTTAAAGAACTCCTGTGTGAGAGTAGTTGCGTGTATCTTTAAGTTCATATTCGCGACATAGAGCTTTGCCATCAGCAGTGCTAAAAAAAGGAAAGGGGACGTAATTCAAGAAGAAAAAAATGTATAGGGAGATGAATAAGGAGGAGAAACGTGTTTAGAGATGAAAAGTGCTCACTTCTGTCGTGTCATAATTTCCTGTGAAAAGTAAAAGGCTTCCGCTGAAGTCTGAAAGCAAAGAAATCACGAAGAAACCACTAAGCCAATGATTTAACACTCAGCGAAGCAAATTAAAGTCAAAGGTGACAATCACATCGAAATACGAAAAGGGGATTGCGACTGTAGATGGGAAAAAAAGATACAAAACGTAACACTGGAATGCAATGACGTAACTCTGCAAGTTAAAAAAAAGACAAAAAAGTAACGAGATAGACTGTAAACGGCGTACAGTCGAAGATGTGCAGAGAAACTCAACAGTGCAACAAATTGCTGTGCTGTGATTGTAAAGAGGGCCATCTAGTGGTTTCTTTTTAATTTGAAATTGACAATTGAAATTGTGTTATTACTTTGGCTTCTTTTTTATAGAGAAATGTGAAGGACCTATGTTATGCCCACAATCCAGAGGCGATTCAACCAATTACCATGACAGAATGCGAACTTCCACCTTATGCCTAATAAAGCCATGGATACAAGGAAAAAATGTAACTTCGTTCATTTTATTGCAATTTTGGAAAGAAATTTGAATTTTGGCCCACGCTAATTTAAAAAATCTTCAATTATGATCAAGTATCTTAGCCTTTTAAATATGGCCGGCCGTAGCGAGCTGACAAAATTTATTCGAATTTATGTCGAAGACTACTTCCACATACGAAGAAGTTAGATTGAGTTTATCTTCTGTCCTCTTTTCTTTTCAAACTTATGCTTTTGAGGACAAAGCAAAGATATAAAATACGACTGCTCTAAGAGTAATGGCCTGTTGCTTCTCGATTCGTTTCAAAGTCCAATCTCGTGCTGCCTCAATTGTCTGCTTGAGTGCTGTCGCTTTTGTCCGACGACACAACGCTTCATTAACCAGCCAGCAAGGCATGACTCTGTGCCCTCACCTCAATCATCCTACGAACTACGTAAACAATTCCCATACCTTAAGAATTCTATCTCACACACCCAACACAAACTCGACACACTCAGGACATGCACACGCCAAAAGCCGTCGTCTACTTTTCGCAGAACGAAGATTACATCACCCGTCAGGAGTGATGAGTATTTGCGTATCCATTGTAAACGAGGTAAGGAGCTTAACAGGAAAAAGCCTCTTTCCAAATTCACCTCATTCCGTAACCCCTTATTAAAAACAATGGAAGGACATACACACTCTCCCTCTCTTTTCTTTCTCTCTCTGGGCTGGCACAGCCATGAATGTGTTTACATCCATATGCCCCAAGGACGCTTAATTTGCATTCAAATCAAAACAACCATCTAATCCTCTGTTAAATACAAGACACAGCCGGCAAAGGATGTGGAAAGGATGTTCCATTGTGGGCTACATAATTTCTTTCTTTCTTTCTTCCACTCTCTCTATCTCTTTCTCTTTCAGCGTAATTGAAACTTACTTACTATTGTTTGCCTTGCAGGGCAAAATAAAAACAAGAAAAAACATCAACGAAAACTAAAATGTAGGGAAAGCAGAAAGCCATATCCTTGCGGATATACAGAAATCGTTGCGCCTTCCCTTTGTGTGAATGAAATGCGAAGAATGAGGACACAACTCCTTACATATCCAGAAACATATTTTGAATTAAAGACGACGTTTCTTTTCTTTTCATTCATAGCTAGGATTTGTCTCCGTTTTATTTTCCGGCTCGTTTTATTTTCTGTGTTTTCGTGCTCCTCCGACATCCCATGGGTTAACTTTAAAAAGAAGGAACATCGATTTGGGTAGCTTGAAGTGCTTCTTTGTGTAAAATCGTACAAGTTGAGAAAAAGAGGGAGAAAGAAAAAAAAGTAAACCCTCCCGTGAGTTTCACCTGAAGTGGACCTTTATCAATTTAAAATTTAATACCTCGTCGGTTGCGGCAAATTACGTCGTGAGTAACTTTATGAGGAGTTCAATTGGGTGGCAGGGAGGACAGGACCACATAAAACTCTGTGGCGTTCGGTCGGTTGTGTGTTGAGACAAAAATGCCATGGGAAGAGACTTGATATTTTTCTGTGGTCATGATGCTAAAGGGTGAAACTACAAAAAAATAGCTTTGAAATATATTGGCCTTAATTTTACTAACTTTTCAAATGAATTCGGCATTCATTTTATGGCAGCCATCAGGCCAACTAGCCTAGCCGGCTACAACATGATTCAAGATCAAGAATATTGTCCATAATTTTTCGGTATGTCATCCTCTACCCGAAAAGAAACAAAAACTGTGATCCTAGGCTCCCAAAATACCGCGCGAGTATGACGTACCTTGTACTGCAGGCAGATATATTTTCATTGGATTCATACTGTAAAGCTTAATTTTCCATGGTTTGATGTTATCGACAACACGGAATGGATCGGGGACCAAGATCAATTAACTTAAAGATAAAAAAATATCAGATCATTCAATATTTCTTGTTTCTTAAATGGACACATACGACTAACTAGTGGGTCAAGTTCAATCAATTGCATTACTTTTATAACCCGTAAATCAGTTCAGTTACTTGTATCAGTTTTCTTACTTGACTTTCGATATAGTCGCCCTATAACAACCTCAGTAATAAATTCAGCAAGCGACTGTTTTTAAAATCAATCGGCCTAGAGCATTGTCTTGTTTTCGAAAAATTATTTTTGAGCTCTTTAAAAAAAAAAACGAATTTTTTGAATATAATTTTTTCATTTAAAACATGGCAGCATCCAATAAATGCGTTAATTATGACGGCTACGAGGATGAAAGCAAGCCCAATCTTCGCGAACGAATGATACGCGCAACACGAGAAGACAACTGGGCGTATATTACGCAGCACCCTGAGGTGAGTACGCTTGATTTGAACGCCTTTTTTTTTTATCCATCCACCCATTTAGATCCGTAAGATAATCAAATCCTTCCTCAATGGTGTCTTCACGAATCGCCCTGTCAATATCCGTTCATACGCAGCAGAGTTCGCCAGATCACTTCGAAATGAAAAGAAAAGGAAAATGATGGGTATTGATGTTGAAACAGGAAATATTTTGTAAATATCAAAAAAATGGGTCCTAAATTCTGTACATTAAAATAAAATGCATTGGCTTCTCTCATTATCAGAGTGGCTTAAATGCTTGCAGTGGAAACTTATCAGAGCTGTTGTATATTTTTTCAAATGGTTTCTGATGAAGGCGCGAGTTTAGAGGAGGAGGGTGAGGCATACATACGTGACGAAAATTTTAAATTTAGAACAAGTGAGAGGACCTTAATAATTATAGTCAATTGTGAATGTTTTTGCAATGCAATTAAAAAACTGAGTGCAAATAAGCACTGCATTTTCTTACAATCATAATTTCCTGTTCCATTAGAGCCATATCTCTGCAAACAACTGACAATCTTATCTCAAGTTTTATTGTGACAACATGTAACGTTCCATTTTGCAATACCCTAACCTAAGTGTTTTGATCCATGAAGGCTTGTGCACAAACTTTTTTGGTTCTTTAACGCCAATTGTCATACGTCATAAAAAGAAGTGGACCTAACTTGAATCTCTGCGTCTTTTGTCTTCGTCTTTGATTTCCTTTTCATTACGGATATCTTCTGTTCTGAAGCGCCGAACACACATCCGTATTTCAATTTTATTCACTTGTCTTTATCGATGACTTAAAGCATACAAGACCCTTTTGAAGTCGACGAATATAACAACTTATGTTTGGATTTGGTCACACACTTGGTGTATGCTGATGCAATAAATAAATAACATGTTTACTCCAAAACGGACCCTTTCCGGGTCCAGATAGCCATTTACTAAAAAAACCAGATTTAACAGACCAGCCAAAATGACAATTAAACATTTCTAGTGCATGGAACTTTAATTTTCTGTAATGGTACGACTTTTGTAGATATGACTAAGGAATGAATATTAATGAACACATTTTGTTTTTTTTTTTTTTTGTCATTTTGTGATGATAGCTGGTAAAGTGTTAAACATATTCATCTCTTACAAAATAAGTTACAACCAAATAACCAAGTCAAGTAATTCGTGGACGAAATAAATAACCCAGTTTGTAAAATGACAATTTATTGCATTTTTATAAATTATTTTTATATATTAGATAAGACCAAATCAGAAAAAAATTAAATAAATTTCGTTGCAGTAAATTTCGTTGAAAAAACGAACAAAATTTAGTCGGTTAACTATTTATTGTTCCGTTTGTTAGTTGATGAAATAAGACTCCGACATCAGTTAATAGGTGCTGACTACCAGGCTCGTCAAATAGTCTTCTACTATTTGTCAAATTTTTAATCACTAAATTTATTTTTAAGAATATCCAACTCATTTCTACATTTTTCAACTTGGGAGATCTGGGTACTGAGCAGGCCATTCCTCAAATGTTTTTTTTTTTTTGGGCAGTAGATATTCGCAGACTTGGCTGTTGGCTTAGGATTGTTATTCTATTGGATTTTATCATGATACAAAAAGTATATATTTGTATCATGTGATTTTATAATTTAATGACGTCTCAACTTTGGATTGCATTATACCACTCAGGATTTCCTTTTTGTGGCTTGGTCCATACTACCTTTTATGCGATGAAGTGATCCTACGCCATACCAAGAAATAAAACCCCCAAACTATAGCTTTCTTCTGATATCTTTCTAAAGCAAATTTACTCCACGGAAATGGTTTTTAATGACGTATAACTTGTCATTTATTTGAACTTAAACGAGAGTTACAGTACGGATGAGTGATATGATAAGAAAAATACGTTCCACATAACGACAAAAAAACGACATCTACCGCAATACCGACTCTGTTAAGTTAAAAGTGTCGTACAAGAAAAACGACTATCGCATTAGGGGTAGTTGTAAATGAGGAATATCCTTTGCTTTCATTCCTTAGCACGAAAACTTTTATTATAGGAGACATTGAAAAATCCGAGCCTTATACCTTATACTTTGGGCGTAACATCCCTTTTCTAGAAACTCGGATACCTTTCTTCTTTAGTTCATGAATTAACATCTGCCATTGAGTGCAGCACAGTTTGAACCAGCGTATGCTCTTGTTTCAATTTCTTGATATCTTGATGAAGAACCACAAACTATATCTTAACAAATTGTTAACATAGCAATATACAAAATAAAAAATTATTGATAAGGAATTGTTTTAGAAGCAAACTTTTAGTCAGAGTAATTTTTATTCCAAATTTGAAAAAATCATCTTAGGGAACACCATCTTTACAACCAAACGACTAATTTAGAATCTTTAGGGATTCGTCGGTTCCATCAACATCATCAACCATCAAAACAATCCACTTTCCTTCTTAGTTTGTTGTCCTCGGCCATTAATGCCTCCCGAAGCAACAGAGAAAAACCACCAACTTTTTATTCTCCTTTCTTAGAAAACACCACCCCCACATACAAGCAAACAACCTTTCCAATGACCGAGTCGTCTCTTCTGCCGAGGCAAATTGATTTCAGTCACCGTCGTCGCATGAACTCATGAATCAACTTGCCGTCGCGTCACTCCTTCAGCCCCTGAGCCCATTTAAAATAAAAAAAAAGCAGATAGCAATTTATCAACGTTCGAGCACAGAGAAAATCCATCGGATTGTTCGTTTAATTATCTCATAAATACATCCGTCACAGGCAGATACATAAATCTGTCTGCAAAATGTCTGAAAATGAAATGAAAATTCTTTGACTTTTGTCGTTGTTATGTCTGAGAGTTACTCAAAATTCCTGCATGGGTTACAAACTTTGCCCACAAAGCCAACGCCCGCTGTCCCACTCTCGCGAATTCCACAACCGAAACGTGCTAATCACCTGTTAACACATGAAAGTCACGACTTTACTCCTCGTGACTCGATTGCAGTCGGGTAAAGTTTCTCGAAACAAAAATTTTAAAATTGAAAGTTTTTCGTTGGCTTTTTGATAAGATACGTGCAAGCACATGTACCGCAGCAGTTAAGGGAGTGTTATTTTGTCAAAATTAATTTTCCCTTTGTCTAGCAAAATTGAAGCCCTGAACATGATAGTTCAAGGGCTGTGTTTGATTTTTCAGTAAAAGACGAAACTATCTGTGATAGTGGAATTTTGGAGGAGAGTTAAAGGAGCTTTTTGAGCGGGTTGTTATTAAAATTTTGATGAGTAGCTTCTGCAGGAATTTGGAAATTGCCTTCAGCCAGAAGTTGAAGGGTTAGAGAGAAACTAACTCTCAAAATAATGCCACCAATTTTTGTCGCGTTTCATACTATCCATCGCATAATGTCAGGAACTTTATTTACAAGGGCATCCAAGAGCCTCGTCAAACTATTTTTTTTTGTAGCCATTTCCTTACTTTTAACCAATTTACACCCTACATTTCTTATACTTGAAAGCGCCCATAAAGTCCAAAAACCCCATAAGCCCTCATATCATGTAGAGTCCAGGAGCTGCTGATCTGGATTTTCATGCTGAACATGGGTTGCGATAGAGTTGCACGAAATAGTTCCAGCCTCGGAACGAACATGCAACGGTTCTTTTCCCTATCGGCACTAGTTCCTGGAACTAATTTCTCGGAACCACAAACCACCTATACGAAGCTATTTGAAGCTACGCTACGCAAAAATCTGGCATATAATACTTCAGATTTTTGATTATCTCCTTCTCGGAATTATTAGAATTTACAAAAAAAAAGTTAAATGCAGTATCGAAACCTATACTATTAGCTTATTACAAAAATAACATCATAAAAATTCATCAACCGATTTTTTTATTTTCTGAATATTACTTTTAGTTACTGTAAGTATAAACATGAGTCGGTCCATTTTGCGAGACAATATTAATATGAGTGTGAGTTGTGTGAGTGTGTATCTTTCATTGAATACCATCATCGTTAGTGGCGTAACAACCCGCGAAGGGCCAGACCTAGCTTTTTGCAGTTTATTGCCGGTTCCAAACGGCGAATTGTGAAAGCCTTCTATGACAGAAGTTCTACAGGAGGATTGTCAATCGTTCGCTGGAATTGGGGCGGGGAACATTTTTGAGGTGTTTTATCGACGAGCTGGATTCGAACCCTGGTACTCTCGCTTAATAGTCAGACGCATCAACCGATTAAGCCACGGTGCCCACGGTTAATATATTCAATAAAAATAGTAAAACAACGTGAAATATTAGTTCTTCCAGAAATGCCTACTTTTCTATTAAATTTTATTATAATGGACTTCCTGAGGCTGTCCCGATTTTCCAACCGGCAAAAGCTAGAATTAATATCAGGCACAGGGGACTTGGACTTGGATGGACATCTTTAGTACGAATACGTATTTTGGTGGTGTCTAGCCAGTTGAAAAAGTTAAGTTCTTTAAAAAGCAAGTCAATCTAACCATAAAATATTAGGTTGTCAAATATCTCCGTTCCGCCTTTTTGTCTTTTGAATTTTCCGGCTATGTACAAAGGGCTACAGAGCTCGTATCTGGCAATACATCATTTGAAAGGTCTTGACATAACCTACAAAACGACGCTATGCATGATACAGAGCTCGTATCTGGCAATACATCATTTGAAAGGTCTTGACATAACCTACAAAACGACGCTATGCATGATTAGTTTGGATACGAGCTCTGTAGCGCTTCTCTGCTCTCATGGGTAGATATATTGAGGCTGGCTTTGCGTTAGCTTACCGCTGGGTTTCGAGCAATAGCGATGCGCAAAAGTTTGTCATCATCTTCTGCGACAGCATATTCCTCTAAGCGGGTCGCGGGGGCAATGCACGCAGAGGAGTTCTCCAGCCAACCCGATCCTCCGCCGCCGACTCTAACTCATCAACTTAAGTGATGACTTGAAATTTGGAGGATCATGAACATATCCTTGTCGAAATAAAAAATTAAAAATATTCTTTAATCGTACATTTCATTTCCCTCTATAAAAAATCAGTTGAGTTCCATTATTAGCTTTAGGCGAAGATATAACAGTCATCAACCGCAAAAAAAAATAATCTGAATAAAATCTCACTTTGCAGGTTGGGCAGGCAGGATTGGACTATTGAACTAACTTTTCTCATAGTTGTTTTATCCATCGTCCTGTACCACCGAACAATGAAATACGACGTAGTTTTTATGCTATAGCTATTAGTTTACAGATTTTAAATTACTCTGTCATCGTCAGCTAGGCCCTGCAGTTGTAGAAATAAAATAAGTTCGGTTGTTTTAAATTTAAAACATGCAAAAACACACATCTTTGAGTCGGGTTGTTGGTGGCATTTTGAATATCGATGTCTTGTTCAAATGTGTAATTAATAGACACTGTGAATGCACCATGTTATTACTATTTGCTTTATGGAAAGTTTTTTTTAATCCACAGTGGACATGGTGCAGTTTGTCAAGAAAGTGTTCACACAAACTACAGCAAAAAACATATTTCTACATTCTCGTTGGAAATTAGATATATATTTCTGTAAGTGTTATTAGTCCAGTTTGTGTCCGCGATGGTCAACATAAAGGTTTTTTTTTCGAAACCTACTCCATGATAGTGTAAGACTTCGTGTCATGCATTTAATTAATCTAATCTCACTCGTGAAAAACATCAATGAAGATGCAGTAATATAATCTATCTCTTGAAGTCCAACACCCCGTCACGTCTCACAGTTTGCTGGTCAACAAGCGACAAGTTTAATCAACAAGGCAACAAGGAAACTTTCATATGTCCTCAGTATCCGCACTCAGATATTCAGTACTAACCTTCACATCTTTCTGCTCATCAGGGCCTATTAAGAGTCGTGGTCATGATTTTTCATCATGAACTTAGAACAAAGTTTTCATTGAAAAACACCGAAAATCTCTACAGGATAGAGCTCCCCTCTTCTGTTCCCATTCAAATTTTAATTGCTCTCACTACGTGGAAATTCTTCCCAAGTGGTACACCATCGTTGTTATGTTTTACCGACAATTTGCAATTTGAAGACTTCTTCCCGGAATTATTTTCGACTCCTGTTGGGATTTGTTTGCAAAGCACAAAAAGATCTAACTGTCATTTTCCGAATTATTCTAATTTACTCTTCAACTAAATAAGACAAATTAGTGCTTCAAAAATTCGCGGAAACGTATTCTTCTCTCTGATATGACGTGTTGACCATCGTTTTTGTTGCAAATTTCAACTTTCAAAAGGGCTGCAATTGCTAATGGATGCTTCCAGCTGAACTTTTCCACTACTCTCAAAACTCATTCCAATCGTCAAAAAATGGCCAATAACTTCCCTGTGATTGCCACAAGCGGACTCACTCGTCGTTGTCCTTGCTCTTTCATAAGATTCATCCCAAAAGTTTCACTGATAACAATCCATCTTCTCCAATCCCCTAAGACAAACAAAACACAAAAAAATAATGAGTCCCGAAATTCATGCAGCCCCAACAATGGCGTGCACGTCACTTAGCCTGACCCTTTGTGGCTTCTGCTGCCGTTCCCGCTCCAGTTCTATGGCGACGCGTATTCCAACATTATGAGGTCATAAATCACCAAATCCCTCAACATGTATGCCGCTCATGTTCACGAGTATTTAAGTAGATGTTTCACATTAAAACCGCATACGTCAATTGAACAAAGGCGGTCACGTGCTTCTCGTAACAGTTCACTTTGTTCCTTTTGACCGCCCGCGCCTCGTGGCGCGGCTATAACCGACGTGGTGCGTGTGACCATGCAGAAGAAAAGCCCACCACTACCCACAATGGTGATACCAAATTAATTAGGTGTCTCCGATTGGCGTCTAATAAAACCGAGAGAAGGGACGCGCCACAGCCTTCATCGTCGTGGCGAGTAATTGACCATCGATGACGGGAATTCGTTTTCTGTCACTTCTTCCCCCGGGGGAGCCTTTTGTAGGACATGCGGTGTAGTTTAATTTGCATGGAAAAAGGACCGCGAATTTGATTTGATACTTTGATTCGTGCACGTGGATGATTGACGGGGGTGGTTTTGGAGCTCAATGATCTCGGTCGGAGATGTCTTTCACTTGAAATTGAAACGTCACGCTTCACTAGTCAGCATCTCGTTGAAATAGATGTGATTGACGTCTGAACGAGAGAGGGGGGGAATTGATAATATGGGGTGGTCTTGTGGGATGTGAAAAGAACACTTGATGTCCACTAGAAAAGGCCTTCTCTGTAACTAACAAAGCGCGCTTCACTCCCTTAGGGAGCTAATTCGGATTCGGATTTCTGGTGGAACTCGGCACTTGAATTTAAGCTACCGTCAGGTTCACTGCACCCCTCAAACTTTGTCACTTTTTTTGGTGATTTCCAAGATGAAATGAATCCAATTTATGACTTTAAAATTAGTACACTTCTCGGCGAGGATACTCGTATATTCGTCCTCCTCACGCCATCAGGAAAATTAAAGTTTCCATTTGATTGAGTGTGCAGCCAGTCAATTGAAAAGCGATTGATGTGCGATGGATTCGCCTGCTCGCACGAGATGGTGTGTGTAGCATTATCCTCCGCGAGGATAACACTGAGTTAAGAAGTCAGTATACGTTGTCAAGATTACTCATAATTCCAGTTCGTTAGTCGTGTGGCAGCAACGGCAGCATTGGGAGTCCTGCAACTTCGTACAAAAAAAAATTTAAATAAAATGGAAATTAATTTTCGCAACAGCAACAGCAACAGATACTTAGTTATATGTTTCGGTGGGGGCGTGACGGCGTTGGAAATTGAAAAATGCGCGGCAGCGTGGAGTGAAATTGGTAGATTATCTGCAAGGGTGGTGGTGTACAGGAGGTTGACATAAATTTTGAAGAATCACCCAAGAAACTTGACACTCGAGTGGGTGTGCCGCAAATTACGTGTCACGGCGGCGGCGTGTGCAATCAGCTGGGCGGAGAGTACGGGTCCTTGGAAAACAAGTCCTGGGAAGGGAGAGGATTTACGTGTCCATTGAATGAGCGAGATCTGGTTTCGGGTGCGGTCTTTTGGGTACTACGCTGTAATCCTGACCGAATTGAGAGGAGGATGGCTGGTGAGGTGAATGGAACTTTAAAAGGACGTTTGTGGGATATTCCTTGCAAGGTCACGAGACTACAAGAAAAACGAGGGTTTTAGACGAGGTTTATGCACGAGATGATTGCAAAAATGAAGAACCCTTGGTGCAGCAGAAATAAGGATACTGTTTTCAATTTAACGTCTGGCATTCAACTTGCTTCTACACGTAGACTATATATACAGATTTGTCACAATCACATGGTTAGGCTTTAAACCAACAATTGGTAAATTGAAAAGAGTAGACATCCATCACAAGATTCACTTAATTATAGTCTGTTTAAAGTTAAGTTTTTGTGTCAGCCAAAGAGTTGACGGGGTTCAGGCTTCTCTTAGCTTCTTTTGTGGACACTATCATTTTTTTGAACTGGAATGGCTACTTTCCAAGCAGTTCTTTTTAAATTGGTCATCAACTTTTAGACTGTCGACTTTGAAATACTTTTAATCTGCCATTAAATGACTGCAACGTCTGAAATGGCAAAACTAGTTTTGATAAAAAAGTTGTATCACTTTGAACTTGGTGCCTAGTCGCATAATTTGACATTGTTATTTCGATACATCAATTCAATAAAAAGCAATACATATAGAAGCTCGTAATAGACTGTCACCGATATCTGTACGTTCCTATTCGAAAATCCTAAAAAAAAGTCATCAATTTAATAGGAATAAAGTGAACTGCGTCTTATAAAACTAGTTCAAAGATATGTAATTCCTCTGACGCTAGTACTTCTTGATCGTATTTTTGCTCCAATCTTAGCCTTTAACCTTTCTGGTGACTGAGAAAATCCCCGCTGTGTTGGCTCTCCCTCACAGCGTTTGAACGGCTTCACACCAAGAAAAATGTTTCCATGCAAACACGTGCATTCAGAAGCGATTGTGTATACTGTAAGTCCTCGTGCACCTTCAAGGGAACTACAAACAATTTAATGCCACTCTGGGATAAAAACGATGGTATCTTTCGGAACAACTGAACACTCTTAGCCAAAATTTCTTGCAACGTTAAGACACGTTAATCTGTCACCTTCCTTTGATCCGCTGACACCCAAAAACAGCACGTGCTTTGTCCTTTGATGTTGTAAATAGCACCGCAAATGTTTTTTGTCTGTTAATGGAGGGATGGAACTTTTTTTGTGGGCAAGTAGAGGGACCAAAAAAATTGTATTCAAGTTTTGTGTCAGTTGTATTGGGGCTTTAATCGCAAGGGAAGAATCCTTCGTGGATGTGGATGATTTTTAGGTAGCCGGAGCTGATTGAAGATGAGCTGGCCATTGACATCGGTAGACTGGCAGGTAACGATGACGAAATCTGTCGCCAAGAATGGGCTACCGTATCTGCCAAATTTAATGTGACAAGAGAAGCAAAGAGTTCAATTGAAAATAACAACTTTCACTCGGCAGAAGAGTCTTTGTACGACAACACGCTGTATAACTCAAGCACATTTCCACCTACTAGTTGTGTGTACCAAAAGATTCATGGAATATCAATTGAGTGGAGTGCAAAATTGCGAAAGCCAAGGAACAAAGACCAGTTCACCGAAATACCAATCCTGAATTTGAATTGCACGCGTATTTATTTTCAGAAAGACTGTCTCTGTTCACTGATTGGAATTTTGTTTGGAAGGTTGGTTACGTCGGAAACACTGCAGCATCAGTCGGTTCTTTTCGGAGAACTCGGTAGGACTTTTACAGTCAACCTTTGAGCTGTGAAAGTAATAGGATCGCTTAGTAGGTTTTGAGTCATTGAAATGAAAGTGAACGGATAGAGGTGATTTGCTTTTTGTATTGAAAAACGTTAAAGTTGGTGTGCTGTTTGAAGGGGCTTGCTTTATCTGGGTGTTCTGGGTGCGTTTTGGACACACGTAGGCGTACTATACTGAATTGATTTGCGATTTAAAATTATAAACCACAAATTACAGGTATTAGAACAACGGCAGGTGATATTTGTAGAGCAGTATTCAGTTAATATGTTTTTAAATGACTTCTTCGTAGTTAATTCTTATTTGGGGCAATAGATGGCTATCACGCTATTGAGAATTACATACAAAGACCTAAACGACAAGACTTGACACTGAGAGGCTCTTGTTTTCTATAGAAAATTGTTGAAGAAAGTGAAGAAAGTTCAGAAGGTCCAATACAAATCGTCAAACCACGTTTGTAGTGGATTGCAGCTTTGCACTGGACTTTCTAAAAGGGTTAAACTCTTAAAGTCTGCAGATAAAGATCAAGGCAGTAAGTCATACCTTTTTTTCCTAAAACGTTTGGTAAGACCGTCTAAAAAAGTTTCGAAAGCTTAGTTTTAGTAAAGGTTATGTGAGAGGCTTAAAAGAAAATAAGCATCAAGACCATTTCCATTTACTGATTAACGCGTTGAAACTATTTCATAACGATTATAGTGTCATCGCCATCAGCTACTGAACTTACCAGATTCAATAGAAGTTGAAATAAGATTTTATATTTTCAAACCTGCCCGAGCAAAATGTAGGGGGCACTTTCTGCACTTCTGTTATTTTTGATTATAATCGGTTTTATTGCAAGGTCAAAGTACTGCGTGCTTTTTAAAGTACGTACAAATTGGTAGGATAGCGTAAGTAAGGCTAACAAAGACGGAAATAATTGGACACATTTTAGTTCTATTCATACTGATTTGGCAATATATCAAACACAAATGAACTATGAATACGATTTAGAGTTATTATATTTAAAAACCGATTTAGAATGTTTTGAAAGCTGCCGGAAAATAAATAAAATTTAAAGTTTAATTTTTTTTTATTAAAATAATGAAGAAATTCGACAGGCTTATTTAGCTCATTTAAATACTTAAATTTGTTAACCAAAATAAATTGTCCTAAATGTTTGAACAAATTTTCTTTCTACCAAACCAAAACATCTTATTCAGACGGATATGAAAGCTGCAGGGCTATTCTCAACAACGCTTACGTTTCTAAGAATTTTGTTGCTTGTGGTCTATAGATTTGTAAGCACAGCCTTGAAACTTATAAATCTTATTCCACAATTTTATACCCAAGCGTTATTTGCAAAAACTAGAGTTCACATTTCTCTAATTTTTGAAACGCCTCTCCTCACATGTCGATCTTTGAATCCGCCGTTCTCCTGAACACGTTCCTCAAATTCCTACTCACGCCCCTACATGTGGCCTCGCTCATGACTAATTTGACGTCCTCTAGAGGAGCAGGAATCCATTCATCCCATTGTTTATCTGCATACGCCGGCCTGATATCTAAACAACGACTTCTCCGCTAACCAGAATAAATTGACAAATGGTAACCGATCAAAACCAAAAAAAAGTCTCATGAAAAACCGAAACGCAGCTCCTGATATATGATTCGATGGTGGCAGTGGCAGAGATACGAGCATTTCTCGACAAAAAAGATAAAAACATCAACATCCTCGTAAGTATCCTGGCAGCCATGGTGATTTATCTTACTCACTGACATTTGCAATTTAAAATCCATTATTCACTTGGCGTGTGTGTGGTGCGCGGTGCGTGGTGCGTGTGCCAAACCTTTCGGCTTTTTGCCTCCTCAATGCTCGTCAATTGAATTCATTTATTTGCGAAAGGATGTCGTGTCTGTCAAATGGCTTAGTGCCAAGAAATACCCGGGAGGGGGGTGCTTAAAAATTGAAAAAACTAAACCGATAAGCGTGGCTGGAACTCATGTGCAAATGAGGCGAAGTGGTTTCTCAAATGTTTTCTTTACAGCGACGACAATGGAGGGGTGCTGGGTGTTTGAAAGGAAACTTTGCGGAAAAATGTTATTTTGGGTTTGTTATTGATATGGAAATTTCGAAAGTTGGAAAGGATGCTTGACTTATTCAATAGGAACAAGGATAGAAACTATTTTCCATCAGTGAAGTAAGGTGGAAAAAATTTACAGTTTTGTAAGCAGTACGGACCACAAAGGTGTGATGCTGAGACGCAAAGATAGACGAAAGATAAGAAGGATATATGTGAACTTCTTGCAGACTTTAAAGGGTAAGAAAATTGCTAACAATCGTGAGCTTGCTGCCGACTTTCCATTAAAAGATTTTGTGAGCTTCGACGAGTTTTTTAATGGCATGGTGCTGGGTAAAAATACTCCTGCCGTCTGATGGACCTATGAAAATCAATCATCACGATGGTAAGTTTAACACGCCTTATCAAATTGAACATAATATAGATAACGATTACGGTCGTCTCACGCTGTTTGCTATAGACTTGTGAAAACTTAATCCTATCAACTAAATTCATATTTACCTACCCAATGAGAAATAAACAACATTTGCGAGGCTTTCCAATAAAGACAGATCGATCTTAAAATGGAAAAAAGACCTGTCACATATATGTAAGATCATAATAACAATTGTCAGCTTTCTTCGAAGAGTCATATGAATGTATATGCCATTATGAAATATAATGACATTCAAATGTCTACGAAGTTCTGAAAGCTTAAATTTTCACTTTCTTTGCTACATTGGAGCGATCGCCAGGGTAAGCCAGGCTAAAGCCTATAATTCAGAAAACTACGAAACTGAGTCCATTCGCCTGACTTTGGTAGTCAATTGATATTACTTTCGCAAATGATGTCAATACTCTGAAATTCTTGATGCAGAATGTCTACTGTGGGACATCTAGTTGTATAGCTGAACTGCTGCAACTATAATTCGTCCATATCCACATCTTTTAATTCTGACTAAGAGAAATTGACCTGACGCAGGAGCAAAATTCGCAACAACTATAAACTTTTTGTACAATAAGTACAAGGTGGAACAAAAGAACAAAAGAATCTTGTTCTTTTTAAAAATTCAATAAATCGAACAAAAAATTTTTTTTTCCATATATTATGTTTTTTTTCTGAAAACTCAATAATGCGAAAACCTCTGTAATTTGAAGTTTTTCCCTGGTCCCATGAAATTCGAATTATCGAAAGATTATTGTAAGAGAAAAATTAAAGTTTTGAGGAAAAAAATTGTTAAAACCTATAATTAATTTAATATATAATTAAATTAATTAATTTAAGTTAAAATTCATCTGCTTCCGCTGTTTCTTGAAATGACCTCTATGCGACATGCAGTTAATAAGGTTGACATCTGCTGGTGGGAGCAGCCTTCCAGTGCCGCTGATTTGCAGCTCACAGTTGATTTTTAGTTAAGAATGTCTCGTTCACCATGGACTTGCTTGGATTCGCCCAAAACTCTCGATTGGATTGAGATCGGATACTTAGAAGGCCAGGGTAGCACAAATACTTGATTTTGTCGAAGCCAAAATTCCATGGCTGCTTGGAATTATTGTAAAATGCACTTTATCTTTTAACATAACACAGCATTATACAACTATGACTCTTTGTTTTCATAATATCTTGGAAATTTGTTTTTATTATATCTTGGAAATTGATGGTCCAATACCAGTCCAAAAAAAAGCCTATAACATGATGCTCCCACACCCATGTTTCACTGTGTTATTTTTAAGCTTGCGGACATTTATGCCTCTTTCGGAACCAAAAATATTGATTCTATTAATTTTTTCATAACTCAGTTTCATAACTCAAAAGAAAATTATTTGACGAATATGGCATCATTTGACGAATATATGATGTGACTTAAAATTTTCATTTCAGGAATGCTTGTGCTGATTAATTAAAAATTTTTAACAAATATATTGTTCATAAACTTCTTGAACAGTACGACGAACAAACCGCCTTTAATGGTGGTTATTTGCCTTGCTAGCACTATCTTGTTAAAGCTATCTGCTGTATATAAAAGCAATTGTCCACCTATTCTTTGGCCTTTATATGTTGTGTGCAAACAATGGCGTCCTTCAACTACGTCAGGAAAACAAAATTAAAGTCAAAACACAATAATCAATAGAGAATGTATTTCTCTCAATAGATGCCCACAATCCAACTGCATCCAAACATTTGTACACCCAAATATTTATTTTGAAGTCCATCCCGACCAAAAACACACTGACGCAGACAATTCCCCTTCCGCCAAAACAATGAAATTATAACTTTGTTTCCCCACCTTTGAGGGCAGTTACCCTGTTATCACTTCACTAAAGCAATTTCCAGCATCAACCTGTAATTCAATATCATTGTCATCGTGCCGCCTGCCCCATTCATGGCGTGACAGCAATCTGCGCCCATTCACAACCGCCCAATCAAAACACAATCAACAGGTGTCGGTCATAAATCACCACCGCCAACTGCACTGCACAAGTGTATCTGCTCCACGCGCCCGACAATTCTCACCAGCAAGCGGAATGCGAAACACCCGGCGCGTGAAAAAGATAAACTTAACGAAAAAAGCTCAAACAGCGGGGAAACAGTCCAAGAAATGTTTTCCCCAACGCTGAGTCGCTTCTCTTCAATCGACACCGCCAGAGGGTGACATGGAGCTCGTATCTCGTTCTCTTCCATGCCGCAACAAAACCGAACGATGTTAGATATTATCGCGCGAAATTTATTTTAGTCCTTAGCCGTGATTCAACGAGATCTGTCTCTCTAATGTTAACTCGTTGAAACAACTCGGAGGTCCTTGTTCGGTAAAAAAAAAAAAAGAAATCGTAAATATCAAACAATCGATCGGATCAAAATCGGTACACGACCTTATGCGAATCGATTGCAGTTTTTGAATCCAATAGAATTTAATAAACGGCGCGGCTTAAAATCGTTTAAAAAGAAATTGTTATTGTTTTTGAAAAAAAAAAATGAGTTTGCGGCTTTAATTGAATCGCGCGAGTGTGAGAAGTGAGTGGTGAGTGTAGAAAAGAAGCAATACCACGAAGCCTTCTCAAATTTTAATGCACGAAATTCAATTTGTCAGCGCGATCAGTTGTGCGATAAAAAAATAAAAAAAAAATTGTGAAGAGTTTGTTGTTAAATGCGAATTGTTTTTTGAGTGAAGACGATTACAGGTTGATTGGATAATTTAATGGTCCTTCTCAAGCAGTGACGAACGGACACATCAAACGTGAGCGTTGTTGTTAAATTAATTGGGGAATTTTAAGTGAATTGAAAATTGGTAGAGCTTTAAAAAAAAAAAAAACAGGTTGGGGATTATGTCGGAAAATGCCTGTGGGATGGGCTTAAAAATTCAATTCATTGCTTTCAAAGGGTCGCTAGTGAGAGGTTGTTATTCAAGGGTTGGTGGGTGGGAATTTTGTGGAATTAATTTTAAATAGAATAGAATACTCATTTGTTTGAAATTGTTGAGAGATGTTTTCATGGTATTTAATTCTCTGTGTTTAAGGATATTTTTTGAAGCGTTGGTTGATTTTTAAATAGATTGTGACTTCAATTAGCCCGGGGATGAATGATACTTTTTTTAAGCCCAATCGCGTGGAGGAGTATTAAGTTGAACTGTTTTCGATGCCGGTTGTGAGTATTATCCCGACTTGTAATACATAACAAGGGTTGTGTGTCGGATTTACAAGACATTGTCATGGATTTTAATGGTGCCGATCTGATCGATTAGTCTGAGGCTCTTTAAATTGACATTTGGAGCAAAGCATCTTCTCGTATCTTCGACGATTATCTAATTTGGGGCAAATGAGTGTTCTTTGACAAAGTTTAAAATCGACTCGGATCTGTGAGATTTTTAAGCATGGCGATGTTGGCCTCGACTTTATTTAGTTGTTATAAATAAAGGGATAAATGTCTCGGCATCGATTGGAAGCTGTTGTATAACTATTCGGGGACAAATTGCAATGAGCCTATTAAGGGTTCATTTGCTGAGCATTAAGTTTAAAAATCTAGCTCTTTAATCTATTGATGAATTCCAAGAAAGACTGAGCTGCTTTAAGAAACTGCAAAAAATTGGTTTCAAAGTTCGACATGGTGTTTTTTTTTAAAACTCCAGAACCAAGCCAGTGCTCCAAGTTCTCAAGTTTTTCAACGAAAAGCAAAAACTCTGTTGGCAAGACCACTTTAGTAATTTATTTTTATCTCCTATTTTAGATTTTACTTTTAAAAACAATGATGTGGCGTAACGAAGGACTCGGTCAGTGAATTTATTCCGTCAAAACAGATCACTGAAACTTCATTTGAATTTGTTGAAATTCCTCCATTCTGTAAAATTATTTTTCTGATTTCCTTGTATCGAAATGTTGGTGCATGTGTTGTTCCTTCATCCTTTCAACCGCACGAGATGCATTCCAACTGCACCTCATGTGGAATTGCTATCAAAATACTTCCCCAGAACTGGCGGTTAACCAAACCAACGAGGATGATGTAATTTCTTTGGGTGCATTCGCTCCTCTTGTTTCATCAGATACAAGGATGCTGCTACATTCGTTGTGGCATGATTCTCGACATGTTTACACCAAACGCCACTGCTGACAGCCTTGAGAATGATGCGAGTACTCCAATGGGGATCGCTTTCAACCTGCCGGATATTGTTGTTCTCGAGACGCATTAATTTTTTTCCCTTTCTCTTTGTATTCTGAAACCGAGCACTCCGTCACAATGAACTTCCCGCAGTCCTTGGGTGAAAGAAAAGCGGCGACAATTTATTGATACCGCAATGAGAACAACCATCAATCAGCTTGTTGGTAGTTTTAAAAGAGTTTTTCTTTTTTTATTGTTGTAAAGTTTCTTTTTTTTGTATTTTTTCTTGCAAAGAAAATATCAGCACAGCATTTGCAACCTCTTTTTAAAGGCGTTTCATTTCCGCAAATGCACCAAGAATTGACATTCCTGTTCCGCAGCAGCTTAGAAAAGAAATTTCAGTTAAACATTTTATTGTTACTGGTGGTCTTCGTTTTTAAAAAGAAGGAAATTGAAAGACGCTCAAAGAGGTCGCCTTAAAGTTTGATTATATTTTGAAATGAAGGGATGTCAAAAATTTTGCATAGTGCTGTTTAAATTAGAATTTCTTTTAAAATTTCTGATTTATAAGATTTACCAAGTTAAACTTTTTTGCAATATTATTTTTATAAGAAATTTGATGGTCAATAGGGATGTCAATGGAAAGTGAGTGAGTTCCGGATTATTACGTTATTTTTAAATATTCCGGACCAAAAAATATCTTATACGATTTTGTCTTTATACTAAGCAAATTAATAGGACAACTTTTGGAAAAAGGATTTCCCTAGAATCTAGAGGTACCGTTGAATAGGCTTTGCCAGATAAAGTAAAGATTCCTTTCCAACTTTTGGTTGAGATTTTCCCCTTTCGAGATATTGAGTCTCAAAGGGCATCCCCACCGTATAATTTCCAAACCATTGGGTTTGAAAATTTGGAAAAATCTGGAATGTGGGCCTAGATTAGTCTAAGATTATTTTGATTGTGTTTGTTGTTTTAATAGTTTTAATTTTTTTGGCAAGACAAGAAAATAATATATAAATAAAACTAGATTTACTCGCTAGTTTTCGAGCTATAGACGAATTGAACCGCCTCAGTTTTCTGCCAAAAAAGCTGTAATGGCGAATTTCTCAGTGATCTTGAAATGATCTATTGAAAATTCGCATTTATCCGTGTAGTATCCGAATGTTGACATACTCAATTAAGTAAAAAAAAATTTTAAAAAATGTTTAAGTTTAAAAACTTAAAGGAAATAAACCAATAACCTTATACTTATTTACTGTAACATGAAATGCAGCAAAGGCAACAAGATACCTGCATTCCACTAACCCAAATTAATTTATTTTTAACTCGACGTATCAAAAGAGACTTTATCGCCTTGCAAAAGGATTGGGCCTATAAGAGACACTGATTTTACATTAGACATTACTTTGCATCCTACTGCATTTTGCAAGAATTTAATTACTATGGCGAAAGTTTCTCAACTACTTAACGACTGAGATAAGAAAGTTAATTGCTCCACAATACTAAATGTTTAATTTCATTTAAAAATGTCAGCAGCTAAGCCGGACCTATCGTTACAGTTGAGATGCTCGTTTAGTGAACAGATTGATAAACTCCACTTTTTGAAAAACTTTAGATTTAAGTGTTAAAACACCTGGTATAGTCACAACTTTTTATGTTTACGATATCTTTCCTGAACAGCAAAGATCAGGCATCGCTTTTCACAAATTTTAGTTTTCTGGAGTTAATCGATTTGTGCTCTGAACGGCTCATTTATTGTTGAAATTTTGTTCATATAAAATATATAAACCACAAATCTATTAACTACAATACAAATCTTCAAACAAACGAAATTTTTTGTTCTTTGATTCAGTGGAACTTTTTATTATTATTTTACTATTTTCCTTTTTTTATTTAATTCCACTGAAGGTACTTTCCAAACAAGGTGATGATCATAAAAAAATAGTCAGAAGATAAAGTGGAAAATTGAATCAAACTCCTTTCACATCCACACAACATTAGATTTAAAAACAAGTTTGAACAAAAATACGAAACTTTGACCACCACTGCATGCTCTCAAGCACCCAAAATTCTGTGCATGGCTTTTTAGTTGAACTCTACTTCGTTGCCATATTCACTCATGCCAAGTTCCAAGTTCGTGGCTAGCAAAATTCATCCAAATCTACTGTAAAGTGCCTTGGGAAATAAGCAGAAATAATGCTCGAACTATCAACAAAAGAAGCCTTAAAAAAATTTTCTAAAACTTTGGAAAACTTATGCCATCCTCTGGTGCACATCCTCCGCCCTTTAAAGTTCTCCTCTGAATGCGTAATTGGCATAGTTCTGAGCGTTTCCTCGCCTTCTGTCCTGCCACAAAGCCAAGCCATATGGTTAAAGTGCCTTAAAGGATGACGGAACACAATCGCTTTGTTTACTTGTAAACAATGTCAGTGAGATAATCTTCTAAACCGCAAGTGGCCCGAGGTACGTGACTGGCATATGTATGATCTACTTACTTTAAAATTTCATTCATCTGTTAAAAAATCAAGGAGCATGGGGATGTCACGTTCGAGGGTGGGTGTTTGGAATGGGGAGAGGTTTTCAACAATGACGACATTTCCGATTTGGTCTATGGTTCAGCCTTTGCCTGCGATGTGCTTGAAAGTATGTCATAAATATGGCACTGATATAGTCTCTCCTTCATGGCAACAGAAGTCGAGCAACTCTTTTAGTTTTGCAAACTTGGACGAGTTTCATCAGCCTTCAGGAATATTTTCCTTCGGCCCCTCCTGCTAAAGGGTGGATTGATTTAAGGATCCGTCTCGACGGGTAATAAATGATATCAATTTCTTAACAAAAAGAGGACGTGGCTTAACATCGAAACGTGGCTTTGATTTGTTTGCTGCAAATGAAGGGACCAGACACGATGCTGCAAAACAAAGTATCATATGTCTAAGGTCATCGGGGAAGCTGCTCACACCAGCCTCAGATAAGGCCAAAGTTGAGGCACGTCTGAACATTAAATTGGTGGAGGTACGAGTATGAGTAAAAAACAAACCTTTTTCAACTCTCTAACATTATTGAATTATTGAATAAAAGCATTTCATTCAAAAGTTAAGTTCCAAAGGACACATAGGTCGCAATAATATATATAGCAATAACGATATAGAAAACTTCAATTCGAATATATGACATCCTTGTTATGATTATTTACGCTGCATCTTGAAGGAGATTCCAGCACATTGAATTTAAGGTGGGCTATATAGACGTTTCTTTTTCAAAATGAAATAAA
Source organism: Syritta pipiens (assembly GCA_905187475.1). Classification (NCBI taxonomy): domain Eukaryota; kingdom Metazoa; phylum Arthropoda; class Insecta; order Diptera; family Syrphidae; genus Syritta; species Syritta pipiens. Next base: position 67,298,558 of record LR994571.1, on the reverse strand, counting down.
AAAAAAATCCTTATATTATGGGTATTTTTAGTAGGAACAAACATTCCCACTAATTATGGAATACAACATCGGCTGACTAGGCTCGGTTCGCAGAAGTGCATTCAGTCACTCCAGTTTTCCATGACTGTGTTGCTGGTTCCGGGTTGCTTCAACGGTATCAGCCTTAAGTGCTTAAATCGTTTCCAGATTGTTGCATAACATCTTAAAAAAAATCCAAAGGGTCAAATCGTAGGCAGCTAATTGACATCGTCAAGACGGCTGATAACAGTTCTTTTTAAACTGTTTGGGTTACACAGCACTCAATTTGGAAATAAGTTTTCAATATTTTCAATAACTTTCAATATTTATTTAATTTTTCAAGCGTAAAAGGACTCATTCCGATCCGCGAAGTATGATACTAACTTTCTGTCAAGATTTGGAGCGGAAACAGATGTCAGTGTCAAAATTACCTCTGAATTACCCAAAAGATGGTTAGCAGCACTTTGGCTTAAGTGTACCAAATTTTTAAAATGTGCTAAGCCTCTGAATTAAAAGGATACACTAGATGGCCTACCACTTATTTAGTTTTAGTTTATTTTATTTTTCGATATGCTATACACATTAAGATACAATATCTTATTTATTGCGATAGCTTTATAAAGTTCATTTAAATATAAAAGCTGGCAAAAATTAACATAGCAGAAAATAAATATTATTATATTATACGAATTTAACAATAAAGATTCAAAAATTAATTCAAAATAGTAATTCAAAAATAAATTCAAAATAGTAATTCAAAAATTTGACTGGAAAACTGAGTAGTTGCAATCTAACAATAAGTTGTAGAGTTAACAATTATTTCTGTAATTCATTGATTTTTCATAAATTTCAAATTTTATTAAAGGTAAAATATGCATTTAAAGAGAAGAGAGGTAGATTTTTAACTTGTTTTGAAAGATACGAAGATCAAAAGGTCTCCTTAAGTCATGAGGTAAAGAGTTCCATAGGCGTACAGCGTTGACAAAAAACTGTCGTTCTGATGTTAGGCAAGTATGTCGCGGGATGATAAGTTTGTTTGTTCTGTTAGAACTAGAAAATTGAAATCGATAGAATAGGTACTGTGGTTGATGTGTCTGTTTAATTCTGAAGAATAGTAGGAGTGTTCGATACTGTATAAAATGTACAAATTGCATATTGTATAAATTTGAGACATAGCCAGCGATGTGGTCACGTCTCTTAAGACCATAGATATATCTTACAGTGCTGTTGAAGGCAACAGTAAGTTTTCTCTTACTTTCAGAATCGCAGTTACAATAAATTTCACAGCCATACACAAGAGTAGGGATAATCATAGTTTTGGCCAACATTATCCGAGTTCTTATAGGGGTGAGGTGTTGAGATTCCTGGAGAACACGAAGGGTTCCATAGACTTTACCGACAATTGAATTTATGTGATTTTCCCAAGTTAAGAACCTGTTAAAGATCACTCCCAGATTTTTTGCAGTTTCCACAAAATCAATAGCAACATTATTAAGAACTACGCGGGGGAAATATGAAAGATCAAGTGACGTTTTAGAAATGACCAAGCATTTAGTCTTTAAAGGATTTAACAACAGGCCATTTTGGAGAGACCAAGTATGGATGTTTTGAAGATCCACATTAATCTTCTGCACGCAGTCTTCAATAAGACCAAGAGGACTACTCAAATAAAGTTGGACATCATCTGCGTACAAATGTACAAGCGAGGATTTAAGCATTAAAGGTAGTTCATTAACGTACAGTGAGAATAAAATTGGCCCTAGTATGGATCCTTGAGGAACACCTTTTAAGACTGGCAAAAAAGACGAGAGTTCATTGGCGACTGATACAGCCTGTTCCCGTTCGCTTAAATAAGATGCTACCAGCTTTGCTGCAGACGAAGAAAAATTAAATTGTTTTAATAACTTGCGTATAAGAATCGAGTGGTCAATAGTGTCGAAGGCTTTTGAGAAATCCAGCAAAACTAGGAAACTTACCTTATCGTCATCAATTGCTAACCTTATGTCTACAGTAACATTCACAAGAGCTGTAATACAGCTATGTTTTGGACGAAAACCAGATTGAAAAGGTGTAAGCAAATTTGATCTGTTAAGATAAGTATTTATTTGTCTTTGCATAATTCTTTCAAAAGCCTTGGAGAGAAAAGGCAATATTAATATTGGACGAAAGTCCTTACCATTCGAATTTTTTGGCACTGGAACTATCTTGGCTTGCTTCCAGGCCTTTGGAAAAATGCCGGTAGTAAGTATCGAGTTGAAGATAAATGTTATATAGGTCAAAATATGCGGAAGTAAAGCTTTTACAAAAATAGGGTGTATATCATCAACACCAACAGCATTTGATTTAACAAGCATCAAACTTTCAACCACATCTGTGCGATCAATACCAGTGAACTCGAAAAAGATTTCAGAGACATTGGAATGATCTATTTCTTGACTGGGTAATCTATGGAGAGTAGGTGAAGATGCATTAGGAGGTGTTAAGAATTGCTTATTCAGCTCATTAATATTGATGTTAAAACACTCAGTCTTTTTTTGCTTCCCAATACCGACATCGCGAAGATTGTTCCACAGTTTACGACCATGCATATTTAGGTTAAGGCGATTTTGAAAAACTTTAGCTTTTTCATTTCGAATCTTACAAACAACTTGATTCCTTAACAACCGATAGGATCTGTGAAAATCTTCCAATCTGTATCTTTTCCATCGAAGGTAAGCCTGATTACGTTGGTGCATTAGTGCTGAAATTTCAGGCGTAAACCAGGGTCGTGATTTGTGAGTAACATGTTTCTCTTTAAGGGGAACATGTGAATTGAAAATATTATTTATGTTCATTTGAAGGAATTCTACTTGTTCGTTAGGTGATGGCATAAAAAAAACTCTATCCCATTCGATCGACTTATATTTTCGATTCGACTTATATTTTCCCGTTTCGATTTTCGTTACTGAATCAACTTTCATTCAAAGCAGAAATTAAATTATTGCTTTTTTTTTTATTATATTATATTTTACTTTATTCTCTTGGCAAGATATTGAACGCGTGCACAAATTTCCTGTAATTCGTAATGTCGACGTCGCCGTTTTGAGGATGCTTATTTCGTCCAAGTTCTTGCAAACAACTGACAATCCTATAAAAGTATTTCTTTTGACAATTTTCCCTATCAACCGCATCTATGTTTTCTATGTTTAAATGCAGTTCGTAGATTTGTTCTATCAAATTTATAACTCACACAGAGTATGAGCAAATTTCGTTTTGGTCATTCCAACATTGTTTCGGAAACACCCCTAAAATGACCCCTAAATCTATAGGGTATGAACGAGGCTAAGAAAAGAAGGTGAAAACATCGTAAAGTTCATCCTTAGTGCTCTCCGTAAATTCCTCCAAAATCTCTTTTCTCGATCTTCCATCATCAGTGATTTCCATAATCAGTCCTGCCACGTCCCTAGCGCGCAATAACTCGCACTGTTTATAGCAGAAAAGCCTCAACAAAAAACACGCTTGTTTCGAGCAGAGTTACGACGCCCCGTTGGGTGTGCGTTCGATTTAGTTTCGGGGGACGTCTAAAACTCATATCCAGTCTGATATACGCTGCCGTACATCATACCACTTATCCACCCGACTGTCCTGTCCCCACAAAAGGATTTTGGACGCAAGGGTCCTTCTTCGACCACAATTAGCATATTCAAATAAATTCAACCGAAACGCCATCACCACAGCACCAAAGCCACCTCTTTGAGGTTCATCACCAGCACATTAAATGAGCACGGTTCACGTTTGAGTTTAGGGAGCCGGAGTTGTTTTGTCACTCGCAAATTGCTCGGCAATGAAAACGCCGGATTCAATGAAATTCCACCCACCATCGCGTCGTGTGCAATCGCGTCGGAATTTATTTGATTATTCCACAGGTACAATGAAATGCAGGAGACTCTCGACTCGCTTATCGTTGACGGCATAAATCGCCTGAGAAGTTGCGTTGAACGGATAGTGATCATCCCCAGGTACGACGGATGGGTGCTGTTGGAAATTAGATTAGGGAATTGCCTAGCCCGCATTTTCATCGAGACATGTTACTCGATTTCAGTTGGTGTAGGTGTGAGGGTGTGAATGGAGTGGGAGAAAATGTATGTGTTAGGTGTTGAATTGCCAGTGGCTTGAATTTATTCGAACACAAAATGAGATCGATTCGGAATACTATCGTTCTTGTGGAACCTACGCATGAGCTTCAAGTTATCATTAAATTGTGAACATTGATTTTGACAAGACGCCTTAGGGGATATGGTCTGAGTGACTTTAGATATCTTCCGGTAATGATGATTTGTGTCATGGAACATTTGTAGCATTTGGGAAAGAAACCTTGGTCCAGAGTTGTTCACCTGCAGTTGTGTTCACATAAATAGCACACCCTAACATTTTGACAAAAAATAACTTATGAAAAATTTCAGCGTAATGACAGAAAAACAAATTTTTAGTTTTGAATTCATTAAGTAACACTCTATTAAAAATACTAAGTGCTAATGTGCTATTTATGTGAACACAACTTTAATTTTAACTTTATTTATTTAAACAAGTGTACTTTTTGTTACATATTATTGGTTATTTTCTTAATGTTTAGGGATCAGAATATTGAAAATTCTTTGCAACTAAGTGAAAGGTATAATTAATTTTGAGAAAAAGGTTGTGAACACAACAATACATTCGGAAATCTTTCAAAAATTATTTTGCAAAATATGTGTTTTTAAGCTCTCTGGAACCACCAGAAGGGTTATATAGCAGATCTTCTTTTTAAAACCGGATTCAGGCCTCAATAATTTTAAATTGCGGGAAAGTTTGTATCTAAGCAGTGCCTATGATGACCAGGAAAGAATCGACACCACGTTCTAAGCTCTGCAGCTGCCCTCCACTTTCTGCCTAAAAATAATTACCAGACTGAACGCTTTTTTTTTTATTTCCGCACACACCCTGGACACCGATATTCAAAATAATTTCACTTTCCAACAGAAGACGCGCAACTTCCGGATATCAACAAACTAACATAAAAAAAAACTCCATGGAGAATATGACAGAAGATTAAATTAGAGGAGAGAGGCACTTTTTTCCGCCAGTGACCAAGAATTTCAGTAGCCGTAGCCTCCACCGGTATCCCTGAGGGATGACCCACTTCTAAAAAAGAACTTTCATATATTTTCCTTCTTTTTTTGTGAATTTCCTGTTCACGAAAAAAATAAATAAATTCACGCATAGGAAGCAAATAAAGGCAAAGCCCAAAAGTATCAGACAAATTTCCATTCTCATTGATTCATCGCACCCTCACATACAGATACATATCTACAGATATGAAAATTCGGGGGCTCATTTGATGCTTATATGGCTTTATTAACTTAGCTCTTTGGGGGGTGGCGAAGAGCTGCCGGAAGACATGACTGAAAGGAATCAATTTGTGCCAAAGTAAAGTTTTATGTAAAACTTTCACTCGCACTCGCACCCGCATATCACCACGCTGGAATTTGTTTGATGATGTCTTTAGAAGTGCTTATCTATTGGGAGTGATTATCGTTGTATCAGTTGAATGGTATCGTAGTTTGGGGAACGTTTTAATCGGTTGTTAAGAGGGTGAGGTATAAGAATCTGATCCTGTCGGCATTCGATTGATGTTTTTTATTATGGTAGGAAGCCAGGAAGTGCTGTTGAGGTGTAGTACTTCCGTGTGAGAGATAAATCTTTTTGTGATTTAAACATTGAGGAGAGAGTTTTATTGGCTTGGGAAACTTAACAAAAAACCGCGATTTAATCATATTGGTCTGTGAATGTATAGACTGGGTAAGCCGAAGTCGATTATTTTAGTTTAATTCAATTATTTTGAGGTAAATTATTTTAAAGTCCATTATTTTGAAGCAAATTGCATTGACTAATTTTCTTTTAGTCTTTAGACTAAAAAAAAAATCTTTTCTTGGACAACAAAAGAATTTTAGCGTTTCCGGCTGACATCTTGTTCCATTTAAGATCTGACTTGATGAAAATCAATTGGTTTTGATCAAAATATTTGAAAACGTTTGCAGATGTTTTTTCGTTGTTTTTGGTATTTTATGAAACTATACCTGAACCTATTTGTTTATCGAAATTCGCTTTAATTATAACAAACAAACACAATAACTATCCATCCACTATATTTTAATTTAATATTTTTACATAAAGTTAAGAACAAAATAATGGGACCGCAGAAAATATGTTAAGATTTGTATTTTGACGCTGTATGTAAAATATTAAATAAACGAAAACCACTGACTTTTCAGAGAATGACAAATTTCGAACGAAATTTTCTCAAAATTAAATACAGTATGCATTTTCACGGGACATCAAAATTAGTTCGAGTTAGAGGGAGTTCGACTTAGAGGGAGTCGACTGTACTCGGTTTTATCATCCAATTTTCCTGCCAATTTTTTCTCTTTTGTGTTTTTGTTTTTGATTTGATGTGAAAGTACAGTCGAATCTAAGTCTAAGTCGAATTTTCACGAGACATCAGAGAATGGTTTTTGTATGGAAAATTGGTAATGGGAATGCAAAAATATGGCGAAAAATTCGAGTTAGAAGGAAAATTCGACGTAGAGAAGTTCGACTTAGAGGGAGTCGACTGTTTTAGTATATTTAGTATATTTCATTTTATTTTTACATTTATTTAAACGTTAAAACATAACTTCGGAATGATATGGCAGGCATTTATGTATTTTGCGAAATAAATCGATGGAGACTTATCTGCTTAAAGTAAAGAATTGTAAAATTTGTAATTGTAAATTTTTTTAAAACTTCGGAAGGGAGTCTTTTAAAGCACTTAGTATTTTGCTGCTGTTCAACGTTACAATGACTAGTCGTCTTTACTGCCAAAGTCATTAGGCCAAAAAGAAAAAAAAATTGCAAAAAGTATTTTTTTAATATAATACATTGTTTTCTTAAGTGTAAACCACAGTTTGAGAAGTTTTGGAGTTTAAGTGGTCTACTATCCTGGAGCTTGGTTACGATATTTACTCCTATTCGCCAGTCACATTGAGTAGATTTTGCTATTTTGTAAAATTTCTGGTCAAATCACCGATGGCTCCCACTTGGATTCATTAACATCAAGAAAAATTGCAATATTGATGTAAATGAATGTTTTTCCACTTATTTTCCAAACAAAACTTTACCCAAATGGTGAATAAAATTACACCAAACGACGACCTTCCCTAAATCAATCCGCCTAGACAGGCCAATTTCCCATGATTGAGAGCTTCAGACATCAATCAACCACCAGTCAGATGTCTTTGCGGCGTTGTGTTGTACCTCACCCTTCAAAAATAACCCTGAGTCCATCAAAAAAACAATTTCCCCACCCAATTGCAGACAAAGTCATAAAAATCTTTCCAAGTAAACACACATCTCCACCGAAATCAACAAATTGAAGACTTTGTTTATTTAAAAGTCCACTCGATTCGTTTAGTCCAAACTACAGACGAAACTTTTCGACTGATGACGCAGATGTTGCACGATCCTCCACCGGCTCCGAATGATCTGACGGACTGATTTGAGAGCTTACCGCCCACCAGCAACCACCGGTGGGGTTCCGACAGGAGCACCTGTCCGTCTCCCATGGCTCATGAGATACGCAAACGTGTTGTTTACGTATCCCGTGTATACATCTGCGAACGAGGGGTAGAATGAGCAGCACTCTTGTGACACCCAGCTCACGTTCAGCAACGCTCTGCGATTTTACCACCCGACTTTAACCTCCGACTTAGCCCAAGGCACTGTTCGGCTGTTCACAAGTCAATCTATCTAATGGCACGTAGTGAATGGATCTGTCTGCAGACACATTTCCACGAAAATTGAATATATCTTCGTAATTAGTGGGAATTTGCCAGGGGGCGAGTGTGAGGTGGCTTCATGGCTTAATGGCAATCATCGCCCAAACAAGGCCTGCAACCTCGTCGATTTTGTGTCACGTATACATGGGATAAAAAGGAATATGAATTCAAGTGACAGTGGGCATCTAATTGAGGGTGACTTCTGCTTGTCTGATGTCACGATTAGCGGTGGGGAATTTTCTTGTTTTTTTTTTTGTGATACATCAAATTGATGGAGTGAGGTATTGTGTATTGATTTTGGCTCTGTTTCGTGTTCATTCCGACTCGATGTCGGGGAAGTTGTAGCCACTGACCAAGACATCGCGAAACTTCCATTTAATTGCCTGAAATATCAAAGAAATGTTTAACAGTTTCTAATGAACTTGGCATCCACTTCGTATGCCATAGTTCGACGGTTCTAAGAGTTCCTCTTCGCTGTCATAGTTCTTTATTTTTTTCGTCCTTCAAATTTAGTGCACCAAACAGCAGCGCTTTAAAGAAAATGAGTGAAGTTAAGTTGTTAAGTTGACTGCAAAGAACGTCAGTAAGATAATCTTTTAGCCACAATCTGCACCGACTGCGCACGTGACTGACACATGAACTTAAGACTTAAATATTTTTTCTATCTGCTATATCTGCTAAAAAATCTTTGCTAGTGTGTATGCTCACGTTCGACTGTCTGCTTGGTGTTGTGAACATGGGCTTTTTTCAAGAATTAATTTGTTTAAAGTTGTACTAGGTTTTCAAATAAATAAACTGCACTAATAATACGCTCTTGGATCGGCTGAGTCTTAAGCAAGTCTAAGTTTAGACCGTAGTTCGCCTAGTTGTAGCCTAGCTGGGTCAACAAATTGAGCTATTCTGCATGACAGCAATCTTGACTTAACAAACAACGACTTTGATATTGTAGCATGGCCCACGCAGTCAAAATCAATCCGTCCATTTTATATGCTGCATACAATTTTTTTTACGGGAGTTAAATCGAAACTTTTATGAACATAATATCGCGCCCTAACCGCCAAGTTATCGTAGGTGACGTTTTATGCAAAAATGAGTCAATGATGTAGTTCGATAGTTCGATTTGGCGTCTGTCTGCATCATTGTTTTTTTTAATAAAGTATTCCAGTTATGAATAACAGAGAAAACAAAATTTATCGTAAGCGACATTTACACGTCTTTTAGCTCAGACAAAAAACAAAAAAAGCCTTTGCTGTAAAATTTTCATTTTGTCGCTTAGGATAATTTGGCGGTTAGGGTGCGATATTAGATTCACGAATTTGTTTTTTGGAAAATTTGTCTATGACTCAGGTTGTCGCACACACCTTCATCTCAGAGCACTCTTAATGGTCGTGGGTCCTGTGCCCCGTGACACTCAAAAATAAACACACAACTCATCGACACCACAAAATCCTTTACCTCACACTGTCGCTCTTAATCCCTCAAGCTAGTCGTCCCTCCATTCGATGTAATCCACCTAAGCAGATTTATTTCAGCAAAATGTGTGGTCTCCAGATGACCCCTTCAGTTCGAGACAACTTTTCGGGTTACAAATTTTCCAAATACGGATACTCTGTGGCTCAGTTGGTGTTCCCAACAAATCACACGTCTCTCTCTCTTTATGTGGCGTCGCTCTGAGAATGGATCTCGTATGCAAAGTGGGGTCTTGGTGCGGTTTACGGGCGATTGATCGCCCTCACACTCGCCGACCCACCCGTCGGGTCATTAAATCGCATGTCGGGGTGTTTAAAATCCACGTTAATTCGATTTTAAGGGTAATTAAAGTGAAATCATTGTAAATTTGATATCTCTTCTCTTGTGTTCTGTGTTTGTGACTCTTCGATGGAGGTAATTGAAACACCAACAGTTGACTGGAGATGACACTGAGTTTAATCGCTACGCGATGTAATCGAAATTAAACACTGGGTGAATTACGTGAAATTGTGTTTCGGGGTTGAATTAAGTTTACTGGTCGCTTTTGTGTTTCAGCGAGTGAATTAAGGGCGTAAGTGTCATTTAAAGGTGTCTTTATAGTTTTATGTAATGGCTCTTTGAGTTTAGTCTGTAGTGATAATGAGATGGGAGCAACTGAGGGCGTCCTCGACGCCACTTCTGTTGACGGGGGTACTCCGATGTTTATTTGCGGGAGGTCCAGGAGAACATTTTTTTTTACAAATTTTAATTCGTCCTATTTTACAAAGTAGAAATGTCCAAGAAAATTTAAACTTCACGGTGTGCTTTAATTAAACATCAAAAAGCATAAGTTCCAAAAGTTTTCAGACACGTGTACAAATCTCGCCAATTGCTTTTATCGTTCAACAGGAATAATCCAGATGATTTCAATTCAATTTATATTTTTCTATGTAAAGTTAGTAAAGCTGAAGTAAACATAGAGCATTTATAAGTTTTAATTGGCTAAAATACCACGAGGATTAAACGTTTCTCCACGCCAACCAATTAATTGAATAAACACGGCACTCATCTCTGCCAACGACAGAACACATTCCTCCAAACACTAAAAAGTAACCAAAAAAACGAAAACTACAAATCATCGAGCTCGGTAGCTGCCGGAATCATCTGGATTCCAAGTTGTAATTGATTTTTGAGGGAGGCTCGAGAATGAAGGGATCATTTTATAGGAACACACGAGGAGATAGAAATTGAAAGGACTAAGCCTTACTAACAGCGATGTTCTTTGGTGCTAAAAATTGTGTACACAAATGACATCTTTTGAAGGGCGAGTTAGATCCCGTGACGGAAATGCTTTTTTTACGAATCAAGCAATTGGATTTTATTGACCTTTAATCCAATGGAATTTGCTTTTTGAATTCGATTTAATTTTGTGGATAGACGGGGTAACATGTTCGTAAAGAATGTGTTGTCTCCACTACATGTTCGTAAAGAATGTGTTGTCTCCACTACAAGTTATCGACTCGCTTCCTTTTAATTCCATTAAAAAAAAAAAAAAACATCAATCCTACGAGACCAAAGTGTTATGAAGCAAGAGTTTTATCATTTTCTAATCTAAGGCAATTGAGATCATTCATTCATCAATCGGATCAGTCATCATTCAGTTCCTTGATTTTCAAACAATTATTCAATTGAAATTTCAAACAAACTTGCCGCTATAAAACAAATAAATAATCTGCGTAACAGTCCATAGAGGATCAGAGCATAGTTTGTCCGCTATTTGATTAAGCTGGTTTTAGGTTTTTAAATGAAAATATAGTTAAACCTTCTCCACTTCAAGTAGTCCATGAAGCTTAAGATAAGTCCAAACCAAATAAACCTCCTAGAAATGATAGAATTTCATTTGAATTTTATAAATACTCAACCTACGACGAATAACGAATAACATTTGAACTAACCTCAACTCAATTTGAGCCAGCCACGATCCCTTCCAACTTCAAAAACCATGTATTTATGAATTTGGAATGTAAATTTGTTATCGACTGTGGAACCGTCTACCAGCGTTGGTGCATTCTTCGCGATAAAGTGTACTTACTATTCTTTTTTATATAATCTTTAATTTTAACATATTTCCTATAATTTTAACTTCAATCAAACTATTAGTAATGTGTACAATTATAGTGTTCCATTGCTTGTTGAATAGGCTGTTGCACTGTGCTTATGAAATAAAGTTAAATACACGTGTATACGTGTTTAAATGAACTACACGTGTGCCCGTGTCTAAGGTGTGGTGTAATACGACAACACGTGTTACGTATACACGTGTAAATAAATACATGTTTAAATTCTTCAGCTCTATATTAAACGTTACAGTCATTTTTCTATCATTATTATTATTCTCTATCAAATAATTGCATTCAATGCAAATGAAATAAAATATACAAAATAAATAAAACTCACCCTATGTTTTATATCTTTTGTTAAATTGACAATTAAAATTTCACCTGAGCTAACATCTTCTTAAATTACTTAAATTGAAAAATGATCTTAGCTTTCTGACATCATCGCAGTGTGAAAATATAGAGATGAGGGTGTTCTTGGCTAAATTATGTTTTTACCTCACCCAGCCTAACTTCTCAACATTGTCTGCTTTGTAGACAAACACTCCCATCCTCTTTAGGTCAGAAAGCTCACTTCCACTTAAGTCATCCAATTACGAAACATAAATTTGCAAACTTGAGATGTACATTTCCAACTACATCGCCGCACATTAGCCGTCTCTCTAACATCCCAAACTTTGCACATTAAGCCCTCTCGTGCTTAGTTTGTCGCATAAGTACTAAGTTCCTTAAACCGTTGAGTTGAAAAAAAAAGGACAAACATGATGAATTATCCTGCTCACAAAACTTCATGAGATATTCTTTTATGTCTCTGCAGTGTCATCTCTCACTCGTATCCTGACTGAAAAATGAGAATTAATTGTTACCGAGAAAAAGGACGATGTCTAAAAATATCCTCGTTCTCTCGGATGGAGGACTCACTTCCGGTTTCTATGCATTTTATTTATTTTCCAACGACACAAAATTATGTCTCTGGGTGAGGAAACTGTGGCCTTTGGTGTAAGAAAATACGCAGATGGGTTTCCAAGGCTTTTTCCGACAGATGTTATGGTCAATTTCTGGATCATAACACATCGTTGAGAGAAGGGGGCGGTAGAAAGGATACTTATTCGTTCGTGACCGTGGCACATTAAGTTGAGAGAATTATTGCCCTGAGGAGATGGTGGAGTTGGGCGGTTTTCTATTGACAGCAGCTTAACACCCATAAATTCTTGGAAATGTCTGATGGAGGTGCTGCAAATTTTTATTTAGGAGTGTGAGCTCTTTTTTCGAATGTCCTTTGGCACGTGAGTTTTTAAACCCTCACAGATGGGAAGCTGCACAGCATGATAAGCTTATTTTCTTACTGTCGCTCTGGGATAAACGAATTGTGCACGTATCGTTGAAAAAAATCGCTTAAGGACCATTCGTCTCATAATCTTCCCATTTATGTTTTCAAATAACATTGAAGCAGTTAGGTGCTTCGTAGCTAGGGGCAATACTTTACAATTACGTCTTTAATGATATTATGGAATGGGATAATCAATTGAAACGAAGACAATTTCATGAGCTATTGGTCGAAGCAAAGAGTTCTACGATGCTCGGACAATTCTTAATCACTGCTACAAAGATTTAAACTATGGTACTGAACGACGGAGAGACTTAATCCTTTCAGTGCAAAATTAAGTACTGATGTTAGAAAGATCTGAATTTTTGTATTTAGGCTACTTGTGGACTAAATAAAAGAACTGCATTTCTACTTTAAAAAAATATTATTTTGAAGTTGAGTTTTAGAATGTTACCGTATGGTAACTGTAAGTATCGGTATGAACATTTCAGGTCTAGGTCGAAGTTTGGCGAGCTTAAAAAAGTGTTACCGTATGGCAACGTTGTACGTCATCCAGATCAAAGATAACAATGTGTAAAATTTTAAGAAGTATAATGAACTCTCGATAGCTCGAACCATAATTCGAGAACATCTGTAAATAGAAGTATTCTTGCAGTCCTTTGAAAAAAAAGAAAACATAAAGCAAAATCTAAGAAAACCTCTGCAATTTGTCTTCTTCGTTAATTTGAATTTATTTCCTCAACATGAAAACCTCTCTAACTCGAAAACGATAGCCTCTATAATTCGAAGTCAAGTTTATTTGTATTTCTTCAATCACCCTTAGTTTAAATGCGTACCTCGCAAAAACATTTTATTAAAACCTCCGTAAATCGAAAACCTCTGTAATTCGAAATTTTTCCCTGGTCCGATGAAATTTCAACTACTCTTGTTTATCTGTTTGTTTATCTGATATGTTGATGATAATGATAACGAAGTTCAGTGTTTGGCTTTCTAAAACGATGTCCATTGCATTTTGTAGAAATATCTTATTTTCCGATGAAAATATGTCTAACTTATTTGGATGGATTGGAAGATTTGTTCAAGATAAGCTTATTAATTTATATTTTCTTAAAAACCTTATCTTATGTGTGTGTATGTTGTCCCAGTACCTCGGAGGCATAGTTTTGAAAGTATTTCACCAATCAGCAAGTATTTTAATTTTTCAGTTCGAAATGTTTTGCTGCCAAAACTGTGCGTAGATCTTGAAAGTTAAATGTTACTCAACGCTAGTATTTACGCAACATTGGGGGCTAACGCATTTTTATTTGACGTAAAGCTAACAGTTGGAATTAACTAATTTTTCAAAAAATTAACTAAATTTTGTTACACAGTGTTACACTATTTATTTTGGTTTGAATTTAAGTAAATTTGTTTGCATAAGCCGTAGTGTACTTTTACAAAAGCTTCTGTTTCCCGTTGGCATTTTTTGACGACATTTGGTGTTTGCGTAAATCAAATGCAATGTCATGTTCAATGTTATAAGAGTCATGTACTTATGCACGCTTTCCAATCAGCTGTCCTTTTTAGTTTGATTGAGGTGGAATGATCATAGGGAGTGCAACTAAGGATGTAATTTATCGCAGACATACGATTCAAAATAAAAAGGCAAGGTCTTATCGAACTAAACTATTTATTTATGGGGATGACGTTTAGGTCAGTAGGAAGATGCTTCGTACGATCGAATGCAACAAACGATTTTACATCACTTCTGCGATGTAAAATCGAACCAAGTTCGTGCGATTACTTACTTCTGATTTTGCTTCGCATAGTTCATTGAAGTCGCAGATCTGTGTCAATAAACTGTAATCTAGCATTCCTCTTAAAGATAACATAAAACATAATATTGCTTGTAGCAGATTTTTAAATAAGCCTCTTGGATCGACGTGTTCGTACGAATATAAGCTGATATATTCTTCAACGTATGTACAAGCGATTTCGTACTAAACAACAGGCTTTAGTAAACATGAATTTTACTACTACATTACAGACAGAGACTTTTATTTATTCAACAACAGCCCACCCATGTTGTCGTTAACTTATCATATCTCCTCCTAGCAAACGCAAAGCGATTTAGTTGCGAATAAATCATTAAGACAGAGTGACAGGTGCCTCGCAACATTCATGAAAAAGAAGCATGCGTCCTAAGGTGTCCATAAACTCTAACTCATAGCAAGCCAGTTGACAAGGTACTATAAAAACATTGTCCTACCTTAAATTACCTACGCCTAAGACTTTGGAACCATAGACCGTAGATAGATGACCATGATCATGACATGGTCATCGCACTGAGCTCCCTAATGATCCCCCACATATGGCAGAAACCAATCGCAGCAGTCATAAAGACCGCAGTCACCAACACCTCCCCCCGCACAGAACAGCTTGTCAAGTGGTCTTCGAACAAATAAACCGCTGTCCATAAAATTACGATTCATTAGAACAAAACCCCATGCATAATATAACCATTCGCAGAGCCAAGTACCAGGGTCCAAGTATCTCCAACTTAGAACTCTGCAGAACCACCCACTCCCCACCCACTGCCCTCAGCATAAGCCCCCTCATATACTGTCCATCTTATGCTCGAATCCAACCGTAAACAAAATAAACCCCTGATTAGCATGTCGCTCATGTCCACTTCGGCGCTTCTGTGAGCTTAACTGCGCCCCTCCTCCTGTCCCAGGCGTTCGCGCGCTCGTCGTAATTAATGTCGCACTCCCGGGTTAGTATGCAGCCAGCATAGGCATTCGGAAACAAACCATATACACGCTGCTTTGACCAAATCATCCTCTCATATCGGTCTACAACAATGGATCTCCATTAGCCAGGCAATTATACGATATCAACATCTCGACATTCTGGCGTTGGCTTCTCGACTTTTTTTTTAGCCTCAAGTACTTTTCCCATCGGCCAGTGGCCATCATTCCGCGTTGAAAGTTTGCAAATCGAACAGCAAAACATTTGCGGTTGCGGGTGAAAATTTAAAACACATCAAGTAAAAAATCTTTTTGTTGTTCTTATTTAGTTCGCCAGATGTTTAGGAATGCCTCGCATACAATAAACAAATTCGGTACTTCTCACGTCGTGTAAACATCGCCACTATCAGCAGTCGATCCGGTAAAGTTTTGTTGTAAGTTTCCAAAAAAAAAAATACCAAGAGAACCAAAAAATGTGATTTTGTGTTTCCTCGTTTAATTGCCAAGTGACATGAAAAAGTTTTGTGCTTAGGGCTGTGAATTTAGGCCGCCAATGAGTTCCTGTGAAGCAAGTTAATTGTGTTGCTTTTTTTCGGGGGAAAATGAAAAAAAAAAAGCTGAGAAAATGTGATGCCACGGTGGCTGACCTCTGGCAACAAGTTTTCGGTGATAGTTTGTGTAACTCGTTTGGGCCCAGTTCTGGATCTGCTCTTAATCGTTCTAACTAAAATAATTACTGAGTCGTGAACTGGTGAACTGGTTTCGTAGCAGGTGGTAGAAGATGGGACTGAATTAATAGAACTTTGTTGTCTGGCGAGGGTTCTGCAGCATGTTTTCGGTTCCCTCCCACTCAGCTGAGGTGGTTAAGTTGTGCTATTTTTATTTAGATCTGTTCCCATTCCAATTGTTGAATTGTGAAAATGTGTGTTTGAAAACTTTTTAAGGGTACCTCTTTTTGTGAGTTGGTGAGAAGCCGCAGCATTCTCCATCTGATGTCAATTTGAAGTCCGTTTGATGCTTGTGGTTGACTAAAGTTGAGTCTGCTTTAACTTTTCCACGACAAAGTACTTTTTTAGTGCTTCGAGTTAAGCCTCTTTTGAGAGACTAATATAATTTGATATGTTTTTGAGATGTATTGTAAGCAATTTCTAAAAATATCGAAAATAGCCATTTTTTTAGTTTTTACTTATTATGTCAAGTCGACATCAAAATCAAAATAAATTTTCAACTTTTTTCACTCAGTGTTCTTTTCTAATTCGTTCTTATTTTTTGTTATAAGCAGGGTTAGGATTTTGTTGATAAGAAAAAGGAAAATACCCAAAACACAGCACTTAAAAGGTCAAAAATGATATCTATTAAAAAATAAGAAAATAGCAAATAACCTTTTAAAATTATCTCATAATATTGTTCTCCCGTTGCATTAAAGGTGCTAAAAGACGTTTCTACTTCAACCTAAACGTGTAGAGTTCAGTCCTCTCGCTTTGTCTAAGTTTTGCTGAATTATATGGAAAGCCAGAAACAACTTTTTTTGTTTGTCACATCCGGGCCAACTAAGAATCGTCTGCGGTTAAAAATAAAAACCGTTTCTCGTCACAGTTTAGGTTAGGATAGGTAGGCGGGCACTTAGGTCCTTGTGGACCCCTTGTATTACCCACGTAGCAAGTTGTATCCCTTTCCTAACTCGTGGTTCCTATTCCAGCGTTGTTTTCTCCGTACATCTGGTCCTGCTCAGATACCTGATAAAATTCGTTAAAGGTAGTGAGTTAACCTCGTTAAGGTCATGGAAGAAATGTCCCCCAACCCCTGCATAGATTGTCACCACAGAGTCCTATTTTAAATAGGTGGTCATTTAAGCTATTGTGACCTGTGATTCGGCGTCTCTCTCTTGCGAGAGACTTTTTATCGGGTCTCGTCACAATTTAGACCTTTTCTGGTCTGGCATATAAAAACAATTTCTCCTCTCACGCTTTAAATTTTAATGCTTCTAAGAACTGTTATTCAAACTAATAAAAGAGCCAAATATTTGGAGGTAAGCAATTAAAAATATAAGAGGGAATAGTCGATTATGTAATTCATTTACTCTTCGTTAAAAAAAAATCAAAACAAAAATTTCTAAATAGCAAAAAAAGCTGAAAAAACCGTTTTTCAAAGCATTGTCGCTTAAATTATAATCCTATCCTTTCAATATTTTTCCATACTTGATGTTTAATTTATTTGCTTAGTATAAAATATTCATTGGCAGCCCAAATCTAGAAGCTAGAGGGTCCAACCTCCTACAGACCTGGAACATTGTTACGAGATCAGATGAAGATTTCTGACAGCACTACAGTACAGGTTATGCGCTCACTTTATTTGCTGTCAAATAAATCACGGTCACCAAATGATGTGGTAAATGTCAAAGGCTGTTTCCTCTAAGGCGCTATGTCAGAGGCTTCACTTAACTAATGAAGTGATGCATCTAAGTTTATACGCCGATACAACCACGATGACAGTATGTCGATTCAGTCTAATTCCGTACTCAAATAGAATTCAAGCCACTGGCAATTCAACACCTAGCACACACATTCTCTCCCACTCCATTCACACCCTCACACCTTCACCAACTGAAGAGTGAGTAGCATGTCTCGATGAAAATGCGGGCTAGGCAATTCCCTAATCTAATTTCCAACAGCACCCATCCGTCGTACCTGGGGATGATCACTATCCGTTCAACGCAACTCCTCAGGCGATTTATGCCGTCAACGATAAGCGAGTCGAGAGTCTCCTGCATTTCATTGTACCTGTGGAATAATCAAATAAATTCCGACGCGATTACATACGACGCGATGGTGGGTGGAATTTCGGTGAATCCGGCGTTTTCATTGCCGAGCAATTTGCGAGTGACAAAACAACTTCGGTTTCCGTGAGCTGTGCCCGTCTAATGTGCTGTAGATGAACCTCAAAGAGGTGGCTTTGGTGCTGTAGTGGTCTGGTTTGGGTTGAATTTATTCGAATATGCTAATTGTGGTCGGAGAAGGACCCTTGTGTCCGAAATCCTTTTGTGAGGACAGGACAGTGGACTGGAGTTGGGTTGAGTGGGCGTGTGATGTACGGCACAGTATATCAAGCAGGACATGAGTTTTAGACTTTCCCCGAAACTAAATCGAACGCACACTCAACCTACAACAGGCATCGTAACTCTGCTCGAAACAGGAGTGTTTTTTGTTGGGTTATTTTGCTTTAAGTAGTGCAAGTTATTACACGATAGGGATATGGCAGTACTGATTATGGAAATCACTGACGGTCGAAGATCCAGGAAAGAGATTTCGGGGGCGTCTTTGGAGAACACTATTGGGTGAACTTAACGATGCCTTATTTTTGTGTCGTCGAACATATAAACTAATGACTCAAGGTAATTTCGTTTGGTTTTTGGCCATATTATAATACTTGGCTTAAGAGCTCGTAAGGGAAAACCAAACAAAGAATGAAGTTAAAGAGACTTACGAATCTGCGTAACTTTTTTAAGCAGAAATCTTCATCAGTTTTTTGTAAGAGCTGTGGCAGCGAAAATTGTTGGATATTTTCGAGTCTGTTTCGATCCTGCATATACTTACTTATGCAGTCCGATTTGCTAACGACCTAACATCTGGCAAAATATATACAACGCGATGTACCATCTCACACCGACCAAATTTGTTGCCCACGTCCGTTTAATCGTGGAAATCCAAGAATTGGTTAAACTAGCAACGAAAAAATAGAGGAACAGCCAAATGAAAAAAATTCTTAGATTTTCAACTCGTAGAATATGGGGAGCTTGAAAATATTTTCCTGACTTCAATGCGTAATTTTCTGCTCCTGAAATAGCTGCACAGTATTTTACGCTGCTGTTCAATGTCTTGTTCCTTTCCAGAAAAAGAATCGATCGCAGGCTTTATTAGAAGCTCCTTGTTTTGTCCTAACACATGTGCCATGTGCGTTTTTTGCTAAAGTTTATTGCGTTTGGTTCAAAAAGATTGCCCCCAAATAAATTTTTCATTGCTGCATAATTTCTCGAAAGGTTAATGGCGTTGTGATTTGACAAATTCTTCATAATTTATGAATTCATTATTTTCTAAATTTCGGGCTTTATAAATTCATAAACTCTTCCAAATGAGAAAACTAGCAATTTGACTTAAAGGATCAGCCGGATTTGCTAAACGATACTGATAGTTGCATGCAGTGACTTCCGCAAGATCAGACCTTAAGCCTAAAATTTCTTCTACCCATTCAAGGTCTCTTCTTCGGACTCTAATTCTAGCCCACATTAACTGATACACTTTGTTAATCATAGTATCTGAGCTCAATGGCGTTGGATCTGTTTAATGACCTTCCTTAACATTAACACTTTTCTTACAACTCAACTGAGACCCACACATTAAAATCAAACTTGTTAAAATTTTTCTTGTTAACAAAATTTACAAGTCCATTTTACTGTCTTACCGTTAGATAAAAAACCTAAATGTCTGCATATCAATCGTGACTAATTGAAAAACCAAAAAAAAAAAAAACCCAAATAAACCGGAAGTCAGCCATATCCAAGCTAACTTCACACCTTTCAGTTCTCAGATTGATGTACAAAAATTCAGTTATTAGCACCCGCAGTATGTTTTTTTCCCGGCCAGTATAATCCCATGGCAAAGCAACTGGTTTTAACAATCTCGCTAAAAAGAATCTTCAAGAAATAATAAAGCACGAGAAACTGCTGACTGATTGGTAAATTTTTTCTTCAATTATCTCGAAGATGCATAAAATTATTTGTTTCAAACTTTAGCGGAATTAAGTTTTGATTTTTTTGAGTTATTGTTTAAGCAGAGGGTGAAGGAGACTTAATTAAATGTCGAAAGTTAAAAAACAAATTAACGTGGCACGTCGAAAGACATCTATTAGAGCGCGTGGAGTTATAATTTGTTTTGTGTTATAAAACAGAAACTGAATTTTGTTATGTAATCGGGAGTCGTGTCGGGCAAAGGGGTCAATGATCTGAATGAAGAAATTATGCTTTAACTCTGTTGACACGAGTGTTCTGGAATTGAAGTGAAAGGAAATAATCACACTTGTTGCAGTCAAAGTATGCGTTCCGGTATGAAAGCAGGAAAATGTTTGCTAGGCAATCGATAGAAATGAGATAGAATTTCAAGTGGCTTAGAGCTTTTATCAAATTAATATACAGAATAGTGGCGTAATCGCGTGGCTTAATCGTTAGTGCGTCGGACTGTTAAGCAAGAGTACCTAGGTTCGAATCCGGCTCGGGGAAAAAACACCACAAACAGTTTTCACGGCCCCACCTCCAGCGAAAGACTGACAATCTTCAGGGAGTACTTCTGTCATGAAAAGCTTTCGCAATTCGCCGTTCGGAACCGGCATTAAACAGTAGGTCTCCTCCAAATGTGTCAAAATTATAACGCGCACAACACAGTGGAGGTGCGAAAAAGCTAGGCTCTGGCTCTCAACGGGCTGTTACGCCGCCTAGTACAATAGTGGCGTAATAAGTTCGCAATAATTATCATTAAAAAAAAATAATAATAATCTGCGTAACAGACCATACAGGGCCAAACCATAGTTTTTTCGCGTCTTCACTGCATTGTGGGCGATATAATTTGATATAAGTGCAAGGGACCTACTGCTTAATGCCGGTTCCGAGCGGCCAATTTGCGAAAGCTACAAAGATTACTTCACGATGATTGTCAGTCGTTCGCTGGAGGTGGTGCCGTGAAAATTGTTTGTAGTATTCTTTTCTCGAGCTGTATTCGAACCCGGATAATCTGGCTTAACAATCCGACGCATTAACCATTTAAGCCCACTAATAATTATCACTACTTTACAAAGTTGTCTCGAATTGAAAAAAAAAATATCGGAATTGGATAATCAGCATGGTAACTTGTAGTTCCAGATTTCATTGACCTACGTGAGTTCATCTATTGACTGGCTTAAACAGACTTTTAGACCCTCTTTTTGGTTTCATCTTTATCTTCAAGATGCTGGCAGAGTTCATGATCCGGATTAGATCATGTTTGAGAAACCAATTAGTCTTCAGATAGGTAAATCGAACAAACAATAATAATTTGTGCAACAGGAGGCTTCTAGAAACCCCCGTTATATCATAGCCCAGTATTATAATAAAAAAACCGACACTTCAGAATGGAAAGCACTAGAAAAAAAACACTTCTATTCTTTATTTTCATCCTCCATCTCTGAGTCACAATTTTAGACTAAAAAAGCTTTACAATATATAATTTAGTCACTTTACAGAAAATACATCGCCTGCCGAGTTGTATGCTCGCACAGTTTGAAGCAAATAAAAAATAGATCGACTGCTGAGTTGTAAACTCATGCAGTTCGATACACCCGTTTTTATTTGTATCGCCTAAATTGAGCCCTTGTAATGTGATATTTTCTAAAATACAGTGCAAATCCAAACATACAGTCCCTGGCCATATTATTAGACGCACTATAGAGCTTATGCAAAACTTCATTATCAGGTATTTCAATTAAGTTTTTGAAAATTGTATTACATCAAATTAATGTTTATGCAGACCATAGATCAAATGTATTAAGGAAAAAAAATACCGCGTATAAAAAGTTTTATAAAAAATATTTAAAAATTGCGACTAATAATTTGGCCAGGGACTGTACATGTTGAAAGCAGTTTTTAGATGAAAAGTCGAACTTAAAATCAAAAATCAAAAGCGATGATATCAAGAACATGATTTAATTGAACTAATAAAATAGTTTTAATCTTGTGAAAGATTTGACTGTATCGAATAATTTTTTTTTAATCACCAACGCCTGAAGACATGAATATCTGACTTTAAATGGTTGAGTATTTGTCTTCTATATTTCAAAAATTGTTGCATCTTACTTTTGGCGTTCACTGTATTTATTTCAAATACTCTAATCAATTAAATATATTTAGATTGTGAAAGCCATGATGCTCTATTGTTGTGTGTCACATATCTCATGTTTGACATTCACTTTTGCCTTTTGACATGTAGACTTCTTGGTGGTTCAAAGGACACACTCTTTCGTACCTCTTAACCATACTAACGTCCTTTATACAATTTTTTTTTATCTCATCCTTTTCACTTTTGCAATTGAAGCCGGCAACGCTGATGAGTAGTTTTCCACATATTTTAATTCTTTTCTACCTCTTCAAACGCATATATTGCACGTGTCATGTCTATTTATGTTGTGCTCAAAACAGACAAAAATGGTTTCCTCTTTTTAACGAAGACACAAAAACAACTAAAGGATCACCACCACCCGACACGCAACTGATACTGAAAGAAAAAACCAAATACAAAAAACAATTATTGTGTTAAAAAAGATAAATGAAATGCAAACAATTTGGAAAAATAAAAAAAACAATACGTGTATAAATCATGACACACGCTCCTGGGACCTGGTCAATTGAATTGTGACCCGGAAATTGAACAAAAATTGAATTTTTTTAATCAATCCAAGTTTTTTGTTTTTCTATCAGTCAAAACCAATCGTGTGGAGGGAAATGTATAATTTTGAAATTATTCTGTTCTCTTATGAAAAATGAATGTTTATTTTTAGTTAGATAGATATAACAATTAAATTGTTGAAGTCCAAACGAAGTGTGTCCCAGATGAAAATCACTTGTTTTATTAGACTGGTCATAGTTTTTTTTTTTATTTTTATTTATTTTGGGATTGGTTTTTTGACAATAGTTTATTTATATGCTTCATTGCTCGTGGCTTTCTATTATATCCGAGGGAAGCTATAATGCATCGATAAGAAAACTTTGGTAGTTTAAAAAACTAAAGTTGACAAAAAGACAAGCTGAGAGGGCATTATTAAGGAATTGAAAGTACTTGAAAGGAATTAAGGAATTAAGAAATACTTAAGATCGTGTTTTTAATTAATTTGGTACTTAGATTGTGATTTCAATTACTTGGAAAAGAATTACAAGTACAAGTAAAATTACTAGGACTGGGTATTTGAAAACTTTAAGTACAAGTACCGAAGAATTGTATTTGTACTTAAACAAATTCAAGTACAAGGAATTATACTGGTACTCATACTTGTACTTGAATTTTACAGGTCTGCGTTGTTTGTGGTCATTCGCTTCTAGCTTCTGGATATATTGCATTTGCAAAAGCGCGAGCCTAGTTAAGGCATTCACCTTACCAAGTTAAAGTTTGCAGTGTCAGGTTTTTGTATACAACATGCTACTGATTACTGACAGCGGAGATATTGTTACTGATATTGATAATCTTACTTTCCTTTAACGTAATTGTTTGCGTGCTTCCTAATAGAGCCGATCATCTTAAATCTGAACACCAAGAGCTGGATGGTCAACTTTTTATTCTGAATTAACCTCTTATGCCCGAAGTTGCCTATAGGTAACATTATGTATTTGTTTCAATTTCTTAATTTTAATTTCATTTTTCCTTTTAAGTGTTCTTTTCTCAAAATAGCTTATGCAAGCTTGTTGGCGAATATTTTGTTACAAGTCTATAAGTGATCACTTTATAGCTAATCTGGCCAGTTTGCACAATCAACCAACAATTTCATGCCCCATTAATTTGGTTATGAAAGAGTTCAGTTTGAGTGAAATGAAGTTTTCTTGAGATAATTTTGCATTAATATGAATATTGATACCCAACAAATTTTACAACTGCCAACGACACCGATCACTATTGGCAACCCCTTCAAGAACTCCTAAAGCCAATTTACTTTCATCTAATAAAAGAATCAGCCAAAAGTAGGAAATAAAGGAGTGAGAATATTGGTTTTGTATTCCCAACGAATTTTTTTCTTAGAATTTGAGCTCGAATTCTCTACTTTATTGCCATAAGGTATTCCAAAACATATCTCCCACACGACACTCCAAATTGAATTGTGGTAGGAATCCATCGGTTGATATCTGAGATCGTCGCTACTTTACATCTTAATTGCGTTCAAAAGTGCAGAAATGGAATTCTCATAAACCTACCGGCAAGATCTAAAACGAACGTTTATCGTCGCGGAAAAATTCTACGAACCTCGTAGATGGCGGAAATTTAAGCGCTTCGCAGAAATAGTACCTTGTGTTCCATAGCACATAGCAATTGTTCCACATAAGTGCGACACCTGTCACTAAAAAAAATTTCCCTTAACCTCGTGAAGTTTATTTCGCGTGTATTGAATGACACCCCAGCACAAAGGCGACATTTCATTGATTCTAGTTATCGCTGCCTGTTCGTGACGACGGGATACGTACTCCGTTTTAATTCTTTTCCCTCATCCCCATGGTAACCACGCATCTTCGTGTTTTCCGCGTGTCCCTATCCGTGTCAATCAGCCATTGGTAGAGAGCATTTGAGTTAAAAATAGCAACCGAAATTGTGTGTTACTCACCTGCGAATATCTCTCGCTTGAGAAAAAATTCATTACTGCCGAATGGAACTGCAAAAAATTCTATGGAGTTACAAATTAGAAGAGCATCCAGCTGCGGCTCGTGTGTCTCCTGAGGCATGCCACTCGTCC
Organism: Syritta pipiens; assembly: GCA_905187475.1. NCBI lineage: Eukaryota > Metazoa > Arthropoda > Insecta > Diptera > Syrphidae > Syritta > Syritta pipiens. The sequence continues at coordinate 67,273,573 of LR994571.1, read as the reverse complement.
TTTTGACACAGAAACGCGACCCGCTGCATGCACAGGCACAGAGAAAAGAAAATTTGTTTAAGCTTTTCTCACACTGGCGGTTGCCATTTTGCTAATGGAGGATAAAAGTTCGCCTCACTCACAAGCCACTAACACGCCTCACGCAGCAACATGAATCATTGGGGTGAGAGTGACGGTGGATGAAGATGGCAGGCTTCGGAAGAGTCGTGCATGTGACATTTTTGGTCCTTGTTTGGAAGTAATAAATTCCGAAACAGATACTGGGTTTCCGTAATGACATCATACATTGTCGAGGATGTGACAATTTTTGTGTTGGAAAATTTCAAACAAACTCCGTAACATTAAATAAAGATTAAGGTGACTTAAAGAATTTCTTTTTTTTGTGTTTCTGCTTTCAGAGATACGTTGTCGGTGGAGTGGTTTGGCGTTTGAGATTGATTTTACGACGAAAAGGAAATTAGTCCAGGTCATTACTTCTGATTAAGGTAAGTAAGAGCTTTTAAGCTTCAATGAGGTTTTCCTTTTTTTTTGTGTGTGATGTGGCTTTATGGTTGATGGGAGGGAAATTGTGTGTCGAAGATGAAAGCAAATCAAAACAGATTTTTGAAATGTCTGTAAAGCTTAATCATGCCATCTGTGATTAAGGATGCTCATTCGATTATGGGGTAATTACAATCGATCTTATGAGAGATCATTCAAATTTCAGTCGTTTGGTAAATAATGAGTTCTAAGCAATGTTTGCTTTATTTTAAAGACGAAAACGAAGAATCTTTAGAGAGTATGGACTTTTATTCTAGTGTTCATTTACCAAGCACAGGGTTTTGCTTTACCTAATTCCATTCAAAAGATCGATTTAAATCGATTTAAAGTCATTTGTAGAACTTTGCTCACAAAAGTGGCATTTCCTAGTGTTTCGTATTGTGGTTAATTGATGAAGCGTTGAGCCATATTCATGGACGTATGAATCTTGCACGGTCTGTTTGCTTAATACTACTAAGACTGTTCTTAACCTTTACTTGTTTTCCAAACATGTAAAAACTTGACCTAATTTCTGTCTCAACACAATCTTCAAGGATGGAGTTAGTTTACCAAATTGAAAGCATAAGTACCACTTGAGTGGGGTTATTTTAAAAAGATGCAAGAAATTTGCTTAAGAAGCGGTTCACACTTTTAAGAGAATGCTAAAAACCTATTTTGTTTTTTCGACAAATATGGAGCTCCTCCACCAAGGCAACAGGTTGTGGATTCATTTCGCTTTAAGCTGGAGGGAGATTGCATACCAAAAAGTGTGTGAGATTATTGCTGACTTTAGATGAGATAGTGAAAATTTCGATTTAATTCTCGGTCTTTACTATCTTACTGTTTGCCGACTATTGTTAAGGATAATAATGCAGCACAGTTTTGTGTCCTCGCAGAACTATAGTTTTAAATTAACTTTGTTCAAAATGGCTTGATGGCCGAAGCTCATGTATCTATGAACGTTAACGTAGCTTAAACTAATTGCTGTAAGCATGTGTTGACAATGTTAAAAGTTTTTTTAAAAATGTTCTAAAAATTACTTAACGTGTGGATCATCTATGATTGCCTGTAAAATGTAGAGTAGTCAACAGAATTCAAGTTGAAATTGAAACCATTGCCGCCCGAGGACTAAAGCAATCATTTGCAGAACATGTTGAATAAATGGCTTGCAGTTTGCTTTTTGAAAACTACGTTGCATCAAAAGAATTTTCAGTTTGTTTTTTCAAAACCACGAGGCATCCACTCACTCACCCAATTGATCTTCGGTTCAATCGAAAGTTTCAACGATGACTTACAAAGACCCCATCAATGATTGCCATGACAACAATCCCGCACAAAAAAAAAAACATTGCGACGACAACCAAATGAAACCACTAATTGAACTTTGAAAATTAAATTAAAAATTCAACCTTAATTAGAGTTAATGATGTCCATAAAAATTAAATAAATACCCTCAATACCCAGTCGGTGCCTTTTAGGAGTCTGTTTTTGATACTTAATACATTTTTTAACGACTACGCGTGTATGGGAAACTCTTTGCCATAGTCCACCAAAAACACACACACAGATTGTTAAATCTATTTTAAACTTTTGCCCCTTTTGAAAATTATTTCTCATTATTCGATAATTAGATTCAATAACATTGATCGTTTAAATAAATTATTCACTTCGTGCTTTGGCTTTTTATGTCGACGTTGGGTAATCAATGCTTTTTTTTAAACTAATAAAATCGTTTAATAATATCTGATAAACACATAAATATTTTAATGTTTAAATCTGACTTATTATGAGCATAACGTGTGGCGTTTATTTGTTTCTATACAAAGGCAGTTTGACATGTGTCCTACGATATTTTTAACTTTGGATAGGAATGCGTATTGGGACTTCGCTATAAGGGGAATAGACAGTGGATAGACAGTTAAATATAGGTTCTGCGAATTTTGAATAATCTTCTGCTTACAGATATCGATCAATTAATGTATCAAGCGATCAAAAATAAAACTGAAATAAACAATTTAGTTGAATTGGCGCGTGTTGGTTTTATTAGAGGATTTATTATATGCCCATGATTTAAGCCATTGTCGTTGAAATGGGCACTACTGACTTTCTTATGCTGATTGATTCAGAAATATTAATTATCTATGAATTTGTACAAAATCGAGCTCTGTGTAGGCGAAAGTGGCTCGAAAAATGAGTTCTAGTTTACCAGAGCTGTTTATCACAATGGGCCTAATCTAGACTAAGCGTGGAAGAGGGATTGCCACAGCCAGTCACTCTTACATAATAAATTGCCAGAACTGTTGACATACATATGCCTGGGATTTAATTCGACCCGACAGAAAACGATCCATCAATGTGTATTTGATTTCGAAGAACCTGAACTAAAATCACAGTTTGAAATGCTCTTAGGGCAGTTTCGTTCATTGTTCAACTTGTCGGAATTTAATTGTAACTTGACCAACTTGGGAGTTGTCCATAACTCGAGATTCGACCGGAGAATTCAAAATTGATTTTGTTCACTGACTAGTTAAAATATAAAATCCAGAATTTTCTATACTTTCAGTTTTCAAACTTTCCGTGAGATATTTTTGAAAATTGACTCATAAATTTACGGTGTGTCCAGTGAAAGTTTAAAAATATAAACTATCAAAGCGGAAAAAATCACAAAAATAAAAAACATCAAAGCAACGACCGCTTTTAGAATTGAAAAGAGGCGCACTTTAGTGTGAACGGTCAATTACAATATTCAGATCATAAACTTAGCTACGAAAATGTTAAAGGTATTTTACAAAAAACAAAATGGTAAGTTCCAGGATTAAAAATAATGTTAGTTAGTGCAAATGTTGGATGAGGTGCGCCTAGGTTACAGTAGCTTCGATGAACATTCCATATCTATTATTCAAGGTTTATGAAGCAAATTTACATTCACGTCGACTGGTTTGATTCGGTAGTAATCAGTAAATATATGCATGTTAATGCAAAATCGCACAAATCATCACCACTTTCAATGTGCAGGTGAAGCCGAAGCAGTCGATTTTATGCTTTGCCAAGACCTTTCGGTATTTCAGTAATTTTCGCCAGAATGTCAAAGCATAAAACCATTGAAAATGCTTTTTGTTAGCTGACAGAACTTCGGAGCACTTCGAAAAGGACAGCTTCTTTAGACGAAAAACCACCTGAGACGTGTCACAATTTTGAATGGCTTGAATGGATGTTTGAAGAAACAAAATTGAGCACTTATTCCATCACACAAAATTGAATGTAAATTCTTTGATCCATTTTTTTAAGGCAATGTTGAAAGAATTTTTTGATTATTTTAGATTTAAAGTTTTTCATTTTATCCTCGAAAAAAAAACTGCATCCCTCATTCCGGTTGCACATAACGCTCTCAACATTGGAGGTTCTTCTATGTTTTAATCGTTGATTGCATATTTTTAACTACGATACAGTATTAATTTTTAGCCATACTGACTGGCCTGGCCTTTAAACGCTAAGTTTGATCTTGCTACATTTCTCTAAAAGCCATATCACTTATCGGCGTACATACAGTCGAAAATTTGTACGGCTAAGGGCAAATCTTAAAAACTTTTGTGCTACACATTTTGATCATTCTAAGAGTTCTGTAGACATCTAGAAGATTGATACTTAATAAAATTACAAACACATCCTTACATCTTAGCCGCAACAACACAGTTTCTCTTCCCTAAAATAAATTTGAGAGACAGGCTGAGTTAAGCGTCAAAGGGGAGCGCAACGACATCGCATTACCAACCCATTCTTTTGTTGGATCAATGTTTAACTCCTCAAACTAGTCAGTAACACTTTGTAAACATGCGGAAACGCATGCTATTGTAAAAATTTATAACGATAAATAAAAATTTATGAATTGAATTGAACTTATGACCCGGCTGCATTATCATACACTTTTCTTAATTCTTTAACAAAACTGTATACCATCCACGCATTAGTCAACACAAAAAATAAAAAAAAAATTTGCGATCTATGATATGAAGGCGATTACATACATATTTCCAAAACTATACAAAAATTTTACTTCCAAAGCTTACTGACTATATTTGTGCCGATGCGGAAGGTTCATCACTACTGGTGGACAAAAATAAACTTTTAGTTGAACTACCAGAAGTCAATGCAGATAATTTGTCATTTCCAGCCCAAACAGATCGCTAGGTTATTGGCTTTGACTGCTGAAATTTGAATTCCAATTCGGCCCTGAAGCTCTACGCAGTCGAATTCCGTAATCATAAGTTTTGCTTCGCCGACAAATTGTTTTCAATTCGCTGGCAACAGATTTCGTTTCCACAACACAAATGATTCAAGCACTGACTGCCGCCACCTATGTACACATTCGTCACTCTAAATTAATTTTAATAATTTGTAAGCAAAAAGCTATGCCACCGCCAACCGGCAATTAAATTAAAAAGAAACGGAAATTAAAATCTTTTTTTTTTCATTCACAACATCAACAAACATTCCTATCCATTCATCAAACACAACTCAAAGTCAATACGCATAAAGCCGTCTAATAATACGGGAGATTTATGATTTTCCCGTGCGAAACGTGGAAGTGATTCACACGCATCTTTTCTCCGTCTATTTCATTGGTAAAAAATTTCCACCATTAGGATGGTCGTGGACATTGCTGATGGTTCTGCCGATTTGTTTGTGGTCGGTCTGGAAAAGAAGGAATGGCAAAGCATTCATTTGGATAGCGGAGATGTCCAGTGACAGCAGCACTTTGCACACAAAGACAATGCCTCATCAGAATTTGTCGTCCGCATCTCTTAAGTGACACTAAAAAAGATATCTTTTGATATTAATGAGCGCTCATTCTTTACACTCGTCGTCCATGAATCTCTGAGTTTGTTTCTGCCAGGAAAGGTGTCCAATTTATATGTAAATCTAACAAAAACACAGCCCTTGATTCAGTCAAGAACGACGCGTCGTGTTGTTTGGATAATAAAGAGTGTGTTTTTAAGGGCGGTCGAAAATGGCAATTTATGGGGCGATTTTTGAGGGGGCCACACCGCAATCGCATTTAAATTGATGCAATGAATTAACGAAACGCAATTAATTTTGAGTTGTTGCTATGAATAGGGCTCACTTTGGTCTTGGCAAAAAGAAGGGATGGAAAACAACTTAAGCTTGACCCAATTTCTGTGCCAACACAATTTCCCAAGATGGAGTCAGTTTCACTGAAATTAGAACATTATTAGCATTTGACTGAGGATGTTTTAAAAAGATGCAGGAAATTTGCTTAAGAGACGATAAGCCATCGACATTGCTATACAAAACGTCCTTCAATGATGATAAAAAAAGTATTTTGCTTTCTAGCAATCAACAAACTTCTTTACTACGGTGCTAGGGTGTAGATGCATTTCGTTTAAAGCTCGAGGGAGATTGCCATACCAGAAAGCATGTAAGCTTATCGCTGTATTTAGATAAGCTAATGAAAATACCAATTTTGTTGTCTTCTCGGTCCTTGTATCGACCAGCATGTGGGACCATTTTTGCTGGATTGGAGTGAAATTTTGTATGCTTGCAGAACATTATTTGTCGTCAAGTGTGGGTGTTTGTTCCAAACTAAATCGAAAATTTCCACATACTGAACATTTCTTTCTCTTTGTTTTCATTTCTTGTTTGTTTACTAAGTCAATTTGAAGCGAAAATACGGCTTATTCTGTTTTTAACTTATGGCTTTGGTCAAAAACATCCATATCGACTAGATTCTGAATGATTGAACACGTTCAGTGTATTATAAAAGATAGAAGGCATTAAAACAAAGACAAAGGCAAACAAAGTTTATTGCCATGTAAATTTTTAAAAGTTTAGTTTTTAAAATAACCCTTTCACACTCGATTAATAAATTAATTTAGGGTTGTTTGCGTGTACACTCAGCACAGAATAGCTCCAAAGTGATCACTACTTTGTAGCTCATCTAGCTGTCTATCAATACTTATAATAAATATTTACCAATTAGCTGAAAAATTAAAATTACGGGAAGAAACTGAAACATGTAATGTTACCTACAAGCAACTTCGGGCATGATAGGCTTTGTTGCTTTAGCCAAATGACTGTGATGACAGCTAAGCAAGTGTTAAAGTTTGTATTAAATCCGGCGTTGTTAAATTTTTAGGATTTTAGAAAAGACGGAATTAATACGACAATTTTTCAGGGGTATCGCGAAATGCAAACTGTCAAGCAAATAAATAAAGTGGTAGATGTTTTTCTCCTCTTTACGACTACAGATCATTGATATCTTGTCGATATAACATGTAATTGAGTCTAAGAAATTTAGTTCTAGCTCTCTATATAACATTTATTTGGTAGGCATTGTTCCAAAATGTATCAACTTGCAGCGATGAGGAAGATTGGGTTCCATTTACGCACTTGTTGAAGAAACACTGGGCGTGTTTCTTTATGCGTTCATACAGCTAATCTTTCCACCTTATCAACTCTTTGGAAGGCGGCAGGATATATTAACGATATTTCTGAAATGTCCAGAATACTAATTCGGACCATATCAAATAGTCTCGAAGCGGATTTGAGAATTGAAGCCATATTAAAGGTCCAGTTGTTTAAGGATAATTGTCTCATAATCTGAGCTGTGCTTCAACTGCAGAGATGGAATTGTTTTAACTCTATTATATTTTTCATGTCCACGTTTTCTTAGTTCTTTCTTCGTCAGTAATCCCTTCAAAATCGATGATTAGGCCAAATTTATCTACAAACGCAGCAGGAAAGCTTATTCTAGTCTAATTATTAATTGTTTTTTCAACGTTTATTTGTTCACCCAAGCCACTACTCTCATTCTGTTTCTCTACATTCTAAATAAGCGCATGAAATTTAATCATTGAACTAATTTATAAATAAGTTGCTTACGAAAATTCAAAATTCGTTTCTAAATTTAACATTTAATAGGCTAAATTTTCTTTTAGAAGGCGAAGAGAATTGTAACTTCACGGAACCTTTAAAAGACACATAACATATGTTTTTTTAAAGTTAGTTAATTAAAACTGCTTCTAAAAGAGTTCAATGGTCTAATCGTTACGGTAAACGACATCTTCCGACAATAAGTAAAATTGAATTGATTCTCGATTTTCGTACTTCTTCACAAGTTTTCCTTTCCATAAAACAAAAGAGTAATATTAGTAGACTGATATCCAACTTACCACAACTCATCAAAATTAAGTATCAAATTATTCCTAATGTTTTGATTTCGCAAACGCGGCTATTATGGCCGTAAAAGAATTTTTAAGAACCATCCCCTTTTTCTCCTAAAGCCCTTGCCATTAGTATCATTCTATTTATGTCTTTTCCATCCTGCCATTCTTACGCAGCATATTTAAAGTCTCTTGTAATCATTTAAGAAAAAAGTTCACCTCAAAAAATCCCAACGGAACCGCAATCCCAGCACCAGCATGAGCACCCCTTTTTTCGCTTATTAAATCTCAGTCATCCCTAACGCCAATCGTCGACAAGAAAGTAACCCACAAAAACGCGGGTCAAAAGGATTTTTCAATCCTTCAAGGCCTTGCTTTTAATATTAATTATTATGTAGTACAATTTGATTTTTTTTTCTTCATTTTCATTTTCCCATTTTTTTTTTATTTTCATTGTGTCGATTGAATTGCGGAGCTGACTTCAAAGGGTCGTTTGGTTGAAGTCCGATGGTTTTTGTAAGAAATAAACTCGTCCTTTTTGTGGAGAATATCCGTTTATTTAGCTGGTAAAGAAATTATTTCACGAATTATCAGAGAGGACTCTTTCGGTTTAAGGGTTCGATGCCCTGAGGGTTTAGAGATACGAGAGGTGTTGTTTGCATGCTGTTAAAATTGCGTTAAAATCTTTCGTGGTAGGGATCTGTAGAGTTTATCTGAGTGAGAAATTTACCTATCCGTGGGCTTTTTGATAAGGACAAAGTTCGTGTCTGGATAGGTCATCAATTTTTTCTTATTCATCAATTTGTCGTTTTTATTTGTCGATGAAATGTCTGAAGTACTAACCACCCAAAGTTTCTGACGGCTTCTATACGCTAAAAACATTCCTTCTGCATTTCTACAGCAACCAAAAAATAGCTAGAAGTGAACTTTTATTCAACTGAATTTATGGCACTCCTGTGTCTTTGCCTCATACAAATGGTTTTCGGACAAAGACCAAATCTTTGTTTTTGCCACATGCTGGTGAAGCTTACAGAATTTCCTTCCTGTTTTATACAGGAGAATGGGCCGATAATTTACAAAGACTGTTGCTCTGCTCAAGCACTCGGCTTCAAATCCAGTGCAAGAGTTCATTTCCATTTCCTTTAAATTTTACTTCATTGAGTTAAGCCAGCCAGCGAGGGTAACTGTTTTTGCAGGTTTTCTGCACGTCCTCGCCCACATAATGTTTCCACTCACCACTCGAATCCATTCGTAAGAGTCTCTTCCAGGAAATATTTATAACACATCGTTGTGCATTGCGCGATTAGCACCGAGCAACCCACTCGACTTGCGTTTATCTCACAGATTGCTTATCGACCAAATGGGAATAAATTGTTCGTGCGAATCCATGCAGATGCATGGTGCAATATTAAGCTCATTCATCTTCTACTTTATTCAACTCGTGATTGCATCAAAACTCTGATTACATGTGGCAACACCCACATGTGTCCAATTTATCCAGCGGTTTTTTAAAGCGAAATCCAAAATAGTCTTGAACGTCGGATGAATTGTGTTGTGATTCAAATGGGAATAAATTGGTCTTTATCTCACAGGCGCCAATTGCAACAAACCAAAGGTAACTGGTTTTTCATTTACAACAGCCCAGTCTTCCAAAACACATCTCTGACACATTGCAGTATCCAATATCCATTGTAGTTGCTCGCGCACCCTTTCCTCACTTCTAATTGATTCAAAAACATCCACAAAGCACGAGAGCTGCGGTGGCAGTACTTCCTAAGGACAATACAAACACAATCACAGCCAGAGGGATTTTACTACAGTGCATCCCCCGGATTGATAGACAACAAAATCCCCCACCATCTAAGTGCGCATCCATCAGCAGTAAAATGAAAAATTCCAAACTACTTCAAACTCATATTAAACTTCAGAACTATGCTCAACGCCGATCATCGTTTTAGTTTTCCGCAATCACAAATCGAGATTTTTGCGTTCATAAAATTCTCTGAGGATTTTATTTGTTTAGTTCTTCATCAAGCGAAGCATTTAGATTGTTCCAAAAACAGTGCGATGGAAATTCAATTGAGAGATCAATTTTATTTTTTGAATTTATTTTCCATTTTAAAGTGACAAGCGGTCATACATTTCGGTTTAAATTGTTTTCAACGATTATCGTGTAATCGGTGACAGATGTCAATCACAATCATCACCCACATTTGTGATGACCCTGTCAAACGGTTTTTGAGTGAACATGAATTAGGAAATTGGAAAATAAAGAAAAAAGAACAAAAATATTGATTGTTGTTGATGAAACTTGGTGATTTTTTCGATGGATCGTTTTATGGTATTTTTAGTGACAGTTCTGTTGTCGTTGGCAAGATAGTTTTGTTGGCCTGAAAAGTTCTAATTCTTTATAGATTTTTGTTAGCAAAATGATGCAAATTTTTCGTAAAAAATCAATTCCAATTTTCTAGGAAAAAATATTACGTGTGCTCCGAAGGGGCAGATTGAAGTTCAAGTTAGAATTACAGCCACATGCATTCTTTTTCATTTGTTTATCTACTCTCTAAAGCTCCTTTTATTCTTCTGATTTTAAATATTTGTAGATAGTTTCCCCCAGGGACGAAAAAAGAAATCAGAATTAAAAATAGAAAATTTTACTGAGTAGTTAAACGTAGAAGTAAAGTATTTTGATACAATTTTCTAAGTTTAAAAAAAACATAAATATGGAAACAAAGACGTTCAATTCTTGCCTCAGACTGCGATTACGAAAGTGGATTCACAACTAGAGCTGCAATGGATTTTGTTACCAGTGAATTCGGTAGCCACTGAAATTAAGTTAAAAGTTGTATTCTTTGTTTTATGTATGTATTGAAGTCACTAAATCGTCAGTATGATCATCTTTAGTGGCGTAACAGCCTACGAAGGGCCAGAGCCTAGCTTTTTTTCGCCTCCATTGTGTTGTGCGCGTTATAATTTTGACACATGTGGAGGGGACCTACAGTTTATTGCCGGTTCCAAACGGCGAATTGTGAATTGCGCTACGACTCAAGCCAATTTTGGAAGCACAAATCTATTTTTACTAGAGCCCCTATTTCACCTGTAATCGTGTACACGTGGTACACGCGAAATTAAATTATCCGTGTACACATGTACTTCTATTTTGATGCGTATTTATATTTTCACGTGTATTCAGTAAAATATCTGTAGACAGTATAAAATATTACAATTTTTGATGAAATCATTGTTTAAATCCTGTGTAAATAGTGTTTTAATATTATTTTTATTCACGGCCATATCGGAAGCTGACATACATATATGTATATGCTTCTCTAACGACTTATGCATGGATGCCGATGAGTCTTCACCGCTCACAATGTTTGTAAGGATTCAAGTACGTTTGCGGAAAACGTGAATAGGCTGTTGCACTGTGCTTAAGCAATAAAGCTAAATACACGTGTAATCGTGCTTAAATGAACTACACGTGTATCCGTGTCTAAGGTGCCGTTTAATACAACACGTGTCACGTGTATACGTGTAATTCAATACGAAATATGAGGCTCTAATTTTTGCTACGTTCACATAAAATAAATTTATATAAACTAAATATACTTCACATTTCAAAAATCAAAACAAAATCTTCCATAGAGACGATCACAATAACCATATACGTCGAAAAACAAAATGACTGAGATATTGCGACTGTACATGGAAGGATTTCTAGGAGGAGTTAATGGCCATCAATTAAATCTTTGGCTTTGTGTGTAACACGTCACCGCTCTGCAGGAGGAGTAATTTAGGCACATAATCTGAGATCTGTAAGAAGCGAAGTGTATATAAATGAGTATATCACTTCAATGTAAAGTAGAAGCAAAGTTTGAGCTGATTTTTAATTTTAAGGTATAGTTAAGTTCAGCTTAGTCTGGCTTATTGATTAAATATGTCACTTCCGCTGATTCTATTAAAATAAATAACCCAATCACTCAATGACATGCAAACGTTCAACGTCAAGTCCTTAATCAAGTGGGAAAATAGAGAGCATAAAATCGCCAAGGGTAACTAAATCTAAATGTCCACTTTCGGCCAATTCAATTTACCAAAAAAAAAAAAACAACTCAAAACTTTGACTCCAATTAGATTTCCATAAAATACATGATTTTTTGTTCTATTTTCTATGTCCTCAATTAAAATTTCAAACCAAACCGGAGCCAGTCCTGCTCAGCTCGAGCGTCAGCTCCAAACCCTCCTGTTAAATCACTTTCTGGTTCACCATGCACTCTCCCATGCGTGTACAACGTATTCCCAATGCTTTTCAATCATCACGCGTATATTTTTTTTTCACAAAATCCCCAAATTCCATTATACTCGCATGAATTATACCTCTCATATACGTGAGCCTACACGTTCGTACGAAACTCGAGAGTACTTTTAGCCTGCCTACCGACTTCCGTCGTTGCCGTATCAGCGCCATATCGCCGCCACCACCCACACGTTGTTCGTGGGAATACAAAAAAGCAATCTCAATTTAAAGAGATAAGCACTCGTAGAAATGTAAAATATTTTTCATTCATTTTCATTTTTTTTTCTTTTGACCGCGTTTAAATTTAGGCGTGGTACCTTGCAGGTCCTTAATCAGGTCGTTGAATGGGCAAAAATAGAACTCTGCTGCGTGGAAGTGTAAGAGGCTTCTATTTTTTGTTCAACGAAGTTGATCGCATAAATTTTGTGGTGAAGATGCTTTGAATTATGGAGAGTCCTTACAATCGTCGTGGTATTTTTGGCAAGGCTAGGACGATTCAACTGTTTTTTTTTAACAGAGATGGGCAGTCGGTAGACAAGGTCAGTCAACAATTGTTATTTTGAAAGTAAAGTAAGTAAAGTTGTCCGCTTGATTTGAGAAATTCTTGTTGACGTTGTTGATGTCCCTCATCGTCGAATTATTCTCAAAAATCATTAGAGCAAGTCACGTACTTTGAACTTGTGTAGGAATCCACTCGAATCGATACACGACTAAGTTGTCAAATGTTGACACATTGATGAATTAAATTTGGGTTAGTAAAGAGCATAGGGCGTGCCACAAATGAGCATTAGTATAGCTCATTTGTTGGCTGTGCTCTTTACTTCCTTTGCTTATTTTGTTTGCTTTTGGAAGATAATCTTAAATCACTAGAAAACTTTATAGATAATCTTTGGAGAAAATGGCAGCTCTCGAAAAAAAACATTACTTGTGAAACACAAAGAAAGGTCTTTGGTTTTCTGAAGCAGCAGATCCCCCTGCATTTGATCCCTTCACCTGATAGCGTTTTAAACTGACAACAATAAGGATGAAGACTACTTTTGTCGATTTTCAGCTTTTACCATCACTTCGGGGTTGTATAAGAGCCTGAAAAGAACCTTGCGAGACATCTAGTACATGGATTAGTTCGTCGTATTGGCATAGACATAGAAGATGTTCAGAATTTTTTTTTTAATTATTGCAATCAAAAAAGTAAATTTGTTTTCAACAAAAAGAAGTCAATCTTCCACAGAAATTGTACCATGACATCTGAATTTTCACAAAGAATCTGGACGAGCGCATGTGTGACAGATTTCTTCTTCTTCTTTTACTGCATTAGCTCCGCGCTTGGCTTTCATCAACAATGTTCGATAGAAAATCAATGTGCCATTTGTAGAGCTTCTCCTCAGCTTTTCGCCAATTAAAATCCGAGTGCATTCATTAACTAAAAGCATTTCAACTGCATCTATGCAAGTCAAACGCACTTGTGGATACACATGTATCTACACACCGCCAATGCGACGAACACATTGAACTTTTTCAACCACTTCACTGCACCACAACTAAACACTAACCCCCAAGTACTAGAACAACGAAAATTATTTCAATCAAAAACGTGACTTTTGTTGAAACTGCTTCTTCTTTAAAATATTTTTATTACACGTATATGCGAATGAATTATCGCACAGATGGAGCGTAAATCACCGAGTAAATTGCACATACAGAGAATAGTGCAATTTGAATCATTTTGAAAATTGTTATTATTGCAAATTTGATTATTGTTTCCACACACCACAGAAAGAAGTGAAAATATTTTATTTTTTTTTCTTCTTTTGCATTATTTACTCTTTGGTTAAAACTATTTGAACAATTCTGCGGATAGACGTGTACGTGTGTACTGTTTTTTGGTTGGTTTCTTTTTTTGTTAAGTCGACCTAATAATACGTAATGTTTAATTAATCTGTAACAATGTGGATGCCTTGTTTGTTTATTTCGCAGCTGCAAATCGGTGGGGTGAAAAGTTTTCTGTGATATTGGGAAATGGCCACGTGCGTGCGTTGCATGCCCAATGCAGCGGATATGTTTAAAATTTTAGCTTCCGAAAACGCAGTAGACGGCGTTTTTTATCTGACCACAGGATCAAATATCGTTTGGAAATTTTAATCAATTGTCTTCCTTCTTTAGATAGGAATTTATCCACTAAGCGGATGCGACTTCAAAGGCCCTGGTTAAACACTGTCGATTGTAAAAAAAACTTTTGAATTTCACTTGTTAGGTAAGAGACGACAAAAAAACTCGATTAGAAGTTAAAAGCATTCAAATCTATAAACAAGAGAGTTTTGTTGTGCACGTACAATTTTCGCTTCGTAGTCCTTTTTAGTAAGAGTTACAAACTGGACATTATTGTCCTTAAAATTTAGTCAAATTCTTAAAAAATGTCTGTCCAAGAGCGTTATCATGTTAACGACAATCAAGTAGCCCTTAGGTAAATAGTTTGAATACAGAAGGTATTTCTGCCTTAAGTTATAATTTACATGTTACAATTTACATGTTTTACACTGTTTAAGTGCTACGATTTGGACAACCATATTGAAACTGAACCTGACTCTTTAAAAGTATCACAAAAAATAGCATGCAGTTCAAATTAAGTCTCAAAACCATGCTAATGCTAATTATGGTAATAGACAAACGAAATTGTTTAAAATTTATATGACACTAAATTTAGAAATTCATTAAAAAATCACCAAAATCAAAGCATAACCTGGAGCGATTTATTTTGATTAGAAATATTTATTTGATTGCCTCGGAATTACGTTAATTTATAAAGAAAATTTGGAATGCAAAAACAAAATTTGAAATTCAACATTTTAAACGTTTTACTCAATGAAACTGATAGAACAATTTACTTACAAAAAAGCCGGAATAATTCATACGAACTACGCTACAAGTGTCGATAAAAATTTAATGAATAAATTATGAAATTATATGAGAGAATGTCTAGAACAACAATTTTAAAAATTCGCGGATGTCAGTGGATAAGGCCATACCATATTTCGATTGCAATAAATTCGTCGGAAGTTGACCTTGTCTACAATGAACAAATTTGTAGTAGATGTCTGTCACAGCGTGGCAGGAATAGGGTTAAGGATTCTTCTCTTGACTACTTAAGCCAGTCAAGACCGGTCAGCAATCGCTCAAGTTTGGATAATGAGCCCTGATTTAGCTTCTTGAAATTCTGACTATCGCATCTTTGCATTAGTTTTCACTCAGCAAAATCTAAAAATAAATATGCAAGTTAAAGAAAAACCCTAGTTCTGTGCAATGTTTCGTTAAACATTTATCTTGCATTTTCTCCCTATCGAGCCTTTCGAGAGTCTTAAAATATTATCTCAAGAAAATGGGTCTTTTGAATGACGAATCACCTCATTTTTAAGAAAATGGTCATTAAAACACAAATAAAAGTCGAAAAACAAGAAGTCGAGAAGAACTGTTCAATATCCAAAGGACATTTGAAACATATTCCTTGAAAAACCTTACAAGAATATAGTGCTGCGCTCTAATTTACGACTAAAAGCTTTTGAAACTTGACTTGAAAGTTACATGAAGAATAACTTTATACATTTCCCTTCATTGCAATCGCCCAAAAAGAATATTTAAGAAGCATCATACACAAAAGACTCAACATCAGTACAAAACTTGAACGCAAAAAAAAACTCTATAGTCCCTCTCCAATTCGGATCGCTCAATGCGACGCCCCAAAATACATAACTTGAATGGTATTACCCAAATAACGATGACATAAAGTCGACTTGCAAAAAGTATCAAATAAATGATCGCTTAATCTCTGCGGTTTATTTCAATTTCAGTTTGCAAATCATCATTTTAATGCTTTGCCATCGACAACTGGATCTGATGGCCCATCGGAAACCGCGCTGCATAATTAAAACAGCAAATAACATCTTACTACATTATTTATTGCTGGAATTATATCAAAAGCAATTCATAAATGAAAACCATTCAACTAAGACCCTTCCAGACACTCTCACTATGATTGATGAGGCGATTAGCTAAATACACCCCCAACAACTCCCCGATGGCCTTGATATTTTTTCCGATAACTACCCATAACTATCTGAAAATGCTAACCGTCGAAAAGCGAGAACCAAAAGACTTGAATTCTCGACCGTAAAGCTCTGTAGGTTTTTTTTGTGGGGTGCACCTTTTTGCTGTAAAAGGTTTGTCTGAAAAAGGGGCGACTATTGGCATTGATTGAGTCTGCTAAGCCAACAGCACGTGACAGTCACAATTTCATGGGAATTTTTAAATAAATCAATTCATGGAAAAGGAATTCGAGCGGACTTAACGCCTGGTCAAGTGAACGTCAACAGAACGTCAACTTGAATGTCAAATCATCCGCAAAGTTGTTGTGTTTAAAAAAGTCCTTTACTTTGACACCCTGGAGAACAAAAGAACGTTTGAGTAATGAATTCATAATTTCGAGCAGCGTGGGCGGATTCTATTCTTTTTTTGTCATTGGATGTGCTGAAGGTTTAGTTTTCACACCTGCTATTTGTTGTGGTTTACTTGAAGCTCAAAGTATTCAAATTTTTGTCCCCCAAAGCGGATATAAAGCTTTGTGTTTTCATGTTTCTTTGATAGAAAAAGAGGGAGTTTAAATTGAATTTTAAAAGTTTGAGACATTTGCATAGAGGAAAGTTTTTAAAATCAAACTTGGTGACTTTGGGCAATCGTTGGAATGTGACTGTTTGTTGATGTGTAAACTGATGGGATGTAACTTGTTAGAATTTTTATTTGATTGAGGAGTAATCGGTTTTTTTAGGTGTGATGGATCGTTGGATATAGCAGAGGGTTAACCAAATCATATCCACGATTTAGGACGAAAGCCGTAACCAAAGTGACAGGACAGAGAAGAAGCAGAAATTCAGAGCAAAATTTCCATTCATAAAATGTTTTGAATTGGCTTAAAAAGTTTAATGTGATCTTTCGACTACTGTGTAGTCTATTGCCTAGACGTAAATTAGCGAAAGTTGTCACTCGAAATATTTCCTTGCCGACTTTTGGTCACTATTTGCACTACCAGTCTTTAGAATATGTTTCAAAGAATTAATAAGCAAATGAAGATGATCTATTTCTTATAATACTGTTACATATTATATGTTCTATGAGTTTTTACATGGGAAGAAAATATTTGTGTTTGAAAGGTTGGAAACCAAAGTCAAAGAATAGGTTTTGTTAAAAGACATAACTTATACAAATTTATTCGACTAGACTATTATTTTTAATATAGTTTTATATTTTTTCTATCTCAAAACGCATGTAGCAGCAAGTTTTAGAGATGGCAAGGCTGTGGGATTTGCAGTGATGTGTAAAGAGAAGTACTAAGCGCCTGCTGGACCAACTGTCTTACGAAATCTGGTCGTATGTTCCAAGGGAAATTTTATGCCACTGAAGCTTGTCGTCAAGTCTAAGTATGTCTTAACATATTTATAAATGCAACAACTCTGATTGTGTTTTCCCCACTCTAAAAGAGATTAAATTTAATAGTTTGCTTGTTTTTGCTTTGCATTTTTTTCTGTTTCATGGTAGTGTACAATGCAACCGACCAAAAAAAAATAGACCACAAAAAACAATTTCGTGCGGCGAACTCATACTAATATTGCAAGAGTAATTGCGACCTGTGCGCCTTTGTAAGCCTCGCTACACGCCACAGGTTGGATTAAAAATCATCTCCAAACACCTACTAAGTTATTTTACTTCTAAATTGATAAAAAAGATAAAGATTGAAGTCCCCTGCCTATAGCCCTATAAATTTTACATTTAGATTAACACCCAATTTTAGTGACTTATTTCAATGGAATCGGCTCATCCTCTTTGCAAGAAATCCTGTAATCTATCCGCTCTATGGAAAAGCTTTGAATGCAAATACGAAATTACATATCTGCATTGCTACTCGAAGTATTCTTCTGTATTCATAGAAGCCTATTGTTTTAAATCTTCAGAGTTTTCCGTTGAATCCCCACACAGTTTATTCTTGATGCGGTTATAATGTCGGAGATGTGGAAAGTAGTTTAAGCCTCAAAATTTTCGTTTTCATTTGAATTTAGATCTGCGAATTTCGATGTTATAAGTCCAACCCTTAAATAGCAGAAAAGACATCAAATTTCCACGTCGCATACCCAGCCTTTTATTTATGGTTATTCGCTTCTTGCAATTTCACCAGCGCAGTTGTAGTTTTAAAATATATTTCAAAAACTTTTAATTTTAAGACAATTGCTATTCATAATTTATTACTATTTTCCACACCTCTCAACGAATGATTTTACCAAACCAAACCTCATGACACCTACAGAAACTTTCAATTCCACATAAATCCTCTCAAGTCACAACAAAAAAACAAAATTTTTGATTTTTCATTAGAAAGAAACTACTCAAAAACCTTAGTTGTTTTTTATTTTCAAAAAATGCTTAAATCGTTCTCTCCTTTCGCTTTGATGAGTTCCAATTTCCTATTCCTTTTATCTCCCGCCTTCGCAGACGGACCCCTATAAGAATATCTTTGATGGTTACTTTCATAATTTATTCATTTTGAAATGAATTTAACGAGCACGATTGCAGGAATGATTCGAAATGAGTTTTCTACATAATTACATTGCATATCCTTTGCATGGTGGAATGATGTTTTTTTACATTTTCCTATAAGGATAAGAATCCACTTGGGATGTTTATGACAAATCTCACCGATAATTTGATATTAGAGATAAATTTGATGTCATTTCTTGTGAAATTTTATTTTTTATGCGATGAGTTGTAATAAAATTTTGATTGGTCTATTGTTTTTGGCATTGATTTATAGAAATTGAAGATATTCCACAGTCGGGGTGAGGAAATCTGAGTGAGGTTTGGTCTATTGACATGTGTGGAATTATTCTAAAGTCTTCTATTTTGGTTATATGTCAACGTTAGCCAAAATGAAAGTACCTAGTCCATTCGACAATTACAATGTTCGACTGTGCATCTTTTGCAGAACTTATGCTCAGACGACGTTCTTATGTTGTCAGTTGGTTTTAAAGAGTAAATGAACGACTCTTCGCTGATAATACAAATCATGTCAGAAGTAAATATTGACTGCTTGCCAATTAAACTTGTGAGATTGCTGTGCTGCAACACTCCACATTTCGGTAACATAACAATATTCGTCCACTTGACGTAAACTTTTTTCTGTGCTTTGTAGTTTTTATATTTGAACAACACTGCTACAACTACACTCCTACACTACAATTGGTTTTAAGGCACCACCTTTCCTTTTAAGCCCTTAGCACTCAAGAGCTCCGTTATGAAGACAAAGCAAATAATTTTCCGTTCATAACATTTTTTAAATTTTATAATATTGATTTGCATAATAAATTAAAAAAAAAATATAGCATACAACGATGACTTTTATTTGATTTACTAATATGTAAATATGATCATTTCACTGATATTGCTTCGAGTTGTTGAAAATATGACTAAAAAAAAACATCGAGTGCAAAAGGTTGGATTGATAAAATGCAAATTTGCATTGCACATTGCAATAAATGTTTCCACTAAAAATAATTTCCTTTTTGATTGAAGCGACATTTGAGCAATGGTTTTCATTCATTTTCGCTAAGCGCAAAGTTCCTAGAAAAACTCGACATAATACAAACATTTCATTTTCAATATAATCCAAATACTTTCACAGAGCGGAAATGTACGCCTTTCTGCGAATTTCACCGGACGTATAATTCGTTAGCGTGTATGAGAGTTGTTCACATGGTTGTTGCTGACATGGTTTCGCTGAATGGGTGCACTTCACAGTGTCAGTTCATATAAAAATCCATTATTGTCAGTTATCCGTTTCCTGTAAACGGAAATGGTAGACGAAAATTTATCATTTACTTGAAGTCGTTACCTTGAAATGTAAGTACTGCGTGATATGCACAGCGACAGTCAACTGGGACGCAGCTCGGTTCGTAACTGTTGCTCCAGGAAATGCAATTTCTATTTTCGACGGTAGGCTTCTCTAAGCATTGTGGCCTGATCCGGATTTCTTATTAGGAGTGTATAGTGGTGTGGACTATGATTTTTTCGGAAGAAGAAAGGAGAATAGCAACACGTTAGATTATTTTATTTCACAAAAGTGACTTTAATTCAACAAAAAATAAATAAATAACACACAAGAATTTGGAGACATGAAAACCAAGAATTTGCGTAACTGGTAAAATATGCATATTTCCTATAGACAACAAGTGTCTAAAGAAGCCTATTTTTAATTTATAAGAAAGTGAGCTTCAGAAGCTTACATAATGAAAACTTGTGGATCATTCTAAAGTTGGTTGTAAGCCAACTACTCCTAAGCTTGATCATCCTTTTGAAGTACCAAAAGTCTCCTACATAGGTCTATAAATAAAACAATTTTACCTTCCACCTCAACAATCAACCGTCTCCATTCATTGAAACTCACTACCAGGAAATTTATTGCAGATCAATGCGAATTTTATTAAACAGCAGAATCATATTACAGAGTAGAATAATTCTTATGTAGGGAAAATAATTATAATGAATTCATTATAACTAAAGATTTCTTTAATAAGAAAAAACAAGCGCTTAAATAAGAGTGAGTAAGTGAGTAGTTACGAGTAAAATTAACATAACTCAATGAATGCAAAAAATTGAAAAAAAATGTAAAGAAGAATTTAGATAAAATTCACTTAAACCTAAATAATCCTTTACTTCATCTGAGTTTAACAAAGAATTTATAAGGACGTTCTGACGATTTAACCATTCGTTCTCAAAATTATTATTAATTAATATATAAGAAGATAAGAAATTTTGGATGTTTTTGTTAAAATTTTAAATATATCATGCAAAACTGTAAAAAAAAAAATGCCAGGTAAGATTCAGATTGAGTTTCAGTATTGTATTTTGACTTGGAGGGTTTTTTTTTTTTGTGAAATTAAACACTTTACTTTAGCAAGGGGAGGAGTTAATTAATGTTAGAAGTATGACGACTCTATAAAGTAGAAGTTTGTTGGTGTTCGATAAGGATTTCAAATTATTTGAAAATAAATTTTAAAATATATAAGGCAATAAAAGGCCTTAAAACATGACATTTGAAAGTTTTTTGTTTTTATTCAAGGCATTTCAAATGTTTATGCAAAATTTGTTTTCAATCTAAATTGTATAATTAATATTTTGTTTAACTGATGATATGGCAGACTCGTGATAGTTTTAGCATTAAAACGTATTACAAAAGAGATTTTGTAAGAAATTCCACCTCTAATGGAATGACTAAGATTGATTAAGTCCCATACTAAATTTTGACTCTTCTTTCTGCAGGTAAATGCTTAGAGAGATGCTTGAATTTTTATTTCACAAAAAAATTACAATCCCCAAGGCAAAAAAATTAATGACAAAATAAAAACTATTTATTAAATTTAATACACAGCTAACTATCGGATACTTTTAATAATTCGGGAAGAGATTAGTTTCCTTTGTAAGGTTAGTGCCACCTAACCACTCTCAACTCCTTAATTATAATTTGCGTACCAAATTGGTGCCTGGAAGAAAGATGTTGACACCAGTTCATGCACATTGAAGGACTTATATGTGAATGATGTGTAATCTGATTTAGCGAACTTTGATGCTAATGACTCATCGGATATTAAAATATTCTGCATAAATGTGTTACAGCTGGTATGTTTTCCGTTTCCAGTTAACTTAACAAAGGACATTGGTCCTAACTTGTATTTTTCACATATTCCCTAGTCTGTAACATCTATTAATTATTATTGTCATAAAGACAGATATTAAATATATTAGAATAATAAAAAAAAGTTAATTCATTCAATTGAGACGAGTGACGTTCTGCACCTTTGAAAACTACGATGTGACTTATCAGTAAATCATGCTGTCCCAACAATCTAAGCAGAAGCTGTAGATTAGTCGGTATTGTCTTTGGTTCTTTAATATGCGCTCGATACACCATTAAATCCTTGAGCCTTAGATCTGTAACCACAAATTTCTTAGAATTAGTAAATCCTTCTTACGGTCGTCCACTTCTAAAGCGATGGATGGTTGCTTTTTTTTACAAAAAAGCCTGAAACCAAACGTTGTATGAAAGCTTAGAATGTTTTTTGTTTCCTATTTAGATTGAATAATGTCTTCTTCAAAACAGACAGAAGAAATGCACTGCAGAAGAGTACTGCTAGTTCTTTGTTGTTTACTCGTTTGAAGATTTCGTTGAAAATGGTTTCATCGGATGAAGTCACCTCGTAAACTTTACCCCACAGCATCCTCCTGTCTTTATGTTCGAAAAATACTCCTTAGCAGTTCAACAATTGATAGCTCGAATATCTTTCGATTTACATGGACTGTGAATCATTTACCAGCAAAAGAGTTGGGTAGAGAGTCTTCAAAGCTCTTTCTTTTCAAATGCAATTTGCTATAAATCATAGATGCCTTTTAAAGATACGTGTATGGCAGTAATAGAATTGTATCATTATCAAAACAAGTAAGTTCAAAATATCGAACACATCGAAATTTTAATTCCAATGTTTTATCGCCCTTTAAAAGATCCTTTCGAAGACACCGAAATTGATATGCAACTGTGCTCCCACTCGCAGCTCTGCAAAAGACTAATTGCTCCACGAAGCTGCTTTCCTGAATGTCGCTAATTTGCGAAAGATATCGCTTTGTGGTATTTCCTCCGAAAAAAATGTCTCTTTTTTTTTCCACAGTTCCAGGAATAGAAATAAAATAGTGTGGGAAAATTAATAAAATTGCTGCTCCCAGTTGGGGTCTCCCATCGTCGACCTCACGGAGGGCATTGACACACTTCGTGCATCGGCAATAAATTTCAATGAAATCAAAAGGGACGATACAATTACGTAATTGAAAGCTATGTATCGGACAGCTTTGATGTCTCGAACGAAAGGAGTGATTGTTGCTTTGTCGACGTTATTATTCACAACCTTCATTTGGAAGAGGACAAAGATGCTGACCTGTGAGACAAGGGGTGATGTGGTCCTTTGGTTGATGACAAATTTAGGGTGGAGACTCTTACTGATTGTTCGAAAATGCGATAAGGGTAGCTCAATGGGGATTCTGATCTGTTAGCTAGGTTTCTACTTAAGGTACATGTATTTCAGAAATATTCTCCTTTATTTTTCTTGTTGCAAAAACATTGTTCTTAAGACTACATTCCATAAATTACAATGTAGTCATGTAGTCATGTCTAAGGAAAAATGTTATATTTTAGCTACGATAGCGATACAGAAGAATAATATTATATTTCAGATATTTATGTTAAAGCCTGATTTCGGTAGTCACCGACTTTTATTTAGTACCATGAGCTCGTCAAACGCATGAAGGTCCTAAATTTCAAAAGTTTAGACTTTCGATTCACATCGCGATTGTAGCTTAACCTAAGTGAAGTCCAAAGTTTTTTTTTAGATTCACCACCTTTGCGCATTTCCTTTGCTTGACCTTAGCTTCCTTCAACTTCATTTTCAAATTCGCGAATAGCCTGTCTTTTAATGTCCCACCCGGTGAACTGCAAATTTATTCTTCAAAAGACTTCAACCCATGATGAGGGTTTCAAATTTAACGCTTCGTCACCTTTGAAATTGACGATTAAAAACGAAGACCGTTATAAAACTCCATTGTACGCTCGTTGTCATTAAATAAAGTTCTTAAATTCTTTAATCGAAGTGTATGAGATGTAAATGGGCTCTGTCATAATTCGAAAGGTTCTTCATAAACGAGAATAAGGTTAACGAGAAGTTTTAAGGGTTGTGGAGGTCAATTTGGTTTTTATGCTACTATGCATTGTTTCAAGAGGGATGTCGATTAACGAACAAGTGCTTTTGAATCTATTTGACCTTGGTCGATGATGAGGGTAGGTCGTGAGGATTTCTGGTTCTATAAAAATATTGCACGTGGGTGGCTTAGAATTTGTTTTAGAGTTTGCACTGCGCTCGGAGCTGCAAAAGTCGATAAAATTTTATTATTTTCAACCATTTGTATGCGAAGTACATGTAAAAATGGTGATTCGTTGGAATGGATAGTATCCGCGCAATTTTTTTTTTTTTTGAAAATTTGCAGCGGTCTCTGAATGTAATTTAATCAAACTTCATCAAAACGTAGTTAAGGACATAGTATTTTCTGCATTTTTTGAACGACAAGTAACACAAGATTCACTCACAAACGCTTCCACAACCTGGCCGATAATGCGATTATGTTTTAAGAAATTAAGTACTAACTGAACTAAATGAAAGCACCCTCTATATGCAAGAAAATTATAGATCTTTCTTTTTCGAATCAGGAAACAGTTTTGACTACGGGCAGTTGATCTCGAACATTTTTTTTCTGACTTAACCACATTGAATGAGAAAAATGGTAGAGATTGCAAAAAAGACTTGCTCTCTATCTAAACTCAAGTCAAGCCTGCATGATTGCTCAAGTTAAGCCTGATAGATTGCTTTTCTGCAGGGCAAAAAAAAACATTAATCAACAAAGGATCTTTAGGACTTCGGCTTTAACATTTACATTTGACATGTAGTCAGATCATTTTAGTCTATAAAAAATTATTTTGATTAGATGAGTGTTGTTCTTAAAGAGAAAAGAATCGTTTGTTTGTTGCGTCGACTAAATTATTCCCAGAAGAGTAAAAATATTTTGGACCCACTAAATTCTTTAGGTTCTCATCTTGCAAAACATTTTCTCACTGTACAGAGTGACTGTGATGAATAGTGAATTCGACAATTCACTGAACATACCGTAGTTCGATGCAAAACCACTGAATCGAAAGATGGACCTTTTACGATTCCATCTCACACAAATGACTAACAGTCCTCTCAGAATATGTTTCCCATTAAAACAGGCTGCTAAATCTGTTCTGACAACAATCCCAACAAAAGTTGACATTGGTTGCATGATTAGTCTAACCATAAAAATTGACTTCTCCACTTCAATTTGTCAAAAGGTCACCAAACAATGTTCATTCTGCGTGAACTTCATGCAATCATTCCACTCAAATTGAATCCTTTCTGGTTGACATGACATACCTGGTGCAAGCATGCTTGACGTGTCTCATGGTGATAATTATCTAGGTATGCCGAAAGTTACTGAAAACAATTTAACTACTATTGTTTCACCCTCCAAAGCAACATCATCCGAGAGATAGTGCGTGGCAGAAATATTCATTAAATTACAATAATCTCCGGGCCCATGCAGGTTTCCGGATTTATCATTACGATATCCGTTTGTTTTGGCATAAATTTTGCACTAAAGTGCACACATCCTGTGGCACATACACATATGTACGTCCTATGAAATATTGTTCATTGCCCGAATGCATATTCTATGAGAGTAGATCTTTCCTGATGCAGTACATCACAGGATAGTGGTAGTTGTATTTGCGTAGCTAATGGATACACACAAAAGCATTTGCTGGAGCAAATTCTAATCGAAATTTTTTTTAAGGTAGAATAAACCCATAAAAGGTAGTGTTTTATTATAAATGGAATGTATGCAGAATGTTGTGAAAACAGCCACGATAATTTATGTCTGCGAATATTAGAGGGAAATTTCTTTATGAAACTCTGCTTGGCTATTTAGTCAGATGTTGTTTTAATGGACAACAATTTGTTAAATTCCAACAACAACAATGGTGTTAAATTCCTCACATTTGCATGAAGAATAGCACAGGCACTTATCATGAAGCTGGCTTTTTTTCTACTTCCCTTTAATTTAAATATGGATACTTGGATACGAATGCCTTTATAAAAAAATACCTTTATAAACAAATTAAAGTTAAAGCACGTTAAAGGTCAGCATACGACTTACAACAAAAAGTGCAAAATGTCGGGTTTGCTTGATTGATGAATTTGATTGTTTTTTTTTTCTAGATTTAAACCTAGAACACCACTTGATATTCAAGAAAAAAAAAAAACGGGAATACAATCGAGAACTGAACCCACCATTCTCGAATACAAGGAAGGCACTGTATCAACTGCTGTGGTGCACCGTTTCCTGGCATTATTTGCTTTTCTTTTTTTTTAAAAAAAAGGAGCCGCTTGCAAAAACGTTTGGAAATTAATAACCTTTACTTAAGCTTTCGCAATACTTAATCTCGTTAAAATTGGTGACCCCAAGCTCATTTTCGGCATCCTTTCCTTTATTCTTCTAATCTCTCTAACCGAATTTCAAAAAGTGTGTAATTTTTGATTTGCACCTTCCCTCGCATATGTTGTTCATTTTAGCGAAAAATAAAAACAAAAAAAAAATTGTATTCAATATTAATATAGTCCAATCCCTCTAAATCCAACTACCTTTAAGTCGAATTTCTCCCTAACTTGAAAAACCGGTCAAGTGTGAGTTTTACTCATCCGCCGAGGGTTCCGTTCGTAAACGGATTAGTAGCTTAGACTTAATATAAGTCTAAGAAATTAACAAACTTAAATAGTCAAATCAAATCAAACTCAATTCAATGTTCATTCAGCAAAATTCTTCTTTTCATTTCGAACGAAACACAACAAATGAAAATCCTTTCCCATTTGCTGATCGCGCCAGCCGTGTGAAAATTGCTTTGGTGGATTTAGGGGATGAAATGCCGCAAGCGACACTGAGACTGCCGCCAGTTCAACGTTTTTTTGCGATAACTGATTCGATTTAAATCGTTAATATCTCGAAAAATTGTATGAAAATATTTTTTTTTACATAATATTTTATTGTTCTTTCGCCGATATCTACAAAATGGCGTTTTCAGATCTTCAAAATTCGAATGTTGTTTTTTTTTTGTTTTTGGCCAATATCTCGAAAACTATTAAAGCCAGAGTGCTCAAACCAATTTTAACACAAAGATTACATCAAAACCTACATTTCAGATTTTTTTTCAGATTCTTAGACCAATGGGTGTGGAAATGAGAGGGGCGGGACGCGTTTTTCTCGACTTTGACGCTTAATATCTCGAAAACTTAACTTCCAAATGAAAAGTTCAAAATGAAAACTCGTTTTCATTTTACAAGACCTATCCGATGGTACCTCACTTAATAAATGCTCGTAAAATTTTTTTCAAAAAAAGTTAGTAATTAATTTATTTTAGTATGAATAAAAAATCATACACGATTTTCGGATAATTTTGAGGTATTGCGATGAGTTTCCCCATAACTACAATTTTTTTCAGATTTTTTGTTCAAATATTCTAGATAATAAGGTGGGGGACACGGTACGCAAGTCAGTTTTTGGCAGTTTGTTGGCTAATAACTTCTTACCAATAAGAGTGAGACGACTTGCATACTACAACCTTTTGATCTAACTATCATTCTCTTTCCAACGATACCCATATCAAGAAACTAGTAAAAGAAATTTGTTCTTCGAATTTAGTATTGGTACTAAGTTTTCTGGTAATATGCAATTTTCTTAAAATTTTTCACCTGAACTTCCTTTGGGCAAGTGAAATACATCTTCTGGCGAAGTTTCATTTCTTAAGTCTTAGTGGTTTGCCAATTACCAAGAATAAAGCCTAATGACAGACATTTTCATAATCAGCACAGCGCCCCCTTTCCAATGATACCCATATCGACTATCAAAGTTAATAAAAGTTTTTTCGGGTGTTAGTATTAGTACTAACGTTTTCTTTAATCTACGACTAACTCCTAAGAGGGTGCATGATTTATTTTTGGGTCGCCTAAATACATCTTCAGTCCAAATTCCATCTCTTAACTACAAAGAACTTATAAGTTATAGTCAAATATGTAAAAGGCGACAGACAGAAACCGAAGTGATTCCATAAGGGTTTCGTTATTCCTTTGGAACAAAACCCTAAAAACCATCGCCTAAGTCGAACTCTCTCTAACTCGAACTACTTTTGATGTTGATGTGGATTCGACTGTATATATTAATAGGCAATCAACGCAGAAAACAGTAGTAGACTAATAGAATTGTAATTGACATATCGCTTTAAATCTCAAATAATGTTCGTTGAACTTATTGACTTCAAAAATTTAATGTGAATTCACTGGTGACCTCAACTAAGATACAGTGAATTCACATTTTTTTTCGGACCATCATTTGGCTTAGTTCTAAGATCGTTGAAAATTAAATGCGTTAGTCATTGAGTCCCAAAGAATAGTGACTCATATTTTCCTACCTTTAATAAATGTCAAAAAACAGACGGTAAATAAATTGGAATAATAATAACAACTGCAGTCACTTTTACCGAAAAGTCTTGGTGAAAGTCCAATAATTTTGAATGAATTCAATCGATTTACACCCTCCAAAGATTTAATTCGTTTTCAACTCTGGATAAGAGGGGTTGATAATTTCTTGTTTTCTTAATTCTTAATGCCTCTCTGATCCGTTCTCCGATTCTCATTCAAACATTAATAATGCAAATATATTATCTACGTAGTTGACAGTCAGGAAACAGATTTTAACGTTGCCGACAGTGTAAAAGTGTGCCTAATAACATTCAAGTACCCTTCAATATACTAAGAGAAAAGGACTTAATAAGGTACTTTACTTGACACAGTACACAGTACATTGTACTTCTACTTTTCAAAAAAACTACAAGTACAGGTTACTAGGTACTTGTAGGTACTGGTAGATGAAAATTTACAGGTCAGAAACCAAATATATTGGTATTTCATGATTCCTGTTTCCTCTGTCATCAAATGGAAAACATTAATTCTGAAAAGTATTCATGATTTCTCTTTTCGATAATTTCGTGAGAGAGTTGTTGAAAATTTCAGTGGAAAATTCAACCACCTGAGCTACAAATTGATTTCGCTACAATTTTTATTCAATCTAAAGAGCTCTTTAAATGAATAAGGAATTAGTAGTCTTAGGCACTCTGTCCTAAACATGTCACAGCATTCCAAGTTATTTGTTTATGGACATGTGCATAGATGACGTGATGAAACACAGTTCCTTCTTTCATACTCATTCACTCATTTCTTTTGTATATCTTTTATATCCTTTGTATCGCAGCTGAGAATTCAGTATTCAGCTTTCCTTCATGGTAAATAATTTCATACTTCTGATTATACCTTAAGAAAACCCTAAGCAAAATTGCCCAGAATGACAACAGCTTACTTATTTGAATTTTTCCAGAATTAGATAAAGTTTTTTTTGGTCAAAAGACCAGAATTGGGTAGCTTCTGGCCAAGCTGAAGGTCTCCAATTGTTGTATTCTTACAACTTCCCTAGTAAATCAACTGGAGCAGTGATTAGTGACGTGAATAAAAATACGCCCTCCTCCATAAATTCACCCCGAACAACTTCAAGAGTTATTGTCAAAAAACAGAAATTTATGCCTGCCTCTGGTAAACAAAAAACTTTCTCCTTAATTCCGGGAAAAAAACCCGAAGCAGTCTCCATGCAAAATGCGATTAGATAAATAAATGGATAACGCTTACGCGATTTATGTTACGTTAGTGTTGACTGCCATAACGCGCCGGCCATGGACAAAGGCAATATCCTTAACGGCAACTGTAGTGTCACGGACAATTACCTCAAGTCATTTGCACCAGATACTCGACAGCGAATGAAATGTACTCGTGTCTGCCAAGACTGTCCGCCAGAACTCATTGCAATTTATCTACAACCTGAACTCAACTGTTCGCCGCTCTCTCCCTGATGATGGCATCTTGTTTCAGAGGAATTTTCTCCTAATGGATGGCATCTATCATTCACAACTAAATCGTAGCTCATCAGTCTCAAGAATGAGCCGGTAAATGACCCAAACGTCTTAATTAATTTTGATATAAAATTACCTCCTCAACGAGCTGTAATTTTCCAAGCCTATAACTAATCTTGTTCTTTCTTTCTTTCAGATTACAACATCAGCTATATCGGCAGCTAATCAAGTAATGCCCCACCTCGGACGTAATTGCTTAAAAGCAAAGGTATCTCACCCAGGCCGAGCTGACGAGGGCACAAAGGAGCCAATGATACACACACAAATCCAGGATAAGACCATTTCCAAAACGAGATTGTTGCTTTATTAAACTTTACAAACACCCCCCTCCATACCCCCAGAAGCACATCCTTGCACGGAGGAAGAAAAATGGCACTTCGACGCCAGGACATTCTGTATCTTGTGATAATTTATTTTAAGCTCCAAAGTTCGACGGGCTACGGCGAAACGCACTTAGCAGCGACATCCTTGGAAGAAGCCGGTGTCCAGGCCCGCACCCACAGGACAACAGCCACAGCAGCGTTCTCATTGTATTCGAGTTTGACTGAAAAGAAACAAAAGATACTCAGGTCAGGAGGTGTAATTAGTCGGAGGGCGGTAGATATTGATCCGGAAGACGGTGACAGTCCCGCCGAGTGGGATGACGGCAGAAGCGATGCGACTGCGTTCAGTATTAATGACACATCCGTTGCCGGAACGAACACCACAGCGCTGGGTTATGCCTTGATGGGTGGTGGCAATGGCGAGGACGACTTTGAGAACAATAATAATCAATTTGAGGCAAGTCGCAGGGACGAGGTGCAGACTTTGTGCGCCGACGGGGAGGAGAACAATGCAAACTGCACCATCTCCAACCAGACGACGTGTTTCGATGACAACCTTCCGTGCAACGCAACAAAGGCGGAGTATATGCAAATTCTCTACGACTACATGTACCCGAAGACAGCTGAATGGATATTAATTTTCGTGCATGGAATTGTGTTCATCACTGGTTTGGTGAGTAGAAAGGCTGTTCTAACTGCGAGCTTCTGTCTGATGGATGCACATGAGAGAAGAGGAACTCGGAGGCGCCTTTTTCTTCCTGATGTTCAAGTTGTTAGCTTTGATTTTCCGTTGTTCTGTCTGCGGTGTGATTTGCATGCATAACCACAAAATTTTATGCTGTCTGCAAGTCGTTTCCGTTGGACGGATACGGGGAGCTGCTTTGGTAAGAAATGGCGGCTGTTTTAGGAGGTGGTTGAATTGTTTGTTTCCACAACCTTGGAGCATCTTTATGACTTTATCGTTTTGATATTTCCAGCTTCACTTCTAAGGAGTACAGAAACTTCACTGTTTTGAAATTAAACAGAGGTATAGGTTGCTGCAGCAACAGGTAGAAGGATGTTTTCAGTTGCTCACTACTGAATGCTAATAAATGAATGAAAATTTTATAGCAAAATGCTCCTAGACATCTATGCTAGAAGTAAAAGAGATTTATTTTTTTGACCTAATGGTTGTCGACCTTTGTATGAGCAGCATTATTTTAAATGCATCTGCATCATATTATTTGGCTTTTGTCATAGGGAAAATGAAGTGTTACACTTGCAACATGCATTGGTTTTTTTTTTTTATACGAAACTTTTGCTACGGAATTGTGCTAGAAGTTGTTGTTGTGGATGAAATTGTGGATGAAAAGTCAACTCGCGGGAAACATCCACTTTTTGAAAAATCTTGCAATTGGAGTACTAGAGCTTATTTAATGAGTGTTTGAATGCTCGGAACATGGGTGTACACTTTCTTTTGACTCTGACTGTAAATATTCCACGGCAAATCGCCCTGCCCATATCGGGCGATCAGAACGTGGGTGAATCATTCGTGGGATAAATTGTTTTGTAGGCTAACAGATTTCTTGATAGCCGCGTCAACGCGTAATGATAACTAAACAAAACAAGGTTCCAATAGGAGACATTCCACAATGACATGGAATGCCTTAAAACTCAAATCTAGCTGAAGGCCGTTCCGTTTGCTCACACTCAAATTCAAACTCTTTAATCGCATCCTCGGCAAGCTTTTGCTCATCATCTAATTCAGAGAGAGAGATTAATCAAAATGGCACTGAATGATAAAAACAAAATACAGTAAACTCTCGATAATTCGAATTTTATAGGGCCAGGAAAAAACCTCGAATTACAAAGGTTTTCAAATTACGGAGGTTTCAGAAAAAAAAAATACTGCTCACTTTCGCCAGCAAACTTGTTTTCGAATTATAGAGCGAATTATAGCTATCACTTTCGAATTATAGAGGTTTTCATGTTTCTTTCGAATTAAAGAGGGGACCAAATTGCATAGGTTTTCTTAGTTTTTTTTTTAGAGAACAGTCAGAATGCTTCGATTTACAGGAGTTTTCGAATTATAGAGATTCGAATTATCGTTTACTGTAAATGTACCCTTAAATTGAAAATAAAATATAAGAAGAAATGCAAACTACTCACACGCCGAGGATCTGACCATAGAATACTAAGTATATTTTAAGTAGTATTTTGTTAAAAGCGTGTGCATTTTAAATTTGCATGAAAGCAAAACTACTGCAGCTTATTAAACAAAATTATATTACTTTTTGCCAATGCATTATGACGCGGACATATGAATAGCTGGGCGATGTTTTTGTACTTCCTAAAAGTCCAACTTTCAACCAGTTTTTCGAAAGGTTGAGCGCGTGTGTCACGAATTTCACCTATGTTGCTCTCAGTGCTAACCTATGCTTGTACTTTCACTGGTTTTCCAGCCTAGGCAAACAACGCAAGATATTCGCACAAAAAAATAATACAACGGTACGATATCGGACAAAGCCTATGGAACAGGTCTTTTCTTAAAGACGTTTCTCTCCTGCACTAAACTCCTGCTAGAATCAATAGCTTTCGAGTTAAAGTTCGTGCATTTTTGGAAAAGCTGTAGATGACAACATTTCGACACAGTGCATTTTCCAACATGTTAATCGAGTGCCAATGGGTTCCCACACATTCTGCAATTCGTTAATTGACAACTCGATAAAAATGTGCAATTCTGAAAAAAAAATTGGTCAGGAGAAAAACGCTTCGTTATAAACCAAAGCTTGTCTATCTTCTTAGTTCGCTTAATAGTTTTCTTCACAAGTATCGTGATAGAATAATCCCCAAAGCCATTCTGCCTGCCTTTTATCCCATCAAGCGCATCAGCTCATTGAGGTAACTTAGCATAACCTCAAAACACTTCTCACCGCATCGTGAAGTTTTTTTTAACTCCCCTCCAATAAGAGTCTCAAACATACTTCATTTAATTTCCAACTCAAAAAAAAGAAAGATACCTCAGATCCCTTAATTATTTTCTTCTTACTTATCATCCATCATTTAATGCTGTTTTCCTCGAGGATTTTTATTACAACCACGAACTATGGAGCTAATTAGCTTCTGTTTTTGTTTGCCTGAGCTTCGCACAGAGAAAAACAAAACTTCATTCTCTAGGGACACTTGTTTCGCATGTGAAAATGTGGTAAATTGTTCTTTTTCTCCATTTTGTTTTATTGAAGTGAATTGGTAAGTAAGCACGAATGACAGTGAAACGCATTTAAATCATAAGAGCTAATTACATTTGTGCCCTTAGACTACTCTTATGTCCATGGATGTCTTTCGAAGAAGAATTCTATTGTTTTGTTATTTAGTAGTTCGGACACATTTCAAAATGATGAGTTTCTAAGGACACTGGGGAAAATTTCGTATAATGTCCTTACAAGTAGCTACAAGTTGTGAAGAGTCAATGTGTCCGGACTTTAAGTGTCAGCTTAGCTCTGTGAAGTATTTTAATGAACTTCGTAAAAGTTGCACCTTATATGAAAAAGTCAAGTAGTATTCATTTCGTGTGCAAGCTCCATTGAAACAATATTTTAGGACTCATCATGAACTAATCTGTGGTACCTACAAAAAGTTTTTTCGGTGAAACTTACGTCAGATTGGTTTCAGAAAAATGGAGTCAAGGTCTACTGACAAATTTCTTGTAACTGTAACTGTGACATACTTTTTTTAAGTCCGATTCACATCAAACATATCAAAATTGTTGCATTTTAGTTTCTTCACAATCTACCTTGTTAATTTTAGAGCTGTTCAATTCACTTTGCTCATATGTACTTATACATTACTTACAAGCACTCAAATCGTTCCTTCCTTAATTTACTCCTCCTTGCAGGTGCACAGCTTTCAATGTTCGAGTTGAAGCTGTGGTCTTTAATTCCTGTTAAATTAGAACGACTCACAGCATGTCCTGTTATTGAGAAATACCATTCAGTCTCTAGATGATATAATTAATTCATTTTGACATGGAAATATATATGTACATATTATTCAATGAATTGAGGATAAGTGTACCTCAATTACTCATGTAAGCTTTTTCGATTTCTGTGAACTGAGGAATGAAAGGTTACGAATTCCTTTTTGAAAATAATAATTCAAACTCTTAAAGCTCAGAAATCAATACCTAATTTGAAATTCTGGTTCTTAATCTGCTTTGTAACTTTTATCTTCTTCTGACACTAATAACGAAAATGCAGAAAAATTATGTCTGTGTCGTCTTTAGAAATTTTACTCGATCATCTTGTGTCATCTTGCCAAAGGGGGTACTCGGGTGTTACAAAATGTCCAAATTCTCTAGTGAAACTCTGTGTAATACAATTTTTCTAAGAACGTCAAATCTTATCCGACTCTGAGAATTTTGTTGTCAATGCTGTGGGCTATAAAATAAATTCAAATTTAAATAAGAAAAAAAAAGGATTAGAAATAAATTGTTTGTTTTGAACATTAGCGAAACTGATTCTATTTACCAAAATATAATTGATGGACCAAATGGCCTAGCGTTTTTTATCAATGCCACAGACAATGTATTTATTTTTTGGTTTCTTTGAAAATAAAGACACCGACGAGTAACAACAAGTGTTTTTTGATTTGGCCCTCTGTCCTCTTCCTTTTCTACATACGAAGCTAATTTAAATCCCGACCGATAGAATTAAGTACCACAATTTGCAATTTTGTGGCACGCAACTTTCTGTTAATATTTCACCTGAAAATGAAAATTACTTGAATTGCTTCCAAACACAAGGTTTGGAGTTCCTAGTAGTAAACGTTCAGTAATTCTATTTTTGTATCTGAATAATGAGAAAATTAATGAGTAGCCGAACATTTTAAAATATTCTATCCTATCCATCCTTTAAACAGTATGCTCTAAGAGAAGCGCTAAATGTTTAAACGTTTTACAAAAGAATTACAGTGCTCCACAAAAGTTTGCGTACGATAGTGAAACATGCGAAAAAGGGCTATATATGACAATTTGTTTTGAAAGGTATATTTGAACAGAGCAAAGCATAAAGCTGCGGAATTTACCAAAGATAATTCAATACTCTTGTTCATTCAAAAGTTATTCAAAACTCAATCCACAAAAGCTTGCGTACGGTGAGTAAAATTTCTCAATAGGGACTATTTAAATGACTGTAAATTAAGGAAGCAAGTAAATACATAGGCTTTGTATACCCGTTGATAGCAAGTGACGAAATGTAGAAAAGTCCACAAATATTGTACCAAAAGACCGTAAGTATGGGAAAAACGGAACTTAGTTTGAATTAGAGGCTAATGACTACTAATTTGTAGTAGGAAGGACGAATGTCCTGCATGGAGATATCAAAAAAAAAGTCAGTCAAAAATCTAACAAATAATAAATCACTTCAGGTGCGATGGACAATGGCAAACAAAAGCAGAACTGACGAATGACCCAAGCTCTCTGCAAGAGATATACCAAGAAAGCAGAAGTAAATAATACTAAAACTTTTGCAGTTTTAGCTGACCACTCATTGAATAAGATTTTAAATTCCATTCTTTCCACGAAACGTATATTTTTGTCAGCGCTCATTATACAAAATTTCGCTTTTGCTGTTTTTCTTGTAAAATTGACCCTGATGACTCATTCTTTTACTGATTGGAAAGCCAAATTATTTTTTATAATATGGCAATGGAGTTTTCTTAGAAAGAAATAGACTCGAGATTGTCAATCGACGGGCTTCGAAATGAAAAATTAATCTTTGGAAATTTTTAAATAAAACTAAATGAAACACGATAGCAACAAACTATTTTTTTCTTGCTATTTTAATTGATTTTCTGTAATAAAGAGTTGTCTATTAAGGTAGAAACCAAACCAAGTATCCGCCTAATGCCTTAGTCCTTAATTCAAAATAATACCGCAGTAAAAGAAACAAAATCACGAACACATAAACTCACAAGAGCACATATATATTTTCAAAATTTTCTGCAAAAATCTAGCTTTTTCTTCGAAATGATTCCATTTCCCTGTCAAAGTGACTCCCGCCTTTTCTGTAGACGCCCGTATGGTATTTCAAGTCTCACAAATTCTAATGGATAACATCAGTAAATTTTAATTAAGCAAAACAGAAAATGCAACGTAAGCAAGGATCCCTAAAGGGATAGCAAACAAGCCAATGGAATGCTCTCTGTTTTTTTCTTATGGCTCTTTAGAAAATTTACTGACTCACATTGAAAAATATATGAAACACTTAGCAAAATTAAATGGTTTTTTGGCGGAGCATCCTAATTACGCTCAACAATTAATTAATTCTTGAAAACAAATGCTATTTTTGGGTAGTCAAAAGTAATTAGGTGCGTTCATGACAATCAAATATTAGGAACTTGAAAAGTGATTTATATTATCGAAACAGACTCGCTACATTTTGCTCTCGGCACCTCATAAATGCAATGAAAAGTGGCGTCTATTTAAGAAGAGGAATTACAAGCATTTGTATCTACTATATGAGGGACAAGTGTGAAATACGTGTGAAGTATTGGACGAGTAATGAACTCGTTGGCTGTGTGAAGAAGAATAGAATATGTCTTTAGCTTTTAGACGATGACCCTTTTGATGCTTATAGAAGCACGTATTTTCAATTTATTACTATTGTTATAATTTATTAACGAAATTTTCAATTTAATTTCACAGTTTTTTGAGATAAAAAGTGTGAAATTTTTTTATTTTAATAAGTATTAGTACTGCAGTAAACTAAAAAATACAAAGAATCTTTTCTTTTAACCGTTTTTTTGTTTTTTCTTTTATGAGAGTTGTTCTTTGTTTCTTTTAAGCGTTTTTAGGGTTTCGTTCCAAAGGAAAAACGAAACCCTTATAGAATCACTTCGGTGTTTGTCTGTTTTATCCTTATATGAGTTTTTCTTATATTCGTTAAGTACTAAAAAAAATTTAAAGTATTAAAATAAACATTAACATTTTCTACTCGTTAGCTTTGCAATTTCTGAAATAGATTAAACTGAGTTTAACTGAGCTCAAAATTGGGTAGTTCCTGTAAAAAATTCCAAAGGGAAAATTCTTTTCTGTGGAATAAGGGCTTTAACTGGCTTTGTGTGAAATGCACCAATTTTCCTATTAGTAACTGCGTTTTCCTCATATGTATTAAGGACACAAACAGTGAAAAATTGTAGGAACAATAAAATCTGGTTTACACTTAACAGAAAAATACTGAGAAGAGCGAATTTTTTGCTTTGTGTACCGCCGTTAAAAGGAATTGACATGTATCATTCCAGTATCTAATTTAAAGTTTGCAAAGTTCCCTTTGTTTTATTGCAGTTTTGGTTTTTCTATACATCGTAATAGTTATTCATTTCATTATACATTTTGAAGGACTACTACATGAGCCAAAACTTTTCGCAGCTGGTTGCGTCGAAATGTAAAGGAATGCAATGAATTTTGAACTCAGAGAAATATTTCACTGGAGTAGAAAATAATAGAATCCCTTGGTTATTTGGAATCGTTCCAACAAGGGCTATTTTTCAGCTGAGAGATTCTAGTGGAAAAATATGAGGGAGTGATTTGGCAACGTAACGCCAATTAAATGAACTTGAATTCGTAGAATCGTTGTTGGCTGCAGTAATGTTGCAATTACTGGAATCCATCACTTAACTCCAGAAAGCCGGAGTTATTGGAAATTGGGTTGGGCTGGGGCAGTTAGTCACAAAACTAAACAATCACCGTGAAGAGTGCATTGTAGTTATGTGTAGGTACATAGTGCGCTTCATGGTGTTTGACTGTATGTACTCTTGACTGCATGTTTTATTTTATTTACTCTAGACGATACTAAGATCGAACAACAACGAACTAAACTGGTCAGACCCCTTATTTCTGCACGACGACTCAAATTGTAGTATTATAAAAATTCTTACCAACTAGTCTGCCATGTCTGTATTTATTGATTGCATACTACTGTGCAAC
The DNA here is from genome assembly GCA_905187475.1 of Syritta pipiens. Classification (NCBI taxonomy): domain Eukaryota; kingdom Metazoa; phylum Arthropoda; class Insecta; order Diptera; family Syrphidae; genus Syritta; species Syritta pipiens. Next base: position 67,235,574 of record LR994571.1, on the reverse strand, counting down.
AAGCTGTGTTCTCTCTCTATTCTCGTTTTTTTCGTTATAAACCTTAACTTTAACAAAACATTGTGTTGTTGCTTTGTTTGCTTTCACCCTCCCAAATATTTTCTAAGTTAAAACTAAACCGGATGAACAAAAAATTTTCGAATATCCCTTCTTTCATGGTAAAATGAAGTGAAGAGTTTCATGGTTACATGGTGTAATTCGAAAGTAAAACATCTTTTATTTGCCGAGAGTTGAGCGATTTCGAAGAAACAAGTTCTTTCAGTTTTATGTTTTATCTAAAAAAGAATAACGTTTTCCCAATATTAGGTCCTTCGAAAGGTTCATGGTGCATTTCTCCCCAAATATAATCCATTGAAAGAACTCAAAAAATACGGATCGCAACGACATCACTAAACTCTTGGCACTCCTTGGCATTGAAAGTGTACAAACTTGAAAATTTTCTACAGTGCTTGAAAAGTTTTTTTTTTTTTTTGATGATCTGAAGTGTCAAAGGTCGTGAACAAGAAGTGGTGAGTCGTCACATGCAATCAAAGTAACCAAGATAAGGGGAGCTGTATAATGTGATAAAGAGAAACAAATTTACAACTCTTACTTGATCAGACTCATCGTGTCTTATGGACTTTTCTCTTGCGGCCAAAAAATTTGATTATGATTATTTAATCATTAATCAAAAAATTTGATTATGATTAATAATCATAATCATTAATCATTAATCAGATTATTTGATTAAGTTTTAACTTTGTTCAAATTAAAGTGTAAAAAAGTTCCTTAAGTCCGTCTAGGAGACTCTACTTTCATGGGTAGATATATTGAGGCTGGTTTTGCGTTAGCACGAAAGTTTGTCATTATCATCATCATCTTCTGTGGCAGCATATTCTACTAACGGGGTCGCGGGGGCAATGCACGCAGAAGAGATCTCCAGGCAACCCGATCCTCCGTCGCCGACTCCAACTCATCAGAGAGTATGCCCAAACGTAGCCAGGCGAGATTTTGGACTTCTTCCAGCCATCTCATCTTGGGTCTGCTGAGCGGTCGCCTTCCTTGACGGAATCCGATTCAAGGCGCGCCTCGCAACCAAATCATCGAAGTATAGCCCTTCCGTTCGGAGAAGCAGAAACAGCTGAAGCACTGAAACCATTTGACACCTCCACCTTGTCATTTGCATTTGCATTTATATAATTCAGTGTCACAGCATATTATTAGATTACGCGAAATTTTGTTATACTCAATATTTAACATAAAAAACCATCATGAATTCTGATTATTACACAGAGCGTTATCATGATCAGTCGTCTTATGAATGTTACAGAAATGTGTGGTAAGTTTTCAGGCTATTCAGCTAGTCGGACGATTGCACACAAATAGAAAAATTCACCTAACTAACTGAAGACAAAGTGTCCCTCACATGAAGAAAAGAGGTGCACCAAAGTTCTCGTTTAAAATTTGCTTACACATTATTTCTTATTTGAAGAATTAACGTGATTGAGATTAGTTTTTTTTAGTCATAATCAATCTCAATGATTACTTTTAATCATGATTAAGATTACTTTTTTAATCATGATTCTGATTACTTTTTTTAATCAAATTAATTAATTGATTAATGCCAACACTGGTTCATTCTATTACGTTCACGGTAGAAAAGAACATATGTTTCCTTAAAGTTCACGTGTTTCCTAAAAGTTCACTTTCTTTAGAAGTCTTTGATTTATTTAAGTTTCACATGTGAATAGAAATCGCAGTATTTAATTAGGGTTGAAATAATGATGTTGGTTGAAGGTTCCATATCTCCAACTCTGTCATGAAACATCTTCCAAAATAAATCAGCTTCTATCTAAATATCCTTTCTCCGAAGAAAACGTTCAATAATCAAAATGGGCTACACTTTACGAATCTCAATTTAATCGATTCACTGCAATCACTCTCAACTCTTGCATTCAAACTGAAACTTTTCATTGAAACTAGGACATGTACAACTTTGTTTTCAACATTCTTTTTTTTTCTCAGTTTTTTTTCATTTTGCATTTTTTTCTTTCTAGGTGGGGAATGCTCTTGTTTGCGTTGCTGTTTACACCAACTATTCGATGAGGACAGTCACGAATGTTTTTATTGTGAATCTAGCAGTTGCTGATTTTTTAGTGATCCTAGTCTGCCTGCCACCGTCCGTTGTGTGGGATGTCACTGAAACATGGTTCTTGGGGCAATCCATGTGCAAGATTGTCCTCTATTTTCAGGTGAGTGAGAAATTTACTGTAAAATGCAAATAATGCCAGAGCCTTACGTGAATGCCAGAGGGTGTGTCTATGTTTGCGGGGTGAAATGAATTGTTTTATACGAACGAGGAATCTGCACAGGATACACACAGACACGGGTCATGTGTACTAAACCGCTCACTTGTCACCCCGTGTTCGTCGTGTGCTGAGTGGATAAAGGTGTTTTCTTTTTTTTCCAAGTAAAACAAACAAAACAGTGTTTGCTGGCAGTGGAAGAGGATTTTGCAAAGTTCGTGGAGAACGTGACTTAATAAACAAAATTGTCGCACTCGAAACATTTCCACTTAAGGAGAAAGTTCACTGCTGGACTTGGAGTGAACTTTGGAGTTACGTTTGGGTTGATGAGGATTTAGCTGGCTTACCAAGTAATCTCTCGGGATTTATTGAACTTTAAAAGTTTGTGGAAGAGTGCATTTACCATATGCTTAAGTCCACTTATGAGAGATCATGGAGATGGTCTCGTAATTGAGACCTCAACTTGATCTAAGAAAAGATTTTACCACTAACCTTTCTTATTTACTAAAGTGTCTTGATGTCTTGCCAACCATCTCTTGACCTTTCCGGGCCTTCTACAGTAGGCAATCTTTCTTTGACCATCTGCGTTATCAGGAATCAAACTAAAAGAAGAATAAGTTCAACACAACAATGAATAAATGTTATTGCACTAAAACGTGCACTACGTACATATGTTAAAGGTTTAGGTATGTTGTTTGACAAAGAGACTCGTCCGCACTTAGGTCTTTGTGGACCCTTTGTGCTACCCAGAGGAGGGATTGTGGTGCACATAGCCTAAGGATTGACGTCAAGAGAAGGAAAAATAAAATATTTTTAGATTCATCACGAAACAAGTCTGAAGATTAAATTGTGTAGATTACAAAATGCACAACAACTGCACTGTGTTTGCATGTTTTGTCATTGCCAATTTTATCACATTTCCTTTCACCAAAAGCTGCCAAATTTTACCAAAAGCCACCAAATTGTCGATTTGAAATGCATGCCATACGCTTCCGAAAAGATCATGTGCCAATTTAATGTCGTCTCCATAAACTTTTTTTTTACAACCTATCCTCTAATAGGTTCGAGGTCCTCCTTCTGCCCTTCATTGCACACATAAAAACAAATAAAGCCAAAAAGCTGTCCCCACGAAATTTTCTAATTAACGCCTAAAACGTGTTGCATTAGCCTGACACGTTGTCACTTAGCCCGACACTTGACTTCTCAGGAGCGTGCAAAAAACAAGAAAAAAACGGCATTTAATGGAGTCCTTTTATTTCATTCACTTCCGAAACGACTACGAACCTGAGGTTTCTATTTATTCCATTTAAATTTAGAAAAAAAATTCACGAGATAGTTGGAATTAAATTAAAATTCGGTGAGTATTAAAATATTTTCTTCAGAAAATTCGTTTTTGAAGCACTCCGGCGAATTAGTTTTTTCGAGCATGAGGAATGGTGGTTGGTGAAGAGGTTCTGTGGAATTTGAGCATCAGTTCAACTCAAACGTAAAACGTAAACAAGCGCAGATAAGTGGGTGGATAATGAAGAATATACCCTGGAAGAATGTTGGGAGAAGATTTATAAAATGTTATTATCTGTAAACCTTGAGATCATTCTAGTGGTTTTATTTTTATGTGCATTTGTGTTTCTTTTTGAAGTGTAATACTTCAAGGTATCGGAGATGCATTTAAGTTAGACTGAAAGAATGGTGAAATTTTGTTTTTATGTTCGGTTATCGATTTAACAACTCTTTCTGTCCAACCCACTGTATGAAGTCCAGCGATTCTTTGAATATCTTGTTGCAGATTTCATTGCGTAAGATTTTCTTAAGTGAACTCAACTTAAATAGTCTCATATATTATAATTTCAACATCAAGTTGCGACATTATATTTATATGCTTCACGGCAAAGGTTGAACCTTAATAATTTTTTCTATCCAATTTCATTGCAACTGTCTCCCATCAATATTTTCAAAGATAGACTAAAAATATTAAGTATCTACTTCTCCTGCAAATTCATTCTTTTCGTCGAAAAAACAATTTACAGTTTCACTGCCAAAAACAATTTCAAGTTTTCACACGTATTTCATAAAGTGAAGATTATTAAACGGGACGATGTCAAGGACTAAAAAAAAAACAAAGAAAATAGCCCGGTCAGACTAATGGGTTTCATTGAACTTATAGATGTCATCTGTTGGGCAGCCACGACATGCAAAGTCCTTACGGTTTTTAATTTGATGGATAAAAGCAGCTAAGTGGCCAAGAACTTTTTGAAAGCTTTGTTACGTTGAAGGCATATTTTGTTAGTTGGTCAGTTGCAGTTTAAATTTTTTATTAAAGTTGCTGAATAAGAGATGAATTTAATATGCATTGTAAAAAGCTCGATAAACACAACACGTATGGTATAAGCAAGATCCATCTTCAAAGACAATTTCTTTTATGGTTTAGATATTGGCAGCCATTGTTATATGGTTGTATGTTTCGAATCAACCACATCAGCCAATCCTGCACCATTACACCTACTTCGCAGAAAACTATTGTGAAGCTTGTCTTGGCTACTAAAAAATACTCGTTAAAAAATTTCATTTTTATGATGGCGTTTTCTTACAAAACATTAAAGTACCCCTGCCTTGTCATCATCATAAGTGGCGTAAAAGCTCGCGAAGGGCCAGACCCTAGGCTTTTCGCCTTTCGACCTTTAACTGACCAATTGCTTACAAGAAGCTATTGCAATAGACCTTATTTGTTTGCACTGTCATGTCATGTGGCCTATTGTCCACTTAGTCAGTCGTTTTATCTCTAATGAACTGCAGTTGTTCAATTTAAGGAAATTAAGACAGCCTATGCCACTCTTTCTCTTTTTTTGATTGGGCGTGTCTTCTACTTCTCTGTTTCCACTTTATAAGAAGAAGGTGCTTCCATAAGTGCGAGTCCGTGTTGAAATGTTTTCTGAGAAATATACATAACATCGCCGACATATCTATGCAGCTTTTCGCAGTGACCCGGAACAGACGCCTGTAATTTGCAATGAAGCTCATCATCATCATCATTCTCATTAGTGGCGTAACAGCCCACGAAGGGCTACCTCATAAAAATGGCTGAGATCTGTTTGACCTGGCTTATGTTGACCTTGAGGCCATCGTATGACTGCAGCTTATTTTCATAAAACCTTCATTTGAGAAAATCGAAGCATTAAAAGAGTAAGCGGTTATATTGCATCGGAGTTGCTACCCAATTTATAAGAGCTTGCACACACGGTCGGTTGTTGCGATTTTACTGTGGCACGTAGCGCTATTCTGTTGGAATTTAAGGTCATCCACGCCAACAGGGTGGGCCAAGCTTCTTTTTACAAATGCAATAAAATTAACAAAATTAACCTTTCTCCGTGTATTATAAGAGCAAACTTTCTCCTTAATTATGGAACACAACGTTGCTTAAGAGCCGGCTTAATTCGCAGTAGCACATTCAGTCACTCTAATTTTTCATGACTTTGTTGATGGTTTCGCGCTGTAGGGGCTAGTGCCTCATTCTGCATAAACTAGACGCCGTCTAAATCCATGTCACTAATTTCACTATAAAAAAGTTGGTTTACATGGCTCTGTAAAGCTCACCCTTGAACGAAACGTTATGCCTAGCCTCGAACGGTTGCGATTAGGACTTCATAAATAAAAAAATAAAACTAAAAGATGCCTCAAAAAAAAAACCGACTATGACAAATTATTAAGCTCGATTCGTCTTTATTTCAAAATCGCCCACATCACTGAATTGCTGCTGCGTATTAGGCGTCTGCTGCAATTGACCTTTTTTCACATTTTTTTGCAAGAATCTTTGCCTTTAGGCCGATGATCTACTCGGAAAATAAGTTTGCCTATTATTTACTTTGGCTCTGTACGTAAACGACTTGGCAGTCTTCAAACGTCGCTAGGTGATAAATACCGTACATCGCTAGCTAAGCCAGTTAATTATTTTAGACCTTAAAAAAAAATGTTCTTTCCCACTTTCTCGTCCGCTTTTAACACTTCAACCCTTTTGTTCCAAAATTCTCTTTCAGTTTCAAGTTCACTTTATTTACACTAAAGTTTCCAAATTGGCACACATAAAACAAAAAAGTTAATAGTTTCACGTAGGCGTCTCCTTTGTGCGCTTGAAGTGCACGCCACTTTACCCAATTGACGCGCACACATACGTTCCACTCTTTTGATGAAACGCGAAAAGATTGCTTTGTGAAAGAGGTTTCACTTGCACCCTGAACTTCGGTGATGGATATGCTTAATGATGGTGTGCATAAAAACGAAAAAATAAATATAAAAAGCGTTACACTTTTTATCGGCGAGGCTACTGAATGCAATTTAAGTTATTATGACGCTGACGCGTGTGAAAATTCATCCATAAAATAACAAATTTAATTATTTGACGTCAATGTATTCAAAGAGCCATTTCCAGCTGTGAGATTCAATTTACAGACGTAATATGATACACTTGTCCAGCGATAGATTAATAAATGAAATTTATCAGAAAGGGTCTGAAAATAGGTGAAAGGACACTGAAAAGTAATGCAGGGCCTTGTTGAAGCCTTAAAAGAGGTCAGAAAAAAAAAAGATAATTAGAAAAAGGTGACCAGAAAAAATGCTGCGTCTTCTTTAAAACCACAGACGCCTAAAAAGATATGATGCAAAGTACTTCTCAAGCGCTCTTTGAAACGATGTTTTGACAGGGGATATCGGATTCAAATTACACAAGCGAAGCATTTTGCCTGTTTTATTTCTCCATCCAGCTGCAGATCGTGTCAGCCCTCGGTACCGTCTGTAGACTTCTCAATCCATTCTGCAACTCACAAATGAATTTCACTAATTTCCCGGGATTACTCGGATTTCCTCCACCTCTTCCCACCCACATGTAGGCTCTTCAAACATTTCCTGTGTCAGTTTTCTAACAAAACAGCGTTTGTTCCTCGTCCTACGATACGACACGAGGGTTCTGAGTAAATACCAGGATTTGTTTCACAAAATCCTTGACTTTGCAACCGAGACACTTTTTTTTGCACTTTTCCTTCCGACAGAAAACACTTTGAGTGACTCGCTAACGACACTTTCCGCAAAAAAGAAAAAAAAATGCCCGGCACAATGACTTTAAACACACTTAAGACATGGCATTAACGATTTTTTCCCTCTGGCAGCGATGATGGGCTCTTGTTGGCTGTTTTATTACTCCTGGGGCATTTTCCTACTCATTTTGTCCTTGGGCGCGGGTAAAGCACAAAAACAAACACAACACAAAAAAAAAAGAATTTTAATAACCCCAAGTGTCGCTTCATGCTCCATCACCACCAAAGATCACAGTTTCGACACGTCCCGGTCGTGGCCGTAATGAAATGAAGACGTCATTATTATCAATCGCATTTACAAAAAAAAAAATCGAAAAAGTGAAAGAAAGTGAAAGAGAATCCTTAACCGTTTTGACCCAGTTTTTTGCGCGTTGAAATTCTCTGTTCACACATAAATCCTATCCCGTTTTTTTGCTTTCCCACCCACAGACTGTGTCCGTGACTGTATCCGTTCTCACGCTGACATTCATCTCTGTGGACCGATGGTACGCCATTTGCTTCCCCCTGCGTTACAGGACGAAAATCAGTCGTGCAGTTGCGTCGGTGTCGTTCATTTGGATCGTTGCTCTTCTATCTGGTAAGTGGATGATATCCTGTTTCTGAGTTTCTTTCTACTACAGGATTGCGGTTTTTTTCCTTGTAGATATACCCGAGTTCCTGGCGCTGCATTTAAAGAAACCAAAGCTGAGATATGAATCGGTTTTGTTCACCCAGTGCGGCACCACATGGGACTTGAAGACAGAGATGAACTTTTATCTGACGCAACTTGTTTTGCTTTACATGTGAGTATGGGGTGGGATTTTTATGCTCATCATTTCATTTGTTTGCATGAACTTTTTGATGGAATTCGTATTTGACTCTGTAGTAAACAACAGCAGCAATGGTTGTGATTAACCACAGCGTGGGTTTGGTCATCAGTAATGACTACGAGATGTGTAGGGGCGGCAAAGGTGAAGGTGAAGGGGTTAATCGATAGCCTGTCCAGTGTGTGTCTGAGGGCTATTCTAGGAAGTCAATGCTCAGTGCATTTGTTTTGGTCAATACCCACTCTTTAATCGAATGTGAAACTTCCTCAGAACCCAGGCATTGTTTTTTATGATTGAGCTTTACTCGTGCGCGTGGGCTTCGGTGATTTGATATCCATCGGTTGGTATGACACGTATTGTTAGAGTGATAAAGTGCTAGATGTGAGATATGGCTAATAGAAGGTCGGTACTTAGTCGAGTTATTCACAAACGAAAGGCATACATGTTTAATTTTAATACCACATTCAGACTATTGCTGAACTGTTCAATTACTAGAAAAAATATTAATTGTATAAAAAATATTTTTTTTGAACGATGAAAGAATCATGACAATATTCGATAATTCGTCTGAAAAAATTTGCATATTCATTAAAAACAACACAAAACTATTTTTAGAGCACAATTTCAATATTTATTAATTCACTAGCTGACCCGGCGAACTTCGTACCGCCATATCTTTAGGGTTTTGTTCCAAAGGAATATCGAAACCCTTATTGAAACACTTCGGTGTCCGTCTGTCTGTCTGTCCTTTTTTTGTGTAAAATTTCGAAATTCTTGAAAGACTTGGCTTACTATTTACGCTTACCTTGGCTTCGCACAGGTGGTGTACAATCGTGGACTAAGGAAATGTAATACTGGGAAATTAAAATCAGTTGGATTATTTGACAATAATGAGAAAATATCTTTTTTTTTTACAATAAAACCATGTATTAAATACTTTAAATATAACTATTGTAAGGCCTTATCATACACAATATTTTTAGTTTTTTTTCTGAGGCAAAAATAAATACCGCCGATGATTTGCTGACTCGCGAGCATGCAACGTATAATTGCCCATGGGAAAAACAGGGAAATTCCAGGTTTATTCCACACACTTCTAGTGATTGGCCTTGGGATTTGTTAATTGTCATTGCGAATGCTAGGTGCACTGGAAACTGGATACGTTTAAAGTCAAAAGGGAAATCGGTTGGAATTATTGGTATTATTGGGATTAGAACATCCTCGCCCTTAAACATTCGTCGCTGTAATCAAATTTTCCAAAATTTCTTTAACGGCGAGTCTTGCTCCATTGCACAATTTTGGTTGATTTAAATTGCGTAACATCACCTTGAGCTGAAAGTTGTGGGGTGGTGATCCTGCCAAATCCAATGAATTTAGGAATTCAGTTGGATAATTTACAACTTCATTTTGATCGATAATAGAATCGATCGACTTAAATGGATGTATTTGTCCATAAATTTCATTCTGAATTTTCATATTTAAATCATCAACATCCTTATTTTTTGCTGCTAATATAGCTCGTGCGCTCAACCAAACATGGTTTTTATAATTTACTCCGATATTTAGGAACACTTTCGATATCAATTACTCTTTTGACGATGTGAACTGACAAAAATTTGGTGGAAATGGAATGAGGCCAGTAGAAGGGCCAGCAGGCATTTTCCGGGTGCGTCCAGGAAAAAAAATCCTCCGTTGTCGACATTAACTGCTTTCATTATCGTGTCGTAAATTGTTTTTTGCTGTTGATTTAAAAGTGGGACTTTATTTTGCACTGATTGAGAGCATTTCTATCGTATTGGCGTTCTCTTTCAAATGCACGATTGAATACATCATAGGTGCAGGCATTCCTAAGTCATGTAACATCTTGCCAGACATCTTACTTACTTACTTACTTAGGTGGCGCTACAGTCCGGGGTGGACCTGGGCCTCAACCAACATGCCTCTCCAACTGGCCCGGTTTTTTGCCAGCTGTTTCCAGTTTCGCACGCCAAGTTGGTTGAGGTCCCTTTCCACTTGGGTGCGCCACCTGAGGTGGGGTCTTCCTCTGCCGCGATTCCCCATGGTGGTAGATTCGAAGACTCTCCGGGCCGGAGCATTGGTGTCCATCCGCTCTACATGGCCCAGCCATCTAAACCGCTGGATTTTGGCTCTTCTGACAAGGTTCATGTCACTGTACAGCCCGTACAGTTCGTGGTTGAATCTCCTTCTCCACTCGCCATCCACGCAGACAGGTCCGAAGATCACGCGAAGGATCTTTCTCTCGAAACAACCTAGCAGGTCCTCATCCTTTTTTGATAATGTCCAAGCCTCTGCGCCATAGAGGAGGACTGGGACGATCAGGGTCTTATATAATGTTAGCTTGGTTGTCCGAGAGAGGGCTTTACTACTCAATTGCCTTCTCAGCCCAAAGAAACAGCGATTGGCAAGAGTCACTCTTCGCTTGATCTCCAAGGTGGTGTCGTTTCTCGAGTTAACCGCGGAGCCCAGGTAGACAAAGTCCCTGACTACCTCGAAGTTATATCTGTCCATATTGACGCTTTGTCCGAGGCGTCGGTGTTGGGTGTCCTTCCTTGATGACAGCATGTACTTCGTTTTCCCTTCGTTGACCGCTAGACCCATCTTCGCCGCTTCTTCTTCAATGCTCGCGAATGCCTCACAGACAGCTCGCTGTGTTCTGCCAATTATGTCAATGTCGTCGGCATACGCGAGTAGTTGCACGGACTTTTGAAAGATTGTGCCTCTGGTGTTGGCGTGGGAGTTCCGCACAATGCTTTCAAGTACAATGTTGAAGAAGTCGCATGACAGCGGGTCGCCCTGTCTGAAGCCTTTTTTGACATCAAAGATGTTGGTAAGGTCACTGCCGACCCTCACGGAGCAGCGAGCTTTCTCCATGGTCATCCTGCAAAGTCGGACCAGTTTAGCAGGGATGCCAAAACCAGACATGGCTTCGTATAATTTTTCCCGAAAAATGCTGTCATACGCGGCCTTAAAGTCGACGAAAAGGTGGTGGGTGTCGATTTGGGATTCTAGGGTCTTTTCCAGGATCTGCCGTAATGTGAATATCTGGTCGATAGTGGACTTTCCAGGCCTAAAACCACACTGATATGGACCAATCAGATTGCTGACAAACGGTTTTAGGCGTTCACACAATACGGCAGAGAAGATTTTATATGCGATGTTAAGGAGACTAATACCTCTGTAGTTGGCGCATACTAGAGGGTCTCCTTTCTTGAGGATCGGGCATACGATGCTGAGGTTCCATTCATCGGGCATGCACTCATCCGACCATATTCTGGAGATGAGCTGGTGCATGCTCGCTATGAAGTCATCTCCCGCTGCCTTAAAGAGCTCGGCAGCTAGACCGTCGGTACCGGCCGCTTTATTTGACTTGAGCTTGGATATGGCTATCCTTACTTCGTCCAGGTCGGGAGGACGATGGAATTGCCCGTCATCGTCCACGATGAATGGTTCGCTCTGCCTGACAGCGGAATGTTGGTTGTCATCGCCGTTTAGCAGTGTGCAGAAGTGTCCTTCCCATGCCCTCAGCACTGACTGCGTATCTACTAAGAGATTGCCCTCTTCGTCCCTACAGGCGTCCATTCGAAGCTGTTTTCCCTGGAGTGTCCTCCTGACACTTTGGTAAAATTTTCGAACGTCCTTCCTGCTATGATATCTCTCAATATTCTCGATCTCGCGCTTCCTATGCTCTCTTTTTTTCTTTCTTAGAAGCCGGTGCTCATCTCTCCTTTTTTGCTCGTAGAGCTCACGAGCCGCTCTTGTCCGTCTTTGCAAAGCCGCCGCATACGCTTTTTGTTTAGCCGCGTGCGCTCGCTGGCATTCCTCATCGAACCAGGGGTTTCGCGTTGTTGGGCGAGTGAAACCTATCACATCAGAAGCGGCATTCCTAATGGCTTGCTGGCAGACTTGCCACTGGTCCTCTGGGCATGATGCTGGCGGCATAGGACAGCTGTTGAGGTTTAGAGAGACTTGATCGGAGAAGTTCCTGGCTATCTCTTGCGATTGTAGCTTTTCAACTGCAAACCTTCTCACAGTATTTTTCCTTGTTGGCGGTGATAGGCATATCCGCATTCGTACCTTGGCTACAACAAGGTAGTGATCCGAGTCGATGTTGGCCCCTCGGAATGTTCGGACATCCAAAATACTGGAGGCATACCTTGCGTCGATCGCAATATGATCAATTTGGTTGGTGGTCGATTGATCAGGAGATCGCCAGGTCCCTTTGTGAATATTGAGGTGCGGGAACCGCGTGCTTGCTACCACAACATTTCGCCCCGCTGCAAAATCAATAAGCCTGACTCCGTTGTCGGAAGTGGTGTCATGTAGGCTGTGCTTTCCGACTGTACCACCGAAGATTCCCTCTTTACCCAGCTTTGCATTAAAATCACCCAGGATGATTTTGACGTCATGCTTGGGGCACTGAGCGTACGTTTGGTCCAATAGCTCATAGAACCTATCCTTAGTGCAGTCATCTTTTTCTTCAGTTGGAGCGTGTGCGCATATCAGGCTGATGTTGGCAAAATTGGCCTTGATCCGGATTGTCACGAGGCGTTCGCTCACATGCTTGAAGCCCAAGACTTTTTGCCTAAGTCTGCCTCTAATGACAAATCCGCATCCGAATATCCGCTGTTTGTCGTTGCGGTAGCAGTCGCCGTAGAAGATATCGCAGCTTTTCGTCTTCTTTATGCCCGGCCCGTCCCATCGTATTTCCTGGATGGCGGTCACGTCTGCTTTATAGCAGTCTAGGGCCTCCGCTAGTTGTTCGGCTGCACGTGGTCTGTTAAGGGTCCTAACGTTCCACGTGCAGATCCGAAGATCGTTGTCCTTTTTCTTGCGTTGGTCGTCAACGGGTTTATCAATTGTTTCCGAGGCATTGGGTTGCTTCACAACTAAATGTGTTTTTACTCTGACGGGAAGTTAGCCCGTCGAGAAACCCCCAACCTGGAGGGCCAGGCCCCTGTAAGGTACCCTTGGGACATAAAGGGCCGGCCAGGCCGGTGTCAGTATCCCCGTACGAGGTTGTGAGCGCTGCCGTTGGTCCATCGCTGACTCTTCCGCCACCATCTCTACTTCATGAGTCCTGACATGAGACTCTGAAGCCTCCCCCCAGACCTGAACTCCAAATATGTCAGAGTAGCTCCGGGAGAAGGAACACCAGTCCAAGAGGTTAGATTCAGCATCACCGTTGATTCAATCGAGTGAATTCTTCCGCCGTGCCTAATCCAACATTAGATTATGGCTCGCGCTTGTAGTTTTAGCCTACGTGCATAAGGGTTTACACACGCAGTTCCCAGGGGCCACCGCGGGGAGGTAGAACAAGCACTTCATCACATACACGATTGTTGCACTACTGGTTCAATCCATGTTTTGAACGGTCAGAAGCTACCCGATCGCATGCAATGCAGACCCCCCTTGCCAGACATCATCACGCACAAATCCTCTAAAGATATTAATACCTCATTGTAGATTTTAGCGCAAATTTCAAGCTCGGGATTTTCCGTTGTTGTTTGGGTGAAATGTGTAAATGCGCCCCAATGCATCGGTTGAATATACATCCACGTATCCTGGTACAGGCTGTCCTTGTTTTCGGTCTCGATTCACTATCACAGCACTTTCCACGATGGAATGTCTTTTTTTATTCTGGCCATTCTATACATATAAACATTATCATTCCTTATATTTCTCACATCCTTAATTACTTTTTTTATTTACACACCAATTCATTCTGCACGCAGTGGGTTTTACCTACTTATTGATTTCATATCGGGCTTTCTTTTTGCACCCGAAAAAATTAGAAAAATGAAGTGTTTGTTTTTGTTTTTCCTAGACATGAGTTTATCGGAAAAAAGGATACATTATTCCCGATATTCGATTCCCGGGTCTAGAGATCCTGGAGCAGCGATCTTATGCTCTGCGCCACTGCCACTTCATATTTAAGTCAGTTTTTTTCTGATACATAAAAAATGCTTTGGAAAGCTTTGAAAGCATTTTTGCGCCCGAAAAATTTGAATTGGAAAAAACAAAGATTGTTTGCTTTTTTCTAGACATGAATCCAGTACATAAGATTATCAGAAAAAAGATACGTCATGGCGAGATTCGATTCGCAGACCTAGAGATCCTGGAGCAGCGATCTTATGCCCTACGCCACCGGCACTTCATATGTGAGTCGGTTTTTTTCTGATACATAAACAATGCTTTGGAAAACTTTGATTGCGTTTTTACACCTGATTTTCTTAACCTTTTTTTCCATCTAAACTATCTCCTGAAAGTAACTAATTCAGAGGAAAAAAATTATCTAATTCAGTGAAGTCGTTCTTGAGTTATAGTATTACATACATTTCGGCGATTCATTTTTATTTAAATGAGTGTAGGTATATGCAACCATTTCTGCCAATGTCAAGTAAAGTGTAAATACCACGCACTGGTATGAACACACTGATGATGATTCCGTGAGTGAACTGCGTTTTTATACTGCTCACAGGTGTTCAATTTGTCCTTCTGGTGCTCTAAACTACAGAAATACCCATACTCAAATCTACCAGCGACCGATCCCTTTATCTCGGTTCGGAGGGATTTTCTCATCCTCTTCCTTTTCGGTCACCCCGGCTTATGACGGGGTGTCTCGCACATATTCGCGCCGGCGTGTCGCCTGAAAGCCAAACAATATCTTCCCTTACCATGCGTCTGGGTTTTCGCCTACGACTGATGGTTGCTTACACTATGCAATTTTGTCGCGTTCGCGATTCACTTTGTGAGTGATTATAATTTAATATGAATTTTATTGAATAGTAATAAAGTTAAAATTGACTCTACATTTTATTTAGAAAACGTTTATATGGGAAATAGAAAAGGGCTATTTTTAGGGTTTTCTCGGCAGTTATTCGAATTTTTCTTACCTTTTAAACCTTCCCTAGACCTCCACGAACATTTCAAGACCAAGATAAGTTCAGCCGTTCAGCCGAGTTTTAGCGAGACTAACGAACAGCAATTCATTTTTATATATATATAGATAGGAAAAACGAAAATAAAATTGTTTAATTCCTTTCAGAAATAAAAAGAAAAAAAATATCGGCATTGATATCGCTACTCTCAATTTTTGGTAAAATATTTTGTTATTTTGAATTGGCAAATAGCTAAACTTTACCAAACTGGAAATCGTTTATGCGTGAAGCCCATTTTTTGTACTCAGAAATGTTCTGTAAAAATGCGAATTTATCCATCTATCGATCTACTCAAGAAGCGTATATTTGCATTAAATAGCTCGCAAGCTAGCTATTTAGTTATTAGCTGGAGTGACTTAGTCGCTTGCATTCCCCGAGACGTCCTCTATTTGTTCAGGTTCATTAATATCTTCTATGATGACCCAGTCTCCAACTTCTTGCACTGACATGATTTGTGAATCTATAATTCCAAGAAGATGATTAATTTCATTTAGCTCTCTTTAAATCTGAGTTTCGGTTAGTGGCCTTTGTAGTTGGAAGTAGAACTAAAGATGATGATTTAATTCAGAAGTTATCTTTAGAAGTTCTCATAATAGAGATGAGAATGTAAATATTAAATATATAATATAAAATATTAATAATATTAAATAAAAATTAGTTCTAAGTTAATAAGCTCAATGAAATTTATAAATTCGTATGTATGCCAAAACGCAAAAAAAAACCAAAAAATACTTCTGAATAAATAACTCTATATTAGCATAGTTTTGGTTTTAATATTGACGATAGAAATTATAATAAATAAGGGATTTATATTGAGGAACTAAGCCAAGTAGTCAAGGCATTCTTAAGTTTTTGGTAGCCAACAATCGAAATAACAGGAAGACCTTAGCTAAGCGTTGAAGTCACTTAATAAGTGGCTGGCTTTGATGATGACGAAGACATAATGGATAAATCTAAATGATAGGTTATACCCACACATAACGGAAGTTGTTCAGCTCAAATTTAAAATGGCTAAGCTCGTTCGTTCGTAGCAATTCCTGCTTTTTCTAAGAATTTTGCATGACCCTAATGGTTTTTAAGTCCAGCATCCCAACAACAAGCGTTTTGTAAACAAATGAAATGCAGCACATCTACTAGAGAAAGTGATTCAATATATTCATAACACTTTCAGAAAAAATGCTGCACTTTCCCTTCCATTACACTAGACATTTTTTTTTTTTCTTCGAAAGCGACTTTTTGCGCTTTTAAAACATGCCACCACCCTTTTTAGAGTTTCGTTCCAAAGGAATAACGAAACCCTTATAGAATCACTTTTGTGTCCGTCTGTCTGTCTGTCTGTCTGTCGCCTTTACATATTTGCTAATAACTTCTGAATCCTCTGTAGTTAAGGGATTAAATTTGGAATGGATATGTATCTTGGCAACCCAAAAATAAATTAGGATTTTTTTCCGGAATTAGTCGTATATTAAAGAAAAAGTTAGTACTGAAACTAACCTTTGAAAAAACTTTTGTTAACTTTTGTGGTCAATATGGGTGTCATTGGAAAGGGGGCGGGGCGGAGACTACAAAAATGTCTGTCTGTCTGTCATTAAGCTTTATCTTAGGTACCTGGTGAACCACTTGGAATTAAGAAATGAAATTTATACAGATGATGTACTTCACTTGCCCAAAGAAAGTTCCGAAAAAAAGTTTGAAGAAAGTTACCTATTAACGAAAAAGTTAGTACTAATACTAAAATCAAAAAATAGTTTTTTTTTCTTAGATACTTGATATGGGTATCGTTTGAAAGAGAATGGTAGCTAGATCGAAAAGTTGTACCACAATTAGCATCTTAGTCGTATTGGTAAAAAGTTATAAGCCTACAAACTTCAAAAAACCGACTTGTGTACCATGTCCCATACCTTATTTTCTAAAATAATGGGCCAAAAAATCTGAAAAAAATTGGAGCTATGGGGAAACTCATCGCAATATTGCAAATGTACCCAGAAATCTCATATGATTTTTTATTCGTACTAAAATAAATTAATAACTAATTTCTTTAAAAATTTGTTTTACCGGAAATTAATTGAGTTAGGTACCGTTGGAGAGGTTTTGTAAAATAAAATACAGTTTTGATTTTGAGCTTTTTGTTCCGAAGCTCAGTTTTCGAGATATTAAGC
Source organism: Syritta pipiens (assembly GCA_905187475.1). Classification (NCBI taxonomy): domain Eukaryota; kingdom Metazoa; phylum Arthropoda; class Insecta; order Diptera; family Syrphidae; genus Syritta; species Syritta pipiens. Next base: position 67,218,281 of record LR994571.1, on the reverse strand, counting down.
TTTAAGTGCGAAAAAAAAGCGTCCCCCCCTCGCATTCCCACACCCGCTGGTTTAAAAATCTGAATAAAATCTAGAATGCAGGTCTCGATGTAATCTTTAGTTTAAATTTAGTTCGAGCATCTTGGCTCAAACAGTTTTTGAGTTATTGGCCAAAAACCAAAAAACAATGACATACGAATTTTAAAGATCCGAAAACGCCATTTTGTAGATCTCATCAATAGAATAAAAAAATTTTATACGAAAAAAAAACATTTTCACACAATTTTTCGAAATATTAACGATTTAAATTATATGAGCATTTTGCTAAAAAAGGGCAACTAACGATTATCTCACACATACAAAGTTTTCTATGCGTTTCCGAAGAGGGTTTTTATATTCACATTTCTTTTTTTTTCAAAATTGTTAAAATCCAATTCAAATAAAAATGATAGCTTGAATGCGTTACTAACTCAATCGAGAACGCAAAGGATTCTTAAAAAAGCTTCTATATTCTGTTAAATTCTGAAATATCTTTTGGCTCTTTTTAAGGCCTGTGAACCCGAGCGAATATTTTGTATGACAGTTTTCTTCTCTCTCAGTTCTCTTAAAAGAACAGAGCGAAGTAAAGAAATGATTGATCATAATAGCTTTGTTATTGTAATTTTTTTGAAGAAAATAAGAGAATCAGTTATTTGTACGTGTATGTGTGCTCAGACCATTTCCTGATACCCTCTTTTCTATTGGTTGCGCTTTATATGAACATGCTGTTGGAAAGATTTTAAATTGTCACTGAATAAAAGTGAACATAAAGAATTCTAAAGAAACAAAAACAAAATTGAACATTATTTTTGTTATTGCTTCAATGTGATGTTCACATGCCAAAAGTCAAATAATAGATCCTAGTGTAAAATTTGAATTTCTTTTGAATTTCAAACATGAGTACTTGATTTGTTAATTTCTTGAATGTTTGTGACTGTACCACATTAGTGTTTTAGATGACTTAGTGAATATTTATTACTGCCGAACACGTTATGATTCGAATTGCTTAGCTGCTTGATAAGCTAACTTTCATGAACTGCTGATTAATTTTTTCAATTAATTAATTGTTCAATGGAGCTTGAAACCATTTCCCTTAAGTTTACTAAATCAATTTTCACACGGTTGGCACGATCAGCAAATGAGAAAGACTTTTCTTATGTTTAGCTTTATTCGAAAACGGCAGGTAGCCGTAGTTAGTTGCTTTAACTTAAATTATGTCCTTACTTCTAATCTGTTGACGAAAGAACGAAACCCCCGGTGCGTGAGTAAAACTCACACTTGACCGGCTTTTTTTTTTAATAGACTTCGATGGTTCCTTCAGAAACGTTTTTGTGCTCTGAAAACTGAAAATGCTTTCCGATCAGCAAGCTTATTTATTGTTGTTTGTTGTATTTGAGTTGAAGTTTTCTTCAATTTTTGCAATCGAATCTTTTTATGAATTTAAAACTTCTGTTCTTTACTTCTGACAGTAAGCACGCTAAAACATAAAAGAATTATCATCAACGAAAGCTACAATTCGCCTTTATCAACCATGTTGAAGTCTGTGTTAATTATCGTATATAATCACATTGTTACGTTATATTCGTTTCAATAAACATAAAAACAAACCATTTAATTAAAAACAAGTGTAGTAGTTTAGTTAAAGCTTCATTAATTTGAACGCAAAGCTTAGTTAGTAATATATATAACCCCCAACCTGCGTTAACAATTATCCTCTTCACTGGACAAATCGTCTATCTGAAATGAATTCAATACTGACTAAACTGAATCCCATATGTAAATAACAAAGTTCTCACACTTTTCCGATTTTACTCACACACAAGTCTGCAAAAAATTCTACTGCCGCTACGATACTGCCTATAATTTCTATTTATTTTTTGTTTTTGAGGGAGTTAATTTGGACTGAAGATGTATCTTTCCAACACAAAAAATAAATTTTATTTAGTTCTAAAAAGTGCTTAAATTACGAAAAAAAAAATTATAACACAGTCACTAAACTTCTGTCTTACAAATACGTAACTCACTAGCAGTTACGAATTGGTTGTATGTATAAAGAGAATACTAGACAGATCAAGCAGTTGTTACCATAGTAACCACCTTACTCTAATTGATAATGAGTTATTAACTTGTTAAGGGTATGACGAAATATTTCGACATACACGTCATGCAATGGGCATGACGACATTTGTCGGCATGAAAATTTGTCGTAAAATTTTTAATTTTTTTTATTTTTAAAAAGTTAAAAGCCATTTCCTTTTATTAACTAAGGTTTGATGATATTACTTATAGTTATGAAGAAAAAAATCTGAATTGTGAAACGAAAATGATTTTAATACTTTTGATTTATACTACAATAAAACAAATAACTAACCAATTTTTTGGAAGAAATTTCATATTGCAGTCCAGCAAGAGATGTATTAAAATAGAAGATTCTTAATTCTCAATTCATTCTCAATTTTTCGTTTTACATTGGTTTTAAGGTCGAAAAAAGCCGTACCACACCCTTTATTTTCATACCAATGTCATTGGAAATCAAAAAAAAAAAAAAAAATGTGGATAATCTTTCAATCAATATTGTAGGGCATCAGGAGTTATTCGGCAAAAAATTAAAACAAAGACATTCGGATAAAATGAATTGACATTTTTATTAAAAGAAGCTACTATATTTCTCAATGCACAGGTAAGCGTAAACAAATCTGTGACAAATTGGGGGTAGAAAATATTGGAGTCACGTTGATCAGCCATTTCGGATATTGCGTGCGTAATATTTTAATAACTTGAACGAAGGCCTCGGCAGGTAAATTCAACTCACATTTGACGGAATCAAATTTTTTTTTTTCCATGTTTCCAACTTATACAAAGTAGCTGAGACACGATCCTTTTAGGTTTCTTTTATACCTTGTGTTATAACTAAATTTTAAATTTTTTAGAAAGTGAACGGGGTGATGCTGACGTAAAAATGTAGGCTTAAAAAATTTACATGTACACAGACCAAGGGACGTGTACATTTTTATTCCTCATTCCAGTCCTTCTAACTTTGTTAGGACCTATCCCAATCTCCTCCAAGCTGTTTTATTTTCAAATGTCAATGTATTCCAATTACTTTCGGCTACATCAGACACTTACTCGCGGATTTCGATGTCATTGTCACCGAGCCAAAGCAACATTCTTAAAAATCAGGTCATGTCACAGGGCTCTCAAGTGAATGCAATGGCACCATTATTTTGTGATTTGATATCGACATTCATGATTCGTATGTTTTTGAAAACCACCAAACCTATTCAATCTACCAATACTGACTTTTCGATGATAAACGACGACGTCAAATCAATTTTCACATATCAAAATCACCCCTCAACTGCCACCCACTCACAGACAATCGACCTCAAGACAGCCCTTAATTACTTTTGTTTGGCCTTAATTTAACGTTAACATCATTTATTCTTTCCAGACTGCCATTGCTCCTGATGATGATTGCTTACTTCAAAATTGTGCGGATCCTTTGGAAATCAGACACAATACCAGGCCACAGGGAGTCTCGAACTCATCACCAGTACTCGTGTGGATGTAAGTAGATTGTTGTGGTATTAAAAAAAAAAAAAAAAAAAAACAGATAAGAAGACGTTTTCATTTTTTTCACATTTCATCGAATGTTGGCTCATTGAAAAGAGCAATTTTAATTATGAACATTTTCCCTGCCACTTTCCATCTCTCTGTAACGACTACGACTATGATTTTAAATTAAAAATCTAATCGGCTTAAGATATCGCCTTGGCGAATGGTTGGCCTCTGACTTTCTAAGATTGCGAGCAGGAGATAGATACCTTTTTACTAACTGAATGTATCCGTTAAGAGCTTACAATGTCGCGCACCACAAAGCAGTGCTCTCGGGGGAGTTGGTATATGAAGTGGTGGGAAAAATGTGATTGAATTCGTAGACACGGAGAGTTTTTGCTTTTGTTATTTCAGTTTTAATGAAATTTTTCATTGAAATATGATTAATAAACGTGCTTATTGTCTGGCCATGGCAGACTCATTATTTTTCAATATGCGTCTATAAAGGAATAATTTTATGTGCATTTTTCAGTTAGTTTGATTTTGTAGGCGGTACAAATGACCATCAATTTTAAGTAGACGTTTGCAAGTGGTTTATGTGAGCGATGAAATCTTGTGTCAGCTGCAGCACAAGAAAGTGGAAGTGTGGACTTTCGAAAGTTTTCCAAAGCAGTGACTTTATGCGGATGTCCTTGAATCATGAGCACCGTCTATCTGGAGGTTCCATCTTAAAGAAGAAGCATTTACCACTCCTTTTCTCAAGAAATTATTGCGGTGAAAGAAATATGTCAACAGCTGTGAGAATCAGCTTGACGTCCTCAAACTCTTCTACTTACATAGTATCAGAGGAAAGCAAATATAAATTTTTCCAGAAAGGAGAATTGGCTAACAGTTGCAGATAGTGTAAGGATTATAAGAACTCACCTTAGTAAACTATGCCTTACATTTTGAAAAAATATTTAGATACTTGTAAGGACGCCTTGGCTTAATCGTTAGTGCATTGGACTGTTAAGCGAGAGTATCCGGGTTGGAATCCTCGGGGAAATAACACCACAAACATTTTTCACGGCCCCACCTCCAGCGAACGACTGACAACCCTCCTGGAGTACTTCTGTCATGGAAACTTTCGCAATTCGCCGTTCGGAACCGACATTAAACAGTAGGTCCCCTCCACATGTGTCAAAATATATCGCGCACAACACAGTGGAGGCGCGAAGAAGCTAAGCTCTGGCCCTGTATGGGCTGTTACGCCGAATATTTATTTATTTTTATTTCTCCTTGGATACTTGTGCTACCCTGTGAACTTGTGTAAGACATTTAAACGATGATCAAAGTGGTATTCAAGAAGCTTTTAAATAAAAAAAATCCGTCCGAAATCATTCTATTTTAACTCCATACATTAGGGCCAGAACCTAAAAGCCTGACTTTTAACATCAGGCTACTGTTATTACCGTACGAATCGTCTTTTTCTAGATTTCGCCTTCCTATGGTAGATTAATTGATCTAAAAGCCTTAATCAGTGTCGTTAACTGCCAAGTCTAGTTTGAAACTAAACTATTTTCATTTACAACAGACTGCTCATAAGAAACATCCCACAGCCCTAACAGTGTTGAAAAACGAACCCTACTCCTGTCACAGACTGGTTTTTCTCACCCTCTGACCCGAGATTCCCCACTGATATATGACATCTGACCTGCACCCAAATAATAACCCAGGAAAAAAAGGATACGAAATTCCACACAAAGCAAAAAACGAGAAAAAGGATTCCATTCATGGGGCTTAAATGAATTTTCGGCACAAAAAAAGTATCGATGTCGTCGTGGGGGTATTTCGACGTGCGTATGCAAAAAAGGAGGTCAATCGTAGTCCAGTGATACGCCTCTCCGGATATCCTTTAAAGCATATCTGATTTTTATTTTTCTTCGCCTGGACAGTTTGCATAGGGATATGTGTCACCGTTTCTTACTTCGCTTACTCGGAAAATTTTTGCGTAGCATCTCATCCTTCCATTCGGCCGGGTTCTGATTTAAATGAAGACTTTTTCATGGCGTAGTATATTCTCCAAGGACGTTGAGTGTCATGCGGAGGTCGGAAGGAGGATAAGAAAATTGCAGCGCATCCTTAGAGCCTGTATCTTCATCTGCACTGTTGGGCTTTGCTTTTTTTATCACAAAGTCTCGTTATGAAAATGCCATCACTCTCCCTTAATTTTCTTCCATTAAAAAAACAATTTTTAGTGTCTAATCAAATTTCCTCTTCTTTGAAATCTCTTTCATAGAATTCATTTCATTAAAGCGTTCCCAAATAAAAGGAACTCACGTTTGTTGTTCACTGGTCAAGAGTGTGTGCTAGTGATGATGAACATTGGCTAAGCTGCTGTGTACACATTACGTTGATATCAGCTTCTACGCAATTATGTAGAAGGGAGATTTATTCCATCAAACGCTAAAATCAATTAAATCGATTTTTGATGGGAACTTGAAAGGACGATGATGAGGATATGTAGGAGGTCTACACGAACTGAACGATCTATTGATTGAGTAACCGGAGAGCAACGCTTGAATCTTGATAAGTTATTTTCACAAAATAATCTTAAAAACCAGTCAGCTTGTTCGGCAGAGTTCGAAGAAAGTTTTAGGAACATTTCCTTTTATGCATGATTCACTTATGAGTTTATTTGCCAATTCAGATGAGTCAACAAAACGCATTTAAAGTTGATATTGTGCCAGAAGTACAAGTGGTAAAGAGAAGACCAATTATCCAGAATTTACAATAACCAAAACCAACGATTCGTCGAAATGTATGGCTCAGCAAATTGCTCTACATTCTAAGCACAGTAGGCCTTCATGATTAGGCCACTTTTTTATAACAATTTTCTATACTAGGCCTCCTCAAACTGCACACACACACTGATTGGATCACCCGTATTTGCTTTTTTTTTTTAACAACTAACGACTTTTTTTAATCTCCGATCTCCTTCTTTACACGATACACGATCCCTTCTTGTTATGCAGAGTTCAAAAACATTGGACATAAGCCAATGACTTAACGTAGTCCCAAAAAAAAATAGTCTAGAGGCGTTAAATCGCATGAAGGAGGCGGCCAATCGTCTGGTCCATTTTTTAAGATAACACACTCATCAAACTTACTCTTCAATAATCCGATTGTAATGTGTGCTGTGTGTCTTGCAGCACCATCCTGTTGAAACCACATGTCGTCCAAGTCCACATCCTCGAATTCGGCCCAAAAATAATCGGTAATCATGGCGTAATAACGCTGGCCATTCGCAGTAACGCGACGATCGTATATGGCCCAATAACGCCGCCGGCATGCAAACCGCACGAAACAGCTATTTTTTGTGAATGAAGTGATGATTCATGAAGCACTTCTGGAATTTCGCCCTGCCAATAACTCATATTTTGCTTATTGGCGAACCCATTGAGCCATAAATGAGCTACGTCACTGAAGATGATTTTGCGATGGTCCATGGGCTTAAATTCTTGAGTCAGCTTGATTATGCAAGATCCTTACGCAAACACACACAACGAATATGTAGACTCAAATTTTTGCTCTAAGCTTGTTATTGCATGTCCACAGGGCGAGAATTACGACCAAAAAAAGATATATGTTTTTGTTGATTGATCATATTTTGAAAATGTGGTAGAACATTCCTCCCACTAGTTCTGGTACTTGTGAATACATCAAGTATCATCTAAAGTTATTTTCTCGCTATATTTTAATTCACGCCCACAAATCCTGTTTACAACGGCACTCGAAAACCGCTCAAAACTACAAATGGCTGCAATACCCCGGGCGGTACCTAAACTGCTGTTCAACCGCAGTCCGCAGCTGATTGGTGAAGTTTGTTAATTACCAATTACGACGATTCATATTAATTACACGCAAAACATATCTGTATAACCGAGTTTAAATTGAGATTTATTTCCATCCACATTTCCACAAATTTAATTTACCTCGGGAATATAACAACGTTAACGTTTGGCACGGCAACCGGAAGCCACATAAATTTTCCAGAACTATATTTTACTTATTAATTTGTGTTTTCATTTTCATTCGGTTGGTTGTAAAATTTTTCTCTTTATTTTAATTTTCCAGACCTGCGGGGATCAAGCACCATGGTCAACACAAGCACCATGGGTCAGTTGCGGGCCAGAAGAAAAGCCGCTAAAATGTTAGTGGCTGTGGTTGTTATGTTCGCAACGTGTTACTTTCCAGTTCATGTTTTCAATTTGCTAAGGTATGTAATTAAAGAAGTTAAGTTTTGACATCTTAATGTGTGGGTGGCATGGTTGTGTGAAGGAAAGAAGTTTACAATGATGTCAGTTTTCCGATATTTATGACTTTTAAGTAAGAAATTTTTAAGGAAAAACATGAGTTTGGGAAGTTCAAAGATAGCGCAAACTACACAGCTAAGTTTTCTCTTTGGTAATACCGGGAAGACAATGTGAAGTTTTCAAGTTTCCCCAAACTATGCTTCAGACTTCAACATTGTAAATTTGCATTTAGATTAATATTCAGAATGTTTAAATTACGAAACCGATCCATTTTCTCATCGATGGATTCATTCCCTCATCGATGAACACAAAATTGCAAATCCTAGATGTTGCCAAAATGTCGTAGTGTGGCGTTGTTTTAACTAAAAAATTTTAAAAAAAATTTAAAATTAGAATTTTGCAGTTGGACAATCATGCAAAACATATGGCAGTATAGTATACTCAAATCTCGAATCCCTAGGACGGTCATTTGGTGACCGCTTTGGATGAGCGATTACAAAATTGTTATTTTAATTTTATTGAGAGTGTATGAACACACAGTAAAATAAGCAATTTAATATCAAGAACATTGGATTCTTCGAGAAGGTCTTTGAAGAAAAGAAAGTATTCCACAGAGGTTATGAAAAAACTGGGTGAAGTTGATGTTTCAAAAATTGTGAATATTGTGTATTAATGTCTTTAAAGAAAAGAAAGTATTCCACAGAGGTTATGAAAAAACTGGGTGAAGTTGATGTTTCAAAAATTGTGAATATTGTGTATTTTATTAACGACCAGTTCGATAACTTTGTTTTAACAGGCTGTGGTTTCCTTATTGTTCACATCTTCAGTTACTTAATTATTTATCAAACATCAATGTGTTTTGTTTTGAGAACTGGTTTTTTGTTGTATCTTCTTGGACAGCACTGTGCATAACGCTAAATTAAACCGGTGGAGCAACCTCTTGCGGGCACATCAAATCAGTTTTTGTTTCGTGTGTTTTCAATTAAATATCCCTCCAAGCCAATAACCAAAGTAAATTTCAGTGCCCCTTAGATTCACAATCACAAACGGAAGGAATACGTTTTAAAAATTCAGCCCTGAAGCACTTTAATCACTCCCACTTTTTTCAATTTAGCAGATCCTTTTACCGTTTGATGTAGTTACACATGCATTCTTAATAATTTATTTTCTTATCCTTTACAGGTATACTGGCAATTTGCAGGGCGGTGAAATAACCACAATTTTCTCACTGTGCTCACATTGGCTTTGTTACGCAAACAGTGCGGTGAATCCCGTTATTTACAACTTTATGAGCGGTAAGTATTGTTTAGATATTTTAAATTTAGAACAACGGAATACCCTTGTATGCGGAGTTCAAGTGACACAATTACGACGATGATAAAGTTTTTTGCAAAACAAATAAACCTCACCTAGTGTTGCACTTAGCCAATTTCTCTTTTGAGTGATTGAATCTCATGCGACTTACAGAGCAACTCATGCATCTGTTAGGGTAAGAACCAGAGGACCCTTCAATCTTCTGCGGTGGAGCTGACGTGGCCTAGTGAGAATTGTCAAGATTCGCGGTACGCCGCGGTCATGTTGAGTAAAGAATATTTTTCACTACTTATCCAGGAAGAAAGTATTACCCTTGAAACTTCAGTGACTCTTTTTAATATTTTTTTGACAGCTTCACCTTCTTGGCCGTCACAGCATCACTTGAATAATGAATTTCTTACCGGTGCTCTCATAAATTACTACGAAAAAACATCCAGAAAACAACATCTTAGTACAGAACTTTATTTCGCAATTTCTACAGCCAATAATATTGGACTCGATTTTTTTCGTCGAAAGGTAAATTTGATGTTGATCCTTCATTTTATTTGAGAATCAAAAGTGAAACTGGATGCTCTTATGATGGATGCTTCGAGTTGATGGGAAAAATAAAATTTCTTTTAGTATCAGTTTCAAATATAGACTCGGATTCGGATTCGAAAGTGAAATCCGTTTCTAAAGTTAATTAATATTTTGTATCACTGGATTTTCACCAAAAAATTATGAAAGTTGAACTGTCAAAACAAAGCGATTCAACTTGATGACAATTTCAAATCAATTAACGTTAATTAATTGTGGTTTTTATCAATATTATTTAAGTGTAATAAATTAAAGAAAATGTCAAATAAATGTTGTTTTGGAATTTTAAGAAACAAAGAAGTGTTCAGAGAAGGAGGCTTAGAGGTTACTCTATTTATAATTAGCTTTATTTAAAATGTTTCTTACTAGAGCCCCCTATTTCATGTGAAATCGTATACACGCAGTACACGTGAAATTAAATTATCCGTATACGAACACGTGTACTTGTCTCTTCACGTATATCTATATTTTCACGTGTATTTATACCTTCACGTGTACTTATTAAAATATTAGACAGCGAAAAATATAACAAATTTAGATGAAACCATTATTGTAAATCCTGTGTAAATATTCTTTTAATTCACGACCATATCGGAGTCATTTTCAGAAGCTAACATATGCTTCTCTAACAACTTATGCATGGATGCCGATAAGTCTTCACCACTCACAATGTTTGTAAGGATTTACATGGGTTCTTCGAAAGATAACCAGTCCTGCTCTGAAATTTCGAGCTTTTTAGCCATTGAAGACGCCGTGAGTAGGCTGTTACATTGTTCTAACGCAATATAGTTAACCTCACGTGCACACGTGCTTAAAGGAACTACACTTGTACTACACATAAAGTGCCGTGTAATACGACAACACGTGTCACGCATATGCGTGTAGTTAAAAACATGTTTAAAATCTGGAGCTCTATTTTCACAATGCCGCTGTTAAGATAAACAGAGGAATAACTGCTACAACCCGCATATTAGTTATCGAATGAAAGTCGGCAAGGATTTTGGTATTCGCTTTCAATATACAAAATTGTTGATAGCACTTTTGATTTCCGAAAGAGGATTTTGAACATTTCCTTTAGAGATACAAAATATGAGCTTGTAATTTTCGAATGTATTTCCGATACTACAGCAATACAAAAAAAAACGCCAGTATTTCCCGATCACATTGCAGAACTTAGCCTTAAATTGGCAACATACGCTAACCCGAAGCTTATCACCTAGAATATCAAATTCTTCTTTTTTTTAATATGTGTAAAAATTCGAAAATTGCCCCCAAAACCTGATCACGGTTAAAAAATTATGTCTTCCACAGCAAAGTTTGAACAGAGAAAACTTTTTTTTCTGAACCATTCCATTTCGGTGCATTTTGTCACTTCTTTTGATTCCAGCTTCAAATACCCATAGACTCCCACTAAAATTCCCATCTCAACCTACACTTAAACTTAAAATTAGATTATATTTTCTGAGATTTTGACGTTCCTTTCCAAATTCACTTCATCCATCATGAATGCCCACACAAACACCACGATGCACATGAATTGATTTATGTGATATAAATTACTTGCTCCCTAGAAAAGACCCTCAACAGAACCAGTGAAATCGCTTAAAAACACATTTCCTGCTGACGTCAGCAAAGTCAACTTCTGTCCCATGCATGCAAGTAAATCCTTTCCACCAACGTCGTCCTAAATCGAAATCTCCATGGAAACATGAGACATCTGCCATCGTCCTTGTACCAGCTCATTTAACTCAACACACCCACTGCTGTGTGCATTTTCGAAAATCTTTTGCCTGATTTAAAATTATTCGCAAACATCCCTTTTTAGGGACTCCTGTTTTCTCAACGAAATTAATCCTTCAACGTTTTCCTAAAACAGGATGCCAAAATTATTCAACCGGGTGTTTGGCGTGTAGAAAAAAAAGCTAGAAACAAAAACACGACATGAAGAAATATGAATGCAAATGAGCAGCAACTAGGTGGTGTCCTTTTTATGACATTGGCGTGCTAAAATGGGAGGCTACTGCAGTAAGTCGCTCCGGCCCGGTTAATTAACAAGCGACAACTGACTCAGGCGAAGGACTTCGCACAGAGTATATAGTTTCAATCGGTTCAAGGATACACCGACATTGATGGCGATAGAGTCTTTGCTGTAGATGGGCGCAGATGGGCTATTATGCAGGACTCTTCGTCTTTTTCGTTGCTCGCTTGTTGTAGAGCAAAACTTTCTCTCACATAAGAGGGCTGGTGGCATGTAAACGAGAAAACAACAGACAATTAAGTAATGGGGGCCATTCAGCATTTCCATTGAAGGCACAAACAATGGCAGCCCACTAGCAGTTAAGATACGAGAACATTAAGAGAAAGGCGTAACGGAGCGATGATGGTTCCCACAAATTGTATCCAGTAGAACGTGCCGGAAAGTCGGAGTTCGCGAAAATGAATGCAAGAGATACACCATGGTGTTAGATCAATATTTGGAGTGGGGTTGTGTTTTTTGCTTTTTGTAAACAGTTTTTTGGTTTACTAATTTTGCTGTAAGCTCAACTAAATGGCCCGAGTGGGTGGGTGTGTGTGACTGGGAATAGAAATTAACAGACACCGAAGGGATTTTTGGGATTTTAAGAATGGTGAAGTGAGGGCTTATTTTAACTGGTTTGCAATTATTTGGAATCGAGTGGCTGTGGGGGCGTTGTGCTGTCGGAACTAACTTAGAAATTTGTGTGTCTATATCAAGAGCCATGACCCCATGATTTTTTAATGGGTTGGCGAATGGAAAAGAAGATGATTGATCTCTTTATTGACGCTGAGATTGGCGTAAGGACTTCTCCCTTACAGATGGCAATGATAGTCTTTTTAAATGTTGTTGCTTCAGCAAATGTTAAGGTTACCATTCTCCTTTAGGTGATGAAGACAGACTCTTCATCTGATCATAAAATGTGCAATTAATTTGATACCGAGTAAAATTGTTTGCCACTTAATTCAACACTTCGAATGCAAAATCATGCACACCCACGCGAAATTTTTTCCGACAGAAAATTCCATCCTGCAAATGAAACCCGTAACCAGTTCCATGGGAAGTTTTAAAGCATCGCATACCATCAGTTTAGCTCTGAAATCATTCCCCTCCCACGTTCACACAAACCACACATTATCCTCTCAACCAGCATTTTGTGCCGAGATATCCTTTTCGTGTGGGACTTTATATTTGTGTCGCTTCCATAACTTTTAGCTCTCTAAACACAGCTGTGCAAAGTCAAAACTTTTCGCAATCTCTAAAATACAACTCTGTCTTTTTTTTTTTCATTCTTAGGTAAATTCCGTCGAGAATTTCGCAACGCACTAGACAAATGCATATGCGGTCGTGTACGCGTCGAAGATCGATCGTTCAATCAAAGTAATCCAACATCGAGGCTACACAACATCAGTCCGAGCACGAGAAGCAATTATAATCTCACAAGCGTAAGAGACATCACTATAACGAGAGACATTTCACGGCAGGTAAAATATTAATTCACATGTAATTTTTGTTATTGAGAAAATATATTTGTTCTTCTGTAGACAATGCAAACAACGTTCGTCGAAAATTGCGGCAACGGACACTCAGCTGCCACTCCGATGTTAAACTCAAACAAGGATCTTTGACGCGAACGACTGCGAGTGTCGTGGTCGAAAAACGTTCCTCCGAGAGACTGTTACATTTCGCCTAATTGTAAGGATATAGTTACCTAAGTTCTTTTCTTCTCTGCTCATTACAAAAAAAAAAAACTTGTATGTAACAAGAAATTAATAATTTAATTCTGGCAAAGCAAAAAATAAATTTTCGTGTAAAACTTGTAAATACTTTTGAAAATGTGTAAATGTTAGTCGATAAGGATGAAGATTTAATATTTTAAATTAAATTAAAATTAAATTAGTAAAACAGTGAAGCGGTTGTTTGTCTTAAAAGTGTACAAGTGGAAGCTACTCCACCTTGGAAAAAGTTTTATCATTCTCATGCTTGAAAGAAGAAGATGGGAAGGGAAAAATTGGGAAAAGGATATAATGGTCTAAACCAATATGGCTAGGAGCTTCACTTTAGTAAAAATAGACAAATAAAACTTGTTCTGATCAGTAGGGTAGAACGGGGCTAGTTCGCCCACGGAGCAAGTTGGGCCGCGTGAATTTCTCAAGAATCATCATATTCAGTGCCCATTAATAAAGAAAGGAGAAAATGAGTATGAGTATAAACGCAATCGGGCACAGACTTTTGAACTTTTGGCATTGCGAAATATCGATTAGGAATTAAAAGAAATGAACTAGGCAAAAGCAGTAAAGATGAATTCGTAGCAACCAAAGGCATTTTTTTGCAAAATTACATTCAACACAAGACTTACAGACAAATCGTATTCAATCAGTGCTTAACCTAGGTTAAAGTTATTATTCGCCGTAGCAATTAAAATAATCAGCAAAAGATAGACTGAAGTTCCATGACAAGTGCCGCAGTTCTTAAACTAAAAGCACATTTTTCAAAAGAAGAGACGATTTTTAGATGTTTATATTTTACAAAAAAAACTCAACTTGTCTTTTGTGTTTGCACAGTTAGGCAACTAAATCGAATAATTGTTCAAAATGGACGAAGGTCATTTAGTTTGGACAAATAATTAGATAGATAGATAAATAATTATTGCTGATGCTTATTATTTTGTTAGACTCTCATAAAGATTAACGTTTACAAATTTGCGTTACAAATTTAAAACTAGCACATCGTTGTTTTACCGCTTTTGTCTAATAATCCGAAAGCTTCTGAAGTAAAGAATAATGTAAAATATGGCCTTCAGGGCAAACATTTATGACAATTTTTACGAACTCTTAACTGAAAATTATCAACCTGTTTGTTGCCAATTGAAAACCAACCGAAATGAATGAATTTGCTCACAAAATAATTAAATTTATTTTTTTTTTTTGTTCAGAATGTAATGTTACACTACAGAAACAATTTTTTTTATTTCTTAGACGTGGGCGTAAAATAAAATCCTTTCTGTTTTTATTTTTGGGTAAAAACATCGCAAAAATGACGACATATTAGAGTATTGTATGTATTTTTAAAAGTGCGACTTTAAAAAAGAAACATGGATATTTAAGCTGCAAATGAAACTCAAGATTTATTTTGACTACAATTAGATTTATTTTACCCAATTTCATTGATCTCATTTAATTAATCAAAAAAAATAGTATTTGCCTGTTTCTAAGGAAGAACACAAGTTTAGCAAACTTAATGGTTCATAGACAGTTAAAAAAAAAATACTTCGAAAAAATGCGGCTAACGCCTTTTTGCGCCTGGTCAAAAAATAGGTGTGTCTTCTTTAAATAATAAATCCCAACATGACCTTTTCTAAAACTACCCTCTATCAACATTTTGTCCTGGGATTATTAATGCGAAATATAGGGCTGGCAACATATCAGGAAAAACATCCCCATACTACTATAGTATTTCTCCTCCATCTTTTGTGGCTCTCATGGCATAGCGTGGTTGGAGTTCCTTTCCTTTTGGTGGTCGGTTAGTGTCCGAAAAGAGCAAAGTAATTAGAGTTCGCCACTTTAAAGGATGTTATGCCATTTTATGTTACTCCTTCAGCACGGTTTCTCGTAAAATCTATAAAAAAAGGCACATACCTATTTTTTCACCAGCTGTGTAGGTACTATGAATATTTTTATTTTAAATATGAATTTGAAAAAATGCTTCTACAAGTCCAGTTTTTCTTCCACAACTTTTTGCCTATATTCTTCAAAGTCAATGAAGGAGTTACATTATTTAATGTCAGACTTTAGAGCTTAAAGAGCCAGAAAAGAGAGCAGGTACTACCATTTTGTGAACTGTCTATCGTACCCTACCTACCGTTCATGTATCATCTTTGGAATATCCTGTTCAAGTTTTTGTTTTTGTCTTTACAGGGGCGTGTGAAAAGTTTAAGTACACCTTTACTGTCACTGTTGAAGAGAATAACTGCTTAACAGATTTCAAATATGCGGTGTCTTTGGCCGAAAAAATCGCAATCTTCGTTTTTGATCAATACTAGTAATATGTGCCCAAGAATGTTTTCTTGTAGTAAAAAATCGACCTAAGCCAAGAGAATTCCAAAAAGAAAGGTCAAGATAAATTTAAAATATCAAATCCTATACATCAAATTAACCAATCACACAAAATTAAACCTAAAAGAATCCAAAAAGCCAGACAAATGTCATAAGAAAAATAAAAAACAAACAACCCTATTCATGTAGATAGTACCACCGATCTTTATTGAATCACGTAAGTTTCCAACGATTTTAATAAATCCTTTCTGCCCATTATCTTGTGATTAAAAAAGAAACTTATTTCATTGCATCCCTATCCAAATGACCACCGCCGTGTCGCTCAGCAAGGCCAATCTGCCCCATCAACCTACCACATGGAAAGCATGCGATATCCAAACAGCTTCAAGCACCGCACTCCTTCTAAGCATCATTTACTTTAATGTATCTGTCCACTGTAATTAGTCCATTAAGGATAAGTTGGACGACAGTGAAATGGAGCTAAATCGTAACCCACAAGTTGGTTTGTTTTGTCATCTGTGTGTGGACGGCTTTGGAAGACGCCCACGGAAAAGAAAAGAGATTTACGATCCAAGGAGGTTCTTATTGCCTTAGTGATTTATAAAAACACATAGTCCATTATTTGTGACCATTCCACGGAATGTAATAAATGAACTAACGAAATTAGAGGAGAAACGTGCGTGCGTTCCTATCGATGAATTAAAAGGATGTCATTATCGACGGTTTAGGGTCTTATAGGAAAATTTGAAACTAGTTTTTTTTACTAACAATTATTTGTCAACATTTTAAATTTGGGACTCCAATGCACCAGTACAACATTTAAAACATTCCACTGAATTCTAAGCCCTAAAACTCTGAACCAGGCTTAAGATAATAGACTGCAGCGAAAGCGGAATCTAGGAACGTTGTGAATTGTAAAGTCCAGAGCAACAGCATTAGCAGGTAGGGGGTCCCGCTTTCCTCACAGAACTTTTGGATTTAGTCAATTTGAAGATTTTGTAGTGTGGAGCCGCCGAATGAATAGTAAACTTGATTCTCACTTTCTATGTTCACATTCAACTCGATTAACACACAACGCTGTGCCAAATAAGTATCAACCCAAAAATCGTTGAAAATCCTAAAGATAATAAAATGGAAAAGGATTACTCGCCACTGTCAGCATTTAGTGTCAATGTTGGTGAACAGCCAACCCATCGAGTACATTGTACGTTGCCACTCATATGATGGATGTCCCGCCACTTTAACACCTCGTGGGAGGTTGACCCACCCTGATCTCCGGTGTCAGGGTGTACAATCAATTGATCCAGGTGGTGTGTGTTTTTGAAGAGGGGGATGTTTTTGTGCACAGGCACCGCAGCAAAGGCTCATCCATCTTCCCTAATCCGCCCGTCCTCCCGGGTGATGGGGTAAGTGATGATGGAAAATCTGCGTCAGATTCGACTGTGGAACGAAGTGGAACGTCACTGTGAAGTGTCATGAGTAAACCGATGACAGTTTAACATTAACCCTTTCGCAAAATTTTGAAGGGATTGGTGAAAATCTATGAGAGGAGCATTATTGGCAAGGTATATACATACATGCATTTGTGTATTTGCATAGCTTTAAAAGCATCCTAGGCCAGACAAGTCTGTTACGACTCAGCTATAAATTGGGGTACAAGCTGTGTGCAAAATTGGCAGCATAGAAAACGGTTTATAGTATGGTTGGCATCCACCTAACCAGCAACACAATCCCAGGAACACACTCAAAGCTGATGGCTAGGTGGCTGGCGCTGCCATAGCTTGATGATTAGTCCGTCGAACTGCTAAGCCAGCGTACCCGCGTTTCAGCCCAGCCCGGGGAGAATGTATTTTCATTTCCAGGCATCTTTCTGCAATTTAAATTATTTATAAGACCAACGCGTCGGAGAGAGTTTTGAAAAAGGTTTTACTAAATTGTTTTCTGTTTTTTATATTTCGTGTATTTGGGTGCCGTCCTTTATATCCGTCTTCCTCCGTAGTTTTTATGGAGCATATGCTCTCAAAGCGTGGACGCCGTGGCTTAAGCGACATATCCAGCAAAAAACTCCTCCTGGAGTGATAACCTCTGTCATGAGAAGCTTCGCCGTTCGGAACCGGCATAAGTCCCCTACCCTTGTGTTAAATTATATCGCGCACAACACAGTGGAGGTGCGAAAAAGCTATGCTCCGGTCCTGTATGGGCTGTTACGGAGATTATTAATTCTATTATTATGTTTACAACGCAAACCTAGTATGGAAAATGCGGGATTTTGCGGGGATTGTTTTTTTTTTTTTTTGGCCAAAGTCGGTTACGTTTCAACCGATCCGATAGGTTGTTATTGTTCTAAAATGGAAAGGCAGATATAAGGTAAATACACTTGTGCTTAGTTTCCTACCTATTCCCTTAAATTAATAGTAATAATTGGCATTCTTCTGGTTCATTTCCATTAATAAAAAAATAGTATTGATTCAAAATTTAAAGAATATCAAATTAGCCAACGAAAACATGGTAGGTTTTTTAAAAAATAATGGTTGGTGCTGCCAAAAAAGTTTGTCCAATTGTGAAGTAGTGAAGATTCAAGGAAGACCTACAAGAAACTTCAAACAATGTACAAACGAAAAAACATGGAAAAGCTTGATTTAGAGCACAGAGGAATTAAGCTATGCAGCCAAGATGGTAGACTGTTATGCAGAGTAGCACTGTGTTTGGACTCAGGGTTATCCAAGAAAAAGTCCACTCTATTACGCTTCGTATAGTAGCGTTCATCAAGGTCTGGTTACTACCAGCTTCAAAAATATCAGAAAGAGTTTTACCATACAATTTCAACTGTGACACTGTCGCAGAATTTAATTTACAATCGATACAGAACAAAACCGTCAAAATATCATTAAAAAGTTCTTTTGAGACCAATAATTAGATACAGATCATATAAACTTGTATCTAAGTATGGATTCGATGGCAGCTTAGGACACAGTAACTACAGCAAACATTTGTAGATATTCATAACACCAACAATATCCTGAAAGTTACAGCGTTCGTTCCTTTAAAATTAATAGATGCTTCGAATGCAATAGAAATGTGGAAAATTGTAGACTAGACTCTACTTTTTTTGCAAGCTTTTATTTAAGTCTTTAGGTCTATAAAGAAGCTATATCTGCACGTTTAATTTACGATTCCGTTACTACCTTTTCCTCTCATGGAAATGTTGTTACGATTGTGGTTGATTTGTCCAAGTTATCCGCCACTTTAACTCTCTTATTGATCGTTTCAAAATTCGAATATGGTGTGACAACCAAACAGTTCCCAAACAGAAGCCATCGACAAGACTTGTCCCTGCTGACGTACTTACCTTCTGAAACACTCAAATCTTGTCTCATCCTAAAGCCTCCTGATTCCACTAAATCCGAATTTTCTTTTTCCATCTCCGTAAATTTTTTTTTTTTCTATTACTTAATTGCAACTTCGTGTTGCACGTCTATGTAAATTTCCTACGATTCAGCTTCGTCCCTCGGCACCTTCTCCTCAGGCGTCTACCCCTAGTCAAATAGAATATTTAAAGTTTTGTGAATAGTCCAGGAGTCAGAAAAATTCACCTGGCAAATATTTCTCTACAGCAACAACCGAGACGCATAGCTTAGGGCCACAGAAAGGACACGTACAAAGAGATGTGCAAGTAATCGAATGTGAATTAGCTGCTATGCCTTTTGCACCTGTGAGAATACGATGGGGCTTGCATACGGAAATACACAGGAAATTGGCATTTAGGGTTGTTTTGTTAATGGTTGAGTCACGAATTTGTTTGTCTGTCGGGTGGGTATTGCAATAAGGTGATGAGGATTTTTCTTGAAATTCAAGTTGGGATGGACAGAAAAATGTTGAGAATGTCTCCGGTGTGTTGCAAGGACGAGGACCAGGTCTTTGCACGTCAGAGGACTTAAAGAAAATTACATAAACCATTTAGAATGAAAGGATTCAAATTTGAACATTTTATTATTTGTGTGCTTTTACTTAGAGACATTTTTGATTTATGCCATTAAAATGATCAGTGCCGCTTTTCTACTTATACTGGGTGGGATCAGGAATAACATGAAGGAGAAACCGAATAAAACAAGACTTGTTGAGTTAATATTTGTCCTTCTAATGTGAATGTTTAGCAACGACAATTTTAGTCGAATATTCAAGAAGAAAACGAAGAAATCCTGCATCTTAAAATGACAATTTTATATCAGTGACTTAATACTAAACATCAGATTTGACAGATGCAAAAGAATATGGCTGCCGCAGGCATACTAAAAAACTTATTTTATAAATAGATTTTATAAAAAATGAAAATTTTTCAGAAAATCTATGGCAATGTTAGATAGCGGCCTCTGAGCGATAGGTGGCCATGTACTGAGCGTCGTCGCTAAGCGGTCAAATATGAAAATATCATTATCAAGTTTGGGTAAAGTACGATAACTTTGGCGCCAAAAAATGATAACTGTATTTTGTAGAGGGGTAGAACAAGCATTTTTAGGGTTTCGTTCCAAAGGAATAACGAAACCCTTATAGATTCACTTATGTGTCCGTCTCTATTTTGTCTGTCTGTCTGTCGCCTTTACATATTTGCTAATAACTTCTGAATCCTCTGTAGTTAAGGGATGAAATTTGGAATGGGTATGTATCTTGGCAACCCAAAAATAAATCAGGAATTTTTTCCGGAATTAGTCGTATATTAAAGAAAAAGTTAGTACTGAAACTAACCTTTGAAAAAAAATTTATTAACTTTTGTGGTCAATATGGGTGTCATTGGAAAGGGGGCGGGGCGGAGATTACAAAAATGTATGTCTGTCTGTCACTAAGCCTTATCTTAGGGACCTGGTGAACCACCTGGAATTAAGAAATGAAATTTACACAGAAGATGTGCTTCACTTGCCCAAAGAAAGTTCCGAAAAAAAGTTTGAAGAAAGTCACTTATTAACGAAAAAGTTGGTACTAATACTAAAATCAAAAAATAGTTTTTTTTTCTTAGATACTTGATATGGGTATCGTTAGAAAGAGAATTATATCAAGATCAAAAAGTTGTACTACAATTAGCATCTTAGTCTTATTGGTAAGAAGTTATAAGCCCGCAAACTTCAAAAAACCGACTGGTGTACCATGTCCCATACCTTATTTTCTAAAATAATGGGCCAAAAAATCTGAAAAAAAATGGAGTTATGGGGCAACTCATCGCAATATTGCAAATATATCCAGAAATCTCTTATGATTTTTTATTTGTACTAAAATTAATTAATAACTATTTTTTTTAATTTTTTTTCTTAACGGAATTGATTGAGTTAGGTATCGTTGGATAGGTCTCGTAAAATAAAATACAGTTTTCATTTTGAGGTTTTTGTTCCGAGGCTCGGTTTTCGAGATATTGAGCTCTAAGTGCGAAAAAAAAGCGTCCCCCCCCCCTCGCATTTCCACACCCGCGGGTCTAAAAATCTGAATAAAATCTAGAATGTAGGTCTCGACGTAATCTTTAGTTTAAATTTAGTTCGAGCATCTTGGCTCAAACAGTTTTCGAGTTATTGGCCAAAAACCAAAAAACAATGACATACGAATTTTTAAGATCCGAAAACTATATTTTGTAGATCGCATCAATAGAATCAAAAAATGTTATACAAAAAAAATTTTATTTTCACACAATATTTAGAAATATTAACGATTTAAGTTATGTGAGCATTTTGCTAAAAAAGGGCAACTAGTGATTATCTCACACACACAAAGTTTTCTACGCGTTTCCTATACCAAGAAGGACAATAGAATTTCGAAGCGGCGTTGGTGGAGTGGTTATAGCGCTCGCGCTCTGGTCTGAGGGTCCCGGGTTCAATCCTCGACTTGTCCGATTTGGCTTTTTTTGCTTTTTATTTTTTTTCTTCTCCGAAGAGGGTTTCTCGAATATTTTGTATGACAGTTTTCTTCTCTCTCAGTTCTCTTAAAAGAACAAAGCGAAGCAAAGAAATGATTGATCGTAATAGCTTTGTTGTTGTAATTTTTTTG
Organism: Syritta pipiens; assembly: GCA_905187475.1. Classification (NCBI taxonomy): domain Eukaryota; kingdom Metazoa; phylum Arthropoda; class Insecta; order Diptera; family Syrphidae; genus Syritta; species Syritta pipiens. The sequence continues at coordinate 67,196,427 of LR994571.1, read as the reverse complement.
AAGAAAATAAGAGAATCAGTTATATGTAGGTGTATGTGTGTTCAGACCATTTCCTGATTTGCTCTTTTGTATTGGTTGCGATTTATATAAATATGCTGTTGGAAAGATTTTATGTTTTGTCTCTGAATAAAAGTGAACATAAAAAATTCTAAGGAAAAAAAAAACAAAATAAATCCTAGTGCAAAATTTGAATTTTTTTTTGAATTTCAAACACGAGTACTTGATTTGTTAATTTCTTGGATGTTTGTGACTGTACCACATTAGTGTTCTAGACGATTAAGTGGCTATTTTTTATTGCCGAATACGTTATGATTCGAATTGCTGAGCTGCTTGGTAAGCTAACTTTCATGAACTGCTGATTAATTCCTTCAATGGAGTAGCTTGAGACCATTTCCCTTAAGTTCACTAAATCAATTTTTACACGGTTGGCACGGTCAGCAAATGAGAACGACTTTTTTTTTGTTTAGCTTTATTCGAAAACGGCAGGTAGCCGTAGTTAGTTGCTTTAACTTAAATTATGTCCTTACTTCTAATCTGTTGACGAAAGAACGAAACCCTCGGTGCGTGAGTTAAACTTACACTTGACCGTTTTTTTTACTATGGGAGGGGGGTTAATCTCGTCCCGGTTAGGAGCTAGAGTCAATTTAAGAGAAATCAATGAGCATGAAAAAATAAATTATTAAAAAACAACGGCAACACTTACAACCAAGTTATACACCAAAGCCAAAAACTTGTTTATTAATCCTGCACTTAAATCTATTTAATTGTGTTAATAGTTTTTGAAAAACTCGCTTGCAAACGTGAAATTTTGATAAAAAAAAATTAAGAAAAAGTATAAATCAATTTTTTTCTTCAAAATTTTGAGTTAAAGTGGCAAATTGATTTTTTGTCGTCGATGCGTATTTTAATCCTGAATCAAACAGAAAAAACTGAACTGAAAATCAAATCCATAAGATTGATGTCATCTCAATAGGTGGCCTTTTTGAGAGTGACTAGACATGCAAAATCTTTTGAATTGACAATGATAATTTTCGAGCCAGGAGCAAAGATGTTTGGCAAAGGATGGGTTAAGCAAAAGCGTACCTCTGGGATCAACGTTGAAAAGCTTCCTTTGTCCACAATCGCTCTGATTAACATATAAAAATGACAAGCAAAAGAATGCTATCATAAATTATAGACTCTTTAATAGCTCATAGAATGTTAAAATGTTGAATTTTGGCTTTTTAAAATATGAATGAAGTCGTAGAACACGACTAAAAACAGAATTGTGAACAAGAATAAAGCGAAACAGATGCAAATATTCTTACCATGGTATTGCGATCCACATTGTATTGTAATTCGAAACAAACAAACTATTATTATTGGCGCAGTCTACAAATCTTCACCTTCGTTATCTGTTTCACATGAATCACACTCTTAAGATCCAGCAATTACATTTTCAGCGCAACCCAAAGAAAATCCTATATTAATATCTTATTTGTTTGAAGCTTAATGAATATTTTATTTATGTTCCTTTCAATGCAGTCACAAAAAAGCATAGTCATCTAAGTTTAAAAAAAAAAACATTTAGTAAAAAATAAACAATAGCTTATAATAGTAATAAGTTTTGAAAATGTTTTAATTAAAAAAAAAATTGGGCCAAAAGTGCCCCAGCGTAGATCTACGACTGAGGTGCAGCACAATCATTAAGTTAAATCCAAGGACGCAGACCGCAGTATCTCAAATTCTTACAATCCAAACCATAAACGCTAGGGCTGTTATATAAGATTTACTTTAGCTGATTTCTGATTTCCTTAGCGTGTAATGTACACGGTAATGTACACATGATTCAGAAATGTGAAGTTCTCAACCGACCTCATAAAGAACTAAAAACGACAACTCCTGTTGGTTTTTTATTATCTGAATTTTATTTCCATGTAGAACCCTAAATAAATTCATAATAATTTTTCAAATAACCACTTCGTCCCCTTACAATCTTTGCCTCACTCTCCCTAATTGAATAAAAATCACAAAAACTATTAAACTACCACACCGCCAGAACATTCTCTCTAGCGTGCGGAAAACTATAATCCAAAAACAATCGAACACTTCCCCACGTGTGCTTTGCTTTGCAGCTTTTATTCTTCATAAAATTCGACACGTGCTAATATTTAAACAAAGCCTACTGTTATCGATTTATCGAAACCCTAACACATCGCAAATGTGTTGGTCTAAATATAATACCATGGGCATGATAGGTCCGGTCGCTAATGTCCTCTAATGAATTGTGCGTATGTTTTTGAGTAGACTGATTGATTTGGGCTCAATTCCTTCCGACGACCACGAGACAATAATGGGAAATTCGATTCATCTGTTTATCTGACGGTAGGTGCAATGGTTTAATTTTAGCCGGGTCGAGACAATTTTTATCGCCTACATTAGGAATATACTTTTTTTCCTTTTTACTTTAGGCGCAGTCAACGAGGTGTGTTTAAGAGTTTTTCATGCGGGCATCGGGTTCGGGTTCGTTGTGGTTTTTAAAAACACTCCTTGGTGAGTAACTGAAATATAAACAGACACTGGGTCGCCTTAGCGCCTTGTTTCACTGAACAAAAATATCCATTTTTTGTTTGACTTCACATTTTAGAGTTGATGGTGGCAATGGCTAAGAGTTTGACTGAAGGACTGAGTGGGGAGTTACATATGGGATTTGAATGGAACCAGTAAGTTAACAAGAGGGATTAAGCACCACAATGTACCTTATTTGATTCAATTATATATAAAACACTAAATTTTGTTAAGTTGAATAACCACGCATTGGAACCAAGGAATATTAAAAGAAAATATTTAAAATCCGAATGCGAAAAGTCGTAAAAACGTTTTCTAGTTACATTGCTCTGGCCAAGCAGAAATATTGCCACAAATTCTTAATCATCATACACCAATCTTTCTTTCAATTCTTCCATTTCACTTCTGGCGGACATTTACAGAAGTCATTTCAATTGAAAATGAATTACATTTCCACATTCAATCTAAATTTAATCTTCTTAGTTATTCATGAGCACGAACTTCGTGTTAATTATATTTTATCCAAGACATCATCACTTTCCTCTATTTCAGATTATCATCGACAATCGGCTTAGGCTTAGTGTTATGTGTTTAATGAGTAAATGGTATTAATAGGATACAAATTGATTGTCTAATCAGTAAATTCGGATATAATTCTCTAATTTCGGAGTAATATCTTTCTGAAACGACATTTGGAAACATAAAATTATGGTTTGTCGTGCCATTCAAATGAGAATGTAAAGGATTGTTTGAACAGTAGCCAATTGCTTATACGTACACTTTGATATGTACATGTGTGTGGACCTGTCATTTAATAGCCAATCGATGCAAGTATTTTATAAGGAATTGACGCAAGGACTACGATGCTTAGCTAATAGAAAAGGAGAAAAAGCACTTGCTCGACTACTCCGTTTTATATTATTTTATTTAACAAACCCCAGTTAGTTGAATAAACGAGCAGTTGTAATGAGCTACTGTTAAGGTAAGCAATATTGTTTAAGGCAACACAACTCAATGAGAAGACAATACATTTTGCTTTTATTGTTTTCAGTTTTGCTTTAAAACCATATATCAAACTTAGCCGTTAAAAGGTGCTTTCCATAAAAGAAAAACCTCGTTTTTGCTAACAAAAAACAAAAACGAAAAAAAACAAGAAACAAAAAACAAAAAACAAAAAAAAACAAGAAACAAAAAAAACAAGAAACAAAAAAAAAACAAGAAACAAAAAAAAAAAAAAGGAAGTGCACGCACCAGGATTTGAACTTGTGTTCTCTTGGTTACTGGCGGAGACCTTCACCCATCAGGCCACGGCCTCTTCGAAATCGAGCAAAGCCTAACTTGTATATAAGGTACAAGTAGGTTTTAGCTTACAAAAAAATGCGAATTTCTCGATTATTTTTGAGTATTGCATTTTAAAATTTTACAGATAGTACACCCACATGGTATTCTATCACTATGCCAAATTTCAGTTGAATCCGTTTCCCCAAACCCTTGCGCTCCCCTTGTAAGATGAAAATTCGTATGTTGCAAAAACACACATGATGGAATTTATCATCATCATCATCTTCTTGACCGCGTGATCCACTAACGAGGTCGCGGGAGCAATGCACGCAAAAGAGATCTCCAGGCAACACGATCCTCCGCCGCCGACTCTAACTCATCAGGGGGGGTATCCAGCCGACATTTTGGACTTGGTCCAACCATCTCATCCTGGGTCTGCCAAGCGGTCGCCTTCCTGACGTGGTAGCGTTCAAGACGCGCCTTGGAGTTTACATTCAAACTGTTAATCATGTACCAAAGTGAAATATTAATGGAAAAGTTGTAGTACATTGTCAGATTAAGGTGAAATATTTGCTTTTTTTAATGTCCTGAAAAATTGATGTTTTGTTGTGATACTTATCTTCATAGTGAAACAAAGAAGAATTTAGTGTTCAAATGACCTGTGGCCTATTTCACCAACTTACAAATTTGTAATTACAAGCATTTATTCACAAAGTTAGTAAGTTTGTTGATTTTTTTTCTTTTTATCACTTATGGGTATTACCAAATTTATGGTTGTATTTTGCAGTATTATAATTATGGGACATTGTATTTTTTCGTTGTGATTTATAAGCGAAAAGTTTGTAAAAATGCTACGAATTTGTAAATTTACGTCTCACAAAAAATATGAGCTTACAAATCTTGCGCAGTTTGTAAGAATATTTTCCAAGACGAAAATTCACGTGTAATTTTTTCTACAAGTTTTATTTCTAAGAAAGGAACTGGAAAATGTCTTTGCGGAGAGACATAGTAGTAAGGTTAGTACCGAAAATAATGACAAAAACATGGTTTTGAAAAAAATATATCGGCTACGAATAGATTATACCTTTTTTTCAAGTCCTTTCATTTTAATGACAGATTTCGCTTAGGTTGCTACAAGGCGGAAGATATTATTGGTATAATTAGACCTCATTTAGCTCACTTGACCGAAAAAACACTTTTCATTAACCCCAATGCAACAGTTTTTAACACCTCTACAGGATTGCTGATATGCGCGGAACTTCAAAATTTCAAATTTCCACTGTATGCCAATGTTTTCATTAAGTGTATACCGCAATCGTTAATTTGCTTTTTTAGTAAGTTGGTCTAATTACCTCTACAACAAAGCACACAAATCGACTCAAAGACTAATTGAAAATGCAATTGGAATATTAAAAGAAAGCTATTCCTGCCTTAATAAAACTTGGCAGTTATTGTGCACCTGTCTTTTAGAATACTTGTAATCATTAAGTTTTAATCTCACAAGTTCTTTGTGTTCTTCTCACAAATTCATAGATTACATGTTTGTAATACAACATGGAAAAAGCAAAGGAATTTCTTTCTTTTATCCGTGTTTTCTTATATACAATAAAGGGATATAAGAAAGATATTTTCTTATACCAACCACACGAATATAGGAAAGACAATTTCTTATAAATACCACAAATGTTTAAAAAAAAAAGATCTCTTAGCTTTGATAGACACATATGTATCATTTATTTCTATGAATAATTATTTGTTTTTCGGAAGGGTATGTTCTATGTTACACGTCGTTTCATTTTCGTGTTTTTATGAAAAGTATGGGAACTTATAAAACAGGAATTTGGGAGAATATTTTCTTATATACTACACAATTTTTTTGTAATGCGTAGAATTCAGTGTCTTTCTTATAAACAATTTTCTTATAAAGTATTTTTAAGTACATGAATAAATGGGAAAGTGCAGGGTGTTTTAGAATGTATGTCTGTATAAGCGTCTCTTTCTTATATGGAATGTTCTTATATCCGTCATCTACAATATACATGAAACAAGAAACGATGATATAAAATTGTAATTGTGAATTACAAATACATACCTGTAGTTGTAACTTGTATTTTGGTAAAATAGACCACTGGTCGTTCGAATTTTTAACACAAAATTGTATTTCTGTTAGATTAAAAATCAACAGCTTTGTCCAAAAATGTTTTGAAACAATTTGACTGTTAGCCAAGAGTTGCCTTAGTATTCAGTTTCTCTCGCCTTGCCACGTCAATAAATAACCAAATTATCAAAAAGGATATTTGCTGGTTTAAGTTCGAAATGGTCATTAAAACTTTGTTGTCAGTACGACCAACAGAAGTTTAAAATATATTATTGAAATTTTTAGCCACTTTACCTTTATGAAAAACTCAAGCACTGTTGTACTTGTGCCCAAACTAACTAAACTACATTTTTACTTAGCATGGACAGCTTGTATGATGCAAATTTCTTAATGCAAATACTTAATTTCTTCCAAGAAATCATGATTTCTATTGTATCACTTTCCTATCGTCGCTTAACTCTATTTTAAAATTCGCAATGTTTCTGCTGGTGCTGACGCTCCGAAGGTTTCTAAATAACACTTCTTTATAATTACTTTTTTTGTTTCTTTTGACACTTTTGATATATGCCATGTTCTGTTTTCATTTTTAAGCTAGTTAATATCTACAATAACTGCGTCCGTTTTCAAAACAACATTATCACAAATTTTCTTATATTTAATTCACGGGTGATGACCAGAATTTTAGTACTTAGTTTGTGTTAAATTTCGGAATCATAGTAAGTGACGTTAGCTTTGAAATGATTTAATTTAAAGAAATTGTCCATGATTTTGTTGCAAAACGAGTTAATTTTTGAAATTGACTTTGAATTAATTGTCAGGGCGACATCGCATTCATATACCTCAAATCACCCCCATTTCACTGCACCGTAAAAGTTGCATCTTCAAACACATGTCCCTACAACAATCCTTAGAGCACATTTTCTAGCTTTACTCCTACTTTGGTGCAATGTATGTCTCAATTCCCATCCACTCGTCACTCGTCACATTACTTACAATGATCCTGTATTTCGTCTCCAAAAACACAACTCCTACAAAACTACCGAAATGATTCCATGGACATAAGCTCAAATAGAATCTTTTCTAATTAAAGGACATCCAGTACCATGTACACATCAAGGACACACGGACATGGGTATATGCGCACAGAATAATCCCACATTCCCACCAAAAATTGCGATTTTATTTCGAATTCACAACATGCCAAACGACGTGCACTGTCGTCCTCTTTAATTCGAATTCCAGACGTCACTTCGATTTTATTACACTTACACGGCTTTCTGCATGCCAATTGCATATGTGTTTGGGCGTTAATCGAATCGAATGCGAAACAAAATCGACTTCACTTCGATAAATTGTCGAACTGCAATGTCCTAGAAGGGCCTGTGTGATGCGTGTGTGACTGCGGATAATTTTTTCGATGGTTTGATTTATGAATGCGAGAAAAGGAGAAAAGCGGAGACGTGGAGTTTGTAAAGGGTCTAAGTGTAAGTGCAAGGGATATATAAGAATTTTGATCTTGCGAGGTTTTGAAAGTCGTCGATCAGTTGTGTCATCGCAGCGTGACAAAGATTTGAATCTGAAAACATTATGATCTGCTTGTATGAGACGCAGAGCTTGAATCAGTAAAAATTCTTATATTGCAAAATAAATTGAAACTGTCGTGTTAAGGAAGGAATTCACATTTTGTCCTTATACACTGAGAGTAAAAAGTATGCAATCTTTTGTTTTGTCATTCATGTATAATCCTGCTCAAAGTTTGAGAGGCAATTTAAATCAGATAGTAAGGTTAGTCTTAAAGCTTCATTAGTGAACAAATGCAATAAAAAAAAACTGTCGCAGGAAACATTAGCAAAAAACTAGCGTTTTCTTCAGATATAATTTAAGACGTTTATACTTGCTCAATTTCAACAATCAGCGTAGCTGTTGAGAAGATTAATAAGGATAGGGCCTGACCACGGTTACCATAGACCTGCATTCACATGCGATTGGTTCCTTATAAATTGGTTTTTGATAAAATTGTTTTGATTAGGCATTTAAAGGCATTGTCTTCAAGAAATGGTGGCTTTTCCCGTAATAAAACGCTAGTTGAAAAGGCTTCTCTCAAAAAAAGCAACCGCTTACAGAAATGCTAACTTCTTGCCAATTGAGCAGCACATGTTCCTTCCCAAAGAACGAAAATAAAGTTCAACTACTCCGCTTGGGAGCAATCGAAGAATCCAGTAAGTCTGCGAGTACTTGAAGTGGGAACAGGAGGAGGTTCCATCATCGCTGAATAGCACTCTAAATGACAACTATCATTTTAATCCGCACAATAGAAAAACATTACAAATACTCTCAATACTGTTAAAACCATCCACAAGCATTTATTTTCAATTTCATTTCTTTAAATCTCATCCACCCTCGTGTAAATCATAACCAATCACATCCGATCCATTAAATTGAAATCAATATTTCATTTTCCAAAGTACATAAGCTTTCCATTTGATATCCCGTTGGAAATGGCCTCCGCATCGATATCGTAAAACTAATACCCAACCATAATGATGAAAGTACTGCAATAAAGAAATTACGAGGGCAATTTCAAAATACATGCCAACACCAAGTTATTGGAGAAGGTCACGATTTCTCATTAAGCGGAAAATTTCATAAAACTTAAACTGAAACTGAAGATGACATTCTTTAAATTGAATAGGATGCAATCGATACCATTTCAAAGTGAGGACAAAAGAAGAAGAAGTTTGGTCACATACTCGAGACGATAATTTGTAAAGTTTTTTGACAGTTCATTGGACGGACGTTGGCAAAGAGCGATGACACATTGTTACAGAATTAAGCTGAAAAGTTGATTGTAGTTTGAGGTACTTACGATTGACGAGATGAATTGATGGTGTTGACAGGATGTTGTGGGCAGGCAACAAGTGGAGAGATTTTTTTTTAAGGGAAATGGATGGGAGACAGTACACGAAATTTGTATGAATCGTTGTGATGTATGTGTTGCAAAGAGAGAAACCGTCACAGGGAATGGAAACATAAAACTCTTTTTGCCAAATATTTAATGTTTCGGAAATTAAATTAAACATTTAGCTCTTCTGTTGCAATCCTATATGTGCGTAATCGTTTCAAAAACTTAAACTTAAAAAAAATCCGCGTTTTGTTTCCAAATTTTTTTTTCCACAAATTATAAATATTTGTTTTTCTAAAAAGATTTTAGTTCTTGACTGATGCCATAAAAATAGCGAACGCGTGGACCCCACGCCTTTGGGCTTAACGTTATTTACATATGAGCAAAATCAAAGGCCATATTTTTTAAAGTTCTTTTTTATAAAACTTTTAACTCAACAATTTTGTCTGAATACTTAGCATAAAAACAAAGTTTGAACATAAATCCATTGGACCCACAGCATCACTAAAAGGTGAATTGAAACTTCAAATCTTCATGTCCCTAGAAGTTTTCAAGTAAAACCCAAGACCAAAAGATACCAAAACACATCTTGGGAATTTTCTTTTTTAAAGATTATACAAATACTTAATTGAATTGAACGGCTTATCGACTTCTTTACGTTGCACAACTGAGTGGTTGTTTTTTAAACTATCCAACTTCAGACACTAATCAAGTTGAGAAGAATTCAGCAGGGATAGTGTGCGAAGAAAACTTCACTACCCTTGGTCGTGAAACTCCTAACGAACCACAATTTAAAGATTTAGATATGTTATTTTATCTCTGCTCAATGATAAAGGTTGCCTCTGCAACTGTCGCTAAGCACCCCATAAACATTTTAGTTTACCGCATTAGTGAAGTTTAGACTTCGACCAAGACAAGATGTCTGAAATGTTTTCGTTCAGCAGTAAGTTCTGAGCATTATTTTTTGATTTTCATTTTTTATAGTGTTAATGTTTGGTGGAGAGTTCAGGGGTGTAAATTGAGACAATTTTAGTTAATGGCTTGAATGATTTTTAAGCAGACATTGAAGTTCATATGTCCATCTAGATGTTGAAGAAATTGAAGCAATTACCATTCATAAAGAAATTGAGGAAATAAGTGCTTGTTGTTTGTGCTGGTATTGCCGCATGTTTTATAAAGTTTTCATTCAAAGATCAACAGAAAATTAATGTTGTGTGATTTGCAGAAAAATCCTAAAATTAGAAACTTAGCAAATTTAACTGATTTTACATTGTACACTAAAAAATGGCGACTTAAGGAGGGGAAAGAAGGGCACGTTTGAACATTTGTTTTGCAAAACTGATAAAACCTCACACAATGGACTCCTTGGCCTGTAAATTTTACTCACATTGATCTTCGATTTCGAATAATATTTGGTTAATTTACCGAAATATTTATATTAAATTTTCTTAATTTCTTATTTTTTTATGTTTAAGAGCGTCCCATGTATTGCACAGTTTTGAACATAGAAGAGGCAACCCTTTTGCGAATAAAAAACACTTCAAACTTATTTTTGAATTAATTTTTAAATAATTAAATTAAAATTAGTTTTTAAAATTAATTTTTAAATAAGAATCACAAACACAAATTGATACTTAAAAAAAAATAAACATTCACATAAAAAACATAACATAAACAAACCGGTCATGGTTGTTGCTCCGAATAAACGTTACTATCAGGAAAAATATAAACCTTGTGGCTCTAGAGAGCTCACTGCATGAAGAAGATTGATCCCACGATAATATATGGTCAAACCTTATTTAATAAATTTTTGAATGAGGCTAAGGACGAAGCAATCATGTGTATGTCTTTTGCAAGCCGGTAAGTCCAAAAATGTAGTTCACTCTACGAAGAGTCGTGCGGACTTACACAAATGATTTTCTCAACCTCCACAGAGATGAAAATATAAGGAAAAAAATAGGGCATTGGAAAAAATGTACGAAAAACTTTCTCAATTTGAACTTTTGAAAGAAAATTAATTTAAAGAACACTAGATTAATCTTAATCCGGAGAGAAAATGTTGAATTATCAAGAAAATTAGGCTAAAAAAAAACCAATAAAACCAAAATAAAAAAAAAATTGTTTTTCAATTTAACCCCGAAGAGGTTGTCAGTGTGCCTCTGGACAGTAGCTTATCTTAACCATAAGTTTAAGTCAACAAACAAATCAGTGAAATATGAACGGAGAACTGTAAAAAGGATGCATATTTGTTTTGAGCTAATAATCGTTTAAAGTAAGTATATTTTAGCTAAGCTTAGTGCTGAGAGGATCTACAGAAAACTTTTCAAAAACGATTTTTTTTACAAACTTCCAGCTACAAACCGAAAATAATGCAGTACCACCATAAAAGCCCTTTTCACCTATCAATCTGAGAAACACTTGAGATAATCAAGTTATTAAAATATTAAATAACTTTTAAAAAGGGTTCTAAAAGAAATTGATATGCACTTTGTTATATGTCCACCAGTTTTTAAATCGAACTAATATAGAGAAAGTGCACCACAACAAGTAACACAGCAAAGGTTATCCTGACAACGAGATTATCCACATTCTTAGAACAATGACATTCATTTCATTTGAAAACTACAAATCCCATAATAGAATGGAAAACTTGGCCATTAGACATACAAACCTCATAAACTCTAATCGCCTCTATTGATTTATTTATCAAACTACCTTCGATTTAATTTTGAAATCGTAATTGCTTTCAAATCCACCCCCAGCCACCCTTTGAATCATCAACAGAAAGGGATTCACATCAACGTGTTAAAGCATCTCATAAATTATAAAGTTACTCAAAATCGTTACCCTTCCACAGTCGATGAAGACCCCCGAAGAAAACTTGGCCTACTGTGTAATCGACACTCACCCAAGGTAAAGAGATATTTTCCAAAAATCGCTTTGTGAATTCAAATAACGCAAAAAGGGTCCTTAATAAAAACTTAGTTGAAAATATCACCCCCGAAGGCAGGTCACAGCCAATGGTGGACGGGCCATGGCTTATTCGAAGGGTTTGGGTCTTGTCAATAGCTGATGTGTATCGGGTTATGTCTCGAACCCTTTTTTGTTGGATGTTAAACACCATTTCCCCGGTTTGGGGCTGATACTTATTTATTCGTTGGTAAATCAATTGCAAGTGTGTACATAACGAATAAGTTTTGTTTATCAGTAAACACGCACAAACAGGGCGGCAATTGATGAATGGAATGGCATACGTAAACTTTCTGTTCGATAGGGGCACTCTGTTAAGACTGCTGTTAGGTGATAGAGTTCTTATGGAACAACAAACAAAGGATAAGTCTATCGACTTGCTCTGAACTGTGATGGAACTTGTTCTGTGGCCACTCAAACCAGTTCTCATATTTTTGGTAATTTTAAAGGTATCTCAACGTTTCGCACCTGAACAGTGTAGAATCTCAACCTGGATCCGTGTCACCATGCGCGCTTACGACGTCGATGGGATCTCACTACCGTCTCCAAGGATCGTGCCCGTAGCATTTCTTTTATAAGGTGTTAATGATTTTTAGCCTTTTGCAACTTAAAGCCAACACCTATGCATTCACCGTGCTAAGGGTGTTATCAAAACAAAGTATTGAGATTCCAGATGTTTCGAAGACTAAAGCTCATATGCAAAACACAGACAAACGGTTTTAGCTTTTAACGACCTCCGCCAACTCCTCGTGTTGAAGTGTAGAATTTCCTATTGAAAACAAGCACAGGCGACTCTGAAACCCCTTCTCATGCACACATCCATTCAAGGGGTTATTCAATTTTATTGGCAATATTCTTAGCCATCGTTCGAAGCTTTTACTTGTCTGAGACAACCTTCAGCCGCCACCTACACCTATTCCGGCCTCGTTGTATACTTAAGACAAAAAAAATAATAAATTCTTTAAACATCATCGCCATTGAAAAAACATCATCGACTCTCAAAAGGATCATTCGCCCGAAAACATAAAAAGGATTTCCATCTAAGCCAATTGTACAAATCTAAGAGCTTCAAGCCAATATCAACTTTAACTGATACCCGCGCCAAGAAAACCAACGAACCGCAATTACTCCACACACATCTCGGAGTCCTTTCTTCGTTTCGCCTTCTTTCTTCTTTCTTTTTGCATCTTATGTATCAGATAAGCACATCCGTGCATGTTCATGCGTACGCACAATAACAGTCCCGGGTAATGGAGTTTTATCTGAGATTACCATGCTTTAAATATCCTTGAGTCGTGCGTCGTTCGACAAGACAAGACTTTTCCCTCCCCATATTATATGTGTCCAAAAGGGATTCCGGCTTTCGGGACCAATCTAATTAAATCGACATTAATATCGTGTGCTCTTTGAAGGATATGGGGAAAGTCAGTGATTTCATACTCTTTTTGTGCTTATTTTTTTTTATCAATTTAGTGCGGTGATTTTTAGAGAAATAAGGCGAGTCTTACAGCAATTTGATAGATTTCGTTTCAAAAGTCAAATGTCAAGGCCACTGAAAGAAAACAAAAACTTAATTTAGTAATATAAGAGACGGAAACGTCATACTTATGCAATGTTATGATTATGATAGTACAGTAAAATCTCTACAATTCGAAAACCTCTGTTAATAGAAGTATTTTCAGTCCTCTAAAAAAAACTCTGTAAATCGAAAAAAACCTATGTAATTTGGTCCCCTCGTTGATTCGAATTAATTTTTGTCCAAAAAAGTCTTTCTAATACCTCTATAATTCGAAAATGATGGCTTGTTAACCTCTGTAATTCGAAGTCAGGCTTACATTTTTTCCTTCAGCAACCGTTAGTTGAAATGCGTACGTGACAAAAGTGAGTATTAATTTTTTTCTGAAACCTTCGTCATTCGACAACCTCTGTAATTCAAAGTTTTCTTACTGATCCCATAAAATGCGAACTATCTGTATCTTACTGTATTATGACTTGTTCTATTGACACAAATCGACTGTATAAGGCTAGGCTTGCGTAATCTATTACGCCATTACATGACGTCTAACTTTATAAACCAGCTGAGTTACAAAACCTAATTGTAAAACAAAAATTTGTATTTTTTAGCTAGGCAGTACAGAATTTCATTGGAAACGAAGTAACATTTTGGTTCAATGCTAAACTCCAAGAATAATTACATGAACTTTCAACACAAACGTTTTTCGGGATCGGATATACGATACATACCATCGCATTAATGATTTTGTGTTGAAAGTTCATGAACAATTGGATTAAATTGTATCCATGTTGTAACAACTGTAAAGGAAAATGACTCTTTTCTTCTGAAGGCATTTGCAGAATTCGGAATAAGTAAATCGTTTGTATATGGCAATAGCAATTTTTTTAGGGACATCAAAATGACTTCAATCATAGCAATGATTCAAAATAACTTAAAAATGACTTCAAAATAACTTCGAGGACTTAAAAATGACTTCAAAGAATGCAGTGAAGTTATAAATGATTGCATTCTTTGAATACAGTCTTTGACTTGAGAAAACCATTTTTGCAATCAGATGACTTCAAACGGTGAATGATGATTTAAAAATCTGAAATCAGTTATCATATTAAGTCAAATGATTGCAGACAAATTAAGGGTTACTTTGATAATATTTGATGGTGGAATCATTCTCAAACAAATGTTGTTGTGGCCAATTATTGTTGTTTGGCAAGCAGAATTTCTCTGGCATCCATTTCTAAGCAACGCGTTGCGGAGTTTATGGCTCTATATTTATTTTTTAATGGCCGAACCCTAAAGGCAACATGTCGGTGCTTACAACTCAGTTTTAATGCAATCCGCTTGTCTTTACAATTGAAAAGAAGCATACTACCATTTCCGCGACGTTCCTTAAATAAATTAATCTCTCGTTCATTAAATAAATAATCTCGAAATCAATATCATTCAATAGCGTAGACCATGCCCTACAGCAAACTTTTTATCAAAAATTTGTGCTTTACCGATATTTGAGCCTATTTTTAAAATTTACTGTAGAAAATGGACTTGTCTTTCAATTCAGTAAAGCCTACTGAATATCCAGCTATCGGCCCACTTGAACTCGGAAGTTTTATAAAGATCCTCTATCACCAAGAACCACGGGTACTTTTTACCCTTAAGATTAGGAAGCCTTTTACAAGTATATCAAACACCTCCTCTCCCATCCACAGTGAGTCTCCGTAACAACATTACCTGACTTTGCTTTTAACATTTCCAAGAAATGCTAACAATCACCTTCCTCCAGTTGTGGCTCCTTCCGTCTCAACGGTATGCGTAACATTAAGTATCTCTCCAGGAATCTTATTTGAAGGCCTTCACGCCCGCACTTCGGGCAAAATTAAATCAGTTAAAGCCTATGAGTGACAGAACTTTTCAAAAAAGGGGGATTTCTACTCTCATTAGCCCGCAGGTAACTCACTCAGGAAAAACAATTCCCGGAAACTTTGCTCGGGCGAGAATTAGTCAAAATATTTCTGAAAATCTGTCGAGGAAATTTAATTAATGAACACAGCAATGTTGGTGATTTTTTTTTTCTTCTTTTCCTTTCGTAATTCTCCTGCCCTATTGTCCTCATTAATCAAATTTTTGTTTGTTTGGTCGTTTTGAATTTTACTACGCCACGTTGTTGGCTTGATTTCTTTTTCTTGGGAGGTTTACAAGCGGGAAACTTGACGAACACATCCCTGAGGCATTAAGTTTTGGCTTTAAAGTGAGTGCAATGAATAATCATATCTCAGTTTTCTGCTGACGGACGTGGGGCCTTAGCGCTGGTGCTTTTTTTAGATGCTGCCGCTGGTTGGTTGTCAGATCGGTTGAAAAATTAACTTGTCCATCAACGCGGTTTTCAAGTGGAGTAAAGTAAAAGTGTTGAGTGATGAAAAGTACAAAGTACCTCGCAGTTTACGAATCAAAGCCAAATGTCTATCTCACACTAAATTTTAATTCCCATGCGCGATAAGAATTATCCTGTTTACGCGAAGAAATCTTAAATTGTTGTGAATGAGACAATGATAAATGTCCACCGATTTAGCTCGCGAAATAAATGTTCAACACATTAATTTTGCGCAACAGTTTTGTTTGTGGTTTGTTTTGGTTTTAGGTAACTAAAAAAGAGAAAAAATAAAATGGTTCTTACTGAAAACGAAATCCCGTCCTTATTTAAAATAAAATTTGCTACACCTAAATACTGAAAAGAGCAAATGGATGCTTTTAATTTTTTCTTAGACTTAAAGAAGTAAACGATAGCAAGCAGAAGTTGTAACCCTAAATTCATATCGTCTTCAAATGCCTAGCGAAAACTAATCTTGGTCGTAGTTTTACTACACAATATAGGCTCTTCAATTTAGTGGAGCGAAAACACAGGAAGAACTCACTCTTTGCCAAACTTTTACGTGACGAATTTTACAATTTTACAATTTTACAAATTTTACAAATTTACAAGTTTTACAAATTTTACAAATTTACAAGTTTTACAAATTCCACAATTTAACAAATTTTACAGTCGTCTGTAAAAAAAAAGAGCTCTGCTCTTGAACATTTGGTCTACGGCTACTCTATTCAAAACGGGTTATAGGTGTCATGGAAGCTTGTACGGTGTTTGCCCAATAATAGGTGCGCCAATCAGTTGGTTGGTCCAATAATAGGTGCGCCAATCTGATCTTTATTAAAGGCTCAACGCATAGAATAACTACAGCAAAATGAGCAGCAGAATCAATTCGCCTTACTTTCGACTAGCATACTTTAAATTAAATGTTAAGTACAAGTCTCTCTAAACTTTTTAAACTTTCAGTAGACCTTTTCTAGAACAAGAGTTCTCTATAAAACACTTCCAATGAACTTACTTTTCCGGGTCCTTTCAAATATAATTAAAAATCTCCACGTAGATTAGCTAAGAAGTTCTCAAATAAATCAGATCTCCTCTAATCCAACTCAATCGCTCTCTGCAAGATCCAACAACCGCTTCTACTCCTCATTATCAGACGCACTCCTTCCTCAATTGACTTGTAAATAACACCTAAAAGAAATAAAAAAAGGACAATAAACTGCCTTTTACTTTTGCATGTGTGAACAGTCGTATAATTTTAATGCACACTCCCGCGTTATTTTTATTTCTTCGATAAACAAACGAACAATAATTTTCATTTAATCTGAACCGTAAACAGTGACACACTTTTGAAATGGCAAAAAAATAATTTTAAAGGTGGATTTACTTGTAATAAATTTCGGCAAAGTAAATTTGATGATCGAATTTGAAATAGAAAAAAAACATTTTATTGATAAATCGATTTTACGTTAAAACAATTGAAAAATAAAACGCAGTCGGGAGTGTTCGAAGGTCGACTGTGGGTAGAGTTTATGACAATTGTTGTACGTTTGTTTATAGGCGACCCAGACGATGGATCGGGGATTATTTTGTTTTTTTCAGATTCAGCTCATGAGCAGAAATATGGTCTACAGTCCACAGATTTGGTGGCACCTCCTACAACAAAATATAACCATCGAAAGCTGAAATTGTGAATCCCTTTCATGACCGCACTTTATTCGAGCAAAATGGTTTTTTGCACAGAAACGAAGTAAGGATCCCGAATATTCTTATTGCACTCAGAAACGTCTGATGTACAATACAATTTAATGAACCGAAATTGGCATCAACTTAAGACATTTTTAATACAATTGCGGCAGAATTTCACGAAGAATTAAAAAAGTTCTTAATACTCAGCCTTGTGTAAATGAAAAATGCTTACTAAAAGCAAATTTATCCCACCAAAATTTACATCCAAAATCTTGACAATGAGCAGAACTAATTCTTTATTCCGAAAGAAAATTTCTGTATCAGACTTTACATACACTTATGTACCAGACTTTGCATAGAAAACTTTTACTCGAAGTGGGAAATAACTCCCAGGTAATCAAAAATATATCATATTTTTAGTCCACGAATAGTTACGCTTAAAAACATACACCGTTTTGCATAAACTTTTAAGGTTTACCATTCAAAAACCTTATTCCCGTTTGCGTTTATTTATATTCTTATGATAATTTTTTAAGGCTTCGTCGCACGGCTTTAAGTTTCACAATCTATTGAAGTGAAAATTTTCACAGCTTGCAGGCTGAAGAAGTTATCACCTTAACGACAACTACTAAGTCCGGGAAAGCGCTAAGAATTATCGAGCCAAAGAATTGCTGCAGAATCATGATGTTTTCGAAAGCACAGGCACTTTCTCTATATAAGCCACTCACCATCCGTTTCGTATTTTCTAGAAATAATAAGATTTCCTGTAAGCTGATTTCTCCAAACGCTCAGTCGACTGAAGAACTCCCAACAAAACGCGAATGCATTATCTACTTGGGATAATTATTTTCATCCTTTCCTCCATCCTTGCATTGTGCCGATTGTGTGCCTTTAACTACATCCCCTCCAACACCATGATCCAACCGCCGTAGATTAAATTTCTTCGCATTGCGTGCATACACCACACAAGGAGCGGTGGGTGTATTATGCATTTACGTTGCTTGAAGACTCAATCCCTCAAGTCAGAAAATCCATCCTCGGTGTATCCTTCGAGTAAAGGAGTAGTCGTTGGCTTTTTTTCCCACCTTGTATATTGGATTTCATTGTGCTGCATAAATTATAGCTTCCGCAGCATTACGTTTTCTCCTGACCACAATTGTTGGAAGGCCGTTCTCCTTTTTGAATTTTATTCACATCAGGTTGAAATTCTCAGCTGGATAATTCATGTCACGTCTTACTTTAAGCAGATTACATTAGATACAGAAACTTTCCCCCACGAGTTCAGCTCGAATTTGGGCTTTGACGATGGAATAAATTGAAAAGCGGGCACTTGTGGATAGCTGTCAATTAAAATCACACCCAACCCCATCCCCATTCACTCGAGGATCAACACTTTTTTCTTCTGCTCCTTTTTCTGTGTTTTAAAACTGGTAGGCAGATGTAATAACCTTTGATAAGTTGCGTAATAATAAACGTCATGACCGCCATAAACAAAAAAGGCGGACGCGTAGCAAAAGCGCCGCAATGATTTTTTATTTCGTTGGACAGTTGAAAAACTCGAATCACTTTTTCGTCGGAGAAGAATTTCGTCCCATTACGAGGAGAGGGCAATTAAAAGTAAATTGTTTTCATTTAAAAGCAAAAAAAGGATGTTTGACTCCCTTTTGGTTCGAGCTCATAATTCCTGATTTAAAAGCAGCGTTTATTCACATTTTGGGGATCTTTAAGTTGAACGATGGCCGACATCTGGGTGGATAATTAAAAAGCGAAATGACATGATGAACCCGGCATCTGTCATGAGAAGAAAAATTGCGTTTCAAGAGAACGATTGTGACGAATGAGATTGAGTTGATCCGGGTCTGGAAGCTTGTCAAATGTGTTCACATTTTTTTGTAACATAGGTATGAGCCGTTCAGAGCACACATCGATTAACTTAAAAAAAAAAACAGAAATTTGGGAAAAGCGATGAAATAATTCACATCGCCACACTATGTTTTATTCATATAGTTGTCATTTAATGGTGGTTATCATTATCATTAAGGAAAGATTTTGTAAATATACATAAGAAGTTATGACTTAACCAAGTGCTTTGACACCTAAATCTAAAATTTTTAAAAAAGTGGAGTTAATCAATCTGTGCGGCTCAAATGACTCTTAATGCCGCACTTTACAATAAACATTAAACAAGCTGAAACTCGACGAAGCCGAAGTCATGATGTTTAAAAACGACCTTTTTGGAATCAAGGCTGTTGTTGTCAATCAGTTGAATACTATAATAAGCAGAATTATATAAAATTAGTCGAAAATACTGACGAAATTGAAATGATTGATAATAAATGGTGGGCCATCTAGTGGCTTTTTTAAATCTTCGGTTACTTTGACACTGACAGCTGTTTCCCGATCTTGAAAGAAAGTTAGTACCTTCTCAAAATGAAGTATGTAAGTCGCTTTACGCTTGGGAAATATTTAAAATCTATTTCCAAAAAGAGTACTGTGTAGCTCAAACAGTGCGCTTCTTGAAATGAAATCGTGTCTTGGCGATGCCAATTGGCCGCCTTGGAGCTGCCCTTTTACCTCTTTCCATTTTTTTTAATAGGGAACCGTCAGGGACTTATGTTATGTCAACAATCCAAAAACGATTCAAGCCAATTTCATTTAAGTCAGCCGTGAGCTTCATCCCGAAACCATCATTGAGGTCTTGGAAAATTGAAGTGACAGATTGCACTACTGCGAAGCCAGTCAAGTACGCCACTTGAATAGCATGGTGTTCAATAATAAATGGGAATGTTTGTTTAATAAAGGCATATTACAGTGAACTCTCGATAATTCGAACATCCATAGTTCGAACGTCCATAATTTGAAAACCTCCATAAACAAAAGCATTTTCGCGATCCCATGACAAAACCTCGAAAAAACGAATGCAATTTGTCCCTTTCGTTAATTCGAATCTATTTTTGGGTTAAATAACATGAAAACCACTATCAGTCAAAAATGATAACATTCTTATCACTATAATTCGAGTCAAGTTTATTTGTTTTCCTTCAACATTCAGAGGTTGAAATGCAATGTACGTGATGAAAGTGAGCCAATTTTTCTTCTGAAACTCCCATAATTCGAAAACCTCTGTAATTCATTTTCTGGTCCACTCTGTAAATATAAACTTCTGAAATTAATAAATATTTCAGTCAGGAGAATCTTTGCTTTGTTAAACTGTCCATGATTATAGTCATCATGTGATCAGTTACTTTATAGATCACCCGCCTACACATATGCAAAAGTTTTCCGCTATCAAAAATTGATTGTAACAAGAACTGTAGCATATCTTCCGTCTCGCACTTTGGGCTCCTGCGTAGACGTGTAGATTACATTCAACCTCAACCCGCTGATCTTCATTATCAGAGTCGATTCAGATCAGACTGAAAAGATGATCCAAAGTATGACTCTGTCTTCGAAAAGTCAGTCTTCAAAATAAACAACAATCCAAAAAAAACAAAGAGGACGTGTAATTTTTTTGAGGTCATCTAAGCAATCTAAAATGGACCTACCCTTTCTTTTCAATGGAAAAAAACATTTCAGGGCTGCCCATACTTTCACTAATATTTCTTACCATGATAACCCGAACATGGTAAATGAATGTGTTTGAAACCCGCTAAGATATAATTCATTGATATTTGCCTTGGTGTTATAATAGTTACAATTAATAAAATGCACCATTTTGCGCAAACTTTTAAGGTTTACTATTTGAATATTTTAAGAAAATTTCGATTTTTTTATATTTTCAAGATTTTGTTGAGCATTCCACAGCTTACCATGTGAAGCGGTTATGACCTGAACAAGAACTGATGGGTCCGGGAAAGCATTAAACATTATCTGGCCAAAGGTTTGCTGAAAAATTGTCATATTTTCGAAAATTCTTGTTCCATCTAAGCCAATCATCATCCGTTTTATATTTTGTAGAAATAAGATTTCCAGAGAGCTGTTTTCCCCAAAAGCTCAGTCGACTGAAGACCAAAGGCGAATATACACCACCACTTTTTTCGGGACTTAAATCGAATTCGATTTGCTTCAATACCCAGTTCTCCACATTTCACAACCATTAAAACCATTGGCTGTTTATCGCATGCCTCTTAATTACTTCCTGCTCTCATTTCAACGTCTTCTTAACATGCCACAATATCTCTTAGCTGACAATCCTATACGTCACAATCTAATCCGTCTAACCAAAAACCAACCCCCAAAAACCCGAAAGTTGTTCCCAACCCAAATTGGGATCTGCTTCCTGTGAATCAACAATATGGGCCTGAAAACATCACTTAGTCGCGTCATATATCCAATTCGCAAAGTTTCTTTATTTTATTGCGGTCGAGACAGAACAGAACGGGTGGGCCGGGACCACATTATCCTGTGAGTGACATTTCCTCCTTTTCAGTGAAATTTTCCCATTCCCAACCCAAGACCCAGCGATGGTACAAGTCCTTCAAACGCAACAACTATCTGCGGAACTTAATAAAAGAAAAGAAAAGAAATCATTTGTACCTTTCCCATTGTCCTGGCTCTTTGTTGGGCCGGGCCGGGATACATTTATAGGTTTGTAAGTCAATCTGCATCCCTCGTCTATTACTTGACAGCAATTTAAGATACAGATACACAAGTGGGCGGTTTTGCAGGACCAATTATTTTATTGTATGCCATCCCATCGGAAGCACGGTGTCGGACTGAAGGAGGACAAAAGTCTGTGAAAAGTCCCTATGAGTTTGGAAGAAATGATTTTGTTCTTTTTTTGGCTCTTACCGCAAATTCGAGAGGGAAAGGTGAGCCGGTTGTTTCTATTTTGACGTAAGTCGCTGGCAGGAGGGAGTGATTGACTGAGTGGGTGGAGGATCAGGGCGGGGAAGACAGGACACGGTGGTAAATGTGATTTTATTTGCTACGAAAATGATGATAGGTCAGGTATTCAGTGAAATGAAATTGGGACGCACGTCTACGTAGAAATTTAGGAGGACAATACGAACAAAACAGGGATATCAGGTCATGCTTTGCACTTAAATAAACTAAAATGTTTCTTTCTTTTCAAAAATAAGTGCAAACATTTCTACGAATTAATAAATAAGCAACCAAAGCTTCAGCTGATCCAATTGTAAGGACAGTTTTTCGAATTCTTATGTTTCAGCATTAGTTAAGGTCACTACCATCATTCAGTTAATTATTAACGTTTGCCATTTTGTTTCGCTATTGCAAACAGGCAGAAATTGTTGAGAAATATTGTCGCAGGCAACTCGTCGTTCGAATGTGACATTTTTCTTTCAATACATATTATTGCGAAAATAAGAAAATGTGGTAGCTGTATCGGCCGGGATCGAAGAAGTTCCAAAAATTTCACTGATCAGCTAAATTGTGCATAACGTGAGTGTCATTTCTGCCAGTATTGCAGTTGAACTCGAGCCTACATTGTGTAGGATTGGTGACCGGCGGAAATTTTTTTCTTTTGAATTATCTATATATATATATATATATATATATATATATATCATAATCAGTGGTTTAAAGAGAAACCATTAGATGGCCCACCATTTATAAGAAACGAATTGCAAACTAAATAACAATGAACTTTCAGCCAAAGGCACTTATAAAAATTCACTCAACTGCAAATAGTCGAATGCTCCTTATTCACATTCTCAGGGGACATTCGAATCGCTCTGTTCTCCAAGCGAATTAAACTGTTGCACGATTGCCGATATAAGACCTGATGCCATCACATCGACTACAAGCACGCCTGCTGTCATGGCCATGAATAATCTTAACCTGCTGTACCATCCTCCATTGAACAGCTTCCATATGCCAACAAATTACATGGATACGAGCTTAAATGGGAATGCATGCATTCATGAGATTAATGCTTCTGTTTACACATCGTGTAATAAGCCGCAAAATGAGGCAGATAAGCGTCTGCTCTGCGGTGCAAATTTGTATCTGATTTGCTGACATGATCTCATGCTGACGCGTCGATGTTGAATGCAAGTGCTTGATTAGTTTCCTGACGTTACGTCATGTTGTTGATACGCACATTCTGAGAACTCCTAACCTACGTAAAATGAAAGAATTCGAACAAAATTCAGTACCCTTCATTTATTTCCACTTAAATTTCAGCACGTTTTTCTTTAAGAACAGATTTTGCGCCCGCCGCACAATAAAATGACCCCACAGAGTGGGAGAGGGAACTGCCGAATAATGAGCAAACGAAGCGATGATTCATCAGATTTCTTTTTCAATTTAATAAAGCGACTCTTAATTTATTTTGTTAGGGGGTGGACTTAACGAATTTAAAACGCTTTTGATCTCGACACGTGGAGATTGGCATCGTTTTGATTTATCCCATTCTACTGTTGAATACACCGAACAGAAAAAAAATTATTGTTGACCCTCAATCCTAGGAAAGTCCTTATTAAGGTTAATACGTGTGTTACATGAGTTCCTTGGAAATGTTTGTTAGTACGGAAAACAATTAATAACTTCAAAAGGTGTAGGTATATACAAAGGTTATTTTTATGAAGATTATCTGTGAGGAAAAATTCTGGAAGAAATGTGCGCTGGATAAAACTCAAAAGTGATTTGTGAGCATCCTGCACAGAGATGTCCATGGCCGAAGAAGAATATATGATCCTCTAATGAAGAAAAATGTAAGCTGTCATCACAAGCATCAGACTTGGATAAATTTGCCAGAAGACTACAGCTTGTCTCGAACATTTACCTTATTGGCAGAAGTATGACTTTTGCTTAATAAGTGTGGCATTTTTTTAAGTCGTTCACCTTGAAAACAAAGGCGGACTAGTCACAGAAACTTGTCAGTTATTATGCATAAAGTAACAAAAAGCCAAAACATATTAGATGGAAGAAAATATAACAGTTCACGCGATTTCCCATACCAACTTTGATCAAGAAAATAGTTTAAAAGGTAAATTCTTTGTATAATTTGCTAACTTTTTTTTATTCGATATTCTTAAGCTACTATGTACAATGATAGAACCTAGAACTAAAAATGGTTTACAATGTAAAATTATTGGTAGAGAAAGAATAGTAGTGACATTCGTATTCATTGCCTATGTTTTTTCCTTACATGTACCACTCTTTTGAACAAAATAAAGGCTTTTAAGCAAAAAAATATTAATCCCTCTAACTCGAATTTTTCGAAAAATCCCTCTAACTCGAACTAATTTTGATATCCCGTGAAAATTCGATTTAGAGGGCTTCGACTGTATACAGTTTCTAAGATATGCTCCAATCCATAATCTTCACTGAAACTGCCAGGATACGAAGCTGTTTCATTTCATTTTCATGTTCATCAAATGAAGCAGTCGAAATGGCTTTGACTTGATTTTTACTGATTTAATTTTTTTCTAGAAGAAGGTTTGGCACATCGTCACATAAAATGATCTTTTTTGAATGTCCTACGTTCAATATGGGTAAATGATTTCCATACCCATACTGTGAGTACGTCAAGTTCATTATTCTAGGAGTCAGTTTTTTTTGCCTTCTGTCTTGGATGTGTTCGTCTATATTCTCGCTGAATCAAAGATTCATCAGACTTAGCACTTGCAGGTATGAAGAATGCTAGTGTTATAAAATACTTTTTTGAACATTTGTTAGGACAATGAACATATGGCAAGCTTTGTTCAGAATATAAAATCGTTCTTCGTCTAAGAACTTCTGCACACGATTATGCGTATCTGCAGACGTAACCACAACTCTATGCAGACTTTCGCTGGCCAAATCAATCATCCTTTCCGGTATCAAACGGTGCAGAGGTGTTTCCTGCTTCTTGTACGAGTCCTCAACCTAAAAAATTGTTATCTTTGTTTCAATGCATATTGAAAGAATCTAACAAATTTCAAATTATTTGTTATGGAAGTAGATTCCCTTCCAATAATCGTCGTTTCCCTGCACCACTTAAGCATTACCGTCGACTTGGCTGTCTGCTTCATTGAAAGAATTTCGTGTTCCCTTATTTTTATCTCTTGAAGCCACAAGCAAGTGCAATATCATATTCAATTTTAAAAATATTCTCACGGTCCTGGCCGTAAACTAGATGTTCTTACAACCGTTTTGCAGTTTCTTGCAAACATTTTATAAACAAGCTGGTTATTTTATAGAGTTCTCACTATTTTCCAAATTATAATGCATTCCCTAATCACAAGATTTGCACTTTAAAGAGACAGTCAGCTTGGCTTTGTGTATAATGTATAATAGTCCAGCAACGACTTTTAGTTGGGTGTAATTTTGCACCATTTATTCCATGACTAGACAATCTATTAAAGAAAACAACAATAGCTTAAATCATGATGAAATAATATATATATATGTATCTACATAGTTATAGGTCGGAATTATTACCCGCGCAACTTCTATGTGTATGTTGAAATCACAAGTCGGCACGAGTTATCACTCATGACTTTATGACTGTATTACAAAGTCCGCCACCAACAGAACATTAGATCACCTCCCAAAGCTCGCAAAAGTATTTCCGATTAAAATAAGATGGCGCCATAAGAAAAACACTACAAAGCTAGGTCAATAATCTCTTCAAAGGGTCCCATTCCATCCAATAAAGTAGTCTGGTGTTTTTATGCGATCTACAATGCAGCTGCGATAGCAGGCGACTCACAGCACCATCAGACAATCGTTTTCATTCACTCTAGAAATACATTTCACAAAGTGACTTTGCTGGCCTTGCCACAGTCTGCCGGATAGCCACCGATAGCTAGAACACTACCCCTAAGTGGGGAAGCCCATCCTCATCTTCAATAGATCCGAATTTGAACTGGAAGTTTTTTAAAACACATTTCCAACGCCTTGATCATTTTTAATTTCAAAATCGCATTTTAGAAAATTAATCATAAAATAAATATTTTATGTTTTTAAAATGCCAAAAGACCAACTAAATAACACCAAAAGATGTAATGAAATCCCTTTGAAAACCATGAACATTTCCCAGTCGCAAGAAAACCTCACACCGCGATATACACCACCGGAAGATTTCCAGAAATTTTGTTTTTCATTATCTCCCGGGGAACTTGATCAAAAATTGTTGACACCATAAGCTATGCAAATTGTTTCAAGAATGATAAGCCAAGCCCACTGACTGTCATCCTGTTCCGTCCTTGAGAGGCTTCTTCATTTGTTCGATTAAATAATCCAGGAACGAAGTAAATGTATTCATAGTAATAAGGTATCTGGTGTGTGTTTTTTTGTTAAAGATGTCCTAAATTGTAATGAACAACACGTACTCAGAGTTGGTGTGATGTGATATGTTTTCATCTCAAAAAGAAAAAATTGGCTACTTGTAGATTTGTTCCGAGGAAAGTCATGAATT
This sequence comes from Syritta pipiens, assembly GCA_905187475.1. Lineage (NCBI taxonomy): Eukaryota > Metazoa > Arthropoda > Insecta > Diptera > Syrphidae > Syritta > Syritta pipiens. Next base: position 67,169,701 of record LR994571.1, on the reverse strand, counting down.
TTTTGAAAATTATAATTTCCTATTATCATACGTAATGCAATCCACGAGCTGTATGAGGTGGCATGTGTAATTGAATTAAATTTAATTGTTTTTGGTATTTTTAAGGTTTCTCAACTAAGGCGTGGAGTCCGTTTACTGCGGGGAATTTTTTGAAGAGACTATGATGATCCATTGTAAATACCCGACGAAAAGAAAATAAATCATAGGCGCTGTCTTTTTGTAAGTTTACATTTGAAATTCTCAAGAAATTCTATTTTTATGTTTATCCATATCACCACCTCTGCAACATCTGGCGAAGTTTTTAAATAGGTCATTCACCGAAAATTGTGGGCGCTGTGGCTTAGTCGGTTAGTGCGTCAGACTGTTAAGCGAGAGTACCCGGGTTTAAACACCATAAACATTTTTCACGGCCCCACCTCCAGCGAACGATTGACAATCCTCCTGAAGTACTTCTTTCATGGAAAGCTTTCGCAATTCGCCGTTCGGAACCGGCAATAAACTGTAGGTCCCCTCCACATGTGTCAAGATTATAACGCGCACAACACGCGAAAAGCTAGGCTCTAATCCTTCGTGGGCTGTTACGCAGCTAATGATCACCAACTCAACTCTGTCCAATAAAAGAATAGTGGCTAATCTTTTTTTATAGATCCTCAAAAAAATGAAAAATGATTTGAAGTAAGTTTTACTAATTGTTAAACAATTATCGTAAATGACAAACCTTTAGGTTCAACTAATATTATATTATGATACTTTAAGTGAAAGCTGGATTTAAAAAGTGTCAAATGTCAAAGCTACAAACTTGAAAGCAAGAAATAACCACCCCTTCAAAATAATTTAAGATTGTGTCACCACGCCTCCTGCAGTAGTTGCAGAGATGATGCTCCAAGTGAGCGAATCAACAGACATTAATTATAACCAGACTTTCATAAAACGGCTTCCAGCTCGATGTCCTTTACAAAAGCAAGAATCTACCCATCGGCTTTCGTTGTCTCAAAAATTTGCGCCACTTCTTCAAAGCGAGACCATGTCATGTTCACAGGATAGTTGCCCCGTCACAATCGCAACTCATCGGATTCGGTAACCATGGGATGGTCGTTAATTGATCCATAGATACAAAGCGCCTCGTGTCAATTAATATCTCACCCACCGCCGCCGCCGCCGTCCATTACTGAGAACGACTAATTAAAAATCCCCTTGCAGTTGCAGTTCCTCATAAAACCAATCTACACCTTGCTCCCACGGCCAGGTGCTCACAGTCCGATTCTTCGGCACTTTTCAATCTCGTATCATCTGTTTACATCGCACTCCAATGCAGCACAACAAAAGGAAATTGTTTCCAGATTATTCACGTGAATTTCGACAAATCGAACAACTACCGATCGGAATACAATCTCACTTAGCTGCCCTTCAAGTGACGCATGACTACACATCAATATTGCCAATACTCACTCGCTGATTGATTCATAGCCTCGTGTTATCAGTTTTTTTAGTGGTGATAGGCACGAACTCTGTTTGGGGCTTTAGCCAGTGATTTCTTTTTTGGGGGGATTTTTTTCGAATTTTTTTTTTCGCCCCACTGACAAATATTGACCCACTTTAAGTTGAATTGAACACCTCACCTCGATAGAGCTTGCCGCTGTTCCCATTGCTAAGTGACAATTTAGGAAAAACTATGTTTGTCATGTCGGTGAAGAAAATCGCACTTAAAATTGCTTTAATGTCAACTGGTGGTAGTTTATGGTAATAGTGTTCCGATAGATAAATAAAATAAAAAATCCCCCTTTGACAGTGAGTGTCTGTCTAATTAATAAAAAATTCCCACTCGCGCTTTTTTTTTTTTGTTGACTTGTTGTCGGTGAAATGTTTTCACCGCGGCACACGTCGTTAACAAACACAGAATATTTGACAAGGAATACAATTTGTGCTTCGTTTGCATTCTACGGAATTTGTTTTTTGAGAGGGGTGTTTTCGATTGATCAATATTGATTTGTTTGTGCAGCGTATTTGAATTTAGATGCTTTCAGCGAACATGCCCCCGTGCGTCTGTGAACCCATTCAAATTTAAGAAAGGCAAGGGTTAGCCATCTACGAGTTTTGCTGTAAAGAAAGCTGCAGATAAGCAGGACAGCTATGGCGATCTTTGCTCCCTTGAAGCGAATCGAGAAGGAGATACAACCATAAACTCCTTGAATGCACAAAGTTGTGAACGTGATCTCAACGTCAAAAATTCATCACCACCAACGGTACCAACGCTCCAGCTCATAGCATCCTTCAACCGAGCGAAAAAAAAGTATCAATATCAAGTTATCATGAGCGCAAAACCGAGGCCTGCTAAGTAGGCTGGTAAACATTGGTCAACACAGAAGAAAAGAAAAATTGTGCTCGGCTTAATATAACTCTTATCCGTCCCCCGGGTCACTTTGATTGTAGTTTTACTGTTTTTACTGCGATACCTAATTATCAAACTATTTTTTTACTGGAAGTTAAAATTTTTTTTACTAGAATTAAAAATTAATTAAATATCTAACTAATATTTTTTTACTAGAAGCTAAAATTACACACAAAGTCACTTAATTTGAAAACTGTAGATCTCATATTTTAGCAGATATTATATATCAAAAAAGACTGCTTTTGGGTAAAAAAAATCCTGTACAAAGAACAGGTGAAGGCTAAAAAAAAGTAAGCAGCTTTTCTGCCTGCTGCTTCTGTAATCGTCAGTTTTGTCATTTCGAGAGCACTTAGCGAGGTCAAATATCATCACGAAGCGATCAAAATAAACAGAATTTACGTATGCCATTTGGAAATAATCGAATTAGACGTATAGGACATGTAGCAATTGAAATAAGTGAAGATTTTTCAACTGCTTCCTTGTTTGCAAACTAACCGCCTTTTTTAGGGTTTCGTTCCAAAGGAATAACGAAACCCTTATGGAATCACTTCGGTGTCTGTCTGTCTGTCTGTCTGTCTGTCGCCTTTTACATATTTGACTATAACTTATAAGTTCTTTGTAGTTAAGGGATGAAATTTGGACTGAAGGTGTATCTAGGCAACCCAAAAATAAATCATGCACCCTTTTTGGAATTAGTCGCAGATTAAAGAAAAAGTTAGTACTAATACTAACGCTCGAAAAAACGTTTACTCACTTTGATGGTCGATATGGGTGTCATTGGAAAGGGGGTGCCCTGATTATGAAAATGTCTATCTGTCTGTCATTAGGCCTTAACCTCGGTAATTGGCGAACCACTAAGAATTTATGAATAAAACTTCGCTAAAAGACGTATTTCACTTGCCCAAAGAAAGTTCAGGAAAACAATTTTAAGAAAATTTTATACTAGCGATACTAAATTTGAAAAATAAATTTCTTATACTAGTTCCTTGATATGGGTATCGTTGGAAAGAGGATGATAGCTAGATCAAAAAGTTGTACTATGGCAATCACCTTACTCTTATTGGTAAGAAGTTATTAGCCAACAAATTGCCAGAAACTGACTTGTGTACCGTGTCCCCCACCTTACTTTCTAGAATATTTGACCAAAAAATCTGAAAAAAATTGGAGTTATGCGGCAACTCATCGCAATACCCCAAAATTATCCGAAAATCGTGTGTGATTTTTTATTTGTACTAAAATAAATTAATTACTAACTTTTTTTGAAAAAAAAATTCACGGCAATATATTAAGTGAGGTACCATCGGATAGGTCTTGTAAAATGAAATAGAGTTTTCATTTTGAACTTTTCATTTGGAAGTTAAGTTTTCGAGATATTAAGCTTCAAAGTCGAAAAAAAGGCGTCCCGCCCCCTCGCATTTCCACACCCGTTGGTCTAAAAATCTGAAAAAAAAAATGTAAAATGTAGATCTTGATGTAATCTTTGTGTTAAAATTGGTTTGAGCACTCTGGCCTTAATAGTTTTCGAGATATTGGCCAAAAACAAAAAAACAACAACATTCGAATTTTGAAGATCCGAAAACGCCATTTTGTAGATCTCAGTGAAAGAACAATAAAATAGTATGTAAAAAAAATTATTTTCATACAATTTTTCGAGATATTAAGGATTTAAATCGAATCAGTTATCGCAAAAAACGATGAACTGACGGCAGTCTCAGTGTCGCTTGCGGCATTTCATCCCCTAAATGCACCAAAGCAATTTTCACACGGCTGGCGCGATCAGCAAATGGGAAAGGATTTTCTTTTGTTCAGTTTCGTTCGAAATGAAAGAATTTTAGTGAATGAACAGTGAATTGAGTTTAATTTGATTTGACTGTTTTAGTTTGTTGATTTCTTAGACTTAAATTAAGTCTAAACTACTAATCTGTTTGCGAACGAAACCCTCGGCGGGTGAGTAAAACTCACATTTGACCAGTTTTTTTAAAATGCATCCCATAAATTCTCAACGGAATCGACTTGGCCGTGGAAGGACAAACATTTTTGGGTCAATCTATCAAAAGATTGTATTTTTTTGGATCGTTATCATGTTGAAAATGTCATGTTTTTTGGAGGGATGACATTTTCCAAAATTTTTCCAATATCCATATAATACACCATACCACGAAAGCAACCGCATAGCATGATATTTCTCGCTTTCATTTTGGTCACCTAACATTGTGTCTAGCTTCGTCACTCCAAAGGATGTTATGCAATTTTTCCAGTCCTTCAGAACAATAATGTATTGCAAACAAAAGGCGCACACCTATACTAAATTATTATTTTTTTTAAATCTGTCTAGATACTTGTGTCTGAAATAACAGAAAAAACTGAAGTACAAAGACTGAAATGAAGTCGTTTTTGATTAAATATGTCATCAGTAAGTCGAGAACCCCAAATGAGACGATGAGAATCATTAACCAAAACTGAGTTCAAGCCACAGCACAGCATGACGCGGCAGGTAATGTTATAAACTATCTAGACAGGCACGCTGTCTCACGCCGAATGACAAGTCAAATTAGAGGTCAGTCATTACTAAATCACTCGGGGACTCCCGTCACCCGTCACTGTTGCCATTCATAGCATTTTTTACCACTTTTTCTGCGATTGTAAGTTATAAATTGTTTGTAATAAACAAACACAAAATCTCGTAGCGTCAACACACCTAATTGTAAGACTCATATTCGGTACTAGAGGCCTGCAATGAATGTCGTGAAACTATTTTCAAGACATTCCTTTTTTTAAGTACCGTATTCATTCGGCTCCCATCTTTAAGACTAAAAAGAATAAATCAACTGATATTTGACTACTGAGTGAGTACTTCGCCCATTGTTAACAAAACATTTAGTTCAGTGTACTCACGAATCGTGAGTACGCAACACAGAGTACACTGAGTGCAATGAATCCATTCAATACTCTTACTTCTTAAAATATATTAATATTTTCGTATGGATATCAGTTTTTTTAACATTACAATGTAAAAACATTATTTGGTTTCCTAACAATAGGGTCGGAACCGATTAAACTTTGGTTTCGCTGATAGATAGAATTCAAATGAATGCACTCATTGAACTCAGTGTTTTCAATGCTTTTTTTTCGGTTGAAATCGTACATGTTTTGTTTAAATGGAGAACCCATTTGTATGAATTAAAATAAATAGAGTATTCATTTTGATATTGGATGGCAGAAGGGTGTACAGTCATTGGCTGTTTGAATGTGGTACGTATTTGAACATTTTTCTTACTCATACGGTTGTCATAAATAGAGTACACTGAAGTACTATACATGTTTAGAGAAATAAATGAATCTATTCGAGCAGACCCTAGCCGGTACATCAGCCGTGCATTTAAATTATTTAACCAGTTCTTATGTGACTCTTAGACTCGATGTTGTCATTGTGGCGTTCAGAAGCTTTACGTAATGTCCATTGCACAACAGCAGATTCTGCAACAATGGAAAGAAACAGCGATCAACTGAGATTCTGTACATCAGGTAAGTGAGTTGCATATCCGTGAAAGCCCTAAGCGACCACGATGTAAGCGAATAAACCGCTGACTCTATGATATCCGTCAGCAGCTTCGTGATAACATCCAGACAGACAAGTGACTACGCCAGTCTCAACATTCCACCACTCGCAGAAAATCAGAACAAAGCCGATTAGCTCGTGCCTCCCACCGTGTAGCACCTACCGCCGGCCGTTTATTTGCTTCCATCATTCAACGACAGGTCTCGTGATGTCATCGGACACATACCGAGCGCCGTGCACGTTCTTAGCCATCACCCTTCCTCGATGAGCCGATGAGTGGGCACAAATTTTTCGAATCAAACGCGGACTCTGATCAGTCGTCGAGGTGATTCCATCTATCGATTGGCTTTGCTTATAAAACTTTGTTCTCATGCGGCGCTTTTGTCGTTGTGCAATAACTTGTATCTGTGAGTAGTGTCTTTTACGACGGGGAAAATCTGTATGGAAAGCGCTGCGAATGCAAGGTTTAATTTTTCAGCGGAATCTGATTTCGTTCTTTGGTTGTAAACAACTGAATCACGATGTGCCTTGGAGAAGCACCGGACACAAAATTGCTGAAAGTCCCCTGCGGGCGATGTAGTGGCAGATAACGCTGAAAACGGATGCAGCTCGACAAAAGTGGGCCTCGGTTTCCGGTGGAATGAAATGAATTGTTTACCGCTGACGGATGAGCATTTCTGAAGTCGTACGAATTTCGATGGTGTTTTGCTGCAGGCATGATGAATTTATGGGATTTGTTGCAAGAGGCAAATAATTTTAAGACAATTGCACGAATTCAGACACTATAGGTTGTTTGGAAAAAGGATAGCGACGAGGATGACTCAGAAGTGCGATTTCAATTTTTACAGTTTCGTTCCGAAAGTATAAAGGAAACCATGATAGAATCATTTCGATATCTTTTTGTCTGTCGGTCTTTCTGTTTGATTCTCAAAACTGGTTATAACTTCAAAGTCGTTCCTTTTTCTGTTATGTCAATGGCTGAGAATGTGCATGGTTGAGGATCGTCTAATACAAACCCGCGGAAAAGTGCCGGATTTCAACTGCAAAAATTATCAGTTTAAAGAGTGCTTTTGATTAGAATAGATAGTTAGTAGATTTGGAAATAAGAATGACTTTCTCAGTCAACAGTAGAAATGGAGCAGTTTAGGTTGATTGAACAAGGCGTACACTACCTTAGTGCAGATAGTAAAATTCTACTTCTTCTATCTTTTTTTTTGTTTAATAATAATAATCTTTATTTCATATAAATCCTTCACTGAATTCTGTGTTCATTGAACTGTTTCTTTTCCATGTCATGTTCGCTGAAGTTTGATGGTAAACAAGTTTCTGAAAAATCATGTGATCATGCATATAGCAAAATTGTATTGAAATCTTCGTTTAAAGTACTCTCAAATTTGTCTAAAAAAATAAATAAATACTTTTCCGATTTCAGATTTTATGAGCTAATAACTGAAATAAAATTAATATTTTTCTCTTAACTCGACTTAAGCGCTTATTCGTTGTTGGCACGAAATTTATTGAAAGCGATTAATGATTTGTGATTCATTCAATTGGCTTCATTTGATTTGTTTGACTAAAATACTAAAACAATCATCCTTCTTGAAGTCTGTGACTATGACAACACTTACAACCAATTTTAAATTTTAAGTTAGTTAAATGATCTTTAGAATTAGTTGCCATTCAATAAAGTCACTTCACTATTTACTTGAACTCACTCGCATATATTTGAATTCTCTTGTGCCCCTCTTAGACGGTCATTTCAGTTTCAGTTGAGCTATCAGTTAAGCTTACAGTTAAAATGATGTCTAAATACGAACACTGGACCGTTTAATTGAAACTGGTGGAATTCCCATAAGTTGTCAGTTCAGTTATCAGTTAAACTGATGTGTAAATGTGTTGTCTGTTCAGTCGTCATTTTAATTGCAATTGGCGGTAAATCAACATCTTCAAGTACTTGATTTTTTTTTGCAATCTGTCCAAACGCAGTGATAATATGATCGATTGCATTGAAATTTATCGCTCATGTCCATGTTTGTGGAAGAAAAACGACCCTTTTAATAACAATTCAATGAAAAAAGAAGCAGCATACAATATGTTGCTTCCAACTGCTCACAAATAAAATTAACGCTTAACTTAATACCGGACTGATGTTTAGATATACTGCCTTTTTTAACTGAACTGAAAACTGATCATCTAAAAGGGACTTATTCGGACCTATTAGGGACCTATTTGCTTAGCAGGGTGAAAGTGATTGCTATCTTCTATTGGATGAACTCTGGTGGTTAATGTGAGTACCCAAATAGGGAGATAAAATTTCAACAGTTAGTTTACGAAAGTAAATTTGTATGGAAAATTTGAAATCTGTTACCAAAAGAAGAAGAAGTTAAGTTTCTCCAGAGTCACAAACTTACGTGGTGGACTATGTATGTGGAAGGATAAAAAAAATTAATAATTGTTTGTGGCTTTATTTTTCATCTGGGTGTTGGTATATGGCTGGCATTTGAGGCTGACTTTATGTTCTTTAAAAATCTATAGCGGAGGCAGAGGTTTATCCAAACTTTGTGATTCAGGCGGCAATGAACTCTGAAAATTTTATTTTCTTTATTATGATCAGATCTCACCACCAGATGGCGCTGAAACCACTTTCAGAATCGTGAATTGAAAAGTTTCGAAAGTACGATTTCTCAATGATATTCCATTTAAACGTTGGATCTGTAACTATTCAGACTAAATCAGACTCTAGAAATTCAATAAATTTTCTTTTTAGGCAAAAGTATTAGTTTCGGTTCCTGAATCGACTACCTTATCAACCAATGTTTTTTGACTAGATTGCACAACAGTCTTCAGTTACAAAAACGCCAAAGCTGAAAAAGTACCGAGGTCAATCTAAAAAGTAGCTCTATGTGGTGTAGTAAGAAGTGATTCTTTCTATTTGTCTAGAAAGCAAACGGCTGTTCAGAGTACGAAGCCAAAAAAGAATAGAGTAAAGATATAATGGAACGAAAAATCTGGAGCATAAACCTTTGTTGAGCTCTGAATTATCAATGAAGCGACAGCTGACTCTGTATAACTTGCGACAAACAGCAGAATATTGCATGTGAAGATCATGAGCATTCCGTGTTTCCTGATTATCATCTGGCTTTAATTTAGTTAAAGGTATCCGCCAATGGTGTCGAAGGTAATTAGCACTTTGCGTCATCAGATTATTAGTATTTAATTAAGCTGTCAATGCATGTGATGAACCCAACGGTGATCCGTTAATTAAAGAGTTTTTATGATTACGAATAAAAAAAAAAGTTGTTTTCTTTAAGATTCACCAGGAATCCCCCACGGGGTGGGCATCACATGGGTTTTGCAGTAAATGCTCAATTTATTCAATTCGGGGCATTCACGGGTCTTGGGTCTAACTACATCTAAGGGCTGCCATATAAAATAGGACAATCATTGGCAACTTCAAGTTGAAGTTAAAGTGCATATTAAGGGGGAACTTCGGCTTGAGCAGATCATAGTGTTACCCCGGCAACGGTTGTTCTGTTTTTCTTTCCAAGTCATGACCTCACTCAATACGATCGCGATACAATCACCCCGTCATTCTCAGAAAAATGAGAATATAAACAGGGCTTCCGCTCTGATTTAAGTTTCTGGGTCAGTTGGGTCACGAGCACGGTCCCGAATCCGAACGCGTATTTCTGCGCTCACGTGTCATTCTAAAAAAAACTCTCAAAGATGCCGTGATGAAAATAAAAGCGTTTGAGACATGTAATAGATAACCTGCTTCAGTGTAACTTAATTATTGACTGTGCATATAAATCAGTAAATATATCTGTGATACCTGTGATCAGTTTTATTAGCTTTATTACGCTTAATTAAGAACACCACTTCGAAATCAGGTTTACTATCATAGAACCCATATATGGGGTATTCCAATCGGGTAAAACACCTGACAATTGGCTGGGTGAAATTGTAGTGTTTAGGTTGCCTACAATCAAGCTGAGGAATTATTAAATTCTATCACAAATGGATGCATTCTCAGGCACTAATCTGGGCAGGGGAAGTACAAAATAATTTACATAGCCCCACCACAAAATAAGATTTTTGTAAGGGAATTGAAGAATTTAATTTTCCAAGATTGGCGTTATTATTAAATTCTATCAAAAACTGGTTTAATAATGAAACCTAAGCAAATTTACAGGAATAAACAACATGGCCGTTATTTCTTTTATTACTTGTGAGTATTCTCGTACTCACCCCTACACGCCCGAATTAATTTGGCACGAAACGATTAAACGTTGTTTGAGTGTACACTGAGCCCAAATCAGCTACAAACAGATAACTAGCAATACTTATAATAAACTATTTTGGCAAAAGAAAACCTTCTTAGAGAAAAATTTAAATTGCGGGAAGGAGCTCATATATTTAATGTTGCCTATAGGCAACATTGGGCATTAAAGGGTTAAAACAAATATGTGACTCAATATGTTGATCAATAACTTTCAGCCATTTTTAGGGTAAATCCATTATTCCATCCCTGTAAAACGTCCGCGATCAGCGAAAAACTGATCCAAGTTCGTTTTGTAGGTCCCTACAGAATTTAAAACTACACCATTAAAGGACTTCTGCAGAGATCGAAACAAACGAAAGATGCAAAGGTGACCATCAAAACTCCTCAGCCAAGCTTTCGTTATTTCTGTCATGATGAAGCACAGCGAATTCTCTGTTGAGAATTCTTGGCCGTTTTTATTAGAATCAATCGCTTGACCAGGTTGTAGAAGTGCACAGAGAACAATTCCCCTCCAGTCTCACAAGACACACTGCAGTACCTTTCCTTATGTCAATCCTGGATTTGCCATCGTTTTCAAATCATTTCTTCTTCACCGTGAGCTTTTTCGCAGACTATTATCATACGTAATCTATTTAACATGGCCATAGTTATTTTTTTTTTTTAGAAAGGACTCGATTTCGTTCCATTTTAGCAATGAATTTCAAACGGATAGCTCATGTTCAATTTAATCGGTCCATTAAATTTTTTGCTGATATGTCATGTGGCATACAACCACAGATTTCGACACTTTCTTACCTTTTCTATAATAGAAAAGTAAAACATTACGATGAATTTTTACTCATTTTTAAAAGTAAATAACTTTTCACCAAAAATGAAATTTTAATAACAAACTGAAGTTTAAGATGTGACCTTCCACAGAAGTATTGTCAGATGCAAATATTACACTTCAGAGTCATCTACCGATAATTTTGTTGCCGAACACCAATATTATTCATTTAAGTAAGACAGTAAGACGACTTACATTTTAAAGGACTTCAAAAGAGCTGCTACAAACACGGAACAGAATTTCCAGTAAAAGTAGTGATGTTAAAATTGTTTACTCTTTATAAACTGCACTTTCTTGCTACCAGTTTTTAGAGTACACAAACAGGAAATTCGAGTAAAAGGAAATAGCAAACAGACTTACACGTAAAACAGAAGTTGCAACAAAAATCGACCCTGTCGGATTGTCACTGCAATTTTTTGTTTCTATTCTTTGGGTCCTACCACAATCGTAGGCTGCTTAGCTTCTTTAGGTCAATTGGTATCGGTTGTTTGCCATAAATGATCATTTGATCTACAGGTCATGATTTGCCGTAACATGCAACAAGCTACATTTGTGTTTACTAAATTTCAAAGCAGGGCCATTCTCCTGTACAATGACATGTGATTAAAATTTCGTATCTCTGCTGACAGCAATCTACGCCGCTCATTCTTAGCTCATTTGGTAAGCGATTTCAAGTCACGCACCCACTAAAGCGTTGACGCGCAAGCTTTATATGCTTGCACTTCATCAGCCGTCAAACAAGGAAGTTACAAATTAAATAAATATACATTATTTCAGACTGGCAGATTGTGGTTTGTTGAAAAAATAAATAAATAAATATTGTAAGCAGTAGAAATCTAGTACGTTTTATTGCAAAGAATTAAATGCAATAAAAAAATACTGAATTCACTCGAATTCATTTTCACTTCTTCTTCATACAGCTGCAACCCATCCGCACTAAGGCTTTCAATATCTCTCCTTGCTGAATATTTTTACAGGTTTCTTTAAAAAAATTTTGTTATTTCTTATATGCAATGAGCGTGTCAAACCTAATATTGTGATCGTGACTATGTCTTTGGAGTTCTTCAATGAACTTTACCCGCTATTTGCATGATCATCCATCACATCAACCCCACAACTAGAGAGGCGCTGTACTTTAATATTTTGTCACGAGACTGACATGGAGTCAAGATGAATTCATGACCGGAACTACACACTTAGTGAAAGCACTCAGTGTCAAACATTGCTTGGCTTTCAATTAGCTGCAATTCTGTCAGTGGTTTTTGGAGATTTGAACGGCTGTCTTAACAGCCACGTTAGACGTTTGTGTTGAGTTCGTAGATCGAATTAATATATAGTTTAGTATAACTTCGTATAGTTCGTTTTTTTAAGGTACGTCATAGGTTATAAATTCAATTCCTTATTATATCTTACTTAGTTTAGTTAGGTCGTGTTCCAATCACGCGGCAGTCCAATTAACGACTACGTTTGACACCCAACCTGTACTAGATTGTGTTTCTTAGTTCACAATAATAAGTGCATGTATAAGCTAAATTTACAATTTCATGATTCTATCAACACAGCAGGCCGATTCGATCCGAAGATAAAAAAGCATAAACAGCTCGCTTCAAAGTTTACACGCTGTCGAACGTTATTTCATCAAATACAGGTTCAATGTCGTCAGCCTGAGGGTGTGGACGATTAGTATCGTAGAATGAACATTTGTGTACATCATTGTGGTATTACATTCTGCAGTATCAAACCGTTCCATCGGATGATCTATCCCATAAGTCTCTACTTCTGCACACCGAAGTTCGATATGCATTTTATAATAAAATGTTTTGTTATTAGTAAAAAACTTATTCATCAAGATTGGTTGAGTTTAATTTTTTTTCTCCAAAGGTCACTCAGCAGACAGCTCTGGCATGGTCGAGCAGCGGTTGACGCTTTCAGTGCATGGCATGTTGCTACTGCTCCATATACAAAACCAATTGCAAGCGCACGCCCCTCATTGCTCAGATTTCGAGAAATAAAACCACAGAAATAACAATAAGCAATTAATAAAGTCTTTCGCCAGCCGGCAGACACCCCCACAAAATAGTTTTACAAAAATTCATCACGCACACATGTAACAGCTCCCCACGCGCTGCCAACAAAAGCAGCAACGCAACGCGCTCTCCTAGCGCGCTTTTATAACGCGCGAAAACTTGTTGCGCATTTCTAATTTTTTTTTCTTTATTTTCTCCTTCCTCCGCTTTCTCCCTGTGTACTTGAGGGGATTTTTTTTCTTTCTGCTTTTTTTCTTTATCATTGGAAAAAAAAATAGATAGATTACTGTTTATAATTTGCAATTTAACACAGTTTACCGGTGGCCGAACAGCTGCTTTAAATGTTCTGTGTAGAACTTTCGAAGGAAATTTTTTGCCAAAAAAAAGAAAAATGTGTGCTGCTATCTAATCAATCAATGAACTTAGTCTCTGCTGGGTGGAACCCCCCGAAATAAAAAATAAAGAAACCAAAACAAAAAACGACACCGAACAACGAACAACGAATGTTTATCGGGACATATAAAATAATTGATATCTGTGCGATGGCCTGTTCTGATAATCAGGTTTTCGACGTGGAATTCAACAACACGAAGGACAACGAGATTCGATCGGCATGCAACTGAAATGATCAACATGAGGAAAAAGGCGTGCATTTTAATGGCGAGGTTGTTATAACAATAGCGAGTTATGCGACACAAGAGAATTGGAGCTTAAAATTCGAATAAAACAAATTTTCATAAGCACCTAATACGCAGGCGCGAAATATCATACGAGTCTTGCTTAATCTAGACTGTAGCATGTTACAGGTACCGTTCGCATACTTGAGTTTTTTCCACTTATCTATACATATTCAGGATTAGGATTAGGTTTATATAAAATTTTGGATAAGAAAATAAATTTGTTTGTGAAAGCTCATCTTACCGGTTGTGAATCAAACCAGTTCGGGTACAAAAGCGGTTGTGAATCCCACCAATAAAATTCAATTCTTTCGAGGAAGCAATTCTTAATGTTTCGATTATGTGCGTATTTATTTCAGGTTATAGACAAATAACACGAACAATACTCATTTTAAATCACCTAATTTTGATAAGTTGCTTGAAAATATAGTGTAAAATAATTTACAAGTAATGCCGCTGCTTACATACAATTCAAACATAAATTTCCTTTTTCAATACCGGATCCATAAAAATGAACAGGTTTCTTAACAACAATATATTAAGATCCTATTTGCCACATCAGGTTTTGTTTTGCACAGCTCCACCTTACATTAACTTGTAAAAGAATGCTTCTTCTGTTGACAATTGCTCAGCACTTCATGACCGTAGATTGATATATTCAGTCCAACTGTGTTCAGTAAAGGTCACAATAGGTAGTGGATGCGCGATAGCTTAACCCTGGCTCTCAACGGGCTGTTACGCCGTCCACTGCAATGTATGTAAGTAAGTGGTCAATTATTTCGGACTTATCGGCGTAGACTAGCGAGTCGCTAGTAGCGACTTCACATATCCGCACAGAAAATATTCAAGCGGCGTCAAATCGCACGATCTTTGAGGCTAATTCAAGTGGCCGTAAATTGAAACTATGTTACCAAACATTTTCTTCAAGAAATTTTTTGTGGTACGAGCTGTGTGACATCAGACATCATGGTTTTTCAATTAATAAACGAAAAAGTCAGTAATCATGGCTCTATAGCGGTGGGAACAGAACCATTATTGTCATAATGAATTTGCACATTTTGGAAGCGTTGTTCAGGAGTCAGTCTATTCATGCTTAAATGCCAAACCAAACTAAAAATAAATCACTTAACAGCTGACAAAATGGCCTCCAGTTAAAATAATGTTACCAACTTAAAGTTCTATACCTCATAACAAAACACCCTGTATATGCTCAGTAAGGAAAGTCATCATCTAGATTTTTCTGAATTTGAATACTTCCCAATTCATTCATACAAATGTGCGTCCCCGTGAGCCTAGTTAGAAACACACAAAATTATGATTTTGGGATACGAATGGACAGAGCCTGGGTAAATGGCTAGGTTCTGAGATAAACAGATTCATTTGAAATAAGCCACTGCCTCGTGAATTTCAAAATATCATTCTGGGCTTAGCTTTTTCCCAAATGAAAAGGCCGTTAAAAAGCAAACCAACATATAGTTAGCTGACTAGGTCTGTTTTCTAGAGCCCAAACACCAGATCTGTCTATCATCCCGCTGCAAATGTTCACGAATGATCGACCAAAGTTCATTTCAGTATTTGATTTGTTTGATTATTTAATATAGATTTACCTCCACTTTTACCTTTAACATTACAAATGTTTTGTTTTTTTGTTTCAATCAATGGTAACCGGCGGTCAATGTTGTTTGAACTCTTTAATGTCTTTGTCAAGAAAAATTGCTAAAAATCAAAACTGATTTGATTTTCTTTAATTTTCACTGCCGTAACTTTGATGATGTATAGGATTTATCAGTGTTACTTGCATGTGTTTTCATTTGAAAAATAGTAGTCAAAGAGGCATGACAAGTTATCATTGATGCACACGAAGCCACCATGGCCAACATGCTGGTTAAGCCCTCATCCGCATTTTATTTTTACATACAAATTAAATCTTATATTGTAACATTTACACTGTTTTTTATGTGTTCTTTTCATTAATTATGCAAAAGATTTTTTTTTTTTAGCAGCTTAAAATTTTGCGTCCATTGTCGTCACACACAGAAAAAATAAGCAAAACTTTTAGAAAGATTTTGTCAATGTGCATTGATACGTCTAAGAATTGGAGTGACAGAATGTGCTAGTGCGAAGCCAGCCGAGGCAGCGGCTTGAACAACGTTGTGTTATTCCTCTCTTTTTAGGGTTTCGTTCCAAAGGAATAACGAAACCCTTATAGATTCACTTATGTGTCCGTCTCTATTTTTTGGTTAAAAGTCCACATTCTTCTGCTAATCACAACTTTTGTAATGGGAAAACATGCAACAATCTTCTAAGCACAAATAATGTACGTTAAAGAGGTTTGTGGACATTATCAAGTATACTTAAGTGGACTTAACAATATCGGAATTAAGTGCTTTGATAACTCATTGAGGAAGCAATAGCATCGTCACAATTGTTTAGTTTCGGTTGAGTCCATGAAATGGGATTACATCAATTTGCTGTTTCAGAGGATAATCGATTCTTACTGTGGTTTCTTCTATAATTGTTTGCATCCAACTTCATCTGCAAGAAGTATGCGGACTGAGGCGTTTGTAAAGCAAATCTCGATTGTGAATAGGTGAGTTCAATTGCATGCTTTTTTAAAAACAAATAACAGTACGAGTTTGCTAACTCCTCGATGACGCCATACTTCCTAGACTTCCACTTGTACTTGACGCAAGAAGACAATGATTTGATCATCAACTTTTCATTAAATATGCGAATGAGAGTGATCTTTTCGTAGCTAAGAAAAACTCGATAAATTTAAGTTCCCCCAGTAATCAGTCAAAACCACGTCCGTCTGTTTCTTATCAAAGTTCGCATTTACGATCAGATAAATCCCATTTAGCTTCGATCGCGCGCCATCCAATTCTCAAAAGAATGTTAATTATCATCACAGAAATATAAACAAACATTTTTCTTTCTTCATTTTTATTTCTTCCGTCTATCGTTACATATCCACAAACACACGCACGTAACTAGCGAATATTTATGAAACTAATTCGCAACCGTGGCGTCCGAAGATTTCACACCGAATTTCGGTGCTTTCCCGCTTCGGGGTCATTTCAAATTGAATCTCATTAACAAGTTTAAAATAAAAATCTTTTTTGCTTTCGTATGCACAGGTGATTACTTTATCTGTTCTGTTGCGATGTTAAAAATTTATTGAACTCGCTCGCAGACGAACCGATTCCCAGCCAGTTAAGTGGATTGTTCTACAAAAGGCATTTTTTTGAAGTCGGACCGACCGCCGGGACACAGAGAAACTTGCCATTGATCGCGGTTGATTTCCGCATTATGACTACGTCACAGTATTGTATTGATCGCAGCTAATCTGTCTGATAGCGTTGCTTGACGTTGTCGTCACAACCAGTCAAGCAAGTGGCTGAGGGGCCTTTGGCTTCTATAGGTTTTTGGGAATGATGGGAGATTTGCCAAAAAAAATGTTTTGGGAGCTTTTTGGACGTTGGACTTAGCTGGGGTATACAAAATCCCAATGGAGAGCATTAAGTCAGTCTACATGCAATATTACATACATGCAAAAGCACATTTACAAGGCACCAGAGTTTTAAGTAAGCCATCAACACGGTCTATTCCATTTGTTGAGATTTGATTATTTCTTAAAAATGATTCCGAAAAAGCTTGTGAGCCAGCTTGAGGAGCATCCTTCTGCAAAGAAGTCTATTCACAGATTAGCATTTCAGCAGTTTAATCTTCATCCGTCCTGTTTCTTTTTGATCCAGAAATAGTCCTTTTTTCAAATATCTTCAAAAATATAAAACATACAGTTTTAAAATTTGTTTTTTTGTGTAATTATCACTTCCGGTAAAAAAAAAATTAATTGATTATTAGGTTAGTCACAGTAAAGATAGTAAGACTACAGTCGGATTAAGATTAAACATATTAAATTCAAAATATAATTAGAATTTTGTTACCAAATTTTCTGTTTCAAATAAAGTTAATTAATTATAACTAATAAGAATGCAACCACGCTAGGTCCTGACTTATTCACATACCATTAACTGCCTTAACGCAGTAACCAGACAATTTAACAACTAAAGTATGCAGGGAAGGGTATGTCTGTTTATAACAGATGACTGACCTTCCCGAAGAGATAACCATAAATTCTCCATTGAATCACACCAAACAAGTGTGGCAACAGCAGCTCGTGGAAGTACCTCAATCCTGTGATATGATGGACTCAATCCTCCGATCGACATAACGAACGGATTTAATTCCTTTATTTCACTTCTTCGTATCAAAACAAACCCGGAACATTGCCCCCAATCACCCAAAGTGAACTTGACTTTACAGTCTAAGTTATTTCTGTCCTTTGTTATGAAATTTCAGAACGCCGAGCGAGGGAAAGTGTTCAGCTTCGCATGCAAAATTCCAGGGACGGACTTTGGTACAAAATTAAACTTATTATTGTTAACAATTAAATGGCACAATCCGCTAATTTTCAGAAACGTCAACTTGTATGCTAATTATTGTGTGTAAATTGCAGAAAATTCTTCACATCTGGTATCAGATAAAATGAAAGCAAGCGACCAATTAGAGACTGTTCTAGAAATTACGCGATTTTTCGCGCTTTCAAATCAAACGTAGTTGGGTTTTTTTTATTTTTTTATGAGTTCTTATGTTTTTTGATATCAGATACAGGGGTGGTTTTCTGGTAGTAAAATTAAACAGATCCAATGAGTCACTGTTGCTATTTACTCGAAGCTCAGTTTTCTTCCACACTGACGTCTAGCAGCTATAACGCTGACCTTATCTCCTTGGTTATCCTTTGGTTCCTATACAAATAATACAAAATCAGTACATACAGTACAACCTCATTAAACACAACCCTTGATAACTGCAACTCCTCAAAAAAAGCAACAGCTTTAACCTTACCATTGTTGATTCAGTAATTGCAACTTCTTAAAAAAAGTGACCTGATAAAGGCAACTAAGTTTCATGAAGTCTTATTTCGTTCGTTATTTGTATGTCTTCCTTCCTTATTTTACCACTGCTTGTATTTTCTTTACAAAAATGCATGTACGTCTTGTATAGCTGGCACATTTAATCGCAAGCTAAGGATCAGATTTGGAGACTAAACTAAAAACATTTTGAGGCATGCCGTATGTGTCTTGGCTAATGCATGAGAAAAAGTGCAGTCTACGGAAATGGTATTGTATTGCTACACTTTGATGAACATAGCAATGCTACCTTTGAGTGTCATAAGGGATCTACTTCTAAAAAAAAACTGCGAAATAATTTCGTCGATTAAAGAATTGTTTCAAGGACATAAACGATTGGATCGCCGAAAAAATGGAAAATCTGGAATCGACTGGCAGCAATCTAGTAGTAGAAGAAATCGAAAGTGATGACGAAATGCAGTTGAAGAATCCCCGCTGCCCAAAATCAAGGCAGGGACTGCAATTCAAGCATTAAACATTTGCCTTCAATGGGCTGAAGAAAATTGTGCTTTACTGAATAACATTTTAGATCTGCAAACTTCTTTCACTTCTTGCGAGAGTTTTTAGTGCACAAAAATATTGTGTCCCATCGGAAATTTCTCTATTTTTTAAAAACAATTTAAATAATGAGCTTTTTTCTATTTTAATACACTTAAATTAAATTATCAGTTTTAGTTTGTTTACAAGTGCAATGCACGTGTATTTTTATAGCTTTTTTTGAGTCACTCATTGCAACAAACTACATAAAAGCAACTCCCCAAATTCCTGGTACTTGCTTTTATTTACGTGGCATTGTACTGCCAATTGTTCGATGTACTATTGCCATTTACTTGAATGAATTCAGTATTTACTTCAAATATTTAGTGACAAGTCAAACCTCATGTTTATGCATATCAAATCTAGTAAATACAGTCGAAGCCCTCTAAGTCGAATTTTCACGGGATATCTGTCATATATCATAGAGAACAGAAAATAGCTGTCAACTAGATTAAGAGTTAGCACGTAAGAGTTTTTCTATTAGTTTAAGAGTAGTATGTAAGATCTGTTATATAACTATGTAATATAGCTTTAAGTAGTTAGTCTAAATAAAGAAGTCGAGCCGAAGACACGCGTTTGCTTTTAGTAGTGTGAGATATAACATTTTGGCGACGAGGTATAAGTGTTAAAATGCGGAAAGAGGACGAGGAAGAAAAAAGCCGTGAGGAATATGTACAGAATAGACAAAATAGTGCGGCCCCCCAAAACGCGACGTTTATCGGCTCCATCGAGCAATTTATGTTCGGTGAAAATTTTGAAGAGTATGTCGAGCGTATGAATCAATTGTTTTACATAAATGATACTCCAGAAAAAAAAAAGACTCCCCTATTCCTCACGTTGGTCGGTCCGGAAAGTTACAAGAGGATTAAAGACATTGTGGCACCGGAAAATCCATCAGCAAAAAAATTTAGTGATTTGATTGAGTGTATCAAAGACGGATTTATCACAAAGAAAAATATAATTGCCGAAAGATATAAATTTAATTGTGCCAAACAAAAACAAGGCCAGTCCATATCGGAATTTATTTTAGAAATCAAAATGTTATCAGTTAACTGTAACTTTAAAGAATTTTTGGAACAAGCGCTAAGAGATAAGTTGGTGGTTGGAGTAAGAGATGAACGGCTTCAGAGCAAATTGTTGAGCGCCGATTCTCTTGAGTGGAAGCAAGCGGTAAAATTAGCCAAAGATTTCGAATTGGTACAAAACGAACAGAGAGGCTTGGGAGCTGTTGTTGACGCACATTCTCTTAACCGCTTACATAAGGCGAGAGAGAATACCGTTTGGGAAATCAATTGCGCTAAATGTGCATCACGCCACCAAGTAAATAAATGCCCGGCAAAATTCTGGCAATGTTTTGCTTGCGGTAAGCTTGGGCATTCGGTGAGAGCATGCAAGAACAAGAGCTACGGAGGAAGAAGAGGACAGTGGACGCAACAGCAGATGGTGAAAAAACTACCGGACAAGAAAGCGAGCTTTAAACTGGGCAAATTAAATTATTTAGACCTCCCCAATGAACCCGAATGTGCACACCTCATAGTGGATGGAGAGTTGCTGGAAATGGAGATTGATAGTGGGGCAGTGGTATCAGTAATATCAGAAGAGATGCGTGAACGCAGATTTAGTCAGCAGGCAGTGACAAAAAATACAAAGTGCAGTTTAGAAGTGTTAACAGGACAAAAAGTAGAAATTGTGGGTAAAATTTCAGTTGCAGTTGGTGGTGATAATAATAAAAAATTGTTAACCCTACACGTGATTAAAGGTGCTCGAAACTTTCGACCTATAATCGGGCGCGATTGGTTGGACATCTTATGCTCGGACTGGAGATTTTTTTTCAAAACCGAGTTAGATCGTAAGTTGGGGCGTACAAAAAATATTAAAGAAAATAAGTTAATGAATTTACATAACCGCAGTGGGTGTCCAGATCAATTTCTAGATGACCTACGATTGAAATTTCCTCACATTATTGGTAAGTCTTCCGTTCCAATTAATGAGTTTGTAGCTGAAATTACCTTGCATGAAATCGCGCAGCCAAAGTTTCACAAACCCTATACCGTTCCATTTAGTCTCAGAGAAAAGGTTGACACAGAATTAAAGAGACTTGAGGAAGAAAATATTATTGAGAAAGTCAAGAGCAGCGATTGGGCTGCTCCCCTTGTCATCGTAGAGAAGAAAAATGGAGCGATTAGGCTTTGTGGAAATTTTAAAGTGACTATTAATCCATTTTTAAATATGGAAGTATATCCTTTGCCTATTATTGATGACTTGCTTATAAAATTAGGTGGACATAGATACTACTGTTCTATTGATCTGAGTGGCGCATATTTACAAGTGTCGGTAGACCCGAAGTCTAGAAAATATTTAACAATAAATACACCTCACGGCCTGTATCAGTTTTGCCGTTTACCTTTTGGAGTTGCGTCAGCCCCAATGATATTCCAAAGATTGATGGATTCGATATTTTCTTCCATAGAAGGCGTAGAAGTGTATATAGATGATATTTTAATAGGTGCGAACACACTCAGTGAATGTAAGAATAGGGTACATCAAGTTTTAGAAATACTTAACAAACGAAATATAAAAATTAATGTAGAAAAGTGTGTATTTTTCGTAGAATCTATTGAATGGCTAGGACATGAATTATCAGAGAAAGGAATTAGTCCCTGCAAGAACAAACTTGCAGCTGTAATGAATACACCTGAACCGAAAAATCTGAAAACTTTGCAAGCGTATTTGGGTCTTTTGAACTATTACTCAAAATTTTTGCCGAATTGTGCAAATAAGCTTTCGCCGTTATATAAATTACTCCGTAAAGATTCAGTGTGGGAATGGACGGAGGAATGTAGATTCGCATTTTTAGAAAGCAAAGATCTGATTAAAAATAATAATATTTTACGTCCATATAACCCCAAGTTACCAATTATAGTGGCATGCGACGCCGGTCCGAATGGAGTTGGGGCGATACTAAGCAATATTGATGAGAATGGCATTGAACGGCCTTGTTTTATGGCTAGTTCTAGCCTAAGTAAAGCTGAGATGAACTATGCACAATTGCACCGAGAAGCTTTAGCTGTTGTATTTGCTATTAAACGCTTCCACAAGTTTTTATATGGCTATAATTTTACTGTCTATACAGACCATAAGCCCTTGGAAGTGTTGTTAGGTGACAAAAAGGCTTTGTCTGTGGTAGCTTCAGTAAGATTACACAGGTGGATATTGTTTCTATCAAATTATCAGTTCAAAATTATATACAGGCCAGCGTCCAAACAAAAGCATGTGGATGCTCTTTCTAGATTACCCATTAATGAACCTACAGGGGTGGAAGAGTTAACATTTTCATTAAATTTTTTCAACTACACTGATTCTTCACCACTGAATCTAGAGGATATTGCGAAGGAAAGTGATCAAGATAAAGTATTAGTTAAAATCAGGCAGTGCATAAGAATGGGGTGGCCAGAAAATGTTAAGCAAGATGCAGAGCTGAGGCCATTCTATCAGATCAGATATTCCTTAGATGAGGATGATAATTGTTTATTCTATGGCAATAGAACCGTCATTCCAGCAAAGGTAAGGGAGCGGTGTTTGAAGCTGCTGCATGAAGAACATATCGGCATTTCGCGCATGAAAAGTTTAGCTAGGTCGTGCATGTGGTGGCCTAGAATAGATAAAGACATAAACCAATATGTTACCGATTGTGAGAGCTGTAGACTGAAACAGAAACTAAGTAAGCATTGCCCAAATTTCACGTGGCTTGAAACACACTTTCCTTTTGAAAGAGTTCATATTGATCTCTTCATGTTTAAAAATTTAGATTTTCTAGTTTTAATAGACGATTATAGTAAATGGATTGAAGTATTCGTTTTGCAAAAAACTGCAGCCACGCAGATCATAGAAAAGCTAAAGTATTTTATGTCAATTTTTGGTTTTCCTAAAACAATAGTATCTGATAATGGACCCCAGTTTGTGAGTTTTGAATTTCAATCATTTTGCAAGGCCAATGGCATAAAATTTTGTACGTCACCAATTTACCATCCTTGTAGTAATGGGATTGCCGAAAGAGCAGTCGGTATTATTAAAGAAAGTTTGAAAAAAGTAAATAGCACTAAACTTAATATTCAGCAACAACTTTTGAATATTTTGTTTAAATATCGTAACACACCGCAATCTGCGACTGGAATTTCACCAACAGGTATGGTTTTTTCTTATAAGCCAAGTAACATGAAAGTAATTGAAACAAAATCCGTTAAAATTATTAAAAATAAATATAAGGAACGTAAATTTAAGGATTTAAAAAATGTAAAAATGAATAAGTTTTTTGATTTGAAAGCAGGAGAGAAAATTTTGTATTGCCAAGAAGGCGAAAATTATGTTAAATGGAAAATTGGTTTTGTATTAAAGAGAGAAAGTTGGTTGGTATATCTTGTTAACGTAGGAGGAAAAATAAAAAGGGTACATCGAAATCAATTAAAAAAATTTGTAAAGCAAGTCTATGTACCTACTTATAAAGTAAATAAAGAAAAGGATTATGAACGTATTAAAACAAACAAAGAGATTGATAATTTAGAAACAGTAATGCAATATCAAGAAAGTGAAGGAAGAAGGCTAAGGCCGAGAAAACGGATAAATTATAAGCTATAATGAATTTGATTTTGAGTTCGTTTCTTTTGTGAAAAATATTGAATTAAAAGCCAAAAAGAAAGAAGGTAATGTCATATATCATAGAGAACAGAAAATAGCTGTCAACTAGATTAAGAGTTAGCACGTAAGAGTTTTTCTATTAGTTTAAGAGTAGTATGTAAGATCTGTTATATAACTATGTAATATAGCTTTAAGTAGTTAGTCTAAATAAAGAAGTCGAGCCGAAGACACGCGTTTGCTTTTAGTAGTGTGAGATATAACAATATCAAAATTAGTTCGAGTTAGAGGGATTTTTCGAAAAATTCAAGTTAGAGGGATTAACATTTTTTTTGTTTAAAAACCTTTATTTTATTCATTACATGTATACTCTACATGTAAGGAAAAAACAGGAAATTGCTTAAAAAAGCTTGTAATTTTGGATTGAGTCTTTAAAACTCTAGAATGAAGCCTTTTAAAAAAAAGTTGCATGGTTGTGTGCACAAATAAGCTATAGCTCACTTGTTTTTGTGTTGACGACGATTATGTGGCCCTAGACGACAATTGACAATATGATCGTGCTTGGAGAACCATTGGCGAATAGTTTCGTTTTTCTCATGTTCTTTTGGTTCGATGTTTGCCGTGCAGGTCGCCATGCAAATCCTCATTCTTGCTGTGAACATTCTCTGTCTTTCTTGCATAGGTAAACAATAATAAGGGCAACCACATGCGCTTTTTTCTCCGACGTGTTTGCACTAAAAAATCAACATGAAATGAAAGGTGTTCGTCGTCCAGTGCCAAGTTGAGGGACAGTCAGAGCATGCAATACAAGTTGCGTGCTTGGTACAAGTTGCGAGAGAAAATTTGCTGTTTATTTTTTTGCTAAAAAAATCGACTTAGAGGAAGTGAAAATAGACCAAGAGTTCAAGTTAGAGGGATTTTTGACTTAGAGGGTTTCGTCTGTACTTAAAATATAATTTTCTGTTTTGTATTTCTAGTCCTAACTTAAACCTTTTACTACTAGCAAATATTTAAATTTTATACATATGGCCCAATGCGAGCTTGCGAAAAAATACTGAAACGCACTTCATGACTTTCTCATATTTACAATCACAGTGTACAAATCTTAGCGATCATGAACTCAAACTCATGAACCGAGTATCTTCTACAAGCTTTCCCTGAACCATGCATTCACCCGACAAACAAACCCGTGTATTTTTCCTTTCAACTCGTCCCAAAAAGCGAACAAACAACTACAATGTTTATTTTGTAGCATGTGACAGCAGCTTGCAGTCCAAACCACCCGAAAAAAAATGTAATGCCACCAAAACAAACTCAGCCGATCACTGTTTTTGTTTCTCTCCACCGCCCACCAAGCAACAGACGTATGATTACTGTAATCAATCTGATTGCCACTCAGGTGTTCACACAAATTTACATGTTTGACACCTCACAACTCACAATCTACCCACTGATAACACTTCCTCGTTTAAACTCCGAAAAAATTCGGTTCTTTTTCTCCACGCAAAAGGAAAAAAAAGTAAATAATCGCAAAACACGATGAGAGATAAATTGCCAAAGCCCTCCGTCCACACACACGCCCTCAAGCACATTCGAAAATCTAACAAAACCACCGAAAAAAAAAACTTCAGCACAATAGACTGAAATTGGAGGCCAAAACTAAAACCCCCGACTCGACAGAGCTTTTTTCGCAAATGTCTATAAAACAACCGCGGCCCTCCACACATCCATTCATTCACAAAGAGAACCTCACCGGAGGTAGCCGCGTACGGGAAATCAAAAATTAATTTCAAGATCAAAACAAACGCCAAGCAAAAAAAAGCTTTGAGATACTTTTTTCTTTCCATTCCGAAGCGAAAGTGTAAATCCCCGCGTGTGTTCAGCGTTTGTTCTCCGCTGATAGCAACAATAAACTCTCTCTCTCTCCCTCGTTATATTTTTCTATTCTACACAATATGGGAGTACCAATAGTGGATAGTGACAAAGTGCTTCCTAGCTGCTTTGACCCCAGCGAGACAAAGTCTGTAGACGCCACTGCCTCTGCTGCCGCCCCACCATCAGAATCAAAGCCGCGAAGGGATCTCGTCGGCAACTGTAAGGAATTCCGCATCGACTGCAACAAGAGCCACCTTCGAATAATCGGAAATGGAAACAAAATTCGCATCAACCAAAACTCCGGCAACCTGGATATCGTCGGAAACGGGACACGTGTGAAAATCACGAACAACAGTGGTGCCATCAAATACACCGGAAACAGCGGCCGGATCTACCTCGGAAGTGAATCACCCGAACAAGATGTGGAATACATCGGCTGCAACGGAATACTAAAGGTCGTCAACGCGACCCTGCTGCGATCAAATCGCTCCTCAGAACGTCAGGAAAAGTGCAAATCTACCTCATCGACGCATTCGTTCTCCTCGTCGAGCAGCGACACCGAGAGTAGCAGAAAAACAAAAGGCTTCACCACCACATCCACATCATCATCGTCGTCGTACTGCGGATTCAACATCAAAAACAATATCTCACTGCCAAATTTAGCCAACACAGGGTGTTGCAAATCGGCAAACATCACCAACTGCATAAATCTGTCCAGCAGCACGGGGAACATCATCATTCAGAACGCCATCAACGTTGCTATTTAACAACCACAACATCTTTGTTGTTATATGAGACTGTTATGACGTCATCTTGCCCTACATTCTTGTGATTAACGTTCCTAAAAGAAAATTATTTCATTTAAATTATTACATTTTCCCTACAAAAGCATTTTATTGTATTTAAACTAGACTCTTAAGTGTAACTTAATTTATTCGTAATTCATTCTGTGAATGAAACAGAAAAATAAAACAAAATAAATAGAAGAATGATTTAATCGCTCGCATTCGCATTTTCACATCGCTTCGAAAAACAACAAAAAAGGTCAACTGTTGGAACCACTGGCGGCAACCGCATTTTTCATCATTATTCGGGGCTTTTTCGGACAATCGAGTTCGTAGTTTTTTTTTTTTATTTTGCGAGGTGAATCTTTTTTGCTTTCGTTTTACACGTCATCGCCGATGGTATTCATCACCGATATTTCGTCGTAGTTTTTTAACAACGTCTTTCAAGGGGAATGCGCGAGTTACAGGAAACAATGGTTGCATTCAATTTGCGTGGGTCATTGCCCCGGCCAAAACATAAACAAATCGTTGGTGGTCTAGACGTTCTTTTGTCTTAATAAATTTGGAATCTAAGCCGAAGCAGAGATCTGACTATCACGTGAGTTAAAAACTAAAAACACGCTATGGTTACAAGAAAACGTGACTCGAGCTATACACTAATATCAATTGAACTTTGAAACAACCAGTATATTGTAAATGTACTGGGATAAACGATCGGAATTGTCGCTGCAGCTAGAAACTACGAGAATATATTATCATAGTTGCAGTTAAAATAAATCTAAAAAAAAGTCTCAGCAAAAAAACTTACTTCTACGAAACTCTGCTGCCAGCTCATCTTCGGTTCATGTGAGAAGGATGAAGATACTGCTGTCTGCCTCCATCTTTTTCTCACTTTTACCCGGATGTTAGGGGTATCCGAGTAAAGATTGCTTCGTTCATTTATCTTACTATAAATAGACAAAATGGAGTAGACGGGAATATTTTCAGTCTCAAAAGGCTACAGAAAATTAAATTGAATTTGTAGCTCCACAATGTTAGTTAGTTGCTAACCCTTTCATGCCCAATGCTGTCTATACGCATTATATGATATCGCGCCCTAACCGCCAAATTATCGTAAGCGACAAAATATAAATTTTACAGGAACAGATTTTTTTGTTATTTGTTTGAGCTAAACAAATGTAAATTTTGCTTACGATAAACTTCGTTTTGTCTGTTATTTTTAATTGTA
Organism: Syritta pipiens; assembly: GCA_905187475.1. Classification (NCBI taxonomy): domain Eukaryota; kingdom Metazoa; phylum Arthropoda; class Insecta; order Diptera; family Syrphidae; genus Syritta; species Syritta pipiens. The sequence goes on along the minus strand of LR994571.1, from coordinate 67,141,911 downwards.
ATGCTTTATTTAAAAAAAAAAAAAAAACAACGATGCTGAAAGACGCGTAATCGAATAAACTACCAAACTGTATCATTGACTCATTTTTGCTTAAAATGTCGCTTACGATAATTTGGTGGTTAGACCGCGACTTGTTTGAACTTATTCAATCTCTTAACACTCTTAACAGGACTCTTAACAGGTACCCAGATTATCGGCTGACTCATATTTTGTCGGGTCGTTGTTTCAAGTGCACCAATTTAGGATATAGTGAAGCTAACTTAAGATCAATAACAGCCAATTTCAGATGAGCGACAAAACCCACTCACTAGCTCATCGTCCAACACTCAGGCCAATGGAGAGTATGGAGAGTATGCCCAAAATTCAAAAATGAAAATACAAGTCAACAGAAAAGCATGGTTGGAAAGAAAATAAAATTCGCCGTCACGTTATTAAACTTTTAAGGGGGTTAGGGGTCGCAGGCGTAGTAGGGTAGGAAAAACGGCTTTTATTATGAAAAGTAAGAATTTAAACAAAATAGAAATATATGAGGTTCGATTAATTCTATAAAACAAAAACTTGAAATACGGTGAAATAATTTACATTTGCCTCTGAAAAATATTATTTTTTATTCAATGGCAAAAAAATAATGTCGGTTAATGATGTTAATCTTTATTATTCAGGAAAGTTCTTATGAATACTGTCTGGTGTTCTACGAATATTAGAGACTAATTCAAAATTAATAGCTTAAAAATAAAACAACTTTCAACTCTAAACAACTTTTTTAAACATTTGGAAACTTAAAACACAGCCAGTTTCAAAAGCGATTTGCTGTATTAAAAAAAAAATACTTTTAAATAAATTTCGGCTAATTTTTTGTTTTCCAAATTTAAAACAGAAGTTGTTGTTTCATGATGATGCTAGTACATACTTTAGATTTTTTTATTTCTATTTAGTTTTATTTTACATAGGCCCAATGTAAATGGGCCTATGTACAACAACCTGACCTGAGTTCGTCTTCTTTCCAACCATACCATTTCTTATGTTATGTTTTTAATTTTGAGCATGTTCTATGTACAACTAATCCCAGTAATCATAGCCAGAACCAATAAAACACAGCTCTAACCTTACTCATGCAATTAAAAAAATTATTTGAAAATTTGAATAAATGAATAAAGGCACTTTAGAGCCTAAATTTCTCAATTTGTATGTCTTAAAGCCCACGGTGTTTGGGGAACATTAATAAATGATGTCATGTACATATGCACAGTCACAAAATTCTATTGAATATATGGTAAGATTTTTACAATAGGGACGGGGTAATTTTAGCAGCCTGTGACGATGTCTGTCATTTGTTTTAATTTTCAATGAATTTTTATTTAAAGTTTAATTTATCTTACATGATAGAGGTTAAGTCATTGGCAAAGTGTCTTTGCAGCAATCTGTTCTTCGTTATTCACTAAGTAATGCCAAATAACATGAGCAGATTACACGATTGACCAACGCGCCCAAACCGTAAGAATTTATGTATATATTTTCAAAACGATTGTTCGTTGCTACATACGTTGCATCCATTTTACGGCAGACGGGATCGCGTCTTCGACCTTTAAGTATCGTACCCAAATTTGAACGAACGTTTCGGAGATCAATCAGCCAAGATCATAGTTGACCAAGAACATCGGCTTTATCCGCAAGAGTTTGATGAAGAACCCGAGGCAGTTGTCGTGCAAAAAAACTCGCCTGCTACAGACTTTTCGAGTTTTCGGTTTGGTGGGGTCAGGACTATGCCCGTACAAGATTCTATTGAACCATGAGCTCAAAGTTAATGACTATGAGCAAAACCATTTGTTCCTTTTTTCCACTGGGGCTTAAAGCCTTTTGAAAAATTATCCTTATCTATAAGCGGCATTGTCATATGAATGGTTAGGATAACAAACAAATTTCTCGTATGAGAAACCTTGTGGTAGACGCTAACACCAGACTCACAAACTGTTAATCCAACGCGTTATTCTTTTAATACACACTTCCACGAAAACGATATTAGTAAGATCATATCCTTCAACAATAACGCTAATGACAATTGTATTGAGGCGCAAATTGAACAAAATGGACATGGAAGACGTGTGGTCCTAGGTATGCGCAAAACAGGGAAATTCCAAGCGATCGACACAAATTTATCCGATATAGTGGATCTCTCCAGAAAATTAGATTTGGATATCATATTCATGCAACTGTGAAGTATCCATGCATTCACATGTACGACCAAAATCCGCCCCAATTGGAAAACTCTGTATTTTTATGGGGGGAACCCTCTGGTTAAAATTATTCTCTGCTTAGTAAAGCACATTGCTTTTACGAAGAATCAATTATGATTCATGTGGTTTGAATGCTAAAACTTGCTATAACAGTTTAGACTTTAGACATTAAACACTTTTACCAATAAAATAGATTGTGTAATTCCAAAGCGTTGATCGGGAGAGGAATTTTCTGGTAGAAAGCTTTAATGAAATAACGAAAATACGAAGGCATATGAAAAGTCAACAAATATTCCAAAGACGTAGGACTTTAACAGTGATACATGAATTTGTGTTTGTGAGATTTAAACGAAATCGAATATACAAAGATTCGTGTTCTAAAAGAATTAAAGAGACTGTGTGAAAAAGAATTAAAGAGACTGACGACAAATCTTTAAGGCCTTACTCAGCGTCTCCATTGTCAATTTTTAAGGCAATAAATTGAAACATATTTTGTCATTACCTGGAATATGGACAATGTAGATCCTGTGGCAATGGCAATAGCAATACTGACCGGCTCATTATAAAATGATGAAAAAATCGTTCGCTGGATTTCATTGCCCTCGTAACAGCACAAAAGACTCACACGCCTGACAGGGAAGTATCACTAGCCTTAGTCAGAAGATTAATGAACAAAGTCCACACTGTTCTGGATGTTTAACCAAATAGATTATCAACCCTTTCATGCCGGATGTTGTTTCTGTAAAAAATGCATCTTATTTGCTAAAAACCCAAAAATATTATCGTAACTGCAGTAGTATTCTTTTTGATTTGAAGCAATTGTTAAATTATTTAAAAGAAGTACATTCAAGTTTCCTTTAGAGTTTAGATAATCCAATTAAATTTTTAGAATAAAATTGTACTTAAGTCTAGCCCACAAAAAATCTCAAATTTTATTCTGTCATTCTCATTTTGGACTTGATGGCCACGAAACAAATTATGGTGTTTTTATTTAATTTTTTTTTTAAATTTAAACTTTCTTAAATTTTTTGATTTATATTGTAAGTAACCAAAGTTCGTTCTCAGACGGTTTTCAACTAGTAATTGTAAGTGGCTAAGACAAATTAGAAAAACGGTTGTAATATTAAAAGACATTTTTCTGTAAACAATTACATCCTTGTTTAGGCGTATTGTATGACTTTGGATTTTGGGTTCAAGCTTACGTAAGTTTTCTATTTGCATTAAATTCCGCGTTTAAAAAATTGGATATATCAAGTCTATTGCATATTGTCGTATGACTTTTTTGAATTTTTTTCTCTAGATAAATCACTTTTTTTCGAGTTCTTTTGCAATAAAACATTTCAAATGCTAATTTCCCACCACACATTTCGGGGAATTTTATTAATTCACAATGATTTTTAAACGAAAGTGCCAAACGAAACGTCGGTAAATTAATCTTTCCGCGAAATAGAAATAAAAAAATAAGCCCTTTCCAAAAAATCCCCAATCGGCCAACAATTCTCCTGCATGACAAGCAATTTCATCGTTTTGGTTGAGACCTAGGAGGCATAATAGCTTGAACAGCAGATTGGGCAACGTTTACGAGATTATGTGAATAAATAAACACTCATTGAAACCCGACTCTAGGGTATTTTTTGCAACTGAGAATCCTACGTGTGATATTGTAACAAAAACTGATCAAGTTCCAAGGCGATTTTGTAGTAGAAACTAGTCAGGTTTAATTTTTTAAAAATATTTTATACTAATCTTCTTCATGGTAGTGTTGTTTCATATTTCTACCATCGGATTGTATCGGTTTCCATTCTTATGAAAGGTTCGACTTATGAAAGGTCCACAACGAAAGGTTGGTACTAATAGTGTTTCTGCTTTCTATATTCCTATCCATTCAAAAGATAAGATAATTACTTAAAAAGAACGAAAACTGCAAAATCTTGGTTTTGTGTGATTTCGGGCTGTATGTCATTTGAAGGTTGAATGTCTAAAGTTGTTATCTGCATAAAGCTCCCACCAAAGACCTGTCGAATAGATTTCAAAAGCTGAGAGTAACCTCAATGAAACGACATGCAAATGAGAAGAATCATGAGAACTTTTTAATCGCGAATAGGATTAAAATCAAAATAAGACCGAGCCGCAGATCTGAGTCCACAAATTCCTTGGACAACGCCAACAAGGTCGCGTCTTTGTCGATCTTCCCTAGCGTATTTTTCCACTCCCACAGGCGTAGCCATTGTCCCTCACTAGAACTCTTTAGTCAGCGAGTGTTCCGGCGCCGTCTAACGAAATGAGTCCACAACCCCTTCGTCAAAGTTTATCGCTCTCTGCGGCTACCTAAAAAATGTTATTGCAACACAAAGCATGAAGATTATCTTTCAGCAAAATCCAAGAAGCAAGCGTTCTTCGGAATTAGAACCCAAGCCTTTAACCTGCTCCACTTGCACAAAAAAAGTTGGGAATGCCAGCCAAGTGGACAAATGCTGAGTCTACACTTACAAAGAATGTGAGCCAATCAAAAATTCATTCGAACCCTATACAAGCACGTATTTGCGAAATTCTTGATACTCGAGATCTGTGGGGATTCCAATTCAAACTTGACATCTATGAAACGAAAGATCTTCGGGAATAACGTGCGAATTGTTGTTTGGCAAGGCAGACCCAAGGTTAATCACTTATCAACATAAATCAATAGGCATTCACTGAAAAGTTATCGGCTACGTGAACAAGATAACATTTAAAATTGGCGTGGCTCTGATGGCATTGATTGGCTGCAATAGACGGGGCCTTTGGTCCAAAGTCTAACAGTGGAAAAGAATAATGGGTCGTTCCAAGGTGTATAATGAGACGAGAGAAAACTACATAAGGTTATTTATACAACATAGAAGCAAACACTTTTGTGGTGGATTGACATCTATGTACGATTAGGCTTTGTTTCTACTTCAAAAACGAAATAAGGACAAATTTCTGCTGTCAATATTTTGGCCTTATTTCTATCTTCATTTTTCACTTTTATTTAATGAATTTGGATTTTCAATACTGAATGCCTCCTTAGCACCTCCCTAAGAACCCCAAAAATAAATTATGTGTTTCTCGGTCATCTCTGTAGCTTAAAGAGAACTGATACTAACGCTCGAAATTTTGTTATTAACTTTGACAGTCAATATGAGTGCCATTGGAGCGGGAGTGGTGTCTGTTCGCCTGTCACTAGGCGCTGATCTTAGTAACCGGTTTACCTCTTAGAATAAACTGAGCGTCTACATTGCCAATTTTTTAATTGATAAATTGAATCATAGATTGTCATTGCCTCGGATATGGATAATGTAGATCCTGTATCAATGCCAATAGCAATATTGACCGACATATGACAGATAGTAATTGCTTTCAGTGATGAAAGCAATTCATTTAACATCTTTTCCAATATGGCGAAAAATTAACACACAAGAGATAGAAGATTGGTTGAGAGTTGCGAGCATGTCGGAGCTACGGTCAAATTCAATTTGGAAACACTAAATTAAGGGCCCAAGCCCATAGAATCCGTTGCGTCATTTGAAAAAATTGACAAATCATAAGACCAAATAAGAAGGAGGGAGGCAACGAATGCAACCCACAAGTGGAATGCATAACATCGGATAATATTGGCCAACTTTTAACTTTTTCATGCATTGACAATTCGTTTTCAATTCATTCCCTTCAGAAGTCATTGCTTTTTGAAAAAAAATTGTGTTTTGGTAAGAAAGCAGATTGTGCACAAATGTACATACACATAGCAGAAAAAGTCTGCGTTCAGCTACTGATATAATTGTTCATTGTATTAAAACAAACAAATTATTAGAAGTATTTGACTTTTATATGTCTGTATATAACAGGGAAATGAAAATGGATGAACAGGTGATCGAGGCAGTAAGGACACACCCATGTCTTTATGACGAAAGTAGCCGCAGCTACAGAAACAAATTTCACAAACAGAAGACAGGAGAAAGTAGCAGAAGATCGAGATCACAGATGGTAATGTAAAAATAAACATTCTTTATTGCTTTTATGCTTAATTACTTTCTTCATTTTAGTTGATTGCTGTCAACAACGCTGGAGAAGCTTCAGAGGCCGTTATGTTAAGGATGTTGGGAAAAAAGTAGTTTCGGGTAGCTCTGCTGAAAGTCCTACGAAATGGGCATTTTTCGAGTCAATGTCATATTTGGAGTCATATGTTGCTCCTCATAGCAAAGTAAAATTGTCTTTTCAGTGTACAAATACTAAATCTACCACACCTTTTTTACAGAACTTCATCAAACATTGTTCCCTCTTTTGTTTATTCTTTTCCTATTGGCTCCCAAATTCAAAACGACGGTTGCCATCAAAGCAAAAAGAAAATGCAGAAAAGGTGCATTCAGCAAGCTCGCTTAATCTTCACAATCACTCGGCCGTTCGAATCCGAATCAAATTACCAGTTTTGGTTTATTTACCAGAGTTTATACATGTTTTTTTTTTACTATTCTGAGGTGTTTTTGTCTTATATTTGGCCTACAATTTGTTGACTCCCTTATTGCAACACACTCAATAAAAGCAACTGCCCAAATTTCTTTTATTGAGGTCGTACTGTATCTTCTAAAATATGAGACAAAATTATACAAGGGAAAAGTGAAGGCTTAAAATAATTTCAAACATTGAATATTAATTGAATGATTTTTTAATGGTATAATTTGTAGGATTTGTAACTACATTCGAAGCCCTCTAGGTCGAAAATCCCTCAAACTCGAAATGTTTCACCACATTTTGGTATTCCCTTCAATTGTCCATACAAATGCACTGCACGACGAACATCTTTCATTTCATGTTGATTTTTTAGTGCAAACACGTCGGAGAAAAAATTGCATTTGGTTGCCCTTATGATTGTTTACCTATGCAAGAAAGAAAGAGAATGTTCACAGCAAGAATGAGGATTTGCATGGCGACCTACACGGCAAACATCGAACCAAAAGAAAACGAGAAAAACGAAACTATTCACCAATGGTTCTCGAAGCACAATCATGTTGGGCGAACACAATTGTCGTCTAGGGCCACATAATCGTCGTCTACACACAACCACAAATTAGCTATAAGTCCAACACTGCCTTTTTAAGAAAGCCTTCATTCTTCAATTTTAAAGATTCAATCCAAAATTACAAGCTTTTTTAAATAACTTCCCTACATGTATACTCTTTTGAATAAAATAAAGGCTTTTAAACAAAAAAAAGTATTAATCCCTCTTACCCGAATTTTTCGAAAAATCCCTCTAGCTCGAATTAATTTTTATATCCCGTGGAAATTCGACTTAGAGGGCTTCGACTATATTTAGAATACGGTCAGCATCACCGATTTTGATTTGATTCTAAGAATTGTAATCTATATTACAGTTCTAGTTTCGGAGATACACTCATCGTTTTGCGTGGTCTCGTTTTATTTGATTTGATTGATTTTTTAGCTATTATCTTTTTGGCAACACTGGTTTAAACAGCTGACGCACGTTTCGTGTTTTGTTTCACTGTCAAACATCTTCAGTTTGATTTATAATTTAACCATGAATCGTCTTACAAACGAACTACACTTGCAAATTATTGAATTTTACTATCAAAATGCGTACTCTGTTAAGAAAGTTCATTGTGTTCAGCGACGAAGCTCATTTTTGGCTCAATGGGTTCGTAAATAAGCAGAATTGTCGATTTTGGCGTGAATGTCAGCCAGAAGCATTGCAAGAGCTACCAATGCATCCAGAAAAAGTCACAGTTTGGTGCGGTTTATGGGCTGGTGGCATCATTGGACCGTACTTCTTCAAAGATGATGCGAATCGTAACGTAACTGTGAATGGTGAGCGCTACCGTGAGATGATATCCAACTTTTTTTTGCCCAAAATGCAAGAGCTTGACTTGCATGACATGTGGTTTCAACAAGACGGTGCCACATGCCACCGGCACGCGCAACAATGGACTTATTGAGAGGCGAGTTCGGTGAACATTTTATTTCACGTTCGGGACCGGTCAAGTGGCCGCCTAGATCGTGCGATTTAACGCCTTTAGACTATTTTTTGTGGGCCTATGTTAAAGCTCATGTCTATACAGACAAGCCCGCTTCAATTGACGCATTGGAAAACAACATTGAAGCATTTATTCGTGAGTTACCGGCCGAAATGTTGGAAAGAGTATGCCAAAATTGGACTAAGCGGATGGACCATTTGAGGCGCAGTCAAGGTCAACATTTGCATGAAATAATCTTCAAACATTAAATTATATGGACCGTACTATCGATTCAAATAAAGATTTCATGCATTTTTCTGAATTTTATGTGTTTTTCTTTTTTTGAAAAACTTTCCTATAGCTTTTAAAAAATTACCCTTTATCAACTCAAATTCGATTTGCCCGATCTTGCGTTGCGCGAAATAACGTTTTTTCTCTAAAGAATCGGGGCTCACTATGCTTTTTTTAGTAAAAATACAGCAATGTACGGTCTTAATTCGTTTTGCGCGGTTTCGCTTCACACGAAACTTTTAATTCCCCTAACCCCTGCGCAGAGCGAGGGTTGAGTGCATAAGCCAACAAAGTTTCCATACAAAATGCACCTTGCAGAAAACGCTGTTGCGCCTAACCATATGCAATGATACTATACATATTGTTTTGAGTAAACGTTCTGTTCGTTAACGCCTAACAGATGCAATGATTGGAGCTCCCATGATGCCGAACATTTATTTTTTCAGCTGATTTTTCGGTTGACTTAGCCGTTTAAGGTAACTACATATGTACATGCTCCGATAAGGGTTAACAACTGCCAGGCAGGCGCCTGCCTTGACATACCCTTAGATTAATTAACTAAAACTCAATTAATTAATTAATTAATTAATTAAAATCTGCAATAATGTCGCTGTACATTTCTAGACGGAAGTTTGTAACCGGCTGCAATCACATTCACAGCTCCTCCTTGTCATGCAACAAAAGAAAATATAACCAACCGCCGGGAGAGCAACTTATATGGTTTTTTAAACTGTATTAAAAACTTAAGCTGCAACTCCTGGTAGGTAGCGCTTAATTTATTATTGTTTTGTAATATTTTTTTAATTTCAGGAAATTAAAAATATTCAAAGGTACAATTCTAGCCGCGAACACACATTCTTTACGCCTGCCTGTATGCAACAAGAAAACTGCCGCAATTGCCCGAGCGAACATTTCTTAAATCGAACTAAAAAGTGAATTAATTTCGGTCTCGCTACATTTATAACTTCCGATTTTCATTATTTCTTATCGATGTTCGTTATTTTTTTTGTAAACGAATGCAATGGTTCTGTGAGAGGTACAAAAAATGAATGATTTAAAAGTTCCATTCATGAGAAAACAACTCGTCGCTTAGTCACTCTCCCACCTAGATGGCGGACGTATTCAATTAATTCACGTGTGAAAAAGCGACACCATCATTTCTCAATCTTTTTTCTCGTTTTGCAAAGCGTGTTCAGCAACTCTGCAAAACAAAAATATCTACCCCATGCGATTGTCAAGTGTCAAACAAAACCGACTGCTGTTTTGTGAGTGCCGTGGTTGATTTGCAAATAATTTAAATGAAAACCCGTCTAAAAATTGTATAAAAACTGTTAAATCACGTTGAAAATCTATAACCTTCAATTCACTTTATTCACTCCGGCTGTGGAGGATTTTTTTTTTTGTTCCCGCACAAAGTGTCAACAGTGCTCCAGTCTACATTCGAGCGGCAAAATTAGTTTCACAAATCTCTGTAATTCTCTTAAAGTAATTGTTAAGTATTAATATAAGAATGTTCGGGACGTCAAATATCGGTGGAGGAAGTACATTTGGGGCCACCACAACTACCTCGACTCCGAACCCAATGAAAGACTTTGAAGTTGTTTCGCCACCGGAGGACTCCGTCTCGGCGCTCGAATTTAGTCCAGCGACGCTGCAGCAGAATTTCCTCATTGCCGGCAGCTGGGATAGCAGTGTAAGATCCACATACAGAGAACAAGAAGAAGCATTTTCTAACCACACTTGTTACAGGTCCGCTGCTGGGAAGTGGAGCACACCGGCAAGACTGTGCCGAAATCAATGAAAACGCTCGGAGGTCCGGCGTTGGACGTGTGCTGGTCTGACGATGGTACCAAAGTGTTTATGGCGTCGTGCGACAAGCAAGTGAAATGCTGGGACTTGGGATCGGATCAGGTTCTTCAGGTCGCAGCACATGACGCTCCAGTAAAGACCTGCCACTGGGTAAAGGGATCGAACTACACTTGCCTCATGACGGGCTCCTGGGACAAGACGTTGAAGGTAAGTCCCCAATGACTGTAAGCAACAGCGTCTAATATCAAAGTTTCAGTTCTGGGACACCCGATCGCCGAACCCAATGATGGTTATCAACCTCCCCGAGCGCTGCTACTGCGCCGATGTCGACTACCCGATGGCGGTGGTGGGAACAGCTGGACGCACGCTCATTGTCTACTCCCTGGACCAGAAGCCCACCGAGTTCAAGCGCCAGGAGAGCCCCCTAAAGTACCAACACAGGACAATTAGTATCTTCAAGGACAAGAAAAAAACCCCGACGGGTAAGACACAACACATCCACCGCGTACTCAAATATATCTATGACCTGTGTTTTAGGTTACGCTCTTGGAAGCATCGAGGGACGCGTGGCCATCCAGTACGTGAACCCGCTAAATCCAAAGGACAACTTCACCTTCAAATGCCACCGAATGACTGGAACCGCTGGTTACCAGGACATCTACGCTGTAAACGACATCGCATTCCACCCCGTGCACGGCACATTGGTCACCGTTGGTTCGGACGGCACTTTCAGTTTCTGGGACAAGGACGCGCGAACCAAACTCAAATCGTCCGAAATGATGGACCAGTCGATCACCAAATGCGGATTCAACGCCAACGGACAGATTTTCGCCTACGCAGTTGGCTACGACTGGTCGAAAGGTCACGAGTACTTCAATGCGGCCAAGAAACCATCGATATTCCTTCGACCATGCTACGAAGAGCTCAAACCCCGGATCAACTAAAAAACAAATTTAACCTGGCTCCACTTCACTTGTATTTTATGATTAAACAGTGTTTGTCCACGCTCTTGCGGATAAGAAATGTATTTTATTTTCTAATGATTTCCTCCGTGCCCGCCATGCTCGCCGTGTTCGTCTCCTTGTTCCGCGATGTAGCCGAGACCAGCACTTATGACAGCAAGGCCCAGACCCAAGGGAAAACCTCGCAGAAAGAATGTCTTGGCACGTGTTGCATGTGTGCCGTGCATTTTATCATACCGCCAAGCTTCGTTCCTAGGCCACAGAGAGAACTCGGTTAAATAGATTCCCCTCAAAAGTCTACCAAACCTACTCACCTTAGCCATGGATCCTTCAATCCTAATCTGGCCAAAGCATTTTTTACTTCCACAAGTTGAGGCGCTTCGACTTTATAGATTTTTGCATCAGGAACAGTGTAGGGGTCACCGTGTCCGTGTCCATGTCCACCCATGATCTTGGAATCTGTAAGAGGAATAGGGTATTCCAGTGACAAGTTTCTGTGTGCGAACAATTGTTGTCACAGAGATAACCTCCATGTTACATAAGTTCGTTGTGTACGATGTTTTAGCATCGATTGTAACTATTAGAAGTATCTCTGCTAAATGGGATTTTTTTTGAATTTAAAAAATTGTTCAATTTGTTACCAAAGAATTATTATAAGTGCAGGGGAAGAACAATATTTTCCCGTAAGAGAAAAAAATTCACTTGATTTGTATTGTTGGCTAGTGACAATTAAGTGAGGAATTGTCAAAATTGCATGTACAGCGGCTTTTCGATAAACGGGTTGGTGGAAAGTTCCCGAATGTCTAAAACCAAAGGCGAATGAAGGTTTTTTTTTCACACAATATCTCGTTGCAAATTAATTAATATAGCATCTACATTTATGATAGTCTGTTTCATATTTTATTAGAAGTTGTGCTGTTGGTAAGATTTCTATCATGTGTTAAAAAGACGGGCGATTGTCATTTGACCCTTTTTGAAGTTGAGGTTTTCATAATATTATGATATTAATTTTTATGTGACTTACCAAAATAGTTTACGCTCACAACCACAAATGAGCCAATACAGATACCCAACTTCCACTTCTCTTGCCCCTTGATTTTATTTGACATGTTTTGATGTTGTGATGTGATGATGTTTTTTATAACATTTTGCGTCTGTGAATACGTGTGGGAGCTTTGAACAACAAATCAAACAAATGTGCGTGAAAATGATGAGCAAGTGTTCGGTGCTTCCTGAATTACTGTCAAAATGCTTCCTGTATTTCAGCTACATTCACCTCTTTTCTTTCTATTTCTATCCTCCTTTCTAGGTTAAGTTTGTTTTAGTCTTTGTGCTGTCTTGTTGAGTGGACGCATTATAATTCTATTCTGTGGCTTAAAAGCCTAATACTCTTCTGATTTTGTTTTGCTAAACAAATAAAACACTGAACTTGTATAGCCAGACCACTCCTAAGTCGGCAAATAGATTAAGTAGCCTTAAGTTATCATCTGTGATTTAGACTTATGTATATTAGAATGTTATAAAAATGAAATCTCAATAAAGTTACTACTACTACTTTCAGCTACATTCGTGAATTACTGTCAAATTCATGGATGGACGAGGGGAAATAGCCGCTGTACAGTTGGGTGTCTATATTAGGTTGTCTGTGCTCACAACTTATTTGATCCAATCCATATTTAGAACTTCAAACGAGTATATCTTCTAACCGAAAAAACTATTAAAAGGAGAAAACCTGTCTTAAAATACAAAAATGATTATGATCGGTCATTTTCATTTATTTAGGAAAAACAACAAATTTGGAGATAAAAAAGTATTTGCGTACTTTAGGTTGTGAACGAAATATAATGGAAATAACAATTTGTGTGCAGTCTTTTTACTTCGATAGTGGAAATCTCTTCGACTTCGAATCGATAAGATTGCGAACATTTTCAAAAGTTATCTGAAACCCATCCTCAAAAAATGCTGTCTTTAGATCTTTTAGCTTTGCTTGAAAGCTTTTTTTCCTTACCTCACAAACCAAAATAATACAGGGATTTTGTAAAAGTTTCATACCTGGCGATGGAGGAGATGTCATAAAATGTTGGAGACATAGGGGTATACAACAAACAATATTTCGTAACCCTTGGGTAATTTCCCTATTTCCATAATGATTCACTTGACCTGTTCAAATGAAAATGGACCCTGCATATACAAATTGATAAAGTTTTGGGTCAAATTATAACGCAATATATCAGGAATCTCAGAACCCCCCAAAGTTGCAACTCCTTTATAAGCCAAGCGACCCAAAGCCATTATTTACTACTGGCTTCAATTTAGAGAGTTTGGCTTTTTTCTAATACTTTTCCATTGGATCCAAAAAAGTTAAACGTGTTTTGATCGCAAAATAAGACATTTCTACAAAATGCAATGGGCTTCGCAATATATAGTTTTAGAAAACTAACCACCGAACTTCAAAGTAAAAATTAAAGCCTGCAGTAAATTATGGTGTTGGCCATGCTAAGGTAGTACGTGGCCTCATAAAGGAGGAGCCTGGCTTTCTCAGATGAAATCATCAAAAACTGTGCAAATACTTTTTTTACCCACTGTAAATATTGAAATTGAATATTGATTTTTGAATTCGAAAAGCGTATCAATCAGTTTGGTAAGTACTATGAAAAAATGTTCCAGTAATGTGAATAGCGGGGTTCACACCTTACAATTTGCTTGATGATATGCTTCACGATTAAAATTAATGTCTAGCGTTCATACTATACAACTGCTTGACAGGCTTCATTTGCAATAAAAACTTTGAAGCATCAACATGGGTGCGCGCGTTCTTGTTGCGGTTATAATTAAATGCTCGAAAATGAGGAAAAATACATAATACAACATTGAAATATATATTTCCTTACTTCTCAATCAACACAAAATAATTTTTCTGATTACTCCTTCCGCTCAAGCTCGACGTTCTCTCTCTGAAGTCAAAACAAAAATGAAAAAATGCTCTAAAGTACGACAGCTGTTTACACCTTACAATTTATCATCAAGCATTTCGTACCATAAATTTGATGAAAAATTGAAAGAGCGTTCACACTCTACAATTTGGCCCCATCAAACACAGTGATCAAGCAAACTGTATGGTGTGAACCCCCTTAATCTCTCTAAAATCCGAAAACGCATTGTTTTAATTAGTTCACATTATCTGTACTTTACTCCATTTCTTGCATAAACATCTTTATTTCGGATTTTTATAAAAACCCGTTGAGAAATTAGACTATTAATTTCTACCTAAGTCATTTATCTAAATTAAAGTTTGATATTCATTCTTACAACCTTTTGCAAACAAAGACATCGTCCACTTTGTTTGTTAAGTTCTTACTACCACTCTGGTATATTGCGAGTTCTAGCTACAAAAAGACGTGTGCCTTTTTATTGTTTTTTAAGTTACAGATTCTTTTCCAATTTTTTAAATGCTATCAACACACTACATCTTAAAATTATTGATCGCGATTAGGATTTTAAAACTTTTTAGGGTTTCGTTCCAAAGGAACGAATCCTTAAGGAATCACTTAGGGGTTTCGTTATTCCTTTCCTTTGGAATCCCTAATTCACCATCATCGTCATCTTCTTGACCGCTTTTTCCACTAACGGGGTCGTGGGACAATGCACGCAGAAGAGATCTCCAGGCAACTTGATCTGCCGCCGCCGACTCTAATTCATCTGGAGGCATGCCCAAGTGTAGCCAGGCAAGATTTTGGACTCGGTCCAGTCATCTCATCTTGGTTTTTCCGAACGGTCGCCTTCCTGACGGGATAGCATTCATGGTCCTCGGAAGCCGTTCAATGGCAATCTTTGGATTGGTCAATAATCCTATTATATCGCACGTGTTATGCGCTTATGCGGTTGCTCAATATCATCGCGTTATAAACCACTATCTAAACATAAACACACCGTGTTCATCTATATATCTTCATGTTTAACAATATAAATAAATCTCAATTCAACTGTTTTTACAATTCGATCATTCAATTCATTCACATAAATTTTCACTGTCAACGGCTAATAAAATCACTTATCTTGGTGTTGCCCATAAATTCTAACGCGTGGTATTGATTTTTCTGATTGCACGAATTTATTATGAACTAGGTAGGTAGCTCATGTTGAAGATAAACCACACTTTTTACTTCCTCTGATATGTGAAAAATAATCGTAATTTGTCCCTCACTCTTCTTCTGCTTATTGGCGTAGATCGATTGTGACCAAAAGGAATTTATATGTTTGTCAATAAATAAAGACTGCTGGCAGTGAAATGAGTTTGAAAGTCATGTCTTAAAGAATACTTTTCCCACCTGACCTTTTTTTATTTTAAGAAACAAAGAGTTGAATCAGCTCTCTTAAAAAAAAAATACCCACACAAATCAAGTGCTGATTAACTGGTTTTGATTTCTGGAATTAACCATAGCTACGAATTTGTTCACATTATCCTTTGACGTGTTCCTTTAACGATAACCTCTTTTGCTAGAAGGAAGTATGAAACAACTTGGCTTAGTTTTCAACTTCGTACGGAGCTCCTATTGGTTTTAGCAGGTGACACGGTGTTTCCGGGCTAACCTGACCTAAGTGCCAGCCACACCAAGTTATCTGCTTACCTACCTTAATTTGAGAGGCTTATCTCTCTACAAAAAAAATGGATAAAGGTTTTTCCAAATACAGAACTGAAAGCAACACAAACAGATAATATTGAACACAGGCGACCATAATCCCCAACAAATCCCTTCTGAAAAATACAACAAATTTGATTTTGTTTAATATCAATTTACTTTATTATTGAAAAAACAATGGTCTGTGTAAACACATGCGGAAAATCAATCGCATGCCCAACTGTAAGACCAGCAGACGATCTTGGGAATGTCGTTTTGGCAACGGCTCTTGGCACCATTATCAGAATAATAAGAACTTTATGCAGTAAATTTGTATGTAAATTAAATTTAAAACGAACACTGTTCTGCACTCACTCAATTCCTGACAATTAAGTAAGATTAAGTCTTCACTTCTCCGGCTCGAAACACTTTTATGATCTCTGGTACCTTGTAAGACAGGCATTTCAGTCTGCATTTTTTGGCTATACGAGATTCTTTATAAATTTATCGCCATGTCGGCTTCAGATCGACCTTGCATGCAGAGTTCTATCTAAACTAGTAAGCGACATCCACAAACTAAATAATAAACTAATTTTTTTTGATTTAATCGAACACACGTGATTGGTTGGAACCAGTGGAATTTTTTTCTTTCTGACAGTGGTCGGGTTCGCCAACCTAGTTGGACAAAATACAAAAATGAAAGTTATGCGATTCGGAATAATTTGTTATTTTTTTTATTCCTGAATACAGCGATTCCTCGAAAATGTGAAGTAATTAAAACAAGGCGTTTTAAAATTTTAGAGGGATTCATATTACTGTAACCTTTTATCAGTAATTACTTAACTGAATGAGACGATTTTCAAATTCGTTAAAAATAACACGAAATGTTTTTTTTATAAAACAGTTTCAGTATTTAATAATAAAATAAAATAAT
Source organism: Syritta pipiens (assembly GCA_905187475.1). NCBI lineage: Eukaryota > Metazoa > Arthropoda > Insecta > Diptera > Syrphidae > Syritta > Syritta pipiens. The sequence continues at coordinate 67,125,081 of LR994571.1, read as the reverse complement.
ATCATTCCAAAAAATAAAAAAAAAACATTTATATCAGCATAGATATTGATATTCTCGACTTTTGGTAAATAATTTACTTATTTTGGTCTGGCAAGTAGCTTGACTTGCTTCTGTCCCGAACTTTAGTAAACTAGAAATAGTTTGATTTGATTATCAAGTGGAGAAAAAGTTTTGAGTTTATGCATTGTATGTATTGTAAGGGACGGGAAAGCTACACAATAAAATAAAACACTTCTTTTATTATTTTATACACTTTTTATTACTAGAGTTTACTAGTAACGCGCCCGACTCGTTCGACATTCAAAGGATGAATGATCCGTTTTCTCTCTTAAAAACTATGTGACGCCGACAGTCGCTCTTTGGTTATCATTTCCTTCTTCTCTTACAGCATGTATGTTTAATTCTGTGAAGTGTTCTGCAGATAGTGCAGATGCTTCTTCCGCGTTTTTGCGACCTCTATGCAACTTTTTTTTTAATTTTTAAAAAGATCTGCCCAATTTCGTGTCAGAAATTGGAAGGAAGTATTTTGGTTATTATTTATTGGTAAAATACAAATAAAAAGCTTAAAAATATCACGAAAAATGAATGAATGAATGAATGCATTTTCTCTACGTCAAAAATAGAGAAACAGCACAGAGAAATTAAGAATATAGGCCAGACAAGCCCCATCGTGATACCATAGGACATCCCACTACTCTTATAAGCAATAACAGAAAACGTTTTTATACAAAAGTAAGGATACAAATAGTTTCCTTGATAGCAAGAAAAGTATGATTGATTATCACCTCTGACAATCAATAAAAAGAAAAACCATAAAACTTAACAAAATTACATTTAAACATGATTTTCGTCCTCAAACTAATTTTCTCCATCTCAATTAGTGAATCCGACCACTGTGCAACTCTCTCAAATAATTTATCATTCAATCAAATCAAAAACAGTAGAAATAGATTTAAGATCTTTTTAAAATGTGGCCAACTCTGTCGTCAGAGTCTTAAGATTTGAATCACCACTTGTATGGTAATCATAAAATCAAAAAAAAAAATACTTGTCAGATAGTCTGACGTACAAAAATAATTTACTTGGTAATGTTGGCAACCCGAATGCCATGCCCTACGTTATACTTCGTATCTTATCACACCTAACTAACCCATAACTGATTAGGATTCAATTTTTAGTCCATGAATCGAGCAGATACATTTCTTTGCAATTTTCAATTAGTCAAACGCGAAGATTCACCACGGTTTGCGCCTCGCAGGTTAAGGCCGCAACGTAAAACGAGAAAAGAAAATCTAAAACAATTCCTTCATCGATGGCGAACTTATATAATCCGTGTCTGGTTTTGATATTAACTTTAATATCACTTTCTGTGTGTACTAGTGGCTATGAATTCTGTATTAAGCATGATTCAAATGACGTGAGCGATGAGCATAGGCAGTGTAAAATTCTGGCCACAGCTCTTACACTCAACGAAAAGGTGTGTGCAATAGTTGTTCATAATTATGTTTTTGATTAGGCTTATATGGAATGTGAAAAATGTTTTACGAGTGTCAGTGAGTAATGTAAAAGGAATTTTCTGATCAGATTTTATGGAAGGTTTTTTTGAAATTTTGAAAAAAGTAACAAAGATCTTTACTCAGTTTTCAATCAAAAATTAGGTAACTGCTTTATCTTTTTAGAGTTTCTCTCCAAAGCAAACAACGAAACCCTTATAGAATCATTTTGGTGTCCGTCTATCTGACTGGCCCGATTTGGAAAACCGCTTATAACTTTTAAGCCATTTGTCATTTAAGTTATGTATCCAGGAAACCCAAAATTATATTTTAATTTTTTTTTGGTTCTAAAATGAACGAAAGAATTCAATGTGTGTCACGGCAGTAGACATATGACAGTGAATGGAAAAATGAAAGCCATTCTTTCTGCTTTGTGCCAATATTGATACCAAGAGCCCAAAAAAAAAAAAATCATCTACTCAAAATCAATTGTTGTAAGCTAAAAAAATAGATTTATCTGCTCAAAATCAGACCAAAACTTTTAGCTTACAGCAGACACAAAAGTTTAAGTAAGCAAGCTTGTGCCGTTCGCAAGCTAAGTCATTTACGTCATAGGATCAAAAGAACATTTATGATCGTGTCACCTGCTATCCAAGTTCCATGAATTAATGATCGTGTTAAACATCTTATATGATGTTCTTCACCAGCCCAATAGATTGTGCTTGAATTACTCAAATATTCGTAGACCATGTTTGCGATAATGCTTAGAAAGCATATTACACTTATCTGATATTATTGACAAGATAAGGTTCTCGGATCTTTTTCTGATACTCCAAATCGTAAAACGTGATCATGCGTTAAGTGGTTATGAGCTTTTAGCTATCGCAAAATAGTTAAACATCAATATGCTTGATAATGTTTAGATGTAGTGATTTGTCTTTAATTTATTAAAATACTACTTGAAAGTTTCCGACGCGTCCGATAAGCCTTTAGTACTTGTTAGGGTTTCGTTTTAAGAAAAAAACGAAATTCTTATAGAACTAATTCGGTGTCTGTCAGTCCGATGGACAAACCCGCTTGTCTAAACGTTTGAACATATAAGCAGATTACTCCAACTACAGTTTATGGCTTTAGATCTGTAGGTGTCCGTATTTTTAGGGCAATGTTATTCACTAAAAGTTGAACTTAATTTTAGGATTTTCCTCTTTATCTTCTGATTTTGTTTTCATTCACTAAAATGTTATAATTTCAAATTTTTAGTAGTTGAGTTTATCAACTACAGATTTTCTCAACTTTTGTGAAACGCATTTAAGTCACGATGAGCTTGACATAGATCTTTTATGGCGTCTATTTTACACATTTACCATCTGCTGCTCAAGGGCTTCTGATTTTTAATCGTCGGTTTTCTGTTTATTCGTGTTTCCAAGCTTTGATTTTCTTTTATTTGCATAATTGAGAACAATTTCAGTCAAACATGATAACTGGCTAATCCTGAACAGCACTCTCTATATCCCTTCACCCCTTTCCTGATTTATTTAAATTTCTTATATTTTTAGAACACTTTCTACCGGACAATGTGTAAGGATCATGTGAAGAATATCAAAGGTGATTACTCGTTCTTCAAAACTCGCAATGGAGTCCTTGAAGACAGACGATCGTATAAGGATCTTTGTAGCGACAATTCCAGCCGTTTGTTAACCTGGGTGCCGTGGGCTTCTGTCAGTAATCCTATTGCTCAAGGTTTGGACAAAAAGGAGGTAAGCTTTTATTGAAGTTTGTGATAAGATATGAAAATTTCCGTCGATGCTGATTAAGATACGTCAATTGAATTACGTCAAAGGAATTTTCAACAAGCTACTATTTTATAAAGACTATCTTAAGTTCTTGTTCAGTCACATATGTCATTAATGACGTCATGTGATAAACTTAAGTCGATTAAAATGTAGTTGACATACTTTTATCTGCTGAAATGGCTCTTGATATTTTACCAATGTTATAATATCTTCAAATCTACGGTACAGCTGCGGTAGAAAAAATAGCACCATTATAAGAAACAAATTTCGTTGTAAAATACATGCCAGCCAATATATCGAGAGAAGTTTTGAATATGCAAAAATTGTATATTAAGTTAAAACAACACACTTAAAAAAAACTAAATTTATATTCATCAACTTAAAAACATTAAAATTTCTCAAACAAATTAAATAAATAAGCGGTAACAAAATAGCACAAAAAATAGCAAAAGCACCATTGCTTCATCGTACAACTTAAAACTAAGCCATCGTGACAATCCAAAATCTTTTCCTATGATTTTCTTTTTTATATGAATGACTGTTTTACCATGTCTGGTCACTGAATTTACTAACATCAGAATTTACACATTTCAATCGGAATATGCTGCCAGGACGCTTTAACTGCAACCCAGAGTGCTTTGTTGTTGGTCGGTTTAATTTCAAAAACTGCTTTCTTTACGTGCATTGGCACACCGATTTTCAATTGGATTTAAGCCAGGCGACTGCGTTAACCTCTCCACCGCATTAATTAAATGACCTCTAAACATTTTTTTTTGCATTTTACTGGTGTGCTTATGGCCATTATATTGTTGGAAGACCCACAAAAGTGACATTTCTTTATCTGCATACGGAAGCATAACAATTTCCAGTTATGCTGTGTGGAGTCCAGCTCCATCCAGTATATGGACTCAACTACATAGTAAGACAAACAAGCCCAAACTATTATGGTCGAAACTCCGTGGTAAACCACTTTAATTGTCTACTTGCTGCTATATTCGGCTTTTGGGGGTCTTCTTACGTAGAGGACGTTACCGTCAACAAACTCGATTTTTCTGTTATCTGTCTATAAAACTTTGCTCCATTGCATTGCTGGCCATTTTAAAGGTTACGAAGGTGTTATTTTTTTTTTACCGACACTGTATGTAGCCGTTGTCGGTTACACTGAGATCTCTGCATGCACTGATTCTTGCATGACGTGACAACCCCCCCAGTCCTGTAGTGGATCACGAGGCCACTGCCGGGCTGATCTATTTATTATTCTATTTTTACGTACGAATAAATTCCTACAGTGTAACTTTTCCACTGTTTTTTGTGAGTTTTTTTTCATAAATTATGTTGTGGGCGCTGTGGCTTGATGGTTCAAGTCCAGTCCAGGGAAAAAATATCGCAAACAATTTTCACGGCCCTAATACCAGCGAACCCTCCTGGAGTACTGGTGTCATAAAAAGCTTTCGCAATTCGCCGTTCGGAACCGACATTAGTACAGTAGGTCGCCTTCAAATGTGTGAAATTATAATGGGCACAACATTGTGGAGACGCAAAAAAGCTACGCGTGCCTAAACTACTTTTTTTTTCATAAGTTCATAAGTGTGAAAATTTAAACCATTTTCATCATATTAACGTCTCTACATGTAATTTTTCACTAGCAAAAGACAAGCACTTTGCAAAATCTTTTTTCTAAAAAAATTTGGAAGTATTGACAAAAAAATCTAACATACACTACATATAACTAAATTCGAAGTCTAATCTTTTTTATATTTTTGATATGTGTGATTGCAAAGAGCATGCCAGCTAGATCATAAAGTTGTACTGCAGTTACTAATTTAGCTCTTATTGGTAAAGAGTTAGTAGCCAACAAAAAGCTGATAACGGAATTATCCTAAGAACCTGAAATGGTACAGCTTTTTTGACTTTGGATTTGAATTCAGTGTGCCAAAAACCTTGGCTTAGTCCACAAAAAGATTTATAACTACCGCCGTAAATGAGGCATTTCTGCCCCACTGTGCGACGTCTTCAGACGATTGATTTTTTTTATAACATTTCTTTGACCGGATACTGAAATCAATTCGCCAGAAGACTAAATTTTGCGTCCAGATATTAGTGCAAATCGAACCTTTTTAAGTTTTTGTTAAAAAGGTTATAATTGTTATATTTTTTGTTTAAAAATTATGAATATATTATGAACATATTATCTTAATACTTTTGTTTGTGTTTGTTTGTGACCATGTGATTTATTCTTTAAAATTCCCCTTATTTCTTTTACAGAGAAACTTCTTTATTGGAAAAGCGACAAATCATAAGAAATCAACGACAGAGCTCTGCTACTTCAGCCAAAGTGCGTTGTTATCGAATGACACCAACAAAATCTCATGCACTTTGATGATCTTCGAAGATCTTTTCGTAAGTTTAACCAGGCCAGTAGCTGAATATCCAACTCATATTGCTATTTTTTTAGTTCGGCGTAGACAACGACATTCATGTTTTAGTTGAAGCCCTTCCAGTGCTGTACGAAATCCGAAACGTTTCCTACGACCCGTGGACGAATGTAACACATCACTACAAGACTCTCCTGGACAAAACCACACTTGAGAATCCAAGTATAGTTGAAAAAATTGTTTACGGCAGCCTCGAGTATGGCTACATGGAGAGAATTAAATTTGAAACGAAGGCACTCTTTAATGGAAGCCTTGAAAACCTACCGCTAGCCTTTCAGCACAAAGATAACATTATAAAGTTGTTGAATGGCACCGGCACCATTGAGATGAAAGAGGTCGCATCACACATCCAACATTTGCCGAGTAATCAACTAATTTCTTTTCTCTTCTTTTCAGAAAGCCTTCTTCGGCCGATCACTGGGTCCCAAGACAAAGGTGAAGGTTGATCTTATCGGCCAATGGAGTGAGCACCATCGGGAATTCCGTGGTAATCTCTACGAAAACTTTGGTTATGGCTTTAGCCAATATAAACAACCAGTCGGCTTAACCAAAATCTCAATAACGAGAATTTCACATGCTGAGCCAGTATACGAGAACTCGCATCCACTTGCTGTAAAGAAGGACGAAAAATCTGGTAAATTTACCCAAGGTGGCCTGGGCGAGAATATCACTTCCGTTGAGTCTTCGAATAAAGCGGCTTCCGATGGTTTGGGACATCCGTATCCCGGATTCTATCCGTTTTTCATTGTTGCCTGTGTGGTGATTGCCTTGACAGTCTTGGCAACTATTGGCAGGATGCTGTACATCTGCATGAACGAGGGTGAGAGAGTAGAAACTTCGAAATGCTGACGATATGATACTTAAACTGTAAGAAAAATGTAATTTAGTTTGTTTTGTTTTGTTGTTTGCGTTTTATTAAATAAATAAGTATTCCGCTGTAAATGTAGGTTTTTGGTTTTATTTCATATGCTTCCATGATCTTTTGTAGCACTGAGCGTTTAGATCTTAAGTCTTGGGTACTAGTGACTGCCTGCGGTTGTACGCAGGCTCACGTAGGCCATCTGTTAGCCCATTGTGTTGTCACACTTCCGGATTACTCTCAATACTCGAACCTCCTGCCTAAAAATTGTCTGCAAATATACCAAAAAAAGTTTTAGCAGGCATGTTATACTACCTGTTTAACGGGCAAAGTTCGTAGTCTGATTTCCTTTGGGCTATACCCAATTGGACCTGTTGATGAGACCGGTGTTGCACTTTACGTCCATGTTAGTAAAATCCTCGCTTAATCCTTAGCTTAAATCCTCGAAGGAATATGCACCTAGTACCGGAGAGTGCTGGGCATGTTCCAAGAAAATGAAGCGGCGTCTTCTGAGCACTGAACGTTTGGTGACTATGAATTTTAAGCGGAACAAGATCCAATGAAGAGCAAACGGAAACTGTTGCCTTTTTTTGATTTTAACTGGAAGCTCCAGTTTATCGACAGGCTTTTGGTTGTGCCTCAAACTGATTGATGCGTTAGCATTTGCGATCTTTTGCACATGGGACGGAATTCTATTCTGTTGCACAATTTTACGCATCGTTTAGAATTTGAACCATAAAGTGAAATGAGAGCCACCAATTAGCCCCCCTTTGGCGCATGCGATGTTCCACTTGCCACCCGTTTCAGTTCTTTCTGAACCCGTGCTGCAGATATTCTCATGCTCCTTCCACACCAATACCAAATAGAATTGCACAACGTTCTGCTTGTTTTGCCCGCATCGGTGTTCTCTTTCAAGCAGCCCCCAAGATACATCTATCCCAGTCGAATTACACGCAGTCCTCCCTTTCGCGAAACTGCGACAGACACAGTGACATAAGTTCGGAGCCAATTGAAACACAAAATTTCCTTGAGTTTCAGTCGACAGTCAGTCTTACATGAGATTTCATTCGCGACGAATGTGATGTTTATTTTGTGACGGGAGTCGTCACACACATTCGTCTCTTCTCTCCACTTTCAAATAAGAATAAGAACAACGAAGAAAATTCACCTACTTTTTGTTTTTTTTTTTTAAATAATTTTGTTTTTTTAATCTGAAGTAATAAATCCAAAATTGTGACCAAAATTTTATTCTCTCAATGGGATTGTGTGCTTCAAATAAATTGTTAAGAAAATAGAAATACAAAATAATTTACGTTCTCCCCGCCCCCTTGAAAAGAAAGAAAATAAAATATTTTTGTGCATCTTTTTAAAAAAGAAAATTCGATGTGAGTTGTGTGCTAAATGTACATATGTGCACTTTGATAATTTAAGTCGGCCATTGAAATATCTTAATAAATACTTCCTTTCTCATATTTTCTTTTCCTCTAAAAATTGTATTATTCCTTCTTAAAATTGGTGTTTCCGTGGGTGTTAATTTATTTTTTTTTCCTTTATTTCATATGATGTCTCGTGTAGTGAGCAATCTTCGTTAAAAGGAAAGGAAAGAAAAGAAAATTTTCTAAAAAGAAAATTGATTTTTGTTGTTTAGCAAAGAGAAAAAAAATCGAAATACAAAATTTGTGCGCAAAATATTGAACAGCAGTTGGGATAGAGAGGATACGATTTTTTTATATGAATTTTGCATTTTCAATGTCAGGTAAGTGAATTTTTGCCCAGATTTATTTGAATTAAGCACAAAAAATTGGTAAATGAAATTAAAGATGGCGGTTAAAGTTGTCTCCTTCTTTGGATACTTTGTCTCACTTTAATTCGTTCCTATATGTCAAATGAAGAAATGGAGAAAAAAATCCCATCAGCTGGTGTGTAACCTGTATACATAAAAAAAAAACTAATAGAAAAATGTTGCAGCAACATGGTGGGGCTTTAAACGATTCACGTTTTTTTTCCTTGTGAGAAGGGCAAGTTTTTCATTGATTTTTTCGTTAGAATTTTTTTTGTTTAGTTTTCTCATTTCATGTTTTTGGGGTGAACAACACAACAGTGTTAATGGGTATGGATTTTCCTGGTTATTTTTAGCCAATGAGCCCTATTGGATGTAGTGTGCGTCGTTTTTGCGCAGGAATTAGTAAGTCCTAGCAAAGGGAAGAGAACACGCGTGCAAATGATTTAGGTTTTTTATGTTTAAAGTTGGTGTGAATTCATACGGAACTGTTTTGGCTTCCGGCTGCCGCTCAAAACTTCCTATGGATGTGATGGATAAGGAATAGTTGGAGCACAATGGTTGTACGAAAAACATGGATACGTTTCGAAGTTGACCTCAAATCTGGGGAGATTGCGAATTTAATTTCTCTTAAAGACGTGGTGCCCCAATTGTAAACAATTCTGAACCGACAGGTCAGGCAGTCTAATAAGCTCACTTTCTAGATAAGACAATTGTGTTTGTTATTTATGAACATCTAAAAATTGTTTTCTTAATGGGAACACGCGTCGATTGTTTTGTACGTTGTGCTGCGAGTAGGCTGTATCGTGCGTAGAGATGTTTAGCATAACATTTTACATTTATGTTAAGTAGTAGCATCAATCAATTTGCGAATAGACTAGAGCCACGCTAACTGCGGGACGTTCTATAGATAGGGGTTTCACTAATGAAGCAGTATGAAGTGTTAATGAAGTTTTCGTCGGATCATCAGTGACTCAGAACTCAGGAGACATTTTAGAAGTCTAAGTTTACCTGTGACCTACTTGTGAACATTCTATATGTTGTTGTCAGGGAAGGTTTTCGTAGTATGCTCGCTTGCTTTGCGCATTTTATTACTCCATTTTTCGTGACCTTGTTGATGGTTTCGGGCTTTGGCTCACGAATTGCTTGGATGATATTTGCCTTAAATGCTTAAATTGTTTCAGGATTGTTGGCATAACACTTACGGCTCTTACGGCTCGCCAATAAAAAGGGTCGAATCGCAGCTTCCAAGCGGCCAATAGTCATCGCTTAAACGGTTAATAGCAACGGTTTCTTTGTAAACAACGGACCGCTACTACGACTACACAGAAAACTTTGCGTGCTGCGAAGATTTGGAACTTACTTACTGTCAGGGTTTCGAGCGGCAGTCAGAGTCAAAATAACCTGTAATTTAAAAAGAAACCACTAGATGGCCCGCCGCTTATCATCATATACTTCTCAAAAACATTGTACACATGCATTTTTCCATTTCCGCTCTGTGGGAGTTATTATTTTTGGATTTTTGTTGTTGCTTAAGAATTCCATAAACGTTATGGCGTTGTTGCCAAAAGTTGTTCGGTGAAAACAACAAGCTGTCTTACGTCTGCGATCACTTGGTCTCTTAACCGGATGTTCGGTTTTCCTCTTCTCCCCGAAGCAGAAGGCTCGGAATGGAAAACCCTTTTAGCTGGAGCGTTTGTGTCCATGCGCTCAATGGGACCGAGCCACTGTAGTCGACGGACTATATCCACATTCGCCTTCCTCGCAGACAGGACCAAATAACCGCCGTAGATTCTCTCTTTCGAAGGAGCCAAGGCTCAGCTCTGTAGTCAGGCTTATCGTCCCACTTTCGATTCTATATAGTAGGATTGGCGGGATAGGGGTCTTGTAGAGGTGGTTCTTCGAATTAAGTGTTTTGCCCCTAATTGCTTTGACAAAACGAACTAGCAGCGGTTGCCAACGGTGATTCTACGATGAATTTGTGCTATGACGTTGGTGGAGTTTGCGTTCGCCCCCAGGTACATAAACCTCTAAACTACCTCGAAGCTCTCGACAGTCAAATTTTCCTCGCCCTTCCGCTGCTTAAAATCTTTTTTCGCAGTACTTTTCTTTAGTTTGAATTGACCCAACTCCATCCCAAGCATCTTCATGTATTGATCAATGTGCTACCGAGCTTGACAATGCGCAAAACGTGCCTCCGATAAACGCAATATTTTCCGTGCGCCGAACGTAATTTCTGCCATTCGGACAAATCTGATAAATATTTGTTTAATCTGTCCAAAGTAAATTTTACCAATTTCCTTTTGAGCTTTGAAAAACTTCGCGTACCGTTTTGCTGTCCACAAAAATGTTTCCTTTTTCAAATCGTCAAATATAAAAATGGCAAAGAAAATATAAAATCCCTCTTTGCAGAGTTATTCTACGCCTAATCTGCAGCCGAATTCAGTAAACAAAAGTTCTATCTTATCAGCACATTCTTCATAAAATCACGTTTGTTGCGCCAACAAAAAAAAATCCATCGCTATTCAATTCATAACAAAAGAGCACAAGCATTGATGATAAACGCAGAAAACATCAACGAATGGAAGACAACCGCGTCGTATATTTGTGTGCAAACGTATTTCATCGACATCGAAAATTTCCTATGAATCACAAGGCGCAATCTTCTATCTAAAAAAAATATATAGAAACAAAAAAGCAAAAGGTAGTCGACCCGACAATAGGGACGCTTAAGCTTTGGACTTCTATTTTTGGTGATCTAATTGGATATTTCTAGTGGTTTTCTATAAAAAGTTTTTTAATTAGTTTAGCCAAGTGGGAAGGTTTTTATATACATATCTATATATTTTACACTCGAAAGATAAATTGGATGGAAATCCATTAAATTCTAGAAGTTGGTTGTGGTTTTTTGAAAATAAATTTTATTTTAGCTATGACAGGTTTAATAATTCCACTCCGCCAATCACACTAGGCTTATATGGCTGGCTGCAAAATGGCCGCACTTAGAAAGGATTAGGCCTTTTGTGAATTTCACTAGCAATATCATGACGTTGAATATATTCCCACAATAATTGGGTTTTTAGGTAGCTTTGCTCGTGTCCTATAAAAAGTCCTGTAGGGAGGCAAACACCGCATGAAATATTAACCACAGGAGTTTGAAGAAATTTAGCTTGACAAAATTGAAACTACCTAATTTTTAGATTAATTACGGTATATCACTATGTTTTTGAAAAATCTAACTATTTCATTATAGAAAAACCTTAAAAACAACCCTCGGTACGTGCAACACCTAAATAAAAGCATCACCTTAATTCTGACATTTATTGGTTCAGTAATTGAAACTTCTCCAAAAAATTTAACTAGATAGAAGCAATTTTTGTTTCATGCACTCTTATTTCGTTCGCTTTCTAATTTAGGTATTCAATTGCGTAACGAGATTCCCGCTCTATGTCTCTTGGCTAACCCATGGGGCAAGATCCAGTATACGCAAATACAAAAGTACTGAAGCCCTTTAATGAAACCAAGCAATCTCGATGATCTGTGCTACCTTTGAGTTTCATAACGGATAAAGCTTTAAATACAATTGATTAATTTGTTTCAAGGGCCATCCCCTATATATTTACAACATAAATGATTCGATTGCCGAAATTGCAACCGGTCTGAAAAAAATCGAAAGTGTTGACAAAAATGCAGTTGAAGAACCGACCTGCCAAAATATAAAGTAGATTCTGTAATTCAAGCACCATACACTAGCCTTTATTGGGCTGAAGAAAATTATGATTTACTGAGTAGAATTTAATAATAAGAAAAAGAATTTTAAATTTAAGATTTGGAAAACTTAGACGAGAGTCAGCTTTGGAGTCAGCTAAGTTATGTGCTGATTGCAAATTTTTAACAAAATGAAATGAAAACTGAGCAAAGAACACATCTAACTAAAAGTTATAACTACAACGTACTGCAAACTACAAACGTGTTCGCGCACATATTTTTTTAGTAACAAAATGTTAAGTATTTGTAACACATTTTATGTCCAAGCCTGTTCCTAGATTCAAAACACTCAATAAATAAAATGTATCAGGGACCGACTTCGAGAGCATCTCACCTACGATCGTTGTCTAATTCATCAGCGGGGAGCTACAATCCTAGACAAAGAAGGGGTTACAACAGATCTTTTAGATCGATGTACAAGTCTCTCAATGAACCTTCCAATTTCTCCAGTTCAATTCAATAGGTATGTTAAATTATATGACATGTTTTGCACCAGGGGACTGAATAACGCAGTGATGAAAGCATTGGAACAAGAGACAAATATCGATTTGAAAACAGTAATAAATTTATTGTGTTCTTTGTTTCAAAGATGCTTAAGAAAGAAAAACCCAACAGCTGAACAAGCAATCGTACAAACAACACCCACAAGTTTTGTCAACAAAAGTCCATTATCTTTCTGCCCCTAATCTCCTATAAGACCCATTTCCGTTTTTAATTGCGGTTTATATTGTAGAACCGTAAACAAGCCCCAACGAACGGTCAAGAAATACTAAAAAGCTTATGGTTCACTGTCAAGGCATAAGTCCAAATGAGTTTTCACTGCATTCTAATTTCCACGCGCTACAGTTCTGAGTGTTTATGCTTATGTATTTATTATTTATTATTTTTATTTTTTTTAGCCGGTAAATAGACAGTTTTCAGACAGCAGGTAAAAATAACGACTATAATTCGATTAAATGAAATGCTTTGCTCGTCTGCATACTGTCAACAGGAACTTAGAGACCACAATGTATGTGTTTTTGCCTGATCTCATGTTTTAGGAGTAATAAATTTCAGAATCCAAATGGCGTTACACAATTCGAATGAGTTAAACCGAAAGCCGCTGATAAGATGAGACGTATATTTATTCGCAAGCTCCTTTGCTGTTTGCCGAACTCGTAGTAAACACAGCGCGTTTTGTTGTCTTCGAGATTCGGGTTTATTTAAATATTTAACTTTGATTGGATTATTTTCCTTTCAACAGATATTTAGAATTTAGGAAACACAATAGCAAAAGTATGTTAATGGGAAACGAATTGTATTTGATGGCGTGTTTAAATTTTTTTTTCTATGGCGAAAAGCGAATATGCTAATTTGTTAAAGGGTAAACAATGAATAACGGAATAGTAATGGAGAGATTGTTTAGAATTTAGAATTGGCATTCAAAAATGTGAAAAAAAAGAAAACGAGAATTGGACTTCACAAACTTCTCACGCTTGCTAGAAATAAGTAAACAGTGAATATTTTATTCCCATGTCCATGCGGTTCAACAACAATTGAATACTAAGCGCACTTCCTTAAGCAAAGCTGAATGTCTAAGATATTTTTTGACGGCAGACCCATTCACCGGCTGTAGACTGAGTAAAATAAAAAATAAATCGCTGTGCTTATCGTAAATAATTTAATGGACGGAATGAGTTTATTACTGACGCAACGTCTAGTTAGACGGTGTAGCTAATCTATAGCCCTACTTAGCAAGCTTAATTTGTTAATTTGGGAATATGATGTAAGGTTGAGAATTTTGACAATTTAATCGGAAAAGAATTAATTTCGTTAAATCTTATCAGGGTAATCAATTAATTGGAGGATTAAGAGTGACGGACGCATGAAGTAATAATAGAATTGAAGGGGTTATTGCAATAACATGTTAAGCCATATTGTCTCAAATATTAGAATTATAGTTGCATTTTATTCGGGAAAAGTATTCCTGGAATACCGTAGCTAGCAATAGCATAGCGTTGTTTACACGTTGACATGCTTTGAGGCTTGCCGCTTCACTCAACGATATGAGAAAGTGGTCGGTCAACGTCTTGAGTATGGTGTTGGCTAACGCTGAGCAGGCGCCACTGTTTCGCTAGCTGATAAATCTGTGCAGTTCCTGCAGTTGTCCGGTGCCATTAATCCCAATCTGAAAGCGTGACGCCCCAGTAAGCGATGTCAGGGTGATAACACAAACCAACAAGTTGCATTTGACATTTGGCCCTGGGAAGCTCTACGGTTAGCAGTAAGCCGGCTAAGAGGTTTTGATGATGCGACAGGATGTTCCCTGTTTCAACCTAACGCCAGCCTCTGTGAAGAGTTTGGCCTCGAATACATTAAAATAACGTTTGATTGGGACCGTCATGTGTTCAATCTCGAAGGGTCTCGACACACTCCTTTGCTAGCTGATTCGAAACTTCATTATCCTCTATGCTCTAACCAAGTGCCTGCTTGAGAACTGCTGCAATGCCTTGTAGCGTTGACGTTAGCTTAGACTTAATTGTCGTTCTGCTGAGCGACTTAAGCGATGCCTGACTGACCACGTAGATATTAACCTTTGTGACCCTAGAGAAGATGTTAAAGTGGCCAGAGAAGATCTCCGAAGTTGCGGGAAAAATCGTGAGAAAAAGTCAATACTGAAGCAATTTCCTATTATATAATTTATTTAAAAGCGTGCACGAGACTGGCAACGCACTGAGACAAGGGTTTTGCATACCAATTTGAGTTTTACCTAATTTCAAATGCTTAATCTCGGTACCTTTCGCTCCATTTCACATCTTCGTCTACTTAGGCTAAGCGAAACCTTAATACATACGACCCATTATGTGAGCACTTCAAATTTAATTAAGACCTTATTGGTCTACTCAACAAATTTATATCGAAATTCCCTTTAAAAAAAAGGCTAGAATGCGTTTATAGTGTGAAAAACGTGAGGTCAATTTTCAATCAATCAACTCTGAAACACTTTAAGGTATAACTGGATTTGTTTTTTTTTTTTTATAACCTTCAACAAATTTTTTACGGAAAATGGTGTCCGCTCAGTGATAATGACTTCAAACACACACAACAATTCAGTAGTTTAAAATCCGCAACGACACAGTTTTGAGGTTGAGATGCTTTTTTCATCGAGCATCAGCGATATCCTCCATACATTCATCACGGCCCGAAGTTTAAAAAAAAGATAAATAAAAATGCAAATTTAAACCAAAATGTTCAAAACATCATCTAAAACTAGTCTCTGAGCAACTGTATGTGACTAAAAATTTTCCAAATTTTATTTAATCATTAAATAGGAATGTGCTGAAAAATTAATATCGTATGATGAAGAACTATTTTTCTTTGCTCTTTGCTATAAAATTGCGTTCGGTGCCAAAATATTTTTAATTTCGAAAATAAATTTATCACTCACCCATTACCCGAGTGTCGCCTTATAGAGAAACTTATAGATAAAAAAGAATAATAATTAAATTAATTGCTGTATTTAAAAATATTCTACAATCCTATTAAAAGATTTCAACGGAATGTTTTTTAAATTATACATTAATTTAGATTGAAAAAAACACATGTAATTGGGAAAATATTACAAGCATAAAAAAGTTGGAAATAGGAGGATCATGTGGAATTAACAATTTGAAACGTACAAGGCCTGAACTTGAAATGCGAATTCGTTACGTAGACTGTATATTTGTGTCTTTGCCAAAGTCAACGATACGTTGTATTAAAATATCTTTTCTTGGCAACGTTTAAAAGATGCCGCAAAGAAATAAGAAATGAACAAACGGATATGTGTATGAGTCTCGCATTCGTTAGAAACACCTGTTTGTTAGAATATAAAATAAAAAAAATAACCGGCGAAATATTTTCCGGTAGGCCATAAAATTGCGAAATAAACATAAAAACGAAATAATGTGGGAAATTTTCGTATGTGTATTTTGATTGACGATAAATGCATATGAGTCGATTTGATCTTTGATTAGTCAGTAGGGGGAAGCGACACTCATGACTCTAATAATAAGAGAAAAAAAAATGCGGGTGAAGAATTTGCGGAAGAAAATGCTTCCATCAACGATCTAAATAGACTACAGAAACGTTAAATGATTGTCGCGTTCATGTTTTTAACGAGTGCACTAAACTTTTGTTGAAGTGCTCCTATCTCGATAGACAATCATATTATATCATTATTATTCTGTTAATAGGTGGGCGTCGTGGCTTTATAGTTAATGCATCGATAACCCTTAACGGGCTGTTACGCCACCCATTCATTATTCTGTTAATACTTCTAGTCCAGTAGTTGTAGGCTAGTAGCTAAGCCCTATGGATGACCATCAAAAGGTTTCTTTAGCCCAAGTCAATAATCTACGACGCAAAATTGTATTGATTATTAAAATCAAACGTTTGTGCCAGAACAAAGAACTTTCCAAAATAATTTGCGTTTTCACTTTTTCCACTCAAATTTAAGTACAAAGCGCCATATCGTAAGCAAAAGGAGAGCATCGCGTGCCTGTCTCTGTGGCGTCTTCGAAAATAACCCTTCACTTCACCGATGCGCACTTTTCAACTCATCGCATCGTCACTGTTCAACAGACTTTCGGTCGATTTAATTAAATTTTTAACATCGCGTAGAAAAAGGGGAGGACAACCCCGTGTGCGGATGTTAGTCTATGTATCTTTTCATTAAGAAAACGTGACATTTTCTTACTGACCCATTTTTAGGGGTAACTCCTCCCTCACAGAATACATATGTACACGTATTGTATATGTTGAATGAATTTAGAATGTCCAAATGAAGCAAAAAACTTTAAGATGATTAGTACGCTGGAAGGCTTAGCAAATCGTGCCTAAGCTATCACGTGAGCAATGCACGTGTCTGTCAGTTGGACTTAGAAATGTACGGAGTGATTAAACTAATTTATATCTGCCTTAACTGATTTGTTAACATTGATTGTGTTGTCGTAGTAAAAGTATTGACAACCTGGTCGAACTGGTAGCGTCGCGATGCAATAACAAGTTGTCATCGCGTCTTTTTAAGACCGAAACGTGTGGAAACAGGGCAGCCACCCTTGTTTTTCTTTGTCACCTTTTGTGGCACCGCTTTTTTCGTTTTTCGTGATAAATCAGTTCAAGGTTTTGCCAAAATTGTGACGGAAAAATACATTAAATGCTATGCTCTCACACTCACATATCTGGTAGGGTTTTTGGCAGCGTTGAATATATTTCACAATGCAGTTGCATGTAGAGAGTATGTAAAGGCGTCTTCAAAATTTCACTGTGTTGGCACATGCAATTTCTTCATTTGTTTGCAGAAAGCGAATTTTGTTAATATAATCATCTTAAGATTGGATAGAGTTTGATGGCTGATCAGAGACGAATGCCTCTGGGGCCTTAACTACTGTTGCAATTTATTGCTTCTCTTACTGCTATGACTGGAAGATGTTTTTATGGGGCGAAGATACTGCCAAGAGAATTGTCAGACATAGAAATAATTAATGTGTTCAGACTTGCATTTGTAATTGGAGCATGAACTTTCATTAGTTCCAGAAAATATTTTCTTTGCTGGACCAAATCCAATTCATAGTTTGGGAGAGTGATGGTGTGATAATACATCAAAGTTTCACTTGTTTTGCTTTGCAACGTTTTGAAGTTGCGTCGTTTAAAAATCGTCGTGATTTCAAAGTTGCGTTGGCTTATTTTTTCAGTTTGCGTGGCTTACAAAATTACAGTACATGGAAATCGTTAATTCGATCTCATTCGTGCTCTTCTTGTCCTAATCAACGACGCGCTTTTAGCAATCCAATATTCAGTTTTATCGGACGACTGATCGCAATCAATGTGTCATAGTTGTGAAGATTTAAAAGTTTTTCAAGAGCATATTGCATTTTCATTGCTTTATATTTCGTGTCTCTTAAATCCGGAAGTCATCCGGTTTTAGATTGCTATTCAACAAATTAATGTGTGAGTTTGAAGTGAGTTCCCGCAAAAAAAATAATCTCGTGATAATAATCTCGTCACTTTTCTGCCTCTTCCGAATAAATTACAGTTTAATTGAATTGGGTAGTTAAATTTGAGTTTAAATGAAAAGTTTCTTGTGCTTGTGGGTATGTATTTTTTGGTTGAGTGGCATGTTACTTTTTCTCATCCTTATTAACGACCCGAAGTGAGCCTTTGGTGAACATGAAATAACAATAGAGTAGAAATTAGTTTGTAAAAAAAAACGACACAATCTAACGTAGAGTCGCTGACTTCGCAACAAAAAAAAAAAAAGAAATTCTGTCTTGATAAGATTATATAAAGTTCCATGACCGACCAGGAGTAATTTTTGGTTTGTTTACGGTAAACACGAATTACGTAGATCAACTTGTCGAAAATTGAACACGCGAGAGCCAGTCTGTGGATCAACGATCTTTGTATTTACATTTTTGTTTCATTGCACTAAGAAGCTCATTGTCTGACCCAAATAGAAACCTGCTCCCACACACTCACACAGGGCAATTGACCTGATTGAAATTTCTTGAAATGACCAAATTTGAAAATACACAATTTTATAAATAGACAGTGAATTTTATTTTCTTAAAAGTGAACTGAAAAGAATTTCCGGAAGAGCAGCAAAACTGTAATGACCTGTAGACGATGCTTATTAACACACTTCTTCCGAAGTGATTGTTTTTGTACCAAATACAACTTTGGCATGCACCAAAACGCCTAGTTCGTTGGCCACCACAATGACGCCTGCGAGTGCACAAAACCCAAAATAGACCCAGAAATCCATCCAAAATAAGTACACCGAAGAAAAGTAAAATAGTCAAAATCGAAGCGCTGCCCATAACGAGCATCGCGCAGTTTTTTTGGACCCATGCCAAAGAAAATAGAAAATTAAAACCATTCCAAGCAGACTTAGTTACTGCTAAACAAGCAGCCGCCATTCGTTGGCTATTTCGTGGGGCGTGGTGGATCACTGTCAAAGACAAAAGAAAAAAAAGAAACGAAAAAAAGAATCTTAACAAAGACTGATTGTTTCCAAGTAAAGGAATTTAATTCCTAACCGGGAAACGAAGCTGACAGTCACAGCTGGTGCAAGTATCATGTAAGTTGTAATTCAATGACAACAGCAATTCATATGCATTTCCACATCTGTGCTGCGCACGTCCAATTATGAATAATAACCGCTGATCTGTAAAAATCTGATTGGCTAAAGAAGTATATCATGTGTATTTAGTTTATCTGGCACTCTTAGCAACCGTACCTATTGACCGAAATGTCATCGTGGCGCACAACTAATGTGTCTCGGAACGTAGGATAAAAATAGTAGACGTCACAAATACACATGCAAGCAGAGAATCACAAGATTATAAGGCTACTGAATTCGAGAGTCGATTTTAGTGACGTCTTTAAACGAGACAGCTCATTGTTTTAGTGATTAACTTTTGGCGACGCATCTTTATTGACGTTTCATTAGCTCGTCTGCTTTGGTATAGTCCCATGAGGTGGGAGGTGTAGGACGCTAATGTTTTTCTTTCTTATTCTGTTTGGTTATTTTTGAAGGAAAGTTTATTTTTGCATCGTCAATTAGAGTAAATAAATAGAGGAAATCAAAGAAAAAGCCAATGGTCAAGGATATGCGAATGTGTGCCATTTTTGCCGGTTGGGAAAATATACATGGATAACAATTGATAAGAATTAATGCTGGGTTCTGGTATTTAATGGACTGTAACGCCATCGAAGTATTATTATTATTTACAAATGATAAGAACTGTTTTGCTTAGATTGAAATGTACTTATTGAAACATATTACAGAGCGTAAATGATTCGGAGACATACCTCTTTATCGTCATAAGCAATTTTCCTTAAAAGTACGTCGAGATGATTTCATCACTTGTAATCACTGTGTCGGACTAACCTCAGTTTTTCGATCGCATTTGAACTGGTTGTCTATTCCTTTTAAAATAATAATTTCATTCGTTCAAATTTCCCGAGATGGCAACTTCTCTTTCGTAGTCATTACCCAAATTCATTCTCTCAATCATTTAAGTTTTTTTTCTTTATATGATATTTAATGCGCAAACTCCTTTCTGCGCGCACAAAATTTTGTGTCTGAACAACAAAACAAAAAGAAAAGAAAGAAAACAATTTTCCATGACAAAGCGCTCTTAGCAGCAATCCAATATTCAGTTTTATCGTACAACGGATCGCAATCAACGTGGCGTCGTAGTGTAGATTTAAAAAAAAATTCCAGAGCATATTTCATTTTTATCGCGTTTTATTTCGTGTCTCTTAAATCCGGAAGTCGTTCACTTTAAGATCCATATTCAACAAATTAATGGGTGTTTGAAGTGAGTTTTCTCAAAAAAATAACCATAATCTTGTGGCACTTTTGTGTTTTTGTTTTTAATAAATTATTATTTAGCTAAATTGTGTAATTAAATTTAAGTTTAGTTTGCTGCTAGTGCTCTCGCAACTCGTTCTTAGTAATATATTTTAAATGTTTTTGATAAAAAATAAATAAATAAATTTGAGTTTAAATGAAAACTGTCTTCTGCTTGTGAGTAAGTATTTTTTGGCTAAATGTCATGTGATATTGTTTTTCATATTAAGAATGCTTTTGATTTTCCTGCTCTACGCATTCTCACATCTTTCTCATAAACTCTTGTGTATCGTATGGATAGCAACAAAAGAACAGCGTGGTCTCATCTTTATGCAACAGGGGGTCCTTTAATTTTCGATTTCGAAAGCCAAGCTAAATAGAACAGACAGCGATACATTTTCAATGAAAACTTTATTTCATTTTATTATTATTTTAAAATTTGGAAAATTTCATTGAAATGGTTACGTCGGGAAAATTTTCAACATGCCTTTCATTTGAGCTAATTTTATCTAACCACTCTTTCGGATATTTCTGGCGGTGTCTCGGCCGTACCTTAAGTGAAGTTGTTTTTGGTATAGAGCTCGGGAATTAATCACTTAAACGAGGTCTTTTGTGTAGCCAAACACAAAAAAATCGAACGGTGTAAGATCGCATGCTCTTGGTACTGTACGCCAAAACGTAAAATTACACGACCAGAAAACTTTTAGAGCAATAAAGCGATAATGGGTCCTGTTGTATGGCTTATTGCACACATCATCCAAATCATGATCTTAAACGCCGACAAAAAACAAAAAAATCGGGTATAACTTGACCATATCGCTTCGAATTGACTGTAACCATCTGCCCTTCAAATTGCATGCTGACATCTTCAAACTATCGTAAATGGCAAACATCGAACTAATGCTATTACACTTCAAACGGCAGTTGGGTTTCACATATCTCAAGTGACAGCGGTACCAGCTTGAGACCACATAATATATGACCGGTTTTCATGCCTGGAACTCTCTTTTGCTATGCCTTATATTTCTGAGACTTCATAGCTTGTGATAATATTGTCCATCGTTAAATAACGACAGCTTTAATTAGGTGAAGCATTCGCGATATAAAACTACCACAACACCCCATGAACGGACAGTCGATTTACTGTCAATAATTACTCATTAAGGAAGGATCCACAATTAAAGCAGTATGAAAAACCTGCAACACACACATATGATGAAGCTGCTCAATAAAAAAATCAGTTCTCGACGACAATAAAGTCATAAATTAGGTCAAGAGAGTATTTTTGAAGGTCACCATGGTGTTTGTTGTTTATGAAACAATGAATCATCATGTCATCGTCATGGAATCACATGAACGAATGCTGGGGCAATTCCCCGAAAACGAGTATCCAATTTAAATTTCTTCTGTCATCAGTGCTAAGAAAGTCAATCACCGACTTATTCTCACAGACATGTGAATCAAACGTGGCAGCGAAAGTGGACAAAAAAAAAAAAAAAATTTTTCGATTTAATAAAATGATTTAAGAATGGAAAATGTATTCAAATATTTCCTATGTTAAAAATATCCAAACATGTTTTTTTTTTTCAGTGAAGATTGAGGAAAAAAAACGTTCTAAGTGGCGTGTAGTATACGCCACACTTGACTAAGAGACACGTGTTGAGACCTTGTTTTTTTGTATATTAATAGAAAGACTAGAAATACGCTAGTCTCTCGTATTGCGTGAATGAATGGTTTTATTGAAAAAATGTGAACGATCGGGTGTCTCTGTCTCGTGTCTTTTCCAATAAGACGGCTCGTGAGTAATTTGTGAGGGAACTTTTGCTTGCAGTTTCGTGCAATAGCTTGAAATGCGATGCGAAATCGGAAGCTTAACGCTTACTTAAAGGCGGTGTTGGCGCCATGGCTTAATTGTTAATGCGTCAGACTGTTCAGCAAGAGTGCCGGGTTCGAATCCAGCTTGGGGAAAAAAAAACACCATAAACAATTTTCACGGCCCCACCTTTTCCAGCTCGTCGTCCTGAAGTACTTCTGTCACGGAAAGCTTTCGCAATTCGCCGTTCGGAACCGGCAATAAACTGTAGATCCCCTTCACATACGTCAAACTATAACGCGCACAACATAGTGGAGGCGCGAAAAAGCTAGGCTCTGGCCCTCCGCAGTTTGTTACGCCTACCAATGGTAATGATAATAGGCCGCGAAGGCCCGAGACGGGCTTGATGCTATTAAGCCTAAAAAAATGGTCCTTAAGTTATCAAAGGCATCGGCTTCCAATAAATCGCTACAATAATTGGAAGGGTTTGAGTTATTGATTTAACTTTTCGAGCATTTGCACAAGGTCAGAGTGCCTTTGGCTAAGCACCCAAGCCTGCGATCCATATATGAGTAAAACTAGTGGCTTGTACAGCAGCAGTTTTGGTAAGTTTCTTGCATTTGAATAACCTTTGCAAGACAGTAGTAGGTTCTGTTGGCTTTAAGTAGTCGCCCACTTATTTCTTCTGCCATATTATTATCCGCGGCTACCACTGACCTAAGGTAGTTGAACGATTACACAACTTAAAATTCGTGCTCGGCTACCTTGACTGTTCTTTCAACATTTCTCGCAAACGATGCCACCATGTACATTGTCTTTCCTTCATTTATGTGCAGCCCCAGGTTTCTTGCCGCATGCTCGATCTACGTCTATGTCGCCTGCATAAGCCAGTAATTGAGTAGACTTGGTGACGATTGTCCCTCTTTTTGATGTGGCAGCGTTTCGGATTGATTTCTCCAACTCCAGGTTGAAGAAGTTTATCACTAACTAAAGCATAAAATTCCACTTCCTCAGTTATTTCGTTGTAATGAAAAAGTTCACAGTTCTTCAATTATGCAAATGGAAGACTTTAAAACGCCTGTAGTTAAAGTCTAAAACACCAGAAGGATGAATTCATTTGGAAAATGGTCAGACCACATCAGTGGGCAAAAAGGTTAAACACCTTGCCCTTTTGAATACGCCTTCGGTAACTCACTTTTCTCAAAGGGCAATTTATTTTTAACGTTTAAAATCCCACGAATCATGCTGTGAAGTGAGACGTGACGTAGTCTACCGTGGGTAGACAAGACAAAACAAACCAAGAAGACAGATTCATAACTATGAATGATTAGTGCTGCAGCTTTACTTTTGTGATTAGGAATTGCAGTATTTCACCAATTGCGTGGAAGCTCTTTTAATTCTTTGATGACCTCCCCTAGGTCCAGCAGCAGGAAGAAAAAATGTTAAAAAAAAAATAAATGTAATTAGATGTCTGATGCAGAGCTAAATGGACTGAAATTGGACCTTAGAAAGAACTTATGACACTTTTACTGCAATTGTGCTAATACTTTCGATTTGTGAGCGGATGAAATTCATGTTGTACACATACAACACAGGGTAAAAAAGGGTTAACAACTAAAAAAGAAAAATTTTATCTAAAATCAATGCCTTTTGAAGTCTGCAAAAATTAGAAACAAATAAAAGAATCATCAAAACGTGCCTACCAATCTCAACTCGTACTCGATATTCTGTCTCGACGTTAGTCATCGTTTCGGATTTAATGTACAAAACGTGAACAAAACAATTTGCATGGAAATGAACACTTTTGTGTACAAAAACAGTTTTGGCCTCTCACTTATTCTCCGTGGCATGTCTAAAATTATTTTCCGTTGATATTATTGACAGACAAAATCAGTTCTGATAGATTGTCACGAAAACGTAAATAAACTTCGATTGGTATTTATGTTTGTCTTAATGACGAAGCTTGAATTTGAAAACGTGAACTTCGAGTTTAGATGTGTTGAATGATATTATCATAAAGACGATGATAGAAAATGTTTGATGTTAATTGAATTAGAAAACGCCAATCGAAAATTCACTTTTCTAGACCGGCGGCGCAAGCGTTCAGAAAAGGGCACACGCCAGACGGCGAATAGCTTATGAGATATGTGTGTGAGTTTTTCGAAACAAAAACATTTTGCAGGGCTCATAAGATCCCCAATGAATATTTAGGTCGATTTCATTCACGTTATGCGTTCCTTTCTCGAACCTTCCTAAATGCTAAGTTTATTTTTGAATATCTTCTTCTTGTGAATATGCGGTGCACAAAAATTAATTGCGCGCACTCAGATTTACATCCGCAAATGTGTTGTAAATGTCAAGCTCATTAGTCCGGTAAATTATGCCAAAAAAAAAACTGGCGAAGAATGTTTTATTTTGAACTCAAACTATCACCTTTGAAGCGGAAAGTCATTCGTTTGTTGTTGCTTGACTGCTACGACTGTAGCAGAATGATGACGCCAGTGGTTCGGGGTTGAATTCTTCTCATTAGTTTTGTTAATGTATTTTTTTCTTCTTTTATATGCTGACGTTAGTTTCAAGCTTAGTTGTAGAAACTATCTTACTTCTTCCTTTCTATACCGAAGCTTTGCGTTGAGACCGTCGCTTTATCTACACAACCTGAGCGAAAAATTTCCATGACATCATTCAACCACCCAGATAAAATTGGTCGCTCTGAAAAAAAAAATCCCCCAACATTTTATTGATGAAATGAAGCAAAATCGAGGAAAATAAAAAACAAGAAATATACACCATTGCTACCAATACAAAGGTTAATTCTTATTCTTTCTGACGCGACACGAATTGACGTAATTATTACATAATTGCATTTAAGTAATAAATAACTGTGTTACTGTCTCGCTGACTTGGAAACTCCCACATTTAATTTCCAATTGTAGAATTTTCAAGTTGAAGTTTCTCATTTCCCTTATCCGCCACTTCTGGTCGATGATTCATTTCATTTAAAATCAACTCGACCGTATCTTTTTGTCAATAGTCGGCGTGTGGACGAATACGGTTCTCCATTTATTTTTTCCCATTGCTCTACTGACTCCATTGATCGTCGGTTGGTCTGCCATTAAAGCAGAAGAAAAAAGAAAAAAAAAATTCAAAAGCAATCATTCCATGACGTATTTTGCTGATTATTATTATTATTCCTTTTTTTTCTATCGATTCATTTGTGGCGGCACACGTCGTGTTTACGCCACTTTAAATCACAATTGTGTTGATATGTGCACAGACACCGGCGTTATGCACAACTACAAAGAATTGGCTTATAAGCACTTGGCCTTGAATGCAAAGAGCTTTCTTATTACTCGAAACATTCTCGAATTTCTTCGAAACAATGTGTATCGTATGGCGTATGCGTGATTAAATATTTTTACTTTTTTTGTGTGTTATTTTTACATTTACACCAAAAAACATCTTACACGTTATAGTAGTTCTTTGTTTTGAATTAGATGATGCAGTTTCAAGAAAATAAAAAGTGTCGGCGACGCAGTAGCTTTTGACCTTATTTGTGGTCATATAAAAGGCGACGTACTGTCTGAAGATGAGGGCTACTCTTTATAGAAGAACGTAGAAGGACATCCATTTATGTACATGTACAGACTTGAGTAGGATTGTAAGAGATGCTTTAGGTATTGATTCATTTTAAAATAAGGCATTCACGAGAGCTCTTTGGCTGCGTTAGCGAGAATGTTCTAGCAAGTGGGGATTTATAATTTAATGACGTAAATGTCGATTTTCCAGCCTCAGCCAATTAAATCAAAGAAATACCTACTTGAACAACGGAGAAACATGACTGTCGTCATTGCGTAAAAAGAATACACCAAAACTTTGCTTTGCGTAGTTCCAATTTGCAAAGTTTCGAATCTGCGTCTTTTTTTTTTTTAATTTGTATCATTCACAAAATTACATTACATGGGAATTGTGGATTTGAAATACATGGGAATCGTAAATTCGATTAACGTCGTTTTGATCTCGGGTTGTGCTTTTCTGGTCCTGATTAACGATTCACTGTGAGGCTTTGGTGTACTGGATTTTTTAACAATTTAACCCTTGTCTTAGCCAATGTACGGCAACAGGGAAATGATATTTCAAATGCCACTGCCTTTTAATTGTTTTAGTTTTAAATTTAAAACTCAAAGAATTTCACTCAGCTTCTTTTTATGCTCCGGAAAAACTTCAAGTTAAACCGGACAACATAAACGACCTCCGTAGCAAATTTCATCCAAATTGTCAAAGCCATTCAAAAGTTATTTCCGCATAAAATGGAAGTAACAAACTATTCAACATACCATCCGACTATACAACCTTAATAGGGTGGCGATATGGTCAAGGTTGCAATCCTTTAAGTGGATGCTCTTGAATTTATATGCACGAAGGAACTTTCCTGTGTTTGTGGCTCATCTACTTTAACTGGTGGCCGTGGAAGAAATGCACTTGGAATAAATGGTGATATTATCACCTTAAGAGAAAAAAATGTTCATTTTACTTTTTCCACTCTTAAAGCAGGTAATTCTGTCATGAGGATAATGTAATAGTGGCACAAAGCAGTCGTGAGAGGTAGTAAACGATCTGATCCATAACATTTTCTTTGACATTATCGCGGACTGGACTAAAGGAAACTCAGTTATGTAATCAAATGCAATTTTTATTGTTATAGTTATTTTCAAATAAATAAATAAATAAATAAATAAAATAAATTAAATATTGTTATAGTTTTTTTTTTAAATAAATAATAGTTGTTTTGTCACACCAAAACAAGGTCACTTTAAATATATTGTTTTGTTCGAACAAGCTTTATTGTTGTAGCTCAGTGACAATAAACATATTTGGTAAACTTGGTTATCTTTTCTCTGTTTGCCAAATAAGAAAATCGTGCCAATTGCCAGAACTGCATTAAGCTGTACGTAAACAAAGTGTTCTACTTAAACAAACTCAGTATATCATTATTTTACCATCTTCCCCTTTGCATTAATTAATCGGAAGTATAGGTTTATTGTGCCAACATGCGCACACGAAAAAAAATTGTTTAACAAATAATATATTCAAGCCATGTCTTTGGTCTCGCTGCTTGCCCTTGTTTACATAGACGTGAACGAGGAAATTAATCTGCTAATTTCATGTTTTCATAGACGGAGTAAACTTTTAAAGCCTTTCTGTCTGTTGAGTGTGCATGGGCATCTGCGAAAACTCTATCAGCCTTTACATAGGGGAGCTGATGATTTTCAAAAGCGCACACAAACGTAGGAAAATAGTTCAACATCTATGGTAGTGTTTAAAAGGGGTCTTTCCCGTCAACTCAGTCGTAAAACAATTTCAATCTGGGATATGAACAAGCTGGGTCTTCCCCGTCTAATCAATCGTAAGATGAGTTTAAATCTAAGATCCACTCAGAGACAAATAATTAAAACTTGCTACTGCAAACATTTAAAGTCAAATAAATCTATTTTTACAAATTGATTTAAAAAGATTGTGATCAAAAAGTATAGACTTTAACAATGAGAGGCTAAAAGAGCGGATCTCGTGGTTGATTGGCCCCCAAAATCAACTGTTTTTTCTTGATATGAGTTCATTTAAACATCAACGATTTCTAACTTACTCGTCTATAATTTTCTTTTCTTTTCCCGCCAGTAGTCAATATTTTCGGACAGTGATTGGAATAAATGGAAGTGATTGCTACGAGACGCACGCACCAGACACCAGTTAGATAAGTTTCTCCTTAGTGCAAGCTGCGAGTAGAATTTATATTAAGCACTTTAGCTCTACTAACTTTGGGAAGCCTACTTCTCTCAAACTCATAATTATCTGGTGTTTGATTGTTGCGCCGATGATAATGATGAACTAACTAATACTTCAAGGAAAAAAGAAGATCATGTAATTGTTTTGACAGAAAAACTTTGCTGTTTTCTATCAAAATCTGAAGTGAACAATCGAGATGTAGCATTTGTCTTGTCATAAAAACGAAGCCGGATATTTCGTTTGCAAACCAGAAGGGTTTAATAAAAGCTTGCCAGAATCAATAGTGTCTACTTAAACCCATTATCATGTACAAGCCATGACTTTAGCAAATGTATTTGGTTGTTCTTTTGTCGAAGCAACAATTTATTTATGAGGTTCGCTCTATTTGTATTCATTTAGTGTTTCGCCTATTCCGCACATAGAGCTTATAAATGAGTTTTTATTATCCGATCTAATAATGGTGCTACTAGAAAAAAAAACAACACATATCAATGATCACAACAAACTTATGATAATTATCAATTCTACAACCGACCAAATGTCCGTAACCAGTTAAGACGGTTTATAACCACAACATCCGTTTGTATGTAAACAAAACGTAAAGTTTGTATTTATTCATGATTGACATAATCCACGCGCACGTGTGATTATCTGTATCAACAATAGTAAATAAAAAAAAGAGTCAACTTTAATCATTAAATGTAGAGAAGAGTATTTTGCCTCATTGATAGTAATCGTATTCCACGCGAAAGAATTCAAGGAACAATAAGTTGCCCAGTCATGGAATTTGCCGCTAATGAAATCAGCGCTGCCATAGTATTTAAAATGTGAATTGGTTAAGGAACTATACTATTGTCTGTATTGCTAATAGTATAAATGAATTGCTCCTAGTCAATTGTGACTTTAACAAGACTGCTTTGTTATAGACTTGTCTTGCAGAGGGTTTGCAACGAAGCTGAAATGATTTGATTGGATTGTCGTCATCATGGGGACTAGATTCGAGATCACATGTTAGAGAAGCACGAACATGTGTGTGGCATATGACACTAAACACAAAAAATCTCTAAATACTGAAAGCAGAGATATGCGATCATTATCAGTTGTGCACTTACTAAGCTTGTGTTTGTAGACTAAACGACGGCCTTAAAACGAATGATATAGAAACATCGGCAACACTGTTCAAACTATCTCTCGTAATATCTCTCTTCCGGAATTAATTTTGTTATTTAACACATTCACAACTTGCAGACAGATACTAGGTGTCTAAAGTCAAAGAAGACAGACAGACAAAAGCAAAACAAAAAAACAATAGGATCTGAAATTAATTTGTTCAGTGTTATTCCTTAGGTTGACTTTGTTTCTTTTTGTTTCTGTATTTTCTTTTTTTTTTTTTTGAATTTTTTTTTCTTTAAGTTTTGCCGCTTTCTCTCTGCTGTGGTTTGTGGGTGTATAAGTGAGTACGTGTTCTCTTCTCAGAAAAACACATACAAAAATTTGTATCTGTACAAACCACCAGGTAAACACAAACGTACTTTTTTTTTCACTCGTTGCTAAGGCATGGTTACAGCACTCTCCCTCTCTCGCAATTAGTCTATCTGCGGCCATCAACTGATATAGACGGAGTTTTCTAAATAATAATATAGTAAAGTATCTTTACGCGTGCCATTAACATTTAGATACATTTATACGGACTGCAAAAGTATACTTGTGCCTATTGACTGAAGTTAAATTGGAAACCTTAATTAAGGTACACTTTCATTAAGCTTTTAATTGAGTAATTTAGTTGTGATTCGAAATTTTCATCGTGTGAGGAAAAGAAAAAAAAAACTTTGTTTACCACGTCGGTGATGTGTTTCCTATCTTGAATTAGTCATTAAAATATCTACAGCTTTATGCATAGCATATTGTTCAGTTTTGAAGAGTTGAGTGGTGTCAGAATGAACAGCTGATTGCTCGTATTGCTTCTGTTCGTTTTTTTTTTTTTTTTCTTTTTAGGAAGATAAAACAGGTTTGACTTGATTCTTTACACATTATTTTATGTTAAACGATTGTGCAGCGAGTGTGTCTAAAAAGAGGCGACTGATCGAACGGTCAAGAGATTGTGCATACGTGACGGGAAGGTCTGTCGTGTATTTTAGTGTGTTAAATTCGAAAACGAACTTCGATTGTGACTGTATGTTTGATTCTTGTTAATATTGTTTTTGGCATCTGCAACGTGTAAACAGTTTTCAATGAGAAATAGAAAACTCTTTTGTCCACACCTATTCTAACTTGAATTAAATGTGCCTCAATTAATAGATTCACTGACAAGTCAACATCGCATGCTTCCAGAAAATGCTAAACGATCTTGAACTCATTGAAAGCCGGGTAGCCGTAAGGCGGTAGTGCGATGTGAAAACAGTGCGGAAACAAAAATTATTTTTTTTTTGTGCAACATTAATCTAACATTTTATTATATTTTTGTTTGCGGAAGATGATGTGTCTCATAGTTCCCTGTTTTGCAAAAACGCAAAATCTTATTTTTTTTTGTAGTTCGTCAATGATGAGTTGATATCTGAGAAGAGACAGAAAGGCCAGTTGCAAAAAACAATCGCTGTTAGATGAATGATCAGAAAATACATGAACTCGCGATCGATACTCAGCCGAAGTCATAAACTTGTTTGATATTAACTATGGCAAGGTTTTCTAATGGGTTCTTCAAATTTTCCTAAAAATTTCGATCAGGTGAATTGTGTGAAATTATGAAATTTATAGTACACCGATTAAACTGAAAAACAATACATGACCGGCACTGTGAACGACGTTATTGTCCATAATTAATGGAAATGTTTGTTCCTACTAATAGAGTCATCATATTAGAAAACATATAATTTTGTTCATTTTATTGCATTTGTGAAAGGAGACTTGTATATGGCCGACCCTATATATAAATAAAATTTCTTAAACTTTATATCCATAAAATGTTGTCTTTTTTTCCTCTTCCATGCGTAAATTACTCTGTAACAAAATATTAATATATATTTGTTTATCTGGGTTTTTCTTTGGTTTATTACAGAGATTATTCAGCTGATTTTAAAAATACAAAAGCTCCTCTTTATTGTTAGCCTTTGCTTTAGTCTTTGGTCTCAAAGTTTATGTTATCCAGCATTTATGCACTTTTGTAAATTTAAAAAAAAAACGACAACACATACTTCAAATTTTGTTGTCTTCTGTGTCCAAATAAAAAAAGTATTGGTCATCCCATAAGCATTAAAAACTGCAGAGACTTTCTTGGTTTTCACTATTCACTCATATTTTCACTATGAAAATCTAAATGGGCCCAAGACGATAGTAACTTCAGAGGTTTTCTCCACCTTTATTCTTCCGACTTACCCACTAAATTTTTTTACGAATTCAACAATTTTCCTTGTGTTCAGTTTTTTATAGAAAACCCCTTTATCCCCACGAATGCCTCCTTAGCATTTCGGGCGAAATGATCTAGGCATATCTTTAAAATAACAACGACAATACAATAAGTGTTTTTATTTTTCAGTAAGTGTTGTGTTGCTCCTAAATTGTTGAAAGTTAAATGTTACTCAGCACTAGCAATAATGCAGCATTGAAGTTTGCGGATTTTTCATTTTACCTAAAGAATAATCACACTTATTGTCGATTTAAATAGATAGATTTGTTCTGCTTGCATTTCACATTTCGCGAACAAATGAATACCCAAAGGGTGCTTGGCTAATAATAAAAAAACAGAAACTACCAAATAATAAACATAAAAAAAAAAAATTGTTACGGTGTGCTATAATTGCTTGTGACGTTTTTTCACGATGATTGATTTCACTATCGTACTTATTCGACGGCTTACAATTTTTTAAACAATCTTTATCTAATAAAACGGACAGAAGACGTTTACTCTGAATATTCATTTCTTGTCTCTTTTTTCTCGTAGTCTTAGTGTTTACAGACCCACTTATACTTTGTATCGCGTTTGTTTGTCGCAGACTGTTATTCGTGGCGATTAAATAATTATCTTAGCCATCAGGTTCGACATGAAAATAAACCTAAAAACCTTGTATCGATCGCTGGCCGGTAATCATTTAGACAACCGATAAAAATAATTGCAATTGTTGACCCCGGGGACATGCTTCTACATTTAATATTACAGCTTAGAAAGCGTGTCAGTGTTTAGCTTTAAATTGTTCTCTGTGTTCTCTTTATATCCCAATTAAATGTTCGGCAATTTAATAGTTATTTGTCCTTTGTTTAATCATGGTGAAGATTTTGTGTTGTGAGACATTGGTATTCCCAACTTTAAAAAGTTTCTGTGTCCATTGCATAAACTATGAAATGCTGCGTTTGGCGTGCTCCTGAAACTTTTCCATCAAATTTGTTAATCAAACATAAATGTGATTTCGTTTACTTTGTGACTTAAGTTCCAACTTTTGTAATTGTATCGCCATTTACCATCTAATTCAGAAATGTTTAGTGTAAACTAATTACATTTGTCTACAATTCTTTGTATCTGTGAGTAGCACAGGAAATTTTTTATTTACTTATTTGTCTGAGTTTGAGCATTCAGTTAGTAGACATTTTGTCGCCGTCAACTACGTCTGAATCTATGACGGCAGCAAAGACTGACCGATGATGCTGTTACGTAGATCGAAGATAACTATTTCCATTGTATATTTTTTTCCTGTGATTCTACTTAACAAATACAGTAGAATTCCCTCTAAGTCGAACGCCCTCTAAGTCGAAAAGGCCTCTAACTCGAATAAATTTTTTCGACTCTTGGTCTATTTTCTATTCCTTTAAGTCGATTTTTTTTTTTCTTAAAAAAAAATAAACAAAAAATTTTCTCTCGCAACTTGTATTGCGTGCCCTGACTCTCTCTCAATTTGGCACTGGACGACGATTTCAAAAAAAAAAAAATATTAATACCTCTAACTCGAATTTTTCGAAAAAGCCCTCTAACTCGAACTAATTTTGATATCCTTTGAAAATTCGACTTAGAGGGCTTCGACTGTACTTTCTTCTAATATCAGACTTGTTATCATGTTTCGCGTTGTGAATGCAACCAACTTTTTGGTTTAGAAATTATTTTAAGCAAAGCTAAATCACTTGTAAACAAATCAAATTTTGATTAACAATCATTTCATTTCTTTTCTTTTACAGATACAATTCAAAACTCACAGACGGCCAACAGAAATCAAATAAAATTAAATTTTGAAGGTTGCGTAGAAATTCATTAGATATCTCGCAACAAAATTTACACAAAAACTTTTCACATTTGTCAAAAAACTAGACAAAAAAGGAAATTTAATCAATTTAAGGCAGAAGGGAATGGTATATTTCCTGGGGGACTGGGGCATGGGAGATTCTGACTGTGCGTCATATCAACATGTTCCAAATATACAAAATTCACACATTAATCGTCAACTCCACCATAATCGGTCACAACAACAAGAGTTGCAAAGACAATTGTCATCAACATCATCGACAGTGCCAACAAATGAAACAAATGTTGGTCAAACAGCTCCTTCGTCTTTAACCCATTCGCCAATTCAATTTGGAACTAATACAACTATAACTACCCAATTGCATCAGTTACAGCAACAGCAACATCAACAAAATTTAAATGATAACAACACAACTAGCTTATTACTTAGTCAACAATCATCACCAATTAATTCGAGCAGCACTTTAGTTACAGCGAATTTACAACAGTTGACTGTGAGTAATACACCGATTTCAACCGCAACAACAGTGAATATTACAACCAATATCAATAAGTTAATTGCATCGAATCATGGTGTATCAACGATTGGTTTAACTGGATCGGGATTACATAAACATTTGGGTAGACCGAGATCAGAATCATGTGCCGGAAATGTTGGTGCTGAAAATATTTTATCAAAGGATCTCCTTGAAAGTGAAGATGAAGTTGCATTACAGCCACTTTCCAATCAGGTTTGTTGAATTAATTATTTTTTGAATCTATTTAGCGTTTTTTTTTTGTTTTGCTAAGAAATCCTTCTAATATTGTCAATGATAGATGTTTGTTTACTCTTTCAAGCAAGCAAATGTGAAAATAATACATATAGGCTATATTTTTTAAAGCTATTTAAATTGTAATAATGTAAATAATTTCATGTATACAAACTTTCACATTTCTAAATGGATGACCCTATTTAAATAAAATTAGGTAACTTATTCCTTGGTTGACAATGTTTGACTTTAATTCGGAAATCAACATAGCTAGTAAGAATATTCCAAGAAACTTTTTTATATAGTTCTTCGAATACCTAACCATTCTATCTGGAAACTGCACCAAAAATTGATTCTGCTGTTGAAGGCGTGATAGACAGACAGTTATTTTAAAGGGCCCTACCTCTGCTGATATTATTCAGTTAATATTAAATTATGTTAACTATGTTAATAACTATTACCAAACAAATATTTAAATATAAATTTGCCTCGTAAAAAGTCTGCCTCTCTTTACACCTTCAATAGGAAAATTAGTTTTAATGAATTTTGGTATACCATAAACATAGGTTGGAGCTAGGAAAAGAAAATCGGTAACTCGAAGTACTAATTCTGCGCAGACAAAAATAGTAATAAATACTATTGAGTAACACTATATGTTATACAATATATATTTGTATTAAATTCAAATTCGCTGTCGTTTTTCTGCAAGGTTCCGCTTTCTTCCTCTGTGTTCGAACTCTTATTTGGAGTCTTACGCAATATTTCATTTACCACAGCCTTAACTTTTTACTTCATGTTTTAGTTTATTTTTTTAAGGAATCAATGTATACCAAATGAAGTAAGTAGAGATACCAATGCGTAACAATTACAGCGAACTAGTTGGGTGACGTAAAATCTAATCGATCTGGTAGCGAGTTTCGATGAGTTTTTGCTGTTTTAAAAGAAAACCATTTGTAGATTGAAACGATAAGGAAAACATGGAGAAAAATTTGAACGCATTCTCTCTGCAATGCGTCACAATTGTGGAACGTCTAGAATCACCAAGCAATTTAGCAGCTTTGGCTGTGACTAATATTTTTCGAGTCTTTCGTTACGTATTTTCGAATCTCTGGTTTTCTATAGACGAAAATTTAAAAAGCATGCATATGCGTTAAGCTTTGACCCTCTTCACATGACACATCTTAGAGTGACAGCTGTGAGAAAAATTAGAGAATTGGCTGAAACATAAATAAAACTCGCACAAACAGGATGTTATTGATTTTCACAATTTCCCAGATGACAATCTATTTAAAGAACGATATTCTTGTTTATTTTTAAAAAATGAAATTTATTTTTAAGAAGTACACAGTCGTTTGTTGAAAAAGAAAACAATCGATCAGTAAAAGCAAAAGATGTGCGAAGCTTTGTTTTTCTTGGAAAAATTCTACTTCCTGTAGATCCAGCCTCTTGAACGATCTTGTTTTTTTTTTTTTAATGGTCTGGTTTTAAGAGAGTTATTTTATGACAATGATTTTGTGCCTCTTGTTAGACAGGTCTTTGCTAACCATTTAATCTAAGACGCCTCTTAATAAAACTGCTGATCTTCTAATAGACAAAATCGATCATCTATTGGGTCTTAGGCAGGTTTGGCCTAAACCCAATTAATCCTATTTATGTGGGTGCCGTGGCTTAATCGGTAAGTGAGTTGGACTGCTAAGCAAGAGTTACCCGGGTTCGAATCCAGCTCGGGGAACAAAAATAACACCATAAACATTTTTCACGGCCCCACTGACACTGAGAATCCTCCTAGAGGACTTCTGTCACGGAAATCTTTCGCAATTCTCCGTTCGGAACCGGCAATAAACTGCAGGTCCCCTCCACATGTGTCAAAATTATAACGCGCACAACACAGTGGAGGCGCGAAAAGCTAGGATCTGGCTTTTCGCAGGCAGTTACGCCACTAATGCTGATGATTTTGCTAATAATTTTAACATCTACATTAGTCAATTTATCAAAATCCTGAAAAAGATATCTTCCCCGATCATCTATTAATTTTATTATTTACATATAGAATTCACGACATACAATTTTTTCTATTTTTAGGTCGGTGGCCACACCCGTTTGCTCCTGCTTAACCAGAGTACTGTTATAAAGCCATTGAATTTGCGTGAATTGGACTTTTATCAGAACATTCCCCAGGATATCCAGAAGTTTGTTCCAAAATATAAAGGTAAGGTGATAATGTCTAAAAATTTCTTATACTCATAACAACCATTTATGTTAAATAAAAAAATGAATATATATGTATAACCATATGCATATACTTGTTTGTATTATCGTCGCATGTAAGTCACATTGCTCATGAAGTTTGCTTATATACATTATATGTGTTTCATATATCATTAACATAATAATAATAATAATAAAAAAAAGAAAAAGAAGAAGAAAAAAATAAAAGAATATTAAAGAAAAAATAAAGTACTAAAAAAATAATTTCGAAAAAGAAACAAAAACAAATTCAACTTATATTTAATTCTTATTGCATAACATTTGTTTACAATTTGTTTAGAAATCATTATTGTATCTGATTATATGTTGTGATTATTTAGTCTGTAATAAATGAATTTTTTAATTAATAAAAAATCAAAAAGGGAAAACAAGTGTTTTCAAAAAAAAAAGCGAATATATAAATAAAATATCTACGTTTCACAGTTCTGTATAAAAAGTACAGTATGCGAGCGTCTATATTACACAATTATATAAGTAATTTTCATTGAAATGTTAAAATACAAAAGTGAAGTTTACTAATACGTTAACAAAAACGCGTGATGGGTAAGTCATTTTTTTGCATTTTAAGTAAATTAGTTCTATTATAATATTTTTTTTTTGACCACAAAACAAATTTTAATTGCCTCCGTTTTACGTGAAACTATCACGATTTACTAAAAGAGATCAAGTTATTTGAAGTGTTAGTGGTTGAAAAAACAAATTACTTATGCACTTTGCTTTGGTATTTTAAAATCTACAGAAAGTGTTAAATAGTTCACGTTTTGCATTCCATTCGTTTTATAAATTTGATAGGAGTATTGTACATATCTAAGTTTTCATAAAAAAACAACTAAAGCTCAACAAGATGTGTACTCCATTGTTTGATTGTGATTGTGATCTAAGGCATGGCAAGACCATTTCAAGGTGTGAATAAAGCCCTCTAATGGATGGGCTTACAACCAAATTTGAATTAAATGCCAGCCACACCAGAAAGCATTGTATAAAATTTTTGCTAAATAATAAATCCCCTTAAATTAGAATAAATTCGTTTCCATTCAATTGTGTTTTCATGGACTTAAAGTAATTACTCACGTTTCGTATGCTATCACCCCCCGGCTATGCTTTGAGTTCGGTTGTTTTGTCCTGATCTTTGAAACTTTGAAATTGTTTTATATTCCCAGCCTTATTTAAACTGTATATGCATTATATAAAAAGTCAGTTTATCGGGTCGGATTGTCTTGCATTTGATAGAACAATCTACATTGTCCGTTTCATTATATTGATATCGAGAAATTGTATCTATTCCATTGCATACATGTAAGAATTACTTAAAGACATTCAATTCTTCATCCCTATTTGATGGTATCTTTTTATATACATACATTTTTTTATTGGTTAATGGTTTATAGGGAAAACTTAAAGGAGGTAAATAACAATCGGTTGAGTGAAAATGTAAAATTGCTCATAAGCGGCGGTAGTTTAATCATTTTTTGTTTCTTTTTTTTCTCTCTCTTTCTCTTTCTCTCTCTATTTCTCCTGGTCTTGATCAAAGATATTCTCCTCTTAAATGTGAGATAAACGGAGCTTTGAGACCACAGATATGAATGAACAACAGGATATAACTAACAGAAGGATGCGCATGATCTCCAGCGCAGTGTTTCAAAGACATACTCCTGTAAATGAGATCGTAAAAAAAAAAAAAAATAAAAAGAGAAACAAGGTTAACATAAATAAATAAAAAATAAACAAATTATGTGAAGAAATATATATATACATAAATGATTTTAGTTTAAACCAAAAAAATTGATATATATTTTATTTCTTAACAAATATATGTGAAGCGCCCTCTGTTGGTGTGTGTATGAATTATAATTTCAGCAACAATAAACACACCTCCCATATATGATTGATTGACAACTGTATGTCTAATCTCATCTTCCATGTGTACGCTCTCTGCTTAAGTGTATCTGCTTGCAAGTGCGTTCAACACTCTACTCCATCCCCCCAAAAAAAAATTGAGGAGAAATTCGTTCATTCGTTGATCCTTGTTTAAGGGTTTGTATGCATATATTCCGTACATACATATATTTATATAAATAAAATACATAAAACAAAAAATATTTTATTTTATTCAGTATTACATAAATATATATTCTATTGAAATTTATTTAAACTTATAAATATAATGCTATAT
Source organism: Syritta pipiens (assembly GCA_905187475.1). Lineage (NCBI taxonomy): Eukaryota > Metazoa > Arthropoda > Insecta > Diptera > Syrphidae > Syritta > Syritta pipiens. The sequence goes on along the minus strand of LR994571.1, from coordinate 67,086,565 downwards.
TTTTTGAGCAATTAATATTCGAATTATTAATTTTTTTTTTAATTGAAGATTTATCAACTTGTGTCTTGATATACATAAACACAGAAGTTTTTCTTTAAGATTTAATTATTGATAAGAAGTAATAATTTTCTGTATAATTATAACTATGACAACTTTTCTCAGTACATCTTTGCACATTTCAATGTTGAAAACAAAAAAAAGAGATCGGAAAATAAAAGAAAGAAATTTGATTTGGTTTAGATTTGTTCTAATTGTTACCTAGGCTAGTGTTAAAACTCATACATTTGCTCTTGTTCTATTTACAAGAGTCGGTTTCTTCGTAAGAACTATAAAAGCGGTCTTATATTTGTTTAAGTCAAAAATCGGTTTCATCGTAAAAACTTATAAAATTTTTAATTTTTTGTTTAAGTAAAAGCTTTAGGAATAGAATACGTAGAACGAACTTGCCTGTGGCAAGGGTTTTGTCTTGATAGGCTTTGTTACAAAGCAATTATTGTTTATTGAAATTATATGAATACACTAAAGCGAATCTCAAATCTATCTGCATTCGTTGTTTTTTTATTCATCAGAGGTCATCTGTGCAGCTTCTGTCGTAATTGTGTGCATTTAATACAAATTCTTCCATTTCTCATTTGTTGACGTTGAAGTGTGCAAATTTTAGAAAAAATAAATCGACATTAATCATTCCATACATATCTAACATAACAAAACAAAATCAACTTTTTTTTTTCAATTATATGTTTTTTCTTCGCAACGATTCATCAAAGTCTTAACATATTCAAATTACAATAATCAAAAAGCAATATTTCATAACAATAAGACAAACATAAAATTATTCGAAAACATATAAAAAAAATCTAAAATTTTCTTGCTACTTTCATTTTAGGTGTAATGCAAGCAACTACAATGGGTGGAACCAAATTGGAGAAGCGTTATTCACCGAGTTTTCGTGAAGAGCATGTTCGAAAGACCAGTGCATCAAAGAGGAAGCGTGATGATGTTTTACGGTTAGTATATATTTCTTAATAATCTCTATATTCGATTTTGAAAATGTGTGTTTTTTATAGATGAGAATAGAAAAAAATATGACATAATTGAAATTAAAATCAATCATGGGTAAATAAATTATTGAACATTTTTTTTATTTCTTTCGTACTTCATATATACATACATATATATATTTTTTTCTAAATCACAAAACAAAAGAAAAGCAAAAAAAAGAAGAAATATTATTTTTTTAGGAACGCTCGCACCGATCATCTCGCTAGCACCTTATTCTCTAGGCGTTCACAAACGACTTGACCGGTCCCTTCCTTCTCTCTGACTCTGATTAAAAAAAAAAACATTTTCACTCCAAAAAAAAAACAATGAGTAACAATTGAAATATTTCTCCTATGATTTTAAGTGTAGTTTTAAATTAAACCACAAAAAAAAACTTGAAGCTCTCTGCGATACCATGAATTAATTATGGATTTTTTTTCTTTCTCTTACAGGATGAAAGTACATAAAAATGGAAATGCAGCTGATGTTATTAAGAGTATTTCACAATTAGACAACTCTAACAAACAATGTTAGTATTCAGACAAAACCATTTCATAATAGAGAAATCGAGGGAAAAAATAATAAACATTTACTAATAACACAAAAATTGAGAAATCAACACGAAAGGATGTCCTTCATTAATCAACAAATCGTTCGTTAAGAACATTCTATTTTCTTTTTTAAAACTTTACTTTTAATGATGCATTGACGCGGTCATTTCATTGACCATTTTCTTTTATATTCTCCCAAGTTTTTTTTATTTTAATTTTTCTTTTTCAATTCCAATTAATAATTGGACTTTTAAAGCGGCTCTTTGGGTCTTCCAGGACAGGCCATCGTCAAAGTTGGTTGTCAAAGATTTGATCCCTCCTGATTTTGGGGCAAATTCTTAGCGCTCTGCTCCAGTTCCCACGTTCTTCTGCTAGTCCAGCCAACATATTATTTCCAGCTATTGGCCTTTTTGACTTTTGGAATAGCTGTGTTAGTCAGTTGAGAAGTCAACAAGCTCAGTAGACAAAGGAGCATCTTTGTTCAGCACTGAATTGACTACCTTAACATTTTATTGTCAGCTTATCGACTGGGGACAGAATATTGCTGTTGTATTTTTATGTAACTACAGAGCCGGCATTTTCGACATTTCACACATATCTTATATTTCAGTCTCAACTACTAGTCATGCTGCGCGAGTAATGCAATGTGGCTTATTGCAATGAGTTTTTGGCTTTTAGAGCACCTGGTGTCGAGCTCAGCGGTCTTTTTAAAAGTATACATACCGTCTTCTTGTTTTCTGTCTGCCGTCAAATCGATTCCATTTTTGCTCTGCACTAGGCAGATGTCGATAGCCTGTTAATATTGCATTAGGTTGTTAAAAAACTCTTAAAAACGCTTTTGTCACAATTTTGTTCATTTAAGCGATATTTTCACTTATGAAATCTTTGGATAACTAAAAAAAATGTTAAACTTATCCGCAGTTCAGATAGCTGAAAAACAGAATCACTTATCCATTCTGAAAATGCAAGACATACTAATAGTTTGAACAGCATTTTTAATGAAAATGCAGTTGAAATGCAAATTCAGAGCACAACTTCATAAAATAAAAATTTGAGAAAAGCGATGAAATTATTTACATTCGCCTTTAAAATACACTACATTGTATTCGAAGTTGTCGTTTAGTGGTGGTAATCGTTATTATTAAGGAAATATATTGTAAACATCAATCTGTTCACTTAGCGGCTCATATATCACTTCAAGTGTTTAGTGGCATGGCTCACAGACATCGTCGATCTTTGTTTACGATTCTGCATATTGTGAAAAGACATTTTGTCTATAAGATTTTGAATCACTTCAGATACACGCGTTTTTCAGTTAAGCGGAGTAATTTATATAAAAACTATCAAAAAATTCTCCGTGATATATTGTATCATTTTTTCAGTAAACCAGAGTAGACTGAACATGAATCTCAAAATTGTATTAAACATGGTTCCGATCGCGCAATTTGGATCAAATATGCGCCAATCTCTTCGATAACTTGTGTTTATTATTTTAAGCCTTCTTTCAGACCAATTTTTCACCAGTAAAAACTTGTGAACAGTAACTGGTAATAATCACTTGATCATATCCACACTTTATAATGTAACAAAACTTCCCAATAAAGTTTCCGGAGTTTCTGTAGACTTGCGTGGTCTGTCCAAATCTAGTCGCTTCTGGTTAATCGCTAGACTTAAATAGGACAATTGTTGTTCCGACTTTAATGTTTTGCCATCAAGACATGCCATCCACTTGGATGTGGACAGCAGAACTTGGTGTGGCTTCTCCGCGCTTTGACTACGATCTTTTTTGCTTGAAATTAATAAATGTGATCGTATCACCGTCCATTTAAGAAATGGGTGGATTTCTTGGGTTTTCCTGTTTCCTCGCTTCGAAACAACAATTTCTTTCCGTTTGGCTAATGATCCGAAGACAGAAATTCGTGGCTCCATGTCTTTTTTTTATGTATTTTTGAATCTAGCCTTGTGTAAATGGTTTGAAGTTCGACCTTTAGTTTCTTGAAGAAAGTACGACTGCCGTTCAACTTTATTTCTGTGATTTTTCAACCCTCGCTTTTCCTGACTGGTTTTATCAGTACCAGAAGTAATGAGAAAAAGAATTATAATTTCGTAACAATTATAATTATCTATTTCTGAATATTACATGCGTGATTGGAATTTATTCGAATGGTTAAAAAATATCCGGACAAAGAGTAAATCTACTTTTTTCATATCACACAAGACGTTTCCCTGCAAACATTTTGTTTTTTTCTTCCAGCAACAATTTTTTTTACGCTGCAGTATTCGCCAGACGTCGACTTGTTTCAATGCCAATATTCTTCGTTTGAACAAGGGATGGCCGCCATGGATTTGTTTTCGATTCAATTTCTATTTGTGAATAGGAGCACTGCAAATCTTATTTAAGTTAACGTTTACAAAGATAACCATCACATAACTCACCAACGTTTCTTGAACTCCGAACTGTTAAGCAGCACCCACATTGGTCAATAGACCTAGGTCGTTGCCCCTTTTTGACCTGTTTACACAGTTGTTTATATAAAAACAAGTTCTTTATATAAAACACAGTTGTTTATATAAAAACAAGTTATGATTATTTTTTTTGGAAATCATGGCGATGAAATCTAGTTTCCAAATAAATATATACTTTTTTCTTTTCCGGTCTTTTCTACCACAGCAAAATCATGTATATATTGTAAACTCTCTTCTATTTTAATTTAGTAATACCGGTCTATGTCGTAAGTAGAAAATATATCGAACTGTTGTGTCTTTAAAACCGAACTCATTTTTCAATTTAATTTGAATGAACTAGCCTTGAAAAGGAATTGTCTATTTGTTTTCAGATTACAGTTTGCTCTCCCAGGAAAAGAGATCATCGATATTTTTCACTTAACATACTTTTGTTAATGTAATATATCTTATATTAATTGAAATCCCCATTTTTTTTATTTTCTTACAGATTTTCTTATGCTCGAGAACATTACATCGCAATTCCGAAATCCGTGTATATTGGATTTAAAAATGGGCACCCGTCAGCACGGTGATGATGCGTCTGCGGAAAAACGTACCAAGCAAATGGCCAAGTGTGCAGCTAGTACATCTGCCTCACTGGGAGTACGCTTGTGTGGTATGCAAGTTTTTCAAGCAGATCTTGATCAATATGCAAAACGTGATAAATACTGGGGCCGAGAACTCAATGAAGATGGTTTCAAACAGGCCCTTCATGACTTTTTCCATAACGGATTCCGATTAAGGACAAGGGTTATTAAAAAAATTATTCAAAAGATACAACAGTTGACACGTGTCATTGAGAAACAGTCTAGCTACAGGTTTTATTCATGGTGAGTCAGTGAAAAGATTTTTTTTTGGTTTGAAAATTAATAAATTGTTTTTATTTTTAGTTCTCTTCTCATTGTTTATGAAGGCTACGAGGAGAATCCTATGATTCATCCGATGGACACTTTTACAGCCCAATCAACGGCAATGACCAATGAATGTTGTGCTCTTCCAACACATTTCCATGATGCAATAATCGTCGATCATCCTGAAAACAGTGTCGATGATGATGTTGATGTGGATGGTGATAATGATGAGGAAAATGATCTCAGTAGCTGTAGCCATACGCCGACTTCCAATCATTGTTGTTACGACGCGGATGCATCAAATGATTCCACCGAGTTGAATCTCTCTTCGTCGCATGAAGACAGCGATCACAATCATCGAATCGCAACACCCGTCAGTGCGGCCTGTCGCCACCATCGGCATCAGCGCCATAATCAGCGTCAGCATCAACACCAGCACAACAGCAATCATCATCAGAAGGGGACTCATCACCACCATCATCATCATCACCACCATCGCTACCATCGTCATCACAACCATGACGATTCAGTGGACGGAGATGTGGATGATGATGAGGACCAGCACACGGGCATCGATGTTAGTACTGAGGCACATCATAGAGGTTTCGCCGAGGCAGTAGCTCGTGGTGTTAAGAGCAGTAGCGGCAGCAACAGCCCACCATCATCACAGCAGCAGCAACAGCAAACTATAATGCAACAATCGTCTCCGTTCATTCCAATATCTGAAGAAACAGTATTCTTAGATCCTGAACCACCTTTGCCGAGTATATCCACTTCGAGTCCACATTCTGGTGACTCGTGGATGAATTACAGCAGCAACAGCAGTGATGATTTTTCTGGTCTCTCAGAGCAGATAAAGGCGGTCACGTCGGGTCGCCAAACAGGCAATAACAGTTCAGACGAAGGAAGCTCGGACTACGACAACAGTTTAATTGGCCAAACGGAGGCGCTGATGAAGCGATACAAAAGTGAGGACTCTTCGCCCAAATCCACCCCAAAGGGAGCGGTTAAGCGTTTACGCTGTAAAGACGATGAGGAGGAGAATTCAGTTGATAAAACCGAGTCGTCTTCGTCTGTGGCAAAGAAGTCTACAAATGATGCTACCACGAGGGAGTCTCCGCTTAAGGATGCTGGCAGAAATTCTACAACAGCTGCCATCCCAATCTCTTTACCTACAACGCCTACTGGTGGACAATTGCCAGGAATTAAGAATTCTCTCCTGGCTGGTATTCTTATGGACACGATTCAACGAGATGGCGACCATGTCGATGGAAGTGGCATCGATTTTCTTAAACCTAATGATGTCACCCGTCGTCACTCGCATCCAGACGATGAGCAAACCAGCCCAACCACTTTACCACATCAATTTATCCAGCCTCAACAGCAACAGCGAAAGTCAAACTTCTCGCTAAAACGCCAAACGTCACATCAGGCACAAAACCACAACCACAGCCACCATCAACAACATCATCACTCACCGCATTCATCTAAATCGCTTGATGCCAACAGTACCACAGCCACAGATGATTCACGATGTTTAGTCGATGTCCGCATGATTGACTTTGCTCATACAGCGTTTGTACCAAGGAACGGATGTGGATTGCTCCCATCACCGCCATCAATGCCCGTGCACCATGGTCCCGATGGAGGATTCCTAACTGGCCTCGATAGCCTAAACAAATTGCTTAGTGAAATTCTTGCTGACGAGAAATTAAACTAAAATAAAAGTGCGATACGGACAAACACCAAACATCAACCTGATTATAATTAATATTTTTCGTAAACTCGTTCTAGTGTAAAGCAAATTTAGATTTTTTTCTAAGAAAAAAAGAACAAAAAAAACATTAAAAACAAGAAAGCAAAACAAAAAAACATTTAACCAACTCTATTTAAGTATAATCCAACCTACTCTACCGTTTATTTTAGTATGTTTCCTTTTTTTTCTTTTTTGTTTTCTCTGTTATGTATAAAATCTACTTAGAAACATAAAAACGTAAAATAAAACAAAATCTAAAATGACATTTAAAATATATATATTTATATATATTTTGTATAAAGAGTTAGAAACAAAAATTGATTATAAATCGGACGAGAAAATATCCCTCTGAAGGATAATTCACAGTATTTTTTTGCTTAGGTGTTTTATTGTTCATTTCTTTTTTGTTTCCTTAATTTAATAGTTTTTACGGATATATTTACTACACACAAGCTAAATAAAAAAAGGTTCTTTGTTTTTGTTTTCTTTTCTAGATTCTAAACAAAACCTAAAAACATATAATCGAAGAAAAAAGAAAAACAAACAAATTATAAGACAAAATGCATATATATAATAATACCAACAATTATGAATGTAATCAACACAATTTCCCTCTGTAGAAAAATTGAGTTATAACACAAAAAGAAAAAAAAATTATAATATGCAAAGTATGTATTCGTCTCTTAGCATTTTTCTGACTCTCGTTAATGCATTCAGCATTGAAAACACAATTGCATAAGTGTTTAAAACATAATTATGCATAAGGAAGAAAAAAACAACACCAGATGAATATATTATGAATATAATTTTAATAAAAAGAGACAAACAAAAAAATATTAAAAAAAGATGAATAATAGAGTAGATTTTAAACAATAGAACAAAAACTTAATAAATATGACTAGAGAGAAAAAAAAATGAAGAAATAAAATCAATATTTGAAAAATTTAATCGATTTTTTAATGTGCACACAATGAACGTATGCGCGGATCCTTTTGGGCAGTTGGGTGGAAGACAAAGTTAGTAAATTTGTATAATCGTTTTGCCCTGGCTCGTATTACGCGGTCTCGTTTTAAGCGGTTTCACCTTTGCGCGGCGTTGAAATATTCCAACCCAAAATCGATTTACGCGACTTTGCTTTGCGCGAAATAACGTTTTTTTTTTTAAAGAATCATGGTCCACTATGGTTTTTCTGTTTAAAAGACATCCATGTACGCTCATAAATCGGTTTGGGCGAAACTTTTCATTCCCCTAACACCCACGCAAAGCCAGGGATGATTGTACATTAATTTGAAATATATTCGCTGGAAGGTTGGTTTCCTTTTTTTTTTGTTTTCGGGGAAGACGCTTCTTCAGATTCATTGCGTGGACTCATGTTCATTGGCATTAATTTATCTCTCGATAATCAGCTTCATCCTGCAGCAGACAGCGAATATCTCAAGGTGGGCCGCTATTTAATCGCTCAAAAATCACTTTTTAAGTAGACCAGAGGACAATTGTCGCCAGAGTTATTTATGATCAGACAGACATGAAGTTAAAGTGGGATCAGCGAAAAGAGGTTAATTTTCATATTCTACTTTGTCAATGGATTGTTTTAATAATTGGTAACGGATTGGAATACTTTTGGTCAAAATTAATGCGTCAGATATTTCAATGAATAACGACAGGTTTCTATAACGTGTTTACTAGGAGTAATGGGATAAAATCTAACTGCTAATTATGAAGTTATTGAGTTTTTTGTAAATACGGTTTCAAAAATTTTTTCTTTTTGTGTAAACTAGGTAAAGTCTGATTATCCTAACATAAGATGCTACACCTCAGTAACAAAAAGAATGATTCGTAAATATCTTTATGACAAAGCATAAGAGTAAGATTGCCTCCATCAAGACTTATTATGACTTATTTATTTTTTGGCCAATGATTAATGTATATTTTACAAAGTACAGTAATTTCCATTGAAATAAATAATTAAAGGTTGAAATAAGCCACAAAATAATTTTGGCCGCTTAAATCTTCCAAATGGACTTCTGTTTGGCGCTCGTTTGGTAGTTCCCAGAGTTCCCTAGTCTAAAAGGTAACCTATCTTATACGTAATAACTTGATCTCATGTCTTATTACCCTTCCTTATGTAATGTATACAAATTTAAAGATTTACATAGCAATGCGGCTATGCTATGCGCTTTATGGGGCTAAACATATTAGTCGAATTTTTTTTTTCAGTAGCAGTCAAATATTCCCGCCACCTTATTGCCGAAAGGATTGTAATCAGTCATAGAATTCGCCCCGGGGAGTTAGTTTATTCTCGTGCATTCGACTTCCAACGACTAGATTGCGTAGTCGACTCCCTTCATACATTTTCTTTTGTGCCTCATCACCTTTTTGGAAGTATCGATTCGTACGATAGAGTTCGTCTTTAATATAATTGATTTTCAACAGCAATTCAGCGAAAAAACTTCCTGCATCTCTTTTTATTTTCGAAGTATTCAAACGAGTATCTTCCTTTGGTCTGTTGACGCTATTATTTATTTGCTGAATCCAATGGAGGTATCATCATTTGTTCAGACCAATTCCTAGACTTTGATACATTTACCCTAACACCGCCCTAAAGTGCCGATCCGTAACTTCCTAAAAAGCGAAGTAGATAGATATGTTATAGGATCTCAATAGGCCCGCCATGCCTTGCCTAAGTGTGGCTGCGGACTTCTGTTGCCCCAGCTACTCCTACTCACTTACCTAATCTCCAAATTTTGTCTGTCTGTGGCTATGCTCTACAAATCGCTTCGTGCCGATGTATTCGGTTAAGCCCTCATTCTCTTAAGAGCATTATGATTACTTTAAGAAAGGTGGTTATAAAAAACTTATGGATTTGGACGACTTCCGAGGCGAACCTTGAATGCATGCGCGGCAGACCCAGGGTGAGATGGCTGGGCCAAGTCCAAAATCTCGCCTGGATCGGATTGCCTGGAGATCTCTTCTGCGTGCATTGAAAACGCCGTCAGGATGATGATGATAAGGTTATAAAAAAATGACGTAAATTATTAAATAGAAAGGTGTTAATAAATATTGAATGTACTAAATGTAGTGCTAAATTACATACCTTTAGAATATTGCACACGGCTACACTGCTTCTGTCATTATCGACTCATATTCCGTTCCATTTCCTCCAATCTCACTACTTTGTACAAATACGATTTTTAGATGGTCGTAATGAAATTTCTTCAATATTCTGTTCATAATATTAACAGCATAACTAAATGTCGACTGATAAATTTTACGCGGACTTTAAGCTACGTTCAAGGCCAAGAGCCGGAACCAAAAATAAGAGAATACTTCTACTACATTGACCACGAAGGAATGGCAAGTGAATCGCAACATCCCCCAGCCTTACAACGTAAATAAATGTTTTGGTTTCAGTTGTTTTTGGACGATGCTAAAATGAAAAATTTCACATCCTGCTTCAAAGAGAAAAAATTTCTGAAATTTTTCTTCAACCGGGTAAAACTGAACAAAACTCAGCGCTATCGCCAAGATTTTCCATTCATATCGTTATGCGGCAGGGAGAGGAACTTCATTCGCTGTGATGACCTGCCAATTGTCTTTACTCATGTCTTAAAGGATCCCAGTGGTTAGTTGTTTGCATGCTCAAAATGAACCTTAAGTGATTAACATTTTACTTAAAGGAAGAGATCTTCTCTCGTATGCCCATGCCGGAGACAAGCTTACAGTTGAATTTCAACCGGATAAAATCTACATGAACCCGGAGTCAGGTAGAGTCTACCATCCTGCGTGGGCCGAAGTGGGTGGTGTAGGTCTCGTGAGATCTAAGCTCGCGATAGAGTTTAGCAAGAATTTCGAATTCGAACGAGGTGAATTTAATCCGCCCACGCATTTCGTTTGGAATGGCCAAAGACTGCAGCTCGACGTGGACTGGGTCACGACAACTTTACTCAAAGAAGCCAAAAAACAAAATGCTTTAGATAATTGTTAAATTAGGTTTAATTTAAGGGTAAGAAATAAAATAAACTGAAATTTACTGCTCCACACTGAGTGATTTAAATTCACCTTCCTTCACCCATGACAGACCCGGTGAAGAACTAGACGAGTCCGCTAGTATTTTCATCTTGATCTTTTCCGTCGTTGGGCTATGTGTTTCATTGTCGTACTTCTCGAATATAATACAGTGTGGATCGTCATTGGATGGGTCATCATACACCCGTATCCTACTTTGCTCCGCGCAGTCCTTCGCTCGAGCAATAAACTCTGCTCGGTTCTGTGTTAACAAATCTGCAGCCACTGGATTCGATACGCTCGGGCTACTTTTCAGCAGCTCCCATGGATCGAGAAAAGCATATTGCAGGAATTTTAACACCTGCCATATATGATCCTCACCCTTTTTCCACACGGGGAACTCGCTTGATATATCCAGAATTCTCGTGTATGGACAGACCAGAGGGTGGAATACGTCGTTTTGGAAGATGATTGTCTGAAAGCGAGAGTTCATACAATGCCTTTTTCATGTTCCTTCTTTTGTCACTTACAGGTAGCGCAGATTCATTTGGGAAATTATCGGGAAGTAAAATGTTAAAACGAAAAATGCCTTCATCATAGAACCCCGAGCGTACAAACATTACGCCGAACCACACTGAAAGCAATAAAACAGAAAACATCAGAACTTTTAACTTCAACACAGGAGCACTTTGTTATTTACACAGAGAATTCCGGAATGATGGTATCACATAAATACCAGAAATTCTTTCTGCTGCAACCATTTTACTGAAAAAATAAACAGGATTTCTTTATTGGAAGGAGAAATTTCATTGTATTACAATACTTACTATTCGGCTAGAATCTTATATTCTTGCTGAATTGTGAACAATATTTGTTCTTCTGATTTTCCCGTATCCAGAAACATGTTTGATACTCTTTAGTTCTAGTGAATTGATCCAGTATAACAAAAAAGAATATTACGAAAAATTTCTTTATGAAATCAACAGCCCGAATGTAAAAGTATTATGAACATTTCATATCAGCTGATGTAAAACAACAAAGCTGTGCGTGAACGAATTGGAATGTTGAACAGTAGTAGAATGGCGAAAACTGTCAAACTTCAATACGTTATCTTCAAAGATAATTTTCGTTGATTTGTTATTTTTACGCCAAATTTTTAAAAAGATGAATCAATTGAGTTTATATCACAAATTAGCCAAAATATTAGGTTGTCTGTGGTTTATATTGAACCGTAGATTTGCTGAAGTATGAAATGAAACTGAAGTTAATTGTATAATGGTACATCAAAAACCCATCTTCACTTACATTTGAAAAAATGCAACTGCATCATTGTCAATGCAATTCAATAATAATAAATTTCACTTCGCGAAGGTATTGATGTTCTGCCAAGATTTCAAGCGAATATTTGTCAAAATAACTTGTGGTTTTAAAAGAAACCACTAGACGGCCCATCGTTTAGACGAATGGCTAAAACAGTGAGCTGCGTACAGACGTTGATACACATTGACTACAATGGCTCGGTTACTACTAGTCTTCGAGTCTTCGAATCTGAGCTTCTTGGTTCCAGAAGCGGAAGATCGAATGCAGACGTTAGACAGCTTAGTCTAACAGTCGCATCCGGAACCCTGAAGATTGGGAGGCAACCTAAGATCAGACACAAACCCTTCACAGTTCTCAATTCTGAAAAGTAAATTAAGTATGAGTGTTCCCTGAAGCCATCATGTACCCGTACAGTTGAGAAGCAGGATTATGATCAGAATTATGATCACACAACAATTTATATAAGTAATTCTAGACTATATTTGTGAATGTCAATTTAGCTCCAGCATACAAAGAAAAAAAAAACACGTCTTTTAAATGGGCTGTTTACGTTTGCTTAGGTTATAAAAATAAAATGTGTATTCTGCTAAAATAAAAGTAGATCTCTCTCATTATGTTTGGATTTTATCATTATTTGGTTCTGGATCAGTTCGATTATTTGGATCTAAATCGTTTTGATCATTTGGCTTTGCTTCATTATCAAATTGATGTTTTGGATTATCATTGTCTGTATTTGGACTTGAATCATTCTCAATTGGATGATTTTTAGCAATTTCACCAGTTGGACTTAATTTTTTACAAATATTATGACTTGTTGTTGGCTCAGTTTGATTATTTTCATTTTGATTAACCTCAAGTTTAACATCTGCTTTTGAATTAAAATCAACTTGAAAATTTGGATTTAGATCATCTTTAAAATAAAAATTTTGTTTCTCTATTAAATTACTTATCGACGATTGTTCAAGTATGTTCATTTCCAGCTGTCTTTCAACTTTAATTAAATTCTTTTCATCTTCTTGGGGTTTCTCAAATATAATATAATGCCGATCAATTATCACTGGTTCATCGAAAATCTGTTTTCTACTTTTCTCTGCACACTCCTGAGCAAAAAGTCTGAATTTCGGACTTTTTATAAACAACAATCCAGCCGCGATTTGGTTGGATATATTATCTTTACTTAATAACAGTTCGTGAACGCCAGGATTAATAAAGGCAGTCTTCAAATAATTCAACAATTGCCATATATGATGTAAATCTTTATCCCATTTGGGAAATACCACTGATACATTCATAATCCCACTATATGGACAGATTAGCGGGTGAAAGACGTCATTTTGGAAAACGACCGACTGTAATGAAATTATATTATTCTACAGCAAAGTTATGTACTCATTTCTTTTTACTGGTATTTCGTGATCATTGGGGAAATTATTAGAAAGCAAAATATGAAAACGAAATACAGCTCCGTCGTAAAGGCCTTCATCAATAAAAATTACTCCAAACCATACTGAAATAAAAAGATCAAAATCAACAAATAAATGATTGAATTTGAATCTTACAAAGCGAATTTTGGTATGATGGAATCACATAAACCCCAGAGACTTCTTTCTCTGCAACTAATTCACTGAAAATATATTTATTATTTAAGGTGAAATTGTGCACAGCAGAGGGACTTACTATTCTCTGAGAATAATGTACTCCTGTTTTGGAGTAGAAAAGATATGCTCGTTGCAATAGTCTCTTGAACATTGTGTCATTTTTAATTGGAGTAATTTTTAAAGAGAAAGAGAGAAAAAACGTATTTTTGATTTGAATTTTAGCCAAAAAATGTGATTTAAATTGTCATCTTTTTAATAAGCAAATATGAGAAAATTTTTCTGTGGTATATATTCGAGTAGAGGACACTGTAGTGTCTGAATTAAAAACATTTTCATGGATATTTTCAAGACGGCAAAAAAACGTAACGTAAGGCTAAAGTACCCCGTCCACTTAACACTTGGCAACACTGCGCTTCGCTGTCAAAATAATCAAAAACTCCAAACGATACCACTTTTCCTATGAAAAAGTAGTTATTTTCACGTTTTTCATAAAAGAAATAACAACAGATTGTTCTTTAATATACATTTTCGTGCATTTTACTAATTGTTCTCATTTGGTTAATTAACTGACGACAATCAAACTGATCGGCTACAAGAAACGAATGAAAACAAACTTTCAACATTCAGCGAGTAAAAATCCAGCGACGACGAGCATCGAGTAACTTCTTTCTTCAAATTTCGAAAATGCAAAGTACGTAAGCAAATGAAAAATTCGTTAGACTTTAAGTTTAGACAACAAAAAATTGTAATAAATATCTGAAACAGGACAAAGAAGTGGATTAAAGGATGATAATGACGAAGTCTCACAATTGATTTGGTGTGTTCGACGTCGACCAGCATTGTACAACTATAAATTGTCTCCGCAAATTCGACGGAGAGTTGATGTGGCGAAAGGATGGCAAGAAGTTGCTGATGAAATTGGTGGTATGAATTTTATACGATTTAAATAAGTTCACATACAATCATTCTTATCCTCAAAGGAAAAGTAACAGCTGAAGAGTGCCGAAAGAAGTGGAAAAACCTTCGGGACACCTATCATCAATATCGGTTGAGAAAGTCAAAGTTTAAGGATTGCTTGGAAAAATGGCGATATAGTAAGGACTTGGCATTTTTAGCGGATATCTACCAACCAAAACTGAAATCCCAGCGAAGCCGGTATACAAAAGAATGTGCGGAATTGTGTGATAAAGTTAACACACCATCGTCCATCACCATTTACCAAGAAGAAATGGAGTTTCAGAGAAGTAATGATGAGGCAATGTCGGAGAATGATTACTGTGGGAGTATTGAACACGTTGTCGAAGTGGATGATGTTAAATTTTGCGACGTTAGCACTGCCAAGGAGACGGGTGAAGTGTACGAAGAAGTTTGTCTGTATGAGGATGGTGAAACGAGTGTTATAAGCGTGGGTTCCGTCGAAGAGGTGCGGGATGATGACACAAAATTTCATATCACTGAGGATAATAGTGTCGCTTATGTAGAAAACAATAGTGCGGATTGTCCGGAGAGTGCTCAGCTAACCATTGGCCATAGTAAGGATGAGTTAGATTTGTTCTTTCAGTTTTTAAAAACTAAGATTCAAAAACTCCCACCGGTCGACATAACAGCCATTCAAATTGAGTTCCTAAACGCAGTGTTGAAAAAGGAATACGCCAACTCTGTAAATAGCTAAAGGCGGACTTAGAGATTTTTGTTAGTTTGTTTTCAAATTAAGGTAACACTTTCAGTGAGGAAAATCTCCAAATATTGAATTGCAATTTTAAATGTTTTTTTTACTTAAATCGATAATTGTCAAAACAACGCAAGTAACACACTTTTATTACTTAGTTATCAGGCAGTTAACCCTTGGAGGGTCTATGCCTGAGCTAAAGAGGCCTTCCAACGCTGCTTCCAGTCCGGAAGTCCAAGCTGACTTGCATCCGCGATCACTTGGTCTCTGTACCGAAGGTTTGACGTTCCTCTTCTTCTCGAACCAGGAGGCTCGGATTCGTCGTTGGATTTTTGCCTTCCGGAAGTTCGTAAAGTTCGCGGCTATGTCTTCTTCTCCATTCGCCTTCCTCGCAGACTGACCAGAGACTGATAGACCGAATATTCGCCGAAGAGTTTTTCTTTCGAAGGAGCCAAGGATTAGCTCTGCAGTCCTGCTTATCGTCGAACGTTCAGCTCCATACAGTAGGACTGGCAGGATAAGGGTGTTGTAAAGCATGACTTTAGTTCTTTGAGTCAGAAATTGTGACCCTAGCTGTCTGGACAAACCGAGAGTGGTTCTACGTCGAATCTCCACTATGATGACGTGGAGTTAACGTTCGCCCCGATGTATACGAGCTCTTTAACTACCTTTAAGCTATAACTGTCGACCGTCACATTTTATTCTAGGCGGTGGGCGACAGATTCTTTCTTCGTCGATAGCATATATTTGGTGTTGTCCTCAATTATCTTGAGACCAGCTCGTTTAGCCTGCTCTTCAATCGCGGTGAAAGCTTCCACAGTGCCCTGCTGGGAACCAACGATGATATTAATATTATCGGCGTAGCCCAGCAGCTGGACCGGCTTGTGGAAGATAGTGCCTCCCGTGTTGACGTTAGCCTACCGCACTTGTTGCTTCAGCATGAGATTAAAGAAATCACATGACAGCGCGTCTCCTTGCCGAAATCTTGTGCATGTTTCAAATGGCTCGGAGGTTCTGGAATTCAGCCATCGCACTAAACAACTCCCTGCGATGAATGCTGTCATATACGGCTTTAAAGTAGATGAAAAGATGATGCGTAGCGACCTAAAACTCGCTGATCTTTTCCAGGATTTGCCTGAGCCTGAAGATTTGGCATATCGTCGATTTGTTGGGCCAGAAGCCACGCTGGTAGGTGCCGGCTTTAGACGTTCACACCGTACACTGGGCAGGATCCTGTAGGTGACATTAAGCAGGGATCATTAGTTCCTGCGGAATGTAGGATCGCCTTTTTTGTGAATGGTCTATATAGAGCTGCTTTTCCAATCCCGGTCACCATTTTAATTAGACCTTTGTACTTTAGTGCTTTCCGTTGATACAATTTGATGCCTAGGTCTTAGGTAGAAATCACTGCAACGAAAATTTGCGGTTAACATAGGTCGTCCTTTGGCACATTGTGTTGTCACATTTCCCGTTTGTCCCAAATCCGGACGCGTTTGCCTAGAAGTTTCCTGCAAACAATAATTGTTTACAGGCTTGTTTAAAAATCAAAACATCGTACCTATTTGCTCTAAATTAGCCTAAACCCAATTGGTAACCTAAAACACATTAAAATTTAAATGCGAAATCAGCTTTAGCATGTTTTTTGTGCCTCCTGTAAAAAAAATGTCGCTTATAGTGTCTTCACAATCATCGATTCAAGTAGAAAAGATCTCGAACTGCAATTAAATATCTGGACACATTCCTCACTGAAAGTGTTAAGTCGATGTTTAGGATGAAACATTTTTTTGATGGTTAAAAAGAAATGTCCAGCATTAAATATATTTAATCATGTATATTTTAAATAGTGTTTATACGTAATATGTCATACATGTATGAATATATAAGTTATCTTAATGTACAGATTAGTATGTATATAATTTAAGTTAAAATATAGTTGTTTTTTAAAAAAAAAAGTTTATATCTTTTATACATACTACTATTATATTGGTTTGAATATGTTGTGTTAATTTTTTTTGTTTTACTTAATTACAAATATTTATCTAGATGCAGAGAGAGAAATTTATGACACAGGAAGGTTATAATTTTGCTTCGAGATGTATTCACGTTATCTTGAGATGAAGTATAAAAGCTTGTATATATATTTGGAATAGAAATTGTTTAAGTTACAGACCAGATCCTCTTCTGTTTTCTTTGCATTTATGATTAAAAATTTTAGCACTTAACATTTAACGCATAACAAAGACGATTAGATTGTGTTTTCCACGTCGTTGGCTACAAGTCAAGGTTAAGCGTCTGTTTTGCGACGTGGAAGTCTGTTTTTTTGGAGGGAATCAGTTGCTTAGAAAAAATATTGAGCAAATAATATAAAAGATGCTTTTTTCAAGACAAATAGTTTTCTAAGGTGACCCATTTCAAAACTCTATTTATCAGCTCGATATTCAGCACTCTAGACTTGAATTTGAGTGTTTCACTATCTTTACTCGCAGAAGGAGCATCCTGAACTTTCTAGTGAAGGGTGCATATGTGCCCCGAAACACATTAACTACATTAAGAGCTGACCTTCACAACATCAAACACACGAAACCAAACTTGTTTACACTAATCATCTCACAGCACCATTCAAAAGAAAAAAAAAAGTAGTTTTTAATCAAAACAAGAGATTGCTCACGCATATGCTTACCGATATGGATTGCATAGTAACCAATGACTTGATTAAAAGCAAATTTCACTTTTTTATGACTCTATATAAACATAAACATTGATAGGAATGAGTAAGCAAACAAAACATTTACAAATATTGTATACTCGGAACACAAATCGTAATTTCCCTTGGAATAAATGCGTGGATATATTTTTACCTAGCGTGAAAACAAACATATAAAAAGCTCTCCTAATATTTTCTGGACATTTACACACGTTGTATCTCAAACAATTTCACTTCGGTGTCGTACCATATCGCTGGTTCGACATTTCTCAAGTAGATCACTCCCCAAATGTACGTTCGGAACCAGGCGGTTGTCCCACTGTTGGCCTGGTACTTTCGAATCAAAATGGGATGAGGCACAGGCAGGAGTCCCACTAACGTGCCATGTTGGAGAAACTTTAAAATCTCCGATTCATCAGTTAGACCTTTGTCGATGCAAATCTTCTCCACTTGTGGCACAAGAACTTGTAGCAATCGCATGATTGTCTGCAGTGGGAGCTTTGATCGCCATGAGACAATCCATTCGGGTGTTGGAGTCCAACGATCCTGACCGGACGGTACCATGCGTATACTGCCTCGTGTGGCGATGGATAATTTTGGCTGAGGTTCCTTTGGGATTGGTGGTGTTTCTGCACGGGACTCGGCTGGGGATTTCTGTACTGCCACCGCTGGCGGTTCCTCAATTGGGGATGTGCCCTCGGGTGGACTGGTTGGATGGGCGGTTTCGCGTTCAGTCATTTGGTTTATTCCTGGTGTGTCGAGCAGGGAAGTTTTCAGGGTGCCCGGCTCGGCTGGAAGTGCTGGTCGTGATCCTTCCATGGTGGACTCGTCTCTGTTGTCGATCGATTCAACTTCAGAATCTTCGTTGTCTTCGGTTAGGGAATCTTCTGGTACAGTGACAGTTGCTGCGATTTGTTTGACCACAGCCTCTGGGACTGGTGGCAGGTTGAATTTACCGAACTTTCTTGTGCTCAGGCATTTTGCAATGCCGGCCATGTCCGAGGGGAGATTTGCCATTGCGTGGAAAACGTGCCGTTTGCGGATGATCGTGTAGACAAGATTGGAATTTCCATCGAACTGGTATTGAATTATGTTGTTAAAAATCTCCAGGAGAAAGAATACCAAGTGATGATTTGACGGAGCCGAGAGCAAGAACCACGGCGTACTGAAGGCTTCGAGCAGATGCAGCAACTTCACACTGGCGACCATCGAGAGGGTCTTCAAGTAGGGCGACACATTCACGAGGATGGTTAGCAGGCAATCGAACAGTGGTTGGAGGCGCTGGTGGCCAGTGGCGATTATTTTGTGGAACACTGTTATGAGCAGGTCCGCGTGTGTCCCGGTGAACACCGGAATGTCCATGGGGACGGTAGCAGTGTATGGTTTGTTGAGTCGAACCCCGAAGTTTCTCTCTCCCGACAACAGGAGCAGTATGAATACGCCGATGTGCATCAGACCCACGCGAGACTGATCAGCGCGGGAGTAGTTTAGGTGGTAGAGGATTGGAATGAGGATGCCTAGGACGTCACTGCTTTTCAGAACAAAATACAGGAACTTTTTGTTGTAGTCACAGATCTTCCAGAAGAGAATCAAAAGCTCCTGGTGACAGTGCAGCCTCTTGGTCGAATTCGGTAGATAGTTCTGGACCAGGGGATTGTTCAGAAGCCTTGTGATGCCTTTCAGGACGAATTGAAAGTCTTCGTCGCGGTGCACCCTGGATAAGTAGTTTATGAACAAGTTGTCGCCAAATCCCTCATCAAAGTTTCCTCCTGAGTGCATTATCATGTCATGGTCCAGCGTTACTATGAGTATCTGCAGACAGGCCTCGACCAGAGGTTCCATTGTGTCCGAGAAAAGTAAGTGGTTGTACGGAACACCAAACCCGACGGGATCATACGCGCAGACTGTGTTTAAGAACGACGTGAAGAGCGGAAGTGCGTGGCGATTGTCGGCGCTGGTGAAGTACGCGATCCACTTGTTTGGTTCCTCAGTTTGATTCGGCTGTCTGTACATGGGTTCGCTGAAGCACGTCAGCAGGAGTTTCAGCAGCTCTGTACGCCTCCTTTCCATATGGGCGTTCTTCGGGGGAGAGTGAGCGAAGCCCACTCCCGCTTCCCAGATGTATTCACACGAATCGATATTCGCCAATTCTTCTGCCTTCTCAGGCCCCGACTTCTTTGTGGCCATCACAGTGAAATCAGGACAGAACAGCAGATCGCATGTAGCATTCAACAGACTTTGAGCAAGCGGCGTCTCCCCGTTGTCTTTCTGCTCATTGGAACCGGGTAGAGACGACCAAAAGAAATTCTTCCAAGCAACATCCTCGAAAATGTATGGTAAAATTCTTATTAGCAGTCTTACACAATTAAGCACACACTGTTGCTCGGCTTGAGTGCAACAGCTGCTATCAACTGCTGCGGCTAACTTCTCAACTGCCTTATAGCATAGAGTTGCTAAATTTGCTGGATTTTCCGTACGTAAATTCCGTATTTCTGCTGCAGTCACAAGTGCAAAGACATCTTCTAAACTTGTGTTGTGGCCATTCCAAAATTGATCCCAGAAGATCTCATCATTAGAATCGATTGTTTGATTCTTTGTGGTGAGTTGGACTATTGCTTTGCGAAAGTTTAACTTGGAATCTGTGTTACCCATTTTTATTTTGAGTCAATGGGCTTTGCGGAAATCCTCGGTTTTAATTTGTTTAATGTAATTCGCTAGACTGACACTTTTTTTCTACTCTGTCGCGATAAAAAAGTGTGAAAATTTTGTAGCTGACTAGTAATGAATTTCTTTTCTCGTTTTGACATTTGACTGACACATTGCAGAATTTTGTGTGGGGGTGGTAAGAAGATACTGCCAGAAGGAAAATGCTATCGAAATTTTTTTTTTTTTTTATAAATGTGGTCAGCAGAGATTGTTGTGGAAATAGGTGAGAACTATTCTTTTCTTTTGTTTTATTTAGGTTAGGCTACTACTGGCTGATGTTGAACCAAAGTTCCACCAATGGGCGTCGATTATCCTACATTTGTTTAATTTAGGTAAGGCTATTGCTGGCTGATGTTGAACCCCAGTTCCATATATACCACAAATTAGCCAATTATTACCCTAGCGTCACACAATGAAGAAGAAATTTGCCAGAGCTAGCTTCCCGCCTCACTTGTTCATTTAAAGCTAGTTCTTCTTGACTGTATACTTAAGAATTACTTCGACAGATATAAAGTGATTATGATGATTAATGATTTAAAATGATCCCTGTAATAAGATTTTTAAAAATCAAGTGCTTGAATTACATGTATTTTGCTTCGTAATAAGTGCTTGTTTTTCAAGATTGAACAGAGTAATGAAAGACTTGAAGTTACAAGTAGAACCTTTTCCCAGTTCTGATAGCTTTCATACACAAACAGAGAAACTCTTTAGCTTAGTAAAATATTGTAGTAAGAAATAAAAATGCACACTAGCTACCGACATCTCACTGACAAGCTTAAGCGTTGTACCATTGGTATTTCAATTTTATAATTCATCAATCATTACTACAATAAAGTCTTTGACAACCAAAACTTTTTGGAGCAATTTATTTTTCCATGGGTCCCATCTTCACTCGACTTATTGAAAAACAGCTGTCATTTAAGTTCTACATGCAACGAAACGTCATCACTCAAAAAAAAAAATCCAACACACACACATACTAAAAAATTTGTCGTCGTCTTCATTTGTCAATGAAAAAAATATTCCCACAAAGATAATGGGAGATGTAGATTTTTAAATAATTAATAAAAAATAACATCGAATTTATAAACGGAAACAAACTGAAAATAGTGCTTTATAAAAATGTCGCTCCCTGGCAATGGAATCTTCGTGGTTCGTGGCGAAATGTCCACACTTATGACAGCGATGCGGAGAGGCACTCGTTGGAGTTCCACATCATACGTGGTGATCAAATGAAAATTTTTTTTTCTGTGAACAAATATTGTTATTCATATTGTTTGTTTGGTTTTTACATAGGACGAAGAAAAGGATAGTTTAATGAAACTTTTCGTTGATCTAAAGCAAGTTTTAAACCGCATCGAAGACCTGCGATTAATCGATCCGAATGTGTTTCTGGCACCATTCTTGGAAGTAATCCGTTCAGAAGAGACAACGGGTGCGGTAACGAGCTTAGCTCTGGTTGCGGTTAATAAATTTCTGTCGTATGGATTGATTGGTAAGGGATGATTTTGTTTGTTGTTTATGTTTGACAAAATAAATAAATTCTTGACAGATCCAATTCATCCAACATTGGCGATAACTGTTGAGAGCATTGCTGATGCTGTGACCCACGCTAGATTTCTGGGGACAGATCAGTCATCTGATGGAGTCGCTTTGTTCCGGGTAATTGAGGTCTTGCATACGTTGATCCGGAGCCCTGAAGGCAGCGCGTTGACCAACGAGAGTGTTTGCGAAATGATGCTGAGCTGCTTCAAAATATGCTTCGAACCACGTTTAAACGAATTACTTCGCCGCTTCGCAGAGCAGGCACTTAAGGACATGGTTCTATTGCTGTTCATGCGACTTCCACAATTCTCCGAAGATCGAAGTGATGCTGGTCTACTGAAAAAGTTTCAGATGATGGCCGCCTCTATAGAAGAGAGTAATAAAAAAACCAAAAGCAAAAACATCACAAAATCTACACAACAAATTCCTCGCATAAATGCAATCAAATGTGAAGAGAAGTCTACAACGGCGGTTGATGATCCACAGAGCCCAGGGAATTTAGGTGCAGAGCTGAAAGCTCCACCACTGGCGACAACGCCAGCCACGCCTGCTGGTAATATTCTCGACATGCAGGGAAAGCTCACGCAAACTCCGACAACTACATTAGAGGGTGTTGTCGGTGATGAGGAAATTGTCGCTTCAAACGAAACAGATGGAGAGTCCGATCAAAAAGTGAATGGCGAACGCACTGATCCTGAAGCAGATGCGAATGCCAAGCAGGCCGACAGCGAATATGTGAATTCGGTGGGAGTACGCTTCACCCAACAGAACTCGATTGAAACTGAGGGAGTGAATCCTTTGCTACCATATGGACTGCCTTGTATTCAGGAGCTGTTCAGGTTTCTGATTTTACTGTGCAACCCTCTGGACAAGCAAAACACCGACATCATGGTCCACATGGGACTGAGCCTGCTAACTGTCGCGTTTGAGGTGGGCGCTGATAATATTGGAAAATATGATACTTTGCTGGAGTTGGTGAAGGACGAGTTGTGTCGCAATTTGTTTTCGGTATGTAAATTAATTTGTGTATTTGTTTGAAGGGTGTTCTACCATTTAACCTTTTGTAAGTCAGTTTTAAAACAACGCCGATTTGTATTCTTTTGAAGTGGCGTCGTTTAAATTTGATCGTGATTTTGCATCTGCCTTGAATTATGGAATCAAAATATGTGGGAAACGTTAATTGTGTCGTGTTTTTTTTATCTCAATTAACTACGCAAAGAGAGGCTTTGGTGTACTATAAACTTTTCTTGTCAGGAGAGTGTATTTAATCTTTGACTTTTTGTATGTTCAATCCAATTTTGGTTACTTACTTATCAGACAATGCCCAAAAATTGCCTTCCGGTCCCAGGATTGCTGCTTCCAGTCCGAAAGATCGAGCTTGCATCCATAACCACTTGATCTCTGTACAAGAGGTCCCAACTCCCTCTTCTCGTCGAACCAGAAGGCTCAGATTTGAAAACTGTTTTGGCTGGAGCGTTTGTGTTCATGCCTTCGATGTGGCCAAGCCATTCTAGTAGACAGATTTTTCAGTTCATAAAGTTCGTGGTGATGTCTTCTACCCCATGCGTCTTCCTCGCAGACCAAATCGTTGCTTTTCGTCCAAATTTTGGTTCCATATAGTAGGACTGGCGGGATAAGGGTCTTGCAGAGCATTACCTTGGTTCAGAAGAGTCAGAAGTTCTGATTCTAGCTGTTCAGACAAACCGTCTTTGAAGGCACTTTGAATCCGAGCCCATGGGACAACAGAACAGAGGGTCCGCGAATTGGAAGTGGATGACAGAAGACCGTGCTGGTTGTATGCATGCTAATCGAGGATAAGGGCCACCCCGGACTGTAGCATTAGACGAACTGAAGTATCAGAGGTTGCCGACGGTGAATCTCCACTATGATGTCGTGTAGTTTACGCTCGCCCCGAGGTAAAGAAACTTTTTAACTAGATTAAATTGTGTTGTCGGCGTTCACGCTTTGTTCTATGCGGTTTGGATGGTTTATCCTTATTTTCTTTATCCTTATTTCTGTTGAGTCCAGCTTTTTTAGCCGGCTGTAAAAGCTTCCCCAATGGTCCGTTGGGAACATGCGGTGATATTAATATCTTCTGCCTACTCCAGCATCTGGACCGACTTGGGGAAGATAGTGCTTGACATGTGTTAACGATGGCCCGCCGCACTATTTGCTCCATCACGAGTTTTTGAGTGCATCGAGTGATCTTGAGCGTGGTTCGACACGTGCATCAGTTTTGTCGGAATTCCGAATTCGGCCATCGCACTAAAAAGTTCTCTGCGATAAATACTGTCATATGCGGCTTTAAAGTCGATGAAGAGCTGTCTGTATCAACCTAAAACTCGCTGGTTTTTCCAGGATTTGCTTTAGTGTAAAGATTTGGGATGAGCTGATAAAAACAAAACTGCGGTAGTACTGCAAAGCATTTCGTTCACAATAGCTTTGCAGGAATGGCGGAGATTTGATTTTATGAACTCAAGTTCTACAGTCGACTTGCCAGATATTGGTACGTGCCAATTAGCGTGTTGTAGAGCACAATAGTTGCATCTGGTCTTACGTTTCCAACATATTCGCCGGGCTCACCTATCCAAATGAGAAGAATTCTGTTTGTGCTGGCCAGCTGGCCAGCAGTATTGTTGTCAGAGAATATATTGTTTTTTGTTTGTTATAGTTCTGTTTAAGTTTTTTCTGATGCAGAACTCAAACACTTTTGTTTGAAATATGTGGGTTCGGGTATTGACTTCATATACTTGGGTTTGGGTTGGGTTTGGTTGTTTAAGTAGTCGCTACCGTTTTCAAGTCGCTGCTGGTTGATCGTTCTATTTATTTAGTGATGGTTAATCCCTAACTAGCGATATAATAATAATTGGGTGGCGTTACAGACTGTCGAAGGCTAGAGCCTAGCCTCCACAGTTTTGTGCACGGTATAGTTTTACCAGAATGGTTTATTTTAAAAACTGATAACTATAACCTAGACCTGGACTGTGACCTAAACCATGTCTAAGAATCTAACCATAACTGTTACAGATGACCATCTGTTATGTCTTACGATGTTCGCTTAATCGCACTTTTAGATTAAAAAAAAAAACGTTCCAGTGATCCAGAAATCCAAGTGATGTTTTGATTACTTCAAAGCTTCAGGAATAGAAAGAGACGAAGTGAACTGTAGGAATGTTGATTTCTTCAACAAACTTAAATTAAATTTAAGTTAAGTTAGGATAGGTAGGCGGGCTGACAGAAGTTGTTCCGCCTCACTTAGGTCCTTGTGGACCCCTTGTGTTACCTATGGGGAGAATTTTGTCCTCCTCCTCACTCGAGGTCTCCTATTCCAGCGCTGTATGTTCAGTCCATTTGGTCCAGCTCGGATTTCTGAAAAGAATCTTTAAAGGTAGTGAGTTGGTCTCATTAAGGTCCTGGAAGAAATGTCTTCCTAGTGCTCTAGATCTTGAGTGACAAAGACTGTGGCAGTGACAGAGGTAGTGTTGAGTGTCTTCCCCCTCCTCAGCAACACAGCCTCTGCATAGATTGTCACCCAGAAGTCCTATCTTGAAAATGTGGGGGCTTAGGCTGTTGTGACCCGTGTTAATTGCTAATGCAATCTTTATAGTCTCCGTAGCCTTTGTAAGTTTTAACTGCTCGTTGATGTTCTTCCCTGTTCCTGCTCTGCTGAGTTAAATAAGTTTAGTCGAAATGCCCAAGGGATCAATTGCCTTTCCCCCATATTTTGGTAAATGGAATTATCAGTCAGCAAAAACTGTTGTCTCGTCTGCTAAATAGCACCTTGTGCATCTCTTGCTTTTCATAACGCACCTCTGAAAATCTATAAACCACTTTCTTTTACTTTTATTTTCAGCTTTTAAACTCCGAACGTCTATCGATATTTGCATCCGATCTGCAGGTTTGTTTCCTGCTCTTCGAATCGCTTCGTGGTCATCTGAAGTTTCAGTTGGAGGCATACTTAAAGAAGCTCTCCGAAATAATAGCCAGTGATAATCCAAAAACCCCATACGAGATGCGTGAACTTGCTTTGGATAATCTCCTTCAACTTTGGCGCATTCCTGGATTCGTTGCAGAACTTTACATAAACTACGATTGTGATCTTTATTGCAGTGATTTGTTTGAAAACATCACGAATCTGCTTTCAAAGTACACGCTTTCTGCTACAAATGCAGTTTACAGCACACACCTGCTGTCGATGGACACGCTGATTTCTGTAATCGAGATAATCGAGAGAAATTGTGTGGCAGCAAAGAGCGGAGGAGGCACCACAGTGATGCCATCAGCATCAAATCGTCATTCTCGTCAGAATTCTGGTCTAGAAGGAATAATAATTGAGCCAGATGTCAACGAATCCGGCACCACCGATTCGTCAGTAGTCGTTGAAAATATTTCAAAGTTCATAAACAATTCAACTCGCATTAGGACTCATTCACGTTCTCAGCAAATATCCAAGGAGCTATTAGCTGATGTGAAGAACAAAAAGAGAATCCTAACACAGGGCACCGAGTTATTCAATCAACGACCCGAGAAGGGCATACAATTCCTCCAAGAGAATGGAATTTTGAATATGATACTAAATCCGAAAGAGGTAGTGCTATTCTTGCGGGAGAATCCTGGTCTGGATAAGAAAATGATTGGTGAATACATAAGCAAAAAGAAGAATGTGGAAAGTAAAATTCTGAAAAATTTTGTGGAAAGCTTTGATTTTGCCGGACTACGGGTTGATCAGGCGTTGCGATTGTATTTGGAAACTTTCCGTCTTCCCGGTGAGGCTCCATTGATTTTCTTGGTTCTCGAACATTTTGCTGATCATTGGCATGTAAGTATCGATTGATGATGATGGGTGTCGCGTATTCTGAATAAATTTTCTTTTCTTTCTATAGAAACAAAATAATGAACCATTTGCCAACACGGATTCTGCGTTTAGTTTGGCCTACGCTATAATTATGTTGAACATGGATCAACATAATTCCAATGCGAAGCGACTAAACATACCAATGACTCCGGAGGACTTCTTTAAAAATCTGCGGGGTCTTAATGGCGGCACAGATTTTGATCAGGACATGTTGGCCAACGTATTTAGTTCCATTAAGTAAGTGTGGGGAAGTAGCCAATGACATAGTTTAAATAATTTTTACTCTTTACGTAAAGAAATGAGGAGATTGTAATGCCAGCAGAACAGACAGGAATTGTCAAGGAAAACTACCTATGGAAGGTTCTCTTGAGGCGTGGTGTTGGAGTTGATGGAGTATTCAATCACGTACAAGACTCGGCGTATGATAAGGAGATTTTCCATATCATTTGGGGTGCTTCTTTGAGTGCACTCAGCTTTATGTTTGATAAGAGTAACGAAAATGGGTATCAACGTACATTGGCAGGTAATTAAAAAAACAGATGTCAAAGTTTAGATAAGGAGAAACAGACTATGAGCAAACAACTCTCAACAACAAGATGTTGGTGAGCTTGAACTGATCTTTATTTGTCTTGTTTATTATTATTATTATGACTATTTGCAATTGCATAAAATTATAAATATTGTCAACTTACAATTGAGGTCTTTAAACATTTTAAACGGACAGTATGTATTTACAGACAAAACTAAGTAGTCAAGTGCAAACGTAAAATTTCTAATTAGGTGTATCGTAGTTCATTAAAAGATTTGCCAGTTTTAGTGTTGACGTTTTTTCAGGTATTTCATGGTCTGCCTCCTGCTTTGGAGATTTCGTTGCAAAACAGTGTACATCCGTTGGCTTTCGTAGCGTACGCCCTATCTATTCATACTTTCATCATCGATTTAGGAAAGCTTTTCTGTGTGACAGTCTGTGCACTTGGCCCATCAAGGAGCGGCATAGAGCAGTGTTGGCAGTATAACTACCTTGTATGTTGGGATTTTGTTGTGGGAGGTGGGAGCTCTTGTTGATTCATGGGTACAGCACATTAGCCTTTTTAATAGACGCATTGATGTGGAACGAATATATCAGTTGGGATAACTTGGACAATTAAGCGAGAGTACCTGGGTTCGAATAGACAGAACACCACAAACAGTTTTCACGGCCCCACCTCCAGCAAACGACTGACAATCCTTCTGGAGTAATCTCTCTCATGGAAAGCAATTCGCCGTTCTGAACCGGGAATAAACGGTGGTAAAACGGTGGTATTTTGAACCAAGGACATTGACTGCCCAATCTTGCCACTTCCAAAACATGTAAAAAAAAGGGGAGGTTAAGGTTTCCAGTATTAGATTTAGGGAATTCTTCATTGAGTTCAACATGCTTCGCTTCCTGCAGTTTAAATTTGCATTTGGAATCTGGTATTTTGATGATTTTATATTCTTTAACAAGAACACTGCATTAAATGCATTTTATATTTTTCTCTCACAGAAATGTTATCTGGTTCAACTTTTCTTAGTTGTATTTAGCCTTGTCTTTTGCTATCGACAAGTTGTTGCAAATTTGGTGGCCTGGGAATTTACTTGATTATATAAAAGTGGCCTGGGAATTTACTTGATTATAAAAAATAAAAAAAAAATAAAAGTTCTGCATCATATAATGAAAATACATCAATAAATAAAATGCCGGCTTAAATAGGGGAACAAATTGGGGCAAGCAATTTTTACATATCTTGAAACTAGATAAATCACTGAATAAAATGATCTGCCGCCTCCTGCTCAGTACTGAGGTCTTCGTAAAACTTGCGCTCATCGTGTCGAAAAATCTTAGTCATTGTTTTATTTACTGTTGTTTACTAGTATACTTTTTATACTGCTGTTTCAAAGTTTTTGATTTGTTTACTTTCTTCTAAATAAATTTTGTTTAAAATGTTTAATTTACCCTACTATTTTTTTTTGCAGGTTTTACAAAATGTGCAGGCATCGCAGCGTACTACAATCTTCATGAAGATTTCGACGCTCTCGTCCTAACCCTATGTAAATTTACTACATTGCTCAACAAACAACCAGATGCAACGAACGACATCGCTCTGGCTGTGAATTTTGGCTTGAATCCAAAAGCGCAAGCAGCCATGAAAACAGTTTTTACATTATTGCATGATTATGGCGATTGCCTTCGAGAGAGCTGGAAAAATATTCTCGAGGTTGTTGTGCAACTGTTCCGATTGAAATTATTGCCAAAATCATTGGGAGAAGTTGAAGATTTCTGTGAGCCGAATGGAAAAGCAACACTAATTCTAGAGAAACCAATTCAAAAGTCTGAAGCGGGACTTTTCAGTAGTCTCTACTCGTATCTAAGTTCAGAGGGCCAAAGAGAGCCTACATATGAGGAGCAGGAATTTATCAAAATCGGGAAAAAGTGTATAAAAGAATGCCAGTTGGATCAAATGATACAAGAATCAAAATTCGTGCAATTTGAGTCGCTGCAAGAGCTGCTCAAGAGTGTACTGGTGCTTCTGAAACCGCCGAATGCGCATAAATCAGTTGGCCTTCCGTACTCGGAAGATATTGTTGTGTTTTGGATGGAATTTCTGGTTAAGATCGTCATCCATAACAGAGATCGTATGATTCCCCTGTGGGGATCGGTACGCGATCAAATGTATTTGCTTCTGATGGGAGGATCGTCGTGCGGATATGACTATCTTCTGAATAGAAGCATTGTAGCCATTCTTAAGTTGGCTATTTACTTGATGCGAAATGAAGAACTTTGTCCGATTGTTCTGCAGAGTCTGAAAATGCTCCTCATGCTTAAGCCGAATGTTATTTTTAGAATTTCAAAACAAATATCAATTGGAATCTACGAACTTCTGAAAACTAGTGCGCAAAATATCCACTCGGAGTTGGATTGGCAAATTATTTTCACAATCCTCGAGTGTGTTGGTGCCGGGTCAGTTCCGCCGGAGTTTGAAGACACCCTTCCACCGCCTGGAACTAAATCGGATGGTGCACTTAGTAGTGAGGAGGACTCGGGTCTGCCAGATCGTGGATATATCTCCGATTCAGAGGTGATTGTGAAGCATCAGCAACAGCCACCGCAACAGGCTGCCAGCTCAACCACAAGCACACCCTTCCCAAGCCCATCGGCAGAGAATTGGATCCTAGTTAACAAGGACAGTGAACTATCCATAAGCTCTAGACCGCAGTCCCCACCTTCGCCCAGCACATTGGTGTATCCGTGCAAGCTTATGGAACACTCACCATTTGCACTGTTCAAGTGCTGGGATAGTCTGGCGTTCATTGTGCGGAATGTGGCGCATATAACCCCCTACAATTTCGAATCATGTGTGCGATGCATTCGCACCTTCGTCGAAGCATGCCGCGATGGTGGGCTGAAAACTCGCAAGAAGCTAAACACTAAGCCAGCACATCACAAAAAGAAAAGTACGAAGAAGGATAAGAAGTCAACCGAACATAGTAGTGATAGCGAAGATGATGAGCTCAGCCAGCGCTATGAAACGCTTTCTATTCAATTGCTTGATTTGATGTACACTCTGTACACTCGGACAGCGCAAATATTCCGCTGGTGGGCTGAAGAGGGCTGCGCTGTTCCCCAATGTTCGGCTCTGTGGGCTCAGGGGTGGTGCCCGTTGCTGCAGGGTATTGCTCGTCTAGCGATGGATCGTCGCCGAGAGGTTAGGACTTACGCAATATCTTGCTTGCAACAGAGAGCTCTTTTGGTGCATGATTTGCAAACTTTAAGTGGGTCTGAATGGGCAAGTTGTTTTAAGCAAGTCCTCTTTCCTCTGCTGAATGAGCTCTTGCCGGAGAGCTCGTCGATAAACGGAATCGATGGAGTTTTGTTGGAGGAATCTCGCATACGAACGGCTACCATAATGTCCAAAGTTTTCCTTCATCATTTGACGCCATTAATTGAACTTGAAACCTTCAATGACCTTTGGCTGGAAATTCTCGATTATATAGAGAAGTTTATGAAGGTTGGTTCAGATATGCTGTACGAGCAGATGCTAGAGATTCTGAAGAATATGCTCTTGGTGATGCACTCGGTGAGGGTGTTCCATTGCAACGATGGAACTCTGCATGTTCCACTGTGGGAGTTGACTTGGAAAAGGATTGGAGAATTCTTGCCCAATCTGCTTGAAGAACTTTTTAGTGATGAAGGTAATTTGGTTGTACAGTGCGATGGAAAAAAAGTGAAACTGATTTATTTTTGTTTCGTACTCAACAGGTAAACGCCCACAAATGATGTCTCAAATAAATGAACCAAATATCGCGAATGTACCACAAGTAACCATATTGCCACACGTACCCACGGGAAAACCTCTCAACAATAGTGAAGTTATCGTTACGAGAGATCTGGCACTCGATTCGTTGGGATCGCCAAAGTCGAGCATCATCCTACAACCTCCAAGTGACAACTTACAGGGACAATCATTTGCACTAGGACAGGTAATGATGTTGATTTTTTTTTGTGTTTAAAAATGCATGTTTTTTTCTCATTTACAGACAAATATGCCAATTCTTATACCGCAGAAGCCAGCAAATATGAACACTGCTAGTCCATTGCTACAGCAACCGACACCGCCTATTGTACAACCCATACCCACAATTCCTAAAACCCCAACAAGCGTCCTTACTGCAGTCAGTCCAGTAGTAGTTTCTGCAGAGGAGAAAAAAATTGATTTGTCAGAAATAATCTCACCTGAATCCAGTCCGAAGAAGAAATCCAACATAGATGCCCCGATAGTGGCTAAGCCATCACCTGCAACCTACGAGGTCCAGAGTCGTGGATATGAGTTCTCTATAGAACTTCCGGAGACGCCACCACCAGTCGTAGACTCAGCTACGAGTGCACAGGCTTACACTGCTCAAATGATTATGCAAGAGCAACGCACTGAGTATTATCAGCGTTTTCAACGACAGCAAGAAAAGGATTTGACATCAACAAATTCTTTGCCAACGACAGCAGATGATCCAATGCCAAGTGTGCCAATTAGTCATGTCATTGCTGGGAGTGAATATCCTAGTCTAAGTAAATTGCCAACATCTTCTATTGTGCAAAGTTTTTCACCGGTGTATGTTCAATCTCTCCCACCAATATCGGGATCTGATATCTATACAGAATATGTACAAAATCCTTATAATTTAACTTTACAACAACAACAACAGCAGCAGCAGCAACAACAAACCACATTGAGCAATGCAGAGCAATCACATCCTCAGATGCCAGCTGTGAATGTTTTTCAATCGGCGAACTACTTTGGAGCTAGCGTAGACCCAAGTTCTATCCCGCCTGGTTCCGAGATGCTTTTCGGTCAACCTTAGGAATAATTTAATCAGTAATTAATTTTGGACTTCTTTCTTTTTTTTTTTGTCTAACCGCGAAACATTCCACAACTGCGCGCGCTAGAGGATGGACAAACGTAAAATCATCTGCAATTCTTTTATTATATTCTGTTTTTCTTGTATCTGTTAAATAGTTTTATGTGTTTTATTATGCGTCTATGTTGTTAATTTCTTCCTCTCCCATAATAATCGGCGTTTATTCCTGTAAATAGTATTCACGTGGAAAATAAGTTAAACTAAAAAGAAAAATAAATCACAAATGCATTGATGAAATGGAAAACAAAACAAAAACAAAACCAGAAATTAATTTGATAAAAGAAAAAAAAAATATTTAGTCAATTTTATTTAATAATGATTATACAGTATAATTGCAAGAAAGAAGTTATAAATGTATATGTTAAATGGTATAAAAGAAAATTAACAAGGAGTAAATAAAATTAAAATTGTGTAAATTCGTTATAGTTTGTTTCATTTAGTTGAAAAAAAAAACTTAAATTTTATCGGAAGTCGCTTTACATTTTTTTTTTTTATGTGTTAGCCTAATGAGTGTTCTTTTCATCTTAGCGGTTGCGAATGCTCAGCATATTAGACTTCAACTTTCATCTCCTTTCGGTATCGATGAATTTCTTTCGTAAATCAAGGTAACCCCGGATATCATGAGTTTTTTTTTGAAATATGTTTTTTATTGGTTTCTGAAATTTACAATTTTTATCTACTATGCAGTATTCGGATTGATAAAAAGAATTTTCCTTTTACTCTTGCTTTGTTTGGCTGGCGGCGATCACAACAATTTTGTTCACTTCAAGACGAGGAAAAGGAGCAATAAAAAGTAAAAGGATGAAGTAATAAGAGAAGGAAAGTAGTAAAAAGTCTATACAAAAATCATCTTATCTTACTTAATAGTGTCATTTGTTTAATAGATCTTTGAGAAGTTTTTCCCAAAATAATTCGAGTGGTGTGCGCATTTTCTTGACAAAAAATTGCCTTTCTCTGATTAAAAATTTGTGTTCAGATGGTATTATATTCATGGTTCTTTGCCACCGAGTAAATTTTAGTTTTGTGTATAAAAATATTGAAGATTGTATGGTACTTCGGAAGAAATTTAATTTCCATACAATTTGTTACATTAACTGTTTTTGGTATGGTGTGTAGGAATGGGCATTTCTAATTGATTCTAATTATAAGCGTCATATTGAAATTCTTCTAAGAAAAAAATCTTACTTGTTTATTACATGAAAAACTTTCGCCTTTAGGTTTTTTGAATGCTTTTTAGATAAAAAATATTCAAATGTAATAACTATTCAAAGTATTTATCATACGCATGAATAAAAGAAAAGAAACAAAGAAGAACTAGAGGTAACACTTCATCGGGCGGTTACAGTTTTAACAAAGATTTACCTTCGACGAAGGAAGAAGAAGAAAAATGAAAAGTGAGGTAAAACTTGTAAATAAAAAAAAAGAAAAAAGAAATCCACACCCAATCCGTGACAATGTTTCGCAACATTGCCGTGACCAGGATTCGAACCTGGGTTACCACGGCCACAACGTGGGGTCCTAACCACTAGACGATCACGGCTACAGGGCTGTTAAATTTCAGATGGACAGTTTTAACTCAACAAATACGCTTGGTATTAAAGCAATGAAATAGCTGTTGTATTAATATTTCATGACATATTATCTGTAAACAAATTATCAAAACGAGAGTTTGATTGGCTTTAAATATCATTTTCACTTAGAAATAATGCTCGATAACGAATGTTGTGTGAAGCGTGAGTATTAGAAATGTCATAGGAAACCTGTTTGGATGTGAGTGTTTAAGTAGAATGTAGAATGTTAAAAATTTACATTTTTGATGTTATAAGGTCTAATTGAATAATGGTCGTCTATCTACAAGCGAATCTAGGCTGTTCGCGGTATTTGTTTTAGCCAAGAAATAACAATTGACGAGTTTAAAGCCACTGAATTTCTTTCAACAAATGTAGATTTCTTTCTATTCTTTACTTCTCTTGATGTATTGTCTACTTCTATGTTGCTATTGAAGTATTTTTAATGGGCAATATCCTCAGTAATGGCTAATATAATAGAAATATTTTGTTACGATAAACTGGTGACGGTTGAACCAATTTCTTTCAACGAATTCACGACTTTTACAGGTCGATTGATGAAGAAAAAATAGTTTTCTTTAACAAATGGGCAGGTTAATTTTTGAAACAAGTGGAATATTTTCAGTATTACATTAAATAAGAACAAAAATCCAATTCGTTTTAAATATGCCCATACCGTGATGGTTGAAATAATGATTGAGTACAAAACATAATACGGCTAACTTTTCATTTGACAGTCTTTCGATACGAGGAAATCTTTCCTCGTTCCCATGAAAACATTCGATAAATCAAATAAAATCTATATTACTTAGTACCCCCGTAATTTTAGTTTGAAGGAATGTTTGTTAGAATTCTATTCAATAATTTGAAGTCTTAACTTCACTACTCTTAATAACATAACCCTTTCGCCTCGCAATTTGAAAAAGTAAGCTAGAAATAATGTTATTGTTTTAATATTCGGTGTAAATGAGAGGTTCTAGGGTTTTTTGCACTTTTGCTGGTACATTTATGTACCATGCGGGCCTAAAGGGTTAAAGCGCTTTTAATGCACAAACCCATCCTTTCAAATTTAGGCTTGTCGTTAAAATATATTTTAATGTAAATTATTTCATCGCATTTTTCAAATTTTTGTTTTATGAAGTTTGTGCATAGAACGGCTCAATTATAGACTGCTCTTCTAGAGCATTTGTGCATAATTGTACAAATGTTTCAAAACATTTCGAAAAATACAATACGAAAAGCTGCCCCCACAGGTCACAGTTTACATTTTTATTGACACGTTGGTTTTAGGTGTTACTATCGGAAAATGATTTTACACAAATTTATTTGTGTGCAAACAACCCTAACAGTCTTTTGGATGTACAGTTTAGAATGGTATTAGATTCAATACATATTGTGAGTCTAAAACAATGCTGCATACATAAATGTGTGTGAACCTACTGTGAGACCACACTGATTTTACGCGGCACAGCAAGCCCAAATTCGTGTGAGACTCTGTGGCACTCAATGTGTGACCAAACTCTTGTTCATTTGATTTTTTTTCCTTGTTCAATCTTGGCTATTTAAACTTTTGTTATTTTGAACTGTTGATAATTTGCAATTTTTCTTTGGTCCCTTGAGTTTCAAATTATCGAGAGTCGACTGTATTGTTATGATTTGTTTGTTTTAATTATAAAAATTAAAACACCCAAACATTCATATTTGTAATATTACTTAAGAAGCACAACAGCAAAAACATATATACTTTTTTTCTTAAACAGTTCAAAGTTAAGAAAAATTTGATTTCAATTTTGTTGTCATAATTTGAATATTCCGAATCACTTATGTGGTTAATATGAACGCAACACAAACACTCATCGTAGGCCTACAGTTTGCAAGTTACATTTCTTCAATTGATTTCGATTTCAAACAAAGGCAGCAGAAATTCTTCTCATGTAATAACGGTAATAGTTCCTTTTTCCTTTTTATGTTATCGATTGCTTACCTTCAGTTTACTTTATCCTTTATTCGTTCAATTTTTCTATACATTCTCCCTTTATTGGGTGTATCAGCAGATTGTAGATCTTTGTAATTGCGGAATTGGAAAACATTGATGAACAACATTGAAAAGTCAACCAAAAAACATACGTAAAATTTGACTCAAATATTAAGGAGTTGAGAGTACAGAGAAGATCTAAAATCTTGTTCAAAAATAAAATAAATTTAGCTTATTGTGTTCATTTAATTATAAAATTACTCAGAATTATATTCTTTGCCCCCGTTTTTTTTAAACGTGCCATTAAAAAGAACAACAGCAGAAATTAGTAATTCTCGAACTTGTTTTCTAGTTATCCCCACCAGTTAAGTAAAGCCTTAAAGAGGAGTAAGGAAACCTCTTACTATCAATACGTACTTATTCTACTGCATAATAAATTGCATCTACAAGTCATAAGCAACATTTGATTGACTCAAATCAATAAATGGGTTAAACAGAATTAAAAATCTTAAACGCTCTAAAAAATAAAAAAAAAAGTGCTCAGTTTCACAAAAAGTAAACTTGACTTCGAATTATAGAATATAGAATTATAGGTTTGCACAAAATTAAATTACATAGGTTATCTTCGATTATTATAGGTTTTTCAGGGGATTGTAAAAATTCTTCTGTTTACAGAAGTTTTCGAAGTATAAAGGTTTGAATTATCGACAGTTTATTGTATTCATTTAATTTTATTTGAGACAAATTAGTTAAAAGGAATTTTAAGTCATTAATTGAAGAATTTCTAGTCAGTATACTAAATGAATTAACATAAGAATAATGCAGAGATATTATTGGTTCAATAAAATTACATTTCTTTATTTCCAGTGTTTATAATTAAAAATTATTGAAGGAATGTGTTCTAAGTTCTAAGTTCCATTACACCAAACCCTCGGTTTGCATCTAAAATTGGAACGCATATCAAAACGTAGCAAATCGAATTAATGATCTCCATGTATTGTAATTTTGTGACTGACGCAAACTAAAGTAAACGAAGCAGCTTCGAAACCACAATAATTTTTTTACGACACAACTTCGAAATGCGGTAATCTTTTGAAGGCTGTAGTGTATTTCATTTAAAAATCCGTGAACTTTGGTGAAATCTAAGCAGATTCTAGGATCGGCTCATTCCTTTTTGGTTTCGTCTGTCGAATATAATCTCAACAATGAAGACAACTAGACTCACAGCCCAGAAAGTACCGAGAAGTTGAAATGCCACCAGCAAATGCTGCATGCCGGCTGATTTGTATTCATTTGGCGATGTAAAGCGCTGAGTGTATCCACCTTGAACAGAATAATCAAAAGCGATTGCCTCATAATGCTGATACAAGCCGGACGAGTGAATTCTATAAATGAAATATTCCAAATCACGCCATACGGGTGAATCTATCTGCATTGGAAATCCCATGTGAAACGATCCGAAGCAAATATCCGAGAGACGAAATTTCGGTTGCTTCAAATACTTTTGCTGTAGAGCGATAAAGTGCCAGCGATCATCGGTGATAAGGTAGGCGTAGGTGTTGTTCATTGCGTCTCTGTGCTGAGCTATAGTGTCTGGATCGACGGTGAATATGAGCCGATCAAATTCCGGCAACAGCTCAGCCACGTCTTTCAGAAATTCATATTCGTAGTCAATCATCATGACTTGAATGTTGGCAGCGATTAGGTCATCGATTGTGTTGATTTGTTGCCGGAAGAGGTTCACCGTGAGGATACTTCCAAGGAAGCTGGTGTAGAAGTACGTGATGACGGCGGTATGAAGCAGCATTATTGTGAATAGAAAAAACTCCCAGTTTGTTGGCTTTTTGAAGGTTCGCGGTGCTGTGATGTTCAACATCAAACATATTCCCACCAGGACTGCGCCAATTGGATTTCGCTTTCCTAGCAATAGACGCTCGTACGAATGCAGGAGGATGATGAAGCAGATGATGGCTGCGAAGTACATCGCCCAGACTCTCCATTCAAATGGTTTAATTGGATACAGATAGTTCGTGATTAGGTTGAAAGACGGCACCATGATGCACCATTGGACCACCAGAAGCGGATAGCTCTGATCGATTTCAGTCTTGTGGTAGAGCGCATAGGCGTGGGCACTCATTTCAATCTTATCGTCCTTTATCAGTTCGATTACTTGCTTCATGTTCACGGCAGTGGTGGATGAGTTCATCGAATACTCGCGGATTGCTCCTTTCATGTGTTGAATGAATGACTTGAATATGCGATAGGACGTGCCCTGAATTACAGTTCGATTTTCATGGCTGTGGAATTTAAAAACCCTTGGGATGTCCGCTCGGAGGGGCGTCAAAAAGGGGTGGCCTCCGACTCCACTGGTCAGGTACTCTGCCCAGTTTTTCATGTCGAGTATCAGTCCCGTTCGATTGGATACTTCAAAGTGTGGGTAAGTCCGGAAGCCGTAGTAGTTCTCTGTTAAATTCGACGATGCAAAGTAAACGTGAGTGTTGGTGAATCTCCTCTTGTATAAGTAGAAGAGTAGGTTTTCAATTGTTTTCATGTCATCTACAGGATCTAGGAGCACAATCAGTCCCATGTAATAGTGCCAACCGAGGAGAGTTTTGTCGTGTACCTTGAAGATAGAGTCATCGATGGTGTGTGTAAAAACTATCGCCATGTAATTGCGCTTGGTTAAATATCGCAACTGGTAGCTTGTGAAGTTAGTCGTGACGTACTGAGGAATTCCAACTGCGCGATGCATTTGGCCAACAAAGCGATCGATGTGCTCATCCTTGCAGGTGTCACAGTAAAACATGAGGAATTCCTGCGTTTGTATAAACTTCGTCATTGCCACAATAGATTTCAGCAGAAACTCTGAATACCAGTTGTGCGATGGTGGGACAAGGAGGAGCACCGAGAAGAAGAGTCGAAATATGTTGTAAGACATTTCGAAAAGCGTTAAGAACTAAGGGTTCGTTTTAAGGCTGCATGTCTTATAAATGTGCTTGGATAATGACTTTTTGATTGGTTTGTTGGCTTCCTTGTACTCTTTCGAATTGCTGATGATGATGGGTCTCCGGGGAACTCAATTGCCAAACAGAAAACAAGGTGATGTAGACGAACGATTGTACTTATTTACTTATGGATGTTAACGGTCTGTTACAAAGTTCATTAAATTGACGGCTGAAATAGATTCCAAATATTTACAGATGTGATAGGCTTACTAGTAGTTTGTGCATAAAAATGAATGGACACGTAATTAGTAGCCCATTTTCAGAACTTCTCTTCGGAGATGTTAGTCAGCTATTAGCTGAGCGAGAAACGGGGTTCATAGAAGATTTGTTGGATGAGAAGAAAATGTTGACATTTACACTTGAGTCTTAGGGTGGGTCATCGATGATATGTGTAACAAATTGTTAATGTCTTTCTGTGAATTGATTTGAGCCAACGAAATATATCGATAATCTTCCATTCGACATTAAAATAAGAACAAATGGTTGGTGACCGTGTCAGTGACTATGAAAACGGTGACAATGTTTCCTTTACATCACATCCCTGGTACTGACGCTTCTTGTGTTAGTTAACATTGGACCAAATTTCATAAAAAAAACTTTCCATTTTTTTGAGTACTACTTTCAGAAGAGGTAACTTTAAAAGGTGATAAAAATGCAGAGAAATCATTAATTTTGATTCTTTCTATTATTAAAGCTTGGTAGAAGAAAACAGTTGGAATTTTGAAGTGAAATGAGGACGTTGGTTGTGTGAGAAACAAAACAACGAAGAAGGATGTTGGTTTCCCATAGCTTCCTGAATTTTACTGTCAAACATTAAATTTAAGAATAGAACATTTAAGTTGATCACTTGAACTAAGTTTTACTTGTGATAGAGCGCCTAGGCGTGGATTAATAGATTACAAATTATAAATATTTTCCAAAACGTGTTTTTTTTTATTCTAATAAAAGCTACTGCGATTGTACATCATTTCAGTATATGTCCTTCATTTGAAGCGTAAACAACAATCATTTTTTTTCACTCAAATATGTGTGTCGAACTTTGTGCCTGAAAAAGTGTTTTTGCGGGAAGTTTTTCTTCATCTTTCGTCCTGGGCAGCCAAAAAAGTTTGACGATGAAGTACTGAAAGCTTTACTCTATGAAGATTATTGCCAAACACAAAAAGAGCTCGCAAAATCTTTGGGTGTCACTCAAAAACGTTTAAAAGCAGCTGGATATATTCAAAAGCAAGGAAATTTGGTTCCACATGAACTCAAGCCGGGAGACGGCAAAAGGCGGTTTCGCATGTCCGAAATGCTGCTGGAACATCGCAAAAGGAAGTCTTTTTTGCATCGGAATGTTACTGGTAAAGAAAAACGGATCCATTATGACAACCCAAAGCGCAAAAAATCATATGTTAAACCCGGCCAACCAGCCAAATCATTGGCAAAGCCGAAGTCGGTGGGATCAGAAGGGTGTGCTGTATTATGAGCTAAAACCGGGTGCAACCATCGATGGACAACGCTACCGAACACAATTAATCTGTTTGAAGACAGCAGTAGCCGAAAGCCAGTACGCCCGGAATATGCGACCAGACACGAGGCAAACATTTTCCATCATGACAACGCTCGGCCCCACGTTGCTATTCCGGTTAAGAACCATTTAGAAAACAGTGGATGGAAAGTTTTACCCCACCCGCCTTATAGCCTCGACCTTGCCCCTTCCGACTAGCATTTTTTCCGGTCATTGTAGAACGCCCTCACTGAAATACGGTTCACATCAGAGAATTATTCTTGGTTGCCAAGCCGGCGCAGTTCTTTAGGGATGTTCTTTGGGATGGAGAAAGAAGGGAAACAGTCAAAGCCTCAGATGGGCAATAATTTGAAAAATACTATTGTACGTTTTTCTTAGATAAACGTTCAAATTTAAAAAAAAAAAAAAAAATGCACAAATAAGGTTAATATACCCAATAAATGACGTTTTACTCAACAGAGTGTATAAAAAATTGTTGTGTTCGTTAATAAGAAGTATGTAGGTACCAAATTTACGTCTATAGATCTGTCTATGTTGTGCATTTATCTGGTATTAATCCAAAGGCAAAAAGGCATTAAGACAGTAAGACAGAGTTTCCAATACGAGTTAATGTCATTTCTAATCCTTTTTACACTAAATTAACTGCGGCAAAATGTTCGTTCCTGTTATTAAAAGATATTATAGTAACCCTTTTAGTGCCACCTTCAAAACCAGGATACCCAATTAGCTAGCAATCAATCAACAACAGCTAATAGTAACTTGCAATTAGAAGGTGAATAGGAATTGTACATAAAGCATCTCCCGGGGAGTATTTCCATTAGTTTAGTTCGCATTTCAAGGCATAAGCATGTCGTCAGTGATTCGGTTGGTTTTTCTTACCATCGCTATCGGTTCTCTCGGTATTTTAGCCTACCAGAACGTATCTATTGTCAATGAAACGCTTCTTATTGACATCATCAAATGGGGCGATAAATTAAAGGGCTTTTCGAATATTCCCATATTGGCTGGTCGCCGAACACTAGATGACCTGGACAAATTCATCGTGAAGCTCCACGCTACGTTCCAACGACCCACATTCATGCTGACAAGGAGAATTGAAAACTTCGCCTTCCGCTACCACATCCACAGTGATTCGTTGATTTTGGTTTTCTTCCGTGGCATTGACGACATGGTTCTGGATATGGTGGACAACTTTTCTGTCGGACGGCGGCGAATGTGCGTGTTGTTCGTGCTGACCAAGCCTCCGATTGCGCACTATGAACTTCGTGATATCGTGATGTACATTTGGAATTCCAACTACATGCAGGCATCTTTGATATATCGCAACGTGCGGGGTGAGGATTTCTTGGTCACATTTAGGCCGTACTCTGTGTTTGAGACGAAAAGGGTACGGGCCAGCCAGTATATGACGTCGGAGGTGTTCACGTTGAAGATCAAGGACAGCCTGGACGGGTATAAAATAAAGTCGCCGGTGAAGGCTGACGTGCCGAGGGTGTTCAAAGTTAAGGACTACAATGGACATATCCAGACCAAGGGCTACGGTTATCAGCTCTTCATGGCGTTCGTGAAGCACAGAAACGCCACTTTTGAGGAGTACACACCGGCTGCAGGGACTGGTGAAAGCTCCTATCGAAAAGAAGTGTTTGAGCTAATCTCGGCGGGTGAGTGTGAGATGAGCTTGCACCCGCAGGTTATGCAGCCTTTTCGAAACGTGGAAGGTAGCTATCCACTTGGAATAAATGACGTGTGCCTTATGATCCCCATTGACAATGAGATTCCTGGCTATATGTACCTGGGAAGGCCTTTGCAGCGCGATGTCTGGCTGATGCTGATCTTTGGCACCTTCTACATGGCCTTTATTTTCATGTGGATCCGTCCGAACTCTGACCGGACTCAGCACAGGGACTACAGTCGGTCCCTGCTGCGGTGCATCGGGTACATGCTGAACATATCCACGTGGGAACATCACTCGAACGTGACATGGCGTTACTTTTTCGTGAACAAATCTGTCTGGATCTTGGGCTTCCTCGTCTCCACGTGGTACTGTGCTCTGTTGAAGAG
Organism: Syritta pipiens; assembly: GCA_905187475.1. NCBI lineage: Eukaryota > Metazoa > Arthropoda > Insecta > Diptera > Syrphidae > Syritta > Syritta pipiens. Next base: position 67,043,907 of record LR994571.1, on the reverse strand, counting down.
TTTTCTCACCACGACTGTCTTTGGGCCTCAGATTGACTCTGAAAATGAGTTCTTAGCGTCGGGTTTGAAGATTCTGGTAACGCATTTTGACATAGACGATGGCTTGAGGATGGCTCAACTGAGCAGAGATATCCGGGAGCTTTTTGTTGCCACAAACTCAGACACGTTGGTGGAACATCGAGATAAATTAAACACAACTTACGCTTATGCTGTTCCATTGGATCGATGGCATTTCCTTGATTTGCAACAAATGTATTTGCATCGGCCAATTTTCCGGATTTCAAATATTTGTTTCTTTCAGCATTTCCTTGCGTATCCGATGAGACAGGACTCACGTTTGAAATACTCGTTGAATGCGTTTCTCCTGATGGCACATCAATCGGGCTTAATAAATCATTGGTGGGGCTTGGATATTGAGTACGCTGTTCACGGGGGCTATGCTAAGATCTTAACTGACTCATGTGCCCTCGAACCAATGAATTGGGATAAGTTATTGCTGGCATGGAAAATCCTGGCGGTTGGATTAGTTGCAAGTGGCGTTGTGTTTGTGGTAGAAGTAGCCGTTCCAGTCATCGGGTGGTGGCAAAATCGAGACAGGCGTTGAGGAATGTCAGTCGAGTTGGCCATTTTTTCGAAACGAACTTCTTGTTTTACTCAAGTTAAGTTAATAAATTTAAAATGTTTGCTAAGTTGAGTGAAGACATTCATTTTGATATATTCAGAAATAGTTATTTAGTATGAGAAAAGAACGGAAGAATAAAAGGTTGCATATATGATTAGAAATGCCTGAGTAAGAAGCATTTTGTAAAATGGTTTACATATTTTTGAAAGATAATTTCAGACCTTCAAATGTTAGTAAGAAAACGAGTATACTCTTGGTTGATAGGAACCGCCGGTACAGAGGCATAATAGACTTGTGGACTTAAGACTTAGGTACATAAAAATGAAAATAATGGAAAGAATATGAATTTTTATTATTAACCACCAGTGGCCATATTCAAAAACACACCCAAAGCTTACTTTTTTTTCTGAAGCCTCCATAATTCGAAAACCTCTCTAATTTGAAGTTTTTTCCTTGTCCTATGAAATTCGAATCATCCAGAGCTTACTGTACTAACAATTCACAACTGCCAGCGGAAAATGTTACTTTAGCTGTTTCTATTAGCTCTTTGTTCTTGTGTTTTAATGCATTTGATTTTTTTTTATAGTTTCGGTAATTGAGAATAGCTGTAGTCAGACAGAAAAGGTTGTCATTGTGAAATGGTGTTTGCCGTAGATTATTATATTATTAGAGGTTAACTTCCAAAAGAGGCGCAATTTTGTGCCAAGTTTCTTTCTTTATTTAATCAGTATGTTTTATCATAATCTTTATGATATAACAAGACAGACCTGAGGTAACGCCTTTGTGGGATATTTACGAAAAAGATTCAATATTTTCAAATTAGTCGAGCACATGAAAGAACATATTACACATAAAACCACTAAATCGAAAACAAATTTTAAAGCCACATGAGTTTTTAAGACTTGAATATTACTAACCAAAGACTTCTTTTCATTTATTCGCGCAACATAAAATTTGGTTAATTTAAGCAATATTGCTCAGAAACGCATATAATTGCTTTAAAATGGATTGTATAAAAATTTTTGGTTTTTTGACTTTTCTTGTATTTACAACATTTAGGAAAATAAAGTATTACTTACTTGCTTACAAATGTCTACTATTTTTTCAGCAGTTCTAGCCAGATTTTATTTTTTATACGTCTGCATAACGCAGAATTTTTTTTGTTTTTTAACGAAAATCCGCTTACTTTGTGAAAAGCAGGACGATTTTCAGAATGTTTATAGATCAAGTTGAACAAATAAAATTTGCTGGCAAGAGATTGGGAATCAATTAAAAAAGTTTGATGTAGGAAGCAATTATAGATCTTTAAAGACTTGTTTGATTGAAGTTTTAATTGAGTTTCGTAATTGAAACATTTGACAAATCAGGAATGAAGGCGTCAGTAAATCTGTTAAGTGTGAACAGAACATTTAAATTGATAAGAATTTTCTTTATAAGACTATATTGCTGTACAGCATTTGCATTAAAAACATTATAAAGTGTTCCAAAGGCTTAGGGATTGCAATTCAATTTAACAGACTTTTTTTTTTAAACCGGTTGGAGGTGGAGGAGGTATGCATTACATTATGCAATGATGATACCAAAAATAAGAAAAAAAAATCGTTCAAATGCAAAAATTAAGAACAAAGAAAGAACTAACTACACCCCAATACATTACTCAATTTGGAATAATCATTTTTTTATTTAACTTTTAAGAATGTCCAGGACACATATGTACTTGATTTTACATAACTTTATTTTAAGTTTTTATCCGAAAGTCAATCCATTGCAGTAGCTCGAGTTCATCAGGCACAGCTTCAGCCTCAAAATGTTGTAACGCAGAAGCCAGAAGGATTCAGCTTGTTGAGCCACAAAAAGAATGGCGATGATGAGGAGCATTAAATTAAATAAGGAAAACATTTTTGTCCCAGTTTCTGCAAAACCAGACGTTGTAATAGGAACGAATGAAGATACTTCAGTGAAAATACATGAACTAGTTCAGGTTTTTATACCTTTTTAATTCTAGAGCATGGCAGGTGATGTATTTGTTTTCTTTTTTCTTAAAGTTGTACAAATATGTACATACGCATCGCGAAATTTGTAGTTTTCTTGTTGCTTAGACACACTTGAATCAATATCAATAGAACAGACAAGAAAAGTAATGCTGGCGCATGTAATGCGTATATGTATCAAATACTGAACTATCAATCATGTAATGTATGGCTTAGAATGTGTTAAGTCACAGAGCGCTGCCGCTGTCGGCTTCCCAAAAACTTGACGTGATAGAAAACATTTTACTACAATAAATGCCCCAACCTATTCAAAATACAAGATTGGTGAGAGTTTGTCAAAAATCCTTTTCCAGTTGATTTGAAGACACTGATGCTGGACACTTATTACTAAAGTTTATTTTACTGAAGAAATAATTGATTTCTTTTTAAAAAAATATTGTTTATTAGTAAAGAAATGACGGTATGTTAGTTAACATTTGTTGATGCTATACAGATTTATAAGCTATATATTAATGCGGAACACGTTCGCTTTCGGAAATCGCACTCAATTCATTTCCTAGTCTTTCATCGTGACAAATGTCAAAAACACTAAATTGAGACATTTCTCTTACAAAGATTTATTTATTATTTCTTGAATTACATTTTTATTCAATTACTTTTTGGCGTTATTCATTCCGTAATTTTAAAAATATGTGGCGAAAGAAAGCACTAATGCGACATCGTTTCTTGCACCTTGAATTGCCAACCACTGAACCTCGAGCGGTAAACCAATATGTCTTCGATGGTACAGGGACTTTTAACAAAAACTTCAAAGTAAATAAACTTAAAAATGCTTTCAGAATACACTAAAATTGCCGAATCTAGACCACCAATTCAAGAAATGAGAAGCATTCAGCCGGTGAGAATAAGAATGCTAAGCGATGATAGAGCAAACTTAGCTTTCGGATCATGGGGACTGCCGAAAATAATTCATGAAATCTGCAGTGATGATCGCCGAACTCAATTGTGCGCGTTAAATACCCTGTCAGAGCTGTTATTGAACAGTTTGGAATGCCAGCGGGCCATTCGTGAATTTGAAATTGTGAGAAGGTAATTGTTGGAGCTGTCTGTTTTAAAATTAGAGTTCGGCATTCGGTATTATTCGGTAGCTCACTTGATACCAGCTTATAGAGAAAGATGTCAAGAAGCAATACCGAAAAAAAGTCCTGCCCAAATCTGTTCCCGCAGATTGTATCGATCCAAATGTGTGGCTAATTTAGACTTTTCATGTGCCATGTTTGAGCTTCTTTCCGTAGTTATAATTTTTTCCCTAAAGATTTGTTTTTTTTTCTTAACGTAGCTTTATATGTTGTGCAAGCTTGTTGGAAAAGCTTTTATTATAAGTGTTGTTAATAATCACTCTATATGGCTGATTTGGGCTGTGTGCACGCCTGACCAGCTCTTAGCCTTTTCATGTCTAATTAATTCGGCCATAAAAGGGTCAACCTTCAGTCAACAGAGGGCTTTCTTGGAATATAGAAAAAGTTTGCACATGCAGATGCATTTTGGAATAGAATCCGTTTACCGTTTTTAAAAATCCTGTGTAAATATTCTTTTTATTAACGACCTATATCTGAGTCATTTTCGGAAGCTTTCTCTAACATTTTCTCTAACAACTTATGCATGGAACCCGATGAGGGTTCACTACTCACAATTTTTGTAAAGCTGTGCATGGGTTCACGTACGTTTGCGAGAGCTTGAAAGACATCCAGTCCTATTCTGAAATGTCTAGCTTTGTAGCCATTGCAGAAAACGATAATAGGCTGTTGCACGGTGGTTATGCAATATAGTTAAATACACGTGTATCCGTTTTCTACGTGTACCCATGTCTAAGGTGCCGTGTAATACTCCAACACGTGTCATGTTTAAAGTCTGGAGCTCTAGTTGTAAGCCACCTTCTCTATCAAGAAATGTTGGAATCGTGTATATCTTGTAGTGAGATCTTCACGAGTTACTTCGCTTAGAGGTATGTCAGTGGATTTCCTTTTTTGGTGTGCGAGCAGCGACGAAAGAAACAGAGTTATGTGGAATGGATTCCCTTATGTAGGAGCCTCTTATCGTTTTTAGGTTCTTCAGAAAAAACCATGTTTGACTACTAGTCTGCAGTGTTTCGTCAAAGCATGGGACTTTTTGTCACGTTAAGGTATGGAAACTGCCCACGAGATTCTCCATTTTTTGGTGATGGTATTCATTACCATGCAGCCCCTAAAAATGATTATGCGAAAAGGTATTTAACGGCTCTTCAAGGAAGGTATAATGCCTCCGGCGCCGGTGTAACGTGTATTTATGAGACTAATTTCTTTAACCAACTACAACATCTCTAGTGGTATTAATTCCTGATATCAGAAAGTACTGAAAAGACAAGTTTCATTAGACGTCTTCTGACGAATAAGTTTTCGAAGCGCTTATCGTTGCTGTTTCTCCAAAAATGAAAAAAAATATTCAGTTTTCTTCCTCTATAACGCTCTCTAAATGTCCATTTGAGTGAACAAAAAGTCTAATGGGTATTTTTCTATAAGTAAACATTTTCATGTGGGGTGTATGAAGAACCAATACTAGTTTATTGTATTATAATGACAAAAAATAGAATCTTTTTAATGCTAACAAACAAATGACACCCATTGGTTAAAAAGAATTACAATTAAATTTAATGACTAGGTCTTTTCAGATTACAAAATATTTTAATAAGAAGAATTATGAAAAAGAAGAGGGATCAAACCATCGTGCCCATCATTCTCCGGTGTTATGGTAACGCGATGTAACTACTTGCCAAAGCCTCGAAGATATGTGAACGTTTTATTTTTTAGGAATACTCGCTTGCACATTGGAAGCTGCTATTCAAATGGCCCATCGAATGAATTTAATAGGATCTTTTTATGGCATGGTTGAGAGTGGCGACCATCGTAGAAAATGCTCTTGCATCTTGAAGAGACTTACCCAACATCCACAAGGTGTGTACAGCATTTCTTTTGCAGATCGCTTTTGAAACGTGAAGGTAATTCTTGAAGAAAAACTGAACGGTGTTCCGTGTGGTTTAAATTTAGCGATTAGCTTAAACCAGAAGTCAACTTGAACTCTTGCATTGTAAACTGTTGGAGACAAAACAAAAACAAGCTTATGAACCTCTTGTTTTAAGCACTACTTAAAAAAACAAACTTTTCTACCTAAAAGACGTTTAAATATTCAGTATATCTTTGTTCCAGTTGTTGATTATTTCATTCATGAAACTGAATGGTTCGGCATCCTGTCAGACGTGCTAGAAGACAATTTCGTTGGATTAATGGATCCGAATTTCTTGGAGCACTTCAGTCACTTCCTAGAACTGTATCCTCAATTAGGACTCGATCGAGGGTTCTTTGAACTGATTCTCCACGAAATCCCAGAAAAACAAGAAAACCAACAGATTCTCTTGAAGTGCTTTGCATTCTTACTGAACTGCAAGGAAGGCCAGGACAAGTTAGATAAGTGCGATGGAGTCCGTGTCCTGTACGAGATATTCATGGACGAAGATCTGACAACACATGAATATGTCGCGCAGGCGTTGCAAAGTGCTACAGCAGCTAGTCAGACATCGCTTTGGAGGTGTAAGGAGTTTTGGGATTTACCACTGGCGCTAATAAGACGGGCTCACGTCAAGGGTAACGAGAAGCAGCAGTTGTATTGTTTCAAGGTATTTCAATTGCTTTCATGTTCATGTTTTAAGTTTGATATGCCGAATTTCTTTACAGGCTCTTCGGCAGATAGCTACCATGCCATCGGTGAAAAAATTCTTGCGCAAAGTTTGTATACCGCAAATACGCAGTGTTTGGTGCCGAACGGAAAAGGTTAAGCAAGCCAAGGAGCAGCTTTGGAATTGGATAGTGTTAGATGTCTGGAATCGATAAGTGATTGCTGTGGAAGATTTTATTCTATCAGTAGCTAAAACTGTATTGCGACCTTATTAGATTTGCAAATCGCGGAAAATGTATTTTTAATGTGTTTTCAAAATGATTCAAAAATATGCCAATGAGTAAATTATTTCGGAGTGTTATTTTAATGTTGAAACAAATTAATAGTCTCTGCTTAGATATTGTATACGATCTGTTATTGAGAATACTTCTTAATTCCGTCCGCTGTTTTTTCTGGTAAGAATTCAACTGATGGTGTCATTTAGAGCTTCAAATTTTAAATGTGCATTTAATTACACGTGTACCCAGACACGGATACACGTGTATTTAACTATATTGCGTAAGTACAGTGCAACTGCCTATTCACGTCTTCTGCAATGGCTACAAAGCTCGATATTTTAGAATAGGATTGGATATCTTTCAAGAACTCGTAAACGTGCTTGAATGTATGCATATCCTTGTAAACATTGTGAGCGGTGAAGACTAATCGGCATCCAGCAAAAGAAGTTAAGTCTAACATCGGAACATCCAAAAATGTACAGTTCGAAGCACACGTTCTATTTATTGCGCAAATGTTTCCTTTATAATGCCCCAAAACAGTTTACAACACCCCCACAGTGGCCTTATTTTTACCCCAATTAACACCTATGACATGTGATAAAAAGGAGGACAAAAAAAATTAAGAAAGCAGCTGTTGTAACTCAATGGCTGACTACAAATATATAGTCATTAGTGACAAGTCACTGAACTAGTCAAATGACTGTAAGTTAAATGCATCTGTTTAGCCACTTAATGCAATCGCTTGGTCTTTTGACTTACAGTCAATACAAAATTACTGACTTTTAAAGTTAACGTTGTAAGATTAGCCCATGAGTTTTATTTAAAGGATCTAGTCAATTGACTGCGATTCAATCACTAGTAATTGTTTCAATCGCTTATAAAATTAAGTTTTCTCGCTTCTTCACCATTTCTGTTCCTTTTGCTATTAGATAAACAACAAATTTATATGCCTTTAAAAAAAAATTAAAGAATTGGCTTTTAATATCAATTATATAAATGTAGAGACTATAGTTCGATGTGTGTACTAAAATAAATTAAAAAAACAAATCGGCTTTTTATATTTTCCTATATTCACCTCGCTTTGCCTGCTTGCTCTGTAATTTTTCACCCTTCATTCATCAGTATTGTTTAAAGGGATCGCATATCATTCGACAATAACATAATTAGTTACAGAATGATTATCTTCTAAAAAACGGAGTTAGATGAAAACGAAAATTAAAGATTATCTGACTACATTCAATAGATGACTGCAATCGTCCAAACTCTGGCAGTCATCATTTGAGCGGCACACCATTAACCCTTCTTCAATTATTGCCACGAACCAAAAAAAAAAACACCCCCACGGACAAATGAAAAGAAAATGCACCTTCACGATAAATAATGACTAATCTTAAACGGGAATATTTTACATAAAAAATAAAATTAATTTTTGTATATGTATGTACACGATATATTCATATTGCTACGTTGTCGCTGATGTGCTGCTTGGCTTGGCAATCGTTGGCACAAAACTTTGTTCTGCATCTAGATTGTTTCCTAGCGTCCAGTAGCTCCAGCGAATCCCTGTGGGCCCCGTCCTTGTAAGGTGTTGATGTCTGGAAATAAATTGATTAGTTTTCCAACACTTCAATACATTTTTATCATTTTAATGATTGGCATGACGTTTCTGACATGACACGAAATTTTCAAAACGCCGCGCTATGAGTAATCGCCGCGAGATAAAATTTCTAGATATATTAAATCATTGAAATGATCGGCGGACACCGTTCTTTTTTTTTTTTAACTCACTGCTGTTTCCAGATCCTGCAGCTTGCAGATTGTCGCCAGCTGATAAGATTCCGGGTGCTCCTCCAAAGCCTCCGGTGTACTTGACGTAGTTCACCGCCGCTGGGGTTGTGATTGCGCCTGAAAAGGGCAAAGTGATTTCTAGTGCGCCTAGTGATATGCAAAACTCACCTTGGAAAGCGACTGCTGGTGCTGCTGTTGTAGGCGGAGGCCGCACAGCGTAGCCAGGCTTATTGGTGCCTCCCAGGACTCCTGGAGCTCCGCCGAAGCCGCCGGTGTACTTCACGTAGTTCACCGTCGCCGGAGGTGGAGTTGTGACGTCGTCTGCAAGGAGTAAATGCGTGTATTTAAAGGACTTGGTAGAATGAAAAACTCACTTCGGTTGACAATCACTGGGGCAGCCGTCGTTGCCTGTGGTCGAACGGCGTATCCGGGCTTGTTTGTGCCTCCCAGAACCCCGGGCGCTCCTCCAAACCCACCGGTGTATTTCACGTAATTCACTGTCGCTGGAGGCGGAGTTGTGACGCTGTCGATTCTCCCGACAGCACCGAAATCGCCACTAAACTTACCTGGTCCTGTCGCATCTAAAAAACGGGCAGTGAGTGTGCGTGAGAATTGTGTTCGCCTAAGGACTCACCTTCATCCGTAAGCTTGGTGAAGGGACCCGGCGCAGGGACCACCTCGTTTGTCTTTGCTGCAAAATTATTATTGTGAATAGAATTTACTTGAGGTTGCGAGTCGGAGTTGTTCGTCTCGTCTGGTTGGGGCACAATGGCCGTGGTGAATATTGGCGATGGAGTCGGCGAAGTTGCGATAAATGTCTGTGGTGTGGTGGGAACAGATTGGGATAGGATAGAGTTATGAAGGAAACTCAGCGTAGGTAGCTCGGATGAAATGGACTTTTGAATTGTGACGCCGTCGACGGACTGGCCCTCCGCCTCGACCGACGGTGGCAGGAGGTCATTGTGGATCGACTGGGGATCACTGCCCACTGGCAGGCTGAAAGGCACGCCCGGGCCAAGATCGGGATCGTTGACGTCGCTTAGCCAGGATGGAATTGTTGCGCTGTCGAAAGCAAACGCCTCGGTGGTCGTTGTTGGTGGGGCAGTTGTGGTCGACGGCAGGAACGGCTTGAATGTTGCCAGTGGGGGGAGTGATGGTCGTGGTGCTGGCGTGGTAAATGCGAACGGTGACTTGAACCCGGAGGGCTGGGCAGCTGACTTAACTGTGAACTGGGAGATTCGATTGGCTACAGATGGCTGAGTTGCTGCGAATGCTGGTGTTGATGTGAAAAAGCGGTTGCTTATCGGTGAAGGGGTTGAAGGTTGGTTGGAAAAGAACTTGAAATGAAATGGGCTTGGGGTGGACAGGTGCGGTTTCTTGGTTGTGGTTGTGGTGGTGGTTGGTGGCACTGCTTGAACAAACACCTGTGACTGCTGCGCAAGTCCTGGAACGTTGAGGGTTTTCAGGTCTTCGAATGGCTCCAGAGGCGGCAGCAGGTCGTTCGACAGCGTGTGATTGTACTCGTTGTTGTCCTCGGGCACTTCGAACGAAACTGCCACAGAAAGGTCAGGATCATCGACTCCGACTAGCCACGATGGCAGAGTTAGTGAGTTCCCACCCGGCAACTCGTAGATCTCAGTCGACTTGCTGCCACCTCTCGGTGCAGGTGATCTGGTTGTGGACGGAGGAGGAGGACGAGGCGTTGTGGTTGTTGTTGTGGTGGTGGTTGTAGTCGTGGTGGTGGTTGTGGTTGTGGGATACGTCCTCACCGTGGGCCTTTGAGTTGTTGTGGTGCTCGGATCGTATTTCTGCGGTGGTATCAAGTCCCATGATATAACTTTGAACGAGTTCTCGTCGCCCATTGGCATGTAAGGCACACCGGGACCTACATCGGGATCATTTAAATCGGCAAGCCACTCGGGTAGCGCGTACGCCTGTGGCTCAGCTTCATCGGCGACAGCGTCGTTCGGCAGTGCAACTGCAATGGGTTCTAAAGTGTTGGGAGGGGAGTTGTTAAGTGATTGATCAGCAGGAGGAATGTTAGGAAAGTTATTGTTGTTGCTACTATCACCATTAGAAGTTGAAGAAGAAGCTGAAGAAGGAAAATTATTACTAGTACTAGCACTACTTAAACTACTACGGGTAGAAGAGGAAGAGCTACTCATGTGAACATGGCTGCGTGTGACAGTAAGAAGATCAGCAGTAGAAGGGTCAAGCTTAAGATCAGCTATTAGTATTTCTTGTTGTTGTCTATCGATGATGTGTTGTGGTTGTGGTTGTAGTGTTTTGGAATGCGTGCGGTCGTCAGTGTCACTGGTCGTCATTGTTGTCGATTCGATAATTGTTGACTCACCAACGCTTGGTGGGAGCAGGATATCATTCGGCTTCTTAATCTCAGTTATACCGGAGGCATAATGGGGAATTTCAAATTGTACTCCTTTAGCTAAGACGACTTTTCTGCCATCTGGAGTTTTAATTGGTTGAGAATACTTCACCGGAAAGCCGTAGCTATCGACGGCATCTCCTAAATTGTCAAGTAATGGTGGTTGTAGTTCTAATGGGAATGGTGTCTCGAGTTTTTCTGAAAATGGAGGATATATGGAAATTTTGGTTTCGTACTTTGTGTGGATCCTTAAACTATGAATTGCCAATAGAAATGTCAAACAGGATGTTTTGTTAGTGATTGGTTAGCAAGTAGTTACGACACGGATGTTGACATTCGGTTTTGCCGCATAAGGTAAAGGTTACAAGGTAAGCCACAATTTTTATTATTAAGAAAGTAGTCTGTAGACATGTCAGAACTTAGTCATTAAAAGAGTTTAAATGCAGATGTGGTAGACTTAACTTGGTGGCATCTGAAAAAAGTGAGTTCAAGAGCTTTCAAGAAAATTTACAAATATTTTGGATACTTTCAAAACATTAAATAATAATCTGTGTAACAGTCTTAAGAGGGCCAGAGCCTAGAATTTTCGTAAAATATTATTTTCGAATGAAATGTAGAATTTTGTGTATGATCTTAGGAGCAAAACAATCAGGATTATAAGTCCAACTTATTTGATTCTGAGCAAAATGTTTTTTTTTGGATTTATATCAGAAAAGGCAACATTAATTAAAAAGAACACTATGAATAGACAAAACACAGTGAAACAAAAAAAAAAATATGTGATACCTATCAGAGTCAAGTTCAATATGCAATATCTCACCCGTTTTTGTAACATTTCAAAAGGTAATAAATTGCAACTTAATTCTGTCCCTCAAGCTGATTTCGCCACTAAAAACTTGCTTATAATGGTTTTTTTTTCCACTTGAGAATTTTGAATTTAACTTGTGAACGCACCCTTTCACTAATCATTGAACTGTCATTGTCAATTTATTCAGCAAACTCAACGTTCTCATTATTGTAAAGTACACGAACGAGCAACGTCTGAAAATTATGAAAAATTTCTACCAAAATACGGAGTCGGTGAGCGCAAACAGGTAATAATAAGTCTAGTGCGAAAATTTGAGTCTACATATTCGTTGTGTGATGTTGCGGTGTCAGTGAGGCAACGGGTTCGATGAACTATCGAAAAAACCGCTTTCGTTCTGGCGTCCGTAGCAAACGATTCTAATCAGTCAACTCCGCGGCGTTCCCAAGAATTGGGTATCGCTCAGACCACATTATGGCGAATTTTACGTAAGGATTAGAGGTCCAGATTTCAAACGTGTTTTAAATTACACGTATACACGCGACACGTGCTGTTGTATTACACGGCACCTTAGACACGGGTACACCTGTAGCTCATTTAAATACGGGTACACGTGTACTAACTATATTGGGTGGACATAGTGCAACAGCCTATTTACGTCTTTTCCAATAGCTACAAAACTCGAAATTTCAGAACAGGACAGGACAGGGATATCTTTCGAAGAACTTGTCAATGTACGTGAACCCATGCGCATTCTTACAAACATTGTGAGTGGTGAAGATTCATCGGCATCCATGCACAAGTTGTTAGAGAAGCATAATATTAGCTTTCGAAAATGAGTCCGATATGGTCGTGAATTAAAATAATATTAAAAGAGTATTTACACAGGATTTGCAATAACGGTTTTATCTAAATTTGTAATATTGAACACGAAATCGGACGAGTCATCGAAAATAGGGTCCAACGAATCGACAACGGCAAACGTGCCAGCACGAAATCGGGTTCCTTTCATAAATGTTTTGATTGTAATTCAAGCCGATAATGAAGTTATAAATTTCTCAAATGGTTTGCGTTTTATTTATTTATTTGCCAAGTCCTTATTGGAAAACCCTTTACTAAGTTTTTTGTGGTGCACGGGAAAAAAAATAAGCTAAAAATAATCCAACTCCAACAGCCGAAAAAGAACTGGGACAGTTGTTTTCTAAGGACATTGTTTAAGTTTCTTAACTTTAGATTGTTTATTAAATTTAATGTAAAATAAACAGTTTCTATAATTGTTGTGTAAAATTGTTTTTTGATGTAATCGAGCTCTATAGTGGCGAAAATGGAGTCCATTGCATAAAACATTGATTAAAAAGAGGTAATAATGTATCTTTAAAAATCGTAGTCAGATATTCAGGATTTTTTTTTTCCAAATGAATACATCGAAGTCAGTAATAATCAATTCAGAAAAAAACGTTTCATAAGAATTGTTGTTTTGCTCGGAAGTTCTTTAAAATTTTCATCGATATGGTCTCAAATAATAAAATTTGGTAAATAATTCATCTACCAAAATCGACAAAACATTGAAAAAGGACGAAATTGCAGACGATCACGATCAGTATGCGCTCTTCTCAAGAAAAAGGCAAGACAAAGAATAAAAAAACTAAGTGTCTAAGCCTAAAATTAGTCTGTTTATTATATTTTTAAATAATTAACGAATGGAGAATCTTTTTACGGGGCACTGTATTTTTGTTACTTTCGTTACGTATGCATTTTGTTATTGAAGAAAAACAAATAAACTTGACTTCAAATTATAGAGGTCAAAAGGCCATAATTTTTGATTTAGATAAGTTTTCATATTTCATTGTATTCGTATGCATATTTTGTTTAATTTTTTTCTGTGCAGCAGTAAATATTTATAGTGCCAAATTTATGCTTGAGCCGTAGATTAATTTGCCATGGCTGAGACATTGTATATTTAACTTGGCTGTGATTCACAGCTTTTGAAGAATGTCTGACTTTTTTTTCTTGTTAACTGTTTCGCAAAAGTCTTTGAGTGTTACATTTAATTTCTTAAGTCAAATTTTCACAATATAGAAGACATACACATTAGAGGTTGTCGTATGTCGGCCATAGATTAGCACAGTGACATTGATTCTGAAATTCAAGTTATAATGACTCTACCGCTTTGATTCGGTTGAATTTTAGTGATCTGGGCTAATTTGATTTGAAGGATAGTGGTCGATTGAACTGTATTGGTTGATTGAACTGTATTGGTTGATTGAACTGTATTGGTCGATTTATAGGCTGAGAACTGCGATGTCGGTAGACTTCATCAGACAAACACGATCTTGGTGGTCAATTCTTGTCATCAACGCAGGAGTTTGCATTAAGTACAGCTAATGGAATTATGAATGACCTTTCATAAGTAGGTATTGAAAAAGTGTAGACAAATGACTTTTCTCTTTCATGACCACATTTCATAACAGTCCCAGGAAAAATACTTTTTTGCACGGCACCAAAAATGAAGTAAAAGATTTCGAATATTATAATTTTTTTGAGAGACGTCTAATACACAATAAACTGGTCCGAAATCCGGATTTAGCAAGAATTTAAGAGACTTTTACTACATTTACGACAATATTTTTGACCGTTTAGCGAATAAAATTTATATTGTATACAAACGACACTGGGCACGAAAGGGTCACAAGATCACCGTGCCTTCATAAAATTGAAACAAAACACACGCATCGTTTGCTCTGTAAATATATACTTTTATACGTATATTTACAATAACTGCAGAGCACACTATAAAGAGTTATCATTTAAACCAGCGGCATTTCAAATGTATTTGAACAAAAAGACCACTACTATTATTGCAAATATTTGGGCACAGTTATATACTTACTTTTGTGTGACTGACTGTAGTTTTTTCAAATACGTACGTGTTTGTGTAGTAATAGCCAATTTATAACTTTTTCGGAATATGAAGACAATTTGTTTTGGCACAAATTAAGCCTGATCATTATACCACTATTAGCAGCAACCCAAAATTGATAAAAATAATAATGATAAACCGCAAAGCGGCCTCTAAATAGGTATCTCAAAGTCATCTTATGAAAAGATAAAACCGCAGAAGGAATATATCGCATGTTTTCTGTCACATGAAACCAATTTGAACAGACATTTGTCGAAAATGACATCAAAGATTAAAACTTTGACCATCTCAGTCAGTCAGTTGATTGATTTTTCTTTACTTTGTCTTTTTGATTTCATTCCTCAATGCCGCACTATGGCTCTAAATCTTATCTATATACAACTTTTCAGAGCTGTGGTTATAAAACAGCACTTAGTGCTAATTGGGCACTCCTGGAACCACTACCTCACACACACACACAGTTTAAATGAAGGCGCTTAAGATATTAAAAATACCGCTAATTTGACAAACTATTTATTCTAGAAAAATATGAATTTCAAAACGAAGACTGAATTGTACTAGAATACAGCACCAAATAATAAGAACTTTCGTTATTTAATTTGTGTACTAAATTTTAGCGGGCTTTAATTTCAGTTTGCCATTATCTACATTATTTCATGTCATTATCTGATTTCTGTTAAAAAAAAGTCATCATAAAGTTCACACAAGAGCTGAATTAATAGCCATTATTTTGGTAAAGTGTTTTCAAACTATGCAGTTCACAGCTCACAATTTTTAAGTTTAGGCAAAAATGACATGCATAATTTCTATAAAAGAGTGTGAATGTAAGCCCAATGGAGGTCATTTGCCCAATGCTTTTATGTTTCAATAAAGAAATATGCAATCGCAATTAAAACTCATTCCAATCAATTCTTAAAATAATTTTAATGTATTGAATTTATGTTGAGAATTTGCTACCCCTGTGCGGTTTCCAATTCTTCTCAACACAGTCACTTATCGGTTGAGTGAATTCATGACCAAGGCTTCGTTTATTTATTACCGCTAGAGAAAATCTACTTCGTAGTTATTGTCTTCAATTTAAATTCATTCAATTGTGAATAAATGTTTGCGACGGCGCATATAGAAAACTTCGTGGTGCAATTATATTTCTTGATGCACACAAACATACCTTCGACTCGGATTCGATTATCTGACATACGGACGCAGTAAATCACGCTTGAGAAATTAACATAACTTGGCACAGCTTCCAGGAAGTGGGTTTTTTTCTTCCACCACCGTGTGGTGGATTGTACCGGTTTTCTATCACAGAGACAGAAGTTTTGTTTTTGTTTTTTGTGTCTTATGAACGAGAAACTAAGCCTTGCAACTCGTTACATGACTCTGTTTTATGGGTTTTGGGAGATAAATCTGCCTACATCCCGAGTTAGGGTAGGGGTCAGCAAATTCAATCGTGGTTTTATGGGAATCGCTGTAAGAAGATCTTAAGCAAGCGTAAAGCTGTAGAAAGGCAAATTTAAAACAACTAGTAGCCTTTCCAGGAGGAGACTAGATCAATTGTGTGATATTCTTGGAATCATGAACATTCAGTAGGTGACCTGTCTGATGGCGGATGTGAAGAAAATGTTGTTTCGAAAACTTAATGGAGGAGCACTACGGCAAAAACCGTATTGTAAAGCTAGACTACTTTGGTAGATTTAATATACGACGAAATACCTGGTTCGTGTATTAAGTATACGACACCGATATAACCACATCGTTGAAGTGATTGAATTTCCACTGAGTGAACGGACACATATTTCTCCGTCGAAACTGGTAGACTGGTATGTATCACGATAGAGGTAAATAAACAAATAAACGCCTCAGTGTATAGATTGATTAAGTCCACATTTTGAAAAATCACAGATTTAAGTGTCAAAGCAATTAGTCATACTTCTATATATTTACACTAACTTTCCTGAATAACAAAGATTAGGGCAATGAAACAACAACTATTTAATTTAAAAAAGCGTATTTTATGGGCAAATGTAAATTATTTTATCACTTTTCTCTAATTTTTGTTTTATGAAGTTGATCGAACTGCGCTGTGAACGGCTCAAGTGTATCTTGGGTATGTATAATAATTTCAATTGAAAAATTTCTTTGAGAGAAATTTTTGATATTTCATCAAAGTTTACTGCAGTTCAAGCTTAGAGTCTTAAAGGATGATTAAAGTCGTTTATTCGATTTTTAAGGATTAGTTTTTTAAAAGGTTTCCTACAACTGTGAGACATCTCACCATTTAGAAGAGAATTTATGGATTAAGAGACTAGTCTTTTTCATATGGACTATTAACTCTATCAGCCTATAAAGACACAAAGAAAGAAGTCTAGAGGTGTGTTATGACAAAATCAAAGCGTTCAATTCACTTATCCAAGTTGCTAAGTTCAAAAGGGCGATTGTGACAGTTGCTCTCACAGCATTAAACACATTCGTCGTCGTACTGATTTTGATAGTTAGATTTGCACAATTTGTTGCCTCTTTTCGGAGCTAATTATAAGTCTCTGTATGACTAAATGTCAAACAAAAGTTTAATAAAATTACCATGACAGGTTAATAAAACTCACGCGTCATCTGTCAATGTTACTATACACAATTTGTACATGTTCATCTGCTGACAACATATAATATTTTAGGTTAAGCACTTACAACTTTATAGGCTTCTTGTGGTCTACGAATTCTTTGTAGACTTTGAAATTTAACAGACTACATGTTACTCTGTATTTGTTCTACTTTAATAAGACTACTGGTTTTACTTTAATAATGATAAATTTCTTAGATAATTCTGTCTAGATTGATAAGTATTCTTTTGGTTTTTCTCATGTGTCCTCATTTGCAGATTCGATTGGAGTTCAGGGCCATTTAAATAATGTTTCTAATATAATTGGCTCGTTAAGAATTCAACAAATATTAGAAAATTCCTTTTTTTTATTTTGAGGATTTTTTTTTTTTGTTTTCCGCAAGTCGAGAGTAATAAAGAGTCCTGATTGTCTCAACAGAATATGTAATTCAATAAACTCTTCTTCACTTAATTTGATCACTTTTCCACTTGACTCAAAAAGGTCCTGAAATAGGGTTCTGAATATTTTCTCTTCTTGTTTGGCAGACTAGCCGTTACAGAATTTCTTAAAATAAAGGCAAAGTTGATCAAGTTTCATTTCAGACGTTTGAATCAATTTAACCCTTACCGCAATTTTATTTAACTAACGTAAGCTGCCAGGGTGTGACTTGAAGACACAAATACAAAACATACATAGCGAATTCATTTATTTTATTGAAAATTCATACCATACAAATAATTTAGCGGCTATTAATTAACTACTTATGCTTGGCAAACTACACTTTTCTGTGAACGTTCGTTACACACGAATTTCTGACAAACGTCACAGCACCAATAGCGACTCACTGCCTCAGCATGGCAGGAATAGGGTTAAACCGTAGTGTTTAAGGATCAAAGGGAACGAAAATATAGGTCTTTATTCGGTGGCCAGTGTTGTTTGTAAGAGTGAGCAAAACATTTTTAAATGACACTAAATGCATTTTTTTTCATTAAGTTTCATGAAATTCTATTTTTTTATTTCAGATTTCTTTTTATCTAATTGGTCTAACTGCTAAATCGAGTTGAGAATGGTTTTGATGATTCCAAAATGCAAATTTTGTTGATGAGATAAATTTTGGTTCAAGACAATAAAACTTATAATTGTGTCACGTAACAGTCCATTGAGGTCCAGAAGCTGTGTTTACTGTACGCGGCTTTATTTTGACACGTGTGAAAAGACATGATTGATGAGAACTCACTGGACCTACTTGCAAGATCACTGGATGTGTCGAGATAACTAGAAAGTATGGCTGCAGTTCATATAAAAGATGCAATAACCCAATTAAAATCGAGATACACTCAAATGTAACTAAGAAAATCTAGTTTTGTGACTGCAAACTAAGAAGAAAAAAACACGTAATCTATGATTAAATGTACCCATCGACCTTAAATGCTGTCTAGCTGGTGAGACCCAAAGGGTTGTACTGATACAACCGAGGTCCATTACGGATAATCGCTAAAAATAATTGATTGATTACAGGAAAAAGAACCGAAAAATAAAATGTTGGTGATTTTTAATAAAATGTGCTCCTTACACTAACAGGATAAATCTATGCGCACTCTGAACACATATTATTTTTTTATTGTATTATATTATATATTATATTTTTATTATATTATATTTTTTTTCTTATCGCCATTTAAGTTATCACTAAAGTTAGAATGCCTATACTCGGTCAATGACGTCATAAAAGACGCCGGAATACGCTCAGGTAAAATACTTCACCATAGAAACTTCACCATGCCATTTATTTATCTAATTACTTTTTTAATGAATGTCAAGTTTCTGGTATACTTCTTTCAGACGGGGCAATATATTTAACTAATTTCGTTTTTGGTACAAAAAAACCCAGTCCGAATTTACTCGCGCTCCCAGAATTAATGGGGGGGTTGATGGTTTGTGCGTTAGGAAAACACCTCTAGCGAACGACTGACAATCATTCCGGAGTAATGAAACAGATTCGGTCGGAACCCGCAATAAATAGTAGTTCCCAAATGTGTCATCGTCGAAGTCACATATATCACATTGGTTGCGCTGAAGGTTGACTCTAGCTCATTCACGAACGTCTTTCCAAATTCCTGCGTACCATACTTAAGAAATATGTTAAACATAGCATTTATTCACTTTCCAATCTCTGAAAACTACGTTTTTCTTTTTTTTGTATCATGTCTGAGAAGTGGTTCATTTTAACCATGCAAACAAGATTCAAAATTTCTAGAAAAGCAGCACTTTTACGCAACCCCAGAACAAAGGACATTGAGCCCTCTAATCAATTTCATGTCAATGACGCATTCATGTCGAAGTTTCGTGTAAGGCGTATCCGTGTCGAAATGACGAGAGACTCGCGGCACGATCGTGGACTATGATCGTACGTACGACATGGTGGATGCAATTCTGAGAATGATGAAAGCCCGTAAGTGCTAGTGTCCGATGTTACATCTGAGCTTATGTCGAGATTTCTACATTCACCTATATTTATTAAACAGCGAATAGAAAACCTTACCTTAGGAAGAATGCATTTAGCAAGAACGCTAAACGCCAGAGCATCAGAAAGTTTATATTTGCTTGGCATAAATTTGCATCAACAAGACAACAGAAACGAATTTGATTTGTTTTTGTTTCTCGGACATAGTATGTTTCTAAATTTTTTTTTTCTATAATTCTTAGTCCATTTTTCAGTCACAGGAGTAATTTGATGAAAGCAACAACTTGTACGTATTATGACCCAATTGATGACATCAATAACATAATTAAATTTTTTCTTATGTTTCCTCGCCGATTATTCAATGAGAGTTCAGGCTTCAATCTAACCTTATTCTAGCCCTGTTTCTAAATGATTTAAACAGAATTAACTTTCATTCACGTAACTGAAGAAATAAAACACATCTCACACATCTCACACATCTCACACAACAGCAAGCCGGTGTTAACTTCATTTTCCGAGTATGACAAAACAGTATAAGGAAAAAAGAAATTAAAAAGAGCCGTGAGACATGAATTGAATTTTTGTACACTCATCTTTATATCGCAAAAGCATTTTAACCTTTCGACGTTCAAATAAAGCGAAGATCACATACTAAAAACAAAATAGAGCGAATGACGCTACGTAAATGTTACTGTATATCATGTGGCATCGGTGAATGCCAATGAATCCACAAGTAAGAACTGATTTATAAAAAAACAAAACACATAATAGTTTATTCTAATGTGTAGAAAGACTGTTATTTAAATTTAGCGAGTTAGAACAGAAGTCTTTCTAATTTAGCAGCTCAGTCCTACTTTTATTGTGCGTACAACAAAAAAAACGATATCATCATAATTTTTTCATCACAACTCTTTTTCACCTAAACAAAAATTGCGTTACCGGTGACGATAATTTTCAAATATTTCAAAAAACCGCGATAAATACAACGAAAACAACATTGACCTTCGATTTTAAATTAAATATCAACACCGATCATCCAACGACGACGAACTCTTTCTTTGCTTCGTGACTTTATAACCGGATTGTGTCTATAAAAAAATAACCATATCTCGGCCACAACGTGCCACCCACTTTCGAAATAATTCATATCAAGACATCATCTGCACACAGATACACACCTCACCTATCCACCCACCTGATAGACGACACTTCAACGAGACATTACTTACTGGTTTAAAGTGAGTCAAGCGTCAAGCCCAGAAAGCAAAAGAACTCACTCTTTATAGCCATCTAGAAGAGCTGTTGCCTTTAAAAATGTCACTATTCCATTTTTGCATGCTAAACAAGGCTAATCAATTTATACAAGTTACGTAATAAGCTAAAAATATTATGAATCACTGGATGAGACAGATGTGAGCTTGTGTGACGGTTTAGTTTGGGGAATCTATGGTTCTTTGTCGCTTTAATTTAGCTTGGAATTTGAGGCGTGGTGGTTACCAAGGTTGATCCTGAAGCAGAGATAGAGCGGTCGCTGACTGACTTCTCAACTGAAAGTAAGCAGATCACTTATTTTTCAGAAAAACACTGAAACACTCTGTCGTTGACTTAAAGAGGGTTTTTCCAATCATTTAAACTTAAATTTGTGGTCTGTTTATGACGAGGTAACATTGGTCTTAAATCTTAACCATTGTGGTTAATGTGACGTGGTTTTTTACGATAATTTAACTTACTGTCATCAAGAAGTTTGCTAGATAATGATTCTAAGTGACGCACATTTTAAAAAATAAAAAAGGCGACAGACAGACAGACGAATGATTCCATAAGGGTTTCGTTATTCATTTGGAACGAAACCCTAAAAAACAGAACATTATGTGAAGAAGTTAAAAAAAACATTAATATAATTCATAGAACAAATTGCGCCAATACAATGTAGGCTATCTTTCCACAATAGAAACAAATTTTTGTAAAAAAGTCGGATGTATTTGTAGAAAAGTCGGACAAAGAATGTATAATACTTAATAACATTAATATTT
The DNA here is from genome assembly GCA_905187475.1 of Syritta pipiens. Taxonomy (NCBI): domain Eukaryota; kingdom Metazoa; phylum Arthropoda; class Insecta; order Diptera; family Syrphidae; genus Syritta; species Syritta pipiens. The sequence continues at coordinate 67,022,318 of LR994571.1, read as the reverse complement.
ATCTCAATTTACGTCCTAAGCAATTACCGCCTGTCATTTTATCACGATTTTCAAAAGGAACGTTTTAAGCTTAAGATTTTACTGGAAATTCATGTGAAAATAAGGAAATAACAAAAATTTAATTTCCTTTTGAATTTGTCGAAAATAATACATTCATTTCAGATTCTGTGGCGAAACAACTAAAACAATCTCAGTTTAGTTTTTACTTAAAAAAAATTATTACTTAATTAAAATGAAGTCAATGTTGTAGCCAAATGACACATGATTTAAATTCGGCATCAAAAGATAAAAGTACGATTTTGTGGTTTTAAAGTTAGGGCGACTCCATATCGACAATAACCAGCAAAAGGAGTATTTCAGTAATAAAATCAACTTATTTTCAGCTCTATCTTCCATTTAGCCCAATTTTCTTCTATACATTTAAAGGTATTTTAGATCGTTAGCCTTATTTTGTCTGTACTTTTACTTATTGTATGGTAGTCACTTTAATACTTGTATTTTGATAGAGTGTGACATAGATCAATTATTTTCGAATTTATCAAGAATGAGAAAAAACACGACTATAAGGACTTTCCGATCCTTCACCGGCTGTAATGCAAAAAAAAATACCATTTAAGACCACCAAATTGTGCACTTAAATTTCGTTCATAGCTTCTGAAAGCTCCTTTTTCACACCTTTCTCGTAAAACTAGTCATTTGAAGCACAATATTTTACTAGCTTTCATCGGCCACTCACGTGTTCTTTTTTTAACGAAAAACAGTCTATTTTTTCAAATATTTTCTAAAATTTGGGATATACGGTTTAAAAATTGAGCGACATTAAAGTTTGTGTGTAACTATCACTTCTGGTAAAAAAATATGTAAATTGATTATTTGGTTCATGAAAATAGTAAAACTAGAGTCCCTCTTTTCGAAATTACCTGGAGGACAAACGGAGGTTAATATAGACTTTGAACTTAATTTTAATGATCATTCATTTGACTTGAGCTCCATATTTTTTTTTTAGTAAAACCAGAATTTGTACGTCTATAAGAGTCGAATTTTTACATTTTGAAATGCAAAAATAAAGGACACAGTCAAAAACTGACTACTGAGCCACTCAGTGTTTTCAGATATTTTAAATTTAAGAGTCAAAGCACTTAGTATAGTTATAACTTTTTATAAGTAGAATAACTCTCCTAAAGGCAAATGTAAGCTATTGCTTTTCCTAATTTTTTGTTTTATGTATATATGTATGTATATAAGCAAATATTGAACACAAGATTTCTGTTTATTGTGTAATGGCTGCCAATATGAATCTTTCGAAATTCGGCACTCTTGCCGATTTACAACACTCCAAACATATAATAATAATGGGATAAGCAAAAATCTGAAACATAAACCTTGTGTGTGTATGTGTTATATGTATGTTTCAAAAACGAAAACATATTTGGTCGATTCATTACAATAATAAGTAATCACTATATTAATCAATATCGGATTTACTTAATATTCAATTTTTATTCGGTAATTTTGTAAGATGAAGTGTTTCATAATTTTTACAAAATTCTTACAAGATTTAAATTTGCCTCTATTTGCGATGTAAAGTAACTAAAAACTAAACTAAAAAGCAGTTTGACAGCTGACACTACAGAATTAAAAAAAAATATTTTGGACATAAGAAGATTTATGTAACAGGCTTTTGAGATCATTTTCTCAAGTGCTGCGTATGTAATTTAAGTTTCATTCTTTAGAAAAAATATAAGGAAAAGTTTAAAAAAAACCTTTTCTTATTAAACCCTTTTGTGTCGAATGGTTACTCCTAGGAAAATATAGAATAATGTCACACGTCTTCCACTCAACTCATCTAAATCAAAAAAAGAACTATGTCAAAAAATGATTATAGTACAATAAGGCACAATTCAAATTTTCCAAAAATTTAAAACTTCGGTAAAAATATATTTTAATGAGTTTTAAATGATTCGATTTTGATTTTTACCATAGATTTTTGAGTGTGTAAACCATTTGTTTTAAATAAAAAAATATATATTTAATTTAATAAAATTTACTTAGAAGTCATACTAATGAAAAAATATTTTTATGGAATTAAAAAAATTATAATCTACTCTAAAATTCAACTATAATCTTATTTAATACGATTGCTAACAAGATAAAGTAAATTTTGAAAAAAAACAATCTTTGAACGGGATAAAAAAGGAAGCAAAAATTATTCAGTCCTTTTAAAATGACATGTGACAGTCGATTAAAAAATTAATCATGAGAGGGCGGTCTTTGAATTTTTGTTTCGAATGAGTCTAAAACCTTCTCGCTTTTAGCCAATTTAGTTGATCATTTTAGATAATCGCAGAACAGATCACTGTTCTCTATCTTTTGTGTTTATTTCGATCGTACCCAAGAGTCATGTTTCATACGACTCAAATAAATAAATAAACAAATAATAAGTTATAGATAAATAATAAGCTTTTGAACCTTTTAGACAGTAAAAACTTTTGCATGGTGAGTCGGTTGGAAAACAGTCATTAGGTATCATTTTGTCCCAAGCCAAAGCAAACAAGACTGAAGGAACATGATTGAACTCATCTCCAATATCGGTATATCACAGAACATATAAAAAAACACAAAGGATACCGCCACCAATATTTTGCCCAAGCCCCAGCATCCACCCAATCGAACCCAGAAGCAAAATGCAATGCAAATGCAACGTAAATGGTACCAATGTCAACAGGCGGTCCTATATCAGCTCCAAGACTACAGCTGACAAACGTTGCTATTATCCAAAACTTTAATCCTCCCAAAGTGTTAGCCATTGTGCAATAATTTGAGCCGCGTTTATAATTTATCCACTCAACATGAATTGGCAAACACAACACTCGGATACTAAGATTCACGTTTTCGATGGTAACTCTGCGTCGTGCATTCGAATAAATTTTTTTCTTTGAAGCAAAAAAAAAGACGAGCCGATAATTGTGTTAATTACCCGAATGAATGTATCTATCGCAATCAAAAAAAAAAAAAAAAACTGATTCTTTTCGCGCTCAATTGAGAAGAGTTATGTGCAGAAGCTGAGTATCCGAATACTCAACGAGCTTCAGTGCGACACCGTACGAAGGAACGTGTTGACCAGACGAAATGAAAACTTTTAATAAACCTCTCGGATCGTTCGTCTGTCTGACTTCATCTGGCAAAAGCACAACTCGCTTGGATCCGGAATCGTTTAGCGTTGCGCTGTTACTGTTCATCGATGTGTGGGGTAGATACAAACAACAACATCAAAACCCGTCCAATGGATGGCGCTGACGCGGGCGGGCGGTAGAGAATCACACCGACCGATGATACCGAGAGAGCACAGAAGTGACGAGCGCTAGTCAATGATGATGATGATGAAGACACATCCACATACATGGCGCTAGCGAAAGAGTGAGCGAGGAGAACGCGCGCCAAAGAAGACAACAACGACGATGACGATGACGACGGATCCGCACAAGACGATCATGCATCTTGCGAAAAAGTCTATTGTTTGTAAATTGAGTTGCCTAGCTATATGCTTTCAGTTTCAGTTTCGGTTAAAAATTGTGTAACCTTTGAAGCCGGAAATTAGTTCCGTGATATTGCACTCGCCGCGGAAGATGCTGGGCAAGCGGGCGTTATTTCCTCAAAGGCGATCATAATGCATTGCAACATAAAATTCATTGAGAAAACCGATCATACAGTTTTCTGGCGATAATTACCTCACAGCGTGTCTTCTTTCTTCGTTTTGTGGTGTTTTTTTTTTACTTCTTTTTTCTGCTTTCGTCTTCGTGTTCATAACGACTCGTCTTATGGTATAAGTTACCTTATCTGGGCATTACGCACAATTAAGCAGGTGAGATGAAAGAGGTGGTAAAGTGAAGATGATGTAATGTAATTTCTTAAACGATCCGCAGCAGGTGACATATTCGTGTTGAGGAGCTAATTTTTAGACCCTGCAGGCGGCTTAAATTTGTGTAAAAATATATAAAATTGGACATAGGAGAGTGATTTGGTGATATATCACCGATCGACGACGAAATGTTGTTGACAGCTGTGCCCGTCACAAATTTGCAGACAAAAATATGAAAAAAAATCCGTAGGTGAAAGAATGCATTACTTGCAAATCATCCTGAGGTTCGAAGTACTTTCTCTCTCGAAAGTTTTGTAAAACGAAAAAATTCCTTAGGTCGCAGGCTTTGTTTGATTCTAACGATCGATGAAAACCAGAATTTCGTGAAATTTTACATTCTGAACCAAAAGAGCACACAAAACAAAGAATGTAGAAATTTAAATTGTAAGAAGAAAACGAAGAGGTGTAACGACAAAATTATGTAAATTAACTTTGTATTGTTTAACGAAAGCTAAGGTCAAGGCTGGTGAATCTGGTGGCCGATGAATCTGGTTTTGTGTGTTACATCACGCAAGAAACCTGTAACGATTTAAGTTACACGTATGAAAGGGCACCTTTGTATTTGTTGCTTGGTGCATCAACTATAGTTGATGGTAAAAGGTGTACATTGTGAGGAATTTTGATTGAAATTCAAGATCTTTCGGCTTCAATATCCTGATTCTATTGCATCATAGTAGTTATATGGTTTAATGTGATATTTATTCAATTTTCATAAATTCATTTGTTTAATGCAACTTCACAATTAGTTTATTGTCTTAGCTGTCAGTTAAATGTTTTTAATAATTTTTTTAATAATTTAATAATATAACATTTTTAATAATTTAATAATAATTTGATAGCTAGATTTTTCGAACACAGTGCATACTATGTTGCAGTAGGAAAAAAAATAGAAAATCGATTCACTTGTTCACAATTGTACAATTTGAAAAAAAAAATAAAATTAACATAAAATGTTGCCCAAAAAAGAACGCGAACTTATTTTTACATCACTAATTAAAGTAATTGCGACCGTTCTCGGCAAATTGCTCTGATTTTCGAATGATTCCATAAGAGCGATGTTTGAACAATTTTAAGCTTGAAATTTCTTAAGTTTTGATGAAAGTGGTGTCATTCTTTATACAACAAAAATTTGTACTTTTGATTCGTTATAGCAAAAACCAGGTCAATGACAGGTTTCAAGAAAATGGCAGAGCTTTTTTAAGTTTTTATATGTTTTTGTGCATTTGTTGTTTTATTTATTTACGTGAATGAGTGAATTGATCAGCTTACAACGGAATATGATGCATACTGTGGAGCGTTAAAAGACACAAAACTTGAAATATGCTGGCAGAGAAGAACTCATGAAAACTGATTTGGTACCAAGCCATAAAAACCACGAGGGAAACAGGAAAAAGAAAAAGGGATTTTAGATATCGTTCTCCGGTCTATGGATTCAATGACACACACCTGCACCTACAAAATGCAATCATTAACGCATCATAAGAAACTGTATTCAAATCAGTATACCCATATCTTCAAATGTTAATTACAAGTCTTGTATTTTGTGTTTGTTTATTCTTATTATTAAATACAAATAAAGGAAAATAAAAAAAAGCAGTACTTTTTATTCGACCTCTAATGAGTTAGCAAAGCAATTAGTTCTGGAAGAACAAGAAGGAAATTAAACCCTCTAGTCAATTCCTGAAACTGAGCCACAATCCTAAGTCAAACTCTAACTCTAAAGCAGGCTTGAGAGTAACATGTGAAGCGCTTACAGGACGTGCACGAAACTTTGACCGTCACAAGATGGTTCCCATCAGCACAGAAATCTGCAGGTATTGTAGACTTATCAAGCGACTGTCTAAGCCATGTACTAGTTAATGCAGTGATTGACTTCCAGAATATTCCATCTAAAGATGCTGTCAAATCTAAGAGGAATGCACTGAAATCGAAGATATGAGAAGGAGGTATAATACATGACTGTAGACAGGCAACAATTTCTTATTCAATTCAAATACCAGCTATTTCATATTAATTTCGGATTATGTCAGGAATTAATAAACATCAGTAAAGTCCTTATATTATTTTCAATTTACCAGCTTGAAAAGCCTAAAAATAACACAGTTAAACATTAAAAGATTTTTCCTATAAAAGCAAAAACCTCGTATCTGCTATGTGTGAATGAAAATATATAAGATGGAGACTCGTATATATATATATCAAAAACCTTTGTCACATGAATGAATTTATATTCAAACGAGAATGCAAACTGTTTACCCCATTGAAATGTAAATGGAAAAAAAATTAGTTTCAGTATTGTGTGAGATTGAGCAAAAGCATTCGCTCAGTTTTTAGTTCCTGAAAAATTGAAGGTTTGTAGATACATGCCCATCGCAGAAATAGGATGAGTTGCTAATTTCAAAACAACCAGTGGACAGTAAGGAGTACAATGAAGCCTTTGCTTACATCCTTCAGCGTTTACTTGGACGAAGGACTAGTGTGTAGCGCTAGTTTTTTTCTAATTAACCCATATGTTCCCGTGCATTGATTTTATTATTATTATTTATATTGACAAAATATTACAAAATGTTATGTCATCAATTGAGAAAAACCCTGGCAGCAGAAGCTTTCCACTCGATAGGAAATTGTATTTGAAAACATTAATAAATCCTAAACACTAATTAAGTTTTTACTTTTTGTTTTTAAGAACTAATCGAAGGGAATATGACTCCGTCGACATTACTTCTTGCCTGTGTTTAAATAAAAATTTGAAAGATATAAAAAGAAACTGTTCTACATATTCTACAATGTTAAAGTACGTTTGTTCATGACAAAAAATATTAATGTTAAAAACTTTGCAACTGTCTCAGTCAAATTCTGGCATTCTGTTCCACATTTTTGCCGTGCTTTATTTTTTTCTGCTAGACCTGAATTATATGTTTCTCTTTATTTGTGACTTCGGTCATCTATCTCCTAAAACCCATTTAGTTTCGAACGTTTTAATGGCAGGAATAATATAAAAAAAATCTAAAGCCAGCAACTTTTACATTCTAGAATGAACTTCAGTTTTCTAACTACAACTACCATTCCGGTATTCCTGCAATTTGTTTGTTTATATCGAAAAATTTATGATATTACTCCAGACGTAATCATTTGCGCATTGAGATTTCACAACCGGTTCGTGATGAGGTTCAAAACTGACTAATAAGTCCCATTTGACCGACTACAGAACCATACCAAAGTGAGAGTCCAGTCCCACCGACACACGCTTACGTGCGCGATGACTTACATGGATTTGTTTTTAATTTTTCGCAGTCGTGTACGTGGTTCAGATGCGATGCCATATTTAGGACCGATAGCCTTCATTTGGGTTCATTGAATCTATTGAAAGGTCATTGGACGTTTTTGGTTGAAGGGTGTGAACCTGAAAAAAATGTGACTGTGACTCTATATAAGAAAAAAATTTCTTTTGTCTGTGTGGAGCTTTGAAACCGACCATCTTAAAGGTACAACAAATTGAAGTTACGTATTCAAAGACGGCTAAAGACACGTTCTTTTAAGGGCTAAATTTGAGTAAAATAAATGTACATTCTCTAAAAAAAAAAAAACAAAAAGAAAAAACATCATACTTACTGAATAAATAAAGTTAAGAAAGTTGTTTTTACTGCGTATTATGGATTTTGTTTTGTATTTTTTTTTATTATTTAGTTTGTAAACGAAAACATTGATGAAGCGATATTTATTTTTCAAACGAAAAATTGCGAATGAAGTGAATCGTAAGTGAATAATCTTTAATTTAGAAATGAGCAATAAACATGGTATAGATATACCACACTCAGCCAATTTCTTGTTGCCATTTTTCGCACTTCAATTAATTTCAGTTTTGAAAGAAATACCAGATAATGGTCCCACAGAAAAACTTGATTCTATCTTCGGCATCGTCTAACCTCTATGTTTCTGTGTCTTATGATGATGAAATTCGCTTGCTTGATAGCCCTGTTCTATGCACCAGTCCAGTACAAATTGTTGGTATCTTATACAGACTTACCATCAAAAGTCCAGATATATCTGTGATCTTTATCAAAGTATAAATTATTTGAATTTAACCAAAACAAGTTCGTGGTAATGAACCGGTCATCGTGGCAAAAAAAAACATCAGGACCAGATACGATGACTAATTAAGTGTTAACTCAAACTAAAACACATCCGGTAACCCAAACCTCGAGAACTGGTTATAAGATCGCCTTTCCTTTTCAACGATGAAAGTATTGGCTAGGTGATAATTTGTTCTGATCTCTGTTCATTCATTTTTTTGCCAGTTCATGTTTTGATTTTAAACATATGCTGGTTATTAATGACTTCAAAAATACTTCAAAAACAAACTTGTCACTTTAATGTAATTTTTTGTTAGACATATAAAATACCACATAAAATATCTTATTTATTTGTATACAGAAAATTCAAATGCAATTTATTGGATAACAATATTCATAAATTTATATATATAACATAAAATTAAGAATTTGATGACAAAACTCAGCGCTAATCGATAGAACTTGAAAGTTTTCTAAGGCTTCTCGTTTATTCTAAAGTCCCGCGTAAAGTCTTCAAAAGTAAAATTTGAATTTCTGTTATTCATTTCATGAAGAACTACCGTTTGATCGCCTCTGAAACAAAAAACAAATAGCAGACAAAAAGTTTAACTTCTTTTGAATGTTCAACTATTTACTCGTCGTCGGTTTCATCAGCATTTATTTCACGATTGCCATTAAACTCGTTAACCACATCCTGGAGGACATTTATATAGGATTTTTTTCGCCAATTTTCTTTCACAACATCAACAAATGTTTGTATAAACAACGCTCCGTTTTCATGCATGTACGACACAAAACCTTAAACGATAGTACAAAGTGCACATTCAAAATGCAATCATTGGCATCGTATTTTTACCTTCAAATGAACTGGTCAACATTCCGGATAATTTTTGGTTTTTACTTAAACTGGACCCCTCTGGCATATACTTGAAGCTTGTGTCTAACTTTCCTTTGCAGGCCTCCACTATAAGAAAAGCTGGCTTTTTGTCAAGTGTTGGATTATTAAATACCATAAGTGCTTTTTCGACAAAATTGAATTCTCCATCTTTGCAGTGCATAGCGTTGTCTTTATCACCATGCGACATAAAGATCATTTGTATGGATGCGTAATCAGTGAAATCTTGCTTTGATACTGAAAAGGTGGAAGGCATTTAAAAATTTCTGAAGTTACTGGATGGTATTTATTGGTCAGGTGACTTTTAAAACTAGCTGCCATCGATATAAAATTGCATAGTTACAGCCGCCATGGTTTCAAGGTGTTTGTGCTTTATGGTAAAGTTTATAACCTACAATATTTTCAAAAGATCTTTGTAGTGAAAGCTTTCTTATGTCAAGTTTCACAGTGAGAGCTTAAACTAATCTTTCGGTTTCACAGTATCCGTTTAAACGAAAGGTGCAGTCTATCTCGACGTTTAAGTTAAACGAGAGAATTCTTCCGTTTACGTAGTCGTGTCAGTTGTGGTGAGGCATGAGTACAATAACTTTGGCGTCAAAATTTGATAATAGTTTTTTGTAGAGGGATCAAAAACAAATATTTTTGGCTACGGGAGGGGCTGGTCTATCTCGCCTCGTGTAGGAGATAGGGGCAGTTTTAAAGCAAAATCAATTAATATGAAAAAAAAATTATAAGAAAACAACGGCAACATATACAATAAAGTACTATGCCAGTTTTGAAAGCCAGAAACTTGTTCTTTAATCACACATTCAAGTTAAATTATTCATGTCCAGTTTCTAAAAAATTCGCATGCAAATTCAAAATTTCTGGCTTGTATTATGTATAGTTTTGTTCGCCCTTAAACGTGGTAAAAAAGTGCACAAAAATATTAGCTTACCTTATATGTAAAATTTTTAGACTTAGAACAAACATGTACAGATTTTTGCACTGTATGAACATTTGTGTTAGAAATACTTCTGGAGAGCTGTTTAATTCGGTGTTTGGATTACTGTAATTTATAGCATGCCATTGTAATATCGTTAAATTTTTTCGCATATTTTATTTTATCATCATCATAGAAGCAACAACCGGTGTCCGGTCCATGCCTCCTGCAGCCAGCACTTTATTTTCTTTTACAGAATGCCATTATATAAGGAATGTGTATACCATAGCATGCCATTATACTATAGCTAGCACAAAGGGTAGTATGCTGGTGGCTTCTATTAAAATTATACATACGTTATTTTGACATTGACAGCTGTTTTCCACTCGAAATCTTGACAGTAAGTCAGTTTCATACCTACGCGAAATGAATGCGTTACTTTATGCTTGAATCACGCTGGGAATTTTTAAAATTTTGAAAACCTACTTCCTAAGTGAGTGCTTGCAGTGCGAAAAGAAATTATGTTATCAGCTGTGTTGGCAATATCAATTGGCAGCTTCGGAGATGCGGTTTGATCCCTTTGGATTATTTGTTTTTGTAAGGACCAATGTTTTATCAACCGTCTGGAAACGATTTAAGTACTTCAGGGCAATATTAGCAAAGCCAACAGGCTCGAATCATCAACAAGGCCTTGCAAAATTCGAGTGACCAAAGTCATTCGAGACAGTAACTTGATCAACGTTGTATTGCATAATTAATGAACATTTTTGCTTATACAAATAAAGCCATAACACATGGAAATTTTGTTCATTCTGGCTTACCCTGTATACTTGAATTAAACAAACATACTCTGCTTAGCACACAACATCTTGTGGAATGTGTGGGATCTATTTTACACAGTGGGTGATAAGCTATTCTAACCGATTGATGACTAGTTAAGAATGTATTTGTTTTGTTTATATATCTTACACTTTTCGATTTCATCGTCCACATCTCTTAAAGTGACCGCTGGCGAGACGTAAACTTTTAAATTCATTATATAAAAAAGCCCTAAAAGAGCTTCAACATCTTTAACACTCTTTTCGCGTGAAGGCTTATTATCGAATACTTTGAAATTAAAAATTACTACTACACCCGGCTCTTTACACGCCATTGTCAAATAACAAAATGAAAACCGACGACAGAGAACTGTCACTGTCAAAGCTGCAAAAAAGTTCTTCGAAAAGAAATTGAGCTTTAATACAATAAAAATTTTCCGATCGAAAACGACAGAAACTATTCTAATCGATGTGGATTTTATTTGCAACTAGGGCTGCCAGATTTTGTGAAATGAAATCCCCATTTTATTCGCTCGATGAAACTTTTTTCCAGTTTTTGTTTTTCCAGAAGTATTCTTATATGTAGTTATTTAAGTATCTTCTAATTGTTTGCATAGTTCAGTTATCGGATGTCATTTTATTTGCCAAAATTAGAGTTGAAAACAGAATTTTGTTCTTATTTTCTAATTTGTTTTGTACTTCTGTCCTGATGTAAATTCAGTACTCTTTTGACGATATGATCGTGTGATCACCACAAATTTTGAAGCAGAAAGAAAATACATCGGACTTAAAGCTAAAAAGTTAGAAATCCTTTACATAATTTTTTGCCACATAGTGAGGAACAAAAGTTAAGCTAGCGCACGGTTGTGGAATGCAAAATTACAATGTAATGAAATGATCAGACATTCTAAGCTATGCAAAAAAATCGGTTCGGCTTTCGGGTGAGATATCCCCAAATGAAGAAAAAATTCCTCGATCTGGCATCGCTGTTTGCAACTTACTGCTGTATCTCATGATACCCACACTAAAGCTTGCAAACTTATTCAATTCGTTTGGATCTGCGATTGGATATTTGATAAACTAGAAGGCAAGTCCCCTGCTCGTTTCGCTTGCCAATCCACTCTACGCCAGCTCTGTTGTCTCTTCTCTTCTATGTCTCTATTTTAAGACAATTATGTGACATCAGAATAGTTTTAACCTCATTGCATAGTTAAAGGCTGCTGAAGATTTGGTCTTTTCCTTTTACCTAAGACTATGCAATTAATTAAAAAAGTATTATGTCGTTCCAATTTTATTTTATAATAGGGAGAAATCTTGCATAGTCTTACTCAAAGAACAAATCTTCAGCAGCTAATCCTACGCAAATATTTAATTTAAAGTTATTCCGGCGTCACAAAATTTCCTTTTATGCAATGAAACTTCTCCATAGCGGACACACTTGAGCCCATCAAGATTGTCCGTTATAAAGGGGTGTCCGTTTTAGGAAGGTGATGTATTTATTTCATAAAAATTAAAAAAAAAAAAAACACACACGCAGTGTGTCTAAAGGGTTATGACTTTTGTCATGTGTTGGAGAAAGAATTCATTTTTATAAACAGAGTTTGTACATCTCGACAAACACTGCAAATATTTAGTAGAATGTATGTAGAACAAGTGAATCCACACTCATATAGAATATTTTTCTACCTCCTTAAACTTAATATACCCAGTGCTAAATCATTTTAAAACAAACATGTACTCATTTCTGCACCCCATTTTTATTTGTAACAAAATAATTTCACGATCAAATGTCAAATACTGTCGAGTTGAAATATATTTGTAAAAAATCCATTGATCCCGTATTTGATTTTCATTGTTCATTGTTTTTTCTTCAAACTTTCTGTGAAATGCATTTGATTGAAACTGTAGCATGTGGTGTTATATCGAAAGACCATAGTGATACTAGGACTGTAGTCCTAGTCCAGGTTGAGGCAGAGCTAATGAACACAACTTAGAACGCCTTATTCAAAACAAACAGATCATCGCCGCTCCCAAGCACTGCTGGGGAATCACTGAAAATAGTACATGTATTATTTACGGTTACAATGTAGATGTGCAGCAAGATACTTACTCTGTTTCCAGTGAAACTCTTGTTCCCACTCGGTTTAACGTGTTGAGTAGTGGACGCTTAAGTCTGACTCCATTGCATATTTCCTGACAGAGTATCTTTATGAAGGGACTTGGCTCCCCACTGGTCCACTCATGATTGAGGATGCAGCCTAAATGAGGAACGGGAAATAAAACATTCGTCGGTCTTTGTTTGCGTTTCCCTTTCACAGCTTACCTGGTGAAGTCGCATAAATTTTAGTAGTTTTCAGTGGGTATAAGAATCTATAAGGCATCGCTCTCTCCTCCATAAGCCCCTCCACTCCATCTCGAGGAACGCGGTGTGTTTGAAGAATCCCAAGACAGCGCTTATTTGCTAAGTGCCTGTTTGAGAGTATGGGAGTGAATAGGTCTTTGGTTATATCAAATTTTTTATTATCGGTAGTAATCCACGTGCCGTCTTCCTCGTTTGTGTTGTCCAATACAATAATAACGATATACTTGTATTGTGACAAATCTGCCCTCATCACTGAAAGGAATTATAAGGAGAAATTAAATTGATTTCATTAACTAGGGTACTGGGCTTTTACAGCTCAAGCTCCAACATTTTTTGGAAACTTGTTTTTGGTTTTTAGAACAGATTAAAACATTTCATGAATAACGTGTCAAAGGTGATTTTTCTTTAATAACTGATAATCGCGGACAACGCTCAGTGGTCGAGCCATAGTGATTCCTTAAAGTGGAGACACTCTTCACATAGGAAACTACTGCCCTAACACATCCATACTTAATTTGGCTTTAATGTGGCGCAGCACACCAACTATTCTGACAAGAGAAAAATTACAAACATCCAAACTTTCGAATTTATAATATTATTAAGATTAAGATTAAGATATTTGAAGTATATTATTAGAAAATAATATCGTCCATATGCAACTAATACTAGTTCAAACTTAAATTTTTTTTACAACCATACTTTCTCAGCGAAGTACTTACTTCGTCTGCTCCCGTTTTGTGGGGCATTGAAGCATTGTCCCAAATTATTGAACTACAATCTCCCGTCAATCTGCCAGTATAACTCTACTTGAAGACATTGCAAGCACTTGAAATTTTAGTGGAAGTTTAAAAGCATAGTTAGCAGTCATCTTAAAGTGTGGGTTCTATACCAGACGATGCCACAGAAAGACCAGTCTCGCCATCATGTTGAATCTTTGTAAGCAGTAGATTTATTGAAAAGTCTTCACGGTGCCTCCAGCAGCATTCAGAAAAAAATGGTCTCCTTTTTATTGTAGACTGATGACATAATTAAATCAGTTTCTTAAACAAAAGTTTCTCGTTCTTTCTCACAAGTATTGTGTATTTTCTGATGTTATATGTGGCGGCAAAGAAATATCAAAATTTGGGTTGATGGGGTAATTTGGTGTGTGTGTGCCTTTAAGGATTATTCATTCACCAACAGGATAGCGACTCTAACCAACCTCCGCTTTTAAGTGAATGAATATTTGCTTTATAGTGCAGGAAGCCAATTCAAAACCCTACCAAAATTCAATAATGTGTTAGGCAATTGAAATCAAAACAGTTCGAATATTTTTGGACGTTCTTGGGAACATTTGGACCGAAATATCGAATATATTAGTAACAGCATACAACAAAATCGGAAGTTGTTCTGAAAACACTCTGTCGGAAATCCGAAATCAATTCAAGTATTACAAAATTTGGTGAACTCGATTCCATTTCACTTGTATTTTATTAAGATATCACAAGAGTTTTAAACAAAATGCTAGTTTCATTTATATTGCGTAAAATTACTGAATTTTATATACTGCTTACTTACTTTTGTGACAACCCCCTACTTAAGGACGTATTTAATATAAACACTGGACAGTCAATTTTAGACCATTACTACCTTTCGCCTTTCGCCATTCTCAACGAGGAATCTGGCCCTTTCTTCTCGATCTTGGATTCCCATTCGGCGCGCTTCTATCAAAAACAAACACCAGATTCTCATAGAGGCTGGGCACTAATCAAAATTTACGTCCTTTACTTATGTTTTATTAACATTTGCGTTAGTTTCTTCAGTTCGTCTTGTTTTTAAAAAAAAAAAAAAAAAAATGGTTTTAATGTATTAATTTGTAAATTTTAAATTAAATTATTAATTTACTGTATTAATGTAATGTATTAATATCCATATTGTACCCTGTAAATGTAAAAATTTTAATATTTATTTATTCTATGTCATGTTAATTCGTTTACTGTTAATATGTTATCTGTTTTAGTCAACTTATTCCGTATGATTCTTATAATGTTAAATAGTAAACACGTATTTTTAGGCTAAATGGTTGTTAGTTGAATTTTTTTTGTTTAGGTTAAGTTTTTAATTATGTTTCTCGGTTTTTGAGTGGACGTACAAAAAACTCTGAAATGTAACTTTATTATGTTATGTTATCGACTATAATTACGTCGGAAATTTAATAATCGTATATCGGATAGCCTGAACAATTCTAAGTCGGCCACTTAATATTAGCTCATGTGTTATAATGTTTTTTATGTGCAAAATTGAAATGTAATGTTATTTGTAAAATCTCAATAAAACAATACATACATACATACATTACTTTTGTGATCTAAATTTTGACTTTGTTTTTGCTGCACAGTTTTTACAGCTTTGTTTCGATCGGATTAATTTTTTTTGCTTCGAAAAGCTATTATTTCAAATTGCATTTAAGGTTTTTTCGTAAGAGCTATTTTGAGCTTGTATTTCCATACGAACAAAGCGCTCTTCAGGGTGCTTACTTACTTTTGTGACTGTGTACGTCTTAACAAAATGAATTTTTAATTTTATTTCTGTAGAGATTGAAATTATCAACAAACATTCTGGTTGCCTGGTTTCAACTTTTTCTTTCTGTCAATTGACCTACATATTTGTTTTTTCACATATTTTGCTAAAATGAGAGAAGAATCGTGGTGAGGGAATTTGCATTGACGCGCAGACATACATATGTATGCATTACACTATCTTATCTGCACCTGAAACAACGAGATAAAGTCCATTTTGAATGGACACTATTGAAACGAAACTTTTTTTTTAACCCTTTCATGACCACATCCAATTCCAGCCGCAGGGAAAATATTTTTGTTCCATTCACCAAAAACGAAGTAAAATGTTCGGGATAATCATTCTCTTTCCACTAGGAGAAATCTGATGCAGACTTAAGATCGGGTTTTAGAATAAAATTACTGCAGTTTTACTGTAATTATGCCGGCATTTTTGAGTAGATGTAGATGTAGAGTAGATGAAATTCATGTTGTACAGGTACAATACCGGGCATGAAAGGGTTAAACGAAAATTTAAACCAAAGTAAGAATTTATACTGTTACTGTAAGACTAGGCATTAAGGTTTAATTTCAAAACGTACCTACATTCATTTATTTGACAAACAGCATTTGCCTTTAAAGAGTTTTAAACAACCTCAAACTTTTAATTCTTTTACAACGCATGCTAAAGGAACGCATTAATTTACGTGCGCATGTTGACTGAAAGCTCACATCAAAAAATTTGAATGTGGGGACTCCCCACATATTTTTGTACGTAGTATGTACATATAAAAGTGTTTCTACTTACTTTGATATACATAAGCATCAAGTTCAGCCTTTGTTGCATTGAGTATTTTAGCGACTTTGCAACTAAGCATTCCGAATAGCCTAATTAACATAGCTAGATCTGTGTTATTATTTTCGATTTTAGTAAAGATAAAAACATTTGGTAAACTCATTAGAAATAATTTTGGAATCAACGCCAGGAACCGCGCAATGTGAAAACTAAAAGCAGACTGAATCTATGGCGCTATCACTGTGCGAAATACGAAAATATCTGAGCTTTTCTGTTCCAAAAGCTTTTTGGAACAGTGCTACGACTTGTTAAAAATAATATTTCATTTTTTCGGTTATCGTAAAATGTCAAAACATTTATCGATCAGCTTTATTTATTATTATTTGTTCGTAATTACAATTATTTGATACCATGGAAAAAAGATTCCATCAAAGTAAAGATTACCAAGATTTAAATTTTGAAAAAGAAAAAATTAAGTAAAGATTCTGTTGAACAATTAACAATATTGTAAGTTGAAATTATTTTCTAGTGTTTTGCTAAAAAAAATATATTTACATATAGAGCGTGAGCCATTAGTCGTTTCTTTGTAAAACGTAAATTATTTTGACACTGAGATGTTCCCCGCTCGAAATCTTGACAGAAAGTTAGCAACATGCTTCGCGAAACGAAATGAGTCACTTTACGCACTTTACGCACAAGAATTTATTTCCAAATTGATTCCTGTGTAGCCAAAACAGAACAGAAATCGTATTGTCAGCCATCTTAATAATAATTACACCTCTTATTATGTTTTCTTCCGGTGAAAGGTTTTCGCCGACAAATATGCAACGTTTTAGGGGTGTCAAGGGGGTCTCCTAATCCCACTGGGATTCGGAAGGTGTCAAGGTAGGTTTTTAGCACTGCGTACGGTGAGTGCGCGGTTCGAGCTCCTCGCAGGGACCGGACCTGTGCATTTTTTTTTTCCTTTTCTAATTTTTGTTTGTTTCCTCTGTCCGATCCCGGACCATGTCGTCCAGTTCCATGTGGGTAGCTGGGCAACGGTGCATCCGACCGAATCGGAAAAGAGTAGGCCGTTCTAAATGCTTGCAGCGAGAGCGTGGCGAGACGGCCAGGAAGGGATCGGGCATTTGGAGTGAGCAATAGGACGGATGACAACCACGAGCTATAATTGTAAAAAGTGATAGAAAGTGATTAGGAAGATTTATCCTGTAAACACGGAATTAATCCGAAGTGGTAGGTAGTGTTAAAACAAATAGGGTTGCTTTTAATTGAACCCCGTTCACAGGAAGCGAGGTTCGAGGTTTTTTTTCCCCTCTTTGATTTCAACCTTCCGTACTGCAACACGGCGAGACGAGACCACGCGGAGTCCTAACCAAAATTGAGGGCTACAATACGAACGGAGCCGAGAAGCGTGCACCACCACCGCCAGCACAACCCGGAAGCAGCCACCCCCAGCCCAACACCGACGTAAAAGCAGCCACCTGAAAAGAAAGAACCTGAAGAAGAAAATAAGTACAAGTAAAATACAGGTATTTGGTAGAATTAGGCGAGTTGGGGCCGAACAAGGAAGGGCAGTCATGATACACACCGTTTAAGACTCCGGGGATCGAGCAGCGCGATAGAGGTGACGGTTGAGGCGCGGCAGTATTAGCTACGCCAGTGTACGTGGGTTCGTATCCCAATGCGACGGGCATTCTTTTTTATTTTTTTTTCACTTTTCGTTTTGTCGCCGAGTGTTTTGCCGAGTTCGCGACATTTCGGGAATTCTTTTTTTTAATTGGAGCCGAGACGGGTATAGCGAAAGGATAGGTTAAGTTAGTGTGTAAGTGAATTGAATTGTCTAGGTTAAGGTTAATTACTAAGAAATAAAATTGTAACGTAGAATAAGGAAGCCCCTTCGTCTCATTTACGAATCTGGGAGCAATTTTCTTGCTTATTTTTTTTATCCGCGAGTATCCGGGTTGGTCGCGGTTCCAACCTAGGCTACCGGTGACAGTGGGCCAACCGCGTGGAGCCCATTTAAGCAACTTTCTCCCACGACCAGTCTTCGCAGTTGGTCGGGCACCCCTCTGTCGCTCGTCGCGGGGCGAGAAGGAAATCTGGCGGTAACACTCTATGCAATTGCAGTGTGTTGTGCACTACATAATTTGACGCATGTGGCTTACTGCCGGTTCTCAGCGCTGAATTGAGAAAGGTTTTCACGACGGAAATACTCCAGAAGTATTTTCATTCGTTCGCTGGGCCGTGCAAATTGTTTGTGATTTTTTCCCTGGGTTCGGGTACGAACCCAGATACGCTTGCTTAACAGTCTGTCATACTAACCATCAAGCCTCGTACAGTGGGGCAAAATGCCCAAAAAGCGGAAAAAATTCCATATCTCGAGAATGGGGTCTATCGAGTACCGGATAGTCACAAGTCACAAGAATTGATACTGAACAATTTTACAATTTTAGAACTATAGTGGCAATATTGAAAAGTTTTCTGACGCTATTTTATAAAATGGCGTAATGTGAATGACATTTTCGAAATCTAGACACCACCACCTTTAAACTGAAACCTAAATCTAACGTTTAAGCTAGTAAAAGCTTTTTTTAAGTGTTACCATTAGCACTGACTTTTTCTTTAATCCTTGTCTCTGTTGGAGAAACTCTGTTGGAAACATCGTCACTACAATGGAAGTTTAAAAGCAGAGTGAGAAATTCTTTTGAAAAAGTGTAAGAAAACATGGCAAGAACATGGTAGTGTATCAAGACTCACTGCTCACTGCTCACTGTATGTATACTGTTGCGAACTTTGTTTTAAAGACGATCAATTCCACTGTACTCTATCTGTATCTTGTATTGTATCTTTAATTGCTTTAAAACGATAACTTGTATCAAAGTGTCCATAAAAAATTAAATTTAGATAATTCACAATACTACTGCATGAAAATTCGTTTAGTAGTTTTTCTAGATCAGCTCGCACAAACATCAAATAGGACTTTAATATATATAATATTTACAGATAGACAGATTATGTTATTATGTCGTCCTGCTTGAACAATGTTCTAAGACAAGTCATTTAGAAATTCGATATTGTGTACAATTCGGAATCTTATCCACTTTTTAGGGTTTCGTTGCAAAGGAATAACGAAACCCTTATAGGATCACTTCGGTGTCCGTCTGTCTGTCTGTCGTCTTTACATATTTGC
Source organism: Syritta pipiens (assembly GCA_905187475.1). Classification (NCBI taxonomy): domain Eukaryota; kingdom Metazoa; phylum Arthropoda; class Insecta; order Diptera; family Syrphidae; genus Syritta; species Syritta pipiens. Next base: position 67,002,806 of record LR994571.1, on the reverse strand, counting down.
TAACAACTTCTGAATCCTTTGAAGTTTAGTTAGTTAGTTAGTTAAGTTAGATGAATTTCCGGTAATTTTTTCCGGAATTAGTCGAAGATTAAAGAAAAATTTAGTACTAAAACTAACATTTGAAAAAACTTGTATTGACTTTTATGGTCAATATGGATGTCATTGGAAAGGGGGCAGAGCATAGATTACAGAAATGTCTGTTTGTTTTTCTGATCTTTTTTTCTCCGAAGGGGTTTTTTTCGCTATTTTCACATTTCTTATTCTTTCTAAATTGCTGAAATCCAATTCAAATAAAAAATGATAGCTTGAATGCGTTACTAAACAATCGAGAAAGGATTCTTAAAAAAGTTTCTATGTTCTGTTAAATTCTGAAATATTTTTTTGCTCTTTTTAAAGTCTGTGAACCTGAGCGAATATTTTGAATGACAATTTTCTTCTCTCTTTGTTCTCTTAAAAGAACAAAGCGAAATAAAGAAATGATTGTTCATAATAGCTTTGTAATTGTAATTTTTTTGGAGAAAATTAAAGAATCAGTTAGTTGTACGTGTATATGTGCACGGACCATTTCCTGATACGCTCTTTTCTATTGGTTGCGATTTATATGAATACTCGAAAACTATTTGAGCCAGAATGCTAAAACCAATTTTCAGCTAAAGTTTACATCAAGACCTACATTCCAGGTCTATTCTTTTTTTTTTTTTTCAAACTTTTAGACACATGGGCGTGGAAAAGGAGGTGGGGGACCTTTTTTTTTGTCTTTGAAGCTCAGGGCTCTCATCACGTAACTTTTCAGACGATCATCGTCCAAACGACTGTCGTCAACGTATCGTTAAAAGTTTGCTTCGCGTAGCACTATCACTATCGTCTCGTCTATCGTCACAGTTTGGGCGCTACTAAATGCTACATTCCTTATGTCAAAATAAAAGCTGCTTGTCATCCTTCATTTATTAAATTCTAAATAAAAAGTTCAAAATGGAAACTATTTTATTTTACAAGACCTATCTAACGATATCCTACTAATAGATTTCAATGATTTTTTTTTCCAAAAAAGTTAGTAATTAATAAATTTTAGTATGAATAAAAAATCATATCAGACTTTTCGCTATTTTGGGATATTAAGATGAGACGTCTCATAACTGCAATTTTGTTCATATTTTTTAGCCTCATATCTGTTTAAGAAATGCGTACCACGGTACACTAATGTGGTGTTGGCTAATAACTCCTTGTCAATAATAGTAAGATGGTTACTGTAGTACAACTTTATGGTCTAGGTGGTATGGTAAGTATTAGTACTATTGTTTCCTGTAATCTCCGACTAATTCAAAAAAAAATAAATTATTTAATTTTGGGTTGCTAGATAACAATCGGAAATTACTATTGGAAATTAGGTCAAATTTAACTTCCAAGTTTTGCTTACATACATACAGCGGTACAACCCTTTTCTGCTATTCACTTGAAAGATCGCTTTATAATGACTCATCATCATGCTCTTGACCGCGGGGGTCGGGGGCAATGCAAGCAGAAGAGATCTCCATACACCTCAGGAGGTATGCCCAAGCGTAACCAGGCGAGCTATTGGACTTGGTCAAACCATTTCATCATGGATCTACAGAGCGGTCGCCTACCTGACGTAATCGCATTCAATTCTCTTCACGTCTCGGAAGTCGTACTGATGGGGACATTCGTGCCAGGCGACCAAGCCATCGAAGTATAGATCTTTCCGTCCAAAGAAGTAGCTGTTTAGCATTGAGCTCTCGGCGCACCGTCGTGTTTCTCAGCCTCTCTCGGCGAGTAACTCCCATAACAGCACGAAGAAATCTTATCTCGATAGCATGAAGATGTGTATTCTACTACGACTCATGAAGTCAGTTGTGAAATAACATCCGGCGTGTTTTTAGTCCCAAAAAATGCTGAAGCTTATTTGTGCATATGTATGAGGTTATCAAGATACCGTACTTAACACTCCAAAGTAATTTAATCAATTCCTAATCAAAATAAGTTTTCATATTCAGTGCCTCACCTGACTTGCAGAAAAAAAAACTTTATCATTTATTGCGAAATATGTTTTGCCCATACAAATATATGAAATATGATTTTCCCATCACCGGTTTCTTTTATTTCACATCATGTAAAAAATTTTACAGATTTAAAAACACTCGGCAACCGATGGTAAGCGACCTTGGCAATGTTTTTTCCATCCAACCCATGCGCTGAATCCGTGGAGCCTCTTGATTTTCTTTGCACATTCGACTGCCAGAGTGATGTCTTCAGTTACTAAGTTGTCACAGTCTACATTGCATGAGTTGGCGGAAGGTCGTCCATCGTATGGGTTGCACCAGTAGCGATCGTTGATTTGGAAGAGGCCCCAGTCACAAGATCCATCATCGTTAACTTTGTTTAATGCTCTGGTATCGAATGAGCTCTCATGTTGTACCAAGCAAATCCAGTTGGGAATTTCATCTATAGGAATATTGTGACGACGCAGTTCCCTTGCCAAAGAACACTTGTCGAAGATTCTTGCCCGACCTGGTGGCAATATCGGCATTCCAAACAGAAGTACCACCAACACCGCTGCTCTAGCTAGCTGATTAAATCCTCCTTTTGGATTTTCCATAGTATTGCTTTTCGCGACAAATCACTTATACTCATTTACAACTTGCGACTAATTATACTGAACGTGCGTAGAGCTGGACGTACTGAATTTATAGACCACACAAATCTGGGATTATTTTGGTTGATGAAGTCGTTTACGGGATTTCCCCGCTTTTCGATACAGTTTCAGTTTGTAGCAATGATAACATGATGCACAATGATAACATGATACACAACACGGCTACGTTTGTCGGTCAGGGGGTGCATATAGTAGTGTGTGTGAAATGACAGTTCACTTATTTTACAAGACCTATCTAACGATATCCTACTAATAGATTTCAATGATTTTTTTTTCCAAAAAAGTTAGTAATTAATAAATTTTAGTATGAATAAAAAATCATATCAGACTTTTCGCTATTTTGGGATATTAAGATGAGACGTCTCATAACTACAATTTTGTTCATATTTTTTAGCCTAATATCTGTTTAAGAAATGCGTACCACGATACACTAATGTGGTGGTGGCTAATAACTCCTTGTCAATAATAGTAAGATGGTTACTGTAGTACAACTTTATGGTCTAGGTGGTATGGTAAGTATTAGTACTATTGTTTCCTGTAATCTCCGACTAATTCAAAAAAAATAAATTATTTAATTTTGGTTTGCTAGATAACAATCGGAAATTACAATTGGAAATTAGGTCAAATTTAACTTCCAAGTTTTGCTTACATACATACAGCGGTACAACCCTTTTCTGCTATTCACTTGAAAGATCGCTTTATAATGACTCATCATCATACTCTTGACCGCGGGGGTCGGGGGCAATGCAAGCAGAAGAGATCTCCATACACCTCAGGAGGTATGCCCAAGCGTAACCAGGCGAGCTATTGGACTTGGTCAAACCATTTCATCATGGATCTACAGAGCGGTCGCCTACCTGACGTAATCGCATTCAATTCTCTTCACGTCTCGGAAGTCGTACTGATGGGGACATTCGTGCCAGGCGACCAAGCCATCGAAGTATAGATCTTTCCGTCCAAAGAAGTAGCTGTTTAGCATTGAGCTCTCGGCGCAACGTCGTGTTTCTCAGCCTCTCTCGGCGAGTAACTCCCATAACAGCACGAAGAAATCTTATCTCGATAGCATAAAGATGTGTATTCTACTACGACTCATGAAGTCAGTTGTGAAATAACATCCGGCGTGTTTTTAGTCCCAAAAAATGCTGAAGCTTATTTGTGCATATGTATGAGGTTATCAAGATACCGTACTTAACACTCCAAAGTAATTTAATCAATTCCTAATCAAAATAAGTTTTCGTATTCAGTGCCTCACCTGACTTGCAGAAAAAAAACTTTATCATTTATTGCGAAATATGTTTTGCCCATACAAATATATAAAATATGATTTTCCCATCACCTGTTTCTTTTATTTCACATCATGCACATCATGTAAAAAATTTTACAGATTTAAAAACACTCGGCAACCGATGGTAAGCGACCTTGGCAATGTTTTTTCCATCCAACCCATGCGCTGAATCCGTGGAGCCTCTTGATTTTCTTTGCACATTCGACTGCCAGAGTGATGTCTTCAGTTACTAAGTTGTCACAGTCTACATTGCATGAGTTGGCGGAAGGTCGTCCATCGTATGGGTTGCACCAGTAGCGATCGTTGATTTGGAAGAGGCCCCAGTCACAAGATCCATCATCGTTAACTTTGTTTAATGCTCTGGTATCGAATGAGCTCTCGTGTTGTACCAAGCAAATCCAGTTGGGAATTTCACTTATAGGAATATTGTGATGACGCAGTTCCCTTGCCAAAGAACACTTGTCGAAGATTCTTGCCCGACCTGGTGGCAATATCGGTATTCCAAACAGAAGCACCACCAACACCGCTGCTCTAGCTAGCTGATTAAATCCTCCTTTTGGATTTTCCATAGTATTGCTTTTCGCGACAAATCACTTATACTCATTTACAACTTGCGACTAATTATACTGAACGTGCGTAGAGCTGGACGTACTGAATTTATAGACCACACAAATCTGGGATTATTTTGGTTGATGAAGTCGTTTACGGGATTTCCCCGCTTTTCGATACAGTTTCAGTTTGTAGCAATGATAACATGATGCACAATGATAACATGATACACAACACGGCTACGTTTGTCGGTCAGGGGGTGCATATAGTAGTGTGTGTGAAATGACAGTTCACTTATTTTACAAGACCTATCTAACGATATCCTACTAATAGATTTCAATGATTTTTTTTTCCAAAAAAGTTAGTAATTAATAAATTTTAGTATGAATAAAAAATCATATCAGACTTTTCGCTATTTTGGGATATTAAGATGAGACGTCTCATAACTGCAATTTTGTTCATATTTTTTAGCCTCATATCTGTTTAAGAAATGCGTACCACGGTACACTAATGTGGTGTTGGCTAATAACTCCTTGTCAATAATAGTAAGATGGTTACTGTAGTACAACTTTATGGTCTAGGTGGTATGGTAAGTATTAGTACTATTGTTTCCTGTAATCTCCGACTAATTCAAAAAAAAATAAATTATTTAATTTTGGGTTGCTAGATAACAATCGGAAATTACTATTGGAAATTAGGTCAAATTTAACTTCCAAGTTTTGCTTACATACATACAGCGGTACAACCCTTTTCTGCTATTCACTTGAAAGATCGCTTTATAATGACTCATCATCATGCTCTTGACCGCGGGGGTCGGGGGCAATGCAAGCAGAAGAGATCTCCATACACCTCAGGAGGTATGCCCAAGCGTAACCAGGCGAGCTATTGGACTTGGTCAAACCATTTCATCATGGATCTACAGAGCGGTCGCCTACCTGACGTAATCGCATTCAATTCTCTTCACGTCTCGGAAGTCGTACTGATGGGGACATTCGTGCCAGGCGACCAAGCCATCGAAGTATAGATCTTTCCGTCCAAAGAAGTAGCTGTTTAGCATTGAGCTCTCGGCGCACCGTCGTGTTTCTCAGCCTCTCTCGGCGAGTAACTCCCATAACAGCACGAAGAAATCTTATCTCGATAGCATAAAGATGTGTATTCTACTACGACTCATGAAGTCAGTTGTGAAATAACATCCGGCGTGTTTTTAGTCCCAAAAAATGCTGAAGCTTATTTGTGCATATGTATGAGGTTATCAAGATACCGTACTTAACACTCCAAAGTAATTTAATCAATTCCTAATCAAAATAAGTTTTCATATTCAGTGCCTCACCTGACTTGCAGAAAAAAAAACTTTATCATTTATTGCGAAATATGTTTTGCCCATACAAATATATGAAATATGATTTTCCCATCACCGGTTTCTTTTATTTCACATCATGTAAAAAATTTTACAGATTTAAAAACACTCGGCAACCGATGGTAAGCGACCTTGGCAATGTTTTTTCCATCCAACCCATGCGCTGAATCCGTGGAGCCTCTTGATTTTCTTTGCACATTCGACTGCCAGAGTGATGTCTTCAGTTACTAAGTTGTCACAGTCTACATTGCATGAGTTGGCGGAAGGTCGTCCATCGTATGGGTTGCACCAGTAGCGATCGTTGATTTGGAAGAGGCCCCAGTCACAAGATCCATCATCGTTAACTTTGTTTAATGCTCTGGTATCGAATGAGCTCTCGTGTTGTACCAAGCAAATCCAGTTGGGAATTTCATCTATAGGAATATTGTGACGACGCAGTTCCCTTGCCAAAGAACACTTGTCGAAGATTCTTGCACGACCTGGTGGCAATATCGGCATTCCAAACAGAAGTACCACCAACACCGCTGCTCTAGCTAGCTGATTAAATCCTCCTTTTGGATTTTCCATAGTATTGCTTTTCGCGACAAATCACTTATACTCATTTACAACTTGCGACTAATTATACTGAACGTGCGTAGAGCTGGACGTACTGAATTTATAGACCACACAAATTTGGGATTATTTTGGTTGATGAAGTCGTTTACGGGATTTCCCCGCTTTTCGATACAGTTTCAGTTTGTAGCAATGATAACATGATGCACAATGATAACATGATGCACAACTCGGCTACGTTTGTCGGTCAGGGGGTGCATATAGTAGTGTGTGTGAAATGACAGTTCACTTATTTTACAAGACCTATCTAACGATATCCTACTAATAGATTTCAATGATTTTTTTTTCCAAAAAAGTTAGTAATTAATAAATTTTAGTATGAATAAAAAATCATATCAGACTTTTCGCTATTTTGGGATATTAAGATGAGACGTCTCATAACTGCAATTTTGTTCATATTTTTTAGCCTTATATCTGTTTAAGAAATGCGTACCACGGTACACTAATGTGGTGTTGGCTAATAACTCCTTGTCAATAATAGTAAGATGGTTACTGTAGTACAACTTTATGGTCTAGGTGGTATGGTAAGTATTAGTACTATTGTTTCCTGTAATCTCCGACTAATTCAAAAAAAAATAAATTATTTAATTTTGGGTTGCTAGATAACAATCGGAAATTACTATTGGAAATTAGGTCAAATTTAACTTCCAAGTTTTGCTTACATACATACAGCGGTACAACCCTTTTCTGCTATTCACTTGAAAGATCGCTTTATAATGACTCATCATCATGCTCTTGACCGCGGGGGTCGGGGGCAATGCAAGCAGAAGAGATCTCCATACACCTCAGGAGGTATGCCCAAGCGTAACCAGGCGAGCTATTGGACTTGGTCAAACCATTTCATCATGGATCTACAGAGCGGTCGCCTACCTGACGTAATCGCATTCAATTCTCTTCACGTCTCGGAAGTCGTACTGATGGGGACATTCGTGCCAGGCGACCAAGCCATCGAAGTATAGATCTTTCCGTCCAAAGAAGTAGCTGTTTAGCATTGAGCTCTCGGCGCACCGTCGTGTTTCTCAGCCTCTCTCGGCGAGTAACTCCCATAACAGCACGAAGAAATCTTATCTCGATAGCATAAAGATGTGTATTCTACTACGACTCATGAAGTCAGTTGTGAAATAACATCCGGCGTGTTTTTAGTCCCAAAAAATGCTGAAGCTTATTTGTGCATATGTATGAGGTTATCAAGATACCGTACTTAACACTCCAAAGTAATTTAATCAATTCCTAATCAAAATAAGTTTTCATATTCAGTGCCTCACCTGACTTGCAGAAAAAAAAACTTTATCATTTATTGCGAAATATGTTTTGCCCATACAAATATATGAAATATGATTTTCCCATCACCGGTTTCTTTTATTTCACATCATGTAAAAAATTTTACAGATTTAAAAACACTCGGCAACCGATGGTAAGCGACCTTGGCAATGTTTTTTCCATCCAACCCATGCGCTGAATCCGTGGAGCCTCTTGATTTTCTTTGCACATTCGACTGCCAGAGTGATGTCTTCAGTTACTAAGTTGTCACAGTCTACATTGCATGAGTTGGCGGAAGGTCGTCCATCGTATGGGTTGCACCAGTAGCGATCGTTGATTTGGAAGAGGCCCCAGTCACAGGATCCATCATCGTTAACTTTGTTTAATGCTCTGGTATCGAATGAGCTCTCGTGTTGTACCAAGCAAATCCAGTTGGGAATTTCACTTATAGGAATATTGTGATGACGCAGTTCCCTTGCCAAAGAACACTTGTCGAAGATTCTTGCCCGACCTGGTGGCAATATCGGTATTCCAAACAGAAGCACCACCAACACCGCTGCTCTAGCTAGCTGATTAAATCCTCCTTTTGGATTTTCCATAGTATTGCTTTTCGCGACAAATCACTTATACTCATTTACAACTTGCGACTAATTATACTGAACGTGCGTAGAGCTGGACGTACTGAATTTATAGACCACACAAATCTGGGATTATTTTGGTTGATGAAGTCGTTTACGGGATTTCCCCTCTTTTCGATACAGTTTCAGTTTGTTCCATTCCATTTTCATTTCGAGGGGTAGCGGATCGTCCCAATCTAAACCGCGCTGCCAAAGTTGTTGCATAAGCATTTTTCCCTTTATGATGGCGGGTGAAATCCATTCCAGTGGGTCGAACAACTTCGCAATTGACGGACATCACTTTGGTGTCCGTCTGTCTGTCTGTCTGTCGCCTTTACATATTTGCTAATAACTTCTGAATCCTCTGTAGTTAAGGGATGAAACTTCTAATGAATATATATCTCGGCAACCCAAAAACAAATCGGTAATTTTTTCCGGAATTAGTCGAAGATTAAAGAAAAAAGTTAGTACTAAAACTAGCGTTTGAAAAAAAACTTTTATTAGCTTTTATGGTCAATATGGGTGTCATTGGAAAGGGGGCAGATCATAGATTACTCTGTTGTCTGTTTTTCTGATCTTTTTTTCTCCGAAGGGGGTTTTTTCGCTATTTTCACATTTCTTATTCTTTCTAAATTGCTAAAATCCAATTCAAATAAAAAATGATAGCTTGAATGCGTTACTAAACAATCGAGAAAGGATTCTTAAAAAAGTTTCTATGTTCTGTTAAATTCTGAAATATTTTTTTGCTCTTTTTAAAGTCTGTGAACCTGAGCGAATATTTTGAATGACAGTTTTCTTCTCTCTTTGTTCTCGTTGTTGCGATTTATATGAATACTCGAAAACTATTTGAGCCAGAATGCTAAAACCAATTTTCAGCTAAAGTTTACATCAAGACCTACATTCCAGGTCTATTCTTTTTTTTTTCAAATTTTTAGACACATGGGCGTGGAAAAGGAGGTGGGGGACCGTTTTCTCTCATCACGTAACTTTTCAGACGATCATCGTCCAAACGACTGTCGTCAACGTATCGTTAAAAGTTTGCTTCGCGTAGCACTATCACTATCGTCTCGTCTATCGTCACAGTTTGGGCGCTACTAAATGCTACATTCCTTATGTCAAAATAAAAGCTGCTTGTCATCCTTCATTTATTAAATTCTAAATAAAAAGTTCAAAATGGAAACTATTTTATTTTACAAGACCTATCTAACGATATCCTACTAATAGATTTCAATGATTTTTTTTCCAAAAAAGTTAGTAATTAATAAATTTTAGTATGAATAAAAAATCATATCAGACTTTTCGCTATTTTTGGGATATGAAATGAGACGTCTCATTCTGTTTAAGAAATGCGTACCACGGTACACTAATGTGGTGGTGGCTAATAACTCCTTGTCAATAATAGTAAGATGGTTACTGTAGTACAACTTTATGATCTAGGTGCTATCCTTTTTTCAACTATACACATATAAAAAGTATACAAAAATATATTTTTCATTCGAATTTGTTATTAGTAATAACTTTTTTGCTAGTACGTATTTTTTTTAGACTTTTTTTGAAATTTCTTTGGGAAGTGAAGTACATCTTTTGGTTAAATATCATTCCTTAATTTTAAGTGATTCACTAGTTAGTAAAGTTAACCTCCTTTCCAATGACACCCGTAACGCCCATCAAAGTTGATGAAGGCGTTAGTATTAGTACTATTGTTTCCTGTAATCTCCGACTAGTTCCGAAAAAATAAATTATTTAGTTTTGGGTTGTTAGATAACACATTCAGTCCAAATTTCGTTCCTTAACTAACGGCGATTCGAAAGTTATATGTGTCATGTTCTTGACCGCCGGGGTCGGGGGCAATGCACGCAGAAGAGATCTCCATACACCTCAGGAGGTATGCCCAAGCGTAACCAGGCGAGCTATTGGACTTGGTCAAACCATTTCATCATGGGTCTACAGAGCGGTCGCCTACCTGACGTGATCGCATTCAATTCTCTTCACGCCTCGGAAGTCGTACTGATGGGTACATTCGTGCCAGGTGACCAAGCCATCGAAGTATAGATCTTTCCGTCCAAAGAAGTAGCTATAAACTTTATCATTTATTGCGAAATATGTTTTTCCCATACAAATATATGAAATATGCTTTTCCCACTACTGCTTTATATATATTCTTTTATTTCACATCATGCACATCATGTAAACAATTTTATTGATTTAAAAACACTCGTCAATCGATGGTAATTGATCTTGGCAATGTAGATTCCATCCAACCCATGCACTGAATCCTTGGAGCCTCTTGATTTTCTTTGCACATTCGACTGCCAGAGTGATGTCTTCAGTTACTAAGTTGTCACAGTCTACATTGCATGAGTTGGCGGAAGGTCGTCCATCGTATGGGTTGCACCAGTAGCGATCGTTGATTTGGAAGAGGCCCCAGTTACAAGATCCATCAATGTTATCTGGGTTTAATGTTCTAGTTTTGAATCAGCTCTCGTGTTGTACCAAGCAAATCGAGTTGGGAATTTCATCTATAGGAATATTGTGACGACGCAGTTCCCTTGCCAAAGAACACTTGTCGAAGATTCTTGCCCGACCTGGTGGCAATATCGATATTCCAAACAGAAGCACCACCAACACCGCTGCTCTAGCTAGCTGATTAAATCCTCCTTTTGGGTTCTCTATAGTATTGCTTTTCCCTTACAACTTGAGATTAATAATACTGGACGTACGTAAGCTGGACGTACTGAATTTATAGACCACACAAACCTGGGATTATTTTGGTTGATGAAGTCATTTACGGGATTTGCCAAAAAGATAATAGCTAAAAAATCACCCTTTACTTCCAATTCCCTGATTGCAACACATATAAATTAGTTTCCCTCTTATTGTTACAATTAAACCTGAAGTTCTGAAAGTTTCTCATTTGAGCGGGAGGATGTTTTTATATATTAGGTGTACAACTTGAAAGACGCGCATTGTTACTAACCTCATATATATTCACACGCGCTATTTTTTTGACAGTGACAGCTATTGTATGTTAAAGAGCGTCGAAAAATCTAGTTAATTCCATCTGTCAAAGTATACACAAGTTAATTTACACAAGTTTTGTTTTCATATTCAAATAAATGGTTTTTTTTAACAAAAAAATACGCGTCTTTCAAGTTGTACTCCTAATATCTAGGTATAATACTTAATTTGTTGCGATCGTATTTCCAATGCCCCCATCTTCACTTTTATTAGTTGAGTAACGTTTGCTCTACCAATCTCTTAAAAATAATTTATCATGGTAGTCCACTTTCTAGTCCAAGTTACAATATGAAATCGCTAGTTAGGGGGGAATATATAATAAAATTCAACTGCTTTTAAATTTGCAAAAAAAATTCATAAAAAAAATCTGCCGTAAATTCTATAGACATCCTAGTTTTGTTTTGTTTTGCAACCTGAATTCTGCCTGTTCGTCACTTGTATTGCTTCAACGTGTTAAAGTTATTCTTTTTAATGTCTGGTTATCGAAATCTTCGTCCAATATCTAGTTACAATTTTCGTTGTAATCTTTTGAATGTTGTTTCAGTACCTGCATACTGTAATTTTTTTTTTCGATTTCGTCTTATCGGTTATTTAATACACTTCCGCGGTCTCTAAGGATAATTCTGTTACCTGACTCCTTTTTTAAGCGTGTTAAGCTGTGACCTTTTACATTTGATCATCACTGACTTGAATAGCCTTATTTCTAATACTCTGGTCTAAACTCTTGTTTTCCTTGTTATGCCAGTAAAATCTTGCTCTTGGTTATTTAAGTCAAAGAAAGCAACTTTTATTGTTTGAATTCTTATTTGTTTTTTTCTCTATTTTGAATTTTTACTTTTACTTTCTTTGTTGTTTAAAAATGAATTGTAAAAGAATTGTTGATCTTTGAATCTTAAAAATACTCACTTCACTTAAGAAAATAAAATATTACTTACTTACTTTCCTACATTAAGACTCATCGGTGCTTGGGGTCAATACGACCCACTTTTGAATTTCAAGTTGAGATTACTGTCATTATTTCGTCAAATCGAGCTAAGATTTCGGCTATCAAAGGTAAAAATCGTCTACAAATTTTGTCTTTATGAAGTCTATATTCAAAGGAGATACCGCTGCAGCGTTCCACCAGATCTTGAAAATCGACCACTGTGCGCTGGCAAGCTGTAAAAAAATCCCTTATAGGTTCTAGGTTGCTATACTGACCCACTATACTGTTGTGGCATTGGGCGCCACAAATGTATGATGGGCTTTTCTAGAGGAGTCAAAAACGAGCATTTTTTACTTTGGGAGTTTAAGAAAGAGGCAATTTAAGAAAAAAATCAAGCAGCATGAAAAATAAAAATATTAAAAAACAACAGCAACATTTACAGTAACGTACAGCCAGAAACTTATTCTCTAAATCTTCATTTAATTTTTTTTTTGCATTAAAAGTTTTTGAAAAATTCTTATGCAAACTGAAATTTTTTTCAAAATTTTGCAAATTGCCTTTTTTTAGTCAATACGTATTTCAATTCTGAATCAAACACAAAAAACGGAATGGTTTTATCTCTTCTAGTTTTGAAAAATAGAAAATTATAATTGTTGTTTTATTTTTTTGTCATTTGTCCGCTTTCAAGGACCCTTCGAGAACCCAAGCGTCTGCCTGATAGTTGTGGATATACCCTTAGTGGAACGACGAAGTTGCTTGAACGTCTAAATAAGTCCAAAAGGGGGTTGAAACTCCTGTAAAGTGGGCCACCCACCCCCTTATTCACTTAATCTCCTATTTTCGACAAAGTCCATCATGTCTATGCGCCATAAAGACGGTATTATATGAAGGTTTTTCGAGAGAGAGCTCTTTTACTCAATTGCATCTTAAGGCGAAATGAACAGCGATTAGTGAGAGTTTTTCTGAGTCGCATCTCCGTACTGATGTCATTTCTAGCTTTTAACCGCAGATCCGAGGCAGACGAACGAAGAATATTAGAAGAAGGTTGTATTTGGTCGACCTTCGTCAAGCGCTTTGTATGCCAAATATCGAGCAACGGAAAATGAATTAAATACCATCAACGTCAAGCACAGTGCAGTTTAAGCATCTGCCAAAAATGGAATCATTGCCGTTGATTCATCAACCAATTGCCAACAAAATAGCTTGTTGTCATTTGTGTACTTTATGTTTAAATTCTTGGAAACACTCCGTATGGTGTGATAAGTGTGTAAAATACATATATCTGTTCTTCCCTTCACTTCAAAATATGAGAGCAATCCTTTTTTTTTAGTTTTCAATGCCTCCGCAATATTTATTTTTTTTTTTTATTAATATTAATCCAAAAACCGTCTTTTCTATTTCAATTAATAAAGATATAAATAACAAACAATTTTCAGTTAAAAGCCCGCCTCAATTTTATTCATACACAAAAATAAGCCCAGGAATATGTGGGTCAACATGACCCACAAGGAACTTATTCGTTACTTAAAATAAGGCACTGATGACGGTTAAACATTGAAAATTATATTATGCAAAGCTATTACTCCGCTTTGCGGAAGATAAGTTGACCCTTTGAAATGTTGACTCTTAACTCCATGTGATTTGAATTTATCCAATTGCGACTGCCAGAGTGATGTCTAGATGATGTCAACTAGAAAAAGTGCAAAAGTGGAAATCAATGGAAATCTTATGGAGGTACTGCAATTTCCATACTGGGTCTCGCATCTTTTGGGGTCCAAGTCAGTATCACAACGACTTGGTGCAGAAGGGGCTCTGTTGAACCCCAAGAAACAACAAGTAATGACAAAAATCAGCACCAAACTCAACGCCTCAAAGACAAAAATGCAAATAAACCTCCGCTCTAGCTGCCCCGCTATAGACTGTTAAAGAACATGAAGCGAACCCCCAATCCCACACACAAACAAAGACCCAGACTGGAAAAAGAAAACCAAAAATTCTGTATTTATCAATATACAGTCGAAGCTCTCTAAGTCAAACGCCCACACACAAACAAAGACCCAGACTGGAAAAAGAAAACCAAAAATTCTGTATTTATCAATATACAGTCGAAGCTCTCTAAGTCAAACGCCCTCTAAGTCGAAAAGCCCTCTAACTCGAATACGTTTTTTGGGCTCTTGGTCTATTTTCAATTCCTCTAAGTCGATTTTTTTTTCGCAAAAAAATAAACAAAAAATTTTCTCTCGCAACTTGTATTGCATGATCTGACGCTCTCTCAATTTGGCACTGGACGACGATTTCATGTTGATTTCTTAGTGCAAACACGTCGGAAAAAAGCGCATGTGGTTGCCCTTATATTGTTTACCTGTACAAGAAAGAAACAGAATGTTCACAGTAAGGAGGAGGATTTGCATGGCGACCTACGCGGCAAACACCGAACCCAAAGAACACGAGAAAATCGAAACTATTCGCCAATGGTTCTCGAAGAACAATCATGTTGGGCGAACACAATTGTTGTCTAGGGTCTTTCGTCCTCTACACACAACCACAAATGAGCTATAGGTTATTTGTGCACACAACCGTCCGGCACTGCACTGCTTATTCATTGTGTTGTTGGTTGGCCTCAACAAATTTGCTTTCAATATAAAAACAATTAGGTCTCACATCTCAGAGTTTTCAAGCTCCATTTAGTGAATGCATTGAGAGTCCGGATTAAGTCCAACACTGCCTTTTTAAAATAGAGTCCTTTTTTAAAAGGCTTCAGTCTCCAACTTTAAAGACTCAATCCAAAATTACGAGCTTTTTTAAGTAATTTCCTGTGTTTTTTCTTTACATGTATACTTTTTTGAATAAAATAAAGGCTTTTAAACAAAAAAAAAAATATTAATCCCTCTAACTCGAATTTTTCGACAAAGCCCTCTAACTCGAAATAATTTTGAGATTCCGTGAAAATTCGACTTAGAGGGCTTCGACTGTATTTTCATTCTAGCACATAATTTGTAATCCAACACATAGGTGACAAATAAATCATTTATCATACCTTACGCTTATCACATATTACACACACAACATAGGTGCTTTGTTTGCTTTTTTGTGAGCATGATTGTGAATTCAATTTCATTCTAAACAATTTAAATAAACACTTACACATTTTCTAAAGACATTTTAGCTAAAACTATAATTCTGACTTTTCTATTTCGTACTACCTTTTTTTTTTATTTGTATTGACTTACAATTTTTCATAAAAGTTTACTCTGTCGAAATTTAATATATTCAGCGGACTACTCACATTAATCACCTGAGTACACCGTTTTAAGTCTCAATAGTCAATTCAGTTCAGTGTTATTAGTTGCAAGTGAAAGCAGAAGTATGGAAAACCCAAAGGGACGATTTAATCGGCTAGCTAGAGCAGCGATGTTGGTGGTGCTTCTGTTTGGAATGCCGATATTGCCACCAGGTCGTGAAAAAATCTTCGACAAATGTTCCTTGGCACAGGAACTGCGTACTCACAATATTTCTATGGATGAGATTCCCGACTGGATTTGCTTAGTACAACACCAGAGCTCATTCGATACCAGAGCATTACATACAGGCAACAAAGATGAATCTGCTGACTGGGGACTCTTCCAAATCAACGATCGCTACTGGTGCAATCCATCCGATGGACGTTATTCCGACAATTTATGCAATGTAGACTGTGATGAATTAGTAACTAATGACATCACTCTGGCAGTCGAATGTGCAAAGAAAATCAAGAAGCGTCAAGGATTCAGTGCATGGGTTGGGTGGAATCTACATTGCCAAGATCAATTACCATCGATTGACGAGTGTTTTCCACCTGAAAGTGTATAGGTGATACATTTGACATCGTCTGTTTTATTTTATTTTCATTCATTTTACTTGCATAGTTAAATATCTAATTAAACAAACATTTTTGTGGTGGTGGGAAAAGTATAATCAACAATAAATAATAATGTTTTTTTTTTTCTGCAAAATTTGACAAGGCTGTTGTGGCACTGAATATGAAAACTCATTTCGATTAGTAATTGATCAATTTACTTTGGAGTGTTAACCACGGTATCTTGATAACTTCATATGTACATGCATAAATAAGCTTTAGTATTTTTTTGGACTGCGTTAACAAACACATCGAGTGTTATTTCATAATTAGATTCGTGAGTCATTATAGAGCGATTGTTCGATTCATGTGAAAAGTAGAGTAGGGCTGTGCTTCCAATTTTGGAAGTTAAATTTGACCTAATGTCCAGTTTCCGATCAAGCTGAAGTTTCGCATACATGCATTGCTAGCTTAGAGCCATCGTTCTAAAACCAATATGATGAACTCCCCAAACCCGCGTACTAATAATTTTTTAGAACATGATTAAAGCTTGTTTTTATTTTTTTTAAATTATAATTCATTCTAAAGTTTTTCTTTTTCTTACAACATAATTTATACAAAAAGATATTACGATATAGTTTTCAATAAATATTATAAATACATGTTAGTATATTTCTGATAGTATGAAATGTTTTTAAAAACGAGATAAACATTTTTACTGATTTAATCTGGCCAAGACTTGCCTGAATAGCAAGTTAAGCAAAATAACTGCAGAAAAAGTGAATGAAGTTCCGAATCCTAATCTGTCTATTTATATTTTAAAGCCGAATTTAATGTTTGTTCGGGCTAATCTCAGAAAATTACTGGACCAATTTAAATGCAGTAGTGTTGTGGACTAAATAGCTAAAGGCTATATTTTTTCAAAAAACTAGAAGAAGTAAAAGCTCTCGGTTTTTGTGTTAGATTCAGAATTGAAATGATCTTTGAGCACTATTTCACAATTTTGGGAAAATTGGTCTTATATTTTTTTGCCTTTGTTTTTATCTACTTTTTGAGTTTGCATGCATTTTTCTTCAAAAACTTTGGACATGAATAATTTAACTTGAATACATAATTAAGTCTAATCATAATTAATCAAAATTGGTATACTTTTTCTTTCTTTCTTTTCTTTTTAATTTTTTTCTTTTTTGTTAAATGAATTTTTTTTTAAATTGTCTCTACGTTCTAAGCGGGATGAGATAGAACCACCCTCTCTTGGCTAAAAACGCTTATTTTTATCCCCTCTATAAAACTCCGTAATTAATTTTCGACGTTAAAGTTATCGCAGTCTCCCCGTCTTTTATTATTAGGAAGTGTAAACACTTTCTTGACAGTGTTATTTTCGCCTCTTTTTAACCTTTTCCTTTTTTCGGGGTTGATCCTCGTTGAAATGAAGTATGTTTTCCTTGTCATTTAGCTTCCCATATGCCACAAATTATAGCACAGTGGAGGCGCAAAAAGCTAGACTCTGGCTTTCAACGGCCCTTTACGACATCCAATGATGAAATGATGATTTAAGCACAGATAATAAATAGTACTCATTTCAGACATTACCCCTGCAATTTCCACACCGTTTTATCAAAAAATCTGAAAAAAATTAAAATAAAATCAACTTCGATGAGTACAATCAACGAAAATTGATTTCAGCATTCTGGTCACAACGGTTGCGAGTATCAAAAAACGCAGTTTTATGTTAAAGATCAGATCTCAGTTAGAGTTGGGTCTCTGTTATCAGGCTAATGGTTTCTATAGTTTATCTTGTTCCTAGTTCCTTTCTGTGTTTTGAAGTGTCGTAGATGGCGGGAGAACTTTTCAGTTTTTGTAGTAACGATGTTTCAATTGTCTGCAATGACTCCAATCAGAGTAATGCTGGTAAATTGGTGTGTGATTCTAGTTTAATAATTTGGCACCAGACTTCATTAGCCCACAAGATGTCTGTTAAAGCATTACATAGGGCAGACCAATAGGTGGCTGCATTGTTTTGTTCTCTGAAGACCCTTGTCAAATATTGCTTATAGAATAAAGAGGCATCAGAGTAGACGAAGTCAATGCATCATTGAAGAAGTCAAACTTATGGCTGTACATAGAAATATTGAAAATTTAGATTAATATAAGTGCATCTGGACAAGACAACATACCGTTTGGATTACATGCAGTTCTCACTTTGGAAATAAGTTGTGGTGGTAAAAACTGATCCCAGTTTTATTCGACATCACGTGTGACCAGGTCTTGATCCCATTGCTAAAGTGTGAAGGTTATCAATTCAAGTTTGGGATCAAATCACGTGTGACAATGTTTTGGTGATTATCTCTCCGCCCTTGCCTCTGCTCAAATCGTTTACATTACATCATTAGCATACCTCTATGAATATTTAATTCAAAGCGAAGCATAGTATTTTCACATTAATCAGTCTATTCAAGAAGATTGAATATTCACGCATATATACCCAACAGTCTAAAAGAGCCGATTAAGATTCATGCCTCAGGAAAATAAAAATAAAAATCGGCGTAAAAACGACACAGCCACAAGCATGAGCTTGATAAGCGTCGCAGATTCGTTCATGGACTAGCTGATTCCCGAACAAACGAAATTCTTTCTGAACCTGATCACAAAGAGGCTTGGATAATTTAACAAAGTAGGCTCTGGCCCTGCATGGGTTGTTATGCAAATTATTTTTTTCAGTACGACTGTAGGTGGTTTTTGAAATCAAAATACTTTCATAATACTAATTGGTTTTTATTAAACATTAACGAACTCTTACTACCCCCAAAAACATTTAGACACCGATGGCTTGGTTCCTTGACATCGCTGATTCCACGCAACCCATGCACTCAGTCCTTGCTGCTGCTTGATGATTCTGGCACACCGAACCGCCCTTCCGATATCATTGCTAAGCAAAGCATCGCAGGATATCTGACAAATATTCGCTGAATACCGTCCATCGGATGGCTGGCACCAGTAGCGATCGTTGATTTGGAATAGGCCCCAGTCTCTAGATCCGTCGGAGTTGTACGGATTCAGCGCCTTTGAATTAAATGAACTCTCGTGTTCTGCTATGCAAACCCAGTCGACAAGTTCGTGGTGTGGGATTCCATACTGACGGAGTGTCCTTGCCAGGGAGCACTTGTTGAAGATCCTTCCAGAGGCCTGTGGCACGGGGCCGACTCCCAACAAAAGCACCACCAACACCACAAACTGACTGACTTTCGAACTGTCCATGTTGCTGCTTTGGATTGTGACGAACCATCTGTTCGGCGGAGTTTTTATAGCTCCGCTTCTCACTTGAAAGCAACGAACTTGCCAGACTTGATTAGAACCTCGGCAGACTCATCGGAACACTGTTTTTTGTGGTCTGTGGGACTAAATGAGATGCGGCACGCGTCTCTTACAGGGCATGGGTTTTTTTTCTTTTCGTGCTTACCCAAGAAATACGATTCTGGGAAGGAGGGGATAATTTATCAGTCAGTCAGTTTAGCGTGGTTCTTTTAATTAGTCGACGATTGATTGAGTGGTGACTTGGGCCTTGAACATAGTTTCCAATTTTTGATGCTGAACAGGTGGCGGTAAAAGGCAACTTTCACCTTTCGACGCTATGTCTGGCGGCGAATGAACCGATTTTAGGAGACCGGTCTGACTAGCATGCCTATGAACTGAATCGATCAATAAGCAGTCATGCACATAAAGAAGAACTAACAGAAGGTAATCATTTTGCAAAAAATTTTGTCTGAAGGGAATGTTGAGAATCAAGATGATTGAATTGCCAGCCAATGCTAGAAATTGTTTGCCTTCCTGAATTTAAGCTCACAGACGTATAACTGGCTGATGAATGTGGACAGTGGGCATGTAAAAGATTGACATAGGAGCTCCATTTTCATCTGCCAAATTTGCTGTACTGTAATTACCTTGCTTCATCTACAAACTACATATTTATACATACTTTTACAAAAAAAATTAAAGGGATGCAGATTGAAGGTGTATCCAAGAAACACAAAAATCATCATTTTTTCAGAATTAGTCGGAAATTAGCGGAAACAACGGTATGGATGTCATTGAAAAGGGGACAAAGCAAAACGTACAAAACAAAAGCTACATTTTTTTTTAAAAAGATCTATTCAATGAAACCCCACTCAATGAATTCTCGTGAAATTTGTTCTCAAACAATTTTGTAATTAATTTATGTTAGTATAAATAAAAAATTATACAAGATTTTTAAGTATTTTTCGTCGATGAAAAAATTGGAGTCATAGGCCATATAGCTGCAATTTTTTGACCCAATAATTTAGAAAATAAGTGGCTAATAACTTCTTACCGATAAGAGTAATATGATTACCAGAATAAAACTTTTTGATCTAGACGATCCACCAATTAAAGCCTTATGACAGACGGACATTTTCACAGTCAGGGCACCGCGTCTTTCCCAATGATACTCATACCATCAAAGTCTATAAAAGTTTTTTTGAGCATTAGTATTAGTACTAATTTTTTTCTTTAGTCTTCAACTGATTCCGGAAACAATTCACCTTCACTCCAAATATCATCACTTAACTGAAAAAGACTAGCAAACATGTAAAAGACGACAGAGACTCAGACAGTGTTTCCTTATTCCTTTGGAAGGAAACCCTAAGAACAGCACTACGAGTGTAGCGGGGATGGCGAGCGAAGCGAACCTAGTCTAGTTGAAAAAAAAAAAGTTCGCAAAACGTGTGGGTGCGAGATTCTGCGCTTGGCCAAAAAATAGATGTGTCTTCCTGCAATATCTATAATTGACCCGATCCGACCACACATTAATCAATAATTTACATTCGCTTATGGAAAACACTACGTTTTGTTCAAATAGTTGTCGTTTAGTGGTGGTAATCTTTATTATTTAGGAAAGTTAAGTAAATGTGCCACTTGACACTTGAATCTATAACTTTTCAAAAAGTGGAATGCACTGAGCTGCTGAATTATGGTTCTTTTTAACATTTTTTTAAATTTAGTTTATCGTTTTCTTTTGAGTATCCTCCAATATTATCCAAAACATTTTGGATTAAGTCTTACATTGGGTTGGATCTACTAATTTTAGTTATAATGGCAAATGTATGCCACACTTTTTCAGCTGTTTTTCAAAATCGGTCTTTGCGTGCAAAATACAATTTAATAATTTTGTTTCTAAGTTCATCCAATAAGTTCTCAATGGGACTGAGATCTGGGGATTCACTTGATCGCGAAAAGGCAAACACTTTTTGGTCAAGAAACCAATCTTTCACAATGTTATCCTGCTGAAAGTGAGATCGGTGGGGTATGTTTTCCTCGGTAACTGGAAGCATGACATTTTTGTTGCGTCCAGTGTTCGAAGAGGACAAATTAATTTTAGTTTCGTCATTCCAAACGATGTTATGCAATTTTTTACTGGTTTAAAACTTTAGGATCTATGGAAAAGGCATACACTTATTATTTGACGAGTTGACAGTTAAAAATGAAAAAAGGAAATCAAAAACTATCCACTAATACTCTTTGTTCGAAATTTTATTTCAATTTACACATTTTACAAGTGCACACCAATATTAGCGTTATGTTTACAACTTTCAGGATCATTTTTACTCATTTTCACCTATTTTCAAAAAAATATTGAAAGGAACATTTTACCTTTTTAGGTAAATTATCATACTAGACTTCAATTTACTTATTTATAACGTTTTTTTAGAAAAAGTTTCAAATTTGCCATAACTTTTACTTTATAGACGTCGAATAACTTGTGAAGCTCAGTAAGTTTAAATTTTTTATGCCAGTCAACGGCATTTGTGTTACTTTAAAGTCGTCATTCCACAGTTCCACTTTCGGGTCATCCAGACGTCTGTCAGCTAAACTATAAGGAGTAATGGGCCTTTCCCTGTAATCCATCAACCGCTTGATAAGAATAATCATCCGAAAAACCTGATAAACAATTTATTTAAATTCTATTTAATCAAAATACTTGTCGCGCCACAGCAGAAAAACCCACGACTTATCACACAAAGAACTGTTATGATGACGCTTCGGACGCTGCACAGATCTTAAGCTGCGAGTTCAATAATTTCTGCCGAGATTCGGAGCTATATAACCTCCGGCGATTGGATGGCTTGGCACAAACGAAAGCAGAAACATGAACACTTTGAAAATCAGTCAATTCGCTGTGGTGGTGCTTTTGTTGGGAGTTTGTCTTGTGCCGCAGAGTTCTGGAAGGATCTTCAACAAGTGCTCCCTGGCAACGACATTGGCACAGTATGGAGTACCTCATCATGAACTTCCCGACTGGGTTTGCTTGGCACAACATGAAAGTTCATTGAATACCAAGGCTGTGAACCTGTACAACTCCGACGGATCTAAAGACTGGGGCCTGTTTCAAATCAACGATCGCTACTGGTGCCGTCCATCGGATGGACGATATTCAGCGAATATTTGCCGGGTATCCTGCGATGCTCTACTAAGCAATGACATCGGACAGGCTGTTCAGTGTGCCCGACTTATCAAGCAACAGCAAGGACTGAGCGCGTGGGTTGCGTGGAATCAGCGATGCCAATGGGGCAAGCCATCGGTTGCTGAGTGCTTTTAGAATGACTTCAACTTTATGTAAGGAAATAAATAAACTTAATAAATTGTTAATTGAAATGTTTGGAAACTTCTTCTGTGTGACTATATTCTCGCGTTCGTTCTGCTTATCTTGTCGTGCCTAAAACTACTAGAGTTCGAAAATGGTAGACGCTCTATATTTTTGATTATGAATTTTTTCTGACCGGTTTTAATATTTCGCTAGCCGCTGTCCTGCTTAGGTATACACCACTACCATAAAGTGTCATAATGTATCTATTAGGGAAGCAGCATTCAGTCTGTTGTGCTGAACAATCAATTCAATCATTTAAATACCCATGTGACTGCCAAAATGTTGAATTAATTTTTATCAACTTCTTGCGTCACCATTTCAACGTCACTTGTTTCTTGAAAAATCCTCAAAAACGCTAAAAACAGCAGAACGAATGGCATCGCCAATACCTAAATATACGAGATGTGTTAAAGTAATATCAATAATTTTTATTTGCTCCGCATCCGCTACGATTGAGCCGACGAGTTGGCCGACGCACAGTGGTTTCACTTGTATGGGGCGGTTTAAAAAAAACTGTAAAATTTGAACCCGTGGACCGATTTAAATAGAGCATAGTATGTGTGCTGCGAGTTCTTTAAGTGGTCCAAATTTTATGTACGCAGCTTAATTATTTATGGTGTAATTGTAGGTCAAATATAAACAAAAGTCGAACCACTCTTAATTTTTAAGCACAAGAAAATTTGCGGTTGCCCCAATACAATATTTTACGCCAAACAGCTTTGCAAAATATTTTTACAGAATTTATTTCGGTTAAAATTGTACTCGAATTTCAGACATCGCTAAACGCCTCAATTTCCCAAAGTGATTAAAAGTGACTTTTAGTTTTTGCACTATCGAAAGAGAATACTTCAAGCTTTCAAAAAATGTAGGTCTCCCTTTGGAGCCTCTTGGAGCACTTTTTTAAGAACCAGTCAAAAGCCTAGTCTGTGAGATTGGTAAGGAATATCAAAAAGATGTGAATACATTTTAAAAGGTCAAAATACCTTTTGTATTAGGCGGCGTAACAGCCCGTTGAGAGCCAGAGCCTAGCTTTTTCGCACCTCCACTGTGTTGTGCGCGTTATAATTTTGACACATGTGAAGGGGACCTACAGTTTAATGCCGGTTCCGAACGGCGAATTTCGAAAGCTTTTCATGACAGAAGTACTCCAGGAGGGTTGTCAGTCGTTCGCTGGAGGTGGGGCCGTGAAAAATGTTTGTGGTGTTATTTCCCCGAGCCGGATTCGAACCTAGGTACTCTCGCTTAACAGTCCGACGCACTAACGATTAAGCCAAGGCGCCCCAAAATACCTTCTACCCTTTAAAATGAATGCAAGCCTTTTTCTGTATTCATCATATGTGCAAAGATATTTAGCGCATTTTTGAAAAAATGCATATTTTTCCATGCATTTTAAAATGTCAGCTTTGAGCTAACGGTACAATCGAACGGAGCATCCAAACTCCACAAAATGTTGGCTTTCTAGGTTTTCATATATTTAGAATCCAAAAATCATATCGATTTTCCAAAAAAAAAAGCAACAAATTTTTTGTTGCACCACTGTGCGACGCGTGACGTGAACATGAAGGTATAAAGCGTTGCTAAATACAAACCAGTCAACCAATTAATCTTAGAAAAACAACTTCAACAAAGCTCTTCTTAAAGCACCGCCCTTGGCGCTATATTTAAACTAAACTTTGATTTGCAAAATTTTGTGTTCGGCCTAAGGTCAGGCAATATGTTTTTAGCATGGTGCTTAAAAAAAATTGTAAATTAAATTCTGTAACTTCGATGTGAATTTTTTTGAAAAGAATCATATCAGCCGTCTTGACGATGTAATTTGGCCGCCTCGGAGTTGCGATTTGATGATGAAGGACTGATATTATGCTGATAATCTGGAAACGACTTAAGTACTTTAGGCTAATATCATCCAAACCATTCGGGAGCTACAGCCGAAACAAGGTCTTGGAAATTGTAGGGATAGAATGTGGTACTTCTAAGTCTGGACTACCTTGATCACTTGCCACTTGATCAACGTTGTGTTCCATAATTAATGGGAATATTTGCTTTTAGCATTGAAGCCACATGGAAATGAAAAATGTTGCTTATTTAATTGCATTTTTAAAAAGAAACTTATGTTTGACCCACCCTGTATACATTTCAATGATTTTGGCTTTCGCAATGCCCTCAAGCACTAACTACATGCGGTTCTTGGCAAGTTACCGTCTTCAATTTATTTTGTGAATTAAGCTTTTTATATTCAACACCCGCCTTTGAGGCGGCCTTAAAATTAAACATTAATTTGTATTTTTATACGTTGCGCCTAACAGCGTGCTGCATTTAATTTAAGTTACGCCAGTTTCATCATCAGCTTCTTCCAATAGAGAAAACACAATCAGCTATAAATATTTGAAATCGTTTTATTACAAAAAGAAAACATAAACGTCTTTATACAGTTTAGACTTAGCCTTTTGGTCCAGTAAAAAAAATTAAAACCTTATATCTACATCAGGACTTGACCATTTCCTTCATCTCAACCGGCAGTTCGTACTCCGCCTTCGGCAAATACTGTTTATGCTTCGCTGCGGGTCGAATGATGATATGGGCAATACACGTGACCAGTGCCACCACTGAGAATATCTGGAAGCTTCGCCGCCCTCCATAATGCTTGAACACTTGCCCCCCAATCAGGGACCCGATGGCAAAGCCCAATCCATCGTCCATCCCGGCGACTAGGCCCTGCACAGTGGCCGATGTTCCCGCGGGAGCCACAGCTGACGCGTACGCCACGATGCATGTGTAGCACAGCGCATAGGTGCATCCCTGCATAACCATCTCGATCGGAACCAGCCACCAGGGATTCGTAATCAGAGAGATCAGTGCCAGACGAATGGCGTACGTGAAGAAGCACATGCTCAGACAGTGAACGTACCCGATCTTCTTCAGAATCTTCCCGCTGTACAAGAAGATGGGGATCTCACCACAAAGGCACTCGGCCGCGACTACGCATCCTTCGATAAGTTTGATCTCACTCATGTATCCGGTCGCCGCGGCGACCTCTTCCAGATGCCAAAACATGAAGTAAATGATGAAGGAGTCGATTATTCCAGCGATGGTTGCAAAGACCAGGAACACTGCGATGGCGTTCTGTGAGAGCAGG
Source organism: Syritta pipiens (assembly GCA_905187475.1). NCBI lineage: Eukaryota > Metazoa > Arthropoda > Insecta > Diptera > Syrphidae > Syritta > Syritta pipiens. Next base: position 66,976,880 of record LR994571.1, on the reverse strand, counting down.
CCCCAGACGTCGCGGAAGATCGACTCGGAAGACGAGAAAATCGGAAGCTCTAATTTGGTGACGCTAAGCAGGTCGAAGCCACTGAAGATCAGCATGATCACCAGCGCTGGCGTGAAGCTCTTCACCGTCTCCACGGTCCAGAAGTCCACCGCAATTCCGGCCAAAAGAGCAGTGAAGCCAAATCCGATTGTACCCCACAGCCGCTGGGCTCCGTATTTCATTTCCTGGGCGTCGCCCAGCACGTCGAAGCAGATTGCGTCGCTGATCGAGTTGGTCACGTTGAAGCCGATGGTCCCGATGCACATGAGGACAACGAAGAGCCAGAACGCAAGAGTGTTGTAGAGGCAGTCGGGCGCGTTGGCGTTGTCAACCGAACAGACAGCTTCGGCCGAGCTCAATGTGGATAAGTTGACACCAGCTTCAAGGCAAAATGTGCTGCTGGCTGCCGAGGCATTTTCAGGGCGCGTCACGTAGAGGGCGACCCCGGTCAAGTCAACTGCGGCTGAGTGGCATTGCACGCGTCTGGTGATCGTGCATTGGGCTGCGTGGGTGAGAGTCTGAAAGTGAAGTGCGTCTTCAGAAAGATTTTTTTTTTCTTATTTTGAGATCCTTACCTGAGTTTCACACTCTTTGAGATCATTCGATTGCAGGGTGAAGTTGAACTGCTCTGTTGAATTGATTGTGTGCGTCGGAGGAGTCGGCACAAAGTAGAAACCTGCGTACGACAGTGTCATGACAAGAATGAGCGATACGAAAATGAATTTGCGGAAATTCTAAAAAATAGAAAAAATATTAGATTTGGTGACTCCTGAGCTTCGGGGAGGACTGCAACTCACCGCAAAGTAATCCGCCAGAAAGCCAAAGACTGGCTTCGCCAGGACGTACATGATGGGAAGCACTGACGTGATGTAGCCCATGATCTCAGGTTCAATTCCAAGCTGTTTGCCATAAACGGATATCTGTGGGAGGATCGGGCCCATGGCTGTAAAGAAAGAAAAGGATCAGGTAAGCGGAAGTGAAGAAAATCTTGTAAATTGTTTGGTCCACATCTACACAGAGTACGAATTGATAAACAAGGACAGATGGCAAAGTTAAACAGTCTCTTGGACTTATTTTCTGTTGGGCAACGGGGACTTTTCGTTCCAAAGGAATAACGAAACCCTTGAATCTTGAATGTACGATAATTCACTGTTACGGCTTTGAAACACCTTTGAAATGTGTGCACAAACAAAAAAGCAATAAGTTGGCTTCAGGCATACAAAACTAAGGCCATAGATAGGCCTGGTCAATGTCCTGACCTTAACTCATTGGAAAACTTTTGGGTGGATGTAAAAAAGTTGTCTGTAAAGCCAGTCGTACAATAATAAACAATTATGAAGAGTAGTATGGGCATTATGGACAACCAAAAATTTTGCAACTCCAAAGACTTCATCGTAAAATCTTGCAATCACAAAGACTTCAACGAAAAACTTTGCAATCTCAAAGATTTCGTTGTAAAATCATGCAATCCCAAAGATTGCAAACATTTTTAAAGTCCCAAAGATTTCAAAGTGACTGCAACGAATTCAATGCCAATCTAAAGATTTGCATTCAATTGATTTGCAATCAATAGATTGCTCGTAAAGATTGCTCCAATCAAAACTTCAAAAAGAATGAGAGATTTCAATACCGAAGTCTAAGTCATCAAATGAAGTCAATTGAATGAATCACAAATCATAAAATTCTTTCCATAAATTCAAGCATTGCATTACAAAAGATTGCAGTCTTGCAACTCTGATAGGTATTTAATTTTTTTTGTGTTTATGTTTTAAGTTAATGTTAATCTATGGGCAAAAAAAGGTTTCTCACCCCAAATATTTGTTTAACTTTATGACCACCGCTACTATTTTTTGATTGCAGCTGTAATATGCTAAATATCTGCTTTGAGACATAATACAGAGGTCAAATTACAAATTTGAATGTAGTTCAAAGGAAATATTTTTATATAATCACCTTAAAAATGTCGACATAGCAAGAACTAATTTAATATAATACACTACTTGACTAATTAAAAAAATGGCCCATTGAAGAGTTTGTTTTGTTTTACTAAGCTACTTCAATAGCTTTGAAGAGCCGGGGCTGTTTATGTCTCCATTTAATTGAGTAGCATAATTCTATTTTGATGGCTTGGAATTTTGAATTTCATAAGATAGATCTAAAATGTTATCATGTGCCGAAAAGTCCAATTCTTCATTCACTGATGCGCTGATCTTGTACTTAAGTCCTAAAATACTACAAAACTTTACAGTCTTAGATATACTTAGATATAAAAAAAAACTTTTACGAAAACATTTTAGGTAAAATATATTTTTAACTGTTTTTTTGTTAAACATTTTGCCTAGAGATAGAAATACGATGATTGCAGGCAAATAGATATTCTTTTAGTTTAAAAACAACGGAAAGCTCATGATCCGATACAGGCTGTTCGACAATGAAATCTCTTGGAAAAACTTCAAAATGCTGCAAATGCACGGTTAGAAAATGGTAATCGCTAAACGAATGTCTTTCACACACAACTCACACGTCAGACAGCCATCTTCCAAGTAATTGCATTGTAAAACAATAACTCTGAGCAGTTTAATAAAATTCTATTTGTATTACCAAACGAGCGTATCTGCAATGAGACAAAAATAAAACCATAAACTTACCGGCCATGAAGAAAAAGTAATGCGCCTTTATCGGCAGTAGTTTTCCATTGATTTTCACCATTTTCATCAAAAATTCCAAACGATTGCAGAATAAGAAAATTCAAAACAAAAACAAAAAGAATGTAATATGTATGAATACACTAAAATATCGTCACCGTTTATCAGCGATTAAAAAAAAACGTGTATCACATCTGATAGTAAAGCGCGTGTTTATTGAGATCGTTTCTGACAATCGGCCGCCTCAGCAACGTCCCATATCTGACGGTGATGGCTAGATCACAATGATAAAACTACAGTTTTCGTTGGATAAGTCGCGACTAAGCAATAGTCCGTGTCATTTCAAACTGGTGAACAGCGCCGATAAGACTGTCTCGACGTTGTTACAAGCTGCATAAGAACTCTCTTCTCTAATCAGCATGGCCAACTCTGGAAGAGAGACGAAAAAAAAAAAGAAAGAAAATGATAAGGGCGATATCAGACGAGTACTTAAAGACTAGGCAGAAAAGGTAAACCAAATACAGTTCGAATGGTAATCTACACTTGTAAATTGTTTTTATTTTATTAGTAGCGCATGTGTTTGTTGTGTGGGAGAGGGAAGCTGTGCAGTAGGCAGCTGGTAGACAGTTCATAGAAATAGAGCCCTTAAGTGTGAGACGATTTTTGGATACGGGCATTTGTTTATGAAATGGATTAATTTTCTTGTCATCACCAACCATTGAAGAGTAAGAGCTGGGCTTGCTGTCGCATAGACTTGGCAAAGGCGAAGTTGTATTTAGTCATTTGGGGATTATCGTCATAGACCCGTAAATTTAAAAAATCCAAACAAGAAACGTACAACGACGGTGACTGGACAGGATCTCAGTAGACAAAATCAAGTTACCTTAACCTACAAATCAATGATTTAATTCAGGAAAGTACATTGTGACACAAAACTCTCGGAATTTAAGTCTCCGAAAGAGCTCGTCCCAATTTAATGCCCTCAGCGATCTGTTGTTAAAGTACGTATCTTTCACTTGCCAGTAAGTTGGCATCGGTTTTTTCGCAGGGACTTTTTTGGCATTGGTGATTGAATAATACACAAAAAGTTTAACAGAAACCAAGAAATCAACATGGCCGCGACAGATTTCCACCATTGACATATCCGAAATGAAAAACTATTTTCACATAACGTTTGCTGTGCTAAGTAGACTACTTAAGACTTAAATCTAATTCAATCTGAAATATCAAAAGGCAGGACAGCAAAAATGTGAAATCGTGCCTTAGAATTTGAGCAAATTTTCCCCAAAAGTAGCAGTCATCCAAAACTGTACTTGATATTTATTTTAAGGGATAAATTCATTTGTAGACATTTTTGAATTTTTAGCAGTAAGCAGTGTCAAGGCAGCAGCTAAAGGACTATTTAGTCTGTCACCGCTGTAGAACAGAAAATTAAATCAAAATCATGAAATCAAACCCGGGATATGTTAAATGATTGCAAGACAACGGAAAGTGCCTGACAGTAATGAGCCGTATTTGAAACAAAATGCTGTGCTTTTACTGTTCTGCCAATTCTGAATATAATAAAGTATCAAATTGCATTTGGCTGAGGATGTGTGCATGCTGACAACGCCACTGCTCAAATTCCGATCTTAAAATTAGATTCACTTTAAATCATTATTTCGGTTTAAATTCATTCAAGCCAAGATCAATGCATGTGAATACCTCTGTTGAAATATCACAATTGGGTCATATTCAATTCCACCACGTCAACGTGAGATAAAGATAAGACGATTGTCTCTTTTTTATTGACACTTACAGTATCACGCCTCTTCATGCTTACAAACACTGTTCAGTCTTGTTTGTATTTTCATAAATTACCGTGCTCTCTTTTCGACTAGACGATAATTTAATCGCAAATGACTAAAAATACAAATTTCAAGCTAAAAACAAAAGGAGAGAGAGCTATCTATGGCGGTTTTACGGTCACTCTAATAGAACCTCCTAATCGGATTTCTGCGAATAGTGAAATAACGATCTGTGCACTGCATTAGTCGATTGAACGTGGCGATAGGAGCGTTAGATAGGTTAAGTGGTTCTGAGGTCATAATTTAGTTGTCGTCTGAGTAATCGATAAAGTAAAAGTGTGCCGGAATGACTGATGAAAGTACCAAGGGAGAGGTATAGAAAGGTCAAGGGAGACCTGTGTTGTTTATAGCGAATGTATCTTTGCTAAGCAAATTGTAATGATTACTGAGGACTGTTTGGTTAGATAAATTACATCGCATTTTTATATATGAAGCGCTTTGAAAGAGCAACCGGAAGAAATCATTTTCAAATCAAATAATGAGAGTAAAGGGTGGGACATTTGGTGGTTTCTTTTAAAAACATGGACAATCTTTAACTGATCGCTGTTTCACGCGATAACAATAACTCAGTACCATACCTCCAAATATTGAAACTTATTCCTAACTGAGCGTTGTGTAGCACAAACAGTTTTCTGAAAAGAAATCATTTTGGCGATGCCAATTGGCCGCCTTAGAGCTTAGATTTGAACCATGAAGACTTTTTTTTTGGAAAAGACCGATGCTATGCTAACAGTCTGAAAACTATTCAAGCACTTAAGGCCAACAATATTCAAGAAATCTATGAGCTACAGCCCGAAGCCATCATCAAAGTTTCGCAAAATTAGAGTGATAGAATGTGCTACTGCGAAGCCAGTCGAGTCAGCCACTTGAAGGACGTTGTTTTTATGGAATGTTTGCCCATACTAATAAAGCCATAATATATGGAAATATTTTAATTTTGCTCATTTTATTGCATTTTTATAAATAAACTTGTATTTAGCTGATCACTTGATTACTTGATCATTTAAAATCGGGATATTGCTTAAACAGATCAGGGGTTATATTCCAAGAGATTCAAGAAAAAAAACTAAAAAACGAGGTATAAGTCATGCACTGCAAGTTGCATAACCTTTCGTAGGCCCCTTGCTGTCAGGGGAAGAGGACTTTTAGAATAATAAACACTGGCGAAGCCATTTTAAAGACCGAAACGTAGACTAGCATCAATGTTCAAGTGTTTGCGAGAAAACTTTTTACATATACAGTACTCTCATGTTCGCACTTGCCACACCAAAAATCGCTTCACTATTCGCACGTGTCTGAAAATATATGCGAACAATTTTCTTAATTCTCGATTTCCGTTCCACGCGCGATATAGTGCGTTAATGCGTTTGCCTTAGTAGTTAATGATTACAAAATTCCCTTTGTCGGTTGAAGGTTAAATTCGGTTTCGATTTTGCTTTTTTTCTGTTGACAAATGACCGACGACTTATCAAGCAAAACCAAGACCTGCCGATGTATTTCATTAGTAACAACAAACCTTAGCACTGAGCTTACAACTTGAAGGATCTCGAGGAAAACAAAACACTAATCCTCAATTTTTTTTCTTTTGTTTTTATATAAACTGTAGGAGAACCAGTTCAGAAATTCATGAAACGACAGCGAGAATCAATTTAGAAACTCGATATTTGAATTCGACATCACTCTGAATCACTGCGACATGCGAACACGTGAGCAAGTGTTCGGCTCAAGTTCTGTTGTTTATAATGTATTCTGTTGAATTACATGTTACAGCGAACTTCTGTCGGCGAGCAGTTGTTTAGTCTTTAAAAAGATCTTAATCACTAGTGATTTGTGACTCATAACGAAGGCAGATCAGAGGTACAGATGCACACCTTGCTGGAATATGATTTGGCTGGGATCCTGAGCGGATGAGTAGAGATAAATGGACTGTGAGCATGTGGTGGGTGACATTCAAAGTCGAAAAAATCACACTTAATCACTATTTCAAATATGGGCTGCTGGGGCTGTAATATGATATGGATGGAGGTATGAAAAAAAACATTAAACTTTTAGCACCAATCCAAACAAAAAAAAAATTGTCATAATGGCAATCGAAAAGAAAATTAAGCCAGGTTTGAAATTAAAGTACACCACTGAAATAGTGAGTTTTTAGTCGTTTGATAATATTCTAAATACCTTAAAAACATCGCCTACGTTACAAGAGCTTAAATTTAAACAATATCTAATTAATATGTTTGTAAATGGGTGTAACAACTTAATATAACATCAATATATTACATCTTAAGGACTTGCTTCAGGAATAGGAACGATAAAGGGAAGAACACCAACAAATAATACGGCATTAATTCTAGTGCTCAATCGCACTGCAGTAATCGTACATTGCAACATAGCATTTTAAGTTTCAATGAAACTACGAATACTTCTGTCCAACCACATTTGCATACGTTTGCTTATTTTTTTTTTTTTTTTTGCTGTATTGAATCGTTAAATGTGTCTTGCCTATTTTTTTGTGCACATTCTCCTCTATAAAATGAAAAAAAAAATTAAGTCCTTCTACATTTCGACTTAAAATGTTAGTAAAACCAGATTAGAAATACTTATGTCCGGCACTGTATATAAACGGAAAGTAAGTTAAGAGTAAATCAGTTCACTTTATAAGCAACTTTGATTGTCAAATAAAATTAAGACAAAACAGTAGTTTGAGATGTCTTGTTTCTCAAAGAGATAAGTTTTTAAGGTCCTCAAATGCGTCAATCATGCAGGGCTGCTTTAGACTTGGATTTGTGACAGTAAAATTAAGCTTTCCAAAAAATCTTAAAGGGTCTCTTAACACTTTAGGAATTGGCAACGTTTGAGTACAGAGTGTATCGTTTTTTGGCAATCCTTTAACGATTTTTCGAACTGTCCAAATAGCCCCCGTATTTTTGCAGTGCGACTTTAAAGGATGGGACATTTCTGTAAAAAATCTGAAATTCTTAAGTGCTGATAACTAACCCGCTGGATTTAAAAACATACTTCGGACTTTCGAATCTGTATATTGGCTTCAAGATTCGAGCTCCGGTCATCTTTTTAGTCTCCAATTCTACTCAATGGCGAAAAGTGCATCAGAGAGGAGCACAAAGCTCTGAATAAAACTCAGGTATCAGCTCCAGGAAATATTTATTCCAAGAGTGATGCAATTTTGATCGGAAAGAAGAACATTTTCCAGCTCCAGTAGATGATCGTCGAGTTTCGAATTAAAACTGGTGGCCTCCACACTGTTTTTCTGTTATACACACCCCAGTCAGTTGCTTAACATGAAGCGAAGATTAAAGAGATCTGGGATCTCCACTTTTCTTATCATCTAAGAGATTCTTGTTTTATTCTTCTACGTTTCAAACTTTAGTCACGCAGTTATAAAAATCCGAGCACCTGACTAAAACAAAGTCCAGTCCTACCACAAGTTAGTTCATTACTACATTTAGAAAAATTCAAAATATAGTAATGAGAGAAATCACTGGTGAAAGATTTCGAATCTTTTTCTTAAAAGAAAAATTGGCACTATCTTAGAATATAAATGTGGTTTTAAAGATCGTGAAGTTTCTTTATGCAAAAAAGTGGTACCAAAGCTTGTTTCCACAGTTCGTCCATTATCTTTCTCAATTATCTGCAATTAGAAAGGAACAACTGAGATTCTTACGTCCTTAACGTTGATATCGCCGACGGTTTTCAAAGATCATCAATATCAGTTAATAACAATCAAGGATATGAAACAAATTTGACTAAACCAAACCGCCATACATCGAGATGCTTCCCCAAGGTCAGCCTTAACAGGCGGTCATCCGCCCGTCATCAAGATACACGAGAATTGAATTGCACAGATGTCATTGTGTCAGATGCGATAATTTTTCGTTTCAATGGTTACAACTCTACTCACCGCATCATGTGTATCACTTCACGTTCGTTCGCTTCGCACGCGCGGTGTTTGTATCTGAGAGAGTGCTAAAGAGCAGATACTTAATCTCTCGTTGTTTTTGTTTTTCGCGCTTACAATCGATAGATACACTCGACGTTCGACGTTTAATCGGCCGACAGAGTCGCTCCCGTCCGCAGACCAAACCGAGACTGATGACGGTGAATTAGTAAAAAAATAAATAAATAAAAACACACAAGTAATCACCGTGAACGATAATAAATGCAATGTTATCAGTGTAAAATGAAAATTGATAGCGTGGTACTTGAACGAAGTGGTGTCAGTCGACTGTTAACTGAGACTGGGAGTAACTTGTCTTCGGGTGAGCATGTCGAATATGCATTAAGGTTGACTTTAAAACAAATAAACGCATCTGTTTACCTGAAGAGGCATTTTAATTTACATTCAATGAGATAGACGTATTGAGGCGACTGGTGCGAGAGGTGAGCGTGGGAGTTAAACGAGAGTAAAGTGATTTCGGGAGGTTACGGTGGTTACGTCGAGGTAAGTATAAATTGAATGGTAATTCTGTAATCAAGTGAGATGTTTGGGACCTTAAATGATAAAGCATTTTTTTAGGCACATTTAGTGGCTTATTTTCTCTGTAAGAACGAAGTCTTTTCTGAAAATTTGGTCGCATGCTGGCAGACGTCTTCGGTTCACTTGGCTTTTCGTGTCAGGTTTCCTTCCAGGAAACATTGAGCCTTCTGTTAGATTTCAAATCTTTCCCTATTGACGTAATTTAATTCAAACTAAACATGAAAAACATCTCTAGCTGACATTGTAAAACTTCAGAACAAACTCCGGAATAGCATGTTGTAGATGATATGCCCAAGTTGATAGAATCAGGCTGCAGATCACTGACAAGGGACAAAGTTATTCTTATTCTGGAGGCTTTCTTTTGAGGTAAATTTTTTAAGTACTCATTTATCATCATAATTCTATCTATGGTGTATATACATAGACCACAGTTTAACTTGAAAACAATGGACCTAATCAATTCAATATCCAAAAGAATAAACACACATCACATCTTGAAACTGAAGTGAGAAGGCTTCCAATACGAGGAATTTCGTCCAGTGCAGCCGCACACACTGTCTTGAAATGGAAGAAGCTTGGATAGATTGATCACCATAAGTTCTGACATTCCGCCATCTTCAGTATTCTTCGTCTTTAGCGACTGCAAAGCTTTGTGACACCAGAGGTTTCTTTGAATATAAGGTGAGCCAAATAGAAACTTAAAAAAAATAAAAGAGAATCTGCGTTTCCAGCTCACGGATTGCTTGGATAATATTGATCTTAAATGCTTCAACCGTTTCCCAATTTTTGACGTAATGTCGGTTCTTCACTCTTCTGCTCAAAAAAAGGCCAAAGTGGTCAACCCGCAGCTTCGAGGTGCCCATGATGCTTCGCTCAGATGGCTGAAAACACGATTTATTTTCGGAAAACGCACTTTCTGGTTGCACAGCAATAGATTCCAACGTTATTTAAGCGTAAAGCTACTCATTTACTTGCGTATAAGTATGATACTGACTTTCTGTCAAGATCTCGAACGCGAAACAGACTCAGTATCAGAATAAGCTATGACTTAAAAAGAAACCACTAGATTTTAACGTCGTTCAGAAGCCTTCAATTTTTCAAAAGGTTAATTAGAACATGATGCGTGCATTTACCTGTTAGCTGGGTATGACAAAATATTTGGTCATACACGAAGTATGGGTATGGCGACATTTTTCCTTGTAATATTTTGAATTTTTTCTATTTTTTTTTTGTTTTAAAAAATCTATATAATATCGTTTTCGTTTTCGAATCTTCTTTGTTGTGTTTTGGTTCTTTGTCCAATAACTCAAAAACTATTTGAGTTAGAATGCTCAAACTAATTTTAAACTAAACATTACACTAAGACCTACATTTATTTTTTTCAGATTTTGGGTGTGGAGGTGGGGGAAATTATAAACCTTAATATTACGAAAATTTAACCTCCAAGTAAAAAGTTCAAAATGAAAGTTCCATTTTATTTTACAAAACCTCATCATCATCGGCGGAACAACCGGTGTCCGGTCCCGGCCTCCTGCAGCAAACACTTCCACCTATCCCGATCGCTTGCCGACGCCATCCAGTTGGGCACCCCAAAACTCGGGGTTCCTGGTCTACGCCATCCTTCCAGCGCAAGCGCGGTCTGCGTCGCTGTCTTGTACCATGAATTGTACCGCAAAGGACTTTCCGAGCAGGGTCCTCTTCGCTCATACGAGCTAGGTGCCCAGCCCACCGGAGTCTACCGAGCTTTATTTTCGATATAACATCTGCTTCGAGGTAGATTTCATACAACTCATGGTTGTACCGTCTCCGGAATTGTCCTTTCTCATGTATGGGGCCAACAATTCTCCGTAAAACTTCCTTCTCGAACGCGGCTAAGAGGTCAGAGTGCCTTTGGCTAAGCAGCCAAGTCTCGGATCCATATGTGAGTACTGGTAATAAAAGTGTCTTGTATTGCAGCAGTTTTGAATTCATGGTCAGGTTCTTGGATTTGAAAAGCCTAGCAAGACTGTAGTAGGTTTTATTGGCTTTAAGTAACCGCCCGCGTATTTCTTCTTCCATGTTATTATCCTAAAACCTATTCAATGATTCCAGTGAATTCGTTTTCATTTTCAAAAAAATTGGTAATTAATTAATTTTAGTATGAATAAGTATTTTTGGAGTATCGCTATGAGACGCCCCATAACTCAATTTTTTTGTAAGGTATTGTACCTTATTTTCTAAAATATATTAATATATAAGTCATTCTTAGTAGTTTGTTGCCTAAGAACACCTGACTAATAAGAATAAGGTAGTTACCGTAGCATAACTTTCTGATCTAGGTTATATTCTCTTCTAACGATACTCATATCAAATATCCAAGAAAATAAATTTATTCTTTTGATTTTAGTATTAGTACCAACTTTTTCACTAATATCTAACTTTCTCAATTTGGTTTTTAAACTATCTTTGGGCAAGTGAAACACATAAATTGCAGAAATTGCGTTTTTCAATTCTAAGTGGTTCATCAGTTACCAGGATTAAAGCTTAATGAAAGACGGACAGACATTTTTTTGATCTAGGCTCCGACCCTTTCCAATGACACCCATACTGACCATCAAAGTTAATAAAAGTTTTTTCAAGCATTAGTAACATTACTATGTTTTTTTTTCAATCTTCGACTAATTCAAGACGTGTTGAGTAGCCCCAAGCTAGTCATTAAAAATCTCTGAATGATTTATGTCCTTTTCAACTGGTTGGCTTTTAATGTTAAGCACACTAAAAAAAATTACACCACGTGCGAAATCAAAACCAAAACCAAATAAATGACGAGATTCCACCCAAAGTCTTTTTCTCAGAGAACAAATAATTAACGAGACCGTGTTACTTCGTGATAATTGACGAATATTCGGAGGGGAAAGCCCCAAAGGTAAACAGGTGCAGAATCAATTATGCATCGGTCGCTGATTCTGGGGAATTCACTAAACGTCAAGCGTGAAAGACTGTGAAACTGAATCTTGTTAAATTTCTGGGCATACTCATGCTGGTCAAGATCTGAAAGTGGGAAGCTCTTCACTTTCAGAATTCTCTGATGCCAAGCATTAATTCAGTTGATTGAATTAGGGACTATCTGTACTGAAAGCTTTGCTGATAGAGTCTGCGACAAAGGTTTCAACTTGAAGCTGACAGCATTCATTTGAATTCTTTCGGTCTTCAACTAAATTCTTGGAGTTCCGTCACACTCTGGAAGTTAGCCGGGAGTATCCCTTCTTGTAAGTTTCGTTCCCCAGACACGTTTTCATTAATTGAAGTCCTCCCACACTTCCGATTAAAATCACTGCCTCGATCTGCGCATGCAGATCATAAAAATACCGAACCCAGCTCCTAACCTTTGGACACACCGGACACAAAGAAATCAACTGCGAACAACCAGTTTCAGCTATCCTTGAGGTATTTTTACTGTCGCAGACGCAGTATCCACGCAACGAAATCATGTCGCAACGTAACTCCGCATAACACTTGATAAACCCCCGAGCCGAGTGTTTCGGGGTGAATCATTCGAAAAGTCCCATCGCACGTCACAAACAAGAAAACAAAAACGCAAACGCTGCTGTGCACTGCATCACAAAACTAACACCGGTTCGCAACAAATTCTGCCAATCTCCGCCTTAAACACTTTCGCAGTCAAGGGAGCAATTAAAAACTCGTTTCGTATCTATTTACTCCGAAGATACCCACAATCTCATCATCGTCGTCGTACTCATCCCACAATTAGGCAAATTTCCCAAAAACCTCTCCGCAAGGTGATTCCTGTTGCGACGGCCAGCCAAGCCGCCAAGCCGCTCTGGTCAGCAATCTCGAATCGAAATTAGTTTGTGACTTGAGTCGCTGGATTGAGCACAGTCTGATGGTGAGCGTTGCGTCGTGCGGTTGAGATACAATTCGTGTTTGCTTGGACAGATTCCGATTCCAATTCAGATTCAGATTCAAACGCGTGCTGCGACCGACATTGGGATTTGATTTACCGCATTGCTGTAGTGCCATGCGTTTGTGATAAGATCCCCCCAAGTTGAATGTGCATAGTTTTCTAAAAGATTTTTCAAAAACAACAATTCAATTGTGTGTTGTGAAAATTGAAATTCAAAGCGAACATGAAGAGTGAGATTATTTTGATTTGTGCAACGTTTCTTCTGATAGCAGTTGGCGCTGTTAGCGCAGCGAATAAAGCCATCGACGACGGAAAACGTAAGAAAGAAATTTCATTTGTTTTTTGTAGTTTTATGCGATAAATGGAATGAGTGTGTGTGTCTGATAATTTGGGGGGCGTTGTTTTTTTTCTTTTTAAATCGAAACAAACAACATTAACCGACTCGATGTCAAGGTCACTTTTGAATCTAACGCTAACTCAAAAGCCTTGACACTTTCTGAGAGAGCCGTTTGAATGAATATGCTAAATGATGGCTTGGCAGGTGATATTAATAGACGTTGTGATCACTTAGCGGGTTTACCTGTGCTTCTAGTTTGTATTCTGAGTGGTTACTGATGACTCTCGGTCGGGGCTTTTTTTTTGGAAAGCAGTTTTTAATGGCTCCGTAGCATGTTTTTTTAATTTCTTTTGATTTGGATATAGAATCTCGACCTTGTACCATTTTACTGAAATTTGAGATGCTGTCATGGCAGAAGATGCAAGTTGATTTGAAAAAAAAATAAACTTTAATAGACGGTCCCGTCTGAAGATGGTCGGTTTCATACCACATCAAAGGAAACTGGAAGTTTAACGAATTTCGAATAAGTACAATTTGAGCCACAGAGATCGTAAGATCAACGTCAATTACATTGTTTTAAGACAACACATTTTTCGACTTTAAACTACAATCTTTGTTGTTTCCGTCAAAACAATTTCAGCATAGGCTTACTGTTCTACTTTGATCGTTCCCTGATACAATGCATCAATTATTCCTTTCAGATCCAAATCAAATGAAAAATGAGTCGAATAAATTTGATTTGCTTTCTGTCAAAGTTAGAGGATCTACCTTACATCATCCAAAAAAATTCAGACTTACGGTCTTGTGGAGGATTTGTACATACAATTTTGGGTGTTCAAAGCTTAAATTGTCAAACTTGTGATAAATTTTGCTGCTTTGAAAAAACATTAAAGTACCCCACAAAAAAAGTCCAAAAGGAGTCAAATCACATCTCTATCGCTGTTAATTGATATTCCCAAGATGGCTAATAACACGATTTGCGAATTTGGTGCGCAAAGGATCGATTGTGGTATGGACTGTGACGCGACCGTCGATCAAAACGTTGTTTGCAGCCTCATTCAATGATCCAATGATGCCAGCATTTGACAATCCTCACCAAACTGTTACTCTTTGTGTATGCATTGGCTTTACGACAACAACGTGCGGATTTTTCGAGTCCCAGCTGCTCTAAGGACCAGACAGCGAAACGATAACGAAGCATATGGCTGTGCAATAATCCGAGCTCTTTGTGTAGTCTTCTTTTCTGGCTAGTATATGAAATATTGGGCTGTTAAAATTAATGGCGAATTAATGTTCATGGATTGAGTCTCACATTCTTAGCTACAGTAGCTACATTTTCGTCTGTGCGTATCGTACAACGATGGGGATAGTGAGTGTTATCCGCTAGTAGTGATGTAAACGATCTAAATCTTTTGGCTTTCAAAATCAATTGATTTCATGCCTCTTGTTTTTCAATTCAAAAACTAACTCTACAAACCAGACTTCAGCATGGTAATCTGTCATTCTTTTTGCAATCTTGACTGGACTAGTCTTTACGACCAATAAAGCTTTGGAGATTCACATTTTAGAGAAATTCACATTATCGAAAGACTACTGTACTTGTAAAAATAATTGTCATACTCTTTATATAGGTTGTTGTTAACCCGATGCAAGTAATGACTTTCAGTTGGCATTATCTTACTTCTTCCTGGAATATTATTTCATTTGGAACTGATATGAAATGAAGCTTAAACACAATCAAATGTCATTCACGCCAACTGCAAACTGATAAATACACAAATTAAAACATTTTGTTCGGCACTTGAAATGATTTAGAATAAGTATAGTTTTTAATTCCGATAACGAATAAAGTCATTCGATTGCTTGAGGGTAGTGATCATATGGCACTGGGTGTGGTCGAAGAAATGCCACGAATTACTTCTTAATCGAAAAATTGTTACAAACTTCGAAAAATCTATCACAAAATCCTTTCGTAGTAGAATCGGAGAGAAAAACCAGCTACGAATTTCGAAGTTCGTGAAAATTGGTATCAAGGAATCCGAATGAAACGTAAATTTGCCATCTTTTTCTGCGATAAGTTGGTTACGTCGGAGAATAAGAAAGCGACAGCGTTTTGGCAAAAAATGTAAGTATTTATGTACTTTTTAAAATCTGGACACAAAAAACAAAAAAACAAAAAAACAAAAAAAACAGAAGTATCGAAAAACTGTGTGACTTAAAAAAGATGCAGATTGAAGAAAATCAAAAACACTACAAGAAGAACTTCTGCAAAGAGAGGTTGATTCAAATAAGAGAGAAGAAGCTTAATCGCGACTACGTCGAATAAAGTTATTTCTTAATGCTTTTGCCGCGTTTCAGTGTTTACTGGTATAATTATTGCCGGTATCTTGTAGTTCGTCTTGGTCTTCAAATTCACTATAGTCTTGGTCACAAAAAAGAAAGCACAAATTATCCAATGCACAAACGATATTGATAATTTCTGATGTTTTTTGAAGACTTTATGGGTTTAGTATCGTACGAATGGATCCTGTGATAATGGTGATTATATGAATGTGTCATAATATTTGGCAGCGACGTCAAATGTCAGTCACAGAAGAACTAATGTCAATGGGGAAGAAGTAAAGCACCCTACACGCGATCAATGTCATTTGAAAGTATAATTTCCGGCTTTTATTGTCAAGAAACATCCTCGAATATCAGTGAACATGGACAATTTTTTTCCGAAAATGTTATTCAATCGTTTTTTATGTGTCGGAAATGGACGATAATTTGTAACTGCAGGTGTTGCAGCACGTTGAATGAAAAAAAAAGTCTAAGGCCTGAAGAAAATTAAATCAGTTCTGATTTTCATCAATTTAGCAATGTTACTTCAATGATGGCGTGTTCAAGTTAAGTAACATTGATCGTGTGTAGGGTGCTTGAGTTCTGCTTGCGCTTGTTTCACATTTAGTGGGACTTAGTTCCCGAGGTCATACTTTCCTGCTATATTTCGCCTTGAGCTTTCTTAAAATGTTGTGGTTACTAAAGCATTTTCAGAAGCCAGCAGAAGACATCGTATCAAAATCGCATTTATAGTCAAGTGTTGAATACAAATACCGATTGTTTTTAGCAAAATGACATTTTACATCATCAAACCACTCTTTTCAGTTTGTGCGTTCGAAGATTGTGTCTCAACTTCTGTAGATGATAAATTCAACTTGACGGTTTGCAAGAAAAATACCAGAATGTTAGTTTTATGCTATGTATAGAAAATAATTGCCATCGTTCTGTAATAATAAAAAGTCCACTAAAAATAATGAATATGCATACATAAAATTTCAGTCAGAAGTTAAAAGCTAATCTTCCAACTTTAGAGGGGATAATGAGACATGAGACGGTGAGCGCCGTGGCTTAGTCGGTCAGTGCTTCGAACTGTGAAGCGAGAGTACCCGGGTTCGAATGCAGCTCGGGGATAAAACACCCCAAATATTTTTCACGGCCCCACTTCCATTTAACTACTGACAATCTTCGTGGAGTACTTCTGTTACGGAAATCTTTCGTAATTAGCCGTTCGGAACCGGCAATAAACAGTAGGTCTCCTCCACATGTGTCAAAATTATAACACGCACGACACAGTGGAGGTGCGTAAAGCTAGGCTTTGGCCCTTCGTGGGCTGTTACGCCACTAATGATGATGATTGACATATACTGGGAAAAAAATACTGTACACATCTGTTTACCATTTTGGGCATTTTCTAAAAAAGTTAACGAAAATTTCAAGTGCGTGACGTTCTAAAAATTCATTCCTATCGTCATCTATGGACAATAAAATATCTCGAACTATCTAACTTCAAGCAAACGTTCGTGCTTCTAATCGCCAGCTCATAACACAAAAATTAAATTGATTAACACGTTTTGTGCGATAACTTAGAACACTGTAGTGAAAGTATTCATCAGATAATTGTTTAATTCTAGACGAGTGTTAGTGACTTTTTTCAATTAGCACCAGATTTAATATCAATATCACCGGGGCTATTTCTTTGTTCGTAGTCTGTGAGAATTTCTCAGGTAAACTTATAAAAAGTAAATAAATCTTTGAATTAAGTAACATTTCAGTGTGTTTCTGGTTTATCCTCTTCTTTGTGACAGTTGCAAAACTGGTTTTAAGAATGTCTGTTGTTGTTTTTTAACGCATCTTTGTTGCCTAATGACGGGTTAATATGAAAGATAACCGACAAGTTAAGATAAAAAATGCTCACATGAATCTAAATCAGGTTTAGATCTTCATGGAAGAGGTCTGGCAAATGCACTGCGAGTACAAACCGGATTATAAGAACGTAGGGGCTTCATGACTCAAGCAATGATATTTACAAATTATCAAAACAATTTTTCTTTACTTTCGATTTAGAAGGTGTATAAATGGGAAAAATTGGAGCAAAATGCGGTATTGGAGTTGTTCACACACCAATGGCGCCTATCACTTTTTGATTGGCGTTCAAAACATTTTTTTTTCAAAAGAAATGAAAAAAATCTCAAATGTAAAACGTAAGAAAACGGAAAAGAAATAAATTTAAGAATTCACGTCACCTTTTAGAAAAATAAAAACTGAACTTTGCATGACAGTCCACAGCCACTTGAATATTGTAGTCATATTAAGGCATCGGCATTTTGCATTATTTAGTTAACTAAAAATATTTTCCATTAACTTTGTGAAGACCAAAATCCCGGCTTCTTCATAAATTTTCCCTTCTCAAGCTTTACATTTCTGAGCACAAATAAATTGCACAGATGATAAATTGTTAAAAAATTTTAAATTAATTTGCATTTGATTTCTGTAAACCACAAACAAAAAACAAAACCACAAATCACCTTTGAATAATAACAGGCTACCTTTTTGACATAAAACCAAGAAACTAAATTTAAAATAAACGTGTTTCCCCAACTGTTGAAAAGTGGTTATAAAACATTTTTAGGAACGCGAGATTCTGCCGTTTTTTTAATTTTATTTTTAAGTTTCTTCTACCTGTCTGTCTGTCTACGAATGTGCTTGTAGAAGATTTGCAAAGAGATAAAACTACAAAAAGTATATTCAGCACATAAAAGAGCAACCAGTTCAGGATTGTCTTTATGCACAACAAATGACTCATGGCAATGAACCGGCAATGAGCACTGACTTTTCAAGGTGAACACTTCAGTGTGGTTTCCAGATTATGTTTCAGTTATCAATTAATACGATGGCGGTGTGAAGAAGACTCACGACCTTGAAAAAAGGCCACTGAAGGATTTTTATTTCATTCTCTTCTTTTTTTTTAAGCTGATCGATGGTCGTTAAGAGGTTGACGACCTTTGGTGATGAACATAAGTCGATATTTTGTGAAAGGATTGAAAAGGAGTCCTGTCTACAAATAGACATCTTAAAATTTCACTTTTGTTTTTCTCGTGTCTAAGTAGCACTTGAGAAACTCGGATCCGCGGAGCAAATTTGTTTTTGGACGACTTTTTAGATTTTAATGGCGAGGTGGAAAACACAGAGTCGCTGAAGAAGTTCACTTACCTCTGGACTGGGCAAAAAAACTGACCTACCTTCTAAGATTACCGCCTAAATTTGCATAAAAACAACATTTGTTTCTTTTTCTGCCTGTTTTTTGTCTCCTCTTTCTTTTATTCCCATAAAGTTGTAAGTTACGCAGACAAGCTTTAACCGGCATTTATAAATACGCTGTGGCGTGGGATGGCCACAGTAATTTTTTCACCTCATCTTTAATAGCTCTGTGCATTAATAAAAGCGATACGATTTATGCACACTGATCTTATGATTTAATACCGGTAGTGATCGTGGCCTGACCACGAAAGTATAGCAACTAGGTCGTACAAATTATTTAAACAATAAATAAAAAGGTGCAATTGGGCGTATTTTGATCTCATTGTTCTCCGATTAACGAAGAAAAAAGGTGAAACATTAGTCGCAGAAAATAATTTTGACTATTTGTCTACCTGATAATAACTTTACCACATGAATTCATTTCAGATCAAGACCATGATGTCTCTAAGACAACGCATTTTAAGAGTTCCCAAAATAAAAGTCAGAACAACTTGGCACATAAATTTTACCCTGACCTTCTCCACTCACCAACAACCCACTCAACAAGAGAATTACGCCAAAAACCAGCTGAAGTCAACAGCCCACAAAAGAATCGAGCACACACAAAATGACCTAACCTCGGTCAATTAAAACGATCGTCAACCAGTTCAAACTCGGAAACCGAAGAACTGGTTCATTGAATAGAACCTTTCGATGTACTTTTTTTTTTCGTTTGCCGGAAGTTTAGTTAACCGCAAGAAATAATTTCAATAATTACAAAACACTTTACTTTTCATTTTGATTTTTGTGAAGAAACGTATAAAAATCAAACAGGAAGTCGATGTTTTAAGATGAAGAAGAGAAGAGACTCCTACCATGAACGTTTTTCAGACTGGTTTTGTTTAGAATAATGACGAAAGTAACAGACATTTTTGTCACTGCAGAATTTGATTCCCCTCGTGAAAAGGAGCTTAGGCTACTGCAGAAGGCGTGGCTTGCCTCTTTGGGAGCGGAGAACACTTTTAGAGAAACAAATACTCTAAATCGAGGGAGCCAAAAAATTAGAATTTTTAGTCCCGAAATCATAAAAACTTATGTTTATGAATGCCTCAATATTCGAATTATACAATTTTTATTAATTCCCGGCCAATCACTAAGGCGATAGCCAACGAGTTGGCTTTTATTAGAAAAGCCATTGAAAGAGGATCCTAATTTGCAGTGACTTGTAGACAATAAATGTCTTCCTTTGGGAGGAGCAAAAAGCAAAAACTCTCTTCTAAACTTCTCTCTATAATACCACAAGCTCCATCAAAGCGGCCAGTATTCGAATCTGTTGTGTCGTAGAATATCATTTGTATTTTGTTAAGACGGTTTTAGCCTAATGTGCTCTAGAAGAAGTCTGTAGTTTTGGTTTGGAAGTTATAATCGGCAGACGTTCGTCTTTTGAGTTTTGTACGTTCAATATGGGCAATAGTTTTCCATCTCAATTTACTGTGACTACGTCAAGTGCTTCTAAAAGTCATTATTTTTTCTATTCTTTCTTCTGCCCTGTATTTGTTCGACTCAGTTTTCTCAAGGACAAAGCGCGTGTGCGACCATATGAAGATGTATACAGTGTGTTTGTGCTTAATTGGCATCGATCTAAAACTGTGATAAGCTTCCTTCCTAAGCATTTTTTTTTATCACCTAAGCATCTCCGTCGACTTGATTCCCGTGCTCGTCAATGAATTGAATTTTTCCTTTGACTGCTATTGAGTTTATTTATAATGCTGGAGTTTCATTGGCTACTTTTTTAATCCATACATTCAGGGTTTTCTTTATTGCGCCTGCATAGCAATTAAGCGGGATTCTTGCAATTGCGTTCCTCGGTTAAGTGCGTCGGAAATTTTGGCCAACGCAACTAACCGGGGACTACTGTATTAAGTTACAGGTCGCGGTGCATTACCCGCACAAGTGATAAGTTGTTTAAATTGTTATTGTTTATGAAACGGGCTGATATTATTTTTAGACAATTTTTTTTAGACAACTTGCAATTTGGGGAGTACTCTAAATAACCTACAGTCCTTAGCTATTGTTATATCCAACAGTTTTTATATCCCGAGTTTATTGGTTTCAATAGTTGTAGTTCGTCTTGGTCTTCAAATTCACTATAGTCTTGGTCACAAAAAAGAAAGCACAAATTATCCAATGCACAAACGATATTGATAATTTCTGATGTTTTTTGAAGACTTTATGGGTTTAGTATCGTACGAATGGATCCTGTGATAATGGTGATTATATGAATGTGTCATAATATTTGGCAGCGACGTCAAATGTCAGTCACAGAAGAACTAATGTCAATGGGGAAGAAGTAAAGCACCCTACACGCGATCAATGTCATTTGAAAGTATAATTTCCGGCTTTTATTGTCAAGAAACATCCTCGAATATCAGTGAACATGGACAATTTTTTTCCGAAAATGTTATTCAATCGTTTTTTATGTGTCGGAAATGGACGATAATTTGTAACTGCAGGTGTTGCAGCACGTTGAATGAAAAAAAAAGTCTAAGGCCTGAAGAAAATTAAATCAGTTCTGATTTTCATCAATTTAGCAATGTTACTTCAATGATGGCGTGTTCAAGTTAAGTAACATTGATCGTGTGTAGGGTGCTTGAGTTCTGCTTGCGCTTGTTTCACATTTAGTGGGACTTAGTTCCCGAGGTCATACTTTCCTGCTATATTTCGCCTTGAGCTTTCTTAAAATGTTGTGGTTACTAAAGCATTTTCAGAAGCCAGCAGAAGACATCGTATCAAAATCGCATTTATAGTCAAGTGTTGAATACAAATACCGATTGTTTTTAGCAAAATGACATTTTACATCATCAAACCACTCTTTTCAGTTTGTGCGTTCGAAGATTGTGTCTCAACTTCTGTAGATGATAAATTCAACTTGACGGTTTGCAAGAAAAATACCAGAATGTTAGTTTTATGCTATGTATAGAAAATAATTGCCATCGTTCTGTAATAATAAAAAGTCCACTAAAAATAATGAATATGCATACATAAAATTTCAGTCAGAAGTTAAAAGCTAATCTTCCAACTTTAGAGGGGATAATGAGACATGAGACGGTGAGCGCCGTGGCTTAGTCGGTCAGTGCTTCGAACTGTGAAGCGAGAGTACCCGGGTTCGAATGCAGCTCGGGGATAAAACACCCCAAATATTTTTCACGGCCCCACTTCCATTTAACTACTGACAATCTTCGTGGAGTACTTCTGTTACGGAAATCTTTCGTAATTAGCCGTTCGGAACCGGCAATAAACAGTAGGTCTCCTCCACATGTGTCAAAATTATAACACGCACGACACAGTGGAGGTGCGTAAAGCTAGGCTTTGGCCCTTCGTGGGCTGTTACGCCACTAATGATGATGATTGACATATACTGGGAAAAAAATACTGTACACATCTGTTTACCATTTTGGGCATTTTCTAAAAAAGTTAACGAAAATTTCAAGTGCGTGACGTTCTAAAAATTCATTCCTATCGTCATCTATGGACAATAAAATATCTCGAACTATCTAACTTCAAGCAAACGTTCGTGCTTCTAATCGCCAGCTCATAACACAAAAATTAAATTGATTAACACGTTTTGTGCGATAACTTAGAACACTGTAGTGAAAGTATTCATCAGATAATTGTTTAATTCTAGACGAGTGTTAGTGACTTTTTTCAATTAGCACCAGATTTAATATCAATATCACCGGGGCTATTTCTTTGTTCGTAGTCTGTGAGAATTTCTCAGGTAAACTTATAAAAAGTAAATAAATCTTTGAATTAAGTAACATTTCAGTGTGTTTCTGGTTTATCCTCTTCTTTGTGACAGTTGCAAAACTGGTTTTAAGAATGTCTGTTGTTGTTTTTTAACGCATCTTTGTTGCCTAATGACGGGTTAATATGAAAGATAACCGACAAGTTAAGATAAAAAATGCTCACATGAATCTAAATCAGGTTTAGATCTTCATGGAAGAGGTCTGGCAAATGCACTGCGAGTACAAACCGGATTATAAGAACGTAGGGGCTTCATGACTCAAGCAATGATATTTACAAATTATCAAAACAATTTTTCTTTACTTTCGATTTAGAAGGTGTATAAATGGGAAAAATTGGAGCAAAATGCGGTATTGGAGTTGTTCACACACCAATGGCGCCTATCACTTTTTGATTGGCGTTCAAAACATTTTTTTTTCAAAAGAAATGAAAAAAATCTCAAATGTAAAACGTAAGAAAACGGAAAAGAAATAAATTTAAGAATTCACGTCACCTTTTAGAAAAATAAAAACTGAACTTTGCATGACAGTCCACAGCCACTTGAATATTGTAGTCATATTAAGGCATCGGCATTTTGCATTATTTAGTTAACTAAAAATATTTTCCATTAACTTTGTGAAGACCAAAATCCCGGCTTCTTCATAAATTTTCCCTTCTCAAGCTTTACATTTCTGAGCACAAATAAATTGCACAGATGATAAATTGTTAAAAAATTTTAAATTAATTTGCATTTGATTTCTGTAAACCACAAACAAAAAACAAAACCACAAATCACCTTTGAATAATAACAGGCTACCTTTTTGACATAAAACCAAGAAACTAAATTTAAAATAAACGTGTTTCCCCAACTGTTGAAAAGTGGTTATAAAACATTTTTAGGAACGCGAGATTCTGCCGTTTTTTTAATTTTATTTTTAAGTTTCTTCTACCTGTCTGTCTGTCTACGAATGTGCTTGTAGAAGATTTGCAAAGAGATAAAACTACAAAAAGTATATTCAGCACATAAAAGAGCAACCAGTTCAGGATTGTCTTTATGCACAACAAATGACTCATGGCAATGAACCGGCAATGAGCACTGACTTTTCAAGGTGAACACTTCAGTGTGGTTTCCAGATTATGTTTCAGTTATCAATTAATACGATGGCGGTGTGAAGAAGACTCACGACCTTGAAAAAAGGCCACTGAAGGATTTTTATTTCATTCTCTTCTTTTTTTTTAAGCTGATCGATGGTCGTTAAGAGGTTGACGACCTTTGGTGATGAACATAAGTCGATATTTTGTGAAAGGATTGAAAAGGAGTCCTGTCTACAAATAGACATCTTAAAATTTCACTTTTGTTTTTCTCGTGTCTAAGTAGCACTTGAGAAACTCGGATCCGCGGAGCAAATTTGTTTTTGGACGACTTTTTAGATTTTAATGGCGAGGTGGAAAACACAGAGTCGCTGAAGAAGTTCACTTACCTCTGGACTGGGCAAAAAAACTGACCTACCTTCTAAGATTACCGCCTAAATTTGCATAAAAACAACATTTGTTTCTTTTTCTGCCTGTTTTTTGTCTCCTCTTTCTTTTATTCCCATAAAGTTGTAAGTTACGCAGACAAGCTTTAACCGGCATTTATAAATACGCTGTGGCGTGGGATGGCCACAGTAATTTTTTCACCTCATCTTTAATAGCTCTGTGCATTAATAAAAGCGATACGATTTATGCACACTGATCTTATGATTTAATACCGGTAGTGATCGTGGCCTGACCACGAAAGTATAGCAACTAGGTCGTACAAATTATTTAAACAATAAATAAAAAGGTGCAATTGGGCGTATTTTGATCTCATTGTTCTCCGATTAACGAAGAAAAAAGGTGAAACATTAGTCGCAGAAAATAATTTTGACTATTTGTCTACCTGATAATAACTTTACCACATGAATTCATTTCAGATCAAGACCATGATGTCTCTAAGACAACGCATTTTAAGAGTTCCCAAAATAAAAGTCAGAACAACTTGGCACATAAATTTTACCCTGACCTTCTCCACTCACCAACAACCCACTCAACAAGAGAATTACGCCAAAAACCAGCTGAAGTCAACAGCCCACAAAAGAATCGAGCACACACAAAATGACCTAACCTCGGTCAATTAAAACGATCGTCAACCAGTTCAAACTCGGAAACCGAAGAACTGGTTCATTGAATAGAACCTTTCGATGTACTTTTTTTTTTCGTTTGCCGGAAGTTTAGTTAACCGCAAGAAATAATTTCAATAATTACAAAACACTTTACTTTTCATTTTGATTTTTGTGAAGAAACGTATAAAAATCAAACAGGAAGTCGATGTTTTAAGATGAAGAAGAGAAGAGACTCCTACCATGAACGTTTTTCAGACTGGTTTTGTTTAGAATAATGACGAAAGTAACAGACATTTTTGTCACTGCAGAATTTGATTCCCCTCGTGAAAAGGAGCTTAGGCTACTGCAGAAGGCGTGGCTTGCCTCTTTGGGAGCGGAGAACACTTTTAGAGAAACAAATACTCTAAATCGAGGGAGCCAAAAAATTAGAATTTTTAGTCCCGAAATCATAAAAACTTATGTTTATGAATGCCTCAATATTCGAATTATACAATTTTTATTAATTCCCGGCCAATCACTAAGGCGATAGCCAACGAGTTGGCTTTTATTAGAAAAGCCATTGAAAGAGGATCCTAATTTGCAGTGACTTGTAGACAATAAATGTCTTCCTTTGGGAGGAGCAAAAAGCAAAAACTCTCTTCTAAACTTCTCTCTATAATACCACAAGCTCCATCAAAGCGGCCAGTATTCGAATCTGTTGTGTCGTAGAATATCATTTGTATTTTGTTAAGACGGTTTTAGCCTAATGTGCTCTAGAAGAAGTCTGTAGTTTTGGTTTGGAAGTTATAATCGGCAGACGTTCGTCTTTTGAGTTTTGTACGTTCAATATGGGCAATAGTTTTCCATCTCAATTTACTGTGACTACGTCAAGTGCTTCTAAAAGTCATTATTTTTTCTATTCTTTCTTCTGCCCTGTATTTGTTCGACTCAGTTTTCTCAAGGACAAAGCGCGTGTGCGACCATATGAAGATGTATACAGTGTGTTTGTGCTTAATTGGCATCGATCTAAAACTGTGATAAGCTTCCTTCCTAAGCATTTTTTTTTATCACCTAAGCATCTCCGTCGACTTGATTCCCGTGCTCGTCAATGAATTGAATTTTTCCTTTGACTGCTATTGAGTTTATTTATAATGCTGGAGTTTCATTGGCTACTTTTTTAATCCATACATTCAGGGTTTTCTTTATTGCGCCTGCATAGCAATTAAGCGGGATTCTTGCAATTGCGTTCCTCGGTTAAGTGCGTCGGAAATTTTGGCCAACGCAACTAACCGGGGACTACTGTATTAAGTTACAGGTCGCGGTGCATTACCCGCACAAGTGATAAGTTGTTTAAATTGTTATTGTTTATGAAACGGGCTGATATTATTTTTAGACAATTTTTTTTAGACAACTTGCAATTTGGGGAGTACTCTAAATAACCTACAGTCCTTAGCTATTGTTATATCCAACAGTTTTTATATCCCGAGTTTATTGGTTTCAATAGCCAATTACGTAAAAAATAAAAAAAAAACGGCAAGCACATACAATTATTTTATCGCGTCATTTTTTTTTTCCCATTTTAGTACGAGTATGCATCGTCGAAGGCCGTGGCAACTATCGCAAGACGCCGCTTTTCTGCCCCACTCTGGAGGCCCAGACCAACATGGAATGCGTGGTAGGAGTAGATCGGCTGGACTGCGTCCGCCGCATCCATAAGGGAACGGCTCACTTTGGAGTCTTCTCGTCCGAGGATCTTGTTGCCGCCCGGTGGGCTAGCGTGGAGATTTTGGTTACGAGCGAGATGCGCTTCCACGACACTCCGTTTGAATACGAAATCGTCGCAGTGGTGGACAACGAGGCTGGTATACACTCCGTGCACGATCTGAAACAGTCGAAATTCTGCCACCCGGGGCATGGACTAGAGAACCACTGGACAGAGGTTCTGGCCAATGTAAGTCCGTTGAATCACCTCAAAAGCTTCAGTCTAACTCCTGTCTTCTTTTCAGTACTTTGAGTCCTTGCTGGTGCCGAAGTCCTGTGACCCGAATCTCTCTTTGACCGAGGACCGCATTAAGTCGAGTGCGAATTACTTCGGACCCAGTTGCAAAGCGGGTCCCTGGGTTCCTGACCCTCTTCAGGATCGGATGCTGAAGAGAAAGTACCCATCGCTCTGTCAGCTGTGCTACGACCCCTACCGATGTAGCGTCGGCGACAAGCACTGGGGACGACGCGGCGCCTTGTACTGCCTGACCAGTGGCGGAGGGGACGTCGCGTGGGCGCGACTTGACGACGTGAAAAGTCACTTCGGCTTAAGCGGGCTCCAAGCCCAGGCAGAGCAGTCTGAGTACAGCTTTCTCTGCCCCGACGGCCACTTGCAGCCGGTGAATGCGACGCACCCCTGCGTCTGGGTAGCAAAGCCATGGCCAGCCATCGCAGCCAGGCGATCACACGCTGCCCAGATCGCCGACATCGTCGCAAAGCTGTCTCACAACGACACAAAGAGCTGGCAGAACGCTTTGCTCAGCTTGCTGGAGACCTACCACGTCAACATCAACCAGCTTGACACCACGATTCCCATCGACGACTACCTGGACCAGGCAACCGCCTTCCAGGGTGCCTACAGCTTCCCGGAGTGCAACCCACCACGATCGATTGTCTTCTGCACAACTTCCATCGTTCAGCATATCAAGTGTTCCTGGCTGCAAGAAGCTTCGCAGGTGTACGGCATCCAACCCAACATCCAGTGCATCCGCTCGGAGAGCCTCGACACCTGCATGGACGACACGATGTACCAGACCTCGGACCTCGTTCTCGTGGACCACGACACACGGATCAAGGCCCAGAGGGACTACAAGCTGATGCCGCTGCTCTTCGAATTCGCGCAGGATATGCACGAGCGCTACTCCACAGTCGCTGTGGTCCGTGCCAACTCCCACTTCGAAAAATTCCACGATCTAAAGGGAGCCAAGGCGTGCCTCCCGTCCTTTGAAGGTGCTGCTCACCTCTCCGTCCTGGATACCATCGCAAACTTTTCCAGCGAGCCCACTCCCCTGTCGAAGTACTTCTCGAAGAAGTCCTGCACCTGGGATCCGCACATGGACCACAATTGCCCCGACACATACAAGGGCGACGAAGGTGCCCTGCGCTGCTTGCACGAAGGCGCCGATGTGGCCTTCATCAGCTCCCACACGCTTAAAATTTTTTCGAACGGCACCATGGACTCAGCCTGGGCAAAGAAAGCCGACCGAAAGGCTTTCAAACCGTTCTGCCCCTTCGGCCAGAACGAGAAGGGCTCCAAGTTCGAGTACTGCTACCTGCACTGGACTCCGCGCGGCCACCTCATGGTCCACAACGCCACCGTGACGCGGCGAAACGAAATCTACAACTCGCTCCGTGACATGGACCGTCTCTTCGGCAAGTTCTACAAGAGTCACACGATCCCCTTCACCATGTACGGTCCGTTCGACAGGAAGAACAACGTCATGTTTCGCGACAAGACCGACGGGCTCCGGGGCTTGACCGAGCTGAGGGCCGATCGCTCCGTGCGCGTCATGGAGGACATCTTCGAGAAGTATATCGACCGGAAGTACCCAACCAGTGGTGCAGCAGCAACTGCCTTGCTGGGGCTCACGACTTCTTTGGTCGTTGCTGCGGGCTATCTGCTCAGCAGCGTGATGGGATAATGTCAGTATTGGCTGAGAGGGCTGTCCCTCGTCGTACACACTCAACAATTGTGATATTAATCGTAATGAAGTTCTTAGATAAAATAAAATTTGTCGATAAATTCAAGTGGACGGTCATCAATTTATTGAAGAGAGTCTGCTGCGAGCGCCCAGTACATGGGTTTTTCATTTGTTGCTTGTTGTTCCTTTGCTCAATGTTCTATTTTCATCTTTCTTATAGGCCCTTTTAGACGATCATTTTAGTTTCAGTTTCAGTTGAGCTATCAGTTAAGCTTTTAGTCAAACTGATGTCTAAATGCTAAAAAACTGAAGCGTTTAACTGAAACTGAAACTGATAGAATTCCCATAAGTTGTCAGTTCAGTTATCGGTCAAACTGATGTGTAAATACGTATCAGTTCAATTGTCAGTTCAGTCGCCATTTTGATTGCGGTTAGCGGTGAGTCAACGTTTACGAGGTTTTGATTTTTTTCTCAATATGTCGAAACGAAGTATTAATATGACCGATTTCATTGAAATTTATCGCGCGTGACCATTTTTGTGGAAGAAAAGCGACCCTTTTATCACAATTCAGTCAAAAGGGAAGCAACATACAATAAGTTTCTTTCGACTGCTCACAATTAAAATGGACATCTAAATACACTGTCCTCTTTAACCGAACTGAAAACTGAACTGATAACTAATCGTCTAAAAGAGGCTTAGGGTTGTATGTGTCACTGACAGCAAACATCGAACAGATTAAAATAAAAAAAAAACAATGTAAATTTTACGATTGTGGTTATTATTCAACTTTTTCTTTTCTAAGATGCTAATTTAACTAAATTGAATACTAATTTAACTAATTGAAATTAAATTTAGATCATCAGAAAAAAAGTTTTTATCAATACAGAACATAAGTAATCTATCGTAGAAGTTTGGTGTCTGCTTTCTGTTTAGCAAAATTGCCAACACAGCATTGCCACCATGTGATTATATAAGGTTGTCAAATATCTCCCTTCCGCCTTTTTGTCTTTTGAATTTTCCAGCTATGTACAAAGCGCTACAGAGCTCGTATCCAAACTAATCATGCATAGCGTCGTTTTGTAGGTTATGTCAAGTCTTTCAAAGCAATTACGGAGCAAGCGAGTCAAATTAGTATAGGGGTAGTTGAAGCACCCGCTATTCACAATAGAATCTCGATAATGTGAACCGGATTTCAGAGGTGTTCACATTACTGAAACATTTTTTTTCAGTTCTTGTAAACGGTTGGAAACAATTCTCGCATCCATTTAAAAATTTTAAGCACAGTTTCGGCATTTATGAAGTTCTGACAAAAAAAACTAACAGTACTAATTGTGTAAATAATTCATTTCGAAAACTAGGAAAAAAACGAATCGGCATAGTGTAAATTTTTAGTAAAATAACTCGATATTTTGGACTGGAGAATAGTTTGATCTTTCTTTAACTGTAATAATGGAGTTCATTTCTGCGTCCAATTTATTTTGATCCGCATACTCAAGAAGCATATTTATGCATTGTATTGTTGCATCGCCGAAATGTCGTCAGTCGATTCAGGATCAGTGCTTTCTTCGATGACCCAGCCTCTAAGTTTTAATGTTTGAATGTTATGTTATCTATCTATAACTCCAAGCAGATAATATATTTCTTGAAACTGTGCTTCAAGCAGAATTTCCAGCAGTGTCCTTCGTAATTAGATAAGTGGAGTTAAATTATTTTATTTTATTATTAAATTTCCAGTTGTTTTCGGTTCACATTTTAGAGATGACATTACAGACATAACTAGTTCATATTATAGAGAAGATGCTTAAGTTTTTGCAGATTTACATTTTCGATATGCACATTATCGGTAATTCACATTATCGAAATACTAATGTATATGTCAAACATTTAAAAGGAAGTCAAACATGTAACAAAATGCCAGGGAGGGTTAATAATATTTTCCCACCTTAAATTGGATACATAAACAGGTGAAAGACATATCATCATCATTGCGTAAGTAAAATATATCATCTGTTTGAATTTCATTTCCTAACCCTTAGCAGTTTACCAGTTAGTGGGAAGTGAGGCCAGTGACAGCCATAAATATTTCAGTAGTCTAGGCAACACCCTCTATGAGGCCCATGTTGCACGTCAAGAGTAACCAAGTCTTTTTTAGACCTTAGTGTTAGTATGTACTAACTTTTCGTTTAATAAATAGCTTATTTAAAAAAATACTAACAATTATAAAATATTAACAATACATTGCGAGAGCCATGTACGCTAATAGATGGTTTGCAATTAAAAACGAGTTTCGCTCTTCCTCACACCTTATGCGCAGCTTGTCTTATTTCTTTCCAACATTCCAGCAAACAGAGTTACGGCATTTACGAGGAAAACGATATTTCTGAACTGATTTACAGAATTCATATCACCACAAATACAGTGTTATAGAGGGTTTTCTAACAGAGTTACAGCATTTACGAGGAAAACGATATTTCTGAACTGATTTTCAGAATTCATATCACCACAAATACAGTGTTATGGAGGGTTTTCTAATAAAGACTTGACAACTTTATTTTGTAAATAAAACGCAAACCATTTAAGACATTTCAAAAACTTTATTATCGGCTTGTAGTTAAATCAAAACATTTATGAAACTCGACTTCGTTCATAGGGCCACCGAGAGTACGTTTGCAGCGGTCGATTCGTTGGACGCAATTTTCTTTGACTCGACTGCACATTTCGGCCGAAACGGCCGCTATTTTGCGTTCAATGTTCGCTTTGAGGTCTTTTAATGTCGTCGGCTTGCAGGCATAAAGCAATGACTTAACGTAGCCCCAAAGAAAATAGTCTAAAGACGATAAATCGCACAAACGAGGAGGCCAATCAACTGACCCATCTCTTGAAATAACAAGCTCATCAAACTTACTCTTCAATAAATCGATTGTAACGTGTGCTGTGTGGCTGGTGGCACCACCCTCTTGAAACCATATGTCGTCCAAGTCCATGTCTTCCAATTCGAGACAAAAATAATCGGTAAACATGGCTGGATCACTCTGGCCATTCACAGTAACGTGACATGGCCCAATAACGCCGCCGGCATGAAACCGCACCAAACAGATATTTTTTGTGGATGAAATGGTGCTTCATGAAGCACATGTGGATTTTCACCCGACTAATAAGGCCTTTTTTGTTTATTGACGAACCCATTAAGCCAAATTGAATTGGAATTAAAGTTGCAGTCACAGGCTCCGAATTTCGGCGGAAAATTTTTATAATTTGCAGACTTTGTTCATTCGTTTATTTTACCATGATGAAAATATTGAGCTTGCTGAATAAATTGACAATGACAGTTCGATGGTTGAAGAGTGCGTTCACAAATTAAATAGGAAAATCCTATATGAAAATATTAATTACTTTCAAATTTTACTCAAATCCTTTTTCATGGGAAGCTACATACGTCTGAGCCAGACGATAACAAATTTACCGAAAATAAAAATGATATTGGTCCTACTCTAATACTTGACTAAATCTTAAGAATTTAAAATATTTGTTTTCAACAAAAACTATGTGAGTATTTTCGGTTCAAGAACAAGCAGAAAACTAACAACGACAAAAAATAAATTCTTAGATAACGCTACTTCAATAAACATATTTGTTTTGCACAATTGACTTTAAATTCTACAATACTAACGTTGTTCTTGATGTTGTACCCTTTAACAAACACTTGTTGGTGTCTTGTATACCATGAACAGAATTTTAGACGAAATGCTACTATTTTCTCAATTTTATTTATTTAACATATAACACAGGCGTGGACTCATCTGTAAACTTAGAAGCAGCTGTCAACGGAAGCAAGAGTGCCGGAGCAGTACTTGTTGTAGACAGACCAGGCAGTCCATCCCTGTTGGTTCTTGATCTTGCGGGCGCAGGTCACAGAGCGGCTGATGTCGTCGGTCAAGAGGTTGGAACACGAGGTGGCGCACTCGTTGTAGGAGAACTTGCCGCTGGTTGGCTGGCACCAGTAGTAGTCGTTGATCTGGAAGATGCCGTAGTCGTTGGATCCGTTGTAGTTGGTTGGGCCAACGGCGGCGGTGTTGTAGGAGCTCTCGTATTGGGCAATACAAGTCCACTTGGGCAATTCGGACTTGGGTGTTCCTAGCCTGTACATTTCTTGGGCCAAACCGCAACGGGTGAAGACCTTTCCGAAGGCTGGGGCCGCCAGGAGGATGGCAGCGAGGACGAACAGGGCGAACTTCATGGTTGTTTCTTTAGTGATCTTGTGGAAAACTATGCTGACTGTTCGGGAATGTGGAGCTTTTATAGCAAAATTTTTCTCACTTGAGCTCACATTATCAATGACTGATAAAAAAATCTCATTGCTTAATTTAAAAGATCAGTTATCGATTCCAAAAAAGGTGGCAATAACAGTGGGTTGTTGTTGTATAGATTAAGAGTCAAAAAGATGGACGGAACGATGATATTGGCTCTACCATAGTTTATCTAATCTGCTCCTGATACTAGGGCTCAGCTTTTGCTATAAAAGCACTCCACCCGCACAACATCAGCATAGTTTTCCACAAGATCACTAAACAACCAACCATGAAGTTCGCCCTGTTCGTCCTCGCTGCCGTCCTTTTGGCCGCCCCAGCCTTCGGAAAGGTCTTCACCCGTTGCGGTTTGGCCCAAGAAATGTACAGGCTAGGAACACCCAAGTCCGAATTGCCCAAGTGGACCTGCATTGCCCAATACGAGAGCTCCTACAACACCGCCGCCGTTGGCCCAACCAACTACAACGGATCCAACGACTACGGCATCTTCCAGATCAACGACTACTACTGGTGCCAGCCAACCAGCGGCAAGTTCTCCTACAACGAGTGCGCCACCTCGTGTTCCAACCTCTTGACCGACGACATCAGCCGCTCTGTGACCTGCGCCCGCAAGATTAAGAACCAACAGGGATGGACTGCCTGGTCTGTCTACAACAAGTACTGCTCCGGCACTCTTGCTTCCGTTGACAGCTGCTTCTAAGTTCAGTGACTTCTTTTACTCCATTTTGCAATAAATATTTAAATGAAAAGACTTAAACTTTTTTATTTTTGAATACTTTGTGAAGCATTTTATGTTAAATTTGGTTTATATGTCAAGATGGAAATATTGTTAGGAATTTATACTCATCCATTGATTTGCACCATGGATAGGGGAATGAAAAGATTCGTGCAAACCGAAACCGCGCCAAACGATTTATGAGTGTACTGTACATAGATGTATTTTGAACAGAAAACCATTGTGGGCCATGATTTCTTTGAAGCAAAGTTGCACATATCAAATTTGGGTAGATATTTGAGAATCGTGCAGAGGTGAAATCGCGTAAAACGAAACCGCGCGTATTAGATTCGACATCAATAGCCCACGGAGGTACATATATTTAATTAGACGAAATATTGGTCTTTTTCTTTACCTGTAGTAGGACAATAAAATGAAGAACACAGCAGAAAAAAGCGCAGCAAACAAATGATCATCTACTCTTACAAAGCTTTAATTTGGTTGAATACTTTGGTAGGCAGGCCAGCGATGATATTTCCAAATCAAAAATTCATCCCCGCTCCTTACATCACGTTTAATTATTGTTTAAATGTTCACATCCATTATTGTGAAATTAAAAGATCTTATTATTTTCGGGAATATATTATGTTCCACGCTCTCACCAGAGTTATAGATTAATTGAACGTGCAAGATGGTTTTTTATTTTGTTTGGCCCAATGAGAATTCTTTTCATAATTGTTACAGATGTTGCTTTTTTTTTTTAGCAAAATACATTTTTTCAAAATGTACATTAGTTTATATCTTTAGGTTTTCTTTTGGTGTAAGCTATGTGTGGAAACTTAAGAATACACTCCGCGTCAGCTGAATATGTACAAATATTTTTTTAAATGTATTCGATTTTTTTTGCAAAATTGAGTGTTTCTTTACCGCTTAGTGATGCGTTACTCTTTTACTCGTTACTTGTTCTTGTTCGCTTTCAAAGCGATTCATATTGTGACTATTTTTGCGTCAATTGAATAGACACAAGTATTCAAAATAAAAATAAAATGATAAAAATCTTTCTTAAAAAATACTTTTAATAGATTGCTTTAGTTATACGCTGTTAAAATGACCACCTTCGTTTACAAGGTGGAACCACTTGGAAAAGTCAAGAGATGGTCAGCAACAGAAAAGAGAAAAGTAGTCATTTCTCAGCCAAATCTTCTGGTTGCATACGATATAGGCTTGGGTGGACCAATTTTTAAATTGCTACTGCAAAAAAATAAAGGATAAAAAGTAGTAGTGGTCTTTGTTTACACACATGCTAAACTTAATGGCAGTAAATGCTTTGCGACTTCATTGCTTGAAAAATAAGGAAAACTGTGATCTCCTTTCATTTGTTAGGACCATAGCCAGGATTTATTTACGCTCAGAGTCATCGAAAAAAGCTCCAAATAAGCCAAATGTACCAACAAGCATTGTCCGCAGTGATGGAGGACATTTCCCAAAAAAAAAAAATGATAATTCAACTACGGTGTAAAATTTGTCACAGCAGAGTTCGATGCATTTATGAGCGGTGTCAAACCACTCTTTGCATCGAAAAAAAATGTTTTAAAATTTTTCATAATTAGGTCGAGAATGCACCCACATCTGGCCAGTGTACTCAAATGAGTACACCCTTCTAAACACCAAACTTGAAATTTTTTTTTGAAAATAGCTATATTTTTGTGCTAATATAAAGCTCAATAAACACCATTTCAAAGATTTTTGATGAATCTCTATTTTTAAAGTCCCTGGTCTTTAATGGGTTAATGTTTTTGATCGTATTGTAGGTACGATATGATGAGTAGATTTAGCTAGATGGCCTTTCTAAAGGTTTTTTGTTGTTTTTAGCCTAATCTAAGGTATATATTATTTATATAGTTCTAGTGATCAAGTAAAGACGATCTTTATTTCCTGAACGCGGTCCTTGGGACAGATTCATCTTATAATGCGGTATAGTGAAAGTGATCCTTAAAACAACTAATAGCATGAACCCCGAAACTGAAGCCAAACTTTAAAAATCACCATGTACTCCTCACAAAAGCATTCAACTAATTTGCAAATAATAAGATGCAAAGAAAGCATCCATCTTAACAATTGTCTGATCACCCCGTCACCATTGATTTCCAAAGCATACAGCTGCTTCTTTTCTACAAGACTTAATTAATGATCACCCAGGTCTGGAGATAACGATGAAACAAATAAATTAAATCCCGATTCTCATCGATCAGTTTAACTGATTTAGTGAACAAATTGAAATGTTATCCACTGGTTATCACGGTATGCTCATTAAAAATCATGCGATGCTGATTATCTTGGCCGATTGCAGAGCACTCACTTGCGCCAAGTTAATTGTTAAATTTTATCGACTAATTAAAATATTTATCTCGAGAGTCGAGGGCTTACTGGAAAATCAAGAAAATAAATAAACCTCACTGCACAAATGTTGAGCGTGCCCGCGTTATCGCGGAGAGTGCCAAATGTAATTTTCGACGTGACTGATCGGCTGATAGGTTTGTTATTAATTTTTTTTCGTGGTTTTAGTTTTGATGTCACCGTTTGACGGATCTATCGGTTTTCTGATTTTATAAACGTCATGATTCTGTGACGTTCCTAGTTTTTTGACCTTTGTGGATTGACTTTGCTTCTAAAGATTGTTTAGTTTAATGGTCTAAGAGCAAGTGAGCAATTTAACGGTTTGCGAGAATTCGCGATCTTAAATGACATGGAATGCAAATGTAAAGGTGGACTAGCATTATCTTAGATGATCCCAATAAAGTGGTTTGCTAGCCAAGCAGTCTTGCCAAATCAGAAAATATTGTAGATACTAATTGGTTTTGTCAGTTCTACAGAAATTTAAGATTTATTGAGCTGTAGAAAAAAATGGTCACGTTGGTATTTATTTAACGTTCTGTCAGACAATTCAGTTAGTTCGAACGATTCGCCACAATATTCATATTTTACATCACTGCTTCGTAACAATGAACAATTTTCTTCTTTATTCAAAATCTGAATTTTGCTGATTTTTTTTTATTCCTTAGTAAATGCCTACAGTATTGTTTCGATATCAGAAAAAATCATTTTTTTTCGTTTCATTATTTAGAACATCATTGAAACCCACTGAAATTTTAAATATTTTTTTTTTTGACAAGACAATGCCTACGTTCCAAAAATATCAATCAGTCTTTTTATGGAATTTTAAAACTTGTAAGACATGAAAAACGAAACAGAATTGGAATATTCATAAAAATAGCTTCCCAGAGAATTGAAACCACAATCATTTTCAGAAAACTGCCACAAAAAACTTTAAGAGTTAGTCAATATAAATTAACTAATACGCGAACACATTTTGATCATTCAAATTATTATAAAAGCATCGATTTATCATCGCAAAACTTTAAGAAGGCTATTGCTTAAAGATCTGCATTTCCATACTTACTCAATTAATATAAAATGGAATAAGATTTAAACATTATAATTTCAATTTTTATTTTATATTATTAACTTTTCTGCACAAAATCATAAGCTGATTTTGATGTAGCTTAATTGTACAGCGTGCAATAAGGAAATAAATGAAATGAAATAAATGATCCTGAACAGCGAAGAGCGTTCGTCAATGCAAGAAACAAGAGGAGGCACAAATGTCCTAAGCGACAAATGTTATGCAAACAAATGCATCCGTAGAGTTGGGCGGGAATAGGATCTGTCTTGGGATAGTCATATCAATGCAAATATTGGTAAAGTTTACGGTGGGCTTCGTAGACTTTGGTTCACGCAGAACTTTCTGCCTATGAAGATAAAATTATTGTTAGCTACGTGGCTACTTCTGCCGGTATTGTTATATGGCTGTGAGATATTCTGCAAGGCTGATTATAAGAGTGTGAAAAATCTAACTGTAGTTTACAATAATATTGCTAGGTTCGTATTCAATTTAAGAAAAAAAGACCAAGTTTTAAGATTTTCAGTACATATAAATGGATGTTCCTTCGAAAACTCGTTTAAAATCAGAATACTCTGCTTTTTAAACAACCGAAAACGAACTGGGTAGCCTGAATATCTGTTCGAAAAGATCACCTTTTTTCAATCACCATGATCCTTAAGGATAATAAAACCGAGATATTCAGGCCTCCAGTCACAACGTCAGTTTTTTGTTCAGGCTGCTAGGCTGTGGAATTCTCTACCAGCGCATTTGAGAGGGATCACTAATGCGACCCGATTTAAAGCCTCTGTCTCTGCTTGCTTGGCCATGTAATTTAACAAATGATTGTCTTACTTTCTTTTGAATAGCATTTTTGTTCTTGTTATTATTATAAATTTCATTATTTGAGTTCATTATGCTCTAACCTTCTTGTGTGAAATATGTAAAGACTCATATATTTGTATTTACATTCCGCTTAACTTTCTTTAAGCTTGCAAATATTTTATAAAATTCCTATAATCTTCCTATTGTAAGTAATATTGTTTAAATAAATGAAATGAAATAAAATGAAATAGTGGACAGTTTTTTTTTTTTTATTTTATGAGACTGGTCAGCAGCTCTAGTTGTTAGTTCTCAATGTCCTAGCCCAGTTCTTTTCCTCCTTTTCTCTTACGCATTTTAGAAAAGGAAGGAATGTCATAAAAAAATATTTACAGCCAATCATTTATATATGATTTATTTGCTGTGATTAAATAATCACCTCTCCGCTTTGAACCCAAACAATGCTAGGTGCTCAAAATGGTGTAAGCAAATATAGTCACAGAGCAAACAAAGAATATAATTTGGCCTTTTGTACTTCAAATAGATATAATGAATTAGCTAAAATTTGTTATATCATGATTCTGCAAGAATATTTTTACTTCAAAAAAACAAAATCATCAACTCTTACCTCCTGACTTTAAAAAGTAAATAAAAATGATCACACACAAAAATCTCTTATACGTTTTTGAGTACGGCTACAAAGTCTTTCAGGAGTTTACCACCAAGCCGATTAAAGTCTACGTAAAGAATTTGCTTCTTTACCAACAAAATTAAGACAAGATGTGTCATAAATAAGCTTTTTTCTTGTTCTTGGAATAGCCATCCTAGTGCCTAGTGTCAACTTGCTTTGTATCTGTGGTGGCTCTTTTGACCACCTGATCTTAATGCATGAGGTTGGACTGTTCGTTCTCGTTAAAGAAAGTCACAATTGATAAAGTTAGAGTCTTACATTCCTGACAAGTACTATCTTTCTTTGCTGACGAAAGGAAATGACTGATCCAAACTCTTTAGCCCTGCTGTTTTGACAAACAATCAAAAATCGTCTGATTTCGGTACTCAGGGTTACCCACAGACCACTATCAGTTTCACGGAATGACCACGATTACGGAAGTAAAAGAGACTTCTCAATGCGCTAATGTATATGTGAGTAACAAAGCGATTGGCCAGCATTATTAGAAATTATTCCTGCCTGTCGCCATGGTGTCTTTTAAAGAATTTGACCCATCCGGGTAAGAATTGGTTCAATACGCTGTTTGAAATAAGCAAACATTCGACATAACGCATCGTATTCATGCAAAAGCAATAGATGCTAAGACTGTCACTAACCCAAAGTGTTCCTCAAAGT
This sequence comes from Syritta pipiens, assembly GCA_905187475.1. Lineage (NCBI taxonomy): Eukaryota > Metazoa > Arthropoda > Insecta > Diptera > Syrphidae > Syritta > Syritta pipiens. Next base: position 66,937,839 of record LR994571.1, on the reverse strand, counting down.
TTGAGGTGTTCAATGCCACTGGTTATGCATGTCTCTCTAAATACTTTGAAGAATGTGAATCGGCCCAATGATTATCCTTCAAATCTTTGAACTTCCACCAACTACTCCCTCATATGCCATAACAAATCAAATCTGGGCTTCTTCGTTATTATACTTACTGCTTAATTTACCGAAATAGCTTTAGCGCTCCTTTTCTATATTTTTTATTTTGTACTGAGGCATTTTGCCATATTGACTTTTCTTTTATACGCAAAATTTAGTAATATAGCAAGCCAATAAAAAATGTTTGGTACTAATAATAATAGTAATCATATTTGATATCGAGACAACAGTATTAAGGTAGATTTTTGTTAAAATTGATCCTACTTAATTTGATGCAATAAATTTAAACAATTCAGGAATTACTTCAATCCCTTCAAATTGCTATTGATAACAATTAACCAAAATTCATGCACAAGCTGAAACTTACGAAATTCCAAATGATTTAAAAAGAACAGGTAAAAGTTTTTTTTTCAAATATTTATTGCAAAACGGATTAAAAGAAGTCACTAAATTTAGAAGCAGCTGTCAACGGAAGCAAGAGTGCCAGAGCAGTACTTGTTGTAGACAGACCAGGCAGTCCATCCCTGTTGGTTCTTGATCTTGCGGGCGCAGGTCACTGAGCGGCTGATGTCGTCGGTCAAGAGGTTGGAACACGAGGTGGCGCACTCGTTGTAGGAGAACTTGCCGCTGGTTGGCTGGCACCAGTAGTAGTCGTTGATCTGGAAGATGCCGTAGTCGTTGGATCCGTTGTAGTTGGTTGGGCCAACGGCGGCGGTGTTGTAGGAGCTCTCGTATTGGGCAATGCAAGTCCACTTGGGCAATTCGGACTTGGGTGTTCCTAGCCTGTACATTTCTTGGGCCAAACCGCAACGGGTGAAGACCTTTCCGAAGGCTGGGGCAGCCAGGAGGACGGCAGCGAGGACGAACAGGGCGAACTTCATGGTTGTTTCTTTAGTGATCTTTTGGAAAACTATGCTGACTGTTTGGGAATGTGGAGCTTTTATAGCACAATTTTTCTCACTTGAGCTCACATTATCAAAGACTGATAAAAAAATCGCATTGCTTAATTTAAAAGATCAGTTATCGATTCCAAAAAAGGTGGCAATAACAGTGGGTTGTTTTTGTATAGATTAAGAGTCAAAAAGATGGACGGAACGATGATATTGACTCTACCATAGTTTATCTAATCTGCTCCTGATACTAGGGCTCAGCTTTTGCTATAAAAGCACTCCACCCCCACAACATCAGCATAGTTTTCCACAAGATCACTAAACAACCAACCATGAAGTTCGCCCTGTTCGTCCTCGCTGCCGTCCTCCTGGCTGCCCCAGCCTTCGGAAAGGTCTTCACACGTTGCGGTTTGGCCCAAGAAATGTACAGGCTAGGAACACCCAAGTCCGAATTGCCCAAGTGGACTTGCATTGCCCAATACGAGAGCTCCTACAACACCGCCGCCGTTGGCCCAACCAACTACAACGGATCCAACGACTACGGCATCTTCCAGATCAACGACTACTACTGGTGCCAGCCAACCAGCGGCAAGTTCTCCTACAACGAGTGCGCCACCTCGTGTTCCAACCTCTTGACCGACGACATCAGCCGCTCAGTGACCTGCGCCCGCAAGATCAAGAACCAACAGGGATGGACTGCCTGGTCTGTCTACAACAAGTACTGCTCCGGCACTCTTGCTTCCGTTGACAGCTGCTTCTAAGTTCAGTCACTTCTTTTACTCCGTTTTGCAATAAATATTTGAAAAAAAAACTGCATGTTTTATTTGTGTTGATAGAAAATTGATTATTTTGGTTGACTTATAATTTTATACTAGCACTCATGCTTAATTTTTAAGAAAACGAAAAAAGGATTGACTAGAACTCGGCTGAAATGTTAAGAATTTTTTTTGATTGCAGATGATCCCCAAAATTCCAGTCTAAAACGTAACATAAATGACAATGAAAGCACGCCCCTTGTTTTCAATCTGTCAAAATAAATTAATTTTTCCTATCGCTCGACAGATTATCAATTTTTTTCGCAACTTTGTTTACTTGTTTGTCCCCGGTGCATCCCACTTATTCGTTTGTTTACGAAAGCTAAGCCGGCAAGATAAATGCAAATCTCAGCGCTGTATCTCGAGATAATGATTCAACAGAAAAACAGAAAACCAATTTTATCTGGTTTGTAGTTGAGCAATTGAGCGGCGAGTTAGCACATCGTTTGGACATTTAGAAGAAAATAAAACACTGAGTTGAAATGGTGTGTGCACATCAAGCTTGGAAGACTATTCGCTTATGAATTGCGCAGCTCATCATGAGTAACAGAAAAACTGAAAGATGAAGGATTTAAGATAAATCACTTGAACACAAAAAAATATTTTTTAGTGTAACTCTAAATTCAATGAAGATCAAAGGAAGCAAGAGAAGATGTCAATTATATAACAGGTTTTTTCAAAGACTGGTGATTGGGATCAAAGACACTGATACTGCTGCGTACTACAGCGCATTTATCCTGATCAAAGCCATATTAATCGCTGTTTCAACACTTTTTGGGGCATCTTCATAAGGATTTAGATGTCAGTCCACACGTTAGGAAGGAGTGCGGCGCTTGTGATTAAGCCAATACATCTTATGGCTCTCATACTACTAAACACTAGCGCTTGTTGAAATACATCGAGCTGATTAAGATCGGCAATTCTTGTTCGGAATATAAAAGCGGTGTTTAGCAAAGTGTTATTGAAGAGCGTCTTGAAGAAAAATGCATGAAGCATCTGCATCGAGCACAAGCAGGTTGCTTATATGATGTGCATGGAATTGGTACCTTATAGGAGACCCGTAATTATGTATACTGAAAAGGCATATCCAATCAAACTTCTCTCATCCGATTATTTGAAGCGATTAATGTATGACATTCTTCCACATTAACTTTGACCAACGTCTAATATACTTCGCTGCATAGCTTATTTAATGTTCTGGACTAAGATGATGTCTTAGTGGTGCATAAAATGACTCCTAAATTCAAAGCTGTAGTTCAGAAATTGCCCAAAGTTGATCTATTGTGATTAGCTTTTTCTAACGATCAACTTAAAATTCTGCACAGAATACAAAATGTGATATTAGCCGTGTTTTATTATGTATTCATGATCTATATAGATCATTGGTTAGCACGCATTGCAACAACAACACATGATCCAGATAGCTATCGGGATCATTTATCGTGATCCGAAAATTGATTCCCCGCTAGGTTCATGGAAGCTGATTTGTCTGGAAACCATTTTCAATTTACGGCAGTGCCTGATAAGTATACAAAATATTATTTTTTGAACTAAATTTTAGTACTCACTTTTATTCGTTAAATAAAGTATATTGTGCTAACAGTAATACAAAATTTGTATTTCAATTTTAATTTCTAACAATTTTGTGTGATTTGCACAATTATTATGTTGGCATGGAAACACTGCCCACAAACGCCCCTGCGTCGACAGCAGTTAATTGTCAAGCTACTGTCAGAAGACAATATAAAAATACTTTCATGATCTGCAGTGTTTTATTTACACACTTAATCCCTATGGATCATTCGTGCATAAAAAAACACGGCTATTCATGATTTAAGGTCGAACGCTTCCATACTTCTTGTGTCAGTAAGATTATCTACACTTAATTTTTTCTATTAATATGCAATACTTTGTTGATTATGCATATTTTTTTCTAGAATCAGAAGCTCTAAAAGTAGTTCATTGAGGCTTAGCTGTGCTACAATCGGGACTTGATAATTTCAGCCTCAAGTCACTAGGAAAAGGTTTCAAATTACAACGAGCTCAAAAAAACCAGAGATCAAATAACGAATGATAAAAATCAAATAAATAAGCCTTTGATCAAAATTCGTGGTTTATTATTTCAAATTTGTACAATTATTCACAAATGTTAATTTAAAATCAGTAATTCATCATTGACTGAACGAGTTTGGTCTATCATTGTTAGCTTTTGATACTAAGTACTGATAACAAATCGTTATGTGTATCAGTTTTAAAAGTGTAGGGTAATTACGTAAAGTATTTTAGATTTTAGAATGCTCATGATCATTCATGGCATCATTTTTTTAACTTCAAATTACCGAGGGGACTAACTAATATTGTTCTTATTTAATTTATCGAGCATTTTTCAATAGAAGAGAAGAGTGTCGACTCCGTTAACTAATAAGACGCAGTTTGTTGGATCAGAATCTTTAGGGTCAACTATGATGCTTTGAAATTGCTTTTTATGCCGTGTGCGACAATGGTTCTGCAATCGGACTTAAGCTAAGTTGCTTTGTCCCAAACGATCCTTTTGCAAGGCACTAGAATAATAGCGCATTTTTACACCGGCAAAAAGATGTGAAAAAATTGTAATAGTTGCTTGTATAAAATCAAATTTGAATTGTTTCAAAAGCAGCGACTGCTCCATCTCCATTCTCACACAACAAACCACAAAAACTTATCAAATATAACCACCATTAAAACTTACCACAAAATTGTAGATTCTCACCACTGCACCTGCGCTTTGTGCCGTTGTCATGAGTGAATTGTGAAATGTCAAAACAATAACAAATGACACGCCAAGACCCGCATTGATTGACTTGAAATCTACTTGATACGTTTTTAAATTCACTTGTATAAAAATGTCCAAAAATATTCACAACAAACAACAAGTGAAGATGGTAAATAAAATTTCAATTTCTTGGCACTATTTCCGCACTGAAACACTCAAAGACGCGTCGCAACACCCTCACAGTTCACTCGAATTGCACTGGCACCTCACTCGATTTAAAGCCGACCGTCGAACTATCGGTCTATCTATCCGCTGCCGCTGTTCTGTCCGCCGATGACGATCAACAGCAAAAAAAAAATCAAATAAAATAGAAGAGAGAGATATACATTAAATCTTCGTCATCGTTGGAAAAGCGTGTTTTTTTTTTTTTTTCGTTTCCACTTTGAAACGATCAACTGATGCAGGGAACGAACGTTTAATCGATTTAAATGACTCGCGAGTGTACGATGGTTACAGAGGGCGATTCTCTATAGGAACGTGATTAATGTCAACGTAATCGGGTCAAAATTCTAGAAACAGCGAAGAAAACAAGCGAAAAGAAAAGAAACGTCATACATGTAAACACAGAGGACGGGAGAGTTATTTTCCGGACAAAGAAATGAAACTGAGTGGTGCGTGCCAATTGTTTTTACGTTCACTTTATGTTATGAGATGTGTAGTAAGCGAAAGTATGTGTACCAGGCATGGGATATGGAATGACGAAGAGCCTTCTCAATTGAGTTAAATCTAAATGCGCACTTTAACTTAATTAAAATTGATAATCTGGTTTGTGACGAGTTTATCATTTGATAGTGTAAAATACACAACTGATGCAGCGGTGTTGTATTTTTATTTTCTTGGTGCTTGAGGTGCGGCACTTTACATGTTTCGATTGCACTATATCCCCATTCATGTGACAGTCTAAGTAATGTCGGCCGGTTTGGTTCCAAACGACTTGCTACAGATTATTGCAAAGTATCTGTGGATCTGTATCTTGTGCAATGGGTTGAAGAAAATGATGATATCGGTAATAGAAGCAAATGCCCTGTCCGCAGATGGTTGCGCGTTGAAATAAGACCATGCATTTACCTCGGCATGTGTAACTTCTCCATATAAGCAACACCTAAAATCTAACCATTATTGACTACAAAATTGCCACTCCTTAATCCTGCAATAAGAGTAGCTAGTCGTTAGTTAGTTAAGAGAAAAATGAACGCTTTGGTAGCAAAACATATTGAACTGGAAAATGAAAATGCTTATTGTTTCAAAAATTATCCTGGAACTCTGCCTCCGGTAGAAACCTTATGTTTTCTACAAAATCCAAAACAGGGAACTACTATATGCTGTATAAGTAAAACGTTTAGTATCACTTAGGCTAGTGTGACTGCCGCGGAGGTTGTCATTGTGCTGTCACTCTTCCGATTTGTTCCAAACTATGTTTACAGCTTTGTTTGGCTGGCAGTTGTAACAAGTAACACATTTGCCTTAGATTGACTTAAGCCCAGTTGGTTATTTATGATTGCTAATGCTTTTGACATCCACATAAACAAATTCACTCAAATTCTCCCAAAATTAGAGAATTACCTTTTCTGAATATTATAATTAAAAAAAACACAAACACTTCCTCTTCGCTTCGCTGTTCCGTCTCGATTTTTCTTGCTTTCCATACATTTACACGTGTTTCCTTTCCTATCAACCTTTTGGCGTGGCTGTCCAGTTAGGACACCTACTACCCTGCTAATGCTAACTCTACTGATTAAGAGTAGCTATTCTGTCCTATTCTTGTCCAATCTAGACCACATCTGCGTAAAGAAAATCCTGGAACTTGGATTACTCCATATAGCGCTTGCTGTCGAAATGGCTTCTGCAAGGAGCCATGAGCCAACATTTAATGGAAGGAAACAGAGTCCTCTGGTTATTATTTATGTTAATTTCCCCTCCTGATGTAGGTAATTCGTCAGCCTTTTCGTTACCTAAAATACCAGTGACACCCAGCACAGAGTGAGACTACCAGAAATTGGCGACATTCTTAATTCTTCTTCGTCATAGAAAGCTTTCGCAATTCGCCGTTCGGAATCGGCATTAAACAGTAGGTCTCCTCCACAGGTGTCAAAATATATCGCGCATACCACAGTGGAGGCGCGAAGAAGCTAGGCTCTATCCCTGCATGGGCTGGTACGCCGACAATTTATTTATTTTTATTTATTTAATTCTTCTTTGATTTAATGGATGCTGTTTGCAGAGCCTTCATGGGTACCTTGCTGTCTATGTACAGGACAAAAGACTGGCCATCTATCGAGAACATACATAGCAATCGTGTGGCCCATTTCGATTTTTATGTGAAAAAAATTCGGAATATTAGTGGAGAGCATGGTAACAGATCTTATGGTTACATTTGGGGATCAATAACAGAAAAATCTGAAGAACGTATCTCCGACATTTATTATTACCGACATTTTGTTTTATTTAAATACTGGAAAATAAAAAATAAAATTTAAAGCAACATTTTAAAAATGTCGTCATTTATATTTTTTTATAACACAAACTACAATATCGAATACTAAAGCAAAGTCGAACTTTGATATTTTTGAGGCTGACATACCCCAATCATAAATAAAATAAAAAAAAAACCGGTCAAGTATGAGTTTAACTCACGCACCGAGGGTTTCGTTCTTTCGTCAACAGATTAGAAGTAAGGACATAATTTAAGTTAAAGCAACTAACTACGGCTACCTGCCGTTTTCGAATAAAGCTAAACAAAAGAAAAGTCGTTCTCATTTGCTGATCGTGCCAACCGTGTAAAAATTGATTTAGTGAACTTAAAAGAAATGGTCTCAAGCTACTCCATTGAAGCAATTAATCAGCAGTTCATGAAAGTTAGCTTACCAAGCAGCTCAGCAATTCGTAACGTATTCGGCAATAAAAAATAGCCACTTAATCGTCTAGAACACTAATGTGGTACAGTCACAAACATCCAAGAAATTAAAAAATCAAGTACTCGTGTTTGAAATTCAAAAAAAAATTCAAATTTTGCACTAGGATTTATTTTGTTTTTTTTTTCCTTAGAATTTTTTATGTTCACTTTTATTCAGAGACAAAACATAAAATCTTTCCAACAGCATATTTATATAAATCGCAACCAATAGAAAAGAGCAAATCAGGAAATGGTCTGAACACACATACACCTACAAATAACTGATTCTCTTATTTTCTTCAAAAAAATTACAACAACAAAGCTATTACGATCAATCATTTCTTTGCTTCGCTTTGTTCTTTTAAGAGAACTGAGAGAGAAGGAAACTGCCATACAAAATATTCGAGAAACCCTCTTCGGAAAAGAAAAAAAATAAAAAGCAAAAAAAGCCAAATCGGACAAGTCGAGGATTGAACCCGGGACCCTCAGACCAGAGCGCGAGCGCTATAACTACTCCACCAACGCCGCTTCGAAATTCTATTGTCTTTCTTGGTATAGGAAACGCGTAGAAAACTTTGTGTGTGTGAGATAATCACTAGTTGCCCTTTTTTAGCAAAATGCTCACATAACTTAAATCGTTAATATTTCTAAATATTGTGTGAAAATAAAATTTTTTTGAATAGCATTTTTTGATTCTATTGATGCGATCTACAAAATGGAGTTTTCGGATCTTAAAAATTCGTATGTCATTGTTTTTTGGTTTTTGGCCAATAACTCGAAAACTGTTTGAGCCAAGATGCTCGAACTAAATTTAAACTAAAGATTACGTCGAGACCTACATTCTAGATTTTATTCAGATTTTTAGACCCGTGGGTGTGGAAATGCGAGGGGGGGGACGCTTTTTTTTCGCACTTAAAGCTTAATATCTCGAAAACCGAACCTCGGAACAAAAACCTCAAAATGAAAACTGTATTTTATTTTACGAGACCTATCCAACGATACCTAACTCAATCAATTCCGTTAAGAAAAAAAATTAAAAAAATTAGTTATTAATTAATTTTAGTACAAATAAAAAATCATAAGAGATTTCTGGATATATTTGCAATATTGCGATGAGTTGCCCCATAACTCCAATTTTTTTCAGATTTTTAGGCCCATTATTTTAGAAAATAAGGTATGGGACATGGTACACCAGTCGGTTTTTTGAAGTTTGCGGGCTTATAACTTCTTACCAATAAGACTAAGATGCTAATTGTAGTACAACTTTTTGATCTTGCTATAATTCTCTTTCTAACGGTACCCATATCAAGTATCTAAGAAAAAAAAACTATTTTTTGATTTTAGTATTAGTACTAACTTTTTCGTTAATAAGTGACTTTCTTCAAACTTTTTTTCGGAACTTTCTTTGGGCAAGTGAAGCACATCTTCTGTGTAAATTTCATTTCTTAATTCCAGGTGGTTCACCAGGTACCTAAGATAAGGCTTAGTGACAGACAGACAGACATTTTTGTGATCTCCGCCCCGCCCCCTTTCCAATGACACTCATATTGACCACAAAAGTTAATAAAATTTTTTTCAAAGGTTAGTTTCAGTACTAACTTTTTCTTTAATATACGACTAATTTCGGAAAAAATTCCTGATTTATTTTTGGGTTGCCAAGATACATACCCATTCCAAATTTCATCCCTTAACTACAGAGGATTCAGAAGTTATTAGCAAATATGTAAAGGCGACAGACAGACAGACAAAATAGAGACGGACACATAAGTGAATCTATAAGGGTTTCGTTATTCCTTTGGAACGAAACCCTAAAAAAGGCAGATAAACAAACATTTGTTAAAGTTTTGTTACACTGTTAATTATAATTCTCTAAATAAAAATCCAAATTATGATTAAATTTATAAAATTTAACTGACCACCTCAATCAATTGCCGCGAAGCATTCGATTTGCAATTATAAGAATTTAAATACATGTCTCGATGCAGGAGAATTTTCTAAGACCCCTCACGTTACTCTGGCGCTTGCTGATCTTAGGTTATACATTTTAATTGACAAGTTCTGAGGGTTTTGTATTCCATCAATAGATGAACAAATTATCTTTGGCTAGAAACTGATACCGCCGAATCAGGAATGGTAACATTAACTGCGAGTATGAAATTGATAAACATTTCCTTATAAGGATGCTTTCGGATGGTAATTATTTACAAAAATTGCCTTAAATCCTATTCAATTAATTGGATCGGTTTAACAAGATCCATCCATTCAATGGATGCTATATAGTCTATCGCCAAACATTACCGTGGTAAGTTGGTTCATTTTCTGCAAACCACTGCACCGCCTACTGAAGTAGTTACATTTTTATTTAGAATCTTACTACTGTTCAATTTCTTTTAGAAACCCAAGGTGGAACCCTCTAAGAGGACTTCAAGTATCACAAGTGACCCGAAAAAGTCATCCAGTAAATTGATCACAAGCACAAGAACTACCAGCACATCAAAAGATGACGAGAAAAAGAAAACCATCTCAACCAGAATTCCTGCACAAACAACCTCCGTAAAACGAATGTCCTCTGTAAACGGTAGTGTGCCAAAAGCACCAGCAGTCAAACCTCCACTCTCCCGTTCTAGTTCGACAACGAGTTCGATTAAATCAAAGACAAAACCAGGGCCAGCGATATCTGAAAAACGTCAATCTACAAGTATTAAACCTCGACTTATATCCGAAAAGCGTGTTACACCGGCTAAACCAAAACAAGCCCTATCCTCATCAAAGACTCCTGCCACCGGTAAACCGAATCTTGTGATGAGCACGACCCACAATGTGACTGTTTCCTCCCCGCCACCTAAACGACGAGATCCTCCAGTTAAGCAAATTGTCGAGAATGAAGAGCCCCGGCCAGCAAAGAAAATCTCTAAGGACCGAGTCACCCCAAAGGCGAGTCCAAAGCCAGCTCCCAGTATACCGTCAGCGAATCTGCCGCCGGCTAAAGTGAAGGAGCCGGTTGCCTTTGAAGTTGTCTTCGATGAAAAGCAACAGCAGTCGTCAGCGAAAAAGCGCAAGAGCCCAGCTCCGTCCGATTCCAGTCACGAGTACGATGACGACTTTGAATCGTATGAGTCGGATTTTGAGACTGGTTCATCGTCGGCGGAAGTGGCATCGGAAACTTCGAGCTCATCGGAATCCAGTCCTCAAGAAGACTCGGACAGCTCACCATCAGTGCAAGAAAGTGACGCAGAATCGAAGGGGCCATCAGAGGACGACGATGAGTCCGAGTTGACACAGTTTCCCATAACAGTGATTCACCGGGACAAGGAGCATGAACGAAAGCTTGATTCGGGCAACTACGATCTTCATTCAAAGAAGCGTCGACCCGTAGAAGCATTCGATAGCCTGGACACACTGGCCAATTCCGAGCAGCTAGATTCGGGCATTAGCTACGAGAACAGTATCGCCAACACAGCGTTTGAGCCAGCCTCAGCGGTGTACAGTGGTTACGTCAACTTCTACAGCCGCCCCCGAGCCACGCAGAGGGGCGCCGCGATAATGTCCAAGATCCAATTTGACGCGATCACGTTTAGTCTGTTTGAGTTGAAGCCAATCGCTTACGACATCTACATGCGAACGTTCGGAAACCTTAACACCGTGCAGTCGGCGACGCAGACTCTGGCAGACCGAATGGAAAGCGAGTGTCAGACAGACGAGAGCGAGTCACGGTCTGTGTGGACGCAGCATCCACCACTGTACGACGTGACCACAGCTCAAAGCCTCCTCGGGAACTCCAATTGCACGGGTGAACTGTTGACAGATGATCAGGAGAAGATGACTTCAAACGGCGATCCATTCGATAACACGATGAGAGCGCTCAGCAAACTCCGACAGAAGACCACACACTCTGCGCACACCGTTCAACGCAAGCCCATAGACTTCGAACGTCTGAATTTGTTCTTGAACAAGTCGTTCATAACAATCTCCCGGATTCTGTCATCGAACGGAGCCAACCTCCACTTGGACACGACTGACCTGCCAGCACTGAGTAAGGGTTTCATCAAATTAAACACCCGCTTGCTCAATGCCCTTAAGGTGATCCATGTGTTTGCTAACGTCAAGTTCGATATGGTTTTAACGGTCCACGAGAGCATAGCAAACGTTTATCAAAACGACTTTTCAAATCTAATCATGGTCTGGGACAGTGGCGACACCAGCAAACCGATTCGGTTGTTGTCCACGTGGAGCGAGGTGTGCCAAGCGGAGATTTGCAACGAGTCATCGGATATTATTGTCTGCGGGCTGAGAGATGGCAGTGTGGCGATGTGGGATTTGAGGGAGACCTATTCCTTCTGTTCGAAGCTGGACGGATACTTAAGCCACTTTGCAGCGACGCATTCGATTGCTCCCATGTGGGGAGGAGCCGATTTGAGATCGTACGACTTAGGCGCTGTAATTGACGTGAAGAGCTTTCGGTCATCCGCTAAGACGTTCAGGACCGAGGAGACATTTAAGACTGTTCAGGTGGGTGGTAGCTTTTTTTTCAATTAGAAAGAAAGGATATGTTGACAAGAAAAGGGGACTGACCTGTCTGCAAGCTTTCTTTAACCAGATTAACTAATAAATGAGCATGATTGAAAATGTCTGCAAATTCACCAGACGTTTTTTTCTAGGCTGAAACCAATATACAGTCAGTCAAAAAAGTATTTGCAGACTGGGTTTTTTGATGATTTCGTACTTATTGAAAAAGTTAGTATAGAAAGTTATATATGAAAAGAAAGAGAGAACAGACCCTGTCTTAAAATATAATATAAAGAAGGTTAAACTCGGTTGAGAATTACTCCAGCTAAGGAAAAAGGCCAAACTTGACGACACTTTATGTTGTGAGGGAAATAAAATAGAAATAAATAATTTACAAGTACAAATGATATTCTGTGCGCAGTCTATTTCCTTTGATAATGAATTGTAATCTCTGCAGCTTCAAATCGATAAGATTACGAAACATTTCAGGACCTATCTAGAGCCCTTCCTCAAAAAATTCAGTCTGTAGATCAGTTTTGTTTTAAAATTTCAGACCTGTAAAATTCAAGTACAAGTACAAGTATCAGTATAATTCCTTGTACTTGAATTTTTTTTTTAAGTACAAGTACAATTCCTCGGTACTTGTAATTAAAATTTTCAAAAACCCAATCCTAATAATTGTACTTGTACTTGTAATTCCTTTCAAAGTATTGTAATTGAAATCACAATTTAAGTACCAAAGTACTTAAGAAATTATCTTAAGTACTTAAGTACTCTTTTAATTACTTTAAAAGGAATTGAAACTTTAATTACTTTAGAAGGAATCGAAACTACTTGAAAGGAATTAGGAATTGAATGTACTTAAAAAGAATTAGGAATTAAAAAGGTCCTAAGATAATTTTTTTTAATTACTTTGGTACTTAGATTGTAATTTCAATTACTTTGAAAGGAATAACAAGTACAAGTAAAATTACTAGGACTGGGTATTTGAAAATTTTAAGTACAAGTACCGAGGAATTGTACTTGTACTTAAAAAAAAATTTAAGTACAAGGAATTGTAATTAAAGTGTACTTAAGTACAAAAATACTTAATTACTTTACAGGCCTGTTTAAAACCCAGTTTTTCTTACTTCATATCGCAATATAATGCACGGATTTTTTATAAGGTTCACGTCTACTGATTGGAAAGACCTCTCAAGCTGTGGGGGACAATATACAATACCCGTTCTTTCGTAAGCGATAAACGAGAAATCGTCAAAAAACTGGGTGTGCAAAATCTTTTTTGACTAACTGTATGAGGGTCAAAAAAATTTCGATGACAAATCTAAGCAGAAATTATTATTTTTTTCACATTTTGAATGAGCGTCGATAAACTACCGTCGCGTCGATAACCATTTCCCAATTTTTGATAAAGAGAGCTTGGGCCGTTTTTGAGGGCAATACTGATCCAAGTGCGTTTTGCAAGCCTCTCATAGCTAAATGACTAAAACTACATCGTTAAGAGAGTTACATAGAGATAAAAACAGATGATAATAATCTGACGCTCTGGATGCATCAAAACTTCCCGGGCAAGTTCTCTTAGTTTCTGCCGGGTTATCAAAGATGTGCGTGGTCTGGTGTTGTCATGATCGAACGTAACTCCATTTCTGTGAATAAATTCTGGCCATTTGAATTGAATTGCTCCTTTTAATCTCTTTGTTTGAATTAAATTGCTCCTTTCAATGTAAATGGAAATTCGGTTTATTAAATTTATCATTGTTAATTCATGTGGGAGCTAAACATTAAACTTTTTTGTATATCCAGTTTTCTCCAAACGGTTGATGACTTTTTGGCAGAGGTCTAAAAGAATGTCATTTTTGCCATTGACTTCACGGCCCCTTTTAATTCATAAATGCATTTTAGGCCTAAGACTTAAAAGTTAAGATTACCATTCTTTTTGAAGTCTTGATTGCAACTTCGCAATTTTTTTGAAATCTCTTTGGGTTCAAAATAGAGCGAAGGCTGGTTCGATTTTTTAAGGCTTAAGTTGTCACCTATCACGTAAGCTATATATTAGGTATTACACTTCAGAGTCATCTGTCGATACATTCGTTACCGAACTTTTTGTAGCACCCAACATTAATCTAATCACGTATGACTTCAATCGTCTGAATGCAACATGATCAGAGTCCTGAATTTTTACCAGCTTTTCTTTTCAGAAGCCCTATAATCAGCGATCTCTCATACTCTTTTCCCTTATCTCTTTTCAGTTCGCGTCACTAAACGAAACTGGAATTCTTACAATATGGACCCTGGTCGACACAGGTGTAAGAAACTACAAGCTCTCCAAAGAACCAGACTCCAAGTTCGAGTATAAATCCCCGTGGGCTCGTGTAAAGCTAACCCAAAGCACCATCTGTGATCTGCGAGAGTACCTCGAGCTGGGAGCTATTCGTCCGAAGAGTTCTTTCGAGAGAACCAAATTGAATTTTCAGATGGAGATCTTCGAAGATGAAATCCTCAAGGAGCTTGCTGATACGAGACTCGACATAAGACAGGGTCTCCAAGGACTGCGATTCATAAATCTCGACTGCGGAACCAGTCTCGTATATGTGGGTACCAACCGAAACTTCATCATATCCTGCTCGAAAACTCTGAAAAGAGAACGATTCCGTAAGATAAGCATCGTCGATGGAGGCTTTCTGTTTCCGACTGCCATAAAACTGCTGCAAAATGAGAACTACCTAGCCGTGGGTCTTTCAAATGGATCAGTGTTACTTCTCAATTGCAACCAGGAACAAACGATGAAGGATCACACGCCTCGGACGCAGAATGCAGAACGTCAGCAGGCTACCCCTGCTGGCAGGGTGAATGGTATTGAGTTTGAAATTGGAAAGTCATGTGCAATCCAGAATATAATTCGTAATGAGAGATTGCCGCCGGAGAATCGCTTCGTGGAGCATGAGCTTCGTCCGAATACAGCAGCTTTGCTGGAGGCTACGAAAGTGGGCGGCAAAAAACCTTTTGAGCAACGGCTATTCGATGAGCAGGTGCTGCTGAATGGTTCAGTTTTGAGGAAGGATCTTATTCAGAAAATCGAGGTTTCGGCTGACGGATGGACGTTGTTTGCTCTTTCGGACATGGACGTAAGGGCATACGACTTTTATTCAGAAAAGGAGGTACCATTCAAGAGTGATTCATCGGCGCAGAAGAAGATTTTGGAGATCGCAGTGAGCCGCGCAAATGGGAATGAGAGGAAGCTGATTTTACTCAACCAACCTAATGACGTTGAAGTGCACTTATTAAAATAAATCGCCTTTTTGTTTTGCCTTGAATCGATACAATGTTAATCAAATAAACGATTTAATTATTCACGTTCGTTTGTTGTCCTTTTTTGTGGCCATTAACTCTTTCAGGAACGTTTAACTTTGACGTCATTGATGTGCTGTAAACTGCATTGATTTTATTAATGAACGCCTTATAATGTCCTTGCTTACCTCTGTCATTCTTTTAGCTACTGCTGTAATAATTTAATATTGAAATTACGTAGCTAAGTGATGGGCAATTAAATATAGATCAGCGTTTATGTGTATAAAATACTGTCTGATCCGGCAGATTTCGCTTCGTCCAATGTCCAAGAATCCAGAATATAATCAAGTGTTAATCTCCTAAATTAAGATTAGAATGATCTTAATTTATTGAAATGAAAAAAAAAAAAAGAGAGAGAGAGAAAAAAGAGTAAACATGCTGTTTAGGGGATGTGTTCTACCAAAACCATTAACTTCGTTAGTTAGTTGATTAAAATTTCTGTCAGAACCACTTGTAGAGACATTTACCTCAAAAACAATCAAGTAGTAGAGAAGCCGAAGACCTGGATCTGCCAGACGATTGCAAACGAAACTTTACGCCGTGACAAGTTTGATCCATAAATGCACTATTGATTGAAATATTATCAGGCCACCCGGAAACATTTACGCTGGTGTCAATTATTGCTTTTAAGTTCCTGATACAACTAAATGAGTTTAAAAAAATGTAATGACATCGTTTGGATTACATCCACGGGCCACGGTGGATATGGAAAGAGTTAGATAGTCTTTCAATTGAAGAAATTGGGGAGTGCTATTGCTATGGCCACCACTGTGCTTTAGTCCACTTGCACTATGGACCTAAGAGATTAATTTTACCCTCTTCATTAACATTTAAACGCTACGCACATGAATTTGACAACGTTCCATTTACATTCAATTAGTTGATTGTTTTGTTAAGGGTGCAGGCTTGGGCAATCGGTTATAAGGTGTTCGATGGTCTCCTTAGTCTGGCGACAGTCTCTGTAGATTTCAGTGAAGATGATAGTTCAGTTCAGACTCCTGAATTTCTTACTCATAATTTCTCTAGAGCTAGTTGCCTTGTTTGATGACCCAGTTACAGAGTTGTTGGTTTTTGTCTATAACCTAAAATTTATAGAGGAAAAAAAAAAACACCAATGAACAATGTATGTGGTTGTTTTTTCGCTAATATGTCCGCTTTCTCGTTACCTTCGTGATTTTCATGACATGGCACGCAGAGAAGGTTTAGTCTGTTGTTTTCTGTCAGTGTATTTAGAGTTCTGTGACATTCCCAGAGATGGGAATGACCCAGATCCCCCAGTGGACGTCGTGGCTTAGTCGGTTAGTGCTTCGGACTGTTAAGCGAGAGTACCCGGGTTCAGATTCAGCCCGGGGAAAAATAAACACCACAAACTTTTTTTACGGCCCCACCTCCAGCGAACGATTAACAATCCTCCTGGAATACTTCTGTCACGGAAAGCTTTCGCAATTCGCCGTTCAGAACCGGCAACAAACCGTAGGTCCCCTTCACAAGTGTCAAAATTAAAGCGCGCAAGTGTAAAAATTTCTCGCAATGGTAAAAACTATAAATGTGGCTTGTAGTTACCAGTGACCGGGAAAGAGTTAAGCTTGTTGCAGTACACTTGCTAAATTCCGAGATATGTATGCGGATCGATTTTATTAAAGCTGCCTAACTTACTTCTATCTCGTCCCAGAACACTTTCACTCCATAGAGCAAAACAAAGTTTGTTTAATAATAATCACAAATGAGATCGGAGAAGAGCCTTTTAGGGAACGTTAAAAAAAAAAAAAGATCCGCTGCAAATACATCCAAATGGTGTAGACAAAAGCTCGTCTCTTTTTTATTCTTTTTCATCTACCCGTTGAATCTAGTTTCAAAGTCTGTCTAATTTTTTAATGACCTCAATCAAATTTCGATTACCCCAATCGCCTCACATCCACCAGAGTGGTAAACAATTTTTTTTTTATTCTATTCACCTCTTGAAGGAAAGTAAGAACAAACAAAGTAAATTATCCCTAATATAACCCATTTGGTGTTGCACAGTTAATGATAATGATTGGTTGGTTGACAACGCACCCACACATGAATACGTACATGCCACAAATCGAATTGTACTGTGATTATATTCGCAGAGGCAATAAATTTCACCTGGAAACTATCTCATGCGTGTGCATGACGCCCGCAATTAGCAGCTTTGATCTAATATCCAATGATGGCGCAAGCAAATCCAACTACCGAAAGGGCGGCAGCGGCCGGTGGCGCACAGAACGCCCACACTACACATTCGTAATAATACTTGTAAAGGTGAGATGACAACAGCGGTAATAAATATAAAAAGAAACAGAATTAAACTGGCGTGGGACTACAAAGTAGTGGAAAAAGAAAACTTAAGCAATTAAGGAACCGCGCCGGGCTGCCTTAGGTGTGAGCGGGAGTGACATGAACATGTTATAATTTATTTAGTTTCGATTTGAATTGTCACTGACAGTTTGCTTCAGAATTGCAAATAATCACGAACGTGTTTATGTGCGTTGGTAATTAGTTGTAGGATGTCATTTCTTTTTTTTTTTTTTTCGTTTTCTTATGGTAGAAGGACTCGACTTTGATCCTTCAATCGGGAGAGCGGTGATTGCCTGAGAGCTGTCTAAGGAACAATGGTTAAAGGGGTTGGCACCATTCGACTACTGAATTAATGCGTAGTGCATTTTATATAAAAAATATACCTTTGGCAATTAAAGAGAAAAGCATATGTCTGCAAACACCATTTTTTGATTTTGGCTAGAAAGAAGTTCTTAATTATTTGTATAATTTTTTCTTTGCAAGGAGTTATTTTGGCAATAAAAATACTTGAAAGAAAACCTTCAAACATTATATTACCTTACTACAAGAATAAGGATTTTTTGTTTTTAAGTGCTCATCTCCATCTTTACTTGAAGTCGACATAAGTTTAGCTGTCTTATTGCCACAGAATATTGTTTGTACAGTATTGCCGCAATTTGTCTTTTCAAGAAACTTACGAGCGTGGATTTCTTAGAGCTATTCTCCCTCTCGATTGTTCATTGTAGGTGCAGCAGTGTGTATTTTGTTTCAACCTCGTTAGCTCCAGTGCTGGCTTCTGCCTCTTTCTTTGTCACTGTAAGGAGTAATCGGGAAGCTTAATAATGACGGTAGTAATATTTGTGTTCGGTGTTAAGCGAAGGTGCTCAAAACGATTGAAGTCAACACCTATCACCATAACGGAGAAAATCCTTTTATGGTCACGATGTTGGTTGAGCATTAAAAGCAGTTCAAACATTGAACTTTAAGAGCTGCCATCGTCTTAAAAAAGAACTCTCAACGCTGCACAGAGCTCATATTTACCTTTTCTGGCTGCACAATTCAATTACAAAAGAGTTCACGAATTTTTAGATCTGTTGCCTATTTCACCAAAATACAAGTTACAAATACAAATATGCATTTGTAGTTCACAATAACAATTTTGTATTGTCGTTTTTTTGTTTCAAATACTCGTATTACAATAATCATATCAAATTTGTGATATGAACAAAAACTTCTTGATCACAAGTGTTCAAAAAAGCTGTTGCACAGCACTTGCTATTCACTTGTAAATTACAACCTTTTTTTTTTCAAGTTTGATTAAGCATGAACATATTTCTTTTGATATTCCAATCGTATTTTAAATGAGTCTTCGAGTCGATTTGTGTGCTCTGTTATAGCAACCAATTGTAGAAGATAAATTTCGAAAAACTGGTGTAATTAACCAATCGAATAATGGATAGATGTCCCGTGACTCCAAGTAACACTGCATGTGAGTAAGGTTCAAAACAGTTTTCAAATTTAGAAAATTTTGAAGTTTTAAGTGAAGTCAATGATTGCAATCAAAAAATTGATTGCGAATTATTCAAAGAATGCAGTCTTTAATGATTTCATTCTTTTACAACTCTGGTAGAAGGTATAGTTAGATCCACATACCAGATATACCTACATTCAATTAGTAGAATGCTATACCTGTCTAAAATGCAGATTCAAATTTGCTAGAAGCACCTATATTTCTTAAGACTACGCCTATAAACCCAAAAACACACTGCATTCTTGTTGTGAAATTTATAGAATATACGCCAATATATTTTGCGGGAAATATTATAAAAACCTTAATTGAAGTTTGCATGTTCGTTAGGCCAACTTACAACTTGCTCAAAAGGCAAATTAATGATCGCGGTATACACGGACATACAGTGGATTTTGAAATCCCGTGTATATCAGCAGTCCCGTGGTACTGCGCTCCATTCCCAAGCCAATGTTGTTAAAAACTGTTGCATTGGTGGTAATGCAACGTTTCTTCAGTCAAGTGAGCTAAATGAGGTCCTATTATGCCAATAGTTTCTTCCGCCTTGCAACGACTCAAACGAAATCTTTCATTAAAATAGAAAAACTCGAAAATACTGTAATTTACTTATTGGTCTATGTATTTTTTTAAAACCATATCTTCATCTTCACTTTCATTATTATCACTACTACCTTCTTCGCAAAGACATTTTCCAGTTTTTTTTTGCTTAGAAATAAAACTTGTAGAAAAAATTACTCGTGAACTTTCTCCGGTAAAATATTCTTATAAACTGCACAAAATCTGTAAAATCATATTTTTTTGGCAAAACGTAAATTTACAAATTCGCAACATTTTTACAGACTTTTTACTTGTAAATCAAAACTACAAGTCAATCTTGGTGAAACGAAATCAAAAAAGTTACAAACTGTAAAAAAAGGCTTGTAATTACAAATTTGTAAGTTGGTGATCACAAGTCGAAAGACATCTCTCATTCCTGATCGGCTTCTCATCGCCCATACACAGCACGTGGTGAAACTCAGAGCCTCGTGCGTGATTTTGCACAGCACGATAATACTCGTATTTCTAAATTACACATAAACTAATTAATAACTTTTCAAAGTACTGGGTGTTGTTTCTATTACATGACAAATGTTGCAGGTCTCTCATTAAGTTATGTGAAAATGTCACCTGGGCGAGTGAATCACTAAGTGGAAGGCGGGGGTTTTGTTGCGTTGCAAAAGGGTGAATCCTTTTCATGAAGGGGTGTCTTCTTCTGCCTAAGAGACAGCATGTAATTTTAACCCCATTCAACTGTATCTGTCGTGTGACATCGGCAAAGTGAAGTTGTTTCTTTTTTTCTTTGGCATATTTTTATTGATTTCGAATTAAGACCACAAATCGGCGCGGCAGCAAACCACAAAAATTAACGCAGATTGTAATGTTTACACAACATTAGCGGTTTTTAACTGAATAAATAACGTCTTAAGTTGTTTGAATATGGCTTATCGTGATGTTGGAAATGTTTATTTTGCTTTGCATGGGACACGTCGGAATATTTAGGGGGCCCAGTGGTAATTTATATTCTCACGCACAGTCCATCACTAGTTGTGCCAAAAATGTTTTCAATCCTGTAGCATAGGTAAGCAATGTGTCGACGGTCTTATATTTGGAAAGAAATTGCTCTTGTTCACCAACATTTTTGGTCTGCAAAATACTTCAGCTCCAAGCTCTTTCAGTTCGGTGTGTAAGATTACTTAATCAAACTTCACAAGTTTAAAAAGACATTTTTCTATCCGTGTTCCAGGGGCGACTATAGCCATTATGAGTTTCAGTCGCGTAGAAAGATGACATCACTCTCACAAGGTCTCCTACCTTTGCCACCAGTCCAACACTTGTTTGTTTAACTTACGTAGAAAAACCATTAAAAAAGAGCATCAGTGCTTTTCTAAAGTTACTGAAATAATAATTTTCTATGACAGAACTTGGATTCATGAAAATGAGTTACGATATTAGTCATTCATTAAGACCATTGCCAGAGATTTCATAATTGGAATAGCTTCTAAGGGTAAAGTACGCAAAGAAGTTTTCGAATTACGAATCAGAATAAAATATTTTTGACAAACAAAATTTGATTTCGAATTAGACAGGTAAAAAACAGTCATCTTTTTCGAATTAACGAGGTTTTCATGTTCTTTTGCACGATAGTAAATTCGAAATAACGAAGGAGATAAACTGCATAGGTTTTCTTCGTCTCACAGGGGTTTTTCAGTGCTGTAGGAAATCCTTTCACTATCGGTGACGCAAATTTAGTCGTCCTATCGAAACATGTTACACTTTTTGCATACGGCGTCGTACATCGATTATACTTAAAATTTGTGAACTAGACAGTTGCAGAACACAAACTGAGCAGCAAAAATTCTAGAGCTCCAAATAAAGATTTCCATCACTCGAAATATTTTTTTTGTTTAGTAAAGAGGTAATTTAAAAACAAAATTGAATGATTAATTTTGCGCCAACTTGTATTTACAGAGGTTTCCGAATTATCGACAGTTTACAGTATTCGCTTTTCCTTCCTACTGTTAGATTAAATAAATGTATTGGGTAAAGAAAAGCTCTAGAGAACAATCACGGAACGGCGCTGATTCAGTTCTTATTTGACCTGGTCACGTAGCTGGAGGCGAAGTCTTGCTTTACCACGTTGGGGAGGATTTGCAGCTCAGGCGATAGTGTCCATCCTCTCTACATGACTGAAACATTTGAGTCGGGGCACTTGCATTCGATTGACCGGCTTGATGTCACGTAACATACAGCTCGTAGACGTTGTCGTTTAATTTTCTTATCAAAACTCACACTGTGCAAACTCCACTGAACTTAAATCGAAAGATTTTTTCCTCGAAAAGACTAAATATCTCTTCCATAACATCGTTCTTTCACGGTTCTCCACAAAAAAAGGTCTAAGTGGCTTAAGTCGCAGCTCCGAGGTGATCAATTGACAAAGCCAAGAAAGCTAATAACAGAATTTAGGAATTTGGTGCGTAAAAGATCGATTGTAGCATTGACGTGGGCGGGTGTTCAATGATGCCATCACTCAACAATCCGTATCAAAAACTGTCACATCCTGATGCATTGTCCTCTCGACAATAACGTGCGGGTTTTTCGAACACAACATGCGACAATTTTGTTAGTTAACGCAGCTGCCAAAACGGGCCTAGTTAGAAAAGTCGTTTTCTAATTCGATCTGCTCTGATTCCCCAACTGCGATCGAATGGGCGCTTTTAATTCTTGAGTCAATTGCGCCTTGAACGGGAACAATCCGAGATCTTTGTGCAGAGCTTAGACTGGTGCGTTAAACGTTGAGCTATTAATTGAGTCGATGTTCGTTGATGGAGTCTCTCTCTCGGCTACAGCAGCCACATTTTCGTATGTGCATGACGATAAGGAATGAGTGTTGTCCACCAGCATGCCAGTCTCACGAACTTTTTCTTAAATTTGCGTACGTGGGTGCTCTATCTCGGTCAAAACTTCTTTTCGAAAAACGCATATTTGAGTAACAAAGCATTAACTTTGGAAATAAGTTTTCAATAGCGTAAAGTGACTCATTTCGTTCTGCGAAGGAATGATACTGACTTTCTATTAAGATTCGAGCAGGAAACAACTCTCAGTGTCCAAATAAGCAATGATTTAAAAGGAAACCTCTAGATGGACCACCCTTTATAAAGAGCTTGGCCCTTCAACTACCGTCTGGGCCCAAAGGCATAGTGATTTACCAGAGTTATCCCTCGTTTTGTTCTCGCGATTTAGTCATCTTGGCGCTCTTGTGCTTTCCGACGATCACTTTCAGACATTCGGTAAACGATATCATTTACAACTTCGAAGTTATATCTGTTTATTGTAACGTTTTATTCAAGACATTCATATTGGCCCAACGTCTCAGCTTCCTTCTCCATGCTCATAGATGCCCCTTGACTGATAACTTCTCTTATTCTAAAGAAATATAATTATCACAATAAAAAACATGTCTACTCGTCAATCACATAAAATAATGTTTACTACGTTATTTGTTTTTCGAACTACAAATTTTTGATTGCTTTATTGCTTTAACGCAGCGATGGTTCATCACATCAAATCTGTTACGTATGCTATGACGTGTAAAATAAAAAGTTAAATAAACGCTGGCGTTAAGAATCGTCAGACAACTGACCAAAGTTATTGACTTTTGAGGCCATCATTTAATTGTACAGATGAACATGGTCAGAAGCTTGACAGGCGAAAAAAGGGTTAGGTTAAGATCGGTGAAGTTATAAGAATGAAAATGAATAAAATCGACAATCACTTATACTTCGCCTGGTTAAGATTTACGTCAATTCGTTGTACATCCGTGAACAGACAGTCTGCCCAAGTCAAAGAAAGGATATTATTCCCTGATGATTACCACAATCTCACTACTTTAATAGAGTATATGAAAGTTGAGTTCACTTACCTATGTATGTCCTGTGTGACTCTTCTGAAAGGATCTATCTGCTTTCAAAATCTTGACGACGTTTAACATGGCCTAACGTCGTAAGTTCAAACACCTGTTCACTTCTTTTCAAAGAATATTCCGCATACATAATAAATCGAAAGAAAACCCTTTGTCATCCGTCTCGTCTGTCCTGATTTAATCGGATGTCCTTGCCGTACATCGCCACCGTAAGCAGCGGTACATTTGACAATTGCCATATTAAAAATCCAAGTATTCACTGGGAATCCTTTCATATGTTGGGCTTGTTCTTGGTCCTGGATAATTGTACTTTGTCCACTTAACTTCCGGCTGATGGTCGATGGGACATATGCAACGAAAAAAAGAAAAAAGGAATCACCTACATATACGAACATCATTACTGGTAAGACAAAACATTAACAGGAAACATGTGTGCACAATTGTAGAACCAAAACTAATTACGTTGCCGATGATGTCGCCGATGACAGCGATAACAACCCGAGCGGGGAGAAGAGACAGGACTTCGATTTTTTAACACCAACACCAGTGTTGGTCCCCTTGCAGGAGTCGTCCTCCGAACGGAGTGGTTATTATCGATAATTGCATGACCTATGAGCGACACGACACACGCTCAAATTCACTGAGCCGAGTGGTATTGGGACGCATATCGGTTTGACCCTTTCCACACCTTTCAGCTAGGGCCGGGGGCAGTTGGTTTGGTTAAATTGTTGCGTGGCTTGTTCCTTTTTGGGTCCTTAATTAGAATATGTGATTTAATATTTTATATAGGACTCGGGACGGGGTAGCTGGCAAGCGTAGTCTCCTTTGTTTTTTTTTTTAGGTCGAAGAGATAATTTGACAGAATTGTCGAGCTAATGATCCAGGAGGGGGACGTGAATACGAATGTCAAGAGGACATTAGTGAACAAATAGATGGTCAAATATTTGCTTGGTGTGTTTATGACACCGCCCCCGAGCGCCCTGCGGTATATGTAACAGTGTGCAAAGTTCCTTTTGTAAATATTTGAATTGTTTGTTGAATAATGACACGGATGTGGATGAGTGTATATTGTATTGGGCGGCGTAACAGCCCGTTGAGAGCCAGAGCCTAGTTTTTTCGCGCCTCCACTGTGTTGTGCGCGTTATAATTTCGTCACATGTGGAGGGGACCTACTGTTTAATGCCGGTTCCGAACGGCGAATTGCGAAAGCTTTTCATGACAGAAGTACTCCAGGAAGGTTGTCAGTCGTTCGCTGGAGGTGGGGCCGTGAAAAATGTTTGTGGTGTTTTTTTTCCCCGAGCTGGATTTGAACCCGGGTACTCTCGCTCAACAGTCCGACGGACATTCATTTTTTTTTTTTTTCATTTTAAACGCAGTTTTATTTATAAATTCAAGAAAAACTTACATGCTAGACAAAAGTGCTTAAAACTAGCTTAACTAACTTAACAAACTTAACTAACTTACTGGCCCTATGCGGGCACTCTAAGCTAAACATAACAACTTAAAACTATGTCTTTCGACGTAATCTAACTTAAACTTAACATATTTACAATAACATATTACATATTTAAACTAAGAAAATTCGAAAAAAAAAAAAAACAGTACCAGAAGGGCTCTCGTGGGACTTAATACTATAGCAATGAGTTATTCTAATCTAAAACTAAAACTTAATCTAGTCGAGATAGTAAAACTTATTGCTAACTAAATCTAAATTTTTTTTTTATTTTTTTTTTTTTTTTGCTTTTAATTGTTTTTTTTTTTTTTTTTTTTTTTTTTTTTTTTTTTTTATATTTTTTTTTTTTTTTTTTTTTTTTTTTTTTTTTTTTCTCTTAAATCTACCTTAAAACCTACCCACCACCACCTACAAGCTATGCAAGCCGGCCATGACCTTGGCTAAACTAGACCCTAACCGACTTTGCCCATACGGGGCCCTAATTACAATTAATTTTTTTATTAATTAAAGCTGAAGCAAGCTACGAGGGAGCTCCCTCTCCCTCATTCAACCACCAGTACCGTTTTTGCTGCTTAGCAACTTCCGCGATATCTCTCCGCGATACCGCTCTGCTAAACCGGAGATTCTCCTCGGCTCTTAGAGCGTCGGATCCGTTGTAGGTGAGCCGCCTATCCACAGTTGACCGAGCGAAGTGGTAGATGATCGGTACCGCAGAACTATCCTGTATAATTCCCCTACCGTCAAGATAGAGGAATGCCTCTGGGGGGATGAAGCCGTTAAGGCGTACCCGCTCGTGGTACATGCTATTAGGGTAGTAAGCCCCGAAGATAAGGCCATTGCTCGAGTTCATTGCCCTTGCAACGTGCCCCCGAGTCAATTTCACTACGAAATTGTCCACCCTGATCAAGTTCGCCCTGTTGTATAGGACCTCATTGGGGTAGAATTTTATGTACTGGGACTCAGGCGTTCGATAAAGGCGAAGACACGCCCGAAGACATGCCCTCTCGAACACCCGAATCTTTTCCATTGCGCTGGCTCCAACACTGAACCACACGGGACACCCATAGACCAGCATTGGCCGTATGAGGGCCATGTAGCAGATTACCTTCACCCTCGCATCGAGTTGGCTGCTGTAAAACAGTCTCTTTGTGAGGGCAAAAGCACCTCTAGCTCTGGCCAGAGCAGCCTCTACATTTTTGTTAAAATATAGAAACTGATCTAGCCAGATCCCGAGGTATCTGACTACACTTTTCACGGTCAGTGGTTGCCCGTGTTGTCCAATGATGGAGAACTTACGCCAATTCCGCCTGGTGTCCGCAGAGGCCCCAGACAAAGGCGTCCTGAACAGGATGGTTTCCGACTTCTGAAACGCTGAATTGAGTCGAAGTCACGCTGCAAGAGAGTTACAATGACCTCGATCTTTGGCCCTGTTCTATACGCAACAAGATCGTCGGCGTACGCAATGGAATGGTGGAGAGAACCCATCAGATCACTTGTGTAAATGTTGAATAGAATTGGCGAATTTACGGCGCCTTGTTGTAGACCGTTTTTAACGAGATATGCCCCGGCAGAGGTTACATTGCCATTCTTCACAATGAACCGTCTACCAGGAAGCATGTTGACAAGCATGTACAGCAAGGGTTTGGGAACTCTCAGTCTAGTCAACTTATAGAAAAGACCCTCTAACCATACGGTGTCAAAGGCCTTCTCCAAGTCAACCAGACAGGCTCCAGTGCATTGGTCCTTGCATTTGTTCCATTGGACATCCGACACCAGCTTCGACGCGGCATGTAGGGTATCATGCCCCGCTTTGAAACCGAATTGGTTATCCGGAATAATATTGTTGTCCTCAACCCACTGGGACAGAGCTCTATTGATTACCTTTTCAAATAACTTGCTTATATTCGGAAGGGGACTGATTGACCTGAGATTTCCAGGATTAGAAGAATCCTTGCCTCGCTTGGGAATAGGATGCACAACCGCTGTTTTCCAATGCTCCGGATAATGTGCGTTATTCAGAGCATTGTTAAACAGGGTGCAATATATATCGACCGCTTCCGGGGGGAGGTGTCTGAGCACAATGTTGGGAATGCCGTCAAT
The DNA here is from genome assembly GCA_905187475.1 of Syritta pipiens. NCBI lineage: Eukaryota > Metazoa > Arthropoda > Insecta > Diptera > Syrphidae > Syritta > Syritta pipiens. Next base: position 66,910,635 of record LR994571.1, on the reverse strand, counting down.
CCCAACTGACTTCTTTTTTCTCAATGAATCGAAGACCGCTCGGAGATCAGCCTTCGAAATGAACGGAGGGTGTACCCTCTCATTGGCGATGGCATTATAAGCCATGTTATCCTCACTGAACACCGTGAACCCGGTGTTCTCAGATCGCCAAATTTGCATCTCTTCCCGAAGATAGAAGTTTTGCACAAGGACGCGATTCTCCAGGTCGTGGTTCGGGCGAGCGGACTCGTTCACCTTGTACACTTCCTGGAAAGTCGCACCCAAAGCTTCCACCTTCTCTTGCGGATCTTCGATGACGAAAAAGTGTTCGTCTAGGACTGCGTTACTCGGATCTATGCCTATCGATGTCAGTAAGTTGTCGTTGTCCGTTGTTCTTGGAAGCTTAAGACACGGAAGGTCGTTTTGATTCTTTCCCCGAAATATTTTATTTATTTGCGGGAACATGCTCGGGTTGCTGGAATTTACAGCCCGAATCTTATTGTTCCAGAACAAATTGACTGAAAGTCGATAATTTTGAGTGATCAAAACTTTTACATTTTTTATCATCGACTTCAGTGTCCTAACTTCCAAGTCTTGTCTGTCAGTAAATCTCCTGTAAAGGGTTTTAAGCCTCGACAGAAGTCTACTTTTGTATGAGTGAAGTGCGTCGATTGTAGCATTGCGGTATAGTTCCGTATTGTCTTTGTACTGATACCGAGGTATCGTTCTGTCCATCGTTCGTTTAATTGTCTCGTCCATAAGCTTAAGGTACCTGTCTATCTCCTCGTTTGACAGGTTCCTATTGGACGGTGGTTGGAGCTCGTTTGAGGAGAGCGCTCGCGTCATAGCTCTTGAGAAGCGTGGCCAACGCATCCTACTGTAATTGTAAGAATACGTCGGTACAAACTCCTCTAAAACCGCAATCTCGTTGGGAATCGTTATGTCGGCTCTTAGTCCGCAATGGTCGCTGTCATACACGAAAGTGTGCAGACAGTTTATAGTAAGTGCGTCACAGTCGGTCAGCTGTAATCTAGTGTCGTAAACCATTAGATCGAGAAACGAGCTGCTGCTGGGATACGACGGACTATCCGTTGCTTTCAAATCGAGACGATACTCGACACTGTGCTGCGACAACCAGTTGAATAACTGGGCCCCCCTGGAATTGGAGACATCATTGCCCCAATGGGCATGTTTGGCGTTGAAATCTCCGGCCAAAACGAAAAAGTTCTCCTCCGAATCAAGCCTAAGACATCGGAAAAGAGTTTCGAGTTCTGTTACAAATCGAGTGGTTTGAGTAGCACCAGAAGCATAAGCCGACATCACGTACATCCTCCTCCCACTACGAAGGGGTATGCACACGATGCACACCTCAAGCTCCTGGAACCTCCGCACTTCCCCGCTGTACACAACTTTATGGTTTAAATTATTTCTTATGAAGATCGCAACACCACCCCCTTGTGTGGAGTTGGGTCGGTCTCTTCTAATAATTTTGTAATTACTATGTCCTAATTTGTGTTTCTGAGATAGCTTAGTTTCGCTAACCAGAAGTACATCAGGATTTTGGTCTTTTAACAACATAAAAAGGACGTTCCTACGCTCAACCCTAATCAGTGAATTTACATTCACTGCAAGGACCCGAAGGTTATTCTCCGCCAGCGCAGCCATTATGATCTTAATTGCGTAGCGTTAATTGCCGGCAGAAGAGAGTAGATCTGATCTACTCGCGCCGCCTGCACTTGGATTTGAAGTTGCATCTGGTCCATCTTAGCCTGCAGAGCAAGCAAGAGGGACACAACGTCAGTTGTGACTTCCGGAGTTCCGGTCACAGGGACTCGTGGAACTTCCTTCGGTCTGATAGGCTCTGCCGTCTTACCTCGACCAGACGCCATGTGGGCGAAGGTCAGTTGAGGCGTGACGGGTATTGCAGGTGCAGAAGGTGGCGCTGGGATCGTTTTGGGCTCCACCCTCTTCTGTCGACCAAGGTTGGACCTGACTACCGTAATGTTCTTGAACTCAGGACAACCCCGATAGTTAGCGGTGTGTCCCGAATTCTTGCATAATGCACAAACGAGTTGTGCCCTATCAACTCCTTCCCTACCCAGAGTGCATTCCTCTGCCTTGTGGTTCTGGCTGCACTTCACACACCGAGGCTGCATTTCGCAGTTCGATGCGGCGTGTCCGAACCTTTGGCAACGAACGCATTGTAAAATGCTTTCGCTGCGCCTTAATCTTTCCCAGGAGACAACCTGAAAGTTAAGGACTTTAACCTGCCTTAAACCCTCGATGTTGCTCTTAGGAGTCAGCTGAACCAGGAAGAACGGCAGTTTCCGATTCTCCCGTTTTGCCCTTGCTGTGGTGAAGGGCTTGACGCTCACAAACGTCAGATCGGCGGACTCTTTTTTCTTGAGCCATTTGAGGATCTTCACCGGATCAGCAGACGGTTCCAATCCCTTCAAAATCACGCTTTGGAGCTTTTCTCCTTTGGGCGTGAAGGAGTAAAACTCCGTCGTAGCTTGCCTCAGACAATTTTTGACAAGTATGTAGTCATCCACTGTCTGACAGTGGATGGCGTGCCTATCTAGCCCTAATCTTTTTATAACAAAACGATTATCTATGGCCGACTTACATACCTGAATCGTGGCTTGCAGGTCCGTTTTGTAAGTGAAGATGGGCGGTATCCTCGTCTTCTTCTGTTGCTGCTGCTCCGACTGCTGCTGCTGCTGTTGCTGTGGTTGTTGTTGCTTCTGCTGAACGTTCTGTTTTTGTTGCTGCTTCTGCTGTTGTTGCTGCTGGTTTTGTTGTTCGCGTTGCTTAGTTGCTGGTTGTTGTATAGTTGCTGGTTGTTGTTGCTGCTGCTTTTGCTTTTTAAACTGCTGTTGTTGCTGCTGCACTTGCTGCTTTGGCAATTGTTGTTGTTGCTTTTGCGGCTGTTGCTGCTTGGGCAAGTTTTGTTGCTGCGGTTTCGCCTGTTTCTTCGGCTGCTGTTGCCCTTTCTGGCTCCCTTGCTCCAGCTGAGTTTTCTGCTGGGTTTGTCTCTTCTTTAGGTCCAGGGCTAGTCGCTCCTTCTCCCTTCTTGCTGTTTGCTTGGCTTTGAGAGCCGCTATTTTCCGCTCGAGTTTTCGCTTCTGCTCTTCTGCTGCGGAGAGATTGTTCGTTAGGACGAATAATTCCTCATTTTCGTCGTCTGAGTCCGTTGACCCTAGCTCGTCAAACGGATTAATTGAATAGCGGCCCTCTCTGCCGTCGGAGAAATAGGAGATCTCGTCATCCTCTTGGTTGGCTGGTTCGTCTTCGTGATCAGCTGCTGTTGTTGTTGTTGGTGTAGCCGCCGTACCACTTGCTTCAACATGCAGCTTTTCTGAAGAAGCTGTAGTAGTACGGCGTTTTACAAGGTTGGGAATCGGGTTCAGCCTCTTCCTCCTCTTCAGTGCACCTCCCTCGATGCCCACGTTTAGGTGGCCTGATGGGCTCGGCGTCTCGTACGCCGATGACTCCTCCTCTTGGTCAGCTATATGCTGAGCGGACCGCTCGCTCTCGTCCATCGCGTGATTTCGTTGTCGTCACGCTTCACTTTAATTAATTATGAAAAAAAAGTTCTTGACCGAATAATTTCCCCGACTGGGACTCGAACCCGGGGACTGGTGGATTACGACCCAACGTCCTACCACTAGGCTAAATCGCACTTTACGATTTTGTGGTTTTTGTACTATGTGTGCACTCACTTGGTACACACTTGATCACAATAAAAAAAAAGCCGATGCACGTCTAATCTCCTCGGGGGTCAGTGAACGACTGACAGTCCGACGCACTAACCGATCGTGCCAACGGCGCCCACCTGTGGATGAGTGTAAGCCGTTGAAAAGAGTGAGTTTGGAGAAAATTGTGAACCTTAGAAGCTCATGCAATGTCCTCAGAGTCTTGTTTAAGAATATATTTAAGACCTCTTCATCATAATTATTTTTTTGTTTATTCCGATTCCGTAATGAACTTGGATATGATTGTTCCAATTGCAAGAACGTATCCAAATGTTAAAGATGGAATTCGATGTAACATGAAATGATTCAAAGGATGGGGATTAGTTGTTAAATTTGAACAACATGTATATTTGTAATGTTATGATTTTCTAAGTAGAAACTTCAAGGACTGAACGACACGACGCCTTGCAGCACATTGGGTTAGCGTGAACCCACTATCTACACGGAACTAAAAGTCTCTTTATGTACACACTTGTTCTGCTTTCAAAATTATTATTTTCTGAGGATTCAGTCATAACTCGGAAAATATTAGTTTCCGCATATAATATTAGTTTTTTCGTCGTCAGCAGGTCATTTTCATTTACAGTAAAAAGTTTTATATTTTTATGTGGTAGGCGTAGAGCCAAGTCAACCCGATTACAAGGCATCCACCTCACGGACCAGGCAAGAGACTAAGTACAGTGACTCCAGAAACTATTCGCTCACCGACCCATTTGAAGGAGAAAATGGTCATAGAAAAGGAACTACAAGTCCTACCAAAATCATGAACATGTACATTTTATGCGTTAGACACTGAATATAACGATATAAGCTGAAACACAATATTATAATTTTCAACAAAGTTACCTGCAAAAATGGTCATAAACTTTCCATTTTAATCTCCAAAAAAATATTTTCTAACCCTCACAATAATTCAGTTCTCAATTTAATATTCATTCCATCCATCTATTGCTCTCATTCATTAAACCGACTTGCGAGTCAGTTTTGTTACGAATTTTATGCTTCTTATATTTGTACTTTATACAGTAAACACTCTATAATTGAAATTTCATGGGACTAGGAAAAAACTTCGAATTACAGAGGTTTTCGAATTACGGAGATTTCGAAAAAAAAAATATTGCTCCCTTTCGTTACGTACGCATGTCGAAGAAAAAAAAGGAAACTTGACTTCGAATTATAGAGGCAAGCAAGCCATCATTTTTCAATTATAGAGGTTTTCATGTTGTTTTGCACAAAAAATAAATTTCTTTGATTTACAGAGTTTTTTTTTTTAAGGAACTATGAGAATGCTTCGATTTACAGAGGTTTTCGAATTATAGTGGTTCGAACCATCGAGAGTTTACTGTACTTATATTTTACTCCGCAATTTGATTCGATATAGAATTGGATTTCTAATTGATAATTGGATTTTGGGGTATTTTGGGGTAGTCACATTTGAGAATTGGGAGTATTATGAGCATTTTTTCGCTTTTATTTCCCGAAGTTTGTTCAGTTTCATCAATGCCAATACGTTCGGTTACTATAATTCCAAGATCTTGTAACTCTTCTTAGTTTCGTTATATAAATTGTATTATATAAATGGAATTAAATCAACATCTTCCCAGTTGCCCTTGGAAGTTCATATTATAGAGATGTAAATGTAAAATTTTGCCGATTAACATTTTAGATAAATTCTTATTATCGTTAGCTCACAGGACTACTGTACTTGCAATTGCTTGATAAAAGTGAATTCAGTCGTCGAGGTTAGGTTAGGTTAGGTAGGAGGGCTGACAGTAATTATTCTGCTTCACTTAGGTCTCTGTGGACCCTTTGTGTTGCCCAGCAGTGACAGTGGTAGTGTTGAGAGTCTTCCCGCTCCTCTTCATCAGAATTGCACCTACAAAGATTGTCACCGAGTAGTCCTATCTTAAAATGGTCTGTTAGACTATTGTGGCCAATGATTCGCCCACCGCTCCTGCGAGAGACTTTTTGTTGGTCAGTCGGCGGGGTTAAACTTTACATTAGCATCTACGTTGCTACAACAATTTAGGTTTAGGTTATTCTAGTTATTATTTGTCAATAAGATGAACGTTTCTATAACGTTTCATCCGTTTTTTATCTCCATATAATGCATTTTTTCACATTACATATATATTTACTCATTTAAAAATGCTTCCACGTCTGTACAAATATCGATGGTAACGGTACTCTTAACTGTTACTTGTTTGTTTGTTCGATGTATCTTCGGGACTCCTTATCGTTTAAAAAAAAACGATGAAGAATTGGCAAGTGAAGAAGAATCGGCGGATACGGTGTTACCTACAGTAGGTCGAATTTCTTCATCCCTTGATGTAGTTCGAACCTTTGTGGAAATGAAAAGCAACGTACCGAATAATGTATTTAAGACGCTGAATATAATATATTAGAAAGCTTTGTTGAGGAAGAAAAATGGAATGGTGTAATCCAAATCAAAATACCGGATTATTTTAAATAAAAGTGGAAAACACAAAATATATCAAAATTTCTGTATAATGAAGTTCTTTTCTGGTACCGTACGAATTCATTACAGGGAAGTTCGACTGTATAAATGAATTTATACTTACTCCATTGCATCTCATTTGAAATTTAAAATAAAGGTATTCTACTAATAATAATTCCTAATAGGAAATTTATCCCATTCGTTGATTAAGACTTTAAAAAAGGTCATAGTTATTTCAAATTGAACAATTGGAGTGCAGATTCCGAGTCCAATTTTAGCTCCTACACTTTGTTATAAGTCTTAGTTTTTAATGCGTTTCGAAATTGAGGCGCGACAGACGACGAGACTCGCCGCATTGTGTTTTGCTTCATACATTTTCCTTCATTTGACAGCTCGAACTAGACTCGCGCGTGACACGCCTCGCACTCACGCCGTATTGCGAAACAGGCATGAGGCTTAACAGAAATTTTAAACGTACAACAAAAACGTGTGGAATATAGTAAAAAAGATGTCACAAAAATCAATACAGAAAAAATTGTATCAAAAAGATGACAGTGAAAAAAACAAATTCTTTTTGCCCACACAAATGTTAGCGTTGGTAAGAAACTTGACCCTGGAATCTGGTTCAACAATGTGTAAAAGGACACCAATTTCATTGAAAACCTAAACAGTACCAGTATGTACCTTTTATTACTTAAAAAATCAAATAAAAACCTCCCTTGGCCTTTAATAAACTTCGAAAGTTGACATACATTTTAAATTCGCATAACAACAACAGTATTTCACGTTCCCACAACAAATTACCGATAAATAATTCCAAAATTCAAATCCATTTCCCGCAAAACAATTACACTGCATCGCCCATCCTCCACTCCACCCACCCAAACAATTGCCAACTAACCAAGCCACTTTCGTATAAACTTCGCAACTCTGATTGGCCAACCCCGTTATTAGGCAACGATTATAGGTCAAATTGACTCCTCCGCACAGCGGACAGAAAAAAGGACTCCACCATAACACACCGCAACTTCACTCGAAAACACACATTAGATCCTTGACACACAGAACAACACACCACACCACCAACAACCGGCCAACCAACCAGCCAACAAAACGCCACAGCGAATAATGCCCAATAACAGTTACATACGACCGTATATGCGACCGCTGTAACCGTGTATGGAAAATGAATGTCATTCGACATGGAAAAGTGTTGTACCGTCGAGTAATTACCGTCAACATTGCGTGATTGGTTGAATCAGAGCCTAGACACATACAGGACAGGAACAAAAAAACTGCCTCTCTGTCAAGCAGGACTGTAATTATTACCAATCCAAGGAAAATTACTATCCTCACCGCGCTGCGCTCCGCGTCGATACACGGTATCCTTTCGAACGCATATAAAATAGAGGTTTCTGCTACGGTTTCCGTTTAGTTCGGAAGAAACTCGCGTCTAGTTTAAATGGTGGATAATTTTGTTTTGCTTTTATAAAAATCTCTACTCTAGTCCTGAAAATGTGTAACAGTGCAGTGCATCGGCCATTCAATGGCATCGTTGATCCGTTTTCTTTTTCAACTTTTCATCTACTGAGAACCTGCAATCGCTTAATGCTCCCGACAGGTGAGGCCGGCATTCTTTTTTAAATGATTCATAACTGAAAGACGATGAAGACACCTCTAATGGGTTTCCTAGAACGGAAGTCCTTTAATGTTTAATTTTTAGGTTGTTCGCAAAAGTTTGAGGGTACTTTTAATAAAGGCATGTGTCTAGTGTGTCGCTATACAAAGGATTTGTTTCTAGAAAAACTTTTTAACCTCCTGACCACACAGAGGTTCCTTGCAACTTTTCGTTTTTCCTTTTTTTGCTTGTCAGTTTTTTTGTTTAACAGTGTTGCGTGAGCTGTGATCCTGCTGAAATTTTCTGGAGTGCTTAAGTTGACAAGGTGTTTGACCGTTGAAACGCAAACATTTTATATTTGAAGAAAAATTCTGCGTTTTTACTGTTACTGTATATTCTTGTTGTTACAAAATCTACAATCCAAAAAATAGGGAAACAAGGCCTTAGTGGATTGGAAGATTTTTCTCCCGCGTGGTGGCTTTTTTAATGGATCAGAGATCAGCGTTTCAAAGATCTTTGGGTAATTTCAGTGCAGTAAATATCTAACTAGGCTTTCTAAAAGACAAAATTTGCCCCGTTTTATGTTTTCTGACGATATTTCTAAAATTCACTTGTTTATAGAAATTACTAAACATAACTATAATTTATTTATATTTCAATAAAGTTTAATAATAATAATAATAACTAGGCAACAAGTTCTAAACAGCAAAATTTGTGTGGTTTGAGAATTATTTTTTTTTTAAACTTTTTTTTAAAAAAATGAATGTATAATATTGAAAGTGTTGCTCATTATTATTCAGTACCTTTTTTCAATTTTTGCTAAAAAATATTAGGTTGTCAAATATCCCCCTTCCGCCTTTTTGTCTTTTGAATTTTCCGGCTATGTACAAAGCGCTACAGTGCTCGTATCCAAACTAATCATGCATAGCGTCGTTTTGTAGGTTATGTCAAGACCTTTCAAATGATGTATTGCCAGATACGAGCTCTGTAGCTCGTATCCAAACTAATCATGCATAGCGTCGTTTTGTAGGTTATGTCAAGACTTTTCAAATGATGTATTGCCAGATACGAGCTCTGTAGCGCTTTGCCGGAAAATTCAAAAGACAAAAAGGCGGAAGGGAGATATTTGACAACTTAATATTACGTCAAAGAAAGCCTCGTTCTTTAGGCAAGAATTAAATTCCTTTTGGAACAAGGAACAAGTCCTTACTCGAAACGAGCCATAATCAGGAGCAATATCCGAATAGGAAAATAAATAATCTGCGTATCAGCTCTGGCTAAGAGCAGTAAAACATCGAGGAAGTTATGTAATGGTATAGGATAATGTAGCAGCATCTGAACTTAAGAAAGAAAGATAAGAAAATGGACTAGTTGAATAATTTGAACATCCTCAAGACTAATCTGCTCAAAAAAGTCAGCAAGTTCGGTTTGAAAAGGTAATTCATTCACCAACAGGATAATGACTCTAACCAAACTGCACTTTTGGTGAACGAATGGTTCTTTATAATGCACGAAGCCAACTTAAAACTTCACTGAAATTAAAAAATTTCTTAATCAATTGAAATCAAACCTATTTACCCCTTTCATGACCGTACCTATTCCAAACCAAAGAAAAATATTTGTTGCTAGACTCCAGCTTATGAGGTCTCAACTAAGCCAAATTAAAAAAAAATATATACAAAGACGAAAGGGAACACTGGCCATCTATGATACCTAAAATTGCATCCTATTCGAAACCATACATTTAAAATGAAAGAGCTTTTTTTAATTTTTAAAATACATACATACATTCAATCGAATTGATTTCAGAATACTTTCGTGGTTTTAAGAAGTTATGGCATCTGTTGAAATGTAACTTTTTGTTAAGAATGCCCTTAACCAAAAGCAATGTGATGGATCCCGAATATAGCATTCTTATTGCAAGAATAAATGTCGGAAGCACTATGAAATGGATTAAAATAGTTTTAAGCAGGAATATGACACAAATTTTGTTTTAATTGCGCCAATATTTTGAGTTCTGAGTAGATAAAGCTTATGTAGAAATAACATTGAACGTTTTTGGGAACACTTGGCCGAAGCATCGGAAAGCATGCAATAAACTCGGAAGTTGTTATTAAAAGTTCGAGTCCAAAATCACTCCTAGTAATACAAAATCTGGTGAATTTGATGCTATTGCATTTGTCTGTTGTTAAGAAAACACAATAGTTTCCCACGAAACATTAATTTCATTTATAGGTACTGTGTAAATTTACTAAATTTCATATACCGTTTACATACTTTGATGTAAATTAAAATTTTTTTTTTTGGTTTTGTTGTACAGTTTTTACATTTATAGTCCGATCGGCTTTTTTTACTTCTTTGAAAAGCTATATAAACCTGCATTCAAGGTTTTTTACGTAAATGCTATATTGAGCTAGTTTTCCCATGAGTACAAGCGCTCTTCATGGTGGTTACTTACATATGTGACTGATTGTATAAAATATTATAATTTTCTTTTTATTTTTGATTTTCCTTTGATTTTCTGTCTTTGATATCTGGTAATAAGAACATGTCTAATGATTGCCTAACAGGCGAATCCTCCACTACTCCTTAGATTTCAAAAATGTCTACGGTGCATGTAGACTTTTGTGACTAACTGTATCTATCTATCTAAATCATTATCATAAAAAGATAATACTTTAAGTAAATATTTATTTCATAAATGCTCAGAATAAGGTCTTCAAAATGATGCTCAACCTCCCCTGGCTCTTTTCTACGATGATATTACACGATCAAGCAGGTGTTTTAGAAATAAAAAGAAAAATTGAAATAAGAAATGAAAAATTCTTCACAAGCTGCCAATATTCAGAAAATCCTCTTATACTAGGTCTTGCAAGTAATGTACTGTAATGGCGAGAGTTTAACTATAATTAATTATGTAATAATGTAATGTTGCTGATTAATACCGTTGTAATTATAAACTTATTTATTTATTTATTTATTCACTGTTTTGAAAATTTATCTATCCAACTATTTATTTACTTGTTTGATTTAACTGTTTACATATTTATTGATTCGTTATTTATTTATCTATTCATTACTTATTTATTTATCTGTTTATTATTTATTTATCCATTTACTTATGTGGTCAATTGTTTTTTTTTTTTTATTTATTTATCTATTTACTTAATTATTATGTATTTATATATTTATTTATTATTTATTTATTTATTTATTTATTTATTCATTTAGTTATAGATTTTTTTTTGTTTGCTTTACTGTTAATTTTCTAGCTACTCCTTTTATTGCAACCTAACCACTTATTTGCAGTTTTATAAAGACAAAAAAAAAGTTAAATAAAGGTTTTTGTCATTGTTTTCCTTTAAAAGCTTTCTACTAGAAATTGTTTATATAATATCATAAGTCTATTTAGTAGTAACATAAATTGTTATCATATCTCTGTGCAAGCTGAGTTCAAAATAAATTTGTAATATCTATGTTATTCAATGAAAATAAATGTAACTACTACTAACTACTTTAAGTAAATATTTATTTCAGAAATGAAATAGTTTGAGATTCAAGAAATGAAAAGCATGCTTTTATTTACATTAATAGGAGCGAATGGGGCACATTTGAACATTTTTGGCTTTCGAAAATGATAAAACCTTATGCATTCAATTTCTTGTAAAATTTTCTCACATTGAACAGTGCTATTGAACTGTTGTGAATTTTAAACGACGTATTTCGATTTAAAAACCAAGTGACAAGTTGAATAACAGAAATGTTCAAAGATGACGAATCTGAGAAAGAAGTACCCATGACTATGTACACTTTTAAAACTCTGTAGATTGACGAAAATTAGTTTGGTTAGTGAAGAGCCCTTAATAAATGTATTTTATAAATAATCGATCTGTCGCTCAGACTTGTCCAGCAATTGACGCGAATCCTATACAGGACTGAACTCACATGTAAAGTTACCTAAGCTTGGGCTAAATATGAAGTGCTTTGCGGCCAAAGTTTTGTCTTTTGTCTTTTTCAATCTACAATGTGACAACTTTACTTTTATGAAAATGTGGTCACATAGCCGCAGTAGGCTCAACTCTAAGTGAGCAACTGCCTTCATTTGAGCCTAAAGCATCTACCTTTGACCTAGGTACATTCCGTAACACTCCACGCAAAAATGGTTCAATCGTTATCACACAAGCGACGCGAAAAACCATTTACAACCACTTATTCTGCCACACTATAATTTTGTATCTTAAAAGACTCGGATAGTTAAAACAAAGAAAGACTATTTGATTGATTGATTTCCTTTCTCCTTTCAGATGTCCAGAACTACTACAGCATAATGAAAGACCACAGTAGCTTCCCACAGTCGACGCCGCTGAAATCCGCATCAATTGACCCAAAAGAACTGCAGCCACAGCCGCCAGATTTATTTTGTCAAAACCCCGGCGGACTCTTTCCACCCAAGCTGTCCGAAACAGAAAAACTAGTAACTCCGCTACCCCCAGTTTTGAGCATCGTCGGCAGCACCGGCAGCTGCTCCCCCATGGACTATGAATATGGCGCCAGTGATTTTCCCCTATCCGAACTGAATCGGTCCGGCGTCTTCTCAACATTCCTCCAGCGACGTCCACGTGGCGAGAAAAGACCCATACCCGATGCCCAGAAGGACGAGAAATACTACGAGCGTCGGAAACGTAACAACGAAGCGGCAAAAAAATCCCGGGACGCTCGAAAAATACGCGAAGATCGAATAGCATTTCGAGCGGCGTTGCTGGAGCAAGAGAACTCGATTTTAAGGGCTCAAGTGATTGCCCTGAAAAACGAGCTGCAGACCGTGAGGCAGATGCTGGCCAACGGTGCAGGCAGGCAGCCGTAGATGATGTGAGATGGCGTTTTGTGTGTACATATTTTAGTGACTAAGGTTTTGTTAAATGTGATGTGAAACTTGTCGTTTTTCTGTCCAAAATAAAATAAATGTTGAAAGAGAATGGTAGTGATGTTTTTAGATTATGTGATGTAATTAGATTATCACCAATAAGACTACAAGTTGGCAGGAACGTTGACAGACCTGGCGGACTTGATGGACATGTGATAATTAAAGAGATTGTGGACATGGGGAGTAATAAATAATAAATCCAATCAAAAAAATCCAATCAAACGTGAACTAAATTCAATGGAGCTTAGAGCTGAATCAATCTTCAAGACTTCCTACAAGATCTTACCAGACAGGATGTAGTTGAATGTGAAAAAAAAGGCTTGATGACGACTTGTCGCTAGCAATAAAGACTGTTTTTACTGGTTTCATTTTAAGTTTCATGTATCCAGTACAAGGTCAATTTTGAAAAGTCGTATTTAAAGTATTAACATGCAAATGAATTAAAATAAATTGGCTTAATGCGCAAATAAATTGAGTTTTATTTTCAGAAAGCAGAACAGCAGACAGAAAGCTTTGGTTCTTTGTTTATTCCATTGATAAGCCAACAGCAACCTTAATTAAAAATGTAGTGACGAGCTTACACTTTAATGTGTATTATCATTGATAATTTATTTAATTTCTTGTCTATCAAAAATTAAAATCATTTTTTACTCGCACTCCAACCAGAGATATATGGTAATCGTTGACTCCAACCGAAAAAGCCAACCGACATTCAATTGCACTGTATGACCATTTGCACAGTTTGAGAGACATAGTGCGGGTAAGGCAGTCAATCGAAATGTCAAAAAATATTTCGCGCAAATTGAACCGAGTTCAAAAAGGAAGGAAACTGCTTCTTTATTTTGTTTTGTAAATGTCTTTTGTTTGTTGTGAAATACCATGTCTTCATTTCACAAGGAGCTAATACGCCACGGTGAAAAAAATAACCGACAGGAATTGCAGGCACTCATTGCCAACACCGCCACTAAAGAGGTATCCGCATCCAAGATTCATAAACTCGGAATAGAAATCCACTTACGACAAAATTTTGCAAATTCCAGCTTATTCAATGTTTAAAAAGCAAATTGGGGCGATCAGACTGTGCAACATTCTGGAACTACCTCCTCCAAGGATTCTCTAACGATGTTGATTCGAAAATCAAGCGCTTTAGTTGCGTCCAAGCATTTCTCGCAGAAATCTCTAAAATGGAACTGACCCACAAGCAGACCTACGATCTGATCACAAGGCTTTGCTTGGACCTTCCCAGCTTCACGAATGAGCAGCTAATTGAAATCGTTGAGTATTGTATTGAAGGGATTCGTATTGGAGATCCCAAATGTGTGGGGTAAGTGATAGATCTCAAATTCAGTGCATTGTTCTCTTAGTGTGGCCTTTTCAGATGGAAGGATCTGCTCCCAGAGACGATGTCTGTAGTGAGCAATGCTCCGCACATCAACGTGAATGGCATGCAAATGACTGGCAGCGAGTATCGAGACACAATAATCAAGAACATCTGTTTCATGAAGTGGCCCACGGAGGTGCTGACGCCAATTGCTGACATGTTTCGGTATGTTCTCCAATGGAGCCACTGAAACACGGAACCACTCACTCTTGTTCGTTTTCAGAGAACTTTCGTTATCACCTGGTGAAATGCTCACGGTGTTGAACAAATTCTCAGCCAGCTTCCAGAGCATGGTGCCCTCGGAGTTGCCAGCTCTCTCGTATCAGTTATTCTCGATGTGCACGTCCGCCTTGCAAGTCATCATTCCCATTCTGGCGCTGGAGAAGTACTTCTATCGGTTCTATTATAAGAAACTCTTCGCCGACATTAATAGCAATTCCACGGACTTTAATAGCATTGGTGGGTGAGTTGATGATGCAGCGAGGATCTGGTCGTTGATGCGTTTGATTTCAGATGCATTCTCGGACAAGGAACTTCGGGAGGCTGAGGAGACTATTCTGCATCACTTAAACTACTGCACTCAGTATAAGATCAATGAAATTCAGTTGTGCATTGTAATTAGGGTAAGATGAAGACAGAGGCTAGAATTAGAGGGTAGGTGGCTCAAAAAATCGTCTAAATTACTGCGGCCATTGTTGGGCTTATTGGGATAGTTAGATGGATTTAAAAAGCAGAAATCTCGGGAACGGCTGATTGCAAATTAATGCAGAAGTTGGCATTGTGTTAGGAACTAGCAAAACTTCTTCCATTTTACGTCAATCGTAATCTGGCCAAATTATTTTGATAAACTGGAGGTCGCGTAGCAGTTTCATATATTCCCGGCATTTTTTTTTTAAAGTTAACAATTATTTTGCTAAAAAGATAGAATACCCCCAACGTCTCCAGTATCGTAGGATAAATGTGTTTTGACTTTGATCTTCTTGATATTCGCTTTTGCCGCGCTCCCTACACCTACTTTTATTTGTTCCCGGTTGGATAGCTTGCAGTATGGGTGCATACCTAAGTACTTGATTCCGACAACCTTCCTTGAGTGACAGTCGGGCAGTGTGTACACCGCCAGTGACCTCCTGGACCGTGAAGTGATTTTGTTGAAAACCATGCTGCTTCCTTAATTAGTCGCCCGCTGGCTTGGCAGCTGTTTGAAGACGTGCAATTTCTCCAGAAGTTTCCCCGTTGTTTCCAGACACGGGGTCACCTTTCGTAATGCGGACCAGGCATTGCATTTTCCAGGGATTATAGAAGATCCCCTCTCCTAACTAGCTATTAAAAAATATTTAGCAGCAATTGTGGTAGATTCTTGTAAGGACCGCCTAGACCTCTTCCGAGATGACAGTAGCGCCAGCGGTTTTTTTGCCTGGTGTCAGCCCCTCCTCGATGAAAAGAGAGATTTCTTCTAGTTGAGTGGGGTAGATTACGGTAGTCTGATTATTGAGTCAGAAAGAATGTCCGCACTTTTATATCCATACTAGATGCGTTCATCACTGATGTGGCGCCCTGTGTACCAAGTTTGCCCATTACAACCTTGTATTCAAAATTCCAGGGTTCGTTGCTCACGTCCTGGCGGTATTCCTCCAATGTGAGCTTTTTGCTAGTGTTGATAGCATCCTTGAGCTCTTTTTCGCAGCTTTAAACTCTGCCAATGAGGTGATGTTAGCTACGACGTGTCTTCTTTCTTTGATGATCCTCGGTCTAAGGTGTAGGCATCTTTTAGCGCAGGTATCACATGGTGTTTATAGGATCTTTTAAAGGATTTACAACAGTGAAACTAAAAGAGACTACGTCGGCTCTGTAAATAGAAGCATTCTGACAGTTCCCTAAAAAAATCGTATGCAATTTGGTCCCCTCATTAAGTCGAATTTATTTTTATCCAAAACAACATGAAAACCTCTATAATTCGAAACCAAGTTTACTCTTTTTTCTTCAGCAACCCTTAGGTGAAACTGTTCACTTATAAATGTATATTTCCTTCACAGAACTTCTTCTCAGGCCCGGATGTCCTTCTCACGCCATTCGTCTTGAGCGCAATTTTAGCGATGACCCGGGCGAATCGCGAACCCGACTCTCGTCTGTCGTCGTCGATTATTTTGCCATTCATGCGAACAGTGATTAAAAACAACGAGGACGAAAAAAAATTCGCAAAGTACTCAGTTTGGTACCGTGATTGCTTGCAACGCCGTCAAGTGGACCTGGAGCAGATGTTTACCGTGATGATAAATCAAAACAAGGATGGCAAGGACATCATAACACCGGGATTGGTCAACCTTGCATTCACCTTGCTAAGAGCAAAGAATTCGCCAGTTATTAGTGAACTTGGAATGAATTTTTTGATAAAATTCATTCGCAAGCGTTTTGTCTTTGGCCAGGGAGTGGTTAAGAAGCTGACAGAATGGATGATTGTAGACCAGGAAGCTACACAATATTCTGGTAAGTTGGAGTTGCCTCAGATCCCTTTGCCTATGTCCACACGTTTGTTCATCTTTCAGAGTGTCTCTCGCTTTTGAGTTTCAACGACACGTTTACAGTCTCTGAGTGTTCGAAGTCAATTAACTACGTTCTGGACTTTTTATTGTGGGTGAGTTCTGCTAAGTTTTAGCCAATTAAATGGCTGTTATACGATGATTCATTTTACAGATTCCCGGCGACGAAGCCATGCGTATGATGGCATTCATCCTTCCCATTCTGAAGATCTCACCAGCTGTTCGTGATTCATTCATTGAGATTCTTCGCAAAGCAATGAATTCCAGGTGAGAAGAACTACACAACTCTCACAAATTCTACGTTGACTGTGTTCTCTTTTTTAGTAATCCTAAAACTTGTCGAATGGGCGTATATGGCTTCTGCATGATCCTCAAACAGCTCAACAACAGTAACTCACAGCGCAGCTCTTTGAACGCATCAGGCATGTGCACGCAGCAGAGCATCTCTGGCTTTTCACTAATGTCGCAGTCGACCCTCGGCAGTCGCAGCAATCCTCAGCGGCACTTCGACATGCTGACGCTTGAGATCATTGGGTTGCTAAGAAATTGCTTCAATCAAAACTTGGAAATCAAATGCACGTTGTATGAAAGTAGGCTTGAGTCAAGGGCTGAGATTTTTTCAGATCGATTACGGATTTTTCTATTCCTTCCACAGACTTGCAGCGAGCGGTAGAACTAAATCCGAAGTTAGTTCCGCATGTTTTACAGTTTATTGATTCACATTTCCGTTCGTATTTTGAAGTGAATAAGGACGACGATGGCAGTGTGTCTGTGAAGGTGGACTTCTCGAAACTGCTGCGCAGTGTGGGAGATAGTGACAACGAGATTGAAGTAAACGATAACCTGGGCAAGCTGGTGCTGTTTGTGGCGCATTGCTTGAAGGGCTACGATCGATTTGAGCATGCATATGATGTCAGCGGGATGCATATGATCTTGAGTAATGTTATCGAGCAGATCAAATTGAAGGCGCTGGTATTCGAAAAGACAGTGAGTGTGAATTTCATGTGTATTCATTAAACATCTGCATGATGAGATTGTATATTTTGTAAGTTAGATGTGATCTTTGTTGTACAAGTTCACAACTGCACAATTAGAGTATGGCTTAAACCGTCAGCAGAAAAAGGGATAAAGATATGATATTTTATTGCGAATCAATAATGAAACAGGTGGTAAAGGTGAGCCAGCTATCACCGTTTAAAATAATTTTGAGTTCGTCCAATGTAAGACTGTTCTCCCCCAGTGGGCGCGCGCGTAAACAATGGGCCAAGTTCCAGCTAAATTTACCACGTCCTCTGCAGTATACCGGTTAGAATGTCTACACAGTGTTTGGTCCTTTCGCTCTGGCATATAGTTTTGTTACAAGAGCTCCCTCCTTAGATTAGGAATTGTAGAAATAACGTCACTACTGTAGTTATTGAAAAAATTGTTGTTTATTAAGTTGTAATCCAGTGTTCGATACATACGATCCTGAATTCGCTTTGTCATGCTCGTTCAGGGGAAAATTCAAATTTGGATACTTCGATAGCATTGCGGAGAGTATTCAATGAAATTCCTTACGTTGTGGGGTTTTCGAGGTCTAGTTGCACGTTGTGATCCAGGAACAGTCTTTACAAACTGGGATTTTCGTTCAATGATTTAGGATGATTCTCTTCATCTTACGAGTTTTTCTACGACATTATGCTGAAAACATTGCCATACTTGAGCAGTATTCCAAATTATGGTTCTTACTCACTCTTTGAACTACAGTCGACTCCCTCTAAGTCGAATTTTTAGGGGACATCAAAATCAGTTCGAGTTGCAGGGAGTTTTGGAAAAGTTCGAGTTAGAGGAAATGATATTGTTTTTTGTATATATATAAAAGTCTTTTTTGCACTGCAATGTTTACGACGTCTGCATGTTACGCTTTTTAAAGTAGACTTAAAAAGTCAAAAGATACAAGCATGCCTGCTTGATACAAGTTGTGAGAGGACATTTTTTTTTTATTTTTGTGCAAAAGAACAAAAAATGAGACTTAGAGGTATTGAAAACAAACCAAGAGTCAAAACATGTATTCGACCTAGAAGGACTTAGAGGGAGTTCGACAACTGAGAGGGAGTTCGACAACTTAGAGGGAGTTCGACTTAGAGTATGGAAAATTTAGGGGAATGCCAAAATATGGCAAAAAAGATCGAGTTAGAGGAAGTACGACTTTGAGGGATTCGATTGTATTTGTATTTCAGGCTTTCTTGCCCAGAATTCAGTTACAGTTACTTTTCAAAAGAGGTCTTAGGGTCAGCTAGTTATATTCTTTAACCCTTTCTAATTGGTTACCTTCCCAGTTTTATTTCTCGTCTCTAGCCATTTTGATCATTTTTGATTTATTTGTGTTAACTTGAAAGCTCCATGTTTTGAAGTATTGCTGCTACTTGTTAATCATGGACTTCATCATGTTTGGTGTGTCCGCCAAGGACACAGGAGATGTCGTCGACTTTTGATGTTGATATCATGGAAATTTACAATCACTTGCCGTCCCACACACCCGCTTGCTGAGCTAAGGGAGGCCAGATTTCTATCTGTTGAATCAAAAGCTTCCCTAAAATCCACGAAAAAGCGTATAGTTTCCTTCCATTGTCAAGAAATTTCTCAACTATGCTTGTTAGCTGAAAGATGTTATCCACAAAGCAATATTCTCTACAGAAACCTGCTTAGAACTTACTTAAAACATGCCTGCCTTTGTTTGAAAGGAATATACCTCAATCTTACATTATTTCAATGTATTCATGGCCAAACTCTTCACAGAGGTTGCCGTTAGGTGGAAACAGGGAGCATCCTGTTAAAATCCTTTTGTCGGATTACTGATAACATAAAACGGAACTAATTCTAAAGCTT
The DNA here is from genome assembly GCA_905187475.1 of Syritta pipiens. Classification (NCBI taxonomy): domain Eukaryota; kingdom Metazoa; phylum Arthropoda; class Insecta; order Diptera; family Syrphidae; genus Syritta; species Syritta pipiens. Next base: position 66,891,115 of record LR994571.1, on the reverse strand, counting down.
CCCAGGGCTAACTACAGCTTGTTGGTATTATCACAGGGCATTGCTTACTGAACCATCCGCTTTTAGGTTGGGTTTAATCCCTTCAGATACCTGCAGGAACAGTAGCGACTCATCGGTTACTGAAACGTTGAAGCACGTGGTCTATACCCGCCCAGCATTAGCCAAAATTAGATTCAAGGCATTCTGTCCTGTGCCAGAGGTAGCTGGGTGTTTTCATACTGAAAGAACTCTGAGTTGGTGTAACTAGCCGGCACCACATAAACTTCTCTAGCGTATTCTGCATTTTTTTGGTGAATATTGGCAGCATAATGGTTTTTCCTCCTTTATCCTTTAATGAAAATTCAATTGAAAGATCTCTTATAGAATACTTATAGAAATCGTGCGGTATGTGATCTACTTCTGGTACCTTACTCAGCTCTTTCTCTATTATTCAAAGTCTAAGCTAATTTCCAAAAGTCGAATCTGTTCCTGAATCCAGTTATTTTTTGTACGAGATTTTGCTAATACTGCCTTTGTCTTGCTTTACAAATACTTTTGTACTTACTATTTGTTTTCTGGCAAGCTAACTTTGAAGTAAGACTTTTTTTCCAGATGTAGGTAGTAAAACAATCTGCGTCACATCATGGCTGTTTTCTTATTTCGCTTTACTTACATTTCCATTTACAGACTGGTCCTTTAACGCATTTAAAGAGTGCAACCATTGGGCAGCACCTGAATTTTCTCGAAGGACTGATGGCCTACCTGATGCTAACATCGAAGCCAGATAATGACAACATCGCAAGTGTTTTGAACCTATTCAAGCAGCATCGCTCCATATCCGAAGGGCTAAAGGTAAAACACTTTACCTTAGTCGTTGAAACCCCCTCCAGCATTGTCTTTTTAGAGTCTTGCTGCTGGAAAGAAAAGTGTCAAACCAAAGACAAACAAAGCCAACGACAGTGAGTCTCAAAACACCACGATCAACGGACTGGTGGTGAAGAAAATCAACTCGAAGCCAGAAAACATTTGGGATCTCCCCGACATAGACATGTTCCTGAAACTTCTTCATGAGTAAGTGTTACAATTGTCTGTTCCTCGCCGATCATAACACAAAGCATCCCTGCAGAGACACAGTTTCATTTGCAAAGCCAAGCGCAGCCGCTCCACTTCGAAGCAATCGTGACTTGGTGCGCTACGTTCACCAAGTCGCTGTGGAGCGCATCGAAGCCATTCGACATCAACCGGCCTACACACAAGTCTCACACAGTCGCCGAACACTTAGGCATCTCATCGATGTCACGAAAATCATCTACGAGCGTTGCATCAAGCAGCTGCCGATGCTGTGGAAGAATTTCGATCTACAAACAGCTGCTTTGTCAGTCGATTGTTTCTATCAAAGCCTCGCTACAGTGAAGGAAGTGTTTCCGAAGAAGTTTGACGAATTCAACAACGGATTTGGTAAGATCTCAAATTTGAAACCTAATCAGACACTTATCTCGCGATTATCCCCCAGATTTTCATCCAGCAAGCGTGTCCAACTATAAGGAAGCAATTACAGTGGTTCAAGATGTCATTGACCAGTACATTGCCGATGAGGACGAGTTGCGTGAAGAGACTGATTTCGCTGGTGGAAGCAGAATACCGAGCGTTCTCCTGCAGTGCTTGGAAGTCCTCTACGACAACAAGTCCTACAGTGACCGCCTAACCATTGAAAGCTACTCGTGGCTGTTGGAGTTCTGTAAAAGAAACGAAGTTCACTCGAAGGAGATGGGACTAATTCACAAACTGCTGTTCACTCAGCGGCAGAAGACCCACTCGGGAATGTTCTTCAACACAATTGCCATGCACTTGGAAAAGACCATCGGACAGATTACAGATCAGGTGATTTGTTGAATAGTTTTCCCATTCCCTCGAAGGTGTGACAGATTTTAAATCCCTTAGCCCGATCTGGACCCAAATTTCGAGCTGAAATCCATAACTCTTGGCAGCGCAGAGTCGTGCATCTCGTACCTCTATGCAACTCTGCGAAAACAAATCGAAGAGGTGGAATATTTTATCGCGAAAGCGAACAGTCTGCAGTACAAGTTGAAGATCATTCCCGAAGACGAACGAGACATGTGCATTGCCTCAACGAAGAGCTTGGAACGTTCCATTTGCTCTCAACTGATCCACATTTCGAACACTCTACTGCACCTGTCCAACGTGAGCATTCCGCTGGGGAGTTGCATGGAGAGCTTGCTTCGGATTTTTATACAAATGTACACGTGCCTAAAAGATCTGGCCAAGCATTTCTTAAATGTCAGTGCCACGTCGAAGGTGTCAATTCAGGGAACAAAGTATGCAATCCGAAGTGGAAAAATTACCTGCTTTTCATTTTATCTTGTTTTCCAGATTTGATCACCTTCTTCAAGTGGTCGGCAAGCCACTGCCCACAAATATTTACGCCCTGATCACTTACATCGAGGCGAACATATTCGAAGGTCAGTCGAAGGGAAAACCGAATAATCCACAGGCCGAGAAAGCGAAAATTCTCCGTGAGACAAAACTGATTCCACGTTTGATTCTTTTTGTGGAGAATTTCAATAAAAATGTGATCCTCTTGAGCAAAAGGACGAATGAGAAACTAGCCAGCTTTCTTCATCTCGGCACAGTGCGAGATTTTCGCATCAAGACGTCGGAGTTGAAGGCGGCTATTGATGAAACTTTGTCACGCAATGGTCACGGTGAGGATACCTTTGATGGGGAGCAGAATGATGATGACGAACAAGCAGGTGACGAAGAAACAAATATCGAAGAATCTGGTGTGGATAGACTCGGGGAACAGACCAGTTCGGTGAATTCCCCAAGTCCCGACTCAGAAGATGGTGTCTTGCAGCACGAAAGCAATGCTTCCACAAATTCGCAGGTTTTGAGGAATTTGGCGAAGATCAATATGAAGTCAAAGAAGCGTACATTGCGTAGCACAGAGGGGGGCAATGCTACTGCAGTGCGAGAAGATCCTCCACCAAAGAAAACAAAGGCAAAGACGACCAGGAAGTCGAAAAAATGAGGAAAGGAAGTTGTTTTTTTAAATGTTATGAATATAAAGTTTCTGTTTTTGATAAATAAAAAAGATTTTTTTCAAGTTTGTTGATGAAATTGAATTTTGGGTGTTTTGTTGAATCAATGCTGCCGACGTAATTATCAGGAAGCAAAAAATGTTTATGGTTTGAGAGAAAACATTCAAGAAAACTCCTACAAACTTATTTTTGGGTCTTAGTTTGCTTCAGGTTTTCAATTTACAGTCATATATCGTAGACGATGGTCATGTGAACAAACTGAACCGACCTCTTCAGTCAAATAAAATTCTAAAAAATACAATTTTGGTCATTAAGCCGGCTTCAAGGATTGTGATTTGTTTTTAAAATGTCAAGAATTGAACGAAAACCAATATATTAAGATAATAAATAAACATTAGGTGGATCCCTTATATTTCTAAAAGTGGAATTTTGGTGACGGCATCGTTAGGGTTCGGGACTGCTTTTTCATCACTTAGCAAACTTGCACTGGTTTTTCCGTTGACAAAAATAAGATACTAAGGGTACATTGGAGTTGTTCAAGACTATTTAACACCATTATGATTGCTAAATGATGAGAACCAGGAAATGCGTCGGAGCAAATAAATTGGCCCAGCAAATTGTGGTTGCGCTTACCAATGCGATCGACCGACCAGAATGCTCACCGGGTCCAAATCTGAAATACTATATTAGACAGTGTATATATGGGGCGGCGTAACAGCCCGTTGAGAGCCAGAGCCTAGCTTTTTCGCGCCTCTACTGTGTTGTGCGCGTTATAATTTTGTCACATGCGGAGGGGACCTACTGTTTAATGCCGGTTCCGAACGGCGAATTGCGGAAGCTTTTCATGACAGAAGTACTCCAGGAAGGTTGTCAGACGTTCGCTGGAGGTGGGGCCGTGAAAAATGTTTGTGGTGGTTTTTTTTTTCCCCGAGCTGGATTCGAACCCGGGTACTCTCGCTCAACAGTCCGACGCACTAACCGATCGAGCCAACGGCGCCCACATTAGACAGTGGCTTGAAGTAATAATGGGACAGCCAAAAATCAGAAACATATTGCTTGTTTTCTCTGAACTCTTAAAACCTCTAGAAAAATTGAATTCCAGTTTAAAAGTACAGACGATCCTCTTACAAAAAAATACAAATCATAAATATCCATCAGGTGGGTGCCGCAACTTGATGGCTAGTGCTTTGGATTGTTAAGTGAGAGTACCCAAGTTCGATCCCAGGCCGGGGAAAAAAACACCACAAACAATTTTCACGGCCCACTTCCAGCAAACTACTGACAATCCTCCTGGAGTACTTTCTGTATTGAACAGTGGAGGTGCGAAAAAGCTAAGCTCTGGACGTCATATTCATCAGTATGAAAAGTAAAAAAAAATTATTTGGTTAAAAAAATTTAAAAAAAACTTTAAAAAATCGCGTATCTGACCTCAAAGTAATAATGGGCCATGACATAAAAACTTAAATACAAATTCAGCTAAATTATCTAAAGTTAATTATTGGTACTTCCTCTTACGGTTTAACTGCTTTTAAGCGATTTGGCATAGATTTCACAAGTTTCTTACGTCTGACAAAATTTGTCCCATTCATCCCTCTGGGCGTTCACCACTTCTGCACAGCCCCTTCATCTCGGAGTTTCATCTTATCGTTAGACGAAAAACATATTTTTATATACGCAACACACTTTCCTCACAACATAAAATGCATCGACTGCTAAGTTATAAGCTCGTGCAGTTCGATACAAGCGATAAGGGTTTCACATTGAGCATGACCAATGTGACAAGTTAAAATAAAACAGGAAACTAAATAATTAACCTCTGGAACCAAGCATTGAAGAAATAATTACGAAGATTCTAGTAAAACAAGGGGAATTATGTATTTAGATCGATGAACCTTATTCGGTCACAGTACAACTAAGTCTCGAAACCCGTATCCTATGCTTTCAATTAAAGGTGTACAAACATTTTTTAATGATATCGAGTAAAGTGTCCAAAAAAAGGATCTGCATATGAATGAAGAAAAGACGAAGTACATGGTTTTTTATGTATTAAAAAATTATTTAATTTTTAAGCCTGCCAATGCTTAGATTTAAATTATTCAATAAATCAAATATAACAGGGGCTAACGCTTTAACGTCAGTCCCTGTTATATCATCATTTAGTGGCGTTGTCAAATTCAAGATGATGTAAAAATCATAGACAAAAGAAAGGGGTACAGTAGATGTTTTACGTCCCAGTACATGTGGCTGAACGAAACTTCCCTATTTCATCAATTCATTTCGAGACATCATTCAACAAATCGGGCTATGAAAATTTTTTAAATTTCTGTTATACGAGTTTCTAATTTTAATTGTCTATATACCGCCCCAGTTAAGTTATGAAAAATGTATGGGTGTCCAAAATTTGGATGCACAGCTATTCTGAAAAGGTTTTACAGAATATTGATAGCATCAATCGCATTTTCAGACACAGTAAAACCTGCGCTTATGTGTGTTTTAATTAAAATAATATGCGTGTGTTATTTGCCTTAAAGCTGACGTAGTCACATCGCCTATAGCGGCGAAGCGAAGTCGACTCAGATTTCAGCGGATTTAACACTGAACGAAAGTGAAGGTCTTACTTTGAAAAGAAGAAGTCTAAGTGAGTTCAACTGGAAGAGTTCGGCTCAAGACCGGTTCATAAAATTGTTTGATTGAGTCGTCGATGGTTTTCGATTATAATGAACACGACTGTCGATGCAAAATGAGTTAAATTTTGTAATCTTCTATCTAAGGACTCCGTTATAGGCAATTTCCAAAACGTAGTTTCCAATTGTCTTACTGCAGTAAGTCTCAAGCTGTTCCAATTCAGATTACCAAACGCCAAGAAACACCAAATTTCCTACACAACCGATTCCCCAGCAGAACATCCCAGCCGCAGTTATTGCTCCTCCTCCAGGACTAATTATTTGACAGTTTTCCCAAGAAAATGACTTTCAAAACTTCAGCCACATGAGTTACAAGCTTTAAAAATCTATTCACCACCAACTGAGACCAACCCCTTGTGTGCATTCAATTTATCCAAGACCAAAAAAAAAAATTAACCATTAATTTATAAAATTTTCCTCGGTTATTCTACAGAGAATCGAAAGGAAAAAGGGGTGGGTGATATGATGCTGCTGGATGTCTTCAGAATGCTCCCCCATCGCGGAAGGAAGACAAAAGGAGAACTAAGACAAGAAAAATGACAGTAAGGACAAAGTTTTTTTTCTCCTCGTCTTGCTTTGAACAGAATAGAAAGGAATGGTGGACGGGAGGCTCATAATGGGTAGAGGGAGAGTCGAGGAAAGAATCTACTTATTAGCCCCAAGTTGACATTAAACTGATAAGAATACCATTGAGGTTATTATTCAAATCCACCCACCTATACACTGGGTTTGGCTTCGCTTCCACCTCGTTGTCCCGTTCCATAGTCTAATAGGCTTTTGAACGCGATAATTTTTTATTTTTACTGTTTTTATGCAAAAGGTTAAGAAAAAAAAAAAAAGAATTGAGGAGAAATACACGTAGCAGGGAAGAAATTATTTTACTCGGCGATTTTGTTGGGAAGAAATATAATGGCGAAGAACTGGCTTTGTTTGGTTCATCTGGTGAGGAGTACTCGGTTTTTTTTTGTTACTAAACTATTGTGCCTTAATAGCAATAGAATGGGCGCTTTGCCGAGGATTAAGGAGGTTGTGGAGAAAATGAATATGGAAACTTTGATGCGGAGACTTATTTTAAGCGAAGTAAAGTTGTTAAGCTTGTCTGAAGGTGCACAGATTCTGTAGGACTATAACTAGAAGACGAAACAGATTCCTGGGTAGGCAAACTATAGAATTAAGTTAGTTGGAAGGATAAGTTTAACTACTAGTACTAGAATTTAGAGTAAGGGAGACCTTGAAGGAAGGACTTTTGTTTAAAATAATTGTAAATTTACAATTTGTTCAAAATAATGTAATTTATTTGTTTGCTAATTTATCAATAATTTCTATACGGAAAAAATTAATTGCGAAAAGAGAGCCAAAGTCGAAAATAGTCTTTAACAAATATCGTGCCTTTCTACAGTTACGGCCAGAATAAAAGCAATAAAATTGGTTATCTTTTCTAGTCTTTTCCACATCTGGTTGATGACTCGGCAAAGCTACCGACAAAAGTACATTTAGGATTAGTATCTATTCAAAATCTAGTTAATTCAACTAACTACAGGCTCCTTTTCTAGCCCTGAGACACGTCAAATATTCCAAACACCAACACTAAGACTGCAAGACTCTTTCGGTTTTTTTTTTTCAAACAATTTGGTAAATACTCGTTCCTTGAAGGACCAACGTCGTTCTCTGTAAGACTTTTTTCTTGCCAATGATGATAATACAATGCAGTGGAGATGATCAACATCGGAAAAAAATTTTGCATTGAATACCTGCTCTGTTTGCTAAGAGAGGTTTCTCTGGGTGAAGGCCCAACTGCGCGGTCTCAATATTCAAACCTGTGGATCTAATAAGGAGGCCAAAAGTCTATCGGGCACAAATCAATCATACAGACACCAACGTTCCAGCTAAAAGGTCTTAAATTCTGAGCAATCGAGTTGGCGAAGAAGAGAGCGGACGAACATAGCAACAGATTTTAGACTGCAACCGTCAAGATTGGAAGGCAACACCAGCCAGCCATAGACTCTTCAGGGATCTTATAAGTAAAGCAAAACTTTTTTTTTTGCTTGTCGCCGGGCATTTTTTTTTGCAAAATTAAAAAAAAAATCGTTTTTCACTTTATGCCATCAGATAAAGTGAAATGCTTGTACCTGAATTCTATTGAGAGCATCAATTGTTACAATTTTTATACTACTTTTAGAGAAAAAATAAACCTTTTCAAAACTAAAAAAGAATTTCCAGAATCGGAGCATCACAACCTATTTTGTGAGTTTTTGAATGTTCGAAACATGGGTCTACACTTTTTTTCGACACTGACAGTATTTATAAATAGCTACCTTGAAATTCTTAAATTAAAAAAATTAAAAAAACCAGTATGTAATGACATAAAGTTTAAATTATTGTTTATAACTGTCAAAGATCTTTTAAAAAGTAGTCTAGGTAATAAATCAATTATAAAAACAATTTAGAATTACTAAAATAAGTAGAAATTAAAATATTTCTGAGAATGGTGAAAAAAGTTTCGAAAATGAAGAAAAAAAGTTCTAAAAATAATGAAACAAATTTAATTTGGGGGTTCCACAACGCTCGTCACTCAACAACAATCCGCAAAGTCCATCGCTCCATCCCACACAACGCACCACAAAGCACATCGTTACACAACGCTCATCGCTCCGCAATGTTCAAGCGTTTTCCAGTACGCAAGCGTTTTCCTAGCCCGACAACGATTAAGGAACGCTCCAGCAAGCTTCACAGTCTGTCCAAAAAGCACCACAAACCTCATCGCTTCCCAAAGCTCTTCGCCCACAAAACTCATCGCTCCACCAGGCTGACCGATCTACCACGCTCCTCGCTCCAACACGTACCACAACGTTCCAGGACGCTGGTCGCTACAAAACTTTGCACGCTCCAGCGCGCTCCTACCTCCAGTGCGCTCTTGCACGCTCCATCGCGCTCCTCAAAGCTCCAGAACCCTTCTCAACGCTCCATGACGCTCCAGCACGCTCTTCGCTCGAAAACGTTTCAAAAAGCTCTAGCACTCCCCTCGCTTTCGAACGCTTCACAAAGTTCTAGTACGCTCATCCCTTCAGCATGCTCAACAAAGCTCAAAAGCCCAGCTAGCTCCAGCACGCTTGTCAACGCTTCGAAACGCTCCAAAGCGATCAAACACCTTGCAGAACGTTCCAGCACACTCATAACCGCTCTCGAACGCTCCAGAATGCTCCTCGTCGCTCCAAGGTGCCATAAGGAGCTCGTTGCCCAAGAACGTACCACAACAGTCCAGCACGCGGCTCGTTCCAACACGCGCATGCGCGCTTCACAACGCCCCAAAACACCGCTCGCTACAAAAAACTTAACGGCACAGCACGCTCCTGCACGCTCCAGCGCAATCTTCAACGCTCCAGGACAGTCTTGCACTTTCATTAACGCTCCAGCACGCTCTTCAGCGCTCCAGGTTGCACCAAAACGATTCTCCCCCGAGAACGCGCCAAAAAGTTCCAGCACGATGCTCGTTCCAGCACGCACTTGTACAGCGAAAAATGCGCCAAAACACAGTGCGCTCCTAAACGTCGCGGGCTCCATAGCGCTCCTGCACACACAACCCTCCACAACAGCGCTTGCTCCAAAACGTTCTCCACTTCAACAGGCTCCTGCACCCTCAAGCGGGCTTAAGCGCACTCCTCAACGCTCTACCACACTCTTCAAGGCCCCAGGACGTTCCAGCACAATACTCAACGCTCCACGATATTCCAGCACGGTCGTTAACGCTCCAGGACGCTCCACAATGCTCCTCGCCCGAGAACGCTCCACAACGCTCAGGCACGCTGCTCGATCCAAAACTCACCTGCCCGTCCCGCAAGGCTCCAAGACACCACTCACTCCAAAGCGCTCCACTCCGCAGCCCGCTCCCGCGTCCTCGAGCGGGTTCCAGCGCGCTGCTCAAGCCTCCAGAACGGTTCTGCATCCTCCTCAACGCTCTACCCCGCTCCTTAACGCTCCAAGAAGCTCAAGCACCCTCGCCAACGCTCCAAGACAGTCCAGAACGCTCCTCGCCCGAGAACGCACCACAACGGTCAGGCACGCTGCTCGATCCAAAACGCACCTGCCCGTTCCGAAAAGCTCCAAAACACCGCTTGCTCCAAAAAGCTCCACGCCGCAAGCCGCTCCTGCATCCTCGAGCGGGTTCCAGCGCGCTGCTCAAGCCTCCAGGACGGTTCTGCATCCTCCTCAACGCTCTACCCCGCTCCTTAACGCTCCAAGAAGCTCAAGCACCCTCGCCAACGCTCCAAGACAGTCCAGAACGCTCCTCGCCCAAGAACGCACCACAACGGTCAGGCACGCTGCTCGATCCAAAACGCACCTGCCCGTTCCGCAAAGCTCCAAAACACCGCTTGCTCCAAAAAGCTACACGCCGCAAGCCGCTCCTGCGTCCTCGAGCGGGTTCCACCGCGCTGCTCAAGGCTCCAGGACGGCTCTGCATCCTCCTCAACGCTCTACCCCGCTCCTTAACGCTCCAAAAAGCTCTAGCACGATCGCAAATGCTCCAGGACGCTCCAGAACGCTCCTCAGCCGAGAACGCGCAACAAAGCTCCAGCACGCTGCTCCTTCCAGCACGAATCTACATGCTTCACAACGCCCCAAGACAGTTCCCGATCCAAAACGCTGCAGGCTCCAAGACGATCCTCGCTCAAGCACGCTCCTCAACACTCCAGCTCGCTCCACAAAGCTTCAAAACGCTGCCCGCTCCATAACGCACCTTGCTCCAGCACGCTCCCAAACGCTTCAAAACGCTACGCGCTCAAAAATGCTGCTCGCTTCAAAACACTGCACGCTCAAAGACGATCCTCGCTCAAGCACGCGTCTTGCTCCACCACGTCATGCAACGTTCCAAAACCTTGCTCGCTCGAAAATGCACGTCACTCCAGCACACTCCTACACGCTCCAGCACGCTCTCGCTAACTCCAGCACACTTCTCAACGCTCCTCAACGCTCCAAAACGCTTCACAAATCTCGTCGCTCCTCAACGCTCATCGCTCGTCAACGCTAGTCGCTCGTCAAGGCTCGTCGCGCACGTCAACGCATGTCGCTCGTCTACGTCCGTCGCTCGTCAACGTTCGTCGTTCGTCAACGCTCGTCGGTCGTCAACGCTCGTCGCTCCTCGTTCGTCGTTCGTCAACGTTCGTCGTTCGTCAACGTTCGTCGATCGTCAACGATCGTCGATCGTCAACGATCGTCGATCGTCAACGCTCGTCGTTCGTCAACGCTCGTCGCTCGTCTACGTCCGTCGCTCATCATCGTCAACGCTCGTCGCTCCTCATTCAAGCCCGTATAGGTGCTTTTATTTATTCTACGAAACTAACCTTAAAAAAAATCTTCATTAGAATGTGATTACTCGAAAGCTAAGATCTGTTTCTTTGTATTATAAAAAAATTTTTTTCTTGTGACAAAAGTCAAGGCTCTGTTTTAAACAGAGAATAAACATTAATTAAAAAAAAATAAAACTTATAAATTTGTATTTACAAGCAGCTTTTAACAATTCTGTTATTTTAGTTATGACATTTCAATTAACTCTCGAAAACTTTTTTATTGTTGTTACGGTACCGAATTATCGCTTAGTTTCTGGTTTCCGTTCCATGCCACTATTATTTTGAACTACGAAACTATTCTCACGGCCCCACCTCCAGCGAACGACTGACAATCCTCAAAGAGTAAGTAGGAAGTTTTATTTGAACCATAACAGATTACAAAATTATCATCATTGCATGGCCTTAGCCGTCTACCGGTTGACAGTTTTATAAAAGACTTATATTTTTTTTAAACTGAACTCAAATTACAGTGACGAGAATAATTTTTCATTCGCCCAAAATTATAGCTTATGCAGCAAAACAACGATTTTTTCTAAGCCTTTTTTACACACATTTTTTTTAACATTTATTTAACACTTCAAAATAACAAGTGCACTATTAAACCTTTGATTTAAAAAGTAACAGAAGATTAAAATTTCAATGCAATAAAACAATGAGACATTTTTTCCAAAAAGTTGGTTTTGTATAAAACCAAAAAGCACCGAACATTTCAAATCACTAGTAATTTATCACCACGAATTGGGGAAAACTTGCAGCAAAAAGTGCAAGGAAAACCAAATGCAGCCTTGCTTATCGAGAACCTACAATCAATAGCGAAGCATAGAGGAGGCAACATCATGATATGTGGCTCTATGTGCTATCACACTGTTAGAAATTTTAAATTTATTACAGAAAAAAATGGAATAAGCAAACAAATTATTTGAATTGGAAGGTGCGCAATTAGTAATTAAAGATTCAATTTTATACATACCTTATGATCAAAAAAGAACCGGAATTTTATTAAAAAGCGCAAAGTTTCAATTTTTAATAATTTTCTTTATTATCACCTTCAAAGTATTCTCCTCCTGCGGTAATACATGCATGCCAACGCTTGACCCAATTTTCCATACAAGTTTTATAGGCCGCCTTTAGTTCAAGCAGCGAATTCTCTTTTATGGCCTCTATGGTCTGAAAACGCGTTCCCCGCAATGGCAATTTGAGTCTGGGGAAGAGGAAAAAGTCACACGGGGCCATATCTGGAGAGTACGGTGCTTGGTTGATGATATTGGTTGAGTTTTTGGCCAAAAACTGAGACACAACGACGCTGTTTTTGAATGAAATTCAGGTTTTTTGGCACCAGCCGAGTAGCGACGCGTTTTAAACCCAAAACATCAGTTAAAATGTGTTCGGTTGATCCATAAGAGATGCCCAACAACACAGCAATCTCTCTTATCGGTGCAGAACGATTTTGCAACACGATTTGCTTCGCCGATTCAATGTTTTCTTCAGTAACAGATGTTGTTGGGCGGCCAGGGATCTCCTCATGATCCAAGCTTGTACGACCACCTTTGAACCGTTTATACCACTCATATGCCTGTGTTTTTCCTAGACACGATTCACCAAAGGCCTTTTCTAACATTTTCAACGTTTCGGAACACTTAAATCCATTTGCAACACAAAATTTGATGCACGCACGTTGTTCTAAATTTTCATCCATTATAAAAATCGCCACACGAAAATTTTTCAACTTATTTGTATAGACGTCAAACGAAAACTAATCATACGATATCCGTCAATCAAAAAATTTGACAGAATATGTATAAAAGTGTTGCCAACGTTGAGAGAATAAAATTTTTAAATTTAAGCGCGGGAATTTTAAAATGAAAATTTCGGTTCTTTTTTGATCATAAGGTACAGCGATCCTAAGCACAAGCCCTACAAAGTAAGGATGTGGCTTCTTCCCCAAAGCCCAGATTTAAGCCCAATCGATCATTTGTGGGGGCATTAGACATACAATTAAGAAAAACCACACAATCATGAACGAAAAGCTGCAGTCACAGAAGAATGGCATACAATTTATACTAAGGTTATACAATAATTTGATGAAATCAATGCTAAGTCGGTTAGCAGAGGTAAATAAGAACAAATGACTTGCATACAAAATATTAAAGGACACATAATTTATGAATGTATATATTTTTTTTGTATGGAACATTTTTTTTACTATTTTCTTGCATTGAAATATTTAATCTGTTATTAGTCGTTAAGTATTAGGTTTAGCAGTCCACTTGTTATTTAAATGTGTTAAGTAAACGTTCAAGAAAATGTGTATAAAAAGCTAATAAAAATATCGTTGTTTTGCTGCACAAATTATGTATCCCAAGATAGTTTTTTTTCTGCTCTTTTTTTCCATACAAACTTTAAAGATTACCGAGAAAATAAAAAAACTGAGTGTGCAAATATTTTTTTTATTGACTGTGTATTTTTATTAAGTTAAGTATTTAGCAGTACAAAATATTACAAATTTAGATGAAACCCTTGTTTAAATTCAGTGTAAATATTCTATAAGTATACTTTTAATTCAAGTCCATATCGGGGGTCATTTTCGGAAGCTAACATATGCTTCCCTAACAACTTATGCATGGATGACGATGAGTCTTCTCCGCTTACAATGTTTGTAACGACGTGCATGGGTTCAAGTACGTTTACGAGTTCTTCGAAAGATATCCAGTCCTATTTTAAAATTTCTAACTTTGTAGCCATTGCGGACGACGTGAATAAGGTTGATTTAGTTTAGTGGTGACAAATTTGTCTCAAGCATAATGACATAAATGGGCAGGTAGTAATAACCTTGTATGACGCGTTTAGAAAGGAAATTTCTCTGTAGCTAGCTGGCTCTGACTTGACTCCTTTTTTAAAGATTGGGCATATAAGCGCATCTTGAAATTGCTCCGGGATCACACCACTTTCTAAAATATTATTATACAAGGAAGTAAGGCTGTTAATAAGGTCGGTACTTGTAAAACTCTACTAGGTACTCGGTCCGACTGAACTGCTTTACCATCCGCATGGAGTACGTCTGTCATGGAAAGCTTACACGATTCGCTGTTCAAAACCGGCATTAAACAGTAGGTCCCCTTTACATGTGTCTATCATAGTGAAGACGCGAAAAAGTTAGGCTCTGGCTCTATACGCAGATTCATCATCATTATCATTAGTGGGGTAAAAACTCGCGAAGGACCAGAGCCTAGCGTTTTCGCGCCTTCAAAATAGTGAAGGTACGCGTTATAATTTTGACACATATCCTACAGTTTATTGTCGGTTCCAAATGGCGAATTGCGAATTCTTGCCCGAGCTGAATTTGAACCCGTGTACTCTCGCTTACCAGTCCGACGTACAATGCCCATTGTTACGCAGATTACTTATTTTTGTTTGCTATTGAAAAAAGTTTGTTTGTTTGAAAAAGTATGCGACGAAGGTAATGCCTTTAGACAGGTAATAACTCCAAGAAATTGAACAGTGCGGATAAAATTATGGTTGCGGCCTTCTAAGCCTATGGAGAGATTGCAAACTTTTAAAATGAACACAAAATTAGAGAATTTTTAAACAATGCAAATAAAGGAGAAGGAATTAGGTCTTCTGTCGGCTGTTAACTAAAAGAACCAGTAAAGTTTTTTAGCAGCATTAACTTTTATCTTGCATGGTATTGTATTACTATTATTAAAAACAAATTGGAAATTCATTGTCTGCAAGTTCGTTTCTTAACTCTTTGTCTTCTTTCATATTGTAATTTTAATCAGTTTCCTAGTAAAACTTTCAGCACATTTAACGAGGCGATAAACATTTAATTTATAAATTGACATTGAAAAAATAAAAAAATAACTTATTTTAACGAATAATATAAAATGTTGCTACCGTTTTTCTTATGATATAATTGTTTAACTAATTCTTAAGTAAGGATGCTGTGGACAAAGCTCATTTTTATCTTAAAAGCTGTCCTACCGTCGTATGCCGCTGGGATCAACCCTCCAAAATGCTAACTGACACTTTCAGAGAAACTATAAGCCAACTAAGATGTAAAATGCTGCAAATACAAGCCATTTCCTATGAAGATATTTTTACTTAAAGGACAAAAAAACACTCACGGTCATGCTTTAAAGCAAAAAAATGTGTTTCACACAAAATAAAACTTTTTTTTCTGAGTCCTTGCAGGCTTACACTTCTGCGCTGTGGGATGATGATGGAAATGCCTTTTCTTTGGCAACAGCATTTGTAGCTCATTATTCATTGAATTCACGTCGATGGTGTTCGGGGAAACTTTGTAATTACCTGCACGTACAGATGATCATTAGAAGGTAAGATAATTTCATGGATATATTTCTACGTTAGAAATAAGCGCGGAAAGCTCGTAAAAAAATCGCCTGCCGAGCCTCGCTCCTGTGCGAAAGTGCTTCAAAAGTGTTTTTTTTTTTCTCTTTCGGGATTAAATTACACTTCATTCGTTGGTAGTTGTTGGTGGGAGCACATCAAAGTGATTGAAAATGTGCATCATTTTTAAGTAGAATCGGAGCTTGTGCCGATTTTGCACCAAATTGGAGATGTATTGAGACAGTGTAGTTAAAGAATACAGTTTATTGCAAATAAGAAACGGCAGAAACTCGCGGAATTCGGGTAATTTGTATTAAAAGTCATTGCGAAGCAGAAAACAAAAAAAAATTGTTCAAACAAATGTGTGATCGAGATACATTTAAACACCGAGACTGACTTCTGACCATCCGTTGTACATTTGATGAGAATCTTAACATTTTATTGGGGGAAGTTCCCAATAAAACGAATGCATAATTTATTGCCTGGGGTAATTGAATTTGCACCTAGGCAGTGAAGTAAAAAAAAAAATAAAAAGATAAAATACAAAATCATAATTGCCACAAAGATTGCCCACAAGATTTCCGCGTCTTGGTGTCACAAAGAATCCCCTGATCAGATATGACTCTCAAAACTCAAAGCCTAGCTGCGTCTTTTTCACGCACACCCTTTTGACGGTGCGTTACCACGCGCCAATAATAAACAAAACACAAAGCATTTAAGAGAATCCCACTGTTCGCGAACAAAGAGATCGAAACGAAAGCTCAACTCGCACACATCCACACTCCAATCGACTACTTTGTAAGCCTGGCTGAAACGAAGCTTCATCGCTGCTTGAGGTGCAATAAAAACATGAGGCAAGTTGCTAATTGTCGTCAGTGTTGCGCGGTTATTCTAAGTGAAGAAGCTTTCCACATCTTGGTAGGAAAGTGTTCGCGAGTTCTTTTGGCAGTTACCATTTAATTTTTGGAGAAAAAAATAATCGAAAACTGTCGGTTTGAGTAGCGTTGCAAATTTTGTGTAAATTTATTTCGAAACTTTGAATTACATACCACCGCCATGAGTCGTTGTTCGGTGTTAAGTGTTGCAATTTTAGTTGTTATTAGTATTCAGTCGGTCTTTTCGAAGTTGCGTAAGTATTTATTGTTTTGTTTTTTTAAATATTTGACTTTAACAGAAGGGAAGATGGTAAAATTTTCTGACTAGTGCAAGCGCAATCCTTGACATTTAAACATCGTCTTTGAAAAGGCAATTTTCTCAGTTGTTTAGGAGGTTCTGAAAATAATAGAAAATTAAACGAACGTGTTTTTAAGTTCACGCAGTCTTC
The DNA here is from genome assembly GCA_905187475.1 of Syritta pipiens. Lineage (NCBI taxonomy): Eukaryota > Metazoa > Arthropoda > Insecta > Diptera > Syrphidae > Syritta > Syritta pipiens. Next base: position 66,874,377 of record LR994571.1, on the reverse strand, counting down.
TTATAAAACAAGATAGAATAATGGAAATTTGAAACTAATGTATTGATGCATGTAGAATCACGAAACTTAGAAATTATGTTGTTTGAAATTTGTGGAAAAAAAGGGCATAAATGTTTTCGAAATGTATTAATTAGTCCTTTAAATCCATGTTATCAGTTTCAGTAAAAAAAAATTGCGGACTTTGTCAATATTTAAAATAGAGCTGCTGAAATTTTATTTTTAAATTGAAAACAAAAACTGTTGGTTTTATTTTGTTATTGGAAAAATGATCGATCGATAAATTGATGGGATCCTTTGTTGTGGTGCTCCATATTGCTACGGTATTTGAGGCATCTGGTAACTTTGATGGGCAAAACGCTTATAAAGAGCTATCGCCTTATGCTGCGTTAATCTTGTGCAGACGTATGACCAACATGTTATGATTGTACTTAAAAGGGATTATCGCTCGTTTATAGCTTTATTTCTGGTCTAAGCTCTGAAAGATCGGTGGTATTTTTAGTAGTGTAGTGTAGGGGTGGCGGTTAAACACCGATCACATAGACCAGTATTGGTCCATAGTGTAATCACCGTCACAGAGTTGATAAATTTTGTAATATGCTCTGACCCCCGAGTGGCATTTTTCATGAAATCAAAATATGTCATCGTGTGACTTGCTTGATAAATATTTGTTTCATGACATACAAAGGTGACCACAGAATTACAAACGGCTGCTTTTCTCTTTATTTTTTGTTTACTGTAAACTCTGAATAACTCAAACCTCTATAGTTCGATAACCTCTGTAAATAGGAGCATTCTCACAGTCCCCTGGAAAAACCTCTGTAAATCGAAGAAAACCTACGCACGAGGGTACCAACCTCGTTAATTCGAATTTTTTTTTTGTTCAAAACAATGTGAAAACCTCGATAACTCGAAAATGAGCCTATATAATTCGAAGTCCAGTGTACTTCTTTTTCTTAAACAACCGTTAATTGAAATACATATGTGACGGAAGTGAGCCATATTTTTTTTCTAAAATCTCCGTAAATCGTAAACATAATTGGAAGTTTATATGTATATATTTTTGTAAGATCGCATAAAAAATAACTTACGAGAACTAATCATGAATGTTATTTATTCATTTAGGTCTTAATTTTAACGGTAAAATAAAAGAATAATCATGAAAAAACAAAACAAGTGAGGTTAAAGCTGGCCAAAGAATTTCTAATTCCGGGCCGGAAAAATTTTTAAAAAATATTGTGTTAAAATATCGGGAAAGAATACCTTAATAAGGTTTAATTCGAGGCTTTCCGCTGGACGGTCTACAACATTATTTTTTCCCCAAGAAGGCATTTCTTTACTACGTATGCGGTGTGTTAAGGGTGGTTATCGTGCTGAAAAATGTATATAATGTGCATTCATTCGAATCAGTGGAGCTCAATTGGATCTAGTAGTCCTTGTAAATTGATCTATCCATATTGCCATATTGAATACCTACTATAAAAAAAATACACTTCAATAACAAGCCAAAAGTTTTGAGAATGGTTTGTTTCTAAATAAATACGAGAATTCTCAGCTTCTATTTCTTTTAAAAACGAGAGAACTCTTTTATCCTGTGCGAATGTGTTAAAATAGTGACTTGATATGTCCATTTTAACAACTGCAGGCATGGTTTAAGCTAATTTTTTTGTTAGCATGTGTAACAATTAAATATTTTTTGTTTGGATGGTTATTGATGGTTTGCCAGAGCGTACCACTTTCGTTTCAACTTTTCTCTAGATACACAAAATTTTTTTTATTTTTTTTTTGTATCAATTCAAAGCAAAAGTTGAACAAAAATTGCAAAAAATCACTTTCTTTTCCTTAAAGTAAAACACAATATTTGTATGTTCTACACGTATTCAATAAACACCAGCAATGTGCGATGTTATGTTTTTTTCTCTTTCAAAACGTGAAGGTGGAAAGCTATTGCTTGGCAAATATTTGCCGATCTAGAGGCCCGTTCAATAGAACACTTCATGCGTTGCTTCAAAACAAGCAAGAGTCAATGCTAAAGTATTAACACTCAAGTTTCAACGTTAAAGTATACTACACTATGAATACCCAATGAATACTGCACATAAGGACATTTATTTTAAAAATTTGATTGATGAGCAAAATACTTTGCAAAAAATCTGTATGAATAAGGATGCTGTGAAAAATGTATAATATAATAGTTCACCAAAGGCTCAAATCTTTGTTTCATCGTCTTCATAATTTTTAGCCGCATATGTTCCAAAGCGGTCGCGGGAGCCCAGGCGAAGCTATTTATGTAAGAAAATTTCGAGAAAACTTTACGGAATATTCAGAAATTTGGAAAAATCGAAAATTGATTTTTTGTGTAGAATTTGTGTTCAAAGTGTATTTAAGGCGAGTGTGATTTTCAATTGTGTATTAATATGATTTGCCTAGCGTAGTAGACACAGAGTCGGCGAGCATTTTATAAATATTCGTAGTTATTCCATAATATATGGAATATAAATAATTACTCTAATTTCAAAAATAAAGTGCAAATAAAAAAAAAGAATACCAATCGAACCAGCAACTTTCTGTCACAGAAAAGAGTAATTTTGATAAGACAACATATCTACTGTCTGACTCTGAGAAAAGAATGAATAGTGATTTGCGAACTTCTATATCAGGTATGAAAACCTTTCCAGCTATAATCACAAGCTTTTTCATTATTTCCGAAAAGGATCTAAAAATCGCATTAAGAATCAAAGTAATTACATGGAAATGGGCGCTTATAAAAAAGTAATAGGAAAAGAGGTCACGCTTTAAAAAAATGCTAAATTATTTTTGATTATTCACGCTTATTACAAAAAGTTAATGAAAATATGGAAACCGCCTGAAATGGTCTTGCTCAAAAAATTGCAATGAGTTTAACTAGTTAAAAAGAAATGTAACAGTCATTTCATTTCTCTCAATGTCGTCCTGATCCTTTCACCAAAATTGTCGCAGTGACCAAACAACATTTTAGTTTCCGTCCAACTGTCACTTCCTGTCATTCTCACATGACATTTCACTCTGCTAGAACCTTGTCAGCAGATTAACATTGCCGAAATAATAAAAATAAAAAAATCGAAATATATTTCCGGAACAATCACGAAAACATTCTTTAGCGTCCTTGATTACTGCTCGCTGGGACTGTTGTGAACTTTAGGTATTTAGCTTCTCACTTTATTGTGCCTAATTCCAGATACAAATACAAAGCGTGATGTGTGTTTTCAGGTTGTTGTTGAGGAAGGTGTAGATGAGTTATGGAGGCAATTAAAAAGAGTAAATTGTTATTAGCAATCACTTTGCTTATGGCTTGACCTCGACTTGTAGATAAAATTGTTTTAATTCTGATTCTGAGTGGAGGTGCTTCTCTGTATTTTTAATATACAAGCAGGCGAATGAAGATGGAAAGTGACATCTGACAGGAGCCGAGAGCAAGTGGGTTAACTCATGTGTGATTGAACTTTTAGGTACTCAGGTTGGAGAAGAAATAAGTTTAAAGTGTAGTTTCATTTTCGAAGAGTTTCAAGAACTGCTTTAATAAGAAATATTTAAGAATAGCTAAAAAGATAAAGATTCAGGGATACAAATAATAAGACGTGCTCTGCTTAAGAGACTTAAAGAAAGGAAATCAACGGGGATGAAGATCTATGCATGTAAGAGCATCAGCACTTGGATTAAGGAAACGAGAAACTAATATGATATGAAATGTAGTCTTAAGTAATCCGTAGAAGTTAGAGAACACTGTTGTGATTAAGAAGTATACGATGAACAAACGCTCTAACTCGATACGGCTTGCAAAAATTTGTCTTGTCACTGTTGTCTAAGCTCCTCTTTAGATTGTTGATTTCAGTCGATCTTTTTATTAAATCAGCGTTCTAAACACGACACTATAAAAAAGTACATCACCCTTTGGAATTCACCAGACTTCTCCATACTTGGTGTTTGGACTACCAATTTAATTACCCTGCATATTTTAATTACCTTGACACTTAATGCATCAAGTTGAATCTAATTGTTGATTGTTCACAAAATAAAACCTCAGAAAAAGTTGAATTTTTGATTAACAACCTGGTAAATATTAGTACCTTATTTTAGTTTGAATCATTAATTAGCTTGTGATAAAGTTTCAAGAAAAAGTGGTATATGAATATAAAAAAACGATTTAAACTATAGTTTTTTCTAGGCAGTAATTAGAAGTGCATACATATTGGTTAAATGAATCGCAGAGGGATGAGCGGTCAGGGTGAATGTGCTATTCATGTTCAATTTATAATTGTATTTTATGTGTTATTAGGTTGTAATAATTAAAAAATGCAGCTGCTTGAACAATTATTATGAGGCTTAATAAATCAGCTTTTTAAAGGCTTGTTTGTGAAAAGTCATAAGCAATTATATTCAAGCTGTTGGACTATAAAAGTTCCACATCGTAGTACGATTTAAAACTCCTCAAACTAATTTAAACTCTGTTGTATCCACATTCCGTTTGGCGGTAAATTTAATAATTCAAGTCCCAGATAATGCCAATTGGCTCGGACTTTTTTTTTAAATGAAAACCCTGCAAGAACTTTGAGAAATAAAATGACATTTGATATTAATCTTTTTTTTTAAATTTTGGAGATAGAAGCCCTAGATCTTTTTGTTAGTTATATTTTTCTAAACACTAAAAACAATTCTGAATTATAATTTGTAAACAGTTAATTCTAAAATTGAATAAGAAAAATTGTATTCTAAACAGTACGCTTCAGTAGGGCTGGGTGGGGCCATGAATTTTGTTTTTCCAGGCCAAATTCAAACATGGGTATGCTCTTTCAATAATCCGATGAACCAGTCACTAAACCGAAAACTTTGAGGACAAATAGACTTTAGATTTTTTTCTTATTTTTTTAGGTCCATAATTTCAACATCGACCCAAAACACACTTACAAAAGCCGGTCTATGGTTCACAGATGCAATATATATACGGAATGGGTAGCATGCATCAGTAAGCCTAAACGACATTCTCAGTATAGAAAAAGTTAAGAAACGTCTGCGACCTTCGTCTTAGCTTGAGATACACGTCATCACCTTTTAACTACGATAAAGAAAATCTATTGTAGATCACTTAATCGATCAACTTGTATGCAAGGCAACAACCGATCAGTTGAAGATCACTAGAACATCGCAACGACGCATAAACAAACTTTTGCGAAGGTGACAGAACATGGAATCTCTATACCGCGGAGACTCGTTAGCATGTCTAACGTAGCCCGTCTGTTTACCGCTTGCGAATTCAAACGCCTTAAGTAAGCAAAACGCCGCTGATGACTCAAGAGCGCCACCGAGACCAAGAGAACAGAGCGCAACGTGTACATTGCAGTCCATTGTGCAAGCATGGCTATTGCCCGTCCATCGGCATCACGATTTATCATCAGCGGCGACGTCGATGGCAACAAAAATCATGGGCAATAGTGTGGCTGAGTACAGTTTGTGTTGTTGCAACACCCAACGTACGTACAGTGGCCATGAGTAGCAGAAATGCAACAACAAATCCACTCCCCTCGGCCAACGACTGCCGGTGGCACTAAATTGCAATTAACGCATTTTCTTGTTGCTCCACGTTATCGATGGCCAGTGGAGTCGGTTGGAGGCTTCGCGTTCTTGTTTTGGATACATTGCGCTTTTGCTTTCATGCGCTTGATGCGCGTGACTGTGTGTACTCTGCGCGGGCAAGGTCGAATTGCGCGGCTGTGACAGCATGAATTTGGATGTGGAACGTATTTCCCGGTGTCGTTTTTTGAATAACAAGTGACGCGTTGTAGGACGGTTGTCCGCTGGAGGTGACCGAACTTCGGTCTGTGAAATGGGGACAATTATCGCACCTCGCCTTTGTAATGAAGTTCAGTGCTTGAAAACAGGTTTTTGCGTTTGTTTTCATAAGCGACGCATGCATCGAGAGATTGTCCCAGGTCAGTTCTGAAAGGTGGCGATGGTGGAGTCGAGAGTGGGCAGTAATCAGTTGGTTCAAGGGGCTATGATGACTCCTGTTTGGCAGCCTTTTTGAATGTCTCCGTACGTCATTCATGACTTCAATTACTTGCTAACATGGTCGGATGTAACTGGTTGGGAGCTCATTTACATAAATTTTATGCATGAGATTTTTTCGTCCACTGAATTGAGTGAATTGGTATAATTTAGGCCACTTCATTAAGAAGAGTTTAAAATACACGCAAATACACGTCAGCAAATTCATTTGATTGGAGGAGATTGATGGCAGTTTCTTGACGGGGAGGTGAAGAAAGTATTTAGGAGACGACATGGTAGGGAAATGGTTTGAACTGTTGAAGAATACTACATGATTCCTTTCACTTTTATATGAGTAAAGTCGATTTTGGTAGACCATTACTCAAAGCTGGAGTCAACATAAAGATGAACGTTTGGGTTCCTCATGAATTGAGCGCAAAAGACATAAAAAGTCGAATATTGCGCTGAGAAGACTGCAGAATTTTTTTTTCATCATTCACTAGGTGTGTATAGACATCTAAAAAGGCGGCGTTATGTGTGATATTAGATAAATCCTGCTACATAAGCTACTCCCAGCTGTTCAGACAATTTATATTTGACTCAATTATGACATCCATCACCGAAAACTGCAAGAGCTTGACTTGAGAAATTCTAATGCATCCACGGTAGACCTGAACTACCGTACCGTCATGTATTGAATGCACTTTTCAATGCAGTCATGTTTTTGATGCATATGAATTCAGTAAACGTCCATCTCTACATCAAAAAAACGTCCAAACGAACTGTTTATTAAATATTACATAGCAACAGGCCAGAAGACCTAATTCCAGAACGATTTGGGCTTGTTTGAAGACTGTTGTCCTAATGCAAGTGTGCACCAGTCAAACATAAAATAAGAAAAAGAGGTAGCCAGTTAATCTGATTTCTTGTTGAGAAAAACAAATAATGGTTTAAATTACTAAAAAAGAGTTCGGCACATGGCTTATAGCTATCCACATTAATAGCGATGGAGAATTTTTAGAGCTTCAAAATTGACATCCCAGTTCCGCATTTCAAATAAAAGTGAATTCAAAACGAGTTTCAATGCCACAAAATAAAATTCAATTAATATTTCGATTTTGAATCCGAATCTAATCAAATTCTTGTTTAAAATGTGAAAATCTGCTGTGCATATTAAATCATTTTAAGATTTGAGCTAAAACCATGTCTTTTTTATTTATTTTAATACAAAAATTATTAAAAATTTGTATATTAAATATCAAAACCGCGATCAAAACTGTGATCAAAACCGCGATCAAAACCGCGAAAAACGGATGGAGAGCGTTTCTGTGAACGATTCTGCGATCGTTCTTGCATCTTCCCAAAACAATTGATTAAAGAACTACTCCAACTTCAATTCCTCAGATATACAAACTCAATTTTTTTTGTTAAAGAAATTTACCAACGATCAATCGAAAAAATTGAAGGATTTTGAGATTGCTCTTTGTAGGTCAACAGTCGGCAAAGTTATTGATGAAGTCCAGAAAACTTTACGTTTAAATTACAGATCTATTTTTTGATAGAAAAGGTAAGTGAATTAAATTCATAACGTAATACTGATGTGAATTCAATTCACATGTAAAAGACATGCAATTTTTTGTACGCAAAGAACTCACTTTCATGATTTCAAGAGAAATTCGGAACCACTAATTGTTTTTTACTTTCAAAAACACAATCTTTTCTACATAATTTACTTCAAAGGCAGAACACCCAATTTCACTTTCGGTGGTGGAATTTATAAAAACAGAAAGCAGAACATGGGTGAGTCTGTCTTTCTCTTTTTTCGCGATCACAACCACTTTTTTCCTACGAGCAAATTCTTGAACTCTGTTTGCACGAAAGACCGAACATTGAAATATCGACAGCAGTGCATCCAAAGCCACAATCCAGTTTTTCGCTCACACGAATTAACAGCGCCCCGTTTGGAACATCCGACATTGACATTAAACTTGAAATGGTCGCATGCAAGCAAAAAACTGACGCGAGTTTTGATTCGTTTTTTTTTATGACGCACCGGAGTGTAGCGTGCTCAAGCAAAACTGCAATGTTGTCAATTTCACAGTCTCTCAGTGCACGGATTGAGTTTCGTGAGATTTTTAGTGGTCAAGGTCGATGGTGATGCACTTGAACTTTAATTGTGGGAATACTCGCAAACATGACGTAACGTCGCGACGCAGTGTGAATGAGCTGGAGTTAGAAATATTGTGTTTACATTTAGAGTAAATAGATCGACATCTATTACGTTGATGCAAAGAAAGTTCCCAAATCGTTGTAAAGATTCATATGCAGTCGATATTTTTCACAGTATTGTCGAAATGTAATTTCTTTCCAAGGCTTTGAAAACCGAACTCACCGAATTTCATTCAGTTCGTCAAAAAATTCAAAATCTTAAAAGAAAATAACCAATCGCAACTTTTTAAGGTATTCATTCTTTGCAAACGACCGTTTGTGGTTGTTGAAAAACACACATAGCTACAACAAAAAAATAAGCTGAAATGTACACGTGTACGAAAATTGTAGATGCCACGGAATGGTGAAAAATTGAAGTGATTTTCATAAAGACCACATGAAAGATCTGTAGCGCTGACAAAACTACTTCTTAACAAAACATCGAGACTCCTATGGCTAAATGATTTATAACAACATGAAAAATGATGTGTTCAACAATTAACCACAGGTAAACACAAATTTATGAACTACGCTGAACTCTGCTGGTTAATGACGCACTGCGTCACATCAATGCTGCTAATTCGTTGATCAAAGAGTAAGGTGAAAAATAAAACAACGCTTCACCTGAGGTCCCAAATACAGCTAAACAGCGTGCGGCGTACGCCAATTGCAGAATATTAATTACTTGGCATTTGTGTGGGCGAATCGGGCGATGGAAGTGGAAGTTTTGTGTCTAGTTGGGTTACCCTTCAATACTCACGCGCTTTTATGATTTTATTTACATTTGATTACCAGCTAAGATGCGGTTCAGAATATAAATTTGGAAAAAAACGAACTATAAAAAAAGAGTATGAAAAATAAGCATTACAATTGGTTGTGAAATATTCTTGGCGGCGTTGGAGTACTGATCGACAAAGCTGTGGTTTTGGACAGCAAGTGATCTACACAAACACAGATCGAAACTGAACGAAAGTGTTTTGAGCTCAATCTTGATTCGAATTTTATGGGATCAGAAAAAAACTTCGAATTACAGAGGTTTTCGAATTGCGGAGGTTTCAGAAAAAAAATATTGCTCATTTTCGTCACGTACGCATTTCAACTAACGGTTGTTGAAGGAAAAAAAAGTAATCTTTACTTCGAATTATAGAGGTAAACAAACCATCATTTTCGAATTATAGGGGCTTTCATGTTGCTTTGCATAAAAATAAATTCGAAACAACGAGGAAATCAAATTTCAGACGTTTTTTCGATTCAAAGAGGTTTTTTCTGAGGGATGTGAGAATGGTTCTATTTACAGAGGTTTTCGATTTATAGAGGTTTGAATGACCGAGAGTTCACTGTATTATATTTTGTTATTTGGAATTGTAACTAAGTAAATAAACAAACATACAGTCAACATAAACTCACATATTCAAACTCAAACACTTTTTAAATATTTTTTAGTACTGTGGTAAACAATATTTCTTTTTTTTGATACCGATAGGAATAAATGAAAATGTTTTTATTTTCAAGCTGACACTGCTATCACTAATATCTATCAATTTAACGTCAAAATATTCATTGTTGCTGGAGATCAGCTGTTTCCGGGTCGAAAGCATAGATCTACAGTGGCGTGCAAAAGAATCGGGCCAAACATAGATGAAATATCATTTGCTTAGTATAAAATAAAGTTTATTTCATATAAATAAAACAAAAATAATAATAAAAAAAGTTTGAAGTATTTGTGACAAAATCTGGTACAATTTCCTTTAATCAAATGAATAAATACTACGCCGATTTGATTGGCCCGATTCTTTTGCACGCATTTTGACTTAATAGTCGGAGTTTGTTTCACACATTTTAACGCTGCAGACACTTCACTTTCTTGAGGCCCAAATGGTCACTCAATGCGATTTTTGTTGATCCCTTCAATATTCCAACACGATCCATAAGGTTTCGATCTATCAATCGACTATTTTGAAGCACAAATTCTTAAATTTTGAAAATGTTGATGGTCATCCTGGCCGTGGATTGTCTTCAATCGACGAATTGTCTTTGTCGACGCTCTTTGGACATTCTGTACCACCCATAAATTCTTGTTTCCGATAGAACTGTTCACGGAAGGCCTTCTGCAACATTTTTTACGTTTCGACAGCAGAAATTTCAGTCCACACACAAAATTTAAAGGAACTGCGTTGTTAAATACTATTCAATTAATAGTTTCAAGCTTTACAAGAAACTAAAAATTCACAAACAATTGCACTTTCAGAATCTCAGAAAAAAATCGTTTTTCGATGTTTTTTACCCACAGTAAATGCCTTTCAAAGCAAAAAATATAAAAATGTTACACAAACCTTAGTCATACTCGTATGAATAGGATTATACATTTTATAAAATTTAAATTTTCCTAAATTTGTCTAACTTCAAATAAATATTTAAATCACAAGAAGCAGTTGAATAAGTATCTTGACTTAAAAATAAAAAAAAAAAAACAGCAAGCTGCAAAATTAAAAAAATGTTCTTGTGGGCTTGTGATTAGTTCTTGGACTCAAATTTTAAGTATTTTGACAGGAGTTTCAGACTGATATGGTTAGAAGTTCAAATATCTCGGTTCTTTGTCTTCGCATTGTAGGTTTAGGTCTGAACGTCAATGAAGGATATTGCAAGGCCAGATTGAAAGATTGAAATAAAAAAAAAAATGTGTTCGGTCCGATTAAAAGCTACCTACAACTCAACAATTGTTTCCGCACTCTGTCCGTTGACTTAACACAAATCGCTATCAGATGGCATTGTCCTTGCTCGCTACCAGTAGAGTTCATAGCCGACCTTTTATCTCATTTATCCACAACTGAAATTTGTTCAATTACTTTTGCAGCCTCCACAATAAAAACCTGCTCCCGCAATGATCCCGACATTAACGCGTGTATAATCAAGGCTGTGAATGTTGTCCGTCCACTGCTCTCAAATGGAGACTTGGGCGACGGCTATCATACACCTCCACTGGAACCACTCTACCTCGACAACATTGATATGGCGCGTGGCCGGCAATTCCGAGCGACATTCAGTCAGATCCAGTGCCACGGAGGCAGCGATTTTATCATCGACAAACTGAGGTGACCTCTCCAAAGTCATTCCTGCACGATTTCCTTCATGTTTTCTCCTTTCAGTGCAAACACCTCAGCAATCGCCTTCGATGTCTCAATAACACTGCCGAAGATCACATTCACCGGAAAGTACTCGCTGCGGATAAGAATTCTCGTTTTGGACATCCAAGGAGATGGCGACATGAAGGGATATTTCGGTAAGCACATAGATTCCCTTGATCCACATTCTAATTCATTCGATCATTTTCCCTGTTATAGAAAACGCCAAGGCAGTGGTGAAGATGCGCGGTACAAAGTATCTGAAGGACGGCGTGGAGTACGTCCGTTTCACGAAGATGCCCATCCGTCTCAGCATCAGCAACATGAAACTCCGACTTGACAATCTCTTCAACGGCGACAAGGTCCTCGGCGAAGTTGGCAACACGATCATCAACGACAATCAGGATCTTTACTTGAGCGAAATAACACCAGGCTTAGAGAAGGGGCTCTCTAAGAAGTTCTTGGACATTGCGAATCAAATTCTCGAGACGGCGACATTCGATGAGATGTTCCCACCGAATTAAATTTCGCCCTTTTTGGAGATCGTACGGAGGTTTTAGATTAAGTTTCATTGCGCATGTTCACACGTTCATTTTAGTTTGTAAGCATCGTGTTCTTATTCGCGAATAAATTTAAATTTGAAGGTTAAAAAGTGGGTTGTGTGGATATTTATACATGTCTTTGCTAAAACTGAGGAAGGAGCTGTAAGAGAGGATTCAGCAAAGATTAGTAGTAGAGGCTTGAATGAGGTGTATTTGTTAGCCCATTCTTACATGCCTCTGCTGAAAATGAGACTTTATTTTTCTCTTGGATATGACTGGGACTTTAGAGGAAGAAAAAGATCAGAGCACATCAGCAAAGATTAGCGAAGATCAGCTCGTTCGTGCCACTGGAATGCGGAGTCTCGAGAATGACAGACATTTATTTATTACCGGAAGTGTTTGAGTTACAATAGTGTAAGTAAAAAACTTTTGAAGTGATTATACAGTAAACTCTCGATAATTCGAATTTTATGGGACCAGGAAAAAACCTTCATTTCCCACCAACATTTCCACAACTATGGAAATGTTTCTATTTACAAAGGTTTTCGAATTAAAGAGGTTCGAATTATAATAAGAATATTGCTCTAATGTCTTCGAGAGATTATGTTTCTGCCTAGAAATGTCATAGAATTAAAGTCAAACTTTGGATTTGAAAACTATTTGATTCGATAATATTTAAATGACTTTTATGTAGAGTAGGCTCTATAAACTTTACAGCCTGTACAGAAATGTAAGCGCAGCTCATTAAAACAATTCAACAAAGAGATTTTCGAATCCAAGACACCTGAGTGGAGTAAGATTCAGGGGGGTTTCCTTCCAATGCTGCTTTGGATAATTATGGTGGACTGTACTAAATACTCCTTACTAAAAGGTCAAGCTTTGTTCTGCTTATAAGAGGTATAAGCAGTCAGCGTCAAAAATGAGTATACAGTCATCTGAACAAAGTTTATTTTCAAAAATTAGAGAAAATGAATAAAAATAAGAAGGTTAGAAAGCTCGACGTGGATACTAGACAGCTTAGTCTTTAAGGCTAGAAGCCACATACACTGGCGATGAAAGAAGAACTTCAGTCTTCAATTTTACTGACTTGACTTTAATTACATCACATCACTTCAATTGTATTAACGATAGGTGCTTTAAGATTGACAGTCAGGAGCAAAAAAAATTTTTTTTTGTATTGACTTTTGTGCAATTTTGAAAAACAACTTGGTAGTTAAACTACGTTCCAAGCTTTGTGTCGACTAGTCCCGACACGATTACTGAAAAAAATTGCAACGTTTCCACCTGCTGCGAGATGCTCCTTTGAGAAAATTGCTTGACCATATGTTTTTCTAGGTGCCGAATTCCGGTTAAAAATAACGTATTTTAAAAGAATTTGAATTAATTTTTTAAACCAAGTGATGGTTATCGTTTTCGTTGTCAAATGGTGGCAAACAGCGGATATTTTTTAGCTCACAAACATAATCATTGATTTGAAAATACAAATATACCAAGATGCTAAAAACTAAACAAAACTAATGAGTTCGAGGTTTGAAGTATACTACCTTACACCTTACAAAAAGTCTGAACTGATTCAAGTCTGACTGCAGGTCTTTGGTAACTTCCTCTGACACATGTAACTTCCAACCACATGTACATTCCCGGTCACAGCTCTTTAAAAAAATACTCTTTTGGTCGATTTGAAGATGTACGAGTTCTACAGATGAGCCTCTTCCCTTCTCCAAGAAAAAAAAACGCAATTTAAGAACTTCAGTGTATCCGCCAACAACTGTCGAGGCCATAAAACCAAAAATGCCCGCTCAAAACTAGAGTGCCGACTCCTGCTCTCAGGTAAGTACTCCGAAAAGTTTCCGCACCCTGTCGATCTCTCATCCGCCCCCTTCAGCAGGTGCAAACTGAGTGATACAACGCACTTCACCGTCAGCCTTAGCCACAATAAACACAGCACCAAAAACCGCAATAAAAAAAGAACATAAAACAGAATGTAATTACAGAGTATAAAATTGTCTCAGCTAAAACAACTCTCCTCGAAACTTTCCTCCGCCTCCCACTCATCCCAACACCCCCCGTTCGAGACCATCATTCATAGGTGAACCATCCTCATCATCTAACCATCCATCGTGCCGCTGAAATCATAAACGTGTTCCACCTTTAAAAAGGTAATAAAATCCAAAAAAAAAGCTCAAGAGCACTTCTACCAGCCCACCCACCCGAACAAATGCGCCTGCTTCTTGGACACTCGCGGCGGGTAGGCTCAGCGCATTGAGTCTGCAAAATGGCGCAGAGGAAACTCCAATAAAACTCAAATATCACGTTTGTTAATTAGCTTTGAAGGGCAATAAAACCCGGCAACGGTCGAGCGTTACAAACAGCGTGCTCCTCTCACGTTGCGTGTAAATACAGCAACAAAAAAAATTAAAAACTGCCGAAAAGAAACTTTTCCCAGAGACGAAAGAAAACAGAGACATATCATCAAAGGGACATTCGCTTCAGTGAAAGAAAATTAAAAACTTTTTTTTCTTTTACTTCGACTGCATATCCTTCAACTGGCAATTTATCCAAATCGCGCAGCAAACAAAGGAGAAATAAGAGAGGGAGGGGGTGAAGTGAGGGCGGGCGAAGGACATTTGTCAAGATTCGCCCATGGCGGCCATCTATCTCGCGGACTTAATTTTTTTTTTGTGTGTCCTGTCCAACATCTAAGAAAGGTTGAAGAGGAAACGCACCACACCCTGCTGCTGAGAGGAGAGTGAAAATTGACGAAATGGAATTACTCAAAAGTTTAATTGAAGTAATCTAATTCTCAGCGCTCTTGTACCTCCTCCATTTGGGCTAATAGGCATTTTTTTTGTTTGGGGAGACTTTCAGAAATAAGGCCGAAATGATTTTTTTCGGTTTTTCTTGTTGGCGCTGTTGTCGTCCTGACGGCGTTGCCTGGCTGCGGGAGAGAAATAACTTTGTAGGTGTGTCCCTGTCGAGTGGGTGAACGCCCAAAAAAGTGTGTAACTTAGACGTGAAATGCACCTTCATAAAATTCATCACACAAAAGTCGGTTAACCTTGTGATTGATCGACGAATAATATTCTTCTCCCAGGAGGAGTGGGATATGCTTAAGTATGAGGCGTTGGGTAGCTCAACTCATTCTTTCATTCAATAGGCACTTCATTAAGGCACTGCCAGTAAAAGTTGACCCTGGATATGTTTGCTACAGAGCTAAGGGTAACAGTTGTAATGTCAGCCTAGAATTGGACGAAATGTAAATACTTCAGAAGATCGGCGAGTGCAAATAAATTTGGTTAAGGGTTTATATATTTTCGGTGCTTTTTACGGATCTCGTCTAATAGTTTAATCCCGGACACTTGCTCATCGGCTAACGAAACGCTAGAGGACTCTGTACCTCCCCAGCACTATCCAAACCTAGATTTAAGACGTTGGGTAGCCCCTTCTTCAACTCGTTGAGCGAAACAACTTGCCACATTCTTATTTAAAGGAGCTCTAAAATGGTGAAATACACTATGGACTATGGAAATACACTATGGACTATGGAAATACACTATGGACTACAAGTGATTGGCGACTAGCCGGCACCACAAGAAATAACATAAGGATCTCATGTCTAGATCTATGGTTTTAGACTTTTATTTTAAGATTTCTTAGAAAGAAATACTAAAAATTGTTGATATGGTTAGAATTTCAGAAAAAACGTTCCCCTTTTCAATCTTGTGCACTTTTTTTGGCAGCAATACCAACAGCAATGGTTTCATTCGTATATTTCCGACCACAACCAACCTTTTCCGAATACTTGGCGCACTGATTCAGTTGATTGCAATTAAAGTCCCCGCTCTCCGTCAGACCTTGCCGCTTTGGCAATGACGATTGCCAACCTCTTCGTTCGCCGCTGTCACAAAGGATCTAGGCCGGTCAGAGGTCATCTCCATACCGAGTGCGCTATCCATCAGACTGCGCTAACTGGAATGCAACTTCACGACCAAGCGCTTGATTTCGCAACAGTTACACACAATCTGCGGCGTTTGATCCTCTCGCAAGGACCCTGTCACAATAGCATGTTTGTCAAAAAATTACCAGTGTGGAAATTTCACATTCAAAAACGTACCACAAAAACGAATCTAAAAAAAACCCAAAGGAATGCGTTCTATTCATCAAAATGTCCAACCAATGAGCACTTCACATTCGGTCAGAGGGGGTTCGTGGTTCGTTAGGTAAGCGTTTTCCTCTTAAGGACATTTTTTCCTTTTTTTTTTTTTTTGGTTTTTTGCGTTTTTAACTACCCCCGGTGAGAGAGTGTGAAGAGAGCTGTCATCTCGTTTTGATGAGCGGTAGCGGTTTTGTTTCCACCCAAACTCACAATTGCAATGCAATTTAGTATTCAAATTTATTTTTATTTTCCCGTGTAGCTGAAGGCGATTTAAATGTCAACACTTCATCAGGAGTGGAAATGGACATGGGCATGGGATTGGTACGGGGGTCGTCTCATGACGACACAGAAACAATGAATGCGTCAGATTTTTTGTGAAATTTTCATTTCTGAGTTGTCACACTTTGACTTGCTGACAATTGAGTATTTAATTCGAAATTTGATATTTCTCTTTAGTTTGAATCAATGAAGGTCTAGTTTTTAGAAAATTTTGCAAAGTTGAAACTTAAGAAGAGGGAATTGGATTTTACAAAGGCGGGAACTGTTGGTAACATGATTGCAAAGATTTCAGTGTGAAGAGTGAACAAGAGTATGATCCTGATCAATGAACGGTTTCAGCAAGATAGAAAAGTAAACTGATTCGGCTTTCGTGCGTAACTTTTGTAATTTCTTAGACTGGCTTTAGCTCTTAGAGTGCCATTTAACATGGAGATTTGGCCTGATTTGA
The DNA here is from genome assembly GCA_905187475.1 of Syritta pipiens. NCBI lineage: Eukaryota > Metazoa > Arthropoda > Insecta > Diptera > Syrphidae > Syritta > Syritta pipiens. The sequence continues at coordinate 66,857,604 of LR994571.1, read as the reverse complement.
ATAGCTCTCTGAAAAAATGTATAAGAGCCTTATAGCTTCTGAAAAACATTGTCTAGTGTTCTTCTCTAAATCTCTTTCCAAAAAAGTAATCTATTATAAAAGTAAAGTAATGTATTATACACTAAACTTTGACTATCCTCGGCTTGCTGCTTTCAGTCCTGCGTCCGTGATCACTTGATCTGGTCTTTCGAACCGGCAGGCTCGGATTCGAGGACCCCTTTAGCTGGAGTGTTTGTGTCTATTATAGTCGACGGATTTTGTCTTCCACATCTTTGAATAGCTCGTAAAGATCACGGTTATATCTTCTTCCCCATTCGCCTTCCTCGTAGACATTCGCCGCAGAGTTTCTCGAAGGAGCCAAGGATCAGCTTTGCTGTTTTGCTTATAATCTAACTTTTAGCTGCATACAGTAGGACTGGCAGGATGAGGGCGTTCAAGGGCAGGCTGCTGTTTTTTCAGGTTAGATGTTTTAGCAGATGTTTAGCAGCAGTTGCTCAACTGCTTCACTACGACGTCGTTCGTGGAGCTTATATATGGCATACCTCGAAGTTTTACCTGTCAATGGTCTCATTTCATTTCAGATTGAAAAAATCACATGACCGCGCGTCTCCTTGCCACAGGTCATTGGATATTTCAAATGGCTCGGATGTTCTTGAGCCGAACTGCACGGTGCATCGAGTGTTGTTGAGCGTGGTTTGATAAGACCGGATCAGTTTTGTCGGGATATCGAATTCGGCCATCGCACTAAACACTTCTTTGCAATGAATGCTGTCATATGCGTCTTTGATCGATTGAAAGATGGTGCTTGTCACCCACCTTTTTCAAAATAAGTTAATTGGATCCAAACAGCCTCAAACTCTTCCATCAACAATAAGTCATAGAACTAAATGCTGTCGTTTGGAAAGGCTTACATTTTTCTATGAAAAAATATGGGCAAAAAAGTTATATCCCCTACATAATTTTTGAGAATCATCTAGAGTTTGTATTTTATGTTTACGATAAGAACTGCGGCCGAATTTCTAGAAGCACCATTTACTTACTGACACTAAAACGTTAAGTGAATGCTACGCAGTTGATAGACGGAGTATCTTTATAATGAATATAGACTAAATCAAAAAAAAATATTTTTCAAGTAATAACAGATACGTAGCTATGGTCTTCATCTTAAAAACCAATCACCCCACCTTTGGAAATCAAAATAATGACGCATCCCATCACCTAACTCTTGAGTCTCAGCCCACAGACATCCATACCCAAAGTTTCCTTTTTTTTCTCGATTCAATCCCATCTCGAGAAACGCACAATTCTTTAACGGTCTTCCTTTATGCAACTTGCGCACACAATAAAAAGTAATAAAAAGGAAAAACTCAGGACACAATTTGCAGGATAAGAAAAAAATGTTTTTCAATTTCCATACTCCTCACTCGAAAGGTCAAGTGAAATGTCAAAACCATGCATGTGAAGCCAAAGTGAATTTTGACTCAAACAAAACTTAATCCTATTGCTTTCCAACGAAAAAACTGTTTTTTTTTTTGTTTGCTTCCTGGCTCTGTGTCCCTCGTCCCTTTCGTCCTTTTGACAAGGGCTCTAGATTCAATTCGATTCCATTCGATTCGATTCTATCAGCCGACCAACGCGAACCCAAAAGAAGGAAAAAAAAACACCAACATTTCCCTGGAAGACAGACTACGCAACAAAAACTTAAAAAGTTGACATGTAAATTTCCCATCAACGGACAATAATTTTCTTAACAACAACAATCAGCCTGAAGAGGGAAATCCAACAATAAAAGGGGAGAAAAAAAAGAATGAAGAAGTGGAAGTGGAAAGATGCCACCCGAGCCCACTTAACGGTGATTTGCTCCAGTGACTTTTGAATTTAAGTAAAAGAAAATCGCAAAAATCCATCCTCAAACCTCGGACCCCCTTTTTCATTGACACTCAGGTGGGTCAAAGGTGACACGCATATCCACCCTGTATGCGTGTGTGTGTGTGAGGACGGCATAAGGATACAACTTTCTGTCCTTCGGTCCGGGGTGAAAATGTTCTATTGACCGTTATTATCCCCCAGGGGCTGTGATTGTTATGATTGCTTGGGCATGGAAATGATGGATTTAAGGACTCACATATGCATAAGGGATTGACGGTTGATGGTTGGCATGTGAGAGCGGGAGATCCTTGCAGATTTGCATCTGAAAGGGGATTCGATTTGTGGGCATCCCTTTTGCGTTTTCAATTTTTTTGCTCTGCCTTGCGTGTCGATGTTGAGGGGCGATAAGATGAGATAATTTGTTTACGCAAATCGGGAGAAGAAGCAATTGATTGTTTGTTGTCGTCGGTTTTTTTTTTTTTTTTTTTAGAAATTTGACATTCTTGTGAGAAAGGAGGTGATTATCCCTTTGCCGCTTGAGCGAGTGTGTGAATTGCCTTGGAGATCGGAACATGACGGTTTATTTTTTGACCCCACTGACCTCTGCGTGAACTTTATCCTCCTCGTTTGAAAATTTGGGTGGGAAATCCCTTAACTTCATCGATGCCTACGGACAGCATCATTATAAAGTCAAATTATTATAGAATTGGATAGTTCGATTGAAACTCAGAGGCCACATTTAAAATGCTTCCATAGCAACGAAGCCTCATTGCGACATTAATGAAAAGAACACACACCCTGTTTTAAAAATGTAATAAGCGTTCAAAAACACAAAAAAGTTGGATCAAATTTGACCCTCAAGAAAAAAGAGAAAAATGGTATCTCCAAGACAGCCCATGCCCCCGCATCGTCTCAGAAGCGTACTTGACACAAAATCGTAAACAAAAATTAATACCTTGCCCCACTCTCTCCCACTTTCCATTGATGAGTTCCTTAACACTTGTTTCTCGCTTTTTTCAAAAAAATTAAGACGAAGACTACAAAGAGCTTTAAGATCGTCCTTTGAAGTTCACTCCGCCACCTCACCACACCTTCATCACTGACACACATTTTTAATTCCTTTACACAAAAAAAAAGAAAGAAAATCTCAAACAGACGAAAAAGAAACAATTTTTTAATCCTACTTATGAACATTTTGTTGAGAGTTACATAAAATTCAAAAAACAGAATTCAATGGAATTTCGTGCAGCGAAACAATGTGATTCGTTTACGCGTTCCGAGGTGAGTCTCACCCAAAAGAGTGGTATGTATCTCTACACAAAAAAAACCTAAAACACGGTAATGGTATTAATTTAATTTATTAATTTGCCAACCTTTCTACCACCCACCAACGGTAGTCTTCTCCAACTCAGTGGCAACTTCAATGGCGCATAGGAAGAAGGATAAGAGTCCAGTTGGAGTGAATGGCGGGTACGAGAAATGCGTAAGGATAAAGCATTTTCTAAAAAGGCACGGCACGTGAATCCCTCGTTGTTTTTGTGTGAGTGAGTTGCGGGGAGGTGGAGCAGGTGGGATGTCCTGTAGGTACCTTTTTTACGCCCCAATTCAGTTAAAAAAAATTAATTTCTCGTAGAGTGGTTTCCATTAAAATAAACGCGCGTAGATAAGTTCACCAGGGGTGGTGGCTGCGTGGATTGTACTTTGTCCCGAAACGGATGCACAAGTAGCGAGCAGGGTTGCTCAAACTGCGTTTCTTAAATGGCGTACCTACAAGAGATGTGACTGGTCCATGATGATGAGTTAATTGAGTTGCATACAGCAAGGCGAGAATGACTCGAAACAGATCGCATTCATACAGCACTTCAGTGAAAAAATGGAAGAAACCAATAAAAAATAAGCCATCATTTTTATAACTAGCTTAATTGACGGATGACATTTTACACTAAACTCTCGATAATTTGAATTTCACGGCACCAGGAAAAAACTTCGAACTACAGAGGTTTACAAATTACGGATGTTGCAGAAAAAAGCATTCAATTATATTTAAACTAATATATGATAAAAAAAAAAGTAATCTTGACTTCGAATTTTAGAGGTAAGAAAGCCATCGTTTTCAAATTATAGAGGTTTATACGTTGTTTTGTACAAAAATAAATTCGAGTTAACGATGGAACCAAATTGGGTAGACTGTCTTCGAGAAGAATGCTTCGATTTAAAGAGGTTTTCAAACTATCGAGAGTTTACTGTATTTACAAACGATATCAAAATTGCAGTTACAGAAAAAAAAAATTTAATGATGATGATTAACCTCTTACGACGAATTTTTTTTTTTTTTCAATCAGCTTAGATTTGCTGTACAGTCACTTATTTGACGAATTGAATTTGATGTGTTCAATCAGCGATCAGCTGCAATTCTTTTGTTAATTAAGATTTGTTAAAGTCAATATGTTCCTAATGCAAGCGCCACGCATAGACATCTTCAGACTTTCACTGATATTACCACGATATTACAGTTTTAACCGATTGTCATATTTAAACATTTTTCAGTCTTGAAAATTTTTTAACACGTTGAATGCGATGGAGTACACCCGCACTAAGTTTGTTTGTAAATAGCGTGGCATTCAGTGTGTTGAATTACTTTTCGCAATTTAGACGAAGTTAAATCAGCATTTGAATGTTGGTGGATCGTAACTAACAAAGTTTTCTTATTCTTGAAATTTCGTTTGACAGTGATATTTCGAAGTTTTTCGTGTAGTCGTTATTTATATTAACCTCTTTGCATTATATGCTTTTCTCTGCACTGATTGTGATAAATTGTAATAAATAGAACATAGGGAGAATTGTTAAGTGCTAATTCACGTGCGGAATTAACTAATTTGATCTGCTTTTTTGTATGTTGTACAATTTAAGAATTGAGGAACACGGTGGTTCAAAGCAAGCGTCTAGGCGTAACTACAATATTCGATTTATTGTTTTCGTTAAAATTTTTGCAACAAAATATAGTCCGTTTGACATTTGATCAATGCCGCACTCCTATGGCTTAAGGCCTTAATGACATTTATGTCATTATTTTACATTTTACATTTGCATTTTAGAGTTTTTCATTTTATATTACTATTTGGTTTGAACACCAAATAAGAATCTTAGCACTCTATGTCGAAACCAAGCTTCTGCCTGGTCGTAGACAAAATGTTTAAAATAAAGTTTTCGAAAAACGAACTAAAATGCACATTGCTTTCATCATTGTATGATCAAAATCGAAAATAGATAAAGCAACGATGAGGCGTCACTTTGAAAGTGCTTTTTCTTATCCAGTCGCTTCCGGATGCCTCCTGCAGCAGTTCATAAAAAGATGCACTACAGAAAATAATTCGCAATAACCTAAACCTTTAATCTAAGCGCTGAAGTCTATATAGAAAATTTATAAAATCCTAAACGGAATCATTTTTTTTGTTGCCCTTAACTTAGCAGGATATTTCTAAAGGTGATAATCGCTTAATCAACTTACGCATCTTAATTCAAATTCCTTTGCTGCCGGTGATCGCTTTTAAAGGTGTAGGAGTGTTATAGATTCCTCACCCTCAATTTCTTTCTATCTTCTCACTGAGGACATTATTCAGATTCATCGTCTCAACACCAGGCCCGCGGTCCACGTCTTCGCAAACTCTGCACATCACGCAATAAACGTCGCACCTGACGTGATGGTCGAGTTGGGATTATTTTCCACGGGTTAGAGTTCTTTTTTTGCGTGTATTTCTTCTCCTTTTTTCCGTTGGAAAATGGCTCACTATGCGGTATGTGCGTAGCGATGTGAACGAAAAATTCAAATTAAAGCATTTTTTCCCTCCTTCCGACCATACCCGACCATGTCCACCACCACCCCTTCGCACGGCGAAATGGCCATTAAAATAATTCCCAGCCAAACAACCTGATGGGGCCGAGCGCGCAAAGGACAGGGCAATCCGACGCGCAACGGCGCTCCTGATGAAGGGGTGCGTACTTTATGTCCCGCGAATCCAATGAAGAGCGGCACGGAGGTGGGAGTGGCGGCGCTTCTGTAACCCGCGCCACTGGCTGGCCGGGGTGTAATTTTAAGGATATTAATTATTCATCTCGAGTGTAGTATGTACAAGAAGATTCCATTGCTAGCAGTGGTGGTCCAGAAAGGGGGACGTTTCCGTTATTTTTTGGATATTTTCCATCGCGAGGACTAGTTATCTCCTCTCTGGTTCGTTCGTCCTTTTCTCTTTTTTCAGCGCCGTTGTGAAATTTAATTTCAAAGCAAAGCAGAGCACGAGAAAAGGACTAAATCTGGGAAGATGGAAAATCTGCAGGACACGCAATTACACGGGCTGTAACAGTTTTCGTTTTTTTTTTTTTTCTTTCGTCCTTTTGTGTTGGAGAACACATCACTTGTTGGGCTGAGATGGGAAAAAAAAGAAACACGAAAAAATAGGCAACGCACTTAATTTTTTTTTTTCAACTCTCCTCCCTCTTCTCTGTCCATCGAGGAATGTTGTTTGGTGGTGTTCCACGTTGCCGAGGGCAGAGTTAAAGGGCAACGCGCAGAGAGTCCGTTAAAAGGATACGAAATTAACGTATACAGCTGTAGAGAGTTTTTCAAGGATTCTTTTTTTTTCTTCTCTTTTTTCGCGAAGTGCCGAAAGCAATTAAAATTTTATGACAAAGAAAGCTGCGAGGAAGTGCAAAATAACAAAAAAAAAAAAAGAAAATCATTATAATGCTTGGAAATTCATTTTTGGCATTTTCCATGAGAGGGATAAGCCCGCGGGTGGGGCGAAAGTTGAAGGAGGCCATCTTAAAGTCTTGGAGAAAATCTGAAGTTGCTCTCTTAAGTGGTGGAAACAATCGACGAATCTTGAGTCGCTAGAAATAGTTTTCATTCGAACATCTAATATTCAATCCTCAACACAGGACGAACTGAAACTTCTTCTAATTAAAATAAACTACTACAAAATGAATCTATAAGCTAAGCTTCGTGGCCTTAATTGACAATTGTCTGCGTTAAAACTATCAACTTTATAATGTGTTACTGATTCTAAGAAATAGTCAATGCTAGGCCACCGACTTTTTCTAGCTCAAATGTATAGCTCAAACTTTTGAATCCAAACCAAGCCACCCCTTTTATGAGTTGCTTATTTAAATAAATTGTGATAATGCGAGCAATTGTAATTTGAATTGCGTTCTTCAAATGCCAAATATAATTTTTCCAAGTAAAACCAAAATGGCAACTGCAGTATTCTTACAAGGAAAGTGCACTAGCTCGGGGTCACCGATTTTGATGAAATTTGGCATAGTGATAGCTCCCCTCTAGGATATTAATTTTCGGAAATGAAAGAGCGCAACACTCCACCATTTAGAGAAAAACGCACCTAAAGTTTTTCCAATCGCTCCTTATATCAAATTAGAGCGTACAAATTTCGAATCGACAAAAGCCTAGTGGCTGTGTGTTTGCTCTCTACACGGGAATGTTGGAGTTCAATCCCCGGCAGGTCGTGTTTTTTCTTTCTTTTAAGAATGGTCGGTTCAAATCCCGATTGTCTGCGGTCTGCTTTTTCTATTTTTTTTTATCCTGAAAATCAAAAAAAAAATCCTATAGGGGAGCTATCACTATGCCAAATTTCATTAGAATCGGTGACCCCAAGTTCGTGCAATCTCCTTGTTAAACGATAAGTAACAATATTAGATAGGGTAGGGTGGGATAGTTCGATCACTTTCCACTTGAATACCAACCTCATAATAATACAAGAACTAGGCTACTTTCACATGAAAGCATATATATCTGGGTTTTTTTTATAAAACTCTGAAAAATTAAAAATTGGCCTAGGGGCTTAAAAGTAGAAAAATGGCCTCCATAAAGGGCAAAAAGGATGAAAAATAAATATTGTTCTGATAGCTTATAAATCTTCAAATTCAAAAGGCTAAGAAAATCGCTGTATATGACAACGTAGATCGAGAGGTAGGAAGACGTTAAACGAGGAAAGGCTAGTAATTTTATACAACGTAAACTGACATGAGACAACGTAAATCGAAGGATTACTGTATACGACTTTGTGAACGTTGCAATTATAAAATACCTAATGAAACCTTTTTTGGATGTTGCACTTACTGAGTAGTTGCAACTACATATATTGGGTTGCATGAATCAAATAATTTGAATTTCGTTATATATTAGGTTGGGGAAAAAGAAATCTATTATTTTTGCGAACTTCAAGACTTTATTTAACATGTTTCGGATTGTCCGATTTGGGTCAAATATGCACCGTTTTGTTTTTATAATTTGTTGCCATTTTAAAGGTAGCTTCATAACACCTCTCTCATACAAGTCTTGGTCCTTATTGGCGAAAAACTCTAGTAATCGATTTTCACAATAATGGATTTCTTTTTCCCCAACCTAATATACTATGGCACGCATAATGTTAAAGGAGAGTTATAAGCGTTAATCAATGCTGGCGATTTAAAACTGCAAGAACACAAGTAGCCCCAAACCCTTTAGCACGCGCAAAATATAAAAGAAAATGTGAATTTTTTCTTTAGTCTATTGCAAAATACTCTATAAATAAAATAAGCCTAGCTTTACACAGCATAAGCAACATTCGTAGAGTAAATGAAAATATAAGTAAATGAATGGCTATTAATTACATGAAAGCGAACTAGTTAAAAATGTGATGCTTTAGCACACTCTTTTATTTATAAGCTAGTTAAGTTATTTAATTTTTTTTTGTCTATATAGAGTTTTTTTTCCATTTTTCTCTAATAATTTTCAACCTTTATTATACCTTTCCCTCAAAAGCCTTAGTTGCAAAGATTATTCAATATTCTGACCACTAAATATTAAGTAAATAACCCATAATATGTAACAAAAAGTACACTTATTTAAATAAATAAAGTTAAAGATAAAATAAATAGCTGCAATGTTTTTTAATGCAATGCCTGAATTCTTGGAAAGCATTTCATGATTTGTGATTCATTCAATTGACTTCATTTGATGACTTAGACTTCAGAAATCTGTCATATTTTTTAAGTCTTTACTGGAGCAGTCTTTACGACCAATCTATTGATTGCAAATCAATTGAATACAAGTCTTTAGATTGGCATCGCATTCATTTAAGTCATTGAGGACAAGAATTTTTTTTTCAGTTTTTGGGATTTCACGAACTTACGTACATTTTAAATCACAAATGTATTGGAAAATGAAAATTGAAACAATAAAAAGATGATGTTTGCTTGAGTTAGCATTTAAGTAGTTTGTAGATTTTTTAATAAATAAATAAATGTCTGGTCAGTTTTAGAGTTTTTTGTTAAGAAAAAATCGATGGGTGGGCTAAAGTTCTTCATTCATTCATTAACTTGCGTGATATGAAGCCATACAAAGAAAAAAGTAGACACGCACTGAGTCGATCTACTGCTTTTAAGGGCCCAAGAAAAAAGGCTTTTTCCTGGCTTTTCAGGTAGGAGCATCAAAAGTAATGAAAACTGTAACGATATCCGTTGTCAAAAAATCGTTTTGCTTGATGTTTGCTTGCTTTTTGGACAAGCAAGGCCAGACTACAGGGCTTTATTCATTTACCTGGCTCTCTGACTTCTAACTCTAGCTATAAAATCCTGAACCCTGAAGTAAATTTGAAAGTAGATATGGCCCTAATCCCCTGAAGGTAGAACCAAAGCAGATAGAATGGAGAACAAAAGGAACTCTGAGCTTCCTCTCTAACGACGGCCAACATCTGTCACGGCGATGGAGTGTCTCCTTCAACTTCTGACTCCGACAAATCGCGTTGCTAACCGCCAAAGTTTCAACAAGCAACATATACACCCACAGCGGCCAGGAGTCATAAGCAAATCCATGATTAAGTACCAGGACCAAAGTTTCATGTTTCATTACGCCATGAATGCGTAATGGATGACTTTCGTACTCGCTATCTCTCCGCACCTAATCCATCTCCAGCCCATTGGTCGCGGGTCATATCGTCGTGTCGTTGTGTCGCCGAGAGTCCTTCCGTCAGTTGCCTAATTTAATCTTGAATGGCTTCCACGAAACTATACACAATGGTCGACGCACGATGTGCTGGATTTGGTTCTTTTATTTTTCCCTTAAATTCATCTATTCACATTTCCTTTTTTTTGTTTTGTCATGTCACCTACTTACCATGGTCACAGGAATACTTCTTCTCCACTTCATCCACCTACACTCGACACGACGCTGTGCCGGCGAATCCTTAAAAGTGCCCACCTTCAAGGAATTTCAAAGTAGGTAGGATTTCTTCAAAAAAAAAAAATGTAAGTCATTAGAAAGTTTCCACCCGACCGTGCGGGGGGCCGACCGACGTGGGGAAGAACAAAAAGTGTTGCGATGCCCGGGAACCCATTTTGGAAAATTCCTTTCACCCAACCAAAAAAATAAAGGACACAAGTACAGCTTTCGAGAAAAAGAGAAATGTAAAGGAAGTTTGCTTAGGAAATTGCGGAATAGGATAATGAAAAAGAAGAAGAAGAAAAAAATCCAACAGCGACCAAAGTGATTAATCAAAGGACATTGTGTCCTTTATTTTGTGAAAGTTTTTTTTTTTCGTTGCAAAATCCTTAGAGTTCGTCATCGTGTCCTGTGTTTTCTTTTACGTTTTTTGTTTTGCTCTCCACTCAGGCACAGTGTTTTTTGTATCCTTGCTCCACCCCCAGGACCGCCGGTTGGTTGGGTTTTTCTTTTCGGGGTTTTTGTGTCACAGATTAAAAAGTTTTAAATGGAGTTAGTCGATAAGAGAAATTAATGTCATTAAGGTACCGCACAAGCACCGCAGACCGGAGCTGGTGGTGGCTTGGATCCTCTATCCTTGGCCGAAGGATAATAATGAGTAACTGGAACTTGGGAATTAGTTAATAACATGAGAAGGGCATGGTGGCGGGTAAGCTGTGTAGGTGCTGTGTGCTTTCTGCTTATTGCTCAAAAATCCATTATCACGTCAATAATTTTAATGGACACTTAGTGCTGGAGCAGAAGGGATGGTGTGAGACAATTCAATTTGCGAGACCGGCAAATGGTGGCTCAGCTCTTGAAATTGTCGCGTGCGGGGCAAAGTCACTGGTACGGTTTTTGGGAGGAAGGAACCAACATTCGAGGCAAAATAAAAAAATAAGTTGTCAACTTTAATTATTTACTCTTTCACATTTAAATGCGGCTTACTCCAATTATCGAGTCTATCATCTTTCTTGGTAAATCGGCTTTAGGCATTGTTTTTTTCAAGCAACAGGAGAAAACAGTGCGCTCATAAGTATCTACTTTTCACACCGACAAGAGGGCGAAGCTGTTCTCTATTTAAATTTCTGATGACGTTGTATTCATTGTAGTTAAGTTACTCAATCTCCAATCCCAAAATTTGAATTTCCTAGAGGTCATCCTTTCTGAAAAGGTACGAGAGCAATCAGAATGTTATTGCAATTAAGGCAATTTTCGCCAATTAAATTGCGAATTCCATAATTGATATGGAAATAAAGTGAAACAAATTGTGTATTAACGACTTTCTTTTTTGATAGGGTTCATCTATAAACTGAGTTAGCTCGGTCGCATGAACAGACTGTTAGAATTTGTAATGTCGCATAGATCGAACCGAACCACAGAAATGGGTAAGTACATATTGATTTTAAAGGGGTTTAAGAAACCTCAGAAAAAAAATTCTATCGATGTCGAATGGAACGATGTTTGCGACGCTAAGTGCTTAGACAGAAATACCTTCCTACTCTATCTACACGTCGTCCATACTCACATCGTTAAAATTCCTTCTAGACTCGTCTTCAATGAAGTTTGGACAGATGAAGCCACGTTTCTTCCACACACGGTTGTCTAGTGTTGGTGGGAGTCGAAAAAACCAAATCGCCTCGTAGCGTAACTCTAGTACCTACAAAGGTTAATTTTAGTTAGTCGAATTTTCATTCTCATTTTATGCATGGGCCAACTGGACAGGTTTTTTGCCAGAGCTGGACAAAGATTGACAAAAATTCAAATAATTCAATTTAAATTGTTTCAATATTCGATGGTAGTTAATATTTATTGATTTCAAAAAAATATTTAAAAAAATGTACACTTTAATTTTTAAGCACATTATAATTCAAATATTATTGTGAGATTTGAATACACAATATAGATTTTTAACTCTGGATCGTTGGGTTGAAATATTCAATTTTAAAAACTCCGATTGCGATTGAAATGTTTTTTTTAGAATCATTAAATACATTCTATGCTTGTCAGAACGTGGTGGAATGATTTTTTTTGCAGTAAACAAAACTTGGACGTCAGAGTAACCTGTTTGGATGCAATTTAAAATATAAATGCATCGACTTCTACAATTATCTCAAATCGAAGCTGTAACTACTTCGCCAAATTGCATTAAGAAACAAGTAATATGCAATTGAAGAACCAGATAATAAAAATTTATCGTCGATTTTATTTTATCCTACCTTTGGTTTTTATTGAAAAAAAAGTGTACTGCGAAAAAGATGTTCTTTTTTCACCTTTGTACTCTTTTTGGTAAAAAAAAGATACGATACGATCATGTTTTACTTTTAATTTTAATTTTTAATTTGAAGTTCTACACAAAAATCTTTTTCCATCGTCGGAAAATAAGACATTTGTACAAAATACAATGGACTTCGCAATATATAGTTTTAGCACGTCAAACATAGAAGTGAAAATTAAATGATGGTGGACATGTTATGCTATGGAGCTGCGTGGCTTACAAAGGAGGTTGGAGCCTGACTTAACCTTATATAAAATCCGTCAATTATTTTAGATCAATCTTTTAAGCAAAACTGACATGAATACTGAATTTTTTGAGGAAGGGCTTCATTTAAGTCCTGAAATTTTCTCAATCTTATCGATTCGAAGCCGAAGAAATTGCAAACCATTATCAAAGCAAATATTAGTTGGTGTTGTAACTTATTTATTTCCATTATTTTTCGTTCACATACTGAAGTGTGCAAATACTTTTTTGTCTCCAAATTCGTTGTTTTTTCTGCTCCGTTCAGATGTTTTATTAATTTTTTGAAACATAAAATTTTCACAAGACATTTCACAACATTGTTACTGAGTGATTCCATTGCAAGTTTTCAATGACACAACTTAATTTTATTTGTTGATGTAACTTTCATCTTTTTTGTTTGTTTTTTCCTTGCATTTTACTTTTTATCCATTAATCTTTCAAAATTCATCAACTATATTTTCTGAAACATTACATTGCTTCTTTTTAGTACCAATAAAAAATGAGCCAAATTTCCATATAAAATATAATTTGCAATACAACTACTCTAAAATTATCTATTTTAGGACCGATTCAACCAATACTACTCTTCAAAACTTGATTTGTTTTATGACTTTTGTAAAATTGGGCGCATTATCACACGAAATATTCAAAATTCAAAAAAGTTATTTTCCATTCATGATCCCATTCCTGCTTGTAAATTCTTAATCTTAATCACCCAGGTGACTCAAAGTCACAATATTAGAAAAGTGCTTAATATTTTTCGAAATAACATTGGAACATATGGCTAAAAGTTGGTTTTTCATTATTCATTTAGATTGCAAACAGTTTTAATAAATCCATTTGTAAACTGTTTGATTTGCTTTTTTTTTTTAATATTGAGTCAATTAGTTCATAAGGTACATACTTAGCATACATCTGATTTTTCTCAGTGTTAGTTGCATACGTTTTTTTGGTATTTGCAACACGTTTGTTTTGGAGCGTGGATTATTCAAGAGACTTCATCGTTTGCTCTTTCTAGATATGTCAGCCTTGTCGAACGACACTATTTCACCAATGACATGCTTAAGTGGCCTTGGTAAAAGTCAAGGGTGACTGTGAGACACCGCCTGGGAGGAAAATTGGAAACAATAATGGCGGTATATACTTTTTACAGTAGTACATCCCGATTTTTTATTTTTTTTTGTTTTCATTTCTACGTAGTGTTTCCGTAGAGAAACTAAGTCTATGAGTTTCTATTGATTTGCTTTCCAGAATTTTGTAGAAATCACTCTCGAAACTGAAATGGTGACCCAAATTCACCATTTTAAGTTAGAATCCTTCAGATTTCGCCGTTACTGATTTACTAAAAAATTAGATTCACTAAAAAATTAACACTACTTTTGGAGCTGTGTTTTTTTTATTTAGAAGCTTAAACTAAAAGGACGGAACACTTAAGGTTCATCTTTCACCGTCAATCCTTTTCGAATTTTCAACTTGATAGCAGCGTCAAAACCATGTTGACATCATCCCATTACATTAATCTCTCCAGCGCACTGCATTTTCAAAGTGCTTCGACTTCAACGTGAAAAGGCTTAACTTGTCCGAAAACACTTTGTTCTAGACGCAAGACAACAATTGCCGTCATCGCTCCTCCGCTGTGTGGAGCTCCACCCCGTGACTAGTTTGCATTTGTTTATGCAGCAAACACACCCCAAATTACCGTGATTCATCTCTCTCTCTTTCTGTCGTTCATTACATCTCAACGACAGAGAAGCAACCAAAGGTCCTTTTGTATGAATTTCAATTGAATCCACCACCCGGTCAAACTTTACACAGGTTTCGTCCTTTGATTCGCCTCCGGAGAGAAGAATCTCCACCCGCATTGGGGGGAACGCGTGGCTACAAAAGACCGCATAATCAAAATCAAAATTATGCAGGAATTTAATTGCGGAGTCTGTTTACTCAACCGCATCGCTGCCTTTAACGCACAAACACAGAGCGCTTCCACTCTTTTCCTTGTGTCAACTCGGCAGCCCACCCCCCTCGACTGAATGCCGTCGTATTGATTGGCAGTGGTGATTCTTTTGTCCTGTCGTGATTTTATTCGGTTTCGTTCTTGTTAATTTAATGAATGAGAAGAAAGAAAACAAAACAAAGTAAAGTAAAGAAAGGAAAAGATTTCACTGCCTGTCGCACCCCCGCGTCATATTTTGCGTTCGTCATCTCCCAGAGCACCTCACCACCACGTCGACCACACCGATTTTGGTGGTCGAGGACACAATCATCAGATACGAAAAGCGGTTTGAGAGATGGTTCTCCCTTAAAAAAAAAAAGAATTTATCGGGTTGCTGTTGGGTGCGTGTTTTGTTTTCCTTTCAGGACAACGACGGGTCCACTAATGGATGCCGAACAATGGCGGTTAAGTGGGAGGAGTGGGCAAAAACTGGACGCGGTTTTCGAAATTCTCACGGACGGAGGGCGAAGATTTTTGTGAACTAGTTTTGAATCTCGAAATGGGTCAGTTGAATAGTGAAAATTAAATTTTGGAATTTTCATAGACGGAGATAAACCTTTTAGCTTTTGGAATCACGCTCAGCCACCTGTTGAGCCGCACTGTCAACAGAAAAGATTAGTTTGTGACTGACTATGCAAATGAGTAATTGCAAAGGAAATTGGTTCTGAAACTACAGTGAACTCTCGATAGTTTGAATATCATGGGACGAAAAAAAAATCGAATTCGAATTAACGAGGGGAATAATTGCATAGGTTTTCTTCGATTTTCAGAGATTTTTTCAGGGGGCTGAGAGAATTTTTCTATTTACAGCGGTCCGAATTATCGAGATTTTACTGTATTTAGCTGGAAGGAGAAATCCATGTTCTTCATCAGTGTCATCAGTGTAGACAAAGATTATTTTAGAACCACGACAACATTGCTCTATGCAGTGATCCTTTTTTTCTGCTAAGATTTTTGATTTGATCTGAATCTTTCAAATCTAGGATCCTTCAAAACTTTCTTCCTTTCTTGGAAAACTAAATTTCACGAAGGCAAGGGAATCATAAATTCTAAAAAAATGCTTGTGTTGATTGCTCAGAGCTCCGACATTTGTACCTAATTTTGTAAGTCTTTTAGGGACACATTATTTTGCTTAAAGTTTCCATCAGTTTTCCATGGCCGCATGGAAGGCGTCGGTTTTTTCAACGTAAAGCCATTAAGTCCCAGCCTCTCCAAAATATTTTATTCCACTTATAACCCATAGCCCTCTTAGTATCACCACGAAATCGTATCTTCATCACAATCCTTCATGAAATCACAATGTATCCTTCCGTCGGTGCGTCACACATTAATAGCGATCTAATAAGTGTGAAATTCGCGTTCAGCGCCCGGTACTCACGTCCCTGACTTCAGCTCCAACCCCTTCTGATTTTTTTGTGAACGCTACACGCACGCACCCTTTTCATCCCCCCAAATCATCGTTGCAAATCATCATCGCGAATAAAAAGGAAAATCATAATCAAGGATATGTGTGCCGTTCATATGCGTGTGTCGCGTGTGTGTGTGTGTGTGTGCAGTGACACTGCCTCCCCTGGAGCGTAATGTTTTCATCCTGATTAAAATTTTAATGCACACATCCCGCCGCCGCCGTCGTCGCCGGTACGTGTGGAGGCACTGAAACAAGGAGCACAGCTTAAAAGTCCTTCATCGCACCCAAAGTGTGTGTCTCTGTGTGTGTGGCATGGTTATTCATATGAAAGGAATTCTTTTCTTTTCTTTTTTTCGTTGTGGGGCGGGGGAGTTGAACCCGCCTCGGCAAACACTCGGCGCCGCTCGCGTATAATGATAATAAATATGCGTGCAAAGTTAAGAAGCGATAGCTACCTTCCGCTGAATCGACGAAGACGACGACGACACGTCCCGGTACTGAGAATGATGCGAAGGGGTTGCAAGCCACCTCCAAAAGACACAAAGACGCGAAGCACACGCCAAGGGGTGCTGTAATGGCAAAACGAACGAACGAGTGCGTGTGTCGCCCGCGATCTCTCAGCCCGCGTAATGAACGAAGTATTGCATTACTCTCATTTAGGATTCATCCATCCGCCGCGGCGTCCTCCCCCACCCACAGTCTCCAGCGAACGCGTATTTGCCTATTATTATTTTAAAATCTAATACAACGGCGCACTCACACACACCTACAGCTTTTGGGTGGCCATAAATAATTCCACCCCTTGCCGGAGTAAAGTACAACGAACAAAAAAAAATACATTTGTAAAAATTAACTGATGGGGTACGCGATGCTGAGAGTGAGAGTGACAGAGAGAGAGATATGAAAAGGATACACGGCAGCCAGGATCACCCGAAAGTTACGCGGAGTAATAACAAATGGGAAGCCAAAGAAGAAGAGGAAAAAAAATTTG
Organism: Syritta pipiens; assembly: GCA_905187475.1. Classification (NCBI taxonomy): domain Eukaryota; kingdom Metazoa; phylum Arthropoda; class Insecta; order Diptera; family Syrphidae; genus Syritta; species Syritta pipiens. Next base: position 66,840,571 of record LR994571.1, on the reverse strand, counting down.
CATATCGCGTATTTTTTATTTTATTTTTCGTTACTCAGTTACTCAGTTACTCTCACCCCTCGAACGCAAGGATACCTGATGAATTAGAAATTTCATGCCAAGGGTTGTTTTTTACGAGAGACACACAGCACAGCACGCGGTAGCGTATTTCGTTGAGTTTAATTGGAAGTTGAGCTTTAATTTTCGAAATGTATTTGATTTAATTTTTAATTTTTTGTCTTTGAGTCAGGCGCAGTTTGTATCTGTTCGAATTCGTGTATCACCAATGGTGTGGGGGTGCTTCTTTGTCGTGTGGGAGGAGAGAAAGTTGGATGAGAGGGAATTGGGTTGGATTCAACCCTTTTTCAACCAATTGCTGGTATCGTTGTCATCATGCGTAAAGCGTACGGCAAAGGCAGACAAAGGACACTTAGGCTAAGGGCTGAAGGTCGCTCTTCGGATTGGTCTCGGGTAAGAGGGGCTTTAACCCTTTCGTCGATTGGGTGGGTGGTTACAGTGTGCGCTGCGCAGTTCTGTTGAAAACTCTTTGTTTTTTAAGATGTTTTTGAGTGGTTGCTCACTGGCAGAAAGGTTGACGGGCCAACCCATGCCTCTCAGGTTGTTCCAAACATGAGAATTGCAAATACATGTTTTTTGAGGTACTCCTAAATTTACCCAGCCCTAAAATAGTCTTTTCCATAAAACTTCTAGAATCATCTCTCTTTTAGTTAAGCTACTTATGGTACTGAAATATCGGATCGAACTCGTTTTCCTCTAATTGAGCTCTGAAGAGGCTTCTTTGAGGGCTTCTACCACGGACAGATTTGATAATTTTATTGCATGTACGCTAAACTCTAGATAACTCGAATTTCATACGACCAGGAGAAAACTTCGAATTATAAAAGTTCTTGAATAACGGAGGGTTCAGAAAAAAATATTGCTCACTTTCGTCACGCACGCATTTCAACTAACGATTGTTGAAGAAAAAAAAAGTAAACTTGACTTCGAATTGTAGAGGTAAACAAGCTATCATTTTCGGTTTTCACATTGTTTTGCCCAAATTAAATTCCAACTAGCGAAGGGATTAAATTGCATAGTTTTTCTTCGATTTACAGAGGTTTTTTCAGAGAACTCTGAGAATGGTTCTACTTTCAGAGGTTTTCGAATTATAGAGGTTCGAATTATCGAGAGTTTAAAAAATTCAAAACTTTAGCTTAGAGTTTAGAACTCAAACTTTCTTAAATTTCATTATCGACAGCGATCGCTGCTAGATTTTGCCTAGTTTTTGAAAATCCCATTACTCTTTAAATTTATCTAAAAACTTCTCAGCTGTAAATACGTTTTTTTTGTTATAATTTGTACCTTTCAGTTTCTGGCAATTTTAGTTACGAACATTTAGTTAACTGTAGAAAGCCCTTGCTCGTCTTCACTGGAATTGCTTAAGTTTGATTGCAGGTCACTTTTTTCTAAGCCCGCAAAGAAGAAAGTTATTTAAAGTTATTTTTTCTTAAACAGAATTGAAATTTGAACTGAAACTAAATTTGATCCGTAGTTCGACTTAAGTAACTCATTGGCGATATCGTTGACTAAACCTGTCCTAACAAATTTGCTTGTCTTATCGTTCCACGTGATCTCATGTGTTTCAGAAATTTGTTAAAATTGATGCGAATTATATTTTTTTTAAATCAAGAATCTCAAGAAATGGGCTCAAAAAAGTTTTCTGAAGATTAAGTGAATAAGAATAATAAGTTTTTTTGTGAAGCTGTGCAAAACAAGTGGCGTATACTTACAAATCCAAGATTCTTGATGAGATTGTAGCCTTCATTTGGGCCCCCATTGTCAATGTCCAATTTAGACGGCTACAGGCAGTCGTCGATTGTCTCCAGTCTAATTATAAAGTATCTGTAGTTACATACTTTATCTTACGAAATTCTGCTTATAAAATATTTTGGAGCTACTAGTTACATATGGAGGAATTCATATTCAAGCAAAACTGCGACCGTCTTGCAAGGGATTGCGCATCATAGGAGTTGACAACTGCGTTCATAAAAGCATTATGACTATCACACTGCGATCAAATTTGCAGTGATTTTGTTCGTGCTACAGAACATGAATATGACGATTTTTTTTTCGCCGCCTGCTTATTGCAAATATGAACTCACCCAATTTCTGTCAAAATTTTTCAAAGCTCAATCAAGTTAAATTTTGCCGACTGTGCTTGGTGACATTTAACAACTGTGGTGTATCAAGTTCCTTCCTCACAGCATCGCCTCACAACCACAACCAGACCACGCATATTCTCTTCGTCCTCGGCCATTATTCGATTATTTACGTCATTTGTGATATTTACGATTATTCACTCTCGCACAGGGTGACGACTGTGATAAATTATTCTCTTACCGCAGGCCTCCAGAAAATACGGTCCATGTCAACCGTCAAACAATCAAAGTTGTCCCACTAATTGATTTCGACATAATTGTTACTGGTTTTTCTTTTTTCACCCGAAGCCTGTGTTTTTGGGGTTGAGCTGTTGTACACCCACTCTGCCACATCGCCCACCCACACTGACTACCCCTATCAATGGTGGCATTAATAATCGATTAAGCTCTTTACACTCGAATAATCCACACGAAGTAGAGCCGACGACAACGACAAATGAATTATACACAACCAGGTGTACACATACGCTCATACACATCGGGCGTATCCTGACACCGACAGGAAGCAGGAGGAAAAAAAAAAGCAGTACGGTGTCAGTCTCATCGGCCAAATCATTAATTAGGGGTATCCGCTTTTTGATTAATTTACCACATGCGGAATTAACGCAGAAACGTTTTGTTTTTGTCTCGTTTCTCTTCGACCTCCGACCGTCCCATGAATCCTTGGCATCCCTTCCGTCGGTGATGATTGCAACTGACAGGCGCTTTCTTGGAAACACAACACCGATTCGAGGTTGTTAAATTCAGTGTAAATGAGCAATCGAAGCTCAACTGAGACGGAAATTTTTAATTGCCACACGGCCTCAAGAGGATCTTCGTCAGATCTTGGTCCCTTCGTTTGCATTGCTTTGAGTTTTTCTTTTCTTTTTCTTTTTTTTGTGTGTGTGTGTTTTGTTTTCGTTTTTCTACGGCTGGCTACACAGCCGCACAAAGCGAATGAAAAATGGAAAAGTTTTTTGGTCGAAAACTTTTCTCTTCTTGAGTTTTTCTTTTTTTGCTCTTTGTCCAAACAAAGAGATGCAAAGTTTTGTTTACAAAAATGTTGAAACTCTCCGGAGTGGAGAGATATTCAATTAACGACAGAAGAACGGGGGCTGATTGGGGTCAGGAGGAGAAAGGAATCTTGTCACAAGCAGTCGTGACAGGAAATTACTCGGTTGAGTGTATTTCTTCCTCGCTGATTGTGGTGAATTTTGAAATAGGACTGAAGGTTGTGGTCTATTTTGTTGTGAGGCTTACTATAGACGAGCGTTTTCAATCAGAGGACCTTTCTAATATACACTATCAATAGTTTTTGATGTGGCCTCACTTAGGCTGTTCGCCTTTTGAATCTAACAAAGAGAGTGGCCCTGGTATCAGTGGCTTGGTGCGCTTTACCTCTGTTGTCGTCGACGTTAAAAACACCGCTTTAGGCTTAAAAACTTTTTAAAATCTTGAATTGGGCTGAATAGAATGCATGCTTAACTATTTGAAGGTAAATATTCCAACCTTATTTTCGTTTCAGATACCTCAACTTGTATCCATTTGTTGGATTCTCGTTGGACGTCCATTACTGATCACTCCTCATTTTTAAAGTCATATGAATGTCTTCTAGTGAGTTCAAGATTTTTATCAGAAAGGTTCTTATCTTGAGTCCTTGTGATACTTCTACTACACATGATACTACATAGTACAACAGATTCACACTGACCGAGAACTTTAAAGAAGTTCAGGACAACGGCTAGCAATTCTTTTCTACGTTTCACAGCAATCCAGTCGTGTGACAAAGACTGTTCCTTCTTATCAGCTTACTTTTTAGACGAGTAAGAATTTACCTGGCAACGGAATATTTTGAAATAAAGACCCAAATATAATCAAATACAAAAAGTGAATAGAGAACTTTATCGGAAGCACTGTATTCATGAACTGAGACGAACCTCGTAAACAATCCTTTCAAACAGGATTGCGCTGCTGTCTACTCAAAACTCAACTGAAGCTCTTGTCTCCTTCTTTTGGCTTCTTCAACCCCCAGACTGTACCTAATTAACCTTCACTGCCGCCATATTTAATTTTATCCTCAAGAAAGGACAGAAAAAAAGCTCATTGACAACGCGGCCCCTGGCCAAATGATGTCAAAAGCAATATTCCGTTGCTCTTCCCCCCGTTGCCCGACGTACTTTCTAAAATGTCAACACAACAACCGCAAGGACTTCAAAAAAAGCGACTAAAGTAAAGCGAGAGCTATACCCTTTTCCATTTCTTGTAGAGGAGGGAAGCAAAATGAAACGAAAAAAAAAATCTGAAATCTTTGAAATTATCAAAAAGAGGAGGAAAAAATCCTTTTCTCTCCCTCGTTTGCTTAGTTAAGAGGTTTCTTTTTTTCTTTGCGTTGCTTGTACTCCTTCAAAAGCTCACAGGATATGCTTTGAGGCAAATTAATTTACCGGACGACCCTTCATTTTGATGAGGATCCAGCCGACACACACACTCACAAAAAAAAAAAGAAAACGAACTTCCGTCGACTTTGATTTTTTCAGCGAGCGAAAGAATCCTTGAGGAGCTCTAAAAGGACGCACTTGTGTGTCGTTTTATCACAGATAACCAACCCACCCCGCGTCCTGTTAGTTTGCTAGCTGTTGATAGCAGACATAAGGAGTTGAGTTGAGTTGAGAGTTGAGATGCGAGAGTCCTTCTTTTCAATCAGCCAACCGGAATCGCCTCGGGCCGTGCTGTACAAACGTCGTCGGCTTGTCCTTTTTTTAATTACTTTCCTGAACGTTAACCGGCCAATGCGAGCAACGGAGTTGTTGTCTCTCACTCACTCGTAGCTGAGAGAACGTTGCACGTCAGGATGAAATTAAAAGTTGAAAATTTCCATCAATTAGTTCGGCAGGACGACGAATGGGATCGAAAACTCCTTTTAAATCGCTGAGGAGAATTCAATTATGTTTTCTTCTTTTTTTTCGTCTGTGTGTTGCTGAGTCGCCCTGAAACTTGAAATATAATTCGATTCGCCTTGTTGCGATTAAAATGGTGCGTGTCCTTATCAATCGACGAGCTGGCTTGATAAATTAATAATTTCCTAATTGCTTTCAGTGGAATTGTATCCTCGCTGGAGGAGGGAGGCAAGCGTTTTAGCGCGTAATTCGTATTTGAAACTCGTCGTCGACGTTGGCCATGCTCATCAATTATTGAAGACTACTCTCGCGCTCGCCGTCGATTTCGCTCTCGCTTCTAAGCCGCTTGAAGATGATTGACATAGAAAATAGTGAACGTTGGACGGGGGTCAGAAACGAAACGAAAAAAACGCCATTAGAACTCAAAAATTAACTTCAAAGGAAATAATAAAAAAAAAGGACACCGGGGATGGGGCCAGAGAGACACGAAGATGTGTTTACTCGAGTCGCAGCGGCGAATTCATTGGAATTAAGACGTTTATTGCCAGGTAGCAAGGTAATTCGTTAGCTGCGGGTGGTAGCGGGCGAAAACTCATTAACTTAGATCAAAGACACAGTTTACTGAAAAATACACAAAAAGAATAACAAGAGGAATACACCCGAAGAATCATGTAAACAAATTTTGCTGTTTTTTAAATGAAATTGCCATTCGCCAGCTGGTTGGGAGAGTTCAGAGGACTAATTTCAAAAATTTCAGAAATGATGGTATCAAATTAAGAAACTTTTTTTTCTTGTCTTTGGAGGGTCTATTTGCTTTCGGTGTAATGGAGAAGGGTGGTGTGCAGGGGGTGGCCGCTTTAGGGGCGTGCCAACGGTGCTGTCATGGAGAGGGCTCCGTGTCCACTTTCACAACGCAGTAAAGTGAAGCCTTGGAGGTGCTGCTTGAAGATCGACCACTTCAATTTCTGGAACTGTGCAAGTTTAGCAGTGGTTGGGCAACATGTAAGCCTGATATCCATCTAAAAACTCGTTTACAAACCAGTTATGATAACCAAAAGTCGTGTATAAAGAGGGGTGTAAGAAAAAAGCCGGACTTTTATGCCATAAACTTGCTTTTTGTATTTGACCACTTCAAAAATGTCAGAAATTCTGAGATTTTCTTTACCCTCTGTGACTGATCTGACTCAATTTCCATAATTTCTCTGGTGTGGTATGTTTGTATATTTGTTAGAATATAAAAATGTTAGCAATTAAAAAGACCGAGAATAAGAAAACCCGAGTCAAAATTGAAACCATATCGGGACTACTAAGTTTTTTTCATTTTTTGGTGTCTGTTAGACTATGTTAATCGCAGAATGTCAAAAATCATTAAAATTCATAAGAACCTAGCTTAAATTCAACGTTAATTTTGACTGAAGTAGGAGCATAGAGAGTGCTGTCGCGCAATCATCTTAGCTTTGTATTGGAGTTCACAATTTGTCCTTAACCTCAATAGTCTTTAAGCACGTGAACTTACTAGTTTTAATTTTCTGTATGCGCAGCAACACCTACTCCTGGTCTTTAAATCTGCGATTCCACAAGTTCAAGTTGTCCTGCAATTTACTTTCACGAGCAGTTTTGAAGAAAGGCTTTTTATTTAGTAATTCATATCTTAATGTTTCCCATCGGTTGATCCTTCTTAAGATTACTCTCTTATTAAAACAAATGGTTTCATCCACAAGACAGCCATTACCTTTTAATTTGAGGATAAAAACCAACTGCTGCCAATTATGTTTCAACCATTTTTTGTTGGTCTTAAACTCATGATTCTTAGATAAAGCGTATTCCAAAAATAATCTGCGTAATAGCTCCTACAGGCCCAGAGCAAAGCTTTTCCCAAATAAAGGTAAAAGCAATAAAGTATATTTAATAAATCTTCTAAGTTGTCATTTTAGCCACTAACAAGTAAATAAAACTACTTCGAATTCGTGTTGCAGCGACGTCCTAATGACTTATGTTTAGTTGACAGAAGTGTACTAGAAGAAGTTTATCAGTAACTTTGGACAGTGACTCTGTGAGAACTAGGCGACGGAAATTCTCTGACAAGACAGCTCTTGGTTAAATTCAATTGTACAAACTTTAGTTCATCAAAAAAACTGACTTCCAGTTGCCAATGAGCTTCTACAACGCTTGAATAGGCACATCTTTCCATACACTTTCTACCGCTTGTATAGTGGTGCAAATTGTTGCGTTGGCAACAGCTAAATAGTCTGTCAACTCTCTCCAACAAATTTTCACATAAGGTTTAGGTCAGTGGACTACTCCTATCAAATCAGAACTTCGATTTTATTGGCATTAAACCAGGTTTTGGTGAATGTTTTCGATTGCTGTTCTGTTAGAACCATCATATTAACAGCATTTTCTCCTCTGTTTAGACCAAATCAAAATTGAATTGATTTAAAAGACTGATTTTATTCAACAATTAGAGAGACATTTCCGAACTAGCGCTTTCTCTCCACCCCATTATAACATTGCAATGCAGTATCCCGCATACATTCTCGATCCTTCCAGGCTCTTTATTCTTCCGTCATCCAAATTTGTATATACTTGGATTCGTAGAAAGAAGCTCGTTTCATCACCAAGCAATCGCTCAATTCAAATGTTTTAATACAAACGCTGTTCTCTTGTGGCCATTGTTTATTAAGAATTTTAAGCTGGGTGTCGCCTGAATAGAATAAACTTTATAACCCTTCTACAAAACGGCTTGAACAAGTTGATTTTTAAATATTGATGGATGATTTATAAGGATTTCATAGTGAGATTGCTATACTCCCTAGTCGTTTTCGTGGCTTTCCCATCAGAATGTTTGGGTTGTATTATTATCAGTTGCCTAATGCTATCGTAACAATCGCGATATTACAAACCTAGTTGTTCCATATACACATATAGCTAATCCTCCATAAGTGAAATCACTAACAAATTTTTGCATTAAAACTTCACTGCAATTTTTTCGAGGCCTTTTTGTTAAAAGATTGGTTACAACATAATAACTCTTAACATTTGCTGTGCTAGTGCTATTGTTTCGTCCGACACGGTATATTCATACTCTTCTGCTTAAAGCTTGGATAAAATAAGAGATGACTTAACGAAAGAACTTCGCTGAAACATAGTGGATCATGTACACAGAACGCACTGACTACTACCAATATACAATGAACCCAGAACCAGCGTTAAAGACATTTGAGGCTGTCATTCTTTCTTTTGCTGGATCCTTATCGTCACAAACATGCCACTAGAATCTTCTTTTTACTTGTTGACTTTTTTTTGAATCGATTGTGGAAACTTCTACTATCAGAACTAGAAACTAGAAAACTATCAGAACTCATATCGCCACTTTTTCTAACTCAAGTTGCTAACTCAACTCAACAACACAGCCCGATCTTTCTACTTTTAAATTTCACGAAAAAATCATTTCACCTTCGATTTGAGATTTCCTTTTTTATCGTTGGTCCCCACCCACCATCGGGCGTCTCAAATCCGGGCACGCGCTTAAAACTGATCCATATCATGACACCCTAAATTAAATTCCAACCACCACCACCACAACGACGAAAAAACCCATTTGCACTCAGAAAGAGTGAAAAGCATCTCCTTGTTTCGTTGTTCCGCCGCGCGAATAAAACAAAACTTTCGTATCGAGTGGGTGGCTGGTGGTGCTGCGAGGAGGTTACGATTCCAACACCCCTTCTTCACTTGAACGCACAAACGAAGAAGGCATGACACAAAAATTCGTCTTTAATAATTCTTCCCTCTAATTTTTTTTTCTCCTTCCTCATCCCCCACCGTCGGCAAAAAAAAGAAGAAACACAACAACAAAAAACGAGCAAAAGGAAACCGTGGTTGAGATTGAATGGCGCCTTCGCGGTCTTACCATCATTAAGGATAATTCTAGCAACCGTACAACGAGATGGCAACAACAAACCGCGGTGGTGGAGTACAAAAACAACCCCCGCCCTTCCGACCGTTGTTTTTACCTCGGCACTGTGGGCCAAAAAGGAAACTCTGCACCCCATCGCGGTTCGCGACATCTTACGGTACACAAAACTCTTCTCGACTAATGGGCATCAGAAACTTTTAAGGAATTTTCCATCTCGCTCTCACCCTCTGTCGCCTTTCAGGGTCCTTTTTTTCCACTTCATCTTAACATTTTCTAATTTCCATTAGAAGAACGCGGACGACAAGGATGTTCGGCGGTGGGTGGATAAGACACAGATAAAGGATAGAAGAAGGGAAACGACAGCTTTTTTCTTTTGGAAAAGAAGAAAACCGAAATTCTTTCTTTAAAAAATCCTTTTACAGTGCCGAGCACTTAAGCACGAACCTCCTTTGTCTCCTTTCCACTGCCTCTCTATTCTCTCTGTTTCTCATTTTTCGTCCTGCCATCGTCGGCCTGCCACCGTCGGCCTGCCACCGTCGGCCTGCCGGGCTGTCCATTGAATATCACGAGGTCCTCCAATAATTTATTCTTGAGAAAATGTCTGCGTACTTTGCTGTAGAGATTAAATAATGAGCGTAATGAAAATAAATAATGGAAATGGAAATTCTGGAAAAATATAAGAATATCAACCCTGAGGCCGGGTGGATGGATCAGACTGTGTCAGGAGCCTATGTACTCCGAATTCCATTTGATGCGGGGTCATAAGTGCTCAAACTAAACTCCTTCGCGAGTCCAACCAACGCGTGTGGAAGTTTTTCAGGGGTCTCATCATGTAAGACGACAATCTTCTGACTATATCGGTTGAACGATAGTTGTGATTCACGTAAGCTTGAAAAACCAAAATCGTTTTCTGCTTCACATAAACCGATAATTGCCATTTTCTACTCTCGACTACGGTTTTTGACGACAGCTAATTTGGTATTGTTCTCAATCAAACTGTATAAATTTGTGAATTAAAACAGAAAAATATTAAATTGAATGTTAAAAAGAATATATTGTTTTTTAGCATTATATTTTGCTTTAACATAAAATGTCTTTTTTATTTTGCGCAATCGGTCTACAATCATTTAAAGTCACTCCAGAAACTATTGTTTCTGTTTCACGAAGGAACAAATGTTCATAGAAAAAAAAAACTAAAGCAATAATCATATATATAATACATATCATACTTTTTATTTTGCCTGTGTTAAAAGTTGATTGAAACGACATAAGCTGGAACACAATATCGTAATTTTTAACAAAGATGCCTTCGAAAATCTACACTAACTTTGCATTCTAACCTCCATAAAATATTCGCTCACCCTCACAATAACTCAGTTTCAAGTTCATGAAGAATCCTATTGGTCCACATTTTTTAGAATAATGCGTAAATTCGGCAAGGAGACGCGCTGATTTCTTCAATCTCGTGCTAAAGCAAACAGGCCAAAGTTAACACGGAAGGCACTATCTTCAACAAGTCGGTACAGCTGCTACGCATATTAATATTATCGCTTATTCCCACCGGGCCATTGTGGAATGCTCCACCGCGATTGAGGAGCAGGCTAAACGAGCTGGTCTCGAGATAAATGAGGATAAGACGAAATATATGCTGTCGACGAGAAAGAATCCGCCGCCCACTGCCTAGGACAAAATGTGATCATCGGCAGCTACGAGGTAGTTAAGGAGTTCGTATACCTTGGAGTGAACGTAAGCTCCACGAATGACATCATAGCGGCGATTCGTCGAGAATCTCCCTCGGCAACCGTTGCTACTTCTGTTTGTCCAAACATCTAGGATCAAAACTCCTCATTCGAGGAACTAAGGTCATGCTCTACAAGACCTTTCCTGCCAGTCCTACTGTATGGAGCCAAAAGTTGGATAAGCAGGACTGCAGAGCTGCTGCTTGGCTCTTTCAAAAGAAAAATGAGGAAGTATTGATCTTTTTGGAATGGAATCCAATAGTTTAGCCTTTTTTTTTTTTAATATTTTAGGCTACAATCCAATACATAAATTTATTAATACCGTTCATTAAACCGACTTTCAAGTCAGTTTTGTTATGAATCTCATGATTTTTCTTGTATATTGCTCGAAAATGTCCCGAGTTTTAGGTTAGGTTTATATTTGGCGCTTGGAATAACAAGTCCATTCAATTTTAGTACATTTTGGGGTATTTTGAGATTGCCACAGTTGAGTATTTTAAAATATATGACTTTGGTTATGATAAATACAAATGAAATCGGCATCAAGGCCCGTTTGACTTGTAAAAGACTGGAGTGTGTCTTAAAGATGTTCACATTTTTTGTGTTCCATTCAACTATGGATTGAGTGACTTTCATATTCATACAACTCCAAAGTATCACAGAACGACCCCTTTAACTGAATGTAAGCTTAAGGTGTTTTTTTTACCAGAACTGTAATAAAGCTGCAGACCCCTAATCATTTTATTTGTAGGTCCTGCTTAATCCGAAGATGGTTAAAAATAAATCAATATACAAAATAAAAAGAATTTCATCAATTTCCATATATTGTTGCAAAACTATTGAGTTGTAAAATAAATGACGAATACTTTTGTCGAAGCAAAAATGAAGTTTCTTAAGATAATTTAATTTTTGTATTTTTAAAATTACATTATAAGAACTTAGAAGCAGGGATTTCTTCTGGGAAATGTTATATGTTTAAGATAAAAAAAGTATAACTGTTTCGCTTGGTTTTACGGAAGTTATTAGCGTTTTTAGCTAGTACCGAATACTTTTGTCCATCAGTGTAAGTTTACTAAATTAAATAGGTATCCATTTTTGTGGGGAGGAATAAACTTTTCTTCGTGTTTATCTAAAATGCTTTCCAATTGCAAAACCAGTAAATCTGATCTTTTAAAGATAAACTTCATAAAGAGTCTTCTGTGACAACGAACCTTCATTACATTGGGCGGCATAATGCCCGTTGAAACCTGAGGACCTACCTTTTTCCCGCGCCTCTACGGTGGTGTGCGCGTTGTAATTTTTGACGCATGTTGAGGGGACCTAGTGTTTAATGCCGGTTCCGAACGGCGAATTGCGACAGCTTTTCATGACAGAAGTCCTTCACGAGGATTGTCAGTCGTTCGCTGATGGAGGGGCCGAGAGAACATGCTTGTGGTAAAACAAATCTTCAGTAAGATCACTTCACAAGCTTGTTTTGGATTATAAATTCCTGTTAAAGTTTTTTTTTTTATTTTATTTTCTTGTGTGATGTAAATGTTCATAAATATTGTGTCAAACCAATCTAGTACGCATCTCCAATCACCAAACAAAATGAAAGCCAATCCAAAAGAGAATCCATATTGACGTCTAAAGACGTCCTTAGAGCTGCAATGGCGAATTAAAAACCAAACCAAATAAATTAAACAAAACTCCTTCTCCTCAAATACATTCCTTTCTAATGAGCCCTCGCTTTCATTTTTCACCCCCAGTCCATAACCCAAATCCATTTAACTCCCCACTTGACTTTCTTTCCACCAGCTGCGTCGTCTTAAATTTCCTAAAAAAAAAAAACGGGCCGGGCAAAAAAAAAGTCCTATGCAGAAAAAAAGCAAATATAACTTATTAGAGCCGCACTTAGAACAAAAAAAAAGCCCGGCACACCTTAAAAAAAAACTCACCCCAGCATCGGCGGAAAATTCATTAAGGTGCGGAAACGTCGCCACTTTAAAAGTCTCAGCAAAAAACTTAATTAGAATAATTAATTTATTTAAAAAAAACCGTCATCGTCATCAGATTACTGGCCCAAAGATTCAATCCACAAAAAAATGCTTGCTCTAAAAAATCGCGACTTGCATCTGTTAACCCTTCTCTACCACCCGTTACTGCGCATGAAAAAAAAAATCTGTGGGGTGACATTCACTCCCAGGGTAAAGGATCTCTCCCAGGACACGTTCTTTTTTTTATTCTAATTTCATTTCGAGGGGCAATTATAAAGTACACGCGCCGCAATGTCACCCTCAAACTCATTTTTTCTCTTTTTTAATGTCACAGGGTGAGCTGTCTGGTGAAATGCAAATTTGGTTTATGGAAAGGGTTTAATATTTCAAATTTGAATAACAAAATAAAATCTGACGCGTGTTAGGACGAGACAAAAAAAAGAGAGAAAAAAACGGGCACATGGAAAAAAAATAATACGGGATCAGAAGTGTAATTGCAAAATTGGGACTGCACTTGGAAAGGTGCAATGGGCATCGGGATGGATTTTATTTGCATTATAATGCCACGAGATGTGGCATCGTGCACACGCTGATACTGAGAGATCCTTGTTGCAGGGAAATTAGGGAACATGAGACCGGGTTGAAGGCCTGCTGCCACAGGTCTAAATGTTTTTGCATTCATTAAGCGAGACTTGTGTGGTGGGAAGTTTGATGATTGATGTAGAAAGAGGTAGACTAGAATTAGATTCTACAGTCGACAGACTTGAAGAAGCGCGCTTGACGTATGAATTAACGTGGAACAGTTGAATTGTTTCAACTGGATTAAGTATCTGGCTCCGTTGTTTCCTTTCGAAAATCTGAAAGTTTAACATCATCCGTATTTGAGTTTAATATTCAACGTGTAATAAAGACAAAGCTTTGAAGCACACCTTCTAAAAGTGCGGTAATTTGCTTATGAACAAAAAGAAATCCAGAGTTTGTTACATGGGGACTAAACCTCTTCTGTACAAGAAGCCGTACATGGTTTTTGATTTTTAATCTTCAACTACTAAGAATTCGCAACTGCCACTGGAAATTTAGCATTTGGCCGCTTAAATTAGATTTTTGTTTTTACCCATACACTCAGCGAAAATCAATTGAAGCAAACTATTTTTGTTTGAAATATCCTTAAAAAAATATTGTGAAAGTATAATATGAGTTAAAATCCCAATTATAGCCCAATGATTTATTTAACAGAGGAACAAACTGACTAAATTATAATTTTTTTTAGTTAAACTAAAAGAACTCAATTTGTACCGCAAAATTGAATTAAAGACAATCAAAGTAAAATGAAAACATAGCAAAGTCCTGTATAACAAATGATGTAAGACTATAAATTAAGTTGGTTCAGTAAAAGTACGGACCGCAGATACTGCCGGTCAAAACAGTCATCAAACGATAGACTTTTGTGATTAATTTTTTGTATATTGACGTCATCTCATACTCAGCCACTTGCTTCGTTCATAAATATTTATTTTTTTGACCTCTTCCTTTTCCAGATGCCCGAAACTCAGTCAGCTCAACTTGTCCTGATTTGGCATGACTGAATATTTAAAAACTAATTTGAGAGATGAAGCCGAAGCGAAAACGGCCGCAACTGCCAACAATGACCCGTAGTACCTATCTGAGTTTAAAATGTTCCCTTCACCGGTGTCTAGTTGCTTTGCATTTCGAGAGACGTAATTATTTAAGTCTTTTTAAGTCCTCTCTCGCAGACCTCAGTAATACCAGACCTAAAATGTTTGACGACGAGTCTACAGGACTGGGTTTTTTATTTGAACGCCTGCACACAAGCTGCTTGTATTATTTTGTAAAAGAAACTAATTGCGGAATTAATGTGCAGATATGGTGATGCTGGGATTGATAAGTAGAGCGGTTAAAGTGCTTCAGATGACGATTGGACTTTATTTTGAAAGCTTCGTTGTTTCCCAAAAAATTTATTAAAATACAGTCCAAGCCCTCTAAGTCGAATTTTCACGGGATCTCAAAATTAGTTCGAGTAAGAGGGCTTTTTCGAAAAATTCGAGTTAGAGAGATTAATATTTTTTTTGTTTAAAAGCCTTTATTTTATTCAAAAGAGTATACATGTAAGAAAAAAACACAGGAAATTACTTAAAAAAATTGTAAAGTGATTTTGGATTGAGTCCTTAAAATTGGAGAATGAAGCCACAAATAACCTATAGCTCATTTGTAGTTGTGTGCAGACGACGATTAGGTGGCCCTAGACGACAATTGTGTTCGCCCAACATCGTTGTTCTTCGAGAACCATTGGCGAATAGTTTCGATTTTGTCATGTTCTTTGGGTTCGATGTTTGCCGTGTAGGTCGCCATGCAAATCCTCATTCTTGCTGTGACCATTCTCTTTCTTTCTTGCATAAGTGAACAATATAAGGGCAACCACATGCGCTTTTTTCTCCACCATGTTTGCACTATAAGATCAACATGTTCGTCGTCCAGTGCCAAATTGAGAGAGAGAGAGTCAGAGCATGCAATACAAGTTGCGTGCTTGATACGGGGAAATATTTGGTTTTTTTTTTGGAAAAAAAAAAATTCGACTTAGAGGAATTGAAAATAGACCAAGGGTCGAAAAAATGTATTCGAGTTAGAGGGCTTTTCGACTTAGAGGGCGTTCGACTTAGAGGGCGTTCGACTTAGAGGGCTTCGACTGTATATCCTTCGCTCAGGGGCTACATCTCTTAAGAAATCCAAAACTTAGCCCAAAGTTTTAAATCAGACATTGACACCAGTTTGAGACTGCCTCTTTGGAGAAAAACCAATGGATTCTCAACTGCGTTTTCAGTGGCCACCCATTTTGTTTTGACACTTACCGAGTGCATGGATTTTTTTTTCCTTGACTCATTAACCCTTTAACGACCGCAATCACCCTCACAACCAAACCAACCACGAGCTGTCCAATGGCCGCCAGCAAGTCCTTTGACCCTTTCGCTCCACCCATTCACCGGCGCATCGGATCCTTGCCACTCGGCTGTGCCTTCACAAGCCACCGTCAAACCTCCGCATAACAATCCAAATAAGACCGATGACATTACTCCGGAGTCCGGACCAACGGCAGAGATATGCCGCACACAATGACACAAGGGATGACAGCAAATGAATTTAGCTGAGCTTAGGGAAAAACGTGCGACGCCGTTGTATGTGTCGCTGTCGACCTCTTCGTCGTCCTTACGCTGAATCAAAGGACATTAAAATAATTTTTCACTAGCTTCCACCCTTCCACCCTTAACGATGATGATGGCTTCTCCGTTCTCCTTTCTGCCTTTCCATTCCTCTTCCTAATTTGCATACTAAACTCTGCCAGGACTACAGCGGCTAACCCTCATCGGCCCGTCTCGCTCGCACACTCAGTTATTTCTGCTTCGTCCCCCTTTTTGGTTTCATTATTTAAATTTGCTTCTCGGTATTAATTTACCACCACACGTACACGTCCTCTGGTTTTAATTCATTCATAGACACGAACATAGACGACAACGATGAGGACGAGGACGAGGACGACGGCGACGTTGACGATGACGACGGCAGAAAACCGAGAAAGCGAATGCCATGGTGAAGGATCTGAAAATTCCACCCGCACGACGACCGAACCCTTTTTCCCCTCCAATTGTACCTCATTCGGGTTGATGTTTTCTCATCAACATTAAAAAAAGCGGAGGGATGTGGAAAGAGGACGAAGAAGAAGAAAACGACGACGCGAGAGGAAATACCAAACCGCCGAAGGAGGCTTTTGAGAAATGGTAGAACGAGTGGGCGGGGGTGCGATAGAAATAAAGAATGTAATGTGGGTGGCAGGGGGCGAAATTGTTTGCCGTGGAAAAAATGATTGTAGAACGAACTGAACGAATCTGGAATTTAGAGTAATGGTTCGTCGTTGTTTGCTGTCGCGCTAGTTTTGGAGAGCTCGTGATAGTAATCCAGCCACTTGTAAGGGTCGTTCTGCTGACTTAAGGCGCTGAAAGGTTTCGAACGTTCCAGCAAGTAGAAAAGATTATAGGAAAACTAAATATCGTGACAATCTGTAGGGATAAGGTAAATTCGAAAGAGTCTAAGGCTTTGGTTTCCAATGTACCGATCTGAGTTACGATTACCTTCAACATTCCACAAGCCTGGAGATCCTCGTCTATAGTTGAGGTGAAGATGACGCAGACTTCTGCTCAAAGTGAGGTGGCGTTGACTACTCGTCTTCCATGTTCATAACGTATAGTCAGAGGCAAAAGAAAGTGTACACCCATGTTTCGAGTATTCAAAGACTAATAAAATAGGTCCCGGTGCTCCGATTTTGGTCCTTTTTCCGGTTTTGGAAAGGTTTATTTATTCTCTAAAAGTAAAAAGAATTATAATAGTAGATCCAACAACGAAATTTAAAAGTAAGATAATTAATATAAGTCAATTTTTTGGACTCAAAAGAAAGTGAAACAGATCAAACACTCAAAACTAGAAGACTGTTATCCTTTTGTAGATAAAATAACTTCTAAGTATCTTAGCGTTGATTCTACTTACTATTAAACACATTTCGACAAAAATTGTATGCCATTCATGCACTTAAACTGACGTCGGCGATATTTTTCTTGTTAACGGCCGGAAACAGTTTCCAGACCGAGTTATGTCTTGAAGGGGTGATCAGAATTGGCCACCGAGATCTTGTGATTTAACACCTTGCGACTTCTTCCTTTCGGACTATGTGAAATATAAGGTCTACGCCAACAGCCCAGCATCGATTCAAGACTTGAAAGATGGAATTTGTGAAGCTATTGAGGGCATACAGTAGCCACTTCGCAACTTTAATTTATTGCACTTGAATTATCTTGACAAAAGGCAACATTTAATGAAAGTAATTTATCAACCAAATCATGAAGTGATACAAAATAACGCCCAAGGATTCAAAATCAAGAACTAGTTCTTAGTGGTTCCAATTTAAGATTTCCTTTTTTTCTTGAAACTATGCCCTAACGATCATGTACATCGCTGTTTTCATTTACAATTCCACCGCAGTCATTAAGCTCTTAAACTTTACGGTTTGACTTCCACCTGTAAGAATTACATTTAAAAGAATAAAAAAATGGACTTTCATAACGTGTCTGCGTTCCTATTTCGTCATTTCAAGTTATCGAAACCAAGAAGAGCAACATGGCAAACTTTAAAAATGATTGCGTTCCCCAGCTGTTCTCAACAATTTAGACGCTCTTGCCTTAACATTCAGCTTTAGCAGAGAAACAAAAAAACAAAAAAAAAAACCTCCAAGGGAGTAAATTCTTATAAACATCCATTTAAACATGAACTCAAATGTTGGTTACGTTTTTAATAGAAAGGTTGCCAAATCTTTTCTTCAATATAATATATCACGTTAAACAAAAAAAGTTGTAGGTACTTAAGACTAGTTTTCATTTTCAAAGTTGGTAAGATTTGTATTACCATTGTTATTTTTCTGTGATTTTCTTTAATTGGTTGGTCGATGACGTTTATGTTGTTTTGCGACGGTTGATAAATTAGGTGCTAATCATATAGTAAGTGATGCCAAATCACTATTGGGTCATTCCATGACAAATCGCCCAGTCTATATGGGGCATTAAATGACCCCCCTCCGATTTGGCTCAAGATTGGTGGCGCTGGTTATTAAAGTGTTTCAAGGTATGGGACATACAATTTTTGCACAACTCGATATAGTTTACGACTTTTAGTTGACGTTTTTGCAAGGACGAAGAATAGTTCAAATGCCCTTTTGACATGATAAGTGAGCCTAGAAGATTTTTCCATTGCCTTGCCGAGTTGGCATTTCTTTCGACGGAATAACTACCGCCAAATCTTCCTCTCACTTAGAGCCACTCGCCTCCGATGAAAACCAAGTACTGTTAGAGGAATTGAATTCTAATTGACAAGAAAAAGGATACCCCAAGATAAAATCCTTCCTCAAACACTGTCCTCAACGCAACAACCCATCAAATCAATCACAAATGTCACTTTATTATCCTTTTCACTGCAAAAGAAGGAAACAGTACGTGCACTCTTCCGTTAGCTGCCGTTTTTCTATGTGTATGTGTTGAATTCCTCACAAGAAGTATTTTCATGACCAGGTGAAATGAATTATGATCCTTCGTCCTGGCCATGTACATACGCGCGACATATATTGTGGCATGAAATGACACAATTTCACCGTAATCCTTTGTGTCGAGATTTCAGGTCGTCCTTTACACAGAGAGAGACAGAAAAATGTATTTATGAAGGACACCCGCTACCTGTGATTGGGCGGGCTTGCCTACTTTTTGCAGACTCAAAATATCCTTAACTGTGCGTTGAATTGAATCGACACAATAACTGAAAGAAAATGCTTCTTTATTTATGTTTATGTGCATTTACGGGTTTTCTTGTTGTTATGTAAGCGAAAAAAAAACACCAGAGACAGAGTTTGTTTGGTTGTCCTTGAATTTATTTTCCCTCTCGTCCTTGGTACGGTGCTCCAGCGAAAAATGGAGACAAAGATCGTGTGTCTGCCAAAAGATCAATCGAATGCTTGGTAATCCTTCGATGAATGACGAATATCCTTTTAAATTAGGACTACAATTGAAAAAAAATTAAATTATTGAAATCCTTTTATCGAGAGAGAGAGAGAGTAGCCACATAATGGAACGAGTGCGGCGTATTTTGCTTTTAATCCTTTCTTCCGATTTCTCGTGAACGTGAAAAGGATAACGATTGATCTCTGTGTGCGGGAGTAAAGTGTATCCTTTTTTAAAGGATTCTCCAGAAATCCCATTTTGTTTGCGAACGATAAATTTATCCTCTTGTGCTTGGACTCGATTGCTTAAGACGTTGCAAAGGATGAAATTGGATTAAGCCTGGAGATTTGATGGAACGGTACGATTTTAGGGATCCTGTCAGGTGCTCGTCCGGGTACTAGTAGGTAGGTGTGTCTAATGAGGTGAGAGTTCTGTGTAGAATCTGATAAATAGGTGGATGATAAAGTGAGTGACGACGAATACTGAAACTAAAACGTCAAGACTTTTCTAAATAGGAAGAACATTTCAAATGGATTATACGATAATAGTTAGAAGAAGTAAGAGATTCCAGGATCCTGGAAAAAGGGTCATTGGTAGATGAAACCTTCTTTTAGAGGAGCAAAAGAAACAACTATGAAAGATCGAATAAGAATAAGAATAAGAATAATTTACTGCTCTTCTTATGCTCTACTAATGTAAGATGAAAACAATACTAAGTTTTGATACTTATAAGGACTAAATGTGTATAAACGATGCAGTACAACCTGTCAGAGAATAGACGCGTTGGAAAGCAAACACTCAAACAGTCGAACGAATTGAATTGGGATGCGTCGCAACTGTTCAAATTACCGGGTCGTTACAAGTAGCAGAACTTTTTTGAGCATTCGAAAAAGGTCAACTACTTCTCAACCCATTACCATGTCCCACAAACATCAAGGAAATAATCTACTTCTTAAATGTTGAAAGGAACAAAAAGCCTTTCCTGCCGTTGGCCATTAAACTTTGTTCCTTTTCACCTAATTCCCAGCCCCATCTCCACTCCGCAGACAACATCTAAATAGCCAGTTCACATGTCAGCACCCACGTCAATTAAATCCTTTCAACATTCAGTCAACCCCTCAGTACGTAGCAGGACCCCATGAATATATAATTCCACGCGGATATCACAGAGTCATTACATCAATTACATCAGCAATAACAACCCAATTGTGAGCTGAGAAACAAACATTTAATTGCAAGGAAAAATGAAAATTAACTCCTTAATGTGATCCTTCAACAAAAGACCGCCTTCCCACGACAGTGCCTGGCAGAGCCCAAGGAGGTGGAATAAATTTTAATTGCGTTTTTCTTCTCCATAAATTCACGTTCTCCTGCAAGGACTGCGACGGTTTTGTGTACAGCGATTTAACTCAATTATGAAAGTCTAAGGAGCTTCGTGTTCTTCTTCCCGTTTAATTGTGCCCACTTTCCACTCCTTTCGTCCGTTATTTTTCGCTTCGTCCTCTGAGAAGTAAAAGTCATTAGCATTCGTTTTTGACTTTTAGCCTTTTGCTTTAGTTGTGTTTTGCTTTTGTAATTATCTTTTGCATTTTTAAAACAACAAAAAAGAGGAAAAATTCTAATTATCCTTATTCGCTGAAAAGGATACTCTCAAGTCGGCGAGGAAATTTGATTTGAATACGAAAGGAGGAGAACGTGCGAGGGAGGGAGTTTCAAATTACGAGCGAGTCCTTCCTCCTTACGGTTCAGAGTTCAGAGTACCACCTGCGCGCTTAGACAGGCGAATTGCAGTTATTTACAATTGCAAAAGGACGATGACGTTACATGATGCCACAGCAGATGAGCGCTCCAAGGATATGATTTGATCACATCACAATGGCTTGGTGCAGTTTTTTTTCCTTTTTACCTGATGATTGTGCCATTGAATAATAATCCTTAAATGATCCTTTTTTGGCATATGCCAACGGCTTGCAATAGAACGAAAGAGAAGGAGGCAAGAAATCTTGAAATCAATCTTCGTTCGTCTCCTGTGGCATGGTTTTTAGTTACTCATTTGTCTAAATGTAGCGCAACTCGGCTCTCGGTCGCCAGGACGACCAATTCAACGACTCAAGGCCTTTAATGTAATATCTCTCTCTCTCTCTCTCTGTCTGATTATGCGACTGATTGGTATGGTTATCTGATTGAATTGCCAGGCGATTGGTTCCGCATACACGCACAGACACGCATGTCGTCGAGCGAAAGGCAGAAATGCAAATATCCTGTCAGATGCAAAGAAAGGATGTGTGCTATTCAATTTTCAGCGCATAATGAAGTTCAATTTACTTATTTTTTTGCATACAATTTGAATGCAACAACTGCTGGGGATTAACCCAAAGGCGGAAGGACCTCAGCCTGGCTGTTGTTGTGTGTTGTGTTTTGTGTGTTTGCGGGATAACATTCTCAAGATGTTTCTTGGCTAGAGACAAAAGCGAGGAGATCTGTGTGGAAAGGAGAAAAGTATTTTTTTTCTTTTTTTAATTGGATCCTTTTTTGAACTCTTTGTGCAGGTTTTCGTAAAAGTATTTTAATCAGTGGTAAACAAACGTGGCAACATGCAAACGTAAAATCCGTAAAAAGAACTCAAAAATTAAAGAATAAGAATTGTTTGTTCTGTGTCTGTGAACTATAATTTTAATAATTTTTGCTGGGAAAGGATTTCTGCCAGGTCATCAAAGATGGGTGTAGTTTAGTGTTGCCTTGATGGAACACATCTTTTCTTGATGATTTTGTCATACGTACAAGTTAACACCAGATCTACTCAGACTATGATCTACGATCTGCGCATGGGACCATTCTCACACTTTACACTGACGCCAAGTCTGGGCCCAAAGAACAGCAAGTGGATATCCCGCCTTCCATCACGTACTTGGAAGCAAGTCTACACCACCTGTCGGAACTGCCCGATAACAACGGCGGCGAATGCACGGGGAGTAGAAAACATTAAATTTAAGAAATTATTGTAAGTTTAGTTCTTAAGTGATCATCAAAGAGGTCGAAGCCTCCAAAAAAAATATTTAATATTTATTTTTTTAAAACAAGAATTTATATAGTTATAATTTACATTATTGTCGTACATGATTGACTATTCGCTTCAGAAAGAGTTCAATTTCGTTCTGCTTTCGCAATAAATCTCAAATGGAAATTCGGCTCATTAAATTTATCACTGTTAGTTCATGTGGCACCCAAAACATCGAACTTCTTTGTGTATCCAGCTTTCTTCAAATGATTGAAACTTTTTGGGAACGTTGCTACATACCGACACATAAATAGGTAGACGTTGCTAAGAAACTACAATGTCCGCCTGTTTGTCGGTCCTGCTTAGTTTTTCCCATGATTTCGTCTATTTTTTCAGTGATTGATAAACCAGAGCGAGGCTCGTTCTTAGCATCAAAACTTTATAAATTCCTTCAGCAAAAAACTTGACAGGGCCATCGAGAAATCTGTGTAGGTTCCTACTCAGATGCACTACAGAACCTTCCTGTCACCCTAATTTATGGAATCTGAGCTGGCGACAATAAATGATCTCCATAAACAAAACTTTTAATTTCGCAGGAAAATAAAGTTTAGGTATTCGGGATGTGATCTCCGACGGAAAATGCAACTGGATATTAAATGCGTTTAAGAACTGCATTATACCTCGTGAAAGTATCGTCCGACCAAAACAAAACTTAGCACCAAAACTAAGACTAAAACTAAGAACTTTGCCTCATAAGATTGTAGTATGTTGAAATGATGTATGAAGAAGAATGTGCGCAAGAAAACCCTCTTGGGGTCATTGAAAGAGAAACGAAAAGAGGAGCTCTAAGCACAGCAATAAGTGCGTCCCTCTCCCTAAATATGGCATCAATTCTAATCTGTCTGTTTAGCGTGCTGACCACCAACCATAGCCATTGTAGACACTATTGCAGAGCAACCTATTTGGTTTCTTCCGCTAAGGAAAAAAGACTTAAGACGCGTGCTCATAATGAGCGAGTTGTTGTGGTCTGAGGTTCAACTTTTGCTATCGCTGATGTGAAGAGCATTCAATGTTCAATGTGCTAGCACTGGGCAGGTACGAATATATTTTCAGCTCGCCCCGTTTAAAAGATATAGGCAATTAAAAAAAAAAAAAAAAAAAACAATTAACATAAAAAAGAAATTAGTAAAAAACAGCGACTGGTTGCGTCTGGTTTTACGATTGTTGCCACTGACTGAACATTTTAGGAGCCTAAGAGCAATTTTGTTCACTATTGTTCAACTTGTCAGAAAATCGAAAGTTGATCAACTTCGGAGTCCTCAACTCTCAAATCTTGAGTTCAAGAGAGTTCAAAATTAATTTTATTCACTACTTTAACTCACAGTTTGATGTTTAAAATCTAGAAGTTCAACTTTCAATTATTAAAATTTTCCCTCTGATATTCTTGAAAAATGACACATGAATTTACGGCGTGTACGGTTAGTAATTAAAATTTAAATAATTGTCAAAATGAAAAAAAAATTGGAAAACAAAAAGCCCCAAAGCAATGGCTGCTTAAGAATTGAAATGAGACACAGAAGCCACATTCGCTGAAGATGATTAAGAACTAGGCGACATCTCGATACATGAGAACGAACGACGAAGTCTGATTCAAAAGCAGTGCTTGAAGATTGTTTACGTCACTCGGGATCCAGATCATAGATAACTTTGCAAATGTAGCAGCTTTTACAAGGCCATCGAACAATCTGTGTTATTACAATATGCAGCATCACATGAATGGCACAGTGAAGTCTTGCACTCTGTACGACTACGCGACTAGAGTGATGGCCGATGAGGTTGTCTACGACAAATTCTGGTTTCACATTCTCTAGTAGGTACTTGTGCATTTGAAAAGAGCGGAACGATCTTTTCAAGAGCTTCGAAGGAATGAATATGGATCTTAAGTCGGTTGTTGACAAAGTTGCGCATCTGGGAAAGAATGTTAAAAGGATCTCTTTAGGTAACTATCCTTTGACCACATGAAAAGTGTTGCCAGCACACCTGTGCTGATTTAATTTCCTTAATTTTCAGATATCCGGAGTAGTAACCACGAGAAGAAGAATGATGATATCCGAAAGTTGTTGCCGATGATGTTCACAGAAGCGTTTCGTCTGATATGTCTGCTGCGGCTAGCATATTAGAAAATCCTGCCGTGAGAACGTCGGCCGCCATTGCGAGTTCGAAATTGCGATTTGTTTGAAAGAGTTTCAGCAGTTTTCGTGATATGAAATTT
This sequence comes from Syritta pipiens, assembly GCA_905187475.1. Classification (NCBI taxonomy): domain Eukaryota; kingdom Metazoa; phylum Arthropoda; class Insecta; order Diptera; family Syrphidae; genus Syritta; species Syritta pipiens. Next base: position 66,816,048 of record LR994571.1, on the reverse strand, counting down.
AATTCTAAAACAAATGAGTAAGGACAATAATGAACATACAGAAATAAAGAAAAATCCGGGTTCTTTTAGCTATTTCCAGAAGTTGTGAATAGCCGAATTGATTAATTCTTGAGCTGTAAGTTAAAAGTTGAACTGAAAAAATTTGAGTGAATGGAACAATGTCAGAAATTTAAGAGAAAAATCCTAAACGTGAATCGCCCTAAAATGTTTTTCTACGAAATTTAGTTCTGTGAATTGCAGCTACAAATCAATGATCTAAATTGTGTGTTTCATAAGCCATTACAGCTTGCGATGTTTTCTGAGGCATTCCCATATCAAAATATCCATTCTAAAACCATAATTTTTTTTTTAATATAACCTTGTTTATAGTACAAGGAGCCATAGTTATTTTTATTTCACCATAATTAGTGGCGTAGCAACCCACGAAGGGCCAGAGCCTAGTTTTTCGCGCCTCCACTGTGTTGTACGCGTTATAATTTTGACATATGTGGAAAGGACCTATGTCTTATTGCCGGTTCCGAACAGCGAATTGCGAAAGCTTTCCGTGACAGAAGTACTCCAGGAAGATTGTCAATCGTTCGCTGGAGGTGGCGTCGTGAAAAATGTTTATGGTGTTTTTTTTTCCGAGCTGGATTCGAACCCGGGTATTGTATTAGGCGGCGTAACAGCCCGTTGAGAGCCAGAGCCTAGCTTTTTCGCACCTCCACTGTGTTGTGCGCGTTATAATTTTGACACATGTGGAGGGGACCTACTGTTTAATGCCGGTTCCGAACGGTGAATTGCGAAAGCTTTTCATGACAGAAGTACTCCAGGAGGGTTGTCAGTCGTTCGCTGGAGGTGGGGCCGTGAAAAATGTTTGTGGTGTTATTTCCCCGAGCCGGATTCGAACCCGGGTACTCTCGTTTAACAGTCCGATGCACTAACTGACTAAGATATTGCGCCCACACTTTTAATTTCGCTGAAAGATTTTAGCCAATTTCACAACAGCAAGTTCGAGTCATTATGCTTTCGCCTTTGTGTTTGACGTTACCGTCGATTACTTAGGATTGAGTAAACTTTTCTTTTTTGTTTATTCTAGCATACCTTTGATTGTAACCAAAAAACAACCGAGTGTACAAACTTTCTTTGGAATATTGAGATACTTTAGTATGAAAGCATCCTGACTTGTCTTTCACGTCGGGGGTTCAGGATCAACCAATGGAAGGATATTTTTTTCAGACTCAAGACAAACGAAAATTTTTTGTAAGCAATCCGGTCGTCAGCAGACACTCATCGGAAACCCTCAAACTCTTGAAAAACCATAAACTCTCATAGATTAGCACGCACTGAAGTACAGACAAGCCTCGCGACCGCATCCTTACTCTCTGCCCTTATCCCCGACCGATTACCCTAAATGAGTTCAACGGGTACGTGTTGAATCAGTATCGCAGTTCGGAGAGATTATCGTGATTAAACGAATGGCTAAACTTGGAGGTGTGGAGTGTGTTTTCTTTGTTGTCCTTTCCGTTCGTCCTGACAGATGAACAACAAAAACAAACTCAGAAAAGTTGCTGGAGTGCGTCCTTGCGCACATCTGTCCATCTGTGTGTGTGTGGTTGGTGTTCGTATAAATCTAATGACCGAACAGGACCTAATAAAGATCATCCTTAAAAGATATATTGCAATGAAATTAATTAAGTTGTTAATTTCTCATTAGGGATGCCACACAACGAACGGCGGTTGAAGTGGACTGCCCCCCACTCCGTGTGTGTGGTGCACACGCATGTGAGTGGGTGGGTGGGTGGGTGGTTGGAAGAGAGTGAGAGTTTGTTTTTGTTTTTGCGCCAAAGGACTTGGTTTTTATTTTCACTTTGTGATGACATTTTTGTTTATTGCTTCCGACCACCATACACCAACAACTCCGTCAGTGGATGGGGTTCAAGGAAGTTAATTGGCAGTCACATCGGATTCGCTGTGCTCTTCGCTAGCTCGCTGTCAAAACACGCATGGAAAGGACAATCGGATAGAGTTTTTTTGTTCCTTGTCAGTGGAGGTGCGTAAAAGCAGCGTGTTATTGCCACGTTGAATCAGCGAAAGACAGCGAAATGCTTTCAAATTGTAAAACAGAAAAATGAAAGGAATAGACTTAGGACTGCAGTGGTATCCTGTCGCAGTCGACGACAGGACGATGACAAGGTAAATGGGCGTACATTAGCTTTCTGGGTCTCCGGGCTTGGATGGGGTGCCGAATTGTCATAAAGACGACAGGGTGGATGCGAAAGTGGGAAAAGGAAAATGTGAAGCAGCATCGAATTGTCATTTTATTGTCCTGACTGACGTGCTCAAACGTCATCCGTGTGAGTTGGTGCTGTTTAATGCATATGACGCGAGTTTTACGACGAAATCCGTGTACCAAAAAAGAACAACTCGACGAGATCCCGAGTGAAGGAATTCAATTAGGAGTTAAGTGAGAATTTAGTTTTATTACGTGATGTGCACGAAGGGGGCCAGTAGTGCTTATGGCTCCAGATCACTCGTAGAAAAACTGATCAAAGCTTTAAGGAGAGCCTTAGCTACAACTCTAGTTCAAACTCATTCTGCAACGACTGAGGTTCGACAACAGACATCAAAGTTTTTTGATTGAACTTGTTGTTCTGCAACTTGAGAAGAGTTGATTGTTGATTTAGATTTTCTGAATTGAAACTCTCAAAAGGAATCATGGCTACGGCTTTTCTCTGACGGATTACAGCACAACTTTGACTCGCCGTTGCTAAAAATATTAAACATCTCTCTCTCAATTCACATCTCAGAAATAAAGCGTTCCTTTAGTGTATTCCATCGTTTAACGTTTGGCCATCACCAAAAAAAGAACATTGAAGACTGATAAATTACAGTTGGAAGGTGTCAAAAACCTACAGTTGTTGGAAATAATTAGAAAGAAGCAAAATAATGAAGACATATTTTTTCTTATTATATAATAAGTATGCAATATAAACGCAGCGATAATTTACATCTATTGGCAGCTGGCGTTATCCTATCTATCTACTGAAGATGTTTCTGCAAAACAAAGTGGTGTCTATGTATTTTTGGTTAAAACTTCTTGGAAAAAATAATTAGAAACATGGAACTGTGCTCTTATTCTTCGGCAAATAATTAGCGCTTTGTTCTTGTTCTGTTTTTTTATCTTAGTTGAAGTTGGGAGAAATTAAGAGCAGCACACAGAATTAAAGAACTTCGTAATCCAAAAGTACTGCCGAAAAAAAGCTAGTTATAAACTTAATGTAATGCAAAAAGATGGTTTACGGTGCAATTGACATTTACGCGGAAACAGTCAGCATAAAAAATTCAAAAAAAAAAAAAACGAGTAAGAGCCACCATAGTTAGAGAAGATAAACTTATTTGTCGGCTGAGTATGGATACGGACATGCAATAGGCGACCAGCGACAGAGCAACGAAAAAAAATTAAAACATGAAATTGTATGTCGGTTATTCACTGAAAAGACGTGAAATGATGTTGGACTTCTTCTCAAAATAATGTAGGTAATTGAAATAAACACTCAGTTTAGTTGTGTTTGCCATCAATACTGGCAAAACAGTTTAGAAACGGCCAGCGCCGATAGTAATCAATTACAACAATTTTAAGGTAGTCGGATGTTGGTATAGGCTAACTATATTCGTCTATAAGTTGTTCCCAAATGATAACACTTGTGAAAATGGAATTTTTGGAACTAATCGCTCGACGACGTATTGGCCACCTACCACTCAGACTCGTAGCTCAGTCACTCGTGGCTTAATCGCTCAGCAGACACTTCACGCCTTGTCAGAAAATTGTTTGAAGAAGAACGTGTAAGTATTTTGTGTTGCCCAGCAAACAATCCCGATCTCAATCGCATTGAGAACTTGTAGGCTGATGTGGGGAGCAGTGTAGCATCAAAATCTGCAAAAAACTCGATGCCATTACTTAGAAGTCAGTTTTCGAAAACGTTGCTTTTCTGTTATGGCTAATAAGGAATATCTCACTCAGATTTACTAGAGATTCACACATTTACTAATGATCTCAATTCCAGCTTTCAATTGTTGCATTAACTTTCCAGAAATCCTTTCAAATACCCATAAAATTTCAAAACACGATACAGTCCAGAGAAGTTTAAACGCACTTCTCCCAAAAGCGAATCTATGTTCGTTTTCGTCTATATAATCGCATATACCACTTTCATTTATCTTCCGAATTTCTAGATGCAGCTGATCTTCTGCCTTAGTCAGCGTGAGTCAGTAAACGCACTCGCCCCAAAACTAAATTTTTATCTGAGCAAACCGACGCAATCTCATCCTCAAATAAAATACAAATAAAATAAATTCCACCAAAAATCAACAGGCAACCGCATGTATTCTCACCCATCCTCACCCCACACACACACAAGCCAGTTAACAGCGAACATATGACACTCAAAAAGCACAACCACCAGGCAATATATCAAACATCCCCACGCGCACGACACTCGCACTCTCTCATGCATCATAAACTAAACCTCAAGACAACACACACAACATCCACCCTTTCTACCCCCGCCCACTACCGCCAACAACATATCATGTAACCGCCACTTACCGCTCAACACGCGACACAGATTAATGCAACATTTTCCACAATTTCCTCCAGAAATTGTACCGAACACCGACAAAACGATGACAACTCGATGAGGATAAAAAAAAATAAAATGTATAAAAAACACAACGAATAACATCAAATCAACCCTTCTAAGGATTCATCCCCTTGTATGTTTACTTCGCTCCTAAGCCTCGCCTGTTCCTGTGGCTGAAGAAGATTCACAGAAAAAACGAAACACACCGAAGGGGGTTCAAGGGACTCGCGTCTTACACATACGAGTCTATTAAGATCTCACATAACATCTAATCAAATATGAAACAAACCGTTATTACTGTTATTACACCACATTCGTGAGTGTTAAAAAAAAATTAAAGGCTTCGGAAACCCTTCCGCACGCGTTATCTGTGTGTATCCTGTTTGGGGTCCACATACATCCCCTTCTTAAGGATCGAATTCGAAAAAAAGTGTCGAGTGCCTAACGCGAGTTAATTTTGAGCGTGTGCGTGTTGGATGACAGAGCACCTCTGACCCTGTGTTTGGTTTTTTTTTAAGAATCCCGTTTTCGAAGGACACCGTCGCCCTTCTTAGAGAAGTCACTTTTTTTGCTGATCTTTTTTTAGGGTTGCTCATGATCACATGATCAAAAAGATCGGAGATCAGCGCATCATGGAAGAATGTGTACATCTGTTTTTTAATTGCGGGGACCTCTGTCTTGGGACGGGGCACAGGACGAAGATGTTAAATGAGGCATCATGTAAAGGATTTGAGGTGCGTAAGTGGATTGAGAGCAATTGGAAGTAAATTAAAGGATTATCCAGACGGTAGACTGTAGCGTAATCATTTCGACTGGATTAGAGAGGATGTCACTCTGGTAGTTTGCACGTGCAGTTTCTGTCTTTGCCTAATGGATGTTGCCTAATTATTTACATGAAGAAGATTTTGCTATTTGATCAGTTCTAGTAAGCTAATGTCGTTTCTGTACAAATCCAGCCATTAAATTCACCCATTAACTATTTAAAATCCTTAGTTTAAGATTTAGATTACTTCTTTGCTCATAAATTTTTAATTAATTCTTTTACCAGTAGGCGGAAAAATTGCTAGTTAAATCAAACATAAAAGGTAGGTTAATATCCGCCAGTGTTTCTTTTTTTTTAAAGTTAAATTTCTAACGACCATAAGAACTACCAACTTCTGACAACAGCATTTCAATTAACACAGCTAGGGGGAATACGTGACAAACTATCGAGAATCTGTGAAATGTTTTACACATAGTTGACCAAGTCGCAGCAGATTGACAAAGTTGACAGAGAAGAGTGTTTCAGTGGCACTATGTTTTGCATTTGGTCAAAGACGAACAAAATGTCCATTTATAGTAGCACATCGAGTTTATTCCGTTTATTCCAGTCAAACAAAATTGCTTTAACGACAAACTAATTGAATATTTTTGAAATGACTTGAGTATCTGCTTTCGCGTATTTTGTCAAAAACAAATTCATTGATTCGATGTAGACAAAAAAATTAAAAAAAAAGTGGCATTAGCAACCAGAATTTAGTTTAAGACAACGATTTTCAATTTATATTTGGTTACAATTTGGTAAAAATTGCAGTTTTTTTAGTACTTCAGTTAATTGAATAAAAAGACTAATTTTCTAAAGTACTTTAACTTACAAAAGTACTTTAACTGAAACAAAGTAGTCAGCAGGCAGTACTAATTCTTTGACTAGCAGTCAATTGACTAAAAGTTAATTAACTGCAGTACTTTTTAACTGCTTTCAATACCTCAGTCAATCGAAATTCTTGAGTACTGGACTGAGTTTTACTTTGGTCAGCAAGTCTTTTAGCTGCAGTCAATTGACTGCAAGTCTTTTAACTTACTGACTGCTATGTTTTAGTTAAAGTACTTTTTACAGTGTGTTAACTTGCATTCAAAAAATAAGTTAATCAACTGCGACGGGACTAACTAACTAAATGCCTGCAGACACTTTTACAACTCTGCAATCGCATAGGCCAACTAACACTAATTTTATAAGTCACTTGAAAGCTATTTCAATTTTTTTAGGAATTAAATGTCTCCGACGATTGCTGATTTATTTACATTTCCTGATCATTAAGTCATTGAGTCCACAGTGTAGGCCAAAACTCTTTCGCAGGTGCAGTTTCGGTATTAGTGAAAATATTTGAAGACCTTTGCTGAAAATGGCAATTAAGCTAGATTTCATTTATGAAGTGGCATACAGTCTAATACAACAGACTTGTAGTTTTTTTTTCTATGACCATTTTTTCTTTAAATAGGTCGGGGAGCAAAAAGTTTCTAGAGGCACTGTAACTGATAACTTTGATAACATCGAACCAGCACTAGAAAATTTGTAAAACAACATTGAAAATTTATTCAATTCAACTGTGGATCAGGCAGCATTTTTCACTTGACTACCTTGAACACCATCATCATCATCATCATTGACCTTGGGGTCTGGATTAAGTTTCAAATTGACTTGATACTCTAAACATAGTTTAAAATTATAATAGTCGAGGATTTAGGCGAGCTGATTTAACGACCCAAGTAGTTTCTTGCCTAAGATTCTACACTTTAGTACAAAAACGTTGCTTTAGTGATGCCGGTGAAAGGTGAACCACCACAGTCAGGTGGTTCACCTTTCTGGTCAATTTTATCTTAGCCTTACAAAACGTATAAGATTTATATTCCTTTCAGTTTTAAGACCCAATAACATGAAAGCCATTTCCCGAATGCCGGAGATAAAAGAGACTTCTTGTAGATGAAAATTTGGAAAGATTAAACAAAAACTTTTATTGAAATAATTTTTTTATTGAAGGTACATAAACTATTTGCCGTTTTGGAGTAAAGTTGTTTTCCTGTTGTTACGTATATTAAACAGAAATATAAAATGTATTCAATATTTATAAGTATTTTAGAATCACCCTTTACCTAGTTACCAACATCTACATGCTACATCAATTTGTACATCGTTCGTTAAATATAGTTTTAGTAAAAGCATTAGTTTTAAGTATTCTCTCTTCTATCTTGACCACCGAACAGTAAGCTTCAAATAAGATACTTAAAATAGAATACTTAAAATAGAATAGCCTGTCTTTCATTTAATAAGTAAGGTAACATTAAAGTAACACCTGTAAACTCATTCATTAATCGTTGCGCCGCACAGTATTAATAGAAGAAAAGGAGGTGGACATCACTCGTAAACAAAAATATTTAGGCTAATAAGTGATTTTGGGTTTAAGGACCTGGTTTACAAAGGTAATTAGTAATATTAAGAATTTGGTTTTGCCAACAACTTTTTTTTATCCCTGAAAGGATATGCTTATTTCTTATACGTTAAGAACATGCTTTCTCGAATAAACGTTGCCAACATAAAAGTTCGTCGTACACATGACAAATCTACTAAATGTTTAAAATTGTATTGTAAATGTTTTCAATTGTTTATCTTATGAGGCATAAGTAGAAACGTAATTAGACATTTTACCATAAATGGTGCTATATGAAAAACAAACACAAGACAAACATAGCCATAGCAGAAAGCCGATTAGAACTCAAGTTGCCTTGTCAAACGTCGAACACCGTTCGTAGCTCCGTTTGTGGCAAAAAAAATACTCTACAGTTAGCAGTTGACAGTTGAATTGCAAACCATTACAAGCTTTCAGAATTTTGAAATGTGACGCGCGTGACTCGAGCCATGCGAATTCAATCAGATTACGTAAAGCGATCAGTAAGATGCGAAACGAAATAGTTTTGCTGCGATGGCAATTTGGCAAGTGAAAAGGTGTTAAAACCATCTGACTGAAAGAAAACATAAACAATAAACTCTCGAAAATTCGAATTTCATGGAACCAGGAAAAAATTTCGAATTACTGAGGTTTTCAAATTACGGAGGTTTCAGAAAAAAAATATTGCTCACATTCGTCGTGTACGCATTTAACGGTTGTTGAAGGAAAACAAAACTTGAGTTCGAACTATAGAGGTAAAGAAACCATCATTTTCGAAATAGAGAGATTTTCATGTTATTTTGTACAAAAATAAATTCGAATCAAAGAGGGATCCAAATTGCATAGACTTTCTACGATTTACAGATGATTTTTCTAGGGATTATGAAAATGCTTCTTTTTACAGAGGTTTTCGAGTTATAGAGTTTCGAACTATCGAAAGTTTACTTCTACTTTTATTACCAAAATCCAAAGCTTAACCTTTTCAGTCTATGAATATTATTTCTTTGGAATTTGTGCACTACTTTTTTCGAATTGAAATAACCTAAAATAAGTGTTGAAGAAGTTTTTGTTTTAATTTTCATGAGGCGATAGTTTTGAACTTAACTTCCACTTTTTGTGCAACCACGAAAACATCTGCATCTTTTTAACAAGTGTTTGATAACTTTGCTTGGCTTACAGCAGAACTTCTGTAGAGTTGCTCTTAGAAATTTAACTTAAGTTGCTTTCAAACTTCCAATACTAGGAGTCGACAAATTTTCTGTTTTCGTAAAAGTTGAAGATGGACGATGGTGTTTTGCATTCAGTGTGTATTTTGAAGGAAGAAGGTTTGGGTGGAAAACTTGTCCCTTACATAGTGCTCCATACAAATTTTTCGTAGAGTTAAAGAAGTTCAAAGCCTTGCAATGCAAAAACTAAAACTTTAACAAAACTCCCTGGAAACCAAAATTGAGTTAGCTGGCTAGCTCCCTTTTTCAGTCGCGTTCCATCCAGCCAGCTGCACAGCCTCAAACGACATGCTAACTAAACAAAAACCCAAAAAAAAAAAAAAATGTCATCTCAAACAAAACAAAACCAAACCAGTTTGTCAAATTAATGAAGTCACAAGCAACGACTGCCGCCGCTCAACTCTCACCACAAATCACCAGAAACCCGATTAAGTCCTAGAAGGACTTCCAGCACACACACCTGCAACGGGAAAAAAAAATCCCGACCGTTCTCCAAAAATCCATATTCAAATAAATAACAAGGTCCTTCGCCGTTATATGCAAATACATTTCTAAGAGTCACTCCATAATGAACGGCTGATCTACAAAAGAGCTCAACTTTCAACCCTTTCCTCCGATAATGCAAAAAAAAAATCGTCCTTTTTTTTAAAACGCACATGGTCCTGGGTCGGAAAAAAAACAACCGTCACCCCTCACAGCCAGGGTACAGATTTCAGGTTTTCAATTTTTTTTTTCTATTTCGTGGGTCTCCCTGACGCTCAGCTGACTTTAAACTAAAAGTGAATATGCGTGTAGTCCTGATAAGATTTGCAACCCTTTTTCTGTTGTCCTCTGGGTCTGAAGGGTTAACGCTAAATCTCACTCTGAATTCTTTTAATTTGCATTTTACAGTGTGTGGAAGAAGGATATTAATTTTTTTTTGCCTTGCAACTGGCTTTGTGTTTGACAAGTGAATGCGTGTGTGGGGTGAGATAGGGTTGAATGTGAACAAAAAAAACTGTTGCCTGGGTGAGCAAGGACCCCTGGCAGAAGTTTTTTTTGTTCATATCCTGTTTTTGATGAACGGCAACAAAAAAAAAATATGGGTACTGCAGCATGTGTTCCTTATGCCCGAGTGCATACCACGGCACTCTTCCTTTTGTCGTGTGTTAACTCTTTTTTTTAATTCATTCATTTGCAGATGAGCTCGGTGCAGGGTGGTGAGGAAGATTTAAATTTACTGTTGTTACTGCATAAAAGGAAATGAGTTCTGTAAGTTCAGTGGCAATTTTAGCTCTTTGTAAAACTGAATGAACTTAAAACGTAAGCCTTTGGAAGTTCACACCGAGGATGTCATCAACCGAAGTCACTCTACCACTCCGATTCAGAAGTGAAACTAAAAGTCATTCTATTTTTGAATATGTGCTTATTTTACTTAGATTTTTCTTACTACAGTAGTCCCTTTGAGAACGTGAATTACCGAATTTGTATAGAATGTGAATCGGCAAAACTTTGCATTGGCATCTTTACAATGTGAACTTCCGACTAGTGATCTCGGTAATGTTTACTCTATAAAGTAAACTTCCAAAACATTGGAAAAATTATGAAACTTAGCTCACAAGAAAGTTAAAAAATTTAATGAACTTTCAATTATTTATACTGAACATTACACGTCAAAAAAAGAAGAGACTGGGACATCGTGGAAAGTATTAATGAATCTGAATAAATTGAGGATGATAAAAGCTGTGAATCAAAGCGAAGTCACTCCAGCTTCTCCCAAAATAGCTAGCTCGGAAGCGATCCATTTTACAACTACGATTCTGGAATACGCCGATCAAAATAAATTCTACAAAGGAACGATTTGAATTAATGAAGTTAAAAACAGAAGCAATAGAAGCATAAAGTCAGGCTAAGCGGTAGTTCACTTAGGTCACTTTGTTTCGATCTAGAAATTATGTGACTTAATCTTAATATGTGTATCTGCATATGTATGCAGTCTTGAGTGTGAACTTAAAATTTCTGCAGAGAGATTACTATAACACGGAATATATTAAATATATATTAAAACTTAACGAAATTGTCACTCGACCGCAACAAATACTACAATTGCCGAAGCACGAAATAGGAATTCAATGCCAAAGCACGAAACAGGAATGCAACAAATCTAATATGTGGCATAGGGTTCCCAATTTTTAAGAGCTTTAGCACATCTGCGTGGCATTGAAGATATTCAATTTGATAGTATGGATTCAGGTATTTTTTTTTTTACATCCAGTTCTATGGTTTGGAAGATTTTTCCACACCTACATTCTCTGATTATATAATTTTGTAAATAACTCAAAAAGTTTCAGGCCTGCAAAAAAGCCGATGTTGAAAAAAAAATAATTTGCGGAAAAGGGAATTTTCAGTTATTTTGTTTTAAAAGCACAAAATCCAAAAATTAACACCAAACAATATTATTATTAAGAACTATTAGATTAAAGTTTACAAAAACGCATTTGAATTGGTCAATAAAAAAATTACCTTTTTAGGAAATAATTAAAAATTACATTTACCGCAAATAAAATACATTTGAGCACATATTGTGATTTTTGTTAACTTGTTTTCAATGAGTTTTAATTTCTTTTTAAAATATATAATTATAATTATTATATTCACTATAACGTACATATATGTGCATTTATAGTTTTGTTTTGGAAATTGAGGGAAAAAATGTGTTTACATGTGCGAACTATATTTGTTGCGCTTAACACAAAACCATCTTTCTAGAATATTACTAACGTCAATTTAATTTCGGCCAACATTTTCACCAAACTATTCTATGTTGATCATTTTCATCAAAAAAAAAAACAATGACCCATTAACTCATCTAACGCAACGTCGAAATTACAGTGTCCTTTTAAGAATGGATCGTAAGTGTTAGTTTCCAAGAATGTTAACGCACATGTTGCCTACTGCCAAACCCAATACGACCCACTTACGACAGTTTTTAATTAAAATTCAAGATTTTCTTTGAAAACACATGCCAGTTAGAAAAGCTTGGAATGATCAAAGATCTTCAGTTTTGTAATAATTTAAAGATCTTTTTTTTTAATTTTCCATATATTTACAAATTCGGTGAGCTTTTCTGCGCCTATTACCTAGTAGCTCTAGCTCATAGTTACAAACTCTCCTCAATCTTCAGATTTCACTGCCACCCTGTAAAAATCCACTAATAATCTTTACTACTTTCCAATTCTCTCTGTCTCAGTGCCCTTTTAAGAGTTCTTTCCATCCACATACAAACTAAAATACAAAAAAAATCAGGGTGGAACGTTATATAAAAAAAATTATAAATTCACCCAGACAAAGGGTTGCGCGAGAGGGTTAAATCTTAAAAAAGTAAAAAATCACCCATCTGAGTTAATAACGAAAAAAAAAAAAAAACGAGACCCGCTTCTCCCGGTGCCAGCGCCAGCCTTCTATCTGCATAAAAACATGCATCCACGCGAACGTCGTGCCTTCAGGGTAAGTATCTACATCTCTAGGGGTAGATTGAAAAAAACCGAGGATAGAAAAAAAATCCTTAGGTATGCAGGCGATTTTTTTTTAATGTAAAAAATATGCGCACAAATTTCTCTCGTGTATCTTGATGAGTTGAGGGCTACTCTCGTGCAGATGAAAAAGGACGAAAGGATATGAAATTTCATTTTTTCATCACGAGAAAGAGTTAATATTAATCTTTGTGCATGTATGCGAAATGAGGGTGGAGGTGAGCTGTTTTTTTTTTTTTTTGCTACAGAGCAGCAAAAACCCTTGATCAGTCTGCAGTCGTTTTTTTGGAGATTATTAAAAATTCTAAGTACCCTACTTGAGTCCTAGAAGAGTAAAAGTAGAATTGTATATCGTTGAGTGATGGCTCGTGACGAGGAATACGAATAGGGAATTCATATCTGATCAGAGTGAAAAGGATTTTTGGTGACGATGACAACTTTTTGTATTTCATATTCAATCAAGTGGCGCCCTCAATTTGAATAGGTAACCCGTTGGCGGAAGGATCGGGCATGATAGGGCACGGACGGAACTTTAGGGTCACATGGTTCGCAAAAGATTGCTGAAGTACGTCACCCCGAAGATTGTTTTTGACTGAATGAACAAAGTACTTCGACATAAGGGCTTGTGTAAAGTGGGCGTGTGAGCATTGAAGAACAGTATTCCATCAGCGCAACATAGTCTGAATTCGACCACCTTATTTTTGAAGGAAATTATTTCACTTTTTTTTGGGTTTATTTTTTGTTATTTTAAAATTTCAGTTATACAGTAAAATCTCTATAATTCGAATTTCATGGGACCTATGAGCAATGTTATTTTTCTGAAACCTCCGGATTTCGAAAACCTCTGTAATTCGAAGCTTATTCCTGGTGCTAAGAAATTCGAATTATCGAGAGTTTATTGTATTATAAAGATGACTTGTCGAAAGTTTATTTAAAAGAGATGGTAATGTAAATTTTAAGACACATTCGCATTATCTATAATTCACATTATCGAGGGTCTACTTTGTGTTATTTGTATGATAAACACACTTCCTTACCGAATATGCGTAATAAATTCGTTGAAAAACTTGCCTTTGAGCTAACAATCAATTTCTATTCAAAATATTAAATTTTAAAGAAATTGTAAATTGCTACGAAACTTAAAAAGATTACTTTCTCCTTTTTCAATGAATCTTCGAAATCTTAAACTCTGATGGTTTCAGCTGACTTCTTGTTTATTGTTGCTATTTGTAAACGTAAATATATTGACTGTTGAATTAAGGAAATTTATTTTAAGATTTTAAGGTTCTCTAAGTAGAGCTCCAAGAAAAATCCTTCTGTTGAAAGTATTATTTTTAAAAAGTCTAAAATATGAAAATTGCAACTTTTTACTGCAGTCCAATTGTGAATTGCGAAATAATGACATAGTAATGGTTAATTAAGCAACAAGTTCGCCAATCAAACTTCAACATGGGCTTTACAAAATGCTTATTTTCCAAAAGTCCAATGAGTTATTTTAGAAAGGATACAAAGATAAGCTCGCAAAGTCTGTTATTGTAGACGGTCATTCATGTAATGTTTCACAAACTTGACGGAAACTTTGAGCTTCCTTTTCACTTTAATGTGTCTTTTTAAGCCTGATATTTATGGCCGGAGCCAAGAACCATCAGAAGTCTTCATTCTAGTCAGAACTGTGTCTGAAATTGCCTTCAATGGACCTTTTTTAAGATGCAAATTAAAGGAAAAACTATTTAGACTGCTACCTTTTTCGAAGTATTTCAATGCAAATTCCTTTCGATATTTTCAATGTTGACATGGTTGAGACGAACAAGAGCAGCATCATTCTACCTTTGACCTCTGGCTTCAAAATGCGGCCAATAGTGCAAGATTGGCCAACCATCTCAGTAACTATTAGCAAGAGCAGTTAAGGTCTCGTACCCTTCCACCCCCGTTTCGCAATCGATATACCACAACCACCCACAGTGCTTGGAAATAAAAATTTCATTAATTTTGATTTATCGCCTACCAGACGGAGTATCCTTTTTTGCATAATTTTAACATTTAAACACTCTCAGCCACTGGTGCACTTCCAACTCCCTCCCTCCCACCACCTCCCACGGGAAGACCACGCTAAACGCGGAATATTCCCCCGAGCCACCGCTCACCTCAAACGTTGACGAGAAGAAATTCTAAACAACAAAATTTACATAGCCCACGATTACCCGTGTTGGTGTAACCCTGAGAATAGTCACGGCGCTGCCCCGCTCTGTGCCGTGGTGGGACTCTAACTCCATACACACATACACACACTGAGTGGTAATTTTTTTTGGTTCGTGTCCTTGTGTCACCCAGCTGAACGCTGAACGCTTTATCCGCGGCTCTCGCGCTGTTCAGTCATCATCATCAATCGCGTTGTACCCCCGGTAGCAGTACAACCCCATCAGGCCAGCACCCCCAGCCACCCACCCACACACCCACAGAGAAGAACAGTGGATGAAGACGAAAGAAAAAAAAATGTAAAACGAAAAAAATGTTTGCTATTAAAAAGTAAAAGCATCGTCGAAGATTTGGGTGAGTGTTGTTGTTGTTTTTTGTATTTTTTTTTTTTTTGTACTTCGTCGTCTCCAACTTGTTCAGAGTCTTAAGGGGTGAAAGAAATTAAGTAGGTAGAGAGAAGGGGAAGAAATAAAAAAAAATCTTGTGGGGTGGCTGTTTTTTTTTTTCCTCATTTAAAGTTGTTACCCTTTACCCCGCTTTCAGACATCGAACGCATCCGTATTTCGAAAATTCGTTTTTTTTTTCGTTTCACTGCTGCTTGTGTTTTTGACTCGTGGAGGTTTCTTTTTTTTTAACTTTGGGGTGAAGAAGAAAAGACACAACAACAACAGGAGTAAAAAGGATTTCTGCTTTTTTTTTTTTTTGCTGTTGAACTCATTTTCTGGAGCGGGGGATGCTCTCAGGCGTTTATTTCTTTCGTGTTTTTTTCTCGTTCTTGGAGCAGGATAATTCTTTTTTTTTTCCTTTAGACAAAACGGGTTGGATGCGACTGATCGATATTTTAATTTAATTTTTTTTTTGTTCGTTTTCGTTTTTTGCTTTTTGTTGACGGGGTTTTTCTTTGCTGAGCTTGGCACATTCATTGACTTTCACTGGTTGTGAAGGTGGGGTTGGGGAAAAATTTAAGGAAAAGTTTACATTGATTAGTCTATAGTGTGTACGCGTGTGTGTGTGTGTTGGGGGTGCATTACGAGGATAATGGAGAAAGAAGGAAAAGGTTTTTCTCAAAATCAATTTGATGCTGTCCTTTGGGGGAAGACTTTTCGATTGTTTTTTTTCTTAGGAGAAGGGGTTTGAGATTGAACTGAGCGGCCATTTTTATTTCAAAATCAAAGGGTCTTCTGGAGTTTTTATGAGAATTCAAGGACTAGTGGGTTTAAGCATACTATCTTGGCTCTAACTGTTGGTCTTTTCACGTTAATCAATCATTACCGATTTTTTCCTATGTTAAAGTTTTTGCATCACCTTGAAAAGGACACGCATACTTATATACAATGCTGACAAGTTTTTATCCATTTAAAGACTCAATATAAACTTGTTTCTTCGACCAAGCCTTTGTCCAACGGATGAGTCTTTTTGATCCAAAAACCGTCCCAACAGAAACATATAGTCTTGAAATTACGTGACCTTAGTTTATGTGTGTAATTAGCACCCTAGGTTGCAGTAAAAACACTAAAACTTTTACAGATAAAGGTTCAAATATTTAAAAGTAAGAGGTCGAAAGTCAGAAAGTAAAAAAATTGAGCCCCATGATTAATTTGCTTTGGGGTACATTTTGAAAGTACCTTTTACAAGGTACGTTCACTGAAGCTTTGGTTTAAGAAGAAGAAATGAAGCTAGTTTATATAGTTCTTAAAGCCACAACTAACAAGGAAGAGAAATTCTCAGTCGTTGACCTTTTTTGTGGCAAGACATCCACAAATTTTATGTATTTTTGCTAATCGCAAAGCTTTAAATTAGAAAACTCACCTCATACTATTTTTGTGATTGCCCAGAGCCTTGACAGAAGAGAACTAGCCAAAGGTCGTTATCCAGTGTCTTCGTCAGAATCTAATTTTTTTTGTTTTGTTTTTTTAAGGGCCGATAGATCCGACTCTGGAGATTAATAAAACAGAAACACATTATTCATAACAATAAGTAGGCTTCTGTGATAGTACTTTAAGCAATCAGACCGAATCAATCCGAAAATATGAACAACTGCATCCAAAACAGTTGAGTCCCAAGTGGAGACTAGGAACTAGCCTTAGAAAAAATAATCATGCCAAAATGGCATGACTACCATTAACATTTTTCAATACCTGAAACCATTGTTTTCAAATGTGTCCACTTGCATCACTTGCATCAAACAATCGTTCCAATAGTGTCACTTTTGTTGGTCGTATACAAGGGGGTCCAAATGGGGGTCTTTTTGCAAATGTAAAAAAATTAACAAAACAAGCTTATTCCAAAAATTTGTCTTTATTAGTAAGAGCAAACATTTCCATCTATTCTGCAATTCAACGTCGGTCAAATGCCTGGTTCGGTTGGTTTCAAAGTAGCGCATTCTCTAACATCAATTTTAGAAAATTGATGATTGAGACCTGGTTGATGGTTTCGGGCTGTAGCTCACGGATTGCCTTAAGTGCTTGAAGCAATTTATTGGCATAACATCGGCCGTTCAAGGTTTCACACCAAAAAAGTCCAAAGGTGTCAAAGCGTAGTTCCCAGGCGGCCAATTGACAACGCCAAGAGGGCAGATAGCACAATTTCGGAATTAGGTGCGCAACAGATCGATCGTGGCGTGGACGTTGTGGCATGGTTCTTCAAAATCCAAGTCATCAATTATAGTAAAACAAAAGTCGTTTAACAGCCTACCTTTGAGCAAAACAATCAACCTTATTTTCAAAGATAGATGGTCAAATATACCACCATTCCAGATTCCGCACCAAACTGTCGCTTTTTGTGGATGCATTGGCTTTCCGGCAATAACATGTGGGCTTTCCCAGATTCGGCAATTGTGTTTGTTAACGCAGCCGCCGAGATGTAAAGTACGCCTTGAATTCTACAACGTTTTTCGGCCGAAACCGTTGTCTAATTCAATCTGCTCTAATGCCAAGGCGATAAGTCGTACGCCTAGAATTGCTGAGTTAATTCGACCGTCTACGTGAATAATCCGAGATCTCTCTGAAGAATTCTCCTCAGACTAACGCGTGAAATGTTTGGCTGTTGAGATGACGACGATGACGACTTGATGTTCGTGGATTGAGTCTCACACTCTCGGCTACAGCAGCTATATTCTGGCCCATGAGTATGATCCACTAACAAATCAGTCTCACAAACTTTTTGCACAAACTTGCGTGCAGTAGATGCGGTGCGTGCAGATTTATATCGACTAAAACATCTTTTGGAAAAAAACCCTATATTTGGGATACACAGGACTTACTTTAATTTCTATTTTTGGTTTATTATTCTATAATAAACCTTTGTAATCGTAACAGAAAAAAAATTTAACACCCTCTCAAATTTTCACAGTTTATGTTTGGCGGGTTGTAGAGTGTATTTTTAATTTCTTTATTTCTTCATAAATTTACAAAGTGATTGTCACACAATTTAAATTTATACAGAGATTCGTATTTTTTAATGAACATATCTTTCATCCGAAGCATTATCTTACATTTTTAAAAGAAGAAGTTTACAAGAGATTTGGTAGGAAACAACGACAAAACCTTCCATATAACGAGAATATTTCCCAATGTTGTGCAAGCGTAGAACGATTCATTTCGCGGACACATGATACTAACTTTCTAAAAAAAATTCGAGGAGAACAAGCTCTAAGCGACAAAATAACCTATGAATTCATTCGGAACAAAGTGGCCCACCTTTTTTTTTTGCTCCACAACTTTGTTTGTCGACATATACAATGGGCTAGACCACTTTTCCAGCAATTATACAATTAAAATTACAATTATATTAAAATAAAACTCCAAGCCCAACAGACTCTGGCGATAGTAAATGAGCTGGTGAAAAATAGCAATTGAATAACAACTATTTTCATATCGAATTTTATGTTCTCCAAAAACAACTTTCTGACTTTGAACATACAGAAATACAGATTAGTTTGTTAGAAAATTAGTTCAAATGACAGATCAGGCCTAAGCCTTTTTTCGACGATCAGTTATCAGTTCAGTTAAAAAAGACAGTGTATTTAGACGTCAATCCGGTGTTCAGTTGAACTTTTATTTTACTTGTGAGCAGTCGAAAGCAACATATTGTATATTACTTTTTTTTCCCCGATTGTGATAAAAATAGTCACTTTTTTTTCACGAACATTAACAAGCGCGATAAATTTCAATAAAATCGACCATATTATCACTCCGTTTTGACATATTGAAAAAAACGGGTACTCGCAAATGTTGATTCGCCGTCAATTACAATTAAAATGATGAATAAATTTGCAACCGAACTGAAACGTATTTATAAATCAGTTTCACTGATAACTGAACTGACAACTTGTCGGATTTAGATCAGTTTCATTTTCAGTTTCAATTTCAGCTGAACGCTTCAGTGCGCAACAGCACGTACGCGGCCTGAATCTAGCCTTTCGGAAATTCTTATAATTGCTAATAAATCCAGAAAAAAAACCTATCCCACATCAACTAAGTGAATGAAATGAGGCCAATCAGAGTTTCCCACTTTCTCGAAAACACTTCTGGTCTCACTTAAGCACTCTTCGAATCGTTTAAGCGTCCATCAGCCACATTAAAGTGCCCTTCTCATCTTTTTCACCCGGCCATCTTTTCCACCTCGCCAACCACCATAAAACTACGAAATGTATCTCACGCCCGGCCGCCTCAATCAAATTTCCTTGCCTAACCCTATTACGCCACCATCTCTCGAAAAGAGCCTTTTAATCCTTGATCAGCGCTCTACTTTCACATTTCCTTTGAAGTGACCACTATACTTACGACACAAGAAATGTGATAATAAAATCACACACACACACGCAGGCGAATTCAATTTCGTCGCCCGGCAGCTAATAACTCCTTTAACATCAAAAAGCCCATTACATTAGAAGCGAAAGTGAATCCTTTTTGCCACTTAGTGTCCTTTTCCTCGGCATATACCAAACACTCACACATACACATAAAATTACTGACCTGAGACACACATCATTTTTTTCTTGACTTTTCCCAAAAAAAAAAACGAGGAAGGAAACATCCTTGCACTAGGTCATCGCTACCCACATCCTCTTCCACCCCATTTGACGTGCATATGCAGATCCACCACCACCCCGGTTCACACACATGTGGTAAGGATTTCGTTTTTTTTTTTTCAAAAATCGGGAAAAGAACACCACCCCGCCACACATTTTACATTCCTTTCCCATCCCTGCGAGAAGGATGTTATAGATGAAATGGGGGCCAAGGACATTTGTTGTGAGCGGGAGAGAGTTTCCCTTTTTTTGTGTGTGGATTTTTGTGTCTGCCAGTTCAATCAGTCAGTCGTGCAAATCGGTGAAAGTAGTCGCGTAACGTCGAACAGCACACACATGCCCGCCCCCCAACCGCTGCGGTGCGGCGAGGACATGCGACAGGACCAATTCATGAATGGCTCTCTTCTCCGTGCCTCGCGTGGCTCCTGCCCTTCAATGCTTCTTCCTGCTGTTGTTGTTACTCTCGGCGAGAGTTGTTTACATCGCAACTAGTGTGTGTTGTCGTCTCGACGATGTGTGATATGTGAGTGGGCTTGATGGGCACCCCACCCACCGCCACCCACTCGGATTGAAGGACGTGGGATGTCGTATGTGATTCTTCGTTTTATGTGCGTGTGCGTGTGCGTGTACGTAATATGTTAATGGTGGACAATTATTTGCTTTTATGTATCAACACGGTGTGTCCCTGGGACACACACAGGTAGTCGCCCCTCCGGTCGTCCTTGTCATTCTGTCAGGTTGACACATTCGCGTGGAGATGCAGGAAATTGATGGAGAGTAATGTCCTTATCCTCAATGTGTGGCGAAACCGATTTTTGTTTTGCTTTTTTTTTGCACGAAAACAAAACAAAAAAGTTCTACATGTGTCCAAATTAAGGATCTGCGACTAATGGAGCACGGATGTTGTGTTTTCGGCGTTGCGTTGGGTGATTGTTTGAAGATGGAACACAGAGGTCCAGGACATCCGGTGTGTGTATGTTTAGCTGTCAATATTTGATTGATATATGGACTCTGTTTGACTGTTGTTGCCGATAATGCATCGAGTGCTGGAGATTTTCATTCTCCGGAATGTTACCGGTGCCGTGGGGAGTTACGGGGATAATCAATGCCCGAGGATACTCTCGTCCCAGAGTGTTCATTGTCCTGCGTTGAGTGAAAAGTTTGTCTTGTTTGGTGAAATTTTAAAGTTTTTTCTATGCGTGTTGGTGTCCGAAAAAAATGCGTGCTGGATTCTCTCGGGAAAAAGAGCATTTTCGGTCGCATGAATACATCAGCGCCACTGGGGAAATGAGGAAGTACTACTTTTTTTTCACTCAGAAGAAGACACCAATAGTCTGCCTTAAGACATAAAACCCCTTTGGATTCGCACAGTAATTGCATCTTCACGTACCTCAGAGTAATCCGTTTTAAAGGCCAACGTTCAAATTTCAAGCGTCTCATCCGTGTGTCTCTGAAGCCTGTCTTTTAAGGCTGAAATTCGAATTTCAAGCGTCTCCTCCGTGTGCGGTTCTTTTTTTGCCTGTTTCTGGAGTCTTATTAAGGCTAATATTTTGTAGTAAGACAAAAACAGAAAGCGATTCATTCCTAAAGGATAATGAATCGCTTTCTGTTTTTGTGTTACTTTGCTATCAAAGGACTGAATCAAGAGTCCCTGCCTACTGTTTCTTTTTCTATTTTTTTGTATCAGTCTTTCCAGTAAAGTATTTCTCAGCATACTGTGCAAAAACACATCACTAATAAATCAAACTAAAAAAGTACACGCACACACTCGCACACACTCCACAGGACACTTCTTAACTGCTCTAATTATTTTCAACCAAAAGAAATACAGAAATCCTTGATCCCTTCTTCCCAGAATCGCATCCACACAAGTCCCACGTGTTACCGTTTGTCCTTAAATGCGGTTTCCCAAATTCGCATCCGTAACGAATTTTTGCAAATTTTTTCAATTACACAATGCCATGCAAATTTGAAAATCGACACTGAAACCTGCCTCCATGCTGTGACCAGTCGGGCCCAGCGTCTAAAACAAAGGAAAGGGGTTGCTGCCGTATCTCCATTTCACGCGCACACACCAGCGAGCAGTCTCGACCAACCACCACCACCACCAGCAGCAGGCGAACGAGAAAGGACGAAAGGACGGCTCCTTCTGCATTCTTTAATGGCGGCTTAATGGGAATATTAAATTACGCGCTTGTTGTTTTAATGGATTAAAAGGGAAGGCAAAACAAACTCGAGCACACAACTACAATGGACCGCGAAGGAAGAAGATATCCTCGTAGCCTCCCTTAACTTGCTTACTGCGTGTACATTTTTTTGTTGTTCTCTTTTTTAAGGACCCCGCATATTCGTGTTTCATTTTTTTTTTTTTTTTGCGACTTTGTGTGCTCGAGAACGCTCTCTGTGTTAATTTTTTCGAGTTATGACAGTGTATCCCTTTCACACACACACAAAGAAGGATACACAGATTGGGGGACGCGACGACATCGCTTGGATATTCATTAGGCACACGAACAGCAACAAAAGCGAGTGGGTATATCCTGCTCAAGTCAAAATGTATCTGGATTAAGAAAAAGGGGTGGACACTGACAGCGAGGATACGGCCATATCCTTTTTTTCTTGGAGGTGGATGTTGTGCTTCGTGTAATTTAAATGTAAGTAAGCTTTTTAATGGCCGCTGAAAGGAGCCAGAGGAAATTTTCATTACATCTTTTTTGCTCCTTTTTATGCTTCTCATTTCATCATAATTAATGAAAGGATGAAAGGAAAGGATGATGATCCTTGCTAGTTAGCCTTAGCAGGCTAAGTGGATTTCTTTCGCTTTTGCTCTTCTTCGACGTTGTCGGCATCGTTCGTCGTCGTCGTCGTCATCGCCGTTCACTTGAGCTAAGATGAGGGTTGTGCTTTTCTTTCGTCCTTTTGCTTGTAATTCAATTAAAAATTGTAATTTAGATTGTAGCCCCCATTATGAGTGTTCAGTGCTTCCTCCCACCGGTGGATGGTGGGGAAGGATTTTTCTAATGAAATGCTGATTTCAGCGGAAAAGTGTTTTTGTTTTTTTTTTTTGTGCTTTCATTTTTTGAAGGAGGACTTAAAATGGAGGATATGGATGAGGGTGTATTAGCTGGAGGCAAGGGTAATTTTGGTGGGTCAGTGGGTGGGGGTGACGGGCGATTTAAGGCAGCTGTCGGAAGGATTTTTTTGAGTATTTCGTTGATGACGGGTTGTTACAGGCGGCATTTTTATTGTTCGGAATAATAGTCAGGCTTCTAATCTATAAAGAAGATAACACAAAGGAGCAGAGCTCCTGGGTGTTGGGATCTAATGCACCAACCTTTTTAATCACATCAGTGTCTAACACTCGTTTTACGAATAATGATTAAAGAAATTTTTAAAAGATAGCAGGAATCAAAGTTGACTCAATCAGCTGACTTCTCATTTTGGTGCCATTTTAAAGCTATTGGGTGGTTTTTATTTGCATAAGCAAAATTTCAAATTTCGCGGGCTACGTACATTCGATTATCGATTTCTTTTATTTTGTTATGTTGGTACACTCATAGCATATTTATTTTGTTTGTGAGAGGCATAAAAGTTAGACGTATTTTGCGTGTTCGGCTATATACTTCAATTTGGCCTAAAATATCGCACTAATCTCTTGGTACTAAAAATCTGCCACTTATTTTTTTTTTGTCTGCACCAATTTTTTTGTGTTTTTTGCTAAAACATTTTATAAGATCTGTTAAGAACTCTAATAATTGTTATTTTATGTCGACTGGTTCTGTCTAGATAGGGAGGTCGTCTTCTGGACACGTCGGAGTAAGTGACTTGTTATTTTCTTCTCTTCTAAGCATAAACGGCCGGATGGACTATCCTAAAGAAATAATCTCAGTACCTGATGGCAAACAACAAATCGAATCGAATTTCTAATAAAACTTATGTTCTTTTCATCGGCAATGAGTTTAGAGAGATTTTACACCTTTTGGTCTCTTTATTGGACCAGCTAAAGTTGCTGGTACAATAAAAACCGAAAATTACCTTTTTAAGGTGGAATGTACATAAGTTATAGTAAAAACAAAAGGGTTATTTTAGGTGTTTCTAAAATATAAGAATGAATTAGAATTAAAATTCGGCCGCTTAAAACTTGAAAATGGCTGGACCGTAATGAATTCTTTCTTCTGTGGGCTTATTCTTAATCGCATTTTCAAGATTTTAATAAATAAAAACAGATGACTCTGTAGGCGTGCATTGAAATAAATCGAATTTAATCATGGCTCTACTCTTTTTATAGATTGCAATTAAACGTTTAGCATTAATACTTAGTTTTGTTCCATTTTCGATATTTGTTGGAGTGATTCATATTTTTCTACTGGCCAACCAAATTCACAAGATATTTCTGAATATTTGTTGCTTATTTACATGGTATAATATAATATGACATTTCTTAACTTTTCTCAGTTGATGTGATAATCAGAGTTCCAAATTTATTATTTTAATAACTCAGAGAATAAAAAATGATTCTTATCGAATAGTTTTCAAAAATATTTCCCCTTCGAAGACGTCTTTAGAAAAGTTTTAAGTTTTATGTACCGACCATTCTTTTATATTAGCAAGAAGTAGTATAGCTAAGGAATTTTAATTTTTTGCCCCTTGTGGTTCCTCCAATTATTCAAAGGTCATCTCAAAAACGAATCGGCCACTCTTTGACTCACGCGCAGATCCTCTCCTATTACACCTACCTGTTTTCAAACAGATCTCCGGAGCTCCCCCCAGCACACCATTGCCCTTTGAGAACCCTTTCTCTCACCTACACACCAGCCCCACGATAGTGCTCCGCCCGCAGGGCTCCTATTAACCCCATTTGCATAGAAATGAATACAAACGTAAGCAAACAGAGAGAATTACAAAAAATAGCGCAAGCGGCTTGAGGAACGCGAAGCCAAAAAAAAAAAAAAACAGAAAACCAAGAATCCTTCAGAAAACTTTCTCATTTAAATTTAATGAAAATGTCCTTCTTCCTTTTTCGTTTGAGTTTGCTCGCCTTCGTCTTCGTCGTCTTCGAGTAAAAACACACCACCAGCAGCTTTTCAAGAATTCTTAATATACGACGAGTATATCCTTTCCCCTTTTCCTTTTTCTTGTCTAACCCAACTTTCTTACTCCTTCACTCCTTCATTTGCACTTTTCTGCGGTACTCAAGCTCACCCCACACCCCACACCGCCGCCCACTGTGAATGTTTATCCTCCTTTGAATGATTATGATGGTGTGCGTTTCTCCTCTCCTCCCGCGCTTTTCTTTTATTTTTTTTTTCTTTCTTCATCACCATCATCATCGTCGTCATCAGGATATGCAAAGCAGCCCTTTCGTTTACTTTCTCTCTACAATCAGGACGAAATATATTTCTACTCCTATACACATTAAGCAAAGGACGACGACGATGATGATGAGAAGGAGGCAAAGGACGACATCTACAGAGGACTTCTTTTGGTTTCTTCTTCTTCGTGCGCGTTTATTTTCGCTTCGTTTTGTTTTCTTCGTTCTTTTAATTCGAAGTTTTTTCTTTTCTTTTCATTTTCTTATGAAAAACCATCTTGATGGAGTTTGTGTTGGTGATTATACCACCGGCGATGCAGGAGGATGATAGCATCCTTTGAAGTTTGGGACTCTTACAAAAGCAAGCGAGAGAGCACCGAGCCGTGTGTAACCAACCTGAGCTCACGACTTGATACTACAAAAGGATGTGTGTGGGAGGTGGGAGGTGAGTCGTCCTGTTTTTGCAATTTTAAATAATTTTTTTTCTTCTTCTACTTCTTCTTCTGCTTCTGCTTCTCTATGTCTACTCATTTGCGTCGCTGGTGATGTGTCTCTGTGTTGGTGCGGTGTACGGAATTTGAATATATATGACACAGAGAACTGAAACTGTGGAGATTCTTGTAATGAATCCTTACGGGATCATGATGTAATGTAAGAGGAATTTTTAAAATTAAGAAAACGAGCTGTATGGAGGACAGGATAGGCATGTATAATAAGGAAGTTGATACATGGAAGGCAGGATACTGAGCGGTTGGTGTAGCATTCCCGAAAGGGGTGTGTGTGGTCGTGTGGGAGAGGCAAAGGATTTTTTTTTTGTTCATGTGGAAGCCCTGCAGCCATCGAACGTTGTCTTTGAGTTTTATGACACTCGATTCAAATTAACAGAAGGAAGTCGGAGATGGGGCTGCGACGAACGTGGGTGGCTTTTGTTTTTGAGAAGAGACTTTGTGTGGATGGCTGGAAGTAATGAAAAAGATGTTCAACCCAACCTCTTTTCTTTTTAGTCAGTAGAATTCGACCTGAACACATTCCTGAAAAATGTTTTTTAGTTAAATGGTCTGCCAGTTAGAAATTTTGCGCTTAGTTTCGTTAATGGATGTCGTCATAGTCGATTAAATTAAACCTCCACCTCCTTGATTAAAAGTATTTGTTTGCACCATACTTTAGAATACGTTTTTTAACCCGCGGTTAATCAATTCAATTCAATTAGATTGAATTTACTTTAGTCGGTGTACAAGTAAGATAAGAATCTTTTATAGTAGAAAAATAGATATTATAACTCAAGGATTTTTTATGAGAAAATTTGTTTATGGATTTTAACTAAGCTTGTCATTATAATCGACTTTTGGCGTTGCAAACAGGTTTGGCTGCATTCAGACTGAGGGACAGTTGTATTTTGAGCTGGATTGAGAAGGGGACAAAATGATTGGTTGGCCAGCTACCGAAGAAAGCTCCAAACCGCACTTAGACCAGATTAGACCCATTATGATGCCAAGGGCGAGATCCGCTTTACCCATGGGGTCGTCCGATGCTAAACGCAGCTCAGATCAGACAGGTTATCAAGGAAGTTCACGCCGATATGCAATTTCGACAAAAATCACTGGCAGGGAGTCCTAGTCTGCTAGCATGTCTGCCGATTGCGCAGTGCCAGTACTGTAATGATACCTATCATGGGTATAACCGCTAGTCTGTTCAGCCGCAGAAGTCAAGTTGTCCTGCTGACATCCAGTGATGACCATAATTGCTTCGTATGGACACATGTTGTGATATTTTGCCACATAAATTTGGTGGTCCAAGTGAGTCGAGCCTAATGGCTAGACTCACTGTAGTGGTGGGCATGGCCGGCGAGGGAGAACAACAGAGAAGGTCGCATGCCTGGCAAGTTCGTGATCGCGGTAATTAACCGAGATGCCATTGCTTATGTGGGCGCCGTTGGCTCGATCGGTTAGTGCGTCGGACTGTTGAGCGAGAGTTACCGGGTTCGAATCCAGCTCGGGGAAAAAACACCACAATCATATTTCACGGCACCACCTTCAGCGAACGACTGACAACCTTCCTGAAGTACCTCTGTCATAAAAACCCTTCGCCGTTCGGAACCGGCATTAAACTGTAGGTCCCCTTCCCATGTGTCAAAATTGTAACGCGCACAACACAGTGGAGACGCGAAAAAGTAAGGCTCTGGCTCTCACCGGGCTGTTACGCCGCCCAATCTAATGTAATGCCATTGTGCTCAGGCACCCAAAAAAGGTGAATGTTGAAGTGCGTACCGCCTTGTCTAAAGATTAGCGGCAGATCATTGCAGTCTTAGAAGTAAATGTGACAGAATCCAAGGATTTGGTTGCAGCTTGACTATCAATACAAATAATGATATCTCTGCTTAATAACACATTTAGTTTAACCCAAGCTAGCGCTTCTTTCATCACCATTATCTCCGCCTGAAAGGTGCTACACTCATGCGTATAGAAATTTCTATGTTAAGCTAGAGTAAGCCCCCGCTCCTATACCAGACTCAGTTTTGGATCCGTCAAATGATTAAAGCCAGAACGCAACGCCAAACGCCACATTTTTAAAACTCTAGAAGATTAAAATTTCTAGAAGCTGTATAACTTTCCTCATATTTTTTGGGTGGGAGCAACAATATGCTCACTTTCGTTACGAACACATTTCACTTAATGGTTGTTAAAGAAAGAGAAGTAAACTTCACTTCAAATTATAGAGGTAAACAAGCCATCATTTTCGAGTTATAGAGGTTTTCATGTTGTTTTGCAAAGAAATAAATTCGAATTATCGAGGGGACCAAATTGTATAGGTTTTCTTCGATTTATGATTTACGATTTATTTACAGAGGTTTACTGCAATTATATCGCGTCCTAACTGCTAAATTATCGTAAGCAACATTTTAAGCAAAAACGAGTTAATGATGTAGTTCGATAGTTTTATCGATTGATTACATACATAATGATCTATAAATGTTTCATTTGTTTATAAACCTTTTGCAGATGGTGCCTGTTTCCGTCTTCTGTTGGGTGAATTTATGTGTCATTTATTTAAAACTATAACTAATTTATACGATTGCGCGTCTTTCTACATAATTGTTTTTAATAAAGCTTACCAGTTAATAACAAGGAAAACAAAATTTTTCGTCATCGTTTTTTAGCTCAAACAAAAAAATTAAAAAAAGCGTCTTCTGTAAAGTGTTTATTTTTTCGCTTACGATAATTTGGCGGTTAGGGCGCGATGTATTTGAGGAGGAACATTCTTAAGTACTACCTATGAGACATTCTCCTCTACTCCACAATGTGGAACGGCCCAATGTAGTTTCAGACCAAGAAAATCAACAATTGACCCTTAAAAATGCAATCGGGCAATTTCAATATCCCAACTAACACTTGTTTGAACATACTTTCACTTTAAAGCCGACCACGATGCATTTTATTTCGAAGCTAAGGGAGCTGAATTGCTGCCCGTAGAGATCTCCTTGCATCCTCTTCTACTCGGCTGCGAAATATGTTGGTAGAACTACCGCCACCGCCACCTCCAGAAGAACAATCACGGTACACGAGCACGAATTTAAAATTAAACAAACGTTTAACTACCTTGGGTCATTAGTAGAAGCGGATAATAACATGAAAGAATAAATACGCGAACGGCTACTTAAAACTAACAGAATCCTCTACAGTCTTGCAAGGGTATTCAAATACAGAAACCTTGCCACAAATTCAATGCTGCTGTACAAGACACTAGTATTACAAGTACTTACATATGGAGCCAGACCTGGGTGTTTAGCCATAGGCACTCTGATCTCTCAGCCGCATTCGAGAGGAAAGTTTTGCGGAGAATCGTTTGCCCCATACGTGAGGAAGGACAATTCCGAAAGCGGTAGCAACCATCAGTTGGAATCTACGTCGAAGCAAATATTATAACGAAAATAAAGCTCGGTAGACTCCGATGGGCTGGTCACCTAGCTCGTATGAGCGAATGGGACCCTGCTCGAAAAGTTGTTTGCGATTCTACGACTTAACCAGTATGGCTTTAATAGGATTGTTTCATGCTCACAACGACGTATTTTCTTGATCGATTGGCTTAAAATGAACTTAAGCCATTGCCGCTTTTGTGACAAGATTTTGGGCTTGGACCGCTTACGAAGCCAGTCAACCTCTTAGGCAGCTCTAAATTCACTCCAACGGAATTGGCATATTCAAAGACTACACTGTAGAGTCTTCTTGTTCAAAGTTTATGATAATTTAGGAAAAATGTTCGAATTGGTCGCCTTAATCAACAACTCGGTCAGTTTTAACCTCCACTTCTAGAGTCTGCTAGCTGCCCAACCTTCGCCTCTCCCCCAAAAAAGGGGTTCCTCTCAGGTAAAGAAGAAAAAGAACTCTTAAAAAGAAAATCGAAATACAAGAGTTCTCACCACCCACCCTTCACACCGTTGCGCCAAAGGATACGCGCCTCATCTGTGTTGAGTTTGACTTCTTGATTGTAGTGGTAATGGTTTTAGGTACTTTTAGCATGGCTAATGCAAATGAATGGTGAGAACGTTTTCGGCGAAAAGGGTAGATGAGAGAAGGAGGAAATGAAAACAACACCCGCGAAAGAACGCTGAGCGAGAGAGAGGCTCATTGGCCCCAGTGCACGAAAAAGAAGGAAAGCGAAGCCAGCCTGTTCTCTCAAAGGACGACAACGGGAAATTTATTTAAATTAGGACGATGATTACGCGTTGCCATTCTTTTTTTTTCGCTGGATATAAATAAGGGTAAACGTGGTTGGATGGTAGGAAAATATCCGAGGTTGGTGGGGTTGACATCCTGGTGTTGGTAGACGAACGTGCATGAACGTATACACAGTTACAATTTCGCAATTTCAAAGGAGTAAAGTAGAACCTTGGCTGGTGATGAGAATTCCACGCAGCGGTAATAAGAGACAATCAGCGAAGGCACATGGGTTGGGGTCTGTCAGAGAAGCTCAGGCTTTGATGAGCTCCAAGGGTTGACGATTTCTTCTTCTTCTTTGCTTTCGTATTTTTTCTTATTTCTTTCTTAGCACGTTGTTTTTGTGTCTGTTTTTTTTTTTCCTGTTCGCCGTTCTTTGTCGCTGCCTTTGGTGAAGCTCTTGTTAAGCTTTGGGCGACGAAAAAAAAATGTTCAAGTATTTGTCTAGATTAAAATTTGAATTTAAATTTTCGTTCCTTTCCTTTAACTCGCTCGATTTTTGTCGTTGGCTGATGGGGCGGTGGGTGGGGGCATGGTGGAGTGGGCATTATTAATAGGGGTTGTTTTATTAAAAGAATGTGTATTGATTTTGTATTTTTCTTTTTTTTTGTGTCTGGAACTTTTTATATTTTTTTTGTAATGAGATTTTTCTTTTAGCTCGAAAATCTAACGACGAGCGTTTGGTTGCAATTATTTTAAGCGTGTGTTTTGTAGTCGTTAATGGAGGAAAGAGGGTGGCATAATGCGGAAATCGGTCCAGATTGAAGCTATAAATTGGGTCCAAAGAGTTCTCATAGCGAAGTTCTGCGAACCACTTTGTTCAAAATTGAACGACTTTTTGATGATCTATAAGGAAAAAAAAAGAAAAGTTTGTACATTATCCTGATCTGGAAGACATACAGCGACCTCCAATATCGGTCACGCTTCTTGAGAGCACACTCTTTGTTGTAAAAACTAATACAAGTGGCAGCACTCAAGCTTGGTTTTTTATTTTCAATTTTCAGAACTCTTTCATTATAAAAAAATTTGATTTCCAAGTCTATTTTTCTGCAAACATAGGGTCTAAAAATCCAACCAAAACTTGATAAGTATTGTGACTTGACAAAAACACAGCTAATTTTATAGCTTTTACCTTGAGCAACCATTACAAATCTTTAAAACTTCTTGTGGTTTACTCAGAATCACTTTTCTAGCTTTTTAAAAGTCTCTGTTAGTATATCACATTTGCCAGGTGGCTTGGATTTTACCCAAATCTAGTGCAGATTAACCAGCAATCGCTCAATTTTTAAAAATACTTTCAAGCATTTTTATGGGGTTTGGATCAAGAAATTGCGGTGCCCACATCAAAGATCTTTAAGAAATTTGTTGTTGACTTTGTCAGTCCACAGTCTTAAGAAAGACAATTTCCGAAAATACCCGTTTGCTGTTTTTCATTCGGCTTTTAAATTGAAAACATTTTACTTACATTACTTATGGTTTCCTGAGTCCATGAATCCGATGCATTTATTTCCTACCCTAAGTCGTCAGTCGATCCCAGGTCACATAGGAAGCACCTCTTATTTATTCTATCCACTAATTTTGCGTTATTAAAATATCCTACAAAAATCGCTTCTTTCCTGAAACTCTCACACCTCTACGTCTCACTCAGTCCACAAAATGGGTTCAACATTTGTACTTCTCTTCATCCGGAGTTTTGTATTAAATTCTGCATTATTTGATGTCATTCAAACTCAAATAAAAAAGGATTTCCTTGTATAGAAACAATCAAAACGGCACGGAACACCCCATTCGGACTTAGCCTAGCTGCAAACCATCGCATTCTCACATAACTCGTTGCTTGCTTTGACTTCTGTTCAATAGATGTCGATACGTTCAATCACTAATCAACGCACACAAATTCAAAGGGGATTGAGTTTTGAATGGAGGGTAGATTTCAGTTTTTTGTTCTGCTCCCGAAAATCTCCGAACAGGAGTCTGAGATGTGCAATGGTTGCAATGCTTTGCTTGTTATTCATATGACCTCGGGTGTCATAGTTTTTCCGTCTTTTTGTGGTCGCGACCTGTTAAAAAGACAGATTAAGGCCTTACACAATTCTTTTGTGTGTTTAGAGCATAAGTAGGTTTCCTAAAACGCTCTCTGCATATGCCAACCTTTGGGAACCAGAGGAGTAATAGGAAACTGCTACAGACGAAATTTAAAAAAAAGTGAGTACAAACATTCGGTAATAAGCGTTTCACAATGGAATAACGACGATGAATAACGTGCTTAAAATGCAAAATTCAAAATGCATGTCTAAGTTAAAATAATGGCTTACTTGCAAAGATTTCTAATAAATTGTTAAACTTTTAAGTCGTTGCAGCTCGCAGGGTTAGCAGGCTTTTAATGAAAAGTTAGAAATGTGTATTGCTTATTGGTCATTAAAATGTGAAAATTATATATTTCGGACTAATTTAAACTGAGTACAAATATATTTCCACAGTACGTAAATATTAGAGAACAATTTAAAAGAATTAGTATGGAAATAAATCAATAGTTTTGATAAGAATTGGAAAAAAAGCCTTGACATTTCTTAAAAGTTTTCTTTTTTTGTAAATAGAGCAAGATTCTATAATTTTTTTCTAAGAAAGCAATGTTTAAAGTGCTAGCAAATATAACCACTTTCAAAAGCCTCTTGCTCTACTTAAACTTGTTATTTTATTTTTAAGTTTAGCAGAAACCCCTGGAAGGTAGAGCTTCAATTATTATTTTTATGTGATTTATTTATATTTCAATTAGGTAATAATGATAATATTTTCAAGCTAAGCATTTCAAATATTCGTATAGTTTTTAAGCCTATATTTTGACTTCGCATTTTAACAGCTCTCTATACAACTGGCACCCGTGCGTCGTTTCGATTATACAATCGGTAAAAAGAAGTATTTAATTCGCTGATATCTAAGTGGAATATTATACAGTAAACTCTCGATAATTCGAACCTCCATAAAAAAAACCTCTTGAAATAGAAGCATTTTCAAGGTCCCTTAAAAAAAACCTCTGTAAATCGAAGAAAACCTATGCAATTTGATCTCGTTAATCAGATTTTTTTTTTGTCGAATGTTTATTTATCGAAAACCGCTTTAATTCAACGTTTTTTCCATGAAATTAGAATTATCGAGGACTTACTGTATATGGAAGGAAAGGAAAGAGCAGGGAAAACTGTTCTAAAATATAAAAATTGGTAATCGGTTACTCCAGTAATTGAGGAAAAACAACAAAAAAAAGGATCTGAAATTCTCCACAGAAACCTTTTTTCAACGAATCCAAATAAGTTATGCATGTTTTCATCGGAAAATAAACAAAATGCAATGGACTTCAAAGTAAAAATTAAAGTCTACAGTAAAACATGGTGGTGGACATTTTATGCTATGTGGTTACTCATATATAAATGTTGAGGGGTTTTGAGAGTCCTGATATTTTGCGCTATAATTTGACCCCAAACGCCATCAATTCAGGAGCCTTTGCCTTCAGATTATCACGAAATCATAAAAATTGTTGTGCAAATATTTTTTTTACCGTCTGCCTTTACTGAAAGAATGTCTGGAATCGGTGCCCGCACATCCGAATTATGTTATGTGCACAGTTGTAGATCTTTCATTTTTGTAAATTTGACTTTATTTCAAAACTGCTTTCTGTTGATGTGTTGAACTTTAGACAACTTTTTGAAGCGTTCTAGTGTTATAAAATCTAAATCGCGTAATAATTTGATAATAATTTGATCCTAGATCTAAAATGCTCGTGTTAACTTTTCCGAACCGACTTTTAAAGAAGTGGATGTAAAAATATTTATTTTATTCTCACGATAAAAGCGTACCGAGAACGTAAATTCGTTCCAAAAGAATAACGAAACCCTTTTGGAATCACTTCGGTGTCTGTCTGTCTGTCTGTCGCCTTTTCTTACTAAAATATGAGACGTAAATTAAATGAGTTTAATTTTTGTGTGTAATTAGCACATAAGGCAAAAAAAAACTCAAATTGATTATAAGGTTGTCGCAGTAAAATGTATAACGAACATATCGGGGAATGTTGAAATCGTTTACAGATTGAAATGTATTTTGTTAAAGGTCTAAAAGAAATACTTTACAACAGATTCATTATATTTTGAACAGATTGTTTGTCATCTTTTTTTACACGGTATAATTGACCTATATTAAAGGCAAAGATCTTGTACTAAAAAAATTTCTATCTTCCTTACGATTGGTTGGTTGAACTACGTTTAATCGCTAAAAGCGAAAACGAAATCACCTAAAACTATTTATAATGTTATTTTTGTTCTGCTACTCAACCAGCTAAGTAAACAAGTTATAGTTCCGTTGATTGTATTTTTCTAATTTTGCTGTCAAGGCGGAGGAGAAAATATAAATAATATAGCGAATCAGAATCAATGGCTTTTGCCTATCTGATAACCAGTTTGCTTTCGAATTAACTTGCGTTCTTTCCTTCCTCGAATGCGTTAAATTAACAATAAAGGCAAAAGCATGTTTCTATGTCACCCAGTTTTCTTAACAGCTATGGAATTCGGCTTAACCACTTTTCTATATATCAAAGATCTTTCAGTTATGAAATATATTCATCAGCAACTCAATTTAAGACACGAGAAGCTCGCATCAACTATAAGTTTTAGATCATTCTCAGGGATTAGTAATGTATTTCACCTCCAAGACCTTATTCTGTGGAAATTTCTAAACATTTCTGCTGTAAAGTTCAAATGACAAAGCATCAGAATTGAAGAAAATGCCAATTAATTTATTTATTTCTTAATTTTCTTTTCTTTTTTTTATTTCTCCGTAGATTACCATCATGTAATTGAATATCATTTGTTTTTATTTTTAAAATTAAATTATTTATGTAATTAATTTCTTAGTAATTACTTCTTTTTTTTAATATCATTTTTATAACTACTTAAACATACGTTAAAACATCAACAATTTAAATCCATTTATTTTATGTTACTTAACTTTTTGTTTTTAATATTTTTTGTGTGACTTAAGTGACTTGACTTAGTATGTGTGCTCTTTTTTGTTTTAATAAATATTTAAATTTTTCTAATTACCATTTAATTTACATCTTTACACAAAATACTCAATTCATATATATTGCACATTAATTTTTTTTTTTTCGTTTTACATACATTTAATCTTAGGAAGAGAAAAAGAACTACTACAGAGACACTTGTTTTTTGGTTTCTTTTTTATGTACAAAACAAAAAGTTCTAATTGGAAAAACAAGAAACAAAACAAAAGAACAAAATGGATGTTTCTTGTTTTTTGGTTACAAGTAGTTAGACTTGTAAGCTTCATAGATTAAATTTTTTTTACAATTTTATATATTTTTATGTATGTTTAATAATTAAATACATTTTGTTTAGAAAGATTATTTTAATTTAGATTTTTTTTTAATATTTCTCTCACTATTTTCTGAGGAACTTGTATACCATACTTTTGAATGATTGAAACGAAAGGATTTATCGTTACAAACCAAAGAGAAAAAATTGTTTTTTTTCGTTTTCTTGACGAAAACACAAACACAAAAACAAAAAAGAATATATATGCCTTAAAGTTTTTGTTTTTGACAAATTAAAATATATATGTATATATATCTATGTATATGTATATTTAATGTATATAAGTTTGTTTTTTGTATATATAAATATTTTTTTGGTATATATAGTTTTTTTTATGAAACGAATTCGTTGGAGGTATTTGGTATGTCCTGGATTGGATTTTTCATCTAAATGGGTTAGGGGAAGGGGACGAGGACGAGTTGAATCCTTGTGCCAAACGAAAAAGCAAAAGAACGAAAACAAAACGAAATCAAAAAGAATTTTGTTAATTTGTTAAATTCGAAATTTTTTATTAAACAAAAGACTATGCACGTATATAATAATAATAATTATAAATTTAACTGAAAACAAATAAAGCGTAAACAATTTGCAACTTAGAGTAAAACGATCGAAAACAATTTTCTTAAATAAACTTATAGTTAATTTTGATTTTTTGTTGTCCATGGCGGGGGAAGGGGCTTAAGAGTGATTCTAAGGTCTAGACTATTCATATATTAGATTTTCTATATACACGAAAAACAAAAGATGGCACAAGATAAAAGGAAAGAATAACTACGTTTCGCTTATTAAATATTTTGTACATTTAAATTCAGAAATTGTTTTTAATTTTCAATTCTTTGTCGTATATAAAACTTATGTTTCTTTTTTTTTATATAATTTATGGGATTGTACTTAGATTAATTCCTGTCCTTTGAAATTTTTTATTTCTCTAGTTGAAGTTTGGTATAGGGTAGGGATTTGTATTTACAGAAAAATGTTGCTCGAAATCAACGGGATCCTATTCGGTGTTAAGGCTGCGCTTTAGCGACACCACCGGGACGTCCATTTGTTTCTGTTGCTGGCGCATGTAGAGCGTTGCCGCGTCATCCAGGTCGTCGAGATCGTCGTCGTGGTGGGAGGACAAGGGCGAGGCGGATCCGCGGTGCGAACGCGGCGAATGCATGCTGAGGTCCTCGGGCTCGGTCTGGACGGGGATATCCGTGGGAATGTGGACGATTTGCGGGAGTCGGAAGATCCGTCGGACGTCGCTGGCTTTTCGTGGGCGCTTGTCGCTCTCAATGCTGCCGGTAGCTGAGAGGGCGCCGTCTTCGGAGAGGTCGAGGGGTGCTTCTGGGGCTGGGGTGGCTGGAGTGGGTGCGACGGCGGGCATGGACTCATCGGAGCCGAACGAGCTGATGGCGGACTTCTGGTCGCACATGGGATAGTCGGTGGACATGGCCGGGCTGATGGCTGGCGTGGGCGGCGACTGGATGCCGCACTTGTGGTGCATGAGGTGGTGTCGCCGACGGAACTTCATGTGGCAGCGGTCGCAATGGAAGGGTTTCTCGCCGTTGTGGATGAGCATGTGGGACTTGAGCTGGTTGGAGTCGCTGAAGCGGCCCTCGCAGACGTCGCAGTTGTACGGACGCTCTCCGGTATGCACGCGGAGGTGGCGCCGCAGGTTGGCCACTTGCACGAACTGACGGTCGCAATGACTACAGTGATAGGGCTTCTCGCCGGTATGCAGCCGCATGTGCGTCTTCAAGTGGTGGTCGCGAGTGAAGCGCTTGTGGCACTCAGGGCACTCGAAGGGCTTCTCGCCGGTGTGTGTGCGCTCGTGGTTCTGGAGGACGTGCTTGTAGCCGAACGAGCGGGAGCAGATTTTGCAGGTGAAGCTCTTGTCGCGCGACACGTCGGGCTTTGAGACTGGCCCTTCGTGTGTGGAGTTTGGTGACGATCCGCTCGACGGCGGCGAGATGGGTCCCCCTGGGGTGTGGTACAAGTCCCCGCTGATGGCGATGTCCATGGTGACCTGCGGCGAATGGAGATCCTTTTTGACGGAGATCTTGCGCGCCTTCTTATGGGCGGATTCACCGGTGGAGCTCACGCTGGTGGGCGACTGCATGAGGTGAGCCGTTGAATTCGACTTGGTCATCATCGGCGGCGAAATGGGGCTGGCTGGTGGGGAGTGTGGTCCTAGTGGCACGTTTGCCGTTGGTGGTGGCCAGGTTCCGTACAGCACGGGGTGATGGGGAAACAGCGCCAGCGTGGATATGGGCAGCTGGGCTGCCATAAACGCGGCGGCGGCTGTTCGATTCGCGGCGATCAATTGCGGCGACAAAATTCCAAATGCTGACGCGGCGGCGGCCTGTATTGTCTGACCGCTGGGGTACAAGTTAGTGTTGTTGTTGCCCGTCATCGGTGGTGACATTGAGAGACTGTCGACTTCTTCACGTTTCATTCCAGCTAGGGCGGCGGCTAATCCTAAAAGGACACAAAAAAAACAAAACCGATAAGATATGTTTCAAACACAGCGCAGCAGGACGTTTCGGGGTGTCCGGTGGCCCGCTGTGAAAATTGTAGCAATGCGAAGATGAAAAGTCCCTATCCTAATCTCTGCCTGACACTGACCTGAGGGTGACTGGGTTGGGTAGCATTTTTAAATGACAAAAAGGACTCTTTGCCAGGGTGAAAGTAATTTTTTCATCGTCTCTCTTCTACTTTTCCCGCTCAGCGGCACGTGCGATTCGCAAATTGCTATCGGGGCG
This sequence comes from Syritta pipiens, assembly GCA_905187475.1. Classification (NCBI taxonomy): domain Eukaryota; kingdom Metazoa; phylum Arthropoda; class Insecta; order Diptera; family Syrphidae; genus Syritta; species Syritta pipiens. The sequence continues at coordinate 66,778,103 of LR994571.1, read as the reverse complement.
CAACGCACATGTAACTGACAGTGCAAAGGACCTTAACCTTTTGAGCCGACGAGCGGCACACGGAAATGTCTCATCCTGTGCTCATATGTGGATGAATCGCGGAAGGGGAAATCTGCCTGTTCATTCTCACACACACACGCGGGGTTTTTAAGAGAATGAGAGAGAGAGAGAGGGTTCATCAGGCGCATACATGTGTGCGGCAGATCATATGTGTTCGCTCTCTTAAAAAACAAATGAGCATGGTGTGAGAGGGTGAAATGGGGGCGTGTGTTACGAAAACTCTTTCTACTGATAAAACAAAAAAGAAAAAAACAATCACAACAACAAAGCAGACGACAAGACAACCGGCAGCAGCAGCCACAAAGCATCAGAGAGCGCGACTGCCATTGAGACGTCGTAATTGCTTTGTCGCTAGACATGTGTGTTGTTTTTTGGGGGGTCCTTGAAAACAGCAACCACCACTGCAGGGGGTGGTGGTGGTTTGTTGCTATACACGAAGCCACAAAAATACGAAGGAAAGGAGTAAAAGCAAAATAACTGCGAAAGGATACAAAATGGTGAAGGTGGGGTGGCAAATGTGTGTGGGGTGACACATGAAAGCAGAGGCCTTGAGATTTTCGTTTAGTGTTGCAGCACATGGCGTTGGGTGGTGGGCAGATTGAGGTAGTGATGGGGGTGGAGTGGTAATGAAAGTGAAAATTGTCTGTCCTGCCATTTCATTCGATTGTCCATGATGCAAGGACTTTTTAACAAGTTTTAGAAGGATTATTTTTTTCAATTGCATTTTTTTTGGAAATATTAAAAATTGCAACGAGATAGCGGAAAGCAATTCTGAAGCGGGCTTAAGCATTTATATGCTTTGTTTATAATTTGAAGCCTCGCGTCCTGTTATGGACTACGTGTGTAAATTTTTAATCAATCCACAATTGTTGAAAATGAAAGGAAACGCAAGAGTTCCAGCGAAAGATCTAGATATTTGAACATTTCCTCCTCGAAAATTGAGTTTATTTAGTTATTTTTTTATGTTTCTTTAATTTAAATAAAGTATCTAATACTTAAATAATTTACTAATTTTTAAATTTAAAAAAAAAACTAAAGACCTAAGTCCTAAAAACTTAATAGTATTAATCTTGTCTTGTCTTGACTGCGAACTTAATTCTCAAAAATTTTTCAATTTTCAATCAAAGTTGCAAAATCCAAAAAAATGTTTTAATCAACTGTTGGACGTCAGCAAATTTAGTGGAAAACTCGTTAGGATGATTCATTTAATGAAGTCTTGGACCATGTCAAGATGTGTCTATCATAAAAGACTTAGAAGTTCAAAAATGTTGTTCAACAAATTGATTGTTTGAAAAGATTTAGAAATCTAAAAATATTATTTAAAAGAGGCTTAATGTTGGACTTGACTTCAATGAACTTAATTTTCAAAGAGAAAATAACACATTTTGTGGTTTTATTGATCATTAGTCGACCCATTTGCTTCCAAATTCAGTTGCTGGCTCTAAAAAAGATCAAGAAGCTCAAGAACATACATTTTTGAACATTTGAATCTGTTTAAGTTCACGGTCTTTGCAGCCTTATGAACTTTTTTTTGCATATTAGCAGAATGACTTCATAAGGACCTAATTGTGACCCTTTACATCTGGTGGAGGGAAGTTAAGCTAATAACCAAGAGAGTAAAATGAAATTTGAGAATTCAATGGTTGAGTAAATTTGAAAATTGTCTTTTGAATATATCAAAGTTCACCGAAAACATATTAAATAAACACAAATTTTCTATTTGAAGTTATTTACTTTTTAAATAAATTTTTAGAACTTATATTAGAAAACTATTGAATACAATCGTGAGATGTTCGAATCAATCCGAAAAAGCCGGTCTAAAAATGTGAAGCAAACTCAAAGTCAAAGTTGACACAACTCTGACCGAAATTTTAAAGTCATATACACTTTCGCAAAAGTCTAAGAATCCTAAATTTAGAAACTTAGCTAAATTTAATAAACTTCTTGAAATTCTCGCAAGCCTCTCAAAAGATCTTTGAAAAAACCCATGAAAGGCCTCCAAAAAGCTCTCAGAGCCCGGTGTAAGACCCCAAAAGTCCTATCCAATACATACCTCTTGTTTGCGCGTCCTGTAGTAGTGACAAAGCCATGTTAGAAAGTCGTTCTTGCTCACTATGAATATCACCAAATAAGAAGGGATCTACAAGTCGCCTTCTTTCCGATATTAAGTTATCAATTGTTTTGGAATTTATGTTCCTTTCTGTCTTAATTACACTAACAGCACGTATTTTTTCTGCACAACAAATAAAAATGTTTTCAGTACATCACTCAACAAAATTGTCTGTTTTCAATTTTGTTTTTTTTTTTAAGAATATTTAATTTGCTTGGTAAATTTTGTACTTGTATGGAGGTAGATTATTTTTTTTGTTTGCACTAAGTAACACTTGAGAAATGTAAAACAAAGAATTAATAAATAATTATTTTGTTGTGTATATCCTTTGAAGAATGAGGTAGTTGGGTTGAGGTATTTCGTTTGCACAATTTAAAATTTTAATTAAAAAAAAGAAACTTTCACGAAAGTCTATTTTATCGGTTTGATTTTTGATTTGGTATAGAAGACTCGTTTAAGACACGTTCGTGTTTCTTGAGGTTTGTTAGTTGAATGATTCCTTGAGTATCCTTTACACGTTCTTAAATAGTTTGGTTGGTTATCCTTATGTATCTATTCTCTATGTACTCGTCTGCGTGTGTGATGTAAAAAATAACAACAACAACTCAAAAAAAGATCCAGTTGGAAACAAAAAAAAAGGAATAAATTCACACAACTGAGGAATTAATTTTTTACGTTCCGTATACTTTCGAAAAAAAATGTTTTGCCTTTCTTCTCTCTTCACTTTCTTTTCTTTTTTTTCTTGAGATTGAGGATGGTTCACAACTCGGTGAGAGCCAAATCACGACTGAAATAATTCGGAATGATGGTCCTAAAGAAATATCAAACCGAAAGACCGAAAGACTGGCTGTGTTTGCTAAGCAACCCCTCGACGATACAGTCGAGTTACACACCACTACAAGGGTGATAGATACTTTTCGGGTTTTTTGGTTCGGTTTTTTTGTACACTTCTAATGCGTATCTATGAGAGGCGCATATACCTGCGTTAGAGGGTTGCTTTTTGGTGTGCGTGAGTTGGGTTTCTATTACTTTCGCACACCGAGAACCGAGGGATGGCCCGTTTTGGGTGAACAGAGAAAGAGAGATGGCGATGGAAGGAAATTGGAGAAGAAGAAAATGAAAACGTTTTTTTTTTTTCGTTGTATGATTATTATGTAAGCCTTTGTGTGTTTGAGTTCTTGTTCCTGCTTTGATTCTCTCGTTCGCACTTAACTCTCTTCGATGGGTGCGACTCTTTATCGGCTATGTACTCAAGCTGAAGGGGCCTTTCTAATAACCTTACGTAGGGGTAGGAAAGGCGAATGAAAAGAGCTCCACCACGAGTTCGTGTTTGTTCGGTTTGTCATACGCACTAGGCACCCCTCTTTCTTGAAAGAGAAAATGCGTCGAGTTGTTTTTTCACTTTCCCTCTTTTTTCGAGTTCATTTTTATTATTTATTTGCTTTTTTTACTATATTTATATGTATGGTTGCTTTTTTCGGTTATGTACTTGTAACTGGTGCAAGTTGTGCCCACACTGTGGGCAGCGGAGTGCTCTGTGCTATTTTCAGTGAGCTGCATATGGAAATGCATTTTTTTAAGATCATTAAAAAGCAAATGAATGTACAATAAAAAACACACAGAGTCCTATTCGGAGTTAGAATACATGGGCTGGGCTTCGTTCGTTTCTTTTCTTCTTTATTGCAAGTTCATTAAGGAAAGGACATTTTTTGTTGTTCGTTTTTTTTTTTGGTTTTGTTTTTTAAGGTAGATTAGGCGGCGCGCGCTGTTTTTTTTTTTTTTCTTTCTTTTATGGAGCTCTGTTTTTTAGCTGCCTTGTTGTTTTTTTTTTTTAATGAACCGAGAGAAAACGATTGACTTTTTTAATGGCGCTCGTGCGGTCTCTGTGTTGATAAAACACCGAGGTGGTTATATTTGAAACATTTAAGGAAATGAAATCATTTTTATTATGAATTAAGGTTAAGACCTTACTATTTAATAAGCTTATTTTTAGGTGACCTTTTTAAAAATGGAATTTACCAGTGTGAGGGAGAATTCGGACCGGCGACGATTGCGATCGCAAAAAAGATACTGAGAGTTGCGGGTGTTCATTTACTGCCTCGAAATGAGTTTGGAGAGACAACATTAAATTTAAATAACCGAGGGATCGAGAGGCTTTAGATTTTCGCCAGTTGATAATTGATACTGGAAAAGGACTCAGCGCAATAAAATCCAATCAATTCAAGCCTTCTTTGAGACTTTTTGTATTTTCAAGTCGTCACGACCATGAATCTGACAATTTAAGAGTTTTAGTGTAGTTTAGTTTACGAGGCATTCAGTATCTACTTACTAAACTCTTTCAAACTATTTTCAAATCCAAAAACAACATAATGTTCGTTCGTTCGTTAATGTTCCATGTTCGTATCTCAATAGGTTGCCTTAATCTCGTTCAGACTTTTGTGGAAGCAAATTAAATGAATTTCTCGATTTTTTCAGTTTCCGAAACATTTTCTTGCTTCCGTTTTTTCCCAACGCCATGAAATTTTGTCTGGTTGTTGGGGAGTGGCGTTATTTTTATGATCAGCAGGTTTGATGGATCTAAAATGCAGCGTCGATGGCAGAGAATGATCATCCAAGAGATTCTGATGCGATTTCCAATTCTGTGGTCTGCCGATAAAAAATCCAAATACACATGCACGTTGAAAGTTTCATGAAACTAATTCTAAGGGCTAAAGGTAGATGGTCAATAAATAGTCCATAAACTAAAAAGGATTTATTATAAGGTGTTCGCTTCCGCCGAGGCTTTGTTGTAATAAACTGATATACGAGGTCTGTTCAAAAAATAAGGTGAATCTTCAAATTTCGCGGGCTACGTACATTCGATTATCGGTTTTTATTTTATTATGTTGGTAGACTCGTCTCGAACATATGTTTATAGTTTCAGCTATATAGCATATTCATTTTGTTTATGAGAGGCATAAAAGTTGATGTGTTTTGCGTGTTCGGCGATTTCCTGCTGCTGGAAAAAATGGATCAAAGAATTTGCGTTCAATTTTGTGTGAAAAATGGAATTAAGTGCTCGAAAACAATGCATTGGGGCGGTTGGACTATGGTGTCGATGTCATAACCATATACCCATGATTCGTCACCAGTTATGACCCTTTTAAGTAAATCTGGATCCCTGTTCACGTGATTCAAGAATTCTTGAGCGATGCTCATGCGACAGTTTTTTTGGTCAAAGTTTCGGAAACAGAGTTGTGCGCCTAATAGTTTTCCTGAGCAGAGAATTTGCCATGTCTAGTTTTGACATGCAAGATTGTCGCTTCTCCATTAGGATCGGTAACGAACTCACCGTGGCCTTTACTGTCAAAAGAAAGTCCTTTGTAGCACCATTACAAGCAAAAGAAGGAGAGAATTCGATTCAAGTTCTGTTAAGGCTTTCAGTTCACTAATATTGAATTTAAAAATTTAAACGAATTCTGAACAATATTCACCTTTGTCTCTCAAATTTTCTTTTTTCCCTTTTGAATGAATTAGAGCCAATACATCTGTAAACGCCAATTTTCCTGCAAACATTTTTAAATATCTATAATATATTCTTTTTTGTCTTTTGAAATAACAAAAATAATTTATATCAACTCCAAATTTTGGTCTTTGGTTTGAGCAATTCCAGTGCGTTGTATTTTATTGACGCATGATAATTTTTTTTCGCTTAATAACTTAAAAACCTAAAACTCCTTAAAGCCTACCTGTTTGCGACCTTGACAATACTATCGCTATATTTAAGAACATTTTTTCTGGACTTCTAAGAATATTAAGTTTCCAAACAGGCATCGTTATCATAAAATATGTAATTTTCGCGTCCGAACTTTGAACTAACCAAATTAAAAAGTCATTAAAATACAAAATAATTTTATTTTCCCATAAACTGATTAGTAGTCCTTAAGCCGACCCAGCTTCGTCACTAATTACCATAAAATGGAGAACTCTTTGACCTGCTTTTTCGCTAATTATTTCATTTAGCAATTTAATTTCATTCCGTTCACCGAGTGATCATCTCCTCCCACCACCAAAGGACGCAGAATATGCTCCGTTTTCACGGTCAGTATGAACCTACAGCCAGAATCCATCATAAATCTCGAAAATTACCACAATTACCCACGTCCCGAGTAACTAGGGCACGTTGGACCTCTCAAAAACGCGAAAAACGGGACATTGTCGTAAAAATTCGCAAAACAACCTTTCGGAGAATCAAAAACAAAAAACCAAAAAACAAAGTATTCCATCCAACCAAAGACTTTTAAAAACTCGTTTCTTTGACTTTTGAGAGAGTACCGTGAAAAGATAACTGTTCCGGGGAAGGACATTCAACGGATGCAAATTGCATTTGCAATTCTTTCGCCAAAAATTTCCGTGTACGAAATTTTGTGATGAAATGTGACACAATTTTCAAAGTTGTATTTCTTTGTTATTTTTTTCTTTTTTTTTTTCTGTTTTGTCGTTTTATGAGTGCAGAAAACCCGCTTGAGGTGCGTAGGTAGATGGATTTTGCAAATAAAAAATTAAATTTACAAAAAAAGTCAGGTTAAAAGTCTTAGGTCTTTTTTTGCCGTTTGGTTTTTTACTCTGCAAACATTAGGAGTTTTTTTTTGCCTGGAAATTGGTGCGAAAACTTTTGATCACCGTTTCAGTTCAAGGTTCGTTAACAGAACCAAATTATTTGCTTTTATATATTAGAGTGCTGCAATTTTAAATGTTAAGTAGCTCAAAACGGAGGTTATTTTTGAATTTTATGTATTTCACTTCAACGAGCCAGTTCTAATTCTCGAGCAACCAAGTCACCAATAGAGATGTCAATCCCAAGGGTAATAATTAAGAGAAGATGAACCGAATACTTTGCGACCAAAGCCATTTCTTTTGACAGGGACTGCCCGTTCTGTTTGCATTGTGCGATAGAGAAATTCTTATTCAATTCTCCAAATTTATAATATTATAATATAATAACCAACTCAGTATTACTCATTAAAACAATGCTTTTTGCGGACAAAAGAGATGTGAATAAAATGAATTCACTTGAAGACAAATTATATGGTCTGGCAAGAAACTAACAATTGTAAGCAGAATTTACGATGAATTAAAAAATATTAATGTATTATTGCCTGAGAAAAAAACAGCTTTCAGTGCAACCCAAGACCAACCTTATAGCCACCAATTGAATTTGGTTAAGGCTTCCGAAAGTTTTCGTCTGTTTCTACCCGGAAAGCTTGAATCTCTAGGCCACGAACATATCACGCCAAAGCATTTTAGCGATATTTTAAGCACAAATGAGTTAATGATGCAGTTCGATAGTTTATTCGTCTTTCTGCATCATTGGTTTTTTAATAAAGCATTCCATTAAAAATAACAGGGAAAACGAAATTTATGTTAAGCACCATTTACATTTTTTTAGGTCAAACAAAAAAAAAGTCTACCCCATTTTGTCGCGATAATTTGGCGGTTAGGGCACAATATTGTTAACGTCTCTATGACAATAATTTGTTTTTTTGGTGATCGTACAATAAATTTGCAAGCGGCACCTCTAGATGTCAAGCTCAGTCGATCGTTAGCAGCACAACTTAATTCGTTCATCTGCATTGTGAAAAAAACAATCTGCGTAAAATCCCATAGAGGGCCAGAGCCTATATTTCGTATTTAGACATTATTCGGTTTTAAATCGGTCTGTCGTTTGAGTGAACAAAAATATTAGATGTTGAACAAAATTCTCTTCTCCAACTTGGCTTAAGTCTTTCTGCTGCATTTGCTGTCTTTTATGCGAGGCTGTCGTCTATGAGTCGATATTTCTGTGAGTGATGCTGTGCCTTGTGAAATAATTTATATTTGTATGCATATGGACCGTGTGCCGGCACTTGAATTCAATGATGGACCAGTTTGTTCTTGAAAAGTCGATCGAAACTGCCAACCGATTGTTATGCAGAAAGTACACTCAAAGCTGTTTCTTTGGCTGATTTTTGAGTTAGCTGGCTACATTAAAGAAAATGGGGAGCTGTAGTTGGCTACATTAAAGAAAATGGGGAGCCTCTTTTACAGCGACCTTTTTTTTGCCTTGAGAACGATGTGGAAACTTAATAGGCAGGTGGAACAGTCCCTTTCTGCTGCCAAGTAGCGTGGGACTTTAACCCACTAAAGCCACATCTTGACCTCTTCTCCTTGACACCATCCACTCAGGGACCGATTTCGCATTACTTCAGAGCTGTGTCGTTTTTTTTTCCCCCAAAGGGGACCGGCTTTTTCATTTTCTTCATCGGGTTAATTAATCAGTCTTGCCGGTCAGGCTGTAATCGATGTACAGCGGTCTAAAAGATCTATTATTCCCCACATTTCGAACTAGGATTTGAGTGCTGTCTAAATTGACAAAGATGGGAGCTGATTTCATAAAAGTAACACTGCCGCAGTCTTGCAAATTAATTAGTTTATAATTCCTTTGCAGAACTTGCCGCAGTGTTGTTTTTATAAACTCATCCGGGACATCTTCAAAATCAATCCCGATTTGTTGATAATTTTAAATCTGATTAGGTGCAATCTTGGACAGTTGGTGAGTAAGTGCTGCATAGTTTCGCTAACCTGGCCACAGTGTCTGCAGACTTCCGTGTGGTTCCGTGTGTGGACCCATCTTGCGGAGGTGGTATTTGCAAGTCCGAGTCGTGTAACCGGCGCGCATAACATTCTCAAGTGGGGTTTGCTTAGTTTTAGAGCTTCTTTAGTTGACTTGGGGTAGTCATTCAGATTAATTAATTTCCTAGATTATTTAATATCCTCTGGTTGTTCCAGAACTGATTGCTTTGTTTGGTCTCAAAAGTCTGTATAATTGATTCCAGAGAGAGTCATTTAGGCTTCTTTTTTATTTAGTGTGTCCGCATTTTCATTGCCTTCCTTGATTACATGTTCCACCACCCTCTGTTGTTTTCCATCAGCGTTTTCGCAGCATTCCCCGACAGCCTTGTAGTTGGTGGTGTGGCTCTTTACAGCTTAGATGACAGGCTGATTATCTGAGAAAATAGATATTTTTGTGCTTTCTTTTGATAATGCAGCTCACGGATTTAAGAATTGCGCACATTTCAGCAAGAAAAATTTATGAATACCATATCTGTGAGTCATCGTTCACTGGGGTGGATCGTTGACTGATTTTTGTCTGTTAAGTATTAGTGCCGCGTACATGTTGTAATGTTTAGGCCCGAAGGCATCAGTTTGATGCCTTACTAGTACAAGTTCCCAAAACGTTGTCAAGTGTCTTGAAAATCTCTAGATGGCCCACGAGGTTCTCTTCTTTAAAGCTATATGAATTTTGTAAAGCAATTGCTTACTTTGCAGTCTCTGCTTGTATGGTAGCCATGTATGTATGGAAGGTCCAGAGTTGCAGCCAACGCTTTTATCCGTAAATAAATTCCCAAACGTGACAGTTCCAGAGAGTCTTCAAGATCGCAAACGTTTTTTTCAGGAAGCATACTTCCTGATACCTCATTATGTTACACGCACCCACATGCACGCCTCCAAAAAGTATTTCCGCAGATCGTTGAACTACTGCTAAGCCCCTCGCACCACAAGACACTTCCCAACCAACACACCCAGAGCCGCTACCAAATCCGAAAACTGTCATTGCCCAAGGATGTCATTGAAAAAATCATCAAAATATCTCTCGCCTTCGACTTGGACCCGCAGATAACCCTTTTTATCTCCCTCGGGTACGTCCAGTTCAATGCCAAGGTCTTACAAAGATTAGCGCCGCCAAAACCGGTCGGGTAAACAACTGCGCTGTAAGCTTCCCCACCAGATAAGAGCTGCTCATCGCAGTCAGAAAGTCAATAAGATCCCCCTTACAAGCAATCAATCGCGACCCCAACCCCGTCGACACCTGATCTTGGCCACGGCTCATGGTCAAGAACGATCCGGGAAAAGTCCACTAAACTCGGCCTCACACACACGCCACCCTGGGAATAACACGCCAAAAACAGACCACGGACTCCAAAAGAAATTCAACAAAAAATTATTTTCGGACCTCGGGACTCGGCTGATAACCGCCGCCCGATTAAAACCGCCACTGAAGTTAGCCACTAAAAATCAACGCTCTGCTCACTTAACCCATTACCACATCCAGATAGAGGCGACCGCACGAAATTTTATTTGTCCCCCCGAAAAAAAAGAAAACATTTTTAAAGCGAAAAAAATCACGAAAAGTCTTATCAGCTCGCACGCCTATGCGTAGTAATTAGTAGTGGCCGCTCCGGACCTACCCCAACGCAGTACGTGCGGCCAGTGTTGCCTTGGAGTGGCGAAAGGGTGCTGAGCTTGGTACTCAACCGCGAAAAAGGATTTTCCCACTCAGAGACACAACCACCACTTCACTACCAACTCACGAGGCCGTAAGAGAGCCGCCGAGGAGAGAGTTTCTCCTTCGTCCTTTTTAGGGGTGAGTTTGACGCCGCAGATCCATCCCTTGTGGAAAGTGAGAGTATATACTTTCGATTCCATTCAACGGGTGGCAATGATGGTGGTGGTGCGGGCACATAGCACATGACGAAAAGGATGTTTCGCTTCCTCTTCGTGTGTGCGTTGGCGCTCTCTTCCGCGGAAGAGGCACTCGAGTGCGTACGCATTCTCGGGACTTGGCTGTGTGGGCACGGGAGCACACTCTTGAACAGAAGGGATATCAACACATGGGTGCTTCAGAAATTGATGGCGATACATAAAAAGGTAAAGGAAAAGAGGACGCAGGGGTATTTATGTGTGGCTGGTGATAAATGAGTCCTTTTTGCGAGAGTTCGCTGCGTAAGGGTGGGGAGTCTTTTGAGCGGAGTTCTTGGATGCGTTGCGTGTTTTCTTTCAGTGGGCCTTGACGAAAGATTGAAAAGTGAAACACCGTGACTTGTATTTGACAACGAGTGGATGTGCTGGTAAGAAGGAGCTTATTTAAGCATCGGTCAAAGGAGAGGCAACAATAAACTGTTGAGAGCAAAGAACTTCATTCGCTACTTCACAGTTAAACTATGTGGAATTTGGTAGGTCTTGTTTAGAGACTTTATTTTTAAAGCTGTCTATGAAGCCCATAAGATTAAAATAGGAATTGTGATTGAAGAAGAACTGATTTTGTGGATTCGCACAACAGGGATGTCACCAACTCCATGAAATTTGTGCAAATGGTTTTGGACACACTCGTGTTACTCTTTTATAATGACCCGGCGGTTCGCAATAAAATTCGAAAAGAAGAGGTCACTTGAACCTTCCAACTTTGTTCAAAAACTTGCTGGTGATTAAACAAACTTCATTGTAGAATTCAACACAACGTACAGCCGCTTGGTGTAAATCTTTTGGCTAACCTTAAATTACTTCAGTACAGTCACGAGAATGGTATGTGGCTGTGATCCAAATTTATTCATTCCCTAAACTGGTCATTCCAGGATAAAGGGATGTCAGGACTAGATTTTTGTACAAAAATGTCATCAACACGAAGCTGGTCTCAGTACTTTAGTTTTGCTTTATCACACTCAAATTTTTCTTTTACAGTCGGGCTATCAAAAAGTTTTTGACCTTTACAAAGAGTTGAGAACGCTCTTTGGACTTCAAATTGATGCCGACATTTGATAGAACTTTCAAATTCTACCCAAAAGCCCTAAAATTGTATTTTTATTAAATTAATTTATCAAATTTGTAATAGTAATTTTCAAATTGCTTTATTTCCGGATTCGATTCTTTGAAACACGATCGTACGCCGTAGTAGAGTCACAAAACAACCACTTAATGAGTGTAGTGTTTGAATTGAAAGCAAAGAATTTCGAGCTCGAACAGGGTCTCCTAATTCCAGTTTCATGGGTTTATTAAAGAGGTATCGGTGGGGCAACCGGAAATATGCAAAAGCATGTTGTTTTTTTGCAGATAGTATTGAACAATTTTGGAATTTCTGTGTACGCGTTTTATATAAAATGAAGCATTTTGCGCCCTATTCATTGAGTCATGTTTGGGCATATTTAGGGTATTATTTAGTATTTAATTATTTCGGTAAATGATATTATATTTTAGCATATTTGTGATGTTTTTTAGTATTTTTGGCAGCAAAGTACGACTACTTTACTACATCATTTGAGAAATTATAAACGAATGGTCAGAACTTGACCAAGTTAACGATGAAGAAATTAAAATTAGCTCCATCCAAAATAAGGGGGAAATAAAGACCAAGATGTCTGATATTTTGGAGAAAACCGTGGTTTAAAAGAAATTTTCAAATGTCTATCCGGACAAAAATCAACAGTAAATAAATTCACTGTCTCTGATATAAAAGTATTTAAATTTGCGCCTATTACATCCGTTGAGGTGGATAGGCAAAATTGTTTCTTGAAGTTTTCTTTAATTGAAAATGTTTTGTTTCTTTACATTATTGAAAAGTAATATTTTCTGCTTTCAATAGTTTTTATAGCATATTTTAAAGGCATATAAAACCTTTCTTGAAGCATATTTAAGGCGCTATAAACGATTTTGAAAGAGGATATTTTCAGTTACCCTATTTATCAGTCTTTCTGGGATACCAACAATTTCGCCGAACATTTGTTGTCTCTAACCTTGGACGAGGATCCAAACCTTTTTCATAATTTAAGAACTTGTCTGTGATTCAACCGAATGTTTCCGAATTGGATAATTAATCGGATAATATTAAAAATCAGTTGCGGATACCTCCTTAATCTCCGAATCTGAATCGTAGACACATCTTTACCTCCAAAGAATGTAATAGTGGAATGGGGAAATTACAGCCGAAGTCACAAAAAATTTAGTGGAAATTTATTTTCCTCAGACCATATGAGCCGTTCAGAGTACAGATTTATTACCTCCACTTTTTGAAAAATTTTAGATTTAAGAGTCAAAGTACTTGGTATAGCCATAACTTCTTATGTTTACAATATCTTTCCTTAATAATAAAGATTACCATTGCTAAACGACAATTATTTGAAAAAAGCGTAGTGTATGAATGAAAACTATTTCATCGTTTTTCTCAAATTTTTGTTTTATAGAGTTAATCAATTTGTGCTCTGACCGGCTGAATATAAACAAACAGTTTGAGCTTTACTAATTACATAGTGCAGAATATCTTCAATTTGATAATCATCAAATAAAACTATTTGTCTATGACAATACTAAGTGATAGATGGAAGATCGAGTTATGCACGGCTAAGCTACATTTTGAAATGCAGTCGTAAAATAGTTCCAATTTGGTGTGTGTGAAAACTTAGTACTGCAAATTTAAAATTGACTCGATTCCTTCTCTGGTGATATCGTGAAGTTTAATCATGGTCATGTAGATTGATCTAGAGTTAATTATAAGACTCGAAGACGAGTCTAATAATGAATGTTTAAAAACCAAAATATGAAAGAAAAGAGGCATTTGTAAGAGAGACTGAGTTTTATATGCTTATTCAATTATGTTGGCTTTTTCCACATTAACATTAATTTCAGAATATCTACTGATCTTCTAAGATTCATCCACTGTAAACGATCATGATCTGATTGTTACCTTGAACGAACAGATCTCAATGTAAAAGGCCTAACTAAACCACAAAAAGAGTTCCACTTAAAAAATACGTGTCTCCCACACCCCCAGCCATTGGCCACTCTCGTGGCACGAAAGTTACGAAGCTCAGTTTCTGGACTATTCTAGATTCCCCCGTGCCACAGTCCGATTACTCAGTAGATAACATTTTTCGCACCCCAAAACTTTGCTGTTTTTGGGGCGATTGCGAAACTACCGCCGTCTAGACGGAAAATAATCTAAAAAATTAAAAAAAAAAATAAAAAAATCGCGTCGCTAAGGGCTTAAAATAAAAGTGTTGCTCAAAAATTATCATCGTGCTTCCACCGAAAGACATCGTGAAACTGATTAATTTTAATGATCTTTCATGGTTTTTCGAAAAAATGTTTTCAAAAATTTCGACTGAAAGTTGTCCTTGTTGAATGTCACATGGGGCAGATAAGAGATTTAGTTTGGGGTTACCTTGTCTGGGAGTTTGAATGGAACGTTTGCAGAACAAGTCACTTCTCGACGACCTTTTATTGACAGCCTTCTAGGCGTGGTTGTCCAAACATAATTTTTATTGGAAGATGAAAGAGTCCACATACGGTCAACAGGTGATTTTGTCTGCGTCCCGAACTCGAAAGATCTGTGCGGCTTAACTCCTTCAACACGTGCTCGCCATGCACTCCAAAAGACTTTTGGTAAATTCCAAGGCTCTGCATAAGATAAGCCTCGAAATTCCCAGAGCGCCTAATGCCAGGACGGATTAAACCCGACTTTTACCTGTCCACAAGCGAAAGGGTAACTTCGCAACACACAAACACACCGCGCCTCGTTAGCGTTTGCGTTAAACGCTCCTAATCCTCGCGGTAAGAACCTCTTCCAGGAAGCAACCGGCCATAAACTCCATTAAATTGCGATTCGTAATCCTGTGGTATCCTAATCGACCACAGACTTTAAGAAAGGACTCTCGTCCTAATGAGTAGGAAATTGTCCCTTTTGTTTGTACAGACTCGAAAGGATCTTCTAATCGCCCATTCAAAACGTCAGAAAAAAAAGGATTAGTTGTCACACTCCGAGCAAATTGAAATGACACACAACTGCATGCCTTTCGCACACCCCTTTCGCCATCAAATCCCGTCGCCGCGTGTGTTGACAGCCTGAAGTGCGGCACTCCATTCAAAAAGGACCGCGTTTTTTTCTGATTTTTTGCCAATTTTTTACCTCATAAATGACGAGCCATTGTGTGTGTCTGTGGATCTGTCAACTGTCAGGATAAATGTGTTTTTTATACGCGCTACCCCCTGTGCCGGCCTCTCCAAACAGCGTGCACTTCCCCTAAGGATGTGTGTGTTGTTCTCCCGAGCCGAGGGTGCACAACACACAGATTTTCCATAGCTGCGCGCGCAGCATGCGTTTGGCGTACGAGGACGATTAAGGAGAAAAAAACGAAACGAAATCGAATCAGGATCAGTTTTTTACCTCCTGGTTTCCCCGCCATTGGAATCCTTAATGGAATGCAAGACTATCAAATCAAGGAGCCCCTCGTCGGTCTTGTTACCTTCACCCCTAAACGACGTGGCAGGATGTTTTGGAATCTGTTTTTTTTAACTACCGGCACATGACAATCAAAGGTGGAATTTTCTTCCTTTCACATTTTTTTTGTGATGCATATGCAGTGTATTTGAATGTGGAAAAGGACGAGGGAGGGATTTAGAATTGACGTCTTAAGGACGAGGCACGTGTGGAGAGAAAAAACGATGTTTTTTTTTATCGGATGGCAAATGGGGTATGTGGTCCTTTTTTTGGATTCCAGGCTTAAGGAGCAACGAATTGGTTTGGTGCACTTTGACTCGCTGCACGGGGATGTAAATGGTTTGAGCTCCTATCGGTTACTTCCGCGTGTGTGTGTGTTGAGTTTTTCTTTTTTTGTGGAGTTTTGGATTTTGGTACGAGGCTGTTGGGACTTATCAATTTGAATTAGGGGCTAAATTGGGTTATAGGTGTAGGGAGGGTGGTGCTCTCTTGTACTATGGCTGCGTTTTATAACTAAAAAATGTACAGCCTTTGACTTCAAACATGTTATTATGAATTCCTATTTAACAATGGAATTTTGCTTTAATTATTTAGTTTAGTTAGAATAAACTATCAGTGAATAAAGTAACCTTCAATAAATAGTTTCTTTGTTTTGAACAACTCAAGAAATATTAAATGACATGACCGTAACATCTTCTTGTATTTAGTATATGTAATTTGAAGGAGAGGGAGGATGATGTTAATTTTAAAAGTGTCTGTTCTATCCTCCAAAAAAAAAATCGTATAATGCACCTTCATCATCATCACTACTGGCGTAACAGCCCACGAACGAACAGAGGCTAGATTTTTCGCGCCTCAACTGCGTTTTGCGCGTTATAGTTTTGACACATGTGGAGGGGACCTACAGTTTATTGCCGGTTCTGAACATCGAATTTCGAAAGCTTTTCATGACAGAAGAATTCCTCAAAGACTTCACTGTTAAATGTTGCATTCCCAAGGACTTCAACGAAATTGGTTGAAGTCCCAAAGACTTTAAGTGAATGCTGTCGACTTCAAGTGAATGCTGGGGACTTCAAAGAATGCATACAATTCTAAAGACCTACATTCAATTGATTTCAATCCATTGAGTGGCCCGAAAGATTGGTCCAATCAAGACTTCAAAATAGAATGGTGATTTTAAAATTGAAGTCACACTTATCTAATGAAGTCAATTGGCTCACAAATCGTGAAGTGAAGAAGATTCATTAAATCAAAAGATTGCATTCTGTTACAGCTCTGTGGCTTATGGCCAAAATCTGTGTTTATATGTTTACTTATACAGCGGTTTTAAACTCATTAAAAACAACACAAAATTATGTTTCAAGACAAAATTTCAATATTTAAAAAAAAAATGCATTCTTCATTACAAAATTAAGGACCGATATAGCGGTTAGTTATTGATATTCTCATTTTATTTTTTTGGTAAAATATTTTGTAATTTTCCACTGGCAAATAGCTTGACTTGATCCTTCTACTGTTTTTGTTCCGGACTTCAGTAAACTGAAAATCGTTTCTGCCTGCAATCTATTATGAGCGGCATATTCAGTAGGCGAATTTTATTACTGGATCGCTAGCAAGTTGGATATTTTTGGATACATATATTTTTATTCTCCGAAGTGTCCTCAATTTGTTTAGGTTCAGTAATTTCTTGTACTACGACCCTGTCTGCAATTTCTTGTATTCATGTGTAGTGGTCGGTATCAATATTTCCAAGGAGATCTTTAATTTCTTTTCACTCTCGTTGAAGTTGAGTTTCGGGTAGTATCATTCGTCATTGGATAAGTGAAGTTAAATGATCATCCCAATTGTCCTCGGAAATTCACATTATAAAAATTAAAAATGACATTATATGGAGGTGAAGTGGGGTCTGTCTTTCAAAGCTTGCCAGATCCTGTCGAGTAATATTATATATCAACCAAAAAGTCTTTGAAAATGAGATTGAGCTTTTTTTCGGGTTTTGTCAGTGAAAAGTACCGTTGGAAAGATGTGAAGCTCAAAAGTTGTAAAAAGGATGCCCCCTGTGAATTTTTTTAAATTTGATTTATTTTATAGTTAGCCGGGTACGGGCGCGCCGGGTACACCTAGTACTTGATAAAGCAATTGCTTCGTTAATGCTGGAAATGGAAGTGCCTAATAATTACAAACGGCTAGACAACTTTACATCAAAACTAACAACAGGCACTGTAAAAAATTTAGTTTTGAAAGAAATAACGCTGAGGTCCAAATCAAATTATGACAGCAAAATCGTTCAAATCAAAACTTTCAACTTTAAATGTCATTCAATGCCAATGAAATGTCAATGGTAAAGAGAAATACAGTACCTCACAAAATTGAGCGTACACCTATCAAAGCTTCATAATTATGCTAGTTTTAGGCCATCCACTAATTTTATTTTATTTCTAAATTTGCAGTGTAGTTTGCAGTATTTTATCCTGTTTATAACATTATTAAATTCAAATCACAACCAGATCTATTGCTGGAGCTTATAAGTTTTCAAAGATAGACAAGCATCCCAAATTGTAGGACCCTCCAATCGCTCTTGACCATCAAAAGTCCATACAGTTATGAGAGTGTAAATAGTCCAAACTAAAGGATTCGAATTTTTTTCAAGAAAAGTATGAAAGTCGCTGTAATTGTTACATAAACTAAAACAGTTCTGCCGTTTCTTTTTCAACATCTCTTGTGTTTTTCTTAAATCAATCGAATCGGATGTAAACTCCAATGTTTCATTCAATTTTTTGACTTTTAAAAGCTAAAATACAGTGAGCAGCAGAAGCCTTGATACATGGTCTATTTCTAGATAAAGAAATTAATTGAATAATTTGCATTACAAAAGGTTTTTTAAATTTTGCTGATCATTGTTTATCAATTTCCACTAAAGAGCAAGCTGCGCGAAAGCTTTACTTATTTGTTTTATGTTGCTTAATAGACTTTATTACTACAACTTTATGTAGTCAGTAAGTTCAAAAAATTTTACGAAAATACACATGAAGCAGTAACGCGAGCTTTTCAAGATTCTAGATTCTTGTCATCAGAAAAGTAACCTAACGACAGAAGTTTTTACGCTTAAACTCAAATTGTATGCACTCGTCGTCAGTTTTTTTCAGACTACAAAAATTCTCGAAAAGGTGTGTTCCAAACATATGATATCTCTAACGTGCAGTCCTTAAATACTAGTCGGCGTTTTTAGCAGTTTGTAAGAATATAGAAATGCAAATACTATTAACACAATAAAGTAATCTGGCATTTCAATCATAGAATCTCAAAAGAATAAAAATCGGATTATATACGATCATCATTAAATGCTGATTTCAAAGACAGTCAAGAACTACAAGTGACTTGTACAACAATAAATTAACTTGTAAAACAATAATTTAAGTTTTAAATAAATGTGAAAACGAATGATCAAATTTCGTTTATCCACAGCAAAACAAATTTTTAAAGACATTTTTTTCTGACCCATCAACTGCTACGGAACCGTTAAACTTCAAAAAGGCGTTTATGAGCTAAAAACGATTCGCCTTTGCGGTTTTTAAGATTAAATTGTGAATGGGAGATATGATAAACTCTAGAAAACGATAAAGGAATAGTTTCCGCAACCCTCAGATATCAGAGGAGTCTCAAAAACAGCAAGAAACATCACACTTTCTTAACCATTGAAACCAATCTTGCCATAATCCCTATTTAGAACATCCGAGAATAGTAGACAACATATTTATGGTTATGTCCCATCATAAAGGGCTTAGGTAACTCATTTGTATTCAAAATTTAAACACATTCCTAAACATTGGTGAGTCAAAGAATGGGATTTAAAACCCTTACTTATCCACCACCCGATGGCCAATACCCTTCCCGAGAATGTTTGCAATTAAAATTATGTCCTGACCAGCCCACATCTACAGCAAATCATAAAAGGACACAACTGAAATGGTCGCTGTGTGTTTCATTCATGGTTGTCTCGTAATTGGTCATTGCAGCCAGGAGACCCAGGTAAGCGTCTTTTTTTTGTGCTTTGTTTTTTCCGTCTGAACTCGAGTTTTTGTTTTATGGTTGAAGGTGTTCTGTTAAAGTTGCATGCCTTTGTCCGGTTTATTGGCAGTTGTGCAGTTTTGCGACATGGATCTGGCATGCAGATTAGCCAATAGCGCGTATCCTTGGGCGAACTGAGTACCCCTTGGCAGCCTTGACAGATCTGCTGATTTTTTCCAATACGTTTGCGGAAGTTAATTTTTTGTTGTCCCAGTTTCCAAACGAGGACGGTTTTTTATGGACAGAAGACAACGAACCTTCCCAATTCTGAACCTTGTTTGCATGAATTTTTATGAAAGACTGTAGTTTTGCTGAAGACGTTGATATTGGGCGAGTCCTTTTTTTATGTGTATGTTTTTTTTCAGGGTTGTGCGTAACAAAACAAATTATTTGCATATGACGGTGGGTTGCAGAGCATCCTTTTCAATTTCTGCAACGGTAGACAGTAGGAGACATAAAAAATAGGATTACTGGTACAATTAATTTTTTTCCTTCAGCTTTCAAGGTCAAAAAAACGGATTTTTTTGCAAATATTGTTTTTTGCAAATTGTAAAAAAGAAAATGTGTTTTTTCAGCGGGTAATATCGTAAAAAAAGAGTCGTACTCGCCCCTCACTTGAAAGGATGCAAACCCGGTACTTTCTTCTGAATTTCGAAGACAGAGTTTAATGACGGGACGAATCCTGAAAAACGTTAAACGGCTAGGTACAGTTGTGAAGGGTTAAGGTGAAAAAAGGCAATAGATAGGGTGGTGCAGGGTTAAAGTGTAAAAAGGCTAACCACCAATGTGCCGCACCAATCTACCTGATCAAAGCTTATAAAGCATACCTGTCTGCCCTTGGCAATTAAAGTGAGCTTAGGTAGCCTATCTAACAGGTATTCAAAACCAACCAATTTCAATGTTTCTGGAAATTTAAAAACGCTTTTGGCATATAAATTTCCCGGCCATATAATCTCAAACTTTCACTACCTTCAAGTTTAGTGCTATTCAGCTGGTTTGTAATTTAAAGATATACTGTCACAAATGTTAAAGATAATAAAACAACAACAACAACAACAACAAACAAATCTTGGCTCATGTCACTGAAGTAAGAATTTGTTGTTGATCTCTGTCTCGACGAGATCTGTAAAATTGGACAGAGGTTAGAGTGCCAGACACATTTTTCTGAAAATCAGAATCGGAATTCTTAAGTAGACGCACTTCGAAGTGCACTTTATGTTTAGCTTAAAACGTGATAAATTGTGTGAGCTTTTAAAAAGAATCCATTTGCAAGTATTATTTTTTTCTTTAATTAGTTTAAAAAAATTTATTAGGTAAGTATCGATAATTATTTTTATTTGCCGATTTGAAAATATAAAAAAACAACAATCAAACGAACATTTAATTATTGATATTAGCTTTCCCTAGATAAGATCCAGAAATAAAGTACTGACTCCAACAAGAAAAATATATTGCGGAATGCCTTACTTGACTTGACCCATAATCAAATTTCGAAAAATGTTGGTATACCTGTTGGAGAAGTAAGCAAAATACGTCAGTCAGTCCATAATGTGCCCCTTAAAACAATCTTGGAAGACAAACATTGGTTTCTAAGCCCGATTCTTAGTAGAGAGACGATTTTTAGTAGAGCTTCAGATTTTAAACGTGTATTTACTTACACGTGTGCACATGCCGTCGTATTACACGGCACTATACACACGGGTAGACGTGTATTTGATTTAAACACGGGTACGCGTGTATTTAACTATATTTCGTAAGCACAGTGCAACAACCTATTTACAATAGTGCGATAGTTACAAAGCTCGAAATGTCAGGACAGCACTTTCTTATTATTATCTTTCGAAGAACTCGTAAACGTACTCAAATCCATGCACATCCTTACGAACATTGTGAGTGGTGAAAATTCATCGGCATCTATGCATTTGTTAGCTTCCGATGACTCCAGTATGGCCGGAGTATCTTCAATATCTTGTACTGTCTATAAATATTTTACTAAACACATGTATGTACATATAAGTACACGTGTTCCTACAAAGATAATTTAATTACATGTGTACCAGAGTTGGGAAAGTAATGATTATTTTGTGTAATGATTACAGGTTACATTACAATTGAAATTAATTGAAATTGAAAACATTTTCAATTACAATTACAGTAATTAGTAATTGAAATCCTTTCAATTACAATTACAGGTGAGAGTAGTTGAAAATTGTAATTGATTTTTCAAGTAAGTAAACGATTATGCTTTCGGTCTATTGACCGAATGAGTTGTTTACCAAAAACATAATGGCAAAACAGTAGGCAGGTGTTCTATTTACCGTATCAAACAAAAGAACAACCATGGTCGGCAAAAATGTATTAGATTGTCTCCAGAGTAACGCTTAAGATTCTGTTCATATTAATGTAATCAACGAAATACTGCAAATAATCGTTATCAGATTGTTTACAATATTGAAAACGCTAAGTTTTTGGTATTCTTCAAAATCACATACATATGTTTAGGCATTGTATTTTTTGATGCTACTCATTGAATACATACATACTTACATATTATGTTTTCTGCTATTTATTTGATTTAATGTATTTAATTACATTATACGTAATGATTACAAAAAAATGTAGTCATTACAATATATTTGACCAATACATATTGCTTCAATTACATCAATGTAATTGAATGGAAAGTAATTGAAAATTTCAATTACATGTAATGAGTAATTAAACTGATTTGTAATCATTACATCCCAACTCTGATGAGTACTATGTGTACACGATCACGCGTCCAATTTTTACGCGATTTGTGAAAGGCCAAGTTTGAGAATGCTGTGCAAATTGGAAACTTGTTTGAACTTGAAAAAAACAGTCCACACAACCTCAAGAGTAGCTGGCCTGAGAGGAAGAGCCATGGTTAAGAAGCCATGGCTCAAGACACGTCAAGGCGAGCTAAAGCTAAAATTTGTAAAAGCGTTTTCCAAATGGAGCATTAATGACTGAACAAAAACTATTTGGTGCGCTTAGTAAGGCATTTTAAGTTGTTTAAGGTAGCATTAAGAAAAATTTACCGGTTTTCCGACGTAATTCTGTGTTTCATATTTCTTTCAAATAGTGAAATATATTAAAAAAAAAAAAATTGTCAGTGGATTGAATGTTCTAGTTCAATAAACGTGTCGAAAAATCACACATAATTTAGTTTATTTAACTCTTTCAGCAAAAATATTTATTTGCACTTCACTAAAAACGAAGTAAGCAATTCTAATTCTATTCCAATTGCACTAAAAAAAAAATTGGATACAGAGTTAAATAAACCGAATGTTGTATATTGAACATGAACACACAAGAACAAAACGCTCTTCGATTTCTGTTTTCAAAGAATCTATTTTCATAACACTCAATTTCTTCATTTCAATTTAGTTTTATTTATTTTCTGAATCCATGAAAGCCTTTTCTTAAATCTAATTCAAAATGAATAACTCTGAAAATTTAATTCTATTCATGAATTCAAATCAAATTCCACCGCAAACCCTTTTATGCCAAAAACGACACCAACATCCACTGACTGCACACAAAAGTCCTTTGTCATTCCTCCACAGAGTCAATCTGCTTCTAACAAGAAGGTAAATCGTTTTTTGCTTCCACTCTCACCTAAAAAGACCTATCCAAACATCCTGCTAAAAAACAAATCTTTAAAAAACTCGCACAACGTTAAAAAGTCAACGTCCGCCATAAACTGCCTAAAAAACACAAAATCCCTCAGCAGCCATTAAAATAAAAAACTGTCCCGTAATTTTTCTTGTTGTTTTTATGCTTAACTTCATTTTTTACCGCCGTTGAGATAAAAAATAAAACAAACTTCGAGGTGCGCGAAAATCTACAAGACCAGCGAAAAAGAACTCTCGTAACTTCTATTAGGCAGAAAAGAAACAAAAAGTACCAAACAACCTTCCAATAAAAATGGTCCCGTTTCGAATATCCTTTTCTTTTTTAAACAATTTTCTCCGTATCTGACTTTTTGCACCATTTTGCTAATTTTTGTTTCGTGTTTTTTTTTTGTTTCTCTTCCGGGACGGGACGTAGTAAATAGTTTTTGACAAAAAGGAAAATATTTGCATTAAAAAGGATGTCGAACTTCTGGGAAGTAATAAGGCGTCATTTCGCCAGGCAGCAAAGATATGGAGGGTGTTGCAAAATTATTAGGTTATGACGAAGGTTTCTTTTCCAATGAACCGATCTATTGTTTGGTGGATAATTTATGCAACGTTTTAGAAATCCATGATTATAATCCGCGTTGACAAATTCTGTTCTTTTCAGTTGGTGAGGTTCTTTTGGTGAGCAGGCCATTGAGTAAAGGACACTCAAATCATTAGTAAATTTCGAAACCCTTTTATCGAGAAATTTGTTACGTGGGTCTATTGATTTTATGAGCTACAGTAAACTTAATGACTCAATGAGCCGTTGTCGTGGCTATTTTGCGAATTTGGACAGAGAATTACTATAGAGAGTGGGTGTTTACGTGGCAAATTGGTTCAAATTGCCTTGATGTATCCTGGGAACTAGTAAAGAAAGTGAAACTGCTGTACGTTCCTGATGTGTTCGTTCTATGATCGATTTATCCCTTTCTACACTTTCAGGGTTAAGAAAGGGTACCCGATGATTTCTTAGAATCTGGATATCTTGAATCTTCTAATACCTCTATATAAAGAAGCAACTGCAAACATGTGCTCTTAACGTTTTATTTTGATGCAACATAAACTGTGAAAAGACTCCTCAGTCCCTAACTACTTCAAGCTCTGTCGAACCTGATGTTGCAATTTTGACAAAGAGACCAAGCTTTTGGCAGTCAAAGAACACGAAACAATTTCAGTTGAATGTATAGGCATGTAGCACGATTCTTGTTCGAAAATGTTCTGCACTTAAAGCCATTCATATGGTGGTCTCGTCTTCGAGGCATTATCAAATTTGTTTAACCGAAGAAGCATTAAGGACGTTCTAAAGTTCATCGCGGCCTATGCAATATTTACGGTCTAAAGTCCTAGGGCTCACTTCCTCCCAAAATTAAAATGAATTTGCAACAAATGGTGGACAAAATCAAAAAGGAGTTCCCAATGTGTATGCTTTTTTCGCTCTACTATTGCAGGTTTTATATCAATAATACGTTAATTATAAATAAGTTGACATTGAACAGCGATAGATCCATCTAGGGATTTGCCGTGTCTTTATCCACTCAACGTCGTCAGAAGTTTTCTTATAATGCCTCATGTCGAGAAGTCTTATTATAAAAATTTCAAAACGAAAACAATCGCGTTAGAGTTTTTGCAATTATTAACAGAAATTATCATGCTTATTCTGTAATTCACTTTCATTCAAATGTTCGCCAAATGGTTTGTATTCTGAGAGTCGAACGATCATTTATCATTTCTCGTCGTTCATGTTTTTGTGTTGACTTGAATCACGTAGAGAACTACGATTATTGTTAAAAATAAAATTAATAAAATTTATGGATTTCATTGTACTTTGATAATTGTAGATCACTATTACATTCCAAATGGACCAACAGAAACCAAAAAAAACGACATAATGAGTTGATGGAAGAAAATCGGAAGATCGAAAAAGGATTCTCCACAAACAGATTTGACAGTGATCGTTTTTGAAAAAAGGCTGCGCAAAAGCTGACCAGCTGCTGTCTTCGTTCTGAAGATGTGGCTACATGGAAAAGGGTAAACAAAATTGACTAACTAACTACAAAAATTGGCAATAACGAATGTCAATTTGCATGAAATCCACTTGACTGCAAAGTAAAGAAAAAGTTGGTGGAAAAAACTGAGAAAAAAAGTCCGGACTTAATGACATCAAGATTGTGCTCCTGACTAAATTCGACCAGACTGCAATAAATCAGTCAGTACGTGTTAAAATTTTTGGTGTCAACGAAGTAGATCGTCAATATCCAAAGACGAAGAATTGCATTATTTCACGAAGACCACATAAATGCAGTGGACGAAAATTTAGTGGAGAAGCCTACATTCAAATCAAAGAAAGATACTCCAGTGGAAAATAAGGTTTTTTTAAAGGTTTTTTTGGTTGAGTTTACGACAAAAATCAACTGCATTAAGGACGAACCTTATCGTATGCACCGATACCTCAAAAAATTTGAGGTAATGCACAACCTTGCTGATGTATAGTTTGCTTAGTTCAATTACTTTAATTTAAAATGAAATAGTGCTATTTTTTTCCACAATGAGAATATCGGAATAATCATGAATATATAATTTGTTCAGAAAATGATGAGCCAGGAAAAATAGCAGTTCTTAACTTTCTATTGCACGTACGCAAAAGTCACTTGAAAATCATAAGCTGAAGTACAATAGATGGAGTCGAATATTTGGTAAGCTTAAAAAGTTTTATACAATTTGTAAGATTTTTGTCTGTAATTATTATTGTTGTGACTGACGATTATGCGCAAGCTTTCGTTCTTTTGTGGGCATATTTAATTGAACAGTTCGTTAAGTTGATGGTGACTTGAGGATGCTTCAAGACATGGTTCTGCTCAGATCACTATAATTCATAGATTGAAGAACATTATTCAATCCTGATCTGAATAATACAGGAATATCGTCTAATGTCGCTAATGTCAGCAGTTTGTTCTTTCTAACAATACAAAATTAGAATATCACCTGCTTGTGTAAATCACACTAGCTCACTAAATATCTATAACCTGAAGTGTTTCGTTTTTTTGGGGATCGAATGCAAGAGCAATAAAAATAATAAGACCCAGTATTACTTTAAATACTTAAGTAAAAACATTTTATCTTAAATGTTGTGACATAACTAGAAAAGACTTTTTTTCCTGTTGAGAAAAATATAATACAATAAAGCTACTTTTTTCGGATGCTTTTGAGAGTTTGTACATTGAAGAATTGACACGACCGTGTGCATAGCAAATTTTTACTTAAATTCGAGGCTCCCAGAGAAATGGAAAATTTATTGGAAACCTCGATTCAGCAAATTGACAAATGCCTTCACCGGACTCTGTTTTCGTATCCACACTGAAATCAGTTGGTCCTTGATCATTTTACCCACATTTCCTTGAGTCACTGCAATTGATTCCCAATCAAATTCCCCTCTCAAAAATTTGGATCAATTACTGCGCGTCCTCGCCACCATAAGACGAGTCACAATTAGCCAGGATAAAAAGAAAACAGGATTAAGGAGCAGATTTTCACCAAGGTATAGGGGTTCAGAATCCTTTAGAGACCAACGGTCTGTCTCTCTGGGAATTCCGAAATCATCTCAACGTAGCCCAACTTGGCTCTCCTTTTGAAGAAAGGATTTATGCATGACCAGCAACGTTGACCGTTGCACAAAATTTTCCAATTTCCAATTTTCATTTGATTCTCAGGTAGAAGCAACGTTGCACAATGACCCAGCGAATATCGTTGGATGAGAGGAAAATCATTTTGCATCCATAATCCTGGGAAAAAATATTTCCACAAACGACTGCATCATTTATTAAATAAGACTCCATTCAGATCCTTTTCATCCATCAGTCAGTCACACGGTTCCCACACAAAATAAAAGGGCTCTCACTTGTTGGGTGTGTTTGCTTCGGTTGCGTTTGAAAGGATTGCAGAACGTTGCAGGTGGAAGACTCTCGTGTGAAAAACTCTCCCCCCACAGAAATGTCTCCGTCGACGTCTCATATTTGTCAAAGGATAACAGAAACGAAGGACGACCTGTCGGTGTGACTTGACGTCCCTCAGATGAAATGGAAAGTGGAAAGTGGCGACGAAGACGCACATATGCGGCACAGTCTCCTCACACAGGAAGTTGATTTTGTGTCGCCTTTTGCGGTGATCCTTGAAGCGAAGGACGACGACGACGCTCTTGCATGTGCAACGAAGCGGTGGCATATCGTATCGTTTAGTGGATGTTGTGTTGTTTTTCTTTGCGGTGTTGTGTTTCGTTCATTCATGCGACATGGCGAAGCAAGTGGCGGTTATGCAAGAGGCACTTCGGTGCGGTGGACAAACATCCGTTTTGAATGCAACAGGTGGATGCTGTGTCGCTTGACCGTGAGGGGCTCTGATGTAATCTCGTTTTGGTGATGTGTGTCCAGCCGTGCAAATAAATGTTGTTTGAGGTTGGGCAGTGTGGTTTGGTTTGGGTCTGTTTGCCAGTGTGGGCAGGTGAACTGATTTATTGATCGTGTTGTGTTTCATGTGAAGGGCGGATGCATTTTTTAGAACCTTCTGCAAAGAGGGGAGATGGGTCTACGTCTTCTGGAAAGTTCTGGACCAACGCAACGATCCTCAGTTTCGAAATTCTTAATGCCACGGAATAATCAATTAAATCAAAAGCACATTCTTACTGTGTGTACTGACAAAACACTCAGCTGAGCAAAAATTGGCTGCAAAAGGACCAGGTAGGCTCATGTGCTAGACTTCTTCTCGAAAGTTCTGGACCAATGGTACGATTCTTTGTTTCAAAATTATCACGGCCAATGAATGAGGGTCAAGATATGATCATTCGAGTCAAAGAGTACAGTCTCATTGAATGTAGCTACTAACAAAATACTCAGCCGAACGAAAATTGACTTTTATCATTTACCGCCACAATCCATTCAAAATAATGCCCAAAATTAAATGAAATCATTTCTTAGATGTTGGTCATGGTCACATTGTAGATGATCAATTAAAAGCGTCTTGAATAGTGGCTTCGCGCTTGTGGAAAGTATTTGGCTTATTAAATAAGACAAGCAAGTTGAGGTATCCAAGAGAAAATACGTCAATGGTGTCACGTTATGTAAATTGATAAAAAAGACAAATCTAATCACGAAGTAAAGCAGGTTTTGTGCGTTTTATCCGACACTGGTAGTTATGACAAGTATGTTATCGACCAACGCAGCTGTCACAATTTCTATTTCGCACCAATCTCTGTGTGGTATATGGCGTTCAAATGTTTACCGGGTCTATAGCGGCCCTTTGAAGGTACAAACTTTGAAATTGCAAATTATTAAAGCCATAAAAATAATCGACCTTCATGTTATATATTTAAAACTAACCCAAAATTTCTATAACAATTCTTAAGATTTTTCATATTTTCGCCAAGCGTGAGTTTATTCGGAAATAAAGAGTGGGCTATCTGGTGGTTTCTTTTTAGATCACAGGTTATTTTGACATTGGCAACTGTTTTCCGCTTGAAATATTCACAGAAAATGAGTTTCATATCTCCTCGAAACAAGATCGTTTTTCGCTTGCGGAAGTCTAGGAATTATAAAAAAATGCCAAGCAAAGTGCTGTGTACCCAACAAGTGAACTTTTTCAAAAAAAAGTTTGGGCCGAAATGAAGCACGTGTCATATGCACCGCCTTCGTACACCAAATCGAAGATTATTCGCTTGACCATCCGCTTTGCAGTTTGAGCTTTAGAGAAGTTTGAATTGGATAGCGAAAAATCATCTTTTCTAACGAGAAAAAACCAATTTGTCACATCTGGGTCTCGAAAACCGACACGACATTATCGAGAGCCTATACATACAGAGATCCTTTTTCTCCGAAAATGAGGCTGAGAACAACGTTTTATTCAACGGCAGGCACACATAAGTGATCCGAACAACGAGTTCACCAGGGCAGTTGCCGAAAACTCTCACTCATACGTCATCACTCAACGGTCTTTGATCTTCACTTCGATGCCATCAAGTACCATTGACATATTCTTAATCCACATTTGATACCTTTCTCAACCTGGACCTTCTGTAAGATTGCGCATGTGTCTCACTGAGGCACAAAGGACACCCACCGCCAATTGAACAATACCCGAACAGATGAAGGATCGACGGATGGATGGATCGTCCAAAATGACCAAGAAACGAGCTTTGTCCTATTCTCAGTTTTGACAGTTTTTAGAGTTTCCAAATGAATATCCTTCCTGCTCCTGTCCTTTTTTTCTTTTGATTCCTTTTAGCGAATAATAACGAAGGATTAAGATCCGAACAGAAGCCTCGTTTTGCGCAACGAACGCAACACACGCTGACCAAGGTACCGGCCCCGGAGGCTGTCAGAGGAAGATCTCTTAATTGAGATCCTTGACTGCACACCTTAGGTCCGTGGTGAGGGTTTTAATCGGATAATTAATTCGACAGTGAATTGTTAAGTCGGCAGATAATGGCCACTAATAAGGGACACTGATCGGAGGCTGTGGGCAGATGGCTAGAGGATTACGAAGGAGATGGAAGTAAATATTTTATACAAAATATTTTTGTGTTGGCTCTGAAGGTTTTTTTTTTGGGATGGGTAAACACACGCGTGCTGGGTGTTTGATTAAAGGCCCATTTTTTTTTTTGGCTTGGTGGAAATACATCGTTGCGCAAAGATTTTTAGATGTGAAAGATGGTTTTATATTGTGGACAAGAAACTACTATGCATCGTGACCTTAGCAAAAATTCGCTTAGAAGTACACACACACAACACACAATACACTAATTAAAGCTACTAGAATTTTACAGATTTTCGGAAAACTATAAACCGAAATGTTTTGTAAGCCTCGCGTCTCTTTCGCACTAAAAAAAAAATATTATAGAGTAATAATAGCCTAAGTTCAAGCATCGAAGAGAGTCTTTGGGGTTGGCAGACCGAACAAGTGTTAATGGACCGAGCGAACAAGTTATCAGTGGACCAGGATTTCTGAGCAGTTAACAAACATCTCTAGGTCCAAAGCCCGAAGTGCTTGAAGTTGGCATGGAAATTTGAGTCGGGTTATGCCAATGAAGAGATTCCCAGTGCTCGCCTAGTTTGAAGACGAATAACGATAAGCAGTTGGTGTGTGTCCCTGTGTCCGTGTCTCCCTGTACCCTCATCTCACTAAGTGCCTTCTCACGGCTGCACATTAAAAAACACACTCCGACCCTAGACCGAGCTCATTTGCTTACCATTCAACTCGACGCCCGAGTCTTCACGGTGACTTATCGCACATAATTCAATGACTAATCATATCACACCCCATTCGAACGACAATTTACGACCGAAACCCCACTCCACAATGCACCCCCATGAATTAATCAAACCA
Organism: Syritta pipiens; assembly: GCA_905187475.1. Lineage (NCBI taxonomy): Eukaryota > Metazoa > Arthropoda > Insecta > Diptera > Syrphidae > Syritta > Syritta pipiens. Next base: position 66,747,742 of record LR994571.1, on the reverse strand, counting down.
CAATCACCCCTACGAGTGAGAGGCGGAGACGGAGGAATTCAAATTTGCTATAAACAAAGATTAAAAGCCCTTAGTCCAAGCCGAGCCGCCCTCCTTTCGCCATTCACAATCCACAATGACCCCGCTCACGATTGATTAACAATTTACTTGTATTTAGGAAAAAGTGGAATACTTCAACCATTTTTTTTTCTTTTCAGTCGAGATGAGATGCTCTGCCTCTTACCTACCGGAAATGCGGGTCACTCTCGGATACAGCGACGGAGGGGAAGGAGCGCAGCATCCCTCGTATATAATTATCGCATTTAATGGACCGCCAGTCTGCACTGGAATTCGGAATTTGTGTGTGCAGCAACAGCGACGACGACTAATGGAATACAAAAGTGCCACTTAAGACCGCGAGCGGGTTCACGAGTAGACGGGGGGACACTTCTGTGAGCCGAGAACCCCTAACCACAATCGGGACGGGATAAGGGGTGGAAACTAATGTGTCACTTGGTGATGCTTGGTTACGATCGTGCGATAAGATCGGAGCGGTTTTCGGTTGGCTGTGGAAGCAGAAGACTAAAATGATGAAGTGCCAAGTTAATGCGATGACGTTTTTGGCGGAAAATGAAAAAAAGTCCGAGTCTTAAAAATTGCAGCTTCAAGAGAAAACCCAACAATACTTTGTAAAAAAAATAGAAATGTTTTTTTTTAAAAAAAATTATTTAACTTACCACGCAATATGACGATGTAGACGTGCGATTTCGTAGTTATTTTTTTTTTTACACAAAAAGACAAGTTTTGGAGGTTGATCGTGAAAAGTCAGAGATGAGTGGTCGTTTCCACACGATGGTTACATTTATGAAATTGAAGATGAAACATAAAGTTTTAAATATGAAATCAAATAGAAAATGTTAGTATGTGATAGCATTTTCAAGAGATTCGAAAACACAACACACACACATTTGGTTAATGTGGGCTAAAACAAGACATTTCGCGCACAAAATTATTCTTTATGTAAACAAAAATGTCTTCAAGTTTCCTCCGACTTCAGTTCGTATTTATTCAATTCGTCCATGGGAAGTTTAGTAGCAGGAACGTTGTTTTCGGAAGCAAAAAACATTTTGACATTTTAACTTTTCCGCACTCTAAACAAGTAAAGTTAGAATTTCTAAGTGATTAAATAATTTCCAACTTAAAATAGTTTGATCAAGTCGAAATATTTTATTTTCCTTCAGGTTCCTAAATCTTACAATATGTTGCTTGATGAACTAAAAAGCAGTTGAAAGAGAATAAAATCATCTATTTATCGTTAGATCCTTCGAAAAACAACCTCGTAACAAATTGGTAGAATGGGTATAAGAAAAGGTTTGGCAGTAATTTGTCGGTAGATGACTCTGAGATGTAATATCTCTGCTAATATTAATTAAACATGACAATACTTTAATTTGTGTGAAAGGTGACATTCTAACAATAAGTCTCATTTTGTTAAAAGGCACTATTAATCGGGATCAGGAAAATTATTTTTTGGGCTCGACTAAAAGCGAACTAAACGATCCCGAATATTTCTATTGCACTAAGAGACGTCTACATTACACATGTGGAGAGGACCTATTGTTTAATGCCGGTTCCGAACGGCAAATTGCGAAACCTTTTCTTGACAGAAGTACTCCAGAGAATTGTCAGTTGTTCGTTAGAGGCGCGGTCGTAAAAAATGTTTGTGATGTTTTTTTCACCGAGCTGGATTCGACCCTCAGTACTATCACTTAGTCCGACGAACTAACCGATCAAGCTAAGAGACATCTCTTACATAAATTAACACAAGACACATTTAATGCAATTGCGTCAATGTTTGAGTTGTCTGCAGATGAAATTCATGTTGTACATTTACAAAACCGGACAGGGAAAGGGTTAAAAAATTCGTCAAGTTAATGTGGCAATGTTATAAGTAGAAAAACATCATCAAAGTGATTTGCTCATTTTGATCTGATATTTTTGATGTTAAAGACGCGCCTCGCTCTCGTCGATCAATCACTGAAAGAGTCGAAGAAATCATGGAACAAATTTAGCAATACCGGCAAATAAGTCACATGGACGTAGTAAGTGTCGAGTCGACACTAGACATTCGTCACCAAAATCAGAAAACTGACTGATGACTTCACAAAGAAGCTCAATGTTTGGGTGTCGCATGGATTAACAATAAGACATTTAAGGAACCGAATCAGTTGAAGTCATTGTATTCAATATTAAATCAGTTGAAGTCTTTGACTTGTTTGCATTACCACTTTGGGCGCGATTTTTTTTCCACGTGCCCCATACAAAGCGCGACTAATTTCAATCAAAAATTTTATGAAAATGAATTCTCAAGTTTCTTCTGCAATAAACATAGAAGTTGACTAAAAGAATGAAGGTTTCCATTCCGCTTTAAGTCAAAAGAATTCAAACTATTTTTATCTTTGACTTTGAAAGATTTAATGTGAATTCACTAGTGACCTCAAGGTAAGAACAGTGAGTTCACCATTGACTTCAACTTACGAACAGTAAATTCATTACATTTTTTCAAAAGATTCTTAAGATTTAAAAAAAAATTAATGCATAAGTCATTGAGTTCTAAAGAATGGAACTTATATTTTTTTCAATCCCATTCACTCTTACCAAAAAGACTTCAGATTATTTTCTATGAATTCAATTGAATTACAATTTCAAAAGATTTAATGCTTTTAACTAAAAGCTTCAGACCCAATTGACCGAAATATTTTTTTGATGCTATACGTATAGAACGCCTATTTAGTTAAAACTCTGTGAAATATAAACTGGTCCTGTGCAAGTTTTTTTTTTAAGCGTGGGATTATCCACAAAGCCCTGCACATCATGTAAAATTTGATAAGCTTGTTTGAAACAAAAAAGTCGATGAAGTCAATAAAATCGAAGCTGTTGTTATTATAACAATTCGTATGAACGCGCTTTCAGTGCTAAGTTATACCCTGAGAACACCTTCCTAACGACAACTAATTTCCTAAAAAAACCCGAAAAAACATCTCGTACAACCCGACCGAATGTGAAACCCCAAGCCACCAATACACGCGCCATCGTAATCACCCGACCATGCATAACACTTTGATCATGCAATATATGCATGGAGTTAAAGTATCTCGGTCGCGTCTAGTCCGTGCCAAAGTTCACCCGCCCAACAGATACTCTTGCAAGCGAAGGCCCCCGAAAAAAAATAAGAAATACATATGTACTCATTTTTTGCGACGTGCGTGTTCGAAAGTATGCACTCTTTGAATTCAATAAAAACACTTTGCTATACGAGTAGCTGTGTTCCGAGAATGTTGTTGGGTGCATTAGCCGACCCCCAGATAAGCCGAAAACATCCTTGATCTTGACGCAGAGTCAATGCTAAGCCCCAAAAATAGGCATTGCCTTACTCAGACGCGTTTTTGCATTTCGGCTGATGCTGATGCTGCTATTGCTATTTTACCGGTTGCGAGGCTCTATCAGTTGAAATTTTTTGAAGCATAATGCAGAGACTAAGAGAGGAAAGTGAGCTGGCTGATAAGCCCGCATCCATTAGATTAGAAGCCCGGGCAGTGACAAACACTGATAAACAGGCGAATTTTTTGTGTGACTTTTTTGCTGGTGTGTTATTCAATAGATACTCGTTTATAATTAATGCGTTTATGGCTGGGAAAAGTTGTGGCAACATACGTTTTAATGGCTCGTGGGTCACCTTTCAGAGGCTGAGCTCAGGAGGGATCAAGCGGTCTAATGATAGACCGGGTCAGCGGGTCTGGCGGGAATGACAGTGCATGAGTACGGAGCGGGTGGTAGTCGAGTGGACTTGTAGACAGGCAAAGTCTAGGAAAATGTCGTATAGAGTCGAAAAGGACTAAATCTAATTGCAGGGTGAATGGTGGGTCTCTATCTTGAGACTTCTAGTCGGCCGACTGTGTGTGTTAACTTTTCATTGCCAATATTTTGTGTTAGATGTTCAACAATTTGAGTTGTGGAAACGTCTTTAATTTATTCATTTAAATGTCGGGCACGAAGAATAAAGTAATATTTCTTACACTAGTCCCCTCTAAAGGCAGATCTTTTTCTTAGCAGAGGGAACTTTACTATTAGGTGTTTTGTACCGATCTATAGAAATCTTCTTGCGTTTTGAAAGAAATTTTTAGGGTTTTCTTCAACATTTTTAGGGTTTTCTTCAACATCGACGTAATTCATGAACTTAACAATTGAGAAAAGGTAGATCAAGACTTTTTTATGTGCCCTTCAGCCTTTTTATTTCCCAAAGAAAAGCTCTTAAAGCTGCTGCCCAAAGACCCGTTAATAAAGAAATTGAAATATTTTTCGATTTAAATATGCAGTCCATCGGTAGCTCAGTGGCGCTAACTGAATACTTTCGATTTAAGGCATGATTAAAAACACAATCGATCTTACGAATTATGGTACACGAAAGAAGTATAGGCTTTCTTTTCTTTCTTTCTTTAGGAATAGGCTTTCTTAACCTTCATAAGTATCTCGCATGAGTTTTTTGGACCCAAAAGTTGTTTTCTTTCAAATATCTTCTAATGTATAAGATATACGGTTTTAAAATTTTGTGACTTTAGTATTTGTGTGTCTGGTAGAAAAAAAAATAAACTACTTACGAAAGTTCAGACAACAAACGTTGTGGAATCACCAATCGTGTTTCTTAGCCTAGAATCTCTCTAGGTCACCACGTTTTCGGTTTGTTATAAAACGCTGACTGTTTATATAAAAGAAATTGTGAGGAACTCTATGAAGAAAGATGAATTAAAAGGTTTCACGTTAAATTGTTACAGCGCAGAGTTAATTCATTTGCAGGAAAAGAAAACATCTGTTCATCCTATAACAATCTCGGCCTTAGAACAGCGTCATTTATCTGGATTCACGTTCACAGAAATATCAAAATGCTGACATTTCTATGAAATTTCTCGAATCGTCTCGGGCCGTCTCCTTTCTGAACCTTTGAACGCATTGAGGCGACAACACGACACTTCATTTGCTAGTCTCTCGAAACCGTTAAAGTCCCACAGCGTCAAAACTCATCCTGTCGACACGATTCCCACCCAAAAAGTAAATTCAATTAAAAAAAACCAAAAATGTTGTCACCGCCAAGCTGTCAGCGAACAATACCCGACTTAACCGGCTCAATCAGCAAGTCCAGTCAGCTGTGACGGCTTCCCAACAGTCAAACAACACCCCTCCGCCCCAAAAATCAGACGAAACCCTACAACGAAACTTCCCTAAGCCGCCACACATGTAGAACGAGCTGTCGCCGCCACTTATCCCATATTTGATCCAATTAGAGGCGCCTTGTCCGCCAGGACAACTAACGAACTTTGAAACTTTCTCTCTCAGCCGAGAAACCTTAAAACGGGATTTTTTTTCCTTGTGGTTGATTAGCTCAACAAAAAAAGGGGGACATTGTCCATGAATAACGGCACAAATTGCGAGAAAAGTCGAAAGTATCGAATTTCCACGTGGAAAACTGTCAGCAGTCATGTCATGTCACGTCACTAACGGATGACACTTTCCACAAAAAAAAAACTGAAAACGTTGACACAGGACTTTCAACGGCACCGCAGGAGTTCATTCGTCCTCAACAAGGACACTCTATGCTGATATGTAAATTTGCCAAGGACCAAGAGGTCTCTCTTCGTCCTCGAAAGAGTTCCAATGCGGAACAAATTAAAATTTACTTCGGTCGCAAGTACCACATCCTTTCGATCGGAGCCGTTCAATCGTCCTGCTACGATAAATCATCGGATGCTTTATGGAGTTGTTAATAATTTTCCGTCAGCTATCAGCCACTTGGAAAACGGAAAAAAAAACTGCTGAACACAGAGAATTTTTAAAAACGAAAGATGAGAGGAACGAAACAAAAAAATATATCTAAAAGTCCCTGAGGGCTCCTTGATTTATGAATGGCAACAACGTACAAAGCAGAAGAAGAGAGCTCTGAAGTAGCAACGTGTCCCGATTGTGTGTCCTGTGAGCGGCAAGTCTCGTCCCCAACTGTATCCCGGGATGAACCGCTTTCTGAAGCGGGTCCTTTACTGTGCGCAGATTATTATGTTGCGTTGCGTGGCGAGAAAAAGTCAAAGGACTTGTGACGAATTTTCTTCTTCGTTTTAAGAAATTGCTTAGAATCGGGATTCGTAAGGACATACACCATCGTTAACTCATTAATCATGTGAGAGAAATAAATAAAAAAGTCGTATGTCATCACGATTTTTATGGTTGACTGGATGGCAGGACTCGAGGTGACTATTCCTCTCGCTCTGAGTGCGTGTGTGTCTCGATAGTTACGGCGCGTTGAGGTGCGATCGATTTGTCATTTGTTGGTGGGTGGCTGATGTTGCGATGGTGTCTTACCTTTTCCTTTTTTTTTTGAATCACTTGAGATACTCTGCACCTGGTGGTTGAACATTTGGCGACGGTTTGATTTGAGAACAGATCCTTTATTTTTCCTTTTCGAAGCCATTCAGCTGATCGAGACGATATTAGAAACGTTTGTCTGTTGGAAACGAAACAAACAATTTTTGATGTATCAAAATTCAACCCAGTCATCAAATTAAAACGAAATGATTCTTTAGATGGACAGACATTAAACAGACTACAGTTAACTCAAACTAAAAGACAATAGCCTCAAATCCTAAAATTTAAAAGCAGAACCTACTTCTCGAGCTCCCAACGATGGCGTGTTGGCGTTTTGGAACCATAGTAGCTCCCTTTATCATGGTGTGGCAAGAATTACAAACACACAAAATCTATGGTTGCGAGAAAGATGTACTCGAGTGATTTTTCGGCTGTCTTACTAAACTTTCTTAAAGACGCTGGCATCTATAGGAAATTTATTTCAGTCACAATGTACATTATTTCATTACCTATTATTTGTACAACTTTGGTTCCGCCGTTTTGCAATTGATGACTGTACCAGTAAGTGGTAGTCGAAATAAATAGATCGTAGATGTCATACAATAAGCTAGGGTATTTGTAAACATAACGCCTTTGAAATTTTTGTCGATGTATTTTTGTTATTGTATTATATTAAACATTGAGTTATTATAATATATTAAACAATGAGCTTACGAGCAGTAGGTTTTAATTTTCTGCTTTATTATGAAGAAATCTTCGTCTGAGCCTCATCGAATGCTTTCAAATACCTATGGTGAGGCCGCTATTAGTGAAAGAACATGCCGAGAGCGATTTCAACGCTTCAAGAAAGGTGATTTTGACGTCGAAGATCGGCATGGCGGTGGAAGAGAGACGGTTTGGAGGCATCAAGACTCGTGTCAAACGCAATCGAATTAAACGCAAAACGAATCATAAATTGATAACCAGTTTATTACGATGAAGCGTCGAATTTCTTAAAAAAAAACGGCGGAAGCAAAGTTGTACACTTAATATTTGTTTTGATTCAATCGGTTTGTGCACAGAATGGCTCTATTTACCAAATGTGGTAAGCTTGTCAGCACCACACATCTACAGTAAAGGAATACATTTAGGAATTGGCACTAATTTTTTTACACCAAGAATTCTGTAAAAAAAAAACCAACTCTTTGCTGCTGGAACGTCGTTGTCGACTGTTTTTAAATCGGGAAAGAACGCAATGTCCTTCCGTTTTGAAAAGAGCAGATTAAAACTTGATGCTGATTGATTAATCTCTGAAGACTTGCCTTGCATAAATTCCAAATTGATTCAAGTTTGCCTTATACTTCAAATCTATACAGCAAATAAACTTGTAGTCATTCTTGGTATTTTACCCGAACACACGGGGTTAATCAAAATTTTTTTCTTTTATTATTATTTGCACTAATAAATCCAAGAAATCCACCAAGTTTTTGATTTCAAGTTACAATTTGTATATACTATAAGCAGAAAATTATATAAATGTCATAAAGTTGTAAGTACACTTACTTTGAACCCTGAACTTAAATATCTTAAATTCTTAATAACGAGTTTGATATCTATTCGCTTTTGTTACGTTCTGATCTATGGTCTCGTCTGCACAGGCGGTGAATGGATGAGAAGTTTTAACCATGAGTTGTACGGGCTGTACAGCGACGCTGATCTGCCTGGAGAGGTTTGCTGCGACCTGGTCCACCCCGGACTGTAGCGCCACCAGATAGGATAGGATGGGATAGGAGAGAATTCCGCATATAAAGCACCAGTTTTGATTTGACTTCCGGCTAAATATTGGTCTATTCCTTTAAGTCTACGGTCTTGAAGTTTAGTTTGCTTGTCCTTTGAGATTCATGGACCTTTTTTTCCAAAACATCCTCAAAAATTTTAGTTGGCTTAACGTCTGCGAATAAGGGGAGACGAGAAAACTACGATTTAACACCATAGAAAAAACCCTCCCTCTACTAAACTTGGAGAATATTTAAGGTCGGTACCTCTCATTGTCGTCATTTAAGTCAACTTTCAATAACTTACCTCCTGAGTTATCTTTCAGATTTTGTAGATTCTTCAAAAATTTTCAAAACTGCTTGTTGCAAACAAGAAATGAAGAAATTGCCAAAAAATTCAAATATTAGGTTGTCAAATATCAATATATATCAATATCGCTACAGAGCTCGTATCTGGCAATACATCATTTGAAAGATCTTGACATAACCTACAAAACGACGCTATGCATGATTAGTTTAGATACTAGCTCTGTAGAGCTTTGTACATAGCCGGAAAATTCAAAAGACAAAAAGGTGGAAGGGAGATATTTGACAACCTTATACTTGTGGTTGCTACCTAGAATCAAATTAGATAATTTACTGATTGGAGAAGAAAGTCCAGAAAACAAAAAGAGTCACGTTAGTTATTTTTCTTGTTCCATCATACAGCGAAACTGATTGTTAATACGATAGATGTAAAATTCTTCTACATGCCACTACTGAACTGATTCGCTTCCTTTCGATTAGTTCTTCTTTGCATCAATCAGTTAGGCATTCAAAAACGCTTTTGTTTCATAGAAAGATGTAGATAAGCCGATCCATGATTTATTAGCACCAAGAGCAGAAGGTGGTTTACTGACGAGATATTTAGAAGTTGCCAGTGAAAATGAATAACAAGCGTACGTTGAATCATTCTCCTGAACTAAATTGATCCGGAATTGCTTTTTAGAAAAAAAAAACATACATGTTTCCCCTTTAGACTTTTGGTTGTTTCATCTACGAGTAGCTCTAGGTTTCGGCTCATCAGCAAAGTTATTTTTTTCTTAAATTCAAACTTTGAATGGAAGCTTCTGGTCTTACGCTTCAAAGTTACCTCTGGGATTTTTGAACAGTTCTTTGATTGAAGCCTTAAGAAATTTTCAAAAGTCTTTTATTTATAAACAACAAATCCCTAAAAGAAGAAAAATAGACAGTATTTGCAGTTTTTGTGTAGTGCATCCCCCAGAGTATCATCAGGTTTCAGGAACTCACTTCAGCCGCACCAGTGCTGCACAAACATCTCTAATCTCCGCGTCAAACACACGACTTCCTTATGTTACCAGCAGCACACCCTATTCCGCTGAATCTGACCTTCAACCCCTCGCCTATTTATACGCGGCGCGTCGGTTAGCGACGACACATTCAAATGACGCCTGATGTTACTTCGGTTTCGCTTCATAAAAAAAAGAAACCCACCACCACTAACTGCACCCGTCCTTAATAAATCGACTTAAAAGAAAACCCAAAACAGAATCCAAAAAACAAATAGGGTACCCGAAAAGAATCCTCCGCAATATGCACATTTCCCACCTCTGACCCCCAGCAGCAGCATGTGCTGCGACAGCACACCCGCTCCTCGAACACTAACACACACATACACCAATTCAACCCCACCCAAAAAGCAGGAGCACCTCGAGAGGGGAACGATTAAGTCGTTTTATGCCGCCGTAATACCGCGTTTAAGATCCTCGAGATAAATCCTTAGATTGCACTTATACGCGCCACTTTCGGTCGAATGCGGATACAAAGGACCTCATTTTCTTCCCCATACACATACACAAACGGCACATGGACAAAAATAACACACGAAACACAAAAAAATAAATCCTTGCTCCTGCGACACAAGGACGACATAAAACAAAGACCAACAAATCTGCGTTCGACACAAAAGTGCTTAATATTTGACGGAAATTGACAAAAAGATCTAAAGGACGAGAAAAAGGACCACAAAAAAAATGAAGGAGGCCAAAAAAAAAACTCCTTCAAACGAGAGGAGAGTTTCTTAGATTCCTCTCCAACGACACACATTCGGACGCATAAAAAAGGATATCGCTCCGTGTGTTCCTTCGGCTCGGTGTTCGTTAAAGTGCCTCGTAAAAATGCAATCATCTGCAGGCACCACCACCACCGCCGTACTTCCGACGCCTCTCGAACGGGGCCGGACTGGCAGACTCTCCGAGACGAAATCGCGACAAATTGTCGCGCTGCTTGCGGCGTTTGATGTCGTGGCCGGCGATAAAATGACGTATTGATGCGTCACACGCACTTGGCGAAGGATAACTCATTATCCTGGCGATTGTTGGTTTGGGGATTTTATGCATGACAATATCGGAGGAGCGCAAAGTGCTGTGCTTTGTGGTGTTGTTGGTTTTATTTGTTCGGTGGGGAATGAGAGCGAGGTCGTATTGCGTTGGTCCTTTTTTTTGCGGGGGCTTAGGTGGGACATGTCTTCGGAGTTTTATGGGTCGTATTTTTGGTTTGTTGCGTGATCTTTGAGGCCGAGGTGCTTGTTTGGGATTAGACCTCGTCGGGCTTGGAGGGACATTTTGTCTTGCAACTGATTTAGGAGGAGTGCCTGGTTTGGGAAAGGAGGACAAAGGGAATGATGAGTTGTTTTTAAACTCATAGTTTGAAATTTAAGTTTTTTTGGATATTTTGGGAAAAGAGCTATGCGGCGGTGTTTCGCGGGATTAATTCACGGTTTAAAGGAAGTTTTTGCGGCAGACAGTTCTTCATTAAACTTGATTGGCTTGTAACTTTTTTAAAAGTATTTTAAAACTCCTTCTGAGTGTGTTAACCTGAGTGAGGTTTTAATCACAAAAAAAGCCCAATAGAATATTTCGCAATATAACTTTGTTTTACTTTATTCCCAAGAACCTACATCATTGGCTTGGTTTTCTTTCGGTACGTCAACTCAGGCGTCAAATTCATTTTTCAAAAATGCAGCAAATGATAATTTTTTTCCATGCATTGAAGGTAAAGTAAGAGCAAACGTTCCTATTAACTATGGAAAATAACATCGTTTAAGTGGCTACATCGCCTGATATCGCTGTGGTGTATTCTGTCACTTCAATTTTCTATGACCTTGTTGATAGTTTCGGTCTGTAGCTCATAGACTGCTAAAATGATATTGGCCTTAAGTGGTAAAATCATTTTCCTATATTTGCCATTACAGCGGTCTTTCAAGGATCTCCACAAAAAATGTCAAATTGGTCAAATCACAGCCCAGAGGTTTCTTTCTAATATCCCCTCTGCGCCACACAGCAATCATTTTGAAAAAAGTTTTCAATATTTTCCAACGTTTTTCACGCGTAAGGCGACTCATTTCGTTCCGCGGAGATGTAATAATGACTTTCTGTGAAGATTTCGAGTGGGCTACAGTGTCAAAATATCCAATCTCATCTTTCGCGCCAATAAGTGGACTATTTACTGTGGATTCGTTTTTTTAAAAAACCCTAATTAGCTTTTGCAAAGTATTCTCCAAGAAGAATTTCAACTATCATTTTCGAGTACTTCTTCAAAAACTGGAAGACTGCCAACTAGACAGCAATCATCACATTCGTTGCATGCTGACACATTGGACAATTTCATGAAAAGGAGACAACATTCGACTGTAGTCTCTTATTTTATTAATCAATCTAAGTACTTTCCTTGATAGGCCTACACTCAAAGTTCGAATTTATATTTCTGAATAAATGGCGTATAAAATATTGCTACAGCGATCGATTTCAAAAAAGGGTTTGAAGTGTTGAAGCATGACACTGAGACAACTTAATTGAAACTGTTTTATGCTTCCAACATAGTTAAAAGGCTGGGATTTTATAGAATAAACCTTTTGTTATTTGGTTGTAACCATGTCGGCCTCTAACAAATTTTTCTAGGATTTAGAATGCATTTAAGAAAGTTGCAAAAGAGCAAAGCCGTAGTCAGCAAAGCGTCTAAGCCAGGAAGAAACGTTAACGGATAAGCCATAGAGCCTGAAAAGAACGTTGACTCTTCAATTTGTGAGTTCCAAGTCCCAAATCAATAATATCACTCTTCATCGATACACTTCCGCAGCAATAAAAAAAGGAAATTAATTTTTAGTGATTGTGACAACTGATCTTCCATTTCCATTCGCACAATTGCTACCTCAACGGACTTTCTCATGACCATTTTCAGCAACATTTCACTCAACTAAACATCCTGATCGCGTATCTTCTCCTCTTCCATTTAGCACGACAAAAACTCTCCAATTGACCTGTCACTTCATTCGAACGATCAACCAAAAACCACAAGTAAAGTTCTGTGCATCGAATTTCCACTTTCAATCAGCCCACCATCAAAAAGGACATCTGTCCTTATCAGATCAACACAAATTTTTCATTCCCACACGAAGCCAGTCCGCCCCAAACGCACGCAGGTACAAGACCTTGCGGAAGAGTTTCAAATAACCAAGAAACAGAAAATTGTCGTCGTTATCCTTTTCTAAAGTAAATCGCAATCGAATTCCTTCGGCAGGATGAGCAATTTGAACACTTGTGCGCACTTGAATTCGAAAAGAAAAACATTCTTTACTTCATTTTTGCAATCTGTTGGACATGCCAGAATGCATCCGAACACAGACCGATCAATAACCAATGATCCTTTCGTAATGATCCTCCTTTCGGTGCACAATGATGCAACAGTAGGAGTCCGAAGCGGGACAATACCAACAAAAGGGATGCGAGCGTCCATCTCGTAGCTTGTCCATCTCTATCGGGTAACAAAATATCTCACTTTCCGCTCCGGCAGAGCGACGTAGCGTGCAAAATTTAATCTCAAGGATTCATTCGGTTTCTTCGAAGTCCTTTTTCGTTTTTTGATTTTTTTTTTTTTCATCCCCCGTCCAAGAGAGGGACCCAAACACACTTGAATTGAGTATATCCGCGTATGTGATTAGATGTATTGAAAGTTCCACGAAGGACGTTGTTGTTGGTCGAGATGAAAAATCATTTCCGGTGCGCCATGGGTAGCCTAGTTTTTGTTTAGAATTGTTGTGAGTGCGCCTCGCATTCATTTGATATGGTGGTACGGTTTTCCAGGGATATCCAACCGCACTGACACGCCTCCGAGATGGAGAAATAAATCAAATTCAAATCCGCACAGGTATATCGGATAAAGGAGAAAGAGAGCGGACCTCGAACAAAAGGTGAATGGGAAATGAAAAGCGAAATTGAAGTGAAATATCCGGAAACCAGCGGCGGCCAATGAAACTGAAATCGAAATCGAAATGAAAACGAAGTTGAATGAAAATGTCCTTTAATGATAAGTTATCGAGTTGCGATGTGGAATTTATGGGCGAAGGATGCGGTTTTTTGCCGATTGCGGGCTGCGATTTGTTGTAGGGTTTTCGAGTGACAGCTGTCAAACAGACCATAGTTAGCTGACAAGCAACAGATGTAATTACCATAAGCTATACATCAATTCACGGCGTAACTTCGATCCGATGCTCATCCTAAACGAGTTGAGGAATCTCCGGATTGTTATGATGTCTTAACCTTAACCTGAAGCGATGATTCTGCAAGATCTGTATTTATCTCAACGATCGGTGTGAAATTGGAATCTGTAATTTAAAGACGTTTTTTTATTTATTTTGTGAATAAGTTCCGTGATAAGCAGTAACATGCTGACTGTGAAACTCTCTTTTTACTTACATCTTCTTTTTCAAATGTTGTTAGATGACAGAAGCGACTAGAGTTGCCTTTTCAATTGAAATGCTTTTACTTGATATCCAATTTTCTAAGTTTCAAAATGATCTTATTTGCGGGACTGCGATTTTCGGTAAAATCTTTCTGACTAAATGACATTTTAAAATGCTAGAATTACTTATTCATAAGAATTAGCTAAAACCTTTTAATAACTGATTTTTTTTTTCCATAAATGATTCACAAAATTTTCTCATACACTTGAAATTATTTCAAGTTTATTACTGCCTATGATTAGAAAGTGTTTTAGACAGCCAACGAAGTGGCAAGGAACACTTTCGGCGACTTGACTTGGTGTGGACTTGACATTTGAAAACATGCGGAACTGACATTCTTTAAGGGTCCATGACTTATCAGTGAAGGATTTTGGATTTCCTTTTGGATTTAGTTGCTTTGCTGACTAAGGCTTTGCTCTTGTGTAACTTTCTTAAATGGATTCTAATGTACCAGAAACAAACAATACAGGTTTCATGTTTTTTTTCGTCAGAGGCGTATGAAATGTCCTAAAGAGTTCTTCTTAAAAAGGATCGCCGTCTTGGCGATTTCAATTGACCAAAATCGTCAAGTTTCATGTTCACTAAACTGCGATTTTTGAAGATTTTCAGGTTAATAAGTGCCCTTCTCGTACGAATATAAAGAAAGAAAAGATACTACTGTCCGTTGGTGCATTAATGTAATATACTTCTTGCTTGTTGTCATATATAATAGCACTTCTATTTGGGCAGGTCATGGCATGATATGCGACCGTCTATTTCGGTCCCCTGTCGGAGTTTTCAGCTCTTGACAAACGCCAATCAAAAGAGTCTTCATCTCAGAATTGCTGCATCCCGCAATCGAATGACACATCTATCTTACGACGTGCCTCTCCATCTCCTTTTGATCGTCCTTTTTTCATTCACCAAAAACCCCCGCGGTCAACCCCTTGCATCACAAACCCTAATCCTTCCACAGTCACAAGCCGAAATTAATTCCGTGGCATGTACACCGACAAATTGTCCTTTTACGAACGAACCAAAAGAAAAGGACACCGCAGCGTGATTATCATAAAATATCAATTCACCGATACACTGATCTGTGATAAGCGTCACACGCTTACGTGATATTGTCACAGTGTCAAACACATGTGATGATGATTATCCTTTCACTTTTGTCCTGGCTCCCGGTTCCAGAATCGACACAAGGTGTCACTGTGCGCTCGCTGAGAATGAATAAATGATAATTTATGTGTCCTTTCGAATGAGAACTCAATTTTCGTTTTTCGTTTGTTGTTGGCTGCCACGACAGGACATTAACATTTCAATGGTTGCCAAGGCGACACGGCGACGGTGCTCCAGTGACAAGTGTGCGTGTGTGCAGAACCCTGTCTTTTTTTTCCACAAGGATAATCTGGAAATGTTGAGTTTCATCACGAAATTGAATTGAATGGCCATCGGGGCGGCAGAGAAGAAAAGGATTTTTTTATGTGGGATTTGCATGAAGCAAGGATAACCGCTGTGACTTGTGTCCTGTCTTCTATTCGCCGCAGGCGAGTTGATTAGACCGGAGTAACTATCACACCGGTCGCCAAGGCAAGACACACACACACACACAAACGTCCTGAGGCGTTGACTAAGGTGCGCGTCGCACACATGTGCCGAGATGGTCGCTAAGACGCTTCCTGTAGGAGTTGTCGTCGCTCGCTCTCATCTGTTTACTCAGTTGTCGCCCGGTTTTATGCAATGTGAGGTCTGATTGAATGTGTCCTGTGCACTAAATCCCATTTCCAACGTAAACAGGATCCAAGCAACCGGCAGCAAAGGACCCAAGCAAAACACACTTGAAACCAAAGAGGACACATCTTCGGTTGCGTTTTGTCTCCAGGAGCCTTTTTTCTTCACTTTTTTTTTTGCGAAGGGCTCCCTGATCCTGTCAAATCAAGGACGATGAGGTGAGAGTTTGTTTTTATTGTATTTACCTCAGTCGAACGGACGAAGGACAAGAAGGACTGCTGCTGCAGCAATCAGTGAAAGTGCAATTCGATCCTTATTAGAACCGCCCAGTGGAAGTGAATACCCGTTGCGCACTCGGAGTGTCCTTTTTTGTTGACGACGAATGGGCGATAGCAAAAAAGATGGATGGATTTATGAATGAAGGTGGTGGTTGAGTTTCACTTTTCTTTGCGATTTGTTTGATTTTGGTATCCTGTCCCAAGACGAGGACGAGGACTTCCTTGTTGGTTTTTCACATCGATGTAATTTGAGTGATTTTGTGGTTGAATATTATTATGCGAGAGTCTTTCTTGGCTCTGTTGTTGTTGCGTTTTCCACGAAATTGACGCTGAGGTTTCATTCATCCAAAAGTTGGATTGTGACAGGGTCCTTGTGGGATTCCGTGTGGTGGCGGGAAAGTGTCATAAATGCAACGTGGGCAGTGAAGACGGCAAATGAGATTTGTTATCAAGGAATTGGAATCGGGAATAGGGCTAATAGCGTTAAATCTAAAATGCTTCAACTTTAAACCAGTGCCTCTGAATCAGCACGTCGTAATATAGTCTAAGACTTGGACGTCTTCGTTATTCTTTCACTTTTTTAAAATAAATATAGTGAGCTCTCTTAGCGACACCTAGGACAATTAAGGTAATTTAGGAACACCTCTCAGTACCGAACAAACATCATGGTACCGTCGCTATCCTCGAAGTTCACTATTGTTTTAAAATTAGGCTTCGGGCTAAGTTACAAGTTTTCCAACATTCAAATAGAGCGTTGATTTCAGACTCACTTACCTTAAAATCGACTCTAAAATGGTCGAAACAATTAAGTTTGGTTTCTTGAAGTCGCTTGTTAAATAATTGCATGTCACTCAGCCTAAAAAGAGTATTCAGAACTTTTCTGAAGATCGACTTAAACCACGTAAAGCCTCAAACAAAGCATAAATCGCAACTTCGGCTGGCTTTGAATTTCATTTATAAGGTTCTAAAAAATGTGGGAAATTGGCCTAGGGCTGGCAGAAAACTGTTTGAAGGTGAGTTCTGCAAAGAGTCGATCTTTTCAAATTGTTAATATTTATCCATAACTTATAGGGTAGAATAAATAGCTCTTAAAATGGCATGTGAGATGATTGCGAGAACCTCGCAAGCTAACTTGTTAAATAATGAAGTCTTTTGGACGCGTAAGTACAAGTCCAACTCCTTTGGTATATATACTAAAAAAATTAAGTAGGAGTAAAGGAATAGAACTGTATTTGTTATTTCTTTCCTAATTCTAAGTTAAAGTACTTGTCCTCAGAGTTACTTGTGCAGTCAGAAAATAGGCATACACAAGATTTTTTGCCTGCTAAAGGAAAGTCGTTGATATCAGCTTCATTAAAGTGCATTTAAAAACTGCCAAACATTGTGCGATAGTTTGAGAATTGATAAATGCGTTCATAAATCACCCAAGTCCTTATGAAACTGAAGTATTTATATATTTTGAACAAATGAATCAGTTTTTGTCGAAAATATCGATCGATTGCTCGTTACAAGAGACAGTTCTATAGGGCATACATATTTGTTTGATTTAGGCGTTTTGGGGAACTACAGTGAGGTGCAGAAATGAGTACATGTTTGTTTTTAATTTAATTAACATTGCCCAGTTAAGGAAGGAAATTAAACATTTGTTTGCAATTTATTACTTCGTTTAAGGACTATCAAAACGGTATTTAATACAAGACGTAAAACATCACGCCTCGCCAGCTTGCCCGGTTGTTTGCCAGTTGATTCCAGTTTCGCACACTAAGTTGGTTGAGGTCCCTTTCCACTTTGTTGCGCCACCTGGGGTCTTCCTTGCCGCAATTCCCTATTGTGGTAGATTCAAAGACTCACCGGGCCGAAGCATTGGTGTCCATTCGCTTAGCCGGACCAGCCATCTAAGCCTCTTTGGCTCTTCTGGTCCGTACAGATCGTGGTTGAATCTCTTTCTCCCCTCGTCTATCTACGCAGACAGGTCCGAAGATCACGCGAAGGATCTTTCTCTTGAAGCAACCAACCAGGTCCTCATCCTTTTTTGGTAATGTCCAAGCGTCTGCCCTATAGACGACAACTGGGACGATCAGAGTTTTATATAATGTTAGCTTGGTTGTGCGAAGGACTCATAGAAGGGCTCATGTCGTTTACTGAGTTAGTTACTGAGCCCAGGTACCTCGTTCCTGACTACCTCGAAGTTGTACCTGTCAATATTGACGCTTTGTTCAAGGAGTCGGTGTTGGGTGTGCCACTCTCCAGAACATTTTGTCCTTTTAATAAGAAAATCACATTAATTTCAAAAGATTTTCAACAGCATGATGTAGCTTTAACGAGGTTTCAAAGACAATTCTGTGGCTAGAGCAAAGAGACTCCTGGACGTCAGCAATAGTTACGCAGCAAGCTATGAAAATTGGATGGCGAAAAAAACAAGAAGATGCATCTAAATCATAATTTTAAGGCCAAAAAAAGAGATAAACGAATGCACCCCCACTTCTTTTGATAACAAAAGTGAAAACTAACAAGCATTTAACACCGAATAACCCTGTTAATCGATGGACTGCAAGTAGAGCTCTCTAGGACATTGACTACGTCCCAGCGGTAAGTAACAAAAACTTGCATTGTTGGTGAAATGGGTGATCTCCTCAGGTTGATGGTAGCAATAGCGGTTACTAGCGGACTGAAACCGTTTGAATTTCATGCCCCTATTCTGGTCGTGATGTAGTCACGTGGTTTAGAATATGAAAACCTTTTAAGTTTTGAATACCCCACACTCTAGTGAGGTTGCTCTGACATATGAGGCGTCACTGTGTCACGTGTGTCAGAATAGTGCTATTAGTTCGCCTGATTATGCTACATGTTTTCAGTCATCTGGTTTCCTATTTTTCCTTAGAATTTAAACCTTTTTTATATACTCTTTGATTTTTTTCAGAGCGTGAATTGCTTAAAGTCGATCTTAAAACGGGTTCGAAAATATTTTAGCCAGGAGCCAGACCTGTAAAAATGAAGTACAAGTACAATTCCATGTACAGTTTTATAAGTATGATTTAGGGGAGTTAGGAGAGTTGAAAGCATAGCTTGGTTGCAAAAGTAGCTTGTAGAACTATTTCATGACCTTAAACCTAAAAAATGCGATCAAAGTTTCGGTTGAGATTAACTAAGCGCTGGGCAAAGTATAAGTGCGGCTTAAAGTTCAATGTGACTTAATCGTTAAATCTCGATGAGATCACTAATCTACCTTAAACCGTAAAAGATACTTGAATTTGGGCCTTAAAAGTGCAGTGTAGAATGTTACTTAACTCCGCTTTAGAATGGTTAAAAATGCATAGATCATAACCATCATAAAACGCGACTCTGTAGTGTCGGCAATTGTTTGCTTGTCTTGAGTAGAAGAAAAGATATTGAAACATTCTTGTTGTTGTGTCCTTTTCGTTGTTTTCGATCAGATTTTAAGCTTTTCAGCACAGCCTAGCCCAAGTCATGTATGAGCTTACCCTTAGGGCTCTGTTCTTGTAAGTTTTCAGAGGCTAGAGTGAGTCTTATGTAATTTGGTATAGCTTCAAAGTGCCTTCTATAAGAGAATTTTTCCTTTTTTTCCTCTAGAGCCTAGAAAAAGAAGTTGTAATTCAAAAAGTATTTATGCGCTCAAGGCATTCAAGTCTTACTTCTACATTTGCTTGTCCCATAGGCCGTTATAATCAAAGTAAGGAGTTCTCGTCTCAGTATTGTCGTCTATATGTTTCCTCAGCCATTAATGGAGCCGCAGCATTGTTGTCTTAGCCTGTCTTGCCTTGTCTCTCGAAGTTTTAGACAATCCTCGATCATTAACATGGCCATCACTCTGAATTTCCGCTAATCAAAATCTGCCTGAGAAATTTCGTTTTGCCGAATACGCGACCTCCGGAAGGCTGGTTGTTTTGAAGTCACCATTTGGTGGCACGTATCTTTGTTAGGAGATCGTTTACTGTGATTCAAAAAAGACTGTACAGAAAGACTAGCGCTGGCAGATCTTACACCTCGATCAAAAACCCAAAACCACAAAAGAAAACCCACCACCTCTCTCTTATCGTCGGGTGATTAACGAATAAAAAACGCACCTCCTCCGCTCAGGGCAACCTATCCCAATACAAATCCAATTACCTCGGTTACAAAACAACGAAAAACGCATAAAGAAGCCCACAACTCAGACCTTAATTACCTTGCCACACAGCGACGAACCGGTCCCGCTTAGCTAATTACTCAACGCAGCGCCATTATCAGGGGCCGCTCCGACCCCTGGCCGCTTATCACCTTTAACTCCGGCCACATTCCAGATACCCGGTCGTGCTTCTCCTTTTTGATTTACTCAAATTATATTTTTTGTTTTGTTTTTGAGTAAACAAATCGATGATAGCAACCGAGCAACCGACTTACTCATCGTTGTCCACTTTCACCAGGCGAATTCGTAGATTAGGACCTCGGCTTGATAACCCGATTCCAGAAAATCGCACGTATAGCGACAGCAGCCTTCCGATGGGATGAAAGTCGTTAATCGAAAATTAAAAATCCCCCTTCTCCAGAGATTTCCTCGTTTTTGTTTGGCCCGCCGGCGATAAGTCGCCTGCAGCAGTCGCGCTTTGTCCGGTGACAATGAAAAAGCGATTAAGTGGCACCACTAGCACAAGCACCAGCAGCAAGACGCCAGCGGTGCAGCGTTGTAACCCTGAACTTGGCCGGCTTGAAATATAATCGATCGATGGATCGGGATGCGGTCTCAATCCGGTGTTTGCCCAACGGCTTCGTTACGAAACAAACACAACAAATCTGCGCGTATCTTCGGGACGGTTTGGAGTTTGCTTCAAAACAATTCTCGAAAGTGGTCGCTTATCGCGGGTGAAAAAACAATTATTTGTTGTTCAGACCCGCAAATAACTTGATCGTTATGATCTTGGGGTAAAAATAGACATGAGAGAGCCACAAAGTGAGCGACTGGTCACAAGTTTGCGGAGGAATTACTTGCTATCGGTAGATATTTTTCTTTTTCGAGTGGTCAGTGGTCAAAGTGGTTCGAGTAATTAGTCGGGTCGGACCGACAGGTCAGAGAGTTATGGGCAGTTTGCAGACGGGAAGGTTGGATAAGGGTACATGTTGCTGTGTGGGTGACGTAAGTGCTGTGAAATATTAAGCCTGCCTCGGGGGGTGATGGGTCGACTGGCTGGACGGCTAAAGGTGACTTTTAGGGGTTTCTTGAAACAATGAAGAGTCGACAAGAAGACAAAAAATCATCGATGGGCGTTGGACAGTTGGCTGACGACTATGCGATAATCCGTTTCGAAACAAGATTCAAGTTTCGAAAAAGTGGGAAAAACTGAATCTGTAGGTGCAAATTGATTATGTATTGAGTTTTAAATAATCACAGCTTGAATAACTCTAAAATATTGTGTTTAATTATAAGTAATGAATTCATTCACTCATTATTTGGGTGGCGTAACAGCCCGTTGAAAGCCAGAGCCTAGCTTTTCACGCTTCCACTGTGTTGTGCGCGTTATAATTTTTAACACATTAATAAATACTGATAAAAAAAAACATGATTTGTTTTCAATAAAAAGCCCTCGTATTAAAACTATTTTCAAATCTCAAATCTTCCTAAAGTCGCTCCAAACAAAAATTCTGAACATAAAATCAAAGCTGCATGGCTCGTTCATTCAAAAGTGCTTTAATTCCTGTGTCCAAATCGATTCCTAAGCGAACCACCTACAGCGGTCCAACCACTCGCGGTAGATCACGATCACCGATAACAGCCCTTTGACATCAAACAGAACCTCCCTAAGGTGGCTGAGAAATCTTAGAATCCCGATCCCTCCACCATTGTACTCCTCCACGACATTCCCAGATCGTCTGTCTCAGCCGAATTCCTTTGAACACCTTTCACCTTTGTGTGCGAAAACCTGTAACCAAGTGCCATTCCTAAAACGATTCCATTGCCATTAATCACTTTGCACAATCGTGACATCCTGTTGACAAAAGTCAGTTGCATAGTGCAGTGCCTACAAAAGGCACAAAAGGTCCTGTGTGGGAATGGAATTTTCGATGCAACAAAAGGGTTACCTGCATTGCACTGCACCATTAACGTTGAAAGACGAGGGAAAGGATAAAGCGGAGAAGGCGAGAGACCTGCACAAGGATACGACGATGAATCCTTCTATTCTTTGGCAAATCGAAGGCATTCAATTGGAAAATCACTCAATGTGGTGGGATCCTTTTTTTCTCCGATTATAATCCTTTTTGGCAATGTTTTGATAAACGATGATGACGTTTTAAATTGATTATCCTTTTTTTGTGTGTGTTGATGATGGGGTATGAACGGGTAATTATTAAATTGATGTCGTCGAGACGAGGGTTATTTGTTTGACAGGACAGGATTGTCAGATAAAATTGATAGAGTTTGGCAGTGGTGGACACTTGTCACGATGTTGCATTGACTTCAATAAGTCAAACATGAATGAGCGTTATGTAATTTTAGTTTGGTGGAGGTTGTCAACATTACTAGCTGGATGGAGCTTTTCGCTCTTACATGCACTTAACAACAACGATGTTTCCTTGCTAGCGCTAGTTGAACACATTTATCTATCCCCAGATATCACTACCATATGCTGCAGTTGACTTATAGCGATTCGAGTTCATCGCTCAGTATATGAGACGTCCAATGTACAAGAATCACTAATATACATTGCTGGCACACTAATTAGCTAACCCCTATGAAAGAATAAACATACACCTTATTTCTTAATATAACATATTTATAAATTAATATTTTTTATATTACTTAAACGTTTAACATTTCCAAAAGCAAATACAACAATATTTTGATTTTAAATTTTGGAATTTGATTTATAAGTAATATTTTTCAAAATTGCTCCCTTTCACATGGGCACACCCAAATAGAACATTGCGTTTTATTAAAACCTTTAATTTTAACCCAATCAATTGTGGTTGTGAGTTATAAAGGAGTTATATTAAAGTGACTAAGTGCATTTTAAAAAAGTTATGGGACGTGAAAAGACTTCAACCGTCGACGAGCGGAAGTTACTATGGCAAATGTTCCAGAAAGTACAAAACATCAGCAAAATTGCACGAAATATAAATTGTTCGCGAAAAAAAGTGCAAATCGTTTCAAAGCACTACCAAACCTGGAAAACATTTGAAATTAAAGGACAGTTGAGACCCAGACAGACTACGAGAAGAGAGGATTTAATAATTGTACGGTACGCCCTTAAAGATCTCTTTACTACTTCTTCAGAGATTAGATCACGCTTGGCGGAAGAATGTGATGTAAACATTACAACTAGAGATGTGAGAAATCAGCTCTTAGAGAATGCCAGAGCCTTAAGAAACCGTAGGTTATGTGCTATAATAGGAAGAAGCAAATTGAATTCGCAAGAAGCCATTTGGATTCACCTTAGTTTTAGGTACTTTCATGAGAGTGAAGCGTATTTCTATAATTAAACATGTATTTATATTCATAAAAGTAAATATTAAAGTTCCTTATTCAAATTTTAATCTTTTCCTTTCGTTTTACCTATTTTTAACCTTGTATGACGTGCAATGTCATATAATGGGGGGTGGAATGTCTTAATCCAATGTTAAGAACTTGGTCTAAATCGATACTAAAATTAATAAAACAGATTCTTTGACCATCTTAGGAAAAAATTTGCCATCAAGGATTGTGAAGTAAGGACTGGGTCCACTAGTATGACAATAAAATGAAGAGTACAGCAGACAAACCTAAGGGCTGGTTGCTTTCTTGCTTTTACCAGGCTTTAATTTGACTGGTATCTTGTGAAAATATTTTAATAGGCAGGTCAGTTAACGGTAGATTACAAGAAGAATATCGTCGACGTTAATTTTATTGGATAAGTGGCATAAGATCGATTGTCGATTGTCGAATCGATTTAAAAATCTAGTAGAATCAACGCTAAGATATTTCAAAGCTATTTTAGATACAAAAACATAACAATGTTAGTGCTAGTTTCGAGTTTTTGACATTTTTTTATTAAGGTGTACACTTTCATTTGCCTGAAGAAAAATGGACAAATTTTGGTTAGTTTGCTGTTAAATTGTCGTTGTTGGATCTATTGTTATAATTCTATTTACAACTTCTATTAAATCAATTAACCTTTCCAAAACTGAAAAAAGTTCTCAAATCGGAGTACCAGAACTTATTTTATGATTCTTTGAATGCTAGAAACATGGGTGTACACTTTCTTTGGCTCTGACTGTAGTTGTAGGCAGTTCTTTTTAGTTTAGAGTTCTTGCATAGGGCCGATCAGTTAGTTAAGTTTTCTTTGAAGTCATTAATAAAATTCAGTTTAAAATGAAAATGAAATGTGCGTTGGACTGTTAATCGAGTGTACCTGAGTCCATGTCCAGTGGTGATTTAATAGCACTTCTTAAAGAGAAGGGGTAGCTAGTTCTGAGTTTATGGGATCTAGCAACTACCTAGAAAACAAGATCCTTGCGTTTGATAGTTTTAACGATGCAAGGTTGTTACACAATTTCTTTCACAGAACGCTGATGTTTAAACTTATGTGTCTTGGCATTATATCCGTTCAATATAGCCTATTTTTCTAAGGATATAATCGTGCATTGGGCTGCAGTTGGAAGGCGAGATAGGTGATTGTAGGTGGAAACTTTAACACAGGACATACAAGCAAAGGGAAGGGAATACGTACTACGTTGCGGAATGTTCATAATTCCAAAGTACACTCATCCGTCGTTTTGCGTGGCCTCATTTCACGCGGTTTCACCTTAGCGCGATTTTCAAATATCTACCCAAATTCGATTTGCGCGACTTTGCTTTGCGCGAAACAACGTTTTTCTTCAAAGAAGCAAGGCCCACTTTGGTTTTTCTGTTCAAAAGACATCCATGTACGCTCATAAATCGTTTTGCGCGGTTTCGGTTTGTGCGAAGCTTTTCATTCCCCTAACCACCGCACAAAGCGAGTGATGAATGTATCAAAATAACATTCAGCAGCGTCGACTTTACAGCAGCATTGACTTTACTTTACTTCGTTAACAGATCTATAAAAATAGATGTGCCAATAAAAAGTGACAAGAAAATAATTACTCTACATTTATAAGGTCCATTTCTTTAAGTGTTTGAGGGTGACTGCTTTAGAAGTTTCCATTATTGTTAAACACCTGGTTGAACGTATATTTTCACCAATACTAAATCCAGCCACTGCACTTCAGAAAAATCATGATCAAGCAATAAAACTAACGACAAACACCATCTCACCAAAGTGCCATCAACACGTTTAATCCCAATTAAGACAGAAGCTTGCAAGTATCCATCCAAACACACAACAATATCAATTATCACACACACACACGCACTCATCCAAGTGAAAGTGCTAAGACCGACAAAAAAACAAAAAAAAAATCAATAACCAACCCACTCCACCCTCGCCCCATCAAACGCACACTCCCAAGCAACCCTTTTTATGCTCATTCATCAACCCACCCACACGACATCAACTCGTTCGCTCTCTCTCTCTCTGTCTCTCTTTTTCTATCCCCAAACCAGCCAAGTGCGAGAGGATTAGACCGCCTCTGTGCCTCCATCACCTCGTTGGCTTCCACTCCATCGGCACTAACACTCAACGCGAGGAGACTGCATCCCCATAAACAACAAAAATTAATCTCCACCAAGTGGCAACCATCTTGGATCCAGACGTACGGTGGCTGATGTGTCAAAATGACAACAACAACAACGACCACGCCGACGAGAAGCCATAGAGCGTTTGTTAACCCCTTGGCGGGCAGACGCGCACATGTTCTTCCTGAAAAGGGGTACGCCACGAAGGGAATCCCCAAACGAGCTCATTTCGCCACACACGCACACACCCGCGCACGAGTGGAATGTAAACAAAACAAGGAATCACCGCTGACAGGTTGAATGGCAGCCATGATGATTCTAACGGGTGCGCATGTGTCACTCAACTCTCCAACACACGGCACTTCAAGCCTTTCACATGTGCCATATACCCACACATGTGGCTCTCTCGCGCGGGCTCTCTCTCTTTGCTGAGTTTTCTCTTAAATGCCCGAGACTTCTTTGTACCCCTTCTTCGTTATATACAATTACCCCTTTAATGCGCTCGATGTGTCGATGTATGCGAGATGAGAGAACCGGCGAATGAGAAACGATAACGCAGGTCGAGTAAATGACGTGTGACCCTTTTTATCCCCATTCCTTGGGACTCTTCTTGTTTTTCTCATCTTCACTTTGGTTTCCCATTCGCTGAGAGTGAAAGTTATAACTGATGCCCGTGAATGAGTGTGTGTGTGAGGCATAAAGGGTGAAGCTATAAATAACCCTTTTTTTGTGGCTTCTGATGGGGGAAGAGTTTTTGAGAGATTGAAAAATGGTCGGACGAGTTTGTTTCTTTTTTGTTCGGCGGAGGCGGAGTTTTGGCGTGCAGCAGGAAAGGATTGAGTTGGTCGGGGAAATTTTAAAATGCGATAGAGTGAGAGGGAGATATGAACGGGTTGATTGCCGACATTTGCATTTACACGGAGGGAGGATGACCTTTCTTTACCATGGCAGGGAGTTTTGTTGCATGGAGTCCTTTGAATGGCTGTGATGGCTCGTATTTTGAGTCATTTTGATGATTAGAGCGGCAATCAAAAGGGTGCCATTCAGAGTTGTAGAAGAACGTAATCATTGTGAATGTAGTTAACCAGCTTTGGTTAATTGCATTGATTGATTTCATTTTGGGAATTGTACAATCATACATCAAAAAGATTGGAATACTATTTTCTCTATAACATTTGATTGCAATTTTCGAGACATCATAAAGTCTTGCAATCACTTAGAATTTTTGAATTCACAATAGATTATATTCTTTTACAACTCTGGTGCAGATTATACTACTCACTAGTTTTTTCGTCCTGAAACGTATTTAAATTTTTGGTGCGTAATTTAATTTATTCTAGACAGAGTAGGCTAGACTTCAGTCCTATCCTATATGACTGACTTCTAAGCAGTTCAATTACGAACAATCACAAACAGTAAAAAAATCCAAAGCGCATCAATGAGCCACTTATCAAAGCTGACAAAGTAAGCAAAGCACAGAAAAGCGTGCGTCAAAGGTTGCTTGACTCCAGTAACAACAGGTTTCTTCTTCTTATGAAGAGTGGTTACGATGGAGTCAAGTTAATGGTAAAGGACGGCCTCGGTATAATCGACCTATTGGCCATTGGAATTAAGAACTAGTCGTATTGGATTCTACGTGTGCCAGAAAGAAGCCATCAGAAGCGAACCCAAGGAATCCTTTCGAAATACACTCATTCCTCGCTTTGTGCGGGTGGGTTAGGAAATTGAAAAATTTCGTGTAACCGAAACCGCGCAAAAGGAGTAATGAGCGTACGTACATGGATGTATTTTCAACAGAAAAACCATCGTGAGCCATGATTCTTGAAGAAAAAATATTATTTCCCGCAAAGCAGAGTCGCGCAAATCGAGTCTGGGTAGGTATTTGAAAATCGCGCAAAGCTAAAGCCACGTAAAACGAGACAGCGCAAAACGAGGGATCAGTGTACCAAGAAAAATAAATGAGTATAAGATAAAAAGCCTTTCGCAAGCTCGAAACACCTTTAAAAAGGTAGTGTCTTTGACTTAAAACACTGCTTCAAATTTTTGGGATTTTGTTCGAAAGGAAACAACAAAATTCCAAAGGAATCACTTAGGTGTTCATCTGTCTGTCTATCTGTCGCTTTTACATATTTGCTTATATACTCTAAGTCCTTTGTAGTTAAGGGATGAAAATTAGAATGAAGATATATCTAAACAACGCAAAAATTAGTCATGAGTTTTTCCTACTATTTACTTCAGATACTAAACTCGCATTTGTCGCAATATAAAACGGATTTCCATTGTTTTACTTTTCCGTGAGAAAAACTCGAAATCGTTGTCACCTCTGCTATGAATTAAGACATAAAAATGAATGGTATAAATTCATTCAATATCTCTCTCGCATGGAGTACAGGTTTTAGTTTTGCCTGTCTTTTAAAATTTCACAAATAATTTAATTTCAACACACTTTTTTAATTAAAAAGAACTTACATGAACATTCGCAATGAATGGCTTATGACCAAGCCCTACTTAAAGAAAATTAAAATATTTATTAGTTATTAATTTATTTGAATTTAAATTTGGTTATTTTTAAAATTCAATATACAGTCGAAGCCCTCTAAGTCGAACGCCCTCTAAGTCGAACTTTTTTGCCATATTTTGGCGAAATCCTCTACGTCGAACGCCCTTTGAGGCGAAACATTTTGATATCCCGTGAAAATTCGACTTAGAGGGCTTCGACTGTAATTGAATAATAAGAGCTGCATATACTTTTTTGTTTTGATTATTAATCAAGTGATAATTTGATCAATTTATTTACGTCCTTCAAAGTGGCTTAATTATATAAGCAAACACTCAGCGGCATCCTCAATCCTAATATCCTTAATTCTCAAATGATTCACTAAATTTTCTGTCAGTTCTATATCACTTTGTTTTTTTTAATTTATAATTCTAAAAAAGGGTTCCTTTATGTCTCTGAACGCTATCCTAGTATATCGGAGTTCTATGCATACTTTTGAACTTATAACCTCACAACAAGTGTTTTAATTTTTCAGTTTGAAATGATTTGCTATCAAAGCGCCATATTTTGAAAAAAAAAAAAAAACATCTATAAATCGAAGAAAACCTGTACAATTTGGTCCACTCGTTAATTCGAATTCATTTTTGTGCAAAGCAATATGAAAACCTCTGTAATTCAAAATGATGGCTTGTTTACCTCTACAATTCAAAGTCAAGTTTACTTCTTTTCTAAACATTAGTATTAACGTTGTATTGGGGTTTGCGCATTTTTCTCTTAACTATTGACGATTTGAAAAGATAGTATTGTTCTGCTTGTATTTCATATTTCGCTACAGCGTTGACATAAACCTAACAGTTGGAATGAATGCGTGCTCAGTGTTTGCTTGACTAGTCATAAGAAAGCTGGAACTACCAAAAAATTAACATAAACAAATATTTGTTATACTGTGTAATTTTTTTGATAAAGAACACTATTTTACTAACCTGATCTTAATATCTTGCATGTTAAAACAGAAATGAGGGAAACACACTAAACCTTTTGTCCCGAAATTGTTTTTGTTTTCTTCTTCATGGAACAGATTTCATTAATTGTTGAAATTGTTTTTTTTTTTTTCGTTAATAAACACGCACAGATTCTCTACAGCATTAATAATAGCAGACCTGTCAGGTCATTTCATTTCATCTTATTCTCCGTCAAAAATTGCTTATTCGTATGGCATGGGTTAAATTCTTGTTGGGAAATAACATTTCTAGTATAAGTAACATTCGATTGGTCGAGGGCAGGATATGTGCCAAGACGTTTGTATATTTCATGCTCTCAAACTTCCAGCACCCCTGCATAGCTGCATAGTCCACTCTTAATTGAGTTTGTCAAATTTGTCAAATTTACAAAAACACTACAGTTGCGAATGCATCCATTTCTAACCGAAGCTACCGATAAAGCATCAATCGCACCCAATATGAGGCTCCTGTTCGTTTTTACCTCTTACTAGTCCATGTAATAAAAGTCAGATTGACGAAAACTCGTAACTTATGGTTAAATTAAGGCGATAAAGACCGATGAACTCAGCGAGCAAAAATCCAAGTCGCTTAAGCTTCTCTGCTTTTGCTTCTAGGTTAAAATTGCCAAAAGAATAAACTGTCAGAGTGATAAACACTGCTCTGTCCCTGGCCAGCAATTGGCTCATGTGTGACGGAAAACGGCTCCATACATGGATTTATTTCTATGTAAGCTTGTTTAAAAATATCTACAAAAATTTAGGCTACGAGACAAGGACCTAAGTGAGGCGGTATATCCGCCGGCCCACCAACCTAACCTAACCTTAGGCTACGAATGGTGCCTTCCTCTACCGATGGGCCCATAAAGTGGCACGACTAGGCTGAAGCAGGCCTCTGATTTCTTTCTACATTAGCTTTTCCAAGGAATCAGTTTGCCGACATTAAAAGCAAAGAAAACTGCTCTACTTCAAGATCGGGTGAAAAAGCTGTCCAAGCAGCATCAATCTAACGAGCTCTAAAACGACGACGAGCTCGAACAACATATAGGTCCGCTAAAGTCTTCCCACACCATCCTGCGTTACTGCTTCCACCAATGTCCCTGACAGACCCACAGCAAAGTCGTTGCGAACCTGCCCACGCCGTTGATTCGACAGCACGACAGGTGCACCCAATCAAAATAATCGCAAGAGGATACAAAAGAAAACATTAAAGTCCCCTCCCCTCCGTCAGGTTGCTTCCTTACCAGAAAAACAAAAATTCGTGGAACACATCATCCCGCAGTGATCCTTTCACCGCAGAACCAGTAGGAGCGCGAGCGCAGTCCCTAACGATGTTTTGAGAAGAACCTTCCCATTTCCCTTTTTAATGGCCAATAATTATCCTTTCTGTCTTGGCCTCCATACAAAACAAAAAACCGAGTCGTGTGCTCAAGTGAAAGTGAAGAAGCAACGCTCCAAGGATTATGACATGTGGCTGAGAGATCAGCGCCCTCGACGTGATCCTGACATGTGACTGAGTGTTAAAGATCTGACGTGGCTGTCTGTTTTCTTTCTTATTTCACTTTTTTTTTATCACCACTTTCTCCTGAAGGAACGCCAAGCACGAGACTCAGAAAAAACGAAGAAAATGATGATTCCTTGCCACAAGGTCCTTGTCTAATTGAGAAATACACGGTTAACCCTCCCGATAATAAAACGATAATCAATGGCTTGTGTTGTTCTCCTTTCGTCTCGTTCTCTCACGTTAGCTAAAGCCAGGACGATAGCGGTATCCTTTCGTGTTCTAAGTCATTTGTAATTGCGCAATAAACAACCCCTTGGCATCCTTCCTGTCAGGGGAAAGTCACTCAGAGCTCTTCCACAGGTAAAAAGCGTTCAAGGATCTCGCCGTTGAAGGACCCTCTCCACGGAGTGCGTTGAGTCTTTTGTGCTGCGGTTTTCTACGACGTGCGCTGCGGTATCAAAAAAAAGGAATTGAAATCCTTAAGAAAACACACGGGGAAAGGATAAAATGGATGCGGTTGTGTTTGGCAAACAAAAAGAAAAAGGGAGAGGAAGAGTTTTCCTTTCTCCTCAAATCGAGACGCTAATTGGAGGAATTAAATATTTGTCCACGTCCAGGGGAAGTCTCGGCGTATTTGCGCAGATATGGCTTCGGAGTTAGGTGCTAATTTTGTGGCAAACCAACGGATCTTTACTTAGGATCCTCGTGTGTGTCTGATGCGGGCAGGTGAGTTCCTGGGATGCCAGTGTGGTGGTGATAAGAACCAGACGGGTAAACAGACTTTGCCGTCCTTTTGGGTGCGATTTGGCAGGTTCCTAGGGTTAGCGAGATGGTGTCAAGTGCGACGATTGACTGACATGAGAAGCTGTCTGAAGATCGTTAGCGGAGTGACTAAATGGATGAAGGAAAGGAGCACTGTTGATTTAAGAGTCATTTGCTGGAATTCGATCATTTTCAAATTAAAGCCCAAAGGAAATCTTTACCCGAGATTTTATAGATTGTTTTTTTTAAAGGCGATCGAGTAGAAAGATCAGTTTCGATTGTAGCTCTTATAATTGGGACAGTACTGCGGGACATACGAGAACAGGACACTACATGACAAAGTCCTCAATTCAATCTACGCCAAAGCCTCGCTTTGCGTCGTTAATTATAACCAGAAAAACCCGACTTAACTCGAATCTCCGGTTCATATATATTTTAATTACACAATTTCCACAAAGGTCCTAGAGTCCTGGAGGTCCTAGAGAGACTGCCGCGGCTCACTGTGCTGTCACACTTCCGGATTACTTCAAAAACTCGGACCCCACTGCCTAGACTCATCCTGTAAATATAACAAACAAAATATTAGCAGTCATGCTATACTGCCTGCTAGACGAGAAAAGTTCGTTTCCCAGTTCCAAAAAGTTCTGGACATATTCCATGAAGATGAAGTGGCGTGTCCTCCTCTTATTTATCCCTGTAGCTTCTGCAGGAATCATTGAAGGGCGCCCATTCTTCTGGCGTGATTGCCTAAAAGGCAGTGACCAGTTAGGACACCAACCAGTCCACAAATGCTAGCTCTGTTTATCGAGAGGAGGTGTTCTGTCCTACTTCTATCTAGTCTTGGCTACATTTGCCTAGAGACATTACAAATTATTATTTACATTATGTAAATTACTCCAATTACATTGTAATAGATTGTAAATGTTAGTGTGAACGTCAGTAACTTTGAAAGCATCCACAAGGCTCTGTTCCGATTCCATGCGGCGATCATCTGCCGGCCTGTCAAATTTGCTCTCGTCTGGTAAAAGTATACCGAGCTATCTTTCAGAAAACTAATGAGTATGAATGCTAAAAAGATACATTTTGGTTACCAGATACTTAAAAGATATCTTAATTTTGCATTAAACATTTGTGATGAATATATCTTTTTTGTTCAATAAATTATTTTGATTATTGACTTATACGTTTAGTTTAAGTTTTAGTTTAAGTCATATTGTGTTGGGTGTATTTTTCTTTCTGTAATATTGCGATAAGAATACAACGACTTCAAGTGA
Organism: Syritta pipiens; assembly: GCA_905187475.1. Classification (NCBI taxonomy): domain Eukaryota; kingdom Metazoa; phylum Arthropoda; class Insecta; order Diptera; family Syrphidae; genus Syritta; species Syritta pipiens. The sequence goes on along the minus strand of LR994571.1, from coordinate 66,715,148 downwards.
ATTCAAATAAGTTCCTTAGAAATCACTGATTTCAACTATTTTTGAAATTGAAATCACTAACTTCAACTTATGTAATGTGAATTCACTGCTGAATTCAAGTAAAACTACGTAAATTCAATTGACTTTCAGGAATGATTTCAATTCTCTGATTGCTAAATATTGACTGCCATTTAGCCGTTTTCTGACTTGATTGTCTTGGATTCACCGCATTCTGGTTCTTTCATTTTCTACGTCCCACAACTTTTGGCCAGAAATGAGCACGCACTATGCTCTCTTATTTTTTGATATGGTCGTCTTGTGAAATCATCGTTTTAATTGTGTTTCAAATTCGATCTCACGCTCCCTCCGCTTAGCCGGAGCCAGGACGGAAAAACTGGCGCCACTTATCGACCAATCCTTGTGTATCCGTCCACCGACACTCGTCTGTCGTCAACTGCCTACAGACGTCAGCCCACCGCCTTGAATTTTCTTTCACCACCAACGACGACATGACGAAACATCTCAATTTCGACCGCCACCGCTACCGCCCCGTTGTGACACACAACTCAATTTATCGCCCACAAATCACAATCACTGCCAGCACAGAGGGTTAAATTCCGCATGATATCAATTCCTCTGATCGTCTTAATCAAAATATAAAAAAAAGAACGACGATGCCCCAAACTCCGCCTCAACTTGGCCGTCCGTCCATCCGTCAATCTGCGCGTTGAGCTTCATCTCCCTTTCTGTGTGCCTCAATTAGCGCCGCTCGACCAGAGAATAGAATTTTTTGGCAGCCAAAAGTGGTTCTTCCGCTCAGCGGCAGTATTATTCGGCCGCAGCAGCGTCTCCACACGGCGGAGGAGACGCTGGCGTAGCTGGTTATTAGAACTAATGTGGGAACATTATCCGGACGGTCTTTCCCAATCGCGCGGACAATGGAACGCGCACTGCGTGGACCGGTGGGGTTGTTGCAACAACGCGTTACACTCCACGGAGCGGTTGTCAATTCAAATCAATTTACTCGCATCCATTCGCTCCCGCTCGCAGTCTTGCCCTCGCGCACGGCAGCATCGCGTCCACGCTGACAATGGGGATGGTGATGGCTGAAGAAATCGCGTCGCCAGCCGGGGGTGAGCTTAAGAAAAGGGAATGAGGTTCTAATTAGATTATTGTTAGATACTTTAGTGAGGCGAGTTGGTGGCGGTGGGGATAGCACTCGAGGTTGAGTGCATGACGTCTGTCCACGCCGCGTCGCGTCGCGTCTGCTGCAGGGATGAATAATGTGGGAAGCACTGAACGGAGGCGGAGACAGAAGGAGAGTGAATTATGTAACGCCATTGTAATTAACATCTCAGATAAATTAACTTGTTACGGAGGCCTTGTTGTGTGTTGTGTTGTGTCTTATTCGGGATTGGATCGGACATGAGGTGGAATTTATGGGATTTGAATGGCTGTGGGAACACGGTGTCGGTGGCGGAGTGCGGCCGGGGCGTTAATTGTCGTGGCACTTCTGTGGTTGAGTAGGCAATGACATCGGTGCCATTGGATTCATGAGGGATGCCAGACTTTCGCCAGTTAAGGCTCAAAATGAGACATCATTCTCTTCGGAATCCTGAACGACATCATTTTATATCTTTTTGAATACCGGTGTCAAGAGGATTTGACTTTTTTTTCTGGTTTTGTTTTCAAAAGTTTTTTCTTTAATGCTTTTGGAATACAACATTAGCGAATAAGAAAGATATTCATTAGGTTAATTGAGGCGCTTTAATTGTCGCTCCACCGATCCCATGTTGCAGCTTCATGATTCCCGTTCACCACTCTAACGTCACTCTGTGGATTCAAAGCAACTTCTGGATCCACGTTCGGCACTTTGACGCTGCTCCATGGACTCAGAGCAGCTCCAGGACTTACGTCCGACACTTTACCGCTGCTCCATGGACTGGAAGAAACTTCTGGATCCACGTTCGGCACTTTGACGCCGCTCCATGGACTCGAGCTACAGAATCCACGTCGTTCCATGCACTCAAAGCTACTTCAGGATCCACTTTCGTCACCTTAACTCTATGGGAACTTCAGGACCCACGTCCGTTGCATTCTTGTTGGCTCCAGCGACTTCTTGATTCGTGATTCATAATTGCTCCCTCCCGTGTTGTCCTTGGAGCGCCCTTAGGTTGTACGGTGAGTAGCGTTCTTTATTTGAACTTTTGTATAAAGTCGCTGACACCTTCGTAGCAACTTGCACCCACCGATAGCTTTTTTCTTTGGCTTTGTGTCTTTCTTATTCTGCATCCATCGCAATTCTGTCAGAAGACATTCTTTGAGGCACTTGGCCTCCACACTTCTCACGCATTTATCGATTCCTCCCGTGGCAGGTGAAGCAGGCCCCCCTCGCCAACCACCCGAAAGCCAAACAATATGAAAGTCCCATTTGTATTAATGCCCAATCGCTGTTATCTGCCATCACAGGACCGTACGCTGCTGACGGATTGCTTCTCCGCCCGGATGATGAATGCATCCTCATCTCTCAATCTCTCAAACTTGGTCCACTTTTATCGAGAGCGGCCAACGCACACACATGGCCGTCGAGAGCGGGTAACCCAATCCACCGCATGTGTTTGCGGAAGTTCCAAGTTACACCCGCCACCCCATCGGTCGGCCATCTTTAGCAGATCGATTAATTACGATGACCACCCCCCGAGAAAGTGTTGGGGACCGGACGGACCAGGCCACTGCCCGAACGGAGTAGATATCGAATATGAGCGCGTATCCTCAAGTGACCCATCACGAATTATGATGGAACGTACACATGTGGCCATCAAGGATACGTTTGGTTTTGTGTGTCAGCAGCGCAGGAGGGCGGAATAAGGGTTGTTGTGTATGTGTGTGAAGGATTCAGGACTCACTCATTCATCAAGCAGCAGTGGCGGTGGTAGCAAAAATGGCAACAGACAATGGCCCTCGGACATCATCAAAATTAAGAAGAGGACGACGCCACGCCGCAGGACGAAAGGATGGGTATTAGGTCAGCTGGTTGAGTAAGATCTCGGGACTGGTTCCATTTGTTTTCCATTTTGGGTTTGGTTGCAGAATTCCAATCTGCCCGACAACAAAGGGGACGACGAGGACGAAGTACGTCAGTCAGAGCTCGCTTTCAAAAGGATACACTCTCTCGTTACAAAGGCGACGTGATGTATTCGCTTGGCCATTGTCCTTGGTGTGGATTGTGTTTGCATATGGAGGAGGGACGAGCGATGAAGGAGCGAGGAATTGCGAGTAAATTGGGAAACAGTGAGCGGGGACGGTGGCTTTCAGTGGCGCTGATTGATTGGACGTGATTGTGTAGATGTGTTGGATTTTTAGTAGCGCCAGCGGGGGGTGTGGTGCATTAAATTCAAATAAGTGGGATGTGTGAATGGGACGTTGTCCAGGATGTGTGAACGGCTTAGATTTCAGGTCATGCTGATTGAGTTTTCATCTCTTGTAGACTTGAGCGTAAGAATAATCACGAAATTCATGCACTAATATCCGCCTCAATCGAGAAATGACTTTTGAGGTGGTCTTCGTGTTATTGCCAATAATCGTGCAAGCTTTATGATTACTGTTTTTTCTAGTGGCAAAACCCGCACATTATTGTCGAGAATCCAATGCATCCACAGAGAGTGGCAGTCTGGCATTATTGAAGGTGGGAATAACGTCAATGGTGGAGTTAACAGCGTTACAGAGCCATATTAACTGGCGAGGTTTCATAATTAATGGAATGTTCGCTCTCATAAATAGAGCCAAACTACACTAAAAAAATGGTTTTGTTTATTTTGTTGCATTTTTAAAAAGAAATTTGTATTTGGTTCAACCTGTATATTCCAATCCGAAGGACGAATGTGAGTAGCTACTACGTAGGATGCTGGCCTTTGTGAATTTGGTACACCCTCCATGGAATTACAATCTATGTATAAATTGGCAAATTTTCGAGACTCCCTACACAGGACAACTTTTTTTAGTTCTTGGAGCAAGCATTGCTCCTCTTAAGGGAAACCCAGAAAGGCTCATTGCTGCCGACCAGATCTCGATTTTTGTTTTGCCGCCAACTCGACAGAGGTCCACTGTGCATCGTCCTTCCCGCCAGCGTCATTTAAAGAACTTTCTTCACTCTCCGAAAGCAGCCTTCCATTAAAAATCCATTCACCGCTAGCGGGACTCGAGCCAGCTTCCCAGCCACTTTCGAAATTAATGAAAGGGGACCGCGTGTGTGGGTATTTAGTACACACACCACCTCCATTGACCCCGAAAACCGGAACCAATTTACCAATTTTCAATTTCACAAAAAAAATCGTTTTTGAAAATAGAAAATAAATTAGATTTCCAAAAGGACCACGTCGTGATGTTGAGAATCTTTAGCCGGGCGAATTATTCATCGAGCACGAACTCGAAAATCTGTCGTTGTCCTTCGGCCGATTGTCTGGGAGAGTTTTTATTGATAAATTCAATGGCACTGTTAATTATCTTGTCCAGGAGCTCATTACGTTGCGTTTGTCGGAAATCAGGCGGTTGCCGAGTGTCGTTGTCGTTGGCGTGTTAAGTAATGCGATTACCAGCATAATCCAGTAGGAGTCGTCGCATCAAAGGAAGCGACTGGCAATGGTGATGTAGTCGTAATCAATTCAGGGCGTGGGTACCGAGACAGACAGAAAGACATGCCCAGGAAATGGACACTTGGGAGAGAGTGGCGTGCTCTTGAATCAAACTGCGGCGACATCGCGTCGTGCGGTGTTTTTTGGTGTAACATTGAATTTTAATTCAAAAAAGTTGGCGGTGGTCAGGAACTGAACTGTCGTAGTGGCGGCAAAGCGTTGGAACAGTTGGTTTGTAACAAAGATGGACTTAATTCAGGATAAAGACTGAAGTTCTGTTTCAGTAATGCAGCAGGTGGAGAGGAGTGAAAAAGTCACGTAAATAAGAAGTACAAAAAAGGTACTAGACAAAAAAATTTAGCAGAAATAAGGCGTTCGGCTTGCAAAGATTTTAGATCAAAACTTATGGAAATTTCTAATCAGGTTTCCAAAAAGAGCATTTTTTATGAGAAATCTTTAATCTTTGCTTCTATATAGCGCTCCAGAGTGGGAAAAATAAAAATATTTGGTGGAAATCACTCGTAACTTCAATATTTAGTCGTAGCCTTGAAACATAGTTTGGCACGGTAACTTGAAATTTTTAGAATTTTCTTATTTTTTTGAAAACTTTTTTGCTTTTAAATTAATGATTTATCCAACAACTTTCGTAGCTTCGTTTGTGTTAAAAATACTGGTGTACAGTTGAGCTGAAAGATGTTTTGATCACTTTGATGGTTTGCGTTACAAGTCTTAAGAAATCTTAACTAAAACGCCGGTGGTTCTAACCGTTCGGCACAAGGTTATTTTCGTAGGAATAGCGCTATCACTTAATCACCATTCTCTTTAAGGCTCTAAATAGCTCTGAATTTTGCATGCCTGTCTTTGTTTGTCGAATACCTCTTTTAATTGCTATAAAGTAGAAAGTGTGCCTGGGTGTGTCTAGAAAGTTACAGCTCATCAAACATTTGTTTAAAAGAAAAAAACACAAGCCTAGGTAGTTTTTTACATCAAAGCAAACTTAGCCGTTAACGGTCAAAAGACCCCGCTACGGGGTCATAGTACTAATGCGATAGAAAACGAAAGGCCCCAATACGGGAACATGAAAAGAATTCAGTTAACAATTGTTTCGATGACTTTTAAAAATTTAAAAACTAATTTCATTTGTATTGGGCGGCGTAACAGCCCGTTGAGAGCCAGAGCCTAGCTTTTTCGCGCCTCCACTGTGTTGTGCGCGTTATAATTTTGTCACATGTGGAGGGGACCTACTGTTTAATGCCGGTTCCGAACGGCGAATTGCGAAAGCTTTTCATGACAGAAGTACTCCAGGAAGGTTGTCAGTCGTTCGCTGGGGGTGGGGCCGTGAAAAATGTTTGTGGTGTTTTTTTTTTCCCGAGCTGGATTCGAACCCGGGTACTCTCGCTCATTTCATTTATAAAATGATATAAATTGTTAGCACTATCTAATGCGTCATAGACGCCTATAAATGTGCTTTGACCCAAATTGTCCAAATGTGATGTGACACAAGCTGTCAATCAGAAATAAAAACTACAATTGTCATTTCAAACAAGAAAGGGTCACGAGGTTGTTTGATTTAAAAAGGAGGGAACAATTTCTAAAACAAATCTCGCGAACATATATTGAATTCATAAATTCAATTCAATCAATAAAACAGTTTAAATGATTAAGTTTTCATCCGTATAAACGTTATAGAATTTCACCTAATTTTCCATCGTCTTATGGGCGAGTATAACAAAAAAAAAAAACTCTCGGCCATTAAGGGGTTGAAAATTTGTTATATAATATATGTATGTATGTATAAAGTTCTTACCTCTACAAAATCTTCTTAGAAACGAAGAAAGATATCACCAAACAGAACACGAATTTGACCAATTTAAGAAAAGCACATGTTGTAAACAGTTTCATTTATTTTTTTCAAAAGAATGATAATTTTCGCAAATGCTGCTCGGTTAAATTTAAAATTTGTTGTGATTTGACTTTCATCAACTATTTTTAATAGCAGTACAAACGGTTTTTTGGTCGACGAAAATCTTTTATCAAATGCCCTATTTCACCCATTTTTTCCACTGTGCGCCCCCTTTCTGCGATAGGCACGTATCTATAACATCAAGCATTCAAAAAAAAACTAAGTTTTTGTCATTTATATTTTATATTTGCATTCTCATGTTCTAAAGGTTTCGGCTACATGCGAGTTGCCATCCCATATATTTTGATGCAAGCTTAGCAGATACGAGGTTTTTGCTTTTATCTGAAACACCTTTAAATGGTTAAAACTTTACTCTTCAACCTAAAGAAGCTGGTAAATAATAAATAAAATAAGACTTTTCCTGATACATGAATATTATTTCGTGAAAAAAAAAAAATTATGAAATGACTGGCACTTGAATTGAGTTTGAGAAGTTGGGATATGTGATTGAGCCACATGTGATGCGAGTAAGGTCGCAGAACTATTACAATCCCTTTTTGTCTAGGATTTGAGTATTGTCCTTTTAAATTAATCAACATCGGTAGGTGGGATCCTGGAAGTCATTCGCTGTTACAATTGTCTTCTTGATTGAGTAAGGCATGGCCTATACAGTCGGTTAATCAGTGTTCTACGGCTACCAGAGTGCCTGCTGTGTTCTGTGCTGATGAGACCCATCTTGTGAAAGTGGTAGTTGCATGCTTCCTCTCCTGTAAGCGCACTTTCTGCTCTGCTTTGCTTAGCTTCTGAGTTTTGCTCGTTTAGGGCTCAGTTCCATCAATTTCTTTGAGTGTTTAATACCCTTTTGGATCTTCCAGAACTGATTGATTTGCTTAATGATCCAGTTTCGTAGGTGCTGGTTTATGCCTGTACCATTGAATACATAGAGTGTAGAAGGCCTTAAAAGTATCATAAAACAGCTCCTTTCTTGGCTAGTGGTTCCCAGTATTGTTATATAAAAACTCAAATTTCATTTCAAAAATTTAGATACGAGGTTATAGCAGAAAGGGGGATAGTTATCTTAATTTATTTAATAGATTTACTTCTGTCGCAGTAAGAACTAATTAAAAGTTTGTGGAACACAAAAATTATTTCCAGAAAAAAGCCACTTTAATCATTCTACCTTCACCCACTTCTTGGCGGTATTCTGACTTTAGTTACTTCTAGCAGCGTAATGGATCAGACGTGCGTTGTTTTTGACATGGAAAATCTAAGACAGATCACCAATGATGTTGCACCTAAATGAAGTCTTGGGAATTTAGAGAAATTTAAGAAGAAATTGAGTCCAACTACAAGACGTAAACAGCTGCCAAAGCTCCTTTTTGAGACCCTTCTGTTTAGCAAGGCGAATAAACCTTTTCGAGGCAGAACCGACAGTATAAATCTCCTTTGTAGTTCCTTTTTAGATATACGCACACACCGCATTGGTTTTCTGTTTGGCGTCCAAGGTAAGTAACGAATGATCCAGATTTTTGTTTAGTGGGTGGACTGCAATTTTTTTCGGACCTCTGAAGTTACCTTTTACTTGCTGCAAAGAGCACAGGACATGTATCAATTTTTAAGTGAACGTGAACTTCAAAAGGACACAAAATTTCACCGAAATCCTTTTCTAACGCAACCCTCACACGGGTTTAAATATCCCTCAGGCATACGCAATACACAAAAAGAAAGAGCATCGTCCTTAGTCCAAATTTCCATTTAACCCGCACTCCTTTACCACACATCGGCATCCTGTCCACAAAAAAATGAATCCCAAAAAAGGACTTTCTAATCCCCGTGTGTGTTTACATCCATGGTGATAAGAAATCTGGCCTCAGGTCGTCGAAATATTGAAAGTAAAACCATCTCCGAGTGTTATCCTTTTTTCATCTCACCGACAACCAGATTTGTGTACCGAAAATATACTTTCGCAAATATTTGCACATGTGTCTTTCATCCACCCCCCAGCGAAGACACATAACAGGTGTGCGATCGTTCTAGGAATACGACCCCGCTATAATCGATTAACACGATCTCCTGCTCCGGCCATATGCCACGTGTTCCCACGAATCCGTGGCAGTCCCACTTCCCGTTCTCAATTAACCGGGAAGCGATTCCCCAAATTAACCCATCAGCTCTGGGCTAATCAGTCACACGATCGCTAGAACGTGCCCCTGCTTAGAAATCCTCCATCCAAAGACGACGAGGACAAAAAAAAAAAACGAAGGCAATCAAGAAAAGGGGTTACATAACACACAAACATTCGGATCTTGAGATCCCGAACGCCCCTCAAAACGGAGATGATGATAAAACGAAAAAAGACAAAACAAAAATAAACTCACACCCGAGGTCGGGATGATCGACGGCGCTAAGGCCGCCGTGATCATCATTTAGGGTTAAGTGAGTTGTCATTAAAGGGCGGCGATGGTGTGCACTTAAGTGAGCGGATAAGGTTACGCTGCGCGGAGAAGGGTTCCGATTGTAGCTTGGTTAGACGCCCCCAGTGATTGACAGGAGGATATCTCTGCCGAGGGGCGTCGCAGATGGGGTTATCCGCTGACAGTAAAATGGATCATTTGTGGCGGTTTGTGGCGGACCGCCCACGGTGAGAAGGTGTCAGGTTTGATGGAGTGAGTGAGTAAGGATGACGCGCAAGGTGCAAGGTGGTGCACTCGAAGGTGTCAGACCCGAGTGAATGAGGGGAAATAAATAATTAAGCGGCTGTGATGCATTTTAACGGAGGTGCACTGGTTCTCATTTAGGGGAGTCTTTTTGAATTTTAATAATAATTTAGAAATCTCACAATTTCGGTTCTGTGGTATGAAAAATGCTCGTTTCAATACGTTAGCTGCCAATGTATTGTGAACTAGCACAAGCTATGTGTCTATTAGATTTAAAATGTAAATATCTTGAGGTTGATTTTTGAGCTATTTTCGTGCTATATTAAGGAGTCACAAGGTCATCACATCAACTTTTTTATCCTCAACCATAAGGCCTATGTTTATACTCCGAGAGTTCCGATCAAGTAACTGTATGTGCGATCTTTTTTTGGTCAAACTTTAAACTTAATAATTGTTGAATAAAACTTTAATACGAATTTATCAATCTTTAAGAATTTATTGATCTTGTTTTAATTATTTAGGCAAAATCACATCAAAAATTGTTCCTTTTTTCGTTTCGTTATTTTTTAGGGTTCCGTTCCAAAGGAATAACGAAACCCTTATGGAATCACTTCGGTGTCTGTCTGTCTGTCTGTCTGTCTGTCGCCTTTTACATATTTGACTATAACTTATAAGTACTTTGTAGTTAAGGGATGAAATTTGGACTGAAGCTGTATCTAGGCAACCCAAAAATAAATCATGCATCCGTTTTGGAATTAGTCGCAGATTAAAGAAAAAGTTAGTACTAATACTAACGCTCGAAAAAACGTCTACTCACTTTGATGGTCGATATGGGTGTCATTGGAAAGGGGGCGGTGCCCTGATTATGAAAATGTCTGTCTGTCTGTCATTAGGCCTTAACCTCGGTAATTGGCGAACCACTAAGAATTTAGAAATAAAACTTTGCTAAAAGACGTATTTCACTTACCCAAAGAAAGTTCAAGAAAAAAATTTTAAAAAAATTTTATATGGAAAGAGGATGATAGCTAGATCAAAAAGTTGTACTATAGTAATCATCTCACTCTTATTGGTAAGAAGTTATTAGCCAACAAATTGCCGAAAACTGACTTGTGTACCGTGTCCCCCACCTTACTTTCTAGAATATTTGACCAAAAATCTGAAAAAAATTGGAGTTATGGGCCAACTCATCGCAATACCCCAAAATTATCCAAAAATCGTGTATGATTTTTTATTCATACTAAAATAAATTAATTACTAACTTTTTTTGAAAAAAATTGCACGGCAATATATTAAGTGAGGTACCATCGGATAGGTCTTGTAAAATGAAATAAAGTTTTCATTTTGAACTTTTCATTTGGAAGTTAGGTTTTCGAGATATTAAGCTTCAAAGTCGAAAAAAAGGCGTTTGCATTTCCACACCCGTTAGTCTAAAAATCTGAAAAAAAATCTGGAATGTAGGTTTTGATGTAATCTTTGTGTTAAAATTGGTTAGAGCACTCTGGCTTTAATAGTTTTCGAGATATTGGCCAAAAACAAAAAAACAATAACATTCGAATTTTGAAGATCCGAAAACGCCATTTTGTAGATCTCGGCGAAAGAACAATAAAATATTATGTCAAAAAAATTTCGTTCATACAATTTTTCGAGATATTAACGATTTAAATCGAATCAGTTATCGCAAAAAACGATGAACTGACGGCAGTCTCAGTGTCGCTTGCGGCATTTCATCCCCTAAATGCACCAAAGCAATTTTCACACGGCTGGCGCGATCAGCAAATGGGAAAGGATTTTCTTTTGTTCAGTTTCGTTCGAAATGAAAGAATTTTAGTGAATGAACAGTGAATTGAGTTGAGTTTAATTTGATTTGACTATTTTAGTTTGTCGATTTCTTAGACTTATATTAAGTCTAAACTACTAATCTGTTTGCGAACGAAACCCTCGGCGGGTGAGTAAAACTCACACTTGACCGGTTTTTTTTACATACCACGAATAAATTGTATAATTTTTTATGCAAAACAATATATCTACACTCGTCTTTAATTCCAAAATTTGCATCTTTTAACTTTTATGATAGAATCGATGTTCGAGACGTCTATGAGTGCATCACCGAGCATACCGCCGAATGTGGAGTGATGATTATTATTGATTGTTTATAATTTTCTGTAAAAACTGTTAAGGTAAGATTTCAATTATACTTCTTTTGTTAAATAGAGATTTTTTGTTGAATAGAGATTTGAAGATTGAAGTCGACTTTGGCTTTTAGATTTAATTATGTTAAGGATGTAGGCTTGGTAACATCATCTTTTTCATAGATTTTAAGAAGTAGCTGTAGAACGTACCATGTCTTATTCTGGTTGCTGTTGTTTTTGTGTGTGTCCTTGTTATAATACTCAGAGTTGTAAGAGAATGCATTCATTTGGAATTCATTCTTAGAATTTGAAGTCATTTTCAGATTTTTTTCCCCCAATACAAACAAAACTAAAAAAAAAGAATTTTAAATACTTTAAATCAAAATTTGTTTGAAGTCATTGATTGCTGTATTTGATATTTAGCAATCATAGAATAATTTATGGAAGTCAACTGCATTTACAAAATTTGAATTCAGTTCAGCAGTGAATTCAATTTACATTGTAAGTTGAAGTCTAGATTAGTATTATTGGGAACAAAATAGTTGGTATTTTATTCCCACATTAAATTGAATTGAGATCAAATATTGTTCTCTGACCGAATTTTAAAAAGTGTGTTAATATTGATTTGCCCCTTCACTCGTACCCCATATTGTACAGAACACTTCAACTAAAAGTTTTATTTAAGTGAATTTGTGGGCGCCGTTGGCTCGATCGGTTAGTGCGTCGGACTGTTGAGCGAGAGTACATGGGCTCGAACCCAGCTGGCGAAAAAAAACACCACAAACATTTTTCACGACCCCAGCTCCAGCGAACGACTAACAATCCTCCTTAAGTACTTCTGTAATGAAAAGCTTTCGCAATTCGCCGTTCGAAACCAACATTAAATAGTAGGTCGTCCACATGTGAATGTGTCAAAATTATAACGCGCACAATACAGCGGAGGCGCGAATAAGCTAGGCTCATGCTCTGTTGAGCCAAGCCAATGTAAAAATGAATTTGCAAGTAATACAGTAAACTCTAGTTAGTTCGAACCTCTATAATTCGAAAACCTCTGAGCGTCTGAATCGAAGCATTCTCACAGTCTCCTCAAAAAACCTCTGTAAATCGAAGAAAACCTATGCAATTTGGTCCCCTTGTTAATTCGAATTTATTATTGTGAAAACAACTTGAAAGTCCCTATAATTCGAAAATGATCGCTTGTTTATATCTATAATTCGAAGTCAAGTGTACTTTTTTTTCTTCAATAATAGTTAGAAGAAAGGCGTACATGTTGAAAGTGTGAAAGTGTGAAGTGAAAGAAAACCTCTGCAATTCAAAGTTTTTTCCTGGTCCCATGAAATTCGAATTATCGAGAACTTACTGCAATCTAAGTACAAAAAATAGCAAGTGACTAATAGAATTTAGGTTATCATTTCACTTTAAGTGAAATGAATTCAAATTTTATTCATTGAATTCATGACTTCAAAAGATTTAATGAGAATTCACTACTAACTTCAACTAACATATAGTGAATTCACTATTTTCTCTCAAAAGACTGCAATTAATTGGCTTAATTTTAAGATTGTTAGAAATTGAATGCTTTAGTCATTGATCTGTAAAGATTGGCGACTTATATTTTCTTTAATCACAGTCATTTTTACTTCAAATTATTTTCGATGATTCCTTAATAACAAACAAAAGGTTTGATTCTTTAACAATTTTGCTTATACCCAGTTTGTCTGCAAGATAGATTATCCTCTCTATTGCCCACTAGCATTCTATACTACAATAGTGACAATTCGGGCATAAGATCGTGATAATACCTCGTATTGTCTTTTGCGGCATAGAAGGTGGAACTTCTAATTGTTTTCTTTTGAAATCATGGGTTAGTTTGACGCTGACATGGTTCTCCCGCTCAAAATCTTGACAGAAAAATATGCCTCTGCTGAACGAAATCAGTCGCTTTACGCTTAAACAACTTTGAAAAATATTGAAAGCTTATTTCCAAAGTGTAGTGTAACTTGAACAGTGTCTTCTTTGAATAGAAGTTTTATCCGAAATTAAGTAGGTTAACGAACAAAATTGCCGCATTTGGGGCTAGCAAAACCGTCGCGTTATTGTCGAGAAGCCGATGCAGTATGGGTGGATTATGAAGTGATGGCATCATCGGACCATTATTCTGTGAAAATAAAGCTGGGAACAACGTTTCGGTCAACCATCAACATTAAGGGCTTGGAATATTGAAGTGATAGACTGCGCTACTACAAAGCCAGCCGATGCCGCCACTTGAACGACATTGTATTTCATAGTTAATGTCTCTAACAATGATCCACGCTGTTTTGCATCAATTTTTGCTCCAAATGACATACAGTTAAAAGAGTTTTTGAGACTCTGAAGGGATCACCATCATTACATCCTCCATTGCGGCAATTGAACTAAAGATTTTCCCTATGCTTGCTAAAAGGTCACAAGATGCTCCCTTCAAAACTCACAACTTAACCTCGCCACCCTCTCCCAATCAACCTGCTTAGAACCTTTGAAATTAGCTTTCGCTTATTAAAATCTCCCTCGGAAATAAGAAACGCGAGCCTTTGAGCGAAGGTCAATGGTGTCAGTATGGGTTATGGATACATTACACCGAGAGCCTGGGCTAATTGAAATTTAATTTTACTTTTTTTTCTCTCCTTTCATTTCACTTCGCCCGTCGTTTCCTTTAAACATTTTCTAAAGAAGGAGAAGAACAAAAAAATGAATCACTCGCCTGTTTCTTGTTCTGTGTTGGTTATTTCCTTTTTAATTTACAGCTGCGGGGCAATTCCACGAAAAGCAACACAGGACTCAACTCTGGAGCCGGCATCGCTTAAAATGGGATTTAGTAGGGTGGCGGATAAGATGGGGGTGTTTTCTTTGCCTTTGCTTATTTTTTTTTTGCTTTTCTCTTTTCGTTGGAATAAACAAAGGATCAAAAGAGCACCATGGAATTAATTGCTTTCCCCTCTCTCTGTCGCTCGGGCGAACACTCCTCTGCAGCTATTTAACAATTCGCTGAGTAATTTGTAATTAAATATATGAGCAGAGGGTGGGGAACGGGACGACAAAAAGTGATTTTGGATCTGCAAATGGGTGGAGAGGGGGCGGGAGAAAAAAAAAGATTTGGAATTAATTTTGTTTTTTTTTTTACCTTAAAAATGGCAGGCTACCGGATATGAGCAGAATTGGCAGAGTGGAAATTGCAGCGAATTTCTTTTGTTTGCTTGGACAACAAATCTGAGGATTTATGAGAACACGCTGCCGATGGAGTGGAGGCTCGAATGGGAGGAAACGGATACTGATAAAGGGAATGGGTAGGAGGACAGCTCCCACGATTGGCAATTAACGGCGACGATTGAAAAAAGAAAAATACAGCCGTGGGTTGTAGACAGCGACTTTAGATATACTTGACCCCGTTCGAAGAATCCTGAGTGGTTTAAATTGCTGGTTTAAAAGCACAAATTCATATGTGTGGGTTTTTCCCCACTTTATGTAATTTTATGACACCTACGACAACTTGATTACATCTTCGTCGTTTACAGCCAAAGAACCCCTCAAAAACATACCCAAACATTTGGTGAAAAATATGAAAGACGCATACTAGAACGCAGTGCTCGCTCAACAATGTACAGAGCGGGCCAGGAACAAGTTTTCTTTTTAAAATTTAATAAAAATTATTTTTTCCCGTGTATTACGTTTTTATTCGTAGACGTAAATATAAAAACTTCTGTCAAAGCTTCGAGTGGAAAACAGCCGTCAGTCTCAATATAACGTATGATTTAAAAAGAAACCACTAGATGGCCCACCATTCAATAAACATGTCTCGAAGTGTTTTAAACACTTTTTTGAGAGTAAATCATGTCAAAGTCATCGATGAGCATCGGAAATCGAACTTTTAGGAGGTTGTTTCTCTAACTTTTTAGCCTAGAACCCCCAGTTTTTCTTATAAGTTGAATTGATGATAGTGTGAACCCAGCAAATCCCTTCTTGTCATCTTCGTCAGAGACATATTCAGGGGACCTTTACTGCTTTTGCGCCCTCTATTTTTTCCTATTTGAATACTCACTGAAACACCTCACACGCAACGACTGAAAATCATTTCAAAGTTCTATTCCCCACCCACCCAAAAAAAATTATCTATCTCCTCTCTTATCCTTTTCCTTTCATTACGCACGCAAAATAATTTCGAACGCACAATAGACCGCGTAATTTATGTGTGTAATGTCATGCTTTTGACTTAAGACCCCTCAAACCCAACCCCCAACCCTACGACCGATCCCGTTCCAACCTAATAACTCGTTTATCCAAATATTCAAACTTGCACCCTTCACACATAAACCACGCTTCACGAAAGGCGCGTACCATGGACAGTTTCTTATCGAAGGATATGATTTTTCCTATTCAACCACCACCCCCTACCACCCGGAACTTGAAAAACAAACGCCGCACCGCCTATCGTAGCAGCAGATCTCGTTGGCGTGTTCAAGTACTCTTTTTCTCTTTCGCTCCTTGTGTTACTCTCTGCATTGTCATCAAGGATAATTGAAAGGCGTGTCTGTGTCTGCAATTAACCCCTTTTACAAGCCACCACACGAACAACACACAGGATAATGTCCTCGCGGCTCTCGTAAATTTTTCATGAGGGTGGACGACGCCACCACCCGTACACCGCCGCTGCCGTCGACTGCGACAAGAAGGTTAAACGTTGCTCGTTCTCTAGTTAAATGCCTGTCACCCAATTCTTTCCCGTTGTTTATTAAAGAGTTTTCCTTTTTGTCCTCGTGAAATTTACATGAACACCATAGCCACAGTCACCACCCCCGTCCCCACACCCACGCACCCCCGGCGATCGCGTGCCGTTTGTCCTCTCGAAATCCTTGCATGTTATGAAAGGGAAATACATGAAACACCTGAAAATTACCATACACTCGCGTCTGATGGTTGGGGGGTGGTGTTTGTTTAAGGGTTGCACGCAGAAAGAGGGCTGCAACACAAAGCGATTGTCTTTGTGTCGTTTTGTGCTTTAGCCAACAATGGAGAACAAGGAAAGGGTTTAGGGACGAACAACTCTGTGAGTCACACAGGGTTTGGAAAAATCGATGCGGGGAGAAACTGAAAAAGGGTTGGACAGGCTGCTCGTGAGGCCATTTGCAACGATAAAGTGCGCAGTTCGGAGTTAGTTTTGCAAAGAAAAGGGGTCAATGAAGGGTTGGGACCGATGAGAAAACGTCGCCATTTTCTGGCGACACGTTGTCTGCCTGAGGTCTTTCAGAAAAGTGGCTGAATATTCTACAGAAGAAAGAAGTAACGGCTGATTACAGACAGAAGAAGAGGAAAGAAGGAAGGAGGTGGGGTAGACATAAATTATGCCTTTATTGTGCCTTCGAAATTTGGGTGTATAAACGAAAAGGTTCAACAGAAATGAAGCTACGAAAAAGCCAAGCCGTTAATGGAATCATCAGCCTATCTGGTAAGAGGAAGAACAAAGAAACACTTTCAATTTGAATTTGAGGTGTTCACTGTGGTCATAATCCAATCTCTTTATTATTTTAAAAGCCTTAAAAATTCAACGAACTAATGTTTTAGCTCTTGTCGATTATTTTGGCAGTGGACGCTTATTGAACTGTCATCATCATCATCATCTCTATTGTGGCGACATATTCCACAAACAGGGTCGCGGGGCAATGCATGCAGAAGAGATCTCCAGGCAACCCGATCCTCCGCTACCGACTCTAACTCATCAAAGCGTAACCAGGAGAGATTTTGGAGTTGGTCCAACCATCTCATCATAGGCCTGCAAAGCGGCCGCCTTACTGACGGGATCGCATTCAAATGAAATATTATCAGAGTCGACTATCAACGCTGCGCATTCATTCTCAACGAAAAGAGAACATCGCGGAGATAGCTCTGCTCTTTAATACTCGATTACTGCCCAGCTGTGACCGAAAGCAGATTTCTCCATACGACTGGCGCTAGGCAACTTCCAAAAACATTTAGAACTGAGATCATAGGAAACTTATAAGGTTAATTGTATTCATCAGGTTAGGGGCTGGAGGCCCAAAACCACTCATACAGACTACTTTTGTCTATGGTGTCCTCCACGCATTGACCGTCTGAAAGAACCTGTTCGGCCTAAATTACTGACTAGATATTATAGCATAGTCAAAAAGTTCTTGTAACTTAATTAACAGTGGATCTCATAGTTAGTTTAGGTACGTTGTACGTACGTCTTTAGACTTTTCAATTATTCAATTTAAATAGAAAATTCATTGGACATTTTTAGATGGAAGTGTGTGTGTGGAAATTAAAGAGTTCTTTCAAAAGCGAATATATGCGAATAGTTGTAGAGTTGATTGAATTATAAAATCACGAATTTTATTTGATTTTTTTTTCCTCGCACTTCCCCCAACTCTTATTTATTACTTAAGAGTTATTTTGGACACTATGTAATTTGAATTTTTTCTTTGGTGGTCGAGGTTCAAATTATCGAGAGTTGACTGTACTTTTTTCTTATTCGTGGACGTAATAGTAATACAATAGTGCTAACTGCAACTTAGCTGACAATGTAGTTAAATGACTGCAGTCGTTACAGCTCTGATCAACACTCCCCTTTCTTTAAGTCATCGGCTACTAATATTGTATACATTTTTTTTTTTTTGTGTTTCGAGTTTTAGCCCGAATAATCGCGAATCCAGATAACTGAGATCCAGGTTCTACTGTTTTTACATTTTCTGATTGCATCATAGAAATTAAACAAACAAATTTCTACTCTTTTTTCTGCGGTGAAATCATATGTCCAAATTTCGAGGGAATGGAAGGTAAGTAAAACACGTTGGTTAATTTTAATTCTTTTTAACCTGATCACTTCAGTCGCCTACCCCAGATCCGCTGTTTCATTTTCTTTATAATAGAAGTAAATTGTGACGTTCTTTACCTACGTAAAACTATGCAATTAATTCAAAAATTCTCCCGCCACAAAATTTTTAAAATAGAGAGATTTATTTTCTTCTATGAAGAATTTGTTGTTCTGGTTTATTGAAGGAGTTCTTACATATTACCTCAAAATTAAAACTTAGAACAATGCTGTAGCAAAGCCGTGTAGCACCTACCGATTAGGGGTCGCTGGTCTTAATTTGTGGCTTTCGTTTTGTGTGATAACGCGTGTGTTAACTTATAGTTTGATACTCCTAACCCTTCAACGCGCGACCGTCTGGAAGCAACGTTGTGCTTTGCAAGTTGTGAAATAGCGCGTTGTGACAGATATAATTGCCGAAATGATACAACGAGCGACGCGTTATGTTTCTACTTTAAAATCCAAATGGTCATATGGGAGTTAAGTTCATACGCCATCCTACCAAAAGACATACTTTGCTATTCCAATTTTTAGCCTGACTAATTCTGTTAAACCGACTAAGCAAACAAAAAGTCATTGTTAATAAATTTTAACGTAGCACCAAATTCACACAAATCGTTCAAAAACATAAGACTTAGTCACATTTCACGCAAAATATCGAAAACTTAATGTTGCTAAAGCCTTTAAAACGAATTCTTGGTTTGATCGCTTTGGGAGAAGTGGTAAGCCTTTAAAGCTTCCATTTAAAACGATCTCTTGTTTCGATCGCTTTGGGAGAAGTGATAAGCCCTTAAAGCTTCCATTAATATTGTTTTAAAAATTATTTGATTTAAGTTATTATGCTGGCAATGGTTGAGCTAGCCTTATTTAACGTTACGGATCGAGGTCATTTGTCCATAGGCTTACTGTTTACTCAGTCACGATTACATCCACTACTATATAACCGTCAATTTAGCTCTGAAACTCAGTACAGCAAAATGCAAATGCTTGTATTTCCTAACAAAATTTTACAATAAATTCGCTCTCAATAAAACTTTTGGCTTCAACGAATGAAGCTAACGAATATCCGACCCATATGGTTTCGATGAAAATTAAATAAGGAACCCCACGTTTCTTTGAGGACTCGCCTGCAACAAACGTCTCTGCCAGGCAGATACTCTCATTCATATAATATGCCAAAAATCAAGCAACTTTAGCCCAGCCACATCGCAATTCTCACTTCGCCTCCTTATCAAACATTAATTATCCTTTTCACTTCTCTAGTCAAGCATCCAAAACACATTATAACGGTCAACGGGATAAAACAAGAATAAATAAATAAATAAAACAAAACAGCAACGAAAAAATGTCCGTTTTAAAGGACATCCTTGCACAAACATCAAACCTCTACAAGCACGTCCTCGAAGGGTGGTCGTTATGTGTATGCGTTGACCATTTCTCATATCACAAACAACAACAACAACAACGAAAAAAAAGGACAATGAGGACGAAGAAGCAAAACAAAACTGAAAAATATTTAACCCTAAAATAACAGTAACGTCGCACCCCAAACCCAATAACTTGACCCTTCAACTGATGTATGGCAAGTCGTTTATGGATTGAAACACATACATAGACGAACACGAGTGTGTGTACCGGACGAAAAGGAAAGGATAATAAAGCGTCCAGTTGCCGTGTCACCCCCCTCAAAGCCACCACCATGTGTCCAGAGTTTCGTAACAGGATACGATAAAGAGATTCCATCAAACCCACACACACACACGCAGGCAACTCACCCCCGCCGTCCAGGACGAACATCATACTTCGGTGGCTCGTTGCCATCGAAATTGTGTTGTTAACTTTGAACCCATCATGTGTTCAGGATTCCAGCAGCAGCAGCAGAAAGGATATCAAATATTTTGTGTGTCCTGTTGGTGTGTGTCCTTTTTTTTCGTCCCCGTTGTGAGTGGTGTTTATATTGAAAGTGAATTTTAACGATACGACCTCGTTCAAAAATGGCCGAACATAAAAGTCATCCCGTTAAAGGATTCTTCTTCTTTCTTCTTTTTTCTTCCTTCCTCCCCGGGGGACGAATCCTTTTTTTAACTGGTCAATCTGCTCGTATGCGTGTGCAAAATGGAAACTTTTTCTTTTCGTCAGCACGAGGAGACAACGACAACAAAAAGAGAGAAGCAAACGGTTCAAGGATAAAGTCAAATATTTATCGATGCCGATAGTTAAGCATAATCAATCATCCTTGTGGCGAGATTGCAAGCGTGTGCCGTGTAACCTTGGACGTGTGTGTCTCCCCGATGTGACACGACTTAATCCTTAAAAAGGAAGATGGAATATGTAAATAAGCGTAAAAGGATTTTGCATTCGACAGCACCCACCGGCCTAATCCAGGGAAACTATTGAATTTCCTTCACGGTTATAACTCTCTTTGCGTAAAGGTAGACCACAAGGATCACACGGGAAGACACACAGTGACTTATGATCACCGTCGGCTGGGTTGTTCATCTTCGAGCAGCAATTCCATTTGAAAAGGTAAATCCTTTATTTGTGTGTAATGCCCAGGATGAGAAATGTCATTTTTTCAGGACTCTGACACAAGTCGGCCCGTTGCCAGCCGACATAGCGTGGCGTGGCGATGGCGATGGCCAGCGAAAGCAATTTTCTTCCTCCTCTCGTATCCTTACTCAACCTATTTTGAATAAAAGGGAGAAATGAAAGATGTCCTTTAAAAAAAAGTAGAATAAAACACAAAATTCTTTCTTTCTTCGTTTGTTTTTGTTGTTGTTGCTGTTGCTCGGGGGTGCCGCTGCCGCGCTGCACACAAAAAGAGACGTGGGTGGAATAGGAAATAGGATTCGTGTAGCATTATTATTATTTTCTCCCTTCTTTCCCTCGTTGTGTGTGTGTGTTTTTTGAGTCCTTTTTTGCTTGCCAAACTATGCTGCTCTGGCCTTTTGAATAAATGACATAATTTCGGTTCGGCTTTAATGGCTTAAGGTGAAGGAAGAGGGACCGTTGGTTGGTTGCTCTCAAAGGGAAGAAGACGGTGATGTTGTAACTCGTTTTTTGCATTTTTTTTTCTTCGTCCTCCTCTTTTCTTGTCAGCAGAGAGAAGGAGAGATAGAGAGGGATTTTAAGTGGCCACCAGGTGGTCGGACGGTTGGACAATGGTTGAGTACTTTAAAGAAGGACATGGACATGAAACGTAAAAAAATGTGAAATTTTTGTTTACTTTTCTTTGTGAAGGACACAGTTTTGGCTGGCTTATGAAATTTTAATTTATCACTGTGTTAAGATGAATTTTTCTTCGAAGTTTTGATGACACGGGGTTCGTTCAGAGTCAGGGACCTTTGCTGAGAACCCTTTCAGAGTCGAAATCTAGATTTTCTAGGTGTTTTTTCTAAGATTGCTTCTTGCAATAGGTAATTGGAACAATGTTACATATATTATCAGCAAAATTCAAGAACCTCTAAAACTTTCTTTTAAAACTGGGTTTGTGGTAGAATCCTTAAGAAAATATTCGTAAGTAGATACATTCGCAGATGACAGGCTTCGATTTGTAATAAGCACACTCATACACTCATACACCTTTGAGAACCGATTTTCGTGGAGTTAGAGGGAAAAAATAAAACTTAAAAAAAATCACTTCGATATCTCTCTGTTTTTTTTATAAAAGTCGCTCTTTCTCTTTGATTCGTTTTAGTCAAGACATGGTGTTTCAAATTAGTCTGTTGTTTTTATTTGAAACGAAAGGAAAGAAAAAAAAAATTAACAAGAATATAGCCGAAGAACAAGTTTTTGTCATGAGACTTAATTTGCCTACACAAAGAAAGTTCAGACAATTATTTTTGGGTGTATCCTGCGTTTATAAAAAGATTCATAAAAAAATTCCTCTAGTAGTCTCTGAATATAGTTAGCCAAAATAGGAAATTAATAAGTGTTGTGAAGTGCTGGCGGTTATGTAAAAATAAGGCAAAACTTTGTATCTTGGACAAAGCTTGTATCTTGTGCCAAATACAAGTTGCTTTTTAAAAATGTATTTTATTGCACAAAATTATTCTTTTTTCCATGCTAATTATCGCATACAACGTCGTTGAAATGTTTGACTCAACTGCCTTTACAGGAACGTAGCTCTTTCACTCGAATTTCCCAAGACTTTGTTAACGGTTTCGGGCCGAAACTCGTGGATTGCTTGGATGATATTGACCTCGAGTGCTTGAATCTAGAAAGTTGGCACAACATCGGCCCACAAAAAAAAAGTCAAGGAGATCAAATTGCTGCTCTGAAGATTCCACTTGGTACCGCTAAGACGAATGATAACATGCTTTGTTTTCAAAAAATGCCCTGCGTGGGCTACGCGGTACTCACTAAATAAGTTTTCAATATATCTCAACGTTGTTCAAGCATAAAGTATTACATTTCATTCATTGCCTTTCGTCAAGAATTTAGGTGGTGTCAAAACCTACGATTTAAAAAGAAACCACTAGATGGCTCACACATTACAATTTGTTAAGATTGTTTAAAGCTGTTTGTTACCTTTTCTTTATCAAAGGCACGAGAACTGTAATGATGGTATTTTAAATTTTTTTTGTAAAGAATAGTAGATGTCTTAAAAATAAACGTATGGTGTCAGTCGGTGTCTTAGATAAATTTGCAGTGCATTTGTGCTCTCGAATTCTATAGATGGTAACCTATCTTTGGTCTTGTCTAGTAAAATTAGTGTACTTGTCTAGTAAAACACGTGTCAAAGTTTTTAAGACAATTTTGTCCTCTTGCGCTCCCTACATGAATTCAATAACGCCACTCGCTTATGAACCAACAAGCTCCATCCCTCTTCATGTTCTATTGAATTCATATGACAACTTAGGCTCCCAAAAAATATTTAAACTTCTCAATAAGGGCAAACTTCTAAAGACCGGTAAATTGATCAACTGTAGAAACAAGTCATTATACTAATTTTGCTACAAAAACCGAAGGTTTGAAAGTTTGGCCTTATTTAGAACTTAAAATATTTGCCTTTAAGATATCTGTTCTGTTACAAGGTTTTGAAAATAATTTTCTTAAGATCGTGCTGTTCTTTAAACTGATTCTCAAATTTAGAGTAAAAGAACTGAATCTCATGCAAGTTCCACACCACAATCTTTTTAAATTATTTACTTCAATTGGTCCAAGACTACTTAAC
This sequence comes from Syritta pipiens, assembly GCA_905187475.1. Taxonomy (NCBI): domain Eukaryota; kingdom Metazoa; phylum Arthropoda; class Insecta; order Diptera; family Syrphidae; genus Syritta; species Syritta pipiens. Next base: position 66,691,811 of record LR994571.1, on the reverse strand, counting down.
AAATAACCGTATGCTTTTTTTTGTAATTAGACCGCGCTAAAGGGTTTGGGGCTTCCCTTATGTGTCCAGTTCAAGACACATCAGGAGCCATTTGTTTACTTGTCATAAATCCATTTTCCTCAAAAAAAAAAAAAAAACAACAAGCATGACTGTTAAGTTTAAATCAGAAAGATATTTTCGAATTACTTTGTGTTTTGGTCTCGTTTTAGATTTGACCTTACTACTAGATTTATTGTAACTTCATTATCTCATAAGCTATCGATTACTGATACAGTAAACTCTCGATAATTCTATAATTGGCAAACCTCTTTAAATAGAATCACTCTCACAGTCCCCTGAAGAAATCTCTGTAAATCGAAAAAAAAAGCTATGCAGTTTTGTCCCTCGTTAATTCGTATTTATTTTTGTGAAAAAAAAAGCATGGAAACCTCTATAATTCGAAAATACAGGTTTGTTTAACTCTATAATTCGAAGTTTACTTTTTTGCTTGAACAACCGCTTGTTGAAGTGCGTATGTAACGAAAGTGAGCAATATTTATTTTTGAACCTTCGTAATTAGAAAACCTCTGTAATTCAAAGTTTTTGCTGGTTCCATGAAACTCGAATTATCGAGAGTTTACTGTATTTTTTTACCTTAATTACTTTACTTAGATATTTATTTTGTTCGATTTTTTTACATTATTGTTCTTTTAAAAACAAAGAACATTTTATGTACACTCTCAAATCTTCTTTATATGAAAAGAATGAGCTCACTTAGTCGTGCGTTGTAACTCTTTGTCATCATCAGTTTTTGTTTTTTCGGTTCAGTTTGAGCTCAAATTTGATCGAGATCACAATTTTTCAGAGGAGGAATATAAGTGTAAGTCTTTTCTGAAAGACACTCCTTGAACAAAAGAAAACAGAACTAGTAAAAAAGTACAAAGTCCAAGGCCCAATTCCGCAAGCGTGAGTGAGACAAGTCAACTTGTCCAACAGTGCGCGGAAAATTTAAAAAAATACAAAATACCACAAAGCACAACGACACCGAGTACTAGTACTAATCGCAGATTATAGCTCATTTTTGTAAAAGACACGTTGAATTTTTCCGAAAAAGAGTCAATGAATTGATGTTCTGCTGTGTGATATGTCCTCTACTAATCATTAATTCTCTTCTGTGGAAATATAAATTATTAGACACAAAACAGTTTCATTTAAATTGATTTAATATACCATTTTTATCGTTTAATATGCCTCCTTAGAATTACGTTATTTTTAGAGTTTTTTTTTATTTATTTTTGGCACACAAATTGTTTAATAAAGCCGCAAACACAAGTCGTACGAGTAATTTTTTACAACATTTGTGGTTCAATTTAAATGAAAAGTCAATTCAGCACACATTGCTGGCAAAAAACTATTCACTCAGCAGATTAAAACTCACAGCAGCTAGCGGAATAACATAAACTGGATTGGTGTACACGGAAAGAGAGTGCGAGTTTTCAAAATGTGTACACATGAGAAAAATTCACGCTTGCGGAATGGGGCCCCTAAAGAAACTTAAAAAATTACACTAGAAAATCTTCCTTAAAGTCTAGAAAATCTACGGAGTGACCATCATCAGGACGACCCTTTTCACATCCCACTCACAGTCACCAGTCCATTTGCACCCATTCCACTCCTTACCCCATTCCAACCAACCAAAAATGGCTTCGAATCCTTTACCCTACCCGCACTTCATCCCACATTGACGACAGCGAAAATCAATAAAACTCGTCCTGCAAAGGGTTTCTTTTTTCGCTTATATACTACACTCACTTCTTTCTGTCAATCCTTATGTATCCTTCGCGTACGCATTCACCCCTTTTTATTACCCTTGAAATCCGAAAAATCCTATCAAAGGGGGATGTGCGTGCGTGTGGTCGTGAGTTAGAGTGTGTATGCGTGTGGTCACATGTGTGCATAATATAAACGCCAGCTTCTGCCTCACACCCCCTCGACAAACAGCACGGGCGACCGTGAAGGAAACGCATAAAATGCTGGATTTTTCATCGACAGGCTTTTTCTAGCCACCCGCTAGGACGAAAATCCAATTCAACGGGTATAGAGTTTTCTGGAAATGGATTTGCAATCGCGAAAAATGACGAGAATGTGTAACAGCCGTCAGTTTAATTTCCACGCTTTTCGGGGAAACGGGGAAAAATGCCAATTCGCCTGCTGATGCACACACATGCAAGAGACATGAATCCTTTTAAGTGCCGATTTTTTGATCTCGAATGTTGGAAATTTTTACGGCGTGAAATAAAAGAGGCAAAGTACCGTGTTCGCGGAATGTGAAGGCGATTTATTTGATGATGGGATGTGAGGGAGGCAACGAGGATGCTTTGAATTGTTTTCGACGGTTTTCTGAGAGATGAAATTCAATCGACTGTCGATTGTGTGAGTCCTGAAAGGCACAGAGTTGGAGCCAACTGACGCATGTGAAACACAAGAATTCAATGTCAGTCGACTGCTGACATCAAATTCTTTTTTGTCTGGTGAAATCCATTCGATAGATTCTGAGAAGACTTCAATTGAGGATCTTCAGAAGCTGAGACTAGGGGGATTTTTTAGGATGTGCACTTTAAGACCACACATTTTGAGAAGATCAGGTTGACGAATTTGATGTGATACCAAACGAAGTTATTGACAGAAGACTAAAAAATTTGCGTGTCAGCTTCTGTTCCTTTTTTGCGTTTTTTTTAAGTAAAACTTCTTTACGCGCGTTGGCGGTAAACTGATTTATATGAGACGAGAGCGTTACGAAAAGTGTGATGGTGCTTTCTCTCTCTCTCCTGCAAAGAGAGATGCTATAGTTGAATACGTGTGCGCAATCGCCAGAGGGCTCAGTAGATTTCCTTGAAATTTATGGAAACATTAGCCTGCTATGTGCTGCGGTTCCTTTCTGAGCTGAAGTCAAACTCATTGCATCCAAGAACAAATTTGTTAACGTTTTAGGGTAGGACATAAGAAATTTAAGCCCAAATCGCAACGGCGCGTTCGGTCGGTCTGACTTTGACATTTGAAGGAGAAGCATTGTACAAATCGAAATAGCGCGGTCGAGCGTTGCAACTTCGCAGATCGTAATATTGTAAGCCTGACCGACTTTGTCTACTTTCTACTCGCTCGGACGTTTGACAGATGTGTGTATAATTTTTTTTTATTTGCAAACAAAATTTGAATGCGGAAAGGCGATTATTTGAGTAAGTAAGAATTGCTTTTGATTTTAGCTTCAAAATCAAATTGTTTTTTTACAAAATTTGTTTCAGGGGATGGACAATTTCGAGGATAAGCTGATTTAGGGAAAGCTAACGCGCGAAATTGAGTGAGGCGCACGTTGACATTCTTTTTCGTAAAGTTGATAAAACGCTTACCGACGCCTGTCAAAGTCCGACTGGCCGAATGCGCCATTCCGCTTTGGGCTTTATATTCCAAATTTCATCGAAATCGGTTCAGCTGTTCAAGAGTTAAAAAAAATCCGGCTCTATTAGTGTTTGAAATTTGCAAATTTGGAACGGGTTGACCGATCTGGTTGAAATTTAGAAGTTGTACTTCAGTACTTCAGTTGTGTGGTCTAAAGCACACTCTTGTTTTGTTTAACCGCCAGAAATTAAAAAAAAATTACTTGGTGTCCTAGAGACAGGCGTAAGTACTTCTGTAACAAAAAAAAAAAAAGCAACAGCAAAAATACTTGATACCCTTCATGGTTTTCTCAGAAATGTCATGGAAAGACATTGCTTATATTTTTTATTTTTTTTTTAATTTTATTTTTTATTTTTAATTTCCTTTTAATATTGATTATTATGTTAACATTGTTTTTGATTCAACTTTTGTCTCAAAGTTGTTGAAGGTCCCCAGAGATGTCGAAAACTGGACTAGGCTAATGTGCTAAATGTTTTTTGACACTATTTGAAACAGAATTCCACATTCTTGTAGACCAAAGCTTGGTTTTGCTTTTTGTCCGAAACGTTTCGAATTTGTTGCGCTTGAAAACCATCGCTACGTCGCTTTTTTTTCCAGTTTGCATCGTCTACAAAATTACAATAAATAGGAGTTATGAAATGAAAATACAAGTCGTTAATTCGACTTGCGTCGTGTTTTCTGCTCCCAATTAATGGTGCAAATGAGACTCTGGTGTATCTCAAAAACGTAATTTTCAACCCGCAATCAATTCAAATGTCGCTAAGTGCTACAAAAAGATTTCAGCGTAGCTTACAAACGAAGAAAGAAGTTCTGTAGTGCTCCTTTCTTGACTCAAACGTCACTAAGAGTCTACTGCTGTCAATCGAACAACGACGTTCATTTCGAAAACTGCCAGTTTGACGCCTTGCAACTATCGCAGTTACATGCTTCCTCGACCATGCTTTAGGACAATGGAAAAACTATGACATCCTCCAATCTCTTCTGCATCAATTGCCTACGGCTCCTTGCCTTCGATGACGGTCACTAGACCAAAAGACAGGCGACACCCAACTGTCAAATCCAGCTCACATCTCCCTATACCACCACCACCACTCCTTTCCATTTCAAAATTCATTGTTACAAAGCAAAAATAAAAGGACTTTTGTATCTCCAAATATCCTTTTTACCAAATGAAATACTAGAAATGCCCCTTCACCGTTGGAGTCTAATCGATTTCGCCCCCCTCCCTGACCACCACCCACAGAGACCACGAAAAACAAAAACAAAAATAAAGTAAATCTGAAAACGTCACTCCGAAGCAAAACAATCAAACCCCAACAACAACGACTTCGCCCACTCATTGTGACATCCTTTCAATTACAATCCATCGAATGTGTGTTGTCCCCAACTCCTTCGCACCAAAAAAAAAAAAGAAAACCCAAAAGAAAGGGAAAGAGGAAGAAAAGGAGAAAAAGGAAAACCTCATCCAAATCTCCATTACATCAACGATTTGTGAACTTTCACTGAAAGACCAGGAGCCACGAGGACGACATCATCACACACCGGGGGCATCGAAAATTGAGAGATAGTCTTCGAGCTTTCTCCACGAAAAAAGGAAAAAAAAGTCACCCCATTCGATCGACTCCCCGGCACTCGGTACTCTCAATGAAATGAATGAATGGGCACATCGTTCGATTGCCGCCGTCACCGCTAACGCCGCACCGCCGCACCATGCCAATAACAACAAAACACACATCAACGAAAGTGCACAGTAAAGATCTGCCGCACAGGATAAAAAGGAGCGGCGAGGAGACACGCCAATTCTCGTCTGATTAAATTGCCAGACAATCCACCCAACCACCCACCCACCCACGGACGCACGTAAGGAGCCGAAACGGAAGCGACACACACGCGGTGGCGCTCGAGTGATTGTCGCCCGCTGGAGGCTGCCGGATAGTTTTACGAGGAACCTGTGTGTGCACGAACACACCCGCAGAAATAAGCCCTTCATCGGTGGGTGGCTGTTTTGGTGGCGGTGGCTGATGTGGTGGATGTGGTGTAACAATAATCATAAATGCTACTGTTGCTTCCACAGGACCATAATCATCAAAGGATATTGTTATGGTGTTTCGATATTGTCTCGAGGATTATTAAAGGAATTGCGTTTGGCTTCGTTGTGTTGTGGTTGTTGTTGGGATGGACGGACGACTTTGATTTAAGGGTTGCCAAGGATGTTTGATGGAGAGATCGAGATACACATGTGTGTGGTTGGATTTTTTTTTTACGATTCCTGTCGTGTGTTGTCTTTAGGGGCATATGTCAAAAGAAGGACATCTTCCTTCACATACACACAGACACTTAGCACACGAGGTCACCACATAACAATGTCATTCTTATTTTCGAAGGATATAAATTTGATTGCAAATTTTTATGATGATGCAAGTGGTGGTGGTGATGGTGGTGTAACATGGTTAATTACATTGGTGTGGGGGTCGGTTGGATTTCGTAAGACTAGGAGAAAGGATGTTTGTCCTGCCTTAGCCGTTAAAAGGAGTCTCACAACGGATGATAGAGAAGACATTTTATGAGCATTTATTGTGAGCGGTAGGCAATTTCGTTTTGCAAATCCTTTATTCGAATCATTATTGTATCTGGACGTAGATGGATGCGGCGGAGAATGAGTTAAGATGGATTCCAACGTCTCCTGTAGATTCTACAACAGTGTGAGGCTTTTCGTTTTACGAGTCGAGATCGAGGCGCCAGGACATAAAATTCTCGTAATTGACTGAGTTCGGAGCCTAGGGCAACGGAAGGCATCTGTTTTGTTACTGTCCATGAACTGATCTAGAAGTTGTGAAAGCATCAACAAGAAGCCAAGTTTTTCTGCCGCTTTAAGGTTTCATGCCCATAGCTTCATAGACTAGTTGGCGCATTTTCGACGAATTAAATACTGCCACGAATTCAAAGCTAAGCAAAGCCTCTCAAAATTCTGCAATATTGTCGTTTAATTGCTTTGCAAGAAAGTTGTCATACATTTCGCTCAGACTTCAGGCGATTATTAAAAATCTCTTTCAGAAAATGCTTGAGGTCTTAGAAAAATGCTCAATAATCCCAAAACGATTTAAAAAAAACATTTTAGCCTTTTCATCATAAATTGTGACTTAAACTTGCATTTACATCGAATAGAAAATGATTTCTCTGGCTTTCGTCTCTCGATTCTCGGCTCTCAGCTTTCGAATCTCGGCTTTAAGCTCTAGGCTGTCCGATCTCGGCTCTCGAATTTAGCTGTCTGCTCTCAACTCTAGGCTCTCGACTCTGGGCTCTTGGTTTTCGAATTCCGCCTCTCGGCCTTTGGTTTTCAGCTCACTGATTTGGCTGTCTGCTCTCAGCTCTAGGTTCTCGGCTCTTGGCTCTTGGATTTTGACTTCCGCCTCTCGGCCTTTGGTTTTCAGCTCTCGGCTATCAGCTTTCGACTCTTGGCTCTCGACTCTTGGCTCTCGACTCTTGGCTCTTGGCTCTTGGCTCTTGGCTCTTGGCTCTTGGCTCTTGGCTCTTGGCTCTTGGCTCTTGGCTCTTGGCTCTTGGCTCTTGGCTCTTGGCTCTTGGCTCTTGGCTCTTGGCTCTTGGCTCTTGGCTCTTGGCTCTTGGCTCTTGGCTCTTGGCTCTTGGCTCTTGGCTCTTGGCTCTTGGCTCTTGGCTCCTGGCTCTTGGCTCTTGGCTCTTGGCTCTTGGCTCTTGGCTCTTGGCTCTTGGCTCTTGGCTCTTGGCTCTTGGCTCTTGGCTCTTGGCTCTTGGCTCTTGGCTCTTGGCTCTTGGCTCTTGGCTCTTGGCTCTTGGCTCTTGGCTCTTGGCTCTTGGCTCTTGGCTCTTGGCTCTTGGCTCTTGGCTCTTGGCTCTTGGCTCTTGGCTCTTGGCTCTTGGCTCTTGGCTCTTGGCTCTTGGCTCTTGGCTCTTGGCTCTTGGCTCTTGGCTCTTGGCTCTTGGCTCTTGGCTCTTGGCTCTTGGCTCTTGGCTCTTGGCTCTTGGCTCTTGGCTCTTGGCTCTTGGCTCTTGGCTCTTGGCTCTTGGCTCTTGGCTCTTGGCTCTTGGCTCTTGGCTCTTGGCTCTTGGCTCTTGGCTCTTGGCTCTTGGCTCTCAGCTGTCGGCTGTCGGCTATCAGTTATCGGCTATCAGCTGTCGTTATCGGTTCTGGGCTCTAGCCTCTCGGCTCTGTCAGCAGCTTTCTAGATGCATAGGTTTTACCTTTTTCAGCAACTGAAGCATTTTTCTGTGGTTTAAGCAGTACTTCACAGGACATCATCAATTTCACTCGCTGGAGATGTTCTTAGAAGGAAATATTTCACTCAGCTAAGCTCGTAAGTGGTCTCTGGCCACTCCCAGAAATAGGATAATCTAGAAAACTCAGATGATTTGAAAGCTTCCAAGTCCCATCAACGCAATCCTTCAACGTCCCTTGTCGCCAAGAAAATTTTAAGCCCTCTCACTCCTTTGCTCACCCAGCAGTGAGTGCACAAAAAGTGCTTTAATTAAAAAATTATCCAATTAATCTTATTTTTTTAGTCGCTGATTACCTCCATCCATCCTTCCCCCAACAGAGCCTATTCACCAGAAGAAGCCCGCTGAACGAACCAAAAAAAGGACCTTTTCTCCATGAAAAATTGGATTCACTTCTTTTGAATACTTCCCGGGAATCATGATGGACTACATGGCCGCTGGAAAAGAAAAAAAAACGAAAGAAAGCCAGCGGGCTGAAGTGTTTCGTTCAACTCCCACTCCACCCGCCCGAAAAGAAAGGACACGCAAACAACGGGCTGAGAAAATAAAAGGATATTTAAAAAAAAAGAAACTGCCCCCTCACTCCCATAAAAAATGAAACAATGGACAAGGAAAAATCGTGGCCAATTTTAATTTTTTCCCCATTAAAAAAAAACTGAAAGAAAACGAACGAACGAACGGGAAACAAAAAACGCCGCAACGAACGGACGACGCTTAAAAGGAATCTTTGCTGATGAATAATGACAACGGCACGAAAGCAAAAAAAAACTGCAAGGACCAACGAGAGAAAGGAACCCAAAGAATTTGAATAAATTCCTATTCTTTGGCAGGCTAAAAAAAAGTGAATGGAATCCTTACGCAGGATACCAGGGAAAGAAAAATTAAATTAAATAAAGGCTTTTGTCTTCGCAGCGTCGGCGTCGTCTCTCAAGGACCTTGCGGATGGTGTACTCTTTCTCAGCGAAGATAAGGATTCCTCCTCGTTTTCTGTTTTTTGTGTCCAGTCATCGGCGCGGAGGTGAGCGCTCTCCATCCCCCTCTCAGTTTGATTTAGCACAACGCCACACAAAAACGAAAAGCCTACGCAAACGACAAAAGAGACCCACCCACTCAACAACTCGCCCGGCTCTCGGTGACACAGGGTGGCGGCGGCGTATCGCTTCCAAGTAATGAATGCCAAGCGACGGCAGAAGAGCGCTATCTAAATTTTCCAGCGAAATGACTTTGTTTTCATTAAAAATCGCACGAATGGACGTTATTTATCTAAAGTTTTTCGTTGTTATCCTTAAGTTTTCTGCTCGTCGTCCTTTTTAATTAGTCCGCGCAAACCGACAACGACGGATGGAATTTCCCGTGCGTCTGTGCGCGCCGCGCTGTCATTTGCATAGCGGTTGTTAATTGTCGCCTGGCGTTTTCTTTTGTTCGCCAGTGAGAAACAAAAAGGAAGCAGGCAGCAGGATGCAGCAGCACGGAACAATGCGCGTCGTCCATCATACGCGATGGGTCCTTATCGCCGCGTCCGAATGGACGGCGGTGCCCACGAGCGGGCCGGCTAACAATGAATGCCTAACCAAGCGGAACGTACGCGATATTCGAAGTGACGTTGGTCGTGTTTTCCATCCGGGGGATAGTCGGCGATTGCGGGGATGGTCGGAGACGGTTTTGGGACCGTTTTGTTGGACAGTGACAGGGAGGCAGCAGGTGCTCGGATGTGTAATTGGTTAATTGGGTGTTCGACGCTGGACGTTTTGAGGATTAAACGAGTTGGTTGATGGTTGGTTCCCTTTTGTTTATCGGGAATTAGATGAGTGCTGCGGTTGGTTTTGTAACCGGCTTCCTCGTCAGTGAAAGTGGTGGCCAGTGCAGGGGTTTCTACCTGATAAAAGAGGATTAATGGTCGGAAGGTGGCTGAAATTTGTCTCTCCAACAGTTTCCAGTAGAGAGGAGTCGCATTTTGAGTTCACCCGTGATTATGGCCTCATTGAGGAGCGTAGGAGGTCTATTTTTCGTCTAATATGGTTCAGTAAATGGTGACACTTACATCATCGTTTTGACAGATGCTGGGGTGAACTTATTTGATTCGTATTTGGGATTCTGACCAGACAATTTTTGGAACCACATTTTTTTGTCCCAAAGTCTTTTTTGAATGAGTAAATTGTAAATCGTTCGCCCCAAGGTAAAGCCTAGTGTGAAAGTAGTCTCAGTAACTCTTCAAGACTTTCTTGCTATGCGTCAGTTGCTGAAATTTTGGGAAATTATTGAGTCATCATGTACTCTGGATATAAGCCTATCATTTCTCTAACGTTTCTACATTCGGTGCAGGAGCCGGTGTTCTGATTAAACCTGAGATGGAAAATAGAAGAGATTGATGTATGGAACGTTCGCTAAAAGTAATAATGGAACACAAAAGAACTCTGAAGAATATGATTTGTTTTCTACGAATCATAACACAACATTTGTCGCCAGTTTCCACCAGCTTTGAACTTAGAGCACTTGGAACAGAAAGAAAGACATAAGGAACAAAAATTCAAAAAATTCAATTTATAAATCTTCACCGTCGGTCGTGGAGAAGAACACTTTTGCAGATTCAAAAGTGCCTTAAGAGTCTAGCATCAGGCAAGGATCAAGTGAAGAAAGGAACACTTTCACAAGCCCTTTAGAAACTGAAGAAAAGAGGAAAATATGCTTCAAAAAGTTTTAGAGATTCTAAAATTTATTGGCGACAATTTTAGAAGTCTCTGAGGTTTGTAGATTGATCCTGTAGAGAGAAAAGAAATTTTAGACAGAAAAAAAGACAGAGACAAGAAACCACAGAACTTCGGTCGCAAAGAAAGCCACTTCAGTTCCAAAAGTGACTTCTGGAAAGCGGAGGAGAACAATCTCTCCTAAACATCAACAGATTCCAATAGACAGGAAAGTATGTCAAATGTGATAGATTTAAAAAAAAAATTTTGAATTTTCTATCATAATGTTTTTGCTTTCTAATGTCATCACTAAATATAGAGATTCCCAGGGCTTGATCCCAAGTTTTTTTCGGGAAATGAAAAGTATAGGATTGTGTGATAGATGAGTAAAATTTACATACCTAGAAATTCGGTTTATAAGGTTTTATCAGTTTTCACAGCTCCACAGAACGTATTGTGTAGTTTTACACTCGAACAACGTTAGGGAAAACAGAAAACTTTTTTCTAAAGTGAGTGCTGTGTAGCCCAAATAGTGCTGCTGTACGCAAGTTTGTTTAAAAATCATTAAACTGACGTGCTTGGACAATCAGCTTCCTTATCGTTTCGTAATTTAGGCTACGCTTGAATGGAACCAACATTTTGGTTGAAGAATCATCTTCTCTGACGATGGCCGTTTTCATTTCGGCGAATGCCTAAATCAATAAAAAAATTCCTGGAAATGCGAAGCCAGCCGATGTACCCACTTGAAAGACGTTGTGCTCCAAAATTAATGGGAGTTTTTCGTCATACTGGTAAAGCCATAATACATGGAAAAAATTCTTTTTATTGCATTTTCAAACAGAAATTTGTATTTGGCCCACCTTGTAAGATGATTCGAGCAAATGATTTTTTCACGACGGTCTCACTTCATTATGTGTGTTTCTATTTGAGATGAGAACAGTCCTATCTTAGTTCGACATGTACTTCTTCTCTTTTATTGATTTCAACTAATAGGTTTCCTCAACAGAAACAAAATAGGCTTTTGTTTCACAGTCAGTGATTACTCTTTCATTTGGAACATTTTTTACTGCCCAAACATCTCTTTGGGCTTTAGAAATAGTCGCATGGACTCAACCCAGAAAATATTCTGGATGATTTTGCAGTTCGTTGCCCGATTTAAAGACTTTTACCATGATGACTAAACACTTGTAATCATGGTTTAATATTTAACCGGTGTCAACTCAAAACCAAACGAGGTTGTTCGCTTTAAACTGTTTGTGCAAATAAATGTAAATCACTCATCGAAAAATTTAAGACATTCAAAGTGTCTTCGTAAATAACTACTATAAATACCAAAAAAAGGAGAGACAAAACTTATTAAACTATTTATCTTTAATGTCAAGAGAGGGAACCGTTGCAAAGTATCCGCTAAGTAAATTTTTTTCTAGCAAACAACATTACTTATTTGAAAATAAGTCCACGCAATTGTTAAGGTTCAAAGCTATTGTTTTTAGTTTAAAGCTATTGTTTTAGTTTAAATTAGGTGACTTGAAATGGAAAAATGATTTCATTTCTTCCGTCCACATCTTACAATCATCCAGCACCAATGAAAGTCGACCGTCACTCTGCACGACTCCGCACTTAATCAAGATGTCACTTCACCCCTTTCACCGAGTCACGCATCAACCCTTTCCCCGGCCGCATTAACGCATGTTAACAAGGCAATCATAACAACACCAACATCACCACCACAAAAGGCACTCATAATCGGGATAATTGCATCGTAAACACCAGCAAACCCTTCCCAAATGGATGAGCAACTAAACAACCCCTTCAACCCTTCCACTGAGCGACGCTCCTCACGTAAAGGGATTGGTGTGATCCGCCGCTTTCATTTAATTGATCGCTAATAGAGTCAGAAACGTGACAACCCTTTTTGGAAGGGTTGCTCTGTCTACACTGAGGGAAGGGGCCTACTGCCAATTTGTCGTTCGTTAATTGTGTGTATTTATTTGATTTTGACCACGAAAGGGGTGACGGATAAAGGATAACCACCGCTGAAGGACTCTGTAGTGTGGATTGCAATTGGCGTTCAATTGAGCGGAAAGCCGCGCCACTCAGGCGTCATCGTTTTGTTTGTTTTGTTCTCAAGTGTCATTTGCACCTGTCCGACTGTGCGAACAATCAATTTGTGCATCATTAGGTTTTATGTTGTGAGTGAGAGTGTTCTTGGAAAAGTCATCTCAACGTCGTTGTCGTTCTGCACGTTGCACACATGGAGTGAGTTCCCAAAAACAAAAAACGGATGGGTGCATTCAATAAATAACAATGCATGCGAACCGAACGGACAACGGTCACTAGACATAAAGATAAATCGAGCAGGGATATTCTTGCGATGCAATTTGTTTTATTCCCTGGTCATGTACGGCATTTGTCCTCCCTGCTGTTCAAATGGCGATAACACGAGTTACTGAGCCTGACTGACGGATGGATTTTTGCATTTTTATGCGGCCTAAGTCGACAGACCTGGACCTGAACCCGAACGTGGACATGGACCATTAAAGGTTCAGAACATTTGTCGGGGAAGACAGGCGCATACACGAAAGAGTGATTTATTATGGCGTCTTCAGGTGAAGGCTTGAAGGCTTCAAGCATTCAATCAAAGGACGATTGAGATCCGATGAAGATATTCTGTTCAAATCGGGAATGATAAATGGGGTGTGCCAAGACGAGAAATGACTTTCAAAGGTATTCCTCGAAAGAGGTGTTTGATGAAAAAGATTTGGAATTGATTTCGATGAAGCCCACAACTCACGTAAGAATAGTGAATTAAGGAACACATAAAAGGACCTCCTGGAAGTCGATTATTGTCTGTTAACTCAATCGATTGTGTAAGCGCAGACGGAAAGCTTTACATCAAAATGAAGAACTATTTGATTCGAAGACATGTTCAGCTTCGGTTAGGCAGCTTCTGTTTAGTATAATAAAGGTGAACGAAGTGTTAAGGAGACTTTTGCTTTGTTGATATAGTAGCCAGCGAACAAAATAGGAGAATAGAAACGTTCCCAAACCATTTAACGGTATATTTGAAAAGAGCAAAGCACAAGGCCTCAAAACTTATCAAAATCAATTCAATATTCTAATTCAACTATAAACTATTACAAAAACAAGGACCAATTTTGCAAAACTCAATCCACAAAAGTTTACGTATGACGGGTAAATTCTCTTACCATCGATCATTCAAATAATAGCGAAGAATTAAGTAAATATATTTTGTTTTATACTCACGATTAGCAAATGTGAAAAGGACCTCAAATACATTAAACGCTAATAATTCCAACCTCTATAATTTGAAAACCTCCATAAAAAGAAGCATTCTCACAGTGCCTTTGAAAGAAAAACCTCTTTAAATCGAAGACAACATATGCAATTATGTGCCTTTGTTAATTCGAATTTATTTTTGTGCAAAGCAACATGAAAACCTCTATAATTCGAAGTTAAGTTTACTTCTATTTCTTCAACAACAGTTAGTTGAAATGCATACGTGGCGAAAATGACCAATATTTTCTTTCTGAAACCTCCGTAATTCGAAAACCTCTGTAATTCGATTCTTTTTCCTGGTCCCATGAAATTCGAATTATAGAGAGTTCACTTTATAAGAAAACTAAACTAAGTTTAAATTAGAGACTAATGACTTCTAATTTTACCTGCGAAGGGCGAATGTCTTAATCATAACAAACATCAAAAAGCAACTCAATCATCTAACGAACAATAAACTGCTTCAGGTACGATAGATAATGGAATACTAAAGCAAGATCTGGCCAATATTCAAGCTTTGTGCAGGAGATAAACAAGCCGTCAAACAAATGGTAGGCCCAAAAAGCCTCATAACTGCAAGAAAGGTGACTAAACAAGTCCAGAAATTCTATAATACCCAAGTGAATTCAAAAATGGTACGGACAACCATCTCTAGTATTGGGCTTAGACCATACGTGCCTTGGAAAAACTATTAATCAAAAAATTAAAAGGCAGACCTGAAAGTGCTCTTGAAAATATGCATAGACTTCTTGCACCACTCAAGCGTCCGGAACATAGATCTCTCGAAAAGTATAACTTTACGCCAGAAGTCTGGAGACTTGGTTAGGTACTCTCTTGCAAACGAGAACTTTTCTTACCTGTTAATTTTGTTGACCAAGCAAATCAAGAGCACCATTTGCGATGGCCAATTCAACAAAATTCTTATCTAAATCTGTGTTCATTGTCAAATTTAAGCTGCACGAAAGCCTAAACTGGGAAACGGATGGTCGTGCACCTTCAATTCCTAAGCCAATTGGACCTTGTAAGCTAATAATTCGAGTTTTCTGTGTAGAATTCTTCTCAGGCTAGTGCGTGAAATGTTGATCTGTTGGGATTGATGACGAATTGATGTTCAAAGATTGAGTCTCACACATTCAGCTTCAGTAGTCACATTCTTGTCTGTGCGTAGCGTACAACGATGGGGAGCACGAGTGTTGTCCACCAGCATGCCAGTCTCACGAAGTTTTTGCAAAAACTTGTAAACAGCAGGCGCGGTGGGTGCTTCATTTCGCTCAGAACTTCTTTTCAAAAAGACGCACTGTTTAGGCAACACAGCAGTCCGTATGGAAACAAAAGTTCAACGTTGTTAAAGTGCGAGCCATTTATTTCGTTGCGCGGAGGACTTTCTTTTAAGGCATCGAGTGGAAAACTGGTGTCAGTGTCAAAATAAAATCTAATTTAAAAATAATTCACTAGATGGCACACTAGGCCGAGCTGTCGCTGTCCGCGATGATTTGGTCTTTATTCTAGAGCTTAAGTTTTCTTTTCGAACCAGGATGCTCATATTGCATTTTTGAAGTCTCTCTTAGTTGGACCGATGGCGGCCATAAATCGATCCATCCATATATATGTAACTGAACAGCTTATCTCTTGTACTAAAAGACTCATTTTGGAGTGAATCACAGCGTGTGAATTTGAACTACACTCAAGGGTTTTCACTGCTACGTAAATGCAAGATCTTACCCTGTCGTGGATGTTTATATTACCAAGTGACCACAACGAGCTGTGCGTTTTTTCTTAGCTTTTGAAGAATTTTCGACTTTTTTTGTACTTTGGGTGAATATTTGTGGTTTTCTTTACAACAAAAACATTTTGGTTCAGCAGCTATTGGGAAAGAAGAGAATGAGAAAAAAAGTTTTTAAAACGAAGCCAATTAAAATCTTTTCAAAAAGAACTCATGCTCTAGCAAGATAAAAAAAAGGGTTTTTTTAAGCACGTCAGGACGGAACCCCTCGACTGCTTTTAACCCTTCTGCCGATTTTTTTCAACTTCACCAAACTAACTTTTTCTGAGAGTCTTGTGTCTCCAAAAGTTTTTCAGTCTATAAAGGTCGGCAAGTAGTTCTAAGTCAACTTAAAATGTAGTTTTCTCTACAACACAGAAAAAACTGAATTCTATCCAATTTTCCGTGGTACAACCACATTGGAAATCCCAAGATTATGATTCAAAATTCCCGCGCTCCTCCTGCCCCTTATTGACCCACATCAGGTGCCTCTGTCTCCGTTATGAGTCAACTCTCTCAAATTCACCTGTTCCCCCGACACGAAGATGTGAAACGATCAAACAATCTCCCGACAAATAACGTCTGCCTCAAACACACTCCTCGACAATCATTTGACATCATCCCGCACCTACCGCATCATTCATTAAACCTCCCGACAGGACACCCAGCACAAAAAAAAAGGACCTCGACCTCATTTTTTGAAAATTTATGATCAGATAAATTCAGAGCGATCGATTAGAGGTCGGTCAGCAGGTCCGACAGGTGAACTCGTTTCTCTCTCTCTCTCCCGACGGACAACACACCCAACATAAATAAGGACACTTAACCGGGTCGCGCCTGCCTCCGGCGTCGCCGTGTCAAAACTCAATCGGATGTCAAACAAAATTCCAACATCAGCTCAAATCAAATTTCTTCATTTCGAGTCCTGTGTGCTGTGTCCCGTGTGTCTCTCAATCGTCCCGAGAATGGTCATTGCCTTGTTATCCTTTTTTTCTTCTCCCGGCTCGGATTAAGATGATTCGTCCCGATAAAGAGGACAACGGGCGGGAAAGAGGTGAGGGACGACGAAAAAAATCGAAGTCAATTTCATTCGTTATCGATGGTGGCCCATCTCTGGAAGCCAATAATTGTGCGGTTGCGTCTCAATTCGATTGCCACACACACACACGAGGAGAAGAGGCTCAGGATAGTAACCGATTTATACCCTTTTATTGTGAATCCCTGTGATTCCATAAAAACCTACGACACAACTTCGGTCCTCGTTCGTTCGTTTTTTGTCGTTGTCCTTTATTTTTTTGCGATTCAGTTGTTTGCAGTGTTAATGGAGGAAATTTTTTTCTGCTGTGTCTGCGCGCTCGCGAAAGAGACGAGTGTCCTGGCAGAGGGGCATAAAGGATAAATTGATATTATCCCTTTTTTCATGTGCGTGCGTGTATGGGATGGCCTCTGATTATCCTTCACGTACTTTGCGACAATTTGCTGTTAGGTCCTTTTTTTGTTGTGTTTCGATGGGGTCCTTGAGCGGAGAGGGAATGCTTATTTATTGCATTTCCATTGAGTCAGTCCAAGTTTATGGAGTAGAAAATTTGATGGGGGTATTGAGTTGGATTGCATTGTGAAAAAGGATTCCTTTCTGTGCTCGTCTGTGTGTGTGCGGTAGACGTCAGCCCGCAATTATGTGTTGAGTAGTGGAAGTCATGTCGTGCTTTTTATCATCACACGGCTCTTAGTTGCGTTTTTTATTGCCCCTTCTCGATGGGTATTAACGGCTGATTAATTGGTTGGGATTTTTATTGTTGCGGTCTCATAATTTTATTGTTGATTGATTTTTGCCGTTGGGAGGCTCTGACTGGGCGAGGTAGTTGCTTGTAGTTGTTGTAGTGTTCTATTTTTTGATTAATCGGACGTCCTTTTTAATGGATTATTAGAGTTTTAAGGATGTCGTTCACTCGCACCCCGTGTCGTTGGATGGGCAATTAAAATTGCCCGTTAATTAGTTAAATGGCTTTGGGATAATGTGTTTGAGTTTTTGGATGGAGTCCGGTGATGGATGCGATGGAACTGGATACACTCGACTTTGGATTGCGTAACACACTTGAGGGAGGTAAGGGGAGGTCTAATTGGGTAAATTTGCGTTAGTGCGGTTGGTGCGATTTTCGAGGCTATTAAGTATCACCGGGACATAATTTTGTTGATTTCCTAAATGTGAGATGAGGTCGATTACGGATTGTACAGCAATTGGATAGGTCATTACGAAGTATTGGAAATGACCACAATCCTCCTTTGGATAACACAATGGGTCCACAAAGGTCTTAGTGTGGTAGAATCTCTCTATAAGCCTGTTCTGTAACCATGCTCTGTAACCATGAGGCTGATTCGAACAGTTTTTTCGGGCCACCAAATGACTACTGGATTTTATGGCAGGTGTTTTGTCGCCTCGTACACAGGAGTCCTGAGCTTGTGTGTACGTAAATTTTGACTTCAGAGCTGCTTTTTAGATTAAGTTCAATTTTTCGTTGCTAACGACTACTATTTTTAGTTTAGGTGCCAACTTGCTTTTAAATTAAGTAACTTCAATCAAAGATCACTCTCCTAAGCCGTTCGTCTCGACAGCTCATTTAATGGCTCAGGGAAATTAGTTAATAATAATAATAGTAAATAGTAATAATAAAACCTGTACTTTCAATGAATTTTCTAACGTCATTGGTTCGTAATCCAAAACTTGCTGTTTTTTTTAAATGAAATTTAGCACAAATTTTTGTCCAAAAAATTAAAAATTGTTTCCATCTCTTCTAAACCGATGAACTTGACGGCAGTTTTGAGCAAAGAGCCACCGCACTTAGAACTCTCCAACAAAACAATGTTTTTAGACAATTTGTCACCGTAAAATAAAAAATCGGAACTAGTTAAGTTGTTAAGTTAATTTTTAATTGTGGAATTCAAAGAAACCAAAAGGGAATTCATCAACCCTGATTCTTTTCGAGAGGAATTGAGAATTTCGTAAAAAATATAAGACGTCAGACGGCTCATCATCAAAGTCGGGCAGTGTAAGGACAAGTAGCATTCACAACATTACAAAATTCGGAGCTGTTTGAAATCTTAAGATGAACGTATTCTGAAACAAAGATTAGGGCCAGGCTGAATTTACAAAAAAGAATAGTAGTTCTAGTGGCATCAAGAGATCGCGACATATTTTTGTATAAGGTATGGACGGTCCGTTTTCCCTTGTTTCAAGGGTTGCTTTTAACAATTTCAGTTTTCAGTGACGAGCTTGTAGCTTCTCTTCACAAACTTCGTCTGGTCTTTTTAAACCTTTAAGTTCATGAAGAAGACTGATGTCATTTCAAGTAAGCAATTTAAAAATAATCTTATTTTTCTGTCTTTAGTCTCTTTGAACTTCTTAGTCCATTAAATGCATTTTAAATTGACAACGAATGTCCTGATTACTAACACTGACCTGTAAACCTGTAGAAAAAGGGCCTGTAGTCACCTTAAGCAGCTTGAAAAAGCTGAAAATTCGACGCAACCGACTTGCAATAAAACATCTCTCGATACCTCACATCGGCCGAAAGGACCTTCCATACAAGATGATTGCTCTCTTACGATGAGTGAATTGGTTTAAAGCCCTTGAAATGGACGAGTAAAGGACATCCCGAAGTGTTCCCATCACTTTCGATGGACTTACTCATTTTTTCATTTCTTTTCCACTGTCATGACAACTGAATAGAAAAAAAACACACACACACACCCATACAGAGACACCGAAAAAAAAGGGACTACTTATCGAAATGAAAGAAACTTGAATCCAAGTTTTTGTGTTGTCTTCACTTCACCGAAATCGAAGGAGCTTCTAGAAAATCCCACCCTTCGAAAGCCAGCACAGAACACAAGAAGCAGTTGGTAGGCGCCCACACTCTCCCCCACCCCCAGCCCGCATCTCTTCCATTGAAACTTTTGATTCCTGCGCCTGTTTTTGACAACGAAATCCATCGTCCATTCGTCGTCATCGTCATCGTCCTTTTTTTTGTAAATTTCACAGGAAAACAAAAATAAATAAAAGAACCAAACGAAGAAGAAAAAAAAAACACCACGAATGTCCAGTGAATTAGAAAATTGAGGAGTTTCCATAGGAGACTGAGAAATGCCGTATGGATCGCTGAGATCCTTGAGCTTCTTCTCCTTGTTAGATGATTTTTTTTGTGTTTGCTGCTGTTGCTGTTGGTGTTCCTTATCATCATCCAGATGAGAAAAGAAGTGCGGATTCAAGTTCCTAATGGGGTTTAGAACCCGTTGCCAAGGACAATGCATGCGTAAGTTATATCCCGACATATCCTTTGAACACAAACAAATAAAATCGAAAAAAAAAATGTGAAAAAAATATCGTTTAACTCAATTATCCTCGTATTATGTTTTCCATTTCTTCGGCAAATATGCGAGTGGCTCGGTGTTGCGTTGTATGCGTGTGTGCGTGTATGAGTGGGGGCTATTTTCGTGCTCGTGTTTTTGTGTTTTGAATCAAATTCTCCTTTTTGTTTTGTTGAGATATCAAATTTCTGTAAGGACATGATTGCATTTGTCAAGGAAAATCGAACAGTTGTTGTTTTGGTTTGCGAAATCGAATCCTTTCTCGTTCGTTGTAGTACCAGCAGGATTTTTTTTTTCGCCTTTCGGTTAGCTTCAGGATTTGGTGGCACTGTGGCTGGGGGCGTAGTGAGTGCAATCAATCGGCTCAATATTTTTCACTTTCTCTGTGTTTGCCAGAAGAACGAGGAGGAGGACCAACATCGACTTGAGTTACAACACGCATGTTGGCGTATCCTTGATTTGTTTGATAAAAAAATGTTAAAGAACGAAATATAATATAATGGGAAGAGAGTAGTCACCGCTTGACTCGTGCTTCGAGAGTGAGGTGAGAGTGAAAGGACGACCGACGGATGGAGGCGGGCAGGTCTTGAAGTGAGTGCAGAGCGTGTTGTTAAGAGTGCCACGAGCAAATTATAGGGGACTTTCGCTTAATCCTTAATTACTGGCGAGGGATCAGGAAGACGTTTGCAGCTGCAGTCAAGAGCGCGTGAGTTTGACCGCAGCCTGGTGTCTAGGAGACGGTTTAAAGTGAGGAACTTGTCTTTTAGAGTGTCCTTTGCAGCTCATTTAATTCTCTTTAGGGTGCGCTAAGTGAAAAGAAGTAATAGCACTGAACTTTGTTTGCCACCGCAAGGACTCTCTTCAGTCTGTGTGGGCCAAATAGAAAGCATTCAGTTGTTTACTTCCGCAATTTATTGATCTGTAGAGTCGCAAATTTCTTTCTATTTCGTCTCTGCGTCTTAGAGAGTTTATCAGTGCTTTAGGTTGCAACTAATGAAAAGCAAACCAAAAGACTCAGTACATCGCTGAAATATTGTACAGCCAATCTATCGAAGTTCCTCGATTGTCATCAGCCCCCGCTAAACACCGACCAAACCCCGCAGGTGTGAGCTAAACAACCACTTAAATGGATTTCCCTAGCGAAGGCGTGCTGCCCGATATTTTGAAATTTTAGGGACCACCAATTATCGAAATGCAATCTGAACAAAAGATCAGAAAGGATCAAAGGACGAGACACACGTCTTCCCGAGAGAAAAGACTGCAAATTAAAGTGTCACACTTACGTCAGGAGTGCGCGTAAGCCCTAAATTAGGTGCGCAAACACACGTAACCGGGTTTTCATTTTCAAAGATCCTGCGCATTCCACCCAACAAACGAGAATTCAGAATGTGTTGCTTTCTCTGTTCCTTCTTTTTTTCTTTAAGCCGTTTTCAATTATCCTTTTTGGATTTTTTTTCTTTTGTTCTTTGTCGGTTATGCCACATCGTCCTTTGTTATATTCCAGCGAAAAAGAAAGAACTCCTTTGAGATGATGCGGGGCAAATTGCGAAACACCCAGGCGCCAAACATCAAGGTGAAGAGAGTGAAAGAGGTCTTGGTGGAAAATGAAAAATATTTAAGAAAACAAAAAAAAAGGATATGACCGCACAAAAGGGAGAATAGGAAAAAAAACAGATGACGCTATCACAAATCCTTTAATTTGATATCCTTTTCGAGTTGAAATTTTAGGTTCATGGGGCAGGAGAACTCGAGGAGTTTCCGAGAAATGTCGACAAGACTGATGGTGGTGATGGTGCAAACAATCAATTAGGAATGATAACAAAAGATTGGGGATAGATACAAAATTTTGAAGAGAGTGCATTGCGTGGCCTTGGACTTGTGTGTGAAGAATACAGAATTGCGTTTCTGCGAAGAGAAGTGAGAACATGTATCATTTTATCCAAGTACTGCAAAGAGGTTGTATCCTCTCAATAATTGGAACAGATCGTGGTGGAAAAACAGAAAGAGGACCTGAAGATCTATCGAGTCGAATACACATCTCCGTGGAATCTTTAGAATTCCGCCGACCGGAAGCACAATTGTGTATCAGACACCTCCACAGTCATATTTCAATCTAAATCAAAGTTATTTGAAATAGAGAGCAACAATTTGTTGGTTCTTGAGTAATTTTTTATTCTTTAACGATTTGTATTGTGGTTAGTCCACTCCAAAACACAATAAACGTGAAAGTAAATGTCGCTTCCACTTTCACTCTGATTTGCTTTGAATAAGGACGACAAAATAATTTATTTGTTCATAAAAGTTTGCTTTGAATAACGACTAAAAAACCGTTGTCCCAGTGCAGGCATACAGCCAAGCCTTCGGATACCGCAAAAGAGGTTTAGTAAATATACACAATTTGAGATCAATTCGTAAGAAAAATTAGAACTTTTGTATTGATTGAATCGATGATTGTTAAAACAACATTAAAAACTTTTTTTTTTTTTTTAAGGAAACAGTATTTGTCGTAGAACAAAATATACTGCTGATGCTGATTTCTCATTCAAATTTGAATGTGTTCTGAGCAGGATCGAATGGGCGGAACATACGGCGGTGGAATAGGACACCACATGGGTAGCACAAGGCATCCACAATAACCTAAGTGAAACAGAATATCCTTCTGCCAGCCTGACTACCTAACCTAACTTAACTAAATTTTGAACTGAGTGCATACTCATCACATCCATTTTGAAACATCTGCAAATTTGTTAAAATGAGATGAAACTTATCAACTTTTAACCTTTGACTCAATATCATTTCAGTTTCAGCCAACTCTGCCGCATTAATTCCTATAGATTTGTAAATTGAGAACTGAATTGAACGAAATTGGTGTCAAAAGTGATCAAACAAATTACGTCTTGAGAGTCTAAGTTGTTTTGAACTCAATACGCATCCACCAATTGAATGTTAAAAGTATTGAAAATTGGACCATTAGTGGAACACGCGGTCCAGAAGATGATGATGAATTTTTTCTCGAATCGGAAGTTTTTAAGAATCAAGAAACGTGGTTGGGACAAGGAGAATTGTGCTTCTTCAATGTCCTAACAATCTAAGCTTATTCTGCATCTTCTCTTCTAGGTTTTACAATGATTTTGTAGATGTTTTCGAGAAGCTTCGTCCGTTATTGCCAAAAACGTCGGGCATCCAAAAGCTAAGTAATCTCAAAAGTAGCGCATAGCAAATTTTTGAGCTGAATTGAAAAAAATAACTCTTTTTCCTCTTTCAATTAAGGCCATCGCCTCAAAAGCGCTTTTCTTGAAATCCTGTGTTAACTTTAAAGTTTCTAACTTCCGTCCAAAATTTAAAATTTGATGAAAAGGATCCATTTTCCGTGCGAATTTGAGCTAGGTCAGTGCAATGGACCTACTAAATTAACGACCGACCTCAATTTACAATGCTGAAGAAACTCATTAATGCTACGAAGTGCCTGAACGGACTTTGAGTCCCTATCCAACCTCTTTCCCCCATTTTTGAGCCCACCAAAAAAACCGATTCACAAATTTCCTTCCGCAAAAATTCAAAAAATCAAGCGCGAAAGTGAAAAGTGTGCTCCTGTCGGCGGCATCCCGAGCCGAATCTAAATCCATGATGATGTATAAAAGAAGGAGAATTAAAATCCTCGCAGCTGTCGCGTAACCTTTGCCCGGTACAAGTCCTGTTCCTCATTTGCTTCCTTGTTCCGTATTCAGGTTCCTAAAAACACGCACAAAGGCTCTACTCCTCGATTCCCCGGTCCCCGTGCGGGGAACAATGCAAAAAAAAAAACCTGAATGTGCTCTTCAAAGGGACAGTAAACAGCGGCTCTAAACAGAAACAGAAAAAAATAACCCAAAAGGATAACACAACACAACACCAACAACAACCATAACGAAATCGAGAGTTTTCGATTGATTTTTACCCAAAAAAAAAATTTTCCAAAACAGCGGAATTTTTCAACACAACGACGACGTGTGCGTGTGTGTAAAATTCAAAAATGCAATTTTTCCCTCAAAAATCGGCCGTCGTCGTCCCTCTCCCGTGTCACATCGATGCACGTGTATGCATAACAATAAGGGTTGGCCGAACCCGATGTACGAAGGGATGATGACGTAACACGGTAAAGTACGTGTCGACGAAAGAAACAAACACGGACGTAAAATACCAAAAATTCAGTTTCATCATGATTGTGTCGATAAAATCGAAATCGAAATCGGAAGGATACTCCACGCAGATCCTTTTTCGAATTCATAATTCCCGCCAGGACGGCCGAGTGGTGGCGTGTGCGTGTGTATGTTTAAGGGGTTGAATGATACGCATACACAAATTATGTATCCTGAAACACCCGGGACTGACCAATGCCGGACAGAATCACGCAATTTTTGTTCGTTCGCGCTTCCGGACAACCGAATACGCCCAAAAAGGATACTTGATGGGAAAGGATACGCTGTGCTGTCTGCTGTTCTGTCGGCCGGCGGTGGTGGTGGTATGCGATAGGATTAATGGATTTTTGCGCGTATGAACCCTTCGTGCAAGGGAAGGAAATTCTGGGAATGGATTGATTGACGCGCTGGCATGGAATTGGCGCCGAGGCATATGGTCAACAGTGGCGATCCCTTCCCTTTCGGTGCCATGTGAGCGATGGAATGGTCAGCTTGGCTCTTGGCGCTGAGATGTCGGAAGGGAAGTGAGTGGTTGGTTTTTTTTCGATGTCTTACGGGTTGGAATGAAGACTGAACAGGAGGTCCAATCTGCGAGGATATGATGGGGAGCTTGTGGAGGCCATTTTTGGCTTCGCAGTGTTCCTAGTTTCATTTGGTGTCTTAAGGGGTTTGACCAGTGATGAGGGGGACTACGAGACAACTCTTACTATTACTTAAGACAATGTTTTTTGAAGGAGCATGTTCGCAGGGCAACAAAAACTATGTTTTACTTCAGTTGGTATAATCCCTTTGGGTAGCCTCTGGAAATCATAGGAGTAGCAGTACATTCCTTTTTCTTTCATGGGCTTATCCACTTTGCTCGCATTGCAACTACTTCGCCGTCGTTAGAAACCTGAAAAATAAATAAAAGTGATGACATTACGTTTTTCCCAATTATGAAAGAAATGTTTTGATAATGAAAAAGAGCACTGGCCAACAAAAAACATCTTTTGCATGTAACATGAAAGCTCTTGTCATTTTATGTTTAGGAATAGGATAATAGAACAAAAAAAGTTATGGCTTTAAATACGAATAGTTTTTTTTATTCAATTCGACCTTACAGAATTTTAAGCCCGCAACCCCATCACGCGGTCAAGAAGATGATAATGGTGATGATGATGGGCATTTTAGGGTTTTTTAGTTTTTATCAACAAAAAAAAGTCAGGTATTCCGGTATACTAATAAGAAATTAAAACTGATGGTGTTCATGTTTTTGAGACTGTTAATGTTTTGGAACATAGAATTTTTAAATTGCATTCTTACCGTGTTGTCTGACTATTGCTCTTAAAATAAAACACACTCTCCAAGGTTTCATCTCTTTTTTTTTTAATAATTAATTTAATATTTTTACAATATTATGACAACGCATTGTCAATATTGTGGAGTCCAATAAACTCTTGAAAATTAATTCAGTGAATGTAGAAAAAATCTTGGCAAAATTTCCTGACCTGATGGAAGCAAAATTGATGTGGATATGAATTGAGTGTAGGTAAATAATTTAAAATTAGTAATCACCTTTTTTGTTACAAAATTCTATTGAATTTTCACAACACCGTAGGCTAAAAATGTATGCCACGAAAAGGTTTCACAAAAAAAAAAACAAACAAAAGTATCAAAAAAGCATTCTTTTAATTGTACTTTATCAAATTTAACAAACATTTTTACTATATTTCTGCAAAATTGTACAATAACCTAACATTTTCTTTTTATTTTTTAAGGTATAAACACTTTTGCTGGGTTCATTTCCAAGACTGCGGTGTATTTATATTTTTATATTTTGTAGATTATTTTTACAAAAATATAATTAAACAAATATTTTGCAATAAAATTAGATTAGATATTTATTATCTAAAGATGAAACATGCTAAAGTATCAAGACTTTTGACGCTCGCTCTATACAACATGAACCTTATCTACTCACAACTTATTGGGCAATCAAAACCAAAGGTTTGTTAGATTCCTGCTTTAACATATTTCAATCCATTTAAATCTGCATCAAATATTTATTGATGCAATAAAAAGATTATATTCTCGATGCTTTTCTTTGGTTTTTGTAAATTGCAGTTTTAATTAAAAGCTACTCATATAAAGATTGTCTTGAAAATAAAAAGAAATAAGTCTGACAACGAGGTGATAGCGATAGTAAGCCAAGTCTTTGCGCATTGCTGGGAAATATTGATAGATATGAACTAATCGGTCAAATGGTGCAAAGTCGCGAGGAAGTTGTTACTTGTGAGGATCAAAATTACGTAATTAAA
Organism: Syritta pipiens; assembly: GCA_905187475.1. NCBI lineage: Eukaryota > Metazoa > Arthropoda > Insecta > Diptera > Syrphidae > Syritta > Syritta pipiens. The sequence continues at coordinate 66,665,539 of LR994571.1, read as the reverse complement.
TTTTTTACGTCTCTCATTTCTGTAGTCACAACGAATAACTGCTTAGGTCGAGTTAAGATTGTTTCAGTTACCATGTCATATCTTTTTCCCTTCGTTGTTTGACATTTTTTTCTCAGTTTTGGCTTAGTTGGGAGTTAATAAGCAGATTCTAGCAAAAAATATTTTCAGGTCAGGAAATGGTTGAGCAAGGCAAGACTCAGAAGAATGAGAAACTAAATGGCTTTCGACAGACTAATTTAAGTCCTAAATCCTTAATACTTTTAAATAATTTCATTTTGATCTTTGTTGCAACTTAATGGAAGTTTTTTAGAAGGTGTATTCTATTTCAATTAATGATGTTAAGTGTTCTTTGTCCGATCCATGAGCGTCAGATATCCCGTTGCTGCTGATATCCATTGACTTGAAACCCATAGTAAAGGAAGGACTTGGAATATTCTCTACTGTATTCAGTTCGTTTAATAACCTGAGCGTTAAGAAAGACTATCTAACTTTGATTGAAACAAACATATTGTCACCTTAAATTAAAAGTCATCTCGCAGAGCCGGCCTTTCGGTGTCGATCTTTAGAAACCAAAAATTTTCGTCATTCGATTAGAGCCAAAAGAAATCAATACTCATCCATCTTCAGTCCTTTCGGTTGATAATAACGACCTCACGGATAGGGTATACAAAGAACCATGGACGAATAATGCGCCCAAGTCCGCACCACAAAAGGAGCTTAATCAGTCCTCTGTGCTGAGGGGCCCTCAATTATGATTGAAATAATGCTAATGTAGTTTGAATAATCTTGAATTATTTATTTATATATCTTTGTGCTAGTTCGTTCAAAGTTAGCTGTTTACCGTACTAAAGTGATGTCTCTGACTGGGGACCAAGCATCCAAATGTAGTTTTTTCAGGTTCAGTCCAGCGGTCGCTTTTCAGGATTGGCAGTTTTAACGACCCTAGTTAAAGTCTTAAGTGTAATCTGTTTTGTATCCGCAATGATTTATCACTATACTCGACATGATCAATTCTTAGATTTTGCGTTGCTTCGAAGTGAATTTTGTTTTTGAGGTGTATATGCCGCCGCATGATTCGGTTTATCTTCGAGAAGTTCATCATTCCGAAATAAAATGCTCTTACCTAAACTTGGCACCTTTTATTACATAAATACTTTTTTCCGGCCTGGTCAATCTAGCTTAGACCAACGCATCACTTATACACGACGTCGATAGGACTTTTCACTGTATTCCAGATGTCAACAACCTTCACTAGCCTAAGAATCTCTCAATAGTCTTAGTCCGCAAGAATCTCATTGGCCTTCATGCCAACGGAGAGTTCCAGATTTTGCCAGGCACTAGATCTAGCCTACATTCGCCCGATTCGATAGCACACAACCGTCTTAAGACGCCTCGTTACCGAAACACCTTCCACTTTCCTCAACAAACATCATACAATCCCCATCTTCTTTCAGACTGAAATTTTAAGCAGCGCCTATCTGATTCACAGGCCACTTAAGCCCCTCGCTATCTTTTGCTCTCATCGTGCAGAGCGCAGTCCTCGCCCCTTAACCTTCAAAGGATTTCCTTCGTTTATTTATAACGCAATTTCTACTTTTATAAACTTTTTTCCCGTCTATTTTCTGTCGTTTTTTTTTTTATCCAAAAATCCCTTTGTGTCCTTTCTATATCAAAGTACCCTTATCCCCTCTCTCCCCATGTGTGTGTTTGTTTTTCTCTTCTTGTATTCCAAAAAGGATAAGCAAAAAAAAAAAAATAGAAGTAAAGCTTCACAACATATTGCAATCGTTACATCAACCCCTTATGTGTGTGATACAACCCCCTCCAGTGCTCGACTGGACTTTAAGGCAATCGCCCACTCCACTCCCACTCTTTCTAGGCCTGGCTCGTCCCGAAGTCAGAGCCATTTTTTGGCCGGACAAAAAAAAACGGACGAAAAAAATTAAGAAAATAAATTTCCAGTTCTTCTCTTCTTCTTCTCTCCTTTTTGAATTCGTTTCACCCTTGTCAAGGTACGGTCGGGCGGGTGGACGAAGGCGGAAAGGACGCCTGACATATTTATGTGAGTGGGGCCCCCATACCTTAGCCGGGCACCGTCAACCCTCTCGGCCACAAAGTTAAGCTACAAAAAGAGAAGAGTCCCCAGAAGCACAGGACCAAAAAAAAAAATACAGAAAAACATCATCCCTTATGAAAGACATCCTTTTCTATATCTCATAGGACACTCAATCAAGTGAAGGAGTTTTCTTTTCTATTTAGTCCTCCAGTCCTTTTGGTCCCTTAGTCCCAAAAGTTTCGTCGTTTTTTTTTTTTTTTTTCTCCTGTTTTGGGTCTTGTTTCATCGTTGTGTGTCCTTAGGACGTCATGTCGGTTAGCAGGATGGCAAATTTTATTCACTTTTATTGTTTTTATATAAAAATTTATAAATACAACGAACGCATGTGTGTGTGTTACATAAGACCGGCCTCTACCCTTTATGGCGGAAGGAACGGACAATAAAAAGGGGGAAACGACAGCCGAAAAGGGTTCGGGGTGCTTCATCAGAAAGAGAGAGAGGAAATACGAGCGAGTGTGGGTGGGGGTGGCAGCAGTATGTACAGCCCGCCGCCAGATGACACATGATCATTATCAACTTCAGCGATGGACGAAGGGATGTGCTGTGCCGCCTTCGGATTAGCGAACCGACCCCTTCCATTCGTGAGATTAAATAATTTTCAACCCCCGTCTGTGTGTGTGCCACCCCCTTTTGTTGCATTATGCAGTTGTCCTGCGGGCAAAAAGACTGAAATTGCATTTTTCTACCCAAAAAAAAAAAGAAAAATGTTCATTGAATCCTTTCGACAGCGTCATAGCGTCATGTGTCATGTGCTTGGCATGTGCCGCACGCACCCCCCGAAGCAGACAAAACAACAGGAGAGGGTTGGTGTTGGGTAAATACGCACCCTATAATCCCAATCGATACAGTTTTTGCGAGGATATCCTTTCGGTTCGTTTTTATTGAAAAAACCATGCATTCGGTCTCAATTTTCGTCCTTTTTTCGTGTGTTTTGTTGCGATTATGCGTGATGCGTTTAAATTCGAATGATTGCGTTAGGAACACGTCAGTGATTTGTCGGGGAGAAGGGGTTCTTCAGTCGATCGGGGTTTTTTAGGGTTTTGTGTCGTTTTTTTTTGTTCACAATCGAACACAAACGTGTCCTGTCATCGGGGCTGATGAAGATGGTGGCGTGGAGGATAATGATGGTGGTGTAGTGGTCGCCAGGATGATGATGCGATAATTTGTGGACCGTGAAATCATTTGTGCGATTTCCTCCTTTTTTTTCAAAATTTTTGATTTTACAATAGGAAAAGGATTGCCGTTGGCTCGTGGTACGTAGGGTGAGAGCCGCAGCTTGCCTTTGTCACGTTTCGAAGTTTTCAATTGTAACGAACAATTGGCTACATGTAATTGGAAACTGGAACTTCTAGGGTTGGATCTTGTAGATAGATGGTCGTTGCTTGGGCGTCCGTAGGCGGTTTATACCGAGGCGGGGCTAAGCAGTGTTGCATTGAATAAAAGATTGTTTGAGAAGAAAAGACAACCAGTCTCGAATAAAAAGAACAACAAGACGACCAGAAGCAACCTTAAAGGCGACATAGTACAGCATGGGATTGAATAATAACGTTAAATTCAGAGCTTAACTACTGTTAAAAGAGAAGGCTGACTTTAATAAACTTCTTTTGTCCATTTGACTCAGCAATTGATGGCGTAGGACCATCAGCCTCGAAGCTTGGGCCTTGGAGCATCTTGCATAACCATCTTTTCTGACGACGCGCATTTTCAAATTACCGCATCTACAGCTCAGACAACCTAAAAGAGTAACAGTTTGGTGCGGATTGTGGAGTGATGTCATTAGACCACTGTTTTTTTGAAAATGAGGTTGGGAACAACGTTTTGGTCAGCCGTGGGCATTAATAACCCATGACGTGGATTTGGACGACCTCTGGTTCAAACAGGATGGCGCGCCATGCTACATAGCTCATTTTTGCATACCAAATTCCCAAATCGTGCTATCAGCCGTCTTTGCGATGTCAATTGGCCGCCTCAGAGATGCGATTTGAACCTTTTGCACTTATTCTGCGATGAACCGTAAATGCCCGACTTCCGTAAGACTTTCATCTCGAACGCGGTAAATAAGTCAGAGTACCTTTGACGAAGCACCCAAGTTTCGGATCCATAAGTGAATACAGGTAATACAAGCATCTTGAGTAGCAGCAGTCTTAAATTCATAGTGTAAGAGATCGTATTGTTTGTAAATTTTGTTTTCCACTTAAATTTTGTTTACACTGTTTCTGACCGATTTCCAAAAAAATGACATGTACAAATTATGATTTTCAAAAAAAAACTATGTTATGTAAAAGTACAGCTCAATTGTTCATTCCTGTACAGTCGTATGATTTTTTGCAGTCTTAGCATGCGATGTACACTAAATTATATGTAAACTTATCTTATGTAAAATCATCTTATGTAAACTAATCTTTGGTACTTTTTGAAAAAAATGTTAACTGACAGTCTTAATAAACTCATCATTGTGATAAGACGTGTCTATTGTTTTTTACTTTTTGTCCGTGTGCCCCAAGCCTCCCGCCGTATAATAATAAGGTTTCTGGATTTGAAAAACCTTGCAAAACTGTTGGCTTTAAGTATCCGCCCGCGTGTTTCGTCTTCTATATTATTATCCGCGGTTACTACTGACCCTATGTAGTTGAACAATTACACAACCTCCAATTCGTCCTCGTGTACCTTGACTGTTCTTAAAATAAATCTTGCAGACTTGATGCCACCATATAATTTGTCCTTCCGTCTTTTATGTTTTCTTGCACCTTGTCGATCTAGATGAAGGAGTTATGTACAGCTTGTTCAATTGGTCCGAAAATGTGTATGTTATCTGCGTAAGCCAGTAATGAAATACACTTGTTGACGATTGTCCTTCTGCTTGATGTATGTATCTATGTATCAGAGTCCGGGGCAAGCCCATCAGCTTATCGGAGTCCTCTAGAGATTTTAACGGGTTTGGAAAGCAATACAGCAACCTTAACTTAGGTTGAAATGCTGGTCATGTTCAGTCTACAAAGTCTTGTTAACTTGTTTGGGATGTCGAATTCTCTCAATTCTTTATATACATAGTTTTACTCTGGCTATGCTGTGGTAGGTTGATTTAAGGTTTGTAAACAATGGGAATGCTGAACTCCAGACATTTTTTTTTGATACGGACTCAACTAAAATCAATTACCAGTCCAAGGCATTGACGTACTAGTACTAGTCTGAATATTGAAATGAATAAAACAAGTTACATGTGAACTGGGACACCATTTACAACTAAGTTCAATTTAATTTAGGTCAGCCATTTTTTAATTACATATATTAAAACAAAAAAATGTTAAGTTTTTTTTTCGTTTATTCCTCAAGTTTGTATCTATTTTCTTGTTACACCTTTAGTTAATACATTATTGAAATTATTTAGTAGTAAGATATGCAATTATAAAATGCCACAGAAATGTGTAAATTTAACTAGACGAAATAAACAAATCAAATCAATAAAATCTATGCCTTTACATAACGTTAAAATATATTCTTAACAAATTTTTTCCTTTCACAAAAAATGCACTGAAAATAATTGTATTTCAAGAGTTAAAAAAGCGGATCAAGAAGTTTCGATTTTCAATGATTTCTGCTCTCTGGAATGGCTCGTTATACTTATTCTACTTAATGCTTTTCGAAAATTGCTAAATCAGAGTTATTTTCTAGGGATTTAGTGGTGACTTCGATGAATTCGATGAACATCAACAAACCGAAATAAGTAAACTCTACGGATTGATAAAAATGGCTTTGAATGCCAAGGACACATTAAATAGATACTTCTTAGGTTGATTAAATGCATGGACCTGCATTAAATCTAAACAAAATAGTGGATGCTATACCATGAGAGACCCTTAAAAAGAACAAGTTCTCCTGAAACTGCAATGGCATCCAGAATTTTCTCGAATTTTCGATTTCACAGATCTTCTGACCAACAACTCGATTATTGACCCTCAAAATTCATAAATTATGACCCCAACTTCTCTCCCTAGCTCGATGCAAGGATGGTCTTTAAAAAAATGACAAAAAATAGCCTCGTGCCACGCAATGTCCCTCGTCGCCTTTTTTAAAGACACACACTCCCCACACTCTGATCTCGTGCCAAAGATTAACCCACCCGAACATCTCAAGAAGCCATTTCATCGAAATATCTTTAACCTCTCATTTGTATCTTTTTTTTCTCATCTCATTATCAACATCATCGAACAAAAAACTCGATTATCCTTAAAAAACAGTCCGTTACATGATGCCATCCGCCATTCCCGAAAAAAAAACCTCTCTCACATGAGTGACAAGCAAAAAAAGAAATTAAAAATCCAACCGTTTATGACCCCGAACTGACCCCATGCAAGATGACAATGCGCCAGGGAATAGGGAAACTCAAAAATTCAAAAACCCAAAATAAATTCCCCCTTTCCAGGATACTTTTCCCGCCAGGTAAACCGCTGCAGCAGTAGGAGCAGCTTGTGTGCTAAAATAAAATGAAAATCACATAAAAAAGAAAACAGTGAATTTGGCTTCTATATCCTTTTTAAATTACACAAGTGAAGCGGTACGCAAATAACCGAGAGGGGAGATCTCTCTTTTTGACCATTGTGTTGGACCTTCTTAATGAGGGACGAAGGGACCCCTACGTCTGATTGACCGTGAGTTCTGATGCAATACATCACGGGATATTTTTATTTGCATCCTGTCACAGGCTCAAAAGGATTCATCGAATTTCCCCCTTTTTCCAGCGTGCAGATGCGCATCGGATCGCTGGACCGTTGAGATTTGAGTGCGTTTTTGGCGCGATTTCATGGGATCTCAGTGGGAAATGATTTTTAATTCGCGTTTCGACAGATAGGGAGGAAAAGTAGTGTGGAAACATCGGTTGAAAGTCAGCAACTGTTTAAAAAAAGGCGCCAAGCTTTTGTGGACTTCAAATGCAAGGGAGCAGGATTCTGACTAGTTTTTGGGGCTCTATTAAACATTTTAATATGTTGTTTACATCTTCACCCACCCGTGCAAATGAATAAATGATCAATCCTCAGTCGAGCGTCACTTAAAATCACCGAACAACTGCGAATACGGTCGCTTTATCACATCAAAGCCGTGTCTGTCACTTCCAAAATTAAGAAGACGATTTCCCAGAACCGAATTTTATATACTCGCCCCCCGTTCAAAGAGAAGCCACTCAGGAGTTGTATATCACATTAGTCCCAAATTGACAGATGACAAATAAAATAAAATTCGTGTAGCACACTCCAAAAAAAGTGAAAGTCCCTCGCTCTTTTAACAGAAACCCCCGAAGAAAAAACACTCTCCAAACAAACCTGTCACTCCTGGCACGAGCCATTTGTCATTTAACTGCTCTCAGAGTACCTCCACCCCCACCCATTCCATCGATTCAAAAATAGATCGCCATTGGAGACGCCAATAAAACGCACTCGGCGCACTTCCAGACCAGCGTGCGTCCTCCCCCATGATCAACATCCTCATCATCATCAATCGGCAGCACTTTCTCGTTCTCTCTCGTTCTCTATCCCTCTTTGTTCTTCTCCCCCACCTCCTTTTGCGGCTACCCCAAAATAAATCCCCGATTTAATCGACCGCGCACATATCGAATAACCTCGCCCCGGGTTGATCCTCATCAATGGAGTGTGCCTCACATAAAACACCACGCTCCCTCCTTTCCTCCCCTTTTCATTTCATTCCCTAAAAAAAGGAGAAAATCCCAAATCCAAATTTGTAGCCATGTGCGGTGGATGCGTTGTGTTCGTTTTTTTGTTCGTGCCACGCGACGGAAAGGCGAAGATCATCACGAGATCGAAGCGAGACATCGGCGGGCTGCTTCGAAGAATCATCCGCTTTCCTCCGGTCTTCGGTGAGGCATCGAGGGGATAAAAAACTGATCGCGGCAAGCCGAAGTCCGGAGGCCGGAGGGACGAATGACAGAGATTGGGGGTCGTCTGGAGTGTGCGGAGATTCTATTTTTTTTTACCTGATCGTCTTCCTTTTTTTATCTCCGTTTTTGAGGTGAGTTTGGGATGTTAAAAAATCAATGAGGATTCTGAGGCTGTTTATTCATAGGATGAGATCGTTAGCAAGAGGGGAGGACAAGTCGAGCGCACTTTAAGCACGTGCTTTAAGACGATCTTGAAGTTGGGTTGGATTAAAAGAGAAGAGGACAGGAAGAAATTTGAATGAGCAGTTTATTCGACAACATCGACAGACGGACGAACATTGACGAACGTTTAAAGTCGGTTCCGAACTACGGCTTGCGAAAGCTTTTCATGATGGAAGTACACCGAAAGGATTGTCAGTTGTTCGCCGAGCGTGGGATCGTGAAAAACGTTTGTGGTGTAAGTTTGCCCAGGCTGAATTCGAACTCTGAATCCGATACTCATTCATTTTTCAACTTAAACGCATTTTCATTTGCTTAAAACTAGCTTAACTAACTTAACTAACTTAACCAACTTTCTGACTTTCTTTCTTATGCTGAGACTCTAAGCTAAATAGAGCTATTAACAACTATGTGTTTCGACTATTAAAATAACATAAAACTATCAAAATTCCAAATAAGAAAAAAACTGAGTATACGAGAGGCTCTCAATTAAACTAGATCAATTTAACTATTCTAACCTAAAAGTAAAAACCAATCTAGTCTTGATAGTAAAACATACTGCTAGGTAAAACCATTTTCTTTTATTTATTTATTTATTTATTTTTTTGTGCACAGTGAAGCGATTTTCAATGCGACAAGTGACAACCTCTCGCAAACGTCTAGCTAACTTCTCGCTTCCAAACTCTTCTGACCACTTTTCAAGCGACTCTGTGCGAGAAGGGTTTATGTTGTTTCTTTTGATAATCTGATTTTAATTGTTTAGGAAACTGCATTTATTTTTGAAGAAACATCATGACAAAAAAAATGTTAATTTATTTTGGGTTTCGCAGTTGTTTTGTACGACATTTTTGCATATTTGACACGCTCTTTCGTCGTTCGTTAATTGTGAATATAAATATCGAAATATACATTTTTCTTTTCACATAAATCTCATGCACTTTTTTTGTTTTTTTATTTTCTAAACTTTTTAAATATGAGCTCTTGCAACAGCAGAACAACCTCCACTGTGCGTACCGTATCGCATATCGCATCGCCTTTCCGGTAAAAAATAAGCGACAGTTTAAATTAATAGTAGCTCGAAAAGTTAAATATTGGTGGGACAAGTCCATCAACATTTCTTAAAAGATTGCTTACATAAACGCAGAAAAGGTTCCAAAAGTATCGACGACTCTCCTAATACATTTCATGGCATTTTTAAATTCTTTAACAGTATTCCACTACCTTTCATTCTTGTTAACTTTTCCTGCCATAAATTGCGTTAACTTTCAATTGAATTTACAGTGGAAGATCTCGATGGCCACTTCAAAATGTGTACATTTGCTGGCCGAAAATACTCCTTAACCACGTTGGCTGGTTATCAAGATTCTCAAATTCCTTCTTTTTTCCAATATGTTGAAACAAAGTGATTCGTTACGTTAATAAAATCAACGTTATGGTTGAAAGAAAAGTGACCATTTTTATCACAGTTCAGTGAAAAGATAAGCAGCATACAAAGCTTAACTGAACATCAGACTGACATCTGTCTTTTTTAACTGAACTGACAACTGATCGTTTAAAAGTTGCCTTAGAGCTTGAAGAAATTGAAACGGATAATCTTCTCCAGAATTCAAAAATGACATTGTAGGAAAGTTTCAATATTTGACGTTTATCGTTACTCACGGTTGTCCAAGACTGGAATGGTTCAACCCTTCCTCCTCTTTTTATCCACGCTACGAATGCCATTTTGCAAGAGTGGACTTTTGGAATATGAATGAATTTTCTAAAAGTGCATTGAACTCACTATAAAATTACATTGCTACTTTCATTTTGAGGTAAGAACTGCCATAGATCTTAGGTGAATGAAAACTTCAAATAAATTTAAAAAAAACTACTAAAACCACAGCCACCGACGACGATCCTGTTAATGACTACAACCGATTTCGTAAGATCTGCCTTTTCGAATCATTTCTTTCATCGACGTGATGAAATTTATTTAATTTCCTTTTTCTTGTTTTTCAAAAAAACCGAATCACAAAGAAGTGTAGAACAAATTATTTATGGAGTCGTAAACTGGTGAAGATTTTATTACAGAATATAAAAAAAAAAAATCAAAATAAACACAAATTCTTATTTTTCTTTTTGTTCGTCCAATTAATAAAGTTGTTTTTTTTATCTGGCCGCCATGTTGTTTTGATGTGCATTTTTTTTTCTTGTTGAGCTAAAAATAAGGGCTCATGCAAGGGGTGTGAAGAAAAAGCATAAGGGATGCTGCATCAGCAGCCGGTTCCTGCATTCGCGCTTAACATTTGCATACATTTGGTGGAAGAATGTGCCGTGCGTGGATGGAGAAAAAAAAGGGAGAGAAAAAATGGCGTGCAGAAGGGTGGATGGATTCGATGGCTGACTAAAGAAATTGCTAAACGTCAGCTGTGCATTTATTGTCGATGGTTGATGATTTTGTCTAATGGCCGAAGTCGTCGATTAGGTCAGCGGCATAGCGAATTGAGATCACGCTGAGTTCTTGCATTGAAGGATCTCGGAAACTTTTTGGAGAAGCTGAGAAAATCGTCTTTTCAAGGCACATTTGATTAATATCAATGAAAGAAATAGTTTCCTACTTTTACACCTCTGTGCAACCGATTTAAGTTGCATAAGAGACTTAGAAGGTTATGCAAACCATCGCGAATTAATATTTAACCTCTAAAAGAATAACCAAAAAACAGCACACCATAAAGAAGTCAGCACTGCATCTCTGTGGCTATAAAGCAACTGAATGAACTTGTATTTCGCATAAAAAGCCATCTAAACTCCTATGTTCACTTTTTAACCTCATAAAGGCTCAGACAAGACACCACCTCACCGTAGCCGTCGCCTTAAACAACAATAAGAAAACTTTGGCTGTCATAACACAAAATTTTTGCCATAAAACATCCCAAACCATGACAAAGCATTTAACTTTCAAATTGCTACAATAAACAACAACGACGACGAGGACGACTTCGACACAGGGTCCTGTCACAAAATCCTTTGGCAATATTTCCATTATCGAAATCTAATCGCTCCCTCAACGGTTGCGTGTTCACCGTACCGCCGGTATTCAAATTTTCCATCATGCAACGCGGCTGCCCATTTCACGCCACTCACACTTTAGCCCCCCACCCCGGACACTCAGCGACACAGAGAAAAAAAACGAATCCCATTTACAGTCAAATATCTCATTTCAGGACATACGAAGCCATTAAGTCCACACAAGTCCTTTGCCTCGACTCATGTGTAACCGGCAATCAGCTCGCTCTCCACGAAGCCATTAATCAAACAATCTGCTCGAAAGTATCTCGAAAATAAGCAAATTCCCCAAAATCGGATGACAATAAAAAATCACTTCGGCTTACAACTGCCGCTTGCCATTTGTGGGGGGATGGAAACAACTGCCAGCCATATGAAGACATCGAAATGGCGGCGAGGCCACAACACACATCCTTGTTTCACACAAATCCCGATGGCACTCGATTATGTCAATCGAGAGAAGAGTAAAAAACAAACTTTCCGTTCCGTGAGTGGTCATTTAGAGGGGAGTTGGTGAAGAAAAAAAAGGACATACAAAACAAATTCACCTTCAGATTTCCATAAGGATATCATCATCCCTAAGCACTTAGAGAGACCGTGGTGGTGTGACATTTTGGATTGTGTTTCTTTTTTTCTGGTCGAGGCTCTTATCTGTTTGGTGGTCGGGTGGCTTGGTGATTATGGAACAATTTGAAAAAGGACGAATCCCCATATGTAATGGGAACGCAAAAAAAAAACGAAAAGCCTAACGGATGTCATTTATTTCACCGTCCGTGGACGTCGTGTGGGAGAGATGGATGAATAAAAAGGACACCGGTCTGGGTGATGGTTGGAGTTTCTATAATTTCCTTTTTTTGAGTCCTTTGAAGGTGGGGGAAGTGGTTTAGCATGTGATCTGGGCGGTCTCCCACGGCGATTTTGGTGGGTGGAGGGGGTGAAAGTGAACGGGGGCTAGGACACTGGCCTAATGAAATTACTTTTGGATTCTTTACAGAACAGAAATGACTATAATCGAAGTGGGTTGAGTTTTGGGCAGACCCCGATCTACGATGAAAGTTAAAAATTAATGTGACATAGCCGACATTTTTTTGAAATACTCTAGACGATCAGAAGATTCATTGTTAGTTCTTTCAAACAGAGGCAGAGTCAAAAGAAAATGAACACCAATGTTTTGAAGATTCTAAGCCTCACTTAATTCTTTTAGAGTCAAAACTTAAGTCAAAATATATCAACATGGGCTGCAAAGTTGGTAGTAAATTGGCCATGGATGTTCCAGCAGGACAACAATTAGATGAGCACAGCAACGATAAGTAAAATATGGATGCTTTCATGGACAAGAAGGCAAGTGAAAGATCAGCTACCATAATAAGGCCCTAATCATATCAGTAACTTTTGAGAATATTTTAATGGGTAGGTGCGTAAAAGAAAGATTAAAAAAAAAGTCTTCGTGCTGATTTTAGTGTCTGAAATTCTTGCCGAATTGACTAAAAAACTAATGAAATCGCTGCTAAAGCTGCGGCCACGCAATAAACGACTGAGCGACGGGTCTGCGCGATATACCATATACGTCGCTGAACGATTAGTTGCGAAAATTCCATTTTAACAAGTGTTATCAATTGCGAACAACTTGTAGACGAATATATATACAAACGACCACCTTAAAAATGTTATAATTGATTACAGTCGGCGCTGGAAGTTTCCAAACTGTTTTGGCAGTTTTGATCGCAAACACTGTTAAATTTAGTGCCTATCGAATTCTGGCTTCCATTATTTCAATTACCTACACTATTTTTCCATTGTACTGCAGCTGTGGATAAAGCTGACAAGAAGTCCAATTTGCTTTTCAGTGACGTTTTTATTTTTATAATCATTGTGGTCGTCCTGCCATAGAACTACGCAGCTTTGTACAGCTGAGATCAATTTTTCTATATTAATTTTTTCCATTTTCCTATTTCGCCGCTCAGCGACAGATCAAACAGATTAAAACAAATTTGATTTCTGAGCGACAGAGCGATAACGCTCAGTGGCCACTATTTCATATGTTTTTTGCGTCGCTCCGTCGCTCGTTGCTCATTGCGTGGCCGCACCATAAGATGTTTAAAAGCTGTCTTTAAAAAACAGACTTAATGATAATATCAAACTATTGGTCTTGTTTTTAAAGTGTACACTTTTTAAACTCAAGAAAGAAAATTAAATTATTTGTCGTTAGTTTCCTGTTGTTGTAGCTATTGTTTTAATTCATTTTACTTTAGGTTAGGTTAGGTTAGAGTGGTTGGCTGGGGCTCTTTCAGGCCCAATCACACTTAGGTCAGACTAGGCCCATTGTGTTACCACAATACGGAGATCCATTCCGCACCCTAATGGAACCAGTTGGAGCTTCTTACGAAGTCACGTATCTGATTGATGCTGATTTTACTCAGATCGCTCAGACTGTCAAGGAAGTACTTGCCCAGGTGAGTTCTTCTACTAATCGCCAAGACCTCGCATGAATATAAGAGATCTTCATCCTAACAACTTCTGCAGAAGTCATTGGCAGGACTCCAAGTCTGCTCATTTTACTTCACGAAAACAAAAAAAAAATCGGATCAATAGGACTTATTCTTCTTTTGACTGCCATTTAATTTAATTAAAAAACATCCGTTTTTAACCAACTTTGGAGAACATTTTGATCAAAATCCGAAATTGAAAGCTGCAATGCATGCTCCAGACTCTGACCAGATCCTGTAGCTTTTTAGCTACTTATAGAAAGTTCTAAAAAACGTCACAAATCAAATCAAATTGTGGACGTCGCTTGAATGGTTAGTGTGTCGCTGCTTGCGACGTGCTAAGTGCATGGGACTCTTAAGCGAACGTACCCGGGTTCAAATCCAAACCGGAGAAACAACACCACAAGCAATTTTCATGGCCCCACCTCCAGCGAACGACTTTCCTCCAGCGTCCTTATTTACCTCCAGCGAAGCTTTCCGCATTCGCCGTTCGGAACCGGCAATCACCTGTATACCGTGCACAACACAGTGGAGGCTCGAAAAAGCTAGGTTCTGGCCCTGTACGAGCTGATTATAAATCTTTTTGAGTCTTTCAACAAAAATTGAGCTCCTAGTGCTCAGGCTTTGACAGCAGATAAATCAGAAAGTGCGATCATTAAAATAGCACCTTAATTTGGAGTGTCGTGCTTTTACAAATCCTTCAGATTCAGGGAAAATTGTTTAGCGATTCTTTTGTGAATTGAAAATGACTAAGGTCCCTAGAGGAGTGAAGAAATTAATCCAAGTAGCCTTTTATCAAATTTTTACGGAAGGTCTGTGTATAGAAGGCTCTAATCTACGTTCCTATACATTGAACTCAATTGGAAAACGCTTTCTGAATAAACAGTCTTCTCTTAGAGAAATTCAATTCAAATGTTGTTAACAACACTCTAGTTCACCAACGAATTTCTGTGAAAAGTATAATTTTTGATGACTCTGTATGAGGAAACTGCTGCCGGCGGCTTTTAAACAGCTCTCACGTCATTTGCTTACTATTTCAAGAAGAAATAGTCAATCAGACCCTGAAATAGCTCCTACAGAGCTCATTATTTTCGAGCGAATGTTTAACGAATTTTAGTCCAATTTCTCAAGTTCTATCATCATTATCCCATATCTTTGTGCTTAAGCCTCTAAACTTAATCCAGACGCTCTAAAGAGTTCGTGAAACATGTTTCATCTTCCAACTGATTGCTGAAGCTACCTCTGCCCGTCTTCTGAAGAAAAAATCCCTCCACACAAGCCCTTCTGCGATTGAGTAACCTCTGCCGAAGAATTCATCAAAACCCACCCAAGAGAACAGATCCCTAAACGTCGTGGTCAACGGACACGACCCTGTCCACTGTCCGGAGAATCAACGGCGTTATCACATCCCATTGCGAGAGAGTGCCATCCGGTTGCCATTAGGAATTCTGTCATTCCCTCCATTTCTGTTCATCTTCTCCCCCTTTTCTTTTTTGCGAATCTCAAGTGGAATCCCCGTCCTCGACTTTTATGAAAAAGGCAGAGGCAACCCTTAAAAAAACGAAAAAGCTCCATCTCGAAGAAAACACAAATTTGATCCTTCCCTTATGCTAATGCGGTTGATTCTCAAGTGTTCCGTCCCCATTGGTGCGTCATCATGTGTGTGTTTGTGGGATGTGTGTGTGTAGTTTGAACAATGGGAAAGGGTGGGCGAAAGGATGGCTCGGGCCGGCCTTCTTTTTTTTAAAAAAAAAAAAGCACGAGTACAGGACTGGGGTTAAGAAACCGCTTGTTATTCCATCCCAGAATGCAGATGAGAGTAGAGGGTACGGGATGTTTGTTTTAGCGCGTGTGTGGAGCGACGCGACGCGGTGCGGCGCGCACGTGTGGGTGGGGCGCAGAGACCAGGCACGTTCTCCTTTTTTGGGTCCCCCTTTAGCTGTCAGTTGGTTTATGGTTTCTTTTTTTATGGGGGGAGATAAAAAAGAAACAGAAAAAAAAATGAAACCAACGGAAGAACATTTTTTATTTATTTTTTTCTCCTTCTGAATTTTCCACTCATGAGCATAAATTTTCCATCTGAAGGGTGGCAGATCGTATGTTATACGTTTTTGGTTCTTTTATTTGGTCTTCCTCTGGTGGGGTGGTGTTGCTTCTTGATATCTAAATTTACATATCTCTCGCATACACACACACGGGCCAAGGCGGCAGCATGGCAGGAGGACTCCCCCTTTGAGTGCGCATTTTTCTCGTTGTCAGCTTCTGTCTATCTGGGAGGGTGGGGGTTTCTCGGCTCCGGCTGCTCTTCTGAATCAGAAATCGGATGCGATTGGGTTGTCGTGGAGCGATTGAGGGGTGGAGAGGACCATTGGTGAGTCTATTTTTGGCGGAACGTTCTTTCGTGGTCGTCGTGTGCAGGTTAATGTCTCGGGATTCCTTCGCCAGGAGAGTGAAGTATCTCTCTGCGCTGACCTTTTGATGTGTCACTCCCTGCATGCAGATAAGTGTGTGCTTCTTCGAATTTGATTGTCGCAAATGATTTTGGAATTTGTCGTTTTGTTTTTTCTTGTTCGTTTGTCAGAAATTTATTCGGGTAAATTGCTGAACTTTCAGAGAATCGGGAGTCGCTTATCAAGCAGGGACAAGTGTCCATTAGGTGACTCCGAGGGTCAGGGAGAGACAAGAGCGTATTGGTGTGACATGTTTATGGGGCTCTGTTTGATGTGAGGCCGACAGAAATTGTTTTCGATAATTGAAGCGGCTGAGGATGCGTATGGACAAATAGAAACGTCAAAATAAATGTCAATTTATGATTGATAAACAGAAGGAGGAGGGGAGTGGGGTGCGTGTCAGTCACAGAGGTATGCGAAGAGGCGAGAGTGACAAATGGCAGATGTAGTTGCTAAGCTGTCAGATCAGGAGGTCAAAATTCCTTCAAAGTCCTGTGCAGAATAAGGGAGAATAAAACGGAGTCTAGAGTAGATAAATGCGAGCTGTGTCTGTGCACAAAGCTAAGAGTTGTTTGGTGGAAAACATCACTTCAACGGAATGAACTGAATGAACCCATGTTTGTAAAAATTTTTTCTTAGGCCAACCATCCAGCATGCGTACAAAACCTAAAAAGAGTCTAGCTCCGATTCCAATCCATCTTTAGAAGTAACATGTAGTCTTAGAATATGAGTTTTTGAGCAGGAATTTTTAAGCTTATGCGGTTGAACTTGACTGCATCCACTAGCCCTAGTCAAATTAGACGCACTGTTTTAACTTTTAACGCTACAGAAACAAAGTTTTCCTTATTAAATGTATTCTATTTTTTTTTAGATATGTTTGCGTGCATAATGATAATTGAATTTAACATTTTACAGTACGTTTAATCCACCATATTGGTCAGCGACTGTAAAGCATAGCCTCAGAACGTAGTATTGGACTGCTAGAGCGTCCTTATTTACCTCAGAAAAAAGATTCAGGTAGTTTGAATGTATTAAAGGTATCCAAGCGACGAAATCTGGACAAATTTTGATTAGTAGATTGTAAATAAGTTTCAAAAAGGGAGGAGTTTTTAATATGATTTAAATTCGATTTAAATCATAGATTGTTATGACACTCACATAGATTTCTCGCTCAAGATCTTGATAGAAACAACCATACTTCTGCGTAATAAAATGAGTCGCTTTACATTTGATAAACATAGGAAAATATTGAAAACTTATTGACAAAGTGGGTGCTGTGTAGCCCAAACAGTGCGTTTTTTAAACAGAAGTTTTGACCGAAATGAAACACCCATCGCTCCTGCTGTATACAAGTTTGTGGAGAAAGAAAGCACCATCACATTTTTCGTAACGCTCTCATTTCATATATTATAAATCAGTTTATCTCCAACGCGCGTAATGAAACTGATTGATTTATCTCATTGACCCAATTCACCCGCCAAACTCAGTACTCTCTTATCTCGTCATTTCATTAGAAACTCAACCAACAACCACCCATTTAAGACTTCTTCCATACTCTCAAACCAAAAAGGACATCATTGTCATTCGTTCACTCTGCGAATCACCCGAACACTTCTCAGTAACATCCCCGATAATAAACAAAATGTTGCATAACACCGTCATGCAACAATGCGCACCCCTAAATCTTTCAAAACTGCAACTGACCAAAACCGATTGTCGTCCTGCTGACCTTCTTCGGTGGCAGTTGTCCTTGGCTCTGCTCTGCCAGAGCAAAAATTCCCTTTACAATTTGCAAATTAGAAACTAGAGCGCGCATCCCTGCCAACAATGGGAGGTCCTTCCAGGGAAGCAAATCAATTTTTACAATACCCTTCGACTGTTGCATAATTTTCGTACTGCATGTTTTTGTTTCTTTCTTTTTTTGCAAACAAACGCAACTGTACTGCCTTTTTTCGGTCAGTTTTACCGCCAAAAAGTTACGAGTCAGTCTGATTCTTTTGGTGGAACTACTTAGCTCCTCTGATTTCCTTTACGAGCCTTCTCAACACTGGACTAATGATTCCTATCTTGTGTATTTTTTGTCATCAAATGGAAATGTACCCAATCTTTGTACTTCAACCAATTTTCCAGCCAGAAATTTTAGCCTCCGTCTGATCCTTTAGACGAACCACTTAACCCTTCTCCTATGACATCCTTTTAAGAATTAGTCACTCGACAGCGAATTGTATTCCAATCCGAAGACAGGTTTACAACGAAAAAGAATCATTAGGATTGTGATTTTTCCCTTCTTCCTTAAGCCCTCGAGAAAAAAGGCTCTCAGAACCCGTCTTATAGTTACCTTCAACCCTACAGGTACCCGAGGCAAGTGAAAGGATAACAAAAAGCAATTAAAGAGTTCGTCAAATTAAATTAATGATCCTTCGTTCTTTCAGACTTCGTCCAGAGTGTATCCAAAACAAAGGTAGAGAAAAGGATTTCCTCGTAGGAGTCTCTGAGGAGTCAAAGAGTTGTGTGGGTGTGTGGAGGGATTTCATCCTCTTGACCATTAAGGCTAATTACTGTTTTTCCAAGCAAGCGTGGATTTACGGAGTCCTGGGACGCAAAGGAGCATGAATTATAATCCCTGCTGGTGGATTTTCCATTTTCCTGACTGAGATTACTCCGCCGATGTGTGTGTTGGTTTTTTTTTTGAAAACATTTAAAGGATTAAATTACATCGAAGAAGAAAGGATAGAATTGCAAAAGGGCCAGACCACACACATGCAGAAGACTTTGGGTGATCCTTGGGAATTTGATCAGCCATGGACAAGTGTGGTGGAAAATACGTGTCTGGTGCCTGAAAGGGTTGCAGAAAAAGGATTCTGAACGTGGGTTTGGCCCTGTAGGTGAAGGGGCACTGTTAGTGGGATGCATTTTGAAATTTGCGTGCCTGAACTTCGTGATGGAACAGGTTTGTGATGTTAAAGTCTGATGAGGGTTTCTTTGTTTTTGTACATACTTACAGAATGTATGAACAAAGTTGTTCTATTGAGCGAGGCCGAGAAAACTAAAAATTGGAAGAAAACAAAGAAAATATGTTAGTGGAACTCTGTGGAAAGTTAACTTTTGCAGAAAATGCAAACTTGCGTGTATAATCGCTTTAGATTTGAATATCTCCCAGTCTGTAGGGTCTCTCGTACATTTCTTTTAAAATAATCTTTTGGCTCATAAATTCGTAGACCATGTTTATTTCATTTTCAGAAACGGAAAATAACCTAAAATAGGGCGGTAAAATAAAATCCGTTTTTTTCTAGTTTCTTAAGTTGAGTTAGGAAAAGATGGGGGTAAATCAATCAATAAATCTAAGATTTTCTTACCATCGACTTACTGGGAAGCGAATTAAATGAAACGTGCTAAGACAATTTTACCCAGGATCAAAATATTGTAACAGGTGGCTGAATTTAGGGCTATGCTTGCCGCATTCTCTCAACTTAGACATTATTGAATGAAGCTTGAAGCAATGGAGTGGCCTGGCATAGTTAGACGCCAATTAAAAATGTGTACACTTTGTTCTCAAATAAGTTTTTGTGTAAACCAGCCAAGGTTTTCACTACACACATTCCTGAGCCGACTTGTTTGTTGCGCCACAATTTTTTTGATAAACATGCATAAGTCTAGTCAGTAGTATCGTTAAAAAAAAAAAATCTACGCATCCTTGAAGATACTCAGTGGGCTGTCAAAGCAAAAAAAAAGATGGAGATGCTTTTGACAAAGAACTGCCTATACAAACCGGAATTGAACATAAGACATGGCTAGACTTTTTTGCCTATACAATCTAGTCCAAATTGTTTTCCTATCAGGTCAACCAGATGCTAAAATCTAATAACCAGAAATTAGTCAAAGAGAGATATTCAACCTCATCGTGTCTTTTTCTTTCCCCCAGATTTTCTTTCATAGATTTTAATTGTTTTGGTGACAACGTCATTCCCTAACTGCCAAGCCCTATACAATTCTTCTTATTTCTACTAATTTTGAAAATACGACATTTTACGTTTTTGTTTATGTTTGTTTTTGGAATCTATGACGTTATTTTGAATGCTAACTAAAAAATAATTTTCACTTCGAAAAAATTCCACCATAAATATTGCCGAAGCAAACTTATTAAGCTCCCTTCAGCTAGAAAACAAATCGGATTGGAATCAATGAAAAGTGTATTGAAAAGATAAATATTTATACAGTAAACTCCCGATAATTTGAATTTCATAGGACCAGGAAAAAACTTGAAATTACAGAGGTCTTAGAAAAAAATATTGGTCACGTACGCATTTCAACTAACGGTTGTAAAAGAAAAAGAAGCAAACTTGAATTCGAATTATAGAGGTGAACAAGCTATCAATTTCGAATTATAGAGGTTTTCATGCTGTTTTGCACAAAAACAAATTCTTATAAATGAACGGACCGAACTGCATAGATTATCTTCGATTGACAGAGATTTTTTTCAAGAAACTGTGAGAATGGTTCGATTAATAGAGGTTTTCGAATTCAAGAAGTTCGAATTATCGAGAGTTTACTGTATTGTTATAATTATGATTATATAGCATGCTCCTTTTCATTTGAATAATAAATTTAATTTGAACAAATACAAAAAAATAGGTAGGTAGGTAGGTAGGTTGTGTGGTGAGCTACGCAAGGCAGCCAGGCACTTAGGCCAGATGAGGCCCATTGTGATACCACATGGAGCGGATGCAAAAGCATCCCACTACTCTGGAAACCAATTGGAGCTGTTAATATAGCGGAGGATACGGCTTATGCTGGTGTCAGCAAGTTCACCGAGATTGTTTAGAAAGTAGTAGCCGAGATGCCTCTTTCTACGGTTCGCGAGGGCGCTGCAGGTTCCTAAAAGGTGGAGCGAGGTTTCTTCCTCTTCTTCGTCTCTGTAGCTTCTGCAGAAGTCGTTGGCCGGGAGGCCTAGTCGGGTGGCATGTTTGCCAAAAGTGGAGTGCCCAGTTATGACACTGATCAGGTTCCTAACCTGAATTCTGCTGAGTCTTAGGAGACTAAGTGAGCATTCAGGATCTAGCCTAGGCCAGATTTCCCTGGTGACGCGACAAGTAGTACCATTCGACCACTCAAGATTGGTTGCCGCAATGGTCTTGGATTTGATGTGGAGGAGCGCGGTAGCAAGAGGTGCGCAGAGACCGACCTTATCCGGTTGGATGGCTTCACTGGTTCCGCGTTTGGCAAGATCATCGGCCAGGCAGTTCCCCGAGATGTCACAGTGTTCCGGCACCCACATGAGGTGAATGTTAAACTGGTCTGCCATCTCGTCAAGAGATTTGCGGCAGTTAAGAGCTGTTTTACACAATACAAAAAATAAATATTAAACAAATTCAATAAGGCTGTAAAATATCTAAAATAGAATGCGTTTAAGCAGCAAAACATTTTGAATTGGAAAATAAAAACGCTTGTTATATTGGCGTTGTAATTTTAAAAGTATGCTTGGAGCATGCTTCGTAGGGCTCGAGACGTAAAAGGATTCCAAAAAGAATAAACAATCAGTAGACAATTTGTGGATAGGTTGGAAATATGGGTGGTGTAAATCGCTGGTACTTCATGTTTCTCAGTCCCATTTGGTATGACATTTAGTGAAGTCGATGGTTATAGGTCTCATCACAGGCAAACATTAGATATGCCAGTATCACGGGGGACTAGGTTTGGGGCCCAATAATAGAAAAATCATAAGAGTATACAAGGAAACCAAGAAAATCTCTGAAATTGCAATGTTTATGGTATAAATGCTCGAAAACACGAACTTTGAGGTCAAATTCTGAAGCAAAGACCATTACTTTAGAAGAAATTTTGGTATTTTAAAATCAGGTGACATGTTCACATTTTATAAAATTTTGCTACACGGTGTTATTAAAAATAACATATTAATAATATTATGTCTTAAGTCTTATGAGAAGAAGATCTGAAGAATATTCTTCTCTTCCACGAATTTTTAAATGTAAGATACACAATTTGCATTTTAAAACCACAGCAATCATTAATATTTATTGACATAAAAATTAACAAGTTTTTAGAAACTCAATAATGGGAAACAAAATAAAACAAAAAAATTGCGTTAAGTTTTCCAAAGACAGTTGCGATGAACTCCTAATTTTGGTGTGATTCCAGTACATGGCGAAGTTATAGTTCGGTAGTTTCCACCAGCTTTGGACTTAAATAATATTATAATAATACTTCTGCTTAATAATGACATCTTTAAATATTTCACATAGTTTTGCTGTCCACATTACACCCATACTGATTCGAAACTGTTCTATTATTGGATTTTCTATTAATTTTATGGGTGTCCCATTATTACTGTGAGCGACTGTAGCTGTTAGAAATTTGTTTGCATAACAATGGTTGAATAAATAAGCTTGCGTTGCTAATGTCAATCAGTCAATTTAGAAAACCGAAAAATTATCTGTAGCTATTTTTTCAAAACGTTTAAGTCACACGCAGGCAGCGACTTTCCATAGCTCTCTGTAAAAGTGCAAATCTTAGCGGTTATGAAATCATTTTCAAGACACATTCCTCTCCATTGAAGATTCTCTGGTGACCCCACAACCGAGTCCCGCTACCTACTAATTCACCTTTAATCACTTCCATCATAGGGTTATCAACATCGAGTTAGTTTAATCACCAGCTCATCCATTCTCCGGCAGCATGTTTCCGAGTAATTGAAAAACAATTATCCACAAACACGCAGAAGGGGTAGCCAAAGACAAAAACAAGGAAAAAAGGGTTCCCTAATTCGAGTCCAAGCTGTCAGTTGATCCGCTCGGCTCTCCCTCTCACTAGTCGTTAAGATTCTATTAAAGTTGTCAGTTTGTTTGGAAATTAGTGAACATGATTGTAATGGCGGCGCTGGTCGGTGAAATGACCACAGTTGGTGCGGCACCACTGGCCAACTGACACTTGAAGACCCACATGGGAAAAATTAAAAATGTGAAATATGAACTATTTTCAAGGGTAACCCGTTTTTAATGACCAATCATGCACCAAATGGTGACCCTTTCTTTTTTGTGAAAACTGAGAACTGGGCAAAGGGTTCTCGGACATGTTCTGAGAATGTTGTGGATGGGGTTAGTCGTGGTGGGTCGTTTGAAGTGGATTTTGACGTCTTGGGAAATTTTGAAGAAGTGTGGATCTGGAGTTAGGAAGGATCTAATAGTGACAGACTGCTCTCTTTGACTGAAACCAGGATTACTCGGTCTGGACATAAGTGGGACATGTTAAGTACGGCACTCAGTGGCAGAAAAAGGACTGGCGTTAAGGTAGCACAAGAACATGCGTGAGTCCTGCATTTTTCCAATGTTTAAGTATTTCTAACGACCGTTGAGGTAATGTCTCAGAATATACTGTTTCTTTTTAGATCAATAAATAAACATATACAGACAAAATATATAAGGTCCTGGAAGTCCTCGTCCCAGAACAATGTGTGCGTGTACGACGTAGATTTCATCATATGCTAACTTTAAAATGGTCGTTGTTCTTGTTAGGAGTCTTAAATAGAAAAAAGACCTTAAACTCCTTTAATGTTATCACAACTATTCATTCTTTTATATGTAAAAATGGACAACGACTCTCATCTTTTTGTCCACGTAAATGGAGCAAGGGCTTGGGTGAGTTCATAAAAGCGGCAATATCGCAAAGAATTCCGTTCATAACTTCTTTGCAGGACTGCAGCAGTGCTTCAAGCATTTCGTTCATAATTGCTTTGCGGGACTGCCGAAGTGTTGCTTTTACGAGCTCACCCTATATCTTTGCCATTTGCTCTTGCCCCGGCATCTTTGACAAATCTCTTTCTTAGGTTCGAACTTCGTGCAACGAACGGAGTTGCGAAATGAAATCGACTGCTCATGCTTGAAAAAATAATTTCTGCAGCTCACTGTTTTGTGCTTTGAATGCGATCCTGTCAGGAAGGCGACCGCTCGGCAGGCCCAGGATGAGATGGCTGGACCAAGTTCATAATCTCGCCTGGTTACGCTTTGGCATGCCTCCGGATGAGTTAGAGTCGGCGGCGGAGGAACGGGTTGGCTGGAGATCTCTTCTGCGTGCACTGCCCGCGCCACCCAGTTAGAAAAATACACGGTCAAAGAAGATGTATGCTCACTGTTTTTGTAGATATGACATTTTCACTCAACTACAACCACTTTTGACAGCTCGTTTCACGATTCACACATTCACGAACAGCTGCTGCCCTTCAAAAACCCCCGTCTAGTCATTCTAAACCACTGACACATTTTTCTCTGCCCTCCATCTGACTGCTGGTGTCACTCTTTCAAAATTCTGAACAAATATTTGAAGTTAACAGCGGTTCAAGTTCATCACACGTGCATCAGACACCCATGCCATAACAACAGACTTCACTTGACTTTCAATAGCTCGGGTAGAGCTCTACCCGAGTTTCGGTATAAAACACCGAGCCCCAGAATAGTTCTGCATCAGAAAAGCACTCCGATTCCAGTCAACATGTTCTCAGTTTTCAATTTGTTGCTCCTCGTCGTAGCAATCGTTTTTGTGGTCCAACAAATGGACGTCGAAGCCCTTACCTTCACCCAACGATACAACTTGCTGCGGATGAGGCTCTGTCTGATGAATTCGTCTTACTGCGGATACCTGAGCACTGGAAAGTAGAATGGAAGCGAATAGTTCAAGCAGACCTTACGATTAATAAAATTCAAATCAATCTATTTTTTAATGGTTTATTTTTAAAACATTATTTCAATTTGTAGTCCAAAAACCTAAGCAAAACTCAAAAAATGATGTAAGCTTAACGGCGTGTTAAAAACTGAAGCTTTGAACAGAACATAAAATTTAGAATCAAAATTCTTGTTAAGGCTATGTGGTAGATACAAGTGGGGACACGCAAAAAAGCAGTGCCACTTCTTAGTATCTGATTAAAAGGAAAACCTAAAAAGTCGTAGATTTAGAACCGAAAGAAAAGCTCAGATGCGAAAAAATTTATCATCAATTGGGCGTCTTTAGGAGAAACTTTTAGAATCTTAAATACAAATTCTGTACGGATCATTGTATAAAACTTTTCGTCCTGTGCCATCTTTAATATGCTGGCTTAACCAAGTTCACTGCCTTACTTTCTTCCCCGGCGTTTGACAATAGAAATAGTTTTAGAATCACAATTTAGAATCAGAATCAGTTTAGTCATGCAAGACTATGACTAAAATCTTTCACATCTCATATCACGAAAGAGTCTTAGTATTAAAAACGTAAAAAAACGAACAATCACACTTATTTCGAAAGGCTTTCTGTCTAAAATGAGAAGTGAAGTGTCAATTCTGCCTTAAGTGCCAAGGGAAAGTGCATAGTGATTATGTCTTTCTATTAGCACCTTCGTCTTATTGGATGACTCAGATAGATTCCATAAATTTTGTTTAACTTTAATTTTGTTCGAAGTTGTCGTTCGATTATATTATATTTCTATGCAACAAATCTATCGAGTCTGGCCATAACAGCATACGTAATTTTTTTTCGAAAATGAGTTAAGTAAGTTGAGTTAAGTATGCAGAACTATTGAAAAAAATC
Source organism: Syritta pipiens (assembly GCA_905187475.1). Taxonomy (NCBI): domain Eukaryota; kingdom Metazoa; phylum Arthropoda; class Insecta; order Diptera; family Syrphidae; genus Syritta; species Syritta pipiens. The sequence goes on along the minus strand of LR994571.1, from coordinate 66,639,760 downwards.
AATTTTCGTTTGGTCCTAACAGTATAACTCTAAGTAAATTGATTGAAAAGATATTCAATGTTCCTGGATTTGGAGGATTTTTTCTAACTTCAAATGCACTTAAGGGACTTATAAAGTTTGACTTGAAATCACACACGTCTATAACTCGAATAGTGACAGTCTGAAGCTGCTTCTAATTTTTGTTGCCCTTCATTCACCTTCGGTAACGATGCTTTCTGTGCATTGTGCCCCATGACTACCGATTGGGCCAAATATAAGTTTCTTTTTAAAAATGCAATAAAATGAGCAAAATATATTTTTTTTTCATGTATTGTGGCTTTATTAGCAAGAGCAATCATTCCCATTGATTATGCAATACAAGAACATTCAAGTGGCTGCTTCTGTTGGCTTCGCAATAGAACATTCTGTCACTCCGATTTGCGAAGACCTTGTTGACGGTTTCGGGCTGTATCTCAAAATTTGCTTGAACGATATTAGTCTTAGTTGTTTGAATCATTCCGATTGTTGGCATGACATCGGTTCCTCAAAGTTCCCCACAAAGTTTAAGGGATCAAATCGCAGCTCCGAGGCGGCTAATTGTCTTCGTCAAGATTGCTAGTTCCAAGATTTCTTTCCAAAGATTGCACTGTTTGGGCTACACGGGACTCACTTTGGGAATAAGTTTTTAATATTTCCCACGGTTGTTTAAGCGCAGAGTGACTTACTTCATTCCACAGATTTGAAAAACAGTTGTCAGTGTTAAGATAACATATGATTTAAAACGACGAGACTAGATGGCCCTTTTCATTTATTAATCATATAAAAAATTTCTTTCTGATCTGTAAAATTGACATCAATGAGACTTCGAGATAATTAAACAAATGCTTCATCAGTATCTTAATCACCAGTCTAAAACGAGGTTTGACGTTATGTGTCGTCTGCGACTTATTGATGCGTCAACTAAGCAGAGTTGCCTCCTTTATGAATTGCCTGTAAAAATATCTTTCTGTTAGTCACATGGCTGATTAGTAGGAACAACATCTAACTGGTGAGAAGTAAAACGTTCTGGCCATTTCTTTCCCTCTTCGCTACCGATTGTCTCTTGTTGGGCAGCCAAACGAATCCATCACCCATAAACCACACCAACATCACTAGAGACCGAAGAATTTCCACCGAATCCAAATCCCGCCTCCGAAACAAAAGTATCCGACTCATAAAGAGTACAAAGCGGTTGCCGTCATCGGGACATTCTGCCACTACCACTGCTACAGTTAAGTCTCGTATCTGGCCCAAGACTGGTAGATTAAACAAAACAATGTGACATTTCCGAAAATCCACACCGAATCCTTTCTAATATCACGTTCATCCTCTGTCGCCATCCGAGAACATCCAAAAACACCCGAAACAGGTATGTCACGCCATAACAATATCATTAATCCTTCCACCTCTGTCGAGGCCGTGTTTGCCGCACACACCAAGCTTGCCCTTTCCGTCAGCGTCACTTTTATGATTCGCCGGGTCGAAACAAAGCCGATCTCTGGCACCCCCTCTTCGGACTGGTCAACAGAACAAAAAAAAAAAAAAACAGTAAAACAGTAGTAAATCGTTTAATCTGTCCGTTTTGTCGGTCGGTGTCGGAATGTGAAAGCGGGGTGCGAACAGCGAATTCACTCTACGCGTTGTAATGGCGCAAAAGGATTCAAACCAGAGCTCTGGTTATGTCCTTGATATTTTTTTATGGTAATTTCTCCGTCTCCGGGGCGTGTGTTGGCGTTTGTTCCTTCGTTCGTTCGTTCATTAACTCGGCCGCCTTGGCCGGTCATTAAAACGAATTCAGCGGATTACTTTTAAATAAGAATTAAGCATTCAGAGGGCGACACATACGGCCGCGTATATGAGAGTTATGACTTCATTAACTTTAACCACGGAGATTATGCAAGGACAGAAGTTTAATTTTCCTTTTTGCTTGTGGTGGTGAATGCCCGATTTCGGGGTTTTATTAGGGGCTGTAAATTAATCATTGCGCTTTGATCCGGTTTTTGTTGGGCAGCGACATATAATGGTGGCGTTAAAGTAGCCCGGGTGTGGGCAATGTGCCATTAAAGGGTTCCTGGTTTGGTTGGGTTTGGGAAGGGTGTGTCTCCTTTCTCTTAAAGTAAAACATCAAAAAATAGTTGAATTCGAATTTTATTAATCGTAAAGTCGTCTCTTTGAACTTTTTGCTTCCATTCTACTTTCCAGTGCTCAGGTATCCGCAGTAAGACGAGTTCATCAGACAGAGCCTCATCCGCAGCAAGTTGTATCGTTGGGTGAAGGTAAGGGCTTCGACGTCCATTTGTTGGACCACAAAAACGATTGCTACGACGAGGAGCAACAAATTGAAGACTGAGAACATGTTGACTGGAATCGGAGTGTTTTTCTGATGCAGAACTATTCTGGGACTCGGCGTTTTATACCGAAACTCGGGTAGAGTTGTTGAAGGTCAAGTGAAGTCTCTTGTTAATGGCATGGGTGTCTGATGCACGTGTGACGAACTTGAACCGCTGTTAACTTCAAATATTTGTTCAGAATTTTGAAAGAGTGACGCCAGTAGTCAGATGGAGGGCACAGGAATATGTGTCAGTGGCTGAGAGTAACTAGACGGGGGCTTTTGAAGGGCAGCAGCTGTTCGTTGATTTGTGGAGTGTGATGTGATCTTGCAAATCTGTCTGTTTCGCTATTCTTTTGGAATTTGTGTGACAAAAAAATTGATTTTCTTATTTTTCAACCAAATCTCACAGATCAAAGTTACAAAGTTAGTTAATTTTACATATCATATCCACATTTATGAGCAAGGAACAAGTTGGCGGAAAAGATTCTTAACAGTCTAAGTACAATTACATGATTTTGTTTTTATAGTTTACATCAATGAATGTGGAATCATCACAATTATGTTGTAGGAACATAAAAATACCCATAAGCAGTTACCGCGTGCGATTTTAGTAGTCTTCAAAAGTATATTTCAAGTTTAATATCAGTCTGTCTTGTCTTCTTTTAACGAGACTTAAATGCTTCGTACCATAGACTCAGAGGCTTTAGGCAAAGACTAAAAAAAACCTTTTTTGAAATGAAAGAACGGAAATTCGTGATTGCCTGTCGGACGATAGTTGGACTTGTCTGAAAAGGGGATTTAGAATACGCGATCACCACCACTTTGCGGAAAATAAAAAAGAAAAAAAACGAGAGAAATCTTTTTGTTTACTGTGCGGGTTTCAACAAGAGTGCAAATTACATAGTTTTAGCTAATTAGAACAATTGATTTGCAAATTTGACGTTTAACAAATGTTGCGAAAATATAAGGTGTCATATGTAATGTTTCTAATTAATTCATAATTCATAACTCACATAATTCAACCGTTATAAAATTTATTCAATCTTTTTATTTGTCGAACATGTCTCTAAACGCGAACAGAGTAGAGATGTGTCATGATTTGTTAATTGACACCCGCCAAGTCTAGAACCTACATCAATCCAATTCATAAATGAAATAGAGTCAGCTAATGATTGACACTCATTGGCGTTTCACAATTCTTGTCGAAGATGTTTTCCACATGTCTTTTGAAAAAGCACAGAGCAATGAAAGGAGTCGACAAAGACCTCCAATCGCGTTATTAGGCATGTAGAAAAGGTTTTAAATCCGTCAAAGCGGAACCCTTTCTCCGATTCGCACCACAAACTCTCACCCAACAAGCGCTCGAAGTCCTCAAAAATTCCGTGTACCTAATTCAAGCACTCAAGGACTTTAGTTCACTCACTCGCCTCCTTAGACCACCACCGAAAAACAAACACCACACTGCAGGATCCCGTCGTCTCCCCTCTTTTTCTTACATACAGCCATTTCGAATCAGCAAAGGACTCCATGGCGTGCTCTGAGAAAGTCAAATCCTTTTAATTTCCCCTGAATAGCGATAACCAATAAAATAAAAATAAATAAACAAGAAAAGCGATCCTGCGGATGTTTTCAATCCAAATGATGAGACTACCACTCTCAAGGACCAAACATCGTACCTGCCCCTTTGCCCCTCTCGGCGCAGTTAAAACGCACAAACTTTAACGTTGGGCGTGCCAGGAATGCGAACTTAAAGGATTCGAATTAACCAACCGAGCGAAATCGCCTCTGTATGAGTGTGTTTGTGTGGTTATCCCTTCCGGACCGACTACCGACTGGACTCCTTTTCCTGTCTCGCGGCCCATTCTCGTTCTCGGCCTCGCCTCCGTTCGAGGTCCCTTTTGTTGGCTTTTATACCCTTTTTTATGGTCGAATGAATTTTTATTTACGTCGTTAAGGGTTATTCAGCGATTAAGTTTGATGGAGAGCAATTATGCAGACGCAGGAAAAGAAAAAGGAGAAGAAGAAAGAAAGAAAGCAAGAGAGAGAGAGAGAGGGATCGAGAAATACAGCGCGGGGTGGGCAAAGGGTTGATAAATGTGCGCCCTGGGGAGGGAGAAGCCGCACAAGAAAATTTGATCGTCATTCGATTGGAAGTTGTAATGAGACCGAAGCCGCACGAAGAGCCTCTCCACGTGAGTGTGTGCGGTGTGATTGAGAGCGGAATGCTTCGCTGAACGTTTTATTGCGGTTAAGCTGGTGGGAATTGGAAATTACGAATGAGGTGAATGTGTTGAATTTTACTTTTGTTTTAACACCATGTCATCACGATTGTGGGAATGAATCGTTGTTGTATGTAGTGTAGACTTTAATGGGCCGCAACAGCCATTTAAGGCGGTTTAGCTGGCTATTAAGATAAGGTCAAGCACGCTTAGGCATCTTGGTCGAGTTTGAGGAATTTTGAACGTGTTTGCGCATGAGTTAAGGTGAGGTTTGAAAACGGGTGTTTGAGAAGAGATTGAAATTGGAAATCCTTCTGTGTGTATGTGTGCTAAAAAATATTACTAAGAGAACGTTTAAATCGAAAAAGCCTTAGTTTCGTTCGATGAACCCAGCAAAAGTGTTAATGAAAACATATGGAAAAAATTTTAGGTTATGGCTTAATTTTGCAGAAACAAAGCAAAACTGTTTGTTAAATTCAATAGAGTACAAATAAGAGAATGCTTTCTAATACAAATTTAGTTCGGCAAAATCTTTTATTAATACACTTTTTTAGCCTAAGTGTTGGACAAGCAAGGGCATCAAGACATTTGCGCGGAAGACTGTAATTAAACAATTTTTCGTTTTTGTTCATCTGAGGCTTTTTCTTTTTTATTTAAATAGCTTGTGTTCGAAAGCGTCTGTAAGCTGCACCTTTCTCTGCAATCAGGTTTTATTCCAATTAACTTTTTGACTCTTAAAACGAAGACATATTTCTGCGCTAGGTACATACGTTCACATGCCCTTAAATGTCACTAAAACGTAAAGCCCTTCTCCTCGACCATGAAAATCCCTACCTACGACGATGTAAAACCTTTTCACGGCAATCTCTCATTGATCCTCTGCAACCTTCCTTCGACTTCGATTCCACTCGCAATCTATTAATTTTCCTAAGGACATGTGAACACGAACAAACTTTTTCATTTAAAATTTCTTTCTCCCGCCCGCAACAGCCGTGAGTGTCGTCCCTCTCTCCCATCTAGGACGAGACTTTCCACAGAAAAACCATTCTTGTTCCCTTCTACGTCACTCTCACACCACGAGAAAGAAATGAAAATAAAAACGAATGTCAGATAAACTTCTTGCCAAAATTGAGTGTCCTTTGAGAGGTTCCACATTTTAAGTTTGTGCACCACTGCCAGAACTTTTGAAACTACGTGGGCGTGTGTGTAATGAGAGAGAGCGAGAGAAAAAGGTCCTTTGATGAATGATCTCATGAGAGCAAAGTTAATATTTTCACTTTTTGCTTTTTTGGGGTAACAAGGACACACACACACACGTGCCATGAAGTGTGTGTTGACAAGAGACGATCTCGTGGAAGAAGCCCTTCGTCCTTGGCGGGCATGAATATCGTCAAATTATGATCTACATTGGAAATGGAAGATGTAAATCTTTCAATTACCCACGCCAAACTCCAGGGATTTATAGATATAAGCCCCTTATCAAGGGAGGGTGGCATCGCATCGCCTCCACCCACCCTTAAAGTAGCCATCAATTATCAAATTTCTTATGTCTTTTGATTTTTGAAATTCTTGTTTTTTCGTCCTGTCTCGGTGTGTCCTTTAATCATTATTTGTTAAATGAAAACAACACCAACATCAGAGATAGGCCCACTCCTCCGGGAGAGTCCTTTTCCCGGTTGGTATCTAATTCATCGTCGTCGGGTGTTTCCACTTCAAATGGAATTTAGTTCATATTTTTTTTATGTTCTGTTCGCCGTTGTCCGTTTTTTTGAGGGGAGGATTCTGAGAAGGGGTATCCTAGCAACCCGTTTCTGAGATGATTTTTTGTGCTTCTTCTACGCAGCTTCTTTTCGTCGGTGGGTGAGTGAGTGGGCGGAGGAAATTGTCCTGTCTTGTTAAATGTTCAATGACGACAACAAGCAATGAAAACATGTTGTTTTTTGTGTTGTTGTTGAATTTTTCTTCTCTCTTTTTTTTCAATTTATGTGTTTCGGTATCCTTGTAGACTTCAAATTACACGGTTTTAAGATTTTTTTAGTCGTCGTTCTTTTTTTCCGGAATACATCTCTCCAGAGTGGATTTGTTCGAGCGTAATTAGGGCAGAAGGATTCCCCGCGTACAAGTGGTGCTCTCAATTCGACTTCCTGTTGGATTTAATTTATGACTCAAAGGAGCATTTTTGTTTTGTTTGCGAGTGTCCTGAAGGCGTGGAGAATCAGTTGGTTGTTGATCCTTTGGTCAAAAGGATTAATATATCATTTCGGTGGTGTTAAGTTGGCGGGGGATTTTCGTTTTTAATTGAAATTTCAACGTGTCATCCGTCACGTTGAGAACTCACGTTGTCTTTGACTTCCTGTCATCTGCCGTTGGTTGGGGTGCTGCTAGGTTTTTGAGTGAAGCGAAGGAATGCGTTTTTGAGGACTCAATTATCGAGCCCTGGCGTCGGGCGTGATGGATGAAGCCAAATGCTCGGCGGAGTGTGCGATGGCTTAATCGAATTATGCAGACCCGTGCGTGCAGATGGTGTCTCTGTGTTGGGGAAGTGTTTTTTTTTTGTGGAGCTGTAACGACAATTTTGAGACGAAGTTTTTGGTCTTTGGATTTGGTAGCCATCTTAGCCATAGGATTAAGTCGATGCATAGCCGCTTCATGCCTGCTGACAAGCCACGAAAGATGTCTAGCTTTCATTTGGATTTTGCTTTCAAAATACGTGATGTTGATAACTGAGTGTAACACAAATGAAATCGAAGGCAATGTTTGTAAAAGCATAGTCAGTTAAAGCATTTTCTTCAGAGTCACAGTTTTTTATCTGAATTCTGTATTTGAAGTTCATGGCTAGCATTGAGATGACTGATGTGTGTTGTCACTAGCTCATAAAAAGTCGAATAAGATCCAAAGTGAATTCTATTTAGAAAAAGGATAAGCTAATGAACTATGCTCGTCTGGAATTTATGCTTTTAAATTACTTATTTTTTTTTTTTGTTATTTTTACCATTTTTTTATCAACAGAGAATTAAACTGTGAAAAATAATAAAAGGATGATAACTACCGTCAAAAATATTTCCGCTGGTTTGCGATGTCTTCGGAAATCAGTCTACCTAAAAAATTACCAAATGAAAATTCGTCTTTTTAAGAGTTTGCTACTGCCATTTTTTAGTTATAATTGTTCCGTCTATCCTTATATTGACTATGAATGCAAAAAAGGACTAAATGTGGCTTTTAATGACTGTGCTCATTTTATTTATAATGTCCTCAGATATTGCAGTGTATCTCAGTTGAAAACTAAAGTTCTTGGCCTAAACTTGGATGATTTTCTCAGTTATCGTAATATTTTAAGATTGTACAAAATTATTCACAAGAAATGTCCTAACTACTTACACGATTTTCTTACATTTGCGCAATCTTCTCGTGGGTTAAAATTAATTCCTCCCAGCTTCACTCATTGTGTTGGAGAAGACTCCTTCTTCATATCTGCAATTCGCCTGTGGAATTGTTTTCCACAAGAATTGCAGACGATAAATTCGATCGCCGAGTTCGCGAAAAAGCTTTTTGATGCAGTCATAACTCACTCATTGTGATAATTTCGTTGTTCAACTATTCGGTATTCCGACGGAGACCTCACAGACAAACACTCAAAAATATTCATCACTGTGTAGTGAATTAATTTACATGTTAAAAAACTTTTTTTTTTTTTCGTTATAATCATACACATCATTATTTTCATACACATCAAGTAGAAAATGAATGTTAAGAAAAAAATACTTAAAAAGCCTATAATGGCGAAACATTGCCTGCGTAGTAGTATGTTCCCTATACAATGTCATTAGAATAGGGATAATTTTAATAAAAAAAACTGTCATTTGATAAGAATACATTATTCTTTCCCGCAATCAAATTAATTGAAACATTAAAAAAAAAGGAAAAAAATATACTGTCCAATAAACAATTATTTCCTTTTAGCTTTCCTCTTTTTCGTTTACTTAACTCACAAGATGCAAAATCAAGTTTTCCGTTTGTTTTTCAAAATTAACAATACGCCATTCTGCTTTTTTTTTCTGTTGTGAACTGCTAATGACCTGCACAATCGCAGATCACAATTTTGACAGTTTTTCTGAGCTCACAAACTATGAGGTTTTTGGTTAGAATACGAAATCCTCCCAAGTTGTGACTCCCCGCACTCTGGTGAGGTCACTGTGACATATGAGGCATCACTAAGGTGTACCAGAATAAGGCTATTAATGTAGTTAAACCTAAACTTTGTCTTTTTTTGCTTCTTATTCAATCTAGCTATTCTGTTTTTAATTTAAATTTTATATCTACCTTATAACTGTTATCACGATGTTAAGTCTCCTATATGCTTATAAAAGATACCTATATCTTGCAGTATTATGTTAAAGAATGTAGTTAATAAATTTAAATTTAAATTTGTTACTGAAAGCCGTTGTTCTCTAGTTTAAATTCGTTTTGTCTAATACTTCGATTTACATTCCCCCATGTGTTTTCACCTGCAGTGCTTAGTACGAAAAAAAATGCACGTGTCATCGAACTGAATTTTGATAAAGGCTTCGACGAAAAGAACTAGTTACAGAGTGAACTCAAAAATTGATTGTTTCTTTTTTAAATGTTCCGAATTGCCAGCATTTTTGTTCCATTGTCGAATTATATAAAACTCAATTCCATTCATCTCACAAACGTCCAGAGTTATAAGTTCTTGGATATACTCTTAAAGTGGACTAAAACAGAACCCTTTTAAACGAATTTGCAGCTAATTTCCTCTACATTAATTACTTTTACTACATTTTTCTGCATGAATTGAATTTATCGATTTAGAAACTTCTTCTTCTTCTAGTCTTAAATTGTTTTTAATATTTGAATTTGTTTAAATTTGTTTGTAATATTTTTTGAAACTCAAAGTGATCTTGTCTATGGCTAATAAAAAAAAAAACTCAAACTTAACTCAAAACGTTCGTACAAGATGGTATGGCACGTTCCTTGAAATGAATTCAATTATGCCTTTCGAAATACCCTAAAACATTTTCTGCTTTGTTTCAATGGCTACCGGACTTAGCCTTTTTCTTTGCCATAATGATTTTCAAGAATTCCATTTGTACCAGTTGCTTCTAAGTCTCCTCAGTTCTCTAAGTTGAAGGGTGAAATTTATCTCATTTTCCACGAACACGGTCGGTGTCATCTCCGTCCGACGATACTGAACTTTAATGTTTCTCCCACCTGGAACATCGGCTATATCCTTTTATTGTCTTCCAAAATATTTGCCTAACGAATGCAAATCCAAACCAATTTCATTTTCCTGTAATTCACCGCAATACCTGCCGCCTGTAATCTCCTTTACACACACCACAGGAAAACACAAGCATCCATACTTTCAGAGATTTGACCAACAAGAAATCCTTTCGACCTGGAACAGTCCTGTCACACTAAATACGCTTAAGTAATGCAAATAAGCATTTGTTTTGTTTACAAACAGGGTTCTCATAACCTAAGATAAACAAGGGATGAACCTACTTCGCTATTAATACCGAAATCCATCCTTTTATCACATCTATTCGTCCTCCCATCTCCTCCTGAGGTGAGTCTGTGTGTGAGAGTGGGCAAGGATTAAAAGGTTATTGAAGAACTAATTACCACCTCCATCTTCAGCTGCTTAAAGTATTAAGTGAAAAAAAACAAAAACTCCAGACTGAGGAAAGAGAGAAATGAAGAGGAATGGTATTATCCTTGTTTAAGGTTTCATTAGGCAGGTTGACTCACAGTGGTGCGTGCATGTGTTTGTGTCGGCGGCAGGGTGAAAAAGGAGTATCCTAATGCTGCACACCTACTTGTTGTGATAAATTAGCAGGATTTAACCGAGTGATTATAGGCAATTAAGATGAGAACTAAGGATCTCTCGTATCCTGTGTGTTTCTGTATGCATCCTTTTTCTTGTCTTTTTTCCCGCTCTTCTTCTTCCCTTTTTCATGTCAATTTAACATGTGATGACACATTCAACGACGATAAATCAAAACACGCAAACACTTTCTTCTTTTTATCCTTTCACAGGACACAAACTCTTTTGATTGGGGGATCGACTCCGATCCTGGGATAGGATCCTACAAAAGAGAAGAGGATCAGAGAAAGGATCTAAAGGAACCGAATTTAATATCAACACCCCCACGAGCAATTGAATGTGGGCGAAATGCTTCATAATCCTTTTGATTCAATAGACCCTTTCAAAGGATAACGTGATGCGTAATAATACGTGTGACCCTTTCTTCTGTGGTGTGAATAGACACGAATTTTAGGGTTAAAAAGGTGTCTTTGTGGGTTTTGAGGTGTAAGCAACGTTTGAATGGGACAAAGCGGGAGATTACACGACTGAAACGCATCAGAGGAATCCCTCGCAATCGCTCAGGTGATCCTTTGTGTGTGCACCCTTTCTCCTGTCGCGAGAAAGTCGATTAGAAAAAAATGTTTATGACCCTTGGGCCAGGTGTGGAGCAGAGTCGGTCATGTGAAAATTTTTTGGGATCGCTGAAAGTTTGAGGAGATTGTTTGATGGATCGGAATGAAGTATGACGGGGTTACCTGGTCTAAGCACCTACTTTCTCGTACTGTTTTCATCCGAATCGACATACAAAAGAAAACGACTGGCAACTCCATACAAACTTAACAAAATACAATATTAAACTTAGAGCATCTGAAAGAAAGTCGTGGAGGAACTACTATGAGAACTAAACAAACTCGCCGGCAACGGCCAGAGTTGTAAGGGCACTCTCTATGTAAAACCAATACTTTTTCAATTTTCTTAAAGACACGGATAGCAACCTTACGCACAACTTTACAGTTTACTTGACGCTACACTGCGCGTCTTTCTTTTTACTAAAAAAAATATTTTTTTATATAATTTATGGCTGCAAATACCAGGACTTGGGCGCCGTGGCTTAATCGTTAGTGCGTCGGACTGTTAAGCGAGAGTACCTGGGTTCGAATCCGGCTCAGGGAAATAATACCACAAACATTTTTCATGGCCCCACCTCCAGCGAACGACTGACAACCCTCCTGGAGTACTTCTGTCATGAAAAGCTTTCGCAATTCGCCGTTCGGAACCGGCATTAAACAGTAGGTCCCCTCCACATGTGTCAAAATTATAACGCGCACAACACAGTGGAGGTGCGAAAAAGCTAGGCTCTGGCTCTCAACGGGCTGTTACGCCGCCTAATACAAATACCAGGATAATAATTAAAAAAAACAATTGTCTACGTAAATTGGCAGATTATCTACAAAGCTTAACAGAGTAAAATTGTGATCCAGATTGTATGAAAGAAGTAAGAATTGAGTTGTATCAGATGTAGCAGATCTGATACAACTCAATTCTGCGCAGTGTAGGGTTGCGAAAGTGCTTGTGGGCTTACAATCGTATGATAAAACCTGTCATACTTTATAGCGCTGCAGTGTGGTGGAAGGAATGTTGACAAAAGGGAGCCACTAACAAACTAAATCAGACACAAAAGTTAGCATTCATTAGCTTCAAAGAAGGAAACCTCGTGGGCATTTAGAGATCGTAAAGAGGGTCGACAATATCTGGTAACTTGCAAGAGTAAGTAATCTCATGCCTCCTGAGCTAAACTTCATGAGGCATTAGAAGATATTGATAGCTGGCAGAGAGGAATGGAAAAACTATAAAAATAAAAAAATAAATAAATAGTCGGCGTAACAGCCCATACAGGGCCAGAGCCTAGCTTCTTCGCGCCTCCACTGTGTTGTGCGCGTTATAATTTTGTCACATGTGGAGGGGACCTACTGTTTAATGCCGGTTCCGAACGGCGAATTGCGAAAGCTTTCCATGACAGAAGTACTCCAGGAGGATTGTCAGTCGTTCGCTGGAGGTGGGGCCGCGAAAAATGTTTGTGGTGTTATTTCCCCGAGCCGGATTCGAACCCAGGTACTCTTGCTTAACAGTCCGACGCACTAACGATTAAGCCACGGCGCCCTCATGGAAAAACTATACCCCTGATTATACGATGGCGCGCAGAAGTGGTACACGGATGCGTCGAAGTCCGTTCGGGTCGGTCCGATAGCAGAGTAGGGTCAGTGTTATGTGGACTTCACATTCCCCTCTGCAGCGAGTCAACAATCTTTCAAGCTGAACTATTTGCGATCAATGAAGCCGCACACCGCATCGTCGAAAGAAGGCTAGTCTTCAAAAAAATATGTATATACCTAGATACTCAGACAGTTTTAAAAGCTCTAAGGAGTTACTCCACTAGCTCCATAACTGTCTGGGAATGTCATAAATATATGAATATACTAGAAGTAAAAAATAGACTAAAGTTGATTTGGGTACCAGGCAATGAAAATCTAGAAAGAAATGAGAAGGTGGACGTCATCATCATCATCTTCCGTGCCGCATGTTTCACTAAAGGTTCCCCGTGTCACAGGGGCAATGCAAGCATTTCGAGCTTACCTCATTCCATTTTTTTCTATAAAATGTAAATTACATTTACAGAAAATATGTACTCATTTGTGCACCCCACTGTAGATGTCAATTGGCCGCCTCGGAGCTGTAATTAGACCCCTTTGGAACTTTTTATTGTGGAAAACCGTGAAGGATCGATGTTATACCAACAATCCAGAAACAATTCAATCACTTAAGGCCAATATCCTCCAAGCAATTCGTGAGCTATAGCCCGAAACCATCAACAAAGACTTGTAAAACTAGAGTGACAGAATGCGCGACTGCGAAACCAGCCGACACCACGTTGTGTTGTTTTATTTTTGGAGCTTATAGAATTACCAACACATTCTTTTTCGTCTCTAGCAAGACGTCTTGTATTGACACATATTACACTATGTATTTAAGAATTAAACTCGACTTCTTTCTAAGATTCTTTCAAATCTTTCAAACTTAGAAGAAGATAGCTTAAAATTCACTCAAATGGTAAGTTAGGCGCCTGGGTTGAAATCCTTCTACCCAGTAGTCAACTCACGTTAAGTATTAGTTTCACATAAAAGCAAAGTTAGAAGTTTGTTCTATAAAATTCGCCGAAGTTAAATTAAGTCTCTATTGCTTAATCGTGCGAAACAAAAATTCCCAACATCATGCGTGACACAGAATCTGTAGCCTTCATCATTATTACTGAAAATACTAAAATAATAGATAACAGTTTCAGTTATAGATAGCTTTTGCAAAATTCGCATGCAAACACAAAACTTTGAAAAAAAAAAAAGGCACTGTAAGTCTATTCAGTTCGTAAAAATTTTGTAGCTTTTAACAAAAATGTGCTCTCTCCTGAAGTCTGAAGAAATGTGTAGATTGTCATTTAGTCGAACGATTTTTAAAAATATAATTTCCTTTCACGTTTCAATCTCTCTTTTTCTTTTTAGTCTCTGTTTTCTCGAGGTAGTTTTCATAATTTATTCCTTTGAATAAACTCTATGGACAGAAGGCTCACCCGCCGCCAGCGATCAGTTCTACCACCGGTTCATTTCCGAGGAGATTCTTCAAATCTCAATCACAGTCGGCAAATGGGTCTTAGCACGCCCCACATGTTGCGCTGTAAATCCTAAAAATTGAAGCAAAAAAAAATGAATTTTTAATTACAAACACATCGCCGAGACCCCAAAGGTCGAGGAATGCACCTCGTTACCAACGAGGAATTCCTCGAGTTAATTAAAACACATACTTTCGATTTAAAAAAGGACCCTCTGCTCCTTATCACCTCACATCGCGCACACCCCTTGGCAGAGAAACAGGAAATCTGAAAGTGTCACAGATCTCAACAAACGGGACATGTAATTGAAAAAATATGAAAAATATTGGAGAGTCCTTGACAGGGATACTTACATTTCCGATGTTTTGTGTGCCCTCGAAACGTCTGCGAGTGTCAAACGAATAAGGAAAACACTTTATCTATCCTCCATCCTTAGCACACATGTTAATATCCTTTATTTCGTATGCATAAGGATTCCCATCAATGCACCTACATGAAGTTGGACTACGCAATGGTGACCAGGACACTTCTTCTGTGTTCCCATGGTGGAAAAAGAGAAGAGAGATTGCGAAGGATTTTAACGACCACCGAGAGCCTTCACTTCCTGTTTTGGGTGCGTTCAAAGGACACTTGCTCCTGTTTGGATGTGGTGTTGGGAGTGGGTTTGGGCTCATTTTTTTTCCAGTCGTCCGTCCGTGTGTGTTTGTTTTTAGTATCTGTGTTATGATAAATTACATTGCGGACGAATACGGAGAATATGGATGAGAGAATTGATGAAGATAAAATGATTTATGATGCCCACTGGCAGGGAAGTCATCTGAACGTGAGTGATCCGATGTCACAATAACATGTGTGGGCATCCTTTGAGAGTTTACAAATTCTTGAAGCATCCGCACGGCGCGGTGGTGGAGGTAGCGAAGCGAAAGAAAGGGGTATTGGTAAGAAGATTGTGAATGAGATCGGAACAACTCTTGGGGAACTGAAATTGACTGAAAAGAGGTCGGGTCTTAGTACTAGACTTGGACCAAACTCATGTAAACTTAGCTTTAATTAGGCCTGACGATATGTTAACTCAGTTTGAATGACATCCATCTTTAGAACTTACTGAAGTATCATAACTTAAAAGAAAACAATTTAATCGCCTTAAATTTGAAGTCTTTGACAGTATGCAGTTTCAAACACCCGCTCTTTCGCACAGATGTCAAATTTCTTGCTCCATTTAAAATGACACCTCCGGTGCAATCACCTTCCAGGATTATCTCGAACGTGATCCCTTCCTGATTTTTGCATACCTCAGCCGTCTCGGACACAACCCAAAAACATGCAACCCGTACTTGAATACATCTGCACATCCACTGACCGCAAGCAGGCGACATCTTCGGAAAAATCGTCTTTTCTCAGAATCCTCTCGGCTCCGGACAAAAGCCAGAGATGCATCCTGATAACAATCACAACTGCTGCGTATCTCCTTCAACTCAAAATCCTAGTTTTGCATAACAATTTCGATGCAATTCGAGTGGCCTACGTCCCGTGACCAACTGTCGCTATTCTACGTGTGTCCTTGTGGCCATTTTGAAAACGAAAATTGACCCTTCCTCCGCCGAGAGATCGGGGAGAAATCATTTTTCAAAATAGAAAACCTTAAAAAAACCATAAAAACAAATATGTACCCGGGGGATGAAGGATCCTATTCATCGATAAAAACTAACAGTACCTTTCGATTGTAATTCAAAGGAATGCACACGAAGGAATCTATCGAAAGGATGCATCTCATCAATGATGGACGACAACAGTGCACACAACGTTGTGCAAGAAAGGCCAATTTCACCCGTAAGGACCCGTGTGACGTGAGAGCACTGCACTGGTCGTGTTATTGTCAAAGAATAATAAATTACTGTCAGGAGAAATGGTTTTCTCTCTCACTGAAACGATTATTGCACACGGCTCGAACTTGGATTCGGTCTTTCGTTTTTTTGGATTGTCAACCGAGTCAAAGGATATGCGTGTGAGGGTGTGTTATCAACTGCTTTTTTTTTTTTTGTAGTTTCTTAGAACATCCTGCCTGTTAGTGAGTCAAAGTCAATTTTTTGATTTATCCCTGGGTGTCCTTTTTCTTCGAGAACAGGAGGAACCCTTTTCTCGCCTCAATGTGTAGGAGACGACGTGATTAGTAAAGAGCACAACAAAAATCAAAACCAGGACGCAGCAGGACATGCGTGTGTGAGAGGAACGTCGAGACATCAGGCAGCTGGCAGTGGTTCGCTTTGGTCAAACGCCAACTTCAATCCTTTTGATGGACACAGAAGTGAAGCGCATCCGCATGGATCGTATTCGAGTTTGAGAATTTATTGACCATAACTTATGTGACCCATGATTGGGTTAAGGGTTGTTCTTCCCTGAAAGGATAGCTATGGTCGCCTTCTTTGGTAACCCTATGCAATCATTGTCGTGACGAATTTTTTTGTGGAAAGAGAGGAAAAGGATACTGCTGTGTCCGAGAAAA
This sequence comes from Syritta pipiens, assembly GCA_905187475.1. Classification (NCBI taxonomy): domain Eukaryota; kingdom Metazoa; phylum Arthropoda; class Insecta; order Diptera; family Syrphidae; genus Syritta; species Syritta pipiens. The sequence goes on along the minus strand of LR994571.1, from coordinate 66,623,200 downwards.
GATATTATTAGAGCACGGATGGTCTGTTGCTGAGAGGACAAAGAAAGATTGAGAAATGGATAAGTGTTTTCCAGATAAATCGAAATGGATGCGTCTTTTTGGCAAAGGCGATGGACATGTGGAACTTTGCAGAGTTTTTTTTATTTGGAAGACCCAGACGCCTGTGTAGGTCTGTGTAATTGATCTGTCTGTAGACTTTTGAAGTTTGTGTGCTTAACAATTTTACAAAAATTATTGTTTAGAAAAGATTAAGGTTGAGGTACTCTTGTATCGGGTCGTATTGATTGAAAATCCGCCTATTTAGTCGCAAAAAAATTATAAATCAACACCTTGTATTCAAAAATTATGAATTTCAGTAGGAGCAGAAGTAGCAGTTCCGATTGAGAAAACAGGACTTTGAAAGGTGAGCCGATCTAAACTGCCAAAGAGTTTATCTACCTAGACCTTCTGTCATTAACGTAATGCGGCTAAAATTTTTCGTAACCAACAAACCGGTTTTGGATTAAAGTTCAATGTTACTCTTAAATACAATCGCTATTAGAGTGCAAGACAATAGTGTTCGTTTTTTTAAGATCTCCATAAAATTAGGCAAAACATAAATTGAAGAAACGATGAAAGCAGGTTTTAAAGACTGCATTTTTTTTTATAAGATCATCAACAATTGTATGTAAGTTAAATGAATTGATAAATGAAATATTGTAGGAAACCAAATGAATAAGAAAACATTCCCAAAAGAAGGATTTTTCTTTTGTGATTGATAAAATTAGATAATAATATTACAATTAAAGAGTTCACTGGCAATTTATACAACGGTGATGGACAGAAAGTAGTTTGAAAGATGAAGCTAGGAAGAACTAGGCACCTGATACCGACCCAACGAAATCACAACACTGAAGATTCGTGCGACAATTCGAACTTTTAATTAATATGGAATCAATTCATGAAGTCCATTATGTCATCTCAAAAGAAAGTTTTAAATAAAATTGACGCAAGCATTATCTACTGTATCGAAAATCAGGAAGAATAAAAGCCCATGATTTAAGTGAATAAGATTGCATTTTATAAACCTAAAACTTGGGATTTTTTTTTACGCTCAGTTCTTGGTTATAAAGAGACTTAGAGCTTAGAAAATACCCAAAGAAACTAGAAACTCGCGTCTCAGGCCAGACTTAGAGCAAGTTTCGTTGGAAATGATTCATCTAGCATTACTCGTCCCAGAGTTGTAAAAGAATGCGTTAATTTGGGAGTGCATTCTTAGAGTTTGAAGTCAGTTTCACGAAAACTGACTCACTGACACACAGATGATTCCCTAATTTGACTTAAATTCAGCAGTTAATTCACTTTAAATAAGTTGAGTTGAAGTTTACTTAATTCACAGCGAATTCACTTTCATAAGTTCTTGGATGATTAATACATTTTGAGTCAATTAAAGTCAAATTAATTCAAATTATTTTCATTGAATTCATTAATTTCAAAAGATTTAATGTGAGTTCATTCAACTAACATATTGTAAATTTACCATTTTCTTTCGAACGACTGCAATAATTTGGCCTAGTTCTAAGTTCTTTTACATTTCTGTTTCGTCCATTCAAGCGAAAAAGAAAGTGAACAAGGGACTTCAAACATTTCCTGAATTTTCAGGATAAGAAGTTTCAGATGGATAAAGACTTCACAGTTTGTTGTTTCTCAGCAAAGAAATAAGTTGGCTACACGACTTAGTGAAACAGGCTAAATAGTGAGGAGGACAAAAGTCTAAACTTAGAGCCTTGCAAGTAGCTTGGTAAGAAAAAAGTCAAGTTAAGGTCCACAAAATCCATAAATTTTATTAAAGGCAAAGGGCTGCGATATTTTCTAACGAAATTACACTTTACTTGCTTAGAAACACGATTTTTCCTTTCTCTTCAAGACTCCGTAGTAGAAACATGCCTAAAAAAACATAACAACAGAACTTAAAAACTTGATTAGTTTGTTAAAAACCAGGGGAAGAAAACAGAGAACAGTCAGCTCTCTGTTGGATAAGCAAAGTGTATCAAGGATTGCAGACTGTTGATTTTCTTTCTTCTTTTTCGCATAAAATCCATTCAGACCATTGAATCTGAAGTTCCGAAAATCAAGTGATGGTTTGTCACACGCAGAGAAAGCGTTATTAAAAAAATACATAGATACATACATTGGGTAACATAACAGCCCGTTGAGAGCCAATGCTTGGCTTACAACAGCAAAAATTAATAATTATAAAATTGCAGTTATCGCTCTTAAAGTTGCGGTCACTGACTCCGAATTTCGGCAGAAAATTTTTGAGCCGATGTTGTTTGTTCGTATTCCATGATAAAAATGTTTTACTGAATAAATTGACAATGACAGTTTAATGGTTAATTACAGGGTGCGTTCAGAAATTAAATTCAAACTTGTGAAAGTTGTTTCCTATTGGAAAGCCCTTTATAAAGTAAGACGGACGTTTTCGATTGGCAGCTAGCCAAAACAATCTGCCAATTCTCATGGCAACTGCTCTCCAAAAATCGACAAATTAGTACCTCTAAATGGTACCCCTAAATGGGTATTTGTACTTTAAGTATTTAAAAAGATTCAGTCATATTACAGTTTAGTTCGATTCCTAAGGTGGTTTCAAATAGCTAAATAGCTATATTCTTAGCCATATTTCCACATAAGTTTCTTCATTTGGACTGTTTTGGTGCTTAGAGCAAAACATTCACTGTCTCCTTAAGTTTTTTTTTACACCTTTTCACGATATCTCTGCAAGCAGTGGCCTCCAAGCCTTTAGTAAATTCCACGATGTGTGTATGGGCTTTGTTATTTTCCCAGCTAAAAGCTTCCTCAACTTTGCAAAACAGGAACCATCTAATTTTACATTCTATATCCGTCTCTGCTACTCCGTCAAACATCCCACCACATCGATTGGCATCGTTTTTCATTTTTTTTTTTCTTTCCCATAAAAATTGACCGATGGATAATGCAGATACGAACGATACTGTTCTGTTCTATTCTCTCTTCTCTTTGAAAACAAAGGGCTGCCCAAAAGGATAACGGCCAGCAAAACAGCACAGGAAAAAAAAATTAAAAGGGATGCAACACAATGCAATCGGCCCAGCAGGACGCAATCGATTTCGTACACATGGACAGTGGTCATCGTGTGCATCCTTTTGTATTTTCACTTTTCAGGCCTCTCCCTGCAGCTCGTTCATTTTCTTCCTTTCCATTTTGTTTTTTTTTTTTTTTGCCAGGACACCCCGACAATAGATTGCATCCCAAAAAGGGTGATAATAATACGCAATGTGCCTGTGCCTGTGCGTGGCATCCTTTCGTCCTTCACATTTATTTTCAATTTGTAGAAAAGATGCAGCGGTCCCATAAATTGTGTTTTTTTCTCGAAGAGTGGCTCGTCCTTAATTCGTGCTTGCGTTTGCAATTAATGAGTCTCGAAAGAGGAACTAGGAACTCGCATTTCCTCCAATTGTCTGAGCACTGAGCCGGTGAAAGGCGGTCGATTGTCCCACATGTCGAGGGGGTGGGCTTGGTGAGAGTGCGTATCTGTAATTATCGCGGTGAAAGATGTTTGATTTTCGAAGCGGGTCAGGACCGTAGGGGAAGAGACGTTAATTGACGCGCCGAAAGGATAACCAGGCGGGGACTGAGTGCAGGTCCTTTTTTGATGTTTTCTTAGGTAAACGTTGAGAATTAACCTTTCGGGATGTGGGTCGTTGCCAAGTGTTGTAGGAGGGAACGATTAGTGAAAGGATATAACTGTGGGTGGCATGTTGTGCGGTTCGGCTTGGAATGGAAGATGAGTAATACAGCATGTTGGGTTCGAGAGCCTATAAATACATACAGAGTTCTTGGTAACGAAAGTTAATCAACAATCAAAGGCGGAGGTAGTCGGTTTCAGTTTCATATTCGCCTGAAAGTATGTTTGGAATATTGAGCGCGACTCTTGTGTATGCAATGCAACTCGAGAAGGACACTAATGACGAGCTCATTTCGGTTGCTAGCCCCGCTAATCAAAGACTTGCACCTTTACATGAAATTCGCCATGAACATAGGGTGCACTGAAAGTGAACAAATTTGTTTGATTATAGAAAGCTTAGTGCAATTGCTGCTTCTGAAAAGAAGCAAATATACTGCCTGAGAAAAAATAGATTGTAATGCGGAGATAACAATCGTTTCTATTGTTATAATACCTCTACAAGTGGATTATGTCAGGGATGAAGAAGATTTTGATAAGGAAGGATGTTAGAGTTATCACAAATTGTTGAAATTTTTGTGGACTCTTATTCAGCAGCAAACGACAGTGAAATTATTGAAACTTTGAACTTTTAGTCTTTTTAAGTTTTCGTGGTGTGCAGATGTGAGATGAGTTAACTGTGCCAAGTTTTGTGTTAATTTTGGAAATAAGATCTTTTAGCTTTCTACCTAATCCGGAAACAAGATGCAGCCGAAGGGACTCAAATGCTTGTAAAAATTTATGATGCATGCATGATGTTATGATGTGTCATAGTCAAACATAGAAGCAAATGAACACTAAAAATCGACTCAAACACGAGTTTCTGGTATGTTTAAATCTAAGAAAATGATTGGAAGACGAGGTAATTGGATGTCGAAATTAACTGAGAAACTTAGAAATCGACTTTTCGGTTTGAAAACAACAGTTCAAAACCGATAGAGAAGGTTTTTTTTATATTGAATTGTGATTTTGAATGAGAAACAAGAAGTAAATGCTATGCTCACACTATTCAATCATTGAAATCGGCCTTAGCATCAATAATCAACCTAATAATGAGCAAATTCTTCTCTGATCGACAGCATATTTATATCAAAACATTAACGACATTGATTCCTTTTTTTAAAAACGACTGGCACCATCTCTTTTGAATTATAATCATGTCCTGTTCAAGAAAAGGAAAAAAGTGCTTTTGAAGAAGCCTCGAAAGCGCAGAAAACCCAATATGAACACTCATCTGGGCAGCTACTCGCCCCTCGCCCTCGCCCACCAAAGAATTTGACAGTAATTCACGAATGTAGCTGAAATAAAGGAAGCATTTTGACAGTGATTCAGGAATCATCGAACACTAGCTCATTATTTTTACGCACATTTGTTTGATTTGTTGTTCAAAGCTCTCACACATATTCACAGATACAAAATGTTATAAAAACGCTGTCAAATAAAATCATGGTGCAGGAGAAAAGAGAGTTGGATATCTGTATTGGCTCATTTCTGATCGAGATTCTTTGGAATTATCTTTACATAATACAGGTAAAGCAACTAACTAGAGCGAATAAATTTAAATTTCGTTTCCTTTATTTAAAAAAAAACATGCAGGTGTCTGACTTGTACTCCGTAATAGCTTTAAATTGAATAGAATTGTTGCCTAAAATTGAGTTGATATCTTCATAACTACAATAGAAAACGCTCCAAGTTTTTTGGAACTTTATTATGCTGCAAACAAAACAAATGCCTTTCAGCTGTAGTTTGTTGCCTGTGTTTCACCCTTAAACACACATCAAAATTTGACCTACAGTAATTCTTGAGTCTTTCGGATGAAATAAAAAAAAATAACGGCGACAAAAGTTCGTTTTAGAACAGCCCATTAAATTTATTCCTATTAGACTAATTTACAAAAATTGTGAAGTCGCGTGTGGTGGGACAAAGGCTTTCAAATTAGTCATAAAATAGATAAATCGATGAATATATCAAAACTTCATTAAACGATTATAAATCGGCTTTGAAACCAAGACAATTAAGGTTCCACAAAAAACGATGATTCGATGCTTATGAGCAGGGAAAATCGACAGAAGCACTCAAAAATTCAAAAAAACATTCCAATTTGAATTATTAACCTCCCCTCATACCATCGCGCCATCTATCGGACATTTCTAAATCGGTAGTTAACTGTACTTATCTCATCCATTCAGCTTCCCGCCACTGTAGATTGCTGAATGTGAAAAAAAACATACTAGTCTTCTGCAATAAGCACCTTATCCATGCACAACGAAAGCAACTCTACAGATACTGAAACAAACCACCGCGGTAGATAAAATAATTTTCTCTCCCCTACCTTCGGAAAACCAACTTTTCATCGAGTCTCGAAATACACCATTCAGCAACTCTATCAATCAGCTGTTTTCTCCAATCGTTCCGTACCCACATATACCACCACCAGAGCAAGTGTTTGACATTTCTTTGCCTCGCGAACGCTTTTTTTTATTTTATCAGTCACATTGGCTCTTCTATCTTTATATAAAATTTTTTTTTTTAAATTTTTTTCTTTTTCTCCTCCCTACCTTTCTCGTTCTGTTAATACAGTTTGTTAAGTGTTTTTTTCTTCCCTTCGGTTTTCTCGTTTCCAAAAACAACAAAGAGCAAGAAACACTGATAAAGTATGAGTAGCTTTCGTCGAAGATTAGTCCGCCCCTATATCAAAGGCACAAAGACCAGCCCACAAACTGGTCAAATAATCACTGGCAGTGGTAATCCCGCACTAGATGAACTACTCGGTGAGTTTTGACTGTTATTCTAACCAGCCGAAAACGAAATTCTCTATACTTGCTGTTTTTCTTGTATTACAGGCGGTGGTATCCCGATGAACTCAATCGTTCTTATCGGTGAGTTTTAAATCAAGGAAGTATACCCCTTTTTCTAACAAGATAAATTCCATTCCAGAGGAAGACAAACACTGCACATACTCCAGGGTTCTGTGTAAATACTTTCTAGCCGAAGGTGTTATAGAAAATCAGCAAATCTTTCTTGCCTGCCTGGACGAGAGCCCCGTAGAGATCTTCAAGAAACTTCCGCAGCCAGTTTTCGTAAACGATGGCCGAACTAGCGATGCAAAACCACCAGAGTTTGAACAGCTCTCGATGGATACAACGAGTTTACGGATCGCATGGCGATACAATGATTTGCCATATTTAAATGTAGATAAAACCTTCATGGAGGGCGACCATCAGTTCAATTTGATGAACTTCATGACAGAGCAAGAGGTGTCGAATGTCTCAAAAGTATTGTGGGATGGCACAGAGGGCAACGAGAGCACAACCACAGAAGATGAAGTTCGCAGCCCCAAGAAGGAGTCCAACGAGGATGATGAACTGCTGAAGAATGAAGACGAGACCAGCAGTAGTGCGCCGACAACGACAAATTTCTTCACCAACAAATATTTCCAGCGCTTAACTGATGCAATAGCCAAGGAAATACGATTGATTGAGTTCTGTCGTATTTGTATTCCATCACTGGGATCACCGCTGTGGTTTAACGAGAACTTCTCGCAGGATTTGCTGAAGTTTCTCACGATCCTGAGGGCTATGGTTCAGAACACAAAGTGTGCCTGCTTCCTGACGATGCCGATGCATTTGATTGCTAAACATGTGAGTGTGCTGTCGTGTTTCAGTGCGTGGTTGTTTGTGTCCGTACAAATGCGTTTGGTGTGATATGAAGACTTCCACTAGGACTATTCACAATTCTTCATACCATGCTCCTACTTCCCCTATATCTTCAGCTAAGTGGAATTCTAGTAACGTATTTAAACTGTCTAAATACTCCTGGCTGGTCCCCTGTTTGTGGCATACAGCTCGGTCTATTAAATCTTCTCTTGAGGAAACATTTGCATCTAATTCTGTTTTCGACTATTGTCCGGCGATATGACAACAAGCCGATTCTGATAGATTCGTTTTAGAAGCTTACAACTAGCTTTTTCTTGTGCTTTTTTAGCAGTAATTGCCGCAGTGTACAGTTGCCGTATCGTGCAATTGCCGTAATTATGATAGGTCATAGGCTCTTAAGTAATCGGGTCATTTTGTGTTATTAAAAAGAGCAATGAAGGGGTGCATTTAGAACGACAGTAGAGTAGTTTATTTGCGATTAAGAGACTTGTAAAGCGTGATAGACTCTGCCCACTGGTGTCCGAATTTGGTTTTTTCGGGAAACAAATACGAAACATGAACTTTTATGAAAAAATTGCTTTTAATTGTATAAGGCTAAAAATCAGGAAAGAAAGTAATTTATTATTCGAAGTCATTTTTTAATGAGAAAACTTATCATTTCCTTTCAATATTCAAAACAACAAAATGAGATCCCTTCAACATGTGTCAAATTATTCCACGCACAACAAAGTGTAGATGCAAATAGCTGGGCTCTAGCCATCAACGTGCTGCAATGCCACCCAATGTATGTGTGTAAATGCTTGGCGAGCTCATCGAGAGATGTGTTGCATTTTAATAGAATTTCTTCCATTCTAGATAAACGTTTATTTCTCAGATTATTTAATTTGTGAAGGAAGCACTATGCTCCTCGATTAAAAAAAGGATATTGCGGATCTTTTAGGCCGCTGTACAAGTTGCACTCCCCATTTCATCAATTAATCAATCTCTGAATACTTTATACATCAATAACTGACACACAACTGTTGTATTGGGGGGGTTTCTTAAAATCTATGACTTAAAGCATTTGAAATGTTATCTTTAAAATCTAATTCAGTTTCCAATACTACATTGTCTTTCTACGATAAAGACTCTTAAAGAAGTCCACATCACGCTACATGATTCATCGACATCGATCGGCACTAATTATATGCGCAATTCATTTGAAGGAGTATTACAGTTTATAATTTGTTTGTTTACTACAAAATAGTTACCCATTTTTCCTCTTCGCGTAGCTTGTTTGGGTGTTTCGGAATGCATGATGTCATGGCGTAAGAATTCGGAAACCCTTTTTATTACTGGATTGCTACACATTTGTTACTTTTAATTAATTAATTCGATTGCCAGCCAGCTTCGGAACAACGTTGTCTTGTGAAACGTTTTGAGTTTAGAATAATAAACAACAGCTCCTCTCTGTTTTGAGAAAATTCCCTATTTTTTTCTTTTTTGTCAAATTTTCTTACATTTTTTTAAGTTTAAATCTTTGCTTCCACGTTGTAAAAAACACTGGTAGATATATTTTCATCCACTGCACAATAATAACCAGAAACGAATCACCTTGATGTACAATCAGCTTACATAAATTAACTTAAACATTTCTTTTTTTAGGATGAAACACTTGTGCCAAAAATTCGCAATCTTGTCGATTACGCAATTGAACTAGAGTCCTTCGCTGGTTCAGATCGTGAAACAAATCCAGCTTTCAAAGAGTACAATGGATTGTTGCATTTTAGAAAAATGTCGGCGATCAATTCCTTAGCCCTCTTCCAACACTCAGACTTGGCATTTAAGCTCCGGAGAAAGAAATTTGTCATTGAAAAGTTTCATCTACCGCCAGGTAATTAAAGGGCTACGCATGTACATGGAAGCTTGATAAAATGTTGTTTCCTTTTATTTTTTAGAACTCGAAGATATTACCGAGCATGATCCCGAGGATGTGGTACCCAACCAACCAACAGTCAGCTGTACAAATGGCGGTACTCCAAATAAGTTAGACTTCTAACGTTTTTAGATTTTATACAAGTACCTTTAAACATAGCAAGTTCTTTTAATTTCATTTTTTTTTTTCTATGCAATGAGTAATCAAATAAAAATGGTAATTGGAACTTTAATTCCACTTTAAGTCGATGTTTTGTTTTACTTACTTTGATCTATTATTTGTAAAAAGATTCGGAATTTTAAATTAAGGCTCGATGCACACTAGCGCTTTTTTGAAGTATCGGACTCGCTTAAGCGTCATTCGATATTCAAATCAATCAACCGTGCAGACAAGCGGGAAATGGCGCTCAATTGTTTTGTAAGTAACGCCTGTGTCGCCGCGTCAAAAAACCGCTTGTGTCCACCGGTCTTCAAGTTCATGTGATCATTAGTGAATAGGCAAATGACAAAATGAATCGTAGACTATAGAATGTTATACTGAAATTAGTGCTCCATACAAAGATCAAGAAGAAAAAGGATACCTAAAACACTATTGCATCTCCTCAAAAGTCCAGATAGAACTCTATAAGCCGAACAACATTATTTCTACTCAACACGATTAATAAAAAATATTGTTTGCAGATGACGCAATCAGCAATCTTCAATTTCTAACACCAGCTAATAGTACAGTTCCGAACATCCTCTTTAGTCGTTCTCCTTCCTTAGCCGCTGCTAAAGTTTGAAGAAATATTTTCGGGTAATTGACATTAGAAGAAGAAGGACTATTAAGTCAGAGACGAAATGAAACAAATACAAAGCAAAAATAATCTCCGTAGGTCTTAGGTACAAGTCCCTGCCTGTCCCACTAATATTCGCGGCTCACATAGGCCATAGATTGTCCTATTGTGTTATCGCACTTCCGGATTCGCTTGCTTAAAAGTTTCTTCTAGTATTGCTATTAGCATCACACTGCAAATAATAATTGTTCACAGGCTTGTTTTGTTGTAATAAAAACTAGATTTAGTTGACTCCGTTTAACTGAACTACGCTTTACTGAAAAAATCGGTTAACTAAAACGCATTTTGTCATAATGCATTTTTCACAATCTTTATAAAAATTACTCTGCCTAACTAAAAAACATGCTTAGCTTAAAAAAAAAGTACAAAAAAAACTATTAATTTATACACAAACTGCTCCGCATAACAGAAATATATGAAATAAAATGCATACTCACCTGCAATTGACCTGTCAATTAGCATAAAAAACTTTATTTTTACGTTTGTTTCGAGTTTGTCTTAAACAAAATATTGACATAATAGAAATGATGTTGGAATTTTTTTGAATTTTCAGGTAGTATACTAAGTGAATTGTGTTACAGTTATCTGAAATCGAGTCAAATGAAACGTTTTTTTAGTTACCCGAAATTCGCTTAAGAGAAAATACCGCTTGTTTTGTAGCAAATCGGTGTTTTAGTTAAGCGATGTCGACTGTATTTGCCTTAGATTGACCTAAATCCAAAATGATATCAGTAACCTTCCATATATAGAAGACCAAGTAAGACGTAAAACAACTTATTCTTTCATACTAAAGGGAGCGTCCGCTAAGCCTCCAAGGTTTGGAAGGCAGCAGTAATTAAATGAGCAGCCTGTAGATAAAAATTTCAGAACAACGTCGTACTAATTCGAACGATGTACGTTTTCTTGATTTGCACTCAAACATAGACCGTTTTTGTTATTATCTCGATATCCTCGAGAGACATTCTGTTTTTGTAACTTTCTTAGTTGAAGTGTGATTTTTAATTTAATGCCCAGTTATCTTAACTACATCGAAAGACAGTTATAGTAATTAGTTTTGTTTAGAGCTTAGAGCGCCCGCAAAGGGCGTAAGTTAGTTAAGATAGTTATATAAGTTAAGCTAGTTTTAAGCACTTTTATCTAGCATTAAAGTTTTGCAATAAAGTCAAAATAAAATTGCAGTATAAACAAAAACGAGGTGTTTGTGTTACAACAAAAGAAGAAAACCGAGATTGTTGGAAGATTGCATAGTTAAAATAAAGTTTTGTGGCATATTAAAATGTGGTATGACGTAAACCTAATAAGCCTAAATCCTTTAAAATCAGTAAGCAAAAGTGATATCTTTTCATCCGATGTCTCATCTCTTTTTGTAAACGGTGTAGCCATTCCCTGTGTGGATCATGTTAAATACTTAGGGTTTTAAATTAACATTAAAATGATACCATAAAATACTATATGTATAATATACAGTATACTGTACTCGTACTTGATAACTTCTTCACTTTTGCTCCCAGGAAAGTTGGAAATGCATCTTGTGAAAAGCTTTATAATGCCGTTTTTCTCTTATGATTCTACAATGTACCCTATTTTAAATTATGTGTGTACGCTTAAATGGTCCCTTCAATGACTGTTTGCGGTTACTTAATATATTAGTGTCTCTCAGTAGAACAGGTCCCTGTTAACCCTTTCATGTCCCCAGTGCTGTTCGTACCAATTTTCACTTGCTGACACCTCAAAAATATTGCTTGAATTGCCGTGTAAGTGTCTTAATTCTAGAACCAATTTTTCTTTCATTTAATTCTGAATCAGACATCTCAGACTGCAATAAAAATATTCGTGATCTTCTACTTCGTTTTAAGTAAAAAAATATTTTTCCCTGGAACTAGGTGCGATCGTGAAAGAGTTAAGAATTAATTTGGATGAATACTACGATTTGGATCTATGACTGAAATTGATGACATAATTTATGAATGGTATCCTGCGTATCTTTCTGAATATCAAAGTTTTGTTCAATCGATTAAAGGCCTACGGCTAATTTTTTCACGATTCAAACACCCAATTTTACTTTGTCAACACGGATCGGCTGTGCAATAATCTTTCAGATCGTTTGCAAAGAATAATTTCATCAGCTTTATTTGGAGGGAGGTATACATATTATACATATCGCAACGAAAGTAATATGTTCCTAACACAACAATATTGATGTAATCTACTTTGTAAAACACTCTAAATAATATTATTTTGTTTTTTTTTCAACTACAATCATTAATTAGCATTAATAGAATGTACAAACTATCGTTTGACGACTCCAAAGATGTTTGTTACAATGGCGGATAATCTCCGTTGGACTTAATTGTATTAGTTACACAATTCAAGCAATGTATGACTTCAACTCGTTCATATTTGTCCACTTTCAGTCTAATCAACATATCGAGAGCATTCGCACCTCTATTAAGAACTAGCTGAATACTAGTGGGTGTAGCCAAAGCATAAAGGACTTTCGGCTAAAGAACAGCCGTTCCCATAACTCTGGCACTAAATTCTGCAACATGATTGCTTCAAGTGTGAAAACTTAAATGCCAAATTCCGAACGGCAATTCCAAGCTTTTTCTTTACTGAAAAACGGAAAAAGGGAAATGGCACACGCAACTTAATGTTTACCCTCCCACCATATGCGCGGTTATGGTTCGCTGACTGAACTTCCTCCTTCCTACTGAAGAACGAACACAATCGAGTGCCAAAATGAGCAAATAAAAGCAAAAAAATAAAATAAAATTATTGCGTGCCCACCTGTCCGTAGTGGTAACGTTTTGTTTTTTTTGTTTTCTTATTACTTTATGTGGTTCCTCTAAATTGATAACAGCTTACAGCACAATATGGTCAGATGGAGGCTAAGGCAAGCAAAAATTCATAAATTCACCGCACAACTGAATGCATTGGTTCCCCCTAACTTTGTTCTAATTTTTGTGCTTCAGTGAGGATCGCCGTTTGCTTTTTGACCAGTAAACTAAATTTGAATATATTACCGAATGGATTTTTACGTGCTGGATTCACTTTGACTATCGGTTTCAGTTATGATTGAGGAATCTGATGTAGGACATTTGTACCAGCTTATAAAATGCTTGATTGATTTGACTGATCAGTTGATCACAATACCTCGCCTACCTACGTTTGTTTTGTGAGTTTTCTTGGCCTATTTGGTATTCTGCCATATATCACAGAGGTAAACTAAAATTAGAACTAATTATAATAAACACTAAATTGCGGGAATATCGCCTTGATGTGGGAAATAATTGCTGGGACTAGTTGTTGACAAACGCTGTAACATTTAGTTTGATCTACATCAGTCCTTTCAGTCAATAACTCTTACCATTCCACCTCCGGCAAAGAACTTTCTACAAAGAGTCCTCTCCTGGCAGATCCTTCCCCTAGCCATCGATGATTTTCGGATCAACATATTTTGTTCGCCAAACTCTCTGAATTTCTGAATGCACCAACACTAACTGAGGAGATGCTCAAGTCATTGCTGCACCACTGCAGCACCTTTATTCATTATCTTTAATCTCGCACAGAATAATTCGACGAATAAAACTACAGTGAACTTTAGATAATTTAAATCTCCATAATTCGGAAACCTCTGCAAATTGAAGCATTTTCGTAGTCCCCCGAAAAAAACCTCTGTAAATCGAAGAAAACTTATGTAAATTGTGCCGTTCGTTAATTGGAATTTACTTTTGTGCAAAGCAACAGTCCCATGAAAATCGAATTATCGAGAGAAACAATAAGCCTGACGTTTCCGCAAAAACTGATGAAAGTCCACGACAAAAAAAAATTATAAAAAAAAACAGCTGCATGACAAGATCTAATACATCTTCATAATTAGGAAAAAGATTAATTACAATTTCATCTAATTTTTTTTTTCTAGAAAAACAAATTAATATAAACATGAGTAAGTAAATACAGTAAATACAGTAGTTCCTCGATAATGTGAACTATTTAAAACAAAGCGTTTTCGGTTTTTCAAGGCGTTTACATTACTGGAACATTTTTCTGAGTCCTTATTGACTGTTTGAAATATCCTGCATATACATTTATCACAACACAAAATAATTTCTAAAGCAAAGCTTCGACATTTACTAAGTTGAGACAAAACAAAGAAATAAATACTTAGTAGGTATTAATTGCGGAAGTAATTCATTTCAAAAACTACAAAAAAAAAAAAAAACATTGGAATCGGTGTAGTATAACAATTCTTGGTAAAATAATCCATATTTTGGATCGGAAATTGGCTTGACTTGCTACTGCTCCTAACTTTAGTAAACAGGAGGTCGTTTCTGCGTCTATACTTCATACTCGAGAGGCATACTTGTGCATTGTATTGCTTGATAGCTCGTTACTTTATTATTATTATTATTATTATTATTATTATTATTATTATTATTATTATTATTATTATTATTATTATTATTATTATTATAACTTTATTAATCAGTAATAAATTACTTGACTAATCTTAAATTTCGGCACCAGCTACCAGGGCTTTGGCCAGCGTTACTTTAGGTGCAGCATAAGAATCCCTTGATTTTATTCTCCAAAGTATCGTTTCGGTTCAGTCTGTTCAGACTAAGTGCTTTCTATGATGACCCAGTCTCTAACTTGAACTGTTGAAATGTTGTGTTATCTATCTATAACTCAGAGTAGATCATAGATAAGGAGATGACATGTCGGAAGTTCACATTATAGAGATGATAATGTTAAGTTTTGGAAATTCTCATTATCGGTGATTCACATTAACGAATGACTACTGTAATTATAAAATATTATGATTCGTTAATTTTTTTATTCCCATATTAAGACGTTTGTTAGGTCTTGATGGTTTCCACTTAAAAATTATTTTAAGTAATAAAGCAGTTAATTAATCTTTTAGGTAATAGACAAATTTCGATTGTAATTTACTTGTGCGACAAAAAATATGTAGAAGAAAAAAAAAAGTGTATTAATTGTCTTAACTAGCCTAACCTAAACTGATTTACAATAAAATAAACAATTCCATCTGTAAACTTAATGTGTAGGATTCCCATTTGCGTATGAAACATTTTTAAGGCACATCTAGGTAAATAAAAAGAAAATTCTAACGTACTTGTTTACAAAGGAAGATAGAGAATCGACTGGTTTTCGCAGAAGTGGATTAGAGTTTTATAGCAATCAGTAAAAAAAACCACAGACATTGTTTGTTAATGTAACATAGTGCATTGGAAATAACTTGAACAACGTTTTGCAAGTGGGTTGAGGTTGTCCGTTTACAGCTACAGAGAACTATAAGGTCAACGTGCGTTAAGTCAAAAGCATAACATAATCAGCAGTTTGCTCCAATTCTACGATGATCATTGTTGAATAAGTGGCCATAAAAGTGTACAAAATCGTAATACACCTTCTCCCAACCTCTCTTAAAGCCCCAGAAAATATTCCCAAAAGGTAAACAACATTATTTACTTATCATAATCAGGTCTATTCAATTTTAAAACACTGTACTCTTCCCCATTCAGAAAAATAAAGAAACTATAAACTCATATCTTATCTTATCCAATTCTTTTAAGTTCATCAAAGTGCTATGACCCCAGTGCATGCTGTTCGCTTGTCGTTTTTATCGCTTTTCAAAAATTTAAAGTTGAACTACATCGTAAGGCAGACGAAGAACGATGCACAGAAGTCATGCAACGTGCCTTCACCGCCCACGCTTTTTTTTCCACCGACACAAGATGCGTTCAAAACTGAATCGCTCCAGGCACTGTGTTCGTAATCCAATTGACCCGTGTGGTTAATGCGACACCAGGTCAAGTTAGCATCTACTTTCAATACACATCAACCACGGCACGGCGGCAATTAAGTAGTGGAGGAGCAGCACATCTCCACCAACAACAACAGCCTATGCGTAGGGTTCCCTTGTCTCTCACCCTCGTTTTCGTTCCACTAGATAGACCACACGATATTCGTGTACACCAGTTCGGTTCTGAAAATGAACAGGCACTCAGTGTTGTGCATTTTGAAAACTCAGTTGTAGATCCAACGTTGAAACGGTTCGGACGTATTTATTCTCATCACTCGCTTACTCACTCGAGCGGTTTCTAAACAACAGCAGGTGTTCCTCCGAGATATCACTAGGAAATGCAAATAAGGGCTGCACCGCCCCTAACATCGCCCGCATTATCGCAAGGGACGCAACGCGCAGCGACTGCTGCTTACATTAGCCTAGTTTTGTACATTCAGTTTGTCGGGAACAGTGCAGTTGACAAAGCCCCTCCGAGCAAATAGACCGAGTCTCGCGGAACATGGGAAAGATCTTCAATCATAAGTTTCTGCTGAATTGCTGCAATTTCATGTTTTTGGTAATCAATTTCGATTTGAGTCTTCAATTTATTGTGTTTTTTCTGTGCGGATGATCGCGTGCTCGCGTATTTGTTACACTTTGCTGGTTCGATAGATTTTATATGAGCATTAGTCTCGCGGGAAGGGCTACGGCGGGAAATTTCATATTTTTAAGGCAATTAGTTCAGTGTGCAGGTGTGCGTGCAATTTTTTCAAAAGTGAAAATGAAGTTTAACATTGCAACAGGAATGCATTGGGATGTAGTGTTTTGTGAAACCGTTTGTCCTATCTGTTTTTGTTTTAAGCAAGTGTCTGTTCTTTGTTTTTCAAATTGCAAGATGTCGTGCATCCATCCGTCATCTGATCTTCAAACAATGGACTATCGATTTCGCGGTAGACAGGGACACTTGTGATCCACTTGGTGATTTGATAGCCGTATTTATGAGTAATATGTGGCGCAATTGTCCGAGGCACGCAGGTAGGGTAGCCAAGCTTGACGAAAAGAAATAATAACATCGCGCGTCTAGTTCAAAGTGACTGCCGAGGTAACACCATTCTGGACAGAGTTGCGTTCACACGATCTGTCGGCGGTTGAGTGACCAGCAGATTTTTGGGAGCTTTAAAAACAAACAAAAAGTTAGTGGACTGAAAGGTTTATGAACTGATTTTTGAAGTCGAGCTTACGTTCAAGAATGAGAAAATCACTGAATCTTGGTATTGAAGTCATGTCATCGGAGATACAGGAGAGTTTGGTCTTTAAAACTGACCGTTGAGAATGGGACGTCCTATGGTAATCCTATCAAAAGCCTATCATGCCTATAAAAATATTTCCACAAATTACCAGTCAAGTTAGGGGATGGTAAGATTAGAGGATCATTCATTTGCCTAGATGTTAAAAAAGTAATCATTCCTCATTTTTTTTACAAGCATAGTAAAAAATGCTGATTTTTGATCCCAGACAAAACCAGTTATCAATTTGGCCCCAAAGTTATCGTGCTTGTTGTTTCGGCTGACCTAAAAAAATTACAAATACTTTTGCGATTCGCAAAAGCTACGACATCTACTCACCATTTTTTTCTGACACGATCAAATTAGGTTTATTGTCTTTAGTATTTATTAAGAAGCAAAACCAAAAAAAATAAAATTCCCACGCCTAAAATTAGTCCGTTTATTACATTTTCAAGACGAAATAATCAAATTATGAATACTTTTGCGGGACATGTACAATGTCTGTGCATAATCACAGCCTTTTCCCAGTTTAACAAACTCATGGTTTGAACTGTTAGCAATGAAGTGTGCCAATAATTTTGTTCATATAAAATGCGCTACAGTGAATTACTTTCATTTTTCAAGAATACGTATTAATAGTATCAGACAAAAAGTTTGCAAAAATTAAAAGTCTATGTGTTAAATAAAACTGTCAAAAAAAAAATCCTTATTGTCTCATTTATTTCTTAATACCGGGTGGCTTCTTTCAGAAATGTCGGACTGTTAAGCGAGAGTACCTAGGGTTGAATCCGGCTCAGGGAAATAACACCACAAACTTTTCTTACCTCCAGCGAACGGCTGGCAATCGTCCGGAGTACTTTTGCCATGGAAATATTTCGCAATTCGCCGTTCGGAACCAGTAGGTCCCCTCCACATGTGTCAAAATATATCGCGCACAACGCAGTTGTGGCGCGATGGAGCTAGGCTCTGGCCCTGTATATGCTGTTACGCCGACTATTTTTTTGTTGGCAAAAAATGTGTTCGGCACTGTATGTTTTTTACTTTTATTTTAAATAATACTTTATCAACTCTTTAAAATCAATGTTTTATACAATAACCTCCATTTCGACACTATAAAGCTTGCGGACATCAAAAAACAATTTTACACAACTAACTGTTTATTGCCTTTGATAATCAATAATGGCCTGGGAAAACAACTAACATAGTGTTTTTTCTTGTAGAATTACTTACACAGAATACTGAATACAAATAAATTTTTTGGTCGGCTTTTTGTTTGGTATGTTAAAAATCGACTGGGATATTGAAAATTGAATTTGTCTATGATGGGGATCCTTTTTTTTTGTTTTGTTTTGGTTCACTATATAATTATAAAGGGATAAGCGCAAGGATAGATACCTTCGAACCTGTTTCGAACTATCATGTTGTTAAGCAAGCTTGCCAACCTTTATATTTCTTCTTAAGCTGACTCTGATGATCCTGATAACTTGATACAGTTGCCATTGATGATGAAATAAATTTGAAGATTCTGCCTTGTCCAATCTGGTAAAGAAGGTGAGTGAAAAGGAATAAAATACAGAATAAGTGATAGGCTTCCCAGTTAGTTCTACTGACAGTGCTGCGTAAATTAATTGACACCAGCGGTCTCCCTTTTGCCTTAATTGAATGTTCCACAAATATTTTAGATTTCTTCATTGAATCGGACTCAAATAAATGCTAAATGAGTTTGTTTTTGGTAGTGCAAACTTTTTTCTAGGGCTTGCTTTATTAATTGCTAACTTTATAGAATTTGGAAGAGCTGCCAGGTCGTCTCAGGAGGTTTAAGCTGGGAGAATGGGTCATAAGAAGTATATGTCTGAAGTCTGCATTTTCCAATGGGCTACGAATTTCCGAAATCCTTAACATCCAAATAAACTCCAAAACATAACTTTGAGCCAGTTAGAGCCTGCATTGTTTACTTGGAATTGCGTTTGAAAAAAAGTTTGTTCCAGAACACTTCGTAGGGCCTAAGAGATAAGAAATTGCGTTTCTTCGTTCGCTTTCCTGCACGAATGTAGTTTAGTGACTTTTTTTTAAACCCATTTTTCTCTTTTTACAGATTTGCGGAGGATTTCTGATATTTGGAGGGTTCTACATATTCTCCGACACCAAGCGTATCCTGCTCTCCCGTCTTCTTGCATCGACTAGCGAACACCTCAACAACCTGCCGCAACCGCTCTTCTACTACATCTCGCTGGGACTCGCCGTGGCGGGAACTGTTGCGATACTCGCATCCATAATCGGCTTCTGGGCATCATGCCTCAACACCTACTGCTTCCTGAGTCTCTATTTTCTCACCGTGGTCATTCTTCTTCTCGCAGAATCGATCGTTTGCCTCGCCATAACACTTTGGCCACACTGCCTAGGAATTAATTTGGATGAGACGAAAATGGTCAAAGCCCTGCAGGGAAACTATGGAATCCCCGGGCGAGAGCAGTTCACCATCGCCATGGACCTGGCGCAGACGCGATTCGGATGCTGTGGCATGAACAGCGAAATCAACTACGACACAGCCATGTGGCGTCTGCAAGGATACGGCCCAAGAGAGTGGGTGGTGCCACTCACGTGCTGCATTCTCAAGAATGAAAACGAGCCCCTGGCGTACCTCGACCCGAAGCCGGCGAATGAGACTCAGTGTCAGACCCTGCAAAAGATCGAGTTTGCCAAGCACCGGCACACGAAGCCGTGCCTGGAGTACCTGGACGTCTGGTATCGAGAGCAGTATGTCCTGTTTTTGGGTGCGAGTTTGGTCATCGCAATTGTGGAGTTTTGTGTGCTCCTGAGTATCATCCTCAACTGTACAAGGATATCACGACAGTCGTGCAAAGTTGACGACTTCCTCGAGATGCGAACGAGAACGAAATCAAATCAGACTCTGGTCGAGAACATCTATGGGCCGGATGTTGTTGACACGCGGACTATACATGAGTCTATACACAGTCAACAAGTTCCTGGGGAGTTTAAGGAGATCTACATCCAACCACAAGACTTGCTGAAGAGTCGGCATAACACGACGTTTAAACCGGGACGAAGTCATTATCACATTTCCTCAAGGAGTTATTTAGTTTAGTGATTTTTTTTTTAGTGCTACAAATGTCATCGATGTGCTAGTAGATAAATAAAAGTAGTGATGTTTTATACAAAAGGTCTAATTGAAAAAACTGAAGGGACATTGCCAGTCCATAGAAGGTCAACAGTTCTTCTACGTTATAAGATCTTCAAACTTTTTATTACAATTTGGAATTTGGAATCCCGAGAATTAAAAAGAGAACTTATAGTGCTTCTGAACTATCTCGTCGATATGATCATGGGCTATTGAGTTGGGTTAAGCTTTTACCAAGAGTTTATCCTACATGTATTCGCAATGAACATTTAATTATAAACATTAGATATTAAAACATTTGTTGGCGTGTACTAAGTATAAAATAGAAGACAATATCACGTCGAATTCGTCTGTAGTAAAAAGTCATGACTGATCAACGAGAAAGTGATCTGATTTAGAGCTCCAGATTTTAAACGTGTATTAAATTACGCGTGTAAACGTAACACATGTTGTCGTGTTACACAGCACCTTAGACACGGGTACACGTGTAGTTCATTTAAATACGGGTATATGTGTATTTAACTATATTGCGTTAGCACAGTGAAACAGCCTATTCACGTCTTTTGCAATGGCTTTCGAAGGACGTGCCAACGTACAAACATTGACTCGGTATCTATGAATAAGTTGTTAGAGAAGCACATGTTAGCTGCTGCGAAATTGACTCCGATATATCCGTGAATTAAAAAAATATTTAAAAAATATTTGCACAGGATTTAAGCAACGGTTTCATCTATGTTTGTAATGCTTCGTACGGTGTACACATATTTTGCTAAATTCACGTGTAAATATAAATACACTTGTATATATATAGATAGATACACGGTTAAATTTAACTACATGTGTTCCTACACGGATAATTAAATTCCACATATACTACGTATACACGATTGCAATTGAAATAGCGGACTCTAATCTGATTTTGTAGTACTGACTGGCTTTTAAAAAAGCCTGGAAAATAAAAGCAAACCCGAGTGGTTACATTGTTGCTCGTTAGATAATAAGAAGTATAAACTCTTTTTTACTGAAGTCCTCAAATAATGAAGTGAATTACACACCCGATGTTCATTAGACTTTAGCTACAAACAAAAATTAAGCTACTTCAAAATACTGAACACTGCCTCAGTTAGTCAATTTTAATTAGTTGTAAGTGAATTTTATTTTAAACTCCTGGTAATTTTTCCGATTTTCACTTGATCATTAGATTTAGCAGAAGTTTGAGATACTGCGATATAATTTTAAAAGTTGCTTTTTTTTATATTGAGTCACTTCTTTAAAATAAGATTTTATCATTCCCAGTTCTTCTTAAACTATGGACCAAAATTAGTTTCCCATACTATCATAACTGCACTCATGGAAAAAAGTATTGGCATAAATGCGATTCTCGGAAATAACCGTCGTCAATTTTGAAGCGACGATGATTATGTTTTTGATTTTTGTTTTTGGCTTTTTTTTAAGAAATTAATAAACAAAACTTTTTTTTGCAAAGACGTGAAATATGAATTTAATAGTTTTAATACTGGAAGCACTTGTAAAAATAGCATCTATGCCAATACTTTTTCCTTGTGTGTACGTACTTCCTGCTGCTGGGTGTCTTATATTCTATTTATGACTTCCACTTTAAACTACTGCGCATGAGGTCTGCTGAGTTCGCTTTTATTTGTCGTTGAAGTTTGGCAAGTAACCATGCACTGCGCATTTGACTCCACTTAACAACCACAAAACAGAAGCAGCACAGTTGTTATTTTATAGAAACAATTGATTTAAAAAAAATAGTTCTATGTATATACAGTAAACTCGCGATATTTCGAACCTCTTTAATTCGAAAACCTCTATAAATAGAAACATCCTCACAAACCCCTGAAGAAATTTGGTCCCCTCGTTAATTCGAATTTATTAAAAGCATGAAAACTCCTTTAATACGAAAATAATGGCGTCTTTACCTCTATAATTAGAAGTCAAGTCTACTTTTCTTTCTTTAACAATCGTTGAAATACGTACGTGACAAAAGTGAGCAGTATTTTTTTTTATCTAAAACCCACGTAATTAAAAAACATCTGTAATTCGAAGCTTTTTTCTGGCTTCGAATTATCGAGAGTTAACTGTATTTTCCCAATTTCATTATCTTTAGCTTTTTTAGAATCCTATTTAGGACTAAGTGCTATTGATATGCAGATATGCAGTTGAGCTTCAATTTGTTCGCAGATTTGGACTAAAGTGTTCTAGCTACAGTTTCAGACAAATCGTCGTAACTTTAATTTAAAAGCAGATACACAAATATTTGAAAGCCTATATTTCATTTCCAATGCTAACACATTTGTTTTAGGGAGTCTTCGCTTATAACTTAGCACCTACATTGGCAATTTTTAAGGCGATAAATGGAACCATGGCTATCGCAATAGCCTCGGATATGGACAATGTAGATTTTGTTGATCGGCATACGGCAGGTAGCAATTGCTTTCAATGATGAAAGTAAGTAAGTAAGTGAGATTAGACAAATAAAGTCTAAGAAATGAAACAAAGTATACGTATTTATATTTATAGAAAACAAACAAGAACAGCCGTTTATCATCATGGCGCCACCACCTACTCAAAACGATGAGGAGCCATCATTAAAACCCTTCTTCAATAGCGCCACAGTGACAGTCTTCTTAATAAGGCTTGTTCCTTGCTTTATATAGGGCTTGTTTGGTCCTAGTTCTGAAAAAAATGCATGATTAATTTTTGAGTTGCTTATATACCCCTCAGTCCAAATTTCGAATTTAAAATTTCATCTCTTAACTACAAAAGACTTCTAAGTTATAATAAAATATGTAAAAGACGACAAACAGACACCGAAGTGACTCTAAAAGGGATTCGTTATTCCTTTGGAACAAAACCCTAAAAATAACCGAGGAATATTAAGAGACTATGTAATATCTACAACGCATTTATTCGCCATTTACTTCATTTTCCTAGCACAAAATTGAATGAATTTTCTTGAATCGTTTCCAGGCCTCAGATCAAAAAATAAAAAATTCGATTCCATCAGAATTTAGACTACTTGCCGATAATCGGAGTAGTTACCCTTTGATGTTTAAAACACAGCCGACTATGGCGCCACCGTCGCTAGAGAGAACACATGAGATATTCGAAAACATCGCTCTCTTCCCCACTTTACGAAAAAGTAAACAAAAATAAATGTTCACTTCTCTTCATTGTCGCGAAACACGTGAAGTAAACACTCACTCATCCCTCACACACACCCATATGACCACACACACAAAACCAATTCTGTTCGGCATCTGGCTGCCAGTTAATTCCCTTTGACATTTTGCTGCATATTTCCTTCGCATTCACCCCAAAAAAAACCACTCACACACAGACACCGCCGCCATCTCCCTCTCACTCCCTTCCAACACGTGAAACAGACTGCGCTACCAACGAACAACTCTGCTGTTGTCGCTATTGCATCTTTGCGTTTTTTTCTTTCACCTTCAGTTTCTGGCGATGTTTTCGAACGAGTAAACGACGTTTCTGCTTCTCCCGCAAGGACTGGTCTCAAAGTGTTGTGACGCGTGTTTTAACTTGTTTTTTATTCGCTTTCTCCGGCTTTCGCGCAGCGCGTCGAAAGAATAATACACCTTCAATTGCATGATAATTGATAAAATATTCCTCGATTTCAATTTCGCGGCTTTTACTTGAATAACAGTTAAATTCGAATGCGTGCAGCCGCCATCCTCTCTCTCGCACTCTTTTTGTTCGGTGCCGCGCACTGTTGACAGTTTCTTAGTTCCGTTTACGCTAAAGTTTCATTCAACTCGGTGTTGTGTTGTGTTTTATGTTTCCCTCTTCCTTCTGTTTTGTCTGGTTATTCGTTGTTATTCCGTGTGGTTCGGTTCGGCTCGAAGAAGTGTTTGTGTGTTGCGTTTCCATACACATTCGTGCGTGCGCGCGTATTTTCGAGTGCTTGTGTGCGTGTCTCTGAGGGTGAATTAAGAAGAAAAAAAAAAAAAAAGCGAATGCATTACGTTAATAAATTGTGCAAGTGTCAATTTAAATTGCTTATAATTTGAAAGTGTGCGTTGTCGTCGATGAATTGGTGAGAGAATTTGAGAAAATTCACGAACCGACGACCGCAGGAGACGCAAATTCTCCTGTCAGAGGAAGATCACTGATGGATGCAGTTTTAATTGAATAATCTCTGTTTTGTGATGCAGATGAGGATTTTGTTTTGACGGCTTGTGTATATGACACAGCCCACAGCACAGCAACCTGTTGAAAGCATGCCGAGGCGTTTTTCTTGTTACTTTCTATATTGATTGAAGCTTTTGTACAAGAAATTGCCCGTTTGGAAAAAGGTAAGAGGAAATGGCTTTTTGTAATGTTAGAGCGTATCACAAGCGAGGTCGTCGACACTGAATTTTATATTATCTCGTAGTTTTTGGGAAAGAGGAAGAAAAAGCATCAAGCGGGAAGGCAAGAAATGTTGGGAAATCTCTCGCAAGAGCTTCTACTGCATCTTCGAACAATTGTGCGGTTGATGGTCATTGAATAATCGGAAGCAACAAGCTCGTAATTTTTCTGATTTGTGTACGTCGTCGGTTTTATGTGCAATATGATTTCGTCGATGTAACAGGAGTGTGGTTTTACTTCGGTGTAAGTAGCTTCTTTAAAACCTCCTGGTTTGAATGGTTCACAAGTTTAAGTGGTTCAATTCATTGCAGCACAAAGTTTGTTGAGATTTCTTCGTCCTATTTTCTTTCCGGAGTCAGCGCTGCTCTACTGATAATGTCTCTTCAATGTAGTGAACAATGAATTAGTGGAATCGTTTGATGCTGGCTTCTTAAGCTTCGAATCTTGCAAGTCTAACTATTCAAAGCCGATTCTTGGACTGGATAGCAGAACTCTCAGTGTATATCTACAAAAGATAGAAGAAGAAATACGTACCAATAAAATAATTTTGGGCGCTACGCGCTTTTAAATAAGTGCTTCTTCTTTGTGTGTCCGCTGGAGTCCGGGGTACCCCTGGGCCTTGTTTAAATAAGTACTTACAATTTCTGTAGTTCCTGTGATGTGAACGTAAAGCTTGACTGCAGGTGAGCGGTCGGTCCAACCGAGTGGCTAATTTGAGAATACAAACTATTGCCTTGCTATAAACATTGAAATTCTAAATAGCGAAAATGTTGATCTAGATAAAATGTTTTCTCTTTGTTTCCATATTTTTGTTCCTTGTCTAAACATGTTTTTGAAGTCATTCACGAACTTTTGTCGATTTTTCCATTTTTTCTCAGACGTCAAATGTTTTGCAAATCGACGCTTTCACTACGTCACACAGTGGAACGAGTGCATGGGAAAATTAGCAATATCTTCTACTTTTGCGAATGGAAGTCCATTGTTTCTGCAAATTACCATTTATTACATGCACATCTAAGCTATAAACGTGAAAGTAGATATAGGGACTGATATTAACTGCGTTATTAAGTTGAAACAATAAGAACATGAAAGTGCGACAAGCAATTAGTTAGTATTGCTTAGCACAAATTCCAAATCGTTTTAAAACACGGTTCTTCTTCAGACGGTTTCACATTTCAAATTTCTATTGACAACGTACGTTGGGAGACGAGGTACTTCTTCTAAGACAAACCGAAATGTGATGAAATTTTAAGGTTAACCAGCCCATCCATCACGAATTCGCTTGCTTTGATAAAATGTCTGGCCTTAGTTGAAGTTTCAATGTTCGATGATTTGTTCGTGAGGAAACAAATGTTTTTACTTTGACTGTGTTTGTTCGAACATATTCGTCAGTGGGTGCAAATATTTTAAATCATTCATTCTTTAAACAACGTTCGTCGAGGAAGCACATGTAAATGTAAACATAATATGTTTAAATGCATTTATTAATGCGTAAGAAAACTAGCCTACTAGCCTAGAAAACTAGAAAACTATCCGGGATTATGGCAGAGTAAGCGTGAAGCCTACAAAAATAAAAACATATGCAATAAATCTTGAAAAAATGCCACTGTTGAAGTGGTAAAAAAAAATCGTTGCGACTGTCTTACAAACGTAAACTAAATAAACTAAAAAAATAGGTTATAAGCCAAGGGCTGGATTGATTGAACACTTTTAACCAAGTTTCATTCAAGAAAATTTTCAAATCCAAAGGTGGAATTTCTTTCAGATCCTTCAATAGCTTAGTGTGGCTCAATTTTTCTGTCTTGGCATATCATTCTTTCATCTACATACTGTGCTGTCTCCTTTGCAGTTCTTTTTTTTTGTTTTTTTCTTTTTGTTTTTCTTTTCCCAGCAAAATTGTTGTATTGTTCACTTCATTGAAACTTTTCAGCAAATGATGTTTGCAAGGAATATTGACATAGTTTGTAGTTAAACACATTTTTAATCGCTGAATTTGGCAGATAGGATGTTGAGTTGCAGATCCTGAAACATAAACACTTATTTGGATCGAAAAACTTAGAGTTTTGGATTCTTTTAAGTTTGCATTCAATAACATGCGTACTTAATTAACGAATAGTTATTTTCGAAGTAAAGACTATGGGTGCTAGAATTTAGCGTGAGTAGCAGACTGTGCTTGTGAGCAGTGATCACCACTTTAGAACGATTGGTTCGTATGGTATTCTCGAAAAAAATGAGAAAAAAATAATCTTTTGTGCAACAGATATTTCGAAGAAAAATTAATAATAGCAACGAACGTGAGTGGCATACTTAGTATTGTATATTTAATTACAAATAACAAAAATGGGAAATTAGTATTAAGTAAAAAAAAATCATATTCGATTTAATCGCAGCGTTGCGCAATATTTCATCATAAGTGGCGTAACAGCCCACGAAGGGCCAAAGCCTAGCTTTTCGCGCCTCCCCTGTGTTGTGCGCGTTATAATTTGACACATGGGGAATTGCGAAAGCTTTCTATGACAGAAGTACTCCAGGAGCATTGTCAGTCGTTTGCTGGAGGTGGGGCCGTGAAAATTGTTTTGTCTTGTTTTTTCCCCGAGCTGTATTCGAACCCGGGTACTCTCCCTTAACAATCCGACGCACTAGCGATTAAGCCACCGCGCCCACAATATTTACAGAAGCTCAAAATAACAATCGGATAAGCGGCCGTTTGTACCGATGATGGGATGAAGGTTAATGTGGACAAATCTGAGGTTATGGTATTTGCCAAAACACCTGTTCAATGCACTCTGCGTGTCAACGGAGTCCCATTGAAACAGGTGGAGAAGTTCAAGTATCTCGGGGTCTTTTTCATGAATGATGGGAGGAGCAATAATGAGCTCTCGTGTAGGATTGGTGAAGTTGGATCAGTTTTGAAACGGCTTGTAAGATCTGTAATCAGGAAGGCCGAGCTTGGTGTGAAGGCCAAGTTATCGGTCTTTAACTCTGTACTTGTTCTGTTCTCGCCTATAGTCATGAAATTCGGGTAATGACAGAAAGAATAAGATCGCGATTACAAGCTGCCGAGATGAGATTTCTGCGTGCTACTGTGGAAGTAACTCGCCGAGATAGGATGAGAAACACGACATTGCGTGGAGAGCTCAATGTTGAGCAGCTACTTCTCCGAACGGAAAGGGCTATACTTCGTGGTTTGGTCACGTGGCACGAATGTCCACATCACGACTTCCGAGGCGCGCCTTGGTTGCGATCCCATCAGGAAGGAGACCGCTCGGCAGACCCAGGATGAGAGGGGTGGACCAAGTCCAAAATCTCGCCTGGTTACGCTCCTGATGAGTTGGTGTCGGTGGCGGACGATCGAGTTACCTGAAAATCTCTACTGCGTGCAGGCTCCGCGACCCCCGTTAATAGAACACGCGGTAAAGAAGATGATGATGATTTTGGTGAACTTCTTTGTTTTTTTGGAAAGCTAATAGTATATTTCAATTTTCGAATTAAGTGACTTTAGTTTTGGTGTGCAGTTAATACTTTTGGAAAAAATATCAAATTGATTTTTAGGTTCGGTGCAGTAAGCATACAAAAACTGCAGTCGGAAGTGTCCGAGGGACAGATGAAAGTTAAAAAAGAACTGAGTGTAGGAATCATGTGCCTTTAAAAAACCTATTTCCTAAGATTCTTTTTCCCAGTCACATTACTTTTACTTTGTATTTTAATATCTTCTCTGGAAAAAGTTCAAACACGGCAGTAAGCTGTTTAGCTATAAATTTTTATTATCTTTAATAACATACAATCATGAAAACGTACTTCTCTTTAATAACTTGAATTATTTAATAGCAAACAAGTTTATTCATAACAACAACTTCTTTTCTTGAGAATAAATACAAGTTATTTAAAATATAAAAAAATATAAAGTAAATTTTGATCACCTGATCTATTCAGATTTCTTTCTGATGTCTTTCCTTTCTTCAGATGTCTTTCCTTCAGTAAGTTGTATTTATTTTTTCTCTATTTTTGAGTTACAAGGCCTTGTAAAAACTAGTTTTTTCTTACACGCTACGCATGTCTTAGGAAACGTACTGCAATAGCCTAGGTATTGAGCTGGCCAAAAAATATTTTGTATTTTTTGTTCGTTTTTTGTGGAATTGATTAGATTAGATGATAGGTCTACGTGTATTCGCCAAAATTATTTTTTAACTCTGAAATTAAGGGAAAGACTTACGGATTTGTTATACAGTGGAAGCCCTCTAAGTCGAATACATTTTTTCGACTCTTAGTCTATTTTCAATTCCTCTAAGTCGAATTTTTTTTTTCGCAAAAAAATAAACCAAAAATTTTCCTCTTGCAACTTGTATCCAGCACGCAACTTGTATTGCATGCTCTGACTCTCTCTCAATTTGGCACTGGACGACGAACACAATTCTTGTCTAGGGTCTATCGTCCTCTACACACAGATGTAGGTTATTTGTGCACACAACCGTCCGGCTCTGCATGAATAACTGCGCTGCTTATTCGTTGTGTTATTGGTTTTACCTCAAACAATTTGATTTTAATATAAAAACAGTTAGGTATCTGAGATGTCTAGTGAAAGCATTGGGAGTCCGGATGAGGTCCATCACTGCCTTTTTAAAATAGAGTCCTTTTTTAAAAGGCTTCATTCTCCAATTTTAAAGACTCCATCCAAAATTACAAGCTTAAGTAATTTCCTGTGCTTTTTCCTTATATGTATCGTTTTTTGAATAAAATAAAGACTTTTAAACAAAAAAAAAGTATTAATCCCTCTAACTCGAATTTTTCGAAAAAGCCCTCTAACTCGAACTAATTTTGAGATCCCGTGAAAATTCAACTTAGAGGACTTCGACTGTATTTCTATTTTAATGATATAAATATGAGTAGATTTCTTATTGAAAAAAAATGTCCGTTTGCTGATTATATGTTGAAGTTATCCATATGTTCACGTAAGATCTTTCGATAAAATCATCGTTCTTTTAAACTTTGAAAGCAACATGAATAATGATCGAACATGAATGATGTTGTTTGCTACAGCAAAACGATTTTAAGACACCACCCATAAAATAAGTTATACGCTGCGTTAAAGCATAGGCTTTACCTCTGAATTAGTCAAGTAAATACTTCAACATACAAGTAACCACGAATTTATTAAAAATATAGTCACAAAATCTGCATAGTTATCATGGTAATTGGTATAAAATGTCTGAGCCTAGGCTAATGCTGCCTCCAACTGTAACGGTGCCGGGCATACTGTTTCTAGTCCGGAAGACCAAGCTGTCTTGCTTCCACGATCACTTGATCTCTGTACCGGAGGTTCGGTCTCACTCTTCTCCTCAAACCAGGAGGCTCGGATTTGAAGATACTTTTAGCTGAACCGTTTGTTTCCATGCGCTTGATGTAGCCCGAGACAAGACTGAATATCCGCCGCAGAATTTTTCTGTCGAAGGAGTCAAATATCAGCTCTGCAATCCTGCTTATCGCCCAACTTTCGGCTTCATGTAGTATTACTGGCAGGATAGGGGTCTTGTAGAGCATTGTATTAGTTCTTCGAGTCAAGAGTTTATATTACTGCTGACAAAAAATACCGAAAAACAAACTCACTCTTTGAACACTTACTCATAAACTTTAAATTGTACTTGTGCTTGTTTATCGAAGGCATTTATCCCAAATTCGAATTGATATGTTTCTTAAGCTTATAAATGGTAAACTGTAAATTCCGAGTTGCAAGTTGGTCCTTGTTGATAGATCTCAGATGGTACACATGTCATCGCATCAAATAGTTTCTCTGTTGCGAATTTCATTTTGCCAAGCCTTGCTGAAGACTTAAATTTGGTGTCACGATAGATGAGAAAAAAATTTACAAGCAACTTTACAAGTCGCTCTTAAATCAGCCACCAACAAGCGACTTTTTGATTTTTTAAGTTTCCACGTTAAGAAGTGAAGAATCCGTCATTGGTCAATCTCACAATAATTCGAGTTCAAAGCCCTTCAGTGTTTCCCAACGAAGACCACAGCGTTTTAAAGTGTGTTTACATTGTTTGAATTTGCCTCCAACCATTGTTTTGTGAAAAGAAACAACAAGACGAAAATATAACCCTGAATTCCATGAACTGTGTTGTAGCCCGAAAAGATAAAAGGCATGTCATGTACTTGCTATCTTCGGGCAAATGTTTCACAACTGTCGAACACTCCAGTGCAGCTTACATGATTGTTTCCCGCTCCGAATTTGTGCCTAAATGAGACAGCCAAGTACAAGCTTAGCATTTGCAAAGGATGTAATACCTTGAGACTCACACCCTACACCTGTTTGTTATTTTTTTTCGGTCGTCGAGCCCATTACACAAAACTTGAACCCTTTCAAAATTTCATCACCCTGTCCAAGATTCACGTTCCCCCGAAGACGGAGACGCCGCTTTTGAGATCCGAATTAGATCTATCACCACACAATTTAAGCGGACAAGCATAGAATCATGGCTTGTGGAAGCAACTGGGTCATTTACCCTCCTCGAACAGAACAGAGTCGTGCTGTTCTTTCTTTGCTTGCCATCTGTTGTACGCCATCCTTGTCGTTGGCTGTCAAATATGTTTTCGTGCTCTGTTCGTCTGGCTGCTTCACTTGTGCGGAGGTCTAAAAGAGAGAATAAACACAATGCATCCGTTGTCAATAAACTGATGAGGATACGAGTAGAGGAAAAAGATGGGAAAACGCCGTAACTTCGAAATTCGAAAATCGAGTGTGTGTGTGGAATTTTTCACGTTTCTCTCTGAAGTGTTTGGTGCGCTGCTGTGTGTTGGTGAGTGAGTGATTCAATCGGTTTTTGTTTTTCTTCCATTCCCGTACCCGTACCCATTCCCAGGTGTTCAACTGTTGTCACATACCCGGCCAGCAGCAATCCACACAAACCGACGACGACGTCCACTTGGCTGTCCGTTTACATGCGATTGTAGGAGTCCTGAACGGTAGGAGTGCTCAAATCAGAGGAACATGGAGACGAAGGCGATACCGATTTTGATGCTGGGCTGTAGTATTTTTCCTTCGGCGAAGAGTACCCGTGTCTCTTGATAACACGCACACATTGTCGCCGAGTGAGCTGCCGTTGCTGTTGCAGGTAGACCTCATGTTTGCTCAACGGCGAAGACAAGTTTTGACGACCGGTTGGTTACTCACTATCATCGACCACGGCTGCCGACTGCTGAGGTTCGTTTCAATGGATGGCAGAGGTGACTCTGGGACGAAGAATTCTCTGCCAGAGCAGAGCGTTCGCCTTTCCTCCGAGGGAACAGCAGTTGGGGCTTATCTATTGCATTTGTATGGCTGGCGTGTAGCATGTTTTATGTGTTTTCCAGTTTATTTGCTGGCTTATGGATGTTTGGCAGATTTTTCATTTAAACTCAGCAGGTAGATTGTATGTGGGTTCGGATTCGGCTTCGGGTTCCACTAGCTGTGTGATCCCAGAGAAGTATTTCACAACAATTTGCATGCCACTTATGAGTAACAGATAATCAGATGATCCTGGTCATCTCTGTTGGGAAAATCAATGAGTGTGCTCTGTGCTGTAGTTGAGATTATGTTTTTACAGCAATTGTGTTGGGCATGGTTGACAAGTGGATTGGAATTTCGCACAAGGGCTCATAACTGGTTTTTGTGTGTGGCAAACAATTGTTACCGTAGGGACGAGGAGTGTGTGGGGTCTACAAATTCTTGAGGAGTGGTTCTGCACAGTTTTTACGGTCAACTTATGGTTTCATTGAGTGCTTAAACGATTCGATTCTTTGTGTCAACTTTTTGTGTAATTTTGAGACTCATATTTTAATTAACGTTTGCATTTTCACTTAATAACACTTAGTTCCCTTAGTTTTGTGGTATAAAGTCATCCACGCCATGGATATATACTACACGCCTATCTGCGATTAGCCTGCACCATTTAATATAACATTGCATAACATGTAGAAAGCACAAGCGGAATGCAGTTTGATTGTGCAACGTTGAGGGCTTTGATGTGGATTTCCTGTAAACTGTTCTTGACCTTGCCTTAAATTTTGTTAAGATATTTCACAATCAGGATAATTTTGGTAGGGTCGGATACCATTCTTCACCATTAAACCCATTAGATCATACAGCCATAGAGAGTGGAATTGAGTTAACACTGCCTTTATTGACGGTTCTGGACATTTGGTTTCCAGCTTAAACAAACCAAAATCTTACGTTCGCTCAAACCAGGCACCAGAGGCTTTTGTTTAGCTTCGAGAGAATTGCTGTTCACTTGATGAGGTCGAACTCTTGTAGTCGACTATTTTTTTTCGATTCGTCCACATTTTTGTACAATTCATGGAGCTATAGGTCATGAATTCTCCTTTATTCGTTTTTACAGACAGAACCAAGTACAACCAAACTTTGATTTGCGTCGTTCCGATATGCGTTGTTTAAATATTATCGCGGTATCGAAGCTGCTTCGGCTTCTTGGGAAATTATGAAATTAAAATACATAGGAATCGTCAATTCGATGGTCCTAACTATTGATACAAAGCCAGGCCTTGGTGTATCCCAAATAAAGATCAGTCTTGATGTTCTGCTTGTCTTCTAGCTTTTGGCTCTTTATAGAAAAACTAACGTTACGAGATGTTTAGACAAACCGAAGTAGAAGTAGTTGCCTAGGTCGACTTTCCGCTTGATGCCCACTGTGAAGTTAGGGTGTACTGCCTCTTTCTATTGTCGCTGTTCAGTGGAAGTTTCCGAAAATGTTGAATCAGCTCGGTTCTCGTCGTATTGATTGCTCAATTTTTCTGTATCTGAAGGAATGAAAATAAAATGAATGAATGCAGTGTTTTGAAATTTCTGTTAAGAGCTCACTAAAGTGCTCTTGATGTGGATTGGTTCCCCGAAATGTAGTGTACAGTTCAGTAAAATAGGTTCGCTCCTTTGATTTCTAAAAACATTGAGAAATGTCTTGGGAGTTTTTTGACCGTTGTATATTGGAAAGAAGTTCGTAAGAGCAAATTTCAAATTGAAACGGCAGTCAGTAAGGCGTTCATCTATCATACCGCGAAATGAACAACACTATATTGTTTTTTTTTTTTGTTTCTCTGCCAATGGGTGGATGTGAGTTTTTCAAAAATATTAGTAATCCGTGTTAGCAACATTCATGATGCGCGGGTAGTTGTTATATACCAGCACAAGCAACAAAATAAAATTCCTTACAACTATAAGAGCCAAGCTCAACTAAGCCAGGCGACCGGTAATGTACCTTCTCCTCTGGCACCTACCCGTGTACAACATGTATTCATACTCAAATTTCTGTCTAAAGAGACATGAAACAAAATCACAACAAAAAACAACGAAAAATGTAACCAACAAAAACCGGCTCAATACGTGTGTTTAAACCGAAAAAAAAGAAGCAAACAAAAGAATCCATAAAAGAACCCAGGAAAGGTGCCCAACTACGAGTCAAAAACACACAAGCAATGACTGATGTCACAAAACGCACAGATGAACTCAAAACGGCAGATGAAGTTCCACCAGCAACAACTCCTTTACGCCTTCATCATCGGTCTTTCGAAATAAGGTAATAAAATTTGACGAAAAATAAAAACACACGACTAGAAGACGACGAAGAGTCGAATGAGCCACAGAACGAGAACCACTCAGCCAGAGTGAAATTCCTCTGAAAATGCTTATCATTTTAGTTTCATTTTTGGATTCCATTTGTGGATTGTATCGTAATTTTCACGCGTTTAATTAAAATTCAAGGCATACTAATTGAATCGTTGAGGCGTTACGTAAATACTTGCAGAGAAACAGAAAAAAAATGTGGAGTTACTCGGGTGAGTCAAATGGAACCGATACTTGTTTTTAGGGAAATGAAAATGGAAACAGAAAACAGTTTTAGGTGTCCATGTGGTTACTGTGACCTAATCAATTTGACTGGAGCTGTAATGAGTTACGTCTGCGAGGCTTGCACGCATCGTTTGGGAGTTGGATGGAGTTAATTTTTGAAAACCAGATGCATTGGGAGCTGAAAAGAAGGCTGGTCTTGAGTTTTGTTAGTTGTTAATAGCTTGCAACCTGTAGTCGAGACAAATTAATCAAAACAATGCCATTTAAAAATACAATATTGTTCACACGAAGAGATAAAAACAAATTGTGGAAATCATCGTTGCAATCTGCACTTGATTCGCGTGGGCTCTATTCCCGTCCTCAAGACTGTCATGCAACCACTGTGTGCGTCATCGACGCCATTAGATGCATACGTACATAGTTTTGCGTTCCAAACCAAAGAACAAACAAATAAATTAGAAACCTACAAGATTCGTAAATCACCAAGTGCCTCGTGTTATATCTCGTCTTTGGAATGCAAATTTATTTCAGTCAGTTGTTCATACATCATCTGGACACGCGGTCGAGTCCCGTACTGCAAAGTCGACGTGCTCAGGGAAGAGTGACGAACGAGTCGATTCATGCTGATGTTTAATTTTAAAAAGGAAGGCGGACTCATTGGTACCCCGTTTGACCGTGAAAATACATGTAACGACAATATTTCAATTCATTCTCCTACGACGAGTCATTCGATGTTTTCGTTGTAGCCTCAGCTACAGCTGATGTGACTTTGAAGACGTTAATGGCATTTTAGCGCGTCTAACAACAAACACCACAAAGTAGTAATTCTGTCAAGTATGCATGGCAATGCAAGTTGTAGACGGCTATTTACACTCTGCAAGGGTGAATCTACGATAAATATCTTTTGAGGGCATCGAGGTCAGATTTTTATTTCTTGATTTGTTCTGACGATGATGTGCGTAGATGGCCAACAGAAGCGTTTGAAAAATTTCACACACTGTGGTTGGTATATAGCCAATTCTTTTGGGGAAGTGCATGCATTCGTCTGTTCGGTTGTCGGATGTTAACTTCTGCGTGTCACTGTTGACGAGGCGACAAAGTGTATTGTACTACAATTTACGTAGCTTACGTGCAAAGTTGTATAACTTCTGCATAAATGAATGGCGAATGGATTAATTTCATAAATAATTAATGAGTATTACAATGTGAATTTGCTTTTGAATTACCTATGGCTCGATGGTAGAGCGATTTGAATAAACGGATTACTGCATCAGGGGTGACTTGTTGCCAATATCGCGAGCATGGACACAATCGCGTGTGTGCGGGAAAGAAAAATAAAACTGTTGGTCTAGTACTCATAGTCTCTAGTTAAAAGCTAGATAAAATTAAGTTCTGTCTGTGATTGTGATTGACACAATAGGGTGACGGAATGGCAACCAAAAATAGATTAGTAGATTAGTCAATAGGGAGCAATCAACCAGTTCATTGCTCACAATTATGAATAATGTTTTCTTTTTTGTGTCAGAGCGAATGTGATTCAGATTGTCTGGGTTGGTCAAAACATGCGTAACATTTGAAGGCTGCAGTCAATTTTTTTTTTTTGCAAAAAAGAAGAATCAAAAGCTAAGAGACGATTTTTAATAAATACAATTATTTGGTTGATTAAAACAAGTGTTTTAGCAATTGCAGGGCTGACAAAAAGAACAAAAAAAATTGGTGATGAAGCGAGCGAAAAATCTGATTGCATTCTGTGGTTGATTAAAATTTAAGTCTCTAATGAGACTGTGGATTTAAGTTTTAAGTCTTATTGTGTCTCAAAGAGTCACTGACACCATATTAACGGAGAAAACCATGTCTATTAAAATCAGATGCAGGTTGTGCTACTGTCTATAGGTTTTCAGCCGAATCTTAAGCTCACAGGTATAGGCAATAGGCTGTTAAGACTATGTGAGTCTACAAAGAAACAGCTTTTTTGTCGTAGTAGATATATGCCAAAGCTCTATGCCTGCTTTCTGTAGACCAATCCAATTGATTTTTCTGCAAGCAGTTCACTAACAGATGCCAATTATATCATTAAAAATGCGTTTCTAATAATCATAACTGGCTAAAATAATTACTATGAAAAGACTGCGTGTAATGTAATGTAATGGCGGCGGAAAGACGGTCACATAGACCAGTGTTGGCCCATAGTGTTTGTAACATCCTGTTACAAGGATTTGGATGCAAATGCGTAACTTGAGTTGATTTAAGGGTAGCTGCTTCGTTCAACGATTTGATAAAGTAGCTTTCCAACGACTTGAATCTGGTCTTAGCTAGCCCGAGGCAAATGCAGAGCGCATGCTCCAGTGTTTCACTAGCCAACGAGTCACTGCAGTTTCTGCACATATCCGATGAGGTCAGACCAAGCTTAAGGGCATGATATCCCAGTAAACAGTGACCCGTGTTAGTCCTTAACAATAGGCTGCAATTCAGCGTAGGTAGCCTCAAATTTTGTTTCCGTTCTTTCCCCATTATATTCCGAACACAAGATCTTGGTGGCACGACAGGAAGTGCCCTAAATCAGTCTCCATGCAGAGTTTATCGTCGAAATCATCAAAAAAGTGCTTAATGGGAGTCACGGTGTGCGGCGGACCTCATAGGATTAGACACACCTTCCGTCATTAGTGCATCAACTATTTCATTTCGAAAATACTGCAGATGCTCGGTAATTTTCTTTAAATTCAATTTTTTTAGTTAAAGTGGAAAAATCGTAATGTTACAACATTTAGTGGGAAAAGTACAAGCGTTTTAAAATAAAAAATACACCGACAAATAGCGGATATACTTTTTGCATCTATTTTTCCAAAGTTTTTTGTAGCTACTTTCTCTTTGCTTCACGCTGACTTGTTCGCCGCCTATTTTTAACGTTTTTGCACAAAGAGATGGTGGTTGGCCTGCGTTAGTTCGACTTAAGTTTGAGTTAATGAATACGAGGTACCGCAGATCTTTGTTTGGATGATGTTGACGAAGAAATTCTGTCTTGAATGTTAAGATTCTTAACCATTTCCGTGCTGTCCTGGAGACCGTCTTCAGATTGTAAGCTTAATTTTGGGATTCCCGGTTTTAAAATGATTCAAAAGTCATACAGCAGTTCACAGCATACTTGATATGGCCGCCGATCTGGAGAGTGTGCCGCCCAAATTCTAATTAAATTCCAAGTACTTTTCTGCCCATTTTCTGGTTATTACCAATTCCTCTTCACTTTTGAGTACGTTGTCGTTTATCATGTTATACTAAACCATTGTACCCATTGAACGTTCATAAAGTTTTTATTTTCCGACACTGACATGCAGGCCATATCATGACATGAAAACTCACATATCTAATTTTTCGCTTTTATTATTTGTCCTGCAGCTCAGTATTTGGCATTAGGAAGGTTAAGATTTTAGGAGTAATTAATTTTTCCTGATGAATTTAAATTAACTACATTTGGATCCAATGAGCGACGTTTTGTAGAGCGCAAGTCAGAGGAGCTTAGGAGCTCTACTCGTTTGAGGTTGCAAATGTGGACACTGTAAATGAAAGTAACTGATAATAGAATTCGTATCATATTCACAAATTCAAATTTGCACAAAAAATGAAAACGAAATTGAAAATTTGCTGTAGGCTCTGAGACCGGGGTAACATCACAATTTAAGATTATCTAAAGACTACCCTGCTTGGAATTAAAAATTAAGGCTTAAATTCTTATGGCAGTTAGGTTTTCCTGACAGAATATATGTACATACTTATAACTTCTTACATACTTGAACTTTTCATTAAATGAATGCACATTAAATGTCTGTAGACAATTAAGCTCCTTTATGGAAAAGTTATTGTTTTAATTTTTTTTTCTGTAAAAGCAGAGGTTGCTCAGTCAAAACACCTTAAATCCTTCCTGATCATTGTCAACAACTCGTCGGTGTTATATCGTCAATCGGAATTAAAGTACAACTGTAGAACACGTTTCTCTTAGCAACGGCGGCGTAGACACGGAAGAAATGTGTACACTGTTTATTTTTCCTGATCCACATAATTAACCAATCAAAGGCAGTTCCAAGACTAATCACACCAAGAAATTCCTCATGCATTTCCAGTGCAGCAGCGACGCAAGCGTCTCTCTTCTTGCCTTCACTTCCCTTGAATGTGCACTTTATGGAATTTCTTTTATTTTTCAATATTCACTTGTTGCTCCAACTACTTTCTACTTAGTCTGGGATATACAGCACAACTGTAACTTGGCATTTGCATTCCTCGGAGCAACACCAGTGTGTGTGCGCGCGCACAAATTGCATCTAAACTCTGCTGCGTGTAGAGAATTAAATTTCGTGTACTGTGTGTGGGTCAACTCTTGGGGTCACCTATTCCCGTTGTGCGCCGAGTCCCAAGGAATTTTTTCACTTCACTCTGGGGCGAAGGGGCGTTTGAGGCGATGGGAGGATGATGTTGCCGATGCCCGATGGGGATGTTACATCGTAACGCCCGAATGGAATCATAAATGAGCTATGGATTCTGGCGCACCAGTCGTCTGAGCAGAAATGGTTAATGCTCTAAGGTCTTGGAAGAGAGGAAGAGGAGTCTTTTTTCCAACGCACACAACGCATACAACGCACATGCACCCGCTCTTCCTCATTCTTAAGCACTTTAGAAGCAACAACACACGCTTCATGGATTTTCCTTGACTCATTTGTCTGAGTTTTCGGTTTTTGTTGGTTTTTATGAGTCCGTAACCTGTTTGGATGGATACACATAGCTCTATCTGATTGTTCCGTTCCAATGTGCGATGCAATGTTCTTTGTTGCGACCGATGTCGTCGCTTTATTTATTTATTTTTATTTTATTTTTCATTCCTTAGCTCTAAGTTAGTAGTTGTCTGGTGTTTGTTGCTTGCGGAATGTTCCCTGTGTTGATTAGACTTCATGGAAGAGAGAAAGAGACAAACCGATCGACACACATCGAGAAAACACAGTCGGACTTGAGCCTGAGAACTAGTGAGAGGTCAGGCTGTTTGTAAATTTGTGATAATTAAGAATGAAGCCGTTTGAATGTAGAATTGAAATCAAATGAGAAAACAAAGCGGAAATTCCCAAGAAAATGAAATGAAATTAATTTGATTGTGCATGGCGAGGAGGAGAAACGATGGCGAGAGAGAGGAAGACTTTGACTGGAGACTCTATTGGCTAATGGACATAAATCTGCATTCGACTGGGAGCGTTGGTTGGGAAATCTGTGCTTTAATTTATCAGAGGTTTTTCGTAAGTCTTGGTATGCGTGTGTTTCTTGGGTCTTTGACCTTTAGGAGCTGTATGGTTGGTTAGACGATTCGTGCGCGACCATAACCTAAATGTTTTCACACGTGTGAAATGAAATTCATTGAGTCAAGAGTTTGAAATTTTTCTACGATAATCGATTTCTATGATAATTGGGAGAGTTTTATGAGCTTTTTACGCAACCAAGGTTCAGGTTATCGACTTGTTACTTAGGAGTACTTTGCGGAAGGCAGCAGAAGAATATACAACTTTAGTCGCTTTAAAACAGCGTCGCAATTTAACTAATTCGCGTGTTCAACGTGTGAAAGCGTGCACACGCCACTCCATCGATCTTCTAGGAGCATTCCAAAATTCATTGATGACATCCGAAAGTCTCAACGCCAAATTCGTCTTAAAGTCAAAACCCTCTAAGTGATCTCTAATTAAGTCAATGGGAAATATTTTTTTTATACTGACATTGGACGAATATTTATTTATAACAACACGATAATTAAATCTTAAACACACTGCGCCACCGGTCAGATGAAGATGATGAGGACTACGTTATGTTTCGCCGAATGATGGATGCCACAATGCTAATTTTTGTATTAGATGCGTAAAAATAAAGAAACACTTCGAACTCCCTAAACACGGAGAGCAATTTCCGCGCATAAAAAGTCAATTTGTCTTGGTATATATTTCTAAAACTGGTTCGAAATAATGTGGTGTTAATTAAGTGTGAAATTGATTCCAAAAAGGTTCCATTCGAAGAAAGAAAAAAAAAGTAAAGAAACGAACGAGTTCATGACTTCATTTAAAGTTTGCCATTAAAGTGGACTGTGAGCGGGAGAATAGTATACGTAGAAATTATGTACGCTTCATTTGGATGTTTTTGTGTTTTAGTTGCACTTGAAATTGTTTAGTTTAGAGGTGTGACCTTTGGTCTGTGGATGGTGTGCATAAGTTTAATGGTGTGCGATAAAACGTAGAATTGCTTCATTTGCTTCACTTTCTAGTTAATTAAACTCGGTTGCGTAGTTATCCTTTCATTATTTTAAAACGTTGGACTGAAGTGGGGTATTTGTTTTTATTTTGTCGGCAATTGCGTGGAGTTGCGGCATTGCAATGTTACAGTGGAGTTTGTTTTGTGCTTTGTAATCGATATTGGAGTGATAAAAATTAAGTTAAACAAAGCAATGTGAACTTAAAGGCACAAATTGTTGAATATTCGGCAACTCCTTCCCAGGTTTGCTACCGCTGGAGGACCTAAGCCAAAGATAGTATTGTCTTCAAATGTTTTTCGCTCTAACTAAATGTTTGTTTAGACAATCAATTCAGTACAAATACATAAATAAATGGCGCTTTCCTTCAAAAACGACGATTATTCTGTGTCTGGATCTCTGAGATTGAAATCGTGCACTCTGAGAAGTCCTCTGTTGATGCTTAGCGCAGCAAGCAAAGTCTAGCTAGAGTTTCACCATGATCCTACGCAGTACTTACACAGTGCTGACGAAATATTGACAAGGTCCTGACAAATTCCTGACGAAGTGCCAACGAATTGCTGATGAAATCCGGACGAAGAACTGACGAAGTAAGTTCAGAGTTGAAGTCAGGTCTCAACAAATTTCTAACGAAGCCCGACGAATTACTTGCAAAATTCCGATAAATTCCTGTCGAAATCCTGAAGAAATAAGGACGACGAACTGACGAAGGCTATTCAGAGTTCCAGCCACGGCCCAACAAATTCGCAACGAAGTCCCGACAAATTCCTGACAAAATCCGGACGACAAACTGACATAGTCCATTTAGAGTTTCAGCGAGGTCTTGTCGAAATCCCGACGAATTCCTGATGAAATCCGGAAGAAGAACTGACGAAGTAAATCCAAAGGTGCAGCCAGGTCCCGACAAATTTCTAGCGAAGTCCCGACGAATTACTAACGAAAACCGGACGACGAACTGACGAAGTCCATTCAGAGTTCCAGCGAGGCTTCGACAAAGTTCCAACAAAACATTGACGAACGAAGTAGTGACAAAGTCTTAACGAATTTTTTACGTAAAATATAAATTGATTCATTCTTCTGTCTTTGTTTGTTTCAAAAGAACTTCACTGCAATAAAGTTTCGTTAGCAACATGATTGATAATAATTGAATGTAAACAGTGGTCTTCTGGGTCTTAGATTTGTAACAACGAAAGCATTATGAAGTCTGTTTAACATCTGTGTTGCAACTGGAGATAGTGCCCCCTTGACCCAAAAGTTTAATACAACTGGAGCTTGGTTGATGACGCACTCATACTTTTTACTTTAAATTGTTGCTTCATTTATCCAACATCGCCACAGGAAAGATCTCCTTTCAAACTTAAATTAAATGTTTGATA
The DNA here is from genome assembly GCA_905187475.1 of Syritta pipiens. Lineage (NCBI taxonomy): Eukaryota > Metazoa > Arthropoda > Insecta > Diptera > Syrphidae > Syritta > Syritta pipiens. The sequence goes on along the minus strand of LR994571.1, from coordinate 66,580,950 downwards.
GTAACTTAAGTCGCTCTCACCAAGGTCTAATTTGAATTGATTTAGTTGATCACAATCTCAGTTTAATTGAATTCATCTACCTATAAAAAATCGCTCAAAGGTCTTCTTAACTGGTTATACACAGTTTCTCACACAATCTTGCTTCAACTAAAGTCCACACAAGCCAGTGCGCAATGTGTACCTCCCATGATGTCAGCTTTTAATTTCCTTCCTATGTACCAGCAGCAAGCTCGCTTAGATTTATGTTTAAAACCCATAAATTTATTTATTTTTAATGTTTTTTATTTTTATTTTCAGGTACGTTATCACAGAAAAAGGTCACTCTCGGGTAACACAACAAAAAAAAAATCTATTTAATTTTCCTCCCAATAAACAAACGAAAAACAGACAACTCCAGCCATAGAGAGAACGAGCAAGCAGCCAGCATATCAATGATAATTAAATTTCTTTAAAAGTCACTAAAATATAAAAATTCCCTCTAAATTACGCGTTACACAAAAAAGAAATATCAACTAAACGACGCGACGCTCTGTGCAAACACCAATAATTATAACAAACAATCCACACAGTCACCGAGGACTGGAGGTGGTAGCTACATACATAAAATTCTACGTCTCTATCTGGCACCGACTGAGCGTCATAAGGCGTGCGCGTCGCGTCGCACCATAGTTTGATCGCGAAATAATTTGATTAAATGAATACGATTGCGCGTATATTTTACTTTCATTATCGCTCAAGTAGGGTGGAGATGTTTGGCGAAGTTTTATTTCTGTGCAAAAAAAAAAGTTAAAGCAGGCGAAAAATAATCCAAGTGGTGGCTGGAAATCTTGAATTGTGGCAACATAATCACTTCGAATGCATATCACACGGCCAGGGAACACTTAGCCAAAATACTGAGTCAGTCACTTAATCAAAAATTTTGTTTATCTGTCCGCATGGCAATATTTATTCGTTCGTCGTTTGCTAAACTTTCGCTTTCGCTGGAATATGATTTTTTTCGCGTTCCTCTTGCGATACAGTTTGGCGGAGAAGAAGCGCGCCCATTGTGTTGACGCCGCGGAGGGTTTTCCGTGGATGAAGTATCAATGACTGCTCATAAAAACCTGATGTGTTCTTGTTCTCGAGCACTGTTTACGAATTTAAAATCATAAATAAATTATTCACATTCCTGGCGATCACTGATGACTACGCAAGATTTTTTGATTCGAAGCAGGAACTGTAAAGTCATGGGGAGATTTTCGACTTTTGTAACGTGGTGCTTCCCCGATATGTTTGTGAAATGCATGCCAACATTGATATCCTTTTGGCCGATTCTTTGACCGCCAGGATCTCCACCTGGAAGACACTGCTACAATCAGGAAGTTTGATCGAGCTTCTCATGTCCAAATGCTTGCACATGTTCCTTCCTCCATCTTCGAGCTGTCGGTTTAAACCGCAATTGCCGAGTTGGTGATGAGAGTCAGCGCTTCCCACTCCTTTCTCAAGGGAAATGTACAACCAAAAAATTATCGTTTTTGAATCCACTTTAATTAATCCCCCATCTATCCAAACCACTTCAGATCAATTCTTGTCATTCTTCTTGTCAGATTCACATAAATATCATTTTCAAATTAAAACATTATTTGGCTTTGATAAAAATGTTCAGAATGATCAAATCCTTGCTAGAGCCGATTTGATCATTCTAAAACTCCCTTAATGTTTGATTTGAAAGTGGATTTGAGATGGAAAGATTGAGTTGGGAAAAGCATTCCATATTCGTGTGGTACGGCTGAAGAACGAGTTTATAAACTTTACCATACGTCCGAAGCAGGCTTGAGGGTATACTGATGAGCATCCCTAGCGAGTCAAGTATTTTCGAATCTAATTATTTGTTAGGAATTATCTCAGTATAAATTAAGTTTTTTTTAGGTAACTAACTAAAAAGTATTTATTTAATAAAATCTAAATAAATATTTATTTGTATTATTTGTATCAGTTCTGTCCATTGATTAAATAATTTCGGCTAGATAACCTTGTTGGGCTATAATCAATAAGCTTTTAAATAGAATTATAATTTTTTTTTGTTTTTGCTATTTCAAAGAAAAATAAGTTGTATTTTTTTTTGCTCGATTACGAACTTTCTTTTTTTTTTTTTTTTTAAAGCAGTCTTGAAGACAGCTGAGTGAATCCATTGGGTTTGTCTCGGTCCACCAAGCAAAGTATTTTCCCATTGGAGAATAGGCAAGCTATGACTTTTTTCTACCACTTAAATCCTGAAGCATCTTGTTCCATTGCACGTCATCAAAAAGACGCTCAATGCAAATTATTTCCGTCTACTCATGTGACGAACCAGTGTTGGCATTAATCAATTAATTTTTTTATCAATTAACTAATTTGGATTAATAAAATTAATCAGGATTAAAATAATCATGATTAAAAAAGTAATCATAATCATGATTAAAAAAGTACTCATTAAAAGTAATCATTAAGATTGATTATAATTTTTAAAAAATCATCTCAATCACGTTAATTCTACAAATAAGAAATAATGTGTAAGCAAATTTTAAACGAGAACTTTGGTGCACCACTTTTCTTCATGTGAGGGACACTTTATCTTCAGTTAATTAGGTGCATTTTTCTATTTGTGTGCAATTCTCCGACTAGATGAATAGCCTGAACAAAATTTCGCGTAATCTAATAATATGCTGTGACACTGAATTATATAAATGCACATTTGTGTTGCTTTGCAACCAATGACAAGGTGAAGGTGTCAATATTGCACTCAGGTGCCAAATGGTTTCAGTGCTTCAGATGTTTCTGCTTCTCCGAACGGAAGGGCTATGCTTCGATGATTTGGTTGCGTGGCACGAATGTCCCCATCACGACTTCCGCGGCGCGCCTTGAATCGGATTCCGTCAAGGAAGGCGACCGCTCAGCAGACCCAAGATGAGATGGCTGGAAGAAGTTCAAAATCTCGCCTGTATACATTTGGGCATACTCTCTGATGAGTTAGAGTCGGCGGCGGAGGATCGGACAAAAGGAACTTTGTTGCACTTCAATTTGAACAAAGTTAAAAGTTAATCAAATAATCTGATTAATGATTATGATTATTAATCATATTTACATTTTTTGATTAATGATTAATTAATCATATTCAAATTTTTTGATTATGATTTTTAATCATTAATCAGATTAAATCTGGGCCAACACTGTGTCGAACTCAATACCTTCTTGGCAATTAAACTTGCATGTCCTACTGTAAGTAGGCGCAGATTAAAACTATTAAAAAAATTTATACATCAAGTGGTTGTTCGGTGTACATTTTCACGATAAAGGGGTTCCCTCATTGTCTGTCTCTGAGATAAGATTATAAATACGTTATAGCCGAGGAATGTTGGACTCAAAATAGACGATTATATCGTTGACGATGGCATTTGATGAAGTAAGAGGCTTATGAATTAGTTTTAATCAAAAAAGCAGTTATTCTTTTATCTTCACTTAAGAAAATTTTGCAGAAGACATTTGTACTTGTTGTGCTGTGAAGTAGTGCTACTCTGGGTCTTTTTATAATTTTCTTGGGTGCCAAGCTTGAAATTAGTGTAGAGGTGGAGTGGCGTACTCATTGAGGCAGGCTTAAGATGTAGGAGGTCTTAAAGAGAAAATTCAAATTACAGGAGGAAAGAGACTTGCGCAGGCTTTGAAGTCTTTTCAATCCTAGATTCGTATCTTCTTTTTTTGCGGGCACTACAGTCCGGGGAAGACCTGAGCATCAGACAACACGCCTCGCCATCTAGCGTGGTCTTGGGCTAGGCACCTCCAATTTCGTACAAGCATCTGATTGAGGTCTCTATCTAACTGGTCACGCCGCCGAAGGCGAGGTCTTCCTTTATCGCCCTGTGCCTCGGGTTTGGACAGGTTTACGAGCTGGAGCGTTAGTGTCTATTCTATTCCATGTGACCTAGCGATCTAAGTCGGAACGCTCGAATTCGTTTGAATAGATCGATGCCGGTGTACTGATCGTAGATTTCGTCGTCTCTGTAGAGAAGAAAAAAAAAATAACTATTGCACTCTTAGCTCTAGAAAACGAACATCCACCTGAACACCGCTGATCACCAAGACCACTCCATTGAACATCTGATTGAACGGCTTGTAGCCCACACTTTTCTCCAGCTTCGGCTGCGGCTTCTTCGCCTGCGCTCCACACGGCAAAGGTGGCGAACGTTTCTCACTACTTGTTGACGACTGCGCATCTGTGTATGTCAACGAGCTTCTATTTCGATCAGAAACTGGTGCATTCTTACTCGCAGGAAGTTGCTGCTTTTTTTTAAGCTAAAACTGTCGTTTGAACTCTTTATAGCTTTGAACGCTTTATCGTCAAATATATGTGACTGTAATGGTCTGCAGTCCGCAATAGACGTGACTCTTCGATTGAATTTTGTTTAAAAGATAAGCTCTCATATTTATGTCCTTGCGTTTGTCAAGCAACCTTCATTTACCAAACAGCAAGCAATAAATTACACGCCTGTTGATCACTCTTATACACTTCACTCTCGCATCGTGAAGCGCAGCACTCACGCGAATTCGATGAACCTCTCACCGTTGACAACGTTTTAATTTTATGTTTTCTCCGCTCTATCTCTCTCGCTCTCCCTCTCTTACCCACCCTCTTCATCTTTATCATCGTATTCCTCTTGCACATGCAAAGCTCTCATGAATAACTGTTCTTGAACTCCAAGACTTCGCGTAAATGATTCAGCAAACTGATAGTAGTACCACATGATTGTATCTCCATGCCGTGAGACAAAAAAGCAAAGCTTAGATGAAATTATAAATAGAACGCAAGCAAAAAGGAAGTTGCAAATATAAAAACAAAAAAAGAATTAAGAAAATTAGTCAACGGTTCGATGGATAAAGTCAGACTTTGTGGTAATTTATGAGAGCTTTAGCGTCGTCAATTGGATTTTAGCATGTAAACTGGTTTCGATGGTGGCAACGATGGCAGTTCGAAATCGATCACTATTTTGAGAAATAAGTTTATGAATTATTTATTTGCACAAACGTTGAGTTTATATTTGGATATATTGGGCGGATATTGTATTTGATGCTATTGTGACGCATGGTTAGAAGTTGAATTGGTGGGAAGTGAGGGTATTTTAGAGACATTTTAGTTGCGTTGAAGCTTGTTCCCAGGGATCTTGATGTTTTATTGATGCTATAAATAGAGTCATTGGTTGTTAGTTCATGGCTGACTTGCTAAATTATTTCTAATAGATTACAATAAGTTCTACTCCAGAGAGCAGGAATGTGAAATTGAATAGGTACCACCGCCGCAGGGACTTCTACATATTAGACAGTCATGGAGTATAGTTCATACATGTGGCACCAAGAAGAGTTTTATGAGCCTGGTGATAGCCGGGTTCTTGGTGTCAGTTTGTCAGAATCCTGTTGATTCAGACGTTTTTATATCTTACCTACGACCTGTTGGAAGAGCTGTTGGAACAACTTGACTGATCAACGCCTAAAGACTACTGACGCACAGTGGCAGCCACATAGAAAGCTGTGATAAAAAGACCATTTTGCAATTTTGGTGTAACGGGATATTAATGGTACTTTTCACAAAATGCATGGTATATTTGATATGATATACCATTCATTATTGTTTGGTAACGCAGGTACATTTGTCAGCTTTTACTCCTCAGTTTTGTCTTAAAAACAGTATTAATAAGGTCCACATTATTTTGCAGTGCAAAAGCCACCGCATTTTCATCAACTCCTTGTCGTTCCGCCATCCAATTAAAATAATACCTTAAGTAAATCCTTGCAGCACTCATAAACTTTCTACACAATCTATCCTATAGACCACAAACGCAAATTGGCACTTTACAGACAAAATACAGTAAAAACATTTAAAAATACAGTAAACTCTCGATAATTCGAAAACCTCTGTAAATAGAAGCGTTCTCACAGTCCCCTGAAAAAACTGTTATTTGTTTACCTCTATAATTCGAAGTCAAGTGTTTTTTTTTTTCTTTAACAACGTGAGCAATATTTTTTTCTGAATTCGCAATTTGAAAGCCTCTGAAGTTTTTTCCTAATCCCATAAAATTCGAATTATCGAAAGCTTGCTGTATAATAATTCTGTAAACCTTGAATACACAATCACAAAAAAAAAAAGTCAAATACGACAGGACCTATTTTTTTTTCACCGAAAAGCGTACGTCCAATTTTCGGAAAATATCACTTTACGAAAGGGGTTTTTCTGAAGTATTTAGTAATGAATCTTCATTGTGCCTGTGTTATATGAGAAGATTGGAGTGCTCATTATAGTCTACAAAGCCTAGTTAACATCAAAGCAGCTAACAACCATTAAAATTTTTTGAACTATTTTTTTTACTTTTAAAAAAAGGCGCCCTGCTAAAAAAAGCAGGAGTTGGGGTCTATAAATTCGGCTTAATGCCACTTGTTATGTTGTATGTCTTGACATTCAGTAGCTTCTTAACCACTGTATTCATCTGACATCCCCTTTGATCACAAAAAACATTTAGATCACTCGCACAGTCCTCAAACTCCGCAGCATAGTCCATAAACTCTTTCGATGGACAAAACACACCCAAAAAACAAAGCACTTGATATTTTCCAGTCGGTGACAGTTTTGAAAATTCGCTTACCCATGTGCCATATGTGCTCCAATTGCAACTGCCGTTGTGGTTGTTAAAACTCCTACTGTCATAACTCTTCTCCTAACCGAAGAGCCGCCTGGCAATAACCCTTTTTGTATGTTGTTTTTTGTTTCACTTACCTCCTACTCAGGCGCATATACAGATTCTTCGGATTGTTGCCCTTGAAAAACTGGATTTTTGTGGCAACCAGAAAGAGGTCGTTCATTGACCACACACATACATAAAATCTTTTTTTTTTTTTTGGGAGGTCGACGCGAACAATAAACAGCGCGCAATACGCCACGTTGAGTTGTGTTCCTAACAGGTGTTGACGGGAATTGCGTACAGCCTGTGGGGAAAATTGTTATGAGTCATGAGCATACAATGATCTGCCGAAAAGATTGCGACCGAATTAAGTACACGAGTGGCTCAGATTACCTGTGGCCAGAAAAGAGAATGAAGAAGAGTCTTATGTGGAGACATAACTGAAAAGTGAATAGCCTAAAAAAACAGGTTTGGAAATTGTTTTAAATAACACAGAATTTGCTCCTGTTTCCACGCGTAGTTGACGCTTCATAGATGTGTCTGTCGAAGCTATGAGAAATCCTTGTGTTTGGCAGAGTGGAAACTCCGGCTGCATTCCAATGTCAGCGAGTTTTTCAAGGAAAAAACAAAAACGTTTCCGTCTAGATTCGAAAGGATTAGAAAGATATTTAAAATGCAAAACAAAGCATTTTAGAAAGAGATTTGTATTCGATTGCGTCCGATTTCTCTCTAAACTTCTTCGTTTTGCATTCAAATATCCTTCTAATCTTTATACCGAGTTCAACGTAAACGTTTTTATCTCCCGGCGCTCGTTTCTTCCAAGAAGCATCTATAACATGATTAGCAAACAGGATCTTTTGCCTCTGTATGTGTTGGAAGAAGAGTACACTACATCCAACCCCCCAAAAAACGAAATACCCTCGCACATGGTTCTTTCTAAATTTTTCAAATTAATGATGTAACGGCTCAGGGAAGAAAAATTATGCCTAGCAAAACAAGAAACAAACAAACAAAACAAACGCTCACGAGTACGAATAGAAGATGAACGCCAACCCTAAGAAAAAGGGCAGAACGCCTGATGAACAACCCAACACAACATATCACATGCAACACAATAACGCACGACGTTTCCTTGTCGCCTTACAAATAATAAAAAAAAAAACGATTTCATAGGAAATATACCAGAAAGGGAAATCACCACAAGTCGTGTGCCACCACCTGCACAGATGTTTCATATCCTTGGCAAGAAGGACGGTTGTAATAAGTGTTTGTGTATGCGAGCGGAACAAATACTTATGCGCATGTATACAGGGAGTGAGAAGGGATGCAGTTTGAAGGTTGTGTTGAAGTGTGTGCGTATGTGTGCGGTGTGTACACGCTGTAGAGGCATAGAAAAAGGACTAAAAATATAGTGAAATATGTTCGTAACGAACTGCTGCTGTATGAAGACTGATTAACGCAAGACCTTCTGAACGAAGGGTGAACGATAGTTGGGTGAGAGAGAGGTATCCTTTTTTTGTTGCATCGCTGCATATATTCGCATCTTTTTCTGCAAAGTGGAAAAGGAAATGTGCGAACCTTAGCATCTTTTTCCGTTGATTGTGGGTTTTTATTAGGGTTTCGTTCCAAAGGAATAACGAAACCCTTATAGATTCACTTATGTGTCCGTCTCTATTTTTAGGGTTTCGTTCCAAAGGAATAACGAAACCCTTATAGATTCACTTATGTGTCCGTCTCTATTTTGTCTGTCTGTCTGTCGCCTTTACATATTTGCTAATAACTTCTGAATCCTCTGTAGTTAAGGGATGAAATTTGGAATGGGTATGTATCTTGGCAACCCAAAAATAAATCAGGAATTTTTTCCGGAATTAGTCGTATATTAAAGAAAAAGTTAGTACTGAAACTAACCTTTGAAAAAAATTTTATTAACTTTTGTGGTCAATATGGGTGTCATTGGAAAGGGGGCGGGGCGGAGATTACAAAAATGTCTGCCTGTCTGTCACTAAGCCTTATCTTAGGTACCTGGTGAACCACCTGGAATTAAGAAATGAAATTTACACAGAAGATGTGCTTCACTTGCCCAAAGAAAGTTCCGAAAAAAAGTTTGAAGAAAGTCACTTATTAACGAAAAAGTTAGTACTAATACTAAAATCAAAAAATAGTTTTTTTTTCTTAGATACTTGATATGGGTATCGTTAGAAAGAGAATTATAGCAAGATCAAAAAGTTGTACTACAATTAGCATCTTAGTCTTATTGGTAGGAAGTTATAAGCCCGCAAACTTCAAAAAATCGACTGGTGTACCATGTCCCATACCTTATTTTCTAAAATAATGGGCCAAAAAATCTGAAAAAAATTGGAGTTATGGGGCAACTCATCGCAATATTGCAAATATATCCAGAAATCTGTTATGATATTTTATTTGTACTAAAATTAATTAATAACTAATTTTTTTAATTTTTTTTCTTAACGGAATTGATTGAGTTAGGTATCGTTGGATGGGTCTCGTAAAATAAAATACAGTTTTCATTTTGAGGTTTTTGTTCCGAGGCTCGGTTTTCGAGATATTAAGCTTTAAGTGCGAAAAAAAAGCGTCCCCCCCCCTCGCATTTCCACACCCGCGGGTCTAAAAATCTGAATAAAATCTAGAATGTAGGTCTCGACGTAATCTTTAGTTTAAATTTAGTTCGAGCATCTTGGCTCAAACAGTTTTCGAGTTATTGGCCAAAAACCAAAAAACAATGACATACGAATTTTTAAGATCCGAAAACTCCATTTTGTAGATCGCATCAATAGAATCAAAAAATGTTATACAAAAAAAATTTTATTTTCACACAATATTTAGAAATATTAACGATTTAAGTTATGTGAGCATTTTGCTAAAAAAGGGCAACTAGTGATTATCTCACACACACAAAGTTTTCTACGCGTTTCCTATACCAAGAAAGACAATAGAATTTCGAAGCGGCGTTGGTGGAGTGGTTATAGCGCTCGCGCTCTGGTCTGAGGGTCCCGGGTTCAATCCTCGACTTGACCGATTTGGCTTTTTTTGCTTTTTATTTTTTTTCTTCTCCGAAGAGGGTTTCTCGAATATTTTGTATGACAGTTTTCTTCTCTCTCAGTTCTCTTAAAAGAACAAAGCGAAGCAAAGAAATGATTGATCGTAATAGCTTTGTTGTTGTAATTTTTTTGAAGAAAATAAGAGAATCAGTTATTTGTAGGTGTATGTGTGTTCAGACCATTTCCTGATTTGCTCTTTTCTATTGGTTGCGATTTATATAAATATGCTGTTGGAAAGATTTTATGTTTTGTCTCTGAATAAAAGTGAACATAAAAAATTCTAAGGAAAAAAAAACAAAATAAATCCTAGTGCAAAATTTGAATTTTTTTTTGAATTTCAAACACGAGTACTTGATTTGTTAATTTCTTGGATGTTTGTGATTGTACCACATTAGTGTTCTAGACGATTAAGTGGCTATTTTTTATTGCCGAATACGTTATGATTCGAATTGCTGAGCTGCTTGGTAAGCTAACTTTCATGAACTGCTGATTAATTGCTTCAATGGAGTAGCTTGAGACCATTTCCTTTAAGTTCACTAAATCAATATTTACGCGGTTGGCACGATCAGCAAATGAGAACGACTTTTCTTTTGTTTAGCTTTATTCGAAAACGGCAGGTAGCCGTAGTTAGTTGCTTTAACTTAAATTATGTGCTTACTTCTAATCTGTTGACGAAAGAACGAAACCCTCGGTGCGTGAGTTAAACTCACACTTGACCGGTCTTTTTTTTTTTATTTCACTTTACGCGTCCGTTTTTCAAATTCGATGTAGGTTTGCTAAGTCGCCAAAAAACGATTCTGACTTAGCTATCCATCAAATTGGATGCTTTTTGGGTGAAGCACCATATGATCAAGTATTACAAGGGTTACTAAGAATGAAGAACTTGAAACACCCAATGCGAGCAAATTGAAGTTATTTTTTAAATGTATTGGAACTTTAAATTGAAGTAAAACACGTGTCAGTTGTTTGATGTCTCTCGGCAATTATTTTAATGGCATTTTGCTTATTATTTAAATCATGCTCTGCTCTATCTGTCCCGTGATTGAATGGAATTAGTTTTTGCGGCTTTGGGTTATTACTTTATGTCAATAACTTTCTTGTGTGGTTTAAAAAGCGAGAGGTTGAGAAGGCAACTATTGGAAACAGGGCTTTTCATTTTGTAGAAAATAATTTTCATGGCGTTATTTTTTTACTTTAAATTGATTTTTTTTACTTTTTGAACTGAACATTTTTAGCCTATGCGAAAAACAAGAATGTGGTGCTATATTTTAGGGAGTCAGAAACTATTGTAGTCAGTTTCGGTACAAAGTTTTCGATGAAGACTTCTCTAAGTCTTTCATTCTCCTGATTTCATGGAATCTGAGACACATTCGATCACAAATTTTAACTTAATAGTGCAGTTGTTGAGTAAACCTAAATGGATTGATGTCGTGAAGAATAGGCTATTCATCATTTGGAATCGATTAAAATGTTTTAATTATGAAAATGAAGTAATTTGTTGGGTATTTATAGCCGAAAACAAATTATTCACAAAAATGTAAATGAAAACGTCATTCTTAAGTTGTCGGTCTCCTTTACCTCAGAAGTCGGTCCGAGCTTTTACATCCAGATTTTCACTGTTTAGGTTAAAAAATAGAACAAAAACAAAGCAATGACTTTAGTATGACTTATGGAATCTTATTTTTGGTCAAGCTTTAATAAATAATAGTTTTTAAGCCGTTAATCTTCAGTAGTCGACCAGGTCGGCGACCTCAGAAGAATTACTGAAAAAATGTCTTCTTAAGATGGCCTCCTTAGTTTTTATTTAAACTATTTTTTTTTTTAGTTTTTGTTCAATATGCAGTATAAAGAATAAATTGATTATATAAATATTATAATATAACGCACCTACCGACAATATTTAACTGATTTTAAGACTTTTTTTTAAATCACTTCCACAATTTCCAATAACTTTGAAATCATAATTGTATTGCTTTTTTTTTTATTTTTTTATACCTTGTCAAAATTCGCGCTTCCCAATAGGACCAATTTTTATTTTTTTATAATGGCGGCTTCTTTGTCAATTAGCAAAGTTATTAAATCTTTTTCTAATTAATAGTGTTGTTAAAATGTTTGGTGACGTATCTGTGCAGACAGTTTTGACTTCGTTACCACATCTCACTGAAAGTTTTGAATCTTCTTTCTAGTTCTAGTTAAAAATGAGCGACTGTTAGTTCATTGTCCTCTTAATTTTGTTGAGTCTTTTTTTGGAATATGTGAAGGCCATGTAATATTCACAGCCGTTAATTTCGTTCTGTCATTATCATCATTTGTTTGACCGCGGGTTCCACTAACGAGATCACAGGGCAATGCATGCAGAAGGAATCTCCAGGCAACTCGATCTTCTGCCGCCTACTTTAACTCATCAGGAGGTATGCCCAAGCGTAACCAGTGAGCTTTTGGGTTTGGTTCAACCATCGTCACGACTTCCGAGGCTCGATTTGAATGCGGTTCCGTCAGGAAGGTGATCGCTCGGCAGACCCAGGATGAGATCTCGTTCTGTATATTTCTTTGTATATTTCTTTCTGTCTGTGGCGACAGATCATCGAACTAAGAGCTCATTGAAAAATACACAGATAAAGCAAAGAAAAGTATTAGAGGATGGAAATCTAGTAAAGAAGTCCTAAAACAAAGTAATACAGGTTTGTTTTGCCAATAAAATATTATTTTTCAGTTGGTTTGGGGAAGCTGAAGATTTCGCTGAGTAGGTTTTCAAATGAGCTAAATATGTGAAATAGCTTATCTCTTATGTTTCGGTTGGTTTCAATCAACTCAAGATTGGGCTATGGATGTCTGACTTGATTCAGTAATATGATGCCAGTAGTGTTCTCACGCCTTGCAAGCCTAAATGTATGATTGATGTCTCATCTTTCTAGACCTCATTCGCATCTCGTTTCCCCCTGTATATGATTATTGCACGGAAATCGATTGATCCTTTAGTAGTCACTTTTGTTTGAGGGTGTAATTTTTTTAGTCAGGTTTTATACCAATGGCCCCTTGATTGTCAAGCGGCTAAAGTTATGGTACTTGATGCAAAATTCATGGTTTTCTTGAAAGGTCTTTAGATATAAAAATAAACTAAAAAACCACCTTTCCACCTTTCTAAGATAGAAAATATTTGAGTTGTGATAAAAATTAGAAGATCGTAGGTGTTAGGAGTTTTAGGTGTTTCTAATTACGTGCACGGCATTGAAGTCCTTACAGTTTTGCAATGCAGCACTAGCATTTATTCATACCGTACAGTATTTCGTGTGACAGTGACCCACATACAGTTGCGGTCAGTGCTGCTTTCTGAAGGATACCTTCTTGCAACTTGAGTAATATCAATGTTAATGATTGGAGTAATTGAAAAATCGTTTACTCGTTTCAGTTATTGTTTTAAAGTAGAAGAACATTCCCAAAGTCTCCAAGAAAAAAATGTTCTGTCACACTATTACTGCTATGCACTGCTATTATTTTGACCGCAACTTTACGTTACGCGTTTCACTAAATACTATCCACAGGTGATTCGCTTGCGTGTTTTTCTGAATGAATGAATGAATCAGAGGCAGTGCGTTCCATTTTATTATTGGTCGTCAAGGATAGGTTTGATTAGGTTTAAGTGGGTAATTGCAGAAAACTCACATCGTTAAGGAAGCCATTTATTGTCATTGACGTTGGTTAAGATTTTCTGTTCTGATTTCTGTTTTGTTGCTAGAAAGTTACACGTCTAGTCTTCTAAAGAAAGTTCGTTGGTTCTTTAAAGAAGGCTTTGTTTGTGATTGGGCAAAATTAGACATCTTCGACCGCACGCTGTATATAAATTTAGTATCAGCCTAAACAGCTGGTAAAATCATTTCTATTTCTCCGTCATCTGTCTGCTGACAGAAAATTTTTAAATATGCGAAAGCACACTTCACAAAGCTGAGACAACACATCGACCAGGAGGCAGCAAGATTAAGTGACACCAATGGACAGGTACGAAGACTTCAACGATGTTAAACTCCATGAGTCATGCGATATATTCCTGTTATAAAATATACCGTCCTGGATATTTTATATGTAACTAAAATTCTTTCTTTGATTTTATGAACGTTTAAAGTCGCATGTATTTTACTAAAGAAAAAGTGCTTATACTTGACACTAGTTGCAGTGTAATGAAATGTTCTCAACTTAAAAAATTTCAATAAAAAAAAACATCTGTCTGCCGGTCTTTCCTTCTAAACTAATGTAGGAACCAATGGCATGTACACGTCTTCTAAGCATCATAAGTATATTTAAAGCTTTTATCCCTTCTTTATGCTCCTACGCAATTAGAACAAAGGGAACAGCTGCAAGGGAACAGTTTCCAAGATCTTATAATTATATCGGATTATACTGAGGGTAATTATTTCCCTATCGATCAGCTAAATCGCAATTAATTAAACATTTAGTAGTAATTAGCATTCTGACTCATCAAGAAGATGTAACATCTAAGATACCCACGCACTATCTTACTCAGGCGGATGATTTTCCTACAACTAATAAACAAAATGTAATAATCGTCATCGAAAAAACTATTAGACGCACAACAATAATTTTTTGCTTATCACCCACCAAACATCTTTAAAGTTTAATATTAGTAAGTGTGCAATATAAATCCAACCCAAATCAACGAAGCTAAAAATGGATTGAGTTATCAATCGATATAGAGTGTGAGGAAAATTTCTCTATTCCCGGAAATTATTCATAATAAAGGAAAACTGTTGAAATTTCAGATTACACATTGACATTCTAAAAAATAAGTCAATAATTAATTTAACTTTACTTTGTAGCTTATCCAAACCTTTTTTTGTTTGCTATTTTTAGTAAAGATTTAGTAAACCTTCATATCACTTTTTTGGAGGAATATCCTCCTTGTCTATTAGACAATTTAAGAAAAAGGAAACCTTTCCTTATCTTTTTCTATTTTCTTATAAAACTATTTTGACACAAACAGACATGACCACCAGCAACATGCCACTCAATTTCCAATCAGCACTCACTTCAGCCACTTGTAGTAAATGCAAACACACAAATAATTAACTCGACACTCATCCCTACTTCATATTGAGTTCTAATAATCAAATTGAAGTTTGTTCCCCACTATATCGTAGTTAGACTTTGCCTGATGACGTGACTTGGACACAGGGAGCACAACCGCCCCAGTGGCCTAATGGATAAGGCATCGGCCTCCTAAGCCGGGGATTGTGGGTTCGAGTCCCATCTGGGGTAAAGCTTCAAAATTTAAAACTTTTTTTCAATTTTTTCAAAATTCTATTGTAACTGCTTTCAGATTGAACGGCAGTTTGTGTGAATCGAATAGCGGATGCGTTAAAATAATTTAACGGGTTTCTTTTTGTGGTGGTAAAGTGTGTTTGCACCGCAATCGTGTGTTCTTTTTTTTCCAAGTGGATGAGTTGGTGATTCTGCGTGTGGGGAATTCTTTGCAGCGAGTGGTAGAGATGTAAGAACTTTGGCGAAGTGATGGCATCGGCCTCTTTAGCTCAGTGGCAGAGCACTGGTCTTGTAAACCAGGGGTCGTGAGTTCAATCCTCACAGGAGGCATATAATTAAAGCGAGGTACCTAATCATCCCGCCTCGCTTTTCCTATTTTCTTATTTGGAATCTGTCGACGAAAAAGCGATGCGAGATTTCATTGGTGGGATGAAGAAGAGGTAGATTATTTTAATTATTGTTTAATTTGTGATTTCTCTGTTTGATGGTGATGGCTCTCTAACAAATTGGATTGAAATCTAATTGAAATTTAATTTGAATTTTTATTCGGTGTGCGGTGTGGACTATTGTGGAGTTTTTTGGGATAAGAGTCCATCCTCAGTGTCACTTTGTCACTTGTCTGGAGCATTGTGAATTGGATGTGAATTGGTTGCAACGACAATGACATCTTATCTTAAAGACTCATATGGAACATTGGTCTGATAAAATGGGAAACTGTGGTCTTTTATTGGAAGCGCTAGAAAAAAGAATTTGAATTATTCTGTTGCTCACCACTACCAATGCGAGATACAATGGTCCTTAAAATTGGATCGGAACTAATTGATTTAGTAAGAACCACAACACCAATCCATTCCCGATGTAGTTTTATTTTCGTTTAATTTCATCAACTGTAATATTTTGCAGGTTTCGCTGCGTTTAGTTTTTTTGAACTACTTTTTTTGTGTGTGAAAAAAATGCTGTGCAATCAGCGGTCTTTTGATTTTATTTCTGAGAGCAGTGGTGTAACACTGTATCCATTATCTCTCCGCCAAATTATTGTGGATTTATCAAATTGAAGACGTTCGAACGCTACCAGCTTTTTTATTTAGACGATTTTACTGAAATTGGTTTGGTGAGTTAATTGCTGAACTTATACATAAATACCATTTGCTTATTATTTAAATCAGTAGACTATTTCATGAAACAATTGTGGTTCACAACAACAATAATACAGCAAAGTTTTAAAATCGTAAGTTTAGTAAGTCATAATTAATACATTCTGTTAAAAAACGAGTGTATTTATAGAATTAGTATTTTGTATTCTTACTTATGCTTCTATTACAAATCTTTTGTCTAATTACTAATTGTAACTCTGCTGATTAATATTTGTGCACTCGGAAACTTACAAATTGTGATTTCCTGATTTATTTTAACTCATTCTTGTGAATAAGTGATGTTCCGCTTTCCATTCATTCAATGTAGAGCTCGTAAGCTACGCTATGTTATTAAGTTAGGTCTTAGGTAGGAGTGGCTGGCTGGGGCCGCAGAAACCATCAGCCTCACTTATGCCAGACTAGGTATATTGTAATGAATGTGAAAATGATAATAAGAAGCTTCTGTGACGTTGTTATTTGTGACAGCAAATCCTAGAAGATTTGCAGCAATACAAGTCAAAATGGATGTAATCCGTATGTCGTTGGAATTAACAATTGACCCTAGCCATCATGATTCGTAGGCTGGCTGGTTGAAACATCATAAATTAATGATCGGGAGGTAAAACAACTTCAAGTCCGATGTTTGCTCTTCTCAGCTGCCGAATGTATTCTAATGTAATGTCTGGTTGCACGAGGCTTCTTTTCGCTAGGCGGGTTGATGTGGCTGACAGCAGAAGGAAAACCTACAGATTCACTTAAGCCCATTTAGACCCATTATGATGCCACATTCTTTTCGCTAAAGTTGATTTAAAACTTTGCTTCGCGAATTTTTAACTGCAGCCGTGGAGAAATTCTTCTTTTATTCATACTCTGATTTTGAAAAATTTTTAGTTCATAGTATTTTTCTCTTTTGTAAAACTAACCAATATCGTTATCGTCCACAGTTGTAAAACTTTTTTAATCACTGTGCTTTCTTTTTAAGTTTTTTTTTTTTCGAATTTTGTTAAGGTTTCCTTTCTAACAGTGACTTAAAAAAACAGAACAATCGACTTTCGATCATTTGACACCCATTAAATTGAATCTCTATAATTTGAAAATGTCCCCGGTCATTTGAAAAATACTCGATAAATTGAATAAAATCCATATTAATTAGTCCGTTCGATAATTTGAGGTTGGCAGTTTGCAGTCTAGTTTTCTGTCAAACGTTAACTATATTCCACTTCTTAGCTCACACTAATATCAAAAACTCAATTATAAACAAAAGTCTATCACTCAACAAAAAATTATTGATTTCAAAATGAAGCGTTCAAAATATTAAATTTTGACCTCGTGGTACACGTTAAATGCTATCCCAATTTTGCATCGCTTGCCCGTCTGGCCAAATGATTTTCTCAGTATGCGTTGCATATTTTGATGAAATATTATTTACAGCAAAACATTTAGTTCTTGTAATCATTCGTGTCGCAATCAATTCACTCAGGTCACCGGTGACCCCGATGGTATTCAACGTGTTAAGCTCTTGTTATTTTGAGCTGGTGGTAATTTGAAATTTTTGTGTAGTTACTTCAAATTATCGAGAGTCAACTGTATCCCCTTTCCAAAATTCTTTTTAATGTATTTCTTTTATATTCTTTATTGCCTTGATTCTTCTCAAGGAACTTTGGCTCTGAGTCTACGCCGTTCGCGGATTTATTCTCATGCTGTTGACAAATCTTCCAGCTCCTCCTGCCTCAGTCGCTTCTTACATGTGTACAACCCCCCAAACTCTCGAATAAAAAATGTTCACAATATCTCATTTCACTGCCACAGAGCACAATAAGTACTCAAAAAAAAGTACAATTCACCAGAGCGATCCCCCACATTCCGGCATCCACCATCGCACAGCCACTAGAAAGAGTGGAATATCCAACAGAAACCGCACCGAACAGTGAACCACACTAAACTCAAACTCACAATGGAATGAACTCACTCACAAACTACCAGGCACTCAGCGGCGTTAGCAGAAGACCCTCGCCAAACTGAGACGTTGCACACGAATGTATCTCTCGCCATCTGAATCCGCATGAGATATCTACTTGTTTGCATTTTATCTTAGCGCTCTTCGGAATTCGAGTACTATCTCAGATTCCAGAGTGTGATCTCTTCGCGCCAGACGGGCATTTCTCTCGTTTCCAGCGGCTGCCGCACTTACTCGTACGAATTTTATGCCGAACAATTGCAACAGTCAGGGGTTCTAAATGAAATTTGATGTTTATGTGATTTTCCTGTGTATGGGGGTGGTGGGAGCCGAATGTAAAATTTAACCGCGCACTCATTGGAAAGCTGAAAAAAAAATCGTCTAATGCCGATTTACGGAAACCCCGAACGCGGTGACGTTGTGGCATTTGCCGTGGAAGCGGGAAATCACGTTGACCCACATCTTCGTAGCACGGCCACACGTAGTATCTCGACGTATGTTGGTTGTACTCAAGAACAGTTGGCTTTGTGCGGTTTGGATTGTGACCCAAATGCCGGTGAATGTTGAGTTGAATTTGTTTTGCAATCAGTTATGCTTGTTACAGTTTTTTTCTCTCTTTTGTTGTTGTTGTTGTTTGTTAGGAACGCCATCTTTTGTTGAGATTGAGATTTCATTTTTTTTCCGACGTTGTGTTGTGTGCATGTTGCAGATGCAGTGCAGCAAATTACTCACTTGCAATTGGGATAGTGTGTATGTATGGGGAGTGGGATGGAAAATTAATTCTGGGAGTGTGATAGAGACGTCGTGTTGGTCGTGGCGGCGGGAGCTGGCGTCTAACGTGGAAGTGTAAACAGCAAATTTTTGTTGAATGCTTTGTTTCTGAATACTGCGGATTACTGGCGCCACTTTGAGGCAGTAAGGCAGTGCGTTTGAAAGGAGTTTGGCAGATAGCAGCGGGTCTAGCGTCGTTGGACGACGAACCTAAGGTATCCGCTAGCAAATATGACGAATTTAAAACGATTTCGTTGACGTAGACACGATTTTGATTGTTGTAATTTGTAGATTCGGGTTTTCCTTGTGGACCGAAAAAAAAGAGTTAAATTGAATTCAGAAAAAATACAAATTATTTCACTTTCTAATGATTGAATCGCCTGTCATGATTTTTATTTATCTAAAAGCGAGGGTTTCAGGAAGATTATCAGTCAGTCGCATTTAGTTTAAGTGGTATATTGTAGTAATAAATGTGTATTTAATTGCTGTTAAAGCTCTCGGTGACAATGTTTAACTATGGGAATAGTTTTAACAGCCGAAAACAATTCAAACACAAAGAATTGGAATTGGAATTAGAACATTTGAAGTCAAAGGCAGAAGTAGTTTGCAGAGTTATTGGGAGTAACTTAACAAGCAGTTTTTTGTATGGTTGAGAAAAACGGAGAAATGTTGTGATAGTTCACTTTCTTGCTACTGATTCAAAATCAAGAACTAAATTAAACACTCTTCTCATTGGGATCTATAACAATATATGCACATAGGACGTGCACAAGAGATATTTAAAAACAATGTTTACATCAAATTGTTTTGATAACAAACAGTGGATATAATACGATAACTTCAACAGGAAAAAAGCTTAGGTTGGTCATTCGGCCATAGAGTTTAAATCACCACTAAGCCGAGTATTCATCCCCTTGGGCTGTGTCACCAAAAGGGCTCTGTGTACTACGGGTTGTTACAGTTAGGTTCCATTACAGGCCATCATTGTGGCCTAAATTTGGTCCATAGCATTGAAATAAAAATGGCAGCAATACGACCAAAGACATGACAATAAAAATGATTTTCAAGACAATGTCCATCTCATGTGACGAAAGCACAAACGAAAATACTTAGAATATTCTCTGACAATCACTCCTTCTGATGCCTCGTTCCAAGCGATACAGTACGGGTTCACATAAATAGAAAATTGTTCTCAAAATTTGATTTATTCAAAATAGAAAATATTTCTTGAGATGGAACATTAAAATTATCTGAAATATGGACAATACTTCGATTTGTTCTTCTAACTCAGCGCCTTCTTTTGCAATTTTTAAGGCGATAAATTGAAACATACATATATTGCCATTGCCTCGAATATGGACAATGTAGATCCCGCATATGGCAGATGCGATGATGAAAGCAATTGATTTGACAGTTCCTTTTCAAATACGGCGAAAAATGAAAACAAAAAGAAAAGAAGATTGGTTGAGAGTCGCAAGCATGTCGGACCCACGGTCTAATTGAAATTCTTCGACAAACTGAATTAATATTACCGCACGGAAAATGCTGTTGTATGCCATTTTGACAGTTCAAAAATGAAATTGCTAATCAATGAAATGTCCATTCTACTTCGAAATTGCCTCGAAAAAACCCAATGTAAAGTGCATTTCAAACTATAAAAAACAGATGTTGTACATCTCATAAATCGAACTGAACTAAAGATAGCCTTTGCCCATTTGGTTTTGAATTTATTTCGCGATCAAAAATACATGATTTTTAATTGACTGTCATGTTGTTGCAACTTCAATGCTTTGAAGAACCTCGAAGATTTTGTAAGTCCAATGAAGAAGAAGACTGATAACACAATTTTTTTTCTAAACGCACTCTTTGAGGTCTGGTCACAGCACTGGCTTTGCTGTATTTATAAGTTTTCAATATTTCTCAACGTTGTCCAAGCTTAAAGCTTGTTTCGCGAAGCTATGATACTGACTTTGTCAGGATTTCAGTCATTGTCAAAATAATCTATGATTCCAAAAGAAACCACTCTTTATATGTCTGTCGCTTCCAAAATAACTAATAATATATTTTTTTCTTTCAGGTGAGGCTTGCAATTGACGTAGCGTTCAACTTATAATGTTGTAAGTAGTATAGAAAGTTTTGCTCATCTACTCGCGACATATTGATGAGAAGATGTATTCCACACATAACCCTATTTATTCCAGATCTAAACTTATGTCCTTCCCATTTGTAGCATATTCCGGGAAGGGCAATTGAGATTTGTGAATCTTTGTCTTGTATATAAATGTAGTATCTAGCAATCATCACTTGTACCGACAGTCAGGTTGCACTCGAATCAGTAACATTCAATTTAAAAATTCTTGTATCTCTTAACGAGATGCCTAGTACGAATCTCTCAAGGGTTCTAATGTACATCTTGTGCTGGTAGGACACTACAACCAGAATTCGGTAACTAAAACGTGGCTCGTCCTGTCAACCCATGAACTTTATTTAAAGACTCCACCAATCGTAATCGAGTTTGAAGCTTCTGGGCGCCTGCTAGGATAGAAAAAAACGACAGAAAAACTAATTTAATTTATTTGAGCAATTAGTGTTGTGCTAGTCTCTATCACAACACAATGGGCCTAGTCTGGCCTAAATCTGATTGGGCCTTTGTTGCCCCAGCCAGCCACTCTAACCTAACCTAGTCTCTATCACAACCTTAATCTTGTTTCAAATTTCAGTTGGTCTTGATAAGTTAGGGACGCAAAAAAAACACGCGGCATGATACCCCAATGGGACTAATCTTTTAAAACTGTGAATGCTTGTGGGTCTACTTTTAAACTCCTGAAACAATGTTTCCTAACTTTTTGGATCGTAGCCTTCTTATGTCAGCGGTGCAGTAGCAGTAACTGCATGTAGCGCGGAAAGGGAACAACTGTTTCAGTTAATATTGCTCTTAATTTGGAAGTTTATCTTATTGACGTCTGCAAATTGAAAACGATATCGATTTGAAAATCGAATTGAAAATATTATTAATGTGATGTGATTTTAATGACCATTATATAGATAGAAGAACAGATCTAATGTCGAACGAAAATGCTTACATAAACAGTCAAAGGCGACAAGCATGGTGGACATCTCATTAGGAAAAAATAGATTATCCCATCGCATTTACCTGCTCGAATTGTCAAAAGTCTCCATGCCTGTGGTTATTCCAAATCGATTAAAACAGGGTATGCTCTTCGTTGTACCAGGAAGATTCACCTGTCTTTACATATCCCATCATCAGCAAGGGTCTTGAAAACGTCTCTCTACAAATTGAAAGGAGAAAAAGACGTGGCCCTGTCGCCGATACACTGGCAGCACTCACACCAGCCAAATGAAAGACCTGCGCGCCACTAGAGTGACAATCAGACACTCCGAATTGGATGAAACTGCATTTTTTTTGTTGTGAGATTGAACCCTAAGCTCGACTTGAATTTGTGTGGGTCACCAGGCAACAGTTCCTCAATCAGCAAACGAAGGAGAGAAGACAAATTGCAAACACTTGCATCTCAGAAACTCATTCTATTTGGCACTAACAAAGAAATCTCCACGTAGTCACAGCCACACAACTCTACAGATACAATTACACCATCGGGTATGTCACAACAACGAGCACCCGCTCACAGAAACTTTATGCGCTGCACACAATTATTGTGAATTGTGCAGGGTTAGCGAATTATTTATTAGGTGACGCCACAATAGGCAATGAAGCAATACCGACCGCTTCACAATGTTTGGCGACGGGGGAGAGCATCTACTCGGCTTCCATTGTGCTTAATGCACCATGAAACGGCTTCGAGAAGGTACATGCTGTGTTCTGGAGCAGTCTCCTTCAACGGATCTGTTCAACGGCGTTAGCGGTGGCGTTCTTTTGCTGGTTGCACATGTTCCTTTCCTCTTTCGCCAGTTTAAGGGAAAACAACTCTCTCTTGTTTTCTTGTTCGCCAATTGCCATGAACGGCTGGGCGCTCAGAAACATTCGCACGGTAGCCTCGAAGAACCGGTTAATCTTGAGAAGCTATCGCCATCACCATCGACTCATCGTCTTCGTCATTGCCACCGCCCAAGCGGAGAGAATAAACACATCACGTACTCGGCGACATCCTTGGAGTGCTTCATCCGAAGTAGTCTTTCGCCGTCTTATGGTTTGCTGTTCGTTTGTTTATCAAACGCTTTGGCTTCGTCGCTCTGTCTCTCTCTCCCTTATCAGTGGGGGTGAAGAAGGACTCCTTCGATGGTGTCTCGCAGAGTTTTCTCCATCGCGAACATGCGCGCTTCCTCCGGCAGGACTCCGCTGAGTGTGGGAGATTGGAAGAGTTTCTAAAATTTTGTTGATAAAGTGTTGAAAGTGAACCAGGCGGACAGGATTCAGAGGAGGGATGTTTAGCGGCGAGGATGCGACTTGTGGTGAATGATTTTAAGTTGGAATTTGCTTTTTTCGCCGATACACGTAATCTGCTTTGTGGAGGAGTGGGGTGGATGCTTGGGGTGGTTTTAAAGTTCTGTGCGAGTGTGATTGGACTTTAAGTAGAGATACAGCGCTGATTCTCGGTGCACCGATTGAGTGTTTACTTTGTAGACTTTTCGAGTAGGCAAAAACTTGCTTGTTTATTTCAGACAGGGAGCATCTCATTTTTCGTTATTCCGTTTAGGGGTGGCATCGTTAAGAGGTTGTAAATTTTGTGTGCAAAAATTGTTGTTTAGAGATTTTTCTGTAAGACATTTGGAGCTGCAATTATGCTTGATTACACGTCTCTTGCGTGAAATGTATTCTTTATATATTGGTGGCGAGTTAATTTTAGAAGTCCGTCTCTGGCCCTATTTCGGAAGTATGTCTAATCCGGTTGTTGATCATGTCAACAAAAAATATTTGCAAATTTCCTCGCTTCTGCTTGGGATAGCAAATTTTGTGTTTTTATTGCATATCCAGGCGAGCACATTTATCTGTACAGTCGAATTTCTCTAAAAAAAAAAAACCGTTGAATCTCTCTAATTGTAAGTCGAATTTTCACGGGACATAAAAATTAGTTCGAGTTAGAGGGAGTCGACTGTATTTCAAAAAGGATACTTATGGCTTAGTAACAACTTCGACGCCGAATAAACCATGGACTTTCAGTTAAAACATTCTTAAATTAATGTAAAACAAGGTGGAATACCGCAAATCAGTATGCGAAATAAACGCTAAAGCCTAATTTGTAGCTCGCGTTGAATTTTACCGTAACGAACCCCCTATATGTTTCTTCACTCTATGTTGTATGGGCCAAATAAAAGTTTCTTTTTAAAAATGCAATAAAATCAACAAAATTATTTTTTCTTTGTTTTATCGCTTAAAAAGTAAGAGAAAACATTCCCATGAATTATGAAACATAACGTCGTTCACTGTCGTCGTTCGTGACTGCCACTGATGTCGTCGCAGAAGCCCGTTGAAGCCTGTTGTTGGTTTCGGACTATAGGTAGATGGCTTATAATACGATTTCTTTAAAAAAAAACGCACTGGTTGGGGCTACGCAGCGCTCACTTTAAATATATGCTTTCAATATTCCCCAACGTTGTTCAGGCGTAAAGCGATTTATTTCGTTCCACCAATGTATGATACCAACTTTTTTTTTCAAGATTTCGAGCGAGAAACTGCTGTCAGCGTCAATATAATCTATGATAACAATCAACAAGCTCTTGGAAATTATTCAATGGCCCACTGTGCTAAATTATTAATTTTTTTTAAATTTTATATTTTTCATTTTTGTTTTAATTTTACAGTCTAGTTATAATGCGCCTTAATAATTTGTTTCGTAAGTTTACGCAGTAGGCTTTTCATTTGTTCGCCTACACCTTGGCTTGGCTTTCAGTACGCTTACTTGACGATACGTTTTTGAGAATTGTTTAAAAAAAAAAACAATAAAGAAATTTATAAATATGGATTTAATTGAAATGAAGAAAGTTTCGTTATATCTTTTTATAAATTTTCAAAAAAGGTTTATCTGAAGCAACTATTGAATATTCTTGGAGCGTAATTGATTTAGTTGACAACAATCAAAAGTTTTCAAGTTTGTTCATTGCAAAAATATTCGATGGCTGTGCACAATTCAGACTACTTTATAATCTTAAATTTCAGTAGTTCTTGAATCAGTAATTTAGAATTTTGAAAAAAAATTTCTAATCCTTGAAGTGATCTAATTTTAGAATTATTTTTCGATTTCTGTGAATAAAGTATACCAATGGCTTGCCTTATAGCATGTTGAAATAACCCACCAGTAGAAGGAGCTTTGTCCTGTCTTTGCTCGTATGCTCACGGGTTTTCTTGTAAAGCGAGTGATAAAGGAACAAATTGTAGCATCTACCAATCGGCCTTAGGTAATGTAAAAGATAAATTCGCAGCGTAATCGTGAATATTCGGCTTTGGTGTTATTAATTCATTTCGTGTCTCCAGACACAATTTTAAGGATCTACTTCTAAGTAAGAAATAATCATTCACTTTCTTTTGGTTTTAGTGCATTACACTGCAATGCAAATCTCATTACTTTATGTTATCGACTATAATTATATCGGAAATTTAATAATATTATATCTTCTAGCCTGACCAATTCTAATTCGGCCACATTATCCTAACACATGTGCTATAATATTTATATTATACGTAAAATTAAAATGTAATGTAATTTTATAAAATCTCAATCTCAAAAGGGGCATTTTCATGAATTTCAATCGCACAGCAGCCATTTGTCCACCTTGTAACTTATTGTGTAATACTATGGAGAGTGCACTCATTTATCCAAAAAAAGCGGGCATCTCACAGTGGCCTTAATGTTAACATGAGTGTTAACATGGCCACAACCTTCTTTGATCATGATTTTTTAATGATTATTCCAGCAAGAAATCCTAATATATCCAATGTCTACACAGATTGCTCCAAACAGGCTGAGGGTAGGCGCAGGGGTCTTTGAGCGGACTTATAATCGGGATAAAAGCTACAAGCTTCTAGACAACCACAGCATCTTTCAGGCAAAAAAGCGATGGGAATAGTCGCAAATTCCTCTAATATTTATTCCAGAGTCACAAGGGCTACAGGGCATACAGCCAATTATGCCAATTAAACATTTCCTCCGTGAATTTGACAACAAACTTTTCATAAGAAATGGTGGAACAAAGATCTTTCGGGCGGAATATAACGGAGTAGAACGGAACAAGTTTTGAAGCTACCTAGGGTAAATTGCCTCTTGGTACGTTTTAATGCGATTCATTGCTTATTTGGCTATCACGACCTTATGCTTGGTCTAACCTCATCGGATACTTGCGTGAACTTTAGAGACTCCTCGGCTTGTGAAACACTAAAGTATATGCTTTGCACCTGCCCTACGCTAGCCAAGACTAGATTCAAGACGCTGGGAGGCTATTTCATGGAGTCGTTGAACGAAGCAGTTAGCCTTAGAACATACAATACGGACTAACACAGCTCCGCCAGCACATAACATAACATAACATACCATAACATTGAATTGCAAAACTAAATCCTTAAAATGTAATTAATAAAAAATTGAACACAAAAAATGTTTTTGTCTTTGAACAAATGTTGAACGTTGATGAATCCCGAAAACTCATTTCTTTTTTGATTTCATTTAATTGCAATTTGATTTATTTTAGTATCTGTAACATATATCGTTTTTGCAAGTGTGAGTGGCTGGCTAACGATATTTGCAGCAACACATCATCATTAGTGTATTAAGCCAACTACACTTCTTTGAACCTGTGAAAGACCTCCCCTGTCAATAGCTTCATGACCTCATACAACCCGAGAGGAGTACAAAAGAAGACACCTCACCGTCTAAGTAAATGGAACACAGCAGGTCGAAAGGGTTTCACTACGTCCACAGTCTACCAACCGTTTACGGGTTCGCCGCCTCGACTCTTGACCACACGCCATCACCCGAAGTGTGAGCCCTCAAAAGTCGCCCCAAAGAGCCGCTTTCGTCGCATTACAGTCGTCCAGTGCTCAAATTGCACTCCTGCTATTCGCACCCCTAAAAATCCTCTTACCACCCACCCGAGCATAAGAAATCTCCCCCAGCAAAGGCCCGTCTCTCTCTCTCCTCTTTCTTCTCACACATCGCCGTGAAATTGACCTCATCGTCGTCACACTCCATGCTGTTTTCACCTGGCAGCCACCAGGAGCGCAGAAAGTGTCTTCAAAGCTTTTCTTCAATCGGATGCCAGCGACGACAAACGGCGCGCCGTTTTTCACTTCACTCGATGTGGGAACCAAAAAATAGACAGAGAGGGGAGAAAAAAGAAACGAGAGAGAGGATTCTCGAGGTAATGAACACTCTCTCGATGGACATTCCATGAATTCATCAGATACAATTGATGGGTTAACATAAACTCGAATCGTTTTGACCAAATTGTACGGCCGGCTGAATGGTGTGAAGTGGGAATGCATGTGGAGAATTTTGATGATGCGCAGGCGGCAGGCAGCAGGCGTCAAGCGAGCGCTGTGCCCTGACAATTTTCTGTCGTAGCAGCAAATTTGAGAACAATGAAACAGTTGACTTGCAAGCTGGAGCCGCGAAGCATGCTGGATGATGGTGTGGATGATGTTTTCGGTTTTCTCCTCTTTATCGCTTGTTGGCTTGGTGGTGTGTATCTGTGTGCCATTGTCAGCTGCAGTGCAAAGTATTCGACGGGTGCGATGAAACGAGTTTAAATGCGGACGTTGCCAGACGGGAGTATTATTGGCAAAATTCGTGTGATACACAGGAAGTGATCTCCAGCAAATGAAAATAGAAGGTGATTGCTAGCTTCGGGCGATTGAAATGGCCTTCAGGCTCGAAAAAAAATGTCGAAAGGTGTCATTGGTCCATATTTCCTCGAAGCCGGTGATTGGGGATCATGGTTTGGACGATATGTGGTTTCAACATGACTTGGGAACAAGCCACATAAAACGACCAATTATGGCTTTATTGCATGAGAAGTTTCCTAGTTGCGTAATTTCATGTTTATGCAACGTCAATTGTCCGCTTAGATCGTGCGATTTGACACCATTCGATTTTTTTCTGTAAAGCTAAAGAGCATGTTTACACTAAAGCCAGTGTACTCTAGATGCACTAAACAGTCATGGTATTACCGAGATACCAACCGAAATGTGCGAAAAAGTGCTTAAAGATGACCTCACGACTATTTCAATGATATTAATTTTCACATTTAATGGTAAAATTCACACTTTATAACGAAATAAATTCGTTATGAAATGAGGTTAAATAAAACACACACATTAAAAACATAAAAATTAATGCATTTCTAAAAAAAACTTGTATTGGTTTTGTTGGTAGGTTTAGCCGGTAGGCATTATTTTTGTCAAGTTGGGCATAATTTAGTTTCTAAAAAAAATTATTGCCTGTTTTTAAGAAGTTAAGAATTTCCAAAAATTTCATATGATTGAAATTTAGCCCCCAATTTTCCTATAAAATTCTTTCTCCGTCTCCGTTTATCGCTATTTTCCCCTTGAAGATCAACAGTCAGTGGGTAGGTTAAATTGGCTTGAAAACTTTCTACTTTTCAAATTTTAATTATTTTTAGCAACACAAAACACTCAAACTCACATTGCAGTAAAACTCGCACGTTTTCGATCAAATTTTGTAAGAAAAGTCCACAAAGTTTTTACAATTATCGGCATCTTTTTGCCATTCAATCATAATTTTTCTCACGACTGGCAACGTTCACCTCATTTGTGTCATCTTCAGTTGTTAGCCATCTTCCGACCGACCTCTTCGTGTGCCGTTTCATAAGCAATTTGTCTCGTTTTTCAGTTTGGCGTTTTTCCGTGTCTCTTGCCTTTCCACACACATCACAAGCTTCTTAATTTTTCTGCCAGCCTGGTGAGTTTTGCGATAGACGCGCAACGAAATATCGCATACGTTCCGCGCAGCAAGTCCACTTCATAACGCCGATAATCTTGCCGGCAACGCGGTCTCCCATGCGATTGTGGCCGTCGTGTGTTTTGCACGCGTTCCTCGAGCTAACAGCGTCCGTCGTCGTTTCTTCTGGCGCAAAATTTTTTCATTCATTCACTTCGCAGACACCACGCGGACCGCCGCCACGCACGATGTCGCATCTGTGAGATACAGTGGCTCGGTATCCGGCGGAGTCTAACGCCGCTGCTTACCGCTGCGGTTGACGTTCAATGCGCGTTGCATGCACACATTCCCGCGTGGCTGAATAATCCAATCCGATCGACTCTGATGACGTACTGCGGGGAACAGACAATCAGCAGCAGTAGAAGCGCTTCAAAGGCGCTTCAATTTTCGAGGCTGTGCTCGTGGCGGTCGCGAGGGGGCGAGAGGGAGAGACAGACAAAGAGCGAGAGAGAAAAAGAGCTATGGTTGATTTGCTCTGCTCTGCGCGGCGTTTCTTTTTAGGCGGCGAGTGGAGCCAGTCAGGGGAGGCGGAAATTGGATTTTATGATTCACTGGAGATAGGCATCTCAACTTTTTGGGGTACCATCGCATTTAGCCCTATTGTGATGATGCTAACTCTCTGTTGATTCCCGCAATTGAACGCAGCTAGTGTGTTTGTAAGGATGACACAGTGGACTGTTAAGAGCTTTTAAGATGTTGTCAATAGGTTTTTCTCTACAACGGTGCCAAGCCTTTTTGTCAACGGAACTACAAGATGTTAATAAATTCGAAAATTTTACAAATACAGAATTGTCTGCACCATAAAAGTTTCAATACAATGAGCATTCGAAAATGTGAACTAATCAAAATCAATGGTGTTCATTTTTTGTAGCGGTTTGTGATTCAAGTTGTGATTTTACCGGGTTGTCTACTTTTAGGTACTTTTTCTGTTAAAATAAAGCACATTTTTTCGATTCGGTCGCCTTTTTGTTCAATTCATGAATACTTTTATATATTTATACAAAGTGGCACGGCTTGTTCACAAAATTGATTAGATTTAGTAATATTCATCATTATTGGTGGCGCAACAGCCCGCGAAGTGCCAGAGTCTAGCTTTTCGGCGCCTCCACTGTGCTGTGCGCGATATAATTTGACACATGTGAAATTTGTTTTTGTCAATATTGTAGGATTTGTCGAAGTCTTCAAAATGCATTCAGTGCTTTTGTATGAATGCTCTGTTGAAAATGAATTCAAATGTAGTGTGATATACCTACCTCATTAGCACTCATCATTATATGGTTGCATTCACTGCTCGACTTAAAAATCCGATTGATGAAGGATATTATTTTGATGTAAGAAATATAGCATTTAGTAACGTACAAAATGTAAAGATAGACCAGGCGATAGTAATGCAGGAACGTGATGCAAACTTTTCTGGGTATTGTTTACATGAGCCGTCTGAAAAGTTCTATGACATGGCTTTACAGACAAATTTGACAATCCTAAACTTAAAGTTCATATTACTTTCTTTAAACAACTTCCTACGGAACATTTATTATCTTTAAAAATTGGGCAGCAAATTAGTGTCTTTTACCTAACCTCATAAAAAAACCTAAATGAATAAGTTTTTCCTTGCAACAATGTTTGTTTTTCGGATCTTCAGTTTTCCAACACATAAAATTCAACCCCTGTCAGTAAAAAGCCACCCTTCGTTCTGTTTTGAGACATTGTCTTTGTCCTTCTACCTTGCCTCTGCCTATTGGTCCAAGCAAGTCGTCTAGCTCTCCCAAGAATTGCCCTCCACTATTCCAACGCCACTTGCCAACCGCACTGTGCATTCACTTGTCCCTCCAGGTGGAGGGTAGTTTATACGTCACACTCTTCCGCCTACCCCCGGCACCCCACCCACCCACCGCCCCTAGTAGATTGCTTTGAACTGTCTCTTCCTTCCCCGGCACTTCCAGGCGCAAGGCATACACACAACTTCCACGGCACTCTGTGCTCCGTTCCGTTGATTCGACAGTAGGTACACTTCTTCTCTCTGTACTCATTTCTATGCTATGCTGCTGCTCTGTCTCTGTACGTTCTGTGATTGCTTCGGCCTCTCCACCCTCTGTCATCCCCCTGCTTTGCTGCCTCCTCGTCTTTTGCTCCGTCATCGTCATCGTTGTTGTTGGTGTCGTTGTCGTTGTCGCTGTCGTCGTCATCCTCGTGGTTTTCCTCTTTCCAGTTGTGTTTTTGTTGCTTTTCCTCTGCTTCTGCCCGTTCGGGGTATGCATGGTCGTTTTTTTTTTTTGTTGTTGCTAGCTGACTGGCTGGCTGGCTGGCTGGTTAGCTGCTGATGCCAGTGCTGGCTCTGGGTACTGGTGCTGGTGCTGGTGCCAGTGCCACTGTCGACTGTTGTACGATGGTGGTGTATCTACAACTGCTCTCGTCGTCGTTCGTAGTCAGCTGTACAAAGTGTTTGTTGGCCTTTGGATTGGATTTTCTGGTGTTCAGTGCGACGGACTCGCGTTGTGTGCGCTTCATCCGTGACTATGGCCAGTCAGTCAGTCATCGACACTAGACCGGAGTAATCCAGTTCTCTTTCTCTCTCTCGCTGTGTGTTTTAATAATTTCTTTACTTGTTTTTTTGTTGTCTGTTTTATTATTATTATTTTTTTTTTGTTGTTTCTGATATATCACGCTCACGTATCTCGTCGTCGTCGTCGTTGTCGTAGTTGTCGTCGCCGACAAGCGTTCGTCGTTTATAATTTACACACAACGCGCATTGGAGAGCGAGCAAACGACACCAACCAACTTACACTTGAGCGTACTTTTCGAAATTGTGTTTGTTGTTGTTGTTGTTGTTGTTGGTTTCTTCTTGAAATGGATTATAAACAGTTAAACAGTTCGTTATATTCACTCGTTCTTCGTTTGTCCGCTATTAGATACTCTTAGCTGAGTTTAAGATCCACTGCTTTAATTTATTTTCTTTATTTTTTGTAGTTCCGTTCCGAATCGATGTCAATGTTTTGTTATCTTTATATCTATCCACACATGAAAATTATGAGAAACTATCGCAGATAGATAGATATTGTCTAATGAATCTTTTATCATTCTCGTCGGTGTCGGTTGTCTGTTGTCGGTTTTGTTTTTGTTTATAGTTTGTTGTTGTTTTTTGTGTGGAGGTTCGGTGAAAAAATTTGAAATGAAAAATTAAGAACGACTCGGCGCGCGCGATTCTTTGTGATTTATTTGAATTTTTGTGTTTTTTTTTTTATCTTATCCTTCTGTTGATTCAAATGCCAGTCACACATTTTGGTATCTCTCTAAAACCGTTGTCGTGTATTGTCTTCAAATAGATTTCACTTTGAAAGGAACGCGTCGGATTAAACGTGAAACAAAAAAAAAGACTGAGCAAAAAAAAAAAATAAAATTAAGATCAATCGATGAATGAAGCGAGATACAATTTGATTTCGGAAAGTGTTTGTTTTTGAAAACAACAAAAAAAAAAAATACTTGCAGCTCTTCAGAGAAATTCACTTTCAGTTCGACGCACACACACACGGAGAGTGGGTCGTCGTATCTGGTTGTCTGTCTCTGCCTGATGATGATCATGTATGTATATTTGTATCTCTTACTACTTAGTCCGGTCAATCGAAAGATTTATGCTTAATCTAGGCGAGTGTAGGGGATTCGAGAGCAGTGTTCTTTTTTCTGTTTTTTTTTTTTTTTTTTTGCAGAGCATGCTTGTCTCATGGAGTAGTTTTGTTCGATAGTAGATGGCGCTATGTGGGCATTTGACAGTTATGTGTGGTTCGGATCGGGATGGGGGTTTTGAGGAGATAAAGACGAATGACAAGTGGTTTTTTCTTAAAGATTTTTAATTTTTTTGCTGGGTTATCGATTTGGCTTCAGTTTGGTTTTTTCCCCTGAGACTTGTAGCATAAATTGGGACTGAGCGGTGATAACGTGGTCAGAGTGAGGCGAAGATGTGATTTTAAACTGATTTCGTTTGCGTTTGAGCTCTTTTTTTATTTACGTGATCAGCTGTCATGGAAGGGCTGTGACGTCATTGATTGTCATCGAAACGTCACAAACAACTAATGACATTTCCATAGACTGTCGCTTGTGACATTAATCTAAGCCGTCACCGCATATCGCGTTTAAATATATTCGACTTCAAGTGAAAGGTTATACAAAGGAAACTATTTTATTTATTTATAAATCAATATGAAATTTTCTTGAAACTGGAAATTTGTCATAAGTTTGATGTTCGAAGTTGTGACTGTTGGATTTTAATTTTTTTGATTGACGATCCGAAGTTAAGCAGTAAAAAGGCTCTGGTGTAAAAACATACGGTAGTAGATAAGAAGAAATCTTACCCATCCAGCAAAATAGTGAAGCTACTCTATTCGAATCAGAATAGCATAAAGACAGATTGCATTCCCTGGCTCGGTTGTACTCGGTGGGTAAAACCAATCTACAAAAAATCTCATTTTTTTTCTGTGGTGTAAAAAAAACTTTATGAACACAAGGAAAAATTGTAAATTTGGGACGAGATTTGAGCCGTTCAGAGAATAGATTGATTAAAAATTTGAGAAAAACGATGAAATAATTTTCATTCGCCTTAGAAATGTGTACACTACCCTTTTTTCAAATACAGTCTAACCCCGATAGTTTGATATGGCAAGGGCACATCATTCTTTACGAATTATCGCCATTTCCATTTGATGAGGTGGGAAGCGTAAAAATACGAATTAACGGGGCTTTTACATTTTATATTATTTTCCAATGCATACATAATATTGAAGATGTTGAATGGCCGATTTGGCTTGTTTATTGGTCAAAAGTTCTACTTCATCGTCACTATCTTCTTCATCACTCTCATTCTTAGTAGCGACATGAACGCAACAAAATTGTCTGCAAGAGTTAACGGGAGAAAAGGTTTTGTTTTGAATTTTGCATTACGAATTATAAGAGGTTTTAGAAACGAATAACGATTTATAAGAGGTTTTGTGTTCATTGCATTGCATGGGACGAGCAGTTTGTTACGAATTATTCAGGTTTCGATTTATCGGGGTACGAATTATCGCGATTTGACTGTAGTCGTCATTTAGTGGTGGTAATCTTTATCATTAAGGAAAGATATTGTAAACATAAGAAGTTATGACTATACCAACGACTTTGACACCTAAATCTAAAATTTTTCAAAACGTGGAGTTAATCAATCTGTGCTCTGAACGGCTCATTTAATAACACTGTAGTCCCTCGATAATGTAAAGTAATTAAACAAGTCAGTTTCGGGTTTTAGAGATTTTCACATTATTGGAACATTTTCTTTAGTTTTTATTAACTACAATGGAAAAATGGAAAAACTCATTCTGTAGGCACATTTTCGCCATTTCTGAAGTTCAACAAAAACAAAAAAAAATAGATGCTTAATAGGTATTAATTATGTAAACGATTAATTTCAAAAATTAAAAAAAACAAACACTAGAATTGTTGTAGTAGCAATTCCTGGTAAAATAATTTGTTATTTTGGTTTAAAGAAGAGCTTGGCCTCACCTTTCTATTGCTAATACCCTTAAACTTGGTAAACTGGAGGTCGTTTCTGCGTCCAATATACAGTAAACTTTCGATAATTCGAACTTCTGTAGCTCGAAAACTCACAGTCCATTGAAAGAACCTCTGTAAATAAAATACATAAAATTATGCAATTTGGTCTCCTCGTTAATTCGACTTTATTTTTGTGCAAAACAACATGAAACTCTCTATAATTTGAAATTGATGGCTTGTTTACCTCTATAATTTGAAGTCAAGTTTACTTTTATTTCTTTAACAATCGTTAGTTGAATGCACTATTTTTTTCTGAAACCTCCGTAACTCGAAAACCTTTATAAATCGAACTTTTTTCCTGTTTTTATGAAATTCGAATTATCGAGAGTTTACTGTATTTTGATCTGCATACTCAAGAAGCATATTTATGCATTGTATTGCTTTGGTGATCGTTACTTTAGGAGCAGCATAAATGCATAAAAGCAATGAAGTCATTTCTACGATGACCCAGTCTCTAACTTCTTTTATTAAAATGGTTTTGTTTTATCTGTCTATAACTTCAAGTAGATAATTTATTTCTTGAAACTATTTTCAAGCTGTGATTCATCATCTTCCTACTTGTCTTTGAAAGTTTTCATAATAGAAATGATATGGGAATGACTTGTCAAAAGTTCACATTTGGAGATTCACATTTTGAAAAATCAAAACTGAGCGAAAAAATTTAATCTAACTACTGTAAATAAACGAAACATAATTCTTTCCATAAGGCAACGTTGTCCTGGAGTTGTTATAAAGTTGGAATTTTCTGGATCACAATTTTTTTAACTTTCAGTCTTGAGGTAATAAAAAAGCCGCAGGTATACCAAGTTGAACGAACTCAATAAGCTATTTGTAAGAGACACATACGTGAAGGCAAGGCTGTTGTAGATTTTCAATTAGGCTTGGCAGTCATTAACGCATTTTATTTCCACGTCGTGTTTTTATGACTTGAGTGACTTGACCTAAACGGTCGAATGAAAAGTTTGCATCAATTTACCTGTAATTTGTGGAGCAACAAGATATTTTTGCTAGAGACGATTGAAAAAGCTGGGGTAAAGTTAGCTTAGCGATGTTGATGTGGCTGGCTTCAGAACTCACAGCCGCACTTAGGCCGTATTAGACCCATTGCGGTGCCCTACACTGCGCACGAGAACCCGCCCCACCCGTTAAAAAAATCGAGCTTCGTACAAATCTGTGAAACCCTCCGATACTTACGCAGCTCAGATCGGACAGACTATCGAAGAAGTACTTGCCGAGATGAGTTCTTCTACGCATCACTAAGACATAGCCCAAGCAAAGGTAGGGAATGGATTCCTCCTCCTCTTCATATCTACAACTTCGACAAAAATCATTAACAGGGATCTCTAATCTGCTGGCATATCTGCTGATTGTGCAGTGCCCTGTGCAATCGTTCGCAACGTTGTACGGAAGCTGTTGTGAAGCTTTAATACTCTCGTTCTCAAATTTGCTGAAAAGGTCTGGAGGTGATAGAAAGGTCGAAAATACACCAAGCTCAATAATCCAAATTAACCATTTGACACTCAGGTGATTGCAGGACTGTTTTCAAATAGGCTTAACAGTCATTAGTAGATTTTCTTTCCTTTAAGTCCATGTCCTAACAAGGTGGGCTAAATATGTGTTTGAACACAATGTCGTTTAAATGGCTGCTTCGGCTTGCTAGCGCATTCTATCACTTCAATTTTCCAAGACCTTGTTGAAGTGTCTCAAAGATGGTTTAGATGACATTGGTCTTAAGGATTTAATTCGTTTCCAGATTATTGGCATAATATCACTTCGTCACATCGTCAAAAATCGCAGCCAATTGACATCGCCAAGAAGGCTGATTTGGGAATTTGGTGTGCAAAAGATCGATGGTGGCGTGCGTTGTGTGACATGGTGCGCCATGTCGCATGAACCAGAGGTTGTCCAAATCGATTTAATCAATTTCAGCAAAAAAAAAAAAAAAATCGGTGAACATTTTTATTCGTTTCCAGATTATTGGCATAATATCACTTCGTCACATCGTCAAAAATCGCAGCCAATTGACATCGCCAAGAAGGCTGATTTGGGAATTTGGTGTGCAAAAGATCGATGGTGGCGTGCGTTGTGTGACATGGTGCGCCATGTCGCATGAACCAGAGGTTGTCCAAATCGATTTAATCAATTTCAGCAAAAAAAAAAAAAAAAATCGGTGAACATCTGTCTGTAACGTCCGCCGTTGGAGAAAGAAACCACCTTCGAAGAAAAATCATCCAATGAAGCCATAACCTCGACAGTCCGCGCCAAACTGTTAATCTCTGTAAATGCATTGAAAATAACGTGCGGGTTTTCCGAGCTCCAGATGCGGCAATTCTGTTTCTTAACGTAGCCACTGATATGAAAATGCGCCTAGTCAGAAAAGATGATTCTTTGCAGAAAATCATTGTCTAATTTAAGCTGCTCTAATGCCTAAATAATGAAGGGGATGGTCCTGGCTTTCAATTGCTGAGTCAAGCGGAGCTTGTAAGTGAATAATCCGAGATCTTTATGCAGAATTTTCCTCAGGCTAGTGAATGAAGTGTTGAGCTGATGAGATCGATGCCGAGTTTTGTGAAATTTTGTGTTACTTTGTCAATAAATTCAAAAGTTGATGTTGTCTAATTGCATGCCAGTCTCACGAGTTTTTTGTGATTTAAGTTGAGTACGATAGATGGTTCATTTCGGTCGTGTTTTAAAGTGTTATTGTATTTGTCAGGAAACACAAGAAACTTTTGAGCTCAAGAAGAAAGAAAGAAACTCACTTTTTGGGCTACACAAAACCCACTTTTGATATAAGTTTTCAATATTTCTCAACGTTGTTCAAGCGTTAAGCCGCTACAGACTTCCGTCTAGATTTGGAGCGGGAATCGGCTGTAAGTGTCAAAATGACCTATGATTTAAAAATAAACCACTAGATGGGCCACCCTTTATATGAAAGTTTGTACACAACTAAGAGCTCTATTTATCTCAAATGAAATCTATTGAGATAAAAGTAAACAAAGCTCAGAAATCGCATTGACTCGCAATTTGTCTTTGGCGATAAGGAGAGCGATATCTATGAGCTACAACTGGCTTAATGTTTGCATATAGACCATGAATTCCGCTATTTAAGTAAATCGTGATGATCCTCGA
Source organism: Syritta pipiens (assembly GCA_905187475.1). Classification (NCBI taxonomy): domain Eukaryota; kingdom Metazoa; phylum Arthropoda; class Insecta; order Diptera; family Syrphidae; genus Syritta; species Syritta pipiens. The sequence continues at coordinate 66,543,435 of LR994571.1, read as the reverse complement.
ACCACACGAAACACTCTGATTCCCGTCGCGTAATATTGTCGCACGTAATTTTGTAAGTGATTTTGTTCTAATTGGACTTTGCGCAACGCTTCACTGTCGTTTTACCACCTTCTCCTGACCCCAAAAGGTCCCGCTCTAACGTACGACTTACATCAACAAGGCAATTAATAAAATTCCATAAACGCAAAAAAGAAACAACACAATTTAACTACCTCAAATCACAATCCCTGATCTAATGGGTTGCATCACATACACAGGCCCATTAAACACACAAGGCAAGGTGACATCAGACGTTTTCATTTCACGCAGACTTAAATTGCAGTAATTACACGACATCTGGTGCATTTGCATATCTGAAAATGAAACGAAAAAAAAGGAATTCTTATTATTAAACGTGTATTTTTCTTGTGGAACGAGATACTCTTTCGAATCACACAAAAATAACCAAACAAAGCTCTTTCTGTGTTTCGATAATCGACACTAATACTCAATGGAGCTATTTGCCCGTTTTGCTGGTGGCTGCCTGTCCATCCAATCGAAAATGAATCTGTGTCAGAACGCAGCCAGTGCACAGCATAGCACAGTAACTGTAAATTGAAAGCCTATTAAGTTAAATATTAAATTTCAGTAAATAATCCACACACATACAGAGAGGGAGAGATGTAGGGTGGGGTTGTTTGTGCAACGACGTGATCCGGGTGTCACTTGGAGCACATTTCTTTTTCTGGGGGGTGAAGTAAATACAGACATCAACCCTTTGGCCTGTCGGGCGAATTAGGCTCAGGCATCTGAGACGGCTTCGGGAGCCTGAGCTTTGACCCCGGCTGGCGGACAGCAGCTCTTTGACCCTCTTTTGAGGTTTAACCCTTTGCCTGGGTTCGTCTGTGAACACCTCCTCGGGCTCGGGCACAGAACACCGACACCTGTTCTTGTGATTGTCTTTCTTCCCTCGAGAGACAAATGGCTTGAAGGGCTTTTACTTCGACGCGGTCGTTATTTTTCGGGTTCTTCGAAGATGCGCCTAAACGCTGGTCTTTTCCTGTGAACGGGCATGGCCGATGAATTGCCGTGGCTAATTGGAACTTTTATGGTTTTGTTGTCACTCGATGATGAGTTGGCAGCCGGGGGGTTCTTTGGTTAAGGGAACTTTAAGCCAATGCACTGGCGAGTGAGAATTGGTGGCTTTCGACATTTTAGGTCGCGCATGGGACTGATTAAGGCCAGTTGACTTGAGCGCTTTAGCAGTGTATAGGTAATGGGCAATGACGACGGTGGCTTTATAGGAATTTGACAACCGAATTCTTGAAGGGAGGTCTACACTTGTTATCTTTGAATCCGTTCCTTAACCTTGTCCATGCCCCCATTGGCGCTCAGCACTTTCCATTATTTGGTTCCCAGGCTTTGCAACATTCTCACTTCTCCGTTTGAATGAATATCGCTTGTAGACTCTACCAATAAATTTGTTTTCCTTCCATAAACCACCGCATTAACACCTTTTTTCCGCCTCTCTTTTCAGACCGCCTGTCGCTTAACATGTGTCGTCGTTGGGACGCTCAGCATCGTTAGCCATGAGTCATGGACATAAAATCTGCCACACTCGCAGTGAGCACGTACGTCATGTCGCGAAAAACGTCAAAAAACAAAAGTTGAAAGAAGCGCTAATCAAAATGTCTCGAAACGCCTAAGACAGCCTCAAACAATCAGACAAACAGTTTCGAGCTACGATCCAAAACAAAACATCTCAACCAATTTACTTCTTCAACTTCGTTTTTTTAATTTTTGAATTGCAAGAAATTATTATTTTTTTGGTTTTTGCGATTTTGCTTGTTCTGGACGACGCTAGCATCCCGTCAAGCGTCCCACCGTACAAGTGAATCAAAGCCCACAAGAAAAAGTATTTATGGATGCAGGAGGTCTTCCAGTATTTCAGAGCGCCAATCAGGCAGCCGCCCAACAACAACAGCAGCAGCACCAGCACCAACAACTCAATCTCCAATTGCAGCAGCAACAGCATCTCCAACATCATCAGCACCTGCATCAGCAGCAGAATCTCGTCCATCTGCAGCAGCAGCAGCAACTTCATGCCCAACATCAGCAGCAGCAGTCTCAGCAGCATCACCAGCAGCAGCAACATCAACAGCAGCAATCTCAGCAGCTTCACAATGTGCAACAACAACAAAATCTCCACGTGCAGCAGCAGCAGCAACAGCAGAATCCCCAGCAGCAGGCGGCTGCGTTCAATCCAAATCCGAATATCACCCCCAGCGGTGGCGGTGGTGGGGGCGTTGTTGGAGGTGGAGGCGGCGGCGGTGGCGTTGTGGGAAACAGTGACGTCATGCCACCGAAGAACCAGGTGGGCGTGGAGCGATTGCGACGACGCATGGAGGGCTACCGACGTCGACAGACCGACTGCGTGCCACGCTTCGAACAGTCCTTCAACAACATCTGTGAGCAGCAGAACCACGAGACGACAACGCTGCAAAAGAGATTCCTCGAGAGCAAGGCCAAGCGGGCGGCCAAGAAGACCACCGAGAAGAAGCCAACGGAGAGCATGCTAGCCGGCAACCTCCAAAGCAGTGTTCATGTGGTAAGTGATGAGAATTTAAGTCTTTCAGGTTATTTAATTGGTTTCTGGTTAAAGAAAAAGGCCAAAAAGTGGGTGGAAAAGGCCGAAAATGGACAAAAGTGCATTGAAATTTCAAATTTTCGAAATACAGTGAACTCTCGATAGTTTGAACCTCGATGATTCGATTCAGCGAACGACTGACAATCTTTCTGGAGTAATTCTGTCATGGAAAGATTTCGGAACTCGTCGTTGGGAACCGGCAACAGTAGATCTCCTCAATCTGCGAAAAAGTAGACTGTGGCCGAAACGGACTTTAACGCCAACCAATAATAATTCCAAAACCTCTGTAAGTTTTTACCTGGTCCGATGAAATATCGAATTATTGAGAGTTCACTGTATAATGTAGGCGGCTCAAAAAAATCGTGTTCATATCTTTGCTTTCGCCGTATTCAACAGATATCGTTCTAAAAACGGGGAAAATGTCAAAAATTTTATTCAAGAGCAAGATTGAGTGAAATGTGAAAATTCAGTTATTAAAAGCCCAGTCGAAGCTAAAAAAAAAAGAACGGTGATTTTGACGTCGAAGACCGGCATGGCGTTCGAAAAGAGAAGGTTTTTAAAGATGCAGAATTGGAGGCATTACTTGATCAAGACTCGTGTCAAACGAAATCGAATCAAACGCAAAACGAATCATAAATGTATAACCAGTTTATTAATATAAAGCCACGAATTTCGGAAAAAAACGGCGGAAGCAAAGTTGTGCACCTAATAAATACACCTTTTATATCTTCAAGACCACGGGAAATGTAAAAAATAAAAGAAGACGCAAAAAAAAAAAAAATCACTCAAAACTCACTCGGAAATCGTAAAAACTATCAGGCGTCCAGAAGATCTAGAACAACTTCTCTAGACTTATTTAAAAATGAAATATCTCGCTTCTCTTTTGCTCTTTATTACCCTATCAGTCTTTGCGATGGTAATTCGTTGATATAGTCCACATGAGTCGCCACGAACTCAATCAACAACAATCGTTAAAATCTCCAGGCGCTCAGAAAATCTAGAAAAAGATTTATCGAAAACGAATATTTGAGTTGAGTTTTCTTTTTTAGAGCCACAACAGTTGAAGTTTTGTTGTTTCCTTAACCCGGCGATAGCATAGTGACAACATGTAACGTGTGGCATACCTACATATAAAATTGCCTACATACATGCTGTTACAATGAAATGGTATATTGTTTTGAAGAGTATACAATAATTTGTAGCAAATGAAATGTAATAGTTTTATTTATGTCAATACTGAAAAAAGAATTCACTATAATTTTAAAACACAAATCGCTGACTGTAGGTGAAAAGTCATACCCAGCCACACTCTCGCCGCCTCGTTAAATGGAACGAAACCGCTAAAAGGTCTTCAAATTTGTTTAAGAAATTGAAATTCGCCCAAATCACCAGGTGCTCAGAAAATAAAGCATCGGCCTTTGAGAATGTGACCATTTGTTTGATCAAACAAATCATCATTCCTCCACTTTTCTTTCTATATCTCGGCTAGAATAAAGTTTTAACAAAAAAGGAAAAGAGAAAAAGTCAAAGTGCGATAGAAAAACCAGCTTCAAAAGTCGGAAATGCGTTTACAACCGTTTATATGGTTAGGTGATCAGAAAATATAGAGCAGTTTCCCTCTACAAATTGGTCACATGTACACACACTACCGCATCTCTCTTTTTTTCTTTTATTACACTGCCGAACCATAACGCTGCGATCTCCACCTCACTTCCCACTTTCACCACTTCAAAAACGAAAGAAAAAGCTAAAAATACCTTAAAAAAGTACACGTTTTTTGCCATTTGAATTTAGTGAATGGTGTTTTGGAAATTGATTCGAAATGTGTTTAAACATTGCCGAAAAAGACCTCGTGGTGAAAAGTGGTTTGTTCTTTAACGTGAAAAGGTTAAGATTGTTTCCAATTGCGCTAAAGTATACCTGCATTTGCTAAACAAATTGAGTACTAATTAGAGATCTGAACTTAGAACTGTCTAAGGCCACACGGAACGGGGCCAAGTAATTTAAATAAAGTTTCTGCAGTGACACCGTTAAACTCGAAAATAACTACGAAAGTGTGCTTTATTTTGAGTGCTCGAAAAAGTTTAGTTACAGCCATTAAATGTTTCACTGTTAATTCATGAGTCACCCAAACATCGATATTCCTTGTGTATCCATCTTTTTCAAATGGCTTATAACTTTTTAGTGATGGCCTCGGTCTTTATAAATTTTTTCCATGATTTCATACTTTTTCAGAAATCGGTCGACCAGAGCGAGGCGCCTTAACATAAAAATTGGCAGATCAAAAACGAACAAATCACTTCCTTGCTATATTTCTACAGCATCGTCTTCGTAAACTTCATTATTTTTTCAGCAATCTTGCAAAGCTTTCTTACGTTTTAATCAATAGAAAAGGCAAATACAGTAATAATACTTTAAACTTCCAACAATTTTATTAAACAGTAGAATCGTGTTACAGAGTAGGATAATTCTTATATAGAGATTAGAATTACAATAAATTCTATGCAACTAAAGATTTGGTTTGTAAGAAAAAAACAGGCGCTCAGATATGAGTGTATTATAGTTGTCTTGATAATCCGAACCTCTATAATTCGAAAACCTCTGTAAATAGTAGCATTTTCACAGCCCCTGAAAAAAAATCTATGTAAATCCAAGAAAACCTATGCAATTTGGTCCCAGCGTTGATTAGAACTTGTTTTTGTGTAAAACAACACGAAAACCCCTATAATTCGAAATTGATGTCTTGTTTATCTCTACAATGCGAAGTCAAGTTCACTTTCTTGTCCTCAACAACCGTTAGTTGAACTGCGTTCGTGGCGAAAGTAAGTAAAATTGTTTTCGCCCTTAGTTCTAAAACCTCTGTTTTTTCCTGGTCCCATGAAATTCGAATTATCAAGAGTTTACTGTATAACGATAATGCTCCGAATTTTCTCTCCTCTTAAGACGTAAATAACTTTTTACGGAAAATGCAATTTTCAAACGAAATGAAGCTTATGAAATACCGCCTTTCACTCAAGCTGTAGTATTATTAGATTTAATTAATATTACCAGAGATATTACATTTAAGAGCCATCTATCGACAATCTTACTGAACTTCTTCGAAAATCCAATATGTGGACCGTGATAGCTTGAAGCGCCGATTCTGTATTTGTCCATAGAGTAACCGCCATTACAGAGCTCATGTTTTGCAACATCCTGTTCCCCTGGTTGAAACAGATGCAAGTGCGTAACCTACCAGTTGATCTGATTTAAGCTTAGCTGCTTCATTTAACGATTTGATGAAATAACTTTCATCATCTTGAATGTGCTCCTGGTTAGCTTAATGCAAGTACAGTCCCTGCAGTTCCTGCAGGTCCGATAAGGTCAGTACAAGCTTGAGGTCGTGATAGCCAAGTAATCAGTGACCCTTGATAATGGCTACTAAAAGTCTACAATTCGCTCTAGGTAACATCAAAATTTGTTCCGTCCTACTCCGATTATATTCTGGCCAAAAGATGATTTTCTCGATTAATGTTTCAGGCCGTCGTTCTTCACAAACCGTCTCCAGTATTTCCTGTTTACACTGAAACCATTTTGCTTGAAAGAAAAAATGTCGCACCATAGCTTCCTTGATTACCGAAATGTTACTGAAAATGAGTTGCGTAAACGGATCAGAATACCTTTGGAAATTTGAATTTGCTGAAATTTGCTGAAAATTCAGCAGGAACTTTGTTTTTTAAAGCATAGAATGCTGCGATCAAATTGTTATATGACACATCTCGCATGACTTTTAAAAATGTCGACTTTCCAATTTTTCCTCAAATTTCAATGATTACAGAATGTCATAGTTTTGCATCTAGACGACAAAGTACGTGAGCTGTTATCCTCTTCACACGTGGGTTGCTTATCACCTTCTCGACCAAATATCAAACTTCAAAATGTAGAGGAAAATCAGCTGAAAAAAATTCAACAGAAAGCCTTTAAAAAATAGGCTAGAGTGGGGCTAGTTGGGCCATGCGAATTTCTCAAGAACCGCAAGTACTACACGAACGAGATCAGACAGGAATGAAAAGGACACACTAACTCTACACCCAACCCTATGTTATTTTGGGTTTGAAAATCCGTTCAAAAAAACATTACGAAGCCTTCAAATATTATTCTATTTCATCAAACTTTTCATTTACCTCAATAAGTACAACAGAATGTTATTTAATAAGTGAATTACGTGATCTACTAATTTCAACTAACTAACCACGTTAAACGCAAAAATCGCCCCCACAAACTCATTCAAAAATCGCTAATAAAAAACGTCTAAACTGGCACACGTGGCGCTCGTTCAGAATGTCGAGTTTTTGCGTGTAAAAAATACACCCAGTTCTCCAACTGGGCACTGAGCCACGTGCACTCTTCCTGCCATCCTGGCCACACTGTAGTCCATTCAGTTGCGTTCACCTACCCGTCTACGCCTTATCGTCTTTTATCCAAATCCTGAGACATCCTCCCGTCAGAGGGTAGGCAACCCGCTTTTCAACGACTTTAATTAAATTTATAAATCTTTGGCAAGTACAAACTAAATAAGCGTATCCTTTTCCTGTTTCTACCAAATACACACACAAATATATGTATATCACTTGAACCTCACACCCATATTCGTTAGTCCCGTTAATGGTGTTCCGATATAATCCTTTCGAATCGATTTTTGAGCAGTATTCCATTAGAATGTGGTGTAAGGCCATTCCGCACATTTGACCCGGAATATATGTATTTTTATTGTGACCACGTTCAACGGTTTATTTGTGGGTGTTAATGTCGGCTTCTCATAACGGAATTGATACAAAAAGTGAAGGGGGCGGGCGGGGGGGCGCACACTTACCGAATGTGTGTATAAGTGTGTTTGGGGTGGTAGTGAAATATCCTGCAAAATGGGTGTACACTGGATGATAGGGTTGGCTTTTACGCATCGATTACAATTGAATCCTTTTTCCACAGTGATCCCCGGGGCAACACTGTTTGTTGTTGTGATGGGGTTTTGAACACCTTGTTGGACTTGTGTTCCGGTGTGTTGTTGTTGTTGGTTTTTTATTTTTTTGGGGAGATTTTCAATTTTTTTTTTTTAATTTTGCATGTTTGCGTTTTGCACGAATAAATTTTTGGAGGAAGTAGTTAGTGATAAAATGATTTTGACAGGCAGGTGGAAATTTTCGAAAGATGGCGAGGAGTTTTGGTATTCTGGGTTTCAAGCTGGCAGGTGATCATTATTAAGTGATAGAATGGAGCGTCTTGCCTTAAATGTTGTTGGAAGCTCCATTTTCCATATTGCTTCGTTCTCCATCATTCTTCGTTGTAAACATCGGTCGTTGCCCATTCAACTCTGAGACTTTTCCAGTCTCTGGAAAGCCACTGCAGCTGATTTCCTGACATTTTCCCAAAATTTCCTGTGGCCCTAAACTCCTCGCCGCCAATCCATCACCGATGACCGTCTAGACCACGTTCAAAAAGATGATAGAAGGGCTCTTCAAGAGGACAGCATGCACCGCACCCCTTCAAGTCCTTGTCCCTGCGTCCAGACCCTCGAACCAAACCACTTCCCTCCATCTGATTCTGTGGTCCATGTCGTAAAACTGTTGCCAATTGCACCTGAAAGCAGCACGCTCATATTTTCTCTTTCCTTTCTATTTTTTCCCCTCTTTTTGGCGTTTTCCCTACTTTTCCCACATTTCTCTTTGACAGAAATCTATCCATCATATTTCCCACCGCTCCGCTGCATCTGATTTCTTTTTTTTTTTTCCTCGTTATTCGCGCATACAGATCGAGGGGGACAGAAAAAAAATGATTGTGAAGAAAATACGCGAAATTACTGTGCCGTGGCTTTGGGTTTCGTGATTTCCACCGCCACTCGACTGACGACGGAGACACAAGGGGGGAAAGAGTGCACAGCAAAGCAGCGCTTAAAGCTGATTCCGGCGTACTTGAGCTGGATGATGATGACGACGAGATGATGTTGAAAATAACGCAAAAGGAAAGTTCTGCATAACATTTGTGCGCCTCGTGCACCCACCCGTCCTCCATCTAAGCGCAGTTTTTCTCTCTCTTCTTCCCCCTCTTTCGGAAATCCAATGTGGAAAAGTGGAAAAGTTTAATTATTAGTGAAAATGGAGAAAATCCAAAATGCTAAATTGGTTTCAATTTTCACTCTCCTTTGGCATGTGATTTGCTAACGTGTGACTGTGTGTGCTAGAGGAAGAGAGAGGAAGAGTGTGTGTGTGTGTGTTCTGTTGTTTGTGGGTTTGTTGGGTCGAAAAATTTGTTGTCTAATTGAATCTTTGGGATTTCGTGTTTATTGGAAGCTGCCAGCGTCTTCGAACAGCTCCCTTGGGTGGATTTCTGAGCACATGTCGAGTTGATATCATGAAGTTATGAAATATCAGCATTGCGCTGTTTTTAAAGGCCCCACGGAGAATTTTGGAAGCGAACAACGTCTTGTACTCGTAACTTGTTTTCCAGTCACGGTTGTGACTATCTTTATAATCAATAACGATTGGTTTGGAGAATAGAAGTGGGGTCCAGGTTTTAATTACGGGGACGTGATTTGTCAGGTGGGAGAGTTTGATTTTTAGGTTTATGAGTGTGAATACTTTTTTGTAATATTGTACCGCACGTGTCGTGAAAGTAGTGCACAACTGGTGTAAGATTATCATAGACAGCAGCGCCGGTCATTTCTTAATTGTTCTACATTTTTTATTTCCTTTTTGGTCTGGTTAAATCTGAAACCATAGCTGTTTGGCACACTTAATTTGAAGTGACTACTTCCACCAGTGGATATTTTTTTTGTGATTGTCTCAAGCTAAGCTGAGCTTCCATTTATTTAAGGTTTTCTAAGTATAAACTATTTTCCAAAACCTTTTTTTGTTTCTGATGTACATTTTTCTTCTGATAGTAATCTTAACCTTAAATGATTCGGTATAAGTCAACAGTTTTGTTTTTTTTTTTTTTCAAAAATGGATTGTAGTCGCTTATGACAAGAAAAAAAAATGTAATGTCCCCTCCAAATATTTCAACTGATTTCTATGCATTTAAGTGTTCAACCATGACGGATTCTCAAAGACAAGAGTGGATTGCTTTTAAAAAGGCTACCTAGATATATTTAGGCAAAACAAAAACCCTAACTGTACGTCAATCGTCAAAACAATGCTAAAAGCGCTTCAAACTTTAGGTTGCCTTGAAGATGTAAGCAAAGAGAAAGGTGGACGATTTCACTGATATATGCAAGATGTAAAAAATATATCAAAGAAGATGCAGCGTCTCAATGACTACTATTAGATGGTTGGGAAATGAAATGACTAGAAATGACTTCTATTAGATAGTTTAGAAGGATCGAGATGTTTCCAATGACGAAATGTACAAGAAGGAATCTCACTCGTTTTTGTTAAGTGCCTACTAATTTGCTTTCTTAAAAATCTCACAACAAAATCGTCACAGTTTTCACCTCGCTGACATTTGTGAGTTGTAACTACATTACGACCAGAATAGGGGCATAATATTGCTTTTATTCAATTTGTCGAATATTTTTCAAGCAACCAGAGGACAATTTTAAACTATATCGAGATTGAATTTAACTAGCATCAAGTTTGTATTTTCATTTCGGTATGTCACATATTAATGAAACTAGTGATCCGTTGTTCTTAACTAAGAAATAAATAAACAAAATACCCCTCGCCAATGTCCTAAACCCATCAACACTCTATCCATAGCATTAAAGCTGCCATATCCGCCCACCAGAAGTTTGAAAGTGTTTGTCCTAGTTTTGCCACTATCACCTTTATTTACTTTCCACACTAGCTTTGTTGAATTTTTGCTAAGCTTAAAAACGGGATCATATGCTTTAGCTACCCTGATGCCTTATATTGGTAATTTATGAATTCATTTGTAAATAACTTTAATAAATAAAATAAAATAAATAAACAGAATACACACATTCTTATGGAATGTAGCCTCTAACCAAATTATTCGGCAGCGTTGACGGACAAAATCAACTTATTTTTTTTTTTTTAATTTTCTATCAGTTCGATTGATGCTTAAATTTAAAATACATTATGTAGCGGCTTCTCATGATACAAATGTAGAGTTCTGTGTTTTTTGTTATTAACACATGTGCAATATATTACCTTCTATATTTGCTTCATGGCGGCTGTTATCTGTCAAGCCATTCGACAGATTATATGGGACCAGAAATACGTCACCGTCCCTGTCAGCGGTTAACGAAACACCGCTGACAAATTCTTTCGGCCTTGGCCTTAACAGATAAATCTGCTAAATCCGATAATTTAAGGAAAATAAATATAAACCAAAAATCTAAATTAAAAGTGTATGCTTCGACGTAAGATTAAAAGTCGACTGCAAAAGATAAAATGTCTTTTTTTTTTGGATTTAAACTTAGAGTGGGCTTATAGTCATCTATACTGTATTTTGCAATAAAACAATTGTAAAGTGGACTTCATCCAAGGTTAATTTGACATGTGCAAAAATGAGTACATATTAATTGTAATAAGTGTAATAAGCAGTGCGTGGAAAAAAACTTACTAAACTAACTTATTACTACGTTTAAAGATGAACAAAATGATATACAATACAAGACGGAAAACTCAAAAATTTAAAAAAAAACGAACAAAATAAAAAACAGTCCGTATGTGCTCATTTTTGCATCTCACTGTATTCAAACACCTGGTACCCTTTATTCATAGAGCAAACAATCTTTTATCCCCTTATTTTTTGTTTGCTTTAATTTTAGTCAGATAAAAACTCAGTAATCATGTGTGTTTTTTTCATTCCTGATCTAATTGAAGTTCAGGTTCTTAAAAAAAATAACACGATTTTCTTGTCTAGTAGGCGGAAAGTAGATTTGATCAGATCGCTTCAACTCCTATAGCAAAGAAAAAAACAATCCTTATTCAACAAATTTGGTTTAATTCTCGAATGAATTTATTATTTACGACTCCCTGGGCCGAATGAAATTCGTCTATAGACGAATGAATGAAATCCACAAAAAAAAAGTGTTCAGATTGCACACAAAAATCAGTGCTATATCCAAGTCCAGCATCAACGTCCTTCCCTGTTCTCATCAAAATTATCATAGACCCTCCGATAAATAGAAAAAAAATCATTTGAGTTTTTGGGACTATTCCAAAAACCGCGTATAACTCACAGCCGGTTGCGATTACTCTCATCTCACCACAGAACTCCAAAGCCTTTGTCCACTCCAAAAGACCGACCACAAAAAAATGAAAGTATTTCAAAAAAATATTAAACATAACGTTAAAAATGGTTTTACCAAAAACATATTAAAAAAAAAAACAACCTGAACCAAAAGGGTAAAATCAAAATAAACGCGCGTTGCCAATGAGCATAAAACCGATTACACACGGCACACACACCCATCCAGATCCGTGCAAAAGTGAAAATGTATTCCAATCACTTAACGTGGCAAAAAGGATTTTGTAAGGGCGGCTTATAGCAATGTCGACCTCCTACCATCCCCATCCCCATCAAACGCAATCATCGCGGTTAGCACCGCATCACCATCATTGGCTTGTCACCTACCGCCTGTCTGCCACCCAACGGATCAATGTGGCAATCGCTTGTGTCCCTAACCAAAAGGATATTAACACAAAAAGGAGTCAACTGTTGTTGTTTTTTTTATCAGTCTATTCACGACACTGGTGTGTGGGTGAGGGGACGACTGTGTGTGTGCGAATGGGGGTTTTTTTTGTGGTGGTCGGATTTGTTTCTTTGTTTTTCCGGTTCGGATACCAAAATGCCCACATGGTTTTAATGCAATCAACAAAAACTACGCAAATTTAAGCCCCCCATGAGAGAGGATTTTGCGGTGTCGTCGGTATCCTTTAGTTTTGTCAAAGCTAAGAAAGAGATTGAAAACTTCGGAAAGACCTTGGTGGGTGGGTGATTGTGAGAAATAACCAAAAATACACACACTTGTGGTCAGAGATTCGGCTGGAAATGGTCTAATTATGGGTCGCGACTTCGGCAATCGCATTATCAACAGGAGGTCCTCGACGGGGAACGCTTTTAGGTTATTTTTGGATAATACGCATATCGATTGAAGGCTCTTAACGAGTGTCAAGGACGAGCGTGAACATGTTGGGCGACGAATTTTTTGATTACGGGGGTGGCTTTGTTCAAGAAAATTCAGCTGGTGCTTGCTGGGGGATCTGGGAGAATGTTTTGGATAAGGCAGCCGTCGTCGAGGATGATGTTGCGGAAGTCCGGAAGCGACTGATTGAACAATAGTGACAAGGGCTTTTTGAAATGGCATGGGACATTAACAAATATATTCTAGGGTCTTTCAATACTTTTTATTGGTTGCACGAAATTACGTTTGGTAAAAACATTTTACAGAAACTACGCCGGTGTTTATATGCTGACCGAATCAACGTCAAAAAATCGTAAAAAAAGAGAGAAACAAATTAATTAGATTTCCAAAATAAAATACAGTAAACTCTTGATAACTCGAACCTCTATAACTCGAAAACTGCTGTATATATAAGTATTCTTACAGTCCTTTCAAAGAACCTCTGTAAATAGAAGAAAAATTATGTTATTTTGTCCCCTTGTTAATTCGAATTTATTTTTGTACAAAGCATCATGAAAACTCTATAATTCGAAAATGATGGTTTTTTTATCTCTATAATTCGAAGTCAAGTTTACTTCTTTCTCTTTAACAGCCGTTAGTTGAGATGCGTACGTGACGATAGTGGGCAATATTTTTGTCCTCCGTAATTCGGGAACCTCTGTAATTCGAAGTTTTTTCCTGGTCCCATGAAGTTCGAACTATCGACAGTTTATAGTATTTTGAAATCGAACAAAGTGCAGAATTTCTTAAGTGTAACGTTCATTTTATTATCGCTTCTGAAAAAAGAACTGGAACAGAAAGGTTATAAAAATAGAAATACTTATTCGGAGGACAGTTGGTTACTTTTTCTTACCAAAATCTAGTTTTTTTTTAATGAAACGTTTTAAATTGTGAATATTTCATATTTGTTTTTATACTAAAATATACCAATATTTATTTTTTATGAAACCATTTCTCAATGTCATTTCTACCAATGAAACAGTTAAGTTTTCTTAATTTGATGTTAGGCTTTGCGTTTTTCTTCTTTACATACTCGTTCCATATTAGCTTGGCATCTAGATTCATTCCTAGATATTTAGCACTATAAGAGTAAGAACGTTGAATATCTGAAATAAATATTGTTGTATGATTAGTTGATTATGCTTATGATTAGTTTTTTTATTGGTGAAATCGACTTGGGACTTAGGTGCACTCGATTCTTTTTGGTTCTGTTGAGAACTACATTTACAGCAGCTTAAAGAAATTCGGTTGATTCGCTTTCGTTTTCTTTCCACTGTAAGTATAGTTGCGGTCAAGGCCCCTACTCTGTATTTCGTTCCGAAAATCAATTCTATTCGAATGAGCTTTTCGTTTTGCTTTTGAATTGCTACTCTGTAATTTCGAAACTTTCGAAATGAGCGAAAATAGTACGTAATACTTTTCCTATTTACGGAATCAATTTCTCGAGTCTCATTTCATTTTTATTGTGATGTGCTAAAATAAAAAAAAACGAATAATAAAAAGTTTGTGTTAGGCAAAATAATAGATATGGATTCCGTTGCTCTTTGGATGGTATCTGAAGATAAAGAAGAACGAATCGAACGAAAAATGATTCGGGATAAGTCAAATATTATGGAAAATGTGTGATAGAAGGTAAAATTCTATTGATTACAAAATATACGTTTACTGACATTTAGACTTTCGGAACGAAATACAGAGTAGGGGCACTGACCTGTAAAATAATTGAGTATTTTTGTACTTAAGTACACTTCAATTACAATGTATTTGAATTTTTTAAAGTACAAGTACAATTCCTCGGTACAACCTGTGTTATCAGCAAACGGAGCTATTGTGCAACTTGGAGGTGTTGGTATATCCAATGGGCCAAAGATACGCCCTTGTCGAACGTGTGATTGCATGACTGATTCCTTTCAGTTAAAAAATAGAATTACCTTGTTGAACTCTGAAATTTCAAGCCAAAGCATAATAAGCGAAAAAAAAAATCAAAGAATTTCACAAATATGGTTTTTGTTGATTTGCAAAGTCCTTGCCTTTTTTGTCTAAAAAAACACACAATTTGTTTCGTTTTTCCATCTCAGAAAATGTTGTCTGCTGATATATGTATTTTTTTTTTGATTGCAAAAATTGCAGCAACATTTTGAAATGACTATTTCTGTGCACATAAAAACAGTGATGGAGATTGATCCGAAAGACCTGTACGATATAAAAAGGGTCTCATTTGTCTTGAGATGTTAAGTGACTTTCAAACTTGTTAAAACTTTATAGACATTGACTGAAATAGAAATTAAAAATTCAGATTTATAGTACAGACACGTGGAAGCTAAGCAAACATTGAAATGTTTTTCAATTAGTTGCCGAAAAACACAGTAGCTGAAATGTCGAGCGAAAATGAAATTTCAATAAAAAGTTTAAAATTTAAAGAAAAGCTAAGCAAACATTGAAATGTTTTTCAATTAGTTGCGAAAAACACAGTAGCTGAAATGTCGAGCGAAAATCAAATTTCAATAAAAAGTTTAAAATTTAAAGAACTCATTAAGTATTTGGTATTGTGACTGTAAAGAAGCAATTTATATTGACTTCTTTTTTAATTTTGAATTGGAAATGTTAACGTCAATTTCCTGTCATACCATTAATGTTTTCTATGGTTCAATAATTCCGTAGAGGCCCTGTTTTGCATTTCGGTTAAAAGTGGATTCAAAAGGAATCTTAATTTCACTTGGAATAAAAAGCAATCTGTGTGAACTCGAATTTTTTCAAATTTGGAGCTACTACAAAACTCTTTTGAAATGTCAAATTGAGTTGTGTATTTAAAATCGTTTTAACATTTAAAATTAAAATTGTGCCTTTTTTCATGAAAATGGAGAATATAATGTTCATATAAAAGATAAATGTCATTTCGTTAAATATTATCGGCGAAAACTGTAAAGGAAATGGGTTATAAAAAGCTCGTCAGATGATTTTGCGTTTTAGATCTGTCTTGCATCTTCCCGAAGAACGCAGTCAGAGATTACGCCAACTTTAATTTTTCAGACATAAAAACTCAAGTGCAACGCTCCATTTTTTATTTAAAGAAAGTTACCAACGATCAATTGAAAATGATTTTGAGATTTCTCTTGGTAGATCAACAGTCGGCAAAGTTGTTTTTGAATTCTTGAACGCTTTACATCCAAATAGTGCTTTAAGTTGATTACAGAGCCGTGCATAAGGATGTAAGAGTAAATTATGTGTTTTTTTCGAAATCTAAAAATCCAGTAGTAATAAATTGTTTGAAGGATATGCATTTTCGAATTGCCAACCATAATCTTTTTCATTAGAAAATGATATAGTGCAAAGGTCAGCGAATTCATTTCAGATAAAAACGACTGTTTTCGGAATGCAAAACACCAAACTACATGTTTTTCTAACATTCGACAATGAATTCACTTTTATAATTTCGAATAAAACACAGAACTGGATGATTATTTTCTTTCAAACATACTATTCGATTCGTTAAAATCATGGCATTCATTTTGACGTTAGTTTTTGTTTATGTCGAAATGACCGCATAGAATTAAAGTTAATTATTTTACAAACTTGCTTGTTATATTCGAGAATCGGCAAAGTGAGTCAAAACTTAAGTCATGATCAAAGAGCGCTTTATATCAAGATGCAAAACTTTGAAACGAGGAAGATCCGACAAATCCAGGAAGGCAGTCCTTATTACAAAGAACAAAAAAATCAAAAATTGTTCCACCTTTTTTTTTTTTAAATACGTTGTTTTGAAAGGTTTCTTAGTTCTGTTTTCAGCAGGCAACAAGTTTGTCTAAAATCAAGTGATTTTATTAACTGCCCCAATGGTCTGCCTCATTTTTACGTCAATAAACCTTTTTGCTTTGATTAAGCTCAAACTTCGAGAACTAATTTAATTGCCTAAGTTTGTGAATATTCTAAATAGTCTTAAAGCTACAAACGACGTTCTAATTCCTCAGCATTATGAATCAGAGCATCCCAAAAGGTTTCTCTCCGCAAGTCAGCACACACTGCACTTCCAAAACCCCTAAAAAGCCTCTCTTTTTTCCTTATCGACCCTTGCCAACTCCATGTACATGAAAAAGGAAGAATCTTCCACTATCGCAATCGATTTCCAGACCAGCACGCATCTTTCCATCCAGCATCGATTCATCTCTCAACTCGAGCATAATTCGAACAGGGATGGCATCGGCCTCTCGTTGACACCCCAAGCTGTGTGTTTGCCAAAAATGTTCCTTCAGGATTTAATTGAGCTCATTCTCTTTGATTCACTTTTCCTTGCTCCGGCACCCAAGAGACGCATGCAATTGCACGTGGATGACGCCTGTTTCCCCCGCACTGCCCGCATATAAAAACAGACGTCAATGAAGTGAACAATTGCAACGTAATTGCGAAACATTGATGCGATATGCGGTGCAGTGGTGCGGCGGTGGTGGTGATGGTTAAACAAGCCCATCATGAGCTCTCTTCCTGTCTCTATCTCTCTCTCCCAGTGGCGTGGTTGAGGCTGTATATCCGTCTGGAGGACGACAACGACAACGACGACAAATCTCATCTCGCTTTGTGACGCTTCTGTGTGGGCGGCTGCCGATGTCGTCGGAAGGACTACAACTGCATTCGGTCCTCTGCGTGTCTAGGGTAAATCGATCAGAGAAGTTCACCAGCCACACAAAGAGCAAGCTAAGCGGGTGGCGTTTTTTCTGTCTTTTGTTGTTGTTGGACGATTGCGTTTTCTTCTACCTGAAAGTTATTTACTCGCAGGAATCGGAGTCGGAATCGGATAATTGAACTCAATGTGCGAACTCGACTCGACGAATCAAATCTGTCATCGTGCAGGCGCCGAGGTGGTGTGGTTGGGCTTCTTTGGATTAATCAACAGAACGTGGGTAGAATGAAAGAAAGAAACAGAGAAAGCGAAAGAGAGAGAGAAAGAGAGTGTGTGTATAAAAATATCCTTGGGACTTGCATGCAAAGGGAATTCAAGGACACTTTGACAGAAGGCCTTTTAACTGCGACCGTGACTGTGTTCTCATGAATATTCCGTACACAAACATGCAGTATTATCAATGCTTCAGCAGGCTTTCGAGTGGGTGCCGAGATGTGGAGCTAAATCAAAGCTAGTTACTGAAAAGAGGGGTGAATGGGGCTTCTGCCTAGGCAGCCGGGAGATTAAGCCTACTTTCACCGACAAAGTTCCAGGAATAGTTCCAAGTACTCAATACACGTCGATTGGGAAGTGTTTCATGCGTGCTAAATTCTAAGTGACAATAAACTAAGCGACTACTAATTTGATGGGTTTTTGAAGAAGGTAAGCAAGCGCAGGTTTGCAATTTTACTACGGCGCTGTCCCTGGGTATCAACGGGCCTTCCATATTTCGAAATAAGGCATAAAGTTTAGTTGAGGCCACAAAAAAAGAGTTTCAAATCTTTTAGGCCGACAATTTTTTTTAACATCACCATAACATATCGTGGTAATATTGTTTGCTTTTCATCTATAACAATTCAAAAATGTAAAAAGAAATATCATCAACCAGATGATGTTAAAAAAGTCGTTAATACACGTGACACGTTATACACGAGTACACGTGTAGTTCATTTAAACATGGGTACACGTGTATTTAACTCTATTGCGTAAGCACAGTGCGTCAGGATATTCACATCCTCACAAAGCTCGAAATTTCAGAACAGGACTGGATATCTTTCGAAGAACTTGTGATCGTACTTGAACTTATGCACATCCCTACAAGCATTGTGAGTCATCTATGCATAAGTTGCTAGAGAAGCATAATTAAGTTAGGTTTCGAAAATGACTCCAATATGGTCGAGAATTAAAAGAATATTTATGCAGGATTTATAACAACGATTTTATCTAAATTTGTAATGTTTTGTACTTTCTAAACATATTTTAATTCACGTGTACACGTTTACACGTGAGATAGGGGGCAGTCTCGATTAGTATCGTGTTAAATTTGTTGGGAGTCCTTCTAACGTCCACTTCTTGTCAGACTTGCTGGTTTTCTCCTCTTGAATCAGTTTGTAACACCTCATTCAATCTGTTCCTTAATTAATGCATTAGCTTATTCTAAAATTGTTTGTTCATGAAAAATTAGTTCGATTTAATAAATGAGACCATGATTTTACCGATCCTAGATGTGCTTAATTTCATGTTGGGCGCGATTTAAATCTCAAGGTGGGCTTTTCGTGCGATCGTTTATAGATCTCCACGGCGTCTTTTCAACGAACGGCCAAAACGGGATAAACTAAGCATCATATTCTTGTTCGAGAACATCAAGCATTTCTTATGACTCTACCCCTCTTCCTTGACATTTATTTGTGTTATTAAGATGCTTAAGTTTCCATTTGACTTTGTCGAACAATGTGGCCCGTTTCTACATATGTTTCAAGAATACAATATTGGAGGAAAATAAAAATTGTAGTTCTTTACAAAGTCCTTATGGACGCTGATTGGCTTGGTTCGGATTCTTTCAAACGGCGGTCTACCTCTGATCCTTTTAAAACTTTATTCAACACATTATTGGATTCAGGAAACTCGCAATTGTTGAAATTTTATTTGGAAAACACTTTTTGATGGTCGCTGGGATTGATTCGATACCAGGTCAATATTGATATCAGTAATAATTTCAGTACTTGAAACAAGGTATCGATACCAATCGAGTATCGAATGAAAAGTATCGATGTCCATCGAGTATCGAATGAAAAGTATCGATACCTACTCGTATCGATACAAATGAGAATGCAGTTTTTCAACAACAAATGTGGAGAATGTTATGTGGAACAGTTAAAATTTATACAAAAATTAAATTACATAAATATTTTATTCTTTATTCAGGAAAAAAATCAAATTAAGTCAGAGACTCGCTTGAAAACTGGTCAGAAGAGTTTGAAAGCGAGAAGCTTGCGAGACGCTTGCGAGAGGTTGTCACTTATCGCATTGAAAATCGCTTCACTGTGCGCACTTGTATAAGACTATATTGAAACAGTTTTCTCGCTTTCTCGCTTCATTGTGCGTTCGGCCTCATAATATGTGTGGTTCATTCGATTCGATACAAGTACTTCCATTCGATACTTACTTTAATCGAATCAAAAGAGTATCGATACCAGTTTGTACTTGAATTGAAACAAAAGTATCGAATATGTACTCGTATTTACTTGGATCGAATCAACCCTAATGGTCGCCCACTGTCTTTAAAATATTCTACACACGATTTTTGTTGCTTTGTGTTTGTAGATTGTTTGAATTAATTATGAACTTGATGATTAACTAAGAAGCATCAGCATTTTACAATAGATCGAGTTGGCAGTGTACACTGTTCGAAAACAACATGAAAACCTCGATAATTCGAAAATGATGGCTAGTTTACCTTTACAATTCGAAGTCAAGTTTACTTTTTTTTCTTCACCAAGCGTTGGCTGAAAAGCGTACGTGTCGAAAGTGAGCAATATTTTTTTTCTGGAACCTCAGTAACTCGAAAACCTCTGGAATTCGAAATTTTTCCCTGGTCCCATGAAATTCGAATTATCGAGAGTTTACTGTACTACTCTTTTTATAAAATTTGGATTTGGAACAACTAACCAACCATTTAACCAAAGACTGACGTTTTTAAATGAATAGTATATTTAAACATGTACTTTCTTTGATGAATTTCGAACTCAGTGTTGGCTTTTTGATAGTGAAAAAAGTGATGCTTCAACGAAATATGCCACTAAACGTGGTGATAAAAACAACAAAAATTCTGTTTAGTATTTCTAGTGACTTCTTTTATAGACGATTGGCGTGTCTGGGTAAACTAACTACATCGCGTCTTCTAAATTTTGTTCTTCTGACTCACAAATGAAATTTAAAGTGAAAGTCCTTAAGTGCCTTATCCTAGATTTTCTACCGATTCATCCAAGTCGCCATGAGCTCTACCCAGACTATGTTCTTCATTAAGCAATTTGCTTCCAAGTTCAAAGAAGTCGTCTAAGTATCCCAAACTTCAGATTGTATGCAATTTTAAGCACAAAAACCGTCTTAATAACAATTCCTTCGAAGACTCCCCCCATTGTCTCGACAACCAACTGACCCCAACCAATCTGAACTTCGGGGAAAACAACAATTTTGTCATCACGTCGCTGCTCTTATCGTTTTCTTTGCTCGCCAAATGGAATGCAAACATCTCAAGCACACCGGACGTATGCACATCTGATTCACTCGAATCGAGTGAATTTCAAGCGAAACATCTCCCGCTCCCCAACCGACTTCTACTTCGACGTCGCGACATCGCGAGGGCACGCTCAATTGTGCATTCGCAAATCTTCGAACGCTGACGCTGATGCAACAATCTTTTTCTGATTTTTTTTTGTGATGATTATTTTATTTTCAAATTGTTAGCATCACCAAAAACCAACAACAAGTTGAGAAGGAGAGAGAAGCAAAATTTCAACACTGTTGCCTTGAGTGTAATTACACGGCAGCGTTAGGCACAAAGACACCACACTTCACCACCACCACCACCACGAAGCAGCAGCACATTTGACCTCATTGCGACGAGAGCTAGGTGCAATATGCTCTCCCAGATTTGCCATTGTGAATTCTAAAAAGACACCGGGCCTTAGAGTTATTGTTTGGCTAGTGTTTCTGTTTTTTTTTTGTGATTTTTTGCAACTCAAGACGAATTGCGTCAAATCGCTGAAAGATAAACTGAACGCGATAGCGCGCTTTTGACGTATGGAAATGACTGCCGTGGCGTGGATATGATTTCAGTTGATTGGATTGTGTTTGCGTTGCTGTTGTTGTTGCTTTGCGATGTGTGCTTGGGGCAGGAATGCATTCGGCTTGATGTACTGAGGTCACTGGCTTGGGGCGAGCGGATTTCGAGAAGTAGCAACAGATTAGCGCGGCACATTCCGATGTGCTCGAGGTGAGGTGGAAATGGTTTCATTGTCTTGTTGAAATTTTCTGAAGCAAGGCCGGACATCGACATCGACATCGACATGAAAGCTTAGAAGTCTAAGGCGCCATTCAACTGGAACGCTAACGAGAATTTGGTGAGCAAGTGATAAAATCACAAGTACAGGTTTTCTGATGGGTGAGCTTAGAATCAGAACTTTTAAAAGGACATAAAAGAGTAAAATATTGAATTTTATGTTGCTTTTTCTCGAATTTATAAATTCTCGCTGAATCCGCTGTTAACAGAAATTGAGATGCAATCGAAAAACTTACGATCAGTGTCCCCACTTCCAAATTTTAGCAGTAAGCTCAAAAAATTATATATTTTTTTCAAAATGTATTTTTGAAAAGTACATTTATGTTTTACATTGCACATTACTGTGTTTATAATTGAAACTGAACTATTTTTAAATAAAACATCTTCGATTGTGTTTTTCGAAATGCATATTGGATTAATGTCGATTTGAGTGTGTCCATCTATACGGCATGTGCAATAACATTTTCGTTCTACTACTGAAAGCCATGCCCTACCAGATCTCCACTTTTCAGCAAACTTTTCGTTGTGTTTTTCATTTTCCAGATTGAGGTAGATGGAGATTGCTAGAACAACATTATTTTAAATATGTGGGTATGTTTCGTAAGCGCTGTCTAAACGAACCTGCTTTGTTTGGTGGATAAGTGATTATTTGAAGTAATATGAACGCTTCATTTAAAATATCCCTTCATTTTATGTAAAATGACACTATGAGAACTTCTTCATTCCATGACAACCGTTATTTGTATGTTCCGTATTTAAGTTGTTTGCAGCTTATAAATCATTTCACTGAACTGTAAGGCGAAATCCAGCTGAATATAATTGGGATATGGTTGCATTTTTTTATATAATATTTTCTTTCTCAGTGTTTTAGAATTGTTCGTAGTAGTGTAGTGAAAATGTTAAAAAGTTTTAGGTGTTGCTTCTGCCGCTTTGCAATAGGTGGCTGTAGCGGTAATTGGTAGTCGAAATAAATAGATCGTAGATGTCATACAATATGCTTAGGTATTTGTAAACATAACGCCATCGAAATATTAGCCGATTTGTGTCTGCATCATAAAGTTACTCTCGATTAAACATGTCAGCTTGTCATTTGCGGGAGGTTTTAATTGTCTACTTTAACACGTTGAATGCCATGGGGGTGGCACCGGTGACCGGCACTAAGTTTGTTAGTAAATGGCATGGCATGGGATTAATATGAAGAAATTTGCGGCTGAGGATCATCGAATGCTCTCAAATACCTATGGTGAGGCCGCTATTAGTGAAAAAATGAGAATGGTTTTAACGCTTTAAGAACGGTGGTTTTGATGTCGAAGACCGGCATGGCGGTGGAAGAGAGAAGGTTTTCGAAGATGCAGAATTGGATGCATTACTTGATCAAGACTCGTTTTGCGCAATCGAAACAAACGCAAAACGAATCATAAATGTATAATCAGTTTATTAAAATAAAGCCTCTAATTTCGGAAAAAAACGGCGGAAGCGAAGTTGTACCTAATAGAAAAAGTGAAGTGAAACACATCAATTGTAGTGTAAGTGGGGCACAGCTTACGATATCAAAATATGTATTTGCCAAAAACGAAAAACTCAAATCTGCAGTGTCTTGGATTAACGAAAATTCTTTGAGAGAATAGAATTGCAAAATTTGCGGACATATGTAAATGGTCTGCCATCTAGTGGTTTCGTTTTAAACCATAGGTTATTTTGAGATTGACAGCTTTTACCCGCTTGGAATTTTGAAAGAAAGTCAGTATCATACCTCCGCGGAACGAAATGAGCCGCACTTTGTGAAATATTATAATCTTTTAAACACATTTTGAAATTATGGTACACTTAGGCCAAAGCTAGGCTTATTGTGCTGCCAACCATTTTTTGAGTTAATCTAATTTCCAAAGAGATTGTAAATAGTGGGTTTTTCTGAAGAAATCGTAATATCAATCGTCTTGGAGATGCCAATTGTCCGCTGCGCAGTTCGATTTGACTCCTTTGGAAAAACCAATATTATGCTAACAATCCGGAAACGATTCAAGCACATAAGACCAATATCATCCCAGTAATCCGTCAGCTACACTGAGACCATTAACAAAGTCCCGGGAAATTTTAGTGACAGACTTAGCGCTACTGGAGAGTCAGCCGAGGCAACCACCTGAGGGACGTTGTGTTCAATAAATAATTAATGGGAATGTTTAATTTTGTTTACTTTCTTGAATTTTTAAAAAGAAACTTCTGTTTTTCCCACTCTGTACAGAAAATTTGACTTAAACATTCGTTGTCCAATTAACTGGCTCGTAAGATCAGACTAACTATATAAATAACATCGTTTACTTTTACTTATGTTGAATATTAAATTTTTAATTTTTGAAAGATTGTCAAGTTCGGTCATATATCAAAATAGATTTTTATGGATAATTTTTGTGCTTTATTTTCTGATTTGCATGTGAATTTGGAATTACCCTGATAATATTCTAGAACGAAATGCAGCACAGGTTCGGAAGATATCGTTATCAGATAATGCAAAACACAGATAAAAGTCCAAATTTGAAAATGGCGCTAAGAAGCTCTCAAAGCTTCACCCAAACTCAAAGTAAACTAAGGCTTTCTCCTCCATATAGAGTTTAATGGTCACCTCAAACTCCATAACACACCGTCCTTTAAATCTCAACCGGAAGCACTTCGTTTTGCTAATGAAATCCTGTCAAGCTCTCAAAAAAAAAAAAAAAAAATAAGAGGGCAACAAAAATGAAAGACATCCTTTCCCACACGAAACCGGACCAGTCCCAGACGATCCCTTTAGCAGCTTCACACTCCCACACGATTGCACTCCTTTGGCCGGTTCAACACTATCAACTTAACACTTTACTTAGAACATGGCTCGAAATCGATAAAACTGTTATTTTATTGCCCACACGCCACACTTGTGCACTGCAACGAGCATCCGCAAATGTGCGAGAACACCAATCACCCCGTGATGTTCCTCCTCCGTTTTTTTTTTCCTGTTTCTGTTTGACGTGTGTGTGTGTGTTGGGCTCTCTCATCCATTATCCTTGCTTCCTCTGCTCGTCTTCTGGCGTCACACGATTCTCCATTTCTTTTTTTTTTTTTCCTGTCCCATGGATTCACATTTGCATCAATGACGTGCTCTGTTGCATCGATTGTGTGTGGTGGCTGGTGGTTCGAGTATATCAACAACAAAACAGCCCACATAAAGAGATGAATCCTTATTAGTATTATCCCCCCGTGGTGAATCCACGATGACTGTGGTGGATAGTCCTCTTCCACCCACGTGTGTGTGTTGTTGGTTGCTTCGAAACAATTAGCGAAATTGTCAGACGGGAATTTATCTCCCACTCGGTCGGGATCAGTTAAGAGCACCTTGAAAATAGATTCATAATTATGTGGCTCTTAAACGCAAAGTGTTCTGTTTCTAAGCGTACACACACACAAATACAAGAAGCTTCCACAGGACCACAAGAAAATGAAGGATGCAGACCCACACACACACACGTGCGAGTAATATGAGAAGCCTTTTTTTTTTTCGTTTTTTTCTTTTATCCCTCTTTATCGATAATGTTTGGGGGGTTTGAGAGGATAAAGAAAATACAGAGCAACGGGGAGAAAAAAGGAGCAAAGCAGAATTGCATTGCTGTGTGTAGAGTAGAGGAAGGATTCGTATTTTTGCGCTTTTTTTTCGAATTTGCTGGCGCTAAATGAATAAAATAATTAAACGAGGCGATGCAGGACCTGCCAGGAACTCTGTAGTTTCTTTTTTAAAGCTCGAATGTGCACGGGGTGCCATTTTTTGCAAGGTTTGGAACTTTAAATTGCAGACGTACGCCATTTTGAAAGAAGAAGGTAGTTTGCGTTCTTCTCGATCGTTCCGATGACTGTTTAAAGTAATCAATATAGAAGCTCTGGATTCCACAAGTCCACATCTGGAAAAAAAAACTTGTAGGGAAGAAACCTGTAGCCGAAGAGAGGCGTAACTTTTTTATTTAATCATAAAGTTTTAAGGAAGCTGAAGTCGGAAAAGGCGGCTGACTATTTTCTAATTAAACTTTGTATACTAAACAATGTAGTGTATGCAGCTCAGTAAAAAGTCTTAACTTGATGTATAGACGGACGGATAGACGGACAAACAAAAAGAGTTCACAGTAACACAAATTAAATGTTTGGCATTTAATTCAAATCAACAATTTTCGGGTAGTTGAAGTTGGGTATAGTCCCTTTAGTCGGTTGCAATAAAAGCTGTGATTTTTAAGATTGACCAGTTTCACTGATTTTCTAGCTATCAATAAAGATAATTGCCATTTTATAATGCATCGCTGTCTGAACTAAATTTGTTGATGCTGTCGACTGAAATCCAGCGCATAGACGATTCGGGGCAAATTGATAGATGAATGCGGTTACATTCTTTTGATACTGAAACAATCTACCACATTGGTGCGTAGTAAAGAAAACTTTGTCTCCATAAAGCTCAGTTTTCAAGAAGACCCAAAGACGTCGATACGGTATCGATCGGCTAATTTAGTCATCGTTAGTTACCTAAACGGGCTTATTTTGCGCAGGGATTTGACAAGCTACTCTAAGTCGAACTCCCTTTAAGTCGAACTCCCTCTAAGTCGAACTCCCTCTAAGTCGAACTCCCTCTAAGTCGAAGTCTCTCTAAGTCGAACTCCCTCTAAGTCGAAAATCCCTCTAACTCGAATAAATTTTTTCGACTCTTGGTCTGTTTTCAATACCTCTAAGTCGAATTTTTTTTCTTGCACGAAGATAAACAATAAATATGTTCTCCCAATTGTATCAAGCACGTATGCTCGTATCCTCTGACTCTTTAAGGTGGCCCTAGATGATGAACACATTTCGCGAACATTCATTTCGTGTTGATTCTTGTAGCACGAACACGTCGGAGAAAAAAAGCGCTTGTGGAAGAAAGAGAGAGTAGACGATTCACAGCCAAAATGAGGATTTGCCTGCGAACATGCTCAAACATGGCGAACATGGTCGTCGTGTAGCTCTACCTTTGGTCGCATCGCTTTTTCATTGTGCTGTTGGTTGAGCTCCAAAAATTTCGCTTTAAATCTTAAAATAGTTAGGTATCTGAGATGTTTTCTTGCTTGACGTAAACATTGCAGTGCAAAAAAAGGCTTTTTAACAAAAAAATCAATTTCTTTTAGTCGAATTTTTCCAAAAGTCCCTCTAACTCGAACTAATTTTGATGTACCGTGAAAATTCGGCTTAGAGAGATTCGAGTGTGTTTGTTAATTCAACAAAATTTAGTGTTTAATTTATTATTTAAATTTTTATCCAAAAATAAAATTTTTATTGATGCATTTAAAGAGTTGGAAAACAGCTACGTAGAGCAGTAAAAATGAAGAAAACAAACGGTCAAGTGTGAATTAAACTCTCAAAAAAATTAACAAATCAAAATAGCATCAGTAAAATTCTTCTTTTCATTTCAAATGAAACTAAGCAAAAGAAAATCGCTTCCCATTTGCTGACCGCGCCAGACGTGTGAAAATTGCTTTGGTGCATTTTGGGAACTGAGACTATCGTCAATTTATTGTTTTTAGTTTTAATGGCTTTTTCAAAGGATTCAGAAGCTATTAGAAAATATGTAAAAGCGACAGACAGACAGACAGTGCGAAGTGATTTTATAATGGTTTCGTTATTTCTTTGAATGGGAGATCTGCAAGTTCAGAAAAAAATTATGACGTTTCAATTGACATAGAAGCGCGACTGATAAGTTTTTAGGTTAGCTACTAAAACGTTAGAGAGTGGAATGTGAACGGCCTTGATTAAACATCTTAGTGTGGTAGTCTGCGTAGGGCAACTAAGCAATGAGGCCAGACCAGATTAAACATATTAACCCACGCATCGTTTGCACTTACGAACATCAATCTTTCTAGCAATTTTTTTTTTTTCATTTGAACTGTTAGTCGCTTTTCTTGGTGATTAGACTTTTATTTTACTGATCCTATACAACAGAAAAACCTGTTGACCATCATAATGACATAAACCATCATTAGTCTATAGTCGTTGTTCTTTTAGTCATCTTCGTCTTGATACCATAGCTAATAAACACTTTCACGTAAGGCTCCTCATTTCCCTAAACTGTTTGAGTGGGTGTAGATGTAGAGCGAAAGAGCGGTTTTTTTTTTTAATAGCGAACTCGGTTCTTTATGAATTATTTTAGACTCCTCTAATCCGAATGGTCTCCTCTTGATCAATTAAAGTCTCCTTTTTAGTCATGTGTATTTTTGTTTTAACTGTCAAAATCACAAGTTTCATTACAAGTAAAATCCTTTGTCGCTTCTTTTATTTCAACATTTCTTTCAGGATTAACCTCTCCTCTGATCGCTCACTTAATTCGGCAAACTCATCGATAAATTAAAAATCCAAAGTGCGGTTGCATTGTTCTCACATCTTATTAATCGTATCCATCCCTCTTCCGCCACCTGTTCGATTATGTACCGCGGTGGTTGTGTGCGGTTCACACACACAAATTCCTGATGTTATTAATTTAATTGTAATTATGATTATCCTTACTGTTAATTGCAATTAAAATTAATGACTACAATTGAGAATATTAACTGAACTTGCGTCACATAAATCACAAAATGATATCGAACGCGGGCGCCTGTGTGGCTGCGCTTTTGTGTTGTTGTTGTTCTTTTTTTCATATACAAACATGAATTTTTACCTGGTTGTTGTTGTTTTTGTTGTTATTGTCAATCTGATTAAACACATTGCAAAGGTGGTAATTAAAATTGATGGCTGATCGATGTAAGTGCAGAATGTTAATTGGGTCACGTAGCTGTGCATGTGCTGTTCCTTCTCTTCGCTTTGCATTTGGCTCTCTTCATATCGTCATGACACGTCATTGAGAATATACTATATACTCGAGGCTTTATGGTTTGTGCGCGTGCCATGCGTTGAATTTTAAAGAGCGGAGTCATTCTATCTAGTAGCAGGGTTATTGGGCTCGTTCCTGGGCGAGGTCCTTAATTTTCAAATTTGTACACAAACACGACGGAGAATCAAATGGGAATCTTTTTTTGATGTTCTTTTTTTTCGAAATACTTATTTTTTCTTGCATACGTGTTGACAATGATGGTTAACGATTTTTTTCTTTTCTTTTCAGGTAAGTTTCCTTCAATTTGTGAGTATGGCGAATTTCGGCTAAACTCTGTGAGTAAACGACGAAAATTTATAATGACTCATCTTCAAAATTGTGATAGCGGTTGGAAAAATATGAATTCACAAATTAAATTTCGTAGAGATTTTTCGTATTTTGTAGAGTAGGCATAAAACAATGGTCGATTAAATGTTTGCTTTTGAGCGGTAATTATCTGTACACTAAATATCAATAACCACACGAAAACATTTGAGTCTTCTTACGTTTTGTTAGAACAACGCGAAGCTCACTTACATAGACAAATCCTTTCACGATTATCTTAGCAAACTGATAGAAAAGATGGCCACATCAACCCAAGTCCAAATGGATTCGAAGTTGTCAAAAATGTACAGTCACTAAAATAATTATTTGCACACTTAGTTTTTTTGTTTTCGTGATAATCTAAAAAAAAATAGAGTACAATAATTTTGGCGCTAGAAATGTATGATGGACTTTTGTAAATGGATCAAACACAAGCATTTTCTATTATGGGAGGGGTGATTTATCTCGCACCGTTTAATTAACATGAAAAAATTAAAAATTATTAACAAGACAACGGCAAAACTTACAATGGAGTACTATACCAGTTTTGTAACCCAGAAACCTCTCTTTAATCGTTCATTTAAGTTAAATTATTCATGTCCATGGTTTTTGAAAAAATTGCATGCAAACTCAATTTCTTACGGGAAAAAGTCGCAAACAAAATTTTGGACTATTTTTTTTTTTCTTTTTGCAAAATCGAGAAGTGTAATCCTAAATTGGTTTGCTGTAGTCAATGCTTATCATCATTTTGAATCAAACACAAAAAACCGAATGGTTTTATCTCTTCTAGTTTTTGAGTAAATCGAATATTACAATTGTTTATTTTTGTTTGTCATTCACCCGCGCAAAGAAAGCCTTGAAACCCGCCTATTTATACCCTAGCGGAGCGGCGAAGCCGTGTGAGCGTTTAGTATTTTTAAATTTTCTCAAAAACTAGAAGACATAAAGGCATTAGGTTTATTCGGATAAAAAAAAAGTGTTCGAGTTAGAGGGCTTTTCGACTTAGAGGATAGATTTTGTATGGAAAATTGAAGAGAGTGCCAAAATATGGCGAACAAATTCGAGTTAGAGGGATTTTCGACTTAGAGGGCATTCGACTTAGAGGGCTTTGCCTTTATTTTTAAGTAAATATCTAGCTGTAAGGGCTTTTTTTTGTATCACTGCAAAAGATAGTAGGTTTAGCGAGTTCCCCAAAGACTAGTACTTCTCCAATGGTTCTATCTTTTAAAAAGCCTGGAGTGTAGTTCCATAATTGTTCATTATTGTGCAGCTTTGCTTCAAAAACAACTTTGGCTTGCAACTTGGCCTCAGTTTTAATTGCCTGAAACTAATTTTGTTTGCCTTTTTGTTGGGGTATTTCAGGTCATAGTCTTGTTAGTCCGTACATTTGAAAGCTAATTTATAATCAGCGCTCTATCATAATTTTTCGGTTGAAATTGGAATCCTCTTCCAAATGTTTTAAGGGACAGTACACCAACAACTTTTGTTTTCCATGTTCACTTTGAGCTCGATTCCTGATGTATTCGACAATCTGTGAAAGGCCTAGCTCTTATGTTCGTCTCAATGATTTATTAAAGTTATGAACAAATTCATCAACTTTTAGATTCTCGCACAAAGTTTTCGTACACAAAGTTTTGATTGTGTTTCAAAAACGTTGCTCAGCAATAAAACTGACAAAGAAACAAGAAGTTGGATTAGTTGTAAAAACATTTTCTTCATTACAGGAAAGGTGGACTCATGCGAATGTTACCAGTCATATACAGGACTTTATCTTTCATGAAATAAACTTTCCCCTTAGAATCGATGGCTAAAGACGATTCTTTTCCTTTGGTGATTTCATAAGGGTGCGCGAGTTTTTTCAATCATGAAATTAATATCTAAAAATTAGAAAATATTGTTAATTTAAAATTAACAACTAGTTTTCAACATAGTGTCCTGAATGCTAAAAATTCATTAAACTACTGCCTGCGAAAATTGACAGCTCAGTAAAAATCTCCTTGGCGGACTGATACTACAAAATATCCCACCGGCCACAGCATTTTCTTAATGACTCTTTTGGATAATATTCCAGCCAAAGACCCAAAAGTGTGCGTCCTGTCGTAAGATCACAGCCTTTTAAACTGACACCACCTTTCGTCTTACACAGTCTTGCATTCTGTCGCTGCTAAGCTCGTCTATCCGTCATTAACACGCTCCCATGCGAGTCCAATCCCCCCGGAGACTTCTCTGATGCAGTGACCCCTAAAATAAATCGGGACAACCACCCGAGACGATGTCACCTTTCAGCCTCGCCAGTGTTCTGTTCCATTTCACCCACCAAATCACTGGCAGACAACAAAAAAAACCAAACCGCCCAGCGCAGCGCAATGCTGCCCTTCGAAAGGTAAACATAGAATCTCTTTCGAACTGTAAATGTCACCTCGTGTATGCGGATAATGGAAAGGCTTGAGTCATTAAAGGGCCTTTCATTCTCGTATTCCGTAATTGAAACCATAAATATTGCATTTCATGAAAAAAAAAAAAACGCTTCCCCCTCCTGCAAAAGCATTCCCAATTACGAATAACAAACATGGAAAGCAATCGCCTGTAATATCCTTTCCCGCTGCGAAAAGCTAACTCCTGTGAGTCCTCCAATCGACCAGAGGCAACCCACTTTTGCTGCTGTACACGAACGGAGTCATGCGCAGGAGAACCGGGCATCCTCGTCCTCGTCCTCCCACTTCGATATTCGATTTTGCAGTGGATGAGAACTAAAAAAAAAGGAAAAGAAAAAAAGATTTCCCTCGGCTTTTCACAATTATACACCCACAAACCGCGCGTTGATTGACTACTACTACACGTCTACGGTGGCGATGGCAGTGGCGACGACGGCAGCAGCGCCGCGCCTCGTCGTACCGCTCAGAGACGATGGCATGCCATGTGAGCCAGAAAGTATTTGTTTTGTTTGCGGCCAGACCAAAGGGCAAACTTAAACCGATTATCTTGTTGTTGTCCAGTGGAAAGCTCTCTCGGCTCGGCGTGGACGAAGCAGGAGCAGCGCTCCTCTCACGTTGATGACGACGATGACGATGACAACGACCGACGACTGCAACGACTACGTCGACTACGACAACGACTACGTGAAGAGTGGCGCGTATAGAGAGCGGAGCAGCGCTACATTTGCACACAGGAGATAAACGAGCAGATAGATGGATAGATAGACGAACGGTCGGATAGATGGATGGATGGATGGATGGATTGGTGGATAGACGGGCGGATGGTCGAATGGGTGGATGGGTTAGATGGATGGATGGTTTGGATGAATGAACGGTGCACGTTTGTGCTTTCATTCACTCGTATGTGTGTATCTGTGATTAGCTAATGAAAATGTTTGACATAACGATTTAAATCGCATTCAGGAGGTCGCCGGTGATGTTGGCCCGATGATTGTGTGTGGAGCGTAGTCGCAGCCGCCTCCTTCCACTCTTGTCGACTGTGGGAAGTGGAAATTTTAGGAAAGAATAAAATTTGCATTGTTATCAGAAGAGAGTGTTTTTCTTCTGTGTTTTAATTTTGCAAGCGCTTTCTTTTCCATACGTGAGACCTCACCGAGGGGCCTTCTCAGCGTCGTTGTCGTCGTTGCGGTTGTCGATTAGAGTTTATTCGCAATCTGTAGACGATATGTCAAGAAATTTGCTCGTCTGGCAGTTTTTCTTTTCTTTTTTTTTTTTTTTGTTGCTGCGTCATGGAAAGAGCCAAGAAAACACAAATGGAAAGAAGGGAAGAGGAGAGGTTGTTGCTTTTTCGCTGAGCTGCAGAAATGCTCTCTGCTCAAGAGGAATTTTTGCGGAGCGGTGCAAGTGTCAAGGGGCTCTGCGGATCTCTAAGGGTGACTCGGATTTGGGTTCTGAGAATCTTTTTGTTTTGTTTTGTTGTAGAAAACACGACGACATCTGATTTTAATTATTGACGAATGCTGCTCAGCAATGTTCATGAAACGCGGTACTTGATACAACGTTTCGAACACAATTTATATTGAAATGAATTCTTGATAAATGAATTCTTGATAACCTCCAACTGTGGTTTTGGACCGCCTAAATGAGCTACAGCCGTGATTATCACAGTCAATTTTATCTTGAACTTGCATTGGGTGGCATAAGAGCCCATTGAGGGCCAGAGCCTGGAAAAGTTTTAAGAATAACTGTAACAATAGATCTAACAACAACAATTTAACAAAAAGAAAAAGGAAATTTGTCCATTTTTTTTCTAGTTCCATTGTTTTTTTCTGTGCCTGAGCTAAAGCCGCCTTCTGACCTTGATGATTCTGGGCATATTGTTCTTGGTCCGGAAAACCGAGCTGTTTTCGATCCGCGATCACTTGGTCTCTGTTCCCTCTTCTCCTCGAATCAATAGGCTCATATTCCAAGACCCTTTTAGTTGGAGCGTTAATGTCCATGTGGTCGATTTGATCGCGCCCTTGTAGACGACAGGTTTTTGTTTTTCAGATTATGTGCACATTTTTGGACATCGTGGTTGTGTTTTCTCTATTCATTCGCCTCACGCACAGAGTAAAATATTCGTTGCAGAATTATTCTTTCGAAGGAGTCAAGGATCAGTGTTATTGTTCTGCCTGTCGTTCACTTTTCAGCTCCATACAGTAGGGCTGGCAGGATAGGGATCTTGTACAGCATGACCTTAGTTTTTCGAGTTAGGAGTTTTAACCCTAGTTGTTTGGACAAATCGAAGTAGCAGCGGTTGCCGAGGGTTATTCTACGACGAGTCTCCACTAAGATGTCGTTCATTGAGTCTATAGTCGTCCCGAGGTATATGAACTGCTTAACTATCTCTCCTATCCTGACGGATTCTTTCTTTGTCGACTGCATATATTTTGTCTCATCCTCATTTATCTTGACCAGCTCGTTTAGCGGAAACTTGCGGAAAATGATGCCCATGTTGAAGTTGGCCTGCCGCGTTGTTTGCTCCAGCACGAGATTGAAAAAATCACATGAGAGAGTTCTTTATCGGGCTTTTCGTTGCCATTTCTACCAAGTTGTTTATTTTTCCCAAGTTTTACAAGAAGCGGGTGGTGTTTATGCTTTGAACGTTGAATGCTACTATCATATAAATTTTCCAAAAAATACAAGTGTTAGAACTATTTTTGAAAAAAAAATATCATTTCTCAAAAAAGTTCCAGGGCTTCTAACATTAACCGACGAAAGAATATTAATACCGAAATAGGCTTTATACGATTGAAGAATTAGTTTGTAATGGATTTTCTGTTATTGTGGTTTTAAACAATTTTTCGATTTTTTGATTCGTCTGACTTCGGGCGATTTTTTAGCTTCATCGGTGTTTTGCCCCAAAAAGGCAGCACGTGTCTAGAATGTGTAACATGTTTGTTAGTCCGAGGATCCCGTTTAGATTTATGAAATCGTTGACTTAGTTACTCAAGAACTAACCGGTACAATCATTCTTGTGTAGTACATCCTCCTGCATTAACTATCTGTGTTTCACTAACTTTGCCATGCTTCAAGTGTACATGAGTTTTCGTCAGAGCTGCTTTTCTTGCAAAGCTCTTCCACCCGGCATCATCATCGTCAGCAGTTCACACTCTAATCCGAAAGTCAGTCTTCGACAAATTCCGTTGATTTAAATTCTTGAAATTTCTTGACCTGGAGGGATCTGAAACGACAAATTAAATGTTTCGTTTTTTATTTTAAATTCAAATTACAATAACACTTAACCAAAGATTTTGTGAGATATCCTTCAGTTCATTCGACCGAAACAGAACCAAAAAAAATCTTCACGCAATGAACCTTCACCCCGTGCCACCCCAAACACACCCACCTCTTAGCTTGATAGACAACAACAACAAAAAAACAAAGCAAAAAAAGCACCCAGAAATAACAACAACAAGCACCGTTAACTTTCACGCTCTTTCGCCCCGCAAAAAGCCAATAGGTCATAACAATCATCATTGTCGTTCTACGGCACTAATGTAAATGTCACGCTGTAAGGAGCGACGATGATGTCCCACTACCACCACAACCACCACCGCCACCACGACGACGACGAGGACGACAACGATGAAGAGCAGGACGAAGGCAAAACTCCAGCACAGTGGGGTGGGTCGTCCTTGATAGTCGAGGAAGTTTTGTGAATACGAAAGAGAGAGGGCAAACATTTTACATCCCCGTGTTCACCGCCCTACGCCCTCCGCCCCACCCTTCCACAAAAAAAAAATCAACGAAGCAACAGCAACAGAAAAACGAAACTAAAATGATGTCACATGTTGCTCAACAGCGCAATCCAATTGCGAAATAACGACGGTAAAAATGGTGAGATTGTCCTTTGACGCTTCCTAACAGATCAACCCCGAGAAGGGAGGGGGTGGGTGATGATTCTTGTAGTCGCCGTATCTGTGAAGGACTGCGTGTAAATGAAGTGATATTGGTGATGGGAAATGTCCCATCGATTGGAAGGACGATAGTCCTTTTTTTCGATTTAAGGACGTTCCGGCGAAATTTAAGAATTTCGTTTTCTTTTTTTTTTTGCTTTTTCCCACGTGAGATTTTTTGTTTCTTCGTGGGAGGTTGAAGACGGGTGGATGTCTTCTTAATTTGGCGAGGTGGGGCGGTTTTTAATTTATGGACGTCAAGGACTCTGTGGGGGATTTATTTGACAAGTTTACGGTTGTCGGGCTTATGTGCCAGACAGTTGGAGACGCGACTTTTAGACAGATCGGTCTACGTTTGAGACGTTGCGTGATGATGATGACCCCGTGACGTCATTTATACTTGTCATTGACCAAATCGGAAGTCTAGCTATTTTTGGGCGAGATTTCCGCAGCAGCCAGAACTTTAAAGATGCTTTTCGGGCAGTACCAATCACCAGTTTTGCGTAATATATTTAAGGAAGATAAAGAGACATCGTCAGCTGCATTTTACTTCACAAATGGATTTTTGGGAATTTCTTTACTCCGGTTAAATGGCAAAAGTCAATTCAAATTTCAAATTTCTAAGAATATTTCCAGTCAGTATACCCTTCCGTATTCTACAGTATATTTCTGGAACTCGAGGCTTTTCTTCTTTCAGTGTTTATTTGTGGTAACTTTGAAATTGTCTAAATTATCTTTTTTATTCGTCTCCGATCACAAGAAATTAGCGTTCCAACCTTTCGAATTTCGCGTCTAAACTTAGATTTGCTCTCGGCTAAGATCCGGTGCACACAAGCGTTTTTTTTGCCGCTCGGACCTGCTGTGGTGCCGCCATATTTATCATATTTCCAATTTTCTTCATAAACAATTCAACGCAGAATTGTTCTCCATAGTAACACATGTATTCAAAGCCGCTAGAAGGTTTTTTGACGCGGCAGTGACGTTGTGGTGCCGCTGAAAGTGCGAGCATTTTTTTCTGCAAACATGACGCCCGATGCCGCTGCGCCTTTCTTGCTTAGTATGTGTGCCTTCTTGTTCCCGTGTGATTATCCTGATTTAATCTAAACTCTCAAAATGTTTTACAGTAGTAGTTGTAAATGTCTAGTGCAAACGTTAAAAAATCTGAGCTGTTAATGGCTGCTGATGCAGTAGAGGGATAGAGTTTGTTCTGGAAAACATGAAATCCCTTACTCAAATGTTGTGGATATTTTGAGGATCCTTAGATGCCTGATGTTATTTATAAAGCAATTGGTTGTTTTGTAGCCTTAACTTATATGACAATGTGTAAAAATCGGTTGCTACCGTTTTTTGATTATAAGGACCAGGGTTTCTGTGAGACAGGTACAGCGAAATTACCTTCAAATGGCAAAAAATTATTCAAAAAAAATGGCGCAAATTTGACTTAGATCGGATCATTCTTTGTATACGAAATGAATCCTTCAATTTCATAGAAAAATATTGGAATTGTATTTGGAATAGTAAGAGGTTAACCTAAAAACGGGTTGATATGACTACAGACAATACCGATTGTTGGGTGACTTTTAGAGATTTAGCCCCCAAAAATTATTAATCTATGAATGGTTATGTTACCATATTTGAATCGCCGACAACCGACATGAGTTTTATGTCAACGTTTAATACGGCGCGGCGCCATTACTCCGCACTTCTTCATAAAGCGTAGATCTTTTAAAATGGAGGTGTTCTTAGATGACTCACACACAGCACGTTTCTTGCATTGTAATCGAATATGGACCTGTTCCGTCTACCAACGACTCGCCACCACAACTCATAAATTTAATGTTTACCATTTGAGAAGACTTAAAGCTGGGCATCAACAAGCAAAGTCATTGCTCAATATCATCTTTTAATAGTATAAGTCTTGCATTTTTCCCTGGTTTTAGTTGGTTAGATTTTTTAATTTTGCTAGGGTAAGTTGAAAGTGAGGAAATCTAGATTTCCAAAATCTCTTTCACTTTCGACAGCCCTTAAGCACTGTTTCCATAACTGGAAACTTCCTTCTTCCCAGCCTTAATCGCAACTTGAGTTAAGCAAAGACCCAGTTCCTTTGAGTTAGTAGTTGACAGCGCGACAATAGCCTTTTGTGGTGTGGTACCAGTCTGAGACAGTTTAAATAGACATCTTGCTCAATTAATTTTCGCAAACTTTAAAAATTGCAAAAGGAGTTGAGTTGAACTTTGAGCCAAGTTTAAATGCATGCGCATGTTCTACATTTTTAGTGCAAATTATAACAGCTTTTCGTCAGTTTTCCTCGTCAATGCTAAGTCAAATTCTACCTGCGACGCAATTTATGTAGTTTAAGTTCATTCGTGGAACTCTAGACATTCCTTTTTGAGTCTTTGCTGCTTTTCAGACTCTGTCACTAAAACTTCAAACACTTCGCTAGAAGATCGAAAACTTCAATCGTAGTAAATGTAAAAGGAAACTGTCAGGAACTTGAGCACTTCTCCGCCGACCCGGTGAAATGCATTCAAATGCAGTAAGCGTCAAGTTTCCAACACCTCCACGGCTGTCAATTCATTTCAAAGCCCTCCAACCGATCACACCCTCTGCAAGCCCTTTTGCACGGCATCAGTTACTCGAATGAATCTGACACCTGTCAGGTAGTTTTCACTGCACACACACACCACCCCCACTCTCGCTTACGTTCTCTAGTTGTAAATGTCATGCAAAAATAGACGCTAATATGTCAAATTAAATCAAACAACAACAAAAACATGACCGAATGAATTTCACAATCGCAAATCCTTACACTCATCAATCAATCCGTCACTTGGCTGTCAAAACTTTCATAAACATAAATCAACATGAACTGCATTTTTCTGCTCTGTTCTTTTTTTTCAGAAATTACTTGGTTTGTGGTTTTTTTTTTCTTCTCATTTTGCAATGAAACCCACACACACAGACATAGAGACAGAGCCAAGAAGAAGAAGAAGAAGCCCGTCAAACAGACGAGACAAAGACTGAAAATCAATTTAATTCAATTTCGACAAACAACTCAAGCAAAGGCATCATTCTCTCGTCCTTTGTGCCGTTGTGTCTCCGCCAGCAAGTGTGTGTTGGCTGTGCTTGTGTGTGTATGTAAGCGGATTTACTCAACCGCATGCACAGTCTTTTGTTGTCATCTCCTCCCCGGCGGTGGCGGAGGCTCTGTGACATTGTACCTGGCTTTGGCTCTTTCTCGGAGTTTATTAAAGCAGCCAACGGCAGCCCATAAACCACGAGGTGCACATTTCCGCCAACACTCCACACCGACACGCTCTTGTTCGGTGACATTAAAAGTGAGGCGAAGTTTCGATCACGGGGGTTGGGCTTCAAGCACGATAAGCCCGGCTTGGAGTGATCATCTCTCGACGTCAAGAAAACCAAAATAAGAACAACAAATGTCGCCTCACTGCGTGGCGATTATTTCCAAATTCGCGGTGTGTGTGAGCGAAGCGAATCCAAAAATAGAAGCGCGTCGTCGATTGTCGGCGATGACAAGCCTCAGGGGTCACGGCGTATGTGACGATGACGGAGGAATGTGGTGGGGCGGTGTGGGGTGCGGCCAGCGGAAGGAGAGTACACTGGGCACATTGTGGCGACATACGAAGCGTACCTACGCGAGCGCGGTATGCCTGTGGTAACCAGTTTTCGTTTATTTTTAGTCTTTAGGCTGTGGAGTATATGAGATACGTTTTTCGGGTTTTACTTGAACTCAATTTGCAGTCTGGGGCGAGTTTCAGACCATCTAATCTGTCGAGTCCTTCAAGAACAGAACGCATGGAAAATGAAACCTCCTGAAACGCATGCGAACATGAAGACAGCTTAAAATTTGTTGGGAACTTTTGTTTGTACTTCTAATTTTTGGACTTCATTATTACATTACATACATTGGGCGGGGTAACAGCCCGTTGAGGGCCAGTGCCTGTTTTTTTCGTTTCATTTGGACTTCGTCAGTAAAATTGGGCGATTTAACAGCCCGTTGAGGGCCAGAGCCTAATAAACATACGAAATTTGTACTCACCAAGATGAACTTTGCAGCAAATGACAACCGGAATTAAGCTGATAATCATTAAAACATTGCATTGCCTGATAGAGAAGAAGTAAATCAAGGCATAGGTGTAGGCCTGTCTGCTTACACAAGTGAATTGTGCAATGGTATAATTTGTACGTTTACGAACGTAACTTTCTAGAACAAACTCACTACTCTACGTCTTCAAAATTCGTTTAACTGCCAAGACCGCCATTTTGACGGTTTTCAAATTTCATGCTTTATGTATATAATTCATGTTATTGTTCTAGAATTTTATTGCGACTTTTAATAAAAATATAAAAACAGTTAATTATTACTATGTAATTTCCCCTCACCAACTTTAATTTTCATAATCAGTATGACCTATACCTTTTTATACCAAGACCCGTCAATATGACGGCTCTAGCAATTTCAAATTTTATAATAATTTATGTAACATATATGCAATGCTTCCAGACATTTGTATTGAATGATCCAAACTGTTCTGAAGCCATTATACCGCCGTTGGTCTAGAACTGCGGGTTTAGCCAAGTGATATTCGACAAACGATTTCGCTAATCAATTCGTTTACAATACAATTGTGAAGGAAGTGACATCTAACTTCGTTCAACTGATTAACGAATGTGTTTTTTTTTTTGCATTAATAATTAATTAATCATTATATTAAGTGTTGCTATTGCTAAATTGTATTCTTTTATTTACTTAAACTAAATCAAAAGTTACAATGAAAGCCATAATCAACAATCCGTCAGTTTGACGGGTGCGGCAAAACTAGGTACGTATTTAACATCGGTAGTTTTAGTGTTAATATTGGACAGATTCCCAGAAAGCGAGAAACACCTCCGCGTACTTTTAAATTGCATTGATCGCACAATAATGGTAATTCAGCTAACGAGTGTTTAAAGAGTTCGTAATCTCAATGACTTTCCTGAGGTCTCATCACATAATTTTTTAGACTGACGTAAATGCTATCGACAAAAGTTTGCATTAGGTAACCCTATCGCAATAGTCATGTCTATTGTTGCAGCTTAAGTGCTACTGCATGTTTCATTCTTCATGTAAATTCGTGCTTATAAGTCCATGAATGAATAAAAATCATAGATAATGAGTGCTGAGGACTCTCTCGCACTCTAGTTGATATCACAATAACTTATAAGTTTAAATTTGTCGAACTGACAACAATTTATGAACATTTCATTTCCAACCTACAACTGATATTTACTTGACCAAGGACTCATACCAAATATATCTATAGTTTGAAGAAAAAATGTGGGTTGGATATATGATTGTAGGTCGAATATGAGTAACAGAAAACACATTTTTTTGGTGAAA
The DNA here is from genome assembly GCA_905187475.1 of Syritta pipiens. Classification (NCBI taxonomy): domain Eukaryota; kingdom Metazoa; phylum Arthropoda; class Insecta; order Diptera; family Syrphidae; genus Syritta; species Syritta pipiens. Next base: position 66,502,697 of record LR994571.1, on the reverse strand, counting down.
AAGAATGTGAAAAAAAATTTAGCAAAATCATTTTTTCAGCATTAAATCAAACATTTTTCTGTTTTAAGTAAAGGATTTCACGAAATCTTTCACAACTTGTTCTAGGACGTTGGCAAATAAAAATGAGGAATCGTCAAAAATCCATCGCCGAGATGACTGATAATTACAGTTTTCAGCTTATATGAAGCGGAGGAAACGATAGCGTCCTGTCGATATCATTTTTTGAAGCTTATGTGAAGCACGGCTATCGTTCAAACGATATCGTCGAAAGATCGTCGTGTTATGTAATGAGACCCCTAGCAAATACATATGTACGTACTTATTTGCCAAAATTTCCATGATCTTTTTGATTAACCATTTAATTGCCAAATTTCAGCTATCATATGACTTTATCTAAACTTTTCCCGTCTGACATTTTTTTAAGCCCACAAATTTAAATTAAATAAGCAAAACAGTACTGACACTCTTTAGTAATGTTAAACTAAACTTTCTTTATTTCTTTGCTCAAACAAAGACCGTGCATATTTTATATGTTTATACCTACAGGATCCCTTATCGCACACACTGCCGTAGCTGAAATAAAACGGCAGAACCAGAATCTCTGACACACTTCCTCTGCTTCTGTCCGGCGCTTGCCAGAGCAAGGTTACGGACCCTAGACAAACTCTTCCCTGAATCTCTCGGCGAGGTTTCCCGGATGAAAATTAAAGATTTGATTTCATTCCTCAACGCCGCACGATGGTTCTAAATCCTAGTTTATATCACAGACTACCCAATACAGACACCCATCTGAGCAGCTGCTATTTCCCCTTGCCCATCGATGAATTTGGCAGTAATTCACGAATGTAGCTGTAATACAGGAAGCAATTTGACAATAATTCAGGAAGCACTGAACACTAGCTCATCATTTTCACGCACATTTGTTTGATTTGTTGTTCAAAGCTCGCACACGTATTCACAGACACAAAATGTTATAAAAAAAACGCTGTCAAATAAAATCAAGGGGGGTATTGGCTCATTTGTGCCGGCACATTGTAAGTAACGGCACTTAGTGCTAATTAGGTTCTACTAGAACCACCACCTCACACACACACACACACACACACCTACAGTCGAAACCGAATGTATCGTCATAACCGATTTTTTGTTCTTCTTTGACAAAATTATCGAAGGGCATTGAATCCCCGTAAGGTGTTGATAATTCATCACCGTGTTTAGTTGTCATTTAGTGGAACATTTATCGATGCCCAAATAGGGTGACCTACAACTTCAGCAACTTCCGAGTTATGACGTTCTGTCGATTATTATTTCACTTATTGACCACCAAAGTTAAAAACTAATTTGAATTGTATTGTCTTTCAAATTTCATCCCTTAACTTCCAAAGGATGCTCGTGCCCTCTTACAATTCAAAACATAGTTGTGCATTCTTATTATTTATTCTTATTTATTATTTTAAATCTTTAAATTTAGTTTTATGGGCCGAGTCCAAATCGTATTCTTGACCCAGCAATTTTCAAATCCATACGCTTTTCTTATTTAACTTATTTTGATCCAAAAATTCAATACCACTTCAATATTAAATGCTTCAATCTTTTTAAGGACTGATTATATCAATCCCCTGAATCGATCTTGAATGTAACTCTTTCGTATAAGTTTGCATTCATGTCACAAACCTTTGTTTAAGTTCTTGGACTTTCGAATAAACTTTCTGAAACTCTCTATAATTCGAACCTCTATTAACCTCTGTAAATAAAGGCATCCTTAGAGCCCCCTGAAAAAAAAACTGCATATCTAAGAAAACTTATGCAATTTGTTCCATTCGCTAATTCGAGTTTACTTTTTTGCAAACTCACGTGAAAACCAATCTAATTCGAATATTATTTACCTCTATATGGAACTCAAGTTTATTTGCACTTCTTCAACAACTGTTAGTTGAAATGCGTACGAGCAATATTTTTTTTCTGAAACCTCCGTTGCTCAAAAACTTTTGTAATTCGAAGTTTTTCATGACAAATTCGTATCGGAAGTCAAGCATTTCCAACATTCTTGAATCAAAAGGCTCGGACTCAAATTCTGTTAGTGTTAACGCTGTGATTTATTAACTTCAAATGCCTGAGTCATTGTAGCCCACGGCACTGGCATTTGGAGTACATTCACACTTTTGGACAGGTCGTAAAATCTCGAGTCGAACGTCTTTTCTTTCCTACGGCTTTCTTTTAGACAATACCAAACCCATTGCTGTTTAAATTTCACAAAAAAGATATTCACATTTACTTGTTTTCTAAATTTTGTTTAATACGTTACCACTTTTTTTCTCCGTATTCCTTCCTCTAGTCTTCTGCAGACAAGCCTTTTCGGCTTTGCAGATAGAAGATATTGAAATGAATAATAAATAAAACGAATTGAATTTTTATAACATTTGTAAAGTTACACTGCAGAAAATAAACGACTTAGACGCAAAAGAAAATCTATCTCTTTTTAATTTCCCACATGACGCTCGTTTGGCCAGAAATTGCAAGAGTAGTCCTAATTTGAAGTGTGTCTAAGCACTGCAATTTTATTTGTTGTTAGCTGATCGCAATCGACTATCACGGAAGAGTCGCTTTGCTTGTTTTTTTCCGAATTTTGTTGTTCAAATGGTGTTTTGACTACCATTGGCTCATGGATAATGTTGACCGGCCTTAGAACTTCAAATTACCATTACAACGATAACCTCTCTTCGTCACTCGCAACGCTCCCCCAAGTCGTTGAATTTCGAGCTGACAGCTGTTGCGATGTCACAGTCAACATGTTGGCGCTCAAAATAAAAAATTTTGCAAACTTTTTGAATTTCCAACAAACATAAAATCAAATCACCAGCAAAGCAAAAATTCACCACAATTATCCTTAATGACTATTCCAACGCAGATGGCTGCGACTGCGGTTGCTGTCGCTCACCCATTCGAGGCCGTGGGGCACCTCCTGGCATCGCCGGCCGCTCTCAGATTTTTAAACCAACATTAACGTGATGTCATTAAGCCTATCGTGTGTACTTACTTTTGACCACTTTGTTGACGGGCTAAAACTCATAGAAAACATCTTCAGGTTCCTTTTAACCAAGCCGCAACGGTTTTTCTTTCGTCTTCTGCTTCTCGTTGTTTTTCTTTTTCCTCAATTACATTCGACCCAATTCGAAAATGAGATTTTTCCCAGCACCCCGCCTCTCAGCAGCAACATGTTGCTAATGGCATCAGAGTGTTGTTGTGTTTTTTAACTTTTCTCTTGTTACGAATTTAGGCAAACGAGGAACGAAGAAACTGGGAGTTCTGTGTGTTCAAATGTGGACCGCGGTCTCTATCGGTGGTGTTGCAGTAAGCCACGGGACCGTGGAAGAAATGGGAAATAATGGAAAAATCATAAAAAATCATAAAAACGAATTAATTCCACTTGACCCTAATAAGTGGGACTTATCGTTACTCTTCTTCTCGTATGAGAAGATTCACCTCCGAGTGCATATGATGGATAATGGATCTTATTCATAGTTTTTCGCCAGAGTGCTATTTTCGGTGCGAGAACGGCTACTTTTGTGTTATGACGTCGTCGACGATTGAGGTTGTTGCTGAATTATTCAGCATTTTTTCGTGAGTGCTGTCGCTGTTGCTGTTGCCGGTGCTGGTGCCGGTGCCGGAGCTGAGGAAGGAGGTCACCTATATTATGGATGCCTACATCTGTTATGATACTTTGGAATGGCCGTGACCGGATAGTGCGCTGAAATGCCGAGTGGAAACAAAAAAAAATAAAAATAAAACGAGAAAAAAAAAGAACAAAAAACACGTCGAATTACCTTTAGCCGCACTGAGCAGCCGTCCGTGGATGGCGGCGTCGTTCTGCATTCGTTGCGGGGCGATATTGAAAGAGTGCAAGCAAAGGTATAATTTCTTTGCATTAAGCATCTGCTTGAACATTTATAGGTGACTGCGTCTTCTGGTTTGTTGGACATTGGAACGAACGGCGGCGGGCAGTCGTTGAAAATGGTTCTTTTGTGGGGCTCTAAATGGAATTTTACGCCCCGTTTTCACGGTGTCCATTCTGTGGAACCGCACTAATCCCTTGACCGTAGCACAGGATTTGAGCGTTCCAATCTAGAGCGCAGCTATATATGGGTAGCGAATTCGTTTACGTGATTCTTTTGAGGGCGTGCTTTATTTGAGCGTCACCAAATCACTGAAGACCCGCTTGGCCTTAAACGAGGAACATCGCTGAATGTTCTTTTAAAGAAATTTGCTGCTTTGAGTGTGGGCTTTATTATTAACCAGCTCGAGGGCAGAGTCTGATGTCTTTTTCTAGGAAAAACGATACGATGTGTTTATGATATTGAAGGTGTGATTTCCCCTTCATGGTCGCGACACTTTACTTTGCAAATGTACTTGAGTTAATTCAACTTTGGGCAGTAAAAATCTTTTGTATTTTTTAATTTCTTATTTGAATTTATAGTTCACTAAAAAACAAATACTCGTATTACGATTCCATCTTACAAGCTACGATTATCTTTTGAACCTGAAAGCTTAATGAAAAGTTTATGCATTCTGATTGACGTACTACACTTAGAAGTATTTATGACAGTAGTCGAATCTTAGCGAATTATCCCTAATCACCGTATTCCCATTTGTTGTCGGTTAGTCAAGATCCAACACGAGTCAAGGAAGCAATCGAATTCGATGCTCAACGCTCTAGAATTGGCAATTTTGGGTGCGAGTGTTGCTCTAATGTACGACTTAAGAATGAAGGAAATCTTATTGTAGGTGTATCAAATCACAAAATTCAAAGTTCTCTGGGTAAAAATCCTTTTCTGTCTTGGCATAAAGAGTAAGGACTACTTATCTGAGGCCAGGAGCAGATACAGAGCCAATACATGAGTCCGTGAGTGAGTGGACTTTGTCTGAGCTCTTTTTAGTTGGTGCTGCTCTCATTGACTCATTGACATTGATAATTGTCTATTGATCAAAGGGAAAATAACTATGCATTTGTAAAACAAAATAAACGACTTACTTTGCCTCCTCCTAAATTTATTCCAGAACAAAATGAATCAAAGTAGGTATTGCTCATTAAGGTGTCCCTTAAATTTCAAGTTGGATTTATTTTAAGGCATACTTTCTTAAAACTTTTGTAACAACACGATATTGTTAGAAAAGTATTTTAACCAGTTACCGACTTCCGATTTAAACTTGTCCACATAAGATGTGCGGATAATACAGTGCGACCTGTAACTACATATTGTTTATTTTTCATTTCATCGTAATTTTTAAGAATAATAGTTCGATATTGCATAAAGACTTCGTTCGAATTTTGCCGAAATAAACAATATATTTTCCCTCTTTCGAATAAATGGTGTGACAATTTTTCGCTGTCTTACTTTACAATATTCGTGAAATTAATCCGACTGTCTCATTTGACTAGCCTGTGTATTATAATTTGTAAAAGGGAAGAATTCATACGATGGCATGAAAGACTTTGGTGATATCTACCATGTTTGTAAAAAGTCGCAAATTAATGGAAAATATAGGTTATGATCAAAACCGTCAACCGTTAACTGTCAAGAGCCGTGATAACTTGGTTAATATTGCGCATGCTGATGGATTTGAGAGAATGAAGAATAAGGGCCCATAACCTCAAGTAGTATTTTTCTGTAAAGATATTGATGCACAATACAATCTAACGAATATATGAGCCCCGCTTCATGGCATGAGAAACATGCCCGAAACTATGACTTCTTAGTACCACCATGTTGAATGGTTTTTTGGGTGCCAAGAACCAGTTCGACCAAAAAAGACGACCTTGCTTTCATCCGACCGAAGAATATTGCGCCAGTTCGCAGCAGGTAAATACAGTCAATTTAACTTGGCACCCCTATTTATTATTAAAACAACTGCGTTTATCAATCAGTTGAGCACAAAAAGGTTTCATAAGTCCTAAAGACTAAACTAGACTGTGGTTTCTTTTGAAAATTGAAAGGTGTTTCAAATATTTTGGCCAAAGCTGTTAGTAAAAACGTTGTGGAACTCATTTTAAAGGCGCCTTGATGGTCTCTGTTTTCCAAATACTTGGCTGTTCTGAAGAGACATAACTTCAGTAGAAACTCATTCACTCTGTGAATAGAATCAATCATTTATTCTAAGCTTTACTCAACGCTTTGTTTGGCACAGTTTCGAAAAGTTCATTCGCTGATTTCCTTGTGGACATCACAACTCCCACCTCATGTCAATGACCCCAAGAAAGCACCTGCCACCCACTTGCCAGAGCAATTTACAAATTGCCCTTCTCTTTCCTTCAATTACTTCCTCAATATTTTAACCTTAAAAAAACAGCCTTTCAACGCCCAGAGGCTCGCCCATTATTCATTTAAATGTCATCACATGCATTCTAATCATCTAATCATAACACCCTGCACGAAATAATGTTAATAATTTAGCTACCATCGGTTGCAATGCTCTTCATCAACAAATCTGTGCGCGCCTCCACCTCCAACCACCCACCCTCACTCTCACACACACATAAGTCCTTTCAAATGTGGAGTCAAAGGAAAAAGGATCACCCGCTTGCATTCAATCTCCCTTAGTGACGTCGGCCTATCAACCCACCCCACCCCACACACACACAGCTCATTCCCTGCACAGATTTGAATCTGTGATGTTACAACAACAAAGAAAAAAAAAGATGCAAAAAGAATGCACAAAGGGTGGGGGTTGGGGGTTGGGGGTTGGGGGTTGGGGGTTGGTTGAGATTGTGTACCAAGAGTTGTAGAAACATCCCTCCCACCCATGTGTGGGTGTGTATTGGTGCTTTCCTTTGAAATGCAACGTCGGCGTCGTCTAACAACCCTCATAAATCGTTTGTGTGTGGCTTCTATGAATATGCTGCAATATACCTCCTCCTCCTCCTCATCCTTGCGCCCACATACCCTCGGGCTTCAATAAATGACGTTCACCCATGAATAGTTGCAGAACGTGTATGTGGGTGGGGGTGTCGTGTGTGTATGTGCCTTGTTGGCATTATCCTATTACCGTTCGACGAAAAATTATCAGGCTCCTCTGGCTGGTAGTTTGCTGATAAAAAACGAAAATAAAGTGAAATGAGCGCATTTCTTGCAGCTGTGTGAGCTTCCAGCGATGGGGCGGTTATTTTTTTCTCTATTTTTAATTATCGCTCATTTTTTCGGAAAACAAAAAGGATCTTACGTTTGTGGAGTTGCTGCTCCTTGTGGCAGCGGAAAAATTGGAGGAGCGCAAAATAAGGCCGTGACAAGGAACCAAGCTTGGATTGGCCACTGAAAAACTTCGAGAAAACTATTTCTGGTGCTCAAGAACTTTGTAAATGATAAATAGAAATTCATTAAGATTTTAAAAACTTTGAAACTTCGAATCCTGAGCTGCGATGATTATCTGAAAATGATATGAGAGAATTTATTATGAGGTTCTTTCGTAATTCAAAATATTGACCTTTCTTAGTTTCCGTATTTTAAACTAATAAATGTTTAGAGTGGATGCACAATGTCGATAACATGTTATGAGAAAATTTTTACACAACGTTGACGTGAAAATTAACGAACGACAAATCACGAGTAGTCGTCTACACTCAGCGAAATTCAATTAAAGGCGCTTTCTATTTTTCATCAAAATAACGAAAAAAAAAAAATTGTCAAAGTATGACTCTGTTTAAAAACTTATTGATTGTAGACCAATGTTGAGAACAGAACTGGGAAAAACAAATAAATATGTGTTTAGTTAGTTTAAATAAAAAATTCAATTTGTACCGCGAAAGGTGTTGGTTAAAATGACGAAGTTTATTCATAGTAATTGACATAAAAGCAGCGCTGCTTTCTGAAGAATACCTTTTCACAACTTGAGTAATATCATGCTAATGGTTCGAGTAATTAAAAATTCGTTTACTCCTTTCAGTTGTTCTAAAGTAGAAGAACATTCCCAAAGTCTCCAGAAAAACATATTCTCTCACACTATTACTGCTATGCATTGCTATCATTTTGACCACAGCTGTACATAGCTTACAACCTATAATAAAGTGTTATACAACTATTGTAATTGAGTCAAAGTAAATGTACTCTTATTATTAATAATTCAACAAAAGGCAGTCAGAGTAAAGTGAGAATCAAAGTGAAAGAGGAAATTCTGTACAAATGATGTTAAACTATAAATTAATAATGACTCCAACCAAGAATAGGTTGTAGGTTCGGGAATCAGATATGGTATCAAACAATCCACGTTTCTGGACTCCTAAGCAGGAATTAAAGTCCATTTCCTGGTAGCAGCCTTTCGTAGGCCCTCTACCGATTGGCGATAACCAAAATATAAATGATGAGACAGATTTCACCACATCTTTTCGATCGGTGCTTAAGTCCGATGAACATGGTGGTCACTTTAAAAGTTGATCTTCTTTACTTAACTACTACTTTACTTACTTAGCCCACGGCGAAATTTTTGTCTAAACTTCTGACAACAGAGTAATACAATTTTTTGGATTAATTTAGGCAGTAATTTTGCATATTGGACCGCTACAATAACGACTAAAAGCAGCCAAGACCATCAAAAATCCATGAAACTTCAAAGACAAATAAGCTACCTTTACTTGAATTGCGCTGCATGTATTTAACTTTTGTTTCAATGAAAAAATCCCCAGAAATAACTTCTGGTCAGATAGGAAGAGATATAACCTGCCTCTTCTCCGGGGTTTTTAAGCCTGGAAGGACGTGCTTCGTCAAATTGACGACGCCAACATAAAAGTTCGTCGTACACATGAACAATCTACTGTATAATTGTTTTTTAATTTTTAATTTTTTTGTTCATGAAGCATAAGTAAAAACACTCCGGTGCCGGAAGTCTTTCAAGAAGTGTTATAGAACAACCCACTCTGATTTCGAGCACTGTAAAGCAAAGTAAAAAAAAAGAAGAATCGACTAATCTGTACAATCACAACAGATATTACCTTGATTTTTAGGCGGAAAATAAACTGCCATGGCTCTTAGATATCCCACCGAGATCATCAAATTTATTTAAAAAAAAAAAACTGATTTATTTCCCAGCCCCATAAATTGAATCAAAATATAATACAGCTTTTAATTTCTTCATCATTCTTTAGTTACTTCTCAAATTAAATTTGAAATATTACAACAAACTAAAATTATATTTTCTGTTTTATTTCAGGTAAGTTGTATTAAAAAATCCACCTCTTTGATCAGCAAGTAAGTCGTTTTATTTCGAATCCATTTCCCAAGCAAGTTGCCCAACTTGATAGGTTGCCAAAACAAAACGAAAAAAAATCCTCCCTTCTCGAAGCTTAAAAGCTTAGTTGTAATTTCACATTTAACTTCCGTTCCGTTGCTTCTTCAAAAAAAAAAAAAAGGATAAAGTGTAAAAGTATTCTAGTGTTTATCAAACACAAAGCTTTCATTTTAACCCAAAGAACATGATGCCATAATCAAAGAAATTTCCTCCTGCGAGGACGTGCACAAGGAAAAATGAAAATGTAATGAAACCCCCTAACTCTGAGTTGTAAACATTTTAATAATTTCCCCTCCCACACTATCAAGAAAGCTCTCCGACAACAAAAGCATTTTTTCACCCCATCCCTAAGAACCATAAGCTTTTTCCCGAAAGCTTTTTAAATAGAAAAATGTTATTGGTTTTTCATGTTTACGATTATAAGGACTTTTGTTGCTGCTGCCTGGTGGTTCTTGGTCAAAAAGTCAAGGATCTCATGAGCGGTAATACATTTATGTTGTCCTGTCGGGACGAACATACACCCACGGGGTAAATTAAAATTTGATAGATTAAGCCACCGATATGATAGTTTCATTCCGAACAGCGAACAAAAGACAGCAGACTCTGTATTTTTCAGTTAACAACAAATTTTATCGAAGACAAGCTCTTTTAGTGCATAATAAATTTTATGTAATTTAATATCGCGCACTCTCTCTCTGTCTGTCGTTCGTCCTTTGTGTCGTCTGTGCTCTCGGATTTGTTCAAAATCAATAGACATGTGCGCTGATGGGGTGGGTAGGAAGTACGGGGGTGGTCGTGGACAGGGAATGAGGATGGGGGTGAAAGATTGAGTTTGGGTAATGAAATGACGTCCATAAGAAAATTTTATTGAGCTCAAGATAAATTGTGTATTGCGGCGCGCGCGTAAGAGCGACGAAGAAAGTGTTAAGTTGATTTATAAGTTTTCTGTAAATGACTTGATTTTGCGAAGGCATTTTAACTGCCTCCATTTTTATGTTGTCCTCTTCCGGAGGGTCATATAAGTTAATGAATTTAGAGTTTGTCATTACGTTGTGGCCGTGGTCTGTGAGGGTTGGTGGCAAGGATAAACTTTGCTTTGTTTTCAGCTTTTGTTGAGATCTGATGCTTTGGTGGTGTTGAAGTTCAGTATGGGATGGAATATGGAGTCATATGAATGAGCAGTCGTATGAATTGAACGCAGGTACTTGTGCGGTTTATGAATTAGTCTTACTCTCAATTGACTGCTTGAAAATTTGTATTTTGTGTGCATTATGTTGGTCAGGCATGCGTGTCTTGAAGTTTAGTTTCGAAACATGATGCTTTAACAGGATCGATTTTAAACATTAACGTACGTGCACGATATATGTCAATTATATTAAAAACAAGGTTTTAAACAAAACGGCGGATCGAATGCGGAGGGAAAATGTTATAATTTCCGTGTTTTGCTATCATTGAAAACGCAAGTGAGTAAACATCGATAAATAAGTGTAAAAATATAGCAATCATTGAATACGCTTACGATCCGTACTCTATTCAAAAAAAAAAATGCAATTGTGTCCATAGCTCGAATTTATTTTATTTTACAATTGAGATTGATAATTTGAAAATTATTTAATGACAGAATTAGACGGAATACTAATACTAAAGATGGTCGGTAATAAGGTTCAGCCGATCGATAATGTTGTGCATCCATCGTTTTCAATGATAAGTCTAAATTGCGGAAGTGAAGGGAAACGGATCGGACGAATTCCCGCCGCAGTCAATCCGGCGTTTTCAATGATTGGCATGAATTAATGATTTTCAAAAAAGTTGCCTACAAAAATATTAATATATTAATTTGCATTTTAATATCAAAAAAGTTTTCGCTCTCCCTTGCGATAACTCAGTACCAAGTTCATGGAGCAAGTTCATAGTCCAACTTTTTTTGTCTCAAAATTTTGGATAAGACTGATGATTCCAGTAGCGTTTCAGTCCATTTTGAGATATTCGGAGGTAGCCTCATTTGAGTATTCTAGGATATATGACTATGATCGTTAAGCTAAACGCAGTTGGGATTACGACTCCTTTAATCTGCACTAGTATTGTAGGACGTGTGTCTTTTCTATGACCATTTCTTACAAATGGGCCGGTGAGCGAATAATTTCATATTCGTATATTGTTATTTGGACATATATTTTTTCTCGTAGATTACGTTTCGTCATCTACTGCCATTACTTAAAAACCGTTTATTTTACAGATATATAAAGGAAAGGATAGGAATATATGTATATATACTTTCAAGAGATGCTTTAATATTATTTTTGCTTTGAGTTTTCTTGCATCATCTGCTGGGTTGATTGTTAAGAAAGGTGCGACGTTAACGATTGTACTTTTTTCTTCTAATTCTACAAAATACAATCGAAGGCGAACGTACATTATACGGCAGCCAAAGATCAAACTGCTGAATGTTATGTATTGCCTTTTTGTATTTTAAATGCGTTTTTAATAATAAAGCGCAATTTTTTAACGTCATCCCCGAAACCATTCTTAAAAGTGAGTAGCACTGTAGTTTATCAGCTTACATTTGGACTAGAAAAGAATCTGATGTCCTTATTTGTTATGAGCTAAGTTGATAATGCAATTTCATGGGCAAAACGTTTCTTAATCTTAAAAATGTTCCTTACAAAATTTTTAGAATCTTCTGAGGAGAAAACAAATACTTTAGTAACCTCGTAGCTACATACGAAACCCAGAGATGATTGCATGTTAGTCATACCGGACGAAAGCTAATACCAACAGGTCATATGCCGACAGGCAAAACCTTTAGAGTGCGTTATAGTTGAGAGGATGGCCGCGAGCATTTTTTTTTCATCCCTTGGTCTACCAAAAATCTAATTACAGCGGAAACAAAAACAAAAAGTATTAAATTCATTTATCCATACGCGTTTACATCATAAAAGGTTAATTTTATTATTCTCCTCAGCTTCAACCCGAAAACAATCGCTCCGATGATAGCACATTCATGACGATAATGATCGCTGTCGTTGTCGCTGAAATGACGAGCTCAATCGGCATTCATTGACCCTTAATAGCCGCCTGGACCGCCCCCCCGCGCTGTCGTGGTCGTCGTCAGCGCTGCTGTCGGGTGATATTATCGAATAACCCACTTAATTACAATCCCCTCCCAACCAGACACACAGACAACCCAAACAACTGTAAGTGTATGGCACTTCAATTGAATCTGCCACGAAACTTGAGAGCGTACATCTGAAGTGTAAGTATCTCAACCCGAAGGATGTTGCTCACGCGTTAAGAAGAAAAATTCTCGATGTTCATTTGTTTCAATTGTCACCTCGTGAACTTCCGATAAATTCTGTTAATTCGCCATTTCCGGTCGACAATCGAAAACGGATGGATTCTGAGTTGTTTTCGCCCGCCAACCACCCCCAATGTGGGAGCTAATGACACATGCCGCTCTCTGTGACGCGTCATTCGTCGTACGTGTTAACAAATTGTCACCTTGCTGCAGTTGTGTGCGCTATGCGTGTGTGTGCAGTTGTCCTTGGTGGCGCTGCGTCGTCGTGTGAAATTGAACCATGAGGTGGCAGTGATTATTATTTCATCGTAATTGCTTCCTTAGTTTTTGCTCGGCTGATGGAAAACAATTATTATTTGCAGCACAGACTGAGCGCGAGTGAGAGCGAGAATAATTAATTGTCAGAGAGTAGGGAAATCACAAGAGCATAAGTTAATTAGTTTAATCAAGAGCGGCGTATGGGGTGGGGGTGGCGATGAAAACAGTGCGACACAACAGCCGTGAGGAGTGCGTGGCGGTGAAATGGTTGTGTGAGCCTTTTGTCTTCGTGACGTGGGAGAAGAATGTGTTTGTAAAGACGTTGTTGCCGTGACAAAATCGGCTTGTGAGAAATTTACTGCGTTATTGACTTAAGGTGCAGCCTCACTAAAGTCGTTCGTTATGTCGAGCTGATGTTAAATGCACTATAATCATACAAGAAGAGCTCGTGTGCAACAAAAACAAGTTCTAAATTCATAAAATTTAAAAAAAAAATCGCTTTTTATTATTTTTTATTACATAAAACTTTTGAGCAGTGCGCCAATGGCACTCAACAAAAGCATTTAAACATAAATTTTAACGTTGCTCAATCGGTTAGTGCGTCTGACTTTTAAGCAAGAGTACCCTAGTTCGAATCCAGCTCAGAAAAAAAAAAAAACACAAGCATTTTTCACGGCCCCACCTCCATCGAACGACTGACAATCCTTTTGGAGTTCTTCTGTCATGGAAAGCTTTCGCAATCCGACCTTCGGAACCGGCAATAACCCATAGGTCCGTTTCACATATGTCAAATTGTAACGCGCACAACACAGTAGAGGCGCGAAAAGCTAGGCTCTGTACCTCCGCGGGCTGTTACGCAACTAATGATGATGATGATTCTGTCGACTTATGAAGCAACTATCACTCAAATCAACACAATTTACTTTAAAGGAAAAAGATCGACAGGCTAATGTAATATTAGGTTTTGTTATGTATAACAAAAGAGTTTTTGTTAGTATTTTTTCCTCACATGTAAACATTATTCCCCTTAGTTATTTGTTACATAAATTTACAATAAAAAAATTATCAATGGAGGTAACCTCATCCTCTAAAATAAGACTTTACTTACAATGTAGACTTCAAATAAGTTAAATAGTAAAATTAAATGACTATTCTTTCACTGATTCATTCATCACTGATAACTTTTGAATCGTTTTTTTTTTATTTATATTCAAGTTTCGAGGTTAATGATGGTTCCTAACTTCAACCTAAATCTTTTTTTATGGTGACGCAACAGTCTTAGCCCACAAACTTCTCAATTCTTCATTCTTACACTCGAAGTATGTTGCGGTTTCCTTTCGATTGCATCGGTCTTTATCTAATGCGTCCTTTCTTCTTTGAAGCTAATCAATTCACTGGAGGAATGATATCCATTAATCCTATTTTGATAACATTAAAAAGCAAACAAGAGCAATCTTCAGCTTACTCAAAAATTCTTTTCATTTTTCTCTTGGACTCTAATTCTCCCTTTTTGACTATGAAAAACCGCCAGATGAACTTGGCTTTAAAGACTGTATTTAGCCATTCAATGTATTTTGTTCATTAGTCTTGCTGATTTGTTAGCAGACTGTCAGCCATTCTTTCCTTTAAGCACCAAAGCTCCTCTTTTCAGCCACTCAGGGTCAACACTGAACTTAGTAGAATAAAATGTAACCTTGATAAAACAAATCTGAACGGACTTAGAAAACATTCGCTATAGCCAGTAATACGAGGTCTGTTCAATTTTCAAATTTCGCGGGCTACGTACATTCGCCGTCATCGTCATTCACATCTTCCCGACCTCCCTTGAAAAGGATGTAATACTTGTACACTCATCGTATGCCACTGTCAACATTTCAAGTGTTTTTGAGCACTTAATTCCATTTTTCACACAAAATTGATCGCAAATTCGTTGATTCATTTAAATATTTCGACAGCAGGAAATCGTCGAACACGCAAAACACGTCTAACTTTTATGCCTCTCACAAACAAAATAAATATGCTATTTAGCTGAAACTGTAAACATATGTTCGAGGCGAGTGTACCAACATAACAAGATAAAATCGATAGTCAAATGTACGTTGTCCGGAAAATTTGAAAATTCATTTTCCTTTTTGAATAGACCTCGTATGTTACAACAAGATTTGTTATTTAGAAGATGAGTTGGACTACGAAGCATTTTAACAATGTTAGACAAATTTGCACTTGCGAATAGTAACACGTTTTTCGTTTTTCAATCAGAAAGAACGTACTTTGAACATCAGAATTATTTTTATAATTCGGTGCCTTTACTCGTGAGTTGTAGTAACTTGATGCATCGAAGAGAAATGAACGGTGATCTCACCATTTGACAATCCAAATTATTATTGTTTCCCTCTTAAATGGGAATGCTTTACATGACCATAGAGTTTTTCTTAATGTTTACGTATTACCTATTTCGAACAGAACCAAGCAGTTCCAAAGTTTAGACTTTACGTAAATCTGCAAAAAATTTTTTTTGCTGCAACAAATTTTGTTTATTTCATACTTCTGTTTGTAAGGTCGGTGTAACTCTTTTTGACATGCGAAATAATTTAGATTCAAAGAACTTACGGATTTAAATAGATTGTTATTAAATCCTTTTATCATTAACCTAATATCAATTTTTCGCAGTAGCCTATTTTTAAATTTTCTGTATTTTAAAGGTTAAGATTTGCATTTGATTAGATTTCACGACTTTTTAAGAACTTTCAACACCAAATTCTGCAGCATCAAATTAGCACTCTCAGAACGGTCAACGTATTTCCAACACACACGTTGGAGACATCACTTTTTCCCTCCGAAAACAACCACCACTTTTCTGTTCGCAATAAATTTCAAATCCAAACACCTCAAAGTCCATCGCACCTGACTGATTTTTCAGTCACTCCTGTCCGGAAGCGATAAATCTTTCAAATTCCACACGACTAATTACATGGCAGATACAAATGTATCTGCACACAAACGCGCACACGGCGACGCGTTAGCAAAAACAGAAAAAAATTCCCTACGAATTTCGTTAGCGTTTTCATTTTTACGACTCATCTCCTAGAAAATGTCATTTCAAAGCTGACACACCAACAGCAACAGTGGCAGCATCGCCAGGGCAGTTCAAGATTCATTTACAATAAATTACCTCAAGTGCCCAAGGTACTCTAATAAAATAAACCAACACTTGTGTGTGCGAGTGTGTGTGTTGGGGGGTGGGAGAGGTCGTACAAATGTAAAAAATATGGAAATTTTTATTTTCATTCCCGATTCTCACACAAATGCACACGATAATCTATCTCAACGGACATCGATTTGAAGTAAGTTCAGCATAGAGAACAAAACAGTTGAGAAAATGAATAACAAAACAAATCTCGGAAACAGGTAAGGAGCCTCACAAGACACATGTAAAGAGTTCTACGATTCCATTGACATATGTAAAGTGAATGGCAGAGACGCGTTCATACGCTTTGTTGTTTATCGACCGGAAGCCGGGGTCGCACCTTTTTTGGAATAATTTCGTTGTTATTCGAGCTAAACGTGCGCAACAAACAACCGCGAAAGATGTACGTGTACGCAGTCAAGAAGTCGGTAGTTGGTCAGTACCTCGTTTTGATTGAGTTTGCTCGTCAGTTTTTGGTGAAAAAAAAAAAGAAAAAGTCATGGATTTGGAAAAGCTGATTCGTCGTACAACCTCATCTGCAGATGCGGTTTTCATCAAAATGTAAAATACTGTTGAAGAATGAGAAAATATAAGTCACTAGTCTGTGGACCGAAAAACAAGTTCACTCGGGTCTGAGCAAAATAATTTCGTTGCATACGATTTCTTTAGCAATCATTTTTACATGCATATCATCAAAACTTTCGCATTTTTTTAGCCAGTGTTGAGAAAAGTAAAGTTTTGCTAAGAACTTTATTCATCGCTAATCTTATTAAGCGGTGTACACTAGCAAAGGGTCCATGTTGTTTTATTTTTATTGGAAAAGCCTTTGTGAGTCATTGCCGATGAAGATATAAATCAATCACTGCGGGCGGAATGTTCTTTTTTGATTTGCCAGGTAACGCTGGTTGTGTTGTAAAAAATAAATAATTTGCGTAACAGCCCTTACAAGGCCAAAACAAAGCTTTTTTGCGCCTCCACTGTGTTGTGCGCGATATAATTTGACACAAGTGAAGGGGACCTACAGTTTAATGCTGGTTACGAACGGCGGATGGAGAAAGCTTTTTTTGACAGAAATACTCCAGGAGGGTTGTCAGTCGTTCGCTGGAGGTGGGGCCGCGAAAATTTTTTGTCGTGTTCTTTCCTCGGGCTGAATCTTAATCCGGGTACTCTCGCTAAAGAGTCCGACGCACTTACTATTATTTGGGGGGACGACGCCCAACCAAACCAACCAAACTAACCATTTAAGCCACGACTGTGTTGTTAACCGAACCTTTTAAGTTTAGTAACCAAACGTTGTAGATCTTCCTCGAAAGGACTACTGCGACTGGCAAAAAATGGCCGTAACATGCTGACGTTGAATGAATACTCATTTGGATACTGAAGTTTTATTGTACAGCGCCTAGCCGAGGAGTCTTTATTCGACCTCTTGGAACAACTTTGGTGATTGAACTTAACCCTTATCTTACGAACGTGATCGTATGAACACACCCAAAAGAATTTTAAAATAATGTCATATGTCCAATCAGAAGATAACTACTGTCGAACGCCCTCTAAGTCGAAAATCCCTCTAACTCGAATTTTTCGCCATATTTTGGCATTCCCATAAAAAATCAATTTTCCATACAAAATCCACCCTCTAAGTCGGAAAGCCCTTTAACTCGAATACATTTTTTCTCTTCTTGGTCTATTTTCAAGTCCTCTAATTGTAAGTCGAATTTTTTTTTCGCAAAAAAATACAAAAAAATTCCTCTCGCATGCTTTGACTCTCTTTCAATTTGGCACTGAACGACGAACACCTTTCATTTCATGTTGATTTTTTAGTGCAAACACGTCGAAAAAAAAGCGCATGTGGTTGCCCTTATTATTGTTTATCAATGAATGAGCATGGCGACCTACACGGCAAACATCGAACCCAAAGGACATGAGAAAATCGAAACTATTCGCCAACGGCTTTCGAAGAACAATCATGTTGGGTGAACACAATTGTCGTCTACGGCCACATAATCGTCGTCTACACACAACTACAAATGAGCTATAGGTTATTGGCTATGTATGAATAACTGCGCTGCTTATTCATTGTGTAATATAGACACCCAACTGTACAGCGGCTATTTCCCCTCGTTCATCGATGAATTTGACAGTAATTCACGAATGTAGCTGAAATACAGGAAACATTTTGACAGTAATTCAGGAAGCACCGAACACTTGCTCATCATTTTCACCCACATTTGTTTGATTTGTTGTTCAAAGCTCCCACACGTATTCACAGACGCAAAATATTATAAAAAAACGCTGTCAAATAAAATCAAGGGGCAAGAGAAGTAGAAGTTGGGTATCTATATTGGCTCATTTGTGCCTGAAACAATTTGCTTTTAATATAAAAACAGTTAGATATCTGAGATATTTTCAAGCTTCGATTTACTGAATGCATTGAGAGTCCTGATGAGGTCCAATACTACCTTTTTAAAATAAAGTCCTTTTTTAAAAGGCTTTATTTCCCAATCTTAAAAACTCAATCCAAAATTTCAAGCTTTTTAAAGTAATTTCCTTTGTTTTTTCATTACAAAAAAAATATTAATCCCTCGAACTCGAATTTTTTGAAAATTCCCTCTAACTCGAACTAATTTTGATATCCCGTGAAAATTCGACTTAGAGGACTTCGAATGTATATTGTAATGTTTACTGCTGGTAATTTGGCCTGAGTATTAATTATGATTTTGAAAACCCTGTTAGGGGAAATTGTATATAATCATAATTTCACGTTACGTGACTATAAATCGAAATATTTAGATATTCGGTTCCTTTTTGAAACCACATGTTCAGACAATGGTTCATTTGCAGCTTTCGCAAAATTTTTAATAAAAGTGACTATTTTGTTAAATTTTCTATCCCATTATTTTTGAGACTACACATGTTTGACCGTGTGTTCCTCTAACACTTGCGACCCTTAACTATGCCACTAAAGAACCTCTCTTTAAAGTAAGGACTCAAATGGACTCTGTTTGTATAAATTGAATTGAATTGGATTGCAATGACTTTGTTTTATATGCGCTTGAAAAGAACTACACTGGACTTTTGAGACGCGTTCACTATCATCTAAAGTTAGTTGCAGCTAAACGGCTACAGTCCTCCACCGACAGAGTCCTTGTGTTGTTTTTTTAAGATTTTTATTGACAATCGAATCAGTTCAGTTTTTGATCCTTTGACACGTAAATAATGCTTATGGGACGAGTACCACCTCCTTTCAAGAGGACGGTACCATCCTATCCCCATTTCGAACAACCTCTGTCTCAAAATTTACTCTTCCTTGCCCGAAATCAACTCAAAATTTTCCCATCGTCCACCGTGTCATTATCTAATCTGCCACATGGATTTATTTCAAACTTTCACCACTCAGAATTAGTCCCTCATTGACTGCCGACACGTAATTCACACCTCAGCCTATGAATGTTTGTCCTACTCGAATCGACAAGTCCACATTCCCTTATTTTTTTCAAATTGGACATCTGGCCAAACCCAAACATCGCGATGGATATATTCAGACATCAGGAATGCAGCTCAACCAGCAACTAAGTGACGCAAAAATTCGCTTAAAACTGATGTTTGTTTAGAATTTTTTTTTTATTTTTTTGAAATTTATTGCAAAAGTTTTCCCCCCTCCCAACCGATTCACATACTAAAATTGCAGAGAAAAGAATCACTACTGGGTCGGTGGGTTGAGAGTATGCGCCTTGTGGTCCAACTGTGATGGCTGAAGGGGGAAGGGCGGGTGAACAGAATTTGCTCGCTTTGTACAATGGAATTTCAATTTTAGTGCAGTTTTGAAATTAGTTCGAATTTTCTTCTCTCACTTACACACACGCATACATCCGTATGGAATCAGAGTGGTTCAGAAAAAGCTTGGAGTTCGTTCCAGGGGATGCTGCGTAGGTTCAAGAGGGAATGAGAGGTTGAAGGGTGCAATGTTTGAAAGCAGAATTAAACGGATTTGAAATTAATTAATTTGAATTCTTAGGTTCGTTGTGACCGTGTACTAAATGAATTTGTATGTACAACTTTTGATTGGAGTTTCAGTTTCGTGAAAAGCGATTTCGGCTTTGTTGAGATTGAGGTAGGGAGAGTGTGGGAGGTTATTTATTGTTAAATTAGCTTACAGGCGCTCGTTGACGGTTTCAAGTCATCTTGAGGGTAGCCATGATACGATCTTTTTGAGAACAAAGACGAAGAGGCCTCAAAGTGTTTTACTTTAAGTACTTCAGCCACCGAAGCAGCAAAGAGTGAGATTATAAGAAGGAACTAGGTTTCTGTTGGGACAAAAACATTAAAACAAAAAAATATCTCCGAGGCTAAAAATGTGCACAAGGCCTCTCTTGTACAGTTCAGCAAAAAGAAGGAGGTCTTTAAGGCGTTAGAATATATTTTCCATGTTTTCGTGGATTCATTTAAGCAACGATTTTAAGTTCCACTGACTTTTGCTTTTAGTCTTTGGTTAACGTAAGAATCTGGCAGCGATCCTAAGCTGAGATTTGTGTTCTTGTATCGCAGATTGAACTAAAAACAGAGCAAGCATCTCATAAGCCATCGGGCTCCTAGAAATTTGAGTTGTTTTCTGTTATTTGTTTTTTTTAGCCAGCTCATTTTTGAATTCACTTCTCAAAACTTTTGATACCCCCCACGTACAATCTGCCAAATGAATTTTTACACTTTAATCACTTAAAATCAGCCAACGCATCATCTAAACGCCTTCTCCTTGTTCTGAATCCGAAGCGAGCTTCAACTGCGCGGTTTCCTGGAAGTTTACCCTCAATTTTTTTCGTCCACCTTTTAGACTTAAACCGTTTTCAACCGAGCTTCGTTACGCACTCCCACAGAAGAATTACCGCCCACCTTTCAAACAAGTCCCGATGAACTTTTACCCGAAAACAATTTAAATTCACACGAAAAGTATTCGGGAGGTGTGACGACGGATACAAAATTCATTTTGCAATGTGAACAAATTCTCAACTTTCGTAGAAAATCAGGAAAAAAGAAGAAAAAGAAAACAAACGTCCACCACCCTCATCACTCACAAGATAAGCGCTTATGGCTGCTCCTCGCTTCCTTCTGCTCCTCGTGTGAGACGCCCAGGACTAAGGATACACTATGAGAAGTTGAATGTGAAAATTTCCTCTCTCAAGTGGCGCCGTGCTCTATGTTTGTGTGTGTGTGAGTCCTGTGTGTGTATTTGCTTTTGTGACAACTGAACCAAAGTGAATGCGAGTGAATAAAGGTTTTCAAATGAATGTTAGGTGGCAGTGGGTGGCTGTTTCTGTTTTTCCTTCGGAACCTATGTGGGGGAATATTTGTATGTGTGTGTGTGTGGATATGGATCGGAAACGATTGGTTTGAAGTGAATTTGAAATAAAGTTAAAATCGATCGACACATGATATGAATTGAGCTGAACAACATACTTCATAAAGTGGGTTTTATTTTTTGTGGGAGGTTGGGTCTAGTTAAATTTATTTTCGTCCTTTTGTTTTTTGGGCGAAAGGGTGGTACAAAGGTATACTGATTTTGAGATGAAATCAATTAAAAGTCATCAAAGATTTTGTGGTCTATGGGCTTTTAACACACTTTTGTTTTCATCTGAACGAGGAGTGTGAATGGGATGATGGAAACGCTGTTCTGAGTTAGCTGCGAATGCCATTTTCTTGAGATGAAGAAAACGTGAACAAAGACGTTTATACATCAAAAGTCTTGGCATGCTAGTAAATTCATTTCAGAAGTGATGCAAGCATCGCCTTTGTAAAAAGAGTTGATGCTCGATGTACTCTCCAGTGGACGCTTCAGTTGTATCAAAAAGACTTCGGGAGCAGTTTTTAGCCAAGTGTTGGATGATTAAAAGAACTTGTTGACCTGAGCTCTTTTTGCAAAACTAAAATCTTAGGCTGCGGCCACGCAATAAGCGACAAGCGGCTGAGCGACGAGTCTGTGCGATAGGAATAGGATATACCAATATTATTAGGTGTACAACTTTGCTTCCGCCGTTTTGCGGTAAGTGGTAGTGGAAATAAATAGATCGTTGATGTCATGCAATAAGCTTAGCTGTTTGTAAACATAAGCCATCGAAATATTAATCGATTTGTGTCTGCATCATAAAGTTATTCTCGATTAAACAAGTCAGCTTACGAGCCAAATTTTCTTCATTTGCGGGAGGTTTTATTTTTCTGCCTTAATATGATGAAATCTGCGGCTAAGGTTCATCGAATGCTCTCAAAGATCTATGGTGAGGCCGCTATTAGTGAAAGATCATGCCGAGAGTGGTTTCAATGCTTCAAGAACGGTGATTTTGACGTCGAAGACCAGCATGGCTGTGGAAGAGAGAAGGTTTTCGAAGATGCAGAATTGGAGGCATTGCTTGATCAATACTCGTTTTGCGCAATCGAAATAAACGCAAAACGAGTCATAAATGTATAACCAGTCTATTGTAATGTAATTTTTACAAGTGTTATCATTTGGTAATAACTTGTTGACGAATATAATATGTCTATACCAACGATATAATGCTGCGTTTACCTTGTGTAGAATGTATGTGTGCAAAAACATATTAATTAGTTTTTACCAGTGTAATTTGAACAATTCGAAAAATCGAAATTTTGACGGGCACGTCAAATCAACGAATACAGGCAGCCAGTGCAAAGCTGTGGGTCTCCATGTTTGAGAAATTGAACAGTCTGCGATCAATTCGACGATTAGACGATACGCTCTCCCTACTTTCCCACATTCTGCTGTCTTGTTTTCGTTCTTCTTCTGTTGTTCGCTTCACTTTTTCCTTATAACTCCTTTATTTCATAGATCGATTGTGAAGTCCATTTCTGACGGTCTCTTTTTCAGTCCGCTGGACAAGTCAGTGACTTCATTGAAACACAAAAGTCCATGAACGTCTACTAAGTCCTTACGATCGTCCAGAAGACGACTGGAGATCCTCTCTTAGCTGCGTACGGATTTGCTATGTACAAAGAAATCGACAGCAGGGCCTTTAAAATGCGTTCTAGTTCAGCTCCGCACGATCAGCAGCGTTTGTTGCCTCTCGTGATACTCTCAACCCGAATTATACTTTAACTATTTTTTTGACATAGTTGGTTTTTGATTTTGACGGGTTGAATGGAAAACATATGGCGCCCTAACGGCCAAATTATCGTAAGCAACAAAATGAAAATTTCACAGAAGCTTTTTTTGGTTTTTTGTCTGAGCTAAAAGAATGCAAATGCCGATTACGATTAATTTTGTTCTCTCTGTTATTTTTAGCTCGAATGCTTTATTTAAAAAAGAAAAACATTGATGCAGAAGCACGCGCAATCGAACTGCATAATTAACTGATTTTTGCTTAAAATGTCGGTTACGATAATTTGGTGGTTAGGACGTGATGTGACATGTTTTGGGTGTGACCAATACGTTCACTAATTTCATGATTTCAATCGAATCTTTCTTAATCACAGACACCAAATTGTGAACAACTTTCCCCATATTGCCCTCAATTCCTCAGTTTTCCAAAAAACAAGCCATTGGTTTTTCTGAAAAGGATCCAATTCTCCCAAACAAAAAAAAAATCACTTAAACTCCACCACTGGGCGCATTTTTTCCCTCAAACTTTCAATTGGCAGCTCCATAGAACTGCAGACAAAAAAGAAAAAAACCTCCCAATACCATTATCCCACAAAGCTCTGTACAAAAGTTCTCCATAACAAGCGCCCCGCGACACAACCCCTAGACCTCTAAGTGACGGCACGCAAGCAAGCCCCCTCCACCATCACTCCACGCGACGATACATCCCCGCCCCCACACTCTCGGCACTCTTTTCGCGACGCGCTGCGGCAGATAGCGTTCTCATTTAACCCAAATGCAGCGCCCAGGACTCAAAGGCGAACGAACCTGCTAGGATGACATACACATACCCACACACAGAGGTGCATTATGCGAGTAATGTGTGTGCATTCGCTGTTCTCGTTAACGGTGTCGCATGTCGTGTGGCGCGTGTTCGCCCTTTTGGAGTGACATTAGCGCGGTCGGAGATTTGATGTGCTGTTGCAACAGGGACGCCCACCTCCAGAACAGTGTCCTTCAATTGATCGTGTTGCAAACAAATTCGATTTTTTTTGTTTTTTTTTCTGTTTTCGTTTGGGTGTGGGTGTGGATGTGTGTCTAATAAGGACTCATGAATAAATGCGACAGACAATTGAGTTGCATTGACTTTGATGTGTTTCAACGGAAATATCAGACAAAGTGCTTTCGGAGAATAGGGCACTTAAAGGAAGGACAAGTTTCGAAGGGAACCAAATAGTGCGGGATGAATAAATTTCTATTAGTTGATTTTTTTTTGAACACGAGTGATTTGAGAGACAGGACTTTGCAATGAAGCCGGACAGGCAGAGAAATGATTACCTAGAGCTGTCTTGCAATCACTTTATTTCACTTTCTTCCTCACTCTCTACTCATGTCATTTACCTCCTTCAGCTTGTCGACCCACCTAAAACCGCATTTAAAAATTCACAACATCCCCTCAAAAACTCCAAACACCGTGCGCTTCAAACTCTCGTCCAACACGCGTTTCACATTTCGCTTATCGTGCCCACTTCGATCAGCGCAAATAATAATTATAATTATTTAATTTTATTTTAATTATTACGACGACAAATAAAGTCTCCCCACTTGGGCAGCTGATACGCGAGTACCGTGTACCGAGTGCCGTACACCGGCGTAGTTGAACATTTGGCGCCGCGTTGTACCGCGCAGATCGCGTATTAAGATAACCAATTTATTATTTTTATTTTGAAATTCTACGTAAAATATTTCCAAGCCACACGTACATAGGTCTTTGCTTTTTTTTTTTCCTTGTTTTTATTATTTTTGTTTTATGAAAATAGATGCCCTCGCGATAGTTGGTGTATATTTTTCTTTTTTTGTGTTTTAGTCCTTATCGGTGTGTCAGCAGTCAAGAGATTTGATATTCGATGAAACTATCTGTATTACAAAATTTAAATTAGTCTCGTAATTGTTGTCATTCTCTAGAGAGATGGGAGATTAAATAAATTAGAATTGAATTTGAGGAATGAGGCAATTAAAATTCGTTTTTTTTTTGTTTCAGATTACATAAAATCAGGCAGAGAGGGGTTGTGCGTGAATGTTATTTATTTTTTTTTTTTTGATATTTGTTTGAGAATGAACTTGTCACTCCATTGTTCAGTGAAAGGAAATTGAGACCCCATACTAGTAATGCGACTAAAGCTTTCTGGAATTGTGCAGTACCAGAATTTCTTATGATCCTTTGATAGTAATGAATCTCTACAAACTCTTCTGCACCGATAACCCACCCTTGGTTGAATTTAAGCTTTCTATTTATTCTATATTGGACTATTTTTTCAAAACCTATACATTTCTTTTAATTTTAAGACAGCTCCTTACACACAAAACAGCTTTATTTTAGCTATGACTTTTACTTAGACTGTGACTACAATTGGTAGTAAACAAAATACAAGAGAGTAAAAACGCAGAGCCCTAAACAACCATTGCATGAAAGCGGTTTATAATTTCTTCTGCCATTCACAAAATTATTCGACACCACTAAGAGCCTTACGCACATATGTAGGTAGAATGAAAATTGTCCGCCACCAAAAAAAAAAACTAATAAAAGCGCGTTCTGAAATGAGTGTAAGGTTTAGAATTTTGTGTGTGATCCATTGAAGTTGGCTTGCAGATACTTAGTCTTGGTAACAGATTCTTGAATGCATAATCAATTAATTAGATTTGGGTGTTCGCTTCTATTCATTTATTTACCTACTCAAAAAATCCTTTTTAGATATTAAACTTATTCTATTCATTTATTTACCTTTTTAAAAATATTGATCTAATTTTAATTCTTTCTCTTCATTTTCAGGTAAGTCATTGCAAACCGGCGATTTATTGTGATCAGGAACTGCGATTGTCTGATTCTAATAGCCAGGCAAATGTAATAAAAGTGTTTGTCATGTGGGCGTACTAAGGTAAATGCTATCATCTGAGGCTTTAATCAAAAATACCTCGGAATGTTCCAGATACGTCAAATTGAAATCGACAAGTCAGCTAAGGTCACTTTGATTACTTAAAAATCTATTGAGTTAAGAAAAACTGTCAAAAATCTTTTCACATTTAATCCTGTATCAAATTCTTAAAAGTGAATCGAAAAATTGTAAAGAAGATTTACATGTGACTAAAGAAACTGAAATAGTTCGAAATTGACCTGTAAAGTTTTATTTTAAATCGGTCTCTATTTATTCGTTGATAAATATAGATTTTGTGCAAATAAAGGATTAGAATAGAATAGTGTTGCGTCAGAAAGAATCATTTGGAAATTAAACTTCAAATCTCTAAATTTTAAAAAGTAGTCCGAAAATCAAGAAAAAAACAAAATCTTTCAATGAGATCTAAGAACTGCGTTTTCGAAAGCTTTGCAAGTTAGCGATTTAACTTTCTTGATCAATTACTCTAAAACTACCAATGCCAAAGATCTCGAAATAATTTGCCATGGAAGATTACATCAAGACACACATTTCAGTTTTTTTCCTGATATTTCATCACATTGGTTACTTTTTTTCGACTTTGAAACTTAATATCTCTAACACAAGAATGTTAACCAAGAAGTTGAAAATTAAATCTCTTCTGTTAACAAGAACAAAGAACAAAAATTTTCAACGTACAATTTCATTTTAAATCGTGTTAATCTTGTATTTCTTTCTATGAGATCGAGGAACTGAGTTTTCAGATCTTAAAACCGCTGAGTCGAGGGCCTTGAAGCTTGGCTCATGAGAATATTGTTAGCATATTATTTATTAATAAACAATAATAATAATTGTAATAAAAACTGCAAATGCTTTGGTTTTATAGCAAATAACTAGAAAACAATGCCAAAGTGCAAATTTTTCGTTCAAAGTGACAATTTTTTGCTCATATGAAACGTTCAAGATTAAAGTAATGTTCAATGATTGCTAAATTCATCAAAATAATTCATGCAATTCTTTTAATGTTCTTAACACGATTTCCAAACAGTTTCGGTATTGATAGTTTTGACTACAAAAAAATATAACCAACCTTTTTTAATATTATTTTATTTTATTTATTCAGAGCCCTCCTCAAAGAAAAGCTGCTAGATAAAGTTACGAAGCTAATCAAATGACAAAAAAGCGACTAATCTTAATTTGAAAGAATTTATTTTCCGCCGACTAATTGACTGAAAGGAATATACAGTAAACTCCCCATAATTCTAAACTCTATAATTCGAAAACCCCTTTTAATCGAAGCAATCTCACAGTCACTCAAAAAAAAACTTCTGTAAATCGAAGAAAACCTGTGTAATTTGGGCCCCTTGTTAATTCGAATTTATTTTTGTGAAAAGCAACATGAAAACCTCTAAAATTCGAAATAAATAAGGTAAACTGTATAACTCGAAGTCAAGTTTAGTTTTTTTTTTCTTAAACAACCATTAGTTGAAATGTGTACATGACGAAAGTGACCAATATTTTTTTTTTTTAAAACCGGCGTAATTCGAAAGCCTCAGTTATTCGAAGTTTTTTCCTAGTCCCATGAAACTCGAATCATCGAGATTTTACTGTATTTTGATCTATTTGAATAATATCACCAAGGCCAAACTTTACTAATTGTTCAACTGTCATAAAAATATAACCAGCCTTAAGATTATGCCTAAATTGTTTATTTTTTACCATAAAATTCGTTACAGACTATTTTCATTTAGACTGAACAGTTTTCAGTAAAACTTAGTTATAGAGTTCCTCGAAAAGTTCCAAAAAAAGTGATTACATTGTGTCGATTCCAGGAAAAGTCCCCACTTGTTAAAGAATTCGTGTTACTCCGTCAGAACATATGTTCCAAACTAAGCCATACGATCCCGGTCTATTTATATGCCACAAACTCCAAACGGCAAGCTCCCACCCACCCCCATTTACTTTGTATTTTATTTTTTGTCCGCCGTGTGTTTGCGTTTGAATACAATTGGACTTGTTATCCAGATCACGTACATTCCTCAAGCCGAAAAACAAATTTTCAAATCCCAATTGTCTCATTGTGTGTTCCAAGCCTGTCTCTAAGCGAGCTTCTTCAATCTGTCACATCAGCCAGTGTCCTGTTGTTGTCTCCCAGTTTTGAAAAAAGTATCGATTCTATCGGAAGCACCATGAAAATTCCAATTAGATTTACAAAGTAATCTTATTACGTGTGCGACTATCGTCTGCGCTTCATCAAAGTACAGAGACATCCAGCAACACACGCACCCGCATCCGAATACGACTTGACTCCCCAAAGGCTTACAAGCAACTAATACCACATGAATAATCGCACTGTAGAACACCGCAGTTGAAGCAAGTGTTTTGCCGCTGTCGCTGTCGGCATCGCAGCGAGTGGAGCCATAACAGAGGCATATTCGGTAAAGGGAGGGAAAAAAACATAATCACAGATGTTTTTTTTTGTTTTTCTTTTTAGCTTTTCAATCTGACAACAGAGAGGAAAATCTCTCCGCCGCCATCGCAATCGCACAATCGCATCCGCAGATTGCGTCGTCAGCGGGCAAGAGCGGGACCGGCAAAAGTTCAATATCGAATATGTGAATTATACTGAAAACGATAAACCGACCCGGGGTTGTAGCTCGTACTGCACTGACTCGTTAGTTGTCTGCAGTTGTCTGCAAAGTGCGGCAATATTCCATGCCATGCAAAAACAGTGTTTCGGTTTGGGTATGTTGCATGAACCTGTTAGATACACAGATAGGCCAGCTATAGATACACACGCGGGCGAACTATGGCAATGGCGAACTATGCGCACTTGCGATGAAACATCATATCGGAGTGAAGGAAAAACTGCCAACAGAAAAAAAAATTAAAATATACGAGAATTTGCTGTGTGCAGAGGCGAATGAAATGAACGTCATGCACAGAGAGTGGATGTTGCCAGATACGACCAGAAGTTGTGGTGGTCTATTTTCATTCATTGTCTTGAGGCACACGGTTTGAAATCTCTTGTTTGTTATATTGTGTGAGTTTGATTAGGTGAAGCTATCATGTACTTCATCACTACTGCATTTTATCAGAGAGAAACCACCTGTCAATCTGATGTTCTGTGCAAAAGTTCGGATCGAAATAGACGCTGCAGTCTTTTTTGAATGGTTCGAAATGTCGAAAATAACATTTGTGTTTTACTGGAATAAAAATTAATCAGAGTTTAGGTCTTACTCATATTTTTAGTTGTGCTTGCCGCAATTTAACGTGTTCTATTGATCTCGAAATCGCAAGCAAATACTTCTTATCTAGACGTAATAGCACCTTGAAACATCATCGATTAAACCCTCTCTTACGATGGTGGGAACTGGACTCAGATTTTGTAAATTGTGTCGGTAAAATTGAAGAATTGAGTTAACGCCGTTATTTTTTTCGGTTCCTTTTTTTTAAAATTTTGCATACCTGTATTAAATGTATACACAGTTAAAATCAATTCTGAAATGTTTGTGCTTAAAATACAAGCTATTCTGGCAGACGATTCCAAACCATGGCCAAAGTTGTATTTTTTAAAGTTGTAATCAACGGCCTGTTACTCCACCCAATGTAATGTAATTGCTAATCTCAATTGAGTTGAAAACTTAATTACATATTCTATTCCTTCTATTCTACAAGCTATTCGAAAATAAAATTGACAGAAAAAAATGAATATGCAATTCAAAAGATTTTGGTGTTATGAATCCTACTTTTTTTTTCATTTCGATTTACTCTATAAGATAAGAAGATAAGATAACAATCTTTTATAGTAAAAAAATAGACGTTATAAAATACAATGCAACTACTAGAACATTTTTTTAATTTTTTATTTTTATTTCCCATATTTATTTAATTCCTGTCTATATGACAATAAGTAAGACTAGAACATAACACTTACATTTAAGTTAAAAGGAGAAAGAAAATGATGGAAAATGGGAGGGACTAGAGTATTTAAATATGTACTGAAAGTTAATTTCTTAAAAAGCTTTCATCCAGTAGTCAATTGCTTCACTTCTTTGCGAAGAGAGTTTCATTATTACATATTTTATTTTATTATTATATTACTACTAAAATATTCATTTAAATTAAAGCACAGTTACAAACAAATTGATATCTTGTTGAAGCAAAAACCACGAAAAAAAGAGATCCAGCTTATATTAAAGACAAGCCGTTTATGATACGATGAACAATAAAAATAAGTTTTCTGTAATGGCGCACGATAAACGCACTCAATCCTTTTTTTTACCGAAATTTCTAATTCACAGTCACGAATATTTATTTCAATTTCTGTGCATGACGCATGCTAGATCACAAAAAAATGCTGTAATTTTCTGCTTGGTATTTGGTGAATGTCTTATTGCTCATGAACCAATTTCACTTGTGCTGTCGTAAGACCTCTTTATAAACTTCAATATTTGATTTGTGAATAAGTAGTTTGCGTTAAACTTTTTGAAATGTTTTCATTTTGTCGTGTTTGACAATTAGATTTTAAGTCTTTCGTTGCTATTTGCTTTTCCCAAACGGTTGCGTTCATTTAAGCGCTCTGATCCCAGCTACGAGCATCTGTAGAAAAGAAATAGTTTCTATGCAATTTAGCTTAATTTTTGAAGAAAATCCACTTTAAGACACTTTTCACTTGAATGTGATGGCAAGTCTTTTCCCAAATCTGGCATACATAAGTAAGGAGTCTCCTGATGTTTCCTTTCTAAGCGAATAACAAATTTATTTGTCAAATCTGTCAAGCCAAACTCGCCTAAGCTTACTTAGGTCAAATCGAGTTATTCGTATCGAAAGACTCTCTTAGTTTTGTGTTTGTTCCTTTTCGCTATTATTTATTTATCCATGGAAAAAATTGAAATCAAAATGAATGAAAATTAAAAAAATGAAATGAAAAAAAAAACTCCTTTAGACTATAAAAGGTACATTGTTATTATTCTGTGCACGTTTCAAAGATTATGAAATTACTTTAATCATCGTAGAGAAAAACAAAATAACCTTGATATTGGTTTGTGTAATTTATTTTTATTCGTATGGAATTAAAAACTTAACACAACTTAGGCTTTTTCTTAGTAAAAAAAAAAAAAACAAAGTAAGTTAAAAGCTTCCTATTTCTAAAATTACAATAAACTAGCTAACAAATCTCATCCGATCAAGTGAGGAGTGGAAGAAATAGACAATACCCTCACATTTACGAAAAATTTAAAGGGATGTACACTGAACTCTCGATAATTCGAATTACATAGGACTAGGGAAAAACTTCGAATTACAGAGGGGAGAATCTGTGGGACTGTAGGCCTGTGGACTGTGAAAAACATATTTACAAAGGCTTTCGAATTATGGAGGTTTGAATTATTGAGAGTATTAGGGACTATCCTAATTTCCCAGACCAATCTAAAACTTCAAACACGTCTCCTGAATAGTTACGAAAATCGGCTAAGGCTATTTTGCCTTGTGATTAGTTTTTGGTTTACGCTTAGTAGCATATTAAATTAGCACGTTCGTAAGAGCAAATTTGAATTCGACTAGTATTTGAGAATCACTTAAGAGCTCTAGCTATTAGGCTTAAAGATAAAGGCAAGGGTGAATTTGATGCAATACAGCATAGTTTTCAGCGATCTAATTAATCCTAGCTTCGAGTTTTCATTAATTTCTCCAGCTTTTAAAATTTTTCTGTAGCTTATCTACTTCAATTAGTTCTTCTGGGGTAAATTCACGTAAAAAGTCCGCTTCATGACCTAAAAATGATGACACTGAAGACGTTTCTTTTTTTTTTTTTCATTGCGGTACCAGGCCTGTCAATGTATCTTCCTCAAGTCCTACTAAAAAAAACATTCACCAAAATTGCTCCTGTCTGACAACACTGCATGACATGCACACTCCACCACCGGCGGTAGTTCGATTCAGTTCCCATATGCATTGTATAGAAACACCGAAAAAGTTTCGCAACACAATTCTCGAAGCGGAAACTCCCGCAATCATGCTACAGATACACCACCGAGACCGCATACAGATACTTCATGGGAACACTAGACATTGATTCAGTGCGCGGAGGGTCATGTGCGATTTTATTTTTTCTCAATTTTCATTTTCCTTTTTCTGTTTTTTTGTTCATTTAAAACGAACGATTTTCCACAAACAACCAAAGCACCGTCAGCAGCAGCAGCAGCAACATCCCGCCCGCCCAGCGCAGAGCAGAGCAGAGAGTGTGGCAAAGCAATCGGCTTGTAGCGGCAAGTAGCAGGCGACATACACTGGCTGGCTGGCTGGCATAGTCGGCAGAAGAAGGCAGAAGGCAGGCAGACACAAGCCAACTTAAGTTCGGGTGGATTTCAGCTTTTCCGAATCGGTGTCTGGGGCCAGTATTCAACTGACAGCGATACACACGACAACGATGAGAGAGTGCGAATCGCAACTTTCCTCAGCGTTTTGTGTATAGTAGAGTGGTTTATTCTGTGAAAACATTTCAGTCAGTCAAGTCAGTCAGAGTCAGAATCAGAGTCAGAGTCCATCCTGTGTGAGGAATTTTGTTTTGTTTTTTTCATTTTCGGCGAGATAAAAAAGTATCTTTTCTGTTCTCGGTTCGGATTCGGATTCGGGGTGCGTTGCGTGTGTGCGACGGCAGTACTTCTGTTTGGCTACTTCGGCTGGTAGTAACTGCTAGTGAATTATTTTGTAGATTTTCGGTACGGTACAGTACTTTGTGTCGTTGGATATTTTTTTTCGAATTTGTGGAAAGCATCTGAGAGAGGGAGGGCGCGAGTGCATGAGAGAGACCAAGATCGAGAGAAAATCGTAAAGAGTAGTGGTGAATTTTTCTTCTTTTTTTTGTGTGTAGTTAAAAAGAAAATTGGGAACATATTTTTTTTTTAAATCATCGTGTTTTATGCAATCGACGTCTTCTCTTCCTCGTCGTTGTCGTCATCGGCATGGATCGCGCATTGTGCGAGTGAATGACGGCGACACGACTAAAAACGCTGCCCATTTATGGATGTTTTTAAGCGGGAGTTAGTTGTATTGTTGATGTTTTCTTTTGCCCACCACTTTTGGGTGGTGGAAAATGACGGTGTTTTGTTTTTTTTTTTTGACAGAAAGTCTTCTTATTTGACAATTTTAGTTTAAGCGGAAATCGCAGTGTATTTTCTTTTCTATTAAATTAATTTTTATGAGCTTTTCATCTTTTTTGAAATAAGAGCAATGCTTTCACTTGAAATTAAAATATGCATAATGTATCCGTAGTGAAAAGCGGGGTCATGTTTTATATTCTCTTTTTTTTATTTTTATGTGTCAAGGGTTTTCGGTGGATTAATTTTGTTTGTGCATCAATTTGAAGTGACTTTTATGTTCTGGTGGGCTTGGGCTTTATTTTTTTATGTAATTTTCTATTTGGATTTAAATTGTGTGGATGAGATGTGAGTGTGCAAAGTTTTTCAGTTGAATTTCGAATTCAATTTATCACAGGGTGGTTAAAAAAAAATGTTTTTCTCTTTTCTTTTTTTATTGGGTTGTGAATTGTTTTTTGTCTATTGGGCGGTTTAATAATTTCAAATGATATAATTCAAAATATGTGTGCATGAATATTTTATGAGAGATAAAAAATTATTAAATGTTTGATATTTTGATGAATATTTTTATGAAGCTTTTTGATGATGAATACCATTTTTAAGAAGTCTATCAAAAGACTTTGTAGTTTGAAGAACGACCCTTAGTCGTACGTCTTATAATTTTTTTAGTATTTTTGTTGTGAGCTAACTGAAACAATGGGTTTCACATTACTGTAACTTTTTTCTTTCAATATGTACTTTCCATTCTAATTGAAACAATTTTAAAACACATTTAAAAGCACAAAAAAATTGTTTTCTAAAGCACAGTTTCAATATTTATTAATCCAGAAGAAAAACGAAATAAAATAATTTTAATCATTAAAAACTTGAAAAAAACATTTTTATGGGCATTCTCAAGTTTTGATAAAATATTTTGTTATTTTGAACTGGCAAATATGTTGACTTGATCTTTCTCTAGCTTTTGCCCTTCACTTCAGCAAACTGGAAATCTTTTCTACGTTCTATTCATTTTGTTCGGCCTACTCAAGAAACGTATTTGTACATTAATAGCTTGCAAGCTAGATATTTTGGGAACAGCTGGAGTGACTACCATTCCCGGAAGTGTCATCAATTTGTTCATGCTCATCAATGACTTCTACGATGACCCAGTCTCTAACTTGTTGTGCATATTGACATGCAATATCTATAATTTTAGGTAGATCACTAGATTCTTGTAACTCTCGTTAAAGTTGAGTTCGGGGAGTGTGTTTCGTATTTGAATTAGTAGAATCAAATCATCATTTTCGCTATTATTTTCGGAAGTTCACATTATACAGATGAGAATGTAAAGATAAATTCACATTGTCGGTAATTATTGAAAATCGTCAAGTACAAGTACTTTTCAAGAAATTTGTTTTGTATACCTTGACGGGTACTTGAATATTTTAAATACAGTGCAGCGCACGTAATTAGAAACGCCTAAAATTATCTTTCTGTTTTTACCATAACTCATGTACTTTCCACCTGCGAACGATGATTTTTGGTTTTATTGTAGCTACAGATTACACCTACTATTAGAAAAATCATGAATCTTGCAGTAACTACCACAACTTTGGCTTTTTGTCCATCAAAAGCGCAAGAAGGCGTAAAATAGCCCGTGCACCTAATTAGTTTATAACGTTTAAAAGAAAACGTATTATTATTGATAATCAAACGATAGCGTTAGCAACCAATTTACAAATGTAGTTAAAAAAGTATTTTAGTACCCCTTGATGTACTTAGAAAAAGGGTTTGAAATGTACTTGTACTTGACGATTTTTAGGTACCCAGTACATTGGACTTGTACTTAAAAAAAAAAACTAAGAACAAGTACAGGGTACTTGCAGGTAATGGGACTTGAAAATTTACAGGTCTGTCGGTAATTTACTAGTGTACTAAATCTGAACAATATTCTTTACAAATTATTAATAACATACGAGCTAGACCTAAGTTTTCTTGTCAGGAAGAAGTAACAAGCCAGCAAAATAGTTCAGAAGCCAATAAAAAGCTTTGGCAGTGCATCTTTGGTACCAAAAAATACTGGGGTTCGAAAAGAAGGCTCAAAGAGAAAAAAACCTGCAATTCGGGTCTAATTTACATTTTTTAAGATCCTTTGAAAAAAATGTGTGGTTCTAATTGATGATATATGACAAGCAGCATCCAATTTAAATAAACAACTAAAAAAGTTTCGTTTTATCGTACAAAATACGATACGAATTTATTACTATTCTTACAATGGTTTTGGGCAAGTAGTTTCTTAAAGTTCTTTGACCTTAAAGTTTTTTGAAAATGATCACGCAAAAAAATCTGTTGACAAAAATTTGTGAAGATTCTGTTTTGAAAACTTGACACATTTTTTTTGTAGTCAGCTTGTCTCGAAAACGACTACCACAACAAATATTGACGAATTCACTAAGTTGATGAGCGTCAAGTATTTTTCAACAATCTTTCTGCCAATATCCCGATTCCTAGAGTTTATATTGTTGGTGTTGTTATATTCTTAGCCTATGTAACGAGGCTATGGACTTTTTTTTTAAATTCTTAAATATAAATCATATCTGAACATTAGGAAGGTTAAGTGTTAAAAGTGTATCCTATTGAAGCTTATTCTGTTGTTAAATTTTTTGTTTCAACTTTAATTAGTGGTGCAGATGTGTATTGTTAAAAAAATAGTGACCTAAATACTGAAAGTGGTATTTCAATAAATTTTATGATCTGCATTGACAATTAGAAGCAAAATTTGTTACCATTTTTACCTTTTTAGCTTTGAAAACAAGTTTAACTAAAGATAATTGTAAATATTAAATTTCGTGGCTTTCTGCATGAGGTTTTTAAATGGTAGATTTTTCATTAAACATAAATATAAATTCTCCTAGTTTTTGATCATAAGCTTATAAAACTTTTTGGTTGTAGAAAATAATGTTATTCTCTAAAATTAATAACGTTAACCTAAGTAATATGCTGTTAACGATTTTGACCTAGAAGAAAAGTGCGCGGTACTCGTTTTCCTTTCAAAATTGAAAGCGTCGTTAATCTAAAATATTTGAACATTCATTTTTCTGTTTCAGAAGTTCCTTAGCCATGGATTTTAGGTCACCTATTTGTCTAGTTTATTTTGGTGATGGCTTTAAAACTGAAGAACTTACTTAAAAAAGTTGACAATTCGTCTATATATTTGAATATTATTTACTGATAAGCTTATGTTAGGCAAGTGTTTTGTGATTGGATTGGACTGAAAATCCTTCCGCTGGGCCTTTTTGATCACAAACTGACTCAGATTTTGTCAACACTGATAAGTGGTACTTCTTCAAATGAAGTCTTTGCAGTTATTTATTCTTTGAGGTATGTGTGGTTGTTGTTATTTTCAATCTTGTAACTCAGGAGTTTCTTATACTACTGAATTAAAGCACAGGTATAATTCAATAGTGTTTTTTTTTTCAAACTGTAATCTTACTGATGAAGACTATTCGGAAGCTTGGACAATGGAGATAGCGAAAACAAAACCCTTTAAACAGCTTCTAAATTATCTGTGTGAACATTCAAGCTGTCACAGATTTTATACACAGCTCTCTTCACTTTTGTGGGTCTATCTGTTTGCTGTAATCCTGATCTAATACCTTTGGCATCTTTCTGATTAGACTGACATTTGATGCAGTCCGCCCCTGTCCGCCCACACTCTCAATCATTCCAAAAAAATAAAATCAGAAATCGATTCAATGAGATATAAAATTCAACACCCACCGGGACCACGCCCCACCCTCCCGCCCATTCAATCCACACCATTAACACACAGCTCTACACAATAAACCATCATTTTGTAAATCTAATTAAAAATAATTGCTGACAACAACAACGAGCTCAATAAAAAAAAAAAGGAAATTCAAAAATGTTCACTTCAAAAATCTGGATAAACTGTTACTGGTTGGTCTTCCCTCTCCCGCGGGGGTGGGTGGCGATGTTTGTGTAGGGGGTAAAGTAAAGGCGAAAAGCTTTCGCAAATACGAAGTACGATCTGAACTTTGTCGGAGGGTTGTTTGCGATATTCTTTTTCCATTTTCATTTTCCGTTCATTTCTTTTTTTTTTTTTTTTGTTGCTGTGCTCGTATTAAGATTTATAGATCTCTGAATAGGTAATTCAACGGTGCTTGGCAGGGGTGGTTGGTAAGACTGTTGGGTGGTTAGGGTGGGCGTGTACGGGGGTGTAGTGAAAAATTATCTATCATGTTCATTGGTCTTGGAAAGTTTTTAATATGCCCGGAATGGGGTGTTAAAATTTATGAAATTGTTTTCTTTTTGCTTGTACTGAAATATGAAGTTTGCGTGTGCGTTTTTTCGAGGTGTTTTGTGGTTTTCATTAAATGAAAGTTATTTATTTTGTTGTGAATTTTTCTTGAAGAAAAGGCAAAAATTAATGTTTTGTAACTTTCTTGTGGGCAAAGTATTTTTATGCGGGTTTTTTTCTACGAAGGTCTCAGAAAGTTGAAGTGTCTGATTAACTGTTATGAATGGTTCTTTTAGGTGTTAGATGTTTCAAGGTTTGTGAAAGGCTTAATTTGAGGAAGACTCAATAATAAACAGCTTTAAAGCTATGTATTTGACGTGAGACGTGACTTACACTAATGTCTGTCAATGGGAGCGTAGATCTTAAATGATTTTTCTAAATTTGGTGCATTCCTTTCCAAACATAACGTCATTTTAAATTCAATACTTGTGCAAAAAATCCCTTTTAACTATTTTAAACTTCATAAGCGTTACTTGAGTGGGTTTTGGGTATTATTTGAAAACAAAATTTCAATTTAGTTGCTTGAAGTCAAGTTTTCCGTTACTTTCGTAGTACAAATTTTGGACTCAAAATACGTGTACCAAATTATTTAATTTTAACTGAAATTTATGTTATAACTTAAGAACATTTTTGATTTTGAAAAAAAAAACTGCTAAAAATTTGGACAAAATATTTAATTTTTGACAGACAAATTGGGTCTGAGATTTTTATTTTAAGAACTTTTTAAAAAACGTCTTCTGCAAATATGTCCTTAATTTTGGTGCAAAAGCAAGATCTGCCGAATATTTGTACGAAATGTTGAGCTGTCAGATATTTGTTTTACCGAACAAGTTTTCGCAAATATCTTGTGGTTTGGTTACTTAAAAAATAAGTACGAAATTGTTGCCTACGAGCTTGCTTCAATCTTAATCCTAAGACTTTTTTGACTTAAACTCGAAGTTTGTCGAAAATTTATACAGTATTAAACTTTGTTTTGGTCTTTTAACACGTTGACTGCCGTGTCACCCACATTAGGGTGACAGCTAGAGTTCTCATCTCCCGGGTGGCCTGACGGGGATTTTGTCGTAAACGCACGTGACAGTCAACGTGTTAAAATAGATGTATATTTTAAATGTAGACTAGTGGTCCGATTTTTCTTATTCAAAAGCAAATATTAGACGCACTTAAAGTTTTAGTTTAGTTTTTAGGCTTTTTTTCAAGATTGATTAGATCGTTTGGGAAATTGGCTTTTCCATCCTTACTCGCTTTGTCTTCTAACCTGTTTTCAGTTTCTAGAGAATTTGTCCATCATTCATTCAGCTTCATTGAGTCCTCCCCCACACCCCGGCTCTGGCGGCTCATTATTAACCCATCAGCCGTCAAGGAAGTCAGGTCACTCAAAAGATCATATGCCTCAAAACACCGCCTCGTTCTTCACTAACTCACAGTGCAGATACATTTCTCAACCCGCACTCAGTTTTTTTCCGTTTTTTCGCAATACAAGGCACTTCCCCTTCGTGCCAACATCAACTTATGCTTGACACTTGGATGAAGCACTTAATCTAGACATTCATTCCAATTCCAATAAATTATAGTCACCAAGTTAATTTGTGATGATTCGAAAGTATGAATTATCTTCACGTTTTTATGTGTGTCTCCGTCTGTATCTGTGTTACTACACAGCTCAGCTTTATTGGTTGCGCGTAGTTATTGTTGGCTGCTCTTATTTTGTTGTTTAGTATTCATTTTCGTTTCGTTTTCTTTCTTTAATCAACATAAAAATTAAATTACAAATTCGCACGTTAACCTTCTTCTTCGTCGTTGTTGCTGCCTTTTTTTTTGGAGTGTGGAGTACTGCTGCTGATGGTGGTGGTGGTGATGGTGGACGGACAGACAGACGTCGTTTATCTGTTGCTGCTTTGTATTTGAGTTGTTTTTTTGTTGTTGGCTTTTCTTTCTTCTTTGTAATTTATTTCGCTTTTAAGTATTTATTTTCTGCGGTCTTTCTCGGTACATAGTAGGGAATGAGATTTTTCTTCTTTCCGTTGTTCCAGCTTTTGCAGCAACCACACGAAGCAACATTTTCAGTCGACTAGATACATTTTCTTGTTGTTGTTGTTCTATGGGTCTTGAGTATTTTGTACCGTGGTGGTGGTTTGTTATCCATAAAAAGACAAGGCACTGAAGCAAATGTGAATGAGTGAGTTTTTATGCCTTTTGGTGATTGACTTCAATTTAATTACACTTCTCGCCCATTATCCGTAAGAGAATTGTAACGAACTGAGAGATACACACGAAGTGAGTTGGTCGTCTCTCGTGGACAAATCGACGACGGACAAACGGACAGATGGAAATTATGTTCGACACATTTTGTATTTAACTTGTTCTGGTTTTTCGTTTCGTTTTGTTGATGGGTTTCATTTTGTTGCTTATTGTAAATGCGTTACAGAGCAACACAGACGACTGTATAACTCGGCTTAGCTTGTGTACAATATCGATTCCGAGTGTGAAATGAATTTGCATGTGATTTAGGTATACGTATCCGAAATCATAAAAGGAAAACAAAATAGCAAAAAAAAAAGAAAAAAAACGTATCCCGAGAGTGCTCTATTTTATGGCTGAACTTGTGGAGGGGAAAAAAGTTAATATAATTGCATTGAAGCGACAAAGGAGCACGCAATAAACTGAACCTATTTATGGTTCCACTTTTCTTTTATTTTTATATTTTTTTTGTTTACGTTTTTTATTGCAGTGCAAGTTTAATTTAAGTTTCGTTGTTAGGTTTTGAACCAAATGGGTGTTTTGAGATTGTTGCCTTCGAAGCAATCAGCTTTTTTAGTGGGGTTTCCTTTTTGAGGATGGAACTTTAAATTGATGTAAATGTGGAGGTTTATGTAATTGGAGTGTTTTAAATTACGTTTATTACATTTTGAGTGTGTTTGAATGATTTTCAATCTATCAGCGTGTTTGATTCCCTCTTTGGTTTGATTTTGGATGCCTCTAGAGAGAAAAAATTTTTTTCTAGGGCCGGCTAATACAGCGTACAGAAACAAATACTAAAAACAAAACATTTCAACACAAAATATTTTAATAGAAAAAGTACAATTTTCTGTGCAACTTTTTAACGATTTACCTACTTTATAAAGCGCAACGATTCAGTTATAGGGCCACCACTGTTTGCAAGTGTACAGTGTAACAAAACAGTATTCATTCAGGAAAATCAGATGACAGTCGAGGGTAGTTAAATTTGTCATTTATAATTAGGACAACGGATTTTGTATATGGCAACAAACCGTGGAACTGGCTTTACTGACACAGATTGACAAAAATAAATTATTTAAATTTATTGAATAATCATTAAATTCAACGTATAAAATTTAAATGAGCTACTGATTTTCTACAATTGTCTTGCCTCTTGCCAGCATTCTACTCACATTTCATAAATCTGTGCTTTGAACACTTACACGATGCATTATAACCTTTACCATCTAAACAATTTTATGTTAAATTCTGTGTTTCCCTATAAATTTTTGGTCACAATTTTTCGTAGATAAATCGCAGTTGCACCTAAATTCATTGGAAATCCAAGCTAAAATATCTAAAAAAAAAAAAAAAAATAGGAGAGGACAAAAAGATAAAGAAAACGATAACTTCATTAGCATTGTACGCAATCAAAAAACTAAATACCAAGAAAGTAATCACGTCATGCTTGGCCAATTTGAAGTTATTAAAACTTTGAACTATTAAAACTTGCACATGACCCTTAGGTTTTGATTATTTGATTTTTTTTTCTCTGATAGCAATAGTCGGTGTTTGCATACAATGAATTGGATTTATTTTCTGGAAAAAGGGCTCAGGAGTCAGAAAGAAAACTGAAAATGTAACGAATGTAAGCAGCAAGTAGTGTGGGATTCAAAGTCAACAATCAGACAATCTAAAACTACATAACTGTTCCATTTCATTTCATTTATTTTTTCATGGTAACTCTGTACAATTATGTTACATCAATGTCAACTTATGGTTTATCCAAATATTTTTTCTGTAAAATGCTGTTAAAAAGAACAAAACTTAATTCGTTTTTTTAGGAAATCTTTTTTCTCTTTAGAGACGAAGATGTTTTTGTAAAGTTAACAAGTTTCCTGTAGTTGTCCTTGACAGGATTTTTGGACTGAGACTAGGATTAAACGATTAGATTGAAAATGTTAGGGTCTAAAAAGCTTAAGCGCCAATTTATATTTTTAAACTGACTTTAAGATGTATTGTTAAATTTGCATCTGACTAAAGGCACTGCATTAATACTAGTTACTAATTAATTCAAAAATTTGTAAATGTCGTGGGCACAGGCCAGTTAATGGATTAAAGTGGCATATTGTGGTCGCAAAGTTAGAGTGTTAAAGTCGATTATTAGTCAAAAGGCCTTTGCTGCTCTGGCTATATTTTTCTAGCTGAAAATATTTAAATTTTTAACTAACTTTAAATTAACAAATAAATTCGGTTATAAATAAAAAAAAAGCAGCAGATGGAGTTTTGTTATTTGAAATATAATCTCAAAGCCAATTTTATCTCACGACTTTTACATTAGAACAGAGATTTGCTTCGTCGTCGCTAACTGACACTAGAAAAACATGACGCAAATCTAACTAACGATGATAATTCCATAATTCCAATGGATTGCAATTTTTTGAAAGAAGCGAACTGAAATAAAATCGCACAGCTTCGTAATTAATAAACGACGCAACTTCAAAACTATACAAATCGGAACAATGCAAAGCGAGGTTTTGGTGTGCTTTGTTTCCATAATTTTGCTTCAAATTGAAGAAATTATACTTCTTTTGTTTTTGCTTGTGCGCTAAAACGAAGTACTTTATTTTCAATAACAGAACAAGGAGCTTCACAACACGAAATCAAATGCGTTGCTTTGGCAAAAAAAACGAGTTCTACGCTCTCATGTATTCTGAAACTCCGGTTTGTATGATGGATTTTTTATTTTTTTTTTTGAAAAATACGCAATATAGAGGTGCAAATATACCCTTCTGCACGATCCTTCATTGATCTACATAAGCAAACTTTCTTTTTAATAGCTCTATATTGAGCTACAATAGCAGACTCTATAAAAAAAACATTTGATGTCTATTTTTGAGCTTCTATAAATCGAATTCAAATTTAAATTTTGAACCCCAATGAATGTGTTCCAATGTCAAATAAAACGTTTACCATCTTTCTTATTGGATGGGTCTATGTCCACTGCCGAATTACCCCACCTTCCAGTCGCACTCCAGCTCTTATGATGTCACCAGTCATGGCGCCTTCCCACCTCGTGTTTCACAAATTAAGCTTCAAAATACATTTCCAA
Source organism: Syritta pipiens (assembly GCA_905187475.1). Classification (NCBI taxonomy): domain Eukaryota; kingdom Metazoa; phylum Arthropoda; class Insecta; order Diptera; family Syrphidae; genus Syritta; species Syritta pipiens. Next base: position 66,459,938 of record LR994571.1, on the reverse strand, counting down.
GCATAGTCGTTAAAGTGTCATAAGCCTCATCGCACCTGGAAGCACTGACAGCAATAAAGAAGCACCGACTTGCAGTGTAAGCCCACTCGGGTGTCGAAAGTAGAAAGAAACGCATTTTAAACTCACATTTTGCATTAATTAGAAAAAGAAAAAAACCGATTTACTATAAATTATTTCACTTCACATCTTTTTCTCCACCCTTTCTCAACCCTGCCCACCCCCGGTCGTTTGGCCGCTTTGTTCACGTAATTTGTTGTGTGAGACATGTTCTACTTTTTCCCATTTTGCGTTAACACTTACACACCGATGCGAATAATTGAAATTCATATTTGTTTCTTTTTTTATTTTACTTCGTATAATTCTTCTCTATTTATTCCATTTTTTTTGTTTTCTTCTGTTTTGTTTCTTTTTCTGTTTTCATCTTTTCCCGGTAATGTATGGCATTTTTTATTATTCAAAAGTATCTTTCATGGGCATTTTTATGCTTTTCGGATGAAATAAATCCGACAAATGAATATGTTTTTTGCGTGTGTATGAATGAGTGTGTGTGTGGATGTGGAGAAAAAAAAACTCAAGAAATTATACGAGGTTTAAAAATGTAGCATTTTCTGTTAATTTTCAAAAAAAGAAGAAGAAAAAGAAATTGTAGATAAGCAAGCCGATTGAATGTGACGCAACGAAGAAGAGAAGATGCATTTTTTTGTAATTTCTGTTGATGAAAGTGAAAATAAAAAACGAAAAATTTAATTTTTAGAAGGGCTATGTACAAACAGCAAAAGACAGTTCAAAAGTGCGTGCCTAAAATAAAACAAAATCAAAAATGTGTTGAGTGTCTTTCGTTAATCGTTTCCAGTGGATTTTGGAGATAAATAGAAATTGGAAAAGAAAAAAAAAACCTCAAGACTGAAAGTGCATAAAAGAAATCAGAGTTTAATTCAAACAATAATTTTTAATGAATATTTGGGTAAATATTTTTGTTTAAAAATTATTTGTTTAATTTTGTATCAAGAGAAAAAGTTCATTACCATTTTTGTATACATTCATTGTGTGTACCGCATCAAATTAATGGATCCTTCAATGTGATAAAATGAAAATGAAATAAGCCTAAGAAATAGCTGACTTGTCCTGAAAATGTCTGTTTCCAAGTGAACCCGATAAGATCAAATTCAAGTGCAAATTTTTCGACAATATTTACACTGCCTCTACAAACCTGCTCAATCCTAAAACTCAAACGTGATTGTAAGAAAATTTAAATGGTGGAAATTTTAATGGTTATTGCATTATGGTGAACGATGCCTAAAACAATTTACGAACTGATTTTCACAGTTTCACATTTCCGTTCTGATCACTGGTACGACCAAGATAGCTTAAGTAAGTCTTCAGTTATGTCGCGTAGTAATTTTAAATGCCGCTTTTATTAGGTGCCGTCTGCAAATAAACTAAGCTTATGTAAAATTTTGAGCAAGCTTAATCCGTTCTACCCGATTGGGACAATGCATCACGAAAATGCATCTAACTAGACCAGTTTTGAGTCAAAGGGGTTAATTCGTGTGTCGAAAAAGTCATCACTTAAATATACACTAAATTCTCGATTATTCGAAGCCCTAAAATTTGAAAAACCTCTACAAATCGAAGCATTCTCACAGATTCTTGAAAAAACCTCTGTACATTGGGCCCTCGTTAATTCGAATTAATTTTTGTGCAAAACAACATGAAAACCTCTATAATTCGAAAATGATGAGTTTTTTACCTATATAATCCAATTCAGGTTTATTTCCTTTTCTTCAACAACCGTTAGTTGAAAGGCGTACGTGACGAAAGTAAGCAATATTTTTTGATCTTCCTCCGTTATTCGAATGTACTTCGAAGTTTTTTCCTGGTTTTATGAAATCCGAATTACCGATGTTTACTGTATAACAAACCTTAAAAAGCACTTATTTTTAAAAACCTAAGTTTGTTGGGAGGACACCGAAACTACAATTTAAATTCGAAGAAGTTGGGGAGTGTCATTGTCTAGGACCTAAAAGCTATCCTCGTGAATTTGACAACATCTCTAAATGGTCCCTCGAAGTTTGTCCTAGTTTCATTTGATTTGTTGATCGGACAATCGGAGGTCCAGACCTGGGCAATCGGTTAAAAAGTGTTCTATGGTCTCCTTCCTTGGCCTGGTCTGGCTTGCAGATTTCAATGCTGCTAAAACCTATTTTATGTGCCTTACGTAACACTCTCAGGTCTGTTTTATCCATTTAAGTCTTCTTTTTCTCGTCAGTTTAAATCTCCTGGACTCGTTCAGAGCTGCGTTTGAGGCTCATGAATTTCTTAATACCCTCATGATTTTTCCAGATCTGTCTTGTTTGATGGTCCTCTGGAACCGCATTCTTGAATCCATAAAGGGTATAAGGACTTAAGAACGGTATTTTCACTCCTTTTTTCGCTGATAAGCCCGCATTCTCTTTAGCTACGTGATTTTCATGGTTGTAGTTTGTTGTTTTCTTCTAGCGTATTTAGAAGAAAACAACGTTCTCAGACAGAATTGGAGTTCGTGGTAAATTTTTACAGAGCTCTCAGTACAACCCGGCTGCTCCTTTTTGTATTGATACTTCGACTTTCGATGTGTGCGACTTCATTGATTGCAAATAGTTCAGCCCGATAAATTGTTGACTCGTTGCAGAGAGGAATGTGAAGCCCCATCTTGGTTCTATCGCCTCTACCTTGTTGTTAGACTTCGGCGTATCTGTGTACCACTTCTAGTAGCCATCGTTCTAGCAGCAGGGATTGTTGTTCCATACCTGTGCTCTATGTATCATTGTCTTACAATGCCTTGTAAGGCTTAGCTCCTACAAGTAGCTGGCTACAAGTAGATTAAAAGACCAGAAGTGTAAGTTTTAGAAACATTATCTCATCCTTTAGCGGAATGGTGGCTAATCCGTCCTCTAGTAAATCTGTTGATGTTAGTTTTGCTGGGTATCATTCCCAGCAAAAACCAACATCAACATCAAGAGACCCCCTGCATCGAACCACTTCCATGTTTATCCCAGAACTTTTTTTTTTATAAAAAAAATCTTAATTTGCACAATGTAGCATTTTCACACGGTCATTTTACTCAATTTCTCCTTTTTTTTCTTTTCTTGCAGCAACAAAAATTCTTGAAAAGACCAGCGGAAGATGTGGACAATGGGGCTGATAATTTTGAACCGCCCGTCAAGCTACAGCACAACGGTTCAGAAAATTTAACGAAATTCTCTGTGGAAATAGTTCAGCAATTGGAATTCACAACATCGGCGGCGAATTCGCAGCCGCAACAAATTAGCACAAATGTCACAGTAAAGGCGCTCACGAACACATCGGTGAAAAGCGAAGGCGGTGTTGGCGGTCAGAATCAACAGCAACAGCAGCAGAATCCCGGCAATCAGCAGCAGCAGCAGCAGGGCGGATGCGGTGGAGGAGGTCCTGGGCCTGGTGGTGATGTAACAGGAAACAATGGCATGGGTGGTGGACAGCAAGGAAACGGCAGCGGTCTAATGGGCGGACACAATAAGACCTCGACGCTGGGCGGCCTGGCCAACCTGGTCGAGTGCAAGCAGGAGCCCGATCATGACTTTTCAGATCTGGCAGCGGGCCTGGAAAAGGATGGCGAGGGTCCCAATGGTAATTTTCCGGGCTTCCCGGACCTCATGGGCGACGACACAGACGAAGGCAACGACACGTTCAAGGAGCTGATATCGAACCTGCAGGACTTCAACCCCGGATTCCTGGACGGGTTCGATGAGAAGCCGCTGCTGGACATTAAAACGGAGGACGGTATCAAGGTGGAGCCGCCGAGTGCGCAGGACCTGATGAGCAGTCTGAATGTCAAGTCCGAGAATCCTATGTCGCAGTTCGGCACGGCGTTTGGTGGCGGGCCGGGAATGCCCGGTCAGGGGATGGGAGACAACCAGGGGCTCAACAAGATGCGTAATCAATTCCAGAACGGTCCGAACGGGCCGATCACAGAGCTGTCACTGGCGCAGACGCTCAAGCACATGGCCGAGCAGCACCAGCACAAGAGCGCCATGAGCGGCATGAACTTCCCTCGGCCGCCCATGCAGCCGCCGCCGCAGAGCCAGATGATGGGCGCCGGCGGCGGCCCCAACAACCGGTACAACGACTTTGGACCATTCGCGAACGACTTCATGTCGTCCGGCGGCCAGAACGGCGGGCCCGTTAACGCCGGCAACCCCAACGGCCCACAGCAACAGCAGCAGCAGCCCCAGCAACAGCAACAGCAACAACTGCCCCCGCAATACCACAAAGGCCCCGCGTCCACACAGTCGTTCGTCGACATCAAGCAGGAGCTCTTCTACTCGTCCCAAAACGACTTTGATCTCAAGCGGCTGCAGCAGCAGGCTCAAATGCAACACCAACAGCAGCAGCACCAGCAGCACCAACAGCAGCACCAGCAACACCAACAACACCAGCAGCACCAGCAACAGCAGCACCAGCAGCAGGCGCACCACCAGCAGCAGCAACCAAATCCCAACATGGGACCAAAAATGGGCGGCGTCGTCGGCCCGGGCGGTTTCTCGAAGCCGGGCAACCCGCAAGCGGCGCAGCAGCAGCAGTCGGCAGCCGCCGCAGCCGCTGCCGCCCAACAAGCCCAGCAGCAACAGCAATACTCGCCATATAGTTCGCCGATGTCCCAGCAGGGCAACAACAGCCCAGCCGGGCCGAACTTCATGCAGCCGCCCCGCGGCAGTAACGCCGGCGGTGTCCCGCCGAACATGTCCTCGCAATGCCCGCCGCCCCAGCAGCAGCAGCAGCCGCAACAGCAGCAGCAGTCCCAGCAGCAGAACTCAGCGCAAGCTGGCAACGGTCAGCGGCAGAATCCGGCTGGTGGTGCCGGCTCCGGCGGATGTGCTGGTGTCGGCCCTGGTGTCAACCAGGGCGCTGGACAGAACGCCGGCGTGAATGCCGGTCCCAACAGCGGCATCCAGTCGACGGCCACAACAACCCTGCAGATGAAGCAGACGCAGCAGCTGCACATCAGCCAGCAGAGCGGAGCGCACGGGATACAGGTTAGTGATTGTGTTTTTGTTTGTTTATTTAAAATGGAGTCTTGCTGGGAGTTGAATAGGGGCTGTCGAAAGACGCTGATCTTAGTCATGTTGTGCTTCGGTGGACCGGGGGAGTGTTACTTAGGCGCTGTCTATAGTAATAGAAAGTCCTCTGATCAAAATTAACTTTGCGTCTTAAATTTGTACGAATTTTATTAGAATCAATCTGTATCTATTGCGAGAATTTATATCTTGAAAACTGTCGTTTAGTAAAACTATTTATTTCTTGAGATGGCGTGATCACTTTGGATGCGGAATGGGCGATTTTCTCGTGGTTTTTAACTGTAAATTAAAAATTGTGAGATTATTTATTTTTAGGAGACCAAATCCGTCGAAATTGTTTCACTGGTTGTCTCTCCATAAAATAGTCCCTCTATAAAAAAGTCTCTCTAAAAAATAGTCCCCGATGATGACGGGCTTCAAAATGACTTACACTTTGTTCAAAATATAAAAAAAAAAACCTTTTTATGCAAGCAGTGTTTTGTGCAGCTTTAGGCTTTCCACTCATATATAATAGTAGAGTAACTTCGAGAATTGTAGAGTAATTTGATATTTTCTTGCTCAACTTATATTATTGTAATTCATAAAAAAAACACGCATAAACTTAACTTAACTCTTAACATTATAAGAACATAAAACCATCTAATTCAAAGTCGGGCTTTCCCGCGTTTTTTATTTCCTCATAAAAAGAGAGAGAGAGAAACTTTTCTGAGGAAAAGTTTCCTCAGAAGAAGAGAATTATGAGCCTAGCAATAATCGAAAGAATGAATATCTGGCTTCTTTATGCAATTTTTCCCTGGCCCAACTTACCCCACATCTAGTTTGATGGACATTTTGGGTCATAGTTAAAAAAATACTCGAAACGGCTAAATTTCGCAGATCTTGAGAAATTCGTGTGGGCCAACTTGCCCCGAGGCCCAAATAGCCCCGCTCTACCCCATACAAGCGTTCGAAATAATAAATAATGAACTTTGATCAAACGCTTATTTATTTGAATTTTTTCCTCTTTTCCTGTTGAAAATACTGTTATTTTGAACTCTTAATATCTATGTAATTTGTTTTTTCATGACAAGAATTATCTTGGACAGTTGCAAGTAGCTCGCAAGTAATGGGGTAGTAATAATAAAAATTGTTTCCTTATTCCCCGGAGCGCATTCGAACCTGAATATATTTATAGGCCCGGTACAGTAGCCATCAAGTTCACTGCCAGTAAAAAATATATTTCGCGCAATCGCTGCTCTTCCAAGCAGGAAAATGTACTCCTTTCTTTAAAAAACGAAGCAACAAAATTTGATTTTCCCATTTAAATGCAACGATTGCAAATTTTCTATCCATAGGCGGATTCCTGTTTCGAATAATTTGTTTTCGTTTTAAAATATTAATAAAAAAAAATGCACGGAAAACTCCATCTATTGCATTTAAATAATCCTCCACTTTATTTCGAAGTTGTAGCAACTTCACTAAGCACATTAACCTCTTCCTTAGTCACATTTGCCTGCATAACCCAGCAAAAGCTGCATTAGGAAACTTTAACGAAATTTTTCGAACAAAAAATGAAACTTTTATTGCAATCACAATTCAAACAGATCACAACATAAAATGAAAAAAAAACCTTCCCTTGCGACTTCATGACGAGCTTTTTCAAAGCGCAATCCCAATCAAAATCGACCCCTTATTCCGTTTAAAAAAGTAAAAAAGAAATCCAACTCAACTAAAATCACCTCACGTCTATTTATCAGCAAATTAAGCGTTACAAAACTTCCACGAAATGAGATCAACCCCCACCCCCGCACAACGACAGCGTAGGGAAGCAATTTTAATATGAAAGTCAGAGGATGAATAAATTTTGAGCTTTTAACATCTTCAATTACTTAACTCCAATAAGCTCTAAAATCAACCGAACCTGTAACCACTCAGGCGACGGCCGTGTCTCCATCTGTTGTGTCAGCCACGACGAGAGTGTGTCCAGAACCTGAAGGTAAAGCAGGTCCTCAAAAGGCGAGGAAGGAGGGAAGAGAGGTCACAGCTTGTTCGACGAGAGTAGTAGTAGATTTACCAACATTAACATATAATATTGTGCTATTTGTCGGCAAAACAACTTCCTAAAGCACTTGTTTGCTTTCCACCCTCCCTGACAAACACATACGCAGCCACACACAGATAGAGATGAAAGCTCCCGTCGAGGATTTTGTGCTACTTCTTTTTGATTTTCTTTTTTTTTTTGCAATCAAAATCAAATTCAATCTCTGTGCAGAGACAAAGGCAAAAAAATAACAAAAAAACGAGCAACCTACCGTTAAATGCGTCCATAAAGTCACACACAATGCCACGCAGCGTGAGTATTTGTGTCAAAGTGTATCTCTATCCAGATTACAACACGGTTAGTTAAGTGGATAAACAAAATATACAAAATTTGCTTACAGACAGCAGAGAGTGGTTGGGGCTGGTGTCATAAAGACAGACTTTATTGGCGATGAGTTGCGTTAACGGTCAACTGTAAAAAGCTGTAAAGTAACAACTGGTTGTGTCCTTGTTGAATGATGAGGATTTTATAGAAATTTTACAACGAACATGCGCCATTATGGAGAGAGAGAGAGAGGCTACAGTGTGGGTGAGTGGGTTGAGAGAACTTCGAACTTCACGTCGTTTGGCCGAAATGTTCACTGCGCAGGCTCACCTCTGCAACATGATGCAGAGGTTACAGAGAACATTTTCACTCACTCAACAATACAGACAGACAGAGCGACAGACAACCGAATGGGAGGGATTCTTCCTCCCGCATTTTATTCGTTCTTCCACATTGTTGGCGGATAGTACATAGTTGCTGTGTGCTGTGTGCGCGCTCTGTCATAATGGTTTATGTTTAATTAACTTCGATTTTATTTCGGGGGGTTGGTTGTTGTAGATATGAGTTTTGGTTCATTTTGGTTTTTTTTTTCTACGTCCTATTGTGGGAGAGAGACTGCCGAGTTAAGTCTCAACAAAAAGGGGGTGGATGTTTGGTGGAGAGGAATTCCTGGAAACTCATTCGATGGCAGATGTTTGGATAAATTAATTGAATTGGATTTTGATAGATTTTGTAACAGTGATTGGTTATTTATGGGCGAAATAATTAAGTCTATTTTGTGACGCTGGTAGGTATGGCATCTAAGCTGACATTAGTGACGGTTTTTTTTTTATATATTCTCTGTATGTGCGTGATGGAATAGTTGGGTTTTGGTTTGGGGGTGGTGTTATTGAGACTCATTCCTGTAGTCGGAAGTGGAAGTTTGTTTTGAACCAAACAAACAACGTTCAATCCGTGAAATCGGTTTGGAATTTCAATAAAGCATGCGCTGTTGTGAATAGGAATATTTCTGATTTTATCTGGATGTTTTTAGGAAATGAGTTTATTTGTATGTTTCTATTTTTTTATGTTTTGGGTAGAATTCAGTGCACAACTATATTAAGGAGTGTTCCTTCTTGCTTCATTCCATATATAGTTCTCGCAAAACACTAAAAATAATTTATTCACCCTTATTCGATGGAGTGTACTTTTGGGCGATTTTTTGACTATAATTTAACTTTGATACTGCTTTAAGAACTTAAATGAAAGTATTTTTATCAATCAAGCTAAACAGCATATAAAAATTGCTATTTGTGTATTTTCAAAAGAATAATAAGTAATAATTGGGTGGCGTTACAGCTTGCCAAGGGCTAGAGTCTAGCTTTTTTCTCGAAATAATTGGAGTGTCAAAAAAGACGACACAATATTTACAACTTTACAACTTCTGTTATTACTTTATTTCGTTAACGCAAAAGGACTTATCCACTCTTTAGACACTAGTATTCGAAAAACTGAGGATACCCTGGTTTAGTGCTGCTGCTGTTCTCTATTGAATTCACTGTATGCTAGTTAAAGTCAGCAGTGAATTAATTCAAGCGAAAATATTTTGAATTTGTTTGACTTTGTACAAAATTTATTTTTTTAGTCCAAAGGACTGATGTGTTCTTAATGTTTATTTGCGTTTATGTTATGTTTATGTTTATTTTAGTAATGTTTAATATGTGTTCGAGGAAAGGGAAAACTCAGGTAAAGAAAACTGTTGAAATTTTCAAACAACGACATCTAATAAGTTATTTGAGTCGTTCAGAACTCAGATCGATTAACTTCATAAAACAAAAATTCGATTAAATAATTTACATTTGCCTTTGAACTATTCGTTTAAGTAATCTTTATTATTAAGGAAAGATATTGCAAACATAAGAAGTTATGACTATACCAAGTGCTTTGACACTTAAGACTGCGTTTATGTTCAAGCGAATTCGAGTCGCGCCATGCGATGACATTTACGCGATTTTAAGCGATGGCATCATGGACATATTAAATTCGCTTTTCGCACATCCGCTCCGCCATAAACATCTTCATATGTTAACATGTAATTGATCGCTATCGATCAATTCGCTTTAGAAATAATAAGAATATTCGGGATCTTTTAGTTTGCTTTTGGTGAATTGAAAAAAAATATTTTTCTTGCGACTGTAATTAGATGCGGTCATGGTTAACGACCATCTGCCATATGCGCTTTCAGATGAAAATGTTAAGTATTTGGTGTTATTAAATTTTAGAAACATTGAGAAAATTTCCAGTTCTTAAAATATTATTTTACTAGCTGACTCGATGACATCGTCCCGTCCAATATATGGACAAAAAGTAGAAAGTTAAGTATTCATTTCATTTATTTTGTTAAAATCTAAAAAAAAAGACATATTGACGGTTACTTAACTTTGTAATAATTGATGGCTTCTTTGTGGAAATTTTTTATGCTTCAATTTGTATTATAACAAAATAGCGTCATCATGAGAGCTCACTTTAGCGTTAAACCTTAGACCTTAAATGAATTCAAATAAGTTCTGTTGAAATTCATGAATTCACTTCCAAATTCAAGTCAAATTACATGAATTCAATTTACTTCCATAAATGATTTTAATTTTATGATTGCTAAATATGGAATGCTTCAAAATAATGGTGATTTCAAACTTTTAAATCACTTTTAGCTTTCATTGCATCGATAAGGAAAACAGAAACTGACTTATAATTCTAAGAATGCACGACCAAATGAATGCATTCTTTTACAATTCTGCTCTTAAGTACGCAACAAGTGAAAAAAGTGCTAAGTGCATCAGTAAAGTAAGAGAGTCCGCTTAAGCATATTGGTCTTCTTTCCTATTAATATAATATTAAACAACTTGTTCTGTTCTATCGAAAGTAAAATTTTTTTTTCTGTTCTGTTCTAAAAGAGGGGTTATTATGCTTATACTAAAAGGACGTGAAACGAGCCAAATTCTATTTCGACATTGAGCTGTCTTGCTCCACATTTTTCTGACTGAAAAAACTTGACCTCCTTTATAATTCCAAATGCCAATGAATTTAAGGCGACAGCCAATCCTCATTTGGGCGTTATCAATGTGAAAACATTTTTCAAGAAGAAATTATATTCGGTTTCATCTTCAAACTACAGTAAGTAGGTGGTTGATAAGAAAAAATAGCAGCGAGGTACATAAAGATGGAACAAGTAAAAATAAGTAATTTCATTTTCAGTTTCAGTTGAGGGTTCAGCTAAACTGATATCTAAATGCTGAAAGTGAAGCATTTAACTGTAACTGAAACGCAAACTGAAACTGATGGAATTTCCACAAGTTTTTCGTTCAGTAATCAGTTAAACTGATGTTCAGTCATAATTTTAATTGCAGTTGGCGGTGAATCAACATTTTCGAGTTCCTGCTCTTTTTTTTTTTTTCAATATATCGAAACGTAGAATATAGTCGGTATCATTGACATTTTTTACTCGTTTCCATGTTTGTGGAAGAAAAATTACCATTCACACCACCATTCAGTGAAAAGAGAAGCAGGATACAATATGTTGCTTTCGACTGTTCACAAGTAAAATGAAAGCTCAACTCAAGTAAATACACGTTTTTTAGCTAAATTGACACCTGAACTGGGTTTTAGTATTTTATACTGACAAGGAGAGTGCACGATGAGACTGCAATGTGATGAAATTTGTCAAAGTGATAGCTCCCATATAAAGAACGGGAGCTATCTCCCATATAGAAAAATAATTTGGGTCTTGAGGTCGACAAACAAGTATGATGAGGTATTTAAATATTGAGTACTTGCCTACGTGTACAATAAAATTAGTACCTCTAAAATGCACTCCACTCCAAACCTCCAAACTCCAAACGTGTAATGCCAATTTTTCTTTTGCTTGAAAAAATGTATTAAAGAATAAGAAAAAGTACCAAACACATCAAATAATTGAAGAGCGTAAACCTTATGAGAATTTTACGCTTTACAGACCCGACTGCAAGAGTTTGCAAAAGTATTTGAAGAATATTATTGTATTTAGAGGGAAACTTTTGAATACATATTAGCAGCAGGCAACACTGCTTTAGACTACTGTAGACCTGTTTTTTGGTAATAGTAAACAAAAATAAATTGATGATTGAGTTCGATTCAGTAAAAATAGTAAAATTGTAATTATTTCGCCCGAAAGACGAAAGAAAGATGAAGGTTATGGTCGCCCTCCCAATCAGAGAGCATCGACCTTAGTTTAAATACATTCTGTTCGAAAATCGATGCAGTAAAAGCAGGATCAGGCTGCAACTTTACAAGCTTTTCTTCTCATGTGAATCAATGATAAGGCTGCACAAAACATTGCACTTTGTTGCTCCAACGTCATGCACTGTAATGAATCCACGACATTTAGAGATCTTTTGTTAAGAGAAATTACCTCGAACAAAGTCCTTTCAAAGCCAGCCTTCAACCCCAAGCTGTGTATGCGTTGTCATGCGTCATGGGCCGCTCTCCCCCGTCACAGAATCCCCTTCACCTCCCGCACTTGGTCCCCTCATACCAGTTCATAACATAAATTTTGATGCTTAATAAAAATGGAATGGCATTCGTGTAAAACACTCTCACCCCGTGTGCTCCCAGCTTTGCTCCAGTTTTCCTTTTATGCACGTGTTGGTGTGCCATACACGTCTCCCGTCCTCCCTCTCGTTCACTCCCCGATCGTTTGGCCGAATAAGGAATGATTTCCCTCCCCCGCTTCCGTCTTCAACGAGTCGAGGTTATTTGTTCAAGATGAGGTTTGTCGTGTTTCGTCCTTTGACGGAACTGAAATGAGAAAAAAAAGAAGCGAACGAAAGCTTTTTCGTTATACTACCGCGACTGCGAGTGATATGCAGGGTGGAGGATGGGAGGCCCACTGGGAATCTGAATAAAGAACAATTCCTTCTGCATTAACGAAGTTCTAAGGTAATTGTTCGGTCCTGTTTGGGGGGCTGGTATGTTGGCAGGTTGGCAGGTAAAACTCTTCCTCCCACACCAATGCGGGCCGGGAATATTCATATTGACACTAATGAGAGGACGATGATGAACGGAGTACACGTGTGTTGGCTACAAAACTGATTTCATAGGGGTTGGTTTACTGTTCTATGGTTTTCGAGAGTAAATATGCTCCCTTTGAGGGTAACATGCATGAGCTGGAGCTGAGTGCACCGTGTGTCGTGTGTGTGAGGTGACGCAAGTACTACATGCACATCCGGAGTGCTTTGTTTAGTAGAAAAAATACAAATGAAAAAAGGAGAAAATGAATTTGAATTTAATTCGGGGAGCAATGAATGGCTTTTACCCTCTGAACGGCGTCGTCTTTGTGTCACTTTGTGACGGGTTCAAACGCCCGTGGTTCTCCGGTCCTAGCAAGTGACCTGCCGTCCGTGACTGCAAGTGCTTCAGAAGTTGCCGAAGGGTGCACATTGGAGAACGCTCATTGCGAAGTCCACGAAGACTGAGACTGGATTTTGAATTAAAATGAAATTTTGAGCCTGTTTTTGATCTTTTACAATTTTTGTAACATCTTTTGGGACTTTTTATGCCTCAGGGGCTTCTTAGAGGCACAAAGTTTTCATTGACATCCTGACAGACATCCATCCTTTTGAAGTGATTATTCGTTCCTATTGACTACGAGTCATACTGAAACATGGCAGAGGTGTAATTTGTATCAAGTCAAAATGCATATGAATTTTCAGCGTTCTTCCTATCTTTGAGACCAATCCTTTCAGCCTTAAGACCAATCCAACCTTAGCTGCAATTCAAAGTTCATTTACCTTCTGCACTGCCCGTATGTAGCCTAAGCTTTTCGAGTTATTGGTCCCCTTAGCACCGTTTAGCCAGTTTTAAAAGGCTTGTGATCTTCTGTCAGTCGTTTGGTAAGTTTTTGACACATTAACAGATTATCTTTAAACCAGTCTTTGAGACACTTATGGTCTTTTGACCCATTTTTGACTAGCTTTCGAGACTGTTATAATCTTCTGACAAAATCTTGGGACATAAATTGTTTTTTTTTCTTTCTTTCTTGTCTTCCGACCAACTTTGAATTAAATTTTCGTGACTTCTCACTGCTTATTTTATGATATGTTATTTGTCAACCTAGAGGACAATTGCTCAGTTACAATTTTCGAAATGCCTTTTTGACTACTGCTGACACACTGAGATATACCCTAATCGGGATGCTATGAAAAGTCTGCAGGCATATAGCTCTGTCTGAATTCAGAAGAGGGAAGCATAGACTGTTGCTTACGATCTAAGTAAATACTCCGGCCATGGCCCAGTCTTTTTAAAGTGTACATTCTCTTGGGTGTTACTTATTTACTTGACATTGAATTAGCTGAGGGCTCATAGTCTCTAGACAAATCATCTTTTCGCCCTGTTTTGAGCGAGTTTTGAGAAGTTCAATGACGTACGTAGAGATTCTTAAGTGGAAAAGCCCCTCAAAAATATTTGTTGTTCCCGAGTTCGAATTCAGCCCGGGGAAATAACACTGCAAACGTTTTTCTTGGCTCCACCACCAGCGAATGGCTGACAATCCTCCTAAAGTACTTCTGTCATGAAAACGCGTTCGCAATTCGCCAGTACGAAGGCAAAAGCCAGCCAATTCTTCAAGCACGAAATATATTTTATTAGAAAGAATGTTTGAATTTTCATTAAATTAGGCAAATATCAGGATCGATAAGATCTATGGGGTAGATTGGGGCAGCAATTTTGTTCTTATTAATTCTTGACATCTTCCTCTATAAGCAGTTACCAAAAGAGTCGCCAAAAAAAACCGAATACTGTAACACCAAAGAAAAAAATGCCTATTTGTGTACACTTCAATATCTTCCAAAATAAAGCTTCAATAATCCCAAAAACAGAAACTTAATACAGTTTATTATACATATTATACTTAATACAGTATATTATTATATACAGTTTTTACCGTTTGTTGAAAAAAAAAAGTAAACTTGACTTTGCATTATAGAGGCAAACAAGCCATCATTTTCACACTGTTTTGCATAAAAATAAGTTCGATTTAACAAGTGGACCAAATTACATACGTTTTCTTCGCTTTGCAGAAGTTTTTTCAGGGAAATGTGAGAAAGTTTCTATTTACAGAGCTTTTCGAATTTTCGAGGTTCGAATTTTCGAGGTTCTAATTTTCGAGGTTCGAATTATCGAGAGTTCACTGTAAATTGGCAATGGGATTTTGCACGTAAATCAAAAGATTCATAATATTTACAAGCTTACGATCGATGACTTTCAACTGATGCTAAAATAAAGTGCGTGCATAGAACTAAAAAAAGAATTTCAGCTTTGGTGGTCTTAACTATAGCTAAAAAAAGACTTAACTGAACATTTTGAAAAATGTATTTTTGATCAGTTTCTTCGAGGCCAATACCCCACCATTCCCAAATCAAACCCTAAATCAAGTTTTGGTACCGCACTACATCGGAGTCCTTTTGTGGATTTGCATTTCAGTCTCAAGTGAAGCCGCTCTGTGATTGATCCTTCCAGTTTTGTGGTATACAAAATTATTTTGTACAATTTGTGTTGCCATCGCAACTTAAGTCTCTTGAATACTCATTAAATTGTAAAAACCATCAATTTTACAGACCCATGAGTGTGCTTCGAATAGTCTTCTAAAGATGTCCCCCTCTCAGCAACAAAGTTGCTTACAACTCTCACCACAACTTGTCGACAATAGTTTTTCTGTCAATTCCAATCGCCACCCCATACCACATCCTTTTCGATCGTCAAAAGAATTAGTCAGCACAACTTTGTACACGTTCCTCAACAGGGTGTCCATTAAAAAGAAGGAATCTGCTTCATTCTCTAATTTTCTAAATCAATATCCAACAAAACAGCCACACACCGACATCTCCTCCCCTTCCTCAGTACATGATTGAGGCAGCAGCCAGATAAGTGTGCTGCTTGAAAATCTGAATCTGTATCTAAAAACAGAAAAGAAAAAAAATGAACACAAAAATGTATCTGAATATCTGAATTAAAATAAAAGCCAATGTGTACGTAGTAAACACAGCAGAGCAAAGAGTCATGCTATGAGCATCGAATAAACAGCCATGACAAAGTGCTCGAGAATTTTCCCTCATTTTCCGCAGTCAATTCGACTTTATCTCGCATATGTTGTTGCTGTTGTTTTTGTTGTTGTTGCCGATGCTGATGCTGTCAGATGTGAATCTGTGAAATTATAAATATGTAATCTGGAAGATAGGAAAATTGGGGAATGGGCGAGAGACTTTAAAATTCAAATTACTGTACACTGCACTGGCAGATGTGATGCAATTAGAATATTGGAAGAGTCACTTTATCCCTGTATCTGTGTATCTGTGTGTGTTTGGACTTTGGCCGATGTGCATTGCATATCTTCAATTGAGAGACAAACCGATTAAATATTCAATTCGTGTGGCAAAAGGAAAGGTCGGCTGTATGGCATTTTGTTTCGTGTGTTGTAGGTTTGATTTTTATGAGAGGAAAATTGTGCTCTGTGCTTAGTTGAAAATTTGTTGTGAATGTTTGGATTTTATTTGTCAAGTCTGAGAGGGCAAACGTAAGTTATTTATACGAAGGGCTTACGAGCAGGAGGAGGCTCTGTGTGTATGCTTGTCAACAATTTAAGTTTCAAGTAGTTTTTGGCATCAAGTTTTATATTCGAAAATTAAGAAGTCGGTTATTATTTTAGACATGTCACTGAATAAGTTTCGAAAATCCGAATTTACAAATGAAGGAATGACTACAAAGGATGGAGGAAGGACTTTCGTTCTTTAATGCCCAATGTTTCCTATAGGCAACATTACTCGTTTCTTTTTCTCTAAGAGAGTTTGTTTTTGTCAAAATTACTTGACTTACTGATGAAATAGTGCCAATTCGAATTTAAAACCAATATACTTGTGAATTCACTCAGTACGCGGCCTCGCACGACCTTAAAGATCACGATGTTTTACCAATTGAATCGTCATATGACTTTAATCGTGACAATCCATTTCATCACATTTTTTTGCTTCCCAAAAAATAATCGAATCCAATCTAAATATGGCGATTTATTATGTTGGTCTGCTGTTTATGGTGTCAACAATAAATAAAGGTCGTCGGTTTTTAAAGGTCTCAAATGTTGCCAAAATGCAACAAGAAATTTTTGAGAGTTATTTGTCGATAAGTTTTGTTACAACAATTGTGAGTTAAATCGCTTTTTAAAGGTTTCAAATGTTGCCAAGAACAATGTTGCAACAAGAAATTTTTGAGAGTTATTTGTTGATAATTTTTGTTACAACAGTTGTGAGTTAATTCTTAATCTGTATTGATATTTTTTTTTAAAGCTTTTCTCGAACGCCTGTTCAACCTTACCTTCGTCAATCCACAAAACAGTTGTAACAGTGATTGACTTTCAAAATATCCCGCCCAGGGATGTTGTCAAATTCTAGACAAACGGTCTCTGAAATCGCAGAACTAGAGCCTTAATGGCAGGCCTCAACTTCTCTAATACAATTCAAGGGGAAATCATTTCATAAAAAGACTGTTTGAGGAATTAATAAACATGTATCAGTAAAATGCTTTCATTATTTGCATTTTAACAGCTTGACTAGCTTGTAATTAGAGTGTTAACCATTTAAAGGAGTATAAACGTGGTATAAAGCAAAAATCTCGTATCTGCTAACTGTGCATCAAAATTAATGAGATGGAAATTCGACTGTTACAAGATCTTTTATAAAAAAAAAGTATTTATTTTTATTTATATGTTAAAAGTCCCCAAGACTTCAACTTCAAAACTTCAAGTTGCTGTTCAAGAATGCTGTTGGCTTCAAGTGAATGGTGAAACTTCAAATGAATGGTAGGAAATTCAAAGTGACTTCAATGAATGCACACAATTCTTGCATTCAATTGATTTCAATCTATTGAATAGCCGAAAAAATTGGTGCAACTAAGACTTCAAAAGTGATGGTGATTTCAACACTGAAATTAATTCAATGAATAACAAATAGTGAAGCTTTCTCCGTGACTTCCCAAAAGATTGCATTTTTTTACAATTTTGGTGCTTATCGCAGAGAGGGGACAATATATTCTACATTATTGTGCTAAGATTGTAGAAAACAAGTAAACATGTTTTTAACATTCTTATTCATAAAATTGTAATTTTTGAAAGAAGCTCATTTAGAGGTTAAAGCAAAACGTCTTTTCATCGAAAAACTCCAGCGCTATAAAAAAAATGAAGTTAACATTTTGTCTAACAAACAACTTTGCCCAACAATCCTTTAAGTGGAAGCAAACAGGGTCTCCGCTTCTGTGTAGAGGATCTTCGAAATGTTTGTTTAGAATAATTTTTCTTCTAAAAAATTATGAAGGACTGATCGGTCAGGATTCTATTTTTATGATTTCCACCCATAAATAGCTTAGCTCGATATAATACCAACGAACTCGAGAAATTGATTTTTTGCCATATTTGACGGGTTTTGCTCCATTGTGCGGCGTTTAAATTATTTTCATTTCTGATTAACTGATCGTTTATACATTGGGTGACGTAATAGCCCGTTGAGAGCCGAAGCCTAGCTTTGTTTTTTTATTTCAAAACCCAATTTAAACATATCAGAAGACCGCGAAATTGGTCGAAAATTGTAATTTCCAAGGACCGTCTTCTAGTAGACATTTTTTTACACGATCACAGAAATTTGACCCTACTTCTTCCTTCTTAAAGAAACCGATAAACGAGTTTAAACGAGTTCCCGGCAGTACTAGCAAAATACTATTATATTATTATTATATTTATTTATTTATATATTATTATGATATTATTATTATCATTTATTAAGATGTAACCTAAATCACAAGGTAATACACCTAAACTATAGAGGCTAGTTGCGGGAACTTTCAGCTCATGGTAAAATAAGCTTGAGAAAACGACAAATAGCCTTTTGATATAATAATTATATAATAGCGGCCGTTAGCCATCAGATCCATGTTAGTACTGAGAGTCTCATATTTTAGATTTTTTTCTGTACTCAATCCCAAACTAAAACCAACTTATTGTATTTTTAGGCAATTAGAATGACGCAATAATCTGCAATGCTTTAGACCACCAGAGTTAGTCTCATTTGAGGACCACTTGGTGAGTAGCACAAAGCTCGCCATCACTTGGAACAACTTTCCTTTCGGTAGGTCCTGGTTCCTGTGGTCCAATTTTATTTTCATCACCACCACAGATGAAACCCTCCAACAGCCCGTCCAACAAAAACCATGCCCCACAACACATTTGACACATTTACCACGTAATGAGTTCATTGCTCCATTATTTCCTCTGCTGGAGGAGGAAAAAAAAAATATGTCATCCGCAACGGGGGTGGGGGATGGTGGAGGTGGTGCATTGTTATACTATTATCCTTCAATGCACCTACATCCCACCCAGTTCAGTGGGCCTTTTTCTCTGTGAACCAGGCAGATAAAAGCCGGGCGCGTTTTTTAGATTGCACTGCTGCATATTCAAGCAAAACACTGAGCACACCCTCGAGTGTCTCTCTCTCTCTCTCTGCCTCTGCTTGTGTGTGTGAAAGTCATTCTTCGTTGTCCTCAGAAGAACATCGCACCCACACATATGTGACTCCACAAACAAATACGCAGATCTCTTATATTTCGCCGATATTCACGAGTCCATTGCTTGCAAATTGCGTTTGAATATTTGAATTCGTGTCGTGAAAAAAAAAAATAAACGAGAAGGAGGAATCCTTTTTCCAGTTTTGGGCTCTGCGCTCAACTTCGACAGCAATGGCGACGACGACAACGTCGAAAGGACGATTCCTTTCGTGAATGGTTTACGTAGTCGTGATTCCGGTGATTACGAAGTAAAGAATTCTGGAAATAAGGACTTACGTGGACTGACACGCACACACCGACACTGACACCGACAGATGTCGCTGTGTGTTTGATTATGCATGCAAGTGAATGACGCGAAGGATATCGTCATCGTCACATAACGTAAAGCGATGTAACAATGGCTGAGCAGTTTATTTTTTTTTATTTTTTATCCGTCGGTTTTCCTTTTTCATCTTTTCCCACTCCTCACGCTCACGTTTATTTCGGCGAGTGTTACGTGCGGGCGGATAGTAGTGGCAATGTTTTTCTCCTTTGCTTCGGTTTTTCAGTTTTTCAATTATTTTAAGTGGCTTCATTTATATGCAATGAAATATAGAAAATGAAAATAAAAATGGTGAAAAAGATTCGAATGCGCAGACAATAAATTTAAGAAGCACCATTGACAGGCGGGAACCATTTGGGGGGGTGGAGTTGAAGGACTTGAAGAGGCTTAGCTGAGGACATTTTCTGTCTGAGCGGGCAAATGGAAAGTTAATTTGCTTGGAAAGCATTTGGGGGGGCACTTGGGGTACTCGCTAGATGAAGGTGAGTAAATTGCAGTTTTGTGATTTTTTTGTATGTTTTTGGCAGTTTCTAAAACTTTAATATTTTTTTTTGTTTTATATAATTTGGGTTGCCTTCACCGTATAAATCAGAGTGAAGAAAAGTTGTAGTAGCTTCTTCAATAACTCCGCGTTTTCACACGTTTCCGAACAGATATTGGAAGTTTTGAGACTTCTGTGGTAGCATGGACTGAATAAGAGCAGTATAGAGGCTAACTTTAGTCGCTTCGCATTAAAAGTCTTGGATTTATCTCCCGGGACATCGGCGAAGTTGAAATTGAAAGAAATTTAATTTCAACTATTTTTCAGGCTTTTATTTCATAGCACATTATTAGCCCAAATGTATTTCTGAACAGTGACAAATTTTTGAATTGCAATGAAATAAAAAGGCCACAACAACAGACATCTAGAGGTTCCATAGTTTTTCCATCCTTTAATCCGTCGCCGTCTAAAAATTGTATATTTAAATGTCTAAGTTTTTCTACCACCTCCCTTGCTTATACGAGGCCTGTTCTGTTTGTCTGTTTGTTTTGTTGGTACACTCGTCTCGAAAATATGTTTACAATTTCAGCTATATAGCATATTTATTTTGTTGGTGAGAAGCATAAAAGTTAGATGTGTTTTACGTGTTCGGCGATTTCCCGCTGTCGAAAAAATTGATCTCCTGGGCTCTTCCATTGGGACGATTGGACTCTGGTTTCGATGTCATAACCATATACCCATGATTCGTCACCAGTTATGACCCTTTTAAGCAATGATGGATCACCGTTGACGCCATTCAACAATTTCTGAGTAATGCTCATTCGACAGTTTTTTTGATCGTTTGCAAAGATTATTTTAGTTTTTTCCAACACAAATTTTTCGATTATACTACAAATCAAAACCGTACGAGTAATTTTTTCCGACATTCATGATTCTATTAATATGAAAACTCAAACGTCAAATTCAAGTCAGCCCTCTTTGCTGATGAAAAACTATTCACCCAACACATTAAAGCTTACACCGCCTTGAAAACTCACATAAAGTAGATTCGAGTAAACGGGCAGTAAGCATAAGTTTTACAAAATGTGAACACGGAAGAAAAATGCACGCTTGCGTAATTGGGCCCCTGGTCAAAAAAAAATCGGTGTGTCCGCTAAACAATTACACAAGAAAAGCTGTAGTGTTAGAAGTTACACATTTTTTTGATCAGTGATCACTTAAAGAATTCGATGGATGGCTGTTATGCCTCTTAACAAGGTGATCGGTTGTGATCGTTCTAAAGGAGCTTGTGGGCTTAAGACGGTACTGCAATCATCGTTATTTTTACTCAAAGAATTCATTTCAGTTCTCTTCTTCCTCTCGTTGAAATTGCGATGAAATTAAGATCATTTCTCCACGTCTCCACGTTGCCTCCGAAAGCACTTCATCTTTCTACAACTCTTGTTTGCAATACCGCCCTATATCACCCGCCCCTTGCGAATGTTCCATCGATTCACCTCTTCAATAACTCCCTCGCTCCACTCGGGCGTATGAGTACTTTTTTTTGTTACTTTGTCGTTATTTCTACCGTCTGAGCTGTGCTCCAAAAAAAAACAAAAAACGAGAATATTTTCCATTACCTTCGGTTGGTATACCACAATAACTTCCCATCCAGCGACCATTTACGACACAATAAAGCCTCCTGCCGGACGCTTCTCACATTACCCAAGCACTGAGCGTCGAATAAACTGTATAACCCATCCTGAGGTTACAAATAAAGGATAAAAACCAACAAAAGTATCCGCCTAAACTGCCACGATTGTAATTACAACAAATAAAGTAATTATCCACGTGTAAGACGTACTTTCATGCAAAAGGGTAATTTCGTGCGCAATAAATGACGCTGAAGCGCGCGATAATTGAAGCTAAAAACTTTATTAGTTTTAGTATTTATTTTGAGCTAACACTGTGTGGGTGTGTGAGTGATGATGGGCAGGTGGGTGCGTGGGTGGTAGTGCGTTTAAAAGGAAATTAATTTTATTGAAAACTTGCGACAGTCGTGCCGAGGTGACAATGGCTCTTAAGGGTTGAGAAGGTGGGTGATGTATGCGTGACTTGAAGTATAGATAAAACTGTTAAGGTCAGTAGCATGATCGCGTAGAGTTTGAGTTTTTATATAAAAGAATAATATTATAATAATAAGTCAGTATGAAGAAGCGTATTTAAAGTTAAACAAAAGCGTTGCTATCCCTGGGCAACCCTTTATCATCGTCCTAAAAATTAATGAGGATTAACCTTTTGAGCCATAAAATTTGCCAAATTGTCCTCCTTTTGTCAGATTTCTTTTTTTTATTTTTAAAACTCATTTTGCATCACAGTCCATTATATCGTTCCGACGAGTAACCGCCATCCCCCATAATTCACTCCCAACCATCGTTATTCATTTCAAACCTGAGCAAACTATAAATCTGTAAATACAGATGTTAATAAGTGATAAAAAAAAAATATACTTTGCACTGCACCATTCGCTCAGCTTTCAACACCAAAGAGAATTCTTAATAAGTTCTAAACCTTGATGTGGGGATTTTTCCGTCACGGGGGGCAGGTGTTCAGTTTTCAATTCAAGTAGAGTTCTATTTTACGTAATTGACGTAAGTCAAAGTCATAAAATCAACTGGCAACCAAAACATCTCAATAAATACAAATATTTCAATAAATGCGCTTTATCTTGCATCAAATTCTAATTTAGAATTCTCTTTTTTACTTTTTCCAGGTGAGTTTCAACACTATGAGAGCTACAAAGTCCGAGCTTCTTCACAGACGCTGATCACTATTAACGTTCACTTTGTTGCAAACAAGATAAGACAAGACAATTATTGCCTGTTGAGTTGTTTACACAAACCTCGCGTGCAGTTACATTGTGATACAAGGTCTATGTGTCATTGTTATGTGGCTACCTGGAGCCGGCAGACTCTGTAAAAGGTGAAGTGCGCCGTCGGTCTTACGGAAAATAAGGCAATCAGAGTTGCGGAAAGCCAGCGGTGGGGTGGGCATAGTAGGTAGACTAAAAAAAGTTCAACGAATATGGTTCTTTTTTAGGTTTTCGTTCCAAAGGAATAACGAACCCCTTACAGAATCACTTCGGTGTCCGTCTGTTTTGACTATCATGGGACCAAAACTATCCGTCTTTAGGTCTAATTGAGCTGTCTTAGAGGATCTGATTAGAGGGTCTGTTCGACAATTGGCAATGGCATACCAAATTTAGAATTACCAACAGTACAATAAAAGTGGGCTTTAGCTTAAGCAAGCCAAAAACCTAACCTAACTTACAAGCTAACAGAAAAAATCCACCTAAGAATTAGGGTTGGTTGGCAAGTTAACATTCAGTTTGGATTTAAGACGTCTACCTCTTACGTTTACGATTGTATTCGACTTTTGCTGACACTGGTAAATAGAAAAAAACTTATTGGAAAACATTGGGACTAGGCAAAAATCTTCAAAAGACCCAATGGGGACTATTCCTTCATAGCGAAAGGCATTTCCATCCAGTAAAAACATATCCCTTTAAATAAAATATATTTATATAACAAGTAAGTTCGACACTAATCTAGCAGTTTCATTTTCTTGATTAGGATGCGTTTTGCAAAAGGTTCTACACTGAATGTTCCTCATAGCGTGGGTGAATTCACGGTTCTAAGTCAAGGGGCTTAGTCGTAATATGTTAGTTTAATCAGAAATTGGAAGGAAAGAAAGTGCTCTTCCAGACGAAGACTGTTATGCGAGCAATGCTTAGTTTAATGTTGCACGAATGGATTTCCATCAGCGATCTTTATGAAAGTGGTCGTTCCGTATGTAACACGGTGCGTTAACGATGAGTCTTAGTACTTTGTTTTGAAGAGTTTGTAGAATATTTTTATTCCTTTCCTTAGTACAACCCCATAGTTGTGTACCATATGGCATTTGTTTGAAGATTAGCAATTAGCTGCCAATACTTAGTTTGGAGTATTCTCCTATAATGCAGTACATGTCCTTATATTTTATTTGGAGCTCTTTTTGATGCGTTCTTTCCACTTAAGCTCTACATTGTAGTCCTTTCATAAGCCCAATCTAAAATACGTTGCGATTTCCCTGTCGATTCATCGACCGTTTTAGTAGTCAATAAAATGGCGGTGTCAGCAATACAATTCCAGTACTATGCCAAAGTCTTGTTAAATCTAAAATTTAATTTAGTATTTCTTGAGGTTTAACAAATTTAACAAATAAAACTTTGATTTTTAACTTCTTCAAGCCACGTTTATCCTGCTTAGCATTCTTGAAAAAAAAGAAAACCGGAAAGGTTCGCTTAAAGTCTAAAATAAGTTCTCAATGATAAAACATAAATTTAAGTTGAAAGTTGTTGATGCGCTTAACTGAGGTGTTGCCGGTGTTAGGTAAAGAAAAGGACCAAAAACGCTTCCTATGGTGACCCGGTTTCTAAAGATTTGAATAGCGAGTATTGTTTCCATGTTCTACACGGAAGATTTTATCAGACAAATAGTTTGGTAATGTTAAGTAAAGTTGTCCTGAGAAGTGCTGTCGCAGTTTGTGCCAAATATTGTTAAAGGCCTGCGAAACAGAAAAAAAATACATCTAAGCCAACTTGCTTTTATTTAAAACATTTTTCTATAACGTCGGTTATTGGATGTATTTGGTTTGAAATCGGTCTGTAAGATGTTTTTTCTGTTCGGGGCTTACCCGGGTTCGGTACCAAAGAACAGAGTGAGAAAAAGAAAAAAATCTTACCAAAAAAGTTCCACATAATCTCCAGCTTTATAGATCTTGGCCACAGTTTTAGCTGTAGAGCTCTAACTACAAATTTTTAAGAACAATGACTCCCAATGCCTCTTTCTAAGTGAAGCAGTGTTCGTTCCGTTGCACCATTAAATATTCGAGAGAAGCAGTTACATTTTTACAGTTTTGCCCTGAAACATAGTGCATCTTTTTGAATCGAACTTTTGATGGCTCCTCGTTCAATTGAGTTCCTCCGTTCAAAAGTTAAGCTCCTATCCTTCTCCTAACTAACTCGAATTTACGTTTGACCAACGATCTGGACCACTTCAAAGAATTTTTATAACCAACACCATTGATTCAGTTTTAATTTTTCGTTCTAGCGTCGAAATACTAGAGCCTTAATGTTCCAGATAGTGAAAAGAGTTCATTTCAAGTCGTTCCTGTTGTTAACGTTGTTGCTCTGAGAAATGACCAGAAAAGGCTTTTCGTGCGTACAAATACAGAAGTAAGTGCCCTTACCTGATGTCGCTGTCAATCGGCCGAGTCACTCCCCCTCTCAAACGTCTTTATGCCGCATTTGTACGAAACGGCCACTGAGTTACAACGCCTTCCTGTGCTTGAAAGCGACATTCCTAAGCTCCCTAAGAGCCAAAAACAAACGACTAGCCAGAAATATTAACACACCAGCTCTAAACAAGTGCATTTAAAGGACTCATATCCGACGTCGTTGCCGATCGGATGGTTCATTGAGGCTCCTTATCCAGAGACACGACCCTCCTCCGCTTACAAGCACTCATTTGAAGTTCATTTGCGATAATCTCACTCCGTTGCACTTCAATGCTCCGGCAATCCTTTTCATTTCGCCATTAAAGGACATGTTGTTGCCTAAATAACCAAACTCCTCTCTCCAAAAGTGTATGTCCATCTATATTTTGTGTGTGCAGAGTACAAAATCATTTCAACATTTATCCAATCAATTTTCCTTGAGTGCATGCACATGTTTCGAATTTCCATTTGATAATGCTGACCCCTTATAAATGTGTGTCCACCCGTCTCGTCCTGTTTGTGTGAAATTCATGTCTCTGCTTGTGCAGTGTATGCATTAAACTCGAGAATTTGTTGCAGTAATTTTAAAACACAAATGCAGCAGGCTTTTGCTGATTGCTGATGACCCAATAAAAAAAAGGACGATGCCAATCAAACAACGCGGCAAAGTGGATCAGTAATCAAAGCAGAAACAAAAAAGCAGGAAAAAATCTGCTTTTCCCAGGACAGTGGATGGCAAAAATTAGTCCTCCATGGGGCTGTGAACATACACATACACACACAGAAAGGCCTAACGATGATTTCGACTTCGAAATTGATTTCCATCTGTCGTCCTTTAACACATACACACGAGCAATAAATTATGGGGCAATAATTATAAATTAAATTTCCCGTGCATGTCAATTGATTGCGATATACAAAGCGACGGGGTAGCAAATAAAGGACGAGGGTGGAAGGCCTCGTTCGCATGCATTGCTCTTATGGATTTGGCAAATGTTCGCATTTCGATGTCCAAACCCCCGCGCAGTCAATGGAAAGTGTGTGTTCCATTAATGCACTTAATACGCATTCGATATCAATTTATTGATATGGGCTCTGGATTTCTAACTCTGTGTGTGTGTCTGATACACTTGGGGACATGGGCTTGAGGGGTTGGTTTGGGGAGTTGTAATGAAGGAGTGGTACTTTTTGAATTTATGGCCCTTCGGTGTCATTTTAATGCACAGGGCGTTGTTACAATATTTGTGAACATAGAACTCATTTGCAAGGATATCGAGATGTGCGCGTGTGTGGATTTGTGTGTGATACAAACAGGACATTGATAGTTACGTGCATTAAGCTAGAGTTTAATTTGAAATAATTGCCGTTTGGTGCTTATTCGACAGGATATTTGGACTGATGTGTGCGTGTGGGGATGTCATGAGAGCGGAGTTTTATCGCATGTGTACTGGTGCTATAAATCTCGGCGTAGATTGATTTCGCGGTAAATGCAATTTCAGGATTACTAGGTCGAGGATGTCGAACTGGTATTGGGTCAGCAAGGATTTTTCAAAAAACTATGCGGAGTGTTACAAAGTGTTTTTTTGTGTTCTTTTAAGTGATTTACAATTACTAAATGAGATTTCGCACTTATTGGAAATGATTTTTCACCCATTGATAGGTTGTCCTAAATCACTGAATATACTATATCCCAGTCTAATGTTCATTTCACTTTAAGGACACAGACAAATTTCTTGCAAATGACGCTTATTTATTTGAGCTAGGCTTTCAATAAGCACGCGCTTAAATATTGACAAATGCAATGAATAGAATTTATAGACAGATGCGTGAGAATACTTCTTGTTGTAGTCTAGTCTTCAAGTAAATGAAAGTGAAATAAATAAATGAAATGGTCTAAATTTGTTAACTTCTTCGGTAGCAACATATTGGCCAACCTACGGCCTACGTGCGTCGCAAATCTTCGTGGCAGTCACTCCTACCTAATTCTGGTGTTAACAGTCCGTGGAAGATTAGAGCATAGCTTTTTCGTCCTGCCAGTGTGGTGTGCATGTTATAATTTTGACGCATCTGGAAAGGATATATTGTTCAACTTATTAGAAGTTTACTTTATGAGATTTGTGATTTACACTTGGAAAGGTGGGTGCACTCATTGGAGTACAGTGACTTTTATGGGGTTAATAACGGTTTTTGGAACAGAAGTATTCTAGGAGGATTTTCAGTCACTCGTTAGGTTTAGTCACAGTTTGAGGTGTTTTCCCCTAGTCTAGATTTCAACCAGGGTACTCTTAATATATGTGCATTAACCCTCCCGTTCGCGTAGGATCTATGATCATAGACCACCGTTTATTAAATTGTCGCCAGCACTGTGAAAACAGAATGTTTGTTAATCCTGAACTTAAGCTCTAGGCGTTACTTAACTTAGTAGTATGTAATCGGTCGTAAATCAATCTCGTCAAAAGCGCTTAAAACAGACCTAAGTCACTTTACTTTTTGAGTAAGTTTCAAGTTAAGAATCGGCTTCACTCAGATGTTGTGGAAGAAATGTCGAAGTCTCTCCCCTCGGAGATTTCCAAGTCTTACCTTAGATCGTTTATAAGTTCTTCGTGGCGGCGTATTAGTGGTTTTCTATTTACTGGTACCTGAAATCTCCCAATCTCATGTGCTTCTCTGCATATGCTATATGAAAGGATCTCTGATTCATAGCCAACCACCTCTGTGAAATACCTCAGCTACATGCCTATCAAAACACCTAAAGTTAAATCTGCTCCGTGGCCACCAATGTACGTGCCTCCAGTTGGTGTAAGCTCTCCCACCTGTGCCTTTTTCAAGTCACATATTAGTGAAGGGATACAGAATCGCTTACGATATCCCCGCCACAATTTTTCATGACCTAATCGAGTGGCTCCCGCAACTACTGTCACACAGATGACATCGTCAACCCCAAATCGCTCACAACAAATAGGCAGCGAAAGAAAAATTCCATTTCATAAAAAAGAAAACCTTCTGCCCATAATCATTGCAATAAGTATAACTCCAACAATCTGGCGCCTTAATTTTATTTCTTTTCGTCAACTCCAACCCACCCCCTTCCCTTCCTGACTTTATCTGCTCTGTCAGTTTATAGCATATTCACGGCCAAATACTAAAATATCTCGAAAGCACGTCGTCGTTTGTAGAGATGAAATAGAAACACATCCCAGCAGCATCGCAACAACAACAAATCAACACTGAAGCGCTAAAATGAACAAACTTAAACCTGGCCCACGCCTTCCCACTCCCCAACCCGGTGAGTGTGTGTATGTGTGTACACACAACAATCTTCTGTGCAACAAACAATCTTCTAACGAGAAATGATTCTAATGAAATTGCCTCGCTTTAATGGCAGAAATGGTAGACACCGACAGCAAGAGAGCGAGAGGGCCAACTAAATAATATCGCCCTCAATAATAGGACTTTATTACTCGTAGGGCATAAATGGCGCCTATGCTTGTAAATGTACTAAACTACACGCTCACAGGAGGTAAATCGCTTCCAAAAGGTACACCACACACACCCCATGAGGCTTTCTTCTCTTCTCCATCACCCCCACCAGGATCATGTAATGTAATCACACATAGAGAAGAAGAGCTTTTCTCTCATCCCCGGTCTGACAAAAAACGGGAAGCTCCTCTCTACTAAGCAGCTTCACTTTCGAACGGCGACCGCAGTGACTTCATACCGTTTGGGTTTCATTCAAAGTTTTACGGAGGCTCGGGGGTGGTGGGAATAAGTACGATAATGTTATGCGCCTTAAAAACTTATCCTCTCATGTACCAAAGTGGGGTTAGAATGATACGTTATCCTGCGACAGGACTGACGTCGTATGGGAGGGTGGGAGGCATTGGCAAAAATTTATCATTAGGGCTCGGATACTCGGATCTACGTGTTCGTAAGTAAGACGTCTCTTTGCTGGAATCACCGGAATATTATCAACAATTTGCTGGCGAAACTTTTCTGTTCGATAATTTTCCGTGTGCTCGTCTTCTTCGGAGCTCTGTTGATTATATTGTTATTGTAATTTTCTTTTGTGTCCTTACGTGGGCCAACGGGTGTACATAGGGAATTTGTTTCCTGTGTCTCGGACGGGAGGGAGGTTGGTCTATTATTGTGGTAATATGCCAATCGAGAGAGATACTGAGAGGTAATGTGAGTGATATGAGTTTGGACTTGGCTGTCTTTGGATTGGATGAGAGGTTTTTATGACTAAAATGAGTCTCAGTTTTGGTTAAGACTTGAGTTGAATTTGGGACTGAAGTGGATCAACTTGCAACAATCGAGTCTTTGCCAAGAAAATAAAAAGTTGAATTAAATCTTGAATAGGAATCACGACGGCTGTTTGAGCCATTACCCGTTTCTTGTTTCTCTCTAGGTAATCATCGAATTAAGGAGCTTGTTACTAGCATCCTACCTAATCCTGTTCGACATTCAACACTTAAGGTCACTGAAGAGCTTCAAAACAATATGAGTGGTCATTGCACAATAAAGCGAAACCATATTAAGACCGCCGCAAAGGTCCACGGCTCACTTAAGCTGGAGAGAGGCCCATTGTTCTGTCACACATTTGCTTAGTCTCTAGACCTGGTCCCGATTCCATAGAGACTTCTGCAAATCATAAAATGCTAGCTGGCTTGTTTGACTGTCAATATAGCTTTAAAATGTTTGCCCAAAATTAAAAATACGCTACGCATTATGTTTCTTCGGAGTCACATTTAGGCTTCACTAAGTTCATGGGCGTTCATAAACCTACTCCTTACGAACATCCACCTGACTTTAGTCGCCTTACAAGCACCACCCACTCAACAGACTGCAACACGCTTCTGACTTCCGGAATCATGTCACGCACTCCACCTCATTAAAGCATTCTCATTCATTCACCAGCAACTTCCTGATCAATTTCTTTCGCTTAACCATCGCAGACGAGCGTTTTTTTTCTCGCTATAGTTTTTTTATTTCTATTTTTTTCGATTTGAAATTTTGTGAATATTTTTGCGCTCACCTACCTCTGCGATTAGTCTGGCAGCAGCGTGCAGTATTGTTTCGCAAACGATTCATTTGATTGAATCTAAATTTAGATACTTTCTTTGGTTTTCCTCTTTGGCGCTTTTTATTTTTTACGCTCTTTCTTTCTCATGCTCTTTGTTTTTGGTTGCTGATCAATTTTGTTTTTTTTTTTTTTGCAATTCTCCCGCTCTGCCGGTCGCGTCCACCGGTGTGTGACATAAATTTCTAGGTAATTTGCATCTAATCCAATTGAATTTAGATTTAAAAGCTTAGTCTCGGTTTGTTTTGACGTGTCTGATTGCAACACGCATGTTTTCGCCGAAAATAGTGCACCATACCACCTCCTCTAGTTGACAGCCACCTGGCTCCAATTGATGTATTGGAGCTGTCGTCAATTTATGGCGACCGGCTAGACGGGTGCACAAATTTTATGCTCCCGGCTGCCGGGCTGGAGCAGCGTAAGAAGTGCGTGCAAAAAATTCACTTGCACAGAA
Source organism: Syritta pipiens (assembly GCA_905187475.1). Classification (NCBI taxonomy): domain Eukaryota; kingdom Metazoa; phylum Arthropoda; class Insecta; order Diptera; family Syrphidae; genus Syritta; species Syritta pipiens. The sequence continues at coordinate 66,429,250 of LR994571.1, read as the reverse complement.
AATTGTATTTGGCGCCACAAGTGATGTGGTTCCAATTCCATCGGGGAAGACGAATACTCGGTTCTCGTCGCTGAGGGAAGGCAGCGAGACTCGAGCAAAGTGGCTCCGGCTGATGATGACATTCAAATGGCATCCGTGTCAATGCGGCTAAGTGGCATTTGAGTTTGTGTTCTTGATTCACTTGGCATTTATTTCGTGTCTCGAAGGAATGCGTGGGTCTTGGGAGAATCATCGAAAAATCATCAATGGAAGAAACTTCGTTGGGGTGTGAGGGAAAGGACCAAGAGTTGTGTGTATTTTATAAACATACGACTGTCGAATACAATTTTCGGAAGCACGACTGAATTTGTCACCATCTAAGTAGATGGCGGATGGATTTCAATATTAACTCGAGTGGCTTCGAATGACTGCACTTTTGTGTGAAACGCAGGTGTCAAAAGACACCAAAAACACAAAAATGTGAGTTTAAGCCCTTCTATTTTAAACACTATTCGTGCATTTTCGGAATTTATTTTTTTATCGCTTCCCTTTGTAGACCTATGGCATCAAAATTGGTAACTGATCGAAAACTTATAACGTCATCGAAACTTTTAGGAGGCATGCTTTTATATAAAAAGGGGGTTTAATGAAGAACTTGGGCTCATCAACATGTTTACTTTTGTAAACACATCCAATCGCACATTTTTTAGATTAGTTAAGAAAATTCGTTAAAAAGGCTTTCGAGCTGCAGTGACCTGAAGTTATCGACAATTCGAATTCAGTTTTAAAGTTACAGAGAAGATTTTTCGTAATCTTCATGAAGAAATTTGACTTATTCACGCTGTGTCCAAATACAAGCTTGACTTTCAGACTGATCGTCCCAAAGTGTGCCACAATGGCTGGCTGAAGTTGCAAAGCCGGGCAAAGAATGAATAAAGCGTGGTAGACGTTTTGAGAAATGTTTTGCATTAAACAATTTTTTCTCAAAACTAGGACGTTTTATTATACTTTGCAATTGTTCTTGCGCAAGTGATGAGATGTTAATCTCTAACGCTTTTGACGCTCTTGTCCCTGGTAGCTAAGAAACTATCAAATAAAGGTTTTTATCAAAATGTTACTTAAAATTATTTATTTATTTATCTAAACTCTATTAATAGGTAAGTAAATTATAAAATTAATAGTTTGATTAAAGCGCTCTACCTACCAAGACTTTTAGCATACTTAAAATTAAAATATTATAAGAAAATTTACAGTAGTAAGGTACATAAACATTCATATCTCTGTACTTTCTGTATTGGTTTGTAATCTTGGAAAAACAAAAACAAAATTTGATGTTCAGAAGGTACCCGTCTACAAATCTTACTTTCTTTTCACACTGATTTAAAGTTCTGCAATTATTGAGTTCATCTAGGGCTATAACCTAAACACTCTACAACATTTATAAAGTTGTATGTTGATCACTCGCATGTCTACAGTAGAATTGGAAGAAATAATTTCCGTGTATTTATAAGTATCTTCAACCTTCGAAATCTGGCATTTAACGCCTACGAAATTGTTTTCTCTAAATACAGTCGTAGATGTACAAACGCCAACACGCATATCAATACAGCTATTTCATAGAAAAGCCTCTTGACAACAACTATGGCAAAAAATGAACTTGTCTCCCCATCGCATCCACCTCGCCATTCATTCTCCTTTAATTATTTCAAAGAACAAACTCCCCCAAAAATCGTATATATCACTTAAATTACCTGCTACCAGGTTGAGAAAATGTGTAACTCATCTTCAGTAAAGGGACATCCTGCACGTATTCACCAAATTATATCAACAAATCTGTAGCTCATATTTCAACCAAGACAGCGGTGTCCATGTACATTGCAAAAGCCGCTTCAATTTCTTAATTAAAAAGCTCAAATTCTGGAGACAAAAGCTCTTTTTTCCACTCCAATATGCTCCAATTTGTAGCATTATACACACACCACGACCTCCCTGTTTGTGTATGTGTGGTGAGTATGAGAATTGAAAGGGTAGATTTCCTTAAGACACGAGTCAGTTACAGCAGGCATTTCTGAGAAACCTGCCGAGTCGCACTTTGCAAATTAAATGTCGTCTTTTATAAAATACTACATTCAATTGCGTTTCGTTTTCTCGATTTCCTCCTCACGGGCCTCCAATTGGCCTTAAAGCCTGTCAACGACAAAGTGGTTTTATCTCGAATAGACTGCCAGGCTTATGGGTTCGAGAGGTGAATTCAGTGATACTCTTCCGACAGCTTTGTATGTAAATAAGCGTGTGTCCTTCGGCTGGTTCCCATCCCCAACCGTAGCAACGGCCAAAGCACACCTCGGTCGGTCTATGTGAGAGAATGCTCCTCTTTATTTCGTTTGTTTTTTGGGTTAAGTCCTTGTAATGATATTTTTGAACAAGGACATAAATCTTTTGACACACATAAAACTGACTGCGAAACAATATGAATTGGAATGAATGAGGGCGGAGGCGAATCTCTGAAATGGGAATCTGGGAAAGTGTAATGGCCACACTGAACATGAAGAAGATGAACTGGTGTAATATCGCACGGTGGTGTGAGCTGGCAACTAAATGAGGTCCTTTTTCTTTCAAATATTACATTTGCAGGTATTTGAAATTGAATCGAAGTGTTCTTCGAAATATACCAGAATTACTTTCGTCGACGGAATTAATTGCTTTTTTTTTGTCTTCAATGACAAATCATTTTAGGTGCTCATATTTTGTATAAAGGCTGTAGATGGTTTCTGAACCAATTTTTTGCTTCCGTCTGTAATTTTCATTGATTAACTTTTTTTATTCGTCACTTTCAATTCATCAATATTAGCTTTCTGTGATGAGATGTCTTTCTCCATCTTATCCTAACATATAATCTCTCAGTTCCAGAACGTTTTCCATATTGGATGTTCCAAGTACATTTTGTTTTAAATTTCTTGACCGTAGAAACAGCACTTTCACTTTGTTCTGTTCATATAATAGTGTTGTATTATATTCCAATACTAAATACCATGTTTTATTTTTCATTGTGTCCAATTTGCATTTCTAAACCATACCATTAATTAAAGATTTCTACGTTTTATGATCTAAGGACAATACTTGCCTGTTTCTGTTGATCCAATTGATTGAACAAAGCAGTTCCATTTATTCGAACGCTTCGAAAGTCCCATTTACGAACCATTCCAACCGTTAAGTAATTCAAGCCCATTTCTTTTCGGATCACTACTGTAATATAATATTTAATTTTAATTCGTCACTTAGTTGAAGATCTTTGTTGCTCTGGCTATATTTACTGTCTCTTAGTTGTTAAATTCGGCCAGTTTTTAATAAATGAATAAAGTTAGCCCCGAATTGTTTACTAAAATATTTAAATATTTTCCGACGTACGCTTTGAATGCGATCCCAGGAAGGTGACCGTTAGGCAGACCCAGGATGAGATGGCTGGACCAAATTCAAAATCTCTTGGATGTACCTCTTGATGAGTTAGAGTCAGCAGCGTAGGATCGGGTTGCCTGGAGATCTTTTCTGCGTGCATTATCCCCGCGACCCCAAGATGATGAAGATTAATATTTTCCATTACGGCTGTTTTAATTCTATATTGTCTCAAACCGACCTAATGTTCCATAACGTTTTCATTTTCGTTTCATACCATGTTTCTAACACTTATTTCAGTTTTTATCACTTTGCCTTATAATGTTTCATGGTTCTTATCAAGATTTATAGAATAGAAGATTACGCACTCCCGTGTTTTACTATCTTCCACATCATAAGGGACCCCTAAAGAGAGCCCAAAATTCATAGAATAAAGTGGATTCGAGTCAAGGAAATTGGGTCCTTGTGACGTAGACGCGGAACAGAGCTACGACGTAATCAGGTATTCTATAAATCTTGGTTCTTACCATATTACTATGTTCCAATGTTTCTTTTTAAGTCATATGTTACTCTCAGAATGACAGCTGTTTTCCGCTCGAAATCTTGATGGAGAGTCAGTATCTCCGAGGAACGAAATGAAACGCTTTGGGCTGGAAAAATGTCGGAATATATATTTAAACTTATTTCCAGCCCAAACAATGCGTTTCTTAAAAATGAAACTAACCTTTTTAGCGAAGTTAATTGGCCGTCTCGGAAGCGGAATTTGAAGCTTTTGACCTTTTAATGCCAACAATGCACAAACAATTCAAGCGCTTAAGGCCAATATCGTTGAAACAATCTGTGAGCTACATCCCAACCATGCGAAAAAAATAATTTTGTTTATTTTATTACGTTTTTAAAAAGAAACTCGTATTAGGCCCACCCTGTATTTCGTACGAGGAAATTTTTGAAGTGTCTCATACCGAAAAAACCTTTGGAAATTGTAAGCCTGCAAGAATATTTCAATGGTTCTAATACTTCTCACTGAACAACTCCCTGGCATTTCACGCTTGCCCTCTAAAATGATCTTACAAACTTGAATTACAGCGCCCTGTTGCAATCTAAAAACAGTGTTCCCAAGACCACTTCTGAGAGTATCCTCTCTCTTCGGACTGACATTGTGCTCCAGTTTCATTCAAAAACATCGCATCCTTCAGATGACACTTCACATTGGATTCACTATTCGCAGTGAAAATCTGAAACACAATTTTTTTTTCTGAACGAATGACGCAACTTGCCGTAATGAACACCGGCAAAAATATATATGTATATATAAAAAAAGAAATATATAAAAATTCTTGCAACTATCCATCCATTTCTTCGTAGCCCTCTTGTTCATGCAACAAATTTCAACCCTTATTGCATTTAAGTGGTTTGGGTTTTTTTTTTTATTTTTTATCAGAGACCACAGTGACAGTTTAAGGTTTTTAGTCGTGGCTTTTATTTCGTATTTTTTTTTTCTCATTTTTATTTTTATTTTTTGTAAAACAACTGGAGCACAATGAATGGTGTGTAGAGGTGTATGTGTGTGTATTTGAAATTGTAAGGATGCAATGAAAGAAGGAGGGAGTGCGGGTGCGAGGGAGGGAAGCCCGGTGAAAATGAGTAGAGCTTGGAAAAATTTTAAAATTATCCAGCGGAAAGTTTATAATGAAAAACCCACAAACACAGGGGATAGGGTTCTTTTTTTTCAACAGATTTTTACGTAACAACTTAATGAACAGAAAAAAAAAGTGATTATAGGATTTCTGGAGACAAGTGAGACACGGGGCGCTTTACAGGCGGGAGAGGATTTAAAATGGATTTTTATTAAATTTTACGATTTAAATGCAACTTGCGCTGTCTCGGTGGTAGGGGTCTTCAAATCTGAAAGTTGCTGGGGGCGGGAATTGGTTTTCCTGGCGGGTGGATACCCTGCGACCGTACAACTTTCTGGATTTGATCAATGGACGACCGACAGCTTTTAATCTGAATAGATTTTAAAAAAAGACTTCCACATAAATTAATAGTGACGATCCATGCAGCGTACGTGAATGAGATCCAGACGGACTGAATATCCTTCAAAGTTTTCTAAAAGATTTAAAAGCAACAAACATTTCACAATTCGTCACAAATTTCAGTCCAGTCAGCTCAGCCCGAACTAAAAAAGGAATAGGGGTGAAGGAGTCTATACTGACTAAAGTGGTCACTGAAAATCAAAACTTACAACAAATCCATAAATTTAATTTACAAAGGTCAAAAACTAAATGCAGTTTTAAACTTGTACTAATAGTTTACTAAAAACTAAAATCATAAAAATTCACCAACATAAATGCTAACAAACAATTCAAAACTCAGCAATGGTTCTAATTTTACCTTTGATTTTACTTATTACTTTAAGTTACTGTTGGTAGATTATCAAAAGTCATATTGTAGTGTTGATCAATTTTGAGTAATGGGCTGTGCAGAATTGGCGGCTTAGACCAAACACGTAACGGACATGGCAGTGAAGAGCCACAAAATGTTTGCATCTAGACTCATGCCCAGAGTTGAAGGAAATCTAGAAGCTTCACTGTTGTGTTATTTATTTTGAAAGGGGTGCATAAACCATGTCTTGATCAGCGAATATGAAGTGTCATTGTTTGAACTATTGTTCAATTGAATTTAATTGAATATTTTTAGTCATGTCCACAATGGTGTTCGGTTCAACGACAATGCATGATTCCTTCCTGATACATTCTAATAGATAACTGAACAAAATGAAAGCATTCGAAAATCACTGCAAGGTGAAGACAAAAACCGAATAATTTGCCCTGGCTGGACGACTTTTTCATGTGTGTGACTTAGAACGTCACTTTATGTTCAAAGGCGTACGAATAAACTTATCTACAATCACTAGCCTGAGAGTCTAGAAGTGAAAATAGTCAATCTACATACGCTAACTAAACAAATTGTACATACAAAAACTGAAATTGCAGTCATTTTAACACGTTCAGTCAAACTTAGAGGTGGAACTTCATTGTTGTTAGGGGCTAATGGGCACATCTTGCATAAAGATCTTAGTTTTTTTTAGCAACAATAAAGAAGATAAAGAAGATAAAGATAAAAAGTCGAAAAGATAACTTATAAGGTAAGGTTTTAAAAATGGACGTGTCAATATGAAATAATGGCCCAAGTATTCTGTAAAGGCCTTCTCTATAATGTTAAATCGCAGTTGCCTCATATACCCTAGTCACCAGACATTGATTCGATCAAAAATTTTGGTGATGTTTTTGGAAAAAGGTACGAAAATCTCCAACAACTAGCAAAGTATACTTTACGACCGTAATCTTAGATGAATGGACCACCATTTAGGCGGAAGTCAAGTAAAAATTGATCCTGCAGAATAATCTACAGAATATAATAAAAGCGAACGATTATCACATTCGGTAATAAGCATTATTTACTGCTATTTATTATTTTTATCAAGAAATTTGGATGACATTCAGAATTTAAGTACAGGTAAATGTTTTCAATGCCACATAAAAAAAACAATTGCTTAATTGAATCATGTCAGTGGGCTACCATACAACAAATACAGTAGAGTATACAATTAAAAGAAATAAAAATAATTAAACCAAAAAGTACAACAAAATAATAAATTATAAGTATAAAGCTCTGAACATAAAAAAATCGGATAAAATTACATTTAACAATAAAAAAGAGAAAGAAACTAAGTTAAAATATTAGAAGTAAGAGAGATTAATTTATCACAGTCTAAGAGTCTAAAAACAAGCAAATAAATGAATTCTGTCGATTCCTTTACTTCAGATTTCTCAGATTATGTCCTGAGTGCCGATTTTTCGTTTCGAAAACGAACGTACTAAATTTTCTGTACAGCGAAATAACACTCTTTTGTTTCAAAGGAAATTACAATCTGAAAACATAAAAATTACCATCGACAATCATCTCAATTCACCTGCCTGCGAAGGATTCAACAAAACAAGTCCTTCATCTTCCGTTTTGCGCCTGAATTCGATTTCCACTCGAATCACGCGGCTGACAGCACTCAGACGAAGATGGATGCCCAAGCAGTAGGCCACACAAACTCAGAGAGAGAGAGCTTTCTAAGGCTTCCACATCGCCGCCCCACATCCTCTACCACTACCCCAAAACCAACAAAAACTTTTCTGACAGCAGCACAGCTTCTGACGAGTGAAATCACCAACAGTTGTCTCTATGCGCTATTCGTGACGACAGCAACAACGACACGTTCCGATAACTTGACTCACGTCCACGATATTTTTGCAAATACACTATCCACCATCCACATGCCTGCTAAGCCCCCTCAATGCCCAATCGTCTCTCACTTACCCGTTCGGCGAGTGAGAAAAAAAGTGTTTAAAACAATTTATAGAACAATGACCCATGAATGGCGCGCGTATTTTTCTATTTTTTTTTTGTTTTTTTTTTGCCGCTTTGCCTCCTCGTGCCTCCTCCTTTAATTTGTGCAGTTTTCCTGTTTTATTGTGTCTTCATTTTCGTTGTTTTCTTGTCGTCTCTCTCTGTATCTCATTCATTCGTTTTGTTTTTTGCACAGCTTTATGTGTATGACATGATGTTATGCAGCGCTTCATGATGAGCTCTGTTGGTGAGGAGTGTGAGATGTGTACATGTCATGAAACTCACCACTCGGTTCCGAGTGGGGATATTTTGTTGCAAATGCTTTTATTCGTGTTTCAACAAGCCACCTAACCACCCCTACACACATCATCGACCCACAGGCACAGCCTGAAGTGCAACAAATGTTTGCATGGAAATAAAAAAAAAGGGTAAAGATGCGAAAATCCATTTCGCTGTGTAGTTACTTGCTAGCCGATGCATCTCGTTGGAAGCGAACAGGCAGGCAAGTCCTTTTGATTTATTTATTGTACTCCTGTGGGGTGAACGTGACAGGGGAAAGCCATTATCAGTGGCTTGGAAAAAAGAGGAATATGCAATCGGAAATATTGTTTTTTTGTTGCGGATATTTCGTTGAAACCGACCGAGGGATAAGGAAATTCTATTTCAAAATTTTCGACAGGTTTGATGGGATCTGCGCGAATGGGGCCTACAGTGCGAGGCTCTTCAAAGCGAGGTCAAAAGGAGTTCATTACGTTATTTAATAATATTAACATTTTTTTGGCACATGAAAGTTGTGTAGATGAAATCTTAATGCCAAGTTTTTTGTAGACTTTTTCACGATATGAAGGGATCCTCTTACTTCCGCGGCAGGTGTTTTTCCGGGTCTATCGCAACTTTTCACTATAGAAACACTTTTCAAAGCACAAAATTAAGCTTTATTCTTAAAACCACTAATACCAAATTGTTTGGCAGTGGATGTTACGGATTACGGCTTTCAAAAATGGGCACCAGTTTCTTTTTGAAAGCCATTTTTGCGAGCCATTTTATGAAGATTTAACACAATAAAAAATTGCGGCTTCAAAGCGCATTCGATGGCAAACAAATGAGCTTTTTCCCATTGGTTGGGTTGTAATGTGTATTAAAAAACAACAGCAAACATCGTTTATTTGCAATATATACCAAAGACATTAGATAAATGTGCTTTAGTTTTGTCCACTCATTTTTCGTTGGATTTGTATTTATTTTGTTACTAAACAATATGGCAAGGTTTAGAAAAAAACTAATGACTATATTAAAGAGTATCATTTGGTGGGCATGAAAAAAACAGATGTTTTCAAACTTTGATAATGTTTTTTCAATTGTTTTGACGTTTTTTCGAAGTTAGAATTTTTCGTGCTATAGCTTTGGCCAATACTGTACGTACAATTTTAACTTCAAATAGCAAGTTATAAATAAAAACAAAAACTTTTATTTCTTGAAGAAATCACAAAATTGCTCTACGAACAATAATTAAAAACCAAATACTGGCATTTAGTTGACAAACGTTTTTAAGCGAAAATCGATTTGAAGTTAAAATTCGAACACACAACTGCAAACTGTTTCCTAGAAACATTTCGTTTTTCTTATCAATACACTCAACGAAATTCAATTAATGAAGCCTAATTCCAGCTCAGTAGTCCAAAGTAGTTTATTCAGTGCCAAGTAAGATTTTCGAACTTATAACCTAATCAGAACTTGTGGCTTGGTCTAATTATTAATTCATATTTTTACATTACTCGTTATAAAACAATTTCTTCTGTTTCCACTGTACCCTGACTGTCTTTAATTGAATTTCGCGATACAAATTGATTTTTTTTGTTTAACTAAAAAGAAATATTTATTGTTTTAGTTAGTTTCCGCTCTTAAGTAATAATATACTTTAGTAATTTTTGTTTTCTCAAAGAAAAGAAGATTGCCTTTAATTGAATTTCGATGATTGCATTATAAAAAAAAAGTTTTTCTTCTACATGGTCCATTCCTGAATTCAATAGATTGGGTTGGGCATCAAAGAAGCGAACTTTAAATTTAAATAAAATTCTACATCTCACGCGCAAAGTTATTTTTACACTTGTGTCACCTGGTAGCTGGTAAAATGGATACAAATTTACTGCTAAATTCTTCTTCTTTCAATGGCACTACAGCCCGGGGTAAACTTGGACTTTGATAAGCATGCCTCGCCAACCGGCACAATCTTTGCCAGCCGCTTCAAAAAATGAACACCAAGATGACTCAAGTCCCTCTTCACCTGTGCCATTTAACTCTCGGACGCCCTCTGCTGCGTTGCAAAAAGCTCGGATTCAAAGGTTCTTCGGTGTTGCAGTGTTGTACATGCGCCCCACATGGCTTAACCATCTTAAGCGTTGTATCCGTAGACGCTTGGCTAGTTTTGTACCGTCTTATTGCCCGTACAATACGCCATCAATGCAAACAGGGCCAAAAACCTACTACAACTACTAAATGCTAGGTTAGGTTCTACATTCCAACCTGCAAAGCTTGACACATTTTGTTGGATATATAGATTTATTCTTACTTTAATCATCCAGTCTACAAAATGAGGCCATAAATTAACGTGTAGGATTTGTAGGACTTTATAGAAGTTTGCGATCAAGAAGTCTCAGTAGTCAACTGTTAGATAATAGTCAAGGCGGTTCAACATAACTTTAGAATTTTTCTCTCCAACTTCAGATTTAGTTTTCATTCACTCAGATACTGCGATTTCAAGTTGTATTTTTCAACTCGAGAGTTTATCACCTGCTAAGTTAAATTTTTGAAAAAGTTGTACAATAGTGAACCAAATTCTCCTTAAAATATTACCATTGGTTTATTAATGAAGTGCATAGACTAGTAACTTCTTTGTTTTTTGCAGACAGAAGCTGCTCTTGTTTTTTTTTTTATTCTTCAAATACCACGCATAGGCCTACATTTTAAACTAAAGGTACTACGTAATCCGAGACCCACTTGCACAATAACCCAAAGCTCAAATAATTCTATCTAAGAAGCCCTGGATATACATGAAATTGTACAATCTATTCGCCTTGTTAAGCTATAAAATCTTGGAAGACAAAGACCACAAACCAATGCTGCAAAATCCGAGCATAGCAAAAATGTTTCCAACCAACTAGCTGAACTGAATTTTTAAACAACATTGTAGGAGTTTGACAGCAATAGCTTTTAAGAACGTGCCTAATGATTGTTTGAAGTCCGATTTCACCACCCCGTGCATTGTCATCAAGCCCATTGCATGTGTTTGCCTATGTAAAACCTATCCAATAGCACAGTACAACGCCACATTACTCTGAACGCCCTCCCTCGCTCTTCTTAATGCCCACAAGAGTAAATGGAAATACCAAAGCACAGCAATGATAAATGATCACAGAATCCATTAGTTTTATTAGCTACAGCTGAAAAGAAAAAAAAGAAAAAAAGAAAAACCATCCAGATTCGGGTTTTTATTTTCCAATTCGAAAGCAAGCGAATTTCCTTTCATCCGCCTCCCGTTTCGTTGGTTACATTTTTACTACTCAACAACATGTTACCCATTGTCATTGGTGTTTAACTAGGTATTACGAAGAAAAACCGAAATGAAGTTGAAAGAAAAACTTTTTGCGCAAAAATATTTCTCAAGAGTGAGGGATGAAGTCGATTTAATGGCGGCAGCGACAGTGGCAGCATACACCCGCACATCCGCACACACACATCACACAGAGTATCCGCACTTTGAAATCCAATAATTCATTGAGGTACTAAAACATAATACACCCTTCGGGTCAATCCTGTTTTCCCTTCATCCATTTGTTGAATGAAATTAGGTGGAATTTTGAAATATGAGACACAAGTCACACAACATGTTTTCTTGCAAAAAAGAAAGAAAGAAAAACAACAAGCTGACACTGTGCAGAAAATGTATTATGTGCACACATTTACTCACAGTTCATAGAACAAAAAACAAGAAGGAGAAGAAGTGAATCTGAGTGGAGCACGAGGAGGGGGCTATGAAACTAAAGAAAAGCTGACTCCCATTAGCGTTGCAATTGCATATGTATGTATGAATGTGGCAGTGACTACTATTCCATTCAACCTGGTTTGTTTTGTATCTGTATCTCTCTGGCCTGGTTAAAGGAAACACAGATACCGATGGCAAGTGGTTGATTTGTGTTTGATGTTCTTCATGTGTACAGAGAGTGGCCTGGCCCTATGTGTGTGCCGTACATATGGACGTATGTATATTAATAGGGCTTCGTTAGGTTTGAATGTAAACAAAACATAATGAATTGAATGCTACTAACGAATGAAGTCATAAACAAACAAAGTAACTCACACTGATGAGCTGATTATTTTCTTAAAAAAATGCGACAAAAAGATCATCGCAACATTCCATTGCGAACAAAAAACGAAAAGATGATGCATGCATGATCTTTGTGAGGAGATTTGGTTCGTCATGTTGTGAATAGATTACGCTATCACTTCAATCGCGTCGACACACTTTATGATTTCATGACTTAAAGCTGAGAAAAATAACAACTTACTTTTGAAATAATTGTCTTTCAAGTTAACGCGAACCAGATTTGAACACTTGGGTCATGTTGCCGTCCAAATTTTGCATGCCAAGTTGATTGAACTCATTACTCAGCACTTGGCTCCAACGAAAAAACGAAGCCCTTCGTTGCCTGTCTGTCAGATTCAAAGAATCGCTTATAATATTTAGGTCCTTCCTAGTTCAGCACTGAAATTTGGACTGGAGGTGTATCTGGGAGTCCCAAAAGTAAATTGAGGATTTTTTGTTCTTCTGCATCTTCTTCCCGCAAGCAGAATTTTTGCCCCTGCAACTATTGTCGGATTCAGCGCTTAAAAAAACACATTTCTCACGATCCATTCAAAAGAAAGATGCTTTATTGGTTAAGATAAAGTCCACATTCCATTTATAATGCGTGATTAGACTTTTTGTTTACGTCATTCAATAATTCCTGAGCGACGTTCATGCGACCGTTTTCTTGGGTCAAAATTCTTACTTTTTACAATTCTTATTTCTTAACAGACCTCGTAAACCTTTCCCATTTCAGACAACATCGCGCATGAAAGGGTTAAGTTTCCTGTGGAGTCCTCACTAGAGTAGTGGCCAAAACAGTGATGTGGCCACTATCTACTTTACCTATTGCGCATAATTTTTAAATTCGAATAGCTCCCCCAGATTTTCATCAGTTTCCCAGTCTTCTTTTTTTGGGAATTTTGTTTGATATTTGGTACCAAAGTCCTCAAGTTGGGCAAATTTTTTATCATGTCCCGTTATCTGGTGTCCAAATTTTGCTTCAGCCGAATTGTCACTCTTGTAGCTACGTTTTTTTCCGTAAATGTCTACGGGAAACAAGTGCAGCATTCTCCAAGGCAGCCGAGGGGTGAATCGTAATTATTCTGCTATGCACAAGCATGATATTCTTTTTATCCTACATACGTTCCTGGTGTTATCACGTGCTCTGGCCACTAGACGATGAGACTACAAAACAAAATGGGTCTGACTATCGCAATACCCTACGGGTGTCCCAGTGTCCCTGAATAGTTCCTTTCTATAAATATTGTTGCACATCTGAAATCGAGTTAAGTCGTTTACAAAATTGGACATAATGCGGATATTATTATTATTGAACTTTATTTAAAATTAATGCAATTACATATCAATAATACAATAAGCGGCAATGGCTACCAGCGCCTTGTGCTAGTTAAAATAAAAACTAAACTAAAAATTAAATGATTAATATAATGCGGACGTTACTGCTTTGAATACAAGACAGTCTAGATTAATGATACCCTTTCCCATAACACAACCAACAAAAATTGCAACGACGTGTTAGGCTTTATTTATTTATTATCGTCGCTTTTACAATAACTTTACTAAATTTTCTTACTCTTTTTTACTAATTCTAGGTGTCTGCTGGACAACATTTGCACCTAAGTGGCGATTTAAAGAGCAACGTTTCAGTTGCCGCACAGCAAGGTGTATTCTTTAACCAACAGCAACAGCAAGCCCAACAACAACAGCAGCAGCAACAGCAGCAACAACAACAGCAGCAGCAACAAAACCAACAACCGCAACAGCATCCGCAACAAGGAAGCAATAATCTTAGCAATAATCCTCAAAATCAGCAATCAAATCAAACAATAAATAATGCGCCTGGTAAGTAGAAGGACATCTTCATCTCCCTTTCAACTTTTTTTTCTGACACTCTTCTTTGAAGGTCCTGCAAATGACTCGTACACCATGTCACAATCCCAGTCGATAAGCTTCACACAACAGCAGCAGCAGCAGCAACAGCAGTCATTGAGGCAGCGACAATCTCTGTCGGCTGCGGCGGCAGCGGCTGCTGCCAATGCTGTCGGAATGGGTGGTGGTGTTGCTGGCGCGGGAGCACCAGGTGCTGTTCCGACTGTAAGTGCGGCCTCGAACAACGTTCCGAACAACAATGTCCCCAACCAGGCTACTGGAAATCCTTCAGCGTCCGGTGCGATGGCGAGTATGAGTCAAATGGCAGCGAATGCGGCGGCAGCGAATGTCCCGATGAACCAAGGTGCGATGAATCCGAATATGGGTGCTGGGAACATGCCGCCGGGAATGGGACAAATGTCCCACGGCAACGGTGGGCCTGGTAGCATCGGTGGCATGGGAATGGGCGGCATGAATGGGATGGCCGGTCAAATGGGTGGCATGGGTACGATGGTGCCGAACGCGATGAATCCAGCCACAGGCGCCGGAGGAATGGGTCCAAACTCGATGATGATGTCCGGTGGGCCGATGGGTATGAGTCAAGCCAAATTCTTGCAGCAGCAGCAGATGATGCGCGCCCAAGCAATGCAGCAACAGCACATTGGCGGCAATCGACCGCCTCCGCCTGAGTACAAAGCGACGCAGGCGCAGTTAATGCAGGCTCAGATGATGCACCAGAACGCGGGTGGACGATTCCCCAATGCCGCGGCGCAGGCGGCCGCCATGAGGCGCATGAGTCAGCAACCCATCCCGCCATCGGGTAAGTTTTGTCCTCGTCGTACTTAGGCTTATCTAAACCTGGGGTTGTTTTTGTTTTTTTTTTCAGGCCCAATGATGCGTCCGCAACACTCAATGTACATGCAACATTCCGCAGCGGGTGGTCCTCGCACAGCCATGGGCCCCTATGGTGGTCCGATTGCAACAGGGCCACAAAGGCCCCCCAACGTTCAGGTGACGCCTGAAGGGATGCCAATGGGTTCGCAGCAAGAATGGAGACATATGATGATGTCGCAGCAGCAGAGCATGTCGTTCAACGTGCAGGGCGGTGGACCAGGACCCATGCGGCAAGCCTCCAATGGCGGATTCAATTCAGGCAAGTAGCACTACAGGTTCCCATGTGATCAGTTGATCATGTTTTTGTTTTTTATTTAACCAGGCGGTTTTATGCCCAACACAGCAGCGGGCGGTGGTCTCGCAGCTGGCCCGAATGGAATGTCGCAGGGCCCCAACCCCGGCATGCAGCTAACTCCCGCTCAAATGCAACAGCAACTGCTGCGACAACAGCAGCAGAATCAACTCGTTGCAGCACAGCAAAACCAACAGCAACAAGGCATGATGGGCAGCATGAATCAAAACCAACAGGCAGCTGTGATGCAGCAAATGCTACAGCAGCAGCAGCAGCAACATCACCAGCAACAGCCTCAACCGCAGCAGAACATGATGGCTCAAATGCAAATGGCTTCCATGCACATGTCACAATCACAACAGATCACAATCCAACAACAACAGCAGCAGCAGCAACAACAACAACAGCAATTCGTTCAGCAAACGACTACAACGACAACACACCAGCAGCACACTCAGCAAATGATTCAAATGGCCGGCGGTGGAGGAGCCAACGCGAATTCCGTACAAGGCGCTGCATCCGGCGGACCACTGACCACACCGACAGCATCCATGCAAACATCCACATCATCAATTAACCAAACGATCAATTCCGTTGTTGGCAACACCAACGATCTGTGTCTCGAATTCCTCGATAATCTGCCCGTTGGTGATGCCAGCAATTTCTCCACACAGGATCTGCTCAATTCACTGGACAATGATAATTTTAATATCCAAGATATTTTACAGTGAACGGGGGGTGATGCTATGGGATTTAGGTTGTTTGATTTATAAGATAGAATATGTACATGTATTTATTTGGTCACTTGAATTATTTTGTTCGTGGGCATTATGTAGGTTTTTAATTTTTTGTTTGTTTTTATTTTGGTTAAACTTTTAGATGTGCGAGTGTATGAGGTGGTGTGAATGTTGGAAGGTCAGATAATGATCACTAACGGATTTAGTAGTAGGGTATGAAGTTGAAGCGAAATGGGACTAGAATTCCTACCGGACTAGGTAGAGCCATGGTGTTATACTTGAGTCAAGTATAAAATGAGTAAAAGGCGGTGATTTTATATGCTGAGCATATAAAGTGTCCGACAGCATATCATTTCTCATGGGCTCCCTATTGCACTTTAACCTGACTATGTTATGATATGTATAGGTGGCGGCGAAACGCCGAACACATAGACCAGTGTTGGTCCATAGTGTTGGCACCGTCACAGAATATTAGTATTGTATCATCCCGCTACCCCTGGTTTAGACAGAAGGCTTTGGATGCAATTGAAAATTTTACTAGATCAGTTGAATTAAGGCTAGCTACTGCATTCAACCACTTGATGAAGTAGCTTCCCAGCGTACTGAATCTGGTCTTTGCTAGTCAACACATGCAGCAGTGTTTCCCTCTAATCCTTGGTATTCCGGTACTCAGCATAGGGTAACCGAGTACCGTCTTGGATTTGACCATTCTACTATCAAGCGATTTAAGCGCTGCCTGAGTGTCCACCAACATGTTAACACCTGTGACTCCGGGGGAAATATTAGCATTCGCGCGACAATCTCCGTCGCTTTTTGAATGGCTAGCAACTCAGTCTAAAGTATGCTGAAATTGCCTGGAAGTTTGTAACTTTTTTGCTGATTATTAGTCGCGTCGAAGACTCCCGCCTACCCCCTTTTCATGTATAGAAGGCGATTTTTGCCTTTTGAATACGTTAATGGACGTTGAGTTTCCAGCTAAGTTTTCTATCAAATATGACACCAAGGAATTTGGCATGATCCGCTACCTGCACTACTAAACCACCCTGGCTAATAACGAATGCTACTTGAGAACTCACATAACAGAAAAGAGACTCTGCCTATGACAAATGAAACGTTTTTGGCATTTCCTCGACAGTTTTAGAAGCTTTACATGCGTTTTTTCGTTTGCTTCTATCCCAATTCATTATGTATCTGTCTTGATGATATTAATAGAGCCGTTAAAAACATTGTTAATTTTGAATCTGTTTCTTAAATAAAGTTTTCAACTAACTAACTAAATAGAGCCGTTTAGTGCACGAATCGATTAACGTCGTAGATCCAAAAGCTGAGGATTGCCATGAAATAATATATATTAGTTTTAAATTAAAAGGTTCTACAACGTGTTTTTAGTGCTTTAAGTTTTTGTTTCTGCAGAAAACTGCAATCACTTAACCTAAAAACGAAAACAATTGTTCTCCAAGTTGATCCTGTGCATTCCTGTGTGATACCTAGTGAGGCTTTGCATTTCAGTGTGAAACTCTGATACGAGGAATACAGAACGGTTTTTTCCACGGCCTCATAATTTGAGAGCAGCAGACAAATTTCCGCACCGTCGTTCCAAGCCGGCTTACAAAAGTTGGTCCCTTCCACGT
Source organism: Syritta pipiens (assembly GCA_905187475.1). NCBI lineage: Eukaryota > Metazoa > Arthropoda > Insecta > Diptera > Syrphidae > Syritta > Syritta pipiens. The sequence continues at coordinate 66,411,688 of LR994571.1, read as the reverse complement.
GTGTCCAAAATTTTAAAACGCTCAGCTCAGTAAGCCTCGCCACCCAGCACGTTCTCGTGCCAGCTTCTACCAATGATATACACCGAATTGGTTGAGGTCCTTTCTCTCCTGTGTTCCCTTGCTGGCCGGAGCTGGCTTCGGGTAAGTCCATAAACGTCAAACTGCAGCAGTGTTGCACAACATTGCGTTCATAAACGTAAATAAACTGCAGTACTACTGCAATGCAACAGTTTACAATAGCATTCATAAAAACATTAGCGGCGTCACCCTGCAGAGCAGCAGGGAATATACGGAACGTTTTTTTCGCCGCCTGCTGATGTTGCTTTTTTGAACTCTTCTTTTGGATTTGTTGTACAGCTGCAAACCTGCGGCAGTATTCGTGCTCAATTTTGCATTGTAAAATATTTTGTGCAGTGCAGGGACAACATATGTTGCAAATATGAACTCACCCTTCCTTAGGCGTTGGATCCGTAGATGCCTGGCCAGAAGCATGGAGCCGTACAACCCGCACAATTCGCGGTTGAACCTTCTTCTCTAGTAACCATCAACGCAAACAGGAGAAAAAATCGTACGCAGCAGTTTTCTCTCAAAAAGCTTCTTCATACGCTTTTGACAAAGTCTAAGTCTCCACGCCATAGAGCAAAACTGGGATGATCAGGGTGTTATATAATGCCATCTTGGTTTTTCGAGAGAGGGCTCTACTCCTCAGTTGCCTTTTGAGCTCAAAAAAACAATGATTGGCAAGTCTTTCTGCGTTGGATTGTACCTGTTACCGCGGAGTAGAGGTAGTCGAAGTCGTTGTTTTTTTTTTTTGTTTTGCCTCTTGGAGTAATAACTTCTTAGGTGTTCCCTCAATGGAGCACTCCACCCCGCTTCAGCTAAATTCTCTTCGTTGGTTTCCATTCGTTCGTACAACAGCCACCGCTAGCACAAGCACGACTCTAATATTCTCAAAAGTAAAAAAAAAACGCTCGAACAAGAGAAAAAGAAAACATTGGTGATATTTATTAAATGTTAAACAAAAAAAAAAACGTTGTAAATTATAATTTTTATTAGCTGTTGAAAAACAAACATTTTCAATTTGTAAAATATGAACAAAAACTTTCTTTTAAACTAAAAAAATAAAAAGAATCACAAATAAGACACCACATACAAGTTAAACAAAAAAAAACATTATTGGACAGTAGTATGACTATCACATATAAAATTTAATCTTAAATTTAAAAATTAGTTTTAGTGAGGAAAAGAAAAAACAAAAAAAAACAAATAGCATAACAAACAACTATACATAAAGTAATATATGTATAAACAAAAAGAAACATAAACAGCAATTATAATATAATAAACAAATTTTGTAAATTGTATTTTTTAATTTATTTTACACCCATGATTTTTTTTGTCTTACTTTTACACCAATTCAATGATAATTTTAAGATATATTTGTATTTTTGTATGACATGCAATTTTTTTTTTTTCTTCAATGTTACTTAAAGTGTTTTTCTCTTATTTTTCCTTTCCTTACCGCCTATCTTAAGTTAAGATATATAATTTAATTAATTATTATTTTTTAATTGTTTTGTATAAAAAAAAAGGAAATCGTTTATATATTATACACATACAATACATGAAAAAGGGACGAAATATAAGAAAAATTAATAAAAAGAAACAAACCATTTTTTTAATTAATATATACATACATATATATATAAATAAATATTTATATAATAGATGCAAAACATTTTAACATTAAATCAAATTACAAAAGCAAAACATTTTTTTAGGAATAAATTGATGCAACAATCGTAAAACAAAAAAAAAGAAAACATAAGCAGTAGTAGTGTATAAAATAAAAACAAACGTTTACCATTGAAATTTACAAAAAAAATGTTTAAAAATAAATATATATATACAAAAACAAAAACCTATATATACACACAATACATATAAACTATTAATTATTAAAGTTAAAGAAAATATTAATGAAAAGCAAAAATCCAAGCAACTATTAGCGACGGCATCTTTATAGATAAATTTTTAAAGTTTAAGAAAAGAAAACCCACAGCTAATCTTTTTTAAAAGTCTTTTTTTTTTAAGTAATTAATATAAAACTGGGGAAAAGAAACCACAACTTCAGAAAAGAACAGACAGAACTAGAATAATAACTTACCTTAACAGAGTTACCAAAAATTTTAATCGAACTTATATTACGTGCTCACATGGCTTGATGGTAGAGCATTTGAGTGCAGAATAAGCGGAGGATTACCTTTGATTTTTGTTCTATCAGCGAACAGTGACTGGCTGTTTACAGACAGAAAAACCAAGGTATCTTAGATCTATAATCGGAGATTTGATCTTCTAAAAATAAGAAACTCGAATTCGTCCACGTTGTCGTAGATCTATAATCGCAGGTTCAGCATTTATCTTCCTCTAAAAGTAAGAAATTCGAATTCTGGGCTTGAGTGTGTAAGTACTCTTAGATCCACAATTAGAGGTTCGGTATTCTACTTCTTCTCTCTTCTTTCGAGACTCGAATTCGAAGGTGTTCTTAGCTCGCGCATCACTGTTCATTCATTCGATGTGGCCGACTAAATACTAAACGATTGATAAATGCTTTCAATTTTATTTAGATGAATGAACCCATGGACCTCTTTTTTGTAGAGGCTGTTGTCAATTTTAATTACTCGTTCAAAGCATTTTATAACACATCATCCATAGCTATACTTATCAAAACCACGAGTTAATTTGGCCGAAAAGATAATTTTGTCTAAAAGCTTTTTTCAATAACCTTTTTTGAGACAAGCTTTGCTTTAAACATCCATTTATTTATTGATTCAGATCTTTTCTTTTATTGATTTTATAATGTGTAGGTTGTTGTGAAACTATTGCTATCGGGAAAGGTCATTTGAAGTGATTTTAAACCCACGTCAACGAAATAACTTCCACTCCGTCACATCGATTTTTGGCTCGTACTTGTCCAATCGCTTAGTTACTTATTTACTTATCAGTCAGTCAACCCTTGGAGGTTCTGTGCCTGAGCTAAGGTCGCCTTGCAATGTTGACAGTCCCGGGCGTGCTGCTTCCAGACCGGAAGACCAAGGTGTCTTGCGTTCACGATTACTTGGTCTCTATACCGGAGGTTCGGTCTCCCGCTTCCCGGTTTATGGAAATTGTAAAGTCATATTTTATTTTGTATTTGCGAATTTGGTTCACTTTTTTTCTAATGCTATCTACAGTTAATAAATCTCGATTCTGCTTCTACTGCAGAATACTTTAATTAACCTTTAAACTGTGTTCAACAACGCCAGTAGATTTTTTCCCTTAATCAATTTCATTTCTCATTGCTCTGCCTTCTTTATTTTTGGTCTTTTTAGGGCTTCGTTCCAAAGAAATCAACGAAACCCTTATACAATGACTTCGGTGTTCATCTGTCTGTCCGATTTATAAAACCCCTTATAACTTTCGAGTCCTTCATAGTTAAGAGGAGAAATTTAAACGGAGGGGTATCTAAGGAAGGTTAAAATAATTCGTGAATTTTTTCATTTTAACAAGCTGCACATAGATTCGTTTTTGTGAATTTCACATCGTTGGGATTTACGTTGGGTATATGTTCGTGTAATCAAATTCACAAACTTCTTAAACAATCTTTAATCATCCACTTTTACAGATCTAGGAGCGCATACAGTGGAAGACTTTTGAACTGTCAAAGAATGTGATAGCACTTTTGATGTTTTTGTAGTGTTGTTTAATCTTCATCTTGTTATTCATTCAAAGCCACACGCACGCCAGGACGTTCTGCAAAAATTTGGCCGCATGGACCAAAGAATGTATTCAATCGTGTCAGAAGAGCTGTAAATTTATGCTTGCAGTAATAAGATGTTGAAGCGTTCATGGCTTCAAAGCAAAGCGAACTCATGATTCATTAAACATCATGTGCAAGTTTTAACGTCGATCGGCTTGCGACTTCAGCATCTGAAGCAGTCAACTTTTGTTGCGATGAACTTTGCTTTGCGGTAAATATTTGCTGCAAATTTTAAATGATCATAGAGCGGGGGTCAAAAAGTTTCATCATTACTCTAATTCAAACTGGAAAAGTTCCTCTACACATTAAGCTACACCTCGCTTGGGTATTGCAGTACTTTTCTCCTATTCACAATTTGTTGGGTGGCGTAACAGCCCGGTGAGGCCCAGAGCCTAGCTTTTTGTGCCTCCACTTTGTTGTGTGTATTATAATTTGACACATTTCTCCTATTTAGTTGTGTTACTAGGAAATCTCTGTTTAGTTCCTAGTTGCAAGTAAAGGCCCTCTATCTTATTTTGATCTATCTTCTTTTAGACCAAAAACCATAACTTTTTCATTATGATTTGCTACTCATGATCGCCTGTTAGACACAAACAATCAAAACAGTTTCTTTGCCCCATTTATAACACATCAAACTTCACAGCCATTTTCCAATCGTAACTCCCTAGTTAAAAATAAAAAAACAGAAAACTTAAAAGAATTCAATTTTCCGAATCAAAACTTCCAGCTATATAAATTACAACAAACGCTTTGTTGTTAAACAAATTATAGTAATAATAATAATAATAATAATAATAATAAAACGCAGACATAAGTAAATTGTAAAATTTTGATTTTGAAAAAAATTTTTGTATTATATACAATGAAATTGAATATATTATATATGACTATTATCTAGAAATATTATTATAGAAACTTTTAATTTTAAGAACAAGAAAAAGTTACTTATATATTATTATTATGAAATAATAAATAAAACAAAGAAACATCAGTAATTAATTAAATCATTATGTAAAGTATAAAACGCATGGTTTATTATTTATGGCCTTATCCTCCGTTGTCTGCTTTTGGTTGTTGTTTTAATGCTTTTGAGAACTTCAAACCTTAAAACTTTTCTGGTATCATGTTGCCGAATGTGCTTCGGTTTTATTCCAATTAGGCCTGCAAAATTATGACATCTCCTTACAAAGTCTATAAGGAATGTATTAAAATACGTAAAGAATAAATGCAGCAGTAACTTTGTCATAACAATTCCTCTTCTATAAAGTCTGTTTCTACTGCAACAAACACTAACAAAATTGGACAAAGAGAAACTTTTGAAACCCTATCGCAATTTCCAGGATTTGCTGAACTGCAGATATCTGCAGAATCTTCCAAATGGTCATAAAATTCATATTCATGCTAACTCTGAGAGTCGAACGATTCGTTTATTCTATTCGATATATGTATCTATTCCTTCGAATAAATTTAGTGATGACGTACTGTGGGACGACCCATAGCAATAAATGGAAAAATGAATTTTTCTTTTGGCACTTTTGGTAAATTGGTAATTAATATTGAATATCTACAGGCTCTAATTCCGTTTAAATTAACCTGATATCTCAACTAATGGCAAAGTTAGAGCACCGTAAACATTGACATGTTCAATATTTTTTTAAAAAACATGAAATATGTATTTCTTAGCAAATTTATTTAAATGGGCAAAATTGTATGTTGCACGTATGAATAGGAAAAAAATTTTTGGTAATCAGCAAAATTTAGGTCTTAAATAATCATTTGGCATCTACATTTTTTTCCGTTTTGTGTTTTTATGTGTAATATGTTCTTTAGAATGAGGGAATAATTTAAATTAAAAAATAAAAATTGGATCTAAACTTTAAGTCAACTTTTCGTAACTAGCCCGAAAAGTCCTCTTGGGATCTTTCTTGTTTTTCTGTTGCACTATCTAACAATTTTCGATAGCGATTAAGATTTTTTTTTTTAAATTAGATTCCAAGAGTAATTTAATTATACCAGCGTACTCTTAGGTTATTGGAAAATTATCAGACAAGTCATGATCAGTCATTAATATTTTGTTACATAACCATTCACATAGAAGGCCAGACTTGGTCATAGTTGCAAGTATTCAAGGTCTAGTACCATGGCCGATTGATTTAAACATTTGAGATTCCGTTAGATCCGTATATTTTGAATTCCGAATACGGTCAATATAGGCGCAGAAATTAACCAATATATAGCAAAAAACAGTCTTATTTCTGAATTATCTGCTTAGAATTAGATGGTAGTAACAATAGTAATAGTTTTACTGATAAAGATAGTTAATAATAAAATTCATATAAATTAGTATATGAATTGTCATAAATAGGTTTTATGAAAAGAAATATTCTAGTTTTATTATTGTGTTTATACATTGTGTTTTATTAGGTGGACAAATATTAGGTTGTCAAATATCTCCCTTCCGCCTTTTTGTCCTTTGAATTTTCCGGCTATGTACAAAGCCCTACAATAATATATAGGATAAGATTAACTAAATGCAATAATGTGAAGTTAATGTATGTATGTATGTATTTGTAATCAGATTTGTTTTTAGTGCTTAATACACATAAATTTTCCTTCAAGATTTGTTAGAAACTTTCATTGAGGAGAAATGTTTTCAATTGCATGTTGGTCGAGCTGCCTACCGAATTCCAAAGCGGGTCATCTTTATCTCCTCCTTCTACTTACAATTTTAGATCTTTATTGTTTCAATGGAATTATGGCTAGGTTCTACATTATTTAAGCTAACATATAAATACAATTTAATTAGTTTCGTTCTATTTCAATAAAAATATCTAAACTAACAAGATTCTAGTCGACAGAAAAAGCTGAACGACTAAAAAATGACAGATCATTCGAATCAAACGAATTTGAGAATACGCTTTGAAATGAATTAAGTGAACTTTCGAATCGTTCGATTCTCAGAATACGAATCATTCAAATTCGACTCATTTTCGAATGAAAACAAATTTTAGCATGATTAAAATGAACTACTGTAGTGACTTTCCTTGCTCTCTTCATAATTCTTAGCCCGTCCATTGACTGCTGGTGCAGCGCTGGTGTAAGAAGGCGACAAGCTTTGACTTGCACGCACGAGAAGTGTATTTACTGCAATACACTCTAGTTCGTTAGTAAAAGAGAAGTGTCGAATACATTCATCATCGTCGTATACTTACATATTTTGTTCTTATGAACCATTTTATTAAAAGCTGTGTTGCTGCAAACTTGCGGCTGAAGGAATGCAGTACCTCCCCTTCAAAAACCTCGCTACGAATGCTCACCAGTTTGCCCTTAAGCCTGCCTTTGGACGCACAGTAAAGTTTATAGGCTAGTAGTTTTTAGTAGATGTAACGGATATTCGGTTAGTATCTGTTATCCATTCACTTTTTTTTTCTATCTGGATGTCGGAGAAAGTACCAATGTTCGGCAAAAATCAGATAGGTAAAATAAAACATACAAATTTTAGTGTCTTTAATCCTTAGCTCATTTCTAAAATTTGCAAATGAATTTTCTGGCAGACTCTTTCGACTTGAATTAATCCCAAGAAAGTTGTCTTGAATCTAGAATTTATAAGAGTTGCTATAAAGCAGTTAAAATTTTCACCAATTTCGAAACGATATGAATTCTTGATGCTCAATAAATTAGGTGTTCTCGTTTCTTACATTTGTATATATATACTTGTAAACATGTGGTATAGCTTCTGAGATACATGAAAGCTTAAGACTGTTTTTTTTATTTCTTCTAAATGTTTACGAAGTATAATCTGTTGCATTATAGCCTGGTAGGGTGTCAAATTGGTATGTGAGGTATTTGAACTAGAATGTTATGCATATTCTGCCCTTGATAGTATATTTGGCCAGATAATCGGATATTCGGTCAACGGATATAGCATACAAGTTATGAAGCCTAGCAACCGCCTACACTGTAAAGGTTGCATCATAAATTTTGGGATCTAGTTAGCCAGTTGCTGCTAGCCTACTATTGGGGTCGAACTCATTTTAAGCTTCCTCATAGAGGAAAAAATAAAGAATATTATTAAAAAAGCAATTTGTGTTTGGACTGAATATTAACTGGCGCCCAAAGTGGGGCAACGTGAAAAAGAAAAATCCTTATAAAGGAAATAAATTCGCGTTGCTACATATAAGTAACCCCATCAAAGAGGTGAAAAAATTAAAAGCCAAAATATATATGAAAAACGAAAGTGCGATCAAACGTCAACGTTAAACATTAAAAAAATATTAAAATGTGTAAAAAGTTATAACAAAAGAGTTTATAAATTGTAACGAAGAGTGCAAAAAGAAATAGATAATAACAAAAAAAGTGAAAAAAACAAAAATAGTAGCAAAAAAAGTGCAAAAAAAAACAACAAATTACGAAAAAGAGTGCAAAAACAAAAACAAATTGCAAAAAAGTGCAACAAAAACTAAAACGTGGCTTTTATTGAAATCAGCATATGAGCAAACAAAAAAGGTCCTGCCATATAGCTTGCATAACTGTTCACAAACCCAAGCCATCATTCAAGCGAAAGCGGAAACGGGATACAGGAAGAACCTGCGGACTGGTGAACGCTGACATATTATTATCTTTTTTTTTTTGTGTAAATATTTCTTTCCTTCTTACTCTTTTTAATTTGTATTTCTAAATTAAACAAATATTACACTATTTTATTAATTAGTATTAGTTAGTATGAAAATCATTTAGTAGTAGTAATAGTAATTCAAATTGTCAATATTAATTTGAACAAGTGAGTTTTATAATATTTATGTACCTAGAGCATTTGTAGAGAATTACTTTGAAAATTTTTTGCTGTTTAGTTGTAAAATTACTGATTTGATGGACGCGGAACAATTAAGTGCGGTTGTAACCGCAGCAGTTCAGGCTGCAACCATGCAAACTAGGCAAGCGTTGGAAGCGACCATCGAACAGCTTACAACCCGACTAAATGCATTAGAGACTCCCACAGTCGTTGAAGAATATCGACCAGTGACTATCAAACCTGAAATTGGTTGCGACGAATCACTAGACTTGATAAAGTCTTTACCTGAATTCGGTGGCGAACAGGTTCGTTATGTTTCATGGCGACAAGCGGCATTCACTGCCTACAGACTTTTCGAGCCGTACGAAGGTAGTTCTCGACATTACCAAGCTGTTGCCATTTTGAGGAACAAAATTGTTGGTTCTGCCGATCAAGTGCTAGCGTCGTTTAATACCGTCCTCAATTTCAAGGCAATAATAGCAAGGCTTGACTTCACATATGCTGATAAAAGGCCTGTTTATCTAATAGAACAGGAGATGGCTACCTTACGACAAGGCAGAATGTCCATTATTGAGTTCTATGATGAGGTGGAGAAAAAGTTAACTTTGATTACTAATAAGACATTGATGCAATATGGTGATAATAAGTGTTTAACTGATTCGCTAAATCATAAATATCGACAGGACGCTCTAAGGGTGTTCATTTCTGGTTTAAAAAAACCAATGGGGGATATAATTTTTTCATCTCGTCCTACTGATATGCCAAGTGCTTTAGCTCTTGCCCAAGAATTAGAGGCTAATCAGGAGAGGTTTGCATTTGCAAATTTATTTTCCTGCAGAAATGAAAATTTTAGAGGAAATTATGTTGCTCCCAGGCAGTCACCAAACTATAACGAGTACGGTACACATCATTCACCCCATTACAAATCTATAGCTTCTAATCAGTTACGACTAAAGCCACATCCAATGGAAGTGGACCCATCCTCCTCTCAGCTGAGAAATCCAAGGTCACTTCAAAACCCTATTCAAAATTCTAACTTCCAAGAACCTTCTCGTAATTCAGGACATAACTTTCACACACAAAATCACAATAGTTTTCAGAAACCTGCTGAAAGACCGAGCCAACAACAAAAATTTCTTAAACGGCGTAATGAATCCGATAGACAAACTCTTCCCAAATTTCAGAGAATAAACCATCTTTCCCAACAAAATGTGAATAATAACAATAATTTCCGATACAGTTCTGATGAATATTCTCACACCAACACAAATCTAGACAATTTCACCTGCTCACCTAATGAAACATATTTTTCAAACGAAGAAATGTATGAGGCAGAGCCTAATACCAGCAACTTCGATGACATTTCACAAATCTCCGATAGAATTAATTTTTTAGGGGAAAATCTCTCCTGCCTTATGTCAGCCGAACACTGGCAGGAGAGGAAATAAAGCTCCTTGTCGACACAGGTGCAGCAAAAAATTATATCAAGAACTTTAGCGCACTTAAGGCCGTTGAGGTAATCAACCACCCTTTTTCTGTTGAATCAATTCATGGCACTAGTCAAATCACATCAAAGTGCACTATAAATATTTTTGGTACAAATTCCTCATTTTTCATACTTCCAACGCTCACGACATTTGATGGTATCATTGGTTTCGACCTTTTGAGGAAAATTTCTGCTCAGTTAGATTTAGTGAATGGTCTGTTGTCTTACAATGGGAAAGAAGAAAAACTTCTTTATTTCTATTGCAAAAATGTAAATAATATATCCTTGGCGAACTGCTGCTTACCTCCGGAACTGTCCTCTGTAATAAAGCGTCAATCGAAAGTTTTTTCTGACCCGAACGAATCATTGCCCTTCAACACTAAAGTTGTTGCCACCATACGAACTATCGATAGTGAACCAGTTTATTCGAAAGCATATCCATATCCAATGGCCGCTACAAATTTCGTCAACAATGAAATTGAGAATCTACTTCGTAACAAAATTATAAGGCCATCTCGATCGCCGTACAATAACCCAATTTGGGTTGTGGACAAAAAAGGTGTTAACGAGGACGGCGTGCGTAAAATGCGGCTAGTGATCGACTTTCGAAAGCTTAATTCTAAAACAATAAATGACAAATATCCGATTCCAGATACTGGAGTCATCCTTGCTAATCTGGGAAAAGCTAAACTGTTCACTACGATTGACTTAAAATCGGGGTTCCACCAAATAAAACTATCAGAGCGCGATAGGGAAAAGACAGCATTCTCTATCAACAACGGCAAATACGAGTTCTGTCGCCTACCTTTTGGGTTGAAGAATGCACCCAGTATTTTTCAAAGGGCGATAGACGACATTCTCAGAGACGAGATTGGAAAATGCTGCCATGTGTATATAGATGACGTTATCATATTTTCCAAAAATAAAGAAGATCACATCGAAGATGTGGAACGTATTCTTAGAAAGCTTTACGAATCCAATATGAGAGTAGCGCTTGAAAAATGTAAATTTTTTAAAGAAAACGTAGAATTCTTGGGCTTCATTATATCGAATAAGGGAATAAGAACATGTCCTGATAAAATAAAGGACATTGTTGAGTATGAAGTTCCTCGGACATTGCGTAGTCTTCGGTCATTCCTTGGCTTATCGGGCTACTATCGACGCTTCATTAAAGACTATGCTCAAATTTCTAAGCCTCTCACAAAATATCTACGTGGTGAGAACGGTAATGTGAGCTCAAGTCAATCTAAAAATACAATTATATTATTGGACTCGGCAGCAATGGAAGCTTTTAATAGGATAAAGAAAATTCTGGCGTCTGAGGATGTGCTGCTTCTTTATCCCGATTACGGCAAACCATTTGACCTGACAACGGATGCTTCATCTCAAGCACTTGGGGCTGTGCTCTCTCAGGGCGGCAGGCCCATAACGATGATTTCCCGAACTTTATCTTCTACTGAAGAAAACTATGCCACTAATGAGCGAGAGCTTTTGGCTATAGTGTGGGCACTGCAAAAGCTTCGAAATTATCTTTATGGGGTGAAGCAATTGAATATTTTTACTGACCATCAGCCATTGACATTTGCGATTTCCGACAAAAACCCCAATACGAAAATGAAGAGATGGAGAGCGTTTATCGAAGAATTCTCTCCTACCTTTTTTTATAAGCCCGGAAAGGAGAATTTTGTGGCTGATGCTTTGTCAAGACAGCATATAAATGCTATAAGCCAGCCTACGGACTTGGTATCCACAGCACATAGTGAAGAATCACTTACTCAAACAATTATTAGCGTTAAAAATCCTATTAACTCTTTTAGGAATCAACTGATCATAGAGGAAGGAATTGTCTTGAAAAAAACAACTAAGATCATTTTCAAAAATAGAATCAGACATGCAATTGTATTCAATAGTCTCCCCAATCTCTTTCAAATGTTTATAGAAACTGTTAACCCCGATGTTGTCAATGGTATTTATTGTGATCTACAAACTTTAGGTAAAATTCAAGACAGATTAATTACTTCATTTCCTTCAGTAAAATTTCGTCATACGAGTACAATGGTTACAGATATTTTTAACCCAGCTGATCAAATTGAGATTCTCACATCTGTGCACAATCGCGCCCATCGGTGTGCGCGAGAAAATAGAGACCAAATTTTAAAAGACTATTTCTTTCCGAATATAAGTAAAAGTCTGAAACAGATAGTATCTAATTGTAAGATTTGTCATGAGGCAAAATATCAGAGACACCCACCAGTGCCCCTTATAGGCAAAACTCCTATTCCTCAACTTCCGGGTGAAATTCTTCACTTGGATATTTATTCAACTGCTGGACAACATTTCCTTACTTGCATAGACAAATTTTCCAAATTTGCTGTAGTTAAACCAATTAGATCCCGAGCAATAATAGATATCAAAGAACCAATTTTGGAATTACTAAATTTTTTTAAAGACACAAAAACCATAGTTTGCGACAACGAAAGATCTCTCAATTCAGAAACAATAAAAACACTTCTTAAAAACCATTTCTCTGTAAATATATTTACCACTCCACCTTTCCATAGTACCACAAATGGACAAGTGGAAAGGTTCCACAGCACCCTTTCGGAAATATCAAGATGTACAAAATTAGAACAGAATATTACCGACACCAGTGAACTCCTTTTACTTGCAACAGCTAAGTACAACAGGACGATTCATTCGGTAACAAATTATAAACCAATTGACATCATCCACTCCATCCCAATAAAGCTAAGGAATGAAATCAGAAATAGCATATTGAAAGCTCAAGGTGCAAACTTAGAGTATCACAATCGAAATCGACTGACTCGAACATTCAAGCCAGGTGACAAAGTTTTCGTTCGAACAAATAAACGAATTGGTAACAAGTTCACAAAGTTGTTTGTTGAAAAGGTTGTGCAAACGGACTTGGGAACTACTGTTCTTGTTGACAACAAAAAAATACATAAAAATAATCTTAGATGACACACTAATTATCTCATACAACCAACGACATTAAACGATAAAATCAAATCAGTAATTATTTAAGATCTTACTTTAAAAATTGTTTCAATGAATTTGTAAAATTTGTATGTTTTAAGTTTGCAATTTAGTTCGAACCAAGTTGTTTAAAAACACTGAAATTTTGTATCTAATTATTTTCCTTCTTTTGATGTTAAATATAAATGAAGTCGTGGACGACTTCACTTGAAAAGGGGGATAGTTATGAAGCCTAGCAACCGCCTACACTGTAAAGGTTGCATCATAAATTTTGGGATCTAGTTAGCCAGTTGCTGCTAGCCTACTATTGGGGTCGAACACATTTTAAGCTTCCTCATAGAGGAAAAAATAAAGATTATTATTAAAAAAGCAATTTGTGTTTGGACTGAATATTAACTTACATTCGGTATTTGGTCAAATCACTACTCGTTACATCTCTTGTTTTTAGCCGCATCACACCTCCTCTCCACGCGTTTTATCGACTTTACGAAAAGGAATGTCAGCGCGCGCCTTACTCAATTTTTCTAATCAAAATGGAGCTCGCGCGTTAGCTTTCCCTAAGTCAGCTTATCCTCGAAATTTTCAATCTACTGAAACAAATTTTGTAAGAAAACAATTTGATTTCGAAACTAAAATTAAAAGCAATTCTTATTTACTTAAATAATCGCCTTTCAAATTTCGTTTGTAAAAAAATATTGTGCGTACATCTGTCACACACATCTGAGTAGAAAGTAGACCCAGTCGGTCGGGATTACGATATTTCGATCTGCGAAGTTGCAACGCCCGACCGCTCTTTTTCGATTTGTACAATACTTTTACGTACATACATTCTACTTCAAATGTCAAAATCAGACCGACCGTACGCGCCGTTGTGATTTGGGCTTAAAGCCGTTTTAAAATTTTAACAAATCTAAGATGTTGTTTTGGCCTTAATGCTCGATTTAATTTTCCGCAGTTAAATAACTGCATGTATTCATGATACAAATATAGAAGGTAATATATTGCGCATGTCAATAAAAAAAAAAAACAAACGAATTTAAAATGGCTGAAAATGTGACTCCAACTTTTGTGACACTAATTTTCGCACGTTTGTTTACGCTTACTTGTGTGTTTAAAAGTACAGTGACAATTCAAATTGAACGTTTTCTGTCTATTCGGGTCACGAACGACGCCATTTTGAAACATGCAGAGAACGAAATCCAAATATTTGCGCTAATACCTTCTATATTTGTATCATGGCGTGTTGCTAATACGTTTGGATCTAAGTGAATTGAATCTGTAGAGCCTCCATTACCACTTTTATGGGAAAGAACAAAAATGTTTAATTCTTTCTGCGTACAACAAATGCAAGAGGCTTGGTTTGAGCCAGTCCCGTGCATTTCTATCGCACAGAATTGTTCATATGGCACCTTTGTGGCATCTCTCAATCCAAACAAAAATCAAAAGCATTTCTTTAGATCAGTTCGTTTATTTACATACATATATGACATCGCACATACATCTTTAAAGGTCGTCCTTGCTCATGCACGTTTATTTCTTCACCTAAAAAGAAAATCAATCTCCGTAACACACAAACGTCTGCCTCTAAAGTGTTGCAAACTCACCTCTTTCTATACGCGCACGGCTTCAACGAAAACGGTGTCAACTTCGCATTCTTCGATACGTTCCTTTCCTTCTTGAAGTGGAAGAAGTAGAACAACTTCACCGATGTGTCCTTCTTAGTCAAGCTAAAGCCGCAGGTTTCTAACGACTTCACGAACTGCCGCACATCCTCGAATCGCGACTGAATCTCTGCGACAATAAGCAACCCGCCCATTTTCAGAACACGATTGGCTTCCAGCAGGCAGTCATTGAGATTTGTCCCCATCAACGACAAGCAATAGACGGCCACATTAAGGCACCCAGTCTCTAGCGGAGTGTTGGCCATGTCCGAAGCAATGATGTCCTCACGGCAGCTGACCAAATCGATGGAGAACACTTTGTTGGGCACCGACTTAGCGAGTTTGCCCTCCCCGCAGCCAAAGTCACCGATGACGAAGTCCTTCGGGAGTTTCTTAATAGATTTGATGACCTTGGTGAGAGGATTTAAGGGCCACTTTTCCACCTGGTGGCGGTAACCATCGTGATATGCTTCGAACGCCGATTGATCCTCCTTGAAGAGCTTCGTCGCCGACTTGCTGTTCATGGTGTAGAGCTGCTCATTGATAAAACGAAACCGTCCCCCCATGAGGTTTTCCTTCAGCTTGCTCTCGAAGCTGGACGCCGAGGCCGTGGCGCTTTGAGTCGGCTCCTTCGACTTTTGTTTCTTTGTAATTCGGCCGCTGAGAATGGATTTGCTTTTCTTCTCTATTGCGTTTGGAGTGTTTGGAGGAGTTGGCGGAGGAGCCAGAGGCGGTCGAGGACCCATTTGAACAGGAGAATCGGGCGTCTCTGTGCTCAGTGGAGCTGGCTTCTTCTTTTTCTTTGCTTTCTTTGTGCCAGAGATGTCGGGTTTGGTTTTGTTCGGCACAGAAACAAATTGCATTGGGGCTTCACCTTTGCCCCAGCTGTTGGCTACGAAGAACTTTTTCATTTTGTTGTACTTTTTGTTTTATTTAAGTGAAAATCAAGAAAGAACTGTGAAGAAAACAACACACCGGGAAGAATTAAACAGAACGAAGCATGCCTCTTTAAACTGACATTTATTGTTTGTGTACTAAAAGTGACAGTTGTGTTAGCAGGGGTTGTAGAGATGTGCAGAGCGATGCAGGTGGATGTGGAAATAACAGACGGCGCTGGGAACACCAGAGTGATTGACTTACACAATTTTTCCAATAGGTGTCTAGCGATTTTCTGCATCGATGTATTTAATTTGATTCAATTATTTTTGTAAATGCTTACCAAAAATGCTTTTAAATTCGTTTTTTACAAACCATTTTCTTGTCTTTGGTGCATTTTTCAAGAAAAATTAACTGTCAGGTATGCAGAAGTCGGACAAAGAATAATAAAACTATAATATATAAATTGCTTGCTGAGCAAAAGCGTCTATCTGTTTTTTGAAGAGAATTTGTGCTATCAGCAGTCTTGTCATTTTTTTTTTTTGAAATAGTGAAGGTCCGATGTTCACAATTCGGAATTGATTCAACCATTTAATGTCAATATTATCC
This sequence comes from Syritta pipiens, assembly GCA_905187475.1. Taxonomy (NCBI): domain Eukaryota; kingdom Metazoa; phylum Arthropoda; class Insecta; order Diptera; family Syrphidae; genus Syritta; species Syritta pipiens. Next base: position 66,395,468 of record LR994571.1, on the reverse strand, counting down.
CATCAATTCGTGACCTATAGATAAAAACCTTCGACAAGGTCTTGGTAGATCGGAGTGACAATCTTGTCATTTTTTTTTTTTTGAAATAGTGAAGGACCGATGTTCACAATTCGGAATTGATTCAACCACTTAATGTCAATATTATCCCATCAATTCGTGACCTATAGATAAAAACCTTCGACAAGGTCTTGGTAGATCGGAGTGACAGAATGCGTCGCTGTGTAGCCAGCCGATGCGACCACTTGAACGATTATTTGGCCCAACTTGTTTATCGACTTCTAGTAGCCAACTTCATGTCGGGTTTCTCAAATTTGCCGCTTGCTTTTTTCTAATTTACATGGAGTTTTAGATGTCGTACTAACGCGAGCGTAGAAAATGTTAACATTAGATTAGCAGTCACAGACAATATATGAATGGTTAATACATTTTCGCTGTACTCTGCTAATCTAAAAATTGTCGTATCGTTTCAACTATTAATGCGCAAGCCCGCAAATTTCAACAAACAGTGTGACTCCTATTATTGCATTCAAGTCTGTGGGAGACTAGCTCTACTTTTGCGTTGAGGTTTGCGTTACGATAGTTACGATGCAACGCAGCACTAACCCACGAAATTGCATTTTGTGTTACCTCATATCATTACATTATTCCATTCAATTGTTTCTAGAGAAGATGTCAACAAAAACGCAGTATTGTGTTTCTATGTTTAGTCTTCGTAATAACAAACTCCTTCACTGAAATCTTTCAACCAGCAATCAGATATTTACACTATGAAAACTACTTTCGGCGCTGTCTGGTTGTGGGATCTGAACACAACTTGGACAATAAAAATTTGACAGTTCACAGGCGGGAAGAAATTTGTATCGACTTTTAAAAACCGGTGGAAAGTAAGTGTTTGAGTTGATTTTATAAACAAAATATGGATAAAACCAAGTAAGTTTTTTGTGCTAGTGTTTGTAAATTATTTGAAAGCGATTTTAGACATTGTCTAATAAACAATGAAAATATTTACTGTGCAAGGATGTGCAAAAATTGATTTAGAATTTTATTGTTAAGGCCAATGTATTACAGAAAATCACACACTCCACCTCAACAATCCCCTCGATTTGCTAAATTTTATTTAACACCTGTGTTACAGATGTTACTGCTAAATAAACAGTGCTAGTTTTTATCTAAATTCTTATAATTGCAAATCAAATGCTTCCCATCTCGTCTCCTGCAAATTTGCAAATTTTTGCTTTCTCGACCGCTACAACTGTTTGTAAATTATTCAAGTAAAGCAAATTTTAAGTTTCTATTTACACATTTATGTTTTAAAGAATGAGCAGTTTTTCTATTACTGCTTACAACCTCCAACATTCATGACGAAAGGTACTTAAACAATTTTTTGACCATCTTTCGGGCAAATTGTTCCATTGGTGTTCAATAACATTTTGAAACTCTTCCGTGGTGTTAAATTTGCGACGTTCTTTTTAAACTGCTCTGGAAGTCTCTTGATATATTTTCAAAAGCATTTAAAAAAAACGGCCAAATGTGAGTTTTACTCACACGCCGAGGATTTCGTTCCGCAAATCGATTAATATTTACTTAATATAAAATAAGTCAAAGAAATTAAGAAATCCAAATAGCATCAGTAAAATTCTTGATTTCATTTCGAATGAAAGTTAGCAAAAGAAAAAGCATTTCTCATTTGCAGATCGCACTGGCCGTGTGAAAATTGTTTTGGTGCAGTTAAAGGATGGAATGCGTACAAACGATATTGTGAATGTCGTCAGTTTATCGTTTTTAGAAGAAAACTAATTTTATTACAATCGTTAATACAGTAGAATCACGATTATCAGGACCTCGGTTATACGGATTGGCTAAAACTCGAATCACAAAAAAAAAATCGAATTCAACTTAAAACGTACAATATTAGTAGACGATGACTTAAAGAGAAAGGGGCGTGCTGATCAGAGCTGCAGTCATTTGACTACATGGTCAAGTAAGTCTCAGTCGATTGACTAAATCCTTTGAATATAAGTTATGGTATAGTCTTACGACGTTGACTTCAAAACTGTAGTCACCAGCCATCTTGGATATTCTGACTTATAAGTTACTAAACTAGTCAATTGAGTGTAAGTTAAATGACTTCAGCCTTTATTGACTGGTGCCAGTCTTTTTAGTCACTTGTAACTTACAAGCTGTAATTCTTTTAAAATGTCTAGTCATTTAAAGCAGTCAGTTTATGTTATGGCTTACAGCCAATTGACTGCTGTTTAGTACTTTGGTTTTTAGTTTGGTCCGGATAACCAACTGCAAGTAAAATTTAATTGACTAAAAAGCCAAACTAGCCAAATCGCTCAAATCCTTGAAGGAGTATGTTTCCAGAGTACGTTTCCTAGTTCTAGAGAGTGCTGCGCATGTTCGAAGAAGATGAAGTCGCGTCTCCTCCTCATCCCTATAGTGGTGGGGCGCCCATTCTTTTGGTGTGATTGTCGAATAGGCAGTGGCCAGTTAGGACACCAAGTAGTCCACTAATGCTAGATCTGCTTATCGAGAGCTATTCTGTCCTCCTATTTAGTCTAGGCTACATCTGCCTACAGACATTGCGAGAATGTAGATCACTCCATTTAGAGTTTGCTGCAGTTATGGCTTCTGCAAGTAGTAGTAAGCCAACCTCTTGCAAGAAAAAACAAATTTCTTAACTTAACATTTTGATTTTTGAGCGGTTTTGCGATGCACATACCCCTCATCTTAAGAACGGCCGACTTTTTCGCAAATCATGAAAATGACTCACGTATTGCCATGGAGTTTGAGTAGTAACCGAAAGAATAAGATCGCGAGTACAAGCTGCCGAGATGAGATTTCTTCGTGCTAATGTGGGACTAACTCGCCGGGATAGGGTGAGAAACACGATGGTGCGTGGAGAGCTTAATTTTGAGCAGCTGTTTCTTCGGACGGAAACTACTTCCATTAAAGCTACACGCGGTCAAGAAGATGATGATGATAAAAGTGATAGGTTAATGCGTTGGATTCATTCGCATACAAGTATAGCTTTTTCTTAAAGTTGGTTCCATCTCGGCTGATTTATGGCTAATCTTAAACGGGCTTCCTGATGGCGTTGAGTTAGAGAAGCTTTTCGTTTTAGCCACATTGTCTATAGATGTTTGGCGTCGGCTGATAGCATGTTTTCTAAGCAGTGGACACGCTGTTAAAAGAATTTAGAGAATGGTGCTGAAACATTTTTTGTTTAAATCTAAAAATCGAGAGAGTTTCTCAAGCCGTTGACGTGGAGTGTTGCTAATATTACAATGCTTAACCATTATCCGTCAATCGGCCGTTACTTTTTGAATTAAAAGCAGTCTTTTTTCTCAAATATCTTCAAAAACATGAGACATGCAGATTTGAAATTAAGCGGCTAGTTTTGGTATGTAACTAGCAGTTGTGATAAAATTGTTTTTTTTAAATCGATCACTAGGTTGTTTGCAATAAAAGAAATCAAAGTACAGTCGCTTGGGTCAAAAATGGCCCGAGGAACGGATAAAGGTTAGATCAACGAATATCTTCCAATACTTATTCCACTTTGCTAAAGACGAGCTAGCTGGTTTTTCTTTCACCAAGCGAAATAGACCCTTCAAAATATTTTACCTTAATCCGTGTGATTTCAATTTAATTTACAGGAGTAAAAGAAACAAAAGTAAAGGAACGTATTGTGGAGTTCCACAATGTAGAACTTATGGGAGTAAAGAGATTTCCATGCATAAAATCCCTAGATCAGTTATGGCTAACAAGATTGAGCTGGAGAAGTGGAAACATGTACTAAAGATGAATAGACCATTACCAAAAAAATTTCGAATATGTTGTCTACATTTTGAAAAAAGTAAAATAATCACTCCCATAAATAGGGGGCAATTAAAAAAGAGCTTTCTTATCGATTCAGCTTTCCCGACGCTAAATCTACCGACATCAGGTGAGAGGTTGCAAAGGGGCAGGTTAAAAAAAGAGGTACGCGTAAATAATTTTTAGAAAAACATCTATTAAATTGATATGAACTTCTAGCCAACGCCGAGCACTTGTGAGGAACCAGCAAGTAAAATACCAACAGCTGGAACTTCGTGCCACTCTGCTGAGATTGAAGATGAAGTCAAAAGGGAACATATGCAGCCCAAGCCTAATAGTTTTGATACAGATGAGGAGTCAAATAGAACTATTGAGACTGCACTCTCGTCCAATAGCATGGACAACTCGGACACTCAAGCTTGTTCTAGTCAAAGCACAGCTGCTGAAGTTGACAATGACGCAAACAAAGCCGAGCTGAATCGTGAATGCTTTACCGAGGCACAAAAGCGTCGCATCGCTACTCTTATCCGGGATGGAATTGACCGCGAAGTAGCTGAACAACAAGAAAGAGGTAGATTTGCTGTAGAAAAAGCGGAGAGAGCACCCCAAAAACGGAAGCGGAGCAGAGCGGATGATAATTCTCCCGGAGATAAGTCGCCCAAGAAGCGCTGTCTACCCAAAGAGGTTCCTATTCCACAAGAACGAGCAACCACATCAGGGCTATCCACTGCACAATGCAAGGTTGCAATTATACACTTTTTGCATCCAAAGAAGACCCTAACGGAGGCCGAATTGATATTGGTAAAGAAGAGCCTGCTGGAGGAGATGGACAAGGCGGACAGTAATTGTCCCTCCCTCAGATTCGTGGCCACCTCAGACAGAGATGGATGGCTATCTATAACCTGTCACGACAAAGAGACCAAAAATTGGCTCATGTCGTCGGTAGGGAACATTAAACCATGGAAGGGCGCAAATCTGCGTGTAACTGAGGGAGACGAAGTGCCCAAGTTATACACTTGCTCTACATATGTCGCTGATGCTGACAAGCTCAGCAAGGACATATTCCTCACCCGCATCGCCAAGCAGAACGCTGATGTCTTCACTACAAATTGGCGTATCCTAAGGATGGCTAAGGCAAAAAGTGGGGGAAAAAATGTTGCTTTTGAGATTGACGAGGCATCCAAAGATATAATAATGCAGCAAAAGTTCAAGCTTTTTCTCAATTTCTCTCAGATTGAAATTAAAATCATGGGAATCCCTAAGCAAACGAGCATAGTCAACGATACCAGCAGCAGGGGCAGATCCCAGCCACATCCGAAGGGCGGTGGCCAGAGTGGACGCACCAAGCAGAAATCTGATGAGTCTAGCCCCTAAGGGTGAGTCAGAGGGGCACTTCGAGTGCATTTGAAATCAACAGTGCACTTCTAGCGTCAAAGGCGTTTGACGACCCCCTCCAGATAACTAATTCCTCAGGGGTTAGTCGTATGGATACAGAAAGCAGTGACATTACCGATTCTGGCAGTAGCCTCCAGCCATAGTTAATCTACAGCATGCAAAAGCCGCCTCGGCGGTTCCTAGCCGTAGATCTAACAAGAAGCACCTAAATGTGGCCTTTATACAGAAGCCCTAAGTCATCAAGGACCAGAAAGCTCTTATCAGGTGAGTTGCTCTACGATTTTTCATATAAAAGAAGATTTTTAGTAAGACTAATTAGAATATAAAAGCCTTTTACCAATTGCAGAACAAATTAAGAACTGGCCAGCTTCTCATTCCGGGCGGTATGTTGGTATGTGGGCGACTCCACCGACCTCGGCTTAACACCACTGGAACATTTCCTCGACTATTGGGGAAGAAAAACCCTTCAAACCATCATCAGCTGTGACGCCAACCTTCACCAGAAAGCATAAGGAAACTCAAATATCAACAAAAGACGTGAGTACCTCTTTGACTTAATTTTTATAAATTATTTAGAAATTCCTAGGTGCTACATATTTTCAGGAGTTGTATTAAGCTAGGTCACACCCCGACCCTGTGGAGAAGATCGAGGGTGGTGTTTATCCCCAAATGTGGGAAAGCAAACCACAACTCCCCAAAAGACTTCAGACCTATCACCCTCTCATCGTTTCTTATGAAAACGCTTGAAAGACTGATAGAGATATACATACGTGAGAACATCTCACAAGGCGAACTATCCGAGGCCCAGCATGCGTATCGCAAAGGGTTCTCAACGGAGACGGCACTCCACTCTCTAGTAAGCACTATAGAAAAATCCTTTGAACACAAAGAATTCACTATGGTAGCTTTCCTGGACATAGAGGGAGCCTTCAATAATGTAAGCTCAGAAGCTATCAAGAAAGCACTATACAAGCTGAAGATAAACAGAAGCCTCTGCGACTGGATCAACAATATGTTGTCTAACAGAATCGTAAGAGCCGAGTTAGGAAGTCACCATACCAGCAGAGCGACCTGCAGGGGCACACCACAAGGAGGGGTGCTATCACCGCTATTGTGGCTACTGGTGGTAAACGAGATTCTTTTGGAGCTTAGCTCAGTTGGAAGCAAGCCCGTCGCCTATGCAGACGACATTGCAATAGCCGTCACGGGAAAATTCCCGGACACTATCAGAGATGTCATGGAAGCAGCCCTTCGCAGGCTAGCGACATGGACAGATAAAGTGGGACTTGACGTCAACCCGACAAAAACAGAACTAATCTTGTTCACAAGAAAGTACAAAGTACCTTCCATGAGACCGCTGAAGTTCAAAAACAAGGAACTGGGGCTCTCAAAAACCACCAAATACCTTGGTATTATTCTCGACAGCAAGCTCAACTGGAAACTTAATATCCAGGAGCGTGTGAAGAAGGCGGCAGTGGCACTATACACCTGTAGGAAAGCCCTTGGCTCCAGGTGGGGCCTTCAGCCAAAAATCGCCCACTGGGCATATACTTCAATTGTAAGACCTATTCTGTTCTATGGCATAATCGTCTGGTGGCCGGCACTGGGCACGGGCGATAACATAAGAACACTAGGCAGGATACAAAGAACATCGTGCCTGTGCACTACCGGATCATTACGATCAACACCCTCGGCTGCCTTGGAAATGATGCTACACCTTCTTCCCGTAGACATACACGGGAGATACGTGGCCACAAGATCAGCAATCAGGCTAAGGGATAGCAAAAGGTGGCAAGGACACCAGACAGCAGGACATACTGCTATTCTTCGAAATTCGAAAATCCCATCTCGCACAGACTACCTTCCACCTCAGGAAGATTTCGATAGAAACTATCGAATAAGGATCCCGAACAGAGAGGAATGGGAGGAAGATAGTGTGAGAAACCAGGCTGCTCTGGAAGTATACACGGATGGCTCAAAATCGGAAAAGGGCACGGGCATGGGAGTCTTCGCCGAAAGACTAAACATTGCGAAATCCCTCCGGCTCCCGGACCATTGCAGTGTATTCCAAGCGGAAATAACGGCTATTCATGAGGCAGCGCGCTTGCTGTCCATGGGTTCGATAGATGGCCAGTCTATTGTAATCTACATAGACAGTCAGGCGGCCATAAAGGCTCTGGAAACACCATTGATAAAATCAAGAATGGTAAAACAATGTCGCCAATCTCTCAAAGAGATGGCGGACAGGTGTAGTCTTACCCTGTGCTGGGTCCCTGGGCATACGGGTATTCTAGGCAACGAAAGAGCTGACGAATTAGCAAGGAAAGGAGGGGAAATGGACACCAACAACAATCAAGGGACCCCCTGGCCCTCCATGCAAGAGGTTGGTTCACAACTAACTGCTGAGGCCATAACGGCAGCAAACTCCAGATGGAGCAATCTACACTCCTGCCACATCTCTAGGCTAATATGGCCGAGACTAGATAGGTGCAGGACAGAACAGTTGCTCTCGGTAAGCAGGGCAAACATAGGCAGACTAGTAGGAGTTCTAACTGGCCACTGCCTCTTTGGTAATCATGCCAAAAGAATGGGAATCCCCTCCAATGATTTCTGCAGAAGCTGCAGAGATGAGGAGGAAGAAGAGACAACCATACATCTTCTGGGAACATGCCCAGCACTTGCACGCACGAGGAAGCGCACCCTAGGTGCATACTTCTTCAAGGAGTTAAGCGAGCTCGATAGCATGGATGTGAGGCGCATCAGCGGCTTCATAAGCAGATCCAACTGGGTTTAGACCAGGGGATAATAGACTATCAGCACTGGCATTAGACAGGTAGTATAACACAGTTTGGTAGTTTGCAGGAGACCCTTAGGTAGCGAGTCCGGATCGGGTGGAAGCAACCCGGAGGAGTGGCAGCACAATGGGCCTACAATAGGCCTAAGTGAGCCTGTGTATAGAGCAGGCAGCCACATACAACCTAACCTAACCTAGAAATTCCTAATCATGGGAATAACCCTACGAATTCAGGAACATATATACAACTTCTTTGGCCGAATGTTCCACCAACGGGAACGCGGCGGCAGTGCATGTAGACTATCCTCCGATCCTCCGCCGCCGACTCTAACTCATCAGGAGGTATGCCCAATCATTACCAGGCGAGGTTTTGGACTTGTTCCAACCATCTCATCCTGGATCTGCCGAGCGGTCGGCTTCCTGACAGGATCGCGTTCAAGGCGCGCCTCGGAAGTCGTGATGGGGACATTCGTGCTACTTGATCAAACCATCCAAGTAAAAAGACCCCGAGATACTTGAACTTCTCCACCTGTTTGAATGCTGCTCCACTTTTACCCCAGAATCGGTACATACGGCCAAAAACCTATCTAGAGCACGGTGGAGTTCCGTCTGAGAGGAAGGATCTCATCCTATTTACGCCAGCAGAAAGCAGCAATACAAGATATTATTGTGGATCTTTTGTATATGAGCTGTTCACAGCACACACTCCATAAAACAAAAAATTGAGAAAAACGATAAATTATTTTTCATTCGGTTCAGAAAATACTTCAAATACTTGTCGTTTGGTGGTGGTAATCTTTATTTGTGAGGACAGATATCGTAAACATAAGAAGTAATGACTATACCAAGTGCTTTGACACTTAAATCTAAAAATAAAATAAAAATAAATAATAAAAGCTTACTTCAAACATCATGTGTAAAATTATTCGACCTACTTTGGCTTGAAGGTAAAATGCAGGATTCTGCTAACTACATCCAAATTAAAACAAAATTTATCCAATTCTTTCATTATTAATTTATTTAAAATTTCAGATAAAACTGTGGAACATTTTGCGAAAACTATACAGCTATTTTCATTTCAAGGCTTTGCATTGCTGTATAAGTGGATAAGAAAACCGAAGAATTGGGAGAACTCCTGAAAAAAACAGTTTCTAACTTAGCTGTCCTAGCTGCTAAACTGAAACCGACCGATGCCGTAATGGTATGTATCATTTGCATTTAAGTTTTAACAAGGTTCTTCACATTGATTTTTCTTTCTATCAAAAGGTGTATAAGTTCACGATTGTCAACGAGTTCCCACAACTAAGCTTGACTGATGATTAGACCTATATTTATGCTGCTGGTATAACGAAATATTTTTTTTTTTATTTTTATAACGAAATAAGAAGTAGAGAATGATAGGCAAGCACATGAAAAGCTTCGCCCTAATCAGGACATTTCAAATATTGACCGAAACTGCTTATCAGCTCATATCCAGTATTTATTAAAGTATTTCAAATTTGTATATAAGCATATTTTTATTTTTAGATTTTTCAATAGTTTTAAAACTAATAACTTTGGAAAAAATAATAGTTAAGTTACAAAAAATATCGTTGTGTACATAAATATTTTAATAAATATGTAAATAAAGATGTATTAGGTTGTCAAATATCTCCTTTCCGCCTTTTTGTCTTTTGAATTTTTGGGCTATATACAAAACGCTACAGAGTGGTGCTTACACTATATATTTAATTATCTTATTTTGTTTTTGTGCTCTAACTTGTATTTCATTGCTATTTTTAATAGTTTTTCTCAAATAATTAGTAAGCAAAGTGAAACTGTTTTTGTTAGCTTTAAGTAAAAATATACGAGAAAAGGTCCATGTGCTATTTTTTTTGTCGCGTACTGTATATATGCAATGTAAGAATTCCATTATGTATCAACAATAAAAGCACATAAGTATACGTACGTAGACACATGAATTGGGACTGTAGTTTATGTACTTTGAAATAGAATATCTACTTTATACGTTCAACTCAATTTAGATTAACAATTACAACTTCTAAAAATACAGTTTTGGACTTTGTTTAGAACCGTCTGCCAGTATTGACGCTGTAATATCAATGTATGTCTGAAGAAAACCTTAAAAATTACCTCGCTTAATTTTCGCTAAGTTTCTTGGTATAAAAACTGAAATACATGACGGGTAGAATATTTCGCATCTTCAAAGTTTCTTTGACTTTGTTTAAAAATGGTAAAACTCTTTGTCATGCCTTTGCTCGTTTTCCGACTATTTTCTTCATACCATGGATTGAATTGTAGTTTGTAGCAAAGACTGAATTGTTGTTTTTGATCGTCTATAATGGGTTTAGTCCTTACGCCCCTTGGCCCAATCAGATACACACATTGGAGCAATGAATATTGTACGATTTTTGTAAACGTTAAGACAGATAGGTAGCAAGTCTGTACAGCAGAGTATTTTTCCTTTTTAGCGTAATATCTATACTTTGTATGGATCTACATTAACATTAACATAAAATCAGCTCGCGTGCTATTTTTTAACAATTGCCCACAAGTAAAAAATATCCTTTTCACGACTCGCGTTTTCACATCACAATTGTCTTGGTTCTAAATTATGCCTATTCGATTTCAACCCTAGCAAGGCTGCTTGTTGCTTCACTCTCAGTTCGTTTGCGCCCTTTTGTCTCTGAATCTTAGCACTGTTCAGAGCAAGACTTCTCATCAAATCTAATTCTGCTATTCTTGAAACAAAGTCTTTCACAAGCACTCACAATACCTCAGCTGATTTCTTCAAATTACACCAGAAAACTGAAACGTCTGCAAAATGCTGCAGCTGAGTTAGAACGTATATTTAGAGCAGTAAAAAGCAAGTTTTTTGTTGTATTTTTATAAAAGCAGAGACGCTGTGAGTAAAGGGGGTTGTTAATTTTCCTGAAACAGCAAATATCTGCATCAGTGTTTCAATAGTTTTAAATCTATACTAGCCTCCTGAAATCCAAAGACATGAAAACAAGCCAAGATAATCCAGCTGCTACCAATTGTCCTGCTTTGTATTTGTCCAGCGCGATCGAAAATTGAATATGAAATAGAAGTGAAGTAATTGCAAAGTACTGAGCCATTTGTTTTGTGATATAAAATACCTGTTGTATCCCATTCTTTACTCTAGGATTTGATAAGTTTTCACAATTTTTTGTTAATTATTTTGAATCTGAGAAGGGCCAAGATCGGCAATCGGGTATTTAGTGGCTTGGCCACAGTGTCTGAAGATCTCAGAGCTGTTGTATTTTGTGAAGATGATAGTTTCAAGCTCCAAGTCTGTGTAAATGCCTCGCAGATCAGTTTTACTTCTTTGACTCGTCTATTGGTGTGGTTCAGTTTCATGAATTTCATAGTGTTTAATAACCTCATGAATTTTTCAGAACTGGACTTGTTGATGAGGAAGAGCGCCTTGTTTGGTGGTCTAATTATGGAGTTGTTGGTTTAAGTCCATATTGTTCTTGCATAGAGGGGGAGAAGGACCCTGAACGATATTTGCGCTCCTTTCTTGTCTAATACGTCCGCCTTCTCATTAATCGCATGATTTTCGTAAGCTTGCAAGAACGCAAATCAGCTTTAGTTTGTTGTTTTCTGGCAATGTATTTAGATCCTTGTGATACTCTCAGATAGGCTCTGAGCTAATCGTTTACCTGCTTACAGCTCTTACGACCTAGATACGGAACGCTAACTTATTTTCAAATCGTTGAAATAACTATTTAATTTTAAATCATATTGAGTTCTTAACTATGCTACAAGATGGCCAACCAGGGATCAGTGACATGGGCAATGAATGTAGGCGGATGAGTAAAATAGCCCATGTTCTAACCGCTCTCAAACCACAGAACTGCTAAGAGCCATCTCTTGGAAACGAATTAATTGAAAAATGTATGCTCCTAAGAAATAATTAAATACTCACTATGACAGAATTCATCAGTTATTTTGGTTGTGATTTTGTGCTTCTATTAAAGAATTTTTATTAATCATCCAGTTGTACACGAAGACATGGCTTATTTTAAAAGTTCTCATAATGAATAAATTCTGTTTAAAATTTGCTTAGTAATGGCGTAACAAACAGCGCACTTTATACGAACTTTCTTGGAAATATAATTTGTACAACGACTATCAGTTACAACGAACTCTGAGTATTGCGACTGCAATTCAAAACGACCATCAATTCTGAGAGCTGCTGATTACTACGCAATAATTTTCTTTTCTTTTTTACTACTATTATACTTTTTAGAGGTCCAGATTTAAACATTCATGTCCCTTATAAGAGCAAAAATTGCTTAGTAGGCGTTCATATTCGTGTCCGTGTCCGGTATAAAGGGGATCCGTTGTTAAGGGGTCAAGATGAAGCCCTATCAAAGCCCTATCTTCATGCCGGGGACCAGAGAAATTGTTCGTTAAGAGAGGTGCCCTTATAAAGGGGTGTCCGTAAAAAGAAGTTTCACTATATTACTTATGTCAACCATAGGTTTTATCGCCTGCCTCGTATTACAGTGGTCAGCTGTTACGAGTAGTACAAGCAGCGGACATTATGTCCAATATTAATTTTGACAACCACAGTCTAGACCAGCAGCATCCCCTGCAATGATTGCGTTGACCTTCCATAAATTGAGGTTCTATGCCCCTTTAACCTGAAGATCACCCGAAACACTATCAGCCTACTTGTAAAGACTAAGAGTAATTGGTTTTCCACTGCAATAGAATTTTTCTTGATAAGACGCATCATGTAAGAAACTTGCAGTCCAGTTATTATTTCGAGATGCTTGTCACATGGTTCAGCGGAAAAACCTACAGCATAACACACAATGCACTGATGTGATGACTCTTCCAGAATCAACTGATTCCGAATCAGCTGGCAGCTATAAAAACTCCACCGATGAGACAACTGGTCACAATCGAAATCAGCAGCATGAAAAGTTCGAAAGTTAGTCGTCAGTTCTTGTTGGGTGTGCTCCTATTGGGAGTCATCCTCAACTTCTGGAAGAATCTTCAACAAGTGCTCTTTGGCTAGAACACTGCGTCAGCATGGAATACCTCAACATGAACTTGCCGACTTCGTTTGTTTAGCAAAATACGAGAGCGAATTCAATACCAAGGCTATGAACTACTACAACTCTGACGGATCGAGGGACTGGGGCTTGTTCCAAATCAACGATCGCTACTGGTGTCAGGCGTCCGATGGAAGGGCGAACATGTGTCGAACATCTTGTGAAAATCTGCGGAGCAACAACATCGACCGGGCAGTCCAATGTGCGAGACTCATAAAACTAACTAATTGTCAATACGATAGGATTTCTGTTGATGATTGCTTTTAGGGTGACTCGAAAAGTAAACTAACTTTATAGTAAACTATAGAAAATGTTTCTGTTTATATATTCAGCTAGATTGTTTATTTAAAAAAATCATTGTTAGTTTGTTTCGTGAGTGAAAATGGATGATGAAATCAAGAACATATACATATTAAAAAATTGTATTCCATTTTTCTTGAGTAGCTTGTCGTGATAAAAAAAATAAATACATATAACCTCCAACAAATTGCCTTAGTCCTTTATTGACCGATGCGTGGGAACTTATGAGTTCCACATTAATTTTTTGAATAAAAAGTTTGTGGTACTTCCCTTTTAATAGAAAATTGAGATTAACTAACATCCAATGGTCCCCGCTTATTAGGAATTTATTAGGAACTAAAAACCCTCTTTTAAGCAGCATAATTTGATACCCATGTGGATGTGCTATTATTCGGCGACTACTGTATATTACAAAAATGTACGTTACAGTACGGAAGCTCTAAAACACTTTTAAGTTCCATTCATTGTCTACTTATATTGTATGCAAACATTATTTATCTCGGTTTTAACCACGGGTAAGATCTAGGTATTCCTTCATTTTATCTATTCAGCCAAATTAAATCCCCTCCATAAAAAAATACAGATCTGAAATGGTATAAATGTCCTTTCAGTCTAATCGAAAATCACATCAAATTGTACAATATTGCACAGAATCACCTTTGAATCGTGAATTCACGACTCCAGCTACGCTATTTCCCGGTTCCTACTATTGTCGGTCTTTGCAATAACATTTGTATTGGCAGTTCCACGTGAGTAGTCGCATTGAAAAGTGTTCATGATTTAGGTCCTGAGATAGTTCCATTCGACTTTGTAATATCAGACTTCCGAGAATCGGTCTCTCCGGCGCGTCATCAAAGTGATTTAATGCAAAGAGATACTTCTAGTTGCGTCAAACACGCTGGTACTGATATTTATAGTTTTTTTTTTACAAAAAGGAAATAAAAGTAGCGCTACTGGCTCTCTTTTTATTAGAGTAAAGAAAAATATGTGTGTAAACAAAAGTAGTAGTTTTAAGAGGTCACGATTTAAGTAAGTTTGACCTTAGTTACCATCACACTAATTTTAAAGTTGATGCAACATTTTCTAGCTTCCTTGTTTATACGGAAAAAGAGAAAGAGAAGAGATGTACTTGTATCATCTGGAGATAAATGCTATTACTAATTTTTAATTCTGTCTTAGTTTAAGTGTATTTTTCGATCTAATGCTCAATCAGTTTAAGTTCGTCAAAAGACAGTCATAGTCATCAGTTATGTTTTTCTTGGAGCAAGATGCAAAGGGCCAGTAAGTTAGTTAAGATAGCTAAGGAGGTTAAGCTAGTTCTAAGCATATTTGTCTAGCATGTATGTTTTCTTTGAAGTTTTCAATAAAAACGCATTTAAAATAAATAATTTTTAATACCGTAAGTGGTTTGAAAATGCAATTTGGTTGAATCTCACATGTTCTAAGCTTAAGGAATAAGCTAAAACTTCAAAAATGTTGATGTGATTTGAATAAATAACAAATAATTTAAATTCAACTCCAAAAGACAAACTGAACTTTATCCGGTTTTTAGATTAATGAAAGGGCTCTAGTTAGTTAGTTAGTGAATGCGATTATTTATATACTGAATTTCAGTAAAATGTAACAATGTTTGTATGATTAAACAAATAAACAAATAACTTGCAACTTTTATTTTTTGATCAAAAGCCCTCCATCAGATTAAAATAGGCGTTCAGAGCAAACATCGAACTCCGTAAAGCAAAAATTTGAGAAAAATGATGAAATAAACAATATTTGCCTCTGAATTACACTACGTTTTATTTAAACCTTTATTATTCAGGAAAATTATTGTAAATATAAAAAGTTATGAGTATACCAAGTGCTTTAACACTTAAATCTAAGCTTTTTCAAAAAGAGAAGTTAATCGATGTGCGCATTAAGCGGCTCATTTAAGAATTAAAAAAGAAAAATTAAATAGTTTTAGAAACAAAATAAGTATTTATTTGTTAAAAAACTTCATCAATAATACGTTTGCTGTAAAGAAGTGATTTTTTTATATACCTGTACAATTTGTGCAGTTAAAAAATCAATCGCTTCTTCCATGTTTAATTTACACGAGCTAAAGTGCATCACACACTCACGCATGAAAAACATCCATCCTCTTCTTCAAATTACATATACTGCATAAGATTGGAAGATCTGGTCTGTGCAATACTTGAACTATATTTTTATTGTTTTTATGTTAATGAATTTTAAAGATTTTTATTTTTTTTAATTTTTGCATTGAATTTTTTGTTGCAACTTTTATAAGTTCCAAGATAATAAGAATTATGTTCCACATTTTAGCTTACAGTGACCCGCAAAAGCATTCGTAATTTGATTATATCGTCTTTCTATTTTTTTTCCTTGTCTTTTTCTCCTTAAGAAATATTAAAGATATAAGCCTTCATAATTTGATCGTGTCAGAAAAAAATAATGAGTACATATCGTCACTTTTGCGAATCGCAAAAGTATTCGTAATTTTTTGAGGCCAACCGATACAACAAGTACGATAGCTTTGGCGCCAAAGAATTTTGTGCGTAAATCAGACCTGTAACATTCAAGTACTAGTGCAATTCCTTCTACTTTAAATTTTTTTACAAGAAGTAGTAGAAATACAATTCCTCGGTACTTGTACTTAAAAATTGCAATTACCCAGTCCTAGTGATTGTATAATACTTGTACTTGTAATTACTCTCAAAGTAATTGAAATCACAATTTAAGTACCGAAGTACTTAAAAAATGATCTTAAGTACTTTTCAATTCCTTAATTCTTTTTTAATTCCTCAATTCCTTTTTAATCCCTTAATTCCTTTCAAGTACTTTTATTCCATAATTCCTTTTAAGTACTTTCAATTCCTTGCAATTATTTATTTATTTATTTATTTTTTATTAACAACAAATTAAAATATATTATCAGCATCATCATCATTTTCTGTGACCGCATGTTCCACTAAAGGGGTTGCGAGGGAGAAGAAGAGATATCAAGGCAACCTTATCCCCCGCCGCCGACTCTTACTCCTCGGCGGGTATGCCCAAGCGTAACCAGGCGAGCTTTTGGATTTGATTCAACCATCTCATCCTGGGTCTACCGAGCGGTCGCCTACACGACGGAGTCCATTGCTTAAAATATATTATTAATAACAAAATTTCAAGAGCACTAGCAGCAAGACTATCGGCTCTTCCTTGTAATTACTTTGCATTCCTTAAGTGATTCCAGTCCCTTTCAAGTAAACTGTTGGAGTACAAGTGCTCGATTTGGGTAAAGACTGTTTTATTTCTTAAGTATTGTTAAAAGTGAAAAATAAGTGAAATATAAATTCTCTACAAAAAAGTGAGCTCGTACAATATTAAGGTAAGTTAAAAAGTGATTTCATGTAAAGTTCATAAAGATAAAAAAAACTTGCTTTTAAATGTTTTCTTATATTATCACTTAGTTATGGCTCAACCTATCGATATCGCCGAAGAAAACGATTTCAGTTGCGACGATTCCATTGCTGATCCAACGTATCAACTTCTTGAATTGGAAAATAACGGAAATAGAAAGAATGCTTCATCAAGCTATATTTGCAATGATGAACTCGTCATCGCAAGTGAAAGAAAGAGAAGAAATGTAGAAGATATGGAAAAAGAACAGAGAATTTTGTTCAACGGAGAATTTTTTGGGCGAATTGAACAGGTATAATAACATTATTTATGGCAATAGACTGAAGAATCACTTTTTTTTTTATCAAAGATTTAAAAAGAAATAAAATCAAGGAACAATCTTAGGCAGCCTTTGATCATCCATCCATCCGCAGTACGTTTCCCCATACTTGAGCTCCATATAGAAGGATCGAAGCTCCAGTTGTTCGAAATATCGATTGCTTCGAGATATGTTATATTCTTTTCCGATATTTATGGTTTAAGATTTAATTTTGCTCTTATTAATATTTCTGAGTATTTTTCAAAGTGACGCACGATTTCAATAGGTTGGTCTTTAAAGAAATTTTTTTCATTTCGAGCGTATTTTCCATTTTCATGTATAAATATTTTTTGTTATCTTCCATGTCTCACAATAACGTTCAAGCCTGTGCGAATATCACAAGAAAATATTGCTTTTAGTAAACAGATGGTAAATAGATTTCAAGTAATAAACAGCAGTGGGCAAAATTATTGTAACATGTTATTGGTATTTTTTCAATAGATCATTTTATAATTCCGAGCAGTGTTTTTACAATATTTTTCATCTTCTTTGGGACTTCGATTTTGTAGAGCTTATAAAATAAAAACTCATGCTGAACAAAAATCTACAAAAAAAAAACGCACAGTTTCTTTTTTTAATGATCCGACTTGAGATTATTTTACAGTTTTAATTAATAAGTCGATTATAAGGAAGACTACAAAAAAGTTAAGCAATAATATGCCTCTATAGTTTGTAGCGTTCCGGGGATCCGTTTTTTGTGTGATAGGAATGCAATGACTGTTGTGAAGCTTTCAGAAATGTATGCGCTTGCAGAAATTCGGTTATATTCCGATAGAAGGGCCAATTTAAAATCCATTGTGTAATTTTTGTAGAAAGAGGATTATTTCGGCTAAAACTAGCAAAAAAACGGCTTTGCATTAGGGTTCGTTACGAAGGAAATATTTTTTTTAATCGCAGTAAATTTTTGGTACTCCATTTAACGTTCTTCATTTCAGTGAATTAATGAAACACAGAAAAATTTAAAATGTTTTTCCTTTTTTTATTTACAAGAAAGAGAATCATATAAAAATGTATAAAAAATTAAAAAGAGAAAAAAAAAATATATAAAAAACAGATACACATGGGGCAGTGATGGATTTGTTTAGGTCTAAAAAAAAGTGTTCTTAAGACATAAAGTTGTTTTTTTTTTAATTATTTTTAATACCATTTTGGTTATAAAGCTAAAGCAAATGGAGTTGTGACTCTGCACAGAGCGGAAACGAACTGAGAAAATAAAGGAAAATAGATAGAGAAACATGAGGGAGAAGAAAAGAAAAAAAAAGGATTTATGTAGATTTTTAAATAAAGTAATTTTGGTTTTCCTTTAGGCTGCTTTTTCGAACCCATCGAGATTCACTGTTTAACTGCTTCGCTGTAGCCACTCTTAGTTTTCTTAGTACTTATATCCTCCACCTCCAACTTTGCCTCCGGGTCCTTGGGCATAAGACGGCTCACCCTCATAGCTAACGTCCGCATGGAAGCCGGTCTTCCAGTCGGCGGTGTACCGCACGATTTGCGTGCGTCCATCGGGCAGAGCAACGCGGTACTCGCCATTCACGACATCCCCATCGCTGCTGGCCTTATGTGAGTAGTCGTTAGCGGTGGCCACGTCGTTGACGGAATACTCGAAGTCGTATGGCATTCCGGGAACGTGCACATGATCCTAAAAAGAGACAGACATGAAAATCCTTAACCTTTTCAAAATTCACCCGCGAACTGGTGTGTGGTTTACTTACATCTCCGGGTTGTTGGGGGCCGGGACCCGGGCGGGAACCTGGCTGCTTTGGGCCGGGCGTCCTTGGCTGCTGCTGGAAGAAAAGAGAAAGACATAGTTCATTAAGTCGTCGTCGGCGTCTGCATCGACGCCCTCTGAAAGGCGCGTCTTAAATATTATGTATCTGATTGTAGTGTGGTGAGATTTCATGAGCAACCCATAAAAGGTGCAGTTTTTTTTTCGTCGCTGGAATTTTTCCATTGCCTATGTGCGACCCATTGCTTTGATTTAAAGTTCAAGTGTTGTGTCGTGTTGCTTTAGGCTGCATTAAGGCAGCGTTATTTATCTGCAGACCGAGCTCTTACTCCGAGAAGTGAAAAACGAAGAAGAAACTCACTGCCAAACCGTGCCATGCCATGTCGTGGTGTTGCGTCAAAATTTTCTTTAAAGTCGCAAGACTAGTCGCGCAAGTTGTTGTTGCTACTTCCTTTCCCTACATCTCCCTTCACCCAACCATTTCAATTGTATCTTTGAGGTTAAACTGGAGCTAGCACGGAATCACCACAAGCGAAAGAAGAAGACTGAGAGCCAGAGCAAGAGAAGTAATGAATGAACTACAAGTGCACGTGATTACCTCAATAGGGCACTGCACTGACACACTACTCTCTTTGGTATCGGAGTCTCAGGCAGCGCGGTCTGTCGGTATGCGGCTAAAAGCATACTTGGTTTGCTGGTAAGTCACCGCTTGGCGTCTCGACGTGTTTTTCTTTCTTTTTTTTACACGATGAGTAATAATTATCTTTGAGGCTTAGCATTGGCTTTTTAAGTGGAAGTGGATGGAGGAAGTCGCAATGCTGTGCTGAGCTGAGTACCTTTGCCGGGGTCTCGGTGGGAGCAGTCACGCTGAAAGATACTTGAAGTGATTTGTTTGAGTTGCCACCTACCAGCGTGGTATGAAAATAATGCAGAGCAAGCATTTGAAAAATGTTTTGAAGCAGCTGGGATTTGTTGAATTCAAGGGTGGATGGAAGTTGATGATGTTAAGAGTGATTAGAGTCATTCGAAATGAATTTGAGACGAGTTTGGCGGGTGGTCGGCAGGTATGGGTCTTGAATTAGAGGGATCTTTTTAGCGCAAACCATTGACAGGGCTCACTCAGTTAAAATATCAGAGATCCAATTAATAAAAAATAAAAGCACTGTCAACTTTGGCACGGTTGTCCGTCTTTAATGAGAATGGAAATATGAAGACGTTCAAGTTCATAATTTATTATTTATTTCATTCACTCCATGTGTCTATATAAGAATACTTCTAAAAATTGTTAAAAAAGTAAGTCATATACAAATTATCATCGAATCACTCATGAGAAATAAAGCATCTCGAGAAGACACAAGGCCTACAGTAATTTCTCTGAACACATGAAAAAATTTAAGTCTAAGCATCAGTCGAGTTAAGACACAATTAAGATTGTTTCGACTTTGCGTCATAGAACCTGTAATGACAATACTATCTTAAGCAAATATTTAGGTAAATTAACAGCGTGTTCATTCAATACATTTTTCAAGTATTTTGAATTTTCCTGACATCCACATGAGTTTCCAGAAAGATCTTAGGATTTAAACTTTTTTTTTAAATGTAAAAAAAATGACTCAGGCGATTATTTCTTGTGACCACAAATTTGTCTTATTTATTTCTCAATCATCAACAAAAACGCGTGTCTTAGTGATGCCTCGCCTCAAAACAAGGATTTAAATTGCAAAGTTTTTAAAAGTCAGTTCAGTTTTCTTTTTTTAGAATGTAGGTCAACTCGCATTTGCATCAAAAAGGATTTATGTAGGCGGAATTTAATTCAAAGTATCAGACAGCAGGTATTTTTGTTTGACATTGTTGTTCAACTTCGCGCAACCTATTTTATTCACATGTCCTCCCTTGTTTGATATTTTCTAAGCCATATCGAAGATAACGACCTTGATTGCGAATGCATGATTTTTTAAAGAAGTTAGCCTTTGCACTTTTTATTAGATTTACATATCTATGACTGTTTACTGTTTTTCTTTTTTTGCATTAAATGAGGGTTTTTCTGTTGTTTCCCCTCGAAGAGTATTCAGAAATAAAAGAATTCTTCAACGTTGTAAAATACTTTTTCAGTTGAAAGATATATCTGTAGCCAAAATCTGTATGTAAATTGAGTGGTGGCAAACCTTCTGCATATGTTAAAAAATGAAATAAATGTCTATCTATCTAGTCTTTGCACTTCTCGCCAGCTGTCTAAACACTCATAAGCAAAGGTAAATTTTTCAATAAAAGAGACAAATCATTGCGTTTTCACTGATGTTGAAATATGTCGGCTGTAAAGTATAATTTTGAAGGAGCTCTCGTTCTTATTTCTCAAAATAGACTCAATGCCGAGAATCATTTCTTTGCTTAATTGTTTGAAGATATCGAAACTTCCTTAAGTCCGATAAACCTTTAGTAAAATATTTTTGTTCGTTATCAAACTTTAAAATAAATAAAAAAGTACTCTTGAATTGAAAGTTCATATGAAAATCTGGAGAGAGACGGTGGCGATCAGGGACAAAAAACTATGATACGGAAAATTTGTTCCGCAAAACAAATACAATGAATTCGCTATAATTCGAACCTCCTTAAGCCTTTGTAGAAGGAGCGTTCTAGTCTCATGAAAAAAAAAAATAGAAGAAAACCTATGCAATTTGTGTGCTTCATTAATTCGAATTTACTATTGTACAAATTAACCTGAAAACCTCTATAATTCGAAAAAGGATGGCTTTTTGTCTCTATAATTCGAAGTCAGGCTAATTTGTTTTTCTTCAACAATCGTTAGTTGGCATGAGTATGATATTTAAGTGAGTTATGTTCATGTGTATCTTAAACATCTGTAATTCGAAAACCTCTGTAATTCGAAATCCTCTGTAATTCGAAGTTTTCCCCTGTCCGATGAAATTCGAATTGCCGAGACTTACTGTATTACAATAACTGTATTATGTTATTGTAAGTGGCCTAGTCAGTTATTTTTGCAACTCTTCTTCTTAAGTAGGATTTAACTTAAAATTCGATAATTTCTTTAGCCCATCTAATTCTAGTTACAGTCGACCTTTAAAAATTTAAAACTCAAGGGACTAGAGAGTTCGGGAGTTCAAAAAAACAAGAGCTTATATTAACAAGATTGAAAAAGGAAAAATATTTAATGAACAAGAGTTTGATCAAAGTCCATGCTTAATTATTCGAAATATTTGTACAATTATTCACAAATTCTAATTCCGAAGAGTAGAGAATTTTTTGTTGGGATAGATTTTTCATTTTTCAAAAATATTTCAAATATACAAAATTTTCACCGGAATTTTTCCCTTGACGCCAGTTTTCCTTTACGTAAACAACTTTGAAAAAGTGAAAAAAACTTTTCCCGGAAAAAAAGTCGGTATCGAGAATTTATTTTCTAGGGGAAACATTTTGACATTTCTCCTAAAAAAATTCCCCTATATTGGTTTGGAGAATTAATTCGTTTTGTGTACTTTATTAAAACCTTAGCCCGATATATTCTACCTTATGCGATATTCTGCTGGGCTGCTTCTGCCACTTGTTTGTCTGGGTGGGGCTGGCCCTGCATGCATATGGAGGTTGCAAGAGGAGTTCTATGACCTCTTGGTCAACGCATACGGAGCCTATACGGAGTTCGTTGTTAAGATTGCTTGGAGACTTCAACGCGAAAATCCGTCAAGAAAACATCTTCGGCGAAATAGTTGAAACGCACAGCATCCACGACACGATTCAGACAACGTCTTCCGACTTACGGCCTTTGCGGCAACTCGTAAAACGACGATAAGTAGCACAAGATTCTGTTGCAAACGCATCCACCAAACCTGGCGGATTGGTTCAGTCGGACTTAGCCGTTATTGCACTTTAAAATTTCAAATTTAAGTTTCCGCAATTATATCAAAATGTCATTTCACAAAATTATTCCTCTCAAAATGTTTCGAAGTTCGTTCGAAGTTGATTCCGAGGGAAATTCTATCCCCGGTAGATTGTCGATAGGAGGAATCGATTTCCGGGAAATATATAATTCTCGGGGAATTCGGAATACCCAATAAGGCTGATTAATTACATTTTAAAGAAAGGTCAAACTGATTTCCACTATATTGAACCACATATGAAGCCATCTAGTAACAAATTGCTATTTTTAATTTACACACCTAATTCGTAAGCGTTTACTCATTGAAATCTCCAATCCTCAATCAAAAACCATCAAACTGAAATAACGAAACTGAAAAGATGTGCAATCTTTACTCACCGGGAATGGTTGTTTTGGTTCCGGATACGAGTATCCGTTGGTTGTCGGTGGCAGGTACGTGTTAGACCCCGGAGCCAGCTGCGCGCAGGCGTATGAGACCACGCACAGTGTAATCGCCTGGAAAATAAAAAATAAGAGAATGAAATTCAAATTACAAATTACAGTCAGAGCAAGAATCAAAAGAAAAACACTAGTCTATTGCATCACGGTTCCCACCGCGCCTACAAGAACTGCTGCCGTGCTCCGCTTGTAATTCGCATCATCGCCTGCCCTACCCTATCGCCCGCCTTCTCGGTTGACCCAATTTTTTCTTCGATTTTCTGTTCTTTTTTCTCGTTTGCAAAAAATCGTTCACTTTTCAGCTCTGCAGGTTGGATTCGTAATTTCCATTTCAATATTTTCCATTTTATGCTAATGGCATGTCATCATTATACCAACCCCATATTCACCTGTTCTCCGTGTTTCGAGAAACAATGCGATACGTGGATTTCTGGATGCAGATGCATTTTGAGTCAGAGCTTCACTTCTCGTATCTATGTATCTATCCACTCAATCGTATTTCTCAAATCTTCCCTCAAGGCTTTGACTGCTGCTGCTGCTGCTTCGCAACGGTGACGGAGAGGAGGGCTGACTGGAAATGTTTTCATACCGATGGATATCGAAAAGAGCCAACCTTCCGCCCTCCGTCCGTGCCGTCGAGTAGAGCCAGTGGATGGATGAAATGGAATCGTAAAAGATCCACCTTTTAGATGCTTCGTTATACATTTGTCGTTCCTAGGGACGGGCGGGGGGACAGCATTGAATTTTGCATATCGAAGGAAGGTCCCCGTCCTCCGGCCACCGGGCGCCAAAAAAAGAGAGGAAACTCAAATCCACTAATGATCAAAATGGATTTTCGGGTTGTTTAAGCTAAGAGATTGGACTCGCAGAAGACGACAACGACAACAATGATGACGTGCGAGACGGCACGAGGACGAGGATCATGGGAAATGCCACAGCGGTAGCAGCGCCCGAAGCCGGCCGCTCGTTCGGTTGGCTGCCAAACCGAAACGAACAAAACCGGGCCACAACTGAGGACAATTTAGCGACAATCTCTGCTGCGCACTTCTATAAATAGCCGTTATCTCTGGGTAGTTACAGTTTGTCATGTTATGCGTTCAGAGCTTGTCGCTGGGCGCTCGACGCTCGACGGTCGACGCGTTTGCCGTGCATCTTTTGGTTGCTTCCGATTAAGTGGCTGCTGATTTCATAGCGCGCTCTCGGTGGCTGAGTGATTTTCGTTATGAATCGCTTACGAGATGAGCATTTCGTAAATCACAATCACAAAAGAAGAAACGAACAAATTTGTATCTGCAAGATACGCTGGAGGAGGAGAGTGCAGCACCGCGGTGCATTGTACTCGTAATTGAGTGACCTTTTCTGCGTCCCCCCATCGAGAGGTTGAAAGTGATTGCGATCTCGCATTAAGATGCCTTTTTATGGTTCGATAGTGTTTCAATTTATTCCGTTCTAGTGGTGCGAGAAAATATCTGTTTGCTACTTGGTCTGGTGTGCATTTTGATGATGGTGATTTTAAATTACACCGGAGGGAGGAGGGCTGTTACAATTTGAAGCTTTTTTTTGTGTTTCGAGGAAGTGCGCGAGTCTCGATGGGGATGGCGGATAACAAGTTGACATTTAGAAATGTAGAATAAGGTCTTTGCGCGGTGGCTTCTGTGTCGGCGAAATGTTAGTGTGACATGCACGCGAACAAGCGTAGACAATTAACCGGGGCTTTATTAAATGTTAAGTCAATTAGAGGCAGAATTTAATTACAGTCGGTGATTTGATTACGCCGAGCTTTTGAAAGATCAGAGCATGCAGGTGGTGAAGTTGGTGACATTTATTATGTTTTAGTCGCATTCGCGAGGTTGACACTGATTTGCCTTGTAGATTTCTCACGGAGGTCTGAGAACTGTGTCCTCTACATTTGAGGGCAGCGAATTAATAAAATCACATCATCGCTTAAGAGATCACACGTTTAAGGTTCGGTGTAAAAGTGGGCTGTGACTACTATGTGGTGCTGGCTAGTCGCCAATCACATACACCTGTAGGTCCATAGTGTAAACTGGTTACTTATTGTATCGCTGCTTTTTAAAACGCCCTTTTCATGATCATGATAAAAGTTTCCATTCCAAGAACAGGATCAAAGAATGGTTTTGTGTCGCCGACATCTTTTTCTTGCCTTGCGTTTTTTTTATCAGTCTTTATCTTTATGATTTCTCTTTCTAGTATAAAGAATTATTCAACCAAAAGAACAGAGCTGACTACAAAAAGTAAATATCTTTTTAGTTATTTATATTTAGCGAAAAAAATTCATCATAATTTTTTAATGAAATTCTATTACAGGCAATGAAAGTAAAGTAAATAAAAACAGTAAAAATTCCTATATTATAAATGGTGTTAAACCAAAAAATAATAATGAGTCCAAGCTCCACAGCAGGTCATAAGTTCAAAAATCTGACTTGTCATCGAATTAACCACATTTTTAAACTCCTGAGCTGAGAATTTTTTTTTGTATCAGCCTTCCGTGGACCCTCTACTGATGCAAATTTGTGATAGCCAAAAGAAAAATGAGGAGGCAGATTTCCCAAAATGTTTTTGATTGGATTTAAGCTGAGTGAACGCGCTAGCTACTCTCAAAGCTGAGATTCCTTACCTAAAAACAACTCATGACTGGCCCACATGAACTGCAGCATAATCCTACTGGAAGCTTGAAATTTGTTTCAAAAATTCTGCCAAAACCTTTTACAAAACTGGAACTTTTGCGTTTTGAAGTCCTACAATGATGGTTAAGAGCAGCCCAGACCAAACACAAAAAAATGGAAGGGAAATAGGTTGCCTTTATTTGTAAAGTCAGCAGACTTTGTCGAGACCTCAAATATCAATTCTACATTCATGCAATTCATGCATTTACGAAGGAGATAAGCTTAGCTCAGTGGAGTGAGAAGCATTTGCAACAGAGCACAAATGCAACATTCAAATTCACAAATCAGAGCACAGTTCGATTCCATAAAACAAAAATTTGAGAAAGCGATTTATTAATTTATGTACATTTTCCTCTGAAATACACTACGTTTCATTCAAATAATTGTCGTTTAGTGGTGTTAATCTGTATTATTCAATAAAGTTATTGTAAATATAAAAAGTTATGACAATACCAAGTGCTTTCACACTTAAACCTAAGACTTTTCAAAAAGTGGAGTTAATTAATCTGTGCACTGAGCAGCTCAAATGTACAACATTTATTCAGTTCAATCTGTGATACATTTCGTTGATCTTTATCAAAGGTGCTTAAATTAGGCCTGAACCTTTTACAATAAATTTTGATGACAGTTGATGGCTAATATTCATCTCAAATTATTGGTATCGTCCGTTACTTTCTATTGAACAAATAAGACATAACTGTCAAAGCTGTAACAATGAGTCAGGAACTAGTCAAGAAAGTCATGCTATTTAAGCCAATCCAACGTATTTCAAAATCAAGCTCCAGTAATAATTCCAAACCGTCTGAATCGATCACCAAAGTCTGACTAATCGTTGGAAAAACCGTCTCAAATTGATTTGGGTATTGATGAGGATATGAAAACCATGAGAGTTATGAAAAGGTCGACATTCCGCGACCCTTTCACTGGCTTCCAAAAGGTTGATATGTGCCGCTAGCAGATCTGGTCTCGAATTAGTGAAAGGAGCCATTACTGGGCATTATGGCACAGAAATAAAACTTACAGAGACTGCGGACCAGCCAGGGAAATAATTGAGGGTTTTTTTTTTCCCGCAAATTGAATCTGGGACTCTGTTGTCTCATCCGGAATCTCATAATAAAATTTATAATAGCAGCTATAAATACCTAGTTTAAAGGAGGAAACGACAGTAGAATTTGTTTTAACTTGAGTTTTGGAAGAATGAAATATATATTTTTTTCAAAAGAGTAAGAAAACTATTTTAATCTTATCTAATGTCAGTTATGTCATCTAAAGTTTTCATAAAAGTACAATATGTAGTATAAAAAGGTCTAGATCACAACAATTGATGACTTGTGATGTTTTCCCATCGAGGAATTATTTAATAAAATTGTATAATTGGAGTTGACAGTTCGAATGACACAAGTTGAAATTTTGTTTGCATAAAAAAGCGCTCAAAATTGTATAGCTAATCGAAAACTTTTTTCTTAGCATTTAAACACACAGAAGAGCAAAAGTTGTTTGCATCTACCTATTTTATAAGATGTTTTATCTTACAGTGTAAGCAACTCTTAATAAATAAATCTAAATCTAAATCTAAACATTGTTACAAATTAGCCGAAATGATAGCTACTTTTCAGTGCAATGTAGTTTTAAGAAAAAATTTAATATTTTAGCTACAATAAAGACAAAAGAGTAAAAGAAATACAGTAAACTCTCGATAATTCGAATTTCATGAGACCAGGAAAAAGCTTCGAATTACATGGGCTTTCGAATTATGAAGGTTTCAGAAAAAAAATTTTCCTCACTTTCACTAAGAACGAACGGCCTTATTTGAACGGGAGAAGCATGGCAGCATGCAATGCATTGTAAGGCTGTTTAACCCTCTACTGCACGCACCATGTTCCAATGTCAAAAAAAAGATTAAAAATTTGCATTTTTGCTTTCAATTTTGTAAAATTTAAGAAAAAAATTGAATTTAATGGGAAAGCTTTTCGACAGAAGTACTACAAGTACGTTCACTGGAGGTGGGACCGTAAAATTGTTTGTGGTCTTTTTTCTTCGTGCTGCATTCGAACGCAGGTGCTCTCACTTAACAGTTCGACGAACTAACGACCAAGCCCACTGCATACATCAGTTTCTTGACTATTCTCAGTTTTTTAAAAAAGTTTTTCAAAAGACATTTTTAGATTGTTGTCAGTTTTTCAATAGAAACGTAAGACCTTTGTTAGAACCACAAATTGGACATAACTTGATATCCAACTTTCCAGTCTGGAATGCCCCTCAGCTACCCAGAAGCTGTGACGTTTAGTCTTATAGATTAAGGGTGTTTTTTTTTTCTAAGAAATTCACGCATACTTTTGCAATCCTTAAGACTTCCACCACTCTCGTGTCAAAAAATTCAGGGTTTTGTTCACATCCCGTCAACCAAATTCAGGGTTTTCACCACCTTCCCCACGATCTGATGAGCTATGTCGACTATGTTGTTCAAAAATGAGCATACATGAGCATGAGCATAAGCTTATAAATTTTCTTTTTTAAAATTACACACTAACACATTAAAAAGCAAAAATATTGGCTTTATTGCTAATTTTAAACAACATATTTTTTATTTATTCATTATAAACAACACCACTTAGTACTTTTTTAATAGTTAAGTTTCGAATTTAATTTTTTTATTAACTACATTATTGAATTTGAATTTTGAGTTAAGTTTTAATTCCTTCTATTTCTAGGATGAAGTAAAATCAAGAAGATTAAAGATTATTATACAATGTACAGTCATTGTTAAACGCCCTTGGCATAGTTCAACAACGTGGAACATCTGCAGTCAAGTAGAGAACATCGATAATTTTGTTTCGTTCAAAAATTCGTATAAGAAAACTTGTAGCTGCCATTAAATAATACAAAAATAAGCAAACTTGTACTTTGCGTACTACTAGTTACTACTCGGGAAGGATCTAGGACTTGATAAGAAAGGAAAACTTATATTTAATAACTTAAGCTAAAAATTATATTCTTTCTTAAGTTTAACAATTATTGTCACAAGTAAAACGCATCGCCAGTTTTGATTTTTGTTTTAAAAATGTGAACAAATAAAATTGTAAAATATGTTTAGATTTTTTACGAAATTCAAGGTAAAGAAGCATGCCTAGTAATATTTGTATAAATTAATTTGAAACATAATATTTCCTCAATATTATTTAATAATATAATTGTTATTATGAAAATATTAACGTTCATCTCTTATGCATTCTGATACATTTTCCTTTGATTCTAATATTGTCTGCGATGTAACTTTTTAGACTTTTTTTTCTAACTAAAGGGAGCTTAATAAGATTGCTTCGCGAACATTTGCGTTGGAATCTTTTCGTGGGGAAAATTATTTTTTTTTAATTGTATTGAAAATAACATCAGAAATTTAAAAAAACAAGACACGTTTCCATGGATTGCTGTATAAACAAAATCGCAAAATGTATTTGAAAAAAAAAAAAAAAATTAAATAAAAGGGAAGAAGGAGAAGATAAGGGCTTACACATAGGAAATGACGTTGTCCAAAAAAAAAAGCGTTATATAAAACAGGGGAAAAAAATCTAGGGGAAAGACACGAGGGAGATGAATATCTCGTTCTTATTTCTGGTTTGGACATACGTTTAAGTTTTTGCTAAAGCACTGACAAAATGTCATGTGTTGTGACAGAACTCGTTATCGAAAAACGCGTATGTAAATTGATTGCCGTAATTGCATTACAAAAATTCTACAAGCAAATTAAGAAATGGAAAATATTGAAACAACACTTGGATTCGTTTATATTGCTACTTAATTTTAGCTCTGCCTTAAGATCCAACAATTTGATAAAGTATTTTTTGATGCCGGCCTAGAAAAGGTCACAACGCGCGAAATGACTGATGGGTTCTTATGGTTCATAAAACATATACTCGGACACCCTTTATGGCTACTTTATTGAAGATAAAGCTGTCGCTGTAAATTTGCTTCAAAGTTTGAAGTTCAAACGTGCGAAACTTGCAATGTCTCGACTTTAACATGCATTCTTTCACTTGGCAAACACTCAGAGGTATTAAAAAAAAAAGCATAATTCGTAGTCCTTGACACTTGCATCCGCCATCTGTTCTTAGTCACTACTTTTACAAAAATAACTTCCATGAAAAAGCCATTTGTCTCAAAATCACGCATTTACTCATGCGCGAACCTTAAAAAGGACGTACGCGCAACGCAGACCATTAAACATCACATTAATGTGTTTCAGCATAAAATTAACATTTCTCATTCAACCTCAGAGACAAGTGATTCCACTCAGAGTAACTAATTTTACGTCACATTATTAACTTAATTACCAATGCATCCTACCGAGGCCATACGATCTGTCAGATACTCGTACATCTGTCGGTCGTCAGCACGATGTAGAAGAACGGATAAAAAAAAGTAAACATGCCAAACAAATGAGACACTGAGGTTAGCAGAAATTAAATTGCTTCGCAATTAATTCACAGAATCGCCTACAAATGCAACAAACATCCAACAGATAAATCACTAATTGTGCGATACATAAAGTATCTATCGACTCGTCGAAGATTTGCATAAACATCTTCGTGTCACTCAACCCGCATGGTTGACAATTCATTTCGAATTCATTTAAAAAGCAAAATCTACTCGTTTACTCGTGTGCGACAATAAAAAAGCGAAGACGTTGCACGCTGCGATAAGGTGGATCGGCAACGAGCGTCTCGCTGCTCGCACACCTGCTGTGCTGCAGTTTATGGTGCACTATGCCAATCATATATTTTGAGAAGTCGCAGTCGTGCGGCGGAGGAGGATGCGGCATGAGGCATGTGCAACATAATTACTTCACACTACCACCGGCGCAGCGGGGGAGTCGGTGTGGCCCTGTCGGGGAGTAGATTATTCAATAATCGTATCAAGCTGTTCGATCTTTTGTCGTAAATACGTGCGGCCACCTCAGGTGGGTGGCGAAGGAATGACGGAAGCGAATGCATGGGGTCCTTTGAGAGGGGCCATTATGTCGGATCAGATAAAGCCTGATGGCTACTTGATTCGTGGTGAGTGACTCCATCTGACAATGACGCGCATGGCAGGGGCCGGTGATTGACAATCAGTGCAGTGCATGATGTAGAAAATTGAAGAAAATTCGTTGAAAAGTACCGAGAATTGTGGTACCACCAGGAGATGAGTTTCATGAATTCCATCATCATTTGAGTGCGCTATTTAGGCGTAATTGAATCGGAAACAAATCCGAAAACTTGTTAGTCACAACACAGAATGATTATGGCGTACGCAATCGAAAACTAAACGTATCTCCTCGAATGATTTCGAGACTAGTATGCAGGTTAAACAAAAGATATAAGTGTACTTGCAAATGAAAAGTTAATACTCATTAAACTTGCGAAAGAAAATATCCGACACAATCAGTTTTGACAGTTGATTGATTCGAAAAATCAAAAGAAGGATTTAACGTCTATATATGAGCCGCTCAGTGCACAGATTGATTAACTCCACTGATGTGCTAAAGCACTTGGTATAGCCATAACTCGGAGTTAATTGATGTGTGCTGTATACGGCTTATATAGTAGTGACCAAAAAATTTGGATTTCTTTTTTCAAATACAATAACGTCCTTTGTTGATTGATCAAAAGAAAGAATTCTAATGAATCTTTTAATCAAAAGTGTTACTTACAGTTTAGTACTTAAAAGGAAACAAAAATCATAAAAAATTCTAAATAATTTGTAAAACATAAAACAGAGATGTCATTGATTTTAAGGCTGTGCAAAACACATGCACGTTTGGCATTTTTCCCTCATTTCTGTTTTAACTTCCAACATATTCAAATCAGGTTAGTAAAAAAACGCTTTTTATCAGATAAATTATGTTTATAGCGAGTTTTTATTTTATTCGGTTTCAGTTTTTTTAAATTCACATTTAACACCCAAACAAAAGAGATGGTAATTGAGACCTACAAAATGTGATAAAGGTAAAGAAAGATAGATAAATGGTTAGCATTCACGAATAGACTGTTGCCGGACTTCTGGAAAGTGCCGGAAGAATTTATCAATTCCGTCGCTTCATTTGTCGTGCTCTGTCGTTCGGTAATCGTTTCTACAAAGCAGAAATGCGAACTGATAAAAAAGCATGAACATTATCCGACATTATCCACAGTTCGTGGACGTATAATAAAATGTAATTTGAGGGTATACAGAGATGTTAAGAAGCGTGTCAACCTTGAAATATCGTCAAAAAAGATAGTTTCTTTGCTTCTAATTTCGTATTTGTTAGACTTCGATTTTCTTCGATTATGGCTGCTTAGCCCTCATAAAAAAGATCAAGTTTTGAAGAGGTGATTTTAAATTGTTAACACCAAGTCTTAATAAATATGGTTTCTTTGCGATGGTGTTTCCACCACCGCTTTATTGATTGATCTAAAGATTAATGCCTCACATAGCACTCTCAGGTCAGCTTTGTTCAATTCTAAAGCTGCTTTTGCTCGCTTAGAGTTGTAATTCAGACTCATGAATTTGTTTGAGTGACTCATGAATTTGTTAGAGTGTTCAAAATCTTTATGATGTCTCCAGAGCTGATGGTCTTATTCGATGGTCAAATTACGAAGATAGTGGTTGTTTTCGTGTTCGTATTGTTGAATCCAAGGAAGGAAGGGAAAAAACTATGGATTATGGATATTTTTCGCCAATATGTCCGCTTTCTCGTTAGCTTCGTTGTTTTGATTGCTGGCACCCAGATCCATTTAAGCCTGTTGTTTTCTGCCAGTGTACTCAGAGTTTTGTGACATTCACAGATAGCCTTGGAGTAAGTGGCATACTTCTCTAAAGCTCAACGTTTGAGTACTAATAAAGCTAAAGTCTAAGTAATCAAACGCAATTTAAGATGTAACACAGAGATGAGCCCTTCAAAAAGCAGGGACAGCACAAAAACACAACATAAAACACAAGCAGCACGATAAATCATTATGTACTTTATTTTCAAACAATTCCCAAATATTTCCCAATCAAAAGCAATTTAATCAGTAGTAACGATAAAAATCCTAAAATAATATTTATAAATAAGATCTTTTGTATTATTGGAAGACTAGAAAACAAGGAAGACTACAAACAAGAAAAACAAATTACAGTCGATCTAAAGAGAACATGTAGTGGTTTCGTTTTAAATCATTATTTTGATAGCTGCTTTCCACTCAAAATCTTCACAAAAAGTCGGTATCATCTCTAGGTTGAATGAAATGAGCTAGTTTCTGCTTAAAAAATTTTGGGAAATAAAGGAAATAATTTGTCGATATTGAGGTTTTTTTCGTTTTACCCTCATGCTGTATTTTGTTTTACTTTAATTTTTACTCTTTTGTATAGATAAAGATCACTCTTAGATCATATCTCTGTACCATAAATTGTAAATTATGCGATAATACTTTGTAAGCTTTGAAACGGAACAAACAGTTGAATTTAAAATAAAAATGTTTCTAAAATGAGTCCTGCGTAGTCGAAATAGTGCTGCTCAAAGTGGCAGGTGTTTGGAGGTGTAAACATGTTTTGTTTAAGGTCTCACTTTGCAAAGGCCGCGTGCGTGAAAATAAATAAATAGATTACTTCCGACGAGCTACATTTGGAGGAGAAAAAAATTAGCATAGGCCAACTTCTGACAGTATGATCTATCAATTGAACTAATCGACATTATTGCAAAATGTTTAGCTTATGCAGGCCGATTAGGAAGATTCGTGTTTCTGTCGATAACCACAAAATATTTCCTCATAAATTTCAGAACTTTAAAAATTTGGAGCCTGCCACTTCCGCAGGACAGCTAATCAAAATCTTTGATGATCACTTAAACGTGATGTCAAATTTCAAAGATCAGGATCCAAAACTTCCCTTCCCACTGCAGCCAATTTCTGTCAAACACTGTCAACAATTCCTCGCCTTTGACCCAATCACGTAGTCCGCGACCGGCAAACATCAAACAGTCGACAGATCGGGACCCTCTCACACGAAGATTGCACAATCCACAAGGCGCATATATGGATTATGCCTCATCGATTGCCAGCAGCAAAGCAAATACAATTTCGCTCATGTCCAAGATTCCGCCACGATTCCGCAGCCGTGATGCCCGCAGCTTCAGCGTGCCACTCTTGTGAGCAGAGTGACCTTTTCACTTTGCAATTTGAGATCGTTACTTGGCACCTGATTCTGTTCTTCTTCTTCTCTTCCAGCGGCCGAGTCACACTTCATTGCGTTCGCAGCCTTGGATCCACTCTCGTTAGGCATTTGCATCTGAATTATGGAGAAACACATCTTCTAATCTCCATCGCCATCTCCGTCTCAGTCTCCGTCACCTCATCATCATTATCAGAAGATTGAATCGATTTCCAATTAAAACTTCTAATGCAAATGTGCGATGTGCGATGATGAGATACATGCGCACATATCCGCGCTGACGAGATGGCGCTGCCTCTAATCATGGCGTTGAGATGCCGATGCATGTGCTTAATTGTTTGCCATTGAATTGACTGCATAATAAATTCGAAACCTGCACAAAAGGTATGTTTAGCTCGGAGTCCTTCACTGTTTCCGTAATTCGGTGCCTTTGACCTCTGAGTGCGAACGCGTCTCCGCAAATGGTAGTCTGGAGGTGATGAGAGATGAACCCATAATGGGAAAGGGGAAAAAATCATTTCAATGAGTGATGAATGGCCTGCCAAGAGTTATGGCTCGCATTCGCAGCTAGGAAACTCGTTTGCCGCAAGTCGATAGATTGTATCTCAGGGGGGTGTTTGCGTTTGCTTTCGCACGCCGTTAGCTGTGTGAATTAATTCCCGATCATGATACACTGTTTCGCGGGTTTTCTGTGACAACGGCTTGCCATTTCTTCGGAGACCAGTTCTGAAGGTCGAGTCTAAGCACCTGCAGACGGTGATCAAAAGAGTGACGCATTTTATAAGGTGACGAGCAAAATTCTATCCAATCTCAAATATCAAATTTATGAAGATCTACACTTCATTTCACGATAAATAAAATCTAAGTTTGAGGGAGTGACATCCCAAAGCTCTCTGATCTTGCGGTATCCTTTTATCCTATTAAAAAGTCCGTCTAAATTAGATTTATTAAAATCAGGTTCATTTAAAAGCTTAACCATATTGATCTTCAAAGTCTGATAAGCAGATCAACCCACCAACAGCACGATCTTCAAAGTGTAGGCCTTCAGAGAGCTATGAAGAGCTCAACCTTCACCTTCGCCTTAAAAGGATTTTCAAGAAGCACTCCTTTTCTCACCTTAGCATTCATTCTAACACGACTACCCCTTCTTTATGATTCTGACAGTTCCCCATTGAAGTTGAAGCTCCCGACAGAGTTCTAATCTTGAGCCACGAGTTGTGCTGTCACTCAGAGCACTTTACTGCCTGTCAATTCTAGTCGCAGTCTTACCTCTTCGCCCTCCGCTGCAACCGAAGCG